>CM051527.1:25553095-30353095 GCA_028017165.1 Herpetospermum pedunculosum | reverse complement strand
TATAAAAAGAAAAGAAAAGAATTTGAATCGTTCAAATTCGGGTTTGTGGAAGAATATGGACATATTTAAATATGATTTAAATATGAGATTGGTCTGAAAACATGAATAGGATTCATGTGCAAAAAGTCGGTTTTTCGGAAAACCGGGTTTAATTATATTATTTAATTAATATTTGATATTGAATTAAATAATATTAATTAATATATATATATTTTTTATTAATTAAAAAGTTTAATTAATAAAATAATTATTATTATTTTTAATAATAATAATATATATATATATATATATATATATATATATATATATATATATATATTTACATGTGTCTTACATGCAATGTAAGACACATGTAAAATATATACATAGTATATATTATGATTCATCAGATGAATTAAAAAAAAAAAAAAAAAAAAAAAAAAAAAAAAAAAAAAATAAAGGCGTGAGTGCCTTTTTGGGTATTCAATTGTGAATTGAATTCTCAATTTGAAAATTTCCTCCGTCTTCTTCTTCTCGGCAGCTCTCTGTTTAAAAAAAGTTTTTATTCAGTGAAGCTTCTTCCCTCTTTTCTTTTGTAAAAGAAGTCCCACTACTCCGTTTCTCGGCCCGAGGATAGCGGGACTACCGTGGGTGGTCCACGAAGGTTTCTTGAGAAGGCTCGTTGAGCTCGTGAGGAGCTTCTGGCGGTGAAAATTGAAGAAATACGAACGACAAGGGTATGTGTTCTAATTTCTCTTTTTCATTGCGTTTGCATGTTTCCATTTGTTTAAATTGATGAAATTAGAGTGTCTATGATCCAAATCGCTTCCGCTGCGTTCCATCAACGCTCCATCATCACTAACTAGATGCCAACTAACCATTAGTAGGGGTGAGTCTCTACAGGAGTCTACTATACTGATAGCACTTAAAAAGTGTTAATATTTAGCTCCTAAGTCTTGTGAATTAGGGTAATTATTTGTGCTTAATTGATGTATTTTGTATAATTTAATCGCTAAGGGGTAAATCAGACATTTGCGTTAATTAAGAGCTTAAAAGGGTATTTTAGAACATTTTATTAATTAGCCGTTTTGAGTAATTGTACTACATTAATCAAAATAATCTAATGTTATCTAAAAACTAATTAGTGGCTTAATGTTGTTGGCCTTGCTAAAGGAATGTAGAATTCAAGGTTCAAATCTTGGTAGAGGTATGAATTTCATTATTTTTGTAAAAAGTCGACAGCTCCAGAAAGGTCAACGGTCAACGATCAACTCTAAGCCCAGACCCCCGACCCAAACTCATTTTTTTCTTCAGTTTTTAACCTAAATTTAGCCGCACTATTCATTCTAGAGAGAGAAAAATCGATATTTTTCCATTGACCTCGGGTTTTGGGAGTTTTAAACTCATTTTAAAGATTTTTGGCGATTTTGGATCGATTCTCGACATATTTGGCTAAGGTAAGTGCTCTAATTTGAGATTATGGATTGTTTTGTTGATGTATTAGGTGAGACTTTGACTTTTTAACGCATATTTAGCTTGTTCTAGCGTTCAATTCTTCTCTAGCCTCGTTCTTTAATGTCCTGCATGATTTTCTTTATGGTTGACACTCGTTTAGTTTATTGTGTGTTGGTTCGGTTAAAAATCCATGAAGTAGCGATCGCACCTCAGGTTTTGAGTAATTAAAATCTAACATTCTGAATTAAATATGACCATGTTTGTTTGGAATGCTGATAAATTATAGAGAATGAATAAAATCGAGACCCGTTGTTAGAGATTTCAACAATTGGCTCGTTGCACGATTATCCGTCGCTCGCGACTAATTCTAATTTAGAAGAACGATCGCCCCTAAGTTAGAATTATTAGCGAAGCTTAGTTTAGAGCTGTCAACTCTTTATTAATTACTTGGGATTACTAGTGCTAATTAAAGCATGTGATCACTTGTTTTGATTAGGCCTTGTAATGTGCGTGAGTGTTAACAAAAATCGGCTAAGTATCTTTTGTGTCTATGATCTGAATTACATCAACAGTCAATCCCGACACTCAAATTAGGAGCACATGTTACATTTAATTTCTTGTTATTTATTTTTCCGTTAGCTATTTTATGCTTTACTTTAATTTTCCGTTAGCTTAATTCTTGCATGTTTTAATTTTAGTTTCGTTTCCTTTAACTCTTTCCCCTTTTTACTTGTTGTTTTTAATTAAGGCAAATATAAATTAATTAGGAGAAAATAATTTAGGTTTCCTGTGGTTCGACACCTGACTACCACTAGTTGCAAAGCTCAGTAGTATCAGATTTATAAATATTATTTTGGCGAGATTCGACACCTCGAGCATAGAGAACTATACCCAAAATTTCTCTTACCAAAATTGGCGCCGTTGCCGGGATCCATTTAGATTCTCTTAGTTAAATTTTATTTGTTTGAAAACCAAAAAAAAAAAAAAAACTTTTCTTGTGTCTTCTCGTTTAGCATGGCAGGTTTTCCATTTGATTATTGGGGACAAGTTTCAAGTTATGAAGCTGAAAGAGCTCCTCCAAATTCTTGTCAAAGAATGTCATTGGAGCAGATGGTTGACAATTTAGTCAACAACACGCTCCGATTTGCGCAGGAAGGTCGCCAGTCTCGCCTAGAGACTAAAGTTGAGTTGCAAGGAATGGAGGAACAACAAAACCAATTTCCTCAGAATTATTGCCGAGGTATGTCACTGGAAAAAATGGTTAATAAATTAGTTAATAGCACTCTCCAATTTTCGCAGGAATCTCGCCAGTCTCAGTTAGAGACTCAGGCTGTGTTGGGAAGAACGAGTGAGCAAGTTAACCGCTTGCTCAATCCAGCGAAGGAATTGGAGGTTGAGGAAGAACATCCAGTTGAGCATACCACTGAGGAAAGGTTCTTTGAGGAAATGTACCCCGATAGTGATGAAGAGCTCGAGAATATTTTGCCATGCGAGGATGAGATTAGTGAGATTAAGGAAGAGGCCGAGCCTAGTCCTGAGGAGGAGATTCAAGTGATAGACTTTGAGGCTGACGAGTCTCTTTCTGTTTTATTTCCTGAAATTTCCTCTCTTGATGCATGATTTCTTCCTTATTCTCCTGTTGAGTCTTTTATTTCTGTTGAGTCAATTGAGTCTTAATTTGTTTTATTTCGGTCTGTTGAGTCTTTATTTTTCCCATATATTAAAAAAATAAAAAAAATAACTCTGTCCGGCTGCCTGCAAAAGTCTAAGAGCTTGCTTATCTTAGCAGGTTTTGTTGATTAAAGGAAGAAAGGGCCGAAGAAATACGAGAATTTTTATGTACCCTGACAGAGTGGAGGACACGTCGAGCATAACGACGTTAAAAAAAAATTGCGCTTCTTGGGAGGCAACCCATGAGTATTTTAAATTCATGTCTTTACTTTCAGTTTTTATTTTTCCTAGCTCAGCCTTCTTTATTTTGTTTTGTAGGGGTTTGTGGCCTAAGGAACGAGACATTCGGGCAAGGACTGCGGTGCTCCATCCACCAACCTCGCAAAATTCAGGGGAGGTTTTTTGTTCTCTTAAATTTTGTAGATTTTCACTGCTTGGTCTGAAGTGTTAATACATAAACGACTATGTATCCGTTTAGGTTGGGGGTGGAGATGGTGTCTGGATTTCATGTGTAGTTGTTGAGCAGGAGTAATTTTTTAATTTGAAGTGCTTGAGACTCTGTTTGCATGCTTTCTGATTATGATGATCTAGGAAATGCTTTTAGAATCTTCGTATTTGCATGTCTAGATGAGCATGAAGTTGTTTGCACTGATTGAGGTCCATTTCAAAAATTTTAATTTTTTTTTGTTGCTCCCTTCCATCTATCGGGTTGTCGAAGCCCGCCAAAATAATATTTATAAGCCGATTATACCGACTAACTTGTAGTTAGTGATAACCCGATCGATCCACAGGGAGCGAGATCCTAATTTAATTGAATTAAATTTGCAATGACAAAAACAGGGTGGTTTTGTTTGGGAAAAACAGTAACATAAACTAAATTTAAGCTAACGGAGAGTTAAAACGGGAAGTATAAAATTGACAAATATGCTTGATTAGTAAGTATCGGGATTGATCTAATGCACTTCGGTTCATCGATTAACAAAGGAAATAACCAAGACGCTTCATGCACACAAAATGCTTTGTCCCTCTCGGGTCCAAAACATCCCAAAGACTTAATTAGAAACAGAAAATCCTAATTAAACATGCACGCTAATTAATCTAAGTTCACGAGTCTTAAATTAATTAACAAACAGTAACGGGTACCATTGAGACGGATTAATCCTAAACCTAATTCAATTTTTCTCTTAATCTTAAGCCCGCCGTGAGAACGTTAATCAATTCCTACCCCCATCTATCACTTGGGCTCGAATTGATTAGCCACGAGCTAGACTTTCGCTACTAAGTATTAAAGTTTGTCAGAAATTAACACTAGCCGACTAATCATGCGTAAAAAATTAAGACGTCACTCCTAATCATAAAGGCAAGTCATTCATTCTTAATACAGACCAAGAGATGCAAGAAACTCATTCAATCATGCTAAACATTTCAATTAAGCTCTAATCTCACCTAATACAAAAGATAATCCATCCCTAAACTTAACTAATCAATCACAAACCTCCAGCTATCCATGGAGAAGAAGTTTCCCCAAGCACCATGGAGGTTGTCTCTTTCATACAGCCCAAAAATGGGGAAAAACCAGAAAGAGAGAGAAAAAATGGCAATCCCGAGGGGAGAATGAATAGTATATGACCTAATTCGGAAAATGGGTATTTATACCCATTTCCGCGTCAGACAAGCGCCTAGGCGCTGCACACAGGGCATTCGAGCAACGCACGCGCGTCGCGGCAGCGCCTAGGCGCTAACCTCTCTAGACGGAAACCATGTCGGGCGCAAGGGCGCTGGCCTCTCGGGTCTAGAATAATGTCGGGCGCCGGGGCGCTGTGCGCTGGGTCTGGGAGGTTGTCTTAGCGCAGGGGCGCTGGGCGCTCTGTTCTGAAGCATCCGTTGGGTGCCTAGGCGCCGTGCGCCGTTGCTGGATTTCACGTGTAGTTGTTGAGCAGGAGTAATTTTTTAATTTGAAGTGCTTGGGACTCTGTTTGCATGCTTTCTGATTATGATGATCTAGGAAATGCTTTTAGAATCTTCGTATTTGCATGTCTAGATGAGCATGAAGTTGTTTGCACTGATTGAGGTCCATTTCAAAAAAATTTAAAAAATTTGTTGCTCCCTTGCATCTATCGAGCACTTAGCAACTTTTCTTAGACTTTGTAGGCTTAGATTGACTGTTTGTGCATGAATTCTTGTTGTCACCCCGAAAGGCACCCCTAGGGAAGCTTGTTGCATGAGAGTTTGTAATAGGTTAATCGAGTTAACAAAGCTATTTAGCCTAAAATAAAAAAAAATAAAAGCATGATGTTTGAAAAAATCCTCCCGAGGCGCTCCTCCTTCTTAAGTGTGCATTAAAGAAGTGAGTGTTAGTCCTTAAAAATGTGAAGCTTAAGGCCTAAGCTTGACATGTTAGGCTTCTCGGAGAAAAAAAAAATAAATAAAGTGAAAGGTTCAAAGAACCAAAAAGAAGGGTACAAAGTACTCAAAAGAAAAAGAAAGAGAAAATGTTTTAGGCCTCTTAATTTGTTACTCTCTCTGATGTGAAAAGTTATAGACTGTTCTTAAATGCTAGAAGTAAGGGGAAAACGAGATTAAATGTAGCATGTTGTTTTTCCGAGCTTGTATTGTTTAGGAGAAGTTGTCTATCACACACACACGTTTGGGAGTAATAGTTAATTTTTGATTTGTTCGTTGATTAAGTGCATGCAATCGATTGTTTTCTTGGTTGTGTAAATGCCTTGATTCTTAAAGCATCGAGATTTGAGTTAGAAGCGTGCATGTTTAGTCCTTAGAATCGAGTTTTAAGTTTACCTTGCTCGAGGACTACCAAGATTTAGGTTGGAGGTATTTTGATAGCACTCAAAAAGTGCTAATATTTAGCTCCTAAGTCTTGTGAATTAGGGTAATTATTTGTGCTTAATTGATGTATTTTGTATAATTTAATCGCTAATGGGTAAATCGGGCATTTGCGTTAATTAAGAGCTTAAAAAGATATTTTAGAATATTTTATTAATTAGTCGTTTTGAGTAATTGTATTACATTAATTAAATAATTTAATATTAAAATTAATTAGTGGTTTAATGGTGTTACCCTTTCTAAGAGAATGGAGAAGTCAAGGTTCAAATCCATGTAGAGACATGAATTTCTTTTTTTTTTTTGTAAAAAGTCAACAGCTCCAGAAGGTCAACGGTCAACACTCAGCCGCCTTCCTCTGATGCGCGCCCAGATGACCCGCCCCTGCGCGGCCCAATTTGCCAGTTTCGGCCCAAACTCATTTTTTTTCTTAAGTTTTTAAGCGTTTTTAACCTAGTTTTAGCCGCACTATTCATTCTAGAGAGAGAAAATTCGATATTTTTCCATTGACCTCGGGTTTTGTGAGTTTTATACTCTTTTTCAAGGTTTTTGGGCGATTTTGGATTAGGGATTGTTTTGTTGATGTATTAGGTGAGACTTGGACTTTTTAACGCATATTTAGCTTGTTCTAGCGCTCAATTCTTCTCTAGCCTCGTTCTTTAATGTCCTGCATGATTTTCTTTATGGTTGACACTCGTTTAGTTTATTGTGTGTTGGTTCGGTTAAAAATCCATGAAGTAGCGATCGCACCTCAGGTTTTGAGTAATTAAAATCTAACATTCTGAATTAAATATGACCATGTTTGTTTGGAATGCTGATAAATTATAGAGAATGAATAAAATCGAGACCCGTTGTTAGAGATTTCAACAATTGGCTCGTTGCACGATTATCCGTCGCTCGCGACTAATTCTAATTTAGAAGAACGATCGCCCCTAAGTTAGAATTATTAGCGAAGCTTAGTTTAGAGCTGTCAACTCTTTATTAATTACTTGGGATTACTAGTGCTAATTAAAGCATGTGATCACTTGTTTTGATTAGGCCTTGTAATGTGCGTGAGTGTTAACAAAAATCGGCTAAGTATCTTTTGTGTCTATGATCTGAATTACATCAACAGTCAATCCCGACACTAAAATTAGGAGCACATGTTACATTTAATTTATTCTTATTTATTTTTCCGTTAGCTATTTTATGCTTTACTTTAATTTTCCGTTAGCTTAATTCTTGCATGTTTTAATTTTAGTTTCGTTTCCTTTAACTTTCCCCTCTTTTTACTTGTTGTTTTTAATTAAGGCAAATAGAAGTTAATTAGGAGAAAATAATTTAGGTTCCCTGTGGTTTGACACCCGACTACCACTAGTTGCAAAGCTCAGTAGTATCAGATTTATAAATGTTATTTTGGCGGGATTCGACACCTCGAGCATAGACAACTATACCCAAAAGTTCTCTTACCATATACCGAGTAGTTGTGAGAGTTATTGCGGGATTGAGTTAATTGTTCACTTAGATGACCATCACAGAAATTTTGGAACAATCAGGTTTAGGTCCCACTAGTAAAAGTCTCAGTCAGTTGATGTTGCATTTGGTTGCATAGCCTGACCCCAGTAGTGGGGTTACTTACTGAGTATTTTAAATAAAATACTCATTCTTTTCTAAAAAAAAATTCCAAGTATTACTGATGTCATGGGACACGTGGAGTCAGAGCTTCCGCTTTCATTGTTTATTTTGTTAATTATTTGAGCCAGTCAACGGTTTTGCTAAGGATGAGAACGAATAATTTTGGTTTTAAACTTTATTTTGAAGGAACTTATTTAATTATTTTTATGTTTTCTTTGGGATCCCAAATTAAATGTATTTGCGGTCTCTGGACTTTATATGTTGATTTCATTATTTATAAAATAGAGTTTTAATTATTTATTGGGTTTTTTTGATGTCATGCTCTTAGTAACGGTCCTAGAGCGATGTCATAAAAAGTTGGGTCGTTACACCTTACATACTCCAAGGAGATAATTCCACTCTTCAGTAATTGTTTCACAGCTCCACGTCTGAGGCGTAGATGTCTTTTCTTGCTATTATACACTATTTTTGGCAATACTTATGGCAGCCTGTGAATCACAATGTATTGACACTGGTACAAACGCCCCCCCACAGTGGTACGTCTCCTAGTAGGCTTCTTAGTCACTCCGCCTCTTGCCCGGCTAACTCAAGAGCTATGAACTCTGACTCCATGGTGGATCGTGCTATGGACGTCTGTTTAGTTGATTTCCATGAAATAGCTCCTCCACCTAGTAAGAACACATAACCACTGTTCGAGCTCACATCGTCGTTGTCTGTTACCCAGTTTGCATCACAATATCCTTCTAACACTGCAGGAAAATTGTTGAAATGCAAACATAAATCTATTGTACCTTTAAGGTATCCCAATAGTCGACGAAGAGCAGTCCAATGATCTTAATCAGGATTATGTGTATATCTACTCAATCTACTAACAACATATATATATGCAATGTCGGGTCTAGTATAATTCATCAAAAACATGACACTCTCCCTATTATTTTTGCATATTCAGATTGAGAAACACTATCTCTCTTATTTTTATTAAGATTCATACTAGTATCATAGGGTGTCTTACTGGAGTGCTATCAAAACAATCAAATCTCTTTAACATTTTTTCAATGTAGTGTGATTGACATAAAGAAAAACCATTTACAATTTTTCTTATCTTTATGACATCAGCCTCACCTAAATCTTTCATTTAAAAGTGTGAGGACTGATAGCTCACAAAATGAGCTATCTTTATGACCTATTTTATGCTAGTTTAAAGACTTACACGGTTAATTTCACGTTTATATTTGATTATCTTATAGATATCGAGCATTTGGAGCAAACCGGAGCTTTTAGAAGATTTATGATGAAAAATAAGCTAATAAGATGCAAAAATGGGGTCCCAAGGGAAGAGGATGAAGAAAATCAGCCAAAAACCCGAGGGGACAGCGTCTAGACGCTGGAAATAGCGTCTAGACGCTTGAAATTAAAATAAAATGAAAATATGCAACTACCCGGATTCGAACTCAGGCTGTGGCGCGCGCAATGTTCACTACCCAACCTTATCTAACCAACTTTGCCTGATGCTAAACATTATACTTTACTTCGCAATTATATTTGTTAAGCCTTAGTTTAGCGTGATCCCAGCCCAACTGCCTTGCACCTCCATGAAGTTCCATAGACGCGTGCCACATTGGATCGCAGCCCCCAGACTTGCCAATTTTGCCTTTTACCCGATTTTTGCCCTATTTTACCTTATAAATACATCTTTTTGGAGAGTTTTCAGGGAGCCAATTTGGAGAGTTATTCCCAATTTCGAAAATACATAATTTTAAGAGTTAGAGGAGATTTTTGGGAGCAAAAAGAAGGCAATTACATGTTCGGGATCGTGGCGATTACAGCGGGAACGTGGAATCGACACTAGTTTTATTTCTTCTTCCCTTTTAATTTGTAGTTTCGTTATGAGTTTAATTTTGAGTTTAGATTTTATAATATTGAATATGTTTGGCTAAACTCATTTATCTTGGGGATTGATGTAGTCTTTTAGTTTTGATGTTTTAATTAATTGAATGCTTAGATTGATTGTTTATTACCCATTCATGCTTTTACTTTCTTAATGCTTATAATCTTTTGGCCAAGGGTTGTATGTCGTCATGGTTTAAATTATGCTTGGAATAGAATGATTTAGACTAGATCTTAATTGCATGACTAAGAATAGTTCTAACATGGGAATGATTAGGCTATCTTAGAAGTTGTTTTAAAGAAGAGTTCTTAATGCCTTGCATGTCTTAAAAAACTAGATTGAAAAATTAGTTTTATTACATTGCATGAGACCAATTGCGCTCGGAAGAGGCAATTGTTATTTGTGTCCTTCTAGACTTATGGAAATTTGCATGAATAATCTAGGTATTTGATTGATTGAAGCGTCAATCTAATTGGCGAAATCAACTCCCTAAGATATCTCTCCTTGTTGTTCTCCATCTTTTATTTTATGTTTTTATTTTGTTTTAATCCTATCTTTTATCGCTTTCTTTCTCTAAATAAAATTGGGTGACTGTATTCGCGGTACTTAAGTGAACTAGAAAACCAATCCTGAGGACGATACTCGTATTTACATACACTTTATTACTTGACCCGTACACTTGCGGTTTTGCACCTGCATTAAAAGTGCGCAACAAGTTTTTGGCGCCGCTGCCGGGGATTGACAATTATTTAGTTCACTTAATATTGTGAAGAACTCACTTGATCTTACTTTAGAGTTTTATTTTATTTTTATTGTTTATTTTTCTTTGTTATTTTATTGTTTTTTTCCTTTTTTTAGTCTATCTCAAGTTTGTGAGATAAGGAAAGAAATTTAGCCAATGATGGAAAAAGAAATTGAGGTGATAGAGTATGAGGCTGAAAAACCTCACCTTACTTTATTTGCAGAAAATACTCTTAATGCTGAACTTTCTTTTCCTTATTCTCATGCGTCTTTTAATTTTGATTTTGATTTTATGTCTTTTTCTTCTTTTATTTCTATAAACAAAAATTACAAAAATATTTCTCTTTCAGGTACCCATGAGAAGAACGTGATCCTACTAGACTTAGTAGGATACATTGATTCAAGCAAGAAGGGACCGAAGAAAATAGAGGAGTTTTATGTACCTTGATGCATATATTCCTTCCGTCTAGCTAAGACGTTAAATAAAGCGCTTCTTGGGAGGCAACCCAAGTTTAATTTCTTTAAGTTTTTTTTTAAGTTTTTTTAAGCTTTTCGTTCTTTTATTCTCTTTGTTGTTGTGTCGTTGTTTTTATGTTTCTGTTGATTTTTTTTATAGGAGCAAAATCATCATTATTCGCTTCCACAACTTTGAAGAAAATGTTGACTCTCTCATTTATCAGGGCAGTATTGTTCAGTCTTGTTTTTTTTTTTTTTTTTTCTTTGTCCTTTGCATGAGTTAGTAGTTTATACATTGAGGACAATGTATTCTTTAAGTTTGGGGGTGAGTTTATGCATGTTATGCATGTTTTTAGGAGAAATTTAAATTCTGAGCATGATCTTAATGGTTGAATATTTGTTGCATCGCTCATGATTATGACAATCTAGGAAGTGTTCTAGTTTTTGATAATCTGCATTGGTTGAACTATGAGACCATATCTGAAATTTTGAGTTAAATTTAATTTTTTTAAATCCCTCTTGATATCTTTGATTACTTTGTAAGCTAATGGTACATTTTTGTTTTGGGTTTTAATGCATGAGAGAGATAAGCATGATTGATATTTTAATTGAAAATTTATATGATGGTATCTCATTGTTTTACTAAATGAAGAATGTATAAGGTTTGATGCCAAAATACCCTGTTTTTCTGTGAGTTTTTGAGCCAATAAGCACACTCATTACAAAGTGCTTTATTCTTTTAAATTGAGTGATTACCATGCATGATTGATTTTTCTAGAACTTGCTTTGTTATGCATGTCTGAAATCTCTGAATTTGACTTGAATGCTTTAATTTCACAAGGGCAATTAGGTAAAACCACTTCTAGCTTTCTCAAATAGCCTACCTTGAAATAATCTTTAGAAAGCCAAATTTTGAGCCTTAGACCTTTTCATTGGAAAATTGCCACATTACAAGCCTTATATCAATTCTCTTGTTGTTTTCCTTTCTCTGAACCCTGAATTGAAGAATTATAAGTGTTTACCACACGATGTTTCCATTCATCAAAAGGAGAGAGTTGAACTGTGTCAACAAAGTATTAAAAAAAGAGAAGAAGCATTCCTTTCATTAGCTTCTTTTAATGCTTCTTTTAGAGAAAAAAGAGAAAAAGAGAAAAAAGTTATATATTGAAAAAAAAAAAAGAAGAGCAAAATAGTACACTATGTGAAGGAAAGTTAATGTTTCAACAAAGATCATAAACGGACACATTCATCAAGAATCAACTGAAAAATTGAGTTTCATGTGGTAAATATTTATACTTTCTTCCAATCTAGTAGCTTAAAATTTACATCCATCTACCCTTACCTAAGCCCAATTACAACCAAACCAAGCCTTGAAATTTTGCATTCATTCTATTCATTGATGATGAAGATGTGATATATTAGCAAGCTTATGGTTAAAAATCTTTTATGTTTTGGTTTGAGCGTTTATCATATATATGCCATAAACAGAGCGTTTTGAGTGAAATTTTGTGAGGGTATCAAGTCTTGTGCATTCAATTTTGGTAGCGTAATGAGATGCTTGAGTTTTTTGTTATAAAATTGTAGTCTATGAATGCTTAATCTTTTGATTGCTACTAAGACTCAAGTCATTGATGTTTGTTTAGTTTTATTTGTATTCTTAGATATCAAAAGAAGTTAAATTGCACACACTCACGCAAGAGACACATATTTGTTTTTAATTGTCTTGATAAGTTGTGGTCTAATATGTCCTTCAATTGTTGATTATCTGTCTTAAGAACACTGAGGTTTGAGTCACGGGCATGCTTTCATTGATTCATTTAGTGGTCTTGTTTTATTTTGCTCGAGGGCTAGCAAAAGCTAAAGTTTGGGGGTATTTGATAGCTCACAAAATGAGCTATCTTTATGACCTATTTTATGCTAGTTTAAAGACTTACACGGTTAATTTCACGTTTATATTTGATTATCTTATAGATATCGAGCATTTGGAGCAAACCGGAGCTTTTAGAAGATTTATGATGAAAAATAAGCTAATAGGATGCAAAAATGGGGTCCCAAGGGAAGAGGATTAAGAAAATCAGCCAAAAACCCGAGGGGACAGCGTCTAGACGCTGGAAATAGCGTCTAGACCCTTGAAATTAAAATAAAATGAAAATATGCAACTACCCAGATTTGAACTCAGGCTGTGGCGCGCGCAATGTTCACTACCCAACCTTATCTAACCAACTTTGCCTGATGCTAAACATTATACTTTACTTCGCAATTATATTTGTTAAGCCTTAGTTTAGTGTGATCCCAGCCCAGCTGCCTTGCACCTCCATGAAGTTCCATAGACGCGTGCCACATTGGATCGCAGCCACCAGACTTGCCAATTTTGCCTTTTACCCGATTTTTGCCCTATTTTACCTTATAAATACATCTTTTTGGAGAGTTTTCAGGGAGCCAATTTGGAGAGTTATTCCCAATTTCGAAAATACATAATTTTAAGAGTTAGAGGAGATTTTTGGGAGCAAAAAGAAGGCAATTACATGTTCGGGATCGTGGCGATTACAGCGGGAACGTGGAATCGACACTAGTTTTATTTCTTCTTCCCTTTTAATTTGTAGTTTCGTTATGAGTTTAATTTTGAGTTTAGATTTTATAATATTGAATATGTTTGGCTAAACTCATTTATCTTGGGGATTGATGTAGTCTTTTAGTTTTGATGTTTTAATTAATTGAATGCTTAGATTGATTGTTTATTACCCATTCATGCTTTTACTTTCTTAATGCTTATAATCTTTTGGCCAAGGGTTGTATGTCGTCATGGTTTAAATTATGCTTGGAAGAGAATGATTTAGACTAGATCTTAATTGCATGACTAAGAATAGTTCTAACATGGGAATGATTAGGCTATCTTAGAAGTTGTTTTAAAGAAGAGTTCTTAATGCCTTGCATGTCTTTAAAAACTAGATTGAAAAATTAGTTTTATTACATTGCATGAGACCAATTGCGCTCGGAAGAGGCAATTGTTATTTGTGTCCTTCTAGACTTATGGAAATTTGCATGAATAATCTAGGTATTTGATTGATTGAAGCGTCAATCTAATTGGCGAAATCAACTCCCTAAGATATCTCTCCTTGTTGTTCTCCATCTTTTATTTTATGTTTTTATTTTGTTTTAATCCTATCTTTTATCGCTTTCTTTCTCTAAATAAAATTGGGTGACTGTATTCGCGGTACTTAAGTGAACTAGAAAACCAATCCTGAGGACGATACTCGTATTTACATACACTTTATTACTTGACCCGTACACTTGCGGTTTTGCACCTGCATTAAAAGTGCGCAACAAGGACAAAAATGTCTTTGTATCATTAATGATATCTAGGTTTGTTCCAAAAATAAGCATATCATCAACATACAAACTAATGATCACACAATCAACTCCAAGCATCTTTTAGTAAACACATGTATCAGAACAATTACTTTAAAATCGTTGTTTACTAAAGTATTATTAAACTTTTCATACCATTGTTTAGGAGCTTGTTTAAGACCGTAAAGAGATTTTTTAAGCTTGCAAAGTTTATTTTATTGACCAATAATAATAAAGCCTTTAGGTTGTGACATATATATTTCATCTTCTAAATCACCATTGAGAAAAGCAGTCTTTACATCCATCTAATGTATCACAAGACCACGAATTGCAGGATGGGCGATTAGGGCTCTAATTGTAGATATTTTAGTTATAGGAGAATATGTGTCAAAATAGTCTATGTCTTGTTTTTTAGTATACCCCACAACCACTAGTCTGGCTTTAAATTTTTCTATTGAATCATCTGATCTAGTTTTCCTCAAAGATCCATTTACATCCGTTGTGCAATTTTAGTGCAATAAAATACCGCAAGTGTACGAGTCAAGTTTTAATATAGTGTATTGAAAATACAGATATCATCCTCAAGATTGGTTTTCTAGTTCATCTAATTACCACGAATACTATCACTCAATTTTATTTAGAGAATGAAAATAAAAACATAAAATAAATATGAAGAACAATAAGGAGAGATATATCCTAGGGAATTGTCTTGAGCAATGACTTCACCGTTATCTCATCAAATTCTTCATTCATTAAAAGTTGAAATTAATCAATTTCTAGATTGTTGACAAGTTCTACCCTTATACACTTGCTATTCTCTATCGAGCAATAACAATATTCTTTGAAAAGTAAATTATCTATATTTCTATGGCAATTCAGACAATCCAAATATGAAGAACGTAAAACTATAATTGTCACAAAATCTACAAGGATATGTATATCTCAGGTATAAATCATGGAAAACAATTTAGGATCATCAACAATAATTGTCTCTCGACCTCAAATCATTGATATAAAAATCATGCAAAGAATGACCAAATCCTAGCATGCATTAAGCTCAGAAAAATTTTCACAACCAATACGAAAATAAAATATCAACTATTAATTAAGAGACTAAGATTAAAAAACGATTACATCAAGCTCTAAGTCAAAAGAGTTTAGTTCATCAGGTTCAATAATTCAAAATATAAACTCAATAAGAAACCCATAAAAAAAAACTACAAATTAAGAGGGAAAGAAGAAATAAAACTCGTGTCGATTCCACGATCCCGAGCATGTAAATTTGTACTTCTTGCTCCCAAAATCCTTTAATTCTAAAAAGTATGTAGTTTCGAAATTGGGATTGAGTCTCCAAATCGGCTCCCCAAACAATATTAAAAAAGATGTATTTATATGGAAATTTAGGTAAAAATCGTGCATAACAAGTCTGAAGAAGCTCAGATCAGGTGTGGCACGCATCCATTGAGTTTGATGCAGGTGCGGGGGGCTGAAAAATCAGATGTGGCACTAAAATATAAATTAAATAACGCTGAAGTAATCTAATCAAATATAATTGTTGTGCGCGGGCGGCCTAAGTTTGAGATAGACAAACGTTTTATTTTTTTGATCTTCTTTTATTTTCAACGCTTAGGCGCTCAAAATGGGCGCCTAGGCGCTATGCTCTCGGGGTTTTGACCCAATTTCCTTCTTTTTGTCAATTGTGAACTCCAATTTTCATCCAAATAGCTTAGTTTTCACCACAAAGCTTATAAATTCCCCGGTTTGCTCCAAAATGCTCGATATCTACAAAATAATCAAATATAATCGTGAAAGTACACATTTAATCCTCTAAACTAGCATAAAATAAGTCATAAAGATAGCTCATTTTGTGTGCTATCAAATACCCTCAAACTTAAGCTTTGCTAGTCCTCGAGCAAAATAAAACAACACTACTAATTAAATCAACAAATGCATGCAAGTGACTCAAACCCCAGTGTTCATAAAACAAATAATCCACAATTGAAGAACATATTAAACCACAACCCATCATTAAGACATTTAAAAACAAATCATTGTATCTCTTGCATGAGTGTGTGCAAATTAATCTTCCCTTGATATTTATGAATCCAAATAAAACTAAACACACATCAATAACTTGAGTCATAGTGACAATCAAGAAAATAAGCATTCATAGACTTCATTTTGTACAAAAAACTCAAGCATCTCATCAAGTTACCAAATTCGAATGCACAAGACCTAACACCCTCACAGAATTTCACTCAATACGCTCAACTGTTTATGGTAAATATAAGATAAACACTCGAACCAAAACATAAAAGATTTTTACCATAAACTTGCTAATATATCACATCTTCATCATCGATGAATATAATGAATGCAAAATTTCAAGGGTCTCATTCTGGTTGTACTTGGGCTCAGGCAAGGGTAGATGAATGAAAATTTTAAGCTACTATAATAGAAGAATTATAAGATTTTTTCACATGAAGCTCAATTTCGGCTGACTCTTGAAGAATAATCATTTTTTTTTAAGCATTAACTTCCCTTCACATAATAAACTATTTTTTTTTTATTTTCTTTTCTTTCCATTTTTTTTCCTCTCTAAAAGACGCTAAGAAAGATATGCTTCCCTTTGACTACTCTATTGACATATGATCAACTCTCTTATTTTGATTAACTGAGACTTCATGTGGTAAGCAAATATAATCCTTCATTTCAGGGTTCAAAGAAAGAAAAACAATAAAAGAATGTATTTATGGTTTGTAATGTGGTAATTTTTCCAATGAACATGTCTAAGGCTCCAAATTTGGCTTTCTAAGGATAATGTCGATGTAAGTTATTTGAGAAAGCTAAAAGTAGTTTTACCTAATTGCCCTTGTGAAATTAATGCATTCAAGTTAAATTCAGAGATTCAGACATGCATAACAAAGCAAGTTCTAGAAAAATCAATCATGCATGATAATCACACAATTTAAAAGAGTAAAGCCCCGTGTAATAGAGTGCTTAATGACTCAAAAGCTCACATAAAAGTAGGGTAGTTAGACATAAAATCCTATGCATTCTTCATTCAATAACTCAAAGAGACACCATCATATATTTTTCCAAAAAACTAATCATGCTTATCCCTCTCATGCTTAAAACTCAAAACAAAGATGCAAATTTAGCTTACAAAGTATTCAATGATATCATTAGGGACTCAAAAAAATATAAAAAATTACTCTGTTTACAGGCATGGTCTCATAGTCCAAGAATTTCATATTATCAAACTTAGAACACTTCCTAGGTTGTCCTAATCACAAGCAATGCAACAGAGATTCAATCATGAAGAAGATGCTCAAAATCATGCTATTCAGGACTCAAAGTGAAGTATTTCCACCCCAAACTTAAGAAATACATTGTCCTCAATGTATAAACTACTAAGTAATGCGAAAGACAAAGAAAATACAAGAGTGGATAATACTGCCCTGATAAATGAGAGAGCAAACATTGGCAGTTGAGTTATGGAAGAGAGTGATGGTGATCTTGCTCCAACAAAAAATAAATAATCAGAAACATGAGGACCACGACACACAATAGAATAAAGAAAATTACAAAAAAAAAACTGAAAAAATTAAAGAATGTAAACTTGGGTTGCCTCCCAAGAAGCGATTTATTTAGCGTCTTAGCTAGACGAGAGGAACGTTTATGCGCCAGGGTACATAAAACTCCTCTATTTTCTTCGGTCTCTTCTTGCTTGAATCGATATAACCTACTAAGTCTAGTAGGCTCACTTGTTTCTCATGGGTACCTGAAGAATAAATATTTTTGCTATTTTTATTTAAATAAATAAAAGAAGAAAAAGACAAAAAATCAAAATCGAAATAACAAGATTCGTGAGAATAAGGAAAAGAAATATCAATTTTAAGAGAAAAGTTTGGAAATAAAATAAAGTGAGGCTTTTTCAGCCTCATACTCTATAACCTGAATTTACTCCTCCACATTAGGTTATTTATCTCACAAACCTCATTCTAACATGACTCACAAGTTTCCAACTCATCCTCACTCTCAATGTCTATGGTTCACAATTTTTTGTACTATCGACCTCATTGGCAGCCACAAAAATTTTCTCTTGTAAAGTTATGAATGATTCAGATACGGGACTAACTTGATAACCTATAGAATTGTATCTTGATGTAAGAGCTTCTTTTTGGGTATTAAGTCTCTCTCTTGACTCACTCATGAGCAAACAACTAACTCTTTGTTCAACAATGTACTCTTGCAATAAATTTTGATTGGCTTCCAAGACAGATTTTAAATCAATTTTGTTGGGAGAGTAAAAAATTTGGTTCTGAATGCCCTCATCATTATCATAAACATAATTTTCATAACTCATAGATTCAGAATGATAATGATCAGACATATAATTCACATTGCCATAAAAGGTGTAGTTCAATGGGTATGAATCGAAGGATGATGTTGGTTCTTTGGTGGATTGAAACTCCCTATAAGGCCACCCATAATTATTAAAAGTCATCAAATAAAATAAACAAATAGAATTAGGCTTCCAAATAAATGTAAACAACAATAAAAAAATATAGTCAGGATATAACGACAAAAAACTCAAATAAAAAAATAATAAATAATGAAATAACAATGAAAAAAAATCAAAATAAAGTAAAATAAAACTCTAAAGTAAAATCGAGTGAGTTCTCCACAATATTAGGTGAAACTAAATAATTACCAATCCCCGGCAACGGCGCCAAAAACTTGTTGTGCAATATTAGTGCAATAAAATACCGCAAGTGTACGAGTCAAGTTTTAATATAGTGTATTGAAAATACGGATATCATCCTCAAGATTGGTTTTCTAGTTCACCTAATTACCACAAATACTATCACTCAATTTTATTTAGAGAATGAAAATAAAAGGACGTGATTAAAACAAAATGAAAATAAAAACATAAAATAAATATGGATAACAATAAGGAGAGATATATCCTAGGGAATTGACTTGAGCAATGACTTCACCGTTATCTCATCAAATTTTTTATTCATTAAAAGATGAAATTAATCAATTTCTAGATTGTTGACAAGTTCTACCCTATAGACTTGCTATTCTCTCTCGAGCAATAACAATATTCTTTGAAAAGTAAATTATCTATATTTCTATGGCAATTTAGACAATCCAAATATGAAGAACGTAAAACTATAATTGTCACAAAATCTGCAAGAATATGTTTATCTCAGGTATAAATCATGGAAAACAATTCAGGATCATCAACAATAATTGTCTCTCGACCTCAAATCATTGATATAAAAATCATGCAAAGAATGACCAAATCCTAGCATGCATTAAGCTCAGAAAAATTCTCACAAGCAATTCGAAATTAAAATACCAACTATTAATTAAGAAGAGAGATTAAAAAACGATTACATTAAGCTTTAAGTCAAAAGAGTTTAGTTCATCAGGCTCAATAATTCAAAATATAAACTCAATAATAAACCCATAAAAAAAACTACAAATTAAGACGGAAAGAAGAAATAAAATTCGTGTCGATTCCACGTTTCCGCTGCAATCTCCACGATCTCGAGCATGTAAATCTGTACTTTTTGCTCCCAAAATATCTTCTAACTCTAAAAAATATGCGATTTCGAAATTGGGATTGAGTCTCCAAATCGGCTCCCCAAACAATACTAAAAAAGATGTATTTATATGAAAATTTAGGTAAAAATCGTGCAGTCTGGAGGAGCTCAGATCAGGTGTGGCGCGCATCCATTGAGTTTGATGCAATGACGAAGGGCTGAAAAATCAGATGTGGCGCTAAGATATAAATTAAATAGCGTTAAAGTAATCTAATATAATGAATGGTTGCCGTGTTGGTGGAGCGTTGAGGGGAAAAGTTTGTTGTGCGCGAGCGGCCTGAGTTCGAGAAAGACAAAATGCTCGATAATCTACAAAATAATCAATTATAATCGTGAAAGTATACATTTACATCTAATGAGTTTATTTTCTTTAGGAAGAGCAAACTGATTGTCTATTTTATATGAATTTTCAACTTAGAAAACAATTAGGAAATCTAGTCCAAAATCTACATATCAAAGATTTGATCATGTGAAGTACAAGCTAAATTATCATGAAGTGAAGTATCAACTACATGATTAAAACCTAACATACTATCTAACTGATTTGTTAAAAGTTTTAGATCCATAGGTTTCTTGAATTCTGGATATGCCACTTTGGCTAAGCACCCCTACACTCTCAAATAGCTGAAGTTGGGCGAGTATCCTTTCCACAATTCATATGGAGTCTTATCCAACCTTTTGTGTGATACTCTGTTAAGAATAAAACAAGCGGAAAGCACAGCTTCCCCCCCACATGTTATCATATAGTCCAGAACTCAATAACATGACATTCATCATTTCTTTTAAAGTTCTATTCTTACGTTCAACTATGTCATTTTGTTGAGGGGAATATAAAGCAGTAACTTTATGAATAATTCCCTTTAATTCGCAGAATTCCTTAAGAAAGTTATCACTATATTCACCACCTCTATCAGATCTTAGCCTTTTAATTTTTCTATCCAATTTATTTTCTACTTCAGCCTTGAATTTTATAAACATGTTGTATGCTTCATCCTTTGATTTTAGGAGGTAAATTCTTGTATATCTAAAGTAGTGATGAACGAAAGATATATAATATTTTTTACCACCCCTACTTGCAGTATTTCTAAAATCAGCTAAATCTGAGTGTATTAATTCAAGCCATTCTATGCTTCTTGTTGTAATTGATTTAAAAGGATTTTTTTTGTGAATTTCGTTTATACACAAATCGTACATTTGCTATTGTCATGCAATTCAGATACCTTAATGAGATGCAAATTTTCAAGCCTTTTAATCGATGCAACATTCACATGTCCTAATCTACCACGTCATACATCAATAGACTCAACAATATAAGCAAAATCAGATGCATTTTCATTCATTAAAGCAAGAACAATATTTAGAACGAATAAGCCATCAGCTTGGTACCCCTTACCAACAAAGTAACCATTTTTGGTGATGATAATCTTGTTTGCCTCAAACACAATCCTAAGTCAAGCTTTAATCAACAGACTTCCAGACACCAAATTCCTACGCAGTGAGGGAACATACAAAACATCACTAAGCAATAAGGTTTTTCCAGAAGTAAGTTTTAATAGAATCTTCCTTTTTTCGAGAACTCCAGCAGTGGCTGAATTTTCCATAAACACACATTCACCATCAGTTGTCTCCTGAAAGTCATGAAAAAGATTATGGTGATGGAGCGCTCATGGCACGCAGCGGAAGCGATTTGGATCATAGACACTCTAATTTCATCAATTTAAACAAATGGAAACATGCAAAAACAATGAAAAAGAGAAATTAGAACAGATACCCTTGTCGTTCGTATTTCTCCAAATTCATCGCCAGAAGCTCCTCACGAGCTGAACGAGCCTTCTCACGAAACCTTCGTGGACCACCCACGGTAATCCCACTATCCTCAGGCCGAGAAATGAAGTAGTGGGACTCCTTTTACAAAAGAAAAGAGGGAAGAAACTCACTGAATAAAAACTAATTTTTATTACAGAGAACTCAGCTGAAGAAAAAAAACGGAAGAGATAGAGAGAGAGAGCAATTGAAATTCTCAATTTCAATTGAATACCCACAACCGCACTAAGCTTCTTTTTTTTTTTTTTTTTTTTTTTTTTTTTTTTTTAATTCAATTGATCTGTCAATATATATATACCTGTGTATATATAAAACATACATGTGTCTTACATCTTGCATGTAAGACACATGTATATATATATATATATATATATATATATATTTATATATATTATTATTATTAAAAAATAATAATAATTATTTTATTAATTAAACTTTTTAATTAATAAAAAATATATATATATATAAATTAATTAATATTATTTAATTCAATATCAAATATTAATTAAATAATATAATTAATCCCGGTTTTCGGAAAACCGACTTTTTGCACATGAATCCTATTCATGTTTTCAGACCAATCTCATATTTAAATCATATTTAAATATGTCCATATTTAAATCATATTTAAATATGTCCATATTTAAATCATATTTAAATATGTCTATCCTTCTTCCACAAACCCGAATTTGAACGATTCAAATTCTTTTCTTTTCTTTTATATTGTTTCACGGCTTTATCCGAGCTAGCCAGGAGAACCGTAAGGACCTACAGATCATGAGCTCCAACGATACGAGATTATCCGGTCAAAACTCTTTCAACCGAACTAACCAACATTCGTTAACCCCCGGAGACTCCACTAAAGTCCAAGGGCTGCACTCTCCTCACTATAGATATATTGTGTCTTGTTGATATAACTATCATCAGTAAGTCGATCCTTCACAGGTCGTTCATAATCACAACGGGTCATTTATACCACCCTTGTATTATATCTTGTTCCTTAAGTACCACTGACACCTCTAATGAACAATTGATTTGTGGTCCAACCATCAAATCAGATTCCTCCCTGATCAGGAGAGGATGGGCCCAATGTTCAAGACCTGGAGTCAGCACTTAAGGGAACAACCTCTCTACTAACCCTTAAAGCGGGTAGGAGTGGATTCCAATCTTGCTACAACTATGTCCCCAGCCACTTATTCAATCTTATCCCCAAGATGGTAGGCATATTGAGTCGGCGATCTGGCCACTCTCACCCGTACAAATCAAAGGATAAGGTTGAATAAACAGGAGTTCACAGTAAGCTCAGGATTGAGATCGAGTTACCTAAGTCATCATATGAAAAAACCGGTCTTTACAGTAAACGGTGTTATAAAGAAAGAGCGATTTTATTTCTTGGTTCGGTCTTGTGCAAACTCATTGCACAGGACGCCCTCACTCACATGTCTCTACATGAAACGATTCGAATCACATCGTTTTGTACTATACAAAGTGAGCCGCGTCCAATAGTGTCCCCAGGATAAGGTACCCAGCCTTATCCCTATACTATAGACCATTTTTGGCTGTCTACTTGAACTTGATTCACATTCATGCCACACATGAAGTTCAAGTACTCACACTATCGCCATGGGTGTTAGTTATTGGTATAGGTTAATACAAACACAATTCACTAAAATTCAATAACAACTTTATTGAAATATAATATATACATTCATTCAGTTTACAAACTACGAGTTTTAGGACATAAAACCCAACAAACTCCCACTTGGACTAAAACGTCAGTGGAGTACATGCTGGTCTAGAGAACTAGAATATCAAATATCTAAAGTTTCTCCCACTGTCCTACTGAGCAGCTCGCAGCCCTATACTTTGTAGGTGTCTCTCAAACACTTTAGCCGTGAGAGACTTAGTAAACGGATCAGCAATGTTGTGCTCCGAGGCTACCTGTGTGACGATCACATCTCCTCGTTGCACTATCTCCCTGATGAGATGATACTTCCGCTCAATATGCTTTCCACGCTTATGGCTTCTAGGTTCTTTAGAATTTGCCACTGCACCGCTGTTATCACAATAAAGGGTGATTGGCAAGTTCATATTTGGAACAACTTCCAAATCTGTCAAGAACTTCCTAAGCCATACAGCTTCCTTCGCTGCTTCGCAAGCTGCGACATACTCAGCTTCCATGGTGGAGTCAGCAATACAACTTTGCTTTATACTCCTCCATACTATTGCTCCTCCGTTAAGAGTGAACACTGATCCTGATGTAGATTTCCTGGAATCTATATCAGTCTGAAAATCAGAGTCAGTGTATCCTGCAAGGATCAAATCCTTCGCGCCATACACAAGCACATAGTCTCTCGTTCTCCTAAGATACTTGAGGACGTGTTTAACGGCTGTCCAGTGATCATATCCTGGATTGGACTGGAACCTACTGACAATTCCTACTGCATAGCATATGTCGGGTCTTGTACACAACATAGCGTACATGAGACTACCAACTGCAGATGCATAGGGAATTCGTCTCATATCCTCAACCTCTTGAGGTGTCTTAGGAGACTGTTCCTTAGACAAGTGAATTCCATGCCTAAAAGGCAGCGAACCTTTCTTGGAATTCTGCATCGAATATCTTGACAACACCTTGTCAATGTAAGATGCTTGAGACAGCGCTAGCACTTTGTTCTTACGATTCCTTATGATCTGAATCCCTAGAACAAACTGAGCCTCTCCCAAATCTTTCATTTGGAATTGGGTCGCTAGCCAATTCTTAACGTCAGTTAGGAACCCTACATCATTCCCAATGAGTAGTATATCGTCTACGTACAAGACTAAGAAAGCTACAACAGTATTGTCTACTTTCTTGTAAACACAAGGTTCGTCAATATTTTGTTCAAAGCCATAAGATTTGATCGCCGTATCAAACCTTATATTCCAGGATCTAGATGCTTGCTTCAACCCATAAATGGATCGATTAAGCTTGCAAACCTTTTGCTCTTGACCCTGAAGTATGAATCCCTCTGGTTGAGCCATATAGATACTCTCCTCAAGATCACCATTCAGAAAAGCAGTCTTGACATCCATTTGCCAGATTTCATAATCATAAAATGTAGCAATGGATAAGAGTATTCTAATCGACTTTAACATGGCAACAGGAGAAAAGGTTTCTTCATAGTCCACCCCTTCTCTTTGGGAATAACCTTTTGCCACAAGTCGAGCCTTAAAGGTTTGCACCTTACCGGCTTGGTCTCGTTTTCTCTTGTAGATCCACTTGCAACCGATAGGTCTTTCACTATCTGGTTGGTCTACAAGATCCCAGACCGAATTGAAGTACATAGACTCCATTTCGAGATCTATGGCTTTAAGCCACTGGTCCTTGTCTATGTCATTCATTGCCTGTTTAAAGGTCAATGGATCCTCAACGCCATCATCAGGTATGACGACTTGAGTTTCAGACAAGCCGATGTAGCGGTCAGGCTGTCTTACATCCCTCCCACTTCGTCGAGGCTTTCTCAACTCTTGAGAAGGACCAGCCTGATCAACAACCTTTGTTGATCCGTCTGTAGCTTTCCTGGAAAATTCGGACAAAACAATTTTGCTCGACGGTTGATGATCTCTCATGTGGTCTTCCTCTAAGAACGTGACATTAGTCGATACTAGTACCTTGTTCTCATGAGGATCGTAAAATAGACCACCTTTCGTTTCCTTGGGGTAACCTACAAATAGGCATAATTTTGAACGATGTTCCAACTTCTTTGGATTGGGTACTAGCACATGTGCCGGACACCCCCAAATCCTGAAGTGACGTAAACTATCTTTACGCCCTCTCCATAACTCATAAGGTGTTTCAGAAACACTCTTAGAGGGAACCATGTTCAAAATATATACTGCAGTCTCTACTGCATATCCCCAAAACGAACTAGGCAAATGAGCATAACTCATCATAGATCGAACCATGTCTAACAGGGTTCTATTTCTCCTCTCGGACACACCATTCTGCTGTGGTGTTCCTGGCGCTGAGAGTTGAGATACTATTCCATGTTCTATCATATAGTCCTGGAATCTTAAATCCATATACTCTCCACCTCGATCTGATCGGAGTGTTTTTATCGATTTACCTAATGTGTTCTCAACCTCTGCCTTATACTCTTTGAACTTTTCAAGAGCTTCGGACTTATGATGCATTAGATAAAGATAACCGTACCTCGAATAATCATCAATGAAACTGATGAAATATTCATACCCTCCTCGTGCTTTGACATTCAAAGGACCGCAGAGATCCGAATGCACGATTTCTAGAGGTTCTTTGGACCTATGACCTTTTTCAGAAAAAGATCGTTTGGTCATTTTGCCCTCAAGACAAGACTCACATGGCGGTAAAGAGTTGTCCTCTAAACGATTTAGCAGACCACTCTTAACCAATCTCCCAATCCTAATGAGATTAATATGACCTAGTCTTAAGTGCCAAAGATAAGTACTTGGAGAAAGTTTCTGCCTTTTAGTTTGAGTCTCAGCTGTTTTAAACATTTCAGTGTTCAAAATAGCTTTGGCTTCGGTTGGTCTTAACACATACAAGTTGTTTTCAAGTTTCGCAGAACAAATACGTACACCTCTTTTGCTAATGAACGCTTCATTATGAACAAAAGATACTTTATACAACTGTTCTAACAAACAAGATATAGATACAAGATTCCTCTGGAAGGTAGGAACCAGGAGTACATTTTCTAGTAAAATGAAACTATCTCTATACAACAACTTTACAGCTCCCACTGCTTTAGCTGAGACAACCTCTCCAGTTCCAACTCTGAGAGTTATCTCACCTCGAGAAAGTGGCTGCCAAGAACTAGTTTCCTGAAAAGAAGAACAAACATGGTTAGTAGCTCCTGAATCAAGTATCCAGGTATGACAATCATGTTCTACTAAACATGT
Organism: Herpetospermum pedunculosum; assembly: GCA_028017165.1. Taxonomy (NCBI): domain Eukaryota; kingdom Viridiplantae; phylum Streptophyta; class Magnoliopsida; order Cucurbitales; family Cucurbitaceae; genus Herpetospermum; species Herpetospermum pedunculosum. Next base: position 30,326,737 of record CM051527.1, on the reverse strand, counting down.
TTCAACAACAAGTAAATCATATTTACCTTGTCTTTCCTTCTCAGCCTTTTTCTCTGCAAGATACTTTGGGCAATTCCTTTTCCAGTGCCCATCTACACCACAATGGAAACATTTTCCTTTGTCTGGAGATCTAGTCTTGCTCTTAGCAGCAACATGTGCTTTTCCCTTCCTTTTATCTTTCTTCTTCTTTTGAATACTCTTATTCTTAATAGAAGAAAGTTCAGACCTACTCCCTGAAGACGACCCTTTTTGGAATTTCCTAGAAGTGACAACGTTTGCCTCCTTCTCTTTTCCTTTAGAAGTCTGAAGGTACTTATAGGTCTGTAGCTCGCTGAGGAGAGAAGTCAAATTATACTTTATCTTGTTCATTACCATATTGGTTCTGAACTGAAGGAAACTCTTCGGAAGAGATTCCAGGATAAAGCTTACTTGACTTGACTCGTCAATAGTAGCTCCGTTTACTTCCGCCACATTGAAGTGGACCATCATGTTAAGGACATGCTCCCTAACAGAGGTTCCCTCCTTCATGCGAGAGTTGTAAACGTATTTGAGGGCTTCATGACAGACCGATGAGGACGGTAGTCCAAACATCTCCTGTAATGAAGACATGATTTCTTTAGCAGAAACCATATCCTCGTGCTTCTTAGCTAACACATCAGATATGCTGGCTAAGAGATAGACTCGGGCTTTATCATTAGCCCTTGTCCATCTATCATATGCTTCTCGAACAGTTCGAGTCGCATCCGAGCTAGGAGGGGGAGGACAATCCTCTGATAAGACGAACCTGAGATCATCTAGAACGAGAATCGTATTCAAGTTCGATTTCCAGGTCGCGTAGTTATCGCCGGTTAACTTATCGGAAGCTAGTAAGTGAATAAAAGAGCTAGACATGCTGAAAAGAGAACGAATAAAATATTAGTGAAAAGGTTTTAACCTAATTTACACACCAATCAAGAATTTAGCAAAGAATAATAATGTACCCAAAACTCATTATTAAACTGCAACGATACTTCAGTGGGTCAGAATGGTCGCTACCGAGGGGCAGTCAAGCATTCCTTCACTGAATCAAGACATTCTTGACTAAATGCTAATACCAGAATATCTCATATTCCTATAGCATCTTAGTTATCGCTGTTTGGTCAAGATTTACTAACTCCTTAGCAAATCTCGTAAGTGTGACCCTCCATTTTTAGAATTCATAGGGCGGCCCCAACGATGCAACCGAATGGAAATGTCAAAGTTGGGAATGACTCTATGTTTCTTTATCCATAAATGGTGATTGAGATGTTCCGATTCCTATGAAACGGCCCTCCGAATGGATCGGTACCACTTGTGGGCACCTAGCAGGCAGAACATAGGAATCTCACGGTTCAATCCAATGGAGGAGACCGCAGGATGTATTGACATACTTCCTTCTCCCACTTACTATAAATACTTTCTCTATTCACCTTGCTCTTGAATTATGCAAATACCATCCGAATGGGGATGCCCTATTGACATCACGAGGCCGAGCATAATTCTCACGGTGTGAACTTAACAGAGAACGTAGGAGGAGAGGGACATATCATATATACCTTCTCAACACCTCTACTAAGTATTTTAAGACGGAATGGGTAAATTACTCAGGCATTATCCGGCTAAGACAATAAGACCTAAGTCTAGGTAAAACAAACTTTTACCTATGATGTCTAGGTGATAAACACTTTATTACCTCACACCACTCACGCATGCTCATAAAGCCGGGTTAACTTTACTCAAGTACCGGATGGTCCCCAGGTAGGAGGTGTTCCGTAAACCGTCAGCTTAAATACCTCCAACCTCGAACAGGATGTCCCCGGGTGAGTTTCTTGTAACCTTGCATTTACAAGATATCGACCTATTCATCTAATGAAACGGAACGATACATTCAACCCTAAGTGAGCATGCCTTTGTCTTTGTTATAGATTTTAAAAATCTATGTCAATTTTACAACGCTTTGCAAAACTAAGACTTACTACAACAAACTTCTACATGCTTCTCAAACATGCATCACTAAGGCACGACAAGTTGAATATTTAATTTCATAATTAATATAACAATTATATCGATTATGTTTTTAAATATACAACTCCTAATTCATAAATTAATATAACACTTATATCAATTCTCATGAATTAAGCATGCATCCTATACATTATAACACTTATAATATACCATGTGCATAAAACTAGGACAAACTATGTTGTTCATTCAATTTCATAATTAATATAACACTTATATCAATTATTCTATTGAACTAACAACAACTAATTCATGAATTAATATAACTTTTATATCAAAACTCATGAATTGCCAAATATGCATACGATATATTATAACACTTATAACATATTTTCAATGCATGAAGCATGCTTCCTACGGTGGGATTTTAAATCTATATGGCATACGTTATGCACATACAAACATGGAATTTAATTAAAACATACATTCGCAATGCATAATTAATTAAACATACTAAAGTGGATCGATTTTGGCATATAACAAGCAATAACTAATTTATTACAAGCTTGAATAACAAGCTACGTCTTGAGCGGACTTCGAACTCTTCGCACCTCCTTTGACCAACTTGCTTCCTCCGAACGCTTCGGCCAAAATTTTCTTCGAATTTCTCCTTGTATTGCCCAGAACGAGTTTGAACTTACACCGAACATTTCAGCGAGTTTCAAACTCAAACTTCTTTCACAAAGAAACCTATATGGACTCTAATGACTCTAAAAATACAGACTCTTTAGCATGCATTAAAGCCCATACATTCTCGGGCAATTACAAATAATAAAATTCAAAAAGAAACTATGCCAAAATCGATATTCACTTTAGAATCCAATCAGAAACAATTTCTAAAATAAAACCCACCATAATTTAAATTGATGGAAATTGAGTGGCCAAAAACGCTCTGATACCAATTGATGGAGCGCTCATGGCACGCAGCGGAAGCGATTTGGATCATAGACACTCTAATTTCATCAATTTAAACAAATGGAAACATGCAAAAACAATGAAAAAGAGAAATTAGAACACATACCCTTGTCGTTCGTATTTCTCCAAATTCACCGCCAGAAGCTCCTCACGAGCTGAACGAGCCTACTCACGAAACCTTCGTGGACCACCCACGGTAATCCTGCTATCCTCAGGCCGAGAAACGGAGTAGTGGGACTCCTTTTACAAAAGAAAAGAGGGAAGAAACTCACTGAATAAAAACTAATTTTTATTACAGAGAGCTCAGTTGAAGAAAAAAAACGGAAGAGATAGAGAGAGAGCAATTGAAATTCTCAATTTCAATTGAATACCCACAACCGCACTAAGCTTTTTTTTTTTTTTTTTTTTTTTTTTTTTTTTTTTTTAATTCAATTGATCTGTCAATATATATATACCTGTGTATATATAAAACATACATGTGTCTTACATCTTATTAATTAAACTTTTTAATTAAAAAAAATAATATAATTAATCCCGGTTTTCGGAAAACCGACTTTTTGCACATGAATCCTATTCATGTTTTCAGACCAATCTCATATTTAAATCATATTTAAATATGTCCATATTTAAATCATATTTAAATCATATTTAAATATGTCTATCCTTCTTCCACAAACCCGAATTTGAACGATTCAAATTCTTTTCTTTTCTTTTATATTGTTTCACGGCTTTATCCGAGCTAGCTAGGAGAACCGTAAGGACCTACAGATCATGAGCTCCAACGATACGAGATTATCCGGTCAAAACTCTTTCAACCGAACTAACCAACATTCGTTAACCCCCGGAGACTCCACTAAAGTCCAAGGGCTGCACTCTCCTCACTGTAGATATATTGTGTCCTGTTGATATAACTATCATCAGTAAGTCGATCCTTCACAGGTCGTTCATAATCACAACGGGTCATTTATACCACCCTTGTATTATATCTTGTTCCTTAAGTACCACTGACACCTCTAATGAACAATTGATTTGTGGTCCAACCATCAAATCAGATTCCTCCCTGATCAGGAGAGGATGGGCCCAATGTTCAAGACCTGGAGTCAACACTTAAGGGAACAACCTCTCTACTAACCCTTAAAGTGGGTAGGAGTGGATTCCAATCTTGCTACAACTATGTCCTCAGCCACTTATTCAATCTTATCCCCAAGATGGTAGGCATATTGAGTCGGCGATCTGGCCACTCTCACCCGTACAAATCAAAGGATAAGGTTGAATAAACAGGAGTTCATAGTAAGCTCAGGATTGAGATCGAGTTACCTAAGTCATCATATGAAAAAACCGGTCTTTACAGTAAACGGTGTTATAAAGAAAGAGCGATTTTATTTCTTGGTTCGGTCTTGTGCAAACTCATTGCACAGGACGCCCTCACTCACATGTCTCTACATGAAACGATTCGAATCACATCGTTTTGTACTATACAAAGTGAGTCGCGTCCAATAGTGTCCCCAGGATAAGGTACCCAGCCTTATCCCTATACTATAGACCATTTTTGGCTGTCTACTTGAACTTGATTCACATTCATGCCACACATGAAGTTCAAGTACTCACACTATCGCCATGGGTGTTAGTTATTGGTATAGGTTAATACAAACACAATTCACTAAAATTCAATAACAACTTTATTGAAATATAATATATACATTCATTTAGTTTACAAACTACGAGTTTTAGGACATAAAACCCAACATATGGTTCGAGCAAAAGTGTCTTGAGGCTCTAGTGTCAAGAATCCAGACGGACTTGTTTTCCACTAGGTTTGCTTCCACCACCACAGCAGCTATGATGTCTTCTTCAACAATGTTGGCTTGTGGAGCAGGTCTGACAAAAACATGACTCTGATCTGGCCTTCCTTTCCTCTGGGTACACAGATAGGATTTATCTCCTCGTTTCCCACAGACATAACAAATTAGTTTGGACTTCTCAATTCGTCCTTCAGCAGTCTTGAATTGATGTCATTTTTTCTACACTGTTTTGTCTTTTGGAACCTGTTTTCCTTTATTTTTAAACTTGTACTTTGCACCAGAAGACTCAACTAGATTAGCATTAACATAAATGGAAGATAGTGAAGTCAACTTATCTTTCTGCATGTTGGCCTCTTTAGTGCGCATATGACTGATCAGTTCCTGGAGGGTCAGATCTTTCTTCTTGTGTTTAAGATGATTTCGATAGTCACTCAAAGAAGGGGGAATTTCTCAAGCAACACATTTGCTTGGAGAATTTCACACATCTTCATGCCTTCAGACATAACACTTGCCACCAAATTTTCGTAATCATGGACTTGTTCCATGACTGGTCTTTCATCCGTCAGTTGAAACTGTAACCACTTACCCACGACATATTTTTTCCTTCCTACATCATCACCTCTGTATCTGGACTCTCGAGTGGTCCAGATTATTTTTGCGGATTTCTGGATGAGAAACAGATCGAACAGTTAATCCGTAATGTGGTTGAGCAAGTGACCCCGAACAGTTTTGTTATCCTTGACATATTTTTCAGAACCATATGTAAGGGCCAATTCAGATTGAATAGTTGGGGCTGTAGCGTCTTTCGGCGTTTCTGGATCTACGACAGCAACAATACTTGGGCGAGCAGGAGCTTTTGAGGATAGGACGTAATCGACCTCCAGTTGTTCGAAGAAGATCAGCAGCTTTTGGGACCAACGACGGTAATTTGAACCATCGAGAGGCTCCAACTTTGACAAATCTGGAAGCACCTTTCCTGACTTGATCGACATTTGGACAGAACCAATTGCTTTCAAATTGTAATCGGAAAAACAATCAGAAAAGGATTTGTTGCGCTGTGGATACCACTTCCTTGAAAGCCATTGCGGCACGACCTCAGTGCGAATCGTCTGTCGTCGGTTGCTCCCCAAGGTTAACACAACACCCCTCACTACCGTCCACTCGTCAGGTAGGGACTAGACTCAAGAGAAAACTTTGCTCGAAATTTGTAATTTGGTTTAGAATGAAAAACTAAATGATTGAATCCCCTTCAACCTCCCCTTTAAATACAAAACGAATTTGGGGGGTTTCATAAATTAATTAGGAAAATTAAATTCAGAATTAATTAAGAAAAACGTTTTAACGGTAATTTCACAAAAAACGTTTGAAATGAATTCAAATATTAAAGCAAATAAACGGGTAATAAAATCAAATGAATTCATAAACGTTTTTTTGCAATTAATGTTAAAACGATAATAAGCCAATAAGAGCATAGCTCAACGACATGATGTAATTAAAAAAATACAAGGGTTTTTAAAAGACCATGTGGGGGAGGGAGAGTATTCTCCACACTAAACACTTTTGCAAGCTTCTTTCCCCTATTTATACCCATTTTCCAATTGAAAATATGAGATTCTTAGGAGTGATTTTCCTTGATTGTTGCAAATGGCCCAACGCCCTTGCGCTAGTCATTCTAAATTTTTTTTTTATGTTGTTAAGTTTTAAGTGTTACGTTTTTTTAATGTCGTTTTTCAAAATTAATTTACATTATTATTTTTAAATCTTTTTTAATATAATTAGTATTTTGTTGTACTAAAAAAAATGTATTTCGTTAAGTTTTAAACATTAAGGTTCAAATGAATCAACACAAATCAACAATTTTAATTACTAATTTTCTTTCTTTATTTAATAAAAAAATCAATATACATATACACACAATAATATTTATTTTTTTATTACATGCTATTTTTCAAATTTTATGCTTATGTAGCAATGAAACATTTGAACACTACTCTATAATGAACCCTCATTATTAATGGATAGTTAATTTAAAACAATAATAAATAAATAAAAAGCCAACTTGCTTTAAAAAAAACCACCAACAAAACCCATTGAATTAAAGAAATAAAATAAAAAGATAGCAATCACATCATTGACGGTTGGACACAAGAAAATGAACCCACATTTTTTTAAAAAATAAATAAACTTCATTAATTAGAAATAGAAATGTCACTTGGGCTACAATTCAAAATGGGAAACTCATCCCCCCAGACGTGTAAGCCATGGCAGAAATGTGTGTAAAACTAAGGATGAATATCCCGAAAAAGCACACTTTGCCAAATTGTGAGCGACACCATTCCTCAATCTGAATTGAATTCCAAACGTTGGAATTGACGAGCCATGGAGAGTATGTCGGTAATCCAAGTATGCACTTCACTCAGTGCATCAATCTCCCCCTTTAGCATCCGAATCACCGAGAGAGAGTCGGAGAAAACAATCAAATTCAGAATCTCCATTCTTCTTGCCAATCTCATACCTTCAATAATCGTTAAAGCTTCCACGCAGATTGGGGAGTAAAAGTTATGATGATGAGACTGTAGAGCTGCCAAAATATCACCTTTTTGAGATCTCAAAAAAGCTCCCGTGCCAGTTCCAAAAAACCCCTCCTTACAAGCCGCATCAACAAAAATTACCGCACAACCATGAGTAGGGACTGTCACAGAGGCCTGATGAACAAAGACAAGATAAGACTGAGGAAGATTCCTACTTGAATAATCCTCAAGGTAATGTCGAATCCATTCAACCTTTAAATTCATATCAAACACTTGAGACTTACGATAAAGCTTATTTTGGTCCGTCCATATAGCCCAAGTAGATATACACGCCAAATCAAATTCAGGAGAAGACAAGCAAGCATAAAGACTTAGCCAACTGTCTTTGATTTGAAGTGTTTATTTCCAAATCGCTCGATGAGCAGGCAACATATTTGCCCAAATTTCCTTTGATCTTGTACAGCCGAAAATAGCATGTTCCACTGATTCTCTCTTATATTTGCATATTTGACAATAAGGTAGAACATCCATCTGCCTCTTATTTAGAAGATCATTTGTAGGGAGACAATTCTGAAAAGAACGCCATATAAAATGTTTAACTTTGGAAGCGATTCAGGCACTCCATAAATAATTCCACCACTTTTTGCATCTATTCTCACTAGTTGAAGAGACACAATACTTCTCCGCCATCAAAAGCTTATACACACCCTTCACACTATAATTCCCACGCTTCTCAAAATGCCAAGTCCACTCATCTCTAACATTAGTTTCACTAATAGGAATTTTCGATACTACATGAAGATCATGAGTACAAAGAACTTGTTGTAAATACGGAAAATTCCACTAACCTGAAGAAGTAGTGAAGTCAGACACCAACAAATTATCATCAGTCATCAGAGGATTCAGAACCTTAAAAGTTGAAGGTCTTGGAATCCATGGGTCCTTGAAGAAGTGAATAGATTTCCCATTACCAAACTTTTTCCGAATACCACGCTTGAGAAGATCAAGCCCCCAGAAAAAAGCCCTTAAAAAAATAAGAGCTACCTGAGCAAGTAGAAGCATTCAAAACATCTGTATAATGAAAACATTTGCCCTTCAAAAGTTTGGACACCCCTGAATTTAGATGTCGGAGAATTCGCCAAGCCTGTTTAGCCAACAAGGCTTGATTAAAACCCACAAGTTCTCTAAAGTTTATTTGGGTTTACACATTTTATCCCAACTCATCTAGTGGATCCGGCGATGTTCTATAGTGGAACCCCACCAAAATCTTGACATTAATTTCGTAATATCAGAACATAAAATTTTGGGAAGTTTGAAGCATCCCATCAAATACGTAGGAATAGCTTGGGCAATACTCTTGATCAAAATCTTCTTACCTCCCACAGAGAATAATCGTCCCTCCCAATCTTGCAGGACCTTCCATAGGCGGTCCTTAATAGCTCTAAGGTCAGCTCCTATTCATTGAGAAAAATGCGAGGGTAAGCCCAAGTAAGTTCCCAAACATGAGACTACTTTCACCTGTAAAATCTGAGCCAAATAGATGCTAGAATCCTCACAAACATTTGGAGTTAACAGTAATGAAAATTTTCCATAGTTTACACATTGACCCGACACAACCTCATAGGAATTCAAAATACCTTTGAGTGTCCCAAACTCGCTAGGATTAGCTTTTAGAAACACCATGCTATCATCTACGAAAAAAAGGTGAGAAACCAAGGGGCATTGGCGAGAGATTGGAACACCTGACAAGTGCCCTTGGGACAGAGCATTCTGCATAAGGGCAAAAGGACCTTCAACACATAATAAGAACAAGTAACGAGAGAGGGGATCACCTTGACGAAGACCCCTAGTTGGAATAATATGGCATGTCAGATCCCCGTTGATAAGAATGGAAAAAGACACTGTGGAAATACACTCCATAATGAGATCAACCTAATCAACTTGAAAACCCAACTGTATCATTACCGCGCGCAGGAACTCCCATTCAACTTTGTCATAGGCTTTACTCATGTCGAGTTTCAAAGCCCCAAACCCTGATAAACCTCTCCTTTTTTCTTCATATAATGCAAACATTCATGGACAATAATGAGGTTATCGTTAATAGACCGACCAGGGTTAAATGCCAATTGAGATTCAGAAATAATCTCAGACATAACCCCTTTGAGTTTGTTTGCAATAACCTTCGTGATGATTTTGTAGGCCACATTACAAAGACAAATCGACCAGTAATCAGGCACATGTTGTGGACTCTTAACTTTCGGGATCAAGGCAATGTGAGTTTTGTTTCATTCCTTGATTGAGGCCCTCCTGTTAAGAATGTCAAGACAACTAGTAATAGTGTTAGGACAACCAATATCCCAATACTTTTGGTAAAAAACAGCAGGAAAATCATCCGGACCAGGTGCCTTTGAGGGTGGAATTGTTTAACCACCTCATCTACCTCTTCCCTCGAAAAGGGTCTACCAAGCACAACATTCATATCTGGGGTTACCTTTCGAGGAATAAGATCAGATACCCATTTAATATCCAAAATAGACGGTTGAGAGGATGTGAAGACTTTTTTAAAGTACTCAACAAAAATTCTGTTAATCTCGCCATCTACCTAAGTCCAAATGCCCCCATCATCCTTAACACCTAAGATCGCATTGGATTTCTTTCTGTGAGTAGCCTTTCGGTGAAACCATTTGGTGTTTCAATGACCCCACTTAAGCCAGTCTTATCTCAAGAGTTGTTTCCAATAAATATCCTCCTCTTGTAAAAGGGACTTCAGCTTGCCTTCAATCTCGTGGATAATTCGAAAATCGAGGGGCAACGACCGTTCATACGCTGTTTGGAGATTTGCTCTTTGATTTCGAATTTGAAGAGCAAGCTCCTGGTTAACTGTCTAACCCCAAGGGACTAGGGCATTGGCGCAACCTGCAAGGTTCTCTATTAGAGGTCGAGAACCTGAGGGGTGGGGACGTCAATCACCAATTTGCATAACAAGCTTACTACACTCCTTGTGTATGGTCTAACTTTCATCAAACCAAAATTGGCATTACTTCCTCTTCCTCCAAACCAAAGACGTCGGGGTTGAAAGGCATAAAGCAAATTGTCTATGGTTAGATTTTTCCCATACCAAATTAGAGACTCTGGAATTCTGAAAAAGATCAACAAAAGCATCTATTACAATAAAACGGTCAAGACGTAAATGCACCTGAATATGAGGATCGCGACGATTACACCATGTAAACTTCCCTCCATGGTAACCCAAATCCCGCATCTTACAGTCGTATAACACATCCTGAAAGTTCAATATCAATGACTGGCCACGCAAACCACCCCCAAATTTCTCAAAGTCACGAAGGATTTCATTTAAGTCACCTCAAATAACTGGTGGTAGGATTTTTGAATATCTTATAAATTTCGGGTTGTCGAGACCCGCCAAAATAAATTTGTAAGCCTATTGACCTTAGCTTTGCAGCTAGTGGCAACAGGGTCGATCCACAGGGAAGGACTGAGCAGATTGAGATTGACAGTTCAAATTGTAAATTGATTGATTAATTGATGTTGTAACAAAGGGGGGGGGGGTTTTGACATGCAAGCGAAGAAATAATTAGCTAACGGAAAGATTGAAGAAATAGAGATTGAAGAGTGTTCGATTCGGGAAGTCTCGGGATTTCGCTAGGCATTCTAACATTTATCATTTAATTCACTCAAAATTAAGGCTAATTAACTTGCATGCACGCGGTCGGTTACCCGGGACGCCCTAAGGTAACCGACTCCATATTAATTAATTAGAGCACAAAGTCCTAATCAAACATTATTCAGAGTCTCATTAGAGTGATCAGCCTCAAATTGACTCTAAACAGTCACTAGCTAACCGCGACGAACACTCGAATATGCAATCCTATTGCTAACTGGCTACCCGCCAACGCTGAAGTACCCAACAATTATCATGCATATATCGATACTTCAATTTGTTTCATTGTTCTGTGTTACTAGGCGAAAAGTGAGAGGCAAGGCATCGCTAATCTTTAACTCTAACACATGCTAGAAAACCCGATTGTCCGTCGTTGAAATCTAACACATGCATAGGATTACGAAAGAACAACAAATGCATACAAAGTCAAAGCCAAATCAGAACCAATTGCATTAGATTATCAAAACATAGAAGCCTAACTAAAAATCCCTAACAATCCCGAATCGCACACAGTACCTTAGCCGACCATGGAGAGAGTCGTCACAAACGCTCCAACGGAAGCATAGGCCATCATCTCTAACTCTATTACAAAGAAACGCTCCAAAAATGAGCCACAAATGGCGGAGCAAAAGTGAGAAATGAAGAAAACCCGAGAGGAAGAAGAAGATGCAAGACTTGGCTGCAAAAAATCGTCCTTACAGCCTATAAATCCGTCGGAGCGTCGAGACGCTGGGACAGCGTCGCGACGTTGCGACCTAAATAATCTGCGCGCGCCTCGCGATGGCGTCTCGACGCTGGGCGAGCGTCTCGACGCTGCCCCGATGATTTCCAGCGCGCGCGCCCCTCGGAGCGTCTCGACGCCAGGCAGCGTTGAGCAAGCGTCTCGACGCTTGCTCTCGGGTTTGGGCTGGAAAATTGCCTCTCCAAGGCAATTTTGGTCCGGTTCTTCTTGGGTAAGCTTGCCCTTTTTCCCGATGCACTCCCAGGGCGTTAAAACACCGGTTTAAGCAACGAAACGAGTCCAATGGACGTCTGAGCTCTTCGCTGCAATTCTCCTACAAACGAGACATATTAACCAATTTAATACGGCATTTAGCTAGAATTAGGGAGTGATAATTAGCTCCAAAATGGAGTTATCAAGAACCCACGCCGAATTATCATTATTATGAAGCCTCCGAACAAGCTCGCAAGTTCGTGTACGAAGGTGGGTCTCAGGTTGGCCATAGATGCTTGAGAACCGCCATTGTTTACCTTCCCATGTTATTTGAGCATCAATATAATAGTCTGAAAATGACCGAATAGAGACCCCAACCTCCGCCTTCCAAAAAAGACAAAGACCACCACTCAAACCATAACTATTGAATCGAAAACAACCATAATAGTTTAAACGCAACTTCATTCGATTCATATCAAAATCATTACACTTGGTTTCCATTAGAAAACATAAATGAGGATTAAGGCGAGATAATTCATTGCATACATTTGTGAATGCTCGAGGGCTCCTCGACCCCTGAACATTCCAGCATAGTGTTTTCATTGCTCCCGGCCGGGCTGACTCGCAGCCTCCGCTGATATTTCAGAATGGTCACAAACACCATTGAGAGTAATGCTACAATCTGAGTTTAAATTTTTACCGCCATCAAAACTCTCAGGAATTGGCCCCTCCTTTCGTTTGGAAAATAGAGTAAAATCCATATTACTATAAGAAGCTTTAGCCCGAGCCCGTTTCTTCCATGATATGTTTTTTGGCTCATTGGGCACATTCAGACTTGGTTTCCCCAAACCCCCCTTGATAGACAAAAGGGAGTTAATGATTAGAGTTTCCAAATTCATAATGGGAGAGATAGTGGGCCCAGGGGAATTAATTGTTGGAGGCACCAAATTGTGAACCATAGATGAAATATGCCCCGCAAAATTTATTCTGTCTTTAGAATTTGAAAAATCAACATTAACTTTGCCTTCTATAACCGATTGTGCCCCCATAGTGACAAAATTCTTTTCACCTCCCATAATAACTTCTGCCACAGAGATTTTTGGAACTAACGATAATTGTGGATTTGTATTAACATTTCCATTAATGACCGTCGGAGTACACATCTTCACTGTCTCCTAAGAAATCTTTTCCACCGCAATTGCCTCAGATTCCGTCGGCAGCTTGTTAGATTATGACATCGGCGGCGTGCTCCTGGTCATCGACTCAACCCATCCCGGTAGGCCTTTGTTTTGAGGAGAAGACTGTGACTTGGAGAACCCCAAAAATCGAAGTTCTTCCCCATATTGGCAGTCAACGATACATGGATTTTATTTTTCAAAGAAGGATAAACATTCCTTGGAACTGTGACCAATAAGGCCAGAATGGGAGCAAAAATCCGACAATCTTTCATATTTTATCGGGATCCAACTGCCTTCCAAAGGGCCTTCAAGATTTAACTTGACTCCCCGACAAAGCGGCTTTGAAATATCCACAGACATGCGGACCCTCAAACTCTCACCCCAACACCGATTACCTCTATCACATTCAACGTCTTCAAAGACTCCAATCACATTACCCAATCGAATAGCCATTTGTTTATTGAAACATTCTCGTGGCAACTCAATGAAATGAACCCAGAATGCTACCTGGTTGAAGATAATATCAACAGGTTTTGAAAAAGTAGTATACTTCTGTAAGATCCAGAGATGTTTGTCGAAAAACCAAGGACCTTGCTTCAAAATGCGAAACTTGTCAGAAGCACTAGGAAAAGTGATTAAGAACACATTCTTACCAATGTTCTCGACATGCAGTCTTTGATCAATCTTCCATGGACTCTTTAACATCTTCTTTGTGTTTGCAATCGCCCCACCATCTAAATCTACTAAAATTTCCTCCTCATCAGTGGTCAATCGTAACTTGGCCCAATCGTTGGGAAGACTCATTGTAGCAACCACACAAAGAGAAGCTGAAAAGCAGAATCCAAAGATTCTGAAAAACACAGGTGACTGAAAAGGCTCTCTAACGAAAAATAGAGATAAAAATTCTCAAGTGCCGGTATGATAATCATTATGAAAAAAAAAATGAACCCACATTAACGTATGGATAGTTAATTTAGCTTTTAATTGTCATTTTCCTTTATTTATTTCTATTATTCAATTTGAGAAAATTAAAAGAATAATTTTTTTTTGACAACATTTAGGGAAGGGGATTCAAACTTGAGATATTTTGCTCATAGTTCATACATTATGGGGTTGAGCTATGCTCATAAAGTCGGTTAACTTTACTCAAGTACCGGATAGTCTCCAGGTTGGAGGTGATCCGTCAATTCAAATCCTCCAACCTTTGACATAAGTTCACCGGGTGAGTTTCTCATAACCTTAGCATTTACGAGATATCGACCTATTCATCTAATGAACCAGATCGAACCATTTAACTCTAAATGAACATGCTTTTCTTTGTTATAGATTTTAAAAGTCTAAGTCATTTTTACAACACTTGCAAAACCTAGACTTTCTATAACAAACATCCATATGCTTCTCAAACATACATTTGCTAAGGCATGACAAGTTGGATATTTAACTTCATAATCAATATAACAATTATATCCATTATGCTTTTAAACATACAACTCCTAATTCATAATCAATATAACACTTATATCAATTCTCTGAATTAAGCATGCATCATATACTTTATAACAATTATAACATACAATATGCATCTAAAGTTAGATGTTTAATTTCATAATTAATATAACAATTATATCAATTATTATATTAACCAAACAACAACTAATTCATGAATTAATATAACTCTTATATTAATACACATGAATTAAACATGCATCCTATATATTATAACGCTTATAACCTATAATATGAATAAAATCAGGGTAACCTATGTTGTATATTTAATTTCATAATTAATATAACACTTATATCAATTATTCTATTAAATTAGCAACATCTAATTCATGAATTAATATAACTCTTATATTAATACTCATGAATTCCCAAATATGCATACTATATACTATAACACTTATAACATATTTTCAATGCATGGAGCATGCTTCCTACGGTGGGATTTTAAATCTATATGACATACGTTATGCACATACAAACATGGATTTTAATTAAAACATACATTCGCAATGCATAATTAATTAAACATGTATCGATTTTGGCATTTAGCAAGCAATAACTAATTTATTACAAGCTTGAACGACAAGCTAAGTCTTCAGCGGACTTCGAACTCTTCGCAAAGCCTTGGACAAGCTTGCTCCTCCGAACGCTTCGGCCAATTTCTCTTTGAATTTCTCTTCGTATTGCCTCGAACGAGTTTGAACTTATACCGAACATTTCGGCGAGCTCCAAACTCGAGCTTCTTTCACAAAGAAACCTATATGGACTCTAATGACTCTAAAAATACATACGCTTCGGCACACATTAAAGCCCATACATTCTCGGGCAATTACAAATAAGGAAATTAAAAAAGAAACTATGCCAAAATCGATATTCAATTTAGACGCCAATTCAGAAATAATTTCTAAATTAAACTACCCACCAACTTAAATTGATGCAAATTGAGTTAATCACAAAATCGCTCTAATACCAATTGATGGAGCGATAAACGCAGTGGGAAGCGATTTTGGACCGATGATACTTTAATTTCATCAATTTAACAAATAGAAAACATGCTCAAACGGCGGAAATAAGAAATTTAGAATACATACCCTTGTAGTTCCAATTTCTTCAAGATTCGTCGGTCGTTCCTCGTCACGAACTCTTCCGGCCTCTTCTCACAAACGCCCCGAGGACCACCCCAGGTAGTCCCGCTATCCTCGGCGTCGCGCAACGGAGTTGTGGGACTCCGTTTCTAAAAGAAAAGAAAAAGAAAAAGAAGAGGAAGAAGATGGAACGGAAGAAAACAAGGAGGCTGGGATGAATTTAAAAAAAAATATTTTGTGCTTCAAAAGCTCAGAACAAAAAACTTCAAAACAAATTTTGTTTGTTTTTTTTTTTTTTTTTATAAAAACTCATCCGAAGACCTCTTGGCCCTCTTAAATTGAAATCTCATTTCAATATATAAGAACCCAAAAGTGCACTCACTTTTCTTCTTCATTAAGAAAGCCAAAAATATATATATATATATAATTATTATTATTATTATTATTATTATTATTATTATTATTATTATTTAAAAATAATAATAAAAAAATTATTTATTAAACATTTAGTAAATAATATATATATATATATATAATTATGAATTAAACTTTTTAATTAATAATTATTATTTAATTAAATATCAAATATTAATTAAATAATATGGCTAAACCCGGTTTTCCGAAAATCGACTTTTTGTACATGAATCGCATTCATGTTTTAGATCACTTCTATATTTAAATCATATTTAAATATGTCCATCATTCTTCCAAAAACCAAATTTGAACAATTCAAATTCTTTTTCTTTTCTCTTTTTCTTTTCTCCTTTATTGTTGCACGTCGTTATCCGAGCTAGCTAGGAGAACCTAAAGGACCTACAGATCATGAGCTCCAACGATACGAGATTATTCGGTGAAAACTCTTTTAACCTGAATCAATCAACTTTCGTTAACCCCCGGAGATTCCACTATAGTCTGAGGGTTGCACTCTCCTCACTATAGATATATTATGTCCTCTTATATAACCGTCACAGGCAAGTCGACCCTTCACAGGTTGTTTGTAATCACAACTGGGTCATTTAAATCGTTTAACCCCTGCATTACGTCTTGTTTCTTAAGTACCACTGACACCTCTAATGAACAATAGATTTGTGGTCCAACCAACAGATCAATTAATTCTCTCATCTCATGAGAGTGTGCGCGCTAATTGTTCAATCCCCAGGGTCAGCTATTAAGGGAACAATCTATCTACTAACTCTGAAGAGCGGGTTAGGAGTGAACTCCAATCTTGTTGTACTATGTCCACAGCTACCTATTCGACTTTATCCCCAAGATGGTAGGCTTATTGAGTCGGCGCTTATGGGCCACTCTCACCCGTGCAAGTCAAAGGATACTATCGAATAAGCAGAAGTTCATAGCGAGCTTAGGATTGAGATCGAGTTACCTAGGCCATCAATATGTATAAGTCGGTCTCATCAGTAAACGGAGTTATAAAGAGAGAGCGACTTAATACGCGGTTCGGTCTTATGCAAACTCTTTGCACAGGATGCCCTCACTCACACGTCTCCTTGTGAAACGATTCGGATCACATCGTTTTGTACAATACAAAGTGAGCCGCATCCTATAGTGTTACCAGGATAAGGTACCCAGTCTTATTCGTATACTATAGACCGTTTTGACTGACTACTTGAGCCTGATCCACAATCATGTCATACATGAAGCTCAAGTACTCATATTCAGCCAAGGGTGGTTGTCATTGGTATTGGTTAACTTAAACACGTTTCAATTTATTCCAGTAAACTTCTTTACTGAATAAAACTAATAACTCTTTATTCTAAATAGAGTATTTACAAACATAACAGTTTACAAACCACGAGTTTTAGGACATAAAACCCAACAGATCGAACCATGTCTAATAGGGTTCTATTTCTCCTCTCGGATACACCATTCTGCTGAGGTGTACCGGGCGCTGAGAGTTGGGATACTATTCCATATTCTATCATATAGTCTTGGAATCTCAAATCTATATACTCTCCACCTACTTCTGATAGAAGTGTTTTAATCGTTTTACTTAATGAGTTCTCAACCTATGCCTTATACTCCTTGAACTTTTCAAGAGTTTCAGACTTATGATGCATTAGGTAAAGATAGTCGTACCTAGAATAATCGTCAATGAAACTGATGAAATATTCATACCCTCCTCATGCTTTGACATTCAAAGGACCACAAAGGTTCGAATGCACGAGTTCCAGAGGTTGTTTGGCCCTATAACCTTTAGTTTACCACTCTTAACCAATCTCTCAATTTTATTGAGATTAATGTGACCTAGTCTCAAGTGCCAAAGATAGGTACTAGGAGAAAACTTCTACCTTTTATTTTGAGTCTCAGCTGTTTTAAACATCTCGGTGTTCAAAATAGCTTTTGCCTCTATTTGTCTTAACACATACAAGTTGTTTTCTAGTTTTGCAGAACATATACGTACACCTCTTTCGCTAATGAACGCTTCATTAAACTCAAAAGATACTTTATACATATGTTCAAGCAAACAAAAGATAGATACAAGGTTCCTTTTAAAACTAGGAACCAAGAGTACATTTTCTAGTAAAATGAACCTATCTCTAAACAACAACTTCACTGCTCCCACTGCTTTGGCTAAGACAACCTCTCATGTTCCAACCCTGAGAGTTATCTCACCTTCAGCAAACAACTGCCAAGAACTAGTTTCCTGTAAAGAAGAACAAACATGGTTAGTGGCTCCTGAATCCAGTATCCAGGCAGAACTATCATGTTCCACCAAATAGGTTTCAACAACGAGTAAATCATATTTACTTTGTTGTTTCTTCTCAGCTTTTCTCGCCATAAGGGTATCATGACATACCGATGAGGACGGTTGTCCAAACATCGTCTGTATTGAATTCATGATCTCCTTAGCGGAGACCATTACCTCATGGTTCTTAGCTAACACATCGGATGTGCTGGCCAAGATATAGACTCAAGCTTTATCATTAGCCCTAGTCCACTTGTCAAATGCATCTCGAACAGTTCGAGTTGCAGACGAGCTAGGAGGGGGAGGACATCCCTCTATTAAGACAAACCTAAGATCATCGATAACAAGAATAGTATTCAAGTTCAATTTCTAGGTCGTGTAGTTATCACTGTTACCTCTCCAAAAGAGAGTTATTTAGGGCTATAATTACTTGATATTCATGAAGTCTTTCGAGCATTTTAACTATTAATGAGCATAATATGTGTTTTATCGTGACATTTTGTGAAATGAGGTTAATTTAAGGCTTATGTGAAAAAGTTGTGCATAAGTGTGTAAATTGATGAAAAAATGTGTAATTAATGCCTTGCAGATGTATTGCGAGGAACGCAATGGGATCAGAAGAAGGGAAGCTGGAAACAGAGCATTGCGATCGCAAAGCAATCGCAATACTGGTCTTTGCTGCTGCGTTTTTCCAGCCGCCAACCCTTCCTATAGCTGCCACGTGTGAGGTTGTTACCTCGAATTGGATGGAGATCCGCAGCCCATGGAACCTCTGAAGGCTATATAAGAGAGCCAGATGTAGAAGAAATGAATCAACCACTCGACGGTGAAGAGAATCAAAGGCCAATCCCGCAGAAACGAATTACGCTCTCCCGATTGTTGGATCGAAGAAACAATGGCTCCTTGACGTCGATAATTCAAAAGGAAGAAGAGAAGATCCATCTTCTCTTCTGATTGAATTCCTTCCCAGGATCATCCATTCTTCTCCTTCATCCGAGGCGAATCGGGGTCAAGAGGACCTTCATCTAATCTACTGCTTTTCTTTTTAGCTTTTGTCTTCGAATTGGATTCTGCTTCCTTTAGTTTCTATGCTCGGTTCATCTACTGTTTCGTTTTAATTATTGATTTCAGATTGAGTTGTGTTTGCTTTATGAATTGTTACTGGATTTGCCTTTCAATAGTAATCAATTAGTTTTGTTGAGTTCTTCTCTCAATCGTATTTTAATCAATTAGTTTTGTTGAGTTCTTCATTTCATGAGTAATCAATTAGTTTTGTTGAGTTCGTCTAAAGCCATGAGTAGCTAATTTTATAGAGGTTAGCTGAGATGAATCTGTAGGATATACTTATGTGAAATCAGCATGTAAATGAGCATAAATGCATTGAATGAATGTGAGCTTCATCCCATGGACATTTTCGACCGACCATCCATTTTGTTCTAAAGAATTCCTAACCTCTGGAAGGAGTAAGAATTCAGAGTCATTCATTTATGTTAGCCTTTCATGGTAACCAGAGAGTGATCTAGGAATAGGTGTTCTCCTAGCACGTTTAATCGCATGCAGTCATAAATAGGTTCTTAACCTTACTTGGATATGAGTAACTTATGAATCTAATGCATATAATCGAAATATGTATGAGATCTAGCTGAATACGATGCATGTAATGTTTGTTCACTGCTGATTGATCATAGTTTATGCCTATGGAGTATTCTTAGCCAACCTTGTTGTTTTATCTTAAGACTTTACTCATTCCGCCTTATCTTAGATTTACTTGTCTTTTAAGCTATTGCTAATTCATTGTGAAAGTATTGCGAGACCCGCAATACTATTCTTCTATGCTGTGAGTTAGTTAGTTTATTTTCTTGTACTTACGTAGATTCTATTAGTCTGTTAATCTGTTGCTAGCCTATTGCGAAGGTATTGCGAGTCCCGCAATACCAGTTTCACATATATTGTAGTCTCTGTAGTTCTTTTGCATTACTATAACTTTGTGTTTCCCTTGTGTCCTTTGCAATTTTGTGTCTCAAACCAAAATCCATTCATTCCTGGTTACATTAACTAATTTAACACGCATAAAATCGGTATTCACTCAACTTAGTCTCTGTGGGAAATCGATATAAAACATACTTATCACTTGCTGCAGACCATGTATACTTGCATGATCTGAGTGCTCTTCTCATCTAATTTACATACACAGTGAGCACGCAACAATCACCGTTTAGTTTATCGGAAGCTAGTAATTGGATAGACGAGCTAGACATGCTGAAAAAGAATAAATTCTATTAGTGAATTGATTTTAACCCATTTCAGACATTCAATCAAGATTTAGCAAAAGTAATAATGTACCCATTAACTTATTATTAATTTGCAGCAATACTTCAGTGAGTCAGAGCAACCGCTACTAAGGGGCAGTCAATCACTCCTTCACTGAACCAAGACATTCTTGACTAAATGTTAATACCGAAATAACTCATATTCCTATAACATCTTAGTTATCGCTACTTCGGTCAAGAATCTACTAACAACTTAGTAATCCTTTGTAACTGTGACCCGCCATTTTCAGAACTCAGAGGTCGGCCCCAACAGTGCAACCGAATGGAAATGTCAGAGTTGGGAATGGACCTAAGAGACCCTATCCATTTATGGAGATTGAGTTGTTTCGAATCTCATGAAACGACGCTCTGAATGGACGGTGCTACTATGGGCGACCAGCAGGCGGAACATGGGAATCTCATGGTTCAACCTAATGGAGGAGACCGCAGGATGTATTGACATACTTCCTTCTCCCACATACTATAAATACTTTCTCCATTCACCTTGCTCTTGATTTACGCAAACACCATTCGAATGGGGATGCCCTATTGACATCACGAGGACGAGCATAAATCTCACGGTGTGAACTTTGCAGAGAGCGTAGGAGGAAATTTATATATCATATATACTTTCTCAACACCCTACTAAGTATTTTATACACTTTGGGTATATTTTTACTTGGGCATTATCCGACTAAGACAATAAAATATAAGTCTAGGTAAAACAAATTTTTACCTATGATGTCTAGGTGATAAACCCTTTAAAACCTTACACCACTCTCGTGCATGCTCATAAAGTCGGGTTAAATTAACTCAAGTACCGGATCAATCCCCACGTAGGAGGTGTTTCGTAAACCGTCAGCTTAAATACCTCCAACCTTAGTACAGGATCTCACCGGGTGAGTTCTCTTGTAACCTTAGTTTTACAAGATATCGACCTATTTTAACTATTAAAACGAATCGATCGAAAATTCTAATCGCATTGGAATTCTTTAACCCCTAGTGAGCATGCATTTATCTTTGTTATAGATTTTAAATGTCTATCTCATTTTATAACGCATTATAAAACAAAGACATTCAAACAATCTTCCTAAGCAAGAATATAACCATTACATTCATTATATAACATGCTTCCCATGTAAGAATATAACCCTTATATTCAACTAAGGCAACTATGTTGTATGATTAATTTCATAATTAACATAACATTTATATCAATTACACTTTTAAACAAGCAACATCCAATTCATAAATTAATATAACACTTATATTAATTCTCATGAATTAAGCATGCATATTATACATTATAACAATTATAACATACTTTCAATGCATGAAGCATGCTTCCTATGGTGGGATTTTAAATCTATATGGCATACTTTATGCACATACAATTAGGAAATTTAATTAAAACATACAGTCACAATGCATAATTAATTTAACACACTAAAGTGGACCGGTTTTTGCATCACGGGCAAGCAAGCAACTAAATTATTACAATAATAATTCATAAACTAGGTTGAGACGCTTCTGAACCCTTCGAATCGCCCCGAACCAACTTGAGTTTGCTTGAACCGGCCAAAAAACAGCAACTAGAAGCTTCAAATAGGCTAAACCGGTCCAAAACAGCTACCCCGACTTCAACAGCCCGGAACCGGACCAATAACGACCCGAACCGGACCAAACGATCGCTGAACCGGACCGCCAGACGGTGAAGAACAAAGAATTGGTCTGACTTTCAGTGAACCGGACCGCCCGAGGACTGACACAGACCATTTCTTCCACCTTGCGCTGAATCGGTTTTGTGCTGTTTTTTTAAAAAAAACAAAACAGCATGCTGTTTTTCCGGACACCCGAGCTTGTCTCTTCGAAATGAAAGCCTATATGGAGTCTAATGACTCCAAAATTTTACAGACTCTTCTGCACACATTTTAAGCCCATAAACGCTCGGGAAATTATAAAATGAAATACAAATTGAAGCTCAAATAAATATGCCAAAACCGGAAAAACACTTTAGACGCCCAGAAAAATTAATTTCTAAAAAAATACCCACCGAACTCAAATTGGTGCAAATTGAGTGACCAAAAAAGGCTCTGATACCAATTGATGGAGCGCAGCGGAACCGAGTCGGATCAATTGACACTCTAATTTCATCAATTTAGCTAAATAAAACATGCTCAAAACTTTGAAATAAAAGAATAAGAATGCAAACATCTTGTAGTTCGAAATTCTTCTATTCCAATGCCCGAATCTCCTCACGAACCCTTTGAAGCTTCTCTCAAACTCTTCGAGAACAACCTCTGGTAGTCCCGCCATCCTCGGGTCGAGCAACGGAGTGGTGGGACTTCTTTACAAGAGAAAAGTTTTGGAAGATGAAGATGGGAAGGTGAATGAGATGAGGGTTTTGTGAGAAATATCTAACACTTAGATTTCTAATTTCTCAAGTAACATGAACTCTTCATCAACCCTCATCCATATATTCAAACTCTTTGAAAATTCATCAACCTCAAAACATTTGAATTTCATCCAATTTATAGGCCATCCACATGCAACAAACCCTTTGCTTAGCATGACACCTCAAATTGGATGGATTAGTCTTCAACCATGTGTTCCACAATTGATCAAATTGGATGGTTTAGTCTTCAACCAAGTGTTCCACAATTGATGAGTATATGCATGTGGTTGGTGATTCACAATCCACTTCACAACTTGGATAAACCCACTCAACTTGGATAATCCCACTTGAAATATTTTGTCATTTTAAAATTAATTCATAATTAATTTTAATAAAAAAAAACAAATTTTAATTAATTGAACTTTTTAATTAATTAATTTTATTATTTAATTCAATATCAAATATTAATTAAATAATAAGACTAATCTAGGTTTCTTAAACCGAATAATCACACATGAATCCCTATTCATGTTTTAGACCGATCCCATATTTAAATCATATTTAATTATGTCAATCAATCTTCCAAAATCAAATTTGAATAAATTCAAATTCTTTTTCTCTCATATTGTTACACAGCTTAATCTGAGCTAGCCAGGAGAACCTAAAGGGCCTACAGATCATGAGCTCCAACAATACGAGATTCACCGATCAAACTCATTAGCCAAGCTAACCAACATTCGTTAACCCCTGAAGACTCCACTAAAGTCCAAGGGTTGCATTCTCCCCACCGTAGATATATTTATGTCCTCTTTATATAACCATGATTAGTAAGTCGATCCTTCACAGGTCGTTCGTAATTACAGTTGGGTCAAAATTACCATTTTACTCTGTAATTACATCTTATTCCTTAAGTCCCACTGATCCTCTAATTAACTATTGGTTTGTGGTTCAACCACCAAACCGAATGGTATGTGATCTAATCACTATACTGAGTCCCTCTCGGGCCAATGAGAGGGTGGGATCCTTAGTTCAAGACCCGGAGTCAACACTTAAGGGAACAACCTCTCTACTAATCTCTCAAGGCGGGTAGGAGTGAATTTCATCTCGCAGGACTATGTTCCCAGCTACCTACCCGGTCTTATCCCCAAGATGGTAGGCTTATTGAGTCGGCGATCTCGGGCCACTCTCACCCATTGTTAACTCTCCAAATGAGAGTTATTTAGGTCTTTAATTGCTTTAATTCATGAAGTCTTTTGAAGCATTCTAGCAATTATTCAGCATAATATGTGTTTAAAAGTGACATTTGTGAAATAGTGTTAAAATTAAGGCTTATGTGAAATATATGTGCATAAGTGTGTAATTGGTGAAAAAATGTCTAATTAATGCCTTGCGGATGTATTGCTGAAGTTTTGCGAGGAACACAATGGGATTAGAAGAAGGCAAACCGGAAACAGAGCTTTGCGATCGCAACGCAATCGCAATACTGATCTCTTCTGCTGCGTTTTTCCAGCCGCCGACCCTCCCTCTATTCGCCACGTATGAGGTTGTTTCCCTAATTTGGATGGTGATCCGTGATTAGGGAGCAGACTATGGAACCACTAAAGGCTATATAAAGAGAGCAAGATGAAACAAGAAAGGAATCCCTCAACGGTGAAGCGATTCGGCAAAGGCCAAACCACAGAAAAGAGAATTTCTCGTTTGTTGGATCGAAGAAATAAAGGCTCACTTGGCGTTAGTAATTCAAGAGGAAGAAGAGAAGATCCATCTTCTCTTCCGATTGAATTCCCTTCCCAAGTTAGGCCATTCTTCGCCTTCAACCGAAGCGGATCGGGTGCAATCGGACCTTCACTTATTTACTGCTTTACTTTAGTTTCTGCTTTCGGATTTCTACTGTTTTACTTTCATTTCTGCCTTTGGATTGAATTGTATTTCGCTTTCGAATTCTTACTGGGTTTGTCTTGCTCAAGTAATCAATAAAGGAGTGAGTGACACCTTTGTCATTCCAGGAGTGTCTCAAGAGGCTTTGTGTATGTACCTATTCCCGTACTCATTAAGAGACAAAGCCAAGACATGGTTGAATTATTTTCCATCCGGATCAATTGTCAACTGGACAGACTTAGCTGAGAAGTTTCTGGTGAAGTACTTTCCTCCATATAGGAACTCCAATTTTCGTGACGACATCATCAAATTTAAACAAACTGAGAATGAATCTCTGCATGAAGTCTGAACCAGATTCAAGGACCTTCTACTCAAATATCCACACCATGGAATCCCATGGTGCATCCAGATTGAAGTATTCTTCAAAGGATGTAATCCCAGCACGAGGCAAGTCCTGAACTCCTCAGCTGGAGGATCTATGCTGTCAAAAAGCTATAATGAAGCTTATGAGATTTTAGAGAAAATCTCAACTTCACACTGCCGGTGGTCAGATGATCCTGTGGAACCAAATAGAAGGAAGGCTCATGACATGGATGCACTCAGTGCAATGAGCAACCAGATAAATGCATTGACAAATCTGATGAAGCAAATGGCTCAGACCAACATCCAACAAAATGCCAATACAGTGGCATCTGCTTCAACAAGCACAGTAGTGGCTAATCAATTAAATGCACTCGTGTGTGGATTCTGTGGAAAAGGGCATGTGTATGACTATTGCCCTACAAATCCAGCCTCTTTGTGCTATGTTGGGAGTCAGCAACAACCAAGAAATAATCCTTATTCAAGTACATATAATCCTGGCTGGAGAAACCATCCTAATTTCTCTTGGACTGGACAACAAGGCACTAGCCAGATGCAGAACCAAACAAGACCAAGTGGACCACCTGGGTTCACTCAACATCAGCAAGGTGCTCAACCTCCATACCAAAAACAATATATCAGTAATCAACCAATGGGAACATCAGTGGAAAGCTTGCTGAAGGAGTATATAGCAAAGAATGATGCAACCTTGTAGAGTCAGCAAGCAACTTTGAGAAGTTTAGAGAATCAAATTGGGCAATTGGCAAATGAGCTAAAGAATAGGCCCCAAGGCAGACTGCCTGCTGATACTGAAAATCCTAGAAGGGATGGTAAGGAACAAGTTCAAGCTATTGACTGCGAAGTGGAAGGCCATTGGTGATTAGTAGCAGAGAAGGACCAAAGAGAGTAGAGAATGAAGAGTCTAGTGCTCCACTGGACCATCTGCCTAACATTGACGAAGTGCAACCAAGAACAACAAGGGCGAGGCTTGAGCTCATCATTGAGGAACCTGAAGAGATTCCTAGGCCTCCCCCTGTCCTTAGGCAACACAATTTGCCTACTTATGTGCCACCACCTCCATTTCCTAGACGGCTTAAAAAGAAACAGGAACAAGAAGCTCATTTCCATAAATTTTTGGAAATCTAAAAGCAAGTTCATGTTAATATTCCTTTTGTTGAAGTTTTGCAGTCCATGCCAACGTATGTGAAGTTTTTGAAAGACATAATAACTAACAAGAAAGTCATTGGGGAGTTTGAGACTGTCAATCTCACTGAAGAGTGTAGTGCTATACTCTAGAACAAGTTGCCAAAGAAGAAGAAGGATCCTGGTTCCTTCACTTTGCCAGTGGAATTAGGAGGCAAGCATGTGGGAAGAGCTTTATGTGATCTGGGAGCCAGCATAAACCTAATGCCCTTGTCATTATTCCAATAGCTTGGAATAGGCGAGGCACGTCCAACCACAGTCACATTGCAGCTTGCAGACAAATCAATCTCATACCTTGAAGGTAAAATTGAGGATATTCTAGTCAAGGTTGACAAATTCATTTTTCTGGCAGATTTTATTATTATGGACTACGAGGCAGACAAAGAGGTGTCAATCATCTTAGGCAGGCATTTTTTAGCCACAGGTAGGGCCCTGATTGATGTTCAAAAGGGTGAACTTACCATGCGAGTCAACGATGAAGAGGTTAAGTTTAGTGTTTTTAAAGCCTTGAGGTATCCTTCTGACCTTGAAAACTGTGCTACTGTAGATATATTGGATTCATTAATTGAAGATGAGCATGAGCATGAGTTATTAGTCAAGCATGCTACTGATTATGCACAAATTGACTTGAATGATTTAAATATTGCTGAATTTGTTGATACATCTATAACAACCCCTCAGCATGTGTGTATGACCAATGAACTATCTGAAAGAACCACAACTTCTATGGTGCCATCAATTGAACAACCACCTTTGTTAGAATTAAAACCACTGCCACAACACCTTAAATATGCATATCTAGGAGAAAGAGAGACATTGTCTGTCATCATTTCGTCCAAATTGAATGAACAACATGAAAATGCGTTAATTTTGCTGCTTAAGCAACATAGAAAAGCAATTGGATGGACAATCGCTGACATTAGGGACATAAGTCCTTATTGTGTGCACAAGATACTGTTAGAGGAAGGACACACACCTAGGATAGAGCATCAATGTAGGTTGAACCCCTCCATGAAGGAGGTAGTTAAGAAGGAAATCATTAAATGGTTGGATACAAGTGTGATCTTCTCAATATCTAATAGTCAGTGGGTCAGTCCTATCCAATGTGTACCCAAAAAAGGAGGTATGACAGTGGTAGTTAATAAGAACAATTAATTAATACCCACTCGAACCGTCACGGGATGGAGAGTGTGTATGGACTACCGAAAGCTTAATAATGAAACAAAAAAGAACCATTTCCCTCTACCTTTTATCGATCAAATGCTTGATAGATTAGCCGGCCAAGCCTTCTATTGCTTTTTAGATGGCTACTCAGGGTATAATCAAATCACCATAGACCCTAAGGACCAAGAAAAGACAACATTTACATGTCCATTTGGCACGTTTGCTTTTCGCAGAATGTCATTCGGCCTCTGCAATGCACCAGCAACGTTCCAACGATGTATGTTGGCAATCTTCTCTGATCTAGATGAGTCCATAGAAGTAATATTCATGGATGACTTTTCAGTATTTGGTGATTCCTTTAACCACTGTCTAGCCAATCTAGGACAAGTCTCACTAGGTGTGATGAGGAAACCAATCTAGTTTTGAATTGGGAAAAATGCCACTTCATGGTGGAAGAAGGCATAGTTTTAGGACATAGAGTGTCTAAAGCAGGAATAGAGGTTGATAGGGCCAAGATAGAAGTCATTGAGAAGCTAGTTGAACCTAAAAATATAAAAGCCATAAGAAGTTTCTTAGGACACGTAGGGTTTTACAGAAGATTCATAAAAGACTTCTCAAAAATCTCCAAACTCCTCTGTGAGCTGCTAGAGCTAAATAGAACTTTTATCTTTTCAAATGAGTGTTTGATAGCTTGGACTAAGCTTAAAACTGCCCTAGTAAAAGCTCCAATCATAATCGGTCCAAATTGGGATAGGCCTTTTGAATTGATGTGTGATGAAAGTGATTATGCAATTGGAGCCATGCTTGGCCATAAGAGAGAAAAATTAACACATCCTATTTATTATGCAAGTAAAAAAATTAAATGAGGCTCAATGCAACTACACTACCACAGAAAATGAGATGTTATCCGTAGTATTTGCATGAAGTACTTAATGAGGAAGGCTGATGCCAAACCTCGTCTGATTAAATGGGTGTTACTTTTGCAGGAGTTTGATTTGGAAATACGAGACAAAAAGGGATGTGAAAACGTGGTTGCTGACCACTTATCAAGATTGCAGAGTCATTGCGAATCTATTGCGGAGCCCGCAATGATGGATTCTTTTATTGATGAACATATTTTTGTTTTAGTACACTATGATAATAATGATGAGCCTTGGTTTGCTGACATTGCAAATTTTCTTGCCTCGCAGGTGTTACCCGAATTCAATAAAGGGCAGGACAAGAAGAAGTTCTTGAATGATGCTAGGAAGTACATTTGGGATGATCTAACCCTTTACAAGTGTTGTGCGGATGGATTGTTAAGGAAATGTGTGTCAGCTGCTGAAGCAAGATCCATCCTGCAACATTGCCATACAGCGCCGTATGGAGGACACTTTGGTGGTCAAAGGACTGCTGCGAAGGTATTTCAGAGTGGCTATTTCTGGCCAACAATTTTCAAGGATGCACATGACTACGCGCGAAATTGCAATGAATGCCAACGAACAGGTAACCTCAGTAGGAAGGATGAGATGCCTCTGACATACATCTTAGAGTTAGAACTCTTTGATGTATGGGGTATTGACTTCATGGGTCCATTTCCACCTTCTGCTGGTAATCTGTATATTTTAGTAGTTGTAGACTGTGTCTCAAAATGAGTTGAGGCAATTGCATGTTCTTTAAATGATGCTAAGACAGTTAAAAAATTTCTAAATGGACATATTTTCACACGATTTGGCACTCCACGTGCCATCATAAGTGATGAGGGATCACACTTCATAAACAAATCTATGGAGAAGGTGTTAGCTAAATATAATGTTAAGCATAGGGTAGCAACACCCTATCACCCCCATTCAAATGGACAAGCAGAAATTTCTAATAGAGAGATCAAGAGTATACTAGAAAAAGTTGTAAAATCAAATAGAACAGATTGGTCTTTCAAATTAGATGATGCATTATGGGCATATAGAACTGCATATAAAACACCTTTAGGAATGTCTCCCTATAGGTTAGTTTATGGAAAAGCATGCCAACTCCCTCTCGAATTAGAAAATAAAGCTTTTTGGGCTCTAAAGGAGTTAAACTTTTGCGTGACCGATGCGGGAACATTGCGGTCTCTGCAATTACATGAATTAGAAGAATTAAGGCACAAGTCATACGAAAATGCTAAAATGTATAAAGAAAAAACTAAAATTTGGCATGATAGTAAACTTAGGCCTAAGGATTTTAAAAAGGGCCAACATGTTTTATTATTTAATTCACGGTTGAAAATGTTTCCTGGGAAACTCAAGTCTCGGTGGTCTGGTCCCATTGTCATTACTAACGTTTTTGTGCATGGTGCAATTGAGGTCCAAAATTTGGAACAGGGCCAGCCGTTTATGGTGAATGGTGCAAGATTGAAGCACTACTACGAGAAATGAGACGTAGGGACGCTCTCGGCATTCCTCTTGTCCGAAGTTTGAATTCAATCAAGAAGAGATGAGCATGGACGTTATTAGAAATATATTCTTGCTCAAAATATTATTATAAATGCGAAAAATTTATTTTTATTTAATGTTTATTTTTTAAAAAAATTGAATCCTTAATTACTGAAATTAATTAATTTTGTTTAGAGTTGATTGAAATTAGGAGGCGATAATTGAAATCCAAAACGACAAGATCGGTGGATGAAGTAAGAGGAAGAGAGGAATTATAGGAAGAATCAAGAAAAATCAGAGATTTGGGATTGTGAAGATCCTGCGGCAGTCGCCAAACCGGGAAATAAAATCCCCAACGATTATATTTTGAAGATTTTGTGTGAGATTAGAGGGATTGCGGTTGCATTGCGGAGCCCGCAAAGGCGTGGCCTTTAATTGTTCAAACCGTTATAAATTGGGAAAGTCTAAACAGCCCACTTCCTATTCACAAATCTTAAACCTTCGAGCTCGCAATAGACTTTCTCTCTTCCCCCTCAAGAATTCATCCATCTCTTTATCTCCAAGAAAATAAGTCATGGTATCAACCTGTCGCCAATAAAGCTCTACTCCAACAAAACCTTCTCCCACAACGGAAGACACAACTATGGCAGGAGATGCTCTGATCTCCTTAGCCTCGGCTGAAGCAGCCAACCCCTCTAAGCCTAGAAAAATCCCTGCAAAAAGAAAGAGAAAGGTCACAGCCGGAAGGGACCCAAAAACCAAGATCAGAGAGGAAACAAGTGAGGAAAGCCCCACCGCCAGCGTGCCTTCATTTGAAACTGCCATGCAAAGCCCTTCAGCTACGCAACAGTAGTCTGGGACCGAGGTCTTTTCTCCAGAGCAGTCGAATTCGACATCTACCATAATTGGTGATGCAAAAGAGGGAGTGGAAGTCATCAGCCCCATTAGGGATGAAAGCCCTATTGCGGAAGAGATCGAGAGAAGGTCACCTGCGGCTGAGACCATAGATGAGTGGATAAACCGACTGGCGACTGAATTGACAGCCGAATTAGAGAAAGAGGAAGAGACGGTGCCCAAGAAAAGGACTCACGTAGTAATAAAGGCAAAAAGGCCGAAGGCCTCCAAGAAGGCTAAGAGGAAGAACGAGTCCCCACACCCTGCCAAGAAGATGAAGACAGAAGTTGTTGAGGCAGCTAGGGCTAAGGCCAAGGCGAAGGGTAAAAAGAAAATGTTTCAAGAGGATGAACCTCCAGCTGAGAGGTACGTGCCTGAGAAAGCGAAGGCAAGGAGCTTGACCTTTATGAAGAGGGAACTCCTCCATGAGAGAGGATTCTTGGATAGCCTTGTTGACCTGCCGCAATTCCTACGCACGGGCATTGCAAACCATGGTTGGGAAGAACTGTGTAGACCACCAATTCAAGCCTATTCGGAGATGGTCTACGATTTCTATGCCAACCTGATTTATCCAGAAGGTTGCTACTCCACAATAAGGGGCGTTGAGATTGATTTCTCAACTGAGGCAATCAATGAAATTTATGCTCTTAAAGAGCATAAGAATTTTCACTATACAAAGCTAATCGCCAATCCGTCTGCGGCTATTTTGGAGGAGGTGTTGAGTGAAATAGGCAAGCCCGAGGCAATGTGGGCCGTTTCCAAACAAGTGAAACACACTTTGATGAGTGTAGTGCTTAAAGACAAGGCAGCCGTCTGGTTTTCCCTGATCAGAAGAAGGATCACCCTAGTGACACACGAGACAACAATCAATCAAGGGAGGTCCTTACTTCTTTATGCGATCATGAAAGAACTGACAATTGACGTGGGCAAGCTCATATCTGCCTCCATCCTCAAAAGCGCAAAGAAAGGAAAATGCAGACTTTTCTTCCCCAATACCATAACTAAGTTGTGTCTTCGCGCAGGAGTGGCAGTGACAAAAGAAGAGAAGAAGTTGGCCTATGCAGGCCACTTAGAGCTGCCGAGCGACCTGAAGTTGAAGAGGAAGGGCAATATGCAGATCGAGCTGAACAGCCTTGCCTCTGCTCAGTTCATGCCTATGTCATGTTTGCTGGACATACAGCAAAAGCTAGCCCAATGGGCAGAGTACTCACAAGCAAGGGCCATAGAGTTGGCTGAGCACCTGAGGTGCAAATTCCCTGATTTCCCTGCTGCCTTGTTGGACCCCTGGATGCCTCCGAGCGTGGAGGAGATTGATGAAGAAGAAGAAGAAAATGAATGAATGCCATTGATTGACGGCATTCGAGGGAGTGATTCTTCCTTCCTTCACCCTGCTTTTTTGGATACCTGTGACCCCCCCCCCCCCCCCCCCCCCCATATCAACTGATTTCTGTTTTAATTTCAATAGTTAGCTTAAGTTAGAGTAGCTTAGATTAGTTTAACTTAGTATAGTTAGTTAGTTTAGATAGTTGTTTTCTGTTGTCTTTACCTTTCCACAAGCCCCATGGGCCACATTAGAGTTAGAGTAGTCAGAATCCTTGATGACTGAAATATCTGCTTTGTTAAATTGATTGTTATTTCATTGCACTCTACGCATGTCCCTTTTCAAGCATGTTTGTGTCTAAACCAGCATGCTCTCATTAGAAAAATCCAAGCATGTTGTTGCTGTGTAATTTTCTGCTATTTGTTCTGTCTCTATCTCTTCATACTTAGCTGAATGTGATACTCTATGGGGTGTTTACTGTTTGTTGAGTGTGCTGGATGAGTATCGAGTACATGCTTTAAAATTGAATTAGCTTCATAGATTGGAAAGCATGAAACCTTGTAAGACCTTACCTTTGTTTTGAATAAACCTCTGCCTACTGTGTTATCTAACCTAGGAGAGCCATTCTATCCTTTAGCTATTTAAAATCTGCCTGTTTTTTTTTACTTAAACTAGATGCTTCTAATTAAGTTTGAGGGTGTGCCACCCAATGCTCTCATTGAGGACAATGAGAAGTCCAAGTTTGGGGGTAAGGCAGCCTTCTAGTCCCTAGGAACACTCCTCTCTCCCTTATTAGATATGCATTGTTCTTCTTTGAAAAAAAAGAAAAAACAAAAAAAAGGGAAAAAACATTTTTCTTTTTTCTAGGAATGCTGAGTAATCAGGGCTATTTGTGTAACCCACAAGTGGCACTGCATCAAAAGGCAAACTTAGGGAAAAGAAAACATTGAGAAAAAAAAAAAAAAAAAAAAACAAAGAAGAAGAATGTATGCCAGAAGGTTGCAGCCTTGAATGCTTAGATGTCCTATGTACTGAACTTTGATCCTAAGTTAGCTAAGCAAGGGGCTGTAACTAGAAAGCTTATCTAGGGAAATGAGTGTCTGTCCTAACGAGAGTGATGCCATGGCTTAGATTGTTCTATGGATTCTATACTCTGACACTTTTTTGGTTCTAAGCATGGCATGACTTTAAGGATTCCTAGGAAATAAAAGAATAAACGTTAGAAGCATGTACTGAGTTTTAAGTTAAGAATAAGTAGATTTTAAAGCTAAAGGTTGCCTGCACAATGAGCTTGGTGATATAGGCAGATAAACCAGAAGGTAGGGAGTTATTAAAAGCTGAAGGTTTTAAAGGCAAGGAATTCTGAATGATAAACATGAAGTTGGTTTTAGCTTGAAGTGTGTCACAGGACAGCACTGCCTTCGGCAGTAAGCCAAGAGAAAAACAGTTTGGTTAGTTGGAGAGAAGGAAAAGACTTAGCACCTAGAAGAAAGGGAAAGAGAAGGAAATTGAGTTTCATAGTATTGCTCGAGGGCTAGCAATAGCTCAAGTTTTGGGGTGTGTTAACTCTCCATATGAGAGTTATTTAGGTCTTTAATTGCTTTAATTCATGAAGTCTTTTGAAGCATTCTAGCCATTATTCAGCATAATATGTGTTTAAAAGTGACATTTGTGAAATAGTGTTAAAATTAATTCTTATGTGAAATATTTGTGCATAAGTGTGTAATTGGTGAAAAAATGTCTAATTAATGCCTTGCAGATGTATTGCTGAAGTTTTGCGAGGAACGCAATGGGATTAGAAGAAGGGCAAACCGGAAACAGAGCTTTGCGATCGCAACGCAATCGCAATACTGATCTCTTCTGCTGCGTTTTTCCAGCCGCCGGCCCTCCCTCTATTCGCCACGTATGAGGTTGTTTCCCTAATTTGGATGGTGATCCGTGATTAAGGAGCAGACTATGAAACCACGAAAGGCTATATAAAGAGAGCAAGATGAAGCAAGAAAGGAATCCCTCAACGGTGAAGCGATTCGGCAAAGGCCAAACCACAGAAAAGAGAATTCTCTCGTTTGTTGGATCGAAGAAATAAAGGCTCCCTTGGCGTCAGTAATTCAAGAGGAAGAAGAGAAGATCCATCTTCTCTTCCGATTGAATTCCCTTCCCAAGTCAGGCCATTCTTCGCCTTCAACCGAAGCGGATCGGGTGCAATCGGACCTTCACTGATTTACTGCTTTACTTTAGTTTCTGCTTTCGGATTTCTACTGTTTTACTTTCGTTTCTGCCTTTGGATTGAATTGTATTTTGCTTTCGAATTGTTACTGGATTTGTCTTTCTCAAGTAATCAATTAGTTTTGTAGGATACCACTATGTGAATTCAGCATGTAAATAAGCATGATTGCATTGAGTGAATGTGAACTTCATCCCATGAACATTTTCGACCGGCCATCCATTTTGTTCTAAAGAGTTCCTAACCTCCGGAAGGAGTAAGAATTCAGAGTCATTCATTCATGTTAGCCTTTCATGGTAAACAGAGAGTGGTCTAGGAATAGGCGCTTTCCTAGCACGTTTAATAGCATGCAATTACAAATAGGTTCTTAGCCTTACTTGGATATGAGTAACTTATTAATCTAATGCATATAATCGGAAGATGTATGAGATCTAGCTAATACGATGCATGTAATGTTTGTTCACTGCTGAATGATCATGGTTTATGCCTGTGGAGGATTCTTAGCCAACCTTGCTGTTTTATCTCAATATTTTACTCGTTGCAAGTTTATTTCAAAAGTAGTGCGAGAGCCACAATCTTATTTCCTGTCTTTATCTTAGATTTATTTGCTTATTGATCTGTTGCTAGTTTATTGCTAAAGTATTGCGAGACCCACAATACTATTTTCTATTCTGTGAGTTAGTTAGCTTATTTTCTTGGACTTACGTTCGATTTTAATAGTCTGTTAATTTATTGTCAGCTTTTTGCAAAGGTATTGCGAGTCCCGCAATACTATTTTCAATATTATAGTTCCCTTAGTTTATTTTGCATTGTGGTAACTTTGTTTTTTTCCTTGTGTCCCTTACAATTTCGTGTCTCGAACCAAAATCCATTTCATTTCTGGTTACCTTATCTAATTTAACACGTATAAAATCAGTCATTACTCAACTTAGTCTCTGTGGGAAATCGATATAAAATATACTTATCACTTGCTGCAGACCGTGTATACTTGCATGGTTATTTGCTTAACTTAATCAATATATAACCCCATTGAGCAAAGACACCCTCGAGTTTTGAAGGGTCTGGTCGTTGCTCAGCGATTTGTGTCTCCAAAAGAGACCGAAGACGACGCGCATCTCTCGCAATCAGCCTCTCGGCTACGAGAGCACCCTCGCGGAGCGCCACCTCCTCGGAGAGCCTTCTTTCCATCTCCCGATGGGCTTGTCGCTCACGTTCAAATCTTTCCTCCAAGAGAACCAACACCTCATTCACTTACACTAGGGATGACTTGATCCTAAGAAGCTCGACGTCGGTGGCAGAGAGATGACCCAGTTGTCTCTCCAGGTCACGGCCCAAGACAGACCAGCTGCAAGAAAGCCGAACCGTGGCCTGAAGCAAAAATGCGAGAATAAGCACTATAAAAAAGAGAAGAGAAATAAAAAGACAATGGAAGCTGACGACCTACCTGCGCGAGGTTCCAAACCATTGATCGGAGACCCTCCGCGGCCTCCTCCAGCACAAGAGAAGGCTCAGCCACGTCACATCGAGCAAACTTGATATGAATTATTTTGGCAATCCAATTCATATCCATGATGAAGCTTAATGAAGTCAAACCATTGTTATGGAGGAAGAATCAAAGTCAACAGGGAAAAGAAATGCATGAACTTCATTATCTCACAAGTCCATTTCGTGGAAGACTAATAGATCATGTTAAACTAAGTTTAAAATCCATATTTGGTTACTTAATGTACTCATTTAAAGTGTAACTAAGTTTTAGGTGATCTTTCATATTTCAAGATAAACTTTTAGTTTTCCAAGGTGCCTTTTAGAATATCAAGGCATCTTTTTGTACTTCAAGGTGACTTTTCATATTAGCATTTATGTTAGGAGTCTCTTGGCTTAATTCCTTGTCTATAAAAGGGATTAGCCTAGTCTATTGAAAGAAAACTTGAAATGAGATATGAAATGTAGTGTTTTGGGTTTTAAACCCTAAAAGCTTTTAAGCTTTGTTTCTTGTGTGTTCTTATGATAGAATGCATGTATATTTGGAGCATTCAAGTGAGGATTGATCTGTCTTACTTGTGGAGTGCTTTGAAGATCAAGGGTTGATGGGATCCAAAAGCTTTGTCCGATCCTTGGTTCGTTAGATCATCTAAGTAACCTGTATTCTAGCCTATCTTAGGGGCTGAGATCGAATTGGCTACTGAGGTTTTCAAGTTAATGTGTTGGGGTCCGTATAATCAAGGGGTTCTCAAGCTTATTCTTGGAGGTTTCGTATCAAAACTATTCAAAGGTTTGAACAACTTCATTCCACATTTCTCTTCCCACCGTAGAAGAAACAGCACCTACCACCGGCGGTGGAACAGCCAAAGGCGAAGGACGAGGGCTCCCGACTTCTCCCTAGGTCAAAAGAAGAAGAGGGGAACGGCTGAGCTCCTCCCCTGAAGGCCCCAAAACGTCCCCTTCCACGACAGGTGAATTCAACACCGCCCCCGTAGAAAGGGAGGTCGTCGATACCTCGGCCCAACCTCGAAGTCCAAGATAGGCTTTTCCTCTGACGGATCAAGGACCGCTACGCCACTCGAACTGGCCACCAGCCCTAAATTTGGCTCCGTTGCGGATCCAACTGAGAGCCTCGCCTCAAGTGATCCATCCGTGGGGCCCAAGTAACCTTTTCTTCTCACAAGGGATATGCCTTTCTCATCGTCCAGATGAATTGTTCGCCGAAACTTCAAAGGGCGAACGGGAGACAGGGATTCTTCATCACCAGCCAACCTGCGTTCTCCGACCAGCGAAGGGGCGGCAACAGATGACTCTACCCCAGTGACCGGAGCCTTCTTGAAAGGCGGACAAGTGTTTCCCTCGAACCGCGAGAACGCGCGGTTTGAAGAAGCCCTCGAGTGCAGTGGTGGACCACTGACCCTTGATGCTCGTAGTACCTCGTCATCAAAACCAGAGCTCGCGGACTCGAATTCCCCTCTCTCGGCACGCCTGATGGCCTCGCAGTCTAGAGCGACTTCGGGGTCGAAGATCTCCGGAGGCGTACGAAGGACGCACCTCAACTCACTTTCGGGAAACTCGAGCGAGCAACGGTACCGCAACCCTGCACGGATAAGGTTGTCCTCGCTACAGACGAGAGCGAATCCCCGTCTGAACTTAGAGATCCTCAAGATCTACTGACAGACCGAAGCCAAAAACTTCGGTTGAGAAACCTCAAGATTCGGCACCACTGCCACATAGACGAAAATTGTCAGAAGTGATACTCGAGAGAGAAATCAATTGAAAGGAATTAAAGAAAAGAAGACTTACCCAAATTCCCAAACTTTGTCGGGACCTCGCAAATGGGAATGTCCTCCGGAGCAGTTACTAACCACTGCTCAGTCACATAGAACCACTGCTCCCGCCATCCCTTCACCGCCTAAGGGCTCTCCGCAATT
The DNA here is from genome assembly GCA_028017165.1 of Herpetospermum pedunculosum. Lineage (NCBI taxonomy): Eukaryota > Viridiplantae > Streptophyta > Magnoliopsida > Cucurbitales > Cucurbitaceae > Herpetospermum > Herpetospermum pedunculosum. The sequence goes on along the minus strand of CM051527.1, from coordinate 30,288,803 downwards.
TTCCTACACAAGTTCGGCGATAGGAAGTAGCGAGACGGATTCTGAAGAACAGGCTGTAGGGAAAAGACGTGTAGAAGTTGCGCCACCGTGGCCTCTGACCCGTCCCCGTACCTTGTTGTCCGAAATCGCAAGTGTACGAATCGTTCCAAGTAATATAGTAATGTAAGTATGATTATCGTTCTCCACAGGGAATGAAAGTTACTAATTACCAGAATTCTAAACCTTAGTTTTATCTGAGCAATCAATTATCAGAGTTGTACGAAAATTAAATATGCTATTGACTTGAGTAATTAAAATGATGCAGAAAACTAAACGAAACAATTATACTTGTGTAGATGATAGAGGTTCTAGAGCAAAGATTTCATCGTTGTCTCATCCTATTCCTTATTAATCTCTAGTTATAAACGCTTGACCCTATGATTGTTGACAAGTTCTACTCATAAGACTTGTTACTCTCTCTCGAGTAATAACAATATTCGTTAAAATGACAATTGCCTATATCTCTATGACAATCAGAACACTTCAACTATTAAGACTGTAGAACTAAATCATGCCACAAAACCTACAAGGATATGTCTATCTCTCATATAAGTTAGGGAAAATAATTAAGGTTCGTCAACGAGAATTGTCTATCGACTTCAACGCATTGATAAAATCTCACACTAAGACTGGCCAAATCCTAACATGTACTTAGTAAGCATATAAGAATTTTCACAATCGAACAAGGAATCAAGCTCTTAACTATTGATCAATAAGAAATAGAATTCAACAACGACTACATCAATACTCTAGATAGAAAAGTTAGTTCATGGAGAAAATCTCAACAATATTCATGTTCGGAAACATAATCGTTACAAGAGAAATGAAGGAAGAAATAGATGAAAAGAAACGAGCTACGATGAATCCTCGATCTCCCTAGCGTAGCTCTCGCTTCGTTTGGATACTCGGATATCAAGATCTGCTCTCTCCGCTCTCTTTCGTCACTTCGTTCCTCGTCCACGCTCTGCTTCTGCAAATAGTAACCGACCCCCTTATAAATTTAGGTCAATTTCCGTCGCAGCGCCTAGGCGCTCAGTTACAGCGCCTCAGCGCTAGGAAGGATCACCGCTTCAGACTTCGTAGCGCCTAGGCGCTGAAAGGCAGCGCCTCGGCGCCAGGGGGATCGCAGCTTCAGCCTTCGTAGCGCCTAGGCGCTGAGATGCAGCGCCTCGGCGCTATACCTTCTGCCCAATTTTTACGTTTGGGCGCCTAGGCGCTGAAAGGCAGCGCCTCGACGCTATCGCTTCTGCATTCTTCATCTGATCAGCGCCTAGGCGCCGAAAGGCAGCGCCTAGGCGCTATACCTTCTGTCCGATTCTTCTCATCAGCGCCTAGGCGCCGAAAGGCAGCGCCTAGGCGCTACAGCTACTGTCCATTTCTTCTCATCGGCGCTGTTACGTCTCCAAAAGTGACCTTTTTAGGACTTAATTAGCTTAGAAAGAGGTTCACTCTTAGGTGTTTTGATAGCATTTAGCCTAAACCTATGCTTAAATATGAGATTTAGAAGAAGGTAGCTAAATTAGGACTTATGTACAATAGGAAAGAAAAGGGTTGAAAACCGAAGGAAAAGAATGAAAAAACTGCATTGAGACAGCATTGCGAAAACATTGCGGACACCGCAATGTTTCAAGTGAAAACCGTAAGTTGACTGATCTTTTTCTGTTAATTTCCGTTATTTCAGGGATTCGTTCTTTCTCCTCCATCCATTCTGAAGTACGACGTTGAAGATTGATGGTTCTCCTTGGCCCACATGCACCTGCAGATTACTATAAATAGGGGTCAAAGTCGAGGGTTCAAGCATCATCCGAAAGCGTAGAAGTCTTCTCGCAGTCCAACTTTTCTCCTGTTTTCCTTTGCCGTCTGCTGGTTTGCGAAGCTCAGCTGTTGGAATCGATAATCTGATAGGAAGGAGAGGAGATTCTTCTTCTCTCCCGATTGGATTCATCCAAGCAAGGCTGACCTTTCTCAACCTTCATTCGAGGCGACTGCAACGAGACATTCGAGCTGTTTTACTGCTTTTTGCTCTTCATTTCCATTTCCAGCTTTGTCTTGTCGTTGTTTCCTTTCTAGTAGCTAGATTATACTATTTCGTTGTGTTCTGTCTTCCTGTTATTTGCTTTAAAGCTGTCCTTTGTCAATCAAACAATCAAGTAATCAAATCTCAATTCTTCATTCCACAGTTTCTTGCCTTTACATTCTACTGCTTTCCCTTACTGTTTTGTCTTTAAATTCCTTCTAAGCATGTTTACTTCTTCTCTTGCTTCTGTTCTGTTTACATCCATGAGTAGCTAAATCACTTAGGGGCATGCTAATGACAACACTATAGGCTAAAAAACGTGAACCAAGCATGTAGGATAGCTCTCGAAGCATTGATTGTATGTAAGCTTCATTCCACGGGCAATTTCGATTGGCCATCCATTTTGTCCAAAGAACTCCTAACCTCTGGAAGGAGTAAGAGTTCAGAGTCATACTATCATGCTAGCCTTTCAAGGTAACCAAGAAACGACCTAGGAATAGGCGTTTCCCTAGTACAAACCACATTTTTCTGCCTTAACAAGATGCTTAAGACCTTACTTGGACATGAGTAAACTAAAGAATCTAATGCATGAAATCGGAAGATACATGAGTCAAAGATAGTTTGATGCATAGAGAGTTAATCCAATGCTTGAGAATCGTGAGAAAAAGCCTATAGGATAGTCGTTAGTAGCCCTTAATTCATCACTTTACACACTTTCGCTGTTATTTAAATTGCGGTAGAATTGCTGTTTCCGCAATTCTGCTAAGTTACAATTCTGTCTAGCTGTTTTTGTCTTCATTTATTAATCTCGTCTCTTCTCATTTGAGGTTAGCTTTGACTTGCACTTGTTTATGTTGCTACCCTCTTCGTATTCAGTAGGAAATAGACAATTAAAAACCAATTCTACCCCATCAAATCCACCCCTTCTTTCTTAACTTTACATTTCATGAATAGCTTATAATAAATCTCTGTGGGAAAACGAATGAAATATACTTACTACTTGCTATAAGACCATGTATGCTTGCATGTTCTGAGTGCTCTCTCTACCTTATTGCTTATTTATTTTAACACATTGAGCACGCAACAAGTTTTTGGCGCCGCTGCCGGGGATTTATTTAAGTGAAAACGAAGTTTGTTAAGTTTGAAATACCAAGTTTATTGCCTATTGAAGCTGATCTGTTTCATTTCTTTTGTAGATACTATTGGGTTAGTTTATGAGTGAGCCTTCAAGTGGTGATCTAGAGTTCAATCCTGAGCCTGAGAGATTACTTAGGGCCAGAAATAGAGCCAAGAAACGTCTCTTTAACCAACCCTCTATACCTCAAGTAATTGCGGGAACCGCAATTCCTCCGCAATTGTCTCAAGAAGAAATGGAAGAGATAGTTCCAAATCAGGTACCTGTCATTCGCAATCCCATCGAAATAGCGAATGACAAGAATAGTGCCATCCTCTCATATTTAGTACCTATGCCTGGGGAGCTGAACCCCAGCATAATCCGTCTTGAAATCACTGCCCACTCATTCGAGTTAAAGCCAGTGATGTTCCAAATGTTGTCCACTGTGGGACAATTCTTTGGAGTGGAAAATGAGGACCCCCACAACCATCTTAGGAACTTCTTAGGAGTCAGTGATACCTTCATCATCCCTGGAGTTTCCCAAGAAGCTTTGAGGCTATACTTGTTCCCTTACTCTTTGAGGGACAAAGCCAAAACATGGTTGAACTCATTACCTTCTGGATCTGTCCGCAACTGGACAGACTTAGCAGAAAAATTCGTAGTCAAATACTTCCCACCTGATAGGAATTCTACCATTCGTGATGACATAGTCAAATTCAAGCAAGCTGATAATGAGTCTCTTCACGAAGCTTGGACAAGGTTCAAAGATCTACTTCTTAAATGTCCACACCATGGCATCCCATGGTGTATCCAAATAGAGGTCTTTTTCAAAGGATGCAACCCCAACACTAGACAAGTCTTAAACTCATCTGCTGGAGGTTCCATGTTGTCCAAGAGTTACAACGAGGCCTATGAGATCTTGGAGAAGATCTCAGCATCTCACTGTAGGTGGTCAAATGATCCAGTTGAGCCAACTAGAGCTCAAGACAAGGATGCTCTAAGTGCAATGAGCAGCCAAATAAATGCCCTGACCAACCTAGTTAAGCAAATGGCTCAAGCCAATCTCCAAACAAGTGTCAACACCGCCACAGCCATGTCAATGGGCACCCAACCAAGTCAAGGTGAGACACTTGTATGTGGATTCTGTGGGGAAGGGCACCTGCATGAATACTGCCCTGGGAATCCATCCTCAGTCTGCTATATTGGAAGCCAACAGCAGCCTAGGAACAACCCCTATTCCAATACTTACAATCCTGGTTGGAGGAACCACCCAAACCTGTCATGGGGTGGCCAACAGAACACTAACCAAAATCCTAACTAACCTAGACCGAGTGGAACACCTGGTTTCACTCCCCAACATAACCAATCAATGTATCAAAAACCATACAACCAACCGGTAGGATCTTCTGTAGAAAACTTACTCAAGGAATACATAGCCAAGAATGATGCCACATTACAGAGTCAGCAAGCCACTCTTAGGAGCCTAGAGAACCAAATAGGCCAGTTAGCCAATGAACTCAAGAGTAGGCCCCAAGGTAGACTCCCTGCTGACACTGAAGTGCCAAGGAGAGATGGTAAAGAACAAGTTCAAGCAATTGAACTTAGAAGTGGTAGACCATTGGTAAGCAACACCAAAGACACACCAAAGAGAGTAGAGAACACTGAGTCTAGTGCTCCACTGGAGTCTCTGCCAGACCAAGGTCCACCACCAACTAGCACATCAGGAGCCAGGCTAGAGCCAATTATTGAGGAGATAGAAGAAATTCCAAGACCTCCACCTATCCTAAGGCGACCTGAAGTGCCTGCATATGTGCCACCACCTCCATATCCTCGAAGGCTTAAGAAGAAGCAGGAACAGAAAGTGCATTTTAATAAATTCTTAGAAATTCTTAAGCAAGTGCATGTCAACATTCCTTTTGTAGAAGTTTTACAGTCTATGCCTTCCTATGTAAAGTTTTTGAAAGATATTATTACTAACAAAAAAATAATTGGTGAGTTTGAAACAGTAAACCTCACTGAGGAGTGCAGTGCCATCCTCCAGAACAAGCTGCCCAAGAAGGAGAAGGATCCTGGTTCCTTCACCTTACCTGTAGAACTTGGAGGCAAGCACGTGGGCAGAGCGCTTTGTGACCTGGGCGCCAGCATAAACCTCATGCCCCTATCACTATTCCGCCAGTTGGGAATAGGAGAAGCACGTCCAACCACTGTCACTTTACAACTAGCAGACAGATCCATTGCATACCCTGAAGGTAAGATTGAGGATATTCTAGTGAAAGTTGACAAATTTATTTTCCTTGCAGATTTCATCATCCTGGATTATGAAGCAGACAAGGAGGTCCCCATCCTGTTAGGCAGACCATTTCTAGCCACAGGTAGGGCACTGATAGACGTCCAAAAAGGTGAGCTCACTATGAGGGTTCATGATGAAGAGGTGAAATTTAGTGTGTATAAAGCTTTAAGGTACCCCTCTGACCTTGAATCCTGTGCTAGCATGGACGTTGTAGATTCTTTGATGGAAGAACAATTGGAGCATGTATTATTAACCAAGCATGCTAATGAATATGTAGGATTAGAATTAACTGACTTAAACATAGCTGAAATAATGGACATATCTGTAAGTAACCCTCAGCATGTTTGTCTGAATATTGACTTAACTGATAGAGCCTTAAATCCTTTAAAGCCATCCATTGAGCATCCACCTGTATTAGAATTAAAACCTCTCCCCACTCACCTCAAGTATGCATATTTAGGGAATAATGAGACCTTGCCTGTAATTATTTCTTCTAAGCTAAGCGAACAGCATGAGGTTGAATTAATATTACTACTTAAGCAACATAGGAAGGCTATTGCATGGACTATTGCTGATATTAGAGGCATTAGCCCTTCTTATTGCATGCATAAGATTATACTAGAGGAAGAGCACACACCTAGAGTAGATCATCAACGTAGGCTGAATCCCTCTATGAAAGAGGTAGTTAAGAAAGAAATAATAAAATGGTTAGATGCTGGTGTGATCTTCCCCATAGCTAGTAGTCAGTGGGTGAGCCCTATACAATGTGTACCTAAAAAGGGTGGGATGACTGTGGTAGTCAATGAGAACAATGAACTGATTCCAACTAGGACTGTCACAGGATGGAGAGTATGTATGGATTATAGGAAGCTAAATAAAGAGACCAAAAAAGACCATTTCCCTCTACCATTTATTGACCAAATGTTAGACAGAATAGCTGGTAGAGCCTACTACTGTTTCTTAGACGGTTATTCAGGGTATAACCAGATCACTATAGACCCTAAGGATCAAGAGAAGACCACCTTCACTTGCCCTTTTGGAACTTTTGCCTTTCGCAGAATGCCTTTTGGCTTATGCAATGCACCGGCAACTTTCCAAAGGTGCATGTTGGCAATCTTCTCTGATTTGGATGAGTCCATGATAGAGATATTCATGGATGATTTCTCAGTCTTTGGGGATTCCTTTACCAACTGTCTAGAGAATTTAGGACAAGTCCTGGCTAGATGCGAAGAGACTAACTTAGTCCTTAATTGGGAGAAGTGTCACTTCATGGTAGATGAGGGGATTGTCTTAGGTCATAGAGTGTCAAGGGCAGGTGTAGAAGTTGACAGGGCAAAGATAGAGATCATAGAGAAGTTGGTAGAGCCTCAGAATGTCAAGGCCATTAGAAGTTTCTTAGGGCATGCTGGCTTCTACAGAAGGTTCATTAAGGACTTTTCTAAGATAGCCAAGCCTCTGTGTGAGCTTCTAGAGCTAAATAGGCCATTCGTCTTCTCTAAGGAATGTTTAGTAGCTTGGCAAACCCTTAAGAAAGCACTGGTCACAGCACCTATTATAGTAGGGCCAGATTGGGATCTCCCATTTGAGATGCTATGTGATGCTAGTGACTATGCTGTAGGGGTTATGTTAGGACAGAAGATTGACAAGTTAACACACCCTGTCTATTATGCTAGCAAGACACTGAATGAGGCTCAATGTAATTATACAACTACTGAGAAAGAGATGCTTGCTGTAGTGTTTGCTTGTGAGAAATTTAGAAACTATATTGTAGGCACTAGGACAATTGTGTACACTGACCATTCTGCCTTGAAGTATCTCATGAGGAAGGCTGATGCTAAGCCTAGGTTGATTAGGTGGGTGTTATTGCTGCAGGAATTTGATTTGGACATTCGAGACAAGAAAGGATGTGAAAATGTGGTTGCGGATCACTTGTCTCGATTGCAGCACAATTGCGAAAAAATTGCGGAACCCGCAATTTCTGATGCTTTTATTGATGAACATGTCTTTGTATTGACTCATCGTGATAACGATGAGGAACCTTGGTTCGCTGACATTGCTAACTTCCTTGCATCACAGGTATTACCAGTTTTCAAGGGAGGACAAGAGAAGAAGAGGTTCCTTCATGAGGCAAGGAAATTCATCTGGGATGACCCCACACTTTACAGAACATGTGCTGACGGCTTGCTAAGGAAGTGTGTTTCAGCTGCTGAGGCGAAGTCTGTGCTGCAGCACTGTCACACAGCTCCTTATGGTGGACACTTTGGTGGCCAAAGAACAGCTGCAAAGGTATTTCAGAGTGGCTACTATTGGCCAACGATCTTCAAGGATGCCCACAACTATGCCCACAGCTGTGATGAATGCCAAAGAACAGGTAACCTCAGTCGCAAGGATGAGATGCCTCTCACCTACATCTTAGAGTTAGAGCTCTTTGATGTATGGGGCATTGACTTCATGGGACCATTTCCTCCATCCTCAGGTAACCTTTACATTTTGGTGGCAGTAGATTACGTATCCAAGTGGGTAGAGGCCATAGCATGTCCTAATAATGATGCTAAAACAGTCATAAAATTCTTGCATAGGCACATTTTTACTAGGTTTGGGACACCTCGTGCTGTCATTAGTGATGAGGGGACACACTTCATTAATAAGGCTATGGAGAGAGTGTTGGCTAAGTATAACATTAGACATAGAGTAGCCACTCCCTATCACCCACACTCGAATGGTCAGGCTGAAATTTCAAATAGAGAGATTAAGAACATCCTAGAAAAAGTGGTTAAACCTAATAGAAAGGACTGGTCATTTAAACTCGAGGATGCACTTTGGGCATATAGAACTGCATATAAGACACCTCTAGGTATGTCTCCTTACAGACTTGTGTATGGTAAAGCTTGTCATCTTCCATTTGAGTTAGAAATTAAGGCATTTTGGGCACTAAAAGAGTTGAATTATTGCGTGACCGATGCGGGAACGTTGCGGTCTCTGCAATTACATGAGCTTGATGAGCTTAGACAAATGTCTTATGAAAATGCCAAAATGTATAAGGAAAAGACCAAGATTTGGCACGATAGTAGACTTAGGATCAAGGACTTTAAGAAAGGCCAACTTGTTTTATTATTTAACTCACGATTCAGGTTGTTTCCAGGCAAACTAAAGTCCAGATGGTCAGGTCCTTTCATGATTACTAATGTGTTTGTTCATGGTGCCATCGAGATAAAGAACTTGCAGCAAGGTCAACCATTCATGGTTAATGGTGCAAGGTTGAAGCACTACTATGAGGAAGGAGATGTGAAGACTCTCTCGGCCTTCCTCTTGACTGAAGCGTGAAATGAAGAACGAGAGAGGACGAGTGATTACTGTGCTCGTCAATACGAGGCTCATGCCTTAGTTTATTTTTTGCGATTTTCCGGTTATCGTTTGAGTGTTTTGTTGTATGATTTTAATTACGTATTTGATGTTGATTTTATTTCTTTTTGTAGGGAATCAATAGAGGGAATCAAGGAGAGTAAATCCAGCTTTAAAAATCAAGAAAATATTGGGCCAAATAAAAGATACGGATGAGCAAAGATTGACATTTAGATGAAAAAAATCTCCAACGGTCACTAAAATTGCGCTGGATTTGCAGGATCCGCAAAAATATAGCCGTTGGGATTTATCCGTTTTCTTTATATCCGTTAGAAGGCGCGTTGATCTGTACGATTCTCCCATTCTCTGAACTCCAAGAAAGCTTCGATTCTCTTCATCTTTGATTCTTCTCTCCAAATCTCCAAGAGTCAACAATGGTGCTAACAAGGGCCGATGACGCTGAAACGGCTGCGAGAGAAGCACTGCTTGCCTTGGCTGATGCTGAGGCTGCGCGTACCGAACGCCTGACGAAACTGCATGTCCGCAAAAAGAAGTGGAAGGTAGTTACGGAGATACCTGCTGGACCTTCTGAACCAGCAGGCACACCCAAGAAGCGACGATGGAGTATGGCGGTGGCCGAGGAAGAAATCAAGAACAAGACTCCCTCTGTGGAGAGTCAAGAACAAAGCCAGCCATCCCACGAGTCAGCCGAGCGCAGCCTTTCATCATCACCACCAGCACAGAGCCCTGAGATCTCCTCATCACCGCCAGCGCAGAGCCCTGAGCAGCCGTCTTCACCACAGAGTTCTGCACAGACACCTACAGCAGAGCAAGGAACCACGCCGTCGCACACTTCCCCACGGCCTGACCCTGAATTCCCATATGGGGAGTACCAAGAATCAACTCAGGGCAGTGGGGAAGGTGAGGAAGAAGAGGTTTTCTCTCCGTTGAGGGAAGCCAATCCTGAGAGTCCTGCGCAGAAGGATGACTCAATGGAAGAGACGCTGGGGGCGTGCCTCCAGCAGATCACCATCGAGGCAAAGCTCAAGAAGAAGAAGAAGGCCAAGATTCTCAAGGCCAAGCGGTCCAAGAAGCTGAAAAAGAAGAAGGCCAAGAGGGCGCCTTCATCAGAAAAGGAGAGCACTGAGCCATCGCTCAAGAGACTCAAGGTTGAGGCTGCGGAGTCAGCCAAACCAGCAGACAAAGGGAAGGCCAAGCTTTACCCTGAAGATGAGCCTCAGTCAGTGAGGTATGTGTCCTCTGACGCTGAGTCCAGGGGTATTGAGCTGAGAAAGAGGGAGTTGCTGCATGAGAAAGGCTTCCTCGACAGACCTGCTGACCTGCCGCAATTCTTGCGCACAGGCATTGTGAATCACAGCTGGGAGGAGTTGTGCAGGCCACCCAATCCGGCTTACACGAGTATGGTATACGACTTCTACGCCAACCTGCGAGACTCTGAGGAGGGGCTGTCTGTGGTCAGAGGGGTAGAGGTGGACTTCTCAGCAAAGGCCATCAACGAAGCCTATGGTCTGAAGGGCCAAAAACATACAGATTATGCACGGATTGTTGATGAGCCTACTGAGGCAGTCCTGGAAGAGGCCATTCGCACCATTGGCCAGCCTGAAGCTTCCTGGACCGTGTCACGCAATGGGAGGCACACTCTCATGAGTGCCAACCTCACAGCTAAGGCAGCTGTTTGGTTTTCCTTCGTGAGAAGGAAACTGTCTCCTGTGACTCATGAGACCACGATCAACCAGAGCAGATCGCTGCTGGTATATGCGATAATGCGAGGTCTCACGATCAACGTGGGAGAAGTTATTGTTGTTGCCATTGCTGAGTGCGCCAAGAAAGGTAAGGGACCACTGTTTTTCCCTAATACCATAACTAAACTTTGTTTGCTTGCAGGAGTTCCCATTGAGCGGATGGAGCAGCAGATGGCCTACACGGGCCACTTGGAGCTACCTGCTGGTTTAAGGCTGAAGAGGAAGGGGAATATGGAGTTCGAACTGGATAGGTTGGCAGCTGATCAGTCACTATCCATGGCGTGCCTGATGGATATGCAGAAGAGGATGGCTCAATGGGCCACTTACGCGCAGGCACGGGACAAGGAGGTTGCAGACCAACTTGGGTGCATCTTCCCTGACTTCCCCACAAATCTCCTGCATCCCTGGGTGCCTCCACGACCACGACAACCTGATGAGGATGAAGACATTTGAGTGCTGGTTTGATTTGCACTGAAGGGAGTATTGTTGTTCCCTTAGAAAAAAAACAAAATCTGCTTTCTGATAGACCATGTGAATTATGCTGTTTTTAGTACAATTTTGATCTGTTTTAGTGTTTAGTTTTATGTTTTTAAATTGCTTAGTATAGCCTGCTGCTAGCTGATTAGGTAGGATAGTTTAGGTTTCTTTTTGTTGAGCTTGAACGACTGGATAAAGCATGCTTAGGGGCCTTAGTAACTGATATATCTGCCCTGACTTGATTGCGAAATAATTGCGGTACCCGCAATTTTTATTACTGAAAGCATGTTTTGGACTGTCTGCTTAGCTAGGTTGTGATCTGTTTAAATTCTATCTTTTGCTGCTATCATGACTACCTTTATAGCTTATCTAAATGCATGCTGGATGAGTGTCATAGGACACCCTTTGATAGTTTAAATTAACCTCTAAATAGCTCAGCATGCATAGCTGTAAGTCCTTGCCTGTCTGTTTTTCAAATTCTTGCTGCTGTGATATTTTCTTTTACAATGTTCTGTCTATGCCTAGGGCTTTTAGATTCTCTTTGTTTTACCTTAGACTAGATGCTTCTAGATAGTTTGGGGGTGTGCCACCTCAGACACTCATTGGGGACAATGAGTAGTTGAAGTTTGGGGGAGGCCACCCTAGGCCTAGGAACATTCCTCTCTCCCTTAAAAGCATAAGCATTCTTCTTCTCCTTCACAAAAATGATGAATTGAAAAGAAAAAAAAATGAAAAATAGAATAAAGAGGGGAGTCTCTCTTAGGTTGCTAAGTAATCAGTGCCAATTGTGTAACCCACAAGTGGCATTGCATCAAAAGGCAACCAAAGGAAAGGCTCCACCTAAAGAAAGAAAAAAAAAAGGAAAAGAGAAGGGAAGAAGAATGTATACCTAGGAGTTGCAACTTTGTGGCTTAGATGTCCTATTTAAAAAGAACTCTGATCCTCAAGTAGCTAAGCACAAAGTTGTAGCTTGTAGGGTTGTTTAGGGAGATGAATGTATGTCCAATGTAGTGATGCCAGGGTTTAGGTTGTTCTCTTAAAGTACTACTGTCACTGTTAATACTAAGACTGGCATGACTCTAAGGAATCCTAGGTAGCTCATAAGTATAAACTAGAAGCATGTACTGAGTCTGGGGTAAAGCTAGGTAGAATTTGAAACCTTAGGGATAGTGGCATGATATGATAAAAGCAGGTAGATCAGTTGTAGGGAATTAATAAAAGCAGTAGGAGTTTTAGGCATGCGAAATCAGAAGAAGCTAGATGAGAGGGTAGTTTTAAGCCTAGAAGTGTGTCACAGGACAGCACTGCTATAGATGAGAATATAGGGAAGTCAGTAAGTGGTTAAAGAAGAAGAAACAGCAGCCTAGGAAAGTCCTTAGTTTGCTTGAGGGCAAGCAAAACCTTAAGTTTGGGGGTGTGTTACGTCTCCAAAAGTGACCTTTTTAGGACTTAATTAGCTTAGAAAGAGGTTCACTCTTAGGTGTTTTGATAGCATTTAGCCTAAACCTATGCTTAAATATGAGATTTAGAAGAAGGTAGCTAAATTAGGACTTATGTACAATAGGAAAGAAAAGGGTTGAAAACCGAAGGAAAAGAATGAAAAAACTGCATTGAAACAGCATTGCGAAAACATTGCGGACACCGCAATGTTTCAAGTGAAAACCGTAAGTTGACTGATCTTTTTCTGTTAATTTCCGTTATTTCAGGGATTCGTTCTTTCTCCTCCATCCATTCTGAAGTACGACGTTGAAGATTGATGGTTCTCCTTGGCCCACATGCACCTGCAGATTACTATAAATAGGGGTCAAAGTCGATAGTTCAAGCATCATCCGAAAGCGTAGAAGTCTTCTCGCAGTCCAACTTTTCTCCTGTTTTCCTTTGCCGTCTGCTGGTTTGCGAAGCTCAGCTGTTGGAATCGATAATCTGATAGGAAGGAGAGGAGATTCTTCTTCTCTCCCGATTGGATTCATCCAAGCAAGGCTGACCTTTCTCAACCTTCATTCGAGGCGACTGCAACGAGACATTCGAGCTGTTTTACTGCTTTTTGCTCTTCATTTCCATTTCCAGCTTTGTCTTGTCGTTGTTTCCTTTCTAGTAGCTAGATTATACTATTTCGTTGTGTTCTGTCTTCCTGTTATTTGCTTTAAAGCTGTTCTTTGTCAATCAAACAATCAAGTAATCAAATCTCAATTCTTCATTCCACAGTTTCTTGCCTTTACATTCTACTGCTTTCCCTTACTGTTTTGTCTTTAAATTCCTTCTAAGCATGTTTACTTCTTCTCTTGCTTCTGTTCTGTTTACATCCATGAGTAGCTAAATCACTTAGGGGCATGCTAATGACAACACTATAGGCTAAAAAACGTGAACCAAGCATGTAGGATAGCTCTCGAAGCATTGATTGTATGTAAGCTTCATTCCACGGGCAATTTCGATTGGCCATCCATTTTGTCCAAAGAACTCCTAACCTCTGGAAGGAGTAAGAGTTCAGAGTCATACTATCATGCTAGCCTTTCAAGGTAACCAGGAAACGACCTAGGAATAGGCGTTTCCCTAGTACAAACCACATTTTTCTGCCTTAACAAGATGCTTAAGACCTTACTTGGACATGAGTAAACTAAAGAATCTAATGCATGAAATCGGAAGATACATGAGTCTAAGATAGTTTGATGCATAGAGAGTTGATCCAATGCTTGAGAATCGTGAGAAAAAGCCTATAGGATAGTCGTTAGTAGCCCTTAATTCATCACTTTACACACTTTCGCTGTTATTTAAATTGCGGTAGAATTGCTGTTTCCGCAATTCTGCTAAGTTACAATTCTGTCTAGCTGTTTTTGTCTTCATTTATTAATCTCGTCTCTTCTCATTTGAGGTTAGCTTTGACTTGCACTTGTTTATGTTGCTACCCTCTTCGTATTCAGTAGGAAATAGACAATTAAAAACCAATTCTACCCCATCAAATCCACCCCTTCTTTCTTAACTTTACACTTCATGAATAGCTTATAATAAATCTCTGTGGGAAAACGAATGAAATATACTTACTACTTGCTATAAGACCATGTATGCTTGCATGTTCTGAGTGCTCTCTCTACCTTATTGCTTATTTATTTTAACACATTGAGCACGCAACAGGCGCCTAGGCGCCGTAAGGCAGCGCCTAGGCGCTAGGCCTTTTCCATCAATTTCCAGCTGCTTTTGCCCTCCTTTTCACTCTTATTTTCGATCTTCATCTAACTTCCTTCTTTCTTCACCTACACGCAAAATAAGCAACAATTAGATAGAAACAAGAGATAAAACGTCTTCTTACTCAATTAAAACTCTAAAAACACCTTGCTTTAATACGTCAAAATATCACTTAACATACCTCTTCCATAGAACGCAAAAGGCGAACAGCCTAGACCAAGCATTTGGGGCGAGTTGCGCTAGTGTTAAACCCACCGCCTCCAAGAACAGTTGGGCAATCGGAACCAAGGGAAGCCGAAACCCTCTAGAAAACATGTTAAGGTACAAACCTACGTAACCTCCCACCAGCGATTCAATCGTCTCCCCCGGCTCAGGCAACCGCAACCCAATGCATGACGGGATCTCGTAGGTTTTCCTTAGCGTCACCAAGTCCTCAGTCAGGCGTCGGGCAATCGCCGACGACGGTGTCCTAGCAACACTACTAGAAGCAGCAGAACCTCGAGCCATTGAAGGAAGAGAATAAAGACGGAATTCAAAAGCAAGAGAAGACAAAGGGCGGCGAACAGAAGTAAAAACCTTTCTCCACCCAGCCCTCAGATTTAAACTGTTTTAAGGGGTGAATCTAGGCCACACGTTTTTATCGAACGACCCGGATCTCATCTAGGGCAGACTAACTGTCGCACCTCGGGTGGGGCGACACGTCGACAAAATGCTGACCCACCTTCCCAACAAAGGAAGCACGCGTCACCCTCTTCAACAAATGACACACCGAGGTATCTCCTGAGGCACTTCAGTATCTTGCGCCGATTCTAAACCACCGGAGAGACCCATAAATACCGAGTTCACCCGATGGTGGAGCCAATGTTACGGGCAACTTCAGCCTCACGTCACCCGCTGACGTCATACCCGTTCCCCGAGGAGTGGGGGTCGTCGCACCCGAGTCTACAAGATTCACCCACCGAAGGCCGACCCTGGAGCTTCGGTGGGCAACTCTTACCACAACTGACTAAGGCTAACCGACGTCATTCCTCGGTTAGCGCTAGATGTGACAGAGGCGGCACCACAGGCTCTCCCAACCCTCTTGGGAATCAGGGAACGATGGGTACCGCAATCATCACCAGACGCGTAGGCTCAACCCCGATTGGCCTCACGTTGCCCGCTCCGGCCCAGGCATTCGTCCCAAGGCTGACGAACCAGGCGAAACACGAGGAACTTTCCTCCACTATAAATACCCCTCTTGTTCAACAGGGAAGGGGACGGGTATGCTACTTGAATACCCTCTAACTACTGCTACCTACGCTCAGACCTCTCTGACTTAGTCATCGGAGGCCCGTGGGCCTAGCCCACCGGTGCAAGATGATGCTCTCTCTCCTCTTGCAGGTACACCATCGTCCGTCCGGCAGCCGTTGGCGACGGAGGCAACAAAGGAGCAAGGCGGTCCAAAATCTTGCATCAACAATATCTAATTTGGAATATTTGAGGTCTAGAATACCAAGATATAAGGACAGGACAAAAACTTAACCTAGACAGTGGTTTGAAGAAAAATAGATAACTTTAGTTATAGGGCTCGGATTAAAGTGAAATTTTTCTTATTGGAAATATAATTTTGTGATGAACAAAATAAGTACAAATTTGAAGGAATAATGATATGATCAAGGCGAAGAAGGAAAATACAGCCATAGGTTGGGGATGATCGATCTGAGAATATTGATTACTCAGGAGATTTGGATTGACAACAAAGGAAGGGTAAAATGGGAAGGAAAATCTAATGGGGGAGAGAAACCAGTTTTAAAAATAATCATTTATCATAAGTTTTTTTTCCGACCATATTTCATTTTTGGACAAACAAACTTGTCATTCATAACTATTTTCCTATATAATTCACTATATATTATGCCTTATATATTAAAGTGTGTAATTTTTTTTTGTTCTAAAATAAATTTTTATACTTTAGATATTATAGTTAGGGGTGTTCAAAAAACCCGCAACCCACGAAACTCAACCCAACTTTTTGGGTTGGGTTGGGTTTGGTTTTTTTTTAATATGGGTTGGGTTGGGTTGTTATTTAGAAAAACCGAATTTTCGGGTTGGTTCGCGGGTTGACCAAATTTGGCTTGGTTCAACCCGAACCAACCCGAATTCAATATATTAAAAAAAAAAATTATATATATAAAGGATTCAATATATTTAAAAAAAAAATTCATTCGGTGATTTTGAAAGGAAAATCAAGGATTAAATAATTTCATTAATAGTAATTTTGAAAGGAAAATAAGAATTAAGAAATTTCAGGTGATTTTGAAGTTAACTAAAAAAAAAAAAAAGTCAACCCGCCAACCCAACCTAACCCAACCCGAAAATGGAAGGGTTGGGTTGGGTTGGGTTGACAGAAATGTTGGGTTGGATTGGGTTGAGAATTCACCAACCCGAAATTTTCGGGTTGGGTTGAAAAACCCTCTAACCCAACCCAATCCATGTACACCCCTAATTATAGTTTATAGTTTATTAAAAAAAAAAATTAAAGTGTTAAAACAAATAAAAAAATTCCTAAATTTTTTTTTTTTATAACAATCAATAATTTTGTCGAGAAAAAGTAATAATATTCATCAAAACAATAAAATTAAATGAAATAAGAACTACCAATTCAATAAGTTTTTAATAAATTTTGGTTTAAAAAAAGGGCTGGTTGCACAAATAGCAATCAGGCCCAAACTAATTGCAAATTTAGCAAACTTTAAAATGTTTTGCAAATATGGCAAAAAACCCCGTTTCTATCACTGATAGACTTTATTATATCACTGATAGACTTCTATCAGTGATAGACTATTATCACTGATAGACTATTATCACTGACAAAAATCTATAAAAAGCTGAGGTGATCAGTGATAGACTTCTATCAGTCATAAGATATCAGCGATAGAAATTGCTATATCCGCAAAATTTTTAAAAACATGCTATATTTGCAAACAATAAGTCTTAAATTGTCATTTACTACAATTTCCCTTAAAAAAATCTAAAAATAATTAAATAATTAATATTGAATGGAATAATCTAATGAGTCGACACAAACTCGACTCAAGCTTTGATTCAATAAGTCAAGCTCAAAAGATTGGACCGTGAGCCTACCAATTGGAGGTTCGGTCGACCTGAACTAGGCCCAAATAGTGTTAGGCTCACTAGGCTAGGGTCGAGTTGGGCCTATACTTCTTAGGGCCAACCCAACTTGATACGACCCGATTTAATGATGAGGATTATGGGTAGAGTTTTTTTTCTTCTTCCAAGTATAATTGCTATGTAAGTGTTTTTGTTTTGTTTTTTTTTAACACCAATTGTTATGTAGAATTAAGTAGATATTAGGAGGGTTGGAGAGAGAGGAAGAAATGAAAGTGAAAGAGAAAGAGATAAAAGAAAAATGAAAAAGTTAGATTTTTTTAAAAAAAATTAATGTACTCCCTAGAGAAGGTGGAAGACCATTAACGAGAAGAGGCACCTTTCAATGGAGGCATCACCGGCAGACTTTTACTTCAATTTTTATTTTATTTTATTAAAATAAAATGGCTCTCCGACCGATCGAAGGTCGGTTTTTTCATTTGAAAAAATCGATAATGACCGCCATTGTTGAAAAATCGACCGACCGACGTTGGTTCAGTCGATTTTGGTCAATCAATTTTTAGTTTATTTGTGCCCACTCCCATTAGATATTCAAATATGACTCTAATTAAAGGTGTTAAAGCAATGTCAAATACCCAAAAAAATTCAAACAGGAGACCCCATTCATATGATTTAGTATTAGGTTTAAGAAGTGAATTTTAGGTCAAGGATAAATAAAAATAAAACTTAGTTTTGATCGATATAATTGTAGGTTGGACTAGTTTTGATCGATACAACCTAGTGGACCAAGAATCGAACCAACTCAATTGAGTTTGGAAAAGTGAATCCAATCTGACTCAAACCATAAAATTGACGACAAAGTTAGTGTAATATTTTGATACAATGTTTGTTATCCGTTGTAGATTTAGAGTTAGTACTTGTGTTGTCACTAGGATATTAAATTTTTGTCGACATGTCGATATTTCCATCGACATTTCTATATGTCCATAAGTTCGACATTGATACAGAGGGTGAATCGACATTTCCATTATATCGTAAAAATCGACAAGATATTAACAAAAATAACACCAAAACCAAAATGTAACTATCGTGAATATTATAATGGTAATAAGTTTTTCAACTCATTTAAATAGAGTAAGATGTTTATCTATTAATTTAAATATATTTTTTTAATTTTTTGTTTATAATAATTTTTCAAAACTATTCATCGACATTTTCATAAAATCGAGGTATCGATATCGACATTTTATAATACAAATAACCTATATTTTAAAATTCAAGGGAACCAACTACACAAAAGCTTCTGGTACTAAATATTTTTAGTCCCTACCCTCAACTTTCTACTGTGGCCGACTAGACATTTCTTTTATTAGTTTCCAAGTTGACATAAATATATTAAATTATGTGTTGTGGCATTAGTGTATTAAAAATATATATTTTTAATTTATTATAAACTGAAAATAAAATCTCACCAACTAAAATGTTGAGTTTAGGGTTTCGTAACGACTCTAGTTTTCTAAGACCACCAAGAAAGGTCATTATTACGAACAAGCAGTCAAAACTCAAGAAAACTACCATAAACAAAATTTTTTGAATAATGAAAAAAAACAGGTGTATTTACAACAAAAGTTTACAAAGGTCTAGTTAAAAGTTTGGTTTGGGATCCCTAGGAAAACAAAAGATAATTTATATACAACAAATGAAAGTTTTACTTTTTAAAAGAGAACCAAAACCTAAAACAAAGTCTATACCACCCAAAATATTACACACGCGACCCTCGACGTCACCCATGACACTTAACATCAAACTTTGTCAACTGTCAGGGATGTGCTAGTTTTTTTTTTACCTGAAAAACAGTTTTAGAAAAGAATGATTATTTAAGAAAATACTCAGTAAGTAACCCCACTATCGGGGTCGATTATGCATCCACATACACAACGTGCTTCATGACACTTAACAGAAGGTACCTAAATCTTTTCTTTCTTAAAACTTTTTCCTATTTGGCCATATCGCCACCTGTCATCTTGACCATATCGCCAAGCTTCAAACACCACTCTCTTGGCCATATCACTAAGTTTTAAATACAAAACTTCTTGACGATATTGTCAAGTTTTAATAGTAGCATCATAAATCTTTTCTCTCGACCATATCATCAAGTTTGAACCATTGACCATATCGCCAACATCTCTTTCAAAACATTTCTAGTATTTTTATACTTATGAACCATACATATGCATGAAGTCTCTTAAACAACTTTACGATGATGCAACACAAAGAAAATTATTGTAGCAATCATAACATTGTTCAACAAACAATCCATTTTCAATCACAACTTTGAACATCGATATTCAAAATAGCTCAATCTTCAAATAATTTACCAAACTCGATAGGAGAGCCACTTAAAGAACAAGTGACGTGAGAATTTCGGGTTATAAGTGGTCCTCATCTCCACTTATATCCTGAAACATTAGTTTAATCACCATTACTTACTTGAATGACCAACTTAAACCCAAAAAATAGCACTTTCTATTATCAAAAACCAAATGTCAAACCCTTTTCTCATTTACTCCCATGCACCAATAAGTTAAACAAAATCCCATAATTTTCTCCAAAATCCCTAAGATTTCCTTTGTTTTTTCCTTGAAAAATACAACAAAACCAAATTATCTCTCTCATCTTTAGTTTCCTATGGTTAGTCTTTACTTTAATCTTTTATTTTGAACACTTTATTCAACCTTCTTCAAATTTTTAACCCCCTGTTTTTTTCATCCAACCCACCACCTCTATTATTTGCAGGGACGAACCTCTGAAGGGACTAAAATTTTTTGATTTTCTTATACACGTAAGCAAAAATAATGTCTTAAATATATACTATTGTTATTAAATATATTTTAACTCTCTTAAATTAATAAGCTCTCATTCTGCTATAGTGGTCATTGTGCATGATATATATTTTGTTGTGTTGAGTTCGAAACACAGTCATAACAACAATTTATTTACATTTCATTCTTAAAAATAATTATGACTTTTTTAGTATTTACTTCTATAAGATTTTTTTTAATTGAAATGTCATGGTAGTATCCATAATTGTATTATTTTAGTCAGTGTAATTTCAAATATCTAAATTTAGTACTCTTCATACTTTAAACAAATCTTTTAATTAACTCTTACACCCCGAACTTCAAAAAAAGTTCAATATATTTTTCACTTTCAATTTTGTATCTAATTGGTCATCAAATTTTCAAGTTTAAGTCTAATATATTCTTGTCTTTATTTGACATTTTTTAAAATCTAGTAAAATTATATGATGGTACAAGTTTATTTAAACTTAGTCCGTAAGTCTTTGATACACTTACATATGCTTATCACTGATAACTTTTTATTTTAATGTCAACCGAATTTGAGAGTGTGAATTCGAACCTCTGGATTTTTTGAAATCTTTTTTTAATATTTATATACTATAATTTTTTGGCCCCCAAACATGAGTTGGATCCGGCACTGATTATTTGCCTCCTATTCTACTTGAGAACTTGTTTTCTTTTAAAACAAATTCAAGCAATTCTAATTAGGCAGTTAGAAGTAACTACCGTGAGCAATTTCTTTCTTTCAAGTATTATGATCTTCCCTTAACTTTCAACAAAACAAAAACCCAATGTTTATTTCTTTCAATTCTACCTTGCAAACTCACACCATAAACAACCTAAACCTCCATCCACCCTTTTTGATTTGAAGCATCAAAGATAAACTCTCAAAAAAAGTAAGACAAATCAATAAATTCATACCTTCAATTGTGGGTATTCTTTATTTTTTTTTTGCAACGGTGTTTTAATAAATGCGAGGATTGAACCCATGACCTCTTAGTCACAGGCACAATCTTATGCCAATTGAGCTATGCTCGGTTTGGCTTGTGGGTATTCTTTACCAAAACTTTGGCCTCCTTCTATCAACTTAAAATCTTCAAAGAACCTTTGTAGGTTTAAATTCCAACTCCTCCTTCTCTCTCACATCCTCTCTTTCTCCCTCTCCACGGTTTAGGAACCAGAGCAACAACAAATTCAACATTCTAATTTTGTTTTTTTAACTTACACCCTTAGTCACACGTGTCCAACCACACAACTGGGATAATGGTACGATTGACTCGATATTTTGGTCTGTTTGTCAAACTAACCGAATTTAAAAAATAAGTCAAATTGACTTTATGCTGACATCATCATTTCTTTTTAATATTATTTTCTAGCTCTAGCTGCGGGCACGGGCTGATCTCGCTCTAGCTACTAGCGCGGGCTTGTCTCGCTCTAGCTCTAGCTTCATTTGAGATCTGAAAATTTCAAGATCTAAATTTTTTTTCAAATTCAAAAATTTTAATTTTTGTAGATTTTTCAGATCTGAAATGTTTCAGATTTGAAAAAATTCGGGTTCTCGAATCGTCACGTGAGAGTTGTTGTCGATGAGAGTCGCCATCGGAGAGTCGCCGACGATGGATGAATAAGAGGAAGAAAAAACGTGATAGAGGAGAGAGAAAAAAATAGAAGAACGAAGAAGAAAATAGTTTCAAAGAAGAGAGAGGGAAAATGAGAAAGCTGCAAAACTAGCTAGAAACAATATTAAAATATTTTTTGCATTTTTTTTCAAATTCAGGTCATTTTGAAAAACGGACAAAAAAAAAAAAAAAATTATAATTCCTCTTTTCTTTTCTTTTTTTAAAACAAAATCTTGTGTTTTATTTTTAACAAACAAAACTCCCATTCCCCTTCTTTTCCTTTTCTTTTAAAAAGCTACTTAATTTTAACTTTTCTTAAATTCTAAAAGATTGGATAAAAAAAATTACAAGTAACTCAATTGAGTCTTATTTTTCTTGAATCAAACCTTAAACAATAACCTCAAAGACCCAATTGAATTAAAATTAATCCTTACTAGAGTTAAATTAGTCTTAATTAAAAACGCCGGGCATTGCATTTTTTTTCAAGGATAAACTTCTAGAGGATATGAAGCATGGAAAAGCATGCAAAAGAGTGTATGATACAATATTAAGTCCTACATGATTATTTATCCAAAAAAAAAGAAAAAAAAAAGTCCTACATGATTACTGGTGTATGAATTATGATATATTGAACTCTAGATTGAGTTGACTCTTCTAATTTTTTTTTTTTTTTTTTTTATATATATTCGTGAGTGTCCAGGCCAACTTATGCGCACCTCGACTAATCTTACGGGACAGACCGCCTGATCCTACAACATTTAGCTGCCAAGAAATCTCGTAGAAAATTAATTCATACGTAGGTGGTCACCAAAGATTGAACTCATTCTCTCCAAAAGGGCATTAATAGTCAGAAGGATCTTCATGACCACTAGGTCAACCCTTGATGGTTCGAGTGGACTCTTCTAACAGGGGTCAAGGAAGAAGAAATGGCTCGATTGTGAGACAAATTTAATGCTACTCCTAATAATAAGTAAAGATAGCCATAATCATACTAGTCTAACTGGATATAAGTTATTTTTTTATCTCTTCACCCCGCTCGCTCCCGTAGTCTTTCAATCGGCTTTTCTGTTAATACTATAATATGAAACGTTTAATCCTCTTAAAAATACAGGTAATAACATCTAAATGTGCAAATAATGTAGCAAGTGTAAGATTGATCAACTCATTCACATGTAAAGAACTGCTTTAAGGGAGGCACTGCTACAATATTATGTACTTATAGTTATTGTTTAGTAAATAGATGATTACCAAACATGTTTCAATTTTTTTTCTAAGAAAAATGAAAGAACAAAAAACCGTTACCAAAACATAATTATGTTTTTCTTTATTAATAAGAGGAATCAAGAAACAAGAATCGAGAAATGTTACCTAAATTCGTTCTGAAAATTGGGTTTGAGTAGAACCAAAAAGTGTTGCACAACCAATCTACCATTTTGGAGGGTTAAATCAGCAACATATAATTTGAACATGGATAGTACTACTAATAGATGCAAATTTAAAGATGGCTGCAAAGAAGCTGTCTTTATACATCTTAATAATAACAAAATTGTTGAGAAAACCTTTTCAACGTTTGTTTGTTGTTTCTTCAATGATATTCACAATTATAATAGGAAAATTGTAGGAAATGACAATTTAAGACTTATTGTTTGCAAATATAGCATGTTTTTAAAAATTTTGCGGATATAGCAATTTCTATCGCTGATATCTTATGACTGATAGAAGTCTATCGCTGATAACATTTTTGTCAGTGATAATAGTCTATCAGAGATAATAGTCTATCACTGATAGAAGTCTATCAGTGATAAAATAAAGTCTATCAGTGATAGAAACAAGTTTTTTTTGCCATATTTGCAAAACATTTTAAAGTTTGCTAAATTTGCAATTAGTTTGGGCCTGATTGCTATTTGTGCAACCAGCCCATTATAATATGTAATATCATATTAAGAGATTCTTATATATCAGCATAAATATCAAACCCACTAAAATATATATATATTATATCAACAAACCCACTAAAAATGGTATATTTTTCTTTTTCACTATTGTTTTACAATACATGAGAGGATATGAATAAAAAGAAAATGAATATTACAATTGATAAAGAATACCTACATAATGTGTATTTTGAAGCTTCATAGCCTCGTAAACTGATAATATCGTAACCTTACACAAACAAAAGCGATATTTTATTACACTCCTACTTATTTAATTTATTACTATCTATATATTTTAACCAAATCACTTTGTTTGATTCAAGGATGCTATTTTCCTATAAAGAAGTATATATATCATACACTTTTTACCTTTTTTCTTTTAGAGATAACTCGAGCTCTATACAAGACTCGAACCATGGCATCGACTTTCAATATTGAACAAACATCTCGGCCAAGATGAAGGGTGATCACCAAATGAGGTTGAGTTTGGACTTTTGTCGGAATTGCTTCTTGGTAATGCACCAATGATTAGGGAATGTACTTAGCTGCGTCACCAACATAAACAGTTCAAAAACCATATATAAAAAGGGGTTCTTTTCAACCATTTAGTCCCATGTGTTATTGGTAACAATTAATTATTTGATATTAAAAATCTTGTCATAGTCAAATTATACAAATGAGCAGATAATTGAACCAAAGTTCATTCAACTGTCTATACTTCATGTTTTGGATGATTTTCAACCAAAATATGAGTTTTAACTCAAAGGCTTAAAAGTTAGGACTAAAGGGACAAATTTTAACAGAAAAAATGGGGCAGAAGTTTCACATTCCATGACTACTTCATTTGTTCCTAGTCATACTCATAGCCCATTGAGCAGAAAAACAATATATATTTTTTTAGTTTTAACATCATGAGCAAGATGCAGCAAAAAGTATTAAAATGTTAGTCCATGAAGCATGTTAGCTGTGGGTTAAAGCTAGAAAGAAATGGGCTGTTTAGAATAAAAATTTAGTTGAAACATGCTATAACTGTTTTCTTTTAGCTTGGTTTAAGAATGTCCTACTTTTATAATAACTGAAGTTGTTATAAATTTGTGAGTAGTGTTTTGAAGTGTAGAATAATATTAACAGTTGAGAAACACATGAACAAGTAGTTTTGAAAAGAAAAACAAGAAACAACCCTAAACATTCCTTGGAATGAAAAAATGAGATCAGTAAACTTACATTGCTAATAAGCCTTGCCCCAAACCAAGCTGTGTCTGTACCATATGGTGGAGGAATGACTCTGATGCCATTACACATGGGTGAAGGAAGAAGCCCATAAAGTTCCTTCTCCAACCTTTCTGAACCAGAACAGTTGTAGGACATGTAGGAGAGTTACTTCACTTTTCAATAATTTAATCTCTATTTCAACTTCGTCTATAATTTTAAAACTCTCAAATTAATTCCGGTTAAATCTCTCAAAATATCTTTGCTTTTGCGAGATGTTTACAATTTTTTTTCCATGGTATGTTTTCTATAGACGCAGTAAAAAGAGGTGGTGAGCGAGTAAATGAGCTAATTGTTTTAGGTTAACTATACTAGAATTTAAATTGGATAAAAAATAAGACACACGGGTTACATTAGCTGAAAGTGTAATACGTTTGGCCTAATAGAATTATCCTTCGACACTCACATATACCTTATACTAAATGCTAGCTCATTGCTCACGTCCAAATAAAACATGTACATCCAAAGAAAACCTGTCATATAATAAAACTATTCACACATAGGAACAGTGTTTTAAAAAGCGCAAGGCACGCGACTAGGCACAAGTCGCAGCTGTGGTGCCTCGCGTTGAAGAGGCGAGGCGTGGTTAATAAGTCGCACGCCTTGGCCGCGACTATCCCGAAGCGCAAAGTCGCGCACCCAAAGCGCCTCCCGCGATTCTCTGAAAAAAGAAGAGTTGTTTGAGTTTTTTACCCAAAAAGCAAGGGTTTTTGCGTTTTGGGTAATTATTGTTTTTTTATGATTTTTTAACCCTAAACGCAAGGGTTTCTGCGTTTAGGGTTTAGGACTTTTTTATTAATATTTTTTTTCTTTTAGTAAAAGAAGCAAGACGCCTTCGATTTTCTCTTCCTCTTCACCTTCAGTTTTCTCCAGCGTCCAGCCCGAGCGTCATTCTTCTCCTTCTTCAATTTTTTTTGACAAAGACTATAATCCTTCAATTGAACCTTGTTTATCTTTTATATAATTTTCTTGGTTAAAAACTCCCCATGAAGGTCTTTAAATTGTATATATATACATGGATATATATTTTTTTGTTTTTTTTATATATAGTGCGCTTCGCAAAATAAAGCCCGCGCTTTAGTGTGCCCCTTGCGCCTAGGCTCCAGAAGGTCTTTGCAACCTTAGTGCGCCTCGATCCTTCCAAAACACTACATAGGAATGCCGTGAACATTTTGAGAGATTTAACGAAATCATAAGACCAATTTTTAAATTTTTAAATTGTTGGGGCCAAAATGAAATCAAGCACACGTCGTGGAAACTAAAATGGAAAATTAACCATAAAATATATTAAAAAAGAAACCTCGAAGATGTTAAGTAGAGAAGAGGAAAGTTGAGAATGAAAACCTGCAAGTCCTGGAAGACAAGCACTGCCACCAGACAAAACCACTGTCTTGAACCAAGAATCATCACATGTTAGTTCTGCAGCATGGCAATGGTCCATGCAAAGTGCTACAGCCTCGTGCAGCCCCATTGCTCGCCTGACACAAATGAACGACATATCATTCTTTGAAATGAAATTTTTAACATAGGACATTTTCTAAAAGGCTGGGGTCAGACTTACACTCCTCCCATACGCGGTTGGAATAAGATCTCTCCGGTTTGAAATCGCTCTTTGGAAAGAGTAAACCAACCTTCCCCAGCAGCTTCATAAGATGCTTGAGTATCTTTAGACAACTCAGCTTCGTAGTCTTCGGCAACGTAACATAGTTTCTGAGTTAAAAATTTAGAAATATTAGACACTATCCCAAATAAAAAAATGACTCGACAAAATCTATGTATAACTTGTAAAAAAACACACAAGGATGAGAAGAAGAGAAAAAATATTGCCTCCATAGACAACTTGGGGATGGAGATGGCATTATGTGGACATGATAAATTGTGACGAGTATCAAAAGCATCAAGTCCGCTCAAGGTCTTAGACTCTCAAGCTAGATTAATATATTTAAACTGCCAAAATGCTGCTTCAAGCTATTCTTAAAGCTAGCTCCTGGGAGATAACTAGATTATATACCAGACAAACTTGCTTATGACATAAATTTTAGTAATGGAAGCTTTAATATACCTCTTTCAATGTTCGAACAGTGTACATTGATTCAAAATGTATATTACTCTGCTGCATCAGCTCTCGGAGGTACCCTGTAAGCTTTAAAGCTCCCAGCCCCACAACTTCAACCCCAACTTTCCGCATTACTTTGCCATGTAAAACTACAAAAAATTGATAAAAACTATTCAGCAATTAAAAGATCATTGAATATGCCCATTCATCAATTTCTGATTCTGTAAGATTTCTTCTAAGCCATAAATTCCTGTTTCATATGACCACAAATAAGAGATGGAGGCCTCTCTCTTCTTCTTTTTTGCGTGAGAGCATATATGGAGGGGTAGGCAAACCTCAAAGGCCGATTCCCCAACCACGAGTCTGTCTAACAACGAGTGCAAACACCGTTGCCCACCTTACAAGTGATATTCTTGTAGACTGTCTCTTTTAATCTGTCAATGTATTCCATGGGCCCTTAGTCAATGAAATGGCAGTGGGTCAATTCTCTCCAACCTTTTATTTGATAAGGTACCAAACTTTCATTGAGAAAAAATGAAAGAAACCTTTTATTCTTCAGTTACTTTGAGGACTACAAATGATGCTTAGTATTAGCCTCTAGATCCTTCCAAAACTTTCATACTTCGCTCTTTGATGGAGGATTTGATTCATTTAAAGGGTCCAACTGCCAATAATCTTTACTCGATGATCTGGAAGGATGTTTATCACAAAAAAATTAAGGTTTTTTTTTTTATGGGAGCTTAGTCATGGGGGATTAATACTGCTGATCGTCTTCAACACAGAATGCCTTACTTCTCTCTCTCCCTCCTGGTGGGAATTGACCTACAGACAATTTGTTAGTGAGACGTGGGGAGGTTGTTGGTACTGATAGCAGGGGCAGCTGTAGGCTGCCAGTAGTATAAGTTGTTTGTGTTTGTTCTTTCTTCATTACGCTTTTGAATTTGGGTATCAGAACAGTAGTTTCTAGGGTGGAGAGATTACCAGCACTCGTGAAACTGCTGGGAGGTATTTATTTTCACTTTTTTTTTATATCCGTGAGTGTCTGGACCAGTGTTTTAAAAAGCGCAGTAAGGTGCGCGCCTAGGCGCAAGGCTCAACGATGGCGCCTCGCCTTGGAAAGGCGAGGCGCGATGAAGAAGGCGCGGCTGAGGCGCGCGCCTATGGTAAAAGCCCAAAGGCGCGCGCCCGGCGCCTAGTCGCGCACCCATTCATTTTTTTTTTTTTTTTTTAAAACCCAAAACGCATTGTTTTATGCGTTTTGGTAAATCATTAAAAAAAAAATTAAATTAAAACCCAAAACGCAAGGTTATTTGCGTTTAGGGTAACTTGTTTTTTTTTAAAACACTTCTTTGATTTTTCCCACAACTCATTTCTTCGATTTTTTCTCTTCTGTGTTTTCTCCCAACCCAACCATTTCTCTTCTTCGATTTCGCCCACTGTCGTCTGCCACCACTCGCCGTCGCCTTCTCCAAACCACTTGATTAATACACATTAGCTTAAAGTTGAATAAGAAGAGATCACAAAAAATTATGTTAGCTTACTTGGGACGATTGAAGTCACCTGGAACCCAACATTAACAACAATTCCTGAAGTTCTTCTTGCAGCGTACAAGGCTAGTGTTGCCTACACGTAAAAATAGATGGTGCATGTAATTATAGAAGACGACAATTATGAAAGTTCCGAATTTCTTTCCTTCAAACTTACGCAACCCATTAGGGAGATGGAGTGGGGAACGGAACAAAGAAAAGTACATATAAATAGATATCAAGGTCTTTTTATATTGATATGTACTTATAAAAGTCAATAAAAAAGAGAGGGAGAGAAGAAGGAAAAAAGAAAACGATATATATGAAGCACAAAACCTGATTAACGGCACAAACAGAAGGGACATTCATGTCAAATAACACTGAATGGATGGCTTCTTTGAGCTGCTGTCTTGAAGCTTTGGCAGATTCAGTATCTGAAGCAGAAAAGAAGCATTGCATGTCATATTGACAAAAGTGACGCAGTGAGGTAATTACGTCAAAATGAAACTACTAATCAGTGGTTCAACAATCAAATTCTGCCAACAGACGAAATTTTCTTTTTTACAAGAGAAACCAAACTTTCACTAATGTAAGCAAAAACAAAATTTTGGGCTAGAAAAAAAGTAAGTTTGGAAACAAAAGGGGCCCAAAAGAAAAAGTAAAAGACTAAAACAAAAGAAAATTACAGCAAAAAGGCTCGAATTATTTAGAATTAAATTAAAGACAGATAATTACAGAACTTTTTGGTGGTCGACTCTTAAAGGGAGGCAAATGAATCCACACCTCCACCCAAGAGTTCTCTTACCCCTAAAACTTCTCATGTTGCATTTACGCCACAAGTTAACTTATAAAATTATAGATTTTCAATCATATTTACTCATAATACACATAATTAGCTAACACTATTGAAGGTATAAAATTCATGTCATGAAGCCAAAGCGAGCATAGCTCAGCGGTAATTGGAATGTACTCCTTCCCTTGAGCTCGGACCCCTTGAGCTCGGATGTTCGATCCCCCAACCCGCAATTGTTGAACACAAAAATTAAAAAAAAAAAAAAAAAAAAAATCCTATTATGAATAATTAAATCTATCATTGTTTACTTGTCTTATTATAATCTCTTTTTTTTACATCTGCGAGTGTATGGGCCAGCTTACGCACACTTCGACTAATCTCATGGGACAAACTGCCTGACCCTACAACATTTGGCTGCAAATTAATTCCTAGGTAGGTGGCCACCAAGAATTGAACTCATTCCCTCTAAGAGAGCATTAATAGCCTCAAGGCCCTTCATGACCACTACCCAACCCTTGATGGTTTACTTGTCTTATTATAATCAAGTTACCATCTTAGAATTGAAGTTTTAAAAAATGGAACCAATTATGTTTTAATGCAGAATTGAAGTTTTAAAAATTGGAACCAATTATGTTTTATGAAATGCATTAAAACGGTCTATTCGTTACTAATAATACAGATTAAAAAAAAATAAAAAACTTCTGAAAATTTTGTGATTCATAAGAAATAAACATCAATGCAATTACTATAAGAAAAAAATAATTCATAATTTGTATAAAAACATTTTGATGTTCAAAAAGATTGATGACAATATGGTTGGGATTTTTTTTTATTATGAGAAATAGTATATAGTTAAGAATATAGAAATTAAACCTAAACATGAGTGATGGATGCATTTATCAGTATATTCATTTTTTTCAATCATATATGTCATTTAATAAGTGAAATTTTGAAAAGGTTTAAAGTTTTAAATTTATAATAGTATCACCACTCTGATAATTTGTTTAATGTTATGTTATTGCACATTTTTATGTAGTATAAATTTAAAATTTATAGCATCAATGACATTATCATCATATCATTTCATTCGTAATTATAATGTACTGCGAGTAACATATATAATATAATATTGTTAAATATGATATTTTATTGTTATACTGAAAAGTATAATCTAAAAATTAATACTCATAGTATATTACATTTTACTCAAATAAATAACTTAGATAATCTTAATAATTATGAATTCTCTATTTTACTATATTTTATGGATTATTTTTCAAACTGTTCCACTTTTAAATTTTTAAATCTCTTTTTTTTAGTACAACAATTGCGGGGACGAGGGATCAAACCTCTGACCTCAAGAAAGGGAGTGCATGGCAATTACCGTTGAGCTAACCTCACTTTGGCTTTAAATTTTTAAATCTATGTAAATAAGCAGTAGCACAATACTTTTATTCTTTACAATTTATCAAAAGTATTAATATTAGTTTAGAGGTTTATTAAAAGTATGGAGGCATTATTGTCCAAAAACAGGTTCCTCCACTATCCACACTTTTATATATAGTGGGATTACAAATAGATAAAACTCAAAACATGGACTAATATGCCAAAAAGCACCATAACAGTGGCAAAGTTAGAATAAGAAGCTGACCATCATAATGGCAGATTGGTAACGACACTACTACTGGATGGAAAGATGGTTTAACCCGCATCCTGAAATTTGATGCAATGGACATGTCAGTACAAACTGCAACCAATAAGAAGATTAGTGATGCATCTTTATACCCACTCAAGAAATAAGTTCATCATGCATGTGTTTTCTTTTATTTGTCATTCTCTTTTTCGTTTTGGTGGAGAAAAGAGTGAGGGAGTGTAAATATCAGCTATAAAAAAGAAAAAGAAAAGGACAGGCCTGCTATAAATAGTAGCAAAAAAATGCCGAAGTCTAGAATACATAGGAGATTCGATGTTCCCAAATTCCTGTAGACAAAACAAGAAAATCCAATGACTGAACTTAATAAAAGGCCAGAAATTAAACCTATTTAGAAGCTGTAGGCAATATACCAAATGGAAGGGTTTTGATATAAACAGGAACAGGAAGTTGACAGAAAGCACTCACCAAAAATGTTGCAGAACGTCCGGATGGACAACTGTACTTGCTCCAACCAAATTTGCAATAGCCAGAACCACCTTCTCAATAACAAACAAGAGATAGTAAGCGTGCCTTAACATCCAATCCTACAACTTCAAAAATTTAAGATGACATCAAGAATATGAAAGCTTTACACATTGAAATACTATTAATTTGTTGCACATTTGAACTTTTTGGGTTGAAAAAATAACCTCATTGAGGAAAGAAGATACAAAGAAGGTTAGGCAAATGAATTAACCATACATCATATTATAAAGAAACCATCACAGGGACAATTTGAACTCAGAAATACAAGTAGGGAAGGAACGAAGATGAATAGAACCAAATAATAAGTACACAAGTTAGCCAACTCACAGACCTATGATAGAGAAACTGGGCCATTCTTTCCTCTATGATTCATGATTGCGAACCTAATCGTCACCCTGATACAAGTTTCTGGAAACTAGAAGGTACTGGTCCTCGTACTTGCTAATCTATGTTCAGATGTTTATTCTACACTAACAATATGTTGGAGCCTACTTGGGTTATGGCTATGTGGAAGGCAACAAACCCAAAGAAATCAAATTCTTTTCACTGAAACCCGAAAGAAGCTGATACTCGAGTCAAGCACTTCTACTGAACAAGAAGGATCAATTCTAATTACTCAAAATTTTCACAATCCTGGAAATGCTTGCTGAAATTCATACAAAGGGAAGAACTCCAAGTCGGACCTCCAATGGTAATGAGAATTGGACCCGCAATAATAAACCTCAGTGCAAACACGATAGAAAGATAAGTCACATTAAGGCCACATGCTGGAAAGCCCCAGAATTAGAAACCAAATTGAGGGCCAACTGATAAAGGCAAAGCTTATCAAACAAGTACTCTGCACTGTAATGAAAACAGCTGGAGATAGGAAGCCTTGATGAAAGAAAAAAAAAAAAAAAAGGAGTGAAATGGCCATATATTCAGTGAACAATATCATATAATAGTATCCTGAACTACAAAATGAAGTTCATTTGTCAGAGATCATAAAGTTAAATGTGCAAAAACTCGGGAGGTTACACAAACTAACCATCAATGATAACAGAGCCCGGTACTTCAGCCCGTTTGCTATATACTTCCATGAATGACAATGGCATCATCTGACTGGAGAATGATCTGCAACCAACCACAAATGCATATTGACACCTTCTAAGAACTTCACAACAAGCAACATTACATTCATTTGCCCATTAGAATCATACTTACAAGCAGCTACAATTATTCTTGCATTTTCCCATTTCATTATGGAATTAGCATGTAATGGAGTCAAATAATCCAAATCAATTACATTTACACCATGACCATAAGGCACAAGGAGAAATCATTTCCAAACTTACTCAAGAGGGTATCCCGAAGCCAACTTAGTTTCTCCAAAGAAAACAGAATCCCAAGGCTCCAGTTGGTTTTGAAGGAAGAAAATCCAAAGACCATTGTCAGAAACAAGAGATTTCCAAGACTTACAAACCATACCCATTTTAGCTGTGCTCTTGGGGCCAGCTAATTTAAGTATTTGCATCAGAATATCCATCGGAATCCGATCGAATTCACCCAACGACGACTGCTCAAATCCACGACGATCGGTAGACGAAATTTCCAACTGCAATCCCGAGCGGGTGGACACCGATCCCCAGACTTTTCTCAGCAACGTAGCCATTGGAACCTAATTGAAAAGGAAGGAACAGCTTTGGAGTCTGGATGGAAGAGGATTCAGAGCCAAATTAGTGAAACCATGATTTTGAATTCGATAGAAATCAGTTTCCACCCGACCAAACAGAGAAAAGGGAAAGAGGGATTTTGGGTATTTTGGAGGATGAATTGGAGAAGATTATCAATCGGCCATTGAAGACTTTTCGAGAGTTTGGTATGTGGAGGACTGACACGTGCAAACAAGTGTAACCACCAAATGTCTAATCTTATAATAATAAAAATTATATTTCTTTATGATTTCGAGTCTAATAGAGCAATGCCGTTTGGAGATTATTATTTTATATTCCCAATTTTTGGGAGGGAAGTGGATTGGTGTATGATGTGAAGATTTTTTTTTTCTTTTTTGTTTGGAGTACCAAAGAGTAACACCAAAAGAAACTAAGCAACAAAATAAGGCTCATTAATCGGAGTCGGAAGATCTTGATCGAGCGCCTAGAGAACCCATGAGGGGCCCTCCTCGAGTCATACTTCATTGTGCTGAAATTGCATAGTGGGTGGTCAAAACGTGAGCCATGTTGCTTCCATCTCGTGGAGTGAAGGAAATTTTTGTGATCATGAAAGAATAGTATAAAACCTTGAATTTCTTCAATAGTGAGTTGTAATTCAATTTGATGGCAGTTATTTTCAAGGATGAGATTCTAAATTATTGAGGAATCAGTCGCAATACATAGGGAGGAAGCAACCCCATCTCTTTGGCTAAATGAATTTGTTCTCGAGTAGTCATCGCTTCTACAATTGGCGTTGTCTCAGATAGGGGCTGAAACTTTTTGACTGCAAGCATGGGTTGACTGAAAGCGCGTCTAAATGACATTTATTTAGCACTTGAAATTGAGTTATTTCATTCCTAAAGTGTGAGTAAAGCGCTAGCTTTTTGTCATTTTGAGTCTTTGTTTCATAAAGTAGCATGCACTAGCATAGTATGGGATTTATTGTATTCTCATCGAATATCTGTTTAAATTTTATATTGTTGCGCTAGAATTAACGCAAGTTCATCATCTTAGGAAACAAGGCCACGACGTGAGTCTATCACTGTGTTGGGTTTTATGTCCTAAAACTCGTAGTTTGTAAAATGAATGTATATTTTATTTTGCAATAAATTTGTTATTGAGGTTTATTCATTAAAGTTGTTATTGAATAAAGTGAATTGTGTTTACTTTTAACCTAACTACAATAAACAAAGAACTCATGGCTATAGGTTTTATACTTGAACTTCATGTGTGACTGGTAGCGATATTTTTGAACAATCGCCAAATATCGGGTTGTCGAGACCCGCCAAAATAAATTTGTAATTACCCGAATTCACCGAGCGATTAGTAGCCTAGCGATAACGGGGTCGGTCCACAGGGAATTATGTTAATCCAACTTAATTCTGATTAAATTTGCAAACTAGAAAATTAAATGGAATGGGGGAATTTTTGGGTTGAAATGTGCTAACGGAAAAATTACGCAAAGAGGGAAAAACTGAACTAACGGAGCGTTCGACTCGGGACGTTCGAGACTAAGAATTAGCGAATTAATGGATCACAGGCTAATGGAAAATTTTAGCTAAACATATGGATGAATGCGCAGTTCGTCTCAATCGATTAATCAATTCAAACACGCCCCATGGATAATAATTAGACACAATAAATTATGCTAATTAAGCATATCGATTGGACATTAGGGGCCAACGCTCTCCCAAGACCAATCGATAGCGATGGGCTAACTACGACGATTATCTAACGTGGAAGCCAAATTAGTGTATCGATTTTAATTTCAACTTCGAGAAGAACGAACACCAAGAACGCAAGGAAGCCTATACGCTCTATGGCATCGTTAATCCATGTTACTTGGCGATTTAGAGAGGCACGACATCAAAATCTTTAACTAACGAATCATGCTTGAAATCTAAGTTGTCTAATCCTATCAATCAAACACATTCATGTAATATGCATAGAAGGAGAAACTAACTCAACCAAATATTCTAGCCAAATCAGAAATTGAAAACATAAACCTCACCAAAAATGCTAATTACATTAATCCCTTACAATCCCGAGCCAAAACGCTATAATCTACTCACTCATGATGTAGGTGACTTGAATTAGCTCCCATCCAAGCTCCATGGCTCTCCATGGCTTCTCCAATGGTGGAAATGGCTTCAAAAACGTCAAAAATGGTGCGGAGCCCGAGGTAGGAGATGATCCTCCGCACTGGAAATCGGACAAAATATTATATATTTCGTCGGAGCGTCGAGACGCTCGGGCAGCGTCTCGACGTTGCGCCCTAAAGTTCCAGCGCGCTGAGTCGGGGCGGCGTCAAGACGCTGTGCAGCGTTGAGCGGGCGTCTCGACGTTGCGCGGTCGACGCTTGCTCTCGGGTGGGATTTCCGAATGACGCTTCAGACTTCGGAGCGTCGAGACGCTTGGTCCAGCGTCGAGACGCTAGGCAGCGTTGAGCCAGCGTCGGGACGCTCCCTGCTCAACGCTTGCTCTCGGGTTTTTGCATGGAATTTTGCCTTTGAACTTCCCAAAATGCCAATTCTTCATATTTTTGCATGGCTTCTTCCCCGAGGTGTTCTTAGGGCCTTAAAACGCGATATTAAGTCTCGAACGACATCAAACGTGCCCGAGAACAAATTACCGAGAACACCTATAATTAACACAGATAAACAAGATTAAGCACATAATTAGCATGAATTAGGGACATAGTTATAGCTCCAAAATGGAGCTATCAAATACCCCCAATTTAAATCTTGCTAGTCCTCGAGCAAGGTGGAATTCTTACTTATCACGATAAAACGACGCTCATGCTAATGACTCAATTCTCAGTACTAAAAGAGACAAGGCATTTATATTAGAAAGAAATATTTGCATTCATGCATTGGTTAAGAACATTTCAAAAAAAAAAAAAAAAAGAACATTTCAAGAAATTTAAAAATGCTACTCCCCACGAGTGCTTCGCTTCTAGCTCTTCTATTTTAAATCTTACGGGCATAGAACAGTCCTAACCGACCCAAAACTTCGCTTTCCCCCTACTTATGGCTAAATAGAACAGTCTAAGGGATTTTCATCGTTAAGACAGGTAGTAGATCGCAAGACTTCTTTTCTTCTCTTTTTTTTTTTTATCTCCAAGAGCGCCTAACATGTCAATTTTACTTTCGTTTCAGCTTGCCTGCAATTTCATTTCACAATGCATCTGACTACGGGCAAAATTCACATTTTTAAGGACTATTGCTCACTTCTATTAGTTCCCCTTTCATGCAGTGACAACCGTGGGTTACACGATCGCCCCTGGTTACACGGGCAACACAAGAATGAGGAGTAACTCTAGAGTTTTTATTTTTCATGCTTACTTTTTTTTTTTAGGCAATAGCTTTGCTATACAACAAATGAATTATTACTACTTCTAACACATCAAGCCTCCCTAATGGTACCTTTCGGGGTGACAACAAGGTTTCAGACCAAATAAAATCATTTTAAACCTACAGAACTGAGAATAAGAGGGCTATGTGCTCAGTGAATGTAGGGAAATAGTAGAAAAAAATTTAAAATAGGCTCAAAATGTGCATACATTGTCAAATTTTTCGAATTATACAAATACGGAGTGTTCACAAGCATATCACAGACCGTCCTCATCGGACAACATGCATTCAGATTCTAATCTAAAAATCAGAGTATACATAAGCCCGACAACTACTAAGAAGTCTTTTCTCTTTCAACAAACTCCACCCCCCCACCTTAAGATATGCATTGTCCCCAATGCATTCAACAATTAAAAACAACAAAATTCTAAGGGAACAGAAAACCTCCCCTGAATTTTGTGGAGCCGACGGGTAGAGATGTGCACCATCGTCTTCCAAACTGAATTCGAGTTGTCGGCCATTTCACCTTTCCTCCTAAGAAAACAAGTAAACAAACAACAAATTCAAAAGCTAATATAAACAAAAGCAAAACAATAAATAACAGAATTACAGTCCAAGCTCGGGTACCTCCGAGAAGCGCAAATTTTTAGAGTCGATTGCTCGACTGTATTCTCGCGTTCACTCATCCATAATCGAACTTGGAAGATGCCCCATCCATCTTCTTGATTTCATCCTTCCTGCAAAAATCCACGAACAATTCTTTCTCTCGTGCCTTCTGCACACATACAACATCAATTTTAATTTTTGCAGTGTTCATAAAAGGTCGTTCCCATAAAATTGATGCAAAAACATGAGAGGGTTTATCATTCGTTTCAAGAGTATAAGAATCAGCAGGGAAGTACAGGTCAATTTCTCTGCCCAAAACGTCCTCCACCTTTTTCAAGGGGTGCACATAGGATTTATCAGCCAATTGCACAATAGAACCAGTTTCATGCAAGTCATTCAGATTAAGCTCATTATCAACAACATATGACTTAACATTAATCGAAGGTTCTAAATCTAGCATGACTTGATTAATCATTTTATCACCTATAGTGCAAGGCAAAGTGGAAGGGAGTAGCTTAGCAGGATTCTCAACAATTGTCAAGGCAGAAACAGTTGAATCACAAAATTCAGTCAATGGTGGTTCATGCAACTCATGTTCATCAAAAAGATCAGTTAAAAATAATGGGTCATCCCCATCCTCAACAGTCATGCATTCATTATGCTCTAGAGATTCAAATGTATCTACTTGACAAAGAGAGAATATATCTTCATCATGCTCTTCTACATAGGGCAAATGCATCTCAACAACCTCTCCGCCATACTCAACAGATAAAATGCCCTTATCAACGTTTATCTTTGTTTTAGCAGTTTTCATAAAGGGCTTACCTAATAAGATCCAAGCAGGCTGATGGACCAAAATGTGGTTGTTTAATTTGGTTCAATAACCTGCAATAGATATATGGTCAAGTGCAAGTATACACTGTCAATCAAGTAATAAAATGGAAAGTATTCCAAGTATCGTATCCCAAGAGACTGTTGAAGAATTTAGTTTTAGAAAGAATTGTTCTCCGAATGCAATGAAAAGTAACAAAAATAAATTGATAATGTTTGGTTGGTTTTGGGTTGAAAATAAATAATAAAAACAGGGATCCAATCATGTTTCAGCCCTAAGTTGAGTTTACTTGACAGCCTGTGACCACAGAGTCACCACATAGTACCTTATGCTTTTGGATCGGATTCGTCTCCTATTCAGCCTCTTTGCAAGTACCTTTAGGAGTCTAAGCCATTATACTCACGGTCCAGTGGATAATGTGATCTTAGATGGTTAAGTATGCAATCCTATTGATCCTATAG
The DNA here is from genome assembly GCA_028017165.1 of Herpetospermum pedunculosum. Lineage (NCBI taxonomy): Eukaryota > Viridiplantae > Streptophyta > Magnoliopsida > Cucurbitales > Cucurbitaceae > Herpetospermum > Herpetospermum pedunculosum. The sequence continues at coordinate 30,250,293 of CM051527.1, read as the reverse complement.
TCTTTTGCCCCAGTCATCAAGGACAATCGACGAAATCCTATTCCTAGGTTTTTCTGCTATATCACCTTTACGAGAGCCGTTAATTGCCCGACCTGTCCAGTATCGACATTAACATTTCATGCTAATTAAGTGATCAAATTAATATAACATTTTTGCATATATTCAGTAAAGGACGAACCACATAAGGCATAAGGGGTAAAACCGTAATTTACAGCTGTCAAGCTAGCTCATTTCTTAACGGGCATTCACATAATTGAATCCCTTAGGAAAACTTAGCTCATAATGAGAACTAGACTAAAATACTTCATTGAAAAATAATGCATAAGTACAAAAATTGCTAAAAGGGTAAAATGGTAATTTTACTCGAAAATTAAAGATAAAATGAAAATGGGATAAAAACAGAATGTAAATAATAAATAAAGGATAGAATTGGAATAACAAATGTTTTGAACTGAAAATTAAATTATAAATGCGAAAGTTGCTAAAAGGGTAAAATGGTAATTTTGCATGTAAAGTTAAGAACGGAAATAAATGCGAAATAAAAACAGAATGTAAATAGAAAATGTGCAGAATTAAATAGAAAGTAAATCTGGAAATTTTCCAACTTTCTCTCTCTCGAACTCGTGGACAACGGATGGAGGGTCTCTACTCGCTCGATTCACGTCGTCAATGCAAATCGAATCCTCGCAGCACCTTCCTTTCGGAGCTGGCTGAAGTAGAACTATTACAGAGGAGTGGTCCGCTCTTGTTTGGAATTTCGGGAATTTGGGTGAGTTCTTCGAGAGAGGAAGAAGGTTGATCGATTATGTGGAGTTTAATTGTTGTAAAGAATGATCGATGATTTGAATGAAGGATTGAGGTGCCTTTTATAGGCCTTAGGGTTTGTTTGGAGGTTGCTATAATGAGGGAGAGATCTTTGGGAAGAGTTGTTAGGTCAAATAGGGAGTTGGTTGGCTGAATCTTTGGAAGATCTTTGACAAATATCTCAACAAATTCGTTTGACCAGTCAACTGCACTCTGTGGCCTCTTGTGTGGCCACAAGCTGGGTTTTGCACTCTGTGGCCTCGTATGTGGCCACAAGCTGGATTCGTCACTCTGTGACTCCTTTGTGGCCACAAGCTGAATCTCTGTGGCCACAAGCTGAAGCAGAATACAGTTTTCCTGAAAATAATTAAAACAACATTAATTCTTATCAAAAATGACTCTTTTACCCTCTTAATTGCTTCATAATGACAAAACGACCTTGAGCATGCGACTTTCCTATTTTTATTCTTTTCTTATCAATTACATGCACAATTATCTTCAATTTAACTCAAAAAGTCAATTAATGAGTATGCTTTAATGGGTAAAAACATGACATAAATGACGTTCATCACACCCCCAAACTTAGCTTATTGCTTGTCCTCAAGCAATTCAACACATAATAATAAAAAAGGATGTACAATTACGCAAATGTTTAACATGCTCTCAAACAAAGTTCGCTTATAAACAACCTTTCAGGAGAGGTCTCATACTCTAGTGCCAGTCATAATCCCATAAGTAATTTCTCACATAAGTTTCTACTTTCATTTTGTAAACAAAGTTTTTTCTAGTCTATCCTAACCATATGCTTAATCTATCTAACCTTTAGTCACTGAGTCTAGGATAATCCCTTTCGTGAAATAAACTAAGCTTAGACTTTTCCTTCCTTGTGTGAACTTTTTAACAATTTCTCCCCCAAACTTGTGTTGCTGCTAGGCTTCTCATTTATTTTTCTTTCTCTTATTTTTTCTTTACCATTCTCTAGAGAATCTTTATTGCTAGACTCACCTTCGTTCCAGCTTGCCTGCAATTTCATTGCACAATGCATCTAGCTACGAGCAAGCCTCACAAACTAAGATAAATACTCACTTCCTAGTTACCCTTTCATGCAGTGACAACCATGGGGCCCATGATCGCCCCTGGTTACTCAGCTAACTTAAGAAGGAGGAGTACCTCTAGAAATAAGGTTTGTTTTTTTTTTTTTTTTTTTCCAACCATTCTTCCTTTGGAAGAGACATAACAATCAAGACCTAGCAGTCAACACATTACAAATATACTTCACCCCCCCAAACTTAAAGGAGGCAATGTCCTCATTGACTATTCAAGAGATTTTTTCAAAAGGGATGGTGTGAGCATTAGTCTACAAAAAACGTCAAGGCTAAACTCTCCTAAACATGTTAAACGGGTTAAACAAAAGGAAGTTTAGACTTGTGAAAAAGTTTTGCATAGAAAAGTACTAATGGAACCCTATGCTTTTGAAAAAAACTTACAAGCTATGACATGTGGCACTATTTGAGCAGAGATAAACTCTAGTTATCATCATAAAGGTTACTTTAAAGAAAACAAAAGAAAGATAGCATGCTAAAAACATTCTCATACTTGTGCAATTCAAGTCCTTAAGTTCAATTAAGCACATTCCACAAAAAGTCTATCCTAGCAGGAACAACTACAACTACTACCCTAACAAAACAACGAAATAATGAAATAACAAAATGTCACTTCTACCCTACCAGAAAAACAATGAAATAATGAAATAACAAAATGCAACGTCTACCCTACCAGAAAAACAAACAACTAAAAATAGAATCTTAATAAATAACAAAATATTCAGAAAATGAAGGAAAGGAGTAGAGAGTAAGGAAGAACGGTACTCCCCTAATCTTCAGACGAGGTATCGTCTTCAGAATCAATATTGGAAGGAATATTCAAAAGAAACTTTTGGAATGACTTGCATGTTAAAAAGAAAGAGTCTCTTGACTTATATATGTTTCAAAAGTAGGTCAACTCCTCTGACTTTTTAAATGATGTCATCACCTTCCATTAGTGCACCATGTGGCCACATAACATTTAATGATAATCTGGCTTGTGGCCACAGAGTTCTACAAATCTGTGTTTTGAATTCCTAGTCAATCTCCCATCCATGAGAATATTTCCTGAAACACTCATAAAAACATTAAAAGGTTCATAAACAAAAGAAATAACAAGTTGGATTGTTATGAAAACATTTTTTATTTTTTATTTTTTTTTATTTTTATATTCCTTATAAGTTCCTATGAGACAGTTCAATCAAATCATCTCCCAGTTAGGTCCCCAGGAAAAGGTGTTCCCTACGGTCAACTTAAATACCTTTTCCTTGGCAGGACCAGTCTACGCCAGAGTTGATTTTGATTGAAACTACTCTACGAAACTTATAATTTTTTTTTTTTTTTTTTTTTCAAACCTGACTAGAGATCAAATGTCAACAGGGCAACTGTGTCCTTGTATTCTTCCAAACTCTCTCCCCAGTAAGGTTTAACTCTTTGTCCATTCACCTTAAATATCCTACCATGTGGATGTATCAAACCAACTGCACCATGAGGGTATACCTTATCAATGATGAATGGCCCTGTCCATCGTGACTTCAACTTCCCTGGAAACAGTCTCAGACGAGAATTAAACAACAAAACTTGTTGCCCTTTTTTTAAGATTTTCGGCTGAATCTTCTTATCGTGCCACCTTTTAGTCCTCTCCTTATAAAGTTTGGCATTCTCATATGCCGAGAGACGTAGTTCATCGAGTTCATTCAGTTGAAGTCTCCTTTTTTCTCCTGCCGCCTTCATATTTAGGTTCAGCTTCTTGATTGCCCAGTAGGCCCTATGCTCAAGTTCAAGTGGCAAGTGACATGCCTTCCCAAAAACGATCCTATACGGAGACATCCCTAGAGGGGCTTTGAAGGCCGTTCGATATGCCCAAAGAGCCTCGTCGAGTCGTACAGACCAATCCTTCCTCGAAGGGTTAACTGTTTTTTCTAAGATGGTCTTGATCTCTCGATTGGACAATTCTGCTTGTCCATTGGTCTGGGGATGGTATGCAGTTGCTATCTTATGTCGCACACTATATCTTCCGAGTAAACTAGCGATAGTTTTATTCAAAAAATGAGTTCCTTCGTCACTTACCAAGACTCTTGGAGTTCCAAACCTAGCAAAGATGTTCTCTTTCAAAAACTTTTTAACTGCCTTGGCATCATTGGACGAAGTTGCTTTAGCTTCAACCCACTTTGAAACATAGTCTACTGCGAGTAGGATGTAAGTTTTCCCAAACGACGATGGGAATGGGTCCATGAAGTCGATGCCCCACATGTCAAAGACTTCGACTTCCAACATATAGTTCATTGGCATCTCGTTCCTGGAAGACAAGTTTCCTACTCGTTGACAACTATCACATCTTTTGGTGAACTCATGAGCATCTTTGAAGAGAGTGGGCCAGAAATACCCACTCTGGAGGACTTTTGCCGCAGTCTTCATACCTGCGAAATGGCCTCCATATGGAGCTGCATGGCAAGATCTCAATATATGTTCTGTCTCTTCTTCTGCAACGCATCGCCTTAGGACTTGGTCTGCTCCTTGTTTATACAAGTACGGTTCATCCCAACAATAGAATTTCAGGTCATAATAAAACCTCTTGAGTTGATGATGTGACATGTCTGGTGGCTTCAGTCCACTAACCAAGTAGTTCACAATATCTGCGAACCATGGTGCTTCTATTGCTTTTATTGCAAATAACTGCTCATCAACGAAAGCGTCTTGAATGACAGTCTCTTCTTCTCTCTGTGCGTCCTCCCCTAGCCGAGACAAATGGTCTGCAACTTGGTTGTCAGTCCCTTTTCTATCTATTATTTCAAGGTCGAACTCTTGGAGGAGTAAGATCCATCTAATGAGGCGAGGCTTAGCTTCCTTCTTTGAGAGTAAATATTTCAATGCTGAATGATCTGTATGAACCACCACTTTTGTTCCTACCAGGTAGGATCTGAACTTCTCAAAGGCAAAGACTACTGCAAGTAGTTCCTTTTCCGTTGTGGTGTAATTCAATTGAGCTTCTGTTAAGGTCTTGCTCGCATAATAAATAGGCTGCATGATTTTGTCTCTCTTCTGTCCTAGCACTGCTCCTACCGCAAAGTCGCTTGCATCACACATAACCTCGAATGGACGAGTCCAATCAGGCTCAACCATAATTGGAGCTGTGCTGAGTGCCTTCTTCAATACTTTGAATGCCTGCAAGCATTCCTCGTCAAACACAAATTGTCTTTCTATCTCTAACAACCTACAAAGCGGTTTAGAAACTTTTGAAAAGTCTTTTATAAAGCGCCTGTAGAATCCAGCGTGGCCTAAAAAGCTGCGAATCTCTTTTACCGTGGAAGGTGGAGGAAGTTTAGAGATTAACTCCACCTTGGCTTTATCCACTTCTATTCCTTTCTTCGAAATTCGATGTCCTAAGACAATGCCTTCTTGTACCATAAAATGGCACTTCTCCCAATTAAGCACGAGATTTGTGTCTTCGCATCGTTCCAACACTTGGTCTAAGTTCTTTAGGCAGGTCGAGAATGTCTCGCCAAACACCGAGAAGTCGTCCATGAAAACTTCCAGCGTTCTCTTCACCATGTCGGAAAAGATAGCCATCATGCACCTCTGGAAGGTTGCGGGTGCATTGCATAGTCCGAATGGCATCCTCCTAAAGGCGAAGGTGCCATATGGACAGGTAAACGTGGTCTTCTCCTGGTCTTCCGGGGCGATGGTAATCTGGTTATAGCCTGAGTACCCGTCCAGGAAACAGTAGTAGTCCTTGCCTGCGAGCCTGTCAAGCATCTGGTCTATAAATGGCAGTGGGAAATGGTCTTTTCTTGTGGCTTTATTCAGACGACGATAATCCATACAGATCCGCCACCCTGTCACTGTCCGTGTTGGAATCAGCTCGTTGTTCTCATTTTCCACGACAGTTATTCCACCCTTCTTTGGGACGCACTGTACTGGGCTAACCCATCTGCTGTCTGAAATCGGGTAGATGACTCCAGCATCCAGCCATTTAATAATCTCCTTTCGTACTACTTCCTTCATGAGTGGATTTAGCCTTCTCTGACTTTCTATGGATTTGTGGGCACCTTCTTCTAAGTTGATTTTGTGCATACAAAACGAAGGGCTAATTCCTCGGATGTCTGCAATGGTCCATCCAATGGCTTTTTTATGCTTCTCTAGCACCTGCGTCAAAGAAAGTTCATCTTCAGTCGATAGGTAAGCTGAAATAATTACTGGTAAAGTATTATTTTTTCCAAGAAAAATATATTTTAAGTGAATGGGAAGAGGTTTGAGCTCCAGCTCGGGTGGCTCGATCACAGAAGGCTGCAACGGTTTGCTCCTATTCTCGGTTAATTCACTTTCTGTCTCTTCCTCTATGGCCACAGAGCTGGCCGCATTCTGCATTTGCTCCTCTTCAATGTCTTCTTCCCCCTCAAGTTCTTCTTCAATTTCTTCTTTATCTAGATTCATCTGTAGTTCATCAAAAATAGATTCGTCAGTTATTTCAATTTTAGAACATTCATCCATGTCTCCAGGGTATCTTAAAGCATTCAAAACATTAAATGTAACTTGTTGATCATTGACTCTCATAGTCAATTCACCCTTTTGGACATCTATCAAGGTCCTTCCTGTTGCTAGGAATGGACGCCCTAGAATAATTGGGACATCTCTATCCGCTTCACAATCGAGGATGATAAAATCTGCGGGAAACACAAACTCATCGACCTTCACTAAAACATCTTCAATTTTTCCTACGGGACGAGCTATTGATCTGTCTGCCAATTGTAGAGTGACAGTAGTTGGTCTTGCCTTCCCGATCCCTAATTGTTGGAATACTGATAGTGGCATCAGATTGATGCTTGCACCTAGATCGCACAATGCTCTTCCAACATTCCTTCCTCCTATGGAACAAGGTATGGTAAAACTACCGGGATCCTGGAGTTTTGGAGGGACCTTGCTTTTAACTAATGCACTGCAACACTCAGTCAGTGCCACAGTCTCATATTCTCCCAGTCTTCTCTTCTTTGCGAGGATATCTTTGAGAAACTTCACATAATTGGGCATTTGTTCTAGAGCCTCCACTAGCGGGATGTTTATGTGAAGTTGTTTCAAAATATCCAGGAATTTGTTGAATTGCACATCTTGATTTTTCTTCTTAAATCTCTGTGGATAAGGAGGTGGTGGTCTGACACTTTGATACAGAGAAACGGGGCTCTGAGGCTTTGTGGCCACAACCTCTATCGCAATGTTCTCATTGTCCTTATTTTCGGGAGTCAGACTCTCTTCGCTTTGCCCTGCCTTATCCTCTTTGGGCTCTTCTTCGATCTCTTTTTCTTTTCCCTTGGCAATCTGTTCAGATTCTTTTGCCGGATTCTCCTCCAATCTAATTGGCATTGATGGTCCTTCATACGCTAATTCGCTCCTTAGGGTCACTGCCTTGCAATGCTCTTTTCCATCTCGTGATGGGGTCTCCGTATTACTCGGCAATGCTCCATGTGGTCTGTTTTTAAGCTCATTCGCCAACTGCCCTACCTGCATTTCCAAATTTCTCAACGCCGCATCATTTCTTGACATATATTCTTTCATCAAACTTTCCATGCTGGAGGTTTGTGACGTCGTTTGTGCATGCGGTTGTTGATAACTCTTTTGTTGAGTCTGCTGTTGAGGTTGAGAAGAAAATCCTGGTGAAAATCCTTGCTTCCCATACTGGTTCGCGGTATTATTGTTTGTGCTTGCTTGTCCTCCCCATGAGAAATTGGGGTGTTGCCTCCAGCCTGGGTTGTAGGTGTTAGAATACGGATTAAACCGATTCTGGTTCCCTTGATGTCCTACATAGTAAACAGAAGCAGGATTATGTGGGCATTCTTCATATACATGGTTATCATTACAATAACTACAAGAAAAAGATGATATTTGATTCACGGGGGCTATGGCAGCCTGATTTCCCATTGTTAGGTTCTTTAACATATTGTTTATGGAAGCCAACTGTGCATTCACTGTGTTCATCGCATCTACTTCTATCTTTCCAACGACACTCCTTGAGGTGGTTGAGTCTTCTTCGCTCCAATTCAGATTATTGGTCGCAATGGTATCCATGATTTCGTTCGCTTCATTGACCGATCTACTCAACAAGGATCCGCTGGCTGATGAGTTCACCAAGGTCTTAGCTGCTTGGTTCAGTCCATTATAAAAATGTTCAATGATGATACAAGCAGGAAGACTATGATGTGGGCATTTCCTAACTAGACTTTTGAATCTACTCCATGCTGCATCCACAGGTTCATTTATTGCTTGTCGGAAAGCAATAATTTCTCCTCTATATTTTGCATTCTTGTCTGCAGGGAAGTATTTCTTAAGAAATTTTGCCACCAAATCTATCCACGAAGTGATTGAATTTGGGGGAAGCGATTCCATCCAAGCTTCTGCATCTCCCTGTATAGAAAATGGAAATAACTTTAGTCTTAATACCTCAGAAGGTACTCCTGCTGTTTTAAAAGAACTACAAATGCGTAAGAAATATTTAATATGTTTGTGGGGATCTTCATTTGTCAATCCTGAGAATTTGCCCATAGAATTAATCAATTGGAACATCGTGGGCTTGAGTTCAAAGTGTGCTGCTTCAAAAGTAGGCTCTTGAATTTCTGGATTGAGTGTATCGAACATGGGTGCCGCATAATCTCTAATGGCTCTATCCCTCTCATCCGCGATGAAGATGGGATTCTGGGGTGGCACTCCATGTGGATTTGGTACCCCTTGTTGTACCGGTGGTATTGGTGGTTGACCACCATTTTGATTTACTCCTTGGTTTGGTAGGTTGACACGAGGATCGACTCCGTCTTGATCCATCGAAAGTTGTTGAATAACCGCAACTTCTTCAAGACCCTTCCGTGCGCTCAACTCTTGTTCTTCCCTCTTCTTTCGTCTTTGCTCTCTGCGGCGGGAACGAAAGGTACGTTCTATCTCAGGATCAAATTCAAAAAGGCAATGCCCTTTTCTCATGCATTGACTTAAACCTACAAAGTAAAATGCAAATCAAGTCAGATTTTCTGAGATAGTAACTTGTAACTACAATCGAATAAACAATTTCTAAAATAAAATAAAAATCCGCTAACAGTCCCCGGCAGCGGCGCCAAAAACTTGATGGACCAAAATGTGGTTGTTTAATTTGGTTCAATAACCTGCAATAGATATATGGTCAAGTGCAAGTATACACTGTCAATCAAGTAATAAAATGGAAAGTATTCCAAGTATCGTATCCCAAGAGACTGTTGAAGAATTTAGTTTTAGAAAGAATTGTTCTCCGAATGCAATGAAAAGTAACAAAAATAAATTGATAATGTTTGGTTGGTTTTGGGTTGAAAATAAATAATAAAAACAGGGATCCAATCATGTTTCAGCCCTAAGTTGAGTTTACTTGACAGCCTGTGACCACAGAGTCACCACATAGTACCTTATGCTTTTGGATCGGATTCGTCTCCTATTCAGCCTCTTTGCAAGTACCTTTAGGAGTCTAAGCCATTATACTCACGGTCCAGTGGATAATGTGATCTTAGATGGTTAAGTATGCAATCCTATTGATCCTATAGTCTTTTGCCCCAGTCATCAAGGACAATCGACGAAATCCTATTCCTAGGTTTTTCTGCTATATCACCTTTACGAGAGCCGTTAATTGCCCGACCTGTCCAGTATCGACATTAACATTTCATGCTAATTAAGTGATCAAATTAATATAACATTTTTGCATATATTCAGTAAAGGACGAACCACATAAGGCATAAGGGGTAAAACCGTAATTTACAGCTGTCAAGCTAGCTCATTTCTTAACGGGCATTCACATAATTGAATCCCTTAGGAAAACTTAGCTCATAATGAGAACTAGACTAAAATACTTCATTGAAAAATAATGCATAAGTACAAAAATTGCTAAAAGGGTAAAATGGTAATTTTACTCGAAAATTAAAGATAAAATGAAAATGGGATAAAAACAGAATGTAAATAATAAATAAAGGATAGAATTGGAATAACAAATGTTTTGAACTGAAAATTAAATTATAAATGCGAAAGTTGCTAAAAGGGTAAAATGGTAATTTTGCATGTAAAGTTAAGAACGGAAATAAATGCGAAATAAAAACAGAATGTAAATAGAAAATGTGCAGAATTAAATAGAAAGTAAATCTGGAAATTTTCCAACTTTCTCTCTCTCGAACTCGTGGACAACGGATGGAGGGTCTCTACTCGCTCGATTCACGTCGTCAATGCAAATCGAATCCTCGCAGCACCTTCCTTTCGGAGCTGGCTGAAGTAGAACTATTACAGAGGAGTGGTCCGCTCTTGTTTGGAATTTCGGGAATTTGGGTGAGTTCTTCGAGAGAGGAAGAAGGTTGATCGATTATGTGGAGTTTAATTGTTGTAAAGAATGATCGATGATTTGAATGAAGGATTGAGGTGCCTTTTATAGGCCTTAGGGTTTGTTTGGAGGTTGCTATAATGAGGGAGAGATCTTTGGGAAGAGTTGTTAGGTCAAATAGGGAGTTGGTTGGCTGAATCTTTGGAAGATCTTTGACAAATATCTCAACAAATTCGTTTGACCAGTCAACTGCACTCTGTGGCCTCTTGTGTGGCCACAAGCTGGGTTTTGCACTCTGTGGCCTCGTATGTGGCCACAAGCTGGATTCGACACTCTGTGACTCCTTTGTGGCCACAAGCTGAATCTCTGTGGCCACAAGCTGAAGCAGAATACAGTTTTCCTGAAAATAATTAAAACAACATTAATTCTTATCAAAAATGACTCTTTTACCCTCTTAATTGCTTCATAATGACAAAACGACCTTGAGCATGCGACTTTCCTATTTTTATTCTTTTCTTATCAATTACATGCACAATTATCTTCAATTTAACTCAAAAAGTCAATTAATGAGTATGCTTTAATGGGTAAAAACATGACATAAATGACGTTCATCACAGGCGAAGAGGAAGAGTTTCCATCCATTTTCAGAATATAAAATCAATAGGAAAAATTAATTCATTAACCTGCACTAACACATCTTCAACTACTCCTAAGGGAAGCACAGAAGATCTATCGGCAAGTTGAATAACTATTCATGTTTTCTGCATTTCTTTCAATTTCAGTTTCTGATAAATGGAATAAGGCATAACACTAATGGAGGCTCCTAAATCCAGTATTGCTCTTCTAATATGCATGCCTCCTATCTTACAAGGGAGAGAGAACATACCTGGATCGCCGCATTTAACCGGTAAGCTCTTTGTGATCAAAGCTGAGACATTCGTACTTACCACGACGCGTTCACTCTTCTTTGTCTTCCTCTGGTTGGTGCATAGTCTTTTTAGGAACTTGACGTACCTTGGAATTTCCTTTAGGGCATCCAACAGAGGGATATTGATCTCTACCTTCCTGAATGTGTTTAAAAACTCCTCCTCGTAGTTCTTCTTAGGCGGTCTTGCTAACCTGCTAGGAAAAGGAGCCTTAGGCACATAAACTCTAGTACATGTAGGATCGAAATTTACCCCTTTCCACCGTGGTTCGGGGTTTTCTGTCTGTGGCTCGATGTGGCCATGATCGACTTCCACCGGCGGGGTACTCGTGGGAAGCTGCTTCCCACTTCTCAAGGTGATGGCACTCGCGCTTTCAGCTTTTTGCTTTTCCATCATATTTACCTTCTCGGTCATAAGGGACATTTCTTTACCCAAATCTTGCATCTGAGTTCCAACGTTATCGAGCTTGTCCGAGGTTATTGTAAAGAGAGCTTGAAACATATCCTCAACAGATCTGACTGAAACAGAAGATTAGGCTTTCAGAAAATCATCCTTTAAAGCGAGAACAACTTTACTTACCTCAAAAAGCTGAGCCTTAAGCTCATCCACATCCCTTCTCAGGCGAGTTTGCTCCTCGCTTCCGTCTCCACTCCGCTCCAAGCTTCTAGCCAAGTTGGAAATTAAAACTCTAGCTTCGGCGGGGGTCTTATCCATGAGCGAACCTCCACTGGCGACATCAACTAACTGTCGGTTTGGCGGTAAGAGACCTTCGTAGAAATTCTGAATTAGGCGTTGGTCAGATACTTGGTGGTTGGGACAATCCTCACACAACCGACCAAATCTCTCCCAACACTCAAGAACAGTCTCTTTTCCTCCTTGCTCAATTCTATTAATTATTCTTCGAAGAGCGGCGACCTTGGGAGGCGGAAAATACTTCGCATAAAACGCTCCCTGCAGCTCTTCCCAAGAAGTGATGGACCCAGTCGATAGGTAATACATCCAATCTCTCACCTTCTCCTTCAAGGTGAAAGGAAAGGCCCTGAGATGAAGTTGATCTTCGGTGATGTCGTCGGTCCTAAATGACGAACACACCATCTGAAATGCCTTGAGGTGTCTGACGGGATTCTCATCTGTATTACCACAAAAAGAAGGTAATAAGTTAACCAGACCAGCTTTAAGTTCAAAATTACCTGAAGCTACCGGATACATAATACTCGATGAGTTCTGGCCTAGCTCAGATGATGCAAGCTCCCTCAAGGTTCTATGCTGCTCATAATTACCCCCGACCTCCATTTCAGTGCTTCTTTTGAATTTTCAAAGAATGACTGCGCTAAAAAACTCAAACAAAAACGGGTAGAATAATACAAAAGAATTAAACTGTACAAACAAAGTAAAGAAAAATTTTAAAACAAACAAATTAAACTTAATCAAACCAAATTAAATCTAATTCCTCGGCAACGGCGCCAATTTTTGGTGGAAGCACTTTTGAATGTACTCCAAAATTCAAGTTGTCGAGGCTTGCCAAAATAATTTTTATAAAACCCGAATGCACCGAGCAATTTGCAGCTTAGTGGTAACAGGGTCGATCCACAGGGAATTATGAAATTCAATTTGATTAAGTCTAAGTTGCTAGTTATAAAAAGTATGTGCAAATATGGTAAAAAGAATGGTAATTTGGTTTGGGGGAAGGGAGCTCCTAGAATGTAATGCTAACGGAAAATTAAATGACAAAGTGCAAAATTAAATGGTCATGCTTAACTTCGAGTAATGGGATTGAACGCTATGGACGTTCAGTTCATCGATACAATTAATTAGCTAATCATGCTTCAGCACACAATTCATTTGGCTAATTTCTAACTCAAATGACCCAAAGATGTAATTAGACATGTGCAATTCTAATTGTTCTTGGCCAATAATCCATTCAAGGTAGCGACCCCTAAATTGACCATAAGCCAGTAACGGGAACATTGTGACGGTTTAATCCTAAGACTAACCCGATTTCTCTCTCGCCCTAAGCCTAACATGAAAACGTTAACTAATTCAAATCCCCAACTGTCACTTTGTTTTGAATTACCTAGCCATGCTTAAGCCCTTGCTACCTAGCGATTTGGGCAATTATACGTCCCAATCTTTAGCCCTTTATCATGCATAGGAATTAGGGAGTCAACCTAACTAAGCTACACATGCTATAATTTGAATAAGAACAAGCAAGAGATGCATAAAATACTAATTAGCTCAACATTTACAAAGGGGCAAATCTCCCCAAACATCCATAATTATAATCTCAAAATTAAACACTAACCTTGTTTAGCCTTCCATGGAGGATGAATAAATCAAACCCCCCATGGAAGAGCTTAGTACCATACAAAAAGAGGAGAAGAAGAGCTCAAAATGGTGTAGACCCGAGAGGAAGAAGATGGAGAGGAGATAGAATGAAAATTCGGCCAAAAAATGGGCGTTTTCACGTTTTCTATCGTCGGAGCGTCGAGACGCTAGGCAAGCGTATCGACGCTGTGCCCTAAGTTGGTCGCGCGCGCGTTGGCGTCAAGACGCTCGGACAGCGTCTCGACGCTGAGGCGCGTCAATCTGAAAATCGTCGGGGCGGCGTCGAGACGCTCGGACAGCGTCGAGACGCTGGCAGCGTTGAGCGGGCGTTGAGCGCGCGCGCTCGACGCTGGGGTGCGTCAAAGTCCGGAAGGCGGTCGGGGCGGCGTCGAGACGCTCGAACAGCGTCTCGACGCTGGGGTGCGTCAAAGTCCGGAAGACGGTCGGGGCGGCGTCGAGACGCTCGACCAGCGTCTCGACGCTGCTGCTCATGCATGCATGCTCTCGGGTTGATGGCCAAAAACTCCCCTTTTCAAGGCAATTTTTGCCATTTCTTCAATTCTTCAAGCCCCTTCACTCCCGATGCATCTATGAAGCTCTAAAACGCTGCTTTAAGCCCCAAAATGTGTCTTTAGACTTCTCGAGCTCTCGACCATGAAATCACCTACAAAAAGGCATTTTAATCAATAATTGACATGGTTCTAGCCAATATTAGGGACATAATAATAGCTCTATTTTGGAGTTATCACTATATCTTGTGACAATTCATTTATTGTAGGATATTTGTCTAGCATGCACCCTTCCATCTGTGCGTCTATGTGATGGAGCGCATGTAGCGCAACGCAAGCGATTCAGATCATTGACACTCTAATTTCATCAATTTAGCAAAACATGAAACATGCTCAAAAGTAGGAAATAAAAGAAATTAGAACACATACCTCTTGTAGTTCTGAAATCTTCTAATCTTGATGCTCGAATCTCCTCACGAACTCTACGAGCCTTCTCTCGAACGCTTCGAGGACCACCTCCGGTAGTCCCACTATCCTCGGACTGAGCAACGGAGTGGTGGGACTCCTTTATAAGAGAAAAACTTTGGAAGATGGAGATGGGAAGGTGAATATGATGAGGGTTTTGTGAGAAATATCTAACACTTAGATTTCCAATTTCTCAAGTAACATGAACTCTTCATCAACCCTCATCCATATATTCAAACTCTTTTAAAATTTATCAACCTCAAAATATTTGAATTTCATCCAATTTATAGGTCATTCACATGCAACAAACTCTTTGCTTAGCATTACACCTCAAATTGGATGGATTAGTCTTCAACCAAGTGTTCCACAATTGATGAGTTTATGCATGTGGTTAGTGATTCACAATCAACTTCACAACTTGGATAAACCCACTCAACTTGGATAAATCCACTTGTAATATTTTGTCATTTAAAAATTAATTCATAATTAATTTTAATAAACAAAATATTTTTTTTAATTAATTAATTTTTTTAATTAATTAATATTATTATTTAATTCAATATCAAATATTAATTAAATACTAAGACTAATCTCGATTTCTTAAACCGAATCATCACACATGAATCCTTATTCATGTTTTAGACCGATCCCATATTTAAATCATATTTAAATATGTTCATCATTCTTCCAAAAAAGAATTTGAATAAATTCAAATTCTTTTTCTCTCATATTGTTACATGGCTTAATCCGAGCTAGTCAGGAGAACCTAAGGGACCTACAGATCATGAGCTCCAACGATACGAGATTACCCGGCCAAACTCTTGAGCCAAGCTAACCAACATTCGTTAACCCCTAGAGACTCCACTAAAGTCCAAGGGTTGCACTCTCCTCATCGTAGATATATTTATGTCCTCTTGATATATTTATGTCCTCTTGATATAACCATCATCAGTAAGTCGATCCTTCACAGGTCGTTCGTAATTACAGTTGGGTCAAAATAACCGTTTTACTCCCGTAATTACATCTTATTCCTTAAGTCCCCACTGCGCCTCTAATGAACTATTGGTTTGTGGTCCAACCACCAAACCGATTGGTATGTGATCTCATCATTATACCAAGTCTCTCTCGGGCCAATGAAAGGGTGAGATCCCTAGTTCAAGACCCGGAGTCAGCACTTAAGGGAACAACCTCTCTACTAATCCCGCAAGGCGGGTAGGAGTGAATTCCATCTCGCAGAACTATGTTCCCAGCTACCTACCCGGTCTTATCCTCAAGATGGTAGGCTTAATGAGTCGGCGATCTATGGCCACTCTCACCCATACAAGTCAAAAGATAAGCCCGAATAAACAGGAGTTCATAGCGTGCTCAGGATTCAAATCGAGTTACCTAGGTCATCATATCAAAAAATCGGTCTTTACAGTAAACGAAGTTATAAAGAAAGTGCGACTTGTTTCGCGGTTCAGTTTTATGCAAACTCATTGCACACGAAGCCCCCACTCGCATGTCTCCACATGAACAATTTTGGATCACATCGTTTGTACTATGCAAAGCGGGTCGCGTCCAATAGTGTCCCCAAGATAAGGTACCCAGCCTTATCCCTATACTATAGACCGTTCTGGTTATTACTTAAACTTGATCCACAATCATGTCACACATGAAGTTCAAGTATACAACCTATAGCCATGGGTTCTTTGTTTACTGGAGTTAGGTTAAAAGTTAACACAATTCACTTTATTCAATAACAACTTTACTACAAAATAGAATATACATTCAGTTTACAAACCACGAGTTTTAAGACATAAACCCCAATAAATTCCCACTTGGACTAAAACGTCTGTGGAGTATTACGTGCTGGATGAGAAAAACTGGAATATAAAAAATATCCATGACTTTTCTCTCACTGTCCTACTTTACAACTTGCAATCCTAGACTCACTTGGTGCCCCTCGAACACTTTAGTCGTGAGGAACTTCGTAAAGGGATCAACAATATTGTGCTCCGAGGCGATCTGCATAATGATCACGTCTCCTCGATGCACTATCTCCCTGTTGAAATGATATTTTCGCTCAATGTGCTTTCCATGCTTATGGCTTCTTGGTTCTCTGGAATTTGCCACAACACCAGTATTATCACAATAAAGTGTGATAGGCAAATTCATATTTGGATCAACTTTCAAATCCGTCAAGAACTTTCTAAGCCATACAGCCTCTTTCGCAGCTTCGCAAGTTGCGACATACTCAGCTTCCATGGTGGAGTCAGCAATACAACCTTGCTTTATACTCCTCCATACTATTGCCCCTCCGTTAAGAGTGAACACTGATCCCGATGTGGATTTCCTTGAATCCTTATCGGTTTGAAAATCAGAGTCAATGTATCCTGTAAGGATCAAATCCTTCGCGCCATACACGAACACATAGTCCTTCATTCTCCGAAGATACTTGAGGATGTGTTTAACGGCAGTCCAATGATCATATCCCGGATTGGACTGGTACCTACTGACAATTCCTACTACATAACATATGTCGGGTCTTGTACATAACATGACGTACATCAAACTACCGACTCCTGATGCATAGGGAATTCGTCTCATATCTTCAACTTCTTGAGGTGTCTTAGGACACTCTTCCTTTGACAATTGAATTATGTGCCTGAAACTTAAGGAACCCTTCTTGGAATTCTGCATCGAATATCGTATAAACACCTTGTCGATATAAGATGCTTGAGACAGCGCTAGCGTTTTGTTCTTACGCTTCCTTACAATTTGAATCCCTAAAACAAACTGAGCCTCTCCCAAATATTTCATTTGGAATTGGGTCGCTAGCCATTGCTTAACGTCAGTCAAGAATCCTACATCATTCCCAATGAGTAGGATATCGTCTACGTATAAGACTAAGAAAGCTACAACAGAATTGACTATTTTCTTGTAAACACAAGGTTCGTCAATATTTTGTTCAAAGCCATAAGATTTGATCGCAGTATCAAACCTTATATTCCAAGATCTAGACGCTTGCTTCAACCCATAAATGGATCAATTAAGCTTGCAAACCTTTGCTCTTGACCCTGAACTATGAACCTCTTTGGTTGAGCCATATAAATACTCTCTTCAAGATTGTCATTCAGAAAGGTTGTCTTGACATCCATTTGCCAAATTTCATAATCATATAAAACGTGGCAATGGACAAGAGTATTTTAATCGACTTTAACATGGCAACAGGGGAGAAGGTTTCTCCATAGTCCACCCCTTCCCTCTGGAAATAACCCTTGGCTACAAGTCGAGCCTTAAAGGTTTGCACCTTACCGGCTTGGTCACGTTTCCTCTTGTAGATTCACTTGCAACCGATAGGTTTTTCACTATCTGGTTGGTCTACAAGATCCCAGACCAAATTAAAGTACATCGACTCCATTTCGAGGTTCATGGCTTTAAGCCATTGGTCCTTATCTATGTCATTCATTGTCTGTTTATAGGTCAATGGATTCTCAACGCCATCATCAGGTATGACAACCTGGGTTTCTGTCAAACCCATGTAATGGTCCGGTTGTTTCACATCCCTCCCACTACGTCGAGGCACTCTCAACTCTTGAGAAGGACCAGCTTGATCAACAACTCTTGGTGATCTATCTGTAGCTTTCCTGGAAAGTTCGGTCAAAACAATTTTGCTTGAAGGTTGATGATCTCCCATGTGGTCTTCCTCTAAGAACGTGGCATTTGTCGACACAAACACCTTGTTCCCTTGAGGATCGTAAAATAGACCACCTTTCGTTTTCTTTGGGTACCCTACAAGTAAGTATAATTTTGAACGAAGTTCCAATTTATTTGGATTGGGCACCAACACGTGTGTCGGACACCCCCAAATCCTGAAGTGGCGTAAACTACCTTTACGCCCTCTCCACAACTCATAAGGTGTTTTCGAAACACTCTTAGAGGGAACCATGTTCAAAATATATACAGCAGCCTCTACTGCATATCCCCAAAACGAACTAGGCAGTTGAGCATAACTCATCATAGATCGAACCATGCCTAACAAGATTTTATTTCTCCTTTCGGACACACCGTTCTGCTGCGGTGTTCTGGGCGCTGAGAGTTGGGATACTATTCCATGTTCTATCATTTAGTCTTGGAATCTCAAATCCATATACTCTCCACCTCTATCTGATCAAAGTGTTTTAATCGTTTTACCTAATGAGTTTTCAACCTCGGCCTTATACTCCTTGAACTTTTCAAGAGTTTCGAACTTATGATGCATTATGTAAAGATAGTCGTACCTAGAATAATCATCAATGAAACTGATGAAATATTCATACCCTCCTTGGTAGAACACTTTATGGTGTGCTCCAACTTCAAGCTGTCGAGGCTTGCCAAAATAATATTTATAAAACCCGAATCCACCGAGCTACTTGTAGCTTAATGGTAATGGGGTCGATCCACAGGGAATTATGAAATTTAATTCGACTAAGTCTAATTTGCTAGTTATAAAAAGTGTGTAAAAAGATGGTAAAATAATGGTAATTTGGTTTGGGGGAAGGGAGCTCCTAGCATGCGATGCTAACGGAAAATTAAATGGTCGTGCTTAACTTCGAGTAATGGGATTGATCGCTATGGACATTCAGTTCATCGATACAATTAATTAGCTAACATGCTTATGCACACAATTAAATTGGCTAATTTCTAACTCAAATGACCCAAAGATATAATTAGAAAAGTGCAATTCTAATTGTTCTTGGCCAATAATCCATTCAAGGTAGCGACACTTAAATTGACCATAAGCCAGTAACGGGAACATTGTGACGGTTTAATCCTAAGACTAACTCGGTTTCTCTCTCGCCCTAAGCCTAATAATGAAAACGTTAACTAATTCAAATTCCCAACTGTCACTTTGGGTTGAATTACCTAGCCATGCTTAAGCCCTTGCTACCTAGCGATTTGGGCAATTATACGTCCCAATCTTTAGCTCTCTATCATGCATAGGAATTAGGGAGTCAACCTAACTAAGCTATACATGCTAGAATTGAAGAAGAACAAGCAAAGAGATGCAAAAATTCTAATTAGCTCAACATTTACAAAGGGGCAAATCTCCCCAAATATCCATAATTACAATCCCAAAACTCAAAATTAAACACTTACCTTGTTTAGCCTTCCATGGAGGATGAAGAAATCAAACCCTCCATGGAAGAGCTTAGTAGCATACAAGAAGAGGAGAAGAAGAGCTCAAAATTGGTGTAAAAATGGCGTAGACCCGAGGCTGAAATTCGGAGAAGGAGATAGCCAAAATTTGGGCATTTTCACGCTTTTAATCGTCGGAGCGTCGAGACGCTAGGCCAGCGTCTCGACGCTGTGCCCTAAGTTGGCAGCGCGGGGTGGCATCGAGACGCTCGGCCAGCGTTGAGTGGGCGTGGAGACGCGCGCGCTCGACGCTTGCTCGCGCGAAAATCTGAAAATCGTCGGGGCGGCGTCGAGACGCTCGGCCAGCGTCTCGACACTGGTAGCGTTGAGTAGCGTTGAGCGCGCGCGCTCGACGCTGGCGCGCGCCCATCTTCGGAAGGTTGGCGGCGCGACATCGAGGCGCTCGGCCAGCGTCTCGACGCTGAGCAGCGTTGAGCAAGCGTCTCGACGCTGCTGCTCAAACTTGCTTCCTCAAGCTTGCTCTCGGGTTGGTGGCCAAAAATTGCCTTTTCATGGCAATTTTTGCCTAACTCTTCATGCTTCAAGCCCCTTCACTCCCGATGCATCCATGAAGCTCTAAAACGTCGCTTTAAGTCCCGAAACATGTCCTTAGACTCCTTGAGCTCTCGACCATGAGATCATCTATAACAAGGCAATTTAATCAATATTAAGCATGGTTTTATCTATAATTAGGGAGTAAATAATAACTCTATTTTGGAGCTATCACTCCTCATGCTTTGACATTCAAAGGACCACAGAGGTCTGAATGCACGAGTTCCAGAGGTTCTTTGGCCCTATAACCTTTTTTCAAAAAAAGATCGTTTGATCATTTTCCCCTCAAGACATGACTCACATGGTGGTAAAGAGTTGTCCTATAACTGATTTAGGTGACCACTCTTAACCAATCTCCCAATCCTATTGAGATTAATGTGGCCTAGTCTTAAGTGCCAAAGATAGGTACTTGGAGAAAACTTCTGCCTTTTAGTTTGAGTCTCATATGTTTTAAACATCTCGGTGTTCAAAATAGTTTTTGCCTCTGTTGGTCTTAACACATACAAGTTGTTTTCTAGTTTTGCAAAACATATGCGTACACCTCTTTCACTAATGAACGCTTCATTAAACTCAAAAGATACTTATACATATGTTCAAGCAAACAAGAGATAGATACAATGTTCCTCTTAAAACTAGGAACCAAGAGTACATTTTCTAGTAAAATGAACCTATCTCTAAACAACAACTCCACCGCTCCCACTGCTTTGGCTGAGACAACCTCTCATGTTCCAACCCTGAGAGTTATCTCACCTTCAGCAAGCAGTTGCCAGGAACTAGTTTCCTGGAAAGAAGAACAACCATGGTTAGTGGCTCCTGAATCCAGTATCCAGGCAGAACTATCATGTTCTACTAAGCATGTTCCTACAACAAGTAAATCATATTTACTTTGTTGTTTCCTCTCAGCCTTACTCACCATGAGGGTATCATGACAAACCGATGAGGACGGTTGTTTAAACATCGTCTATAATGAATCCACGATCTCCTTAGCGGAGACCATCACCACATGTTTCTTAGCTAACATATCAGATGTGTTTGCCAAGATGTAGACTCGGGCTTTATGATTAGCCCTAGTCCACCTATCAAATGCATCTCGAACCGTTCGAGTTGCAGACGAGCTAGGAAGGGGAGGACATTCCTCTGTTAAGACAAACCTAAGATCATCGATAACAAGAATCGTATTCAAGTTCAATTTCCATGTCGCGTAGTTATCGCCGTTTAGTTTATCGAAAACTAGTAGTTGGATAAACGAGCTAGACATGCTGAAAAAGAATAAATTCTATTAGTGAATTGATTTTAACCTATTTCAGACATTCAATCAAGATTTAACAAAAGTAATAATGTACCCATTAACTCATTATTAATTTGCAACGATACTTCAGTGAGTCAGAGCAACCGCTACCTAGGGGCTGTCAATCACTCATTCACTGAACCAAGACATTCCTGACTAAATGCTAATACCGGAATAACTCATATTCCTATAGCATCTTAGTTATCCCTACTTCGGTCAAGAATCTACTAACAACTTAGTAATCCTTTGTAAGTGTGACCCGCCATTTTCAGAACTCAGAGGTCGGCCTCAACAGTGCAACCGAAATGAAATGTCAGAGTTGGGAATGGACCTAAGAGACCCTATCCATTTATGGTGATTGAGTTGTTCTGACTCCCATGAAACGACCCTTCGAATGGACAGTGCTACTATGGGCGACCAGAAGGCGGAACATGGGAATCTCACGGTTCAACCTAATGGAGGATACCGCAGGATGTATTGACATACTTCCTTCTCCCACTTACTATAAAAACTTTCTCCATTCACCTTGCTCTTGATTTATGCAAACACCATCCGAATGGGGATGCCCTATTGACATCACGAGGCCGAACATAAATCTCACAGTGTGAATTTCGCAGAGAGCGTAGGAGGAAATTGATATATCATATATACCTTCTCAACACCCTACTAAGTATTTTATACAGTTTGGGTATACTTTTACTTAGGCATTATCCGGCTAAGACAATAAAATCTATGTCTAGGTAATACAAAATTTTACCTATGATGTCTAGGTGATAAATGCTTTATAACCTTACACCACTCTCGTGCATGCTCATAAAGTCGGGTTAACTTAACTCAAGTACCAGATCAATCCCCAGGTAGAAGGTGTTCCGTAAACTGTCATCTTAAATACCTTCAACCTTAGTACAGGATCTCACCGGATGAGTTCTCTTGTAACCTTAGCTTTACAAGATATCAACCTATTTTAACTATTAAAACGGATCGATACTAATTCCTAATCGCATTGGAATTCTTTAACCCTGAATGAGCATGCATTTATCTTTGTTATAGATTTTAAAAGTCTTTCTCATTTTACAACGCTTTTTAAACAAAAACATTCATTCTATAACATGCTTCCCAAGCAAGAATATAACCATTATATTCAACTAAGGCAACTATGTTGTATGTTTAATTTCATAATTAACATAATATTTATATCAATTACACTTTTAAACAAGCAACATCCAATTCATAAATTAATATAACACTTATATTAATTCTCATGAATTAAGCATGCATCCTATACATTAAAACAATTATAACATACTTTCAATGCATGGAGCATGCTTCCTATGGTGGGATTTTAAATCTATATGGCATACTTTATGCACATACAAGGAACTTTAATTAAAACATACATTCACAATGCATAATTAATTAAACACACTAAAGTGGACCGATTTGACATCACGGGAAAACAAGCAACTAAATTATTACAAGAATAATTCATAAACTAGGTTGAGACGCTTCTGAACCCTTCGAACCGCCCCGAACCGACTTGAATTTGCTTGAACCGGCCAAAAAACAGCAACCACAAGCTTCAAATAAGTTGAACCGGTCAAAAACAGTTGTTCCGACTTCAACAGCCTGGAACCGGACCTATAACGACCTGAACCAGACCGCTAGAGGGTAAAGAACAAGGAACCGGTCTGACTTTTAGTGAACTGGACCGCCCGAGGACAGAACCGGACCGTTTCTTCCACCTTGCGCTGAACCCGTTTTGTGCTGTTTTTTTAAAAAAAAAAAAATAGCATGCTGTTTTTCCGGACACCTGAGCTTATGTCTTCGAAATGAAAGCCTATATGGACTCTAATGACTCCGAATTTTTTACAGACTCTTCTGCACACATGAAATCCCATACACGCTTGGGCAATTACAAAACGAAGTACAAATCGAAGCTCAAATAAATATGCCAAAACCGGAAAAACACTTTAGACGCCCATAAAAATTAATTTCTAAAACAAATACCCACCGAGCTCAAATTGATGCAAATTGAGTGACCAAAAACGCTCTGATACCAATTGATGGAGCGCATGTAGTGCAGCGGAAGCGATTCGAATCATTGGTACTTGATAGCTCTAATTTAGAGCTATTGTTTACTACTTAGTTATAGCAAAAAACCATGCTTAATATTGATTAAATTGCCTTGTTATAGGTAAGCTCGTGGTAGAGAGCTCGAGGAGTCTGAGGACGTGTTTCCGGGCTAAAGAAGTCGTTTTATATATTCGTGGACGCATCGGGAATGAGGGAGCTCAAGAAGGAAAGAAATTTCCAAAAGGAAGCATCCAAGGTAAAGAATTTAGCTCAAACCCGAGAGCTAGCGTCGAGACGCTAGCCCGAAGCGTCTCGACGCTCCGAGAAGAAAAGCACTAAAATCAGCGTCCGTAGCGTCTCGACGCTACGGCGAATATAAAAACATTTTTTCCCGATTTTAGGGCATTCATTGTTCATTATCCCTCCCGGGATTGCAGTTTTTCTCCCTCTTTTTCTGATTTTTCTCACATTTGGGTTGTATGAAGGCAAGAACCTCCATGGATTCTTAGAGGAGCTTCTTCTCCATGGATAGCTAGAGGTATTTGTGCTTGATTAGTCAAGTTTAAGGATTGTTAATCTTTTGTGTTAGGTGATATTTGTGCCTAATTGAATGTTTAGCATGTTTGTATGAATTTCTTGCATCTTCTATCTACATTAAGAATGAATGACTTGTCTTTCCAATTAGGAGTGACGTCCTTAATTTGTTACGCATGTTAGTAGGCTAGCATTGATCTTTGATTAGTCTTAATGCAAGTAGCGAAGGTCTAGCTCGTGGCTAATCAATTCGAGCCTAAGTGACAGTTGGGGGTAAGAGTTGATTAACGTTTTCACGGTGGGCTTAAGGTTAGGAGACAAATCGAATTAGTTTTAGGATTAATTCGTCTCAATGGTACCCGTTACTGTTCGTTAATTAATTTAGGACTCATGAACTTAGATTAATTGGCGAGCATGTTTAATTGCTTTCTTGTTGTTGTAAATGCCTTGATTTTTGAAGCATTGAGGTTAGAGTCGATAGCATGCAAATTTTGTTCTGTGGCGATAATTTAAAAGTTGCCTTGCTCGAGGACTAGCAAGATTTAAGTTTGGGGTATTTTGATAGCTCTAATTTAGAGCTATTGTTTACTACCTAATTATAGCTAAAAATCATGCTTAATATTGATTAAATTGCCTTGTTATAGGTAAGCTTGTGGTAAAGAGCTCGAGGAGTCCGATGACGTGTTTCAGGGCTAAAGAAGTCGTTTTAGAGCTTCGTGGACGCATCGGGAATGAGGGAGCTCAATAAGGGAATAAATTGCCAAAAGGAAGCATCCAAGGCAAAGAATTTAGCCCAAACCCGAGAGCTAGCGTCGAGCAGTCGGCGTCGAGACGCTGCTCAGCGTCGAGACGCTTCGAGAAGAAAAGCGCTGAAATCAGCGTCCGTAGCATCTCGATGCTACGACGAATATAAAAACGTTTTTTTTTTCGATTTTAGGGCATTCACTGTTCATTATCCCTCTCGGGATTGCGGTTTTTCTCCCTCTTTTTCTGGTTTTTCTCACATTTGGGTTGTATGAAGGCAAGAACCTCCGTGGATTCTTGGAGGAGCTTCTTCTCCATCGATAGCTAGAGGTATTTGTGCTTGATTAGTTAAGTTTAGGGATTGTTAATCTTTTGTATTAGGTGAGATTTGTGCCTAATTGAATGTTTAGCATGTTTGTATGAACTTCTTGCATCTTCTATCTACATTAAGAATGAATGACTTGCCTTTCCAATTAGGAGTGACGTCCTTAATTTGTTACGCATGTTAGTAGGCTAGCATTAATCTTTGATTAGTCTTAATGCAAGTAGCAGTTGGGGGTAGGAGTTGATTAACGTTTTCACGGCGGGCTTAAGGTTAGGAGACAAATCGAATTAGTTTTAGGATTAATTCGTCTCAATGGTACCCGTTACTGTTCGTTAATTAATTTAGCACTAATGAACTTAGATTAATTGGCGAGCATGTTTAATTAGAATTGTCTGTTTCTAATTAATTCTTTGGGATGTTTTGGACCCGGGAGGGACAAGGCATTTTGTGTGCATGAAGCATCTTGGCTAATTTCCTTGTTAATCGATGAACCAAAATATATTAGATCAATCATGATACTTACTAATTAAGCATACTTGTCAATTTTATATCTCCCGCTTTAATTTTCCGTTAACGCAATTCCTTGCAAGTTTAGTGATTTTTCAAACTAAAACCCCCCTTGTTTTATTTCTTTGCAAATTCAATTCAATTAAATTAGGATTATAGATCGCTCCCTGTGGATCGACCCGGTTATCACTAACTACAAGTTAGTTCGGTATAATCGGTTTATAAATATTATTTTGGCGGGCTTCGACAACCCGATATTTGTAGGACATTCAAAAAGCCTACTATCAGCACTCTAATTTCATCAATTTAGCAAAACATGAAACATGCTCAAAAGTAAGAAATAAAAGAAATTAGAACACATACCTCTTGTAGTTCTAAAATCTTCTAATCTCGATGCTCGAATCTCCTCACGAACTCTACGAACCTTCTCTCGAACGCTTCGAGGACCACCTCTGGTAGTCCCGCTATCCTCGGGCCGAGCAACGGAGTGGTGGAACTCCTTTACAAGAGAAAAACTTTGGAAGATGAAGATGAGAAGGTGAATGTGATGAGGGTTTTGTGAGAAATATTTAACAATTAGATTTCCAATTTCTCAAGTAACATGAACTCTTCATCAACCCTCATCCATATATTCAAACTCTTTGAAAATTTATCAACCTCAAAATATTTGAATTTCATCCAATTTATAGGCCATTCACATGCAACAAACTCTTTGCTTAGCATGACACCTCAAATTGGATGGATTAGTCTTCAACCAAGTGTTCTACAATTGATGAGTTTATGCATGTGGTTGGTGATTCACAATCCACTTCACAATTTGGATAAACTCACTCAACTTGGATAAATCCACTCAACTTGGATAAACCCACTTGTAATATTTTGTCATTTTAAAATTAATTCATAATTAATTTTAATAAACAAAATAATTTTTTTAATTAATTAATATTATTATTTAATTCAATATCAAATATTAATTAAATACTAAGACTAATCTCGATTTCTTAAACCGAATCATCACACATGAATCCCTATTCATGTTTTAGACCGATCCCATATTTAAATCATATTTAAATATGATTTAAATATGTCCATCATTCTTCTAAAAACGAATTTGAATAAATTCAAATTCTTTTTCTCTCATATTGGTACACGGCTTAATCCGAGCTAGCTAGGAGAACCTAAAGAACCAACAGATTATGAGCTCCAACGATACGAGATTAACCGGTCAAACTCTTTAGCCAAGCTAACCAACATTTGTTAACCCCCAAAGACTCCACTAAAGTCCAAGGGTTGCACTCTCCTCATCGTAGATATATTACTGTCATCTTGATATAACCATCATCAGTAAGTCGATCCTTCACAGGTCGTTTGTAATTACAGCTGGGTCAAAATAACCATTTTACCCCCGTAATTACATCTTATTCCTTAAGTCCCCACTGTTCCTCTAATGAACTATTGGTTTGTGGTCCAACCACCAAACTGATTGGTATGTGATCTCATCACTATACCAAGTCCCTCTCAGGCCAATGAAAGGGTGGGATCCCTAGTTCAAGACCCAGAGTCAGCACTTAAGGGAACAACCTCTCTACTAATCCTTCAAAGCGGGTAGGAGTGAATTTCATCTCGCAGAATTATGTTCCCAGTGTTGGGATTTATGCCCTAAAGCCTCGTAATTAATTAATAATTATTTGATAATTATTATATCATTATTATTTGCAATTTATAATATTCATTATATAAATAAAATCCAAGGTTATTAGTGTAATCTTGAACTGTATGTAGTTGACATACGGGAGGATCATGTTCAAGTAATAACCTAAAGGGTCTATAGTATATGGATAAGATTGGGTGCCTTATCCTGGTAACACTATTGATACGGCCCACTTTGTAATTGTTACAAATGATTTGATCCAAATCATTCATGTAGAGACATGTGAGTGGGGGTATCCTATACAATGAGTTTGTATAAGACTGGACCACGAAATATATAATCTCTCTTTATAAATCCGTTATTTCAGAAGATTAATATTTCACAGGATGATCATATGTGACTCGATCTTAATCCTGAGTGAGTTATGAACTCCTGCCTGTGAGGGCTCGTCCTTTGATTTGTATGGGTTTGAATGGCCTTTATAGCCGATTCAATAAGCCTACCATTTTGGGGACTTGACCAAATAGGGAGTTGGGAACATAAGTTTCACAAGATGGAATTCACTTCTTCCCTATAGGGAAAGTAGATGAGTAGTTCCCTTAAGTGCTGATTTCGGGACTTGAACAATGGGGCCCCACCCTCTCACTGGCCCGAGAGGGACTTAATTTATGGTTGGATCATAAACAAGTTGTTCATTAGAGAATCAGTGGTACTTAAGGTATAAGATGTAATTACAGGGGTAAAACGGACTTTTGACCCAGCTGTAATTACGAACAACTCGTGAAGGATCGACTTGCATGTAATGGTTATATCCATGGACACAACTTGTCTTACAGTGCATGAGAGTGCAACTCTAGGCCTATAGTGGAGTGACCTAGAATTAATGAATGAAAGTCAATTAATTAATGAGTTTAATTAATTAATTTTGTATCATTGGAGCTTATAAATCTGTAGGTCCATAAGGTCCCCTTGCTACCTCATAGTAACACTAAAAGGATCAATTTAGTTGAAAGAAAATTTGAAATATTCAAATTAATATTTAATATATTTGATATATTAAATGTAGAAGAGTAAAATATATTTATTATATTTGATACATTAAATATTAGAGGAAATAGTTTATGTATATGATACATTAATATTAAAAACTATATACTTATGTTATTTGAATGTGATTCAAATTGGTTTAAAGTATATTATAAAAGATTAATTTTATAATATTTGAATAAGATTCAAATAAATATAAAATACATATTTTAATATATTAGATATTAAAATGTATTTTATAAAATAAAATTAATTCCTAAAAGCCTTATTATAAATAAGACATTTAGGTTTAGCCAAAAGGTTGGCCAAACACACTACTCACCCTCTGCAGAGAGAATTGTTCTCTCATTCTTTCAAAGAGCTCCCACAAGCCTTGATCCCGTGTTCGAGTCATAGCGAGGAAGATCTCGTGGAAAAAGGAACACAAGAAGATGATTGATCTTCAAAGAGTTCAGAGAGAATTGTTCTCTCATTCTTTCAAAGAGCTCCCACAAGCCTTGATCCCGTGTTCGAGTCATAGCGAGGAAGATCTCGTGGAAAAAGGAACACAAGAAGATGATTGATCTTCAAAGGTAATTGTATTATATGCTTAACCTGTATTTTAGTTTAATTCTAAATAAATCAAATGAGTAACGATTCCAAACGCTTCCTTTGCGGGGAATGAAGAGTTCATTCCCTTCAATTGGTATCAGAGCAACTTTGTTTTTGTTTAGAATTAAAAGTTCATGGTAGGTATTTTAATTTGTTTTTCATATATGTGATATATGTGGTTTGCAAATTGACTGTTTAGGCGTATTTTGGCATTAGTTTTATTGTTTTGTTTAGATCAAATGTGAAACTCGAAAGAGATAGGACTTCTCTGTATTATTTTTGAAGCCATTACGGATTGAAACCAATTAAAATTGGTGGATTTGAAGCTACGGAATTGAAGATGGTGTAAAACGATGGTGGAATTGAAGCAATGAAGCCATTACGAAATTGAAGATTCAATTTGTGTGAATCCTACCGAATTTCAGATTTGGAATGTCTATAGATTTGATTTGGAATGTCCAAAATCTTCCATAGATTTGATTTGGAATGTCCAAAATCAATTCGGTAGATTTAGATTCAGATTTAGAATGTTTGGAATGTCCAACATAAAATCTGGAAATTTAGATTCAGATTTGGAATTTCTATAGATTTGATTTGGAATGTCCAAAATCAATTCTGTAGATTTAGATTCAGATTTGGAATGTTTGGAATGTCCAAAATAAAATCAGGAAATTTAGATTCAGATTTGGAATTTCTATAGATTTGATTTGGAATGTCCAAAATCAATTCTGAAGATTTAGATTCATATTTGGAATTTGGAATGTCCAAAATAAAATATGGAAATTTAAATTCAGATTTGGAATGTCTATGGATTTGATTTGATTTGGAATGTCCAAATTGAGTTATGGAAATTGGATTCAAATTTGGAAGGCTCAAGGAGGATTTTGAAGACCAAGATATGTCTTGGATTTAAATTAATGTAATTCAAAATTGCTTTCAATTATGCATGTTGTTTTTAATTTAATTATGCATGTTGATGTATGTTTTAAATTTTAATTCATTGCATAGAGTATGCCATCTAGATTTAAATCCCACCATAGGTTAAGCATGATCATGCATTTTAATTATTTTTAATATAAGTGTTATATTTAGATAATTATGATTAAAATGCTTTCTAATTTGATTAGATGATTTCCTAATATGTTTATATTTCCATATTTACAATATAATTGTTATATTTGGAAATTTTAAATTAGGATACTTCCTTTTATAATAGGAATCCATATTTTTCTAATATTGATTAGGATATCTTTTCCTAGATATAGTGATATCAGTAAAATCTTTTCCAATGAAATTGGGAAATCTATTGAGAAATCTTTTCCAATGAGATTGAGAAATGTTTTCCTAATAAGATTGGGAAATCTTCTTAGATTGGGAAATCTTCTCCTAATAAGATTGGGAAATTTTCTGAGATATATTTTCCCAATAAGATTGAGATATATTTTCCCAATAAGTATTATGATATTTTCCAAATGATATTTGATATTTTCTAATAAGATTCATATATTTCAATTATAATGTTTATTTCCTTATTTAAAAGATAATTTAATTCATTTTTTAAAGAGTTTAAATATTTGAATTTAGTTTATCTTTTATTCTAATAAGATTAGAATATAGGATAATCTTTAATTTTGTTTTAAAGGGTTTAAAATTGTTAAAAATTCAAGATTATCCATAAGGTGAATTAGTTTTTAATAGGATTAAAAACATTGCTTAAAATCAACTGAAGTTCATTGATCTAGTAATTAATAGTTAATTAAAGATTAATGAATTTGAAATAAAAATTGACTATAAGGGAACCCTGTCTAAGAAAGGTTACTCGGGTGAGGTACTTAAGTTGACTGAAAAGGAACACCTCTACCTAAGAACTGGCCTGGGGGTTGAATTAGTCAAATTTTGTTTTATTTCATTAAGCAGGCTCATAATGTGATTAGTTTTAAATAGTTTAATATACTTGATAATTCACATTAAAATCAATCTAACCAACATAAGGGTAGATTGAAAAACTTAGATAAATGAGATTAGTCTAATTTGTCTAAGTAATAGAAAACTCTATTTCAAAATACTTAGTGGGAGAAAGACATATGTCAAAATAACCCTACGGTCTCTACCATAGATTCACAACGTGAGATTCATGTGAGGCCTCGAGGAGGCTTTGGACCGTCCCCCTACGGAAGGTGTTTACATGGGTCAATATCAGGGTGAATCTCTTGAGAAAGTATTTTTAAATAGTAAGTGGGAGAAGGAAATGTGTCAACATATCCTACGGTCTCTTTCATTGGTTCACAACGTGAGATTCATGTGGGGCCTCGCGGCGGCTTTTGGACCGTCCCCCTACGGAAGGTGTTTACATGGGTCAATATCAGGGTGAATCTCCTGAGAAGGATAGGATTGTAATTTTATTTCCAATACTTGACCTACCCTACGGCGGCACTTGTTGGGATAAAATTATAGAATCTAAAATGATGGGTTACACTTACAAAGATATCATTAAGGTTGTTAATGATTTTCTTGACCAAACTAATGGTAACTAAATGTTATAGAAATAAGAGTTATTTTGGGATAACACTTGGTTGAGATTGTCTCGGTTTAGTGAAGGGGCATTTGACCTACCCTACGGCGGCACTTGTTCTAACTCACTAAAGTATCATAGCATTAAAAAAAATAATGTTTCAGGGTTCATTTATCAAATTGTTTGTTTTCTATGCTGAAATTGAATGAATATTGATTGCATGTTATTAGATAAATATATATATTTTTTTATATATTTCAATATTATATCTATTTCTCTGAATTTTAATTTTCGTTACTAATTTGTCAAATTGAGAAAATAATATCACTTGGAAAAATAATGTTAACACTATATAATGACCGTGTAAATTTTTTCTTTAATTTGTCTTTATTGACAAATGTTCTAAAAAACCTGTTGTCAATGCTAATCGAATTGTTCGTAAAGCACATGATTAATAAAACAATATAACGAGATGGCTTATACAAATTTTCTATTTGACATATTAGATGTCAAGCTAAGAAGATAAAGAAGATGAGAACAACATATGAGATATTGTTGAAGTCAATAAAAGCTAGATTTAGATATTTATCTAAATAATCTCAAAAATTAAGTATTACTAAAATCCAAGAAAAGAAACCATATGACTGTAGCTAAAAGAAAATAGTTTCTAAATTAGCAAAGTAGTCATAATAAGAGGAATTTATGAAATACCTCTATAAGAAGAACATGGATAAAAGTAAATTTGATTTACTAGATTTTTTCATTATCACCTATATAGTAGATTCAGATCAACTATTAAGATTTGTTCTTCATTACATTTTATATAATTCTTGGAAAATACTTAATTATGTAGAATGATCTCTACTTGTTGGCACCAGAAAACCCATCTCAATTAATGTAGTGGGAGACATTAAGATGTCCATAAGAAATAATTGTTATTTAATGCTGAATATGGTGTTTTTAGTACCATAGGAGAAATTCAATTTCTCTAACTTTATTACTAATAAAATGTTCATATAGTATGAATATTTTAGTACTAAATTTTTATTTTCAAAATTGTTTGAAAAGTTCAGCCGAAAAATAAGAATAATTTGTATGTGTTAAATTGTTAACATATAAAATACTACACAGTGAGATATTCAGGATTATAGAATCCAGAATATAAAGACAATTTATATTCTCCTAAAATATGATGCTTGTCTTTGGCATTCAAGATTGATTCTGATCAATTTGAATAAAAAGACTACTACGAAGTGATTCTCTAAATGTTAGAGTTAATTACTTTATATGTCTTAAGATCTTGCCTTTCATGCAAGATAATTAATAGGTTTTTGTTGGAAAAGCCTACAGGCCAAAGAACACTGATGAATATTTCATCACTCTAGCTGATGATTATTCAAGAAATAAGTATCGTAACCTAATGCAACATAAGTCTGAATATTTTGAAAAGTTCAAGGAATATAAGACTCAAGTTGAAGGTCAATTAGGTAAATCTATCAAGACACTATGATCAGATCACAGTGAAAAGTACATGAACCATATGTACTAAGACTAATTGATAGAAAGTGAGATTTTATCTCAACTCTAGCACAAAGTACAATTGTGTGAAATTGTGCTGTAAGAGGAGAAACAAGACCTTGTTAGACATGGTCAGAACAATAAAGAATTACACGTCATTATCAGACTCTTGTTAGGATATACAATATAGATTGTATAGTGAACATCATTATATCTAAAAGGTGTCCATGAGACAACTTTGAGATTATAGAAGAGTAGTAAAGTTAGTTTACAACCCTTCGAGTTTTGAGAGTTTTAAGCATACATGCTGAAACTTGAATATGTTCCATAGTGTTGAAAAGTTGGTTCCAAGTGAAGCCACTAAATAGTTAATAAAAGTTGTTAACAATTTAATTACATTTGATAGTCAAATGGATCCTAGTCATGAATTGGATAAGCCTCATCGTAGTGGGAGAGTTATGAGATGACCCGACCGTTACAAGAGCTTATATGAAGCCTAAGTTGTCAAATTAGATGACAAAATGTAGGGTTTCTTGACCTCAAAGTTGAAATGAGGGTCAATGACAAAGACTAGTAGACCAAAGTCATAAATCTCGAGATAGAGTAGATGTACTCATCTTTATCTAGAACTTGTAGATATTCGTGATGGGGTAAAACCCATAGGTTTTGAATATATCTACAAAAGTAAAAGATTTGTAAATAAGAAGGTACAAACCTTCAAAATAAGACTAATGACAAATATAGATGGAGAAAGTAAACTTTGGATAAACTTTCTCATTTGTTGTCATATTAGAGTATATAAGCATTTCCTAATTCATTGTTGCATATGAGATATGTCAAGTGAAGGTTTAAGAAATCTTTTTTGAAAAGAAGTCTTAAAGAATGCATTTACAAATCAATTACATGAGTTCAATTTCAAAAATCAAAAGCAAAAGGTTTGCAAGCAGTAAATGTTCATTTATGAAATGAATTTGATCACTAGGTTTTTGAATGTAAGGTTTGATAAAAGTATAAAAAACTATGACTTTGAATAAATATTAATGATATTGTATAGACAAGAAAATCATTAATTACTTAGTGGAATTTTCTCATATTTTATGTGGATGACTTATTACCCATTGTGAATGCTGTAAGATTTGAATCCAACATAAAATGTTGACTACCTAACCAATTCCAAATGAATGATTTAAATTACTGGGTATGTCCTAAAATAGAGTTTTCGAGGACAAAATGTTATTTATGTCTCACACATCTTATATTGACAAATTTGTTGTCAAGTATATGATGTAGTACTTCAAAAATGATAATGTATCATTCTTACATGAAGTTTAGATTGTCTAAGGAATAGTGTCCTAAGCCATTTCAAAATGTTGAGAACATAAGATTGACTATCTACGTTTGAGTGGGAGAAAATCTAATGTACAGTTGAGACATGACATTTGACAGTAAAATTGGTTAACATTTATTAGTTTACCCAATGGTATGACCATTGCACGGAAAAATAAAAACATTTCTCAAAATATCTATGGATAAATTGAGAAATTATATTTTTGTGTATGAGGTTAAAGATTTGATCTTTACGAGATGCACTGGTTTTAACAAAGATTTATGGAAATCTATGTCTACCCTAGATGATGGAGTATGGTATGCAAGTTAAATGTTCTTACTTATGAAGTAAAGAACTTGCATAACTCAAATAATTTCTTATTGGTCTGAAAGATGTTTCAGATATAGTTAAGCCTAAAACGTTTTATGTAATGGCTAAACTTAAGGAACTTAGATAACATCAATATATAGGGTATCCTGAGAGAGAAAGAATCGTGGTAGGACCAAGATGACTTTTAATTGACAATCGTTTTGATCTATATAAAAAGACTTTCCATGCTAAAGGGTTTGAAAGTCACCTAGAATGTCTAGGATTATGAGACATGTCTCATCTTCACTAGGGCAAGTGGGAGAACATGTTGGGTGTAGAGTATGCCCTAGGATACATGTCTCACCGGCTTTAGTGCAAGTGGGAGATTGTTGGGATTTATGCCCTAAAGCCTCGTAATTAATTAATAATTATTTGATAATTATTTTATTATTATTATTTGCAATTTATAATATTCATTATATAAATAAAATCCAAGGTTATTAGTGTAATCTTGAACTGTATGTAGTTGACATACGGGAGGATCATGTTCAAGTAATAACCTAAAGGGTCTATAGTATATGGATAAGGTTGGGTGCCTTATCCTGATAACACTATTGATACGGCCCACTTTGTAATTGTTACAAATGATTTGATCCAAATCATTCATGTAGAGACATGTGAGTGGGGGTATCCTATACAATGAGTTTGTATAAGACTGGACCACGAAATATATAATCTCTCTTTATAAATCCGTTATTTGAGAAGATTAATATTTCACAGGATGATCATATGTGACTCGATCTTAATCCTGAGTGAGTTATGAACTCCTGCCTGTGAGGGCTCGTCCTTTGATTTGTATGGGTGAGAATGGCCTTTATAGCCGATTCAATAAGCCTACCATTTTGGGGACTTGACCAAATAGGGAGTTAGGAACATAAGTTTCACAAGATGGAATTCACTTCTTCCCTATAGGGAAAGTAGATGAGTAGTTCCCTTAAGTGCTGATTTCGGGACTTGAACAATGGGGCCCCACCCTCTCACTGGCCCGAGAGGGACTTAGTTTATGGTTGGATTATAAACAAGTTGTTCATTAGAGAATCAGTGGTACTTAAGGTATAAGATGTAATTACAGGGGTAAAACGGACTTTTGACCCAGCTGTAATTACGAACAACTCGTGAAGGATCGACTTGCATGTAATGGTTATATCCATGGACACAACTTGTCTTACAGTGCATGAGAGTGCAACTCTAGGCCTATAGTGGAGTGACCTAGAGTTAATGAATGAAAGTCAATTAATTAATGAGTTTAATTAATTAATTTTGTATCATTGGAGCTTATAAATCTGTAGGTCCATAAGGCCCTTGCTAGCTCATAGTAACACTAAAAGGATCAATTTAGTTGAAAGAAAATTTGAAATATTCAAATTAATATTTAATATATTTGATATATTAAATGTAGAAGAGTAAAATATATTTATTGTATTTGATACATTAAATATTAGAGGAAATAGTTTATGTATATGATACATTAATATTAAAAACTATATACTTATGTTATTTGAATGTGATTCAAATTGGTTTAAAGTATATTATAAAAGATCAATTTTATAATATTTGAATAAGATTCAAATAAATATAAAATACATATTTTAATATATTAGATATTAAAATGTATTTTATAAAATAAAATTAATTCCTAAAAGCCTTATTATAAATAAGACATTTAGGTTTAGCCAAAAGGTTGGCCAAACACACTACTCACCCTCTGCAGAGAGAATTGTTCTCTCATTCTTTCAAAGAGCTCCCACAAGCCTTGGTCCCGTGTTCGAGTCATAGCGAGGAAGATCTCGTGGAAAAAGGAACACAAGAAGATGATTGATCTTCAAAGAGTTCAGAGAGAATTGTTCTCTCATTCTTCCAAAGAGCTCCCACAAGCCTTGATCCCGTG
This sequence comes from Herpetospermum pedunculosum, assembly GCA_028017165.1. Lineage (NCBI taxonomy): Eukaryota > Viridiplantae > Streptophyta > Magnoliopsida > Cucurbitales > Cucurbitaceae > Herpetospermum > Herpetospermum pedunculosum. The sequence goes on along the minus strand of CM051527.1, from coordinate 30,213,785 downwards.
TTCGAGTCATAGCGAGGAAGATCTCGTGGAAAAAGGAACACAAGAAGATGATTGATCTTCAAAGGTAATTGTATTATATGCTTAACCTGTATTTTAGTTTAATTCTAAATAAATCAAATGAGTAACGATTCCAAACGCTTCCGCTGCGGGGAATGAAGAGTTCATTCCCTTCACCCAGCTACCTACCCGGTCTTATCTCCAAGATTGTAGGCTTATTGAGTCGGCGATCTCGAGCCACTCTCACCCATACAAGTCAAAGGATAAGCCCGAATAAACAGGAGTTCATAGCGTGCTCAGGATTCAGATCGAGTTACCTAGGTCATCATATGAAAAAATCGGTGTTTACAGTAAACGGAGTTATAAAGAAAGAGCGACTTGTTTCGCGGTTTAGTCTTATGCAAACTCATTGCACAGGACGCCCTCACTCGCATGTCTTCACATGAACGATTTCGGATCACATCGTTTGTACTATGCAAAGTGGGCCGCGTCCAATAGTGTCCCCAGGATAAGGTACCCCAGCCTTATCCCTATACTATAGACCGTTCTGGCTATTACTTGAACTTGATCCACAATCATGTCACACATGAAGTTCAAGTATACAACCTATAGCCATGAGTTCTTTGTTTACTAGAGTTAGGTTCAAAGTAAACGCAATTCACTTTATTCAATAACAACTTTACTGAATAAATCTCAATAACAATTTTATTGCAAAATAGAATATACATTCAGTTTACAAACCACGAGTTTTAGGACATAAAACCCAACACTGTGAATGTTGGTTACCTCGAGAATTTTGATGAGATCCATCCCCTGGTTGAGTCTTTATTTTCTGTTGAGTCAGTTGAGTCTTTTGTTTTGTTTGAGTCTGTTGAGTCTTTTTTCTTTCCATATATCAAAAAAACCAAAAAAATAACAACTTTGTCCGGCTACCACGAGAAGTCGAAGAGCTTGCTTATCTTAGCAGGTTTTGTTGATTGAAGGAAGACGGGGTCGAAGAAGTACGAGAATTTCTACGTACCTTGGTAGCGTGGAGGACACGTCGAACATAACGACGTTAAAAAAATTGCGCTTCTTGGGAGGCCACCCATGAGTTTTTAAATTCTCGTCTTTACTTTTAGCTTTTACTTTCATAGCTTAGTTTTCTTGCTTTCTTTTGTAGGGGTTTTGACCTAAGGAACGACATAGTTGGGCAAAGACTGTGTTGCTCCAATCACTAGCCTCGCAAAATTCAAGGAAGGTTTTCTGTTTCCTTAAATTTTGCGCTTTTAACTGCTTAGTCTGAAGTGTTAATACATAGAGGACTATGTATCTTTTTAGGTTGGGGGTGGAGTTGTCTGTTGGATTTCTGTAGTTGTTGAGCTGTAGAGATTCTGAATTTGAAGTGCTTTGGTCTGTTGTTGCATGTTGTTCGATGAGGACAATCTATGAAATGCTTTTAAATTCTTCGTATTTGCATATCTAGAAAAACATGAGATTGTATGTGCTAGTTGAGCATTTTTTTAAAAAAATTAAAAAATTTATGTTGCTCCCTTGCATCTATCGAGCACATAGCATTTTATTCTTGGTTTTGTAGGCTTAGAATTGTCTTATCTAACCTGAAATCATGTTGTCACCCCGAAAGGCACCCCTAGGGAAGGCTTGATGCATGATAGGTTGTAATGAGTTAATCGTTTTATAGCGAAGCTATTGCCTAAAAAAAAAAGAGGCTAAACATGTAAATAAAAATTCCAAAGATGCTCCTCCTTCTTAGAATCGGGACTAAGAAGTGAGCATTAGTCCTTAAAAATGTGAAGCTTGCTCGTAGTCAGATACGTTGTGCAGTGGAACTGCGGGTAAGCTGGAACGAAGGCAAACTTGACATGTTAGGCTCTCTTGGAAAAGTAAAAAAAAAAAAGAGAAAAGAAAAGTAGTTCAAGAACAAAATAAAGAGTACAAAGTACTCAAGAAAAAAGAAAAATTTAGGCCTTTTAATTTGATACTCTCTTGATTGTTGAAAAGTCATAGACTGTTCTTTATTGCTAGAAGTAGGGGAAAAACCAGATGTAGGGTTGCATATGGTTTTTCCGAGTCTATAAGAGCTAGAATAGGGTGGCTAATCACACACACGCGTGAGGGAGTAGCAGTTTAATTTTTGAAATGTTCTCAGCTTGTGCATGCAATCAATTGTTCTCTTTTGTTGTAAGTGCCTTGCTTTCATAAGCATGGAGGTTAGAGTCGGGAGCATGTAATTTCATTATGTAGCCATAATTCAGAGTTTGCTTTCCTCGAGGACTTGCAAGATTTAGGTTGGGGGTTTTGATAGCTCTCATTTAGAGCTATTATTTGCTCCCTAATTATGGTTAAATACCGTGTTTATTTGTGTTTAATTGCCTCTGTTATAGGTGTTTCGCGGTAAAGAGCTCGTGGAGTCCAAGGACGTGTTTCGGTGCTAAGAAGGGCATTTTAGAAGCTTCGGAAAGCAACCGGGCAAAGAAGAGAAGCTAATGACCAAAGTTTCACTTTTGGTCCAACGTCTCGACGCTACTCCATCAGAATTTCAAGAAAAACCCGAGAGCAAGGGTCGAGCATCAGCATCGAGACGCTGGCCAAGAGCGTCTCGACGCTCCGAACGCGTGCGCGCTGGAATTTTCGTCCGTAGCGTCTCGACGCTACGACGATTATAAAAGCTTTCTTCTCCGATTTTTAGGTCATCTTCTTCATTCCCCCATTGTTGTAAACTCCGATTTTGGAGCTAAAACTCCATTTTCTTCCCATTTGTTATATATCAAAGCTTAAACTTCTTGATTTAGCTTGATTTGCACAACGGACAACTAAGATAAGTGCTCTAATTTGAGTTTATGGGAACTTTGATGCAATTAGTGAGAGTTTAGTTCTTTAATTTACAACTTAGCATGACTGATTGGGCATTTACTTCTTCCGCTTTAATCCCTATTTAACATGTGTAAAAGATTGATTGACGCTCATGAATTTATGCATGTTATATTGTTAAGAGATTAGTGACGTCGTGCCTCTCCTAATTTCCAAGGTAACACGAGTTAAGTTGAGCCATAGGTGACATAGGCTTCCTTGTTGATCTTTGGTTGTATTAACTTACCTTGAAGAAGTAGATAAATCGGAATATTAACTTAGGCTTCCAGGTTAAACATCCATCGTAGTGTTCCCGTTACTGTCAATTAACCAATATGGAACGTTGTCCCCCAGTTGATTGATTGCCAGGTTTAATTAGAATCGAACATCTGTCTCTGTTTTCTAATTAATTTAGGATTGATCACCTTAGATTAATTAAAGATTAGTCTAATTAGAACTCCACGTTTCTATTTAATTATTTGGGTTACTTGTATTAGCAGTTTCGTGCAAGCAAATTATGTGTTCGATTATGTTTTTTGCTAAGTATGTTTGAATCCCAATGAACTAAGTCGCATCAAAGTGATCCCGACCCTCAAATTAGGAGCACATGTTACATTTTAATTTTCCGTTAGCTATTTTTCTGCTTGTTTTAGTTTTCTTTAACCAATCCCCCTTTTACTTATCGTTTTAGTTTGAGTTTTAATTAAAAAGCAAATAGAAATTAATTAGGAGAAGTTAATTTAGGTTCCCTACGGATCGACCTGGTTACCACTGTTTTACAAGTTGCCAATATTTATAAATGTTATTTTGGCGGGACTCGACACCCCGAACATAGTGAACATTCCAAAAATCCACTACCATACCGCTGCATATGCCCCATCCAACCCATTGAGAAACCATTGCAGCCGGTCCTCTTGCATCAGGGTCGGATACTGTTTTGCCAGGCCACACTTGTAGCCCCCCATATGTACATCTGTCACACGGACACGCCGATCATTTTACATACATCGACAACTCATGCCATATTTGGCTAATCCGACCAAAATAGGAAGCCACTGTCTCACATTTTCATTGTTTGCACTCGCCAAGAGAATACTTCAATTGACATATGTGTGCACAATTCACCACGCATAATTGCCATTTCACCGTCGTCCACAACTCTAGAGCATCATCATAATACGAGAGAGTCGAACGAATAGACGACTTTATCGTATTCATCAGTCAATCCACAATCATTGAGTTGACAATACACCAATGATCAAGTTTGTCATCATCTTCCTCGAGGGGGTAAGATAGTCCCATCTACAAACCGATACTTTATTTTTGCCCACAATGCAATATGAATTGCCCGAGCCCATTCCTCGTAATTATCTCCCTTCAACTACATACGGGTAACGAGATTACCTGGGTTGTCATTAGACTCGAGGTGATACACATCGATCTTCTCCTCTCCCCCATTCAACTTGATTCTTTCTTCAACACCTGTCATCTGATCACAAATTGGAAGGCTCGAAACAGTCCAGTTAAACAATCGTCGTTGCCGAACCCCGCTAATGCCGATCACTTTCTCGAAAAACAGATCCCCAGATCTCACGTCGCAGCCGCCGAACTCTCGGACCAGCCATCGCAAACGTCGCTGCTCTCTCGGACGAACTGGCGCAGATCTCTTGGGACAGACTGTCGCGCCGCTTGCTCTCTCGAAAACCGCCGCCCCTCCGACCGCTCGAAATAGTCCTGTCGTCGCTGCCGCTTTCTCTAGGGTTTTTTTTTAAAAATACCTAAAGTTCTGATACCTATGCTAAACGATATATTTGTCTTATCTTATTCATCTTCCAAAAAGGTAAATATATATATATATATATATAATACATGGTCACATATCCACATATTTATCTATAGTAAATATGCTATCCAAAAAAAAAAAAAAAAAAATATCTATAGTAAATATCTTAACAGAAAGTGAAGCTGATCAAATTGGGTTTAGAAGTAAGAAATGAAATGTTAACTGATGGGGTTGAAGGATGAATGAAAACGCTCACCCACGTGCATTTGAACCCCTGTAATTGTAATGGTTGCTGCTGTGGAAAAAGTGGGAAAAAAGAATTACAGATATAAAACTCCGTCGGCCCAGTCTCCCATCTCTCTCTTCGTTTCTCTCGTCCCCATCCGATATTATCCTAATTTAGACCATTTTTATTAATTAAATTTCTGCAAATTCATTGTCTTCCCCATCTGGGTTTCTCTCCCCTTCTCCATATTCATCTCTTTCTGTCTTGGATTTCACAGATCGTCTTGGATCGTTTCAGCTTTCTGTATTTTTTCCCACCTCAAAGGTAGAAATCTTGTTTTTCAATTTTGTTTTGTTTAAGTTCATGTTTTTTTTGGGGGGCTTTGTTTATATGTTGATTGTTCACCTAATAGTTGTTAATTCGGGTTATTTTTGGTGATTAATTAAGCTCTGTATGGCCTGTGGGATCGGAAGTTCGAGTTTCTAAGATTAATTTGAGCTGTTTACCTTGTTGTTAGCATTTAGTTATCCCCCACGAACAGATTTAGGGCTTTCTTTGAACCCTTATGAACGATTTTCTGCTTGGTTTTAGGAGGGTTTGGTTGGGGAAGGTATGTGAACTAGGAACTACCCTCTGTGTTGTTCAATTTCAATGGGGGCGTTTACATTTTCTTGGTATGCAATTTGGGTAAGTTGGAAGGCTCTTATGAACTATACTTTTGATTGATTTGGGGGTTGTGTCTATTAGGGCATATTTTGGCTTTGCTTGTATGATACTGATTACCTTTAAAGTATGTACTTGAGTGTCTGGACCAGCTCTTGTGCATCTCGACTATTCTTACGTGATAGTATACTCTTCTTTATTCCTGATCGTGGGCAGTGCTAGTGTTTGGCTTTTGCCACTAAGAAATCTTGACCATTTTGATACAGATTTGATGTCTCGAACTATTACATTCTGCTGCACGGGGAATTAAGTAATTTCTATCATGGAACTACTTGGAGGCAGTCACATGATGGGATGATCTCGTTGTGCATTTAATGAAAACTTACTTTGGGAATAGCAAAACATGAATGATGCTCTCTTGCATAGTGATTACTTTTTTTAGAAGATAGTTTTGGAGATCTTTGATTGTAATAAGTGAAGAGGATTGAGCTTAATCTTTCTAATGCTTTGTGTTGTATGTGGAGTACAGAAGACTTCTATTTTTTTTTTTTTTTGGAATTGGTGTGGAAGTAATTACTTGAACTTTTGTAGGTTGGGGTGTAAATTTTTATTGTACCTAATATGTCCCATTACCACGGGGATGATACTGATTACATGGCTGATGAGTACGAAATGGAAGACATTGATGATGATATGGATGATGAGTATCATGATAGAGAAGTGGAAGGCTCAGATTCTGATGCTGATGAATTCAACTCGGTTTGTGATATATTGATAAACTATTGGATTTAGATTTACACATACTGATCTCTATATGACCTCCAAATTTTTGCGTTCATGTGTTATGTCTTGTATATGTCGAAGTTACTCTGTTGTCTAATTTGTATCAATTCGTAATGTTGGGCTTATTGAATATTTGAATTCTGAATGGCATATACAGAATAGTAGAATAGTTGATACCACTGCAGCTCAAGCGAGAAGAGGAATAGACATTCAAGGCATTCCTTGGGAGAGACTTAGCATTACTAGAGAGAAGTACAGGAAAACTAGGCTTGAGCAGTACAAGAACTATGAAAATATCCCTAATTCAGGAGAAGGGTCAGAGAAGGTAAATGTCATCCCATCCCATGCCTTTCCACCTGACTTCTAAGTTGTGAGCTATATTTTCCATTGTTCATTCCAATGTTTTTTATTTATGGCTTTTTCAATAATGACGTGAACAGGATTGCAAGGCTACTGAGAAAGGATGCTCATACTATGAATTTCGCCGAAATTCAAGATCTGTGAAATCAACCATTCTTCATTTTCAGGTTTACTTGATCAAGTCTTCTGTGAAATTGACCTGATTTTTATTAGTCTCTGTTGGTGTAAATTTTATGCTCCTTTCAATGCTTACAGCTTATCCTTTCTTTGTGACAATTGTAAGACCTTTTTGTAACTTCCTTGGCTTGGGTTTTTTGTTTATTATCCATCCTCTTTTGTAATTTCATTCCATTATTGAAATTAATTTCTCGTCGAAAGAAAGTCTTTTGTTTTTACCATGGGAACATATATTTTTTTATTATTATTCTTTAGTGATCTTACTGTGACTAATTTAGGACCTCTTGTAGAAGTGGAATTCACTTTCCTTTTGTTTGCAGAGTATGGCCATCAAAACCAAGATTTATGTTTGACATTTATGTTTCCAGTGTTTACTTAGATGTTTTAGCATGGAATAATTCATTGGTGTATGCCATAGCATAATCTCCTTCCTTTCTCTGTCATACATTGTAATATTTATTTAAATTTGATGCCTGTGGCTGAATCAAATTTTTTGTTGTTTGATAATAGTTGAGGAACTTAGTATGGGCGACATCAAAGCACGATGCATACCTCTTATCACATTTTTCTGTAATTCATTGGTCATCATTATCGTGCACCAAGTCTGAAGTTCTCAATGTTTCGGGACATGTGGCACCTACGGAGGTAAGTGTATTGACTGCACGATAAGCTTGCCATATTATTAATCTTCACTTTGTGTTGCTTTAAAGTTTAAACTAATGAGTCTGATGTAATACAGAAGCACCCTGGGAGCTTATTGGAGGGATTTACACAGACACAAGTCAGTACACTTGCAGTGAAAGATAAGCTGCTTGTTGCTGGGGGATTTCAGGGAGAGCTTATTTGCAAGGTAAATTATTCATCTATTTTATTTTGACAAGAACAACACTATTTCATTGCTATCAATATTAGAAGATACAAAAAGAGAGGCGGGACATAAGGCATCTCTCTAGCCTCGTGAAGGGGACTGATGAGTAACATCCCCAATCTACGTTGATGAGAAAAGTTGAGCATACAAAACCCATGTAAAGCACTTCAACTCTAGGCTGCATACGGAGTGTTGTTCAAAAATTTTGCCAAAAACCTCAACGCTCATCCTGAAAAATCTTCTTGTTCCTCTCTATCCAAATAAACCATAAATGGGTTTAGAAGAATTTTCCATAACATTGTAGCTAATAGTATGTTTGGAATAACTTTTGAAAAAAATGCTTTTTAAACAAAATCAATTTTTCTACAAGTACCTTTGGAAAAATTAATAGTTTTAAAGTGTGTTTATTATAACTTCTTGAATGATTTTAGTTGATCGAACGAGTTTTTTTTTTAAAAAGTCTTAATAAATAAAAAGAACTTTAAATTTTTTGGATTAATTTAAAAGCTAATTTTGAAGAAACTCTTGAGAGATGGATTATCCAAAAATGACTTTCAAGTGCATAGCCAATTTATTTTTAAATATGTAGTAAGAAAAATACCTATTTATAACTAATATAATCACTTTTGAATACAATGCAACCAAAAGAATAAGAAAGGATTTTTTTTAAAAATGTAAGATATAAAAACATTTGATTCCTCCTTTCCATCCAAATGTGCCATAATAAAGCCCTAGCCCCACAATTCCAAAAAAATGTTAACCTATTTGGGAGACTTCCACCAACTAATCGTCTATAGACTTCGGCAAACAACCATGAAAATCAAAAGTTTCCATCAGGAAGTTCCAACCGCTGCCAACTCCAGAGCACATGGTCCAAATCCTTAGATGCACATTTTACACGAAGCACACCATTGCGGGCCCAATAGCATGGTGGAGGAAATGGAAGTCCTCTTGATGAAATCAATAGTGTTTGTCCTCCACTTTTTAGACACAGAAGCTAATGTTCTTTGGAAGTGTAACCTTCCACAATGAAGCAAAAAAGGCTTTGGAGGGGGAGAACCACACAAGAGGGAAAAATAAAAAAGAAACAGAAAAGAAATCTCATTTGGTCCTTCTCGCTGGCTGAAAAGGAAAAAGGCTTGAGATATTAGAAAGCTGCCTGTTACTGACTCATAGCTTACCAAGCTTCTGATCCATTTTGTCTTGGTTTCGCGTAGTTAGTCTTCTTATTCTTCTGATCCAAGACGAAAAGAAAATGCCAATAATAAAGAGTTTGAAGAAGAGACCTTAGAGACTACCTACACTATTGAAAGAAAATGGTGAAACCAAAATAATGAGAAACAGAATTCTCAGAAGGAGGACACTGGTTTATAGGATAGGAGAAAATTTCAAGGTAGATAGGAAATAGAGGTGAAGGAACTCCAAATAATAATAATAATAAGCAACCAAGGCACCCCAATTGAAATTTTAACATCTTGAGAAAAGGTATGATAACTAGAGGAGATGGCCTCCGAAGGGTTACCGTGCGTGTTTGTAGCCCCACAACTTGATACCCACTCCAAATCAAGCCCTCTATTTTCTCATGTTGATCCTATGACACAAAGTGTTAGGCTCTTAAGAGAAATGCCATAACCATTTAGCTCAAAGTGTCTCATTACAAACTCTCAACTTACCTATATTCAACCTACCTGACTCAACTGGTCTTGAATCCCATTTAACCAAATGAGAACCCTTGGCTTCCTCAATTCTCTTCAATCAAAACTCTCCCAAGATTCAACCTACAACAAATAGAAGAGGGGGGGGTCTTAAACTGGGACAGGAAATAGATATATCTCGGATCCCACAATATACCAGCTGAATAAGAGGTGACCTACTTGGGGGGGTGATCTCCACCCCGACCCTTGCTTGTAATTGGCTCTTTCTTAATATATTTCCTTGATGTTTCTTATCAAAAAAAAAGAGGTGACCTACCATCCTTAAAGAGGAATGCTTTGTTTCCCTCTAGGAAAGAAGTTTCTGAAACTTTTCAGCCATTGGGTTCCCAAATGACAAATAGGAGGAGTTTGCCAAAGAGTATGCCCTAAATGGATGGTAGGAAAAGTGGCAAGAGCAACTGAACCCAACAATAGACGCCCATCTAAATAACCTAGACAAGTCGCAATCGATGCCAACTGTCGAACCCTTGTTCTATAAATCTTGAGCTCAAATATGAGTTCAAACATTTCTTATCCAAAAAAAATATGAGTTCAAACACAACCAAAATGTTATTAAGTTTAGCCCACCCAAGCATACCTCAATTGGTTAGGGCATTATATGCTTGACCAAAACGTCCAAATTCTCACCTCCACATGTTGTTGAACTAAAAAATAATAATATTATTATGTTTATCAAAAGAATCCTCCGAAGAAGATCATACTATTTACAAACTAAAGATGAGAGAGATGGATTTCTTTCTCTCCCCAATTTGTCCTTAATGATTTCACAGTTCTTTTGAAAGAATGCTATCATGGTCAAAACTAGAGATGGATTTCTTTCTCTCCCCAATTTTTCCTTAATGATTTCACAGTTCTTTTGAAAGAATGCTATCATGGTCAAAACGAAAGACCGTTTTCCTAATCTCCTCTATAGAGAGAAGAGGGTTTCCAACCTTTCCCTATCTCTCCCTAGTAGAAATGAGACATCAATCTATACTGGGCAGGGAAAAAATGGATAGTGAGTGTTAATTCTTTTGTTAGCTACCGTTTATAAGAACTTGACTTCTTTAGGGACCTTTCTAGATTATTTTTGTGACTTATATTTCCAGCTTGGAGGAATTAGAATTCCCCACTGCAGATATATGAGTGATTCCACCTGAGCTTTTAAGATTCCAAAGCCAATTGTCTGAGTTTTGAGGAAAGGCTATTCCCTCTAGCTTCGTGATAAGGCCTGCCCATTTTATTAACTCTCAAAAATATTATATTAAGATGGTTTTTCACTGAGTTATGTGATTATAATTATTATTATTTTGGGTATTGTTTTCATATTGTTTTTACCTTGCTTTATTTTGCAGCATCTAGATCGACCAGGTGTTAGTTTTTGTTCCAGAACAACTTACGATGATAATGCTATAACTAATGCTGTTGAGATATATACCAGCACTAGGTATTTTTTTCATTCTGTATTGGTTAAGCAGGTATTTGTACATTTTTCCTTCTGTGAACATTATTGAACGTATTCCAAAATTTCCAGTGGTGCCGTTCATTTCACTGCTTCTAATAATGATTCTGGAGTCAGAGATTTTGATATGGAGAAATTTCAGCTTTCTAAGCACTTCCGTTTTCCTTGGCCTGTTAATGTGAGTCCTCTGAATTCTACTTTTCTGTTTTATAAACAAGTGAATAGTTGTGTTTTCCCGTTTTCAGTTGGTTAATTAATAATTTATCTTGAGTTTCTCTTGTGTATATGATATTTTATTCTCAATTGTTTAGAAAACTCATGGCAATGTGGTGGAATCATAGATCGTTCTTTTTTTTTTTTTGTAATGCTGAAAGTTACAAAAGGTTTAGTGAGTATAAAGATAATTTACGTGGAATTTTTTGGTGATATTCCATGCTCGACCCTGGTTTTGATGGAGATGTTCATTTAAGCTTGTCTGTATCTGTGCAAATATTTGTACATTATCATAAACTTGAGGCTCATATTCATAATCTAATGGGTCATATTGTTTTTGTTTTGCATAAATATTTCAGCATGCTGCCTTGAACCCAGATGGTAAACTTCTTGTGATTGTTGGTGACAATCCTGAAGGTTTAGTGGTGGACTCACAAACTGGAAAGGTACTCGTAAATACCGTCAGCACGATCATCCTTTTTGTAAATCATCTGCTGACTTATTAAGTACATGATCTTTGCAGACAGTTGCACCTCTGTGTGGGCACTTGGATTTTTCATTTGCATCAGCATGGCATCCCGATGGCTTTACCTTTGCCACTGGGAACCAGGACAAAACTTGCAGAATTTGGGATGTAAGAAATTTATCAAAGTCGGTTGCTGCTCTGAAAGGAAACCTTGGAGCCATTCGGTCCATCCGCTATTCCTCCGACGGTCAGTACATGGCAATGGCAGAGCCAGCAGACTTCGTTCATGTGTTCGACGTGAAAACCGGGTACGAGAAGGAGCAAGAAATTGATTTTTTCGGAGAGATCTCTGGTGTATCGTTCAGTCCAGACACAGAATCACTTTTCATTGGAGTATGGGATCGAACGTATGGTAGCCTTCTTGAGTATCACAGACGCAGAAATTACAGTTACCTCGATTCGCTGTACTAAGTTTGGAAGTAAAAAAAACAAACAAACGTGCAAATAAGATGGGTGGTGAAAATGAAAACTGTTTAATTAACATAGTAACATGTAGTGGATATGTTGTTGTAAGTGTATATTTAGTATGTTGTGAAACAAATAGCCTTATCTATTCTGATTTGATGACACTTGGGTTTTGAAGAGACAATTTGAGAGTGTAATGCAGAAGGGAGTGTAAAGAAAGGCTTGTGGGGATGATAATGAAATGAATAGATGGCCAGGGTGTCACCTCTTTGCAAATCAGTGCTCACAAATTTCTGGGTTTTTTTTTTTTTTTTATTTTTATTTATTTATTTAGTAGTGCCCAAATTTTTGTTATTAAAAACGTCAGACTTACAAATGTTGCATTTTTATTTTTTTAACCGTTTGAGATGACAATGAGCTTGTTTCTTTGCCAAGCCAATTTCAAAATGGTACAACAAAATCAATGGATTCATCTGTTTAAGAAAAAATTGAAACTAACCAAACGAATGGAAGAAGCCACCCATTTTAAATTGGATGTAAATGTATATTTATTTCCAAACAATTTAGGGCGCTTTTACTTGTGATGGTGTTTACTTCCTCCTTCGTCCAATCGCAATCAACTATTGATTGTGTTTACTTATCTGTAATCCGTTATAACCAACACAGGTTGTTTACGATAATGCTATTTTTTAATATTAAACAAATCTACCAAATTGGGAAACCGCGCTCAGATTAATTTCAGACCCTTTCTCTCCATCCCATTTTTAAATAGAGCAAACTCCTTCGTCTTCCTCCTTAGTCTTCTAGCATTAATGGTGATTAGATTTTAAACAAATTTGGGATCTAATCTTTGCACATCTTGAAACGAATCTAGTAGGTGTTCGCGTAGTAGATTTCAAAATTATAGTGTAAATGACACCTGAATGGACAGGTGACATGCTAACGTGATCTTCAAATATATCTAGTAACATAATTGGTATCAGGAAGTGTTCAAAATATTAGAAGAAAACATTCTTTATTACTCATGCCCGATGATGTACGAGGTTCCTCGGTTGGAGTCACTGAAAATAAGGAGAAGGGGAGAAGGTCGTCTTGACTACCCCAACGACAGATGTTGGGGAAAATGAATGTCGTGGAGGTAAAGTAGATATGGGCGAGCCGAGCGGAGTTAGAAGAGGAAGCGGGCGGAAGGAAGTGGTACGCCACTGATAATCCTACTGCCTGATTTCGAGATTTCGATAACGAGTAGGGTTAAAGTCTCCTCTTTTTTGTTTTTTCAATAATCGGTAGGTTTTTTTTTATTTCCTTTTTAGTAATATTTTGTAAACACTGTGTCACGTTGCGAATGATTTGTATATGGAAAGACTCATTTCTTTCGTTAAATACTATCGTTTGTGTGTTTACAACATTTTGAAACGATGGCCAATATTAACAACTAGGTGCGTGCATCAATCCCTGACATCTCGCATGAATCCGAATCATTAGTTTAGTAAATAGAGAATGTAGATATAAACATTGATCAGTGTTTCTAAAAAAACATTGATTAGTGGGATTTCAGAGTGAGTCAGGCGCAAATTAGGAGGGAAATGGGAGGTGCCATGTAATAATCCATCGCAATGCAATTGATCACCTATTTTGAGATCAATCAAAACCCGTAATCCGATTGTTTGATTACGGGTAAGACCCACACCTGATTACAATTGCGAAATTTGGTAAATAACTTCAAATGAGTAGCTTTATGTCACGCCAGGAGCATTACGGGCGTCGAATTGCGAGTGCGTGCAAGTAAATGCGCCCTTAGTCTTTTTTTGTTCAATTAATAGATTATTATTATTGTTTCATTTATCACGTTTTCAAAGGTTTTTTCAGGGGCAACTAGATGAATAACTCAAATGGGATAGTACCACTCGAAAAATAGCTAAACCAAAAAAAGTTTTGAAAAATAGCTAAACGCTATATTTAGCATAATATTTAAATTATCTTGGGGTAAAAAATAACCGTGTTGAGATTTATATTTTATCCTCCAACCAAAATTCCTATATATAAAAAAAAAATTGTTAGTAAAAAAAAAGAGAAAAACAAAACAAAGATCTCGAAAGAGAAATGCGTGGGCAAATAATATAGAAAAAAAATAGTAAACGTTAGATTAATTCATATTAGTTGCTAGTATAATGGTGCTACCGATTCAAACGAGGATTCAAAATCAACACACTAGTATTATTGTGTTCTTAGTTGGAATATTGAGAGAAGAACATACTAATAACAACGATGACATTGAAAATGCTTCTTCTGGGTATATAATCCTAATTGAACCGATGAAGACATTATGATAACTTTAAAATCTTGTGTATTGACAATGATACACCATCTTGATGATCTTTTTTGCATTACTACAACGCACCAACCGAATCAGAAAGCGAATCGAAAATGAAAGCTCAGGGTTGTTCATGATTTATAATGAACATCATAAAATGATTAAAAAAATATTTTGCATCCACCAAAAGAAGAATGTCAAAAACTAAATTTTAGAATATCCATGACGATTTTGGGTTCATTGTTGTTACGAAACATTTAGGGGTTTGAACACAAATGGGTCGATAAGATATAAGATATTTAAAAAATGTTTAACATAACTTTTTATTTCATTCATATCTATCCAGTACAAAAATAGGAAATAAAATAATTAGTAGTTTTACCATTCTATCCCTGTATAATGTATTTTACGTTTTTCTTCAAAAAAAAATAAAAAAAAAATAAAAAAAAATAAAATAATTAATAATGATTGGTTTGACTGATTTGAAATTAATTACTAAAATTCAAAAAATCCAAGATTTTTTTTTTTTTTTTTGAAAAAAGACTGTCATATCTACGATTTAAACTTTTCAAAACCCATTTTTTCAAGATTGAAGCTTTGTGTTGTTTCAAACCCCCTGTTACAAGATTCAAGTTTTCTACTGTCGTGTTTGTGTCGTTTCGCCATTATTTAACAACCTAAATTTCTGACACTGTTGTGTTTGTGTTTGTGTCGTTTCGTCTTTGTTTAACCACCAAAAATTCTGACACCACCGTGTTTGTTCATCTCTGGTGAGTTTTCACCGCGTTTTGTTTATTTTTTCAACGTCGTCCGCCGCCGAAACTAAGTATGTTGGTAAGTCTTCGTCATGTACTATATACCTAGTATATATTATGTAATCAATAAATATAAACAAAAAACATGCATAAACAACTTGAATGTATATAATGAAGAATATATACATGATATATATTATTAATAAATACATATAAACAAAAAACGTGCATAAACAACTTGTTATATATATGATGTACTATATTACACGTGATTATTTATATAATATAGATGATACATATTATATAATGAAGTCTATATATTATATATTACAATTTGCTATATTTAATGGGTGTAGGGTTAGAACATAATTAAGACTATATACAACTGCTATATATTATATAATAAATAAATAAAAAATGTTATCAAAAAAATAAAAAAATAAAAAATAAATAAATAAAAACAAAAAACATGGGCGAAGTCGGGGCGGAGTTAAGATAGCGATGAAGAATTATGGTGGTTAGAGAGAAGAAGAAAAATTTACGGAAGAATAAATTGATTCTTTTAATAAATGTGATACAAAATAAAATCTAATTATTAGCAAAATCTAATTAATGACAATTGATAATTAATGACAATTGATAATTTTCATAAGTAAAACCACATAATTAAAATAAATTCCTTAAATAATACAATAAATATTCGAAAAATTTAGAAATGATAAGCAAATTTATCAAACACATTTGTGAAAATATGGGTTAAAGAATAATCCATTTGTATAAAATTCTCAAACCTTTATGTATTGTTTAAATCTGGAAACATATCAACATTGCATACATTAAATATGAACCTTCCAAACAAATTCATAGGATGAAACCTAAAAATGTAAAGCTACAGCCAAACCCAAATTCATTCAAGAAAATAATTTTAGACTATCACAGTTGCTTGTTTTCAATCTATTTACTTTCCAATCTCCACAATTCTATAATCAATTATGCATAATACCTTGAAGCAATAACACCAATTGTGTTCGAAGCAGAAACAACAACACACTCGAAATCACTCGAAATCTTAAAACAAAGAGAACAGAGTAATTTCAATCCCTCATTTCTTAATGCAATCGACGCATTTTCAGATTCCTCATTCGATCCACACAACTCGGACATCTTATCAAACAACACCACCATTTCTTCAACATCTGAATCACTGATTCTATCCTTCAAATAATCATCCAATTGTTTCAGCCTCTCCAAGCTCTATACCAAAGAGTTATCTCTCGTGTTACCATCTCCAGGAATGCATCTCACAATGTCGGTATACAGAAAGAACAACAATCACAAAATTATATAATCAATGACGATTTTGTCCTTATTTTGAACCTAAAACTCTATTTTGAAAACAAGATTTTGTTATAAATATAAGTTTAGGATCCAATTTTTATAGGGATTTCATTTGGTCTTACTATTTTGAAATTGACTACTAGTATAACCAACAAATTTTGGTCATCATTTGGTCTAAATGGATCTCGTTTTTATAGGGATTTATTTTGGTCTAACTATTTGAGATCATGTGTGGTTGGGTATACATTTTTGTACAATTTTATATATAGATCGATATACATTTATATACATCTATTTTCGTGTGTGTGAATTTATGAACATATTGGATATGTAGCGCATGAGTGGTTTGTTTCACTGTATTTGTTGTTATATACCCCTCAAATATGTATTTCATGTGTATGCCCTTGTTTATGAAGAAAAGAAGGTAATGTTGAGTTATGATTTTTTTTATATCACATACATGGAGATACTATATTTTTTATGTCTCTTTTGGTATGCGAGCGATGACAAGAACATGCGTAGTTGGGTATACATTTTTGTACAATTTTATATATAAACTGTGTTGTGTATATATTTATATACATTTGTTTCCGTATGTAAATTTATGAACATATTAAATATTGTTGGGTTTTATGTCCTAAAACTCGTGGTTTGTAAACAATTGTGTTTGTAAATACTCTATTTAGTAATAAAGAGTTATTAAGTTTTATTCAGTAAAAGAACTAAAATAAAGTGAAATGTGTTTAGAATAACCTATACCAATGACCAACACCCATGGCGATTCATGAGTACTTGAGCTTCATGTATGACATGATTATGGATCAGGCTCAAGTAGATAGTCAAAACGGTCTATAATATATGGATAAGGCTGAGTATCTTATCCTGGTAACACTATTGGATGCGGCTCGCTTTGTATAGTACAAAACGATGTGATCCGAATCGTTTCACATGGAGATGTGAGAAGCGAGGGCGTCCTGTGCAAAAAGTTTGCACAAGACTGAACCGCGAATCAAGTCGCTCTCTCTTTATAACACCGTTTACTGAAGAGATCGACTTTTTCATTTGATGGCCTAGGTAACCCGATCTTAATCCTGAGCTCGCTATGAACTCCTATTTATTCAAAAGTATCCTTTGACTTGCACGGGTGATAGTGGCCATATCGCCGACTCAATAAGCCTACCATCTTGGGGATAAACTCGAATAGGTGGCTGGGGACATAGTACAACAAGATGGAATTCATTCCTAACCTGCTCTTCAGAGTTAGTAGATAGGTTGTTCCGTTAATAATTGACTCCAGGGCTTGAACAATGGGCGCCCACCCTCTTCTTGGCAAGAGAGGGACCTGATCTGTTGGTTGGATGATAGCTCCAAAATAGAGCTATCTTAATGTCCCTAATTCTAGCTAAAACCATGATATATATTGATTAAAATGCTTCCTTGTAGGTGATTTCATGGTGAAGAGCTCGGGAAGTCCATTGATGATTTTCGGGGCTAAAAAGGTCATTTAACTTGTTTCGGGAAGTGTTCGGGTCAAAACGATAGGCCAAACGGAGCTCGGGAGCCAAAACGACCCAAAAGTGGGCTAAGAGCCGAGAGGGCAGCGCCCAGGCGCCCAACGAACGCAGCACGCGCGCGCGCCCGCGCGCGCCGCTCGCAAGCACCGCACGCCCGCGCCCAGACGGCCAGACGCGCGCGCCCGCGCGCGCCGCCTCGCTCGCTCCGCCTCGCCCATGTCCGCGCGCGCCCGCGCGCCCTCGCCCGTGTCCGCCTCGCCCGCGCGCCCGTCATTGAAGATCTGCGTGCGCCCCAGCGTCTAGACGCTAGCTCGACGCTAGCTCGACGCTGCCCCGACGATTCCCCAAGATAGACGTGCATCAGCGTCGAGCGCGCGTCTCGACGCTCGCTCAACGCCGACAGCGTCGAGACGCTGGCCGAGCGTCTCGACGCCCCGAAGTCTGAAGCGTGATTCTGAAGTTCCACCCGAGAGCAAGCGTCTCGACGCTCGCTCGACGCCGCGCGCGCGCGCGCGCCTGCCAACTTAGGGCACAGCGTCGAGACGCTGGCCTAGCGTCGAGACGCTCCGAGCTTAAAAAGCGTGAAACCTTCAGTTTTGCAGCCATTCTTTCATCCTCCTTCTTCCTCAAGCTTCTCCTCTCGGTTCCAAGACGATTTTTCCACCATTTTTGTACTTCTTCTCCTTCTTGTGCATGATTCCAAGCTCTTCCATGGGAGATTGGATTAATCCAACCTCCATGGAAGGCTAAACCAAGGTTAGTGTTTAATTTTGGGTTTGGATTTGTAAGTTTTGGATGTTTGGGGAGATTTTCCTCTTTGTGAATGTTGAGAAATTAGTTTGATTAATGCATCTCTTGCTTGTTCTTCATCAAAATCTAGCATGTGTAGCTAAATTAGATTGACGCTCTAATTCTTATGCATGATAGAGGGCTAAAGGTTGGGACGTATAATTGCCTATACCGCTAGGTAGCACGGGTCTAAGCATGGTTAATTAGTTCGACCCAAAGTGACATTGGTTAACTGAATTAATTAACGTTTTCATGTTAGGCTTAAGGCAAGAGAGAAACCGGTTTAGTCTTAGGATTAGGCCGTCGCAGTGTTCCCGTCACTAGCACGTAATCGATTTAGGGGTCGCTACCTTGGATAGATTATTGGCTAAGTTTAATTAGAATTGCACGCTTCTAATTAATTCCTTGGGTCATTTGAGTTAGAGATAACTAAATGAATTGTGTGCATGAACTTGGCTAACGCGTAAATTGTATCGATGATCCGAACATCCATAACGAGCAATTCCATCTCTCGAAGTTAAGCACGACCGTTTAATTTTTGCACGTCGTCATTTAATTTTCCGTTAGCATAATTAGGAGCTCCCTTCCCCCAAAACCAAATTACCATTCTTTAATTTGTGCATTCTTTTATTTCTAGCAAATTAGACTTAGTTAGATTGAATTTCTTATTTCCCTGTGGATCGACCCCGTTGCCACTTAGCTACAAATAGCTCGGTGTATTCGGGTTTATAAATTGTATTTTGGCAAGCCTCGACAGCTTGAATTTGGAGTACCCCAAAAGTACATCTACCAAAATTGGCGCCGTTGCCGGGGAATTAATTAATTTAGTTTAGTTAAGTTTAGTTTGTTGGTTTTAAAAAATTTTCTTTACTTTTTGTACAGTTTAATTCTTTTGTATTATTTTACGCGTTTTGTTTGAGTTTTTGGAGCGCAGTCATTCTTTGAAAATTCAAAAGAAGCGCCAAGATGGAGGTCGTGGGTAATCTTGAGCATCAAAGAACCATGAGGGAGCTTGCATCATCTGAGCTAGGCCGGAACACATCGAGTATATTGTATCCGGTAGCTTCAGGTAATTTTGAACTTAAAGCTGGTCTGGTTAACTTATTGCCTTCTTTTTGTGGTAATACAGATGAGAATCCAGCCAGACACCTCAAGGCTTTCAAGATGGTGTGTTCGTCATTTAGGACCGACGACATCACTGCAGATCAACTCCATCTCAGAGCCTTTCCCTTCACCTTGAAGGAAGAGGCGAGAGATTGGATGCATTACTTACCGACTGGGTCCATCACTTCTTGGGCAGAGCTGCAGGAAGCGTTTTATGCGAAGTATTTTCCGCCTCCGAAGGTCGCCGCCCTTAGAAGAATGATAAATAGAATTGAGCAAGGAGAAAAAGAGACCGTTCTTGAGTGTTGGGAGCGATTTGGTCGGTTGTGTGAGGATTGTCCCAACCACCAAGTAGCTGAACAACAACTCATTCAAAACTTCTACGAAGGTCTCTTACCGCCAAACCGACAGTTAGTTGATGTCGCAAGTGGAGGATGTCTCATGGATAAAACACCCGCTGAAGCTAGAGCTTTAATTTCCAACTTGGCTAGAAGCTTGGAGGGGAGTGCAGATAGAGACAAGGAGAATACTCGCCTGAGAAGGGACGTGGACGAGCTTAAGGCCCAATTTTTAGTGGTAAGTAACGCTGTTATTGCTTTGAAAGATCACTTACAGCCCCATCTTTCTGTTTCAGGTAGATCCTTGGAAGAAATGCTTGAATCACAACATAAGGAAACTCGAGAGCAGTTTCAAACTCTGAGCGATGCAGTGATTCAAGTGAGTAAGAGGTTGACAGTGATTGAGCACCAGAACGTGGAGAACGCTAGTGCCATCACCTTGAGAAGTGGGAAGCATCTTCCCACGAGTACCCCGCCGGTGGAAGTCGATTATGGCCACGTCGAGCCACAGACAGAAAATCCCGAACCACGGTGGCATGGGGTAAATTTTGATCCTACATGTACTAGAGTTTATGTGCCTAAGGCTCCTTTTCCTAGCAGGTTAGCGAGACCGCCTAAGGAGGACTACGAGAAGGAGTTCCTGGACACATTCAAGAAAGTAGAGATCAACATCCCTCTGTTGGACGCACTGAAGGAAATTCCGAGGTACGCCAAGTTCCTCAGGAAAATTTGCACCAACCAGAGGAAGACAAAGGAGAGTGAACGCGTCGTGGTAAGTGAGAACGTCTCTGCTGTGATCACAAAAAGCTTACCGGTTAAATGCGGCGATCCAGGTATGTTCTCTCTCCCTTGTAAGATTGGAGGTATGCATATTAGAAGAGCAATGCTTGATCTAGGAGCCTCCATTAGCGTTATGCCGTATTCCATTTATCAGAAACTGAAACTGAAAGAAATGAATAAAACAGGAACAATTATTCAACTTACTGATAGAACCTCTGTGCATCCCTTAGGAATAGTTGAAGATGTGTTAGTGCAAGTTAATGAATTAATTTTTCCTGTTGACTTTTATGTTCTGAAAATGGATGAAAATTATTCCTCTTCGCATGCTTCGATCTTATTAGGTAGGCCCTTTATGAAAACTGCTAAAACTAAAATTAATGTGGATAAGGGCATATTATCTGTTGAGTATGGCGGAGAGGTTGTTGAGATGCATTTGCCCGATGTAGAAGAGCATGTTGATGATGTCTTCTCTCTTTGTCAAGTAGACACTTTTGAATCTGTAGCTCATAATGAATGCATGACTGTTGAGGATGGGGATGACCCATTATTTTTAACTGAACTTTTTGATGATCATGAGTTGCATGAGCCATCCTTGACTGAATTTTGTGATTCATCTGTTTCTACTTTGACAACTGTTGAGAATCCTGCTAATCTACTTCCTTCCATTTTACCTTGCACTACTGAAAATGAAATGATTAATCAAGCCATGCTAGATTTAGAACCACCGGTTAATGTTGAGTCGCATGCTGTTTTTGATGAGCCTAAAATGAATGACTTGCATGAATCTGGTTCTACCTTGCAATTGGTTGATAATTCTTATGTGCACCCCTTGGAAAAGGTGGAAGATGTTTTGGGCAAAGTAAATGACCCGTTCTTTCCTGCTGATCCTTACGCTTTAGGAATGCATGAAAATTTCTCTCACGTTTTTGCATCAATTTTATGGGATCAACCTTTTGTTAAACCTGCAAAATTTAAAATTGATGTTGTATGTGCACAGAAGGCACGAGAGAAAGACTTGTTCATGGATTTTCGCAGGAAAGAGGTGATTAGGAAGATGGATGGGGCATCTTCCAAGTTCGACTATGGATGAGTTGACGAGAGAATACAGTCGAGCAATCGACTTTAAAAATTTGCGCTTCTCGGAGGCACCCGAGTTTGAACTGTATTTCTGTTGTTTATCGCTTTGCTTTTGTTTTTATTAGCTTTTGAGTTGTTGTTTATTTTCTTGTTTTCCTTGGAGAAAAGGTGGAACGGTCGACGATTCGAGAGCACATAGGAAGACGATGGTGTACATCTCCACCCATCGGCTCCATAGAATTCAGGGGAGGTTTTCTGTTCCCTTAGAATTTTATTGTTTTTATAGTTGAATGCATTGGGGACAATGCATATCTTAAGGTGGGGGGTGGAGTTTGTTGATAAATAGAGATGAGACTTCTTAGTAGTTGTCGAGCATACGTGTACTCTGGCTGTTAGATTAGAATCTGAATGCATGTGTCCGATGAGGACGGTCTGTGATTTGCTTGTGAACACTCCGTATTTGCATGATTCGAAAATTTGACGATGTATGCACATTTTGAGCCTATTTTAAAAATTTTTCTGTTATTTCCCTACATTCACTGAGCACATAGCACTCTTATCCTCAGTTCTGTAGGTCTAGACTGATCTTATTTTTGTCTGAAACCTTGTTGTCACCCCGAAAGGTACCATTAGGGAGGCTTGACGTGTTAGAAGTGGTAATAACTCATTTGTTGTATAGCCTAGCTATTGCCTAAAAAAAAGTGTTAGCATGAAAAAAAAAAAAAAAAAAACTCTAGAGTTGCTCCTCCTTCTTGTGTTGCCCGTGTAACCAGGGGCGATCGTGTAACCCACGGTTGTCACTGCATGAAAGGGGAACTAATGGAAGTGAGCAATGGTCCTTAAAAACGTGAAGCTAAAATTTGGTTTGACGTGTTAGGCTCTCTTGGAGAAAAATAAAAAAAAAGTGGTTCAAAAAGAAAAAAAAAATGGGTACAAAGTACTCAAGGAAAAAGAATAAAATTTAGGCCTTTTGTTTTGTTGCTATTCCTATCACTAAAAGCCGTTAGACTGTTCTTATCGCCATAAGTAGGGGGAAAACGAGTCATAGGACTGTATAAGGTTGTTCCGGGCTTGCGTGAGCTAGGTTGAGAGGTGCTAAGCGCACACACACGTAAGGGAATAGGAGTTTAAATTTTGAAATGATTTCAACGTTTGCATGCTTTTGATGGTTTTGAATTTACTACAAGTACCTTGTTTCACAAGCATTGAGATTAGAGTCCAAGCATGCATTTAATTCTTTGGAGATTATTTAGAGTATACCTTGCTCGAGGACTAGCAAGATTTAGGTCGGGGGTATTTTGATAGCTCCAAAATAGAGCTATCTTAATGTCCCTAATTCTAGCTAAAACCATGATATATATTGATTAAAATGCTTCCTTGTAGGTGATTTCATGGTGAAGAGCTCGGGAAGTCCATTGATGATTTTCGGGGCTAAAAAGGTCATTTAACTTGTTTCGGGAAGTGTTCGGGTCAAAACGATAGGCCAAACGGAGCTCGGGAGCCAAAACGACCCAAAAGTGGGCTAAGAGCCGAGAGGGCAGCGCCCAAGCGCCGGCGCCCAACGAACGCAGCACGCGCGCGCGCCCGCGCGCGCCGCTCGCAAGCACCGCACGCCGCGCGCGCGCCGCCTCGCCTCGCGCGCCCTCGCCCGCTCCGCCTCGCCCATGTCCGCGCGCGCCCTCGCCCGTGTCCGCCTCGCCCGCGCGCCCGTCATTGAAGATCTGCGTGCGCCCCAGCGTCTAGACGCTAGCTCGACGCTGCCCCGACGATTCCCCAAGATAGACGTGCATCAGCGTCGACGCGCGCGTCTCGACGCTCGCTCAACGCCGACAGCGTCGAGACGCTGGCCGAGCGTCTCGACGCCCCGAAGTCTGAAGCGTGATTCTGAAGTTCCACCCGAGAGCAAGCGTCGAGCGCAAGCGTCTCGACGCTCGCTCGACGCCGCCCCGCGCGCGCGCGCGCCTGCCAACTTAGGGCACAGCGTCGAGACGCTGGCCTAGCGTCTCGACGCTCCGAGCTTAAAAAGCGTGAAACCTTCAGTTTTGCAGCCATTCTTTCATCCTCCTTCTTCCTCAAGCTTCTCCTCTCGGTTCCAAGACGATTTTTCCACCATTTTTGTACTTCTTCTCCTTCTTGTGCATGATTCCAAGCTCTTCCATGGGAGATTGGATTAATCCAACCTCCATGGAAGGCTAAACCAAGGTTAGTGTTTAATTTTGGGTTTGGATTTGTAAGTTTTGGATGTTTGGGGAGATTTTCCCCTTTGTGAATGTTGAGAAATTAGTTTGATTAATGCATCTCTTGCTTGTTCTTCATCAAAATCTAGCATGTGTAGCTAAATTAGATTGACGCTCTAATTCTTATGCATGATAGAGGGCTAAAGGTTGGGACGTATAATTGCCTATACCGCTAGGTAGCACGGGTCTAAGCATGGCTAATTAGTTCGACCCAAAGTGACATTGGTTAACTGAATTAATTAACGTTTTCATGTTAGGCTTAAGGCAAGAGAGAAACCGGTTTAGTCTTAGGATTAGGCCGTCGCAGTGTTCCCGTCACTAGCACGTAATCGATTTAGGGGTCGCTACCTTGGATAGATTATTGGCTAAGTTTAATTAGAATTGCACGCTTCTAATTAATTCCTTGGGTCATTTGAGTTAGAGATAACTAAATGAATTGTGTGCATGAACTTGGCTAACGCGTAAATTGTATCGATGATCCGAACATCCATAACGAGCAATTCCATCTCTCGAAGTTAAGCACGACCGTTTAATTTTTGCACGTCGTCATTTAATTTTCCGTTAGCATAATTAGGAGCTCCCTTCCCCCAAAACCAAATTACCATTCTTTAATTTGTGCATTCTTTTATTTCTAGCAAATTAGACTTAGTTAGATTGAATTTCTTATTTCCCTGTGGATCGACCCCGTTGCCACTTAGCTACAAATAGCTCGGTGTATTCGGGTTTATAAATTGTATTTTGGCAAGCCTCGACAGCTTGAATTTGGAGTACCCCAAAAGTACATCTACCATTGGACCACAAATTAATTGTTCATTAGAGGTGTCAGTGGTACTTAAGGAACAAGAGGTAATGCAGGGGATAAACGATTTAAATGACCCAGTTATGATTACGAACGACTTGTGAAGGATCGACTTGCCAGTGATGGTTATATCAAGAGGACATAATATATCTATAGTGAGGAGAGTGCAACCCTCAGACTATAGTGGAGTCTCTAGGGGTTAACGAATGTTGATTAGTTCGGTTAAAAGAGTTTTGACCGGATAATCTCGTATTGCTGGAGCTCATGATCTGTAGGTCCTTTAGGTTCTCCTGGCTAGCTCAGATAACGTCGTGCAACATTATAAGAGAAAAGAAAAAGAAAAAGAAATTGAATTGTTCAAATTCATTTTTTGGAAGAATGATGGACATATTTAAATATGATTTAAATATGTGAATGGTTTAAAACATGAATAAGATTCATGTGTAAAATGTCGGTTTTCGGAAAACCGAGTTTTAGCCTTATTATTTAATTAATATTTGATATTGAATTAAATAATATTAATTAATTAAAAAAATTAATTAATATATATATATATATATTATTTTAAATAATAATAAATATTTTATTTATTAAACATTTTAATAAATAATATATAAATATATATATATATACATATATATTTAATATATATATGTCTTACATGCATTGTGCATGTAAGACATATGTTTTTATTTATATATATATATATATATATATATATAAATAAATAAATAAATAAATAAATAAATGTTATATATATATGGTTAAAAATGAAAAAAAGTGGGTTTAGGGGTCTTCATATTGTGAAGAAGAATTGAAATTTTTTTAGTTCTGTTCTTCATTTTTGAAGTTCTTCTCAAATCCCTCAGGCTTCCATTTCCTCTTCATTTCTTCTCCGTTTTCTTTTCTTTTCTCTTTTAAACGGAGTCCCACAACTCCGTTGCTCGGCGCCGAGGATAGCGGGACTACCGGAGGTGGTCCTCGAGGCGTTCGTGAGAAGAGGTCCGAAGAGTTCGTGACGAGAAACGAGTGGCGGAACTTGAAGAAATTAGAACTACAAGGGTATGTATTTCTAATTTCTCTTATTTCCGTTGTTTGAGCATGTTTCTATTTTGTTGAATTGATGAAATTAGAGTATCAACGATCCAAAATCGCTTACGCTGCGTTTTACGCTCCATCAATTGGTATCAGAGCGTATTTTGATCAACTCAATTTGCATCAATTTAAGCTGATGGGTATTTTAATTATAGAAATTGTTTCTGAATGGATATCTAAAGTGAATATCGGTTTTGACATCGTTTCTTTTTTAATTTCATTATTTGTAATTGCCCGAGAATGTATAGGTTTTAATGTGTGTTGAAGAGTCTGTATTCTTTTAGAGTCATTAGAGTCCATATAGGTTTCTTTGTGAAAGAAGCTCGAGTTTTGAGCTTGTCGAAGTGTTCGGTGCTAGTTCAAACTCGTTTTGGGCGGTTCAAAGAAAAGCTAGAAGAGAAATTGACCGAAGCGTTCGGGGGAGCAAGCTTGTCCGAGGCGGTACGAAGAGTTCGAAGTCCGCTCAAGATTTAGCTTGTTGTTCAAGCTTGTAATAAAATAGTTATTGCTTGCTTGATGTCAAAACCGGTCCACTTTAGTGTGTTTAATTAATTATGCATTGCGTATGTATGTTTTAATTAAATCCATGTTTGTATGTGCATAACGTATGCCATATTGATTTAAAATCCCACCGTAGGAAGCATGCTCCATGCATTGAAAATATGTTATAAGTGTTATAATATATAGTATGCATATTTAGGAATTCATCAGTATTGATATAAGAGTTATATTAATTCATGAATTAGATGTTGTTAGTTTAATAAAATATTGATATAAGTGTTATATTAATTATGAAATTAAACGTACAACATAGGTTGCCCTAGTTTTATGCATATTGTATGTTATAAGTGTTATAATGTATATGATGCATGCTCAATTCATGAATATTAATATAAGAGTTATATTAATTCATGAATTAGATGTTGTTTGCTTAATAGAATAATTGATATAAGTGTTATATTGATTATGAAATTAATGATCCAACATTAGATGCATATTGTATGTTATAAGTGTTATAATGTATAGGATGCATGCTTAATTCACGAGATTCAATATAAGTGTTATATTGGTTATGAATTAGGAGTTGTATGTTTAAGAGCATAATCGATATAAATGTTATATTGATTATGAAGTTAAATATTCAACTTGCCATGCCTTAGCGATGCATGTTTGAGAAACATGTAGAAGTTGTTGTAGAAAGTCTAGTTTTTGCAAGCGTTGTAAAATTGACTTAGACTTTTAAAATCTAAAACAAAGACAAAAAGCATGTTCATTTAGGGTTAAATGATTCAATCATTTTCTTTAGATGAATAGGTCGATATCTCGTAAATGCTAAGGTTATGAGAAACTCACCCGGTGAAATCCTGTTCGAGGTTGGAGGTATTTAACCTGACGATTTATGGAACACCTCCTACTTGGAGACTAATTGGTACTTGAGTAAAGTTAACCCGACTTTATGAGCATGCGTGAGAGGTGTGAGGTTAATAAAGTGTTTATAACCTAGACATCTCAGGTAAAATGTTTGCCTAGACTTAAGGTTTTGTTTTCTTAGCCGGATAAAACCTGAGTAGTTTACCCTGAAAGTCGTTTATGATGCTTAGTAGATGTGTTGAGAAGGAATATATGATATATCCCTCTCCTGCTACGCACTCCCTATAGTTCACAACGTGAGAATTTTGCAGGGCCTCATGATGTCATTTGAAGCATCTCCAGTCGGGTGGTGTTTGTAACTTTCAATAGCAAGGTGAATGGAGTAAGTGTCTATAGTAAGTGGGAGAAGGAAGTACGTCAGTACTTCCTGCGGTCTCCTCCATTGGATTAAACCGTGAGATTCCCATGTTCCCCCTGCAAGGTGCCCTTGGAGGCACCAATCCAGTCGAAGGGTCGTTTCATTGGGGTCAGAACATCTCAGTCACCAATTATGGATAAAGAAACATAGGACCATTTTCAACTTTGACATTCCAGTCGGTTGCATTGTTGGGGCCGTCCTGTGCATTCTAAAAATGGAGGGTCACACTTACGGGATTTACTAAGAAGTTAGTGAATCTAGACCAAAAACGATAACTAAGATGCTATAGGAATAATAGTTATTGTGGAGTTAGCATTTAGTCAAGAATGTCTTGGTTTAGTAAAGGCGTGACTCGACTGTTAGTCGGCAGTGACCATTCTGACTTACTAAAGTATCGTTGCTAGTAAATAAAGAGTTTGGGTACTTAGATTTGTCTTAACGGAGGATTGTCCTCCACCTCCTGGTTCGAATGCTACACGAACGGTTCGTGAAGCATACGATGGTTGGATTAGGGCTAACGATAAAACCCGAGTTTATATCTTGGTGAGCATATCTGTTGTTCTGTCCAAGAAGCACGAGGTTATGGTTTCCGCGAAGGATATCATGTCTTCATTCCAAGGGATGTTTGGACAACCGTCCTCATCTCTTCGATATGAAGCCCTCAAGTATATTTACAAATGCCGCATGGTGGAGGGTACCTCTGTTAGGGAACACGTTCTTAACATGATGGTCCACTTTAATGTGGCGAAAGTAAATGGTGCTACCATCGACGTGAATGGTCAAATGTGTTTTATCTTGGAATCTCTTCTGAAAAGTTTCCTTCATTTCAGAACCAACATGGTAATGAATAAGATAAAATACAACTTGACATCTCTTCTGAATGAACTTCATGAAGGGAATGAACTCTTCATTCCCCGCAGCGGAAGCGTTTGGAATCGTTACTTTGATTTATTTAGAATTAAACAAAAAATACAAGTTAAGCATATGTATTACCTTTGATGAATCATCTTCTTGTGTTCCTTTTTCCACGAGATCTTCCTCGCTATGACTCGAACACGGGATCAAGGCTTGTGGGAGCTCTTTGAAAGAATGAGAGAACAATTCTCTGCAGAAGGTGAGTAGTGTGTTTGGCCAACCCTTTGGCTAAACCTAAATGTCTTATTTATAATAAGGCTTTTAGGAATTAATTTTATTTTATAAAATACATTTTAATATTTAATATATTAAAATATGTATTTTATATTTATTTGAATCTTATTCAAATATTATAAAATTAATCTTTTATAATATACTTTAAACCAATTTGAATCTCATTCAAATAACATATGTATATAGTTTTTAATATTAATGTATCATATACATAAACTATTTCCTCTAATATTTAATGTATCAAATACAATAAATATATTTACTCTTCTACATTTAATATATCAAATATATTAAATATTAATTTGAATATTTCAAATTTTCTTTCAACTAAATTGATCCTTTTAGTGTTACTATGAGCTAGCAAGGGGACCTTATGGACCTACAGATTTATAAGCTCCAATGATACAAAATTAATTAATTAAACTCATTAATTAATTGACTTTCATTCATTAACTCTAGGTTACTCCACTATAGGCCTAGAGTTGCACTCTTATGCACTGTAAGACAAGTTGTGTCCATGGATATAACCATTACATGCAAGTCGATCCTTCACGAGTTGTTCGTAATTACAGCTGGGTCAAAAGTCCGTTTTACCCCTGTAATTACATATTACACCTTAAGTACCACTGATTCTCTAATGAACAACTTGTTTATGATCCAACCATAAACCAAGTCCCTCTCGGGCCAGTGAGAGGGTGGGGCCCCATTGTTCAAGTCCCGAAATCAGCACTTAAGGGAACTACTCATCTACTTTCCCTATATGGGAAGGAGTGAATTCCATCTTGTGAAACTTATGTTCCCAACTCCCTATTTGGTCAAGTCCCCAAAATGGTAGGCTTATTGAATCGGCTATAAAGGCCATTCTCACCCATACAAATCAAAGGACGAGCCCTCACAGGCAGGAGTTCATAACTCACTCAGGATTAAGATCGAGTCACATATGATCATCCTGTGAAATACTAATCTACTCAAATAACGGATTTATAAAGAGAGATTATATATTTCGTGGTCCAGTCTTATACAAACTCATTGTATAGGATACCCCACTCACATGTCTCTACATGAATGATTTGGATCAAATCATTTGTAACAATTACAAAGTGGGCCGTATCAATAGTGTTACCAGGATAAGGCACCCAACCTTATCCATATACTATAGACCCTTTAGGTTATTACTTGAACATGATCCTCCCGTATGTCAACTACATACAGTTCAAGATTACACTAATAACCTTGGATTTTATTTATATAATGAATATTATAAATTGCAAATAATAATAATAAAATAATTATCAAATAATTATGAATTAATTACGAGGCTTTAGGGCATAAATCCCAACAATCTCCCACTTGCACTAAAGCCGGTGAGACATGTATCCTAGGGCATACTCTACACCCAACATGTTCTCCCACTTGCCCTAGTGAAGATGAGACATGTCTCATAATCCTAGACATTCTAGGTGGCTTTCAAACACTTTAGCCTGGAAAGTCTTTTTATATAGATCAAAACGATTGTCAATTAAAAGTCATCTTGGTCCTACCACGATTCTTTCTCTCTCGGGATACCCTATATATTGATGTTATCTAAGTTCCTTAAGTTTAGCCATTACATAAAACGTTTTAGGCTTAACTATATCTGAAACATCTTTCAGACCAATAAGAAATTATTTGAGTTATGCAAGTTCTTTACTTCATAAGTAAGAACATTTAACTTGCATACCATACTCCATCATCTAGGGTAAACATAGATTTCCATAAATCTTTGTTAATATCAGTGCATCTCGTAAAGATCAAATCTTTAACCTCATACACAAAAATATAATTTCTCAATTTATCCATAGATATTTTGAGAAAAGTTTTTATTTTTCCGTGCAATGGTCATACCATTGGGTTAACTAATAAATGCTAACCAATTTTACTGTCAAATGTCATGTCTCAAGTGTACATTAGAGTTTCTCCCACTCAAACGTAGATAGTCAATCTTATGTTCTCAACATTTTGAAATGTCTTAGGACACTATTCCTTAGACAATCTAAACTTCATGTAAGAATGATACATTATCATTTTTTGAAGTACTACATCATATACTTGACAACAAATTTGTCAATATAAGATGTGTGAGACATAAATAACATTTTGTCCTCGAAAACTCTATTTTAGGACATACCCAGTAATTTAAATCATTCATTTGGAATTGGTTAGGTAGTCAACATTTTATGTTGGATTCAAATCTTACAACATTCACAATGGGTAATAAGTCATCCACATAAAATATGAGAAAATTCCACTAAGTAATTAATGATTTTCTTGTCTATACAATATCATTAATATTTATTCAAAGTCATAGTATTTGATACTTTTATCAAACCTTACATTCAAAAATCTAGTGATCAAATTCATTTCATAAATGAATCTTTACTGCTTGCAAACCTTTTGCTTTTGATTTTTGAAATTGAACTCATGTAATGGATTTGTAAATGCATTCTTTAAGATTTCTTTTCAAAAAAGATTTCTTAAACCTTCACTTGACATATCTCATATGCAACTAGAAAATGCTTATATACTCTAATATGACAACAAATGAGAAAGTTTATCCATAATTTACTTTCTCCCACTATATTTGCCATTAGTCTTATTTTGAAGGTCTGTACCCACTACAAGAAACTTGACCTTTTTCGAAGGTCACAACCTTCGAAAAAGTCCTAAATGAACCTTCGAAAAAGCTTTTTTCGAAGGTTAATTCAACCTTCGAAAAGTGTCGAAATAAATTCCGTCGGGAAATGCTTTTCAAGGGTTCATTAACCTTCGAAAATTAATTTCTTTTTCGAAGGTTCGTTAACCTTCGAAAATTAATCTTTTTCGAGGGTTCGTTAACCTTCGAAAACGAGTCTTTTTCGAGGGTTCGTTAACCTTCGAAAACGAGTCTTTTTCGAAGGTTTGTTAACCTTCGAAAATGAGTCTTTTTCGAAGGTTTATAATGCTATTTTAAACGATTTTAAAGCTTTAAAAAATAATTTGTTTTATCGACGTGCAGAAGCGATATAAGAGTCTGTTTATCTATCTACATTTGTGCATATATATTGTAAACCAAAATCATTACATGCAATTAGGGTATCATATTCCTCACTATATGATATCTTGGCAACCCGTAATGATTTATGAAAAAAAGTAATCTAAACATGCTTTTGTCCTTTTTTGTTTGAAAAACTATTCTGAAAAAATTCTCCCAAACAAGTGTTAAACCTCTCTGTTTTGGATTCAACCAAAGATCTTCACCATTCTACATCTTTATCTTAACTATTTGAAATTGAATTACAGTTTCAGAAGTATTTCCCTAATGTGCACATTGATAGAATCAAAGAATATACTGAACAAACTAAATCGCAAAACTTACTAACAAAGGACGCAATATCCTTAGGTTGAAACAAATCCTCAGATTAGGGTTTAGGTGAAGTAAATTTGGTTTCTATTGTTAAAAAGTTGAAAAAGCTACACACAGGATCAAAAAAATTCCATAATATTCATTATCAACCACCTTTTTTCTTCAGGAAGTTTGAGATTTCCAAGGAACGGACTTCATTGAAAGAGGAAGGTCTACAGTTGATTCCAAAATTGATGTCTCCCTTGGATGGTTGACTGACCTGTAATAAAAGAGATGAAACATGTGTTTCTTATGTTTTAGCACGATTTCGTTTATCAGTTCTTGCACGCTTGGCTGCAGAGTAATTCCTGCTATCAACCTATACAATATAGAAGAGATAAAATAAGGGAAGATTTAATAATTCGATTCATAGTTAATGGATGCATCAATTCAAAAATCTTCTTAGCAAATTCGAGCGAACCAAGCTCGACATACATGAAAAATGTAGAGCTCACAACATACAAATCGTAAACATATTCAGTGCCTAACTTCACAAGCATTCCATAAACAACATTGGCATTCATAAAGTTCCCCAAACTCGAAAAGACAGAAAACACATTAACAAAACTATCAGGACTTGACTTTATCCCAATTCACATCATCACCTTAAATTGTTTCACAGCTTCAGCATATCTCTCTGTTCTAATATATCAAGCAATAAGAGTATTCCAAGCAACGACAATTCTCTTCGGCATTAAAACAAACACCAAGCAATGCCAGTTAGGCTTTTGCAAAATCCATTACAAAAACGAATTTTATGCAAGGGAGCACC
Source organism: Herpetospermum pedunculosum (assembly GCA_028017165.1). NCBI lineage: Eukaryota > Viridiplantae > Streptophyta > Magnoliopsida > Cucurbitales > Cucurbitaceae > Herpetospermum > Herpetospermum pedunculosum. Next base: position 30,180,507 of record CM051527.1, on the reverse strand, counting down.
ACAACAAAATTGCAGTCCATCATGTTCGAACAACACCAAGAATTTCTTGACATTCAGAGATACTCAAAAGAAGAAACATAAATTAATTTTTGGAATTCACCTGAGAGGCTTTATGAGTAGTTTCTATCTTGTTGCAGAAATGATTGGAATCTCTTGAACACTCTCCCAATCAACAAGCAAAAATAACTAAAAAAATTTGCTCATACATAATGCCAACTTCTTTTTCTATTCTAAACAAAAACGTCAAGCAAGGTAATGCTGTATAACTGAAATTATTTCTATTTTTTGTGATTTCAGAATTTGCAGACATCCAAAGAAAGAAACGTTTGCATCGTGAGAGAAAGAAGAGATACTTGAAGCCCTCTGCTTACCTCTTTCGCATCCGGAAAAGCAGTTTGTAGTGTGCTTTTTGCTTCATCAACCGAAGAAACAACAATACCCTTGGGTACGTTGATCCCATATTTGTTCATCAGCTCAGACCCCTGATCTCCACAGTAAAATCAACAAAGTTCGTCCGCAAAATGAAAAATCTTCCACAGATTTTAAATCAAATGCAAGAAGCACCCAAAAACCAAAACTCCCTAAATTGGCTAAACATACCCAGGAATCAAAATCCAGGATATGCTCATAGTAAAAAGAAACTATTAGAAAAAAGAAAAAGAACCTGATACTCATGGATGTTGAGACGGCGCAACTATTGTTGCTGCGATTTTCCTGCGACAGAAAGAGATCGAGAGACGAGCTAATAAAGTGAACAACAAGCATTCAAATCTCAGATAACACATAAACAATCAATCTACTTCTGGCGGCACCATATAGCATAAAGGGGTAAAAGAGAGACGTGAGTCACTATAGGCACTGATAATCACCTAGAAAAACACCCAAACTCAATGAAATTAGATGAGACTAAAGACAAATCATAGGTTATGTCTGTTTCCACTTTTGAAGTACATGGTAAACTTTTGTTAGTTTAATTTTTTTTCTAAATGTTTCAAACTACCAACGAGGTTATCTATTTCAATTTCGGAAATATAAATAGGAGAGTAAATGACATTATAGGAGTTCGAACATAAGACTTCCCACCATGATATCATGTTAAATCAACAAACAACCCAATTCTCACTTTGATATCATGATAAGTATAATTATATCAATACTCTAACAAACAAAAACGTGAATGGAAAACTCGGATAGAATCTGCAACTGCATACACAGTTCAAGGGTATTCCATCACATCACTAGTGTTTGCAGAGTAGTTTTCTATCACATTTCTCGTTTTGATCAAAATTTTGGACATCCAAGAATGAGATTGAGATCAACTAAGTATGACATTGCTAGCTAACATGAACATAAGCAAAGAAACATATCTCTAAGAATAATGTTTTTGTTGACTTAGAATCTTTAGTTGCACCATTGCAACCGGATTAATAAAAAAATATTTCATTATAAACGTATCAAATAATAATCACATTTGTAACATTGGCAAGAGAAAAGTCTCCACCAATAAGATCAGCATCTAAAAGATCTGCCCCTAACCATCAAGGAAAGAAAAGAAACAATTGAACTCAGCTATTATCGGATTATGTTTTCGAAGAGAAATTCATCAAGATGACTTTGCAGTTCATTATATTACTTAAAAACACTGAAACAATGAACCTGTTAAATCAGCATCGAAGAAGCTAGCACCTTTAAAATTAGCTTGTCGTAATATAGACTGCAAATAAAAAAAAAACATAAAACCATTTCACAAACACATAATATTGTTGTAGTACAACATCAGAAATAATGTAATTTGTTTGATAAGGGAGAAACCGTTTTGAAATCTTCCTGGATCAACGTCTTCCCACTGAAATCTTTCCCGGTGAGATCCTGACCTCTAGTGATCCCGGTGCCGTAAGGACCTCCACCCTAGAAATTGAATTCGTTCACCAAAAATCAATCAATATACAAATTGAAAAACAAATTCTCATCCGATAAATCTCTAAACAATCATAGCATTTCAATACAAATAAGAGAATAAATTGAGAGGGGAAATGGAGTGAGGAATTTACCTGAGGTGCTGGGGAAAATGAAATGGACAGAGGAAGATGAAGGTGAGACCTGGAAGGAATTCTAGAAGTTGAAGAACATAATGAAACGTCTCCATCCAACGTCGAGCAATAATCTAAATCAATCCAAAGAGGAAAATTAAGAGTTATCGAAAAGAACCAGAAACACAAAAAACTCCAGTGAAGAAGCATGGTTCTGGAAGAACAACAAACAAGTAGAAGGAAATCTCGGAGAGGATGAGAATCCAGTGAAGAAGATCCGTAAATTCTTTAATTTGGGGATGGAGAATTTGTCGTAGACGAGGGCGACTCTGTGCCCTAAATAATTTGCAGAATATATATATATATATATATATATATACTTCTATGATCGAAGGTTTAAAACCTTCGATTAAAGTAAATATGTTTTTTAATTTTTTTAAATAAATAAATATATATATATATATATATATATATATATATTTTGGAAGGTTTTTAATATTTTCTTTTAAAATGATGTTTTTTCGAAGGTTTTTAATAAACTGCGAAAAAAAGTAGATTTTTTTCGAAGGTTTTTAATAACCTTCGAAAAAAATAGATCTTTTCCGAAGGTTTTTAATAACCTTCGAAAAAAGTATTTTCTTTTTTATTATTATTTCGATTTTTCATACGTTGAATAAAGTACATTTTTCAAAGATTTTATGTCTTCTGAGAAGTACATATTTTTAGAAGGTTATTAAATAACTTTCAAGGAATGTATATATATATTTTTACTTTCGAGGAATGTATATATATATATATTTTTTTTTTGATATTTTTCAAAAGTCTTATAAATGTATATCTTTTTTCGAAGGTTCTTAATAACCTTTGATAAATGGTAGATATATTTTTGTACAGAATTTGTAAGACATAAATGTATATTTTTTTTCTAAGGTTTTTAATAACCTTCAATAAAGATAAATAATTTTCAAAGGTTATTTCAAAACCTCCTATAAATGTATATCTTTTTCGAAGGTTTTTAATAACCTTCGATAAATAGTATATCTTTTTCAAAAAAATTTAATAACCTTCAATAAAGATAAATAATTTTCAAAAGTTATTTCAAAGCCTCCTATATCTTTTTCGAAGGTTTTTAATAACCTTCGATAAATAGTATATCTTTTTCAAAAGTTATTTCAAAACCTCCTATAAATGTATATCTTTTTCGAAGGTTTTTAATAACCTTCGATAAATAGTATATCTTTTTCAAAGGTTTTTAATAACCTTCAATAAATAGTATATCTTTTTCAAAGGTTTTTAATAACCTTCGATAAATAGTAGATATTTTTCGAAGGTTTTTTAATACTTTCGATAAATGTATATCTTTCTCGAAGGTTTTTTATAACCTTGGCTAAAAAGTAAATATTTTTCGAAGGTCTTTTTAATACCTCCGATAAATGTATATCTTTTTCGAAGGTTTTTAATAACCTTCGATAAACAGTATATATTTTTTGAAGGTCTTCAAAATACCTCCGATAAATGTTATCTTTTTCGAAGGTTTTTTATAACCTTCGATAAAAAATAGTCGAAATAGACCAACTTTGTTGTAGTGACCTTCTTATTTACAAATCTTTTACTTTTGTAGATATATTCAAAACCTATGGGTTTTACCCCATCATGAATATCTACAAGTTCTAGATAAAGATGAGTACATCTACTCTATCTCGAGATTTATGACTTTGGTCTACTAGTCTTTGTCATTGACCCTCATTTCAACTTTGAGGTCAAGAAGCCCTACATTTTGTCATCTAATACAACAACTTAGGGTTCATATAAGCTCTTGTAACGGTCGGGTCATCTCATAACTCTCCCACTACGATGAGGCTTATCCAATTCATGACTAGGATCCATTTGACTATCAAATGTAATTAAATTGTTAACAACTTTTGTTAACTATTTAGTGGCTTCACTTGGAACCAACTTTTCAACACTATTGAACATATTCAAGTTTCAGCATGTATGCTTAAAACTCTCAAAACTCGAAGGGTTGTAAACTAACTTTACTACTCTTCTATAATCTCAAAGTTGTCTCATGGACACCTTTTAGATAGAATCATGTTCACTATACAATCTATATTGTATATCCTAACAAGAGTCTTATAATGGCGTGTAATTCTTTATTGTTCTGACCATGTCTAACAAGGTCTTATTTCTCCTCTTACAGCACAATTTCACACAATTGTACTTTGTGCTAGAGTTGAGATAAAATCTCACTTTCTATCAATTAGTCTTAGTACATAACGTTCCTGTACTTTTCACTGTGATCTGATCATAGTGTTTTGATAGATTTACCTAATTGACCTTCAACTTGAGTCTTATATTCTTTGAACTTTTCAAAATATTCAGACTTATGTTGCATTAGGTTACGATACTTATTTCTTGAATAATCATTCGCTAGAGTGATATGAAATATTCATCAGTGTTTTTTGGCCTGTAGGCTTTTCCAACAAAAACCTATTAATTATCTTGCATGAAAGGCAAGATCTTAAGACATATAAAGTAATTAACTCTAACATTTAGAGAATCACTTCGTAGTAGTCTTTTTATTCAAATTGATCAGAATCAATCTTGAATGCCAAAGACGGGTATCATATTTTAGGAGAATATAAATTGTGTTTATATTCTGGATTCTATAATCCTGAATATCTCACTGTGTAGTATTTTATATGTTAACAATTTAACACATACAAATTATTCTTATTTTTCGGCTGAACTTTTCAAACAATTTTGAAAATAAAAAATTTAGTACTAAAATATTCATACTATATGAACATTTTATTAGTAATAAAGTTAAAGAAATTGAATTTCTTCTATGGTACTAAAAACACCATATTCAGCATTAAATAACAATTATTTCTTATGGACATCTTAATGTCTCCCACTACATTAATTGAGATGGGTTTTCTGGTGCCAACAAGTAGAGATCATTCTACATAATCAAGTATTTTCCAAGAATTATATAAAATGTAATGAAGAACAAATCTTAATAGTGGATCTGAATCTACTATATAGGTGGTAATGAAAACATCTAGTAAATCAAATTTACTTTTATCCATGTTCTTCTTATAGAGGTATTTCATAAATTCCTCTTATTATGACTATTTTGCTAATTTAGAAACTATTTTCTTTTAGCCACAGTCATATGGTTTCTTTTCTTGGATTTTAGTAATACTTAATTTTTGAGATTATTTAGATAAATATCTAAATCTAGCTTTTATTGACTTCAACAATATCTCATATGTTGTTGTCATCTTCTTTATCTTCTTAGCTTGACATCTAATATGTCAAATAGAAAATTTGTATAAGCCATCTCGTTATATTGATTTATTAATCATGTGCTTTACGAACAATTCGATTAGCATTGGCAACAGGTTTTTGAGAACATTTCTCAATAAAGACAAATTAAATAAAAAATTTACACGGTCATTATATAGTGTTAACATTATTTTTCCAAGTGATATTATTTTCTCAATTTGACAAATTAGCAACGAAAAATAAAATTGAGAGAAATAGACATAATATTGAAATATATAAAAAATATATATATTTATCTAATAACATGCAATCAATATTCATTCAATTTCAGCATAGAAAACAAACAATTTGATAAATCAACCCTGAAACATTATTTTTTTTTTTTTAATGCTATGATACTTTAGTGAGTTAGAACAAGTGCCGCCGTAGGGTAGGTCAAATGCCCCTTCACTAAACCGAGACAATCTCAACCAAGTGTTATCCCAAAATAACTCTTATTTCTATAACATTTAGTTACCATTAGTTTGGTCAAGAAAATCATTAACAACCTTAATGATATCTTTGTAAGTGTAACCCATCATTTTAGATTCTATAATTTTATCCCAACAAGTGCCGCCGTAGGGTAGGTCAAGTATTGGAAATAAAATTACAATCCTATCCTTCTCAGGAGATTCACCCTGATATTGACCCATGTAAACACCTTCCGTAGGGGGACGGTCCAAAAGCCGCCGCGAGGCCCCACATGAATCTCACGTTATGAACCAATGATAGAGACCGTAGGATATGTTGACACATTTCATTCTCCCACTTACTATTTAAAAATACTTTCTCAAGAGATTCACCCTAATATTGACCCATGTAAACACCTTCCGTAGGGGGACGGTCCAAAAGCCGCCTCGAGGCCTCACATGAATCTCACGTTGTGAATCTATGGTAGAGACCGTAGGGTTATTTTGACATATGTCTTTCTCCCACTAAGTATTTTGAAATAGGGTTTTCTATTACTTAGACAAATTAGGCTAATCTCATTTATCTAAGTTTTTCAATCTACCATTTCATAACCCTTATGTTGGTTAGATTGATTTTAATGTGAATTATCAAGTATATTAAACTATTTAAAACTAATCACATTATGAGCCTGCTTAATGAAATAAAATAAAATTTGACTAATTCAACCCACAGGCTAGTTCTTAGGTAGAGGTGTTCCTTTTCAGTCAACTTAAGTACCTCACCCGAGTAACCTTTCTTAGACAGGGTTCCCTTACAGTCAATTTTTATTTCAAATTCATTAATCTTTAATTAACTATTAATTACTAGATCAATGAACTTGAGTTGATTTTAAGCAATGTTTTTAATCCTATTAAAAACTAATTCACCTTATTGTTAATCTTGAAATTTTAACAATTTTAAACCCTTTAAAACAAAATTAAAGATTATCATATATTCTAATCTTATTAGAATAAAAGATAAACTAAATTCAAATATTTAAACTATTTAAAGAATGAATTAAATTATCTTTTAAATAAGGAAAGAAAAAAAAATCTAATCTCATTAGGAAAATATCCTAAGTTTATTTAGAAAAATATCCTAGGAAAAGATTTCCGAATCTCATTGGAAAAGATTTCCCAATCGAAAAGATTTCGTGATATCACCCAATCTTATTAGGAAAAGATTTCTCAATTTTATTAGGAAAATATTTCCTGATATCACTATAGGAAAAGATATCCTAATCAATATTAGAAAAATATGGATTCCTATTATAAAAGGAAGTATCCTAATTTAAAATTTCCAAATATAACAATTATATTGTAAATATGGAAATATAAACATATTAGGAAATCATCTAATCAAATTAGAAAGCATTTTAATCATAATTATCCAAATATAACACTTATATTAAAAAATAATTAAAATGCATGATCATGCTTAACCTATGGTGGGATTTTAATCTAGATGGCATACTCTATGCAATCAATTAAAATTTAAAACATACATCAACATGCATAATTAAATTAAAAACAACATGCATAATTAAATTAAAAACACAGCAAAATTGACCGGCATATTTGGCATATCCTAAGAAATTGAAAGCAATTTTGAATTACATTAATTTAAATCCAAGACATATCTTGGTCTTCAAAATCCTCCCTGAGCCTTCCAAATTTGAATCCAATTTCCATAACTCAATTTGGACATTCCAAATTAAATCAAATCCATAGACATTCCAAATCTGAATTTAAATTTCCATATTTTATTTTGGACATTCCAAATTCCAAATATGAATATAAATCTTCAGAATTGATTTTGGACATTCCAAATCAAATCTATAGAAATTCCAAATCTGAATCTAAATTTCTAGATTTTATTTTGGACATTCCAAACATTCCAAATCTGAATCTAAATCTACAGAATTGATTTTGGACATTCCAAATCAAATCTATAAAAATTCCAAATCTGAATCTAAATTTACAGATTTTATGTTGGACATTCCAAACATTCTAAATCTGAATCTAAATCTACAGAATTGATTTTGGACATTCCAAATCAAATCTATAGACATTTCAAATTTGAATCTAAATTTCCAGATTTTATGTTGGACATTCCAAACATTCCAAATCTGAAATTCGGTAGGATTCACACAAATTGAATCTTCAATTTCGTAATGGCTTCAATTCCACCATCGTTTGACACCATCTTCAATTCTGTAATGGCTTCAAATCCACCAATTTCAATTGGTTTCAATCCGTAATGGCTTCAAAAAATCATACAGAGAATTCCTATCTCTTTCGAGTTTCACATTTGATCTAAACAAAGCAATAAAACTAATGCCAAAATACGCCTAAACAGTCAATTTGCAAACCACATATATCACATATATGAAAAACAAATTAAAATACCCACCATGAACTTTTAATTCTAAACAAAAACAAAGTTGCTCTGATACCAATTGAAGGGAATGAACTCTTCATTCCCCGCAGCGGAAGCGTTTGGAATTGTTACTTTGATTTATTTAGAATTAAACAAAAAATACAAGTTAAGCATATGTATTACCTTTGATGAATCATCTTCTTGTGTTCCTTTTTCCACGAGATGTTCCTCGCTATGACTCGAACACGGGATCAAGGCTTGTGGGAGCTCTTTGAAAGAATAAGAGAACAATTCTCTACAGAAGGAAAGAATGAGAGAACAATTCTGTGCCGAAGGTGAGTAGTGTGTTTGGCCAACCCTTTGGCTAAACCTAAATGTCTTATTTATAATAAGGCTTTTAGGAATTAATTTTATTTTATAAAATACATTTTAATATCTAATATATTAAAATATGTATTTTATATTTATTTGAATCTTATTCAAATATTATAAAATTAATCTTTTATAATATACTTTAAACCAATTTGAATCTCATTCAAATAACATATGTATATAGTTTTTAATATTAATGTATCATATACATAAACTATTTCTTCTAATATTTAATGTGTCAAATACAATAAATATATTTACTCTTCTACATTTAATATATCAAATATATTAAATATTAATTTGAATATTTCAAATTTTCTTTCAACTAAATTGATCCTTTTAGTGTTACTATGAGCTAGCAAGGGGACCTTATGGACCTACAGATTTATAAGCTCCAATGATACAAAATTAATTAATTAAACTCATTAATTAATTGACTTTCATTCATTAACTCTAGGTCACTCCACTATAGGCCTAGAGTTGCACTCTTATGCACTGTAAGACAAGTTGTGTCCATGGATATAACCATTACATGCAAGTCGATCCTTCACGAGTTGTTCGTAATTACAGCTGGGTCAAAAGTCCGTTTTACCCCTGTAATTACATCTTACACCTTAAGTACCACTGATTCTCTAATGAACAACTTGTTTATGATCCAACCATAAACCAAGTCCCTTTCGGGCTAGTGAGAGGGTGGGGCCCCATTGTTCAAGTCCCGAAATCAGCACTTAAGGGAACTACTCATCTACTTTCCCTACATGGGAAGAAGTGAATTCCATCTTGTGAAACTTATGTTCCCAACTCCCTATTTGGTCAAGTCCCCAAAATGGTAGGCTTATTGAATCGGCTATAAAGGCCATTCTCACCCATACAAATCAAAGGACGAGCCCTCACAGGCAGGAGTTCATAACTCACTCAGGATTAAGATCGAGTCACATATGATCATCTTGTGAAATTGTGAAATACTAATCTACTCAAATAACGGATTTATAAAGAGAGATTATATATTTCGTGGTCCAGTCTTATACAAACTCATTGTATAGGATACCCCCACTCACATGTCTCTACATGAATGATTTGGATCAAATCATTTGTAACAATTACAAAGTGGGCCGTATCAATAGTGTTACCAGGATAAGGCACCCAACCTTATCCATATACTATAGACCCTTTAGGTTATTACTTGAACATGATCCTCCCGTATGTCAACTACATACAGTTCAAGATTACACTAATAACCTTGGATTTTATTTATATAATGAATATTATAAATTGCAAATAATAATAATAAAATAATTATCAAATAATTATTAATTAATTACGAGGCTTTAGGGCATAAATCCCAACACTTCAGACTTACCAGTCTTTGCACACCTCTAAAGGAAAAAGAGAAGGAGACAAACATTGTCACTTCTAAGAAGTTCCAAAAGGGGTCGGGGTCAGGGAGTAAGTCTGAAGTCGCTTCTGGGAGTAATAAGATTTTTCAAAAGAAGAACAAAAGTAGGAGGAAGGGCAAAGCCTCTACTGTTCACAAGGTAAAATCTTCAGACAAAGGAAAATTTTTCTTTTGTGGTGAAGATGGGCATTGGAAGCGCAACTGCCCCAAGTACCTTGCTGAGAAACAAACTCAGAAAGAATGACGAGGTAAATGTGATTTATTGTCCAAACATGTTTAGTGAAATATGAGTGTCCTACCTGGAATTTTGATTCAGGAATCACTAATCATGTTTGTTTTTCTTTTTAGGAAGTTAGTTCATGATAGCCGGTTTCTCAACGGAGATGACTTATGAAGACGTCTTCGTAGCTGAACTAGTGTGAGCTTTATGTAGTTGTTGTATAGAGATAATTTCATATGATGTAATTATTGTCTATATTTCTGGTTTGAACTGAACACATGTATATGATATCTTTTGTTTTGATAATGAATTGTTCATTTGACAAAAGATTTATACTCTTTGTGTTTTATTAAACTCGAAAACAACTAGTGTGTTAAGACATACTGCTTAAAGATTATTGGAAGCTATTTTTAAATTAACAAGGGTTGTTAATACAACTGGTTCTTCTCAAGTGTTGAGAAAGCCTTGATGCAGTGGGAGGATTATGGGATAACTCGGTCCACTGTATTGGCTTATCGTATGACTCTAGTTATCATACTTGATGATAATAGTGAGTACATAGACAAGGACCAGTGGCTCAAAGCCATGGATCTTCGAGAGGTTTAGAGACCTAGCCTATGAGGTGAAAACCTCTAAGGCTTGACTTTTTGGCAAAGGGACTGTCCCAAAGGGAAGGGGTTAATTGTGTACTAACTTCATCTCTTGTTGTCAGGTGATAGTTAAATAGAATACTCGTATCCGTTGCCTTATTCTATGTGATAGGATAAGGTAAATGGATGTCAAGACTAGTTATCTTGATTGAAGTATCTATAAGTCTCAACCTGGGAGATTTATTGTTAAGGATTAAGAGCAAATTGCTTGCGTGCTTATTCAATTCATTTATCAATTGAAACAAGCATCTAAATCCTGAATTATATGGTTTAATATTGTGATCAAATCTTATGGCTTTGAACATTACATTGATAACACTTGTTTGACAAGTGTTTAATCAATGTTGCTGCTTTCATAATAAATTTTCATAGTTCATGTCTTAATCATTAAAAATGATGTAGGACTCACTTCTTTAATAAGCATAAACTAGTGATCCAATTCCAAATAGTTGATTTGGATATGGCTTAATATGTTCTAAGGATTCAGGTTGATCTGAATCGTAAGAACAAATCGCTAGTGCTGTCTCTAAAAATCTTGTATTGACAAAATGTTGTCAATATTCGATGGTCTATGGAAATGGTTTCCTAAGACACCTCAAGCGTTGAGGATATGAGACGCATCCATGTGCATTTACATATTGGAGGTCAGATGTATGCCTTCTTAGATACATGACCCGATATGTGTTGTGTAGTGGGAGCTGTCAGTTTTACGCGGCTAGAGTTTTGTCTCAATGCTAAGGAGGAATATAATACAAGAGTTGTATTGCTAATTCCTCGGTAATAGCTAAATTTCTTGCAGCTTCAAAAGTAGCAAAAAGGTTTATAAGTTGAACTCTTGGATACTGCTTTGAGGAGATGTGATGGTCACATGGAAAGCCTCACAACACTTCATGCTTATGTGTTTACTAAGTCTCTCACGGCTAAAGTGTTTGAGAGACACCTAAAGAGTTTAGGACTCCGAGTTGTTGAGTAAGACAGTGGGAGAAAACTTGAGATATGAGATATTTCGTTTTCTCGGCCAACATGTACACCACAAACGTTTTAGTCCAAGTGGGAGTTTGTTGGGTTTTATGTCCTAAAACTCGTGGTTTGTAAACAGTTGTGTTTGTAAATACTCTATTTAGTAATAAAGAGTTATTAAGTTTTATTTAGTAAAATAGTTTACTGAAATAAAGTGAAACGTGTTTAGAATAACCTATACCAATGACCAACACCCATGGCGATTCATGAGTACTTGAGCTTCATGTATGACATGATTGTGGATCAGGCTCAAGTAGATAGTCAAAACGGTCTATAGTATATGAATAAGGCTGGGTACCTTATCTTGGTAACACTATTGGATGCGGCTTGCTTTGTATAGTACAAAACGATGTGATCTGAATCGTTTCACATGGAAATGTGAGAAGCGAGGGCGTCCTGTGCAAAAAGTTTTCATAAGATTGAACCGCGAATCAAGTCGCTCTCTCTTTATAACACCGTTTACTGAAGAGACCAACTTTTTCATTTGATGGCCTAGGTAACTGGATCTTAATCCTGAGCTCGCTATGAACTCCTATTTATTCGAGAGTATCCTTTGACTTGCACGAGTGAGAGTGACCATATCGCCGACTCAATAAGCATACCATCTTGGGGATAAACTTAAATAGGTGGCTGGGGACATACTACAACAAGATGGAATCACTCCTAACCCGCTCTTCAGGGTTAATAGATAGGTTATTCCCTTAATAGCTGACTTCAGGGCTTGAACAATGGGCGTTCACCCTCTCCTTGGAAAGAGAGGGACCTGATCTGTTGGTTGGACCACAAATTAATTGTTCATTAGAGGTGTCAGTGGTACTTAAGGAACATATGTAATGTAGAGGTTAAACGGTTTAAATGACCCAGCTGTGATTACGAACGACCTGTGAAGGATCGACTTGCTAGTGATGGTTATATCAAGAGGACATAATATATCTACAGTGAGGAGAGTGCAACCCTCAGACTATAGTGGAGTCTCTGAGGGTTAACGAATTTTGATTAGTTCGGTTAAAAGAGTTTTGAGTGGATAATCTCGTATCGTTGGAGCTCATGATCTGTAGGTCCTTTAGGTTCTCCTGGCTAGCTCAGATAACGTCGTGTAACATGATAAGAGAAAAGAAAAAGAAAAAGAATTTGAATTGTTCAAATTCGTTTTTTGGAAGAATGATGAACATATTTAAATATTATTTAAATATGGGAATGGTCTAAAACATGAATAGGATTCATGTGCAAAATGTCGGTTTTCTGAAAACCGGGTTTTAGCCTTATTATTTAATTAATATTTGACATTGAATTAAATAATATTAATTAATTAATATATATATATATATATATTTTTTTTTTTTTATTTAAAATTAATTCTGCATAAGACATATGTTTTTATTTATTAATATATATATGGTTAAAAATGGAGAAAGTGGGTTTAAGGGTTTTCAATTGTGAAGAAGAATTGAAATTTTTTTACGGTTTTGTTCTTCATTTTTGAAGTTCTTCTCAAATCCCTCAGGCTTCCATTTCCTCTTCATTTCTTCTCCGTTTTCTTTTCTTTTCTCTTTTAAACGGAGTCCCAAAACTCGGTTGCTCGACGCCGATGATAGCGGGACTACCAGAGGTGGTCCTCGAGGCGTTCGTGAGAAGAGGCCCAAAGAGTTTGTGACGAGGAACAAGCGGCGGAACTTGAAGAAATTAGAACTACAAGGGTATGCATTTCTAATTTCTCTTATTTCTGTTGTTTGAACATGTTTCTATTTTGTTAAATCGATGAAATTAGAGTATCAACGATCCAAAATCGTTGCCGCTGCATTTTACGCTCCATCAATGTAGCGCATGAGTGGTTTGATTCACTGTACATGTTGTCATATACCCTTAAGATACATGTTTTTACTGTGTATGCCCTTTGTAGTATGAAGAAAAGAAGACAATGTTGAGTTACTGTGTTTATTTTTTATATAATGTACATGAAGATAATATATTTATATGCTCATGTTGGTATGCGAGTGATGACAAGAACATGCGTGATTGAGTATACATTTTTGTACAATTTTATATATATACCTTGTTGTGTACTTGTGTATACATTGATATACATATGTTCCTGTGTGTAATTTTTATAACATATTATATATGTAGCGCATGAATGGTGTTTAATTCACTGTATTTGTTGTGATATACCTCTCAGATATGTGTTTCTCTTGTGTATGCCCTTGAAGATATTCTGGTAAAATATATTTTGTATGTTGTAAATTTAAACCCGTGTTGTGTGCTCATTTTATAGACTTCTTTCGCCTCGTGATCAATGATTTCTCTTCCCTATTCCTAAACCGGGACAGTTGTGAAATCTTTTTTCTGGTCATCTAGTGCAAGAAGTTAGACGAGGAAATTGTCAATTTGATCAAAGGTTGAATCACGAGGTACTTGAATGGTGCAAACCTTGAAGTTGTTGTATATATTCTTGTCACCCATAAACCAATGAAAGCAACACTAATCTTATGGAAAACCATTAATTCGGTGGTCAACACAGACGAAACTGGTGGTATGAGCAGCCCAAAGGAAAATGATTGCTAGGAAAAAAATGATATTTTCGTACTGAATTTCTAAGATGAGTTCGGTTTTGGAAAAGCATAATACATTTAACGACCGTTACTAAGAGCCTGATGTCACAAAACTCAATAAATAATTTGAAACTTTATTTTATAAGTAATGAAATCAAAACATAAAGTCTAAAGACCGCAAATACATTTAATTTGGGATCCCAATGAAAACATAAAAACAATTCAATAACTTCCTTCATAATAAAATTTAAAACCAAACTATTTGTTCTAATCTATAGCGAAAATGTTGGACTGACTCAATCAATTAATAAAATAATCAATGAAAGCTGAAGCTCTGACTCCACGTGTCCCATGACATAATCAACTGATCACCTCGTCAAGCGCCCGATACGTCCCTAGTATTACCTGAAGAAAAAAAAGTTTTAGAAAAGAATAAATATTTTAAATAAAATACTCAGTAAGTAACCCCACTACTGGGGTCAGGCTATGCAATCACATGCAACATGAACTGACTGAGACTTTCACTAGTGGGACCTAAACCTGACTGTTCTGTAATTTTATGCGAAGGCCATCTAAGTGAACAATTAACCCAATCTCGCAATAACTCTATAAACTACTCGGTATAGTAGAATCCTCTGGAGACTCACCTCGACTGATGGTTAGTTGACATCCAGTCAGTGGAGAAAAGCCTCAGTCTACTAGATACCAACATGACTAGGGAATGGGTAATTGTCACTAAATTATCATGACTAAAAAATGTGCATGCAATAATGAGGTCCCACAACAAGCATGTTCAACATGATAAAAGGAACACGACATTCTCATAACTTACATCATAAATCTAGAACATACTCAACAGGATAAAGTATAACATTTTCATCGCTTCATTCATAATTTCTCATCTAACTCCATATGAGCACTTTCATCAGCATAACATAAGCTTTCAGAGCTACGTACAACAATATCAGAAAATTCACATCTAAAGCATACAAATAAAATTAAATTCACATCTCAACATTCAACTGAAATGTCAACATATACAATTCAGTAACTACACAATATCATAAATATTCTCAACCTAGCCCGAAGGTTGACCAGCAATAAGGTCACTTATCTCAATTGATTGCCTCCAAAAATAACCGTATGTTGGCTTACACAAGCCTTAAGTACCAACCCAAGAAACCTCTACTCCAAAAAAAATTGTCTCTTGACAACAACGAATCGTTTGAATCCTAAACGCCAGAAAACCAAGTCTTAATTTAAAAGAATTTCACATTTACAAGGGAATTCAAAAGGGATCAAGGCTTCATTACCCATCGAAAGATCGCTACAGAGTCGTTATTCCTTGCTGGACAACAAGCCTAGAGTCTCAAAACTCACGATTTCAGCGCTGTAATGGAATGGGCGTTGGATTTCAGGGCTGAACATAACGTAATTGAAACTAACTAAATCGAAAAAGAAAGAGATTTGGGTTAGGATCGAAGCTGACCCAACAATACAATGACAAACGGAGGAGAGACGGCTATGAGGTGAAGGAGAGCGGCGTGCAGAGCGACGACGCGTGCGGCGGCGGAGATGGCTGATAACTCTCATTTAGAGCTATTATTTCCCCCCTAATATTAGCTAAATACCATGCTTAATGTTGATTAATTTCCTCTGTTGTAGGTTTTTCGCGGTAAAGAGCTCGTGGAGTCCAAGAGCGCATTTTAGAGCTAAGACGGTCGTTTTAAAGCTTCGGGAGTGAACCGGGCAAAAAAGAGGAGCAAAAGGGCAAGTTGACACAAAAGGCCTAGCGTCCCGATGCCGCTCCAAGGTAGAAAATTAAAATCAGACTCGAGAGCTTTCAAGGCGACAACGTCTCCACGCTGTCCCTAGCGTCTCGACGCTCCGAACGCGTGCGCGCAGGGATTTTCCGTCTGCAACGTCGCGACGCTGCCTGTAGCGTCTCGACGCTACGACGAGTTTAAATACCCATCTTCTCTGATTTTAGGTGATTCCAACTTCGATTTTAGCCTCGGGATTGCGACTTTCAACCATTTTTGAAGGTTTTCTTCTCTCCCTTGTGTTGTATGAGTTCTAGAACAACCATGGAAGCTTGGATTGCTCCAACTCCGATGGAAGGCTAGAGGTAAGTGCTAAGATTTGAGGATTTTAGGGATTTATCCATTGATGTATTTATGGGAGATTTGTAATTTCAAATTATACTTAGTCTTTAATATTCAACATCTATTTCTTCTAAGCATACTCTTATTAGCATGTGTATGTGAATTGATTGACACTTGAGACGTGTATGCATGTTAAACCGTTAACTAGATTAGTGATGCGGTCACCTCTCCTAATCACCTAGGTAACAAGAGGTTGAGTTGAGCCTTTGGTAGCATTGCATGTTTACCTTTGAGAGCATTCGACTAACCTTGAAGAAGTAGAAAAATCGAAATATTGGCTTAGGCTATCCAAGTCAAACATCCGTCACAATTTGCCCATCACTGACTTTGGTTAATTTAGGATTAATCACCTTAAGTTAATTTATTGGCAAGTTTAGTTAGAATTGCACTCCTCTAGCTAATTAATTGGGATTGTTTGCTACGGTAGTTCCGAGTAAAAAATTTGTGTGTTTGAATGACTCTGATTAAGTTTATAAGTGTTCGATGATCTGATTTACATCAATTGGCAGTTCCGACTCCCCAAGTCTTGCACGTTCGTTTAATTGTTTGATTCTTCCGTTAGCAATTACTTTTCTCGCATGTTATCAAAAACCAATAAAAAAACACCCATGTTCCATTTTAATTACAAATTGAATTCAATTAAAGAATTTATTAGAATTAACTCCCTGCGGATCGACCCGGTTGCCGCTAACTACAAATTAGTTTAGCAGGATCGGTATTATAAATTTAATTTGGCAGGATTCGACACCTTGAGAGTGGCGATAGTCAAAATATCGACCACCCAAATTTGGCGTCGTTGTCGGGGAGTTTAAGTTAATCTGTTTTGGTTGAATTTGATTTGTTCGATAAATTTGGGCGGTAATAATGCATTTACATTCCTGCCTGGTGCGTGGTTTTTTGCACAGGTGCAGGACCAATCAACCCCCACTTTGGGCTATCTAGGTGTGTTACTCGTTGCACCAAGTGGTTGTTTGCACAGGTTCAATATCAATCAACCCCCACTCTAGACTTTCTAGGTGATGCACTCACTCACCCGTTGCACCAAGTGGTTGTTTGATAAAAAAAATTTAAATCTGTCCTAGTGCAGAATCGAACCCTCACTCACTGCACCAAGTGGTTGTTCGATTAAAATTTGGGCGGTAATAATGCATTTAAATTCATGCCCCGTGCATGATTTTTTGCACAAGTGCAAGACCAATCAACCCCCACTCTGGGCTATCTAGATGTGTTACCCGTTGCACCAAGTGGTTGTTTGATAAAATGTTTTTAAAACGTTTCTGCCCCGTGCGTGGTTGTTTGCACCGATGTAGGATCAATTAACCCTCACTCTGGGCTATCTAGGTGATGCACTCACTCACCCGTTGCACCAAGTGGTTGTTTGATAAACAGATAACATATATGACATGTTGGTTATGTATTATTTAAGCATCACGTGGTAGACTATTATTGGCCTTAATAAACACAACACACTACATAAGTGTTGAATCAACAAAGTTAATATCAATGGCTTACTAAACACAAAATTGGAAGTTTAAAAACTTATCAGAAATTCTTAACAACTCAAGGACTAAATACTAAATAGATATAAATGAAGGTTTATAGATCTATGGAAATAAAAAATACATAAATTAAATAGACACAACTCTAACAATTTAAAATTTTGGGTTGTTTGGGTTCAAGGTTTCAATGAATGTCATGAGTAACAAATGCCTAAGAATAAGATGTATGAGAATCAAACATAGTATTTGGTTAGGGAGGAGAATGTTATCTGGTTTTTTATAGATATAAATAATATTTGTATTTGTTTGAAGAGATTAATATATAAATTTAACTTAAACATTTAAAAATTTAAATTCAATTAAAATAAAGAGAAATTGTATCGGGTATCAATTTAGGGTTTTTTATTTAGTGGATATAGCACTTTTTGAAAAGATCTGCAAATATGACCATTTTTATCGGTGATAGTTACTGATACACTTATATTTTTTTTTATAGAACTTTATTAATGACTATCAGTGATAGCAGTCTACCCGCGACGATCACTGATTTTTTTATCATATTTTATATTTTACTATATTTGTCATTATTTTGGGTCCCGTTGTTATTTATGCAACCAACCCTAAAATAAATTTATCAAATAAAAATAAGATATGAAAGAACGGATGAGAGAAAAGAAGATATTAAAAAAAAAAAAAAGTGAATTAGGTGATTTAGAAAACTCTTATTATTTTTATTTTTTTTAACATCACGTGGAAGTTTGGACAATCAAACTTGTGATCTCTTAGTCACTAGAACGTAGATTATGATTTAACCACGAAAAAAAAAAAAACTCACATTTCCTTTGTTAGTAAAGAGTTCCCATCAAACTTTCCTTTGTTAGTAAAGAGTTCCCATCAAAACTAAGTCAAATAGATATTTAAATATATGTTCCAATTGCATAGTGATATTATCTAAAAAAAAAAAGAAAAAATGGTGAAACAAAATTGGATCCAAAAATCTGTAATCTAGAAGTAGCCAATGAAATCCGTCCAAGTCAGCTCCCAAAATCCTCCCTTCCCTCCCTCTCATCCTCACAATCTATATCTCTCTTCCCAACTAAATTATATGATCCTCACCCTCCCTCAATTATCCACTCCAAAAATCTCACAGTGCATCAAAAATGGCCGCCGCGTCGTCCTCCGCCGTGTTCGCCGCCCCAGCCATCTCCGCCGCCGGGCAGAGGCAGCAGGCAATCATAACCCCCTCCACCATATCGTTCCAAGGCCTCCGCCCAGCCCCAGCAGTAATCAAACACAGCCGCAGCCTAACGAAGGTGAGCAGCCGGAGATCCGGCGTGGTGAAGGCGGAGCTGAACCCGTCTGTGGTGATAAGCCTGAGCACAGGGCTGTCGTTGTTCTTGGGAAGGTTCGTTTTCTTCAACTTCCAGAGGGAGAATGTGAGCAAGCAAGTGCCGGAGCAGAACGGGGTGACCCATTTCGAAGCCGGAGATGTGAGGGCTAAGGAATATGTTAGTTTGTTGAAATCTAATGATCCTGTCGGCTTTAATATTGTTGATGTTCTTGCTTGGGGATCTATTGGTCATATTGTTGCTTATTATATCTTGGCCACTTCTAGCAATGGCTATGATCCTAAGTTCTTCTAATTAATTCTTATCTTCCATGTCTTTTAATTATATGTGCTTTGTATAGCTATAATTCATTGTTGCTTGCTGCTTTGTTTTTCTATCTCTTTAATGGGGCTTTAGTGGACATCTTTCATTGCAAATTATTGTGTATGCTTATTCATTCACTCCTTGTTTAATTAGCTTCACCATTTTTAAATTTTGTCTCAACCAATTACGAGATCTTGTGCTACTTACCAATGAGGCTCTATCGGTCAAGTTCTAAGCCTAGGAAGGAAGGGACAAACGCTCAAACCTCCTTCTTAACTTTTACCCCTTAAATGTTGAGATTTTCGGATGGTTTATTTGACTTGATTTTTCAAAAGAAGGTTTTCTAGCCTTTTATTGTGTCATCGAATATTTTTTTTAATAATTTTTAGGCGCCCTCACGGGAGGGTTGTGATCGCTCTCGGGCTGGATGACTAGCTCGGGCTCGACCTTAGATTTGAATTTTTCTAAATCGGAAAGATTTTCTAGATCTTAAATGTTTCAGATCTTTGTTTCAAATCTGAATAAATTTTCGATCGTGTTGTCTATAATATTAAAAAATGTTTGAAGACCTTTTTTTAACAAGTCCTGTCAAATTTTCTTAAGGCTTCAATTTTTAGGTTAGGGTCAAGTTAGGCCTCAATAAGTCAATTTTTAACAAGTCGGGTCAAGTTAGGCCTCAATAAGTCAATTTATTTCAACTCAAATGATGAAATTAGATATTGATTACTTTAGGTTAAAATTTAAAAGTAAGAATCCAAGTCTTTAACTCCAACGTCGAAACACTTCCCAGTTTGATGATCAATCAAATCTTGAATGTTGTTTGCATCACAAGAATTACAAAGGGTGGGTTTTGATTCTCTCATCAAAGGCCAAAGGCTCAATTTCATTAATCAAATGTGGTTCACAAATGCATGACTTGGGCTATAAAATTGCCTGCAAAGAAATCAAAACAAAATGGTACAATCTCCTTTAAAGGATATATTAAAAACTCTAACATACAATAAAATCTAAAATTTTTAAAGGTATCTTTGGGAGTGATGGTTGAATTATTGATTTTAAAGGAAGAGATTTAATAACAATTGATTTTGTAAAATTGATTTATATATAATCATTTTTATGTTTGGTTTGGAGTGATTTTCATATAATTAGAAGCGATTTTGAATTATTATGTTTGGTTCCGAAAGTGATTTTAGAATTATTAAATTACTAAAAAAATTAACATTGTATTTAAAATTATTTAACTGATAATTAAAAATCAAAATTAAAAGGTTGTCATAAATGAAACAAAAATTGTTTGGAAATTATTTACTATTTAAAATTAAAGTCATGAAACAAAAATTCTTGAAAAGTCATGACTATAATAAATAATATATCATAAATGAAAGGTTGCACATTGCTGAAATGCAAAATTGAAAATCAAAATTAAAATGTTGCACAACGTTGGTTTCGAACCCTGATATGGGTGAGAAAGAAGCAAAATTATTTCTCCCTCCACCAACAAACCAAATTTAAAATCTCATAAATAAATGAACATAAATAAGTTTTATATACAATTGATATTTTTAATTAAAAAAAATAGTCTTTTTTAAAAACAAAATATCACAATCAGTTGCAAAAAAAATCACTCTAAAATCACCTCTCAAGTGATTGACCGGGAATCACTAAAAGTGATTTTCAATTCTTTCAAAATCACTTTTATACTATTGTCAAATATCACCATTTTAAAATATAATTGATTTTAGTCATTCCAAAATTACTCTAAAACATGCCCTAAGAATATCTAGTTACCTCCCGTTGAAATGTGAGGGTAAAACTAAAAAAATAGATTATCCCAAATATTATGGGTTAAAATATGGAGTTTGAAAACTTTGGACCCAAATGTTACCTATGTCAAATTTCTTGTGTGAAATTTATCCGCCTTGCGAAAATGGAAAGCATACATTGGCTTAGTAAAAATATCAACAACTTGAGTTGACGCTGGAAGATGACAAATGAATAGGCATTGGTACAAAAGCAAACCACATACAACATATATATTAGTTTCAACATGCTTGGTTTGAGAATTGATAACTCTCGGTTAGGATGGTTATTTACTACTAATTTAAGCTTATTTAATTTTGTGCACCTTTAAATACTTTTTTATGTTACATTTCATGATAAATACACTCCAAATTATGCAAGAATGAGAAAAATATATATTTTCAACCACACGTGCTTAATTAAGTATAAAAAACAATTAGTAAAACGAGCATAACTCAATTGGCATAGGGTTGTGTCCTTGACTAAGAGGTCATTAGATCTCCGCATTAATTAAATACTTTTACAAAAAAAAAAAAAATGTAAAAAAATGCAAAATTTATGAAGATTGATTGAGTTTTGTTACAGGCTACCTCAGCCTGACTCCGAGCGTCCGGACTTAACAGCTCACCCGAGGATCCGATGTAGTCAGGCTGCCTCTCGATCAACGTGAGAAGTGATCGACAAGACACCCTGACTCATCTGACGGGACGGTGGTACAGCAGCGCCCCCAATCCCTTCGAGAATCGGGGGACGACGGTTGCCCTCATCATGGCGAGGCACGCGCGTCGAATCCGGTCGGCCCGTACCTCCTCATCCCGGTTCGAGGACTCACATGATGGAAGGCAGGTAGAACCAATCAGGGAACACTCCCTCCTCACCACCTATAAATACCCTTCATGTTCAAGGAAGGGAAGGTACGTAACCACGTGTAACTCTACGCAATCTCCCTCTACCACTCCTACTTATTCTTAGACCTCTCTGACTTAAGCATCAAAATCTCGTGGGCCTAGCCCCACACCAGTGCAAGTTGAACAGAGGGGAAGGTACGTGTAACGACGCGTAACTCTGCGCAATCTCACTCTACCAATCCTACTTATGCTCAGACATCTCTGACTTAAGAATCGAAGCCTCGTGGCCTAGCCCCACACAAGTGCAAATTTATCTTTTCTTTCCTCTAGCAGGTATCCTACCATTCCGTCAGCGACCAACCCCGGCAGAGCACACTGTGGTTCACGAAAGTACAAAATCTTGCAACAACAAGTTTGTTGTATTTTTGCGCAAAATTTAGGAAGATTAAATGAGTTTGTTGTATTTTTTAGCAAAGTGCTTCTAGGAGCCAATATGCGGCTGCAACTTCTTCAAGACATTTTTCAAAATGCGACCCCAACTTCACGTAGACCAGATCAACAAGTTTTCAGCGCGTCTAAATAGATTGAGATAATTCTACCAACTACCTCCTGGTTTGACTCCAATCCCTTGAAGTCACCCTTACCAACTTTTCAACAACCACTGCCCACCTCCACGCCCTCCAATCCCTTGAAGTCACCCTTACCAACTTTTCAACAACCACTGCCCACCTCCACGCCTATACAAGGAGGTCAATCCATTGTGTTGGAAAAAATACACGAGATATAAATAACGCGGAATAACAACAATATTATATATCCCGTTCCCACTTCACAGGTTAGAAGCAAATAAGTTATTGATCACAAAATGCAATAATAAAGGTAAGGGAAAGAGAGAACGACACCGTAAGTTATACTGGTTCGCCCCGATCTCGGGACTACGTCCAGTCTCCTGCAACTGCAGGTTCAACTATAATGGAGATTACAAGAAGCCTCAACTCGACGCTACAAACTACCCTCAATAGCCTAACAGTGACTATTGACTTCCAAGTATCACAACCCAATAGCTTGGGATCAACAACAAAGAAAACCGCTCAAACCCAAAAGAGAATTTCTTCTTTTGTTTTTCTCTCAGTACAATGTCTAAACACAAAGGAAGCTAAAAAGAAAATCAAAGAAAAATTAAACACCCACGACTTTCTTTTTTTTTTGGCTGATCATAAAATGAAGGCTACAAATCTTCATTTTATAGAGAAAATCACCTATAATTTAACCAATAAAAAAGAATCACCTTTATTTTGACCAATCATAAACTTTGCTTAGTTGAGTTATTTTGGGCCAAAAGAAAATGGGCCTTGCTTCATTTTTTGGCTCTATTTCCTAACAATCTCCTACTTGGAGACAAAACAATGATCTTGCCTTGCCACCCACTGCAACGAAACTGGTCATCTTGGCAAACACCAAGGATCTACTCCCACTACAACTGTTATTTCTGATCTTCTTGGCAAACTCCAAGGTTCAACAAAAAACCTGTAAAATAACAAAAATTACAAAAGACAGGTAACCATCAGAAAGTAACAGTGCATCTGTGCTCGCCCTGAGGAATGGGCTCGCTACGTGGATCTGTCTCCCAGAAGAAAAGACAGACACGTACTCCCACTTCAGCTAAGTGGTAACAACTGACATCTTCTTCAACCCTGAATCATTGTTCTTAAAGAAGATATATTTCGAGAAGGGTTTGAATCTTCTATTCAAACCTGTTGTCAAGCTAGAGACCTTTCCTTTGACCTTAGCAACTGCTCTGGCATTCCACTTCGATGCCTTCTCTCGCCTCGGCGACTTCTTCAATTCGTTCGAGCGTCTGACAATTGGGGGTTGACAATAGCCATCAACTTTCTTTTCTGAACTTCCCAATTGTTTATGAATTGAAGAATCATGATCTAACTGATCAAACTTGGCTATTATTGCTGCTGGCTCACCTCGATAACAACCATCTGCAAATTGAACTGACATCCACTGTCTCTTTGATCCTTTGACAACATTCAACTGACATCTGTACAGTGTAGATTTTCTATGGCCAACTGCCACTACTTGGGATCCCAATATCAGTTTACACTGGCGATTGCCAAACTCACACCTGTAGCCTTCATCTGTCAACTTGCCAATAGAGATGAGATTCATCTTCATTCTAGGCACAAACCTGACATCATGCAATACTAGAACACTACCACATTCTAACTTCAGACTAACATCCCCAATCCCACTGGTTTTGGAAACTCTGCCATCACCCATTCTCACTAGACCATGACATCCTCTTGTGAAGGATGTGAACAAACTTCTATCTGAAGTTATGTGAACTGACGCTGCATTGTCTAAAATCCACTCAGATGAATTACTAAAACTTTCTGTGTCACTTCCAACACAGACACATGCATCGGCATCATCAACTATGTTTGCCTCATGCTTCCTTTCCTGATCCTCTTTTAGTTTTCTACACTGACTTTTATAATGACCTATTTTGTGACAGTAAAAGCATTCTATCTCCTTATTCCTATTTCCCCACTTCTTTCCACTACTACTCGGTTTCATAAATTTTTTACCCTTAGTCAAAGCTAAAGCTGATCCCGTAGTAGATGACTCTCTACCACTACTCTTTCTACGAATTTCTTCAGCTAGAGCTAAATCACAAACCCCTGAAAACTTCAGAATATTTTCTCCTACCGAATTAGACACAGCTGTCTTCATCGTTTCCCAAATTTCAGGTAAAGACATTAATAATTGAATAACGTATACTTCATCAGTAAAATCTATCTTAACAGACTTTAACTGATTTACCAAAGTGGTAACCTCATTGATATAGAAATTTACAGATGCATCTTCAGCCATTTGCATGTTAAAAATTTCTTAAGAAGATAGGCTTTACTATTAGCAGATGATTTCTCGTACCTGTTTGTAAGCGCTTCCATTAGCTTGATTGCGGTAGTCTCGTTAGCTAGAAGACTAACAACTTTCATTGTCAAACACATTCTGATGTTTGCAACTGCTTGTTCATCGAGATCTTCCCAATCTCCATCTGACATCTCTTTCGGTCTCTCCTTCAGTGCCTTGTGCAATTTCTTGCAGGTTAAAAAATCCTTCACCTGCATCTTCCAATAACCAAATTTTTCCCCATCAAATTTTGTGACTCCTTCGAAACTCTTTGGATTCGTCGCTCCCATAATTTCTGAACCAAAAGCTCTGATACCATTTGTTGGGAAAAATACACGAGATATAAATAACGCGGAATAACAACAATATTATATCTCTCGTTCCCACTTCACAGGTTAGAAGAAAATAAGTTATCGATCACAAAATGCAATAATAAAGGTAAGGGAAAGAGAGAACGACACCGCAAGTTATACTGGTTCGCCCCGATCTCGGGACTACGTCCAGTCTCTTGCAACTGCAGGTTCAACTATAATGGAGATTACAAGAAGCCTCAACTCGATGCTACAAACTACCCTCAATAGCCTAACAGTGACTATTGACTTCCAAGTATCACAACCCGATAGCTTGGGATCAACAACAAAGAAAACCGCTCAAACCAAAAAGAGGAATTTCTTCTTTTGTTTTTCTCTCAGTACAATGTCTAAACACAAAGGAAGCTAAAAAGAAAATCAAAGAAAAATTAAACACCCACGGCTTTCTTTTTTTTGGCTGATCATAAAATGAAGGCTACAAATCTTCATTTTATAGAGAAAATCACCTATAATTTAACCAATAAAAAAGAATCACCTTTATTTTGACCAATCATAAACTTTGCTTAGTTGAGTTATTTTGGGCCAAAAGAAAATGGACCTTGCTTCATTTTTTGGCTCCATTTCCTAACACATTGCTCGAGGGAGAGGCAGATTGGCGTAGAAGAGAGAAAACCCTAGAAGACCGTGAGCGAGAGCTCTTAGCTTGTCACCATGTCCAGATTTCTCCACCCCTCCATTAGTTGAAAGCATTAGGGTTGTAACTAGCTCAACTTCTTTGACAAAGGAAGGATTGAGTTGTCGAGGGCCCGTTTGATAACATTCTCGTTTTTTGTTCCCTGTTCCCTATTCCGTATTTCTTGTTTCTTGAAAAAAAGAAACAGAAACTTGTATGATAACGATTTTGTTGGGTTTTATGTCCTAAAACTCGTGGTTTGTAAACAATTATGTTTGTAAATATCTATTTAGAGTAAAGAAAGATGAGTACTTGAGTTTATCCTATATCAATAACCAACACCCATGGCGAAGGATGAGTACTTGAGCTTCATGTATGACATGAATGTGGATCAGGCTCAAGTAGACAGTCCAAATGGTCTATAGTATACGGATGAGGCTGGGTACCTTATCCTGGTAACACTATTGGATGCGACTCGCTTTGTATTGTACAAAACGATGTGATCCGAATCGTTTCACATGGAGATGTGCGAGCGGGGGGCGTCCTATGCAATGAGTTTGCATAAGACTGGACCACAAAAAAGTCGTTCTCTCTTTATAACGTCGTTTACTGAAGAGACCGACTATTTCACCTGATGGTCTAGGTAACTCGATCTTAATCTCGAGCTTACTATGAACTCCTGCTTATTAGACAGTATCCTTTGACTTGTATGGGTGAGAGTGGCACAATAGCGCCGACTCAATAATCCTATCATCTTGGGGATAAAGTCCAATAGGTAGCTGGGGACATAGTGTAGTAAGATGGATATCACTCATAACCCGCTCTTCAGGGTTAGTAGATAGGTTGTTCCCTTAATAGCTGACTTCAAGGCTTGAACAATGAGCGCTCACACTCTCATGTGATGAGAGAGTTAATTGATCTGATGGTTAGACCACAGATCTATTGTTCATTAGAGGTGTCAGTGGTACTTAAGGAACAAGACGTAATTGTTGGGTTTTATGTCCTAACACTCGTGGTTTGTAAACGTTGTAAATGTAATATGTCTATTAAATACAATAAAGAGTTATTGAGGTTTATTCAGTAAAGGTGTTTATTGAATTTAGTGAAACGTGTTTGCATTAACCTGTACCAATAACAACACCCTTGGCTGAATATGAGTACTTGAGCTTCATGTATGACATGATTGTGGGTCAAACTCAAGTAATCATGCAAAACGGTCTATAGTATACGGATAAGGCCGGGTACCTTATTCTGGTAACACTATTGGATGCGGCTCGCTTTGTATCGTACAAAACGATGTGATCCGAATCGTTTCACATGGATATGTGCGAGCGGGGGCGTCCTATGCAAAGAGTTTGCATTAGACAGAACCACGATAAAGTCGCTTTCTCTTTATAACATCGTTTACTAGTGAGACCGACTTTATCACTTTTGATGACCTAAGGTAACTCGTTCTTAATCCTGAGCTTGCTATGAACTCCTGCTTATTCGAGAGTATCCTTAGACTTGTATGGGTGAGAGTGGCAGGTCGCCCGCTCAATAAGCCTACCAACTTGGGGATAAACTGGAATAGGTAGCTGGGGACATAGTGTAGCAAGATGGAATTCACTCCTACCCTCTTTAGGGTCTAGTAGATAGGTGTTCCCTTAATAGCTGACTCCGGGGCTTGAACATGAGGCCTCATCCTCTTCTGTGTGAAGAGGATTCTGATCTGATGATTGGATCACAGATCAAATGTTCATTAGAGGTGTCAGTGGTACTTAAGGAACAAAAGGTATCATAGAGGTTAAACGGTTTAAAAGACCTAGCTGTGATAACGGACACCTGTGAAGGATGGACTTACCCATAATGGTTATATCAAAAGGACATAATATATCTACAGTGAGGAGAGTGCAACCCTCGGACTATAGTGGAGTCTTCGGGGGTTAACGAATGTTGGTTAGTTCGGTTGAAAGAGTTTTGACCGGATAATCTCGTATCGTTGGAGCTCATGATCTGTAGGTCCTTAGGTTCTCCTGGCTAGCTCGGATAACGTCGTGCAACAGTATAAAAGAAAAGAAAAAAAAAAGAATTTGAATTGTTCAAATTCGGTTTATGGAAGGAGGATGAACATATTTAAATATGATTTAAATATGAGAATAGTCTAAAACATGAATATGATTCATGTGCAAAAAGTCGATTTTCGGAAAACCGGGCATATCCATATTATTTAATTAATATTTGATATTGAATTAAATAATTTTTATTAATTAAAAAGTTTAATTAATATATATATATATATAATTTATTTATTAAAAGTTTAATAAATAAAATATTTATTACTATTTAAAATTAATTGAGAATTATTTTTTTATAAAATATATATATGTATTAGTTTAAGTGTAATCCACTTTTCTTTATATATAAATGTTATATATATATATAGATATATCATTTGAAAAAGGTGGGTTTACATGGATGGATATAGATGAAGTTTTAAAAGTTTTTTTTTAGCTTCTGTGATGTACGTTTTTGAAGTTGATTTTCAAAAAACAAGCAAAAGCTCCTCAGACCTTCTCTTCATCCCTTGCTTTCTTTCTTTTCTTTTTTGCTTCGGAGTCCAACAACTCCGTTGCACGACGTCGAGGATAGCGGGACTACTGGAGGTGGTCCTCGCAGCGTTCGTGAGAAGAGACTCAAAGCGTTCGTAAGGAGAAACGGTCGGCGAAACTTGTAGAATTTGGAACTACAAGGGTATGTATTCTAAATTTCTTATTTCCGTCTTTTGAGCATGCTTTCTATTTGTTAAATTGATGAAATTAGAGTATCATCGGTCCGAAATCGCTTTCCGCTGCGCATGTCGCTCCATCAATTGGTATCAGAGCGATTTTGTGATTAACTCAATTTGCATCAATTTAAGTTGGTGGGTATTTTAATTTAGAAATTGTTTCTGAATTGGCGTCTAAAGTGAATATCGATTTTGGCATAGTTTCTTTTTGAATTTCCTTATTTGTAATTGCCCGAGAATGTATGGGCTTTAATGTGTGCTGAAGCGTATGTATTTTTAGAGTCATTAGAGTCCATATAGGTTTCTTTGTGAAAGAAGCTCGAGTTTTGAGCTCGCCGAAATGTTCGGTATAAGTTCAAACTCGTTCTAGGCATTTCAAAGAGAAACTCAAATAGAAATTGGCCGAAGCGTTCGGGGGATCAAGTTTGTCAAAGGCGGTGCGAAGAGTTCGAAGTCCGCTCAAGACTTAGCTTGTTCATCAAGCTTGTAATAAAATAGTTATTGCTTGTTAAAGGCCAAAATCGATCCACTTTAGTGTGTTTAATTAATTATGCATTGCGAATGTATGTTTTAATTAAATTCCATGTTTGTATGTGCATATAGTATGCCATATAGATTTAAAATCTCACCGTAGGAAGCATGCTCTATGCATTGAAAATATGTTATAAGTGTTATAATATATAGTATGCAATTTTTAGGAATTCATGAGTATTAATATAAGAGTTATATTAATTCATTAATTAGATTTTGATTGCTTAATAAAATAATTGATATAATTGTTATATTAATTATGAAATTAAACTTCCAACATTATTAGTTGCATATTGTATGTTATAAGTGTTATAATGTATAGGATGCATGCTTAATTCATGAGAAGTGATATAAGTGTTATAGTAATTTATGAATTAGGAGTTGTATATTTGAAAACATAATCGATATAAGTGTTATATTGATTATGAAATTAAATATTCAATTTGCCATGCCATAGTGTTGCATGTTTGAGAAGCATGTAGATGTTTGTTATAGTATGTCTATGTTTTTGCAAGAGTTGTAAAATTGGATAGACTTATAAAATCTATAACAAAGATAACGGCATGCTCATTTAGGGTAAAAGGATTCGGTTTGTTTTTATTAGATAAAATAGGTCGATATCTCGTAAATACTAAGGTTATGAGAAACTCACCTGGTGAAATCCTGTTCGAGGTTGGAGGTATTTAAGTTGACGGTTTACGGAACACCTTCTACCTGGGGACGATCCGGTACTTGAGTAAAGTTAACCCGGTTTTATGAGCGTGCACGAGAGGTGTGAGGTTAATTAAACTTGTTAATAACCTAGACATCTCAGGTAAAAAGTTTACCTAGACTTAAGGTTTTTAATTTCTTAGCCAGTTAAAACCTGAGTAATTTACCTTAAAACCGAATATGATACTTAGTAGATGTGTTGAGAAGGAATATATGATATATCTCTCTCCTACTATGCACTCCCTAAAGTTCACAACGTGAGAAATTTGCTCGGCCTCGTGTTGCTAATGTGGCAACCCCCTTAGGATGGCATTTGCAACTTTCAATAGCAAGGTGAATGAAGTAAGTGTCTATAGTAAGTGGGAGAAGGAAGTACGTCAGTACATCCTACGATCTCCTCCATTGGATTGAACCGTGAGATTCCCATGTTCCGCCTGCAAGGTGCCCTTGGTGGCACCAATCCCTTAGGAGGGTCGTTTCATGGGAGTTGAACAAGTCAGTCACCATTTATGGATAAAGAAACATAAGGCCATTCCCAACTCTGACATTCTCTTAGGTTGCACTGTTGGGGCCGTCCTGTGCGTTCTAAAAATGGAGGGTCACACTTACGAGATTTGCTAAGGAGTTAGTAAATCTTGACCAAAAACGATAACTAAGATGCTATAGGAATATGAGTTATTCTGGAGTTAGCATTTAGTCAAGAATGTCTTGGTTTAGTGAAGGAGTGCTCGTTTACCCTTAGGTAGCGACCATTCTAACTCACTAAAATATCGTTGCATGTAAATAAAGAGTTTGGGTACTTTATTTACTGCTAAATTTACTTGATTGGTTTAAATAGGTTAAAATTGTTCCACTAATAGATTTACATTTGTTTTCAGCATGTCTTGCTCGTTTAAAAACGTATTAGCTTCGGTTAAGTTAACTGACGATAAAAACGAGACCTGGAAAACGAACTCGAATATGATTCTTGTTCGTGATGATCTTAGGTCTGTCTTAACAGAGGATTGTCCTCTTCCCAGCTCAGTAATGAGTCGTGCTGAGAAGAAGCAACAAAGTAAATATGATTTGCTTGTTGTAGAAACGTGTTTAGCGGAAAATGATAGTCATGCCTGGATCCTCGATTCAGGAGCCACTAATCACGTTTGTTCTTCATTTCAGGAAACTAGTTTCTGGCAGCCGCTAGCTAAAGATGAGATAACCCTCAGAGTTGGTACTGGAGATGTTGTCTCAGCTAAAGCAGTGGGAGCTGTTAAGTTGACTTATAGAGATTGTTACATTTTACTAGAAAATGTGCTACTAGTTCCTAACTTCAAGATGAACCTAGTCTCTATAGCTTGTTTATTAGAACAAATGTATAAAGTATCTTTTGCTCATAATGAAGCTATCATTAGCAAAAGAGGTGTACAAATTTGTTCTGCTAAACTTGAGAACAACTTATATGTGTTAAGACCGACAGAGGTTCAAGCTATTTTGAACACTGAGATGTTTAAAACAGCTGAAACTCAAACTAAAAGGCAGAAGCTTTCTCCTAGTACCTATCTTTGGCACTTGAGACTAGGCCACATTAATCTCAATAGGATTGGGAGGTTGGTTAAGAGTGGTCTCCTAAATCGTTTAGAGGACAACTCTTTACCGCCTTGTGATTCATGTCTTGAGGGCAAGATGACCAAACGACTTTTTACTGGAAAAGGTTATAGGTCAAAA
Source organism: Herpetospermum pedunculosum (assembly GCA_028017165.1). Lineage (NCBI taxonomy): Eukaryota > Viridiplantae > Streptophyta > Magnoliopsida > Cucurbitales > Cucurbitaceae > Herpetospermum > Herpetospermum pedunculosum. Next base: position 30,148,525 of record CM051527.1, on the reverse strand, counting down.
GAACCTCTAGAAATCGTGCATTCGGATCTCTGCGGTCCTTTGAATGTCAAAGCACGAGGAGGGTATGAATATTTCGTCAGTTTCATTGACGATTATTCAAGGTACGGCTATCTTTACCTAATACATCATAAGTCCGGCACTCTTGAAAAGTTCATTGAGTATAAGGCAGAGGTTGAGAACATATTAGGTAAATCGATTAAAACACTCCGATGTGATCGAGGTGGAGAGTATATGGATACTAGATTCCAGGACTATATGATAGAACATAAAATTGTATCTCAACTCTCAGCGCCCGGAACACCGCAGCAGAACGGTGTATCCGAAAGGAGAAATAGAACCCTGTTAGACATGGTTCGTTCTATGATGAGCTATGCTCAGCTGCCAAGCTCGTTTTGGGGATACGCAGTAGAGACTGCCGTATATATTCTGAACAATGTTCCCTCTAAGAGTGTTTCTGAAACACCTTATGAGCTCTGGAGTGGGCGTAAAAGTAGTTTACGTCACTACAGAATTTGGGGATGTCCAGCACACGTACTAGTATCCGGTCCAAAGAAACTGGAACATCGTTCAAAATTGTGCCTATTCGTAGGCTACTCCAAGGAAACGAGAGGTGGTCTTTTTTAAGATCCTCAACAGGACAAGGTATTAGTATCGACTAAGGCCACGTTCTTAGAGGAAGACCACATGAGAGATCATCAACCTTCGAGCAAAATAGTTTTGTCTGAATTATCCAGGGAAGCTACAGAGGGATCAACAAGAGTTGTTGATCAGGCTGGTTCTTCTCAATAGTTGAGAGAGCCTCGACGCAGTGGGAGGGATGTGAGACAACCCGACCGCTACATTGGCTTGTATGAGACTCAATTCGTCATACCTGATGATGGAATTGAGGATCCATTGACCTTTAAACAGGCAATGACAGATGTAGACAAGGATCAGTGGCTCAAAGCCATGGACCTCGAAATGGAGTCTATGAACTTCAATTCGGTCTGGAGTCTTGTAGATCAACCAGATGGTGAAAGACCCATCGGTTGCAAGTGGATCTACAAGAGGAAACGAGACCAGGCCGGTAAGGTGCAAACCTTTAAGGCCCGACTTGTGGCAAAGGGTTTTACCCAGCGAGAAGGGGTGGACTATGAAGAAACCTTTTCTCCTGTTGTCATGTTAAAGTCGATTAGAATACTCTTGTCCATTGCCGCATTTTATGATTATGAAATCTGGCAAATGGATGTCAAAACTGCCTTTCTGAATGGCAATAGAGTATCTATATGGTCCGACCAGAGGGGTTCATAATTCAGGGTCAAGAGCAAAACGTTTGCAAGCTGAATCGATCCATCTATGGGTTGAAACAGGCATCTAGATCCTGGAATATAAGGTTTGATACTGCGATAAAATCTTATGGCTTTGAACAGAATATTGACGAGCCTTGTGTCTACAAGAAGATTGTCAATAAGGCTGTAGCTTTCTTAGTCTTGTATGTAGACGACATACTACTCATTGGGAATGACGTAGGGGTTCTTACTGACGTAAAAATGTGGCTACCAATCCAATTCCAAATTAAAGATTTGGGAGAGGCTCAGTTTGTTCTTGGGATTCAAAACGTAAGGAATCGGAAGAATAGAACGCTAGCACTGTCTCAAGCATCATATATAGATAAGGTGTTATCTAGATATTCGATGCAGAATTCCAAGAAAGGTCCGCTGCCGTTTAGGCATGGAATTCATTTGTCTAAGGAACAGTCTCCTAAGACACCTCAAGAGGTTGAGGACATGAGACAGATTCCGTATGCATCTGTAGTTGGCAGTCTGATGTATGCTATGTTATGCACTAGACCTGACATCTGCTTTGCAGTCGGAATTGTCAGTAGGTACCAGTCTAATCCAGGATATGATCACTGGACCGCCGTTAAACATATTCTCAAGTATCTTAGGAAAACGAGGAACTATGTGCTCGTGTATGGGCCTAAGGATATGATCCTGGCAGGATACACTGACTCTGATTTTTAGACTAACATAGATTCTCGGAAATCTACATCAGGATCAGTGTTCACTCTTAACGGAGGGGCAATAGTGTGGAGAAGAATCAAGCAAGGTTGTATTGCTGACTCCACCATGGAGACTGAGTACGTCGCAGCTTGCGAAGCAGCAAAGGAAGCAGTATGGCTCAGGAAGTTCTTGACAGATTTGGAAGTTGTTCCAAATTTGAATTTTCCCATCACACTTTATTGTGATAACAGTGGTGCTGTGGCAAATTCTAAAGAACCTCGGAGTCATAAGCGCGGGAAGCACATCGAGCGGAAATATCATCTTATCAGGGAGATAGTGCAACGAGGAGATGTGATCGTCACACAGATTGCCTCGGAGCACAATGTTGCTGATCCGTTTACAAAGTCTCTCACGGCTAAAGTGTTTGAGAGACACCTGGAGAGTCTGGGGTTGCGAGCTGCTAAATAGGACAGTGGGAGATACTTTGTATTCCTGACCAGCATTCGTCCCACAGACATGTTAGTCCAAGTGGGAGTTTGTTGGGTTTTATGTCCTAACACTCGTGGTTTGTAAACGTTGTAAATGTAATATGTCTATTAAATACAATAAAGAGTTATTGAGGTTTATTCAGTAAAGGTGTTTATTAAATTTAGTGAAACGTGTTTGCATTAACCTATACCAATAACAACACCCTTGGCTGAATATGAGTACTTGAGCTTCATGTATGACATGATTGTGGGTCAAGCTCAAGTAATCAGGCAAAACGGTCTATAGTATACGGATAAGGCCGGGTACCTTATTCTGGTAACACTATTGGATGCGGCTCGCTTTGTATTGTACAAAACGATGTGATCCGAATCGTTTCACATGGAGATGTGCGAGCGGGGGCGTCCTATGCAAAGAGTTTGCATTAGACAGAACCACGATAAAGTCGCTTTCTCTTTATAACACCGTTTACTGGTGAGACCGACTTTATCACTTTTGATGACCTAAGGTAACTCGTTCTTAATCCTGAGCTTGCTATGAACTCCTGCTTATTCGAGAGTATCTGTAGACTTGTATGGGTGAGAGTGGAAGGTCACCCGCTCAATAAGCCTACCAACTTGGGGATAAACTCGAATAGGTAGCTGGGGACATAGTGTAGCAAGATGAAATTCACCCCTACCCTCTTTAGGGTCTAGTAGATAGGTGTTCCCTTAATAGCTGACTCCGGGGCTTGAACATGAGGCCTCATCCTCTTCTGTGTGAAGAGGATTCTGATCTGATGATTGGATCACAGATCAAATGTTCATTAGAGGTGTCAGTGGTACTTAAGGAACAAGAGGTATCACAGAGGTTAAACGGTTTAAAAGACCTACCTGTGATAACGGACACCTGTGAAGGATGGACTTACCCATAATGGTTATATCAAAAGGACATAATATATCTATAGTGAGGAAAGTGCAACCCTCGGACTATAGTGGATTCTTCAGGGGTTAACGAATGTTGGTTAGTTCGGTTGAAAGAGTTTTGACCGGATAATCTCGTATCGTTGGAGCTCATGATCTGTAGGTCATTTAGGTTCTCCTGGCTAGCTCGGATAACGCCGTGCAACAGTATAAAAGAAAAGAAAAAGAAAAAGAAAAAGAAAAAGAATTTGAATTGTTCAAATTCGGTTTATAGAAGGATGATAAACATATTTAAATATGATTTAAATATGAGAATGGTCTAAAACATGAATAGGATTCATGTGCAAAAAGTCTGTTTTCGGAAAACTGGACATATCCATATTATTTAATTAATATTTGATATTGAATTAAATAACTTTTATTAATTAAAAAGTTTAATTAATAAATATGTATATATATATATATATTTTATTTATTAAAATTTTAATAAATAAAATATTTATTATTATTTAAAATTAATTGAGAATTAATTTTTTATAAAATATATATATATATATGTATTAGTTTACCTGCAATTGCATGTAAACCAAGTGTTGTAAATGTTATATATATATATATATATATATATGTATATATATAGATATATCACTTGAAAAAGGTGGTTTTACATGGATGGATATAGATGAAGTTTTAAAAGTTTTTTTTAGCTTATGTGATGTACGTTTTTAAGTTGATTTTCAAAAAAACAAGCAAAGGTTCCTCAGACCTTCTCTTCATCCCTTGCTTTCTTTCTTTTTTTTTTTGCTTCGGAGTCCCACAACTCCGTTTCACGGCGTCGAGGATTGAGACTACCGGAGGTGGTCCTCGCAGCGTTCGTGAGAAGAGACTCAAAGCGTTCGTAAGGAGAAACGGCCGGCGAAACTTGTAGAATTTGGATTTACAAGGGTATGTATTCTAAATTTTTTATTTCCGTCTTTTGAGCATGCTTTCTATTTGTTAAATTGATGAAATTAGAGTATCATCGGTCCGAAATCGCTTTCCGCTGCGCATGTCGCTCCATCAGTAATGCAGGGGTTAAACGGTTTAAATCACCCAGCTGTGATTACGAACAACTTGTGAAGGGTCGACTTGCCCGTGACGGTTATATCAGATAACATAATATATCTACAGTGAGGAGAGGGCAACCCTCGGACTATAGTGGAGTCTCCGGGGGTTAACGAAAGTTGATTGATTCGGGTTAAAAGAGTTTTGATCGAATAATCTCGTATCGTTGGAGCTCATGATCTATAGGTCCTTTAGGTTCTCCTGGTTAGCTCGGATAAAGCGGTGTAGGGTAGAATTTGGAGAAATTCAAATTCGGATCTGTTGATCGAGGTTAACGTATTTAAATATGATTTAAATATGTAACCGGAGGGACAGTTATTTAAATATGATTTAAATACATGACCGGAGAAAAATTTGAATAAAGATTCATATTGCAAAAGTCGATTTTCGGAAAATTGGGGCGAGATTTATTATTTAATTAATATTTGATATTAAATTAAATAATAAATTAATTAATTAAAAAAATTAATTAATTATAATATTTTATTATTATAATATTTAATTTTAAAGTTAATGGAAACCTGCATAAAGCATGGACACCATCTGTAATCCATTCATTTTATTTGGCAAAATGAGTTTGGATATTCTTAAAAATAAATAAATAAATAAAATATTCATTCATTCTCATTTTTTTTCGTGAGACTTTTCTCTCTTTTCAGCATGCTTCTCTCTCGTTGGGTACTCTTCAAAGTGTTGAAGAAGAACCAAAGCTTGAAGTCAGAAGGAAGCTGTTGTGGAATTGTAGATTTTGGCTTTAATTGAGAAATGTTGAGATGAGCTTGATGAACTTGATGAAATGTTCATCATATTCATGTTGAAGTCCATCTCCATTCTATTCACCCGATTTGTCTTCTTCCTCCATTACTCTCAACTTACCCCCTTAGATCAAGGAATCCCACAACTTCGCTACTAAGCTCGATAATAGCTGAGACTCCTCTAAGGGTGGTGCTCGGCGCGTTCGTGAGAAGAGGTTCGAAGAGTTCGTGACAAAGAACGAGCAACGTGTTGGAATTAAAAAATAGCGAGATATAAATTAATGCTGAATAAACTAGATTATATCTCAACCTCAATGCTGAATAAACTAGATTATATCTCAACCTCCCACTTCACAGGTTAGAATCCAAAAGCCAATCAGTCACAAAATACAATAATAAAAGATAAAGGGAAAGAGATAACAACACCGAGAGATATACTGGTTCTCCCCGATCTCGGGACTACGTCCAGTCTTCTGCAACTGCAGGTTCTACTATAATGGAGATTACAATTGTTCCCTCAAGCTCGCGCTACAAAACTCACCCAAATAGTCCAACTAGAACTATTTGCTTCCAAGTACCACAATCCGGTAGATTGGGATAAACAAAGAGAAATACCCACTAAAAATACTCACGGTATTTTTTACTCAATACTAACTACCCACACAAAATTATACCTATAATTTTGCTACTGCCGCAGGTCATGCCTCTGCTATTTTTGGACTACACAATACACACAGAAGTAATTTCAATTGCGAAATTGTGCAGCCGCAAATCACACAAAATTGACAAAGTCCAATTTTTAATTGTCTGACATATATGTTTATATATATATATGCCTAATTAACCTAAAGAATCAATTGGGCTTAAGCCCAAATTTTATTCAGTATTAAGATTGCACATGCATTCGTGGAAATAGCCCAAATTTTATTCAGTATTAAGATTGCACATGCATCCGTGGATATTTCCATAAAACTTGCAGCTTGATTTGTCTCCACAAAAAATCCTAACACAGCGGAACTCGAAGAAAATTACAACTTCAAGGGTATGTTTTCTAATTTTTCTTATTTCCGTCTTCCCTTGAGCATGTTTTCTATTTGTTAAATTGATGAAATTAGAGTATCATCGATCCAAAATAGCTTCTGCTGCGTATATCGCTCCATTAGGTTTCTTGTTCTTTTACTTTTTTTTTAATAGTTTAAATAGAATTTAGATATATAATATTTAAAAGATAACACGGGTTCAAATATATATAAAAAAAATACTTATAAAAATTCTACATTATATAATACAAGTAAATCCCGATGCAAAATTATTTTTATCTTTCAAATGTTGTCCAAATTTGATCTGCAATGGTTTATCTCACTCGAGTCACTCCGCTTTAAATGATGTCGACTCGAATCCAACTCAATTATCTAGCTATGTAAATGTTGTGGTTTTGAAATAGTAAAGTGAGTGTAAATGCATGTTTTAGTGGGAAAAATTTATATTTGCAAAATTCTAGTTGATTTAAATCTTCTAAAAACTAAAAATTTATATCTATATATATATATATATATATATATATATATATAAAACATAAAAACAAAAATAATGCTCTATTGATGCTTCAAACCGAGGAACGGTAATGAAGAAGACTTCCTAGGCGCCCTTTTAACCATCGAACCACACTATATTTTATGTATTTATAAGAACGGAATAAGAATAATAGAAACGAAATAAAGAGAAACAATATTTTGTAGTTTCTCAAAATTTGTCCATTTTTTAGAAATGTTTCTCAAAATTTAGAAACACGAAACGAGAAAAGTTATCAAACAAGTTTGTTTCTTAAAAAATGAGACACAGGAAACAGAAAACGGGAACGTTATCAAACGGGCCTCGAGAGGCTTAGTCCTTTATTCGTTTCCTTTTTTTTTTTTTTTGTACATCGTCCTGACTCTTAGTTTAAGTTTTATCATTTCAAGTTTTTCATAATCAGGTTAACTTTATGTTTGATTTCAATGTAGTATATTTTCAACTCTATTTCTATTATGAGCTAAATTCTTTGAGGTTCAATCATGTGGATGCCCTAAAGGATGTGCTATCTTGAAATATTAAACTTGTTCGTCTTTTAAATGTACCACTGTGCAATTTGGTTTTATTGATATTTACACTCATGATTAGTCTAAACTGGTCATTTAGATTTGCATAAAAAAATTGGACTCGTTATTGAAAAGGTTGGGAAATAATAGATATCATAAAAACAATATAGGAGAAAAGTCTAGATATAAAACTTCATTAATGGACCCTAGACATAGAGTAGTTGCCTATAGATCAAAGAGGGTCGTGTGGTTATTTATCGATGTAAAAATTGACTATAGAAATATAGGATCAATTGCTTAGACCTCTAAGAATACATTAAAACAAAGGTTGATTAGGAGAAGAACTCGATTCATAGTGGAAGGTAAAATGTGACAGACTTGCGAGCTATGATAATCTTGGAGTTGAGTGGAGTGAGTTATTACAACTCAGTCAACGTTTGACCCACCGACTATTATAATCACAGTTAATAGAACTACACCGACTTCAATAATATTTATTATTCATAGACTATTTTAACTCACTCAGCGTCTCAAACAATCTCTTAGAAATTAAAAACATGCAAATAAAATGACATATTTTGACTATTATAAATATATGGGCTTGTCTAGCTCAGTTGATAGAGTGCAAGGCTCTTAACCTTGTAATTGTGGGTTCGAGCTCTACGGTGGGTGATTTATTTTTTAATTTAATCTCTCCTATCCGTGAATGTTAAAAACTTTTCTATGTTAGACGTCATTTTTTGTTCATGCTCTGGCATAGTGTATGAACTATAAGCAATCTCAACTTCGAATTTCCCTCCCCACATGTTCTCAAAAAGAAAAAAGAAAAATTGATTTCAAAATTAAAACAATTATACCCTTATAATTATAAAAAAAACACACCTCCTTCCTTTCATTTTCTATAAATACGCTTAAAAACAAAACAAAACAAAACTAGTATCCTAATTGTTTCCATATGTTTATTGTGTGTTTTAAATAATAGTTGTGAATGGTAATTATTTTTTTTATATTATTATTATTATTATTTTATTTTTTTTACATTGAAAAATTGATTTCAAATCACTAAAAATAAAAGACTCTTGTTTGGATGTCTAAAAGAAGTGAAAATAAAATAACCCAATTTACAATTATACCCTTATAATTATATATTAAAAAAAAAGCACACATCCTCCCTTTCATTTTCTATAAATACGCTTAAAAAAAAAAAAAAAAAAAAAACTAGTATCATAATTGTTTCCATATGTTTATGGTGTGTTTTAAATAATAGTTGTGAATGGTAAATACTTTTTTTTAGTACATTGGAGATGAGGGGATTCAAACCGCAGACTTTTTAGTCATCAACACATACATATGTCAGTTGAGTCATGCTCGCTTTGGCAAATGGTAAATACCATCTAAGTAAAATGAGAGAATTGATCTGAAGGGAGATGAGGGAATAGAGACATTTTTCTGTATTTTCTATATTGAATAATGAAGAGATTACAATGTCTTTATATTGAAAACCTTAGGGTTAGGGTTTTGACATAATTAGCATATCTTCCTAATTAGACAATATATAATACACGTGGCACAAGCCAATATAAAAGACAATAATTACAGGAAATATGTAAATACTATATTTTCTTAATATCCCCCTCAAACGAGTGGGTAGTTCAACTATTCCGAGTTTGCTGCGAAGATACCCAAACTGAGTGTGAGATAGTGGCTTGGTGAGACAATTTGCTAGTTGATTTGCTGACGGAACGTAGCGAACTTGCAAGGCACCATGAACAACCTGATCTCGAACAAAATGAACATCAATTTTAATGTGTTTGGTGTGGCCATGAAAGACAAGATTGGTGGCCAAGGCACCAACACTCAGATTATCACACCACAATATAGGAATGGAAGGAGAAGTGACTTGGAGCTCAGTGAATAGTTGTTGTAGCCAAATAATCTCAGTAGAGGCATGTGTTAAGGCCCTGTACTCAGATTTGGTGCTGCTCCGAGCAACTGCAGTTTGTTTTCTAGAGGACCAGGAGATAAGTGTGTTACCAAGGAACACACAGTAGGCTGCAACTAACTTTCGATCATCAACATTGGTTGCCCAATCTGCATCAGAGAATGCAACCACTGAGGGGATAGTGTTGGGCTGAATGAGAAGTCTCGTGTGACGAGTACCACAGAGATAGCGAAGGACTCGTTTGACCGCGTGTCAGTGAACATCAGTAGGTTGTTTCAGAAATTGACTGAGATGGTTGACGATATATGCAATGTCAGGCCGCGTATGAGTGAGGTATTGAAGGGCTCCAAGTGTGCTGCGATAAAGAAAAGGATTAGACATAGGCGTCCATCACTCATAGACAGATGTGTTCCCATAACTGCAGGTGAAGGAGTAGGTCTGAGGATAACCATATCAAGTTTGTGCAGCAAGTCATCGATATACTTGGTTTGGGCCAGTAAGAGCTCAGACTCAAGATGAGAGACCTGAATCCCAAGAAAATAACTCAGGAGGCCCAAATCCTTTAGAGCGAAGCTAGCATCCAGATCAGCAATCAGACTAGACAGTAGGGGATTATCATTGCCTGTGATAATTGTTGGGTTTTATGTCCTAAAACTCGTAGTTTGTAAACAATTATGTTTGTAAGCATTCTATTTAGTAATAAAGAGTTATTGAGTTTTATTCAGTAAAAGAGTTTATTGAATAAAGTGAAACATGTTTGCATTAACCTGTACAAATAACCAACACTCATGGCGAAGTATGAGTACTTGAGCTTCATGTATGACTTGAATGTGGACCAGGCTCAAGTAGACAGTCAAAAAGGTCTATAGTATATGGATAAGACTAGGTATCTTATCCTGGTAACACTATTGGATGCGGCTCGCTTTGTATAGTACAAAACGATGTTATCCGAATTGTTTCACATTGAGATGTGCGAGCAATGACGTCCTATGCAATGAGCTTGCATAAGACTGAACCGCGAAATCAAGTCGCACTCTCTTTATAACATCGTTTAATGAAGAGGCTGATTTTTTCATATGATGACCAAGGTAACTCGATCTTAATCTTGCGCTATGAACTCCTATTTATTCAAGAGTATCCATTGACTTGCACGGGTGAGAGTGGCTCATTAGCGCCGACTCAATAAGCCTACCATCTTGGGGATAAACTCGAATAGGTGGCTGAGACATAGTACAACAAGATGGAATTCACTCCTAACTCGCTCTTCAAGGTTAGTAGATAGGTTGTTCCCTTAATAGCAGACTTCAGGGCTTGAACAATGAGCGCTCACCCTCTTCTGATCATAGAGGGTTCTGATCTGCTGGTTGGACCACAGATCAATTGTTCATTAGAGGTGTCAGTGGTACTTAAGGAACAAGAAGTAATGTAGGGGTTAAACGGTATAAATGACCCTGTTGTGATTACGAACGACCTGTGAAGGATCGACTTGCTAGTGACGGTTAGATCAAGAGAACATAATATATTTAAAGTGAAGAGAGTGCAGCCCTCGGACTTTAGTGGAGTCTTTGGGGTTTTGAGGAATGTTGATTAGTTCGGTTGAAAGAGTTTTGACCGCATAATCTCGTATCGTTGGAGCTCATGATCTGTAGGTCCTTTAGATTCTCCTAGTGAGCTCGGATAAAGCGGTGTAGCAGTGTTATAGGGAAGAATTTGGAGAAATCCAAATTTGGGTCTGTTGACTGAGGTTGAACGTATTTAAATATGATTTAAATATGTGACCGGAGGAAAATATGAATAAAGATTCATATGTGAAAATGCAGTTTTCGGAAAACTGGGTTAATTTTATTATTTAATTAATATTTGATATTAAATTAAATAATAAAATAATTAATTAAAAAAATTTAATTAATTATAATTATTTATTATTATAATAATTTATAAAATTAAATGGGATCAACATGCTTTGCATGTTTAACACCTCACTTAATTAAAAATCTCACTTTCAATTTGGAGATGAGGTTAGAAGATTTCATTATTGTCTTGGAAGATAGAAAAATCACTTTCTCTCTCCTCAAGTTCTCTCTCCTAAAGTTCTCTCTCGATATTTTCTTCAAGGGTTGAAGAAACTCCATTGATGAGAAGCTTGGAGTTCTGAAGAGTAGTGCTGGAATTAAGGAATTCTTATGAAGAATTAAGAGGTTTGAAGTGTTCACCCCTTTTCATCCTCAATTTGTATTTCAATTGTTGAAATCACATGAGAATTGGTAAGTTGAAGGTTTGATTTTTGGTTGAAGAGTTCACCATATTCAAACTATCTTCACCTTCCTTCTCATGTCCACAACCTTCATTTTCTTCCTTTATCCCTCTCCTTGCAACATACCCCCTTAGTTCAAGGAGTCCCACAACTCCGCTACTAAGCCCGAGGATAATCAGGACTCCTCTAAGGGTGGTCATCGATCTGCTAAGTTCGTGATCGGAGTAGCCAAAAACTTGTTGCGCACTTTTAATGCAGTGCAAAACCGCAAGTGTACGGGTCAAGTAATAAAGTGTAAATGAATACTAATATCGTCCTCAGGACTGGCTTTCTAGTTCACTTAAGTACCCCAAATAATAGTGTTTAATTTTATCTAGAGAAATAAAATGGAAAGTGGGTTGTGAGAACAATTTCAAAAACAAATAATAGAGTAAAGTAACGAGTTAAACAATTCACGAGAGAAGTATCTTAGGGATGTGATTTCACCAATTAGAATGACGCTTCAATCAATCAAATACCTAGATTATTCATGCAAATTTCCATAAGTCTAGAAGGACATAAATAACAATTGCCTCTTCCGAGCGCAATTGGTCTCATGCAATGTAATAAAACTAATTGTTCAATCTAGTTTTTAAAGACATGCAAGGCATTAAGAACTCTTCTTTAAAACAACTTCTAAGATAGCCTAATCATTCCCATGTCAGAACTATTCTTAGTCATGCAATTAAGATCTAGTCTAAATCATTCTTTCTCAAGCATAATTTAAACCATGACGACATACAACCCTTGGCCAAAAGATTATAAGCATTAAGAAAGTAAAAGCATGAATGAATAATAAACAATCAATCTAACCATTTAATTAATTAAAACATCAAAACTAAAAGGCTACATCAATCCCCAAGATAATAAGTTTAGCTACTCATGTCTACAAACATATCGAATAATAAGTAATTCATCAACATAGTTCTAAGAAAAGGAAGAGATAAACTCAATATCGTGCCGTTCTCCGTTCCCGGCTTGTGATCTACAATCTCTTGCTTCTCAATCTCTTTCTCAGCTTCAATCCTTGTTCCTCTCCTCTCCAAAGTGTCAAAGTCTCGAAACTCCGGTTTTTTCTCTCTAAAATTCGATCCTTAAGTCGGCTGGAAAAAGACTTATTTATAGCATAAAATCGTGACAGCGTCGAGACCCTAGGGGCAGCGTCTCGACGCTGTCCCGAAAAGATTTTCTTCCTTATTTGGCACGCCAGCGTCGAGACGCTAGGCACAGCGTCTCGACGCTACGGACGGACATGACGCTGGAAGACTATCCGTAGCGTCGCGACGCTACGGTAGCGTCTCGACGCTACTACTGCGGGAATCTTAGCTTGGACTTCATCTTCAAGTCACCCACTTTGATCATTTCTCTTCTTAATCCTCAATAATGCTCCATTTAGCTCCATTTAGCTCCATTTAGCTCAATTCCTATAGTATAAAGGATAATCAACATTAAAGTGCTCATTTACACGATAAACTAGCGGTAATAAGGCTATAAAGATAGCACACTTTGTGAGCTATCAAACACCCCCAAATTTAAGTTTTTGCTAGTCTCGAGCAAAATAAAACAAAATCATAAGACAAATTAATTAATGCAAGCATGTGATTCCAACCTCAATAATCCCAATAATGATAATCCACAATTTAAGAATAAATTCAACCATAGCCTATTGTTTTTCTTTTGTATCCAAAACTACCCATAAAACTAAGTATTCATCTATGGTTTGAGCCATGGTGACAATCAAAGGCTAGTTTTATAATAAAGCTTAAGCATCTCATTAAATTACGACAATCGAATGCACAAGAGTTAATACCTCACACAATTTCGCTCAATCATCTCACTAATCGGGATATATATATATGATAAACACTCACTCCAATGCATAAAAGAATTTTTACCATAAGCTTGCTAAAATAACAAATCTTCATCATCAAAAAAATCAAAAGAATGTCAAATTTTCGGGTCTCACTTTTGGTTGTAATTGGGCTTAGGTAAAGGTGGATGGAATGACATTTTAAGCTACTTAATTGGAAGAATTATTGTTCATACCACATGAAGCTCGAAAGGATTGTTGACTCTTTGTAAAGCTACTCCTCTCGGTGGTTTTTTTTTTTTTTTTTTTAACAAAGCCACTACGAGGGATATTTCATGCATTGAGTAATACTTCATTTTTTTTTTCTCCTTTGGATTGATTTAAGCATCATGTGGTATACATCTTTCTTCTTCAGTTCAGGGTTCAAATGAAGGAAAAAAAAAACAATAGAAGGGATATAAGGCTTGTAATATGGCAAATTTCCAACAAAAAGGTTTAAGGCTCAAAATGGCTTTCTAAGGATAATGTCAAGGTTGGCCTTTTGAGAAAGCTAAAATGGGTTATCCTAATTGCCCTTGTGAAAATAAGACATTCAAATTGAATTCAGAGATTCCAGACATGCATATCAGAGCAAGTTCTAGAAAAGTCAATCATGCATGGCACACTCAATTTAAGAGAAAAGAGCACTGTGTAAAGATAGTGCTTAATGGCTCAAAGTCTCACAGATAGGCCGGGTATAATGGCAATAACCTTATGCATTCATAATCAGTAAAGCAATGAGATACTATCTAATTTTTTTTGTTTTTAAATAAAAGCCAAATCATGTTGTCTCTCTCATGCATAAAGACTCAACACAAAGATGCATTCATAGCTTACAGGGTAGTCAAACATACAAAAGGAAAACAAAAGTTAAAAATAATTTTCAACTTTTCAGATATGGTTTCATAATTCTCCAATCCAGATTATCAATATTCAGAATATCTCATAGGTTATCCTAATCACATGCAATGCATCACAATTCAGCTCAAACATACTCAGGGCCTTTAACATGCTAGTCCCACCCCCAAATCTCAAAACATGCATTGTCCTCAATGTATAAAATAAAAACAGCATGCATACAACAATAAGAAAAAATAAATAGGGGTAACGAAACTGCCCTGAAATGGAGGCGCTCACTGCTCCTCATCATATGATGCGTATGGAGGCATCGGAGGAGGGAAGGATTGGTCGGCGCTAGGCTCATACTGATAACGCAAACACTCGTACAGGTGAGTGAATTGTGCCTCAGAACGCCTGTGGTGGCGCTGAACTCGCAGCGACAGATGCTGGAGTTGCTCGTCAATAGACTGTGAAGCCCGAGCTGGCTGAGGAGGAACAGGCATAACTGGAACAGGACCCTCCAGATAGAGATCATCCTCATCTTGGCTGCCTGCACCGGCAACCGGATCATCCCGTCCACGCAATCTCATGATAAAATTCTTCTCCATGAGCGCCAGAGGGTGGACCACCTCTTCGCGTCCATCCCATTCTACACCGGCTTTCCTACAAAGCTCTGTAATGAGGGACGAGTGCCCAAGTCCGCCTGTTGTGGACCCTCGTCTAGTGCGTCGCATCGAGCTGTGGATAAGTTTGCCAACATCCACTGAGCGACCTGTGGCAATCGCATATAGGAGGATTGCCCTGTCCTTCGTGACATCGCTCAGACGAGCAATGGGGAGCAGCCTGGCACAAATGAAACTATGCCACACCCTGTTTGTGACAGTGAGGTCAGTTGCGCGGAATCGAATGACCTCACCTTGCCTGGTGACCCACTGAGCACCTGGATGACATAGCTCTCTGATTACTTGATATACGTCGAGCTGCTCGCTGACGTATAAACCGTACTCGTCCCGATCGATGTTAGGCAGCGAAAAACATGCGTTTATAGACGCTGCATCAAACGAAACGCGACGGCCTCTCACAAATGATTCGGTGTCCGCCTCAGTCATGTTGGCATAAAATTCCCGCACAAGGGATACGACGGCACTCGACGGATGCTGCACAAATTCTGCCCAACCTCTTTGTATGATGTTTTGAAATAAGCGGTGTTGGTGCACTTCATCCGGAGCCAGGCCCCGTTCAGGGAGAACATTTCTCTCAATTATATTTTTTTGAAAGTTCTCATACGCAGTAAGACTGACGAACCGATCAGAATCAAATGCAGCCCTTGATGATGATGATGATGAAGCTCTTGAACGTTTGGACCCGACCATTTTTTTTTTTTTTTTTTCAAGAACACGAAGAACACGAAGAACTCGAAGAACGCGAAGAACACGAAGAACACCTCTCCAACAAAACCCCAAATTTTTTATGCCCAACACAACCAAAATACCCCCAAACACACTCAACTTAACTCGAAAAAACTTCTACACAACAACCAACGCTTAAAAAAAGAGATAGAAAGTGTAGAGATTACCCTTGAAGAACCTTGAGTTTGAACTTTGAATCTTCACAAATGGTGGAAATAGACTTCAATCGAGTATGAACGGCCAAAGAATTCAAGATCGGGAGTTAAGGAGTGGAGATTTGAAGAAAGAATGAGAGATTTGTGGGGAGATTTGGTGGATTTGAGTTGAAAATCGAGTTGGGAGAAGTTAGGGTTTCAAATGGGAGTGTGATAGGATGCTCTCGGATCTGGAAATTTAAGTTGCAGGTTTTCGTGATAGCGTCGAGACGCTAGGGCAGCGTCTCGACGCTGTCCCCTCGGTGATTGGCTCTGCAGGAATTCGCGTAGCGTCGAGACGCTAGGGCAGTGTCTCGACGCTGTCCTCTAGGCTTCTGACGCTGCAGCAGACTTCGGAGCGTCTCGACGCTGTCCTCTCGGCTTCTGACGCTGCAGCAGAAGTTCGTAGCGTCGAGACGCTACACCAGGGTCTCGACGCTGTCCTCTCGGGTTTCGTGCTTGCAGATTTTTTTATTTTTATTTTTTACCTACAAAACAAAACAAAAAATTAGAGGAAAAAGAAAACAAACATGAAACAACAATGAAAGAAAATACAAACGAAATTGGGTTGCCTCCCAACAAGCGCTTTAGTTAACGTCTTTAGCTAGACGGGACGATGCATCATTCAGATTCGTCCAAGTGAAGGCTCTCGAGACGTCGTTCCTCAGTGCCACAGTAATGTTTGACTCTTTGTCCATTGACCTTGAATGAATGTCCATCAGTAGCTTGCAACTCGATGGCTCCATGTGGAAATACTTCCTTAATGGTAAAGGGGCCCGACCACCTAGATTTTAATTTTCCTGGAAACAAACGGAAACGAGAGTTAAAAATAAGTACTTGTTGTCCAGGTGTAAATGAGCGGTGTTGAATTCTTTGATCATGCCATCTCGCAGTGCGTTCTTTGTAAAGCTTGGCATTCTCATAAGCTTGGCCTCGAAACTCTTCCAACTCATTAAGTTGAAGCAACCGTCCTTCGCCAGCTTTCTGAGAGTCAAAGTTCAACTTCCTGGTGGCCCAGAATGCTTTATGTTCCAATTCCACAGGTAAGTGACATGCCTTCCCAAACACCAATCGATACGGGGATGTACCAATTGGAGTTTTGAAGGCTGTACGGTAAGCCCAAAGAACTTCATCTAATTTGAGAGCCCAATCCTTCCTGGTGGTGCGAACGGTCTTCTCCAATATCTGTTTTATTTCCCTGTTAGAAACCTCAGCAAGACCGTTAGTTTGGGGATGATAAGCAGTTGAAACCTTATGTCTAACTCCATATTTGACAAGTAGAGCATTAAACAGTTTATTGCAAAAATGAGACCCCCCATCACTAATAATAGCTCGTGGAGTGCCAAATCTAGTAAATATGTTCTTATGAAGGAACTGTAAGACAATACGAGCATCATTTGTCTTAGTGGCAATTTCCTCTACCCATTTAGACACATAACCAACTGCAACTAAAATATAAAGATAACCATGGGAAGAGGGAAAGGGGCCCATAAAATCACTTCCCCAAACATCAAACAACTCGACTTCAAGAATAGGAGTTAAAGGTAATTCATGGTGTCTCGAAATATTACCTGTTCGTTGGCACCTATCACATGTTTTAACAAAGGTATAACAATCCCTAAACATAGTAGGCCAATAAAAACCAGATTGCAATACCTTGGCAGCAGTACGTGCGGGTCCAAAATGACCACCATAAGAAGATGAATGACAATCATGCATGATTTTAGTTACCTCCTCATGTGGAACACACCGTCTTATTAATTGGTCTGAACAAACCTTAAAGAGCAACGGGTCGTCCCACAGGTAAGACTTGACATCATGGAGAAATTTCTTCTTTTGGTGAGACTTCAAGTCTGGTGGCATCACCTTTCCTGCAAGAAAATTAACATAGTCAGCAAACCATGGAATAGTAGATTTTACCTGGTATAGTCTCTCATCAGGAAAGTCCTCTGTGATAGGAAAGGTCTCGTGGTGGTTCTCATGCTCAATGCGAGATAAATGATCTGCAACAACATTCTCACATCCTTTCCTATCCCGTATATCAAAATCAAACTCCTGCAAAAGAAGAACCCATCGAATCAAACGTGGTTTAGCATCTTTTTTATCAAATAAATATCGAAGAGCTGCATGGTCAGTATGGACAATGACTTTAGTCCCTAACAGATAGGACCTAAATTTATCAAAAGAAAATACAACAACAAGCATTTCTTTTTCAGTGGTGGTGTAGTTTTGCTGTGCATTGTCCAAAGTTCTACTAGCATAGTAAATGGCCCTAAACAACTTATCACGACGTTGGCCTAAAACTGCTCCAACAGCAAAATCACTAGCATCACACATAATCTCAAAAGGTTGACTCCAATCAGGTACAACAATTATAGGTGCAGTAGTTAACCTTTCCTTTAACAAATTAAATGCTAGCAGACATTCATCAGAGAATATAAAAACAGACTCTTTTTCTAGAAGATTGCATAAGGGTTTTACTACTTTAGAAAAGTCTTTAATAAAACGCCGATAAAACCCTGCATGCCCAAGAAAACTTCTAACTCCCTTCACATTTATAGGAGGAGGTAGTTGCTCAATAGCTGAAATCTTTGCTCGATCTACTTCCAAGCCTTTTTCAGAGACTTTATGGCCCAAAACTATACCTTCCTTAACCATAAAATGACACTTTTCCCAATTTAAAACAAGGTTAGTCTTCTCACAACGCTGCAAGACAAGAGAAAGATTAGCTAAAGATGAATCAAAAGACGATCCAAAAACTGAAAAATCATCCATGAAAACCTCCATAATATCCTCCACCATGTCATGAAAGATGGACATCATGCAACGCTGAAAAGTGGCGGGAGCATTGCACAATCCAAATGGCATTCGCCTGAAAGCAAAAGTACCATAGGGACATGTGAATATAGTCTTCTCTTGATCCTCAGGAGAGATGGCAATCTGATTATAACCTGAATATCCATCAAGAAAACAATAGTAAGGATAACCAGCAAGTCTATCAAGCATTTGATCAATAAAGGGAAGAGGGAAGTGATCCTTTCTAGTGGCCTTGTTCAATTTTCTATAATCTATGCACACTCGCCACCCTGTTACCGTTCTTGTAGAGATGAATTCATTATTTTCATTCTTTACAACTGTCATCCCCCCTTTCTTAGGAACAACCTGCACAGGACTCACCCATGAACTATCAGATATTGCATAAATAATACCTGCATTAAGTAATTTCAATACCTCAGCCTTTACCACCTCTTTCATGGCGGGATTGAGTCTTCTCTGATGCTCAATTGATGGACTAAAAGTGTCTTCCATTAAGATTTTATGCATGACAACAGTTGGGCTAATTCCCTTAATATCACTAATAGACCATCCTATAGCAGAACGATGAGCACGTAATATCCTCAATAATTTTTCTTCTTCTACTTTACTTAATACAGCAGATATAATAACAGGAAAAGTAGAAGAATCATCTAAGAAAGCATAGCGAAGATGTGCAGGTAATTGCTTTAATTCAGGCGTAGGAGGTTTTACTGTAGCTATTTCATTCACAGACAATTGAAATAGCTTTTCTTTTCTAAACTCTCCTATGGATAAATGATCTAAAACATCAGACTATAAAGCAATTTCTTCATCTAAAATTCCTAGATTTTCAAAAGTCAGATCCAACATGCATTTTTCAAGAGGATCAGCAGGCAACACCAAGTCCCTAAACTCATGCACAGTGTGATCTACTATATCAATCATGTGACAAGTACTAACCTCATTTGGATATTTCATAGTTCTAAAGATATTGAAGATTACTTCTTCATCATTTACCCTCAGAGTTAGCTTTCCTTGCTGTACATCGATCAATGCTCTCCCAGTGGCCAAGAAAGGTCTCCTCAGAATGATAGGGACCTCAGCATCTTCTTCCATATCTAAGACTACAAAATCTGCAGGGAAGAAGAATTTATCAACATTTACTATCACATCCTCTACAATACCTCTAGGATATGTGACAAAGCGGTCAGCTAACTGCAATGATATTGTAGTGGGTTGCACTTCTCCAAAGCCAAGTTTCCTGAAAACAGATAAAGGCATTAAATTAATACTTGCACCTAAATCACATAAGGCCTTTTGAAAGAAAGAACTACCAATATGACAAGGAATAGTAAAACTCCCTGGATCCTTTAATTTTTGTGGTAACTTCTTCTGAAGTATGGCGCTGCATTCCTCAGTCAGGTTCACAGTCTCATAAGCTTCCAGTCTCCTTTTCTTAGACATAATCTCCTTCATGAACTTCACATAATTTGGCATTTGTTCAAGTGCATCTGCAAAAGGAATGTTAATGTGAAGTTTCTTGAAAATATCTAAAAATTTAGAAAATTGAGAATCAATCTTTTTCTTTTGAAAACGTTGAGGGTAAGGAATAGAGTTAGGAATAGTAGGAAGAGTAGAACTAGAAGGCTTGTCAATTAATGGAATGTGTGCGGCCTCCTCTGGAGCTTCCTCAATGATTTCCTCATCCTCAACTGTGACTGGTGCTGTATTATTTTCTTTCACTGTTTCAGCTAACTGCTTTCCAATTCTCAAGGCTACTGCCTTGCATGATTCTCTTGGATTTACCTCAGTGTCACTTGGAAACTTCCCCTTTTGCATTGTATGCAAAGAAGATGCTATTTGACTCAGTTGTACTTCTATGTTCTTGATAGCAGAACCATGGGTGAGCGTTGTCTGCTCAAGCTTGACCGTTCTATTATTAGACTCAGCAAACATAGATTTTGTCTCAGAAAGGAAAGCTCCCAACATATCTTCAATAGATTTTTTCTTTTCTTCTTGTGGTGGAGGTGCAAATCCTGGAGGATTTAATACATTCCTGTTGTTGGCATATGAGAAATTCTCATGATTCCTCAATCCAGGATGATAGTGAGTAGGGAGTGAATTTTGCATCTGATTTCCTCTATAGCCAAAGTTCCTATTGTTGACATATTGAGCTTGCTCAACATTTGGCTCTTCATAATGCGGTGCAACAATGGCAGCTGCTATGGATTCCATGGACTGAGGTGCACATGGCCCTGTAAGTCTAGTCAAAGCATGTGTTAATGTAGCCATTTGAGATTTTAGAGCACTAACCTCATCCACCTCATATAAGCCGGCAACTATCTTATGAGAAGATCGTTCAATGGGTCATTGGTAACTGTTGGATGCCATATCTTCCAATAAAGTGAGTGCACTTTCAACAGTTCTTGAAAATAAAGTGTCACCAGCTGCAGCATCCAGAATAGTCTTTGTGTTACCATTCAACCCATTATAAAATAACTGAATCTGTAGTGGTCCATCATAACCATGTTGTGGGCATTTTTGCAGAAGATTCTTGTAACGGTCCCAGGCCTCATAAAGCTGCTCATAATCATGTTGTCTGAATGTCCCAATTTCAGTCCTCAGCTGGATTGTCTTAGCAATTGGGAAGAATTTTATCAAGAACACCTGAACCAACTGATCCCATGAAGTAATGCTCCCTGGTGTCAAAGAATCTAGCCAATCCTTCGCTTTATCCTGTAAAGAAAAAGGAAATAAACGTAAGCGTATAGCCTCAGGAGTAACACCATTAATCTTAACTGTACTACAAAGTTCAAGAAAAGATTTAAGATGAGAATTTGGGTCTTCAGAAGGAAATCCTTTAAAAGATCTATTTTGAGCCATCTGAATAAGTCCTGTTTTGAGCTCAAAATTGTTGGCATTGATGGGTGCATAGACAATTCCTGAATGTTCAGTAGGAAAGACAGGTTGGAAATAGTCTCTAATGGGTCTCTGATCCTGCTGCACAGCTTGATGCACATGTGCATTCAACTGTATTTGTTGCTCAATTGGCAACTGGTTCATCGGTTGATTTTGAAGATTCATGACTTCAGTTCCGTCCTTTTTCACCCTTCGATTCTTTTTGCAAGTCTTTTCAATTTCAGGATCAAAAGGAACTAAAGCTGTCTCTTTATCCTTTCGCATGCACAACCAATGATTCCTGAAAAACAAAAAAA
Organism: Herpetospermum pedunculosum; assembly: GCA_028017165.1. Classification (NCBI taxonomy): domain Eukaryota; kingdom Viridiplantae; phylum Streptophyta; class Magnoliopsida; order Cucurbitales; family Cucurbitaceae; genus Herpetospermum; species Herpetospermum pedunculosum. Next base: position 30,126,680 of record CM051527.1, on the reverse strand, counting down.
ATACACAAATCAATAAATTACTAAAAATAAACTCTAAATTAAAACCAAACAGGTTCTCCACGGTATTAAGTGAAACTAAATATTTGTCAGTCCCCGGCAACGGCGCCAAAAACTTGTTGCGCACTTTTAATGCAGTGCAAAACCGCAAGTGTACGGGTCAAGTAATAAAGTGTAAATGAATACGAATATCGTCCTCAGGACTGGCTTTCTAGTTCACTTAAGTACCCCAAATAATAGTGTTTAATTTTATCTAGAGAAATAAAATGGAAAGTGGGTTGTGACAACAATTTCAAAAACAAATAATAGAGTAAAGTAACGAGTTAAACAATTGACGAGAGAAGTATCTTAGGGATGTGATTTCACCAATTAGAATGACGCTTCAATCAATCAAATACCTAGATTATTCATGCAAATTTCCATAAGTCTAGAAGGACATAAATAACAATTGCCTCTTCCGAGTGCAATTGGTCTCCTGCAATGTAATAAAACTAATTGTTCAATCTAGATTTTAAAGACATGCAAGGCATTAAGAACTCTTCTTTAAAACAACTTCTAAGATAGCATAATCATTCCCATGTCAGAACTATTCTTAGTCATGCAATTAAGATCTAGTCTAAATCATTCTTTCTCAAGCATAATTTAAACCATGACGACATACAACCCTTGGCCAAAAGATTATAAGCATTAAGAAAGTAAAAGCATGAATGGATAATAAACAATCAATCTAAGCATTTAATTAATTAAAACATCAAAACTAAAAGGCTACATCAATCCCCAAGATAATAAGTTTGGCTACTTATGTCTACAAACATATCGAATAATAAGTAATTCATCAACATAGTTCTAAGAAAAGGAAGAGATAAACTCAATATCGTGCCGTTCTCCGTTCCCGGCTTGTGATCTACAATCTTTTGCTTCTCAATCTCTTTCTCAGCTTCAATCCTCGTTCCTCTCCTCTCCAAAGTGTCAAAGTCTCGAAACTCCGGCTTTTTCTCTCTAAAATTTGATCCTTAAGTCGGCTGGAAAAAGACTTATTTATAGCATAAAATCGTGACAGCGTCGAGACCCTAGGGGCAGCGTCTCGACGCTGTCCCGAAAAGATTTTCTTCCTTATTTTGCACTCCAGCGTCGAGACGCTAGGCACAGCGTCTCGACGTTACGGACGGACATGACGCTGGAAGACTATCCGTAGCGTCTCGACGCTACTGCTGCGGGAATCTTGGCTTGGACTTCATCTTCAAGTCACCCACTTTGATCATTTCTCTTCTTAATCCTCAAAAATGCTCCATTTAGCTCCATTTAGCTCAATTCCTATAGTATAAAGGATAATCAACATTAAAGTGCTCATTTACATGATAAACTAGCGGTAATAAGGCTATAAAGATAGCACACTTTGTGAGCTATCAGTAGCATCAAAGGATTTTGCAGAGGAGGTTGTTGCGGAGACGAGAAGACGAACATCAAGAAAAGGTAAGTTTTCCCTCGTTTTGAGCCTTCTGGTAAATTTACCAGTGGCAATTACCAGTCGGTATACCGGTGTTGCTTACCGGTGTGAAATTTACAGGTGGCTTTCTTAACGCTTTGTTTAAGTGTTTTGGCGTTGGCTCTTCGGTCGACATTTACCGATCGGGTTTACCGGTGGATGATTTACCGAAGTGGTTGACCGGTAAATGTTACCGATTTTGCTTTACCAATTTACCGGTGTGATCTTGCAAAGATTACTCAACTGGTTTACCGGTATCGATTTACCGGTCCAAGGTTTATCGGTATCGAGTTACCGGTCTGGTAACTTACCTGTGTCGGTTTACCGGTGTAAGCTTGGTGTTGCTTACCGAACCGGTTTACCGGTGGTAGCTTACCGGTCCGGTTTTACCGGTCGTGGATTTACTGGTGTATCATTTATCGGTCGATGCTTGTGAAGCATACCGGTTTGATACACCGAGGTAAATTTACAGGTGTGCTTTTTACTGGTCGAAAGCTTGTGAATCTTTTACCAGTCGAGGCTTACCGGTGTGCCATTTACCGGTGTGAATCCATGAGATTTAACGGTGGCACACCGAGGTGCCTTTACCGGTTATGCCTTACCAGTCAACCTTAACTGGTGGTGTTTACTGGTGGGCTCGGTTGAGAGGAAAATGCTAAATGATAGATTTTTCTCTCTCCCATTTATTGCTTATTGATTGTTGAAGATCCTCAGCCAGTTTAGGCTTATTTATCGCTACGCCTCTGGTTTTTTAGGGCCTCAGTTCCATCAATTGGTATCAGAGCATGCTTTAAGCTCTCAATTTGGAAACAATTAAGTCCTAGGTGAGTTGTATTGATTTCTTGTTTGGGTGGCTAAAGTGATAACGGTTTATGGCATCCCCTTTATTTCTTGTTCTTTACTTTCGGTTTGTAAATAGCCTATGTCTGTTAAAGGCTTAATGTTTGGATCAGAGTCTGTAACTCGTTGAGTCTTTAGAGTCCTTAGGCTGTTGTGGAGCCAAGTTGAAGAAGAAGGAGCAAAGAAGCCGAGGAGCTTGGAGAAGTTCAAAGTGTTCGAAAAGCTTCAAGAAACCTAGCTTGGGATGGAACAAGCTTGTAATAGATAGTATTGCTTACTTGATGCCAAAAACCGAATCACTTTAGTGGGTTTAATTTATAGGATGCATGAGATGTATGGTTTAAATTAACGCCCTTGCTTGTGCATAGAGTATGCCATGTAGATTTCAAATCCCACCTTAGGTAGCATGTTGCATGCATAAAGTATGTTATAATTGTTATAATGTATAGGATGCATGCTTAATTCATGAGAATTGATATAAGTGTTATATTAATTTATGAATTAAAAGTTGTATGTTTAAGAGTATAATTGATATAAGTGTTATATTGATTATGAAGTTAAGCCTTCAACTTGCCATGCCTTAGTGATGCATGTTTGAGAAGCATGTAGATGTTTGTTGTAGAAATTCTTAAGTTTTGCAGAGTGTTGTAAAATTGACTTAGACTTTTAAAATTTATAACAAAGAAGAATGCATGTTCATTTAGGGTTAAATGAGTCAGTCTCTTTCATTAGATGAAGAGGTCGATATCTCGTAAATGCTAAGGTTATGAGAAACTCACCCGGTGAACTCCTGTCTAAGGTTGAAGGATTTTGAATTGATGGAACACCTCCTGCCTGGGGACTATCCGGTACTTGAGTAAAGTTAACCCGGCTTTTATGAGCATGTGATAGCTCCATTTTAGAGCTATATTTAAGTCCCTAATTCAGGCTAATATTGTGCATAATCATGCTTATTTACCTTGATTGTAGGTGGTCGCCAGTTAAGAGCTCACGGAGCCCGTTTGACGTCATTCGGGGCTAAGTAAGTCTTTTTAAGGCCCCGAGAACACTTCAGGGCAGTAGGAGCTCAAAAAGTTGAAGTTTTTCCAAAATGGAAATCCCAATGGCAAAATATTTTGCTCAAACCCGAGAGCTATCATCGAGCAGCCAGCGTCTCGACACTTGCCCGAAGCGTCTCGACGCTCCGAAGTTTTGTGTGCTGCACTTTTCCGTCCGTAGCGTCTCGACGCTACGACGATTATAAAAGGAAAAAGTTACGATTTTAGGTTGTCTTGTCTTGTCTTCCTCGGGTTGCACACCAAAAAATACCAAATTTGGCAAACTTTCCAGCATTGTTGAAGGCATGGAGCTTACCTTGAAGACCTTTGAAGCTCTCATACACATGAGAGAGTAATTTGTGAGTGTTTAGCTTGGGAGTGTAAGAAATTTGTATAATTAGCACATTTTTAATGAGATTAGTTCTTAATGTACTGTTTAGCTTAAACTTTGATGAACGATTCTTCCTCTATGCATATTACAAGAGCATGATGGATTGATAGGAGTAGACGGCTTTGATTTCCGCATGATTCGTTAGTTAGAGATTATGATGCCTTGCCTCTCGTAATCGCCTAGTAACTAGAGATTAATGGTGCAATTGATGCATAGGCTTCCTTGTTTTCTTTGCATTTATTCTTCTTGGGGAAAGAATCAAAATCGATACACTATCTTTGGCTCCCAAATTTAGATAATCGTCGCAATTAGCTCGGTACTAACGATTGTTTTTGGGCGTGCGTTGGCCCTCAATGTCCAATTGTTACGTTTAATTAGCGTAATTAATTTCTCTAATTAATATCCATGGGGCGTGTTTAATTCGAATTCTCGATTAAGAGAATTGCGTGTTCATTCGATTTTAGCTAATTCTTCCGTTAGTCTATGATCTAAAATTTGCTAATTGACAATTCCGAACATCCCAAGTTGAACGCTTTGGTAAATTTAGCTTTTATTTCAATTTCCAACTTTTTGTTAGCTCCTTTTAGATTTGTTCTACAAATCCCCAAATTTTGCATTTCTTTAAATAGCGAATTTAATTGAATTAAGTCAAATTTAACATAATTCTTTGAGGATCGACCTCGTTACCATATGGTGGGTCTCGACAACCCGAGAATTGTGGACATTCGTAAAATCCACGTACCAAAATTGGCGTCGTTGCCCGACAGTTAAAATTAATTCTGCCTGATTTAAATTAAATTTGTTTGTTTTCAAAAAAATTGTTTTTAGTCTGTTTATTCTTTTGTTATTTGCATAATTTGTATTTGTCAAGTTTATTGGAACACAGAATTTAGCTCGAAGAAATGGAAGCCTTGGTGAATAACGAATAGGTTCATAAAACACTCCGACAGTTGGCGATGCCTTATTTGAACCAGCAACCCTTGGGTATTTCATATCCTGTAATTACAGTTAAGTTTGAACTTAAAGCTGGTTTAATTAATCAGTTCCCTTCTTGTTGTGGTGAAACAGATGAAGACCTTATCAAGCACCTCAAATCTTTCCAAATGGTGTGCTCTGCTATGAAGCCAAGTGAAGTAACTGACGATCAGCTTAGTTTGAGGGTCTTCCCTTTCACTTTAAAAGATAAGGCGAGGGACTGGATGCATTACTTACCCTCGGGGGCCATCTCTACATGGGGCGAGTTAAAGGGTATATTTTTAGAGAAGTATTTTCCCACTTCTAGAGCCATATTCGTTAGGAAGCAGATCTACGGGATCGCTCAAGCGGAAGGGGAGACCTTTCATAAATGCTGGGAACGGTATACTCAGATGTGTGAAAACTTCCCCCACCATCAGATAACGGAGGGTGGTCTTATTCGTTTTTTCTATGAGGGCTTGCGTCCTTACGATCGACAGATGTTAGATGCTGCAAGTGGAGAAGCTCTTAGGGATAAAACACCTGCAGAGGCTAGAGTTCTAATCTCCAACATGGCAAGGAATCTTCAGCAGTATGAAGGAGGAAATGAGAAAGCTCGACTTTCAACTGAAGTGGATGAGCTTAAAGCCCAGATGTCTAAGGTATGTAGTGTTATTCTTGAATTTAAAGAAAATTCCTCGCAGGTTCACCCTTCTGTTTCAGGTCAATCCCTTGAGGGAATGTTTAAGTCCTTCGTAGAAATGAGCAAGGAGCATCGCGAAGAAACTAGAGCGCAATTTCAATATCTAAGCGAGGTGATGACTCAAATGACAGATAGGATAAGCAAGGTGGAGACCCACGCAGTAAAGAGCATAAACGTCATTGCTCTGAGAAGTGGGAAAGAGGTTCCCTCATGATCTACACCTGAAGAGTCCGACAAGAGCCTTGAGAAGCATGAAGAAAAGAACCAACCCCCACCTCCTGAGAGTTTGGTATGTGTTAACCCACCTTCGTCTATTAAGTCTTACACTCCTAAGGCTCCTTTTCCTAGCAGGTTGGTGAGACCCCCTAAGGAAGATAAGGACGAGGAGATCCTCGATACACTAAAGAAGGTTGGAATCAACATTCTGTTGCTAGATGCCATACAACAAATCCCAAGGTATGCAAAATTCCTCAAGGAATTGTGTACTAACAAAAGGAAGGAAAAGAACATTGAGAGGGTGGTGGTAAGTAAAAATGTATCTGCTTTAATCACTCGGAACATGCAAGATAAATGTCAAGACCCAGGTATGTTCCTCTTACCATGAACAATAGGTGATAAGGAAATCAAGCATGCGATGTTAGATTTAGGGGCCTCAATAAATGTGATGCCGTACTCTGTGTATAAGAGTCTTGATTTGAAAGAATTGCAGGAAACTAGTGTCATAATTCAACTGGTTGATAGGTCCTCTATTCACCCTTTAGGAGTAGTAGAGGATGTGTTAGTTCGAGTTAGAGAGCTCATTTTTCCTGCTGACTTTTATGTCTTGAGTATGGAAGATAATTCTCCGTCTGCTGCTTCAGTTCTGTTAGGAAGACCCTTCATGAAAACTGCTAGGACAAAGATTAACGTGCATGATTGCACTTTATATGTTGAATATGAGGGAGGGGTGTTTGAATTTAATGTTTTTAATGTCATGAAACACCACACTGGTGTACATTCTGTTTGTAAGGTAGACTTAATAGATACGTTAGAGAAAGAAGAATGCATGTCTACTGATTATGGGGATGACCCATTGGTTTTTACTGAATCTGTTGATGAAATGGAGACGAGTGCACCTCTTTTGTCTGAATCTTGTGAACAGGATGTTCTTCCCTTGGAGACCTATGAGAAACCAACTAAGATGTTACCCTCTCTTTTGCAGGCTCCCAAAGTGAAACTTAAAGATTTGTTGGATCATCTAAAGTATGTGTACTTGGGAGATGTGGAGACACTACCGGTGATCATTTCTAAGGAGCTTACATTAGAGCAGGAGGGGAAATTTGTTGAGTTACTAAATAAGAACAGACGAGCTATAGGATGGACATTAGCAGATTTGAATGGGTTGAGTTCAGTCTTATGCATGCACAAAATCAGGCTTGAAGATGGAGCAAAACTCTCTCGAGAGCCTCAGAGAGGACTGAACCCAGCTATGAAAGAGGTAGTTCTATCAGAAATACACAAACTCCTTGACACAGGTATCATCTATCCCATTTCTGATAGTCAGTGGGTTAGCCCGATTCATGTTGTTTCTAAAAAGACTGGAATAACTGTTATTAAAAATGAAAAGGGTGAATTAGTGCCAAAGAGGGTCCATAATGGTTGGAGAATGTGGATTGACTTTAGAAAATTAAATGATGTGACTACAAAAGACCATTTTTCAATTCCTTTCATTGATCAAATGGTGGAGCGTTTAGTTGGGAAACCATTTTTCTGCTCTTTAGATGGGTTCTCTGGATTTTATCAGATTCTCATAGCTTAGGAAGATCAGGAAAAAACCACCTTTACTTGCCCGTTCGGTACATATGCATATAGGAGAATGCCTTTTGGTCTCTGTAATGCCCTAGGAACATTTCAACGTTGCATGATGAGTATTTTTTCTGAATTTGTAGTGAAATGCATAGAAGTGTTCATGGATGATTTCACTGTTTACGGGTGGATGATTGTTTGGTTAATTTGTCGCATGTTATGGAAAGGTGCATTGAAACAAATTTAGTATTGAATTTTGAGAAATGTCACTTCATGGCCAATCAAGGCATAGTCTTAGGGCATGTAGGATCAACTAGGGGAATCGAAGTAGACAAGGCTAAAATTGATGTTATTTCTGACCGGCCTTACTCCACGAATATTCGAGAAGTGCGTTCTTTTCTTGGCCACGAAGGATTTTATCGCAGGTTCATTAAGGATTTATCGAAGATAGTGATCCCCATGACGAGCTTGTTGAAGAAGGACACCCCGTTCAGTTTTTGGAAGGAGTGCAGGCATGCTTTTGACATACTCAAGAAGTGTTTGACCAATGCACCCATTATACATCCACCCCAGTAGGGAACCCGCTTTGAGATCATGTGGGATGCGAGCAACTACGGAGTTGGTGTTGTTCTTGGTTAGAGGATAGAAAAGAAGAGTCACGTTATATATTATGCCTCGAGAACACTCAATTTCGCCCAAAACAGCTACACCACGACAGAGAAGGAGCTACTTTCTATAAATTTTTCTCTTGATAAATTTTACCCTTACATACTTGGATCTAAAGTGGTTTTCTTCTCTGATCATGCAGCGGTGCGATATCTGATGAACAAGAAGGATTCTAAGTCTAGACTGCTCAGATGGGTGCTGCTCCTTCAGGAATTTGATGTGTCAGTCCAGGGTAAGAAGGGATCCGAAAACACAGTCGTCGATCACCTAAGCCGCATATTGAGAGAAGAGGATGGGTTGCCCTTGAACGAAGAATTTTCCGATGAGGTCCTCTTCCAGATGAACGTGGAAATACCCTGGTACGTAGACATAGTGAATTACTTCGTCACATGTACGTTCCCATTTGATTATTCTTATAATAGGAGGGCTAAGCTGAAAAACGATGCCAAATGTTATGTTTGCGAAGAACCTACTTTGTGGAAATTTTGTGCTGATCAAGTAATTAGAAGGTGTGTACATAAGTCTGAGCATAAATCAATTCTTGAATTTTGCCATGAGTTTGCATGTGGAGGGCATTTTGGACCGATAGGACTGCGAAAAAAGTGTTAGATTGTGGTTTTTTCTGGCTTTGTTTACTTAGAGACGCTTTTGAATTTTGCAAAGCATGTGATCAATGTCAAAGGAAATGGTCCATTACAAGTAGAAATGATATGCTCCAAATCTCCATATTGACTTGTGAAATTTTTGAAGTTTGGGGAATGGATTTTATGGGGCCTTTTCCTCCCTCTTGTGGATTTGTGTACATTATATTGGTTGTGGACTATGTCTCGAAATGGGTGGAAGCTAAGGCCACCAAAGTTGATAATGCTAACGTTGTTGCTAGTTTTATCAAGTCTAATATTTTCAATAGGTACGGCGTTCCACGAGCCACCATAAGTGACCAGAGGACTCACTTCTGCAACAAAACGATTCAGGCCCTGATGAGGAAGTACGGGGTCAATCATAAAATATCCACCTCGTACCACCCTCAAATAAACGGGCAAGATGAAGTCTCAAATTAAGAAGTGAAGTCCATCCTTGAGAAAACAGTAAGTCTTGGGAGAAAAGATTGGAGTCTTAGGCTGGACGACGCATTGTGGGCTTATCGCACAACTTACAAGACCCCTATAGGAATGTCTCCCTATATGATGGTCTTTGGAAAAGTTTGTCATCTCCTAGTGGAGATAGAGCACAAGGCGTACTGGGCGGTAAAAAAGTGAAATATGAGCTTCGATCAAGCTGGTGAAGCAAGGCTCCTTCAATTGCAAGAACTGAAGGAACTTCGCCTCGATGCATACGATAAGTAGAGGATTTATAAGGAGAAGACCAAGATGTTTCACGACAGAAGAATCTTTTGGAAAAACTTTGAAATGGGTCAGAAAAGTCCTCTTGTTCAACTCTTGCCTGAAGTTCATGTCAGGTAAACTTCGTTCTCGCTAGATTGGGTTGTTTATTGTCACTCACGTTTAAGCTTACGGTGCAGTTAAGATTCAGAGTGAAGAAACAGGAAAGGAAACCACGGTGAATGGCCAGCAATTAAAAATCTTCCATGACGGGGAGACCGAGCATTATGACGTGTGCGTCCTTTTGACAGATCCCGAGTACGAGAAGGGATGAAAGAGTGTTGGTAAAGTCGAGCAATCGACTCTAAAAATTTGCGCTTCTCGGAGGCACCCGAGCTTGAACTGTATATGTGTTTTTTGTATAAGTTGTTTTTCGTAGGTTAGCTAAGTTGTTTGCTCTTGTGTTGTGTGTTTTTAGGAGGAAAGAATGTTTGGCCTAGCCGATAAATTCCGATGAAAGAAGCGCGCTCTCCAACCCCCATAATCGCAAATTCAGGGGAGGGTTTTTGTTCCCTTAATTATTGATTAAGCGATAACTGATATGCATATTGATTACAATGAGGACATTGTATATTTCTAAGTTGGGGGTGGCGAGTTGTGATTTATTGTAGTTGTCGAGTCTTGTGGAATTCTGAATTGGAAACTCATTAGTTGATTTTTGCATGCTAATTTGATTATGACATTCTCTGAAGTACTTCTGGAACCTTCGTATCTATGTTTGTCGAGAAGTTGAGCATATATGCATTTGTTGAGCCCATTTTAAAAAAAAAAAAAATTTGTTGCTTCCCTGTATAAATTGAGCACGTAGCACCCTATCTTGAATCGACTTAAAGTGGACTTACTAGACTTGAGCTATAGTTGTCACCCCGAAAAGCACCTTTAGGGTGGGCTCGATTCGTTAGTGTCTGTAATTTTTCATTCAAGTTATAGCATGGCTATTAGGCTAAAAGAAAAGAACGATTAAATTTATGAAAATTAATCTCCTGAAGTGTTTCTCCTTCTTGAGTTGCCTAAGTAACCAGGGGCGGTCGTGTAACCCACGGCTGCCACTGCATGAAAGGTGAGCAAATAGAAGTGAACGCTAGTCCTTAAAAATGTGAAGTTTGCTCGTAGTCATATGCATTGTGCAGTGAAACTACAGGTAAGCTGAAACGAAGGCAAATTTGACATGTTAGGCGCTCTTAGAGATTAAAAAAAAAAAAAAAAAGAAAAGAAAAATCAATGTTAATAAAATGATTTAGGACTTATGATCTGTTGCTTACTCTGATGTTGAAAAAGTTTTAGATTGTTCTTATTCGCCAGAAGTAGGGAAAAGTGTAGCATAGGGTCGGTTAAGAGCGCTCTGAGTTTATAAGAAACAAGATGGGGAACTAAGCACACACACACATAGGGAGTAATAGTCTAATTATTTTTTTAAATGTTCTCAATCAACGTATGCATGCAAGTACTTCCTTCCAATATAAATGCTTTGTTTCCTTTAGTACTGAGAATTGAGTCATCCGCATGCATGTCAATTTCTGTGAGGTTAAATCGGAATTCTGTCTTGCTCGAGGACTAGCAAGATCTTAAGTTGGGGGTATTTGATAGCTCCATTTTAGAGCTATATTTAAGTCCTTAATTCAGGCTAATAGTGTGGTTAATCATGCTTATTTACCTTGATTGTAGGTGGTCGCCGGTTAAGATCTCACGGAGCCCGTTTGACGTCGTTCGGGGCTAAGTAAGTCTTTTTAAGGCCCCGAGAACACTTCGAGGAAGTAGAAGCTCAAAAAGTTGAAGTTTCCCAAAATGGAAATCCCAAAGGCAAAATATTTTGCTCAAACCCGAGAGCTAGCATCGAGCACCCAACGTCGAGACGCTTGCCGGAACCGTCTCGAAGCTCCGAAGTTTTGCGCGCTGAACTTTTCCGTCTGTAGCGTCTCGACGCTACAACGATTATAAAAGGAAAAAGTTATGAATTTGTAAGTGTTTAGCTTGGGAATGTAAGGAATTTGTATAATTAGCACATTTTTAGTGAGATTAGTTCTTAATGTATTGTTTAGCTTAAACTTTGATGAACGATTCTTCCTCTATGCATATTACAAGAGCATTATGGATTGAGAGGAGTATACGGCTTTGATTTCCAGCATGATTCGTTATTTAAAGATTATGATGCCTTGCCTCTCGTAATCGCCTAGTAACTAGAGATTAATTGTGCAATTGATGCATAGGCTTCCTTGTTTTCTTTGCATTTATACTTCTTGGGGAAAGAATCAAAATTGATACACTATATTTGGCTCCCAAATTTAGATAATCGTCGCAATTAGCCCGCTACTAACGATTGTTCTTGGGCGTGCGTTGGCCCCTAATGTCCAATTGTTACGTTTAACTAGCGTAATTAATTTCTCTAAATAATATCCATGGGGCGTGTTTAATTCGAATTCTCGATTAAGTGAATTGCGTGTTCATTCGATTTTAGCTAATTCTTTTGTTAGTCTATGATCTAAAATTTGCTAATTAACAATTTTGAACATCCCAAGTTGAACGCTTTGGTAAATTTAGCTTTTATTTCAATTTCCAATTTTCCTTTAGCTCCTTTTAGATTTGTTCTAAAAATCCCCAAATTTTTCATTTCTTTAAATAGCGAATTTAATTGAATTAAGTCGAATTTAACATAATTCCCTAAGGATCGACCCCGTTACCATTAAGCTACAATTTTCTTGGTGGAATCTGGTATATAAATTGTTGTGTTTTATGTCCTAAAACTGGTGGTTTGTAAACTGAATGTATATTCTATTTTGCAATAAATTTGTTATTGAGGTTTATTCATTAAAGTTGTTATTGAATAAAGTGAATTGTGTTTACTTTTAACCTAACTCCAATAAACAAAGAACCAATGGCTATGGGTTATATATTTGAACTTCATGTTTGACATGATTGTGGATCAAGTTTAAGTAATAGCCAAAACGGTCTATAGTATAGGGATAAAGCTGAGTACCTTATCCTGGGACACTATTGGACGCGGTCTGCTTTGCATAGTACAAACGATGTGATCCAAAATCGTTCATGTGGAGACATGCGAGTGGGGGCGTCATGTGCAATGAGTTTGCATAAGACTGAACCGCGAATCAAGTCGCTCTTTCTTTATAACTCCGTTTACTTTAAAGACCGATTTTTTCATATGATGACCTAGGTAACTCGATCTGAATCCTGAGCACACTATGAACTCCTGTTTATTCGGGCTTATCCTTTGACTTGTATGGGTGAGAGTGGCCCGAGATCGCCGACTCAATAAGCCTACCATCTTGGGATAAGATCGGGTAGGTAGCTGGGAACATAGTCCTGCGAGATGGAATTCACTCTTACCCGCCTTGAGGGATTAGTAGAGAGGTTGTTCCCTTAAGTGTTGACTTCGGGTCTAGAACTAGGGATGCCACCCTTTCATTGGCCCGAGAGAGACTTGGTATAGTGATGAGATCACACACCCATCAGTTTGGTGGTTGGACCACAAACCAATAGTTCATTAGAGGATCAGTGGGACTTAAGGAACAAGTTGTAATTACGGGGGTAAAACGGTTATTTTGATCCAGCTGTAATTACGAACGACATGTGAAGGATCGACTTACTGATGATGGTTATATCAAGAAGACAGAAATATATTTACGGTGAGGAGAGTGCAACCCTTGGACTTTAGTGGAGTCTCCGGGGGTTAATGAATGTTGGTTAGATTGGCTAAAGAGTTTGGCCGGTTAATCTCGTATCGTTGGAGCTCATGATCTGTAGGTCCTTTAGGTTCTCCTGGCTAGCTCGGATTAAGCCGTGTAACAATGTGAGAGAAAAAGATTGAATTTATTCAAATTCGTTTTTGGAAGAATGATGGACATATTTAAATATGATTTAAATATGAGATCGGTCTAAAACATGAATAGAGATTCATGTGTGATGATTCGGTTTAAGAAACCGGGATTAGTCTTATTATTTAATTAATATTTGATATTGAATTAAATAATAATATTAATTCATTAAAAAGTTTAATTCATTAAAATTTATTTTGTTTATAAAAATTAATTATGAATTAATTTTAAAATGACAAAATATTACAAGTGGGATTATCCAAGTTGAGTGGATTTATCCAAGTTGAGTGGGTCTATCCAAGTTGTGAAGTGGATTGTGAATCACCAACCACATGCATAAACTCATCAATTTTGGAACACTTGGTTGAAGACTAATTCATCCAATTTGAGGTGTCATGCTAAGCAAAGAGTTTGTTGCATGTGAATTGTCTATAAATTGGATGAAGTTCAAATGGTTTGAGGTTGATGAATTTTCAAAGAGTTTGAATATTTGGATGAGCATGAAGAGTTCATGTTACTTGAGAAATTAGAAAACTAAGTGTTAGATATTTCTCACAAAATCTCATCCATTTCACCTTCCCATCTTCATCTTCCAAAGTTTTTCTCTTGTAAAGGAGTCCCACCACTCTGTTGCTCGACCCGAGGATAACGGGACTACCGGAGGTGGTTCTCGAAGAGTTCGAGGGAGCTTCGAAAGGTTTGTGAGGAGATTCGAGCATTGGAATAGAAGAATTTCGAGCTACAAGAGGTTTGTTTTCTTTTTCTTTTATTTCAAAGCTTTGAGCATGTTTCTTATTTAGCTAAATTGATGAAATAAAAGTGCCAATTGATCTGACTCGCTTCCGCTGCGCTACATGCGCTCCATCATAAATTTCATTTTGGCGGGTCTCGACAACCCGAGAATTGTGGACATTCGTAAAATCCACGTACCAGCATGCGTGAGAGGTGTGAGGTTAGTAAAGTGTTTATAACCTAAACATCTCAGGTAAAAAGTTTGCCTAGACTTAAAGTTTTATTTTCTTAGCCAGATAAAACCTGAGTAGTTTACCCTAAATACCGTCTAAAATACTTGGTAGATGTGTTGAGAAGGAATATACGATATATCGCTCTCCTGCTACGCACTCCGTGAAGTTCACAATGATAGAATTTTGCTCGGCCTCGTGATGTCAATAGGGCATCCCCCCACGGATGGTATTTGCGACTTTCAATAGCAAAGTGAATGGAGTACGTATTTATAGTAAATGGGAGTAGGAAGTACGTCATGCGGTCTCCTCCATTGGATTGAACCATGAGATTCGCATGTTCCGCCTGCAGGTTGCTCTCAGTGGCATCATCCCTACTGAGGGTCGTTTCATGGGAGTCGGAACATCTCAGTCACAATTTATGGATAAAGCAACATAGGGTCATTCTCAACGCTGACATTCCCTACAGTTACACTGTTGGGGTCGTCCAGTGCATTCTAAAAATGGAGGGTCTGGTAACGATACTTTTGAACTATCGCTATAAATTTCGGGATGTCGAGTCCCGCCAAAATGTTTGAAATTAAGGTTCGAGAATTTAATTGGTTGATTAATTGAGTTTTGGTAAACGGGGGTTTTTATCATGCAACAAAAATAACAAAAAGGCTAACGGGAGGAAATTAAAGAGAAGGAGATTAACGAGTGCACGGTTCGGGGATTTTCGGGATTTCTTTGCTAGACATTCTACCATTTATCATTTAACTCGAATTCATGGTTATCTATTTGTCATGCACGCGATCAGTTACCTGGGAACCCCTTGTGGTAACCGGCTTCATATAATTAATTAGAACTAAAGTCCTAACTAAACATTGTTCAAAGCACTCCTAGAGTGATCAACTCTAAATTTACTCTAAACAGTTACTAGCTAATCGCGACGAACATTTGACCATGCAATCCTAATGCTAACTGGCTACCCGCCAACGCTGAAGTACCCAACATTTATCATGCATAAATCAATACTCCGATTTATTTCATTGTTCTGTGTTACTAGGCGAATAGTGAGAGGCACGGCATCGCTATTCTTTAACTCTAACACATGCTAGAAAACTCGATTGTCTGTCGGCGAAATCTAACACATGCATGAGATTAAGGAAGAACAACAAATGCATACAAATCAGAGACCAAATCAGAATTTAAAGCATCTATTATCAAAATGGAGAAGTCTAACAAATAATCCCTAAATCACCCCAAACCGTTCACAATACCTTAGCCGACCATGGGGCGGATCGTCACAAACGCTCCAACGGAGGCCATGGACATCATCTCTAAGCCTATTACAAATAAAAGCTCCAAAACTATGCCACAAATGGCGGAGCCAAGCTAAAAACGGAAGAAAAACCGAGAGGAAGAAGATGAAGTTCGAAGAATGGCAAAAGATGGCTGCAAAATCGTCCTTACAGCCTTTTAAATCTGTCGGAGCGTCGAGACGCTGGGACAGCGTCGCGACGCTACGACCTAATGAAACCGCGCGCGCCTCACGATGGCGTCAAGACGCTAGGCGAGCGTCTCGACGCTGGCCCGATGATTTCTTGCGCGCGCCTCCCTCGGAGCGTCTCGACGCCACGGCAGGGTCTCGACGCTCGGTAGCATTGAGCAAGCGTCTCGACGCTTGCTCTCGGGTTTGGGCTGAAAAATTGCCTCTCCTAGGCAATTTTGGTCCGGTTCTTCTTGGATCAACTTTCCTTTTTCCCGATGCACTCCCGGGGCGTTAAAACATCGCTCTTAGCTCCGAAACGAGTCCAATGGACGCATGAGCTCTTCACTGCAATTCTCCTATAAACGAGGTAAATTAAACAATTAAATGCGGAATTTAGCTTGAATTAGGGAATGAATAATAGCTCCAAAATGGAGTTATCAAACACCCCCAACTTGAATCTTGCTAGTCCTCGAGCAAGGCTAATAAAGGAATTGACTCTAAGGACATGCTTACATGCTACTAATTCAAACCTCGATGCATTTTGCAAACTTAAACATAACATAATCACGAAAGCAATCAGCGCATGCATTTACTACAAACATATCAAAAATTAACTATCGCTCCCTAACGTGTGTGTGTGCTAGACAACCTATCATAAACTCACATAAGCCTGGAAAACCACATGCAACATATCATCCCGTTTTCCCCCTACTTCTAGCGATTAAGAACAGTCTACACTTGACTTACACGAGAGAGAGAAGAAAACTAAGAGACCTAAATATTTTCTCATTCTTTTTCTTTTTACGAGTACTTTGTACCCTTCATTAAGGTTCTTTGAACCCAACTTTTTATTCTCTTTTTCTTTCCAACCTCGAGTTGCCTAACACGTCAAATTCATGCATAAACTTCACGTTTTTAAGGACTAACGCTCACTTCTTAGGTGCACTGATAAGAAGGAGGAGCGCCTCGAGAGATTTTTCTTGCTATCCTGCTTTTCTATTTTTTTTTATTTTAGGCTTAGCGTGAGCTAACTCGATTAATCGACCACTAACTCTCATGCAACAAGCTACCTAAGGGTGCCTTTCGGGGTGACAACAAGAATTAATGCTACATGCAATTGACTAAGCCTACGGAGGTTAGGACGAGGTTGCTAAGTGCTCGATAGATGCAAGGGAGCAACAGAAAAAATTTTAAAATTTTCGACATGAACCTAATAAATGCAAAACTCATCATGCAAAAACTAGATTATGTACATGCTCAGATTTCCAAAATGCATTTCCTAGATTATCATAATTAGAAAACAGTAAACAGAGTCCCAAGCACTTCAATATTCAAAATTAGCACTGCTCAACCAACTACACATGCTTATCCACAAACTCCACCCCCAACTTCAAAAGTTGGCATTGTCCTCAATGCCACTTAATCAGATACACAAAGTTAAAGGGAAAGAGAAACTACACTTCCCTGATTCTTCGTGAAGTTGGTGAAGGAAAGGACGCGGCGCGATCATCATCGAAGCCCAAAATTTTCCTCAACTTCCTCGATTCCCTAAAAAAAAACAGCAAGCTACATAAGGCTAAATTAAACTAAAAACAACAAAAAAACAGCAATGAAATTAAAGACAGAAAAGACAGTTCAACACTCGGGTGCCTCCGAGAAGCGCAGAATTTTTAAAGTCGTTTGCTCGACTGAATTCTCTCTAACGATTCATCCATATTCCGACAGTGCGGGGGACGTTCCAGTCTTGTCCTCCTCCACACTGCACCTGCAAACAACATTCAAAACTTTCTTTTCTCTTCGTGCCTCTAGCACGTGAATATCATCGTGGTTAGTACAAAAAACAGCACTCACATTCAACAAATTCAAATCAGATTTTTTAACGGAGACATGAGAATCATCCCTCAAGCGCGAGGTAAGACTCTCATTCTCGATAGACTCCACACAAGCAACATTCTCAACATTCACAATTCCATCAAATTCTACCGACAAAACACCCTTATCAACATCAATTTTGACCTTAGCGGTCTTCATAAATGGGCGTCCTAATAAGATAGAATAGGAAACATGCGAAGAATTTTCATTCATATTCAGCACATAGAAATCGCATGGAAACAACAAATCCTTCACTTTGACTAAAATGTCCTCAATTTTCCCTAACGGATGCACATAAGATCGATCGGCTAGTTGGACAACTATATTAGACTCAATTAAATTACACAATTCAAGTTCTTTAAACACATCAAAAGACATGACATTAATTGAGGCACCGAGATCTAACATGGCATTTTCAATAAGTTTAGTACCGATAGTGCATGGGATAGTAAACATACCAGGATCGATGCACTTCGGTGGAAGAGTACCTTGGAAAATTGCAGAGACAGTTTCTTTCTTCTTCTCATCACTCTTTCTCGACATTCTCTTGTTCGTGCACCAATTCTTGAGGAACTTTGCATATTTCGGCACTTGACCCACTGCCTCAAGAAGCGGTATGTTCACCACCACCTTCTGGAAGGTTCTCAGGACCTCCTCGTCTTCGTTCACCAGAGCAGGCTTCGCAAGCCTACTGGGGAAGGGTGCTTTGGGAACATTTCCTTGCACATTCATTTCTTCTTTCTCAACATTCAGCTCATCAAGAACGACTGGGGAGGACTCATTCAAGCTGTCCTTGGCTTCCTTCACGGCTCTGGAGGGAACTGATTTCCCACTCCTTAGCTGGATCGAGCTCACGTTCTCACATGAGTTCACAGTGGTTTGGGAAGGAAGCTTCCCAGAGCTCTTGCTCTCTATTCTGCTTATCGACACCGCCATTTGCGTCAGCTGCTTGTTCAAATTTTGCAGCTCGGCTTTGTGTGAGTTTAGCTCTTCTCGAGCTTCTTTCTGAAACTGGCTGGTCGACGTCACGATGGTTCTAACCATCTCTTCCAATGAGTTTGAGGAACTCGAAGCTTGAGCTTGGGAGGAATTGTTAGGCCTATCATAGGACTGGCCTTGGAAGCGTTGTTGTCCTTCCCTATTCCCATAACTCAAATTGGGGTGGTCACGCCAACCGGAGTTGTAAGTGCTCGAATAAGGATCATACTTCCTGGGGTTGGAAGCATATCCTCCGATTGCGTTCACCTCCTCCGCCTCGCGGTTTCCTCCGACAATTTTTTTCAGTAAATTTCCAATCTCGGCCACCTGGGCCCTCATTTCTGTCATCTCATGACTCTGGGTCACACTGTGAACTTGCCCCTGCCCACGAATACCGAACTGCTGCGAGTTGGCCGCCATGTTTGCAATTAGCTGCTTGGCCTCAACTGGGGTCTTGTCAATCAGAGCCCCACCGCTCGCTGCGTCGATCATCTATCGATCATGGGGTGTCATACCCTCATAGAAATATTGAATCAGGAGCTGATCGGCAATTTGATGATGCGGAAAGCTTGCGCACAGGCGCCCAAACCGTTCCCAATATTCATGCAGGGACTCACCTACATCCTGGGTGATCCCATAAATCTTTTTTCTCAGAGTTGTGGCAAGGGACGCAGGGAAATATTTTTCTAAGAAGACCCTCTTCATGTCCTGCCACGTCGTAATCGAGCCGGAAGGCAGATAATAAAGCCAGTCCTTGGCTTTATCCTTAAGCGTGAAGGGGAATGCCCTTTGTTAAGTCTCTGAAAGTGACTTATTTAGGACCCATTTAGCTTAAGAAGATGTACACTTTTAGGTGTTTTTGATAGCATTTAGCCTAAACCTATGCTTTAACATGAGAATTAGAAGAAGGTAGCTAATTTAGGTCTTATGCACAATAGGTAGAAAAAGGGTTGAAAACCGAAGGAAAAGAATGAAAAATGAGCATTGCGAATGAATTGCGAAAACATTGCGGTGACCGCAATTATTCAAGTGAAAACCGTAAGTTGACTGATCTTTTTCTGTTAATTTCTGTATTTTCAGGGATTCGTTCTTTCTCCTCCATCCATTCTGATATATGACGTTGAAGATTGATGGTTCTCCTTGGCCCAAACGCACCTGCAAACTACTATAAAAGGGGGCCAAAGTCGGAGGTTTGATCATCATCCGAAAGCGTGAAGTCGTCTAGCAGTCCATCTGTTCCACTGTTTTTCCTTTGCCGTCTGTTGGTTTGCGAAGCTCAGCTGCTGGAGTCGATAATCTGATAGGAAGGAGAGTAGATTCTTCTTCTCTCCCGATTGGATTCATCCACGCAAGGCTGTCTTTTTGATCCTTCATTCGAGGCGATTGCGACGAGGCTTCAAGCACCATCTTACAAGCTTTCTGTCTTTCTTTTCTGTTTTACATTTCTGCTTCGTGCTGTCCTTTTCTTAAGTAGCTAGATTAGTTTATTTCGTTGCTTTCTGCCTTGTTGCTATTTACTTTAAAGCTTTCATCTGTTCGTCAAACAATTTCAGTAATCAAAGTACGTTTCTGCATTTCTCACTTCCCATTTCCTGCTACGGTTTTTACTTCCTGTTCTAAGTTTATTCCTGTTCTAAGCATGTCTGTTTTATCGTCCATTTCTGTTCACCTTGCATCCATGAATAGCTAAATCACCTAGGGGCATGCTAATGACAGAACTATAGGCTAAAAAATGTGCATCAAGTATGTAGGATAGCTCTCGAATCATTGATTGTATGTAAGCTTCATCCCACGGGCAATTTCGATTGGCCATCCATTTTGTCCAAAGAACTCCTAACCTCTGGAAGGAGTAAGAGTTCAGAGTCATATAATCATGCTAGCCTTTCATGGTAATCAGGAAACGGCCTAGGAATAGGCGTTTCCCTAGTACAAACTAAACACTCCTGTTTTAACAAGATGCTTAAGACCTTACTTTGAAGTCGAGTAAACTTAAGACTCTAATGCATGGAATCGGACGATACTTGAGATAGAGTGAGTTTGATGTATAGAGAGTAGATCCAATGCTTGAGAATCGTAATAAAATGCCTATAGGATAGTCATTAGTAGCCCTTAATTCACCCATTTACTCAGTTTCGCTGTTACTTAATTGCGGTAACATTGCGGTCCTCGCAATTCTGCCAGATTTTCATTCTGTTTAGCTGTTTTCTTCCTCGTTTATTAATTCCATCTCTTGTCTTTTAAGTCTAGTTTCAACTTGCATTTGTTTATGTTATATCCCTTTATACATTCAGCAAAAAGTAGATAATTAAAAACCAATTTTACCCCATCAAATTCATCCCATCTTTCTTAACAATCACACTTCGCGAATAGCTAAAAATAAGTCTCTGTGGAAAAAACGAATGAAATATACTTACTACTTGCTGTGAGACCATGTATGCTTGCATGTTCTAAGTGCTCTCTCTACCTTTTGCATATTTATCTTTACACATTGAGCACGCAACAAGTTTTTGGCGCCGCTGCCGGGGACTTATTTTAAGTGAAAACGAAGTTTGTTAAGTCTGAAACATCAAATTATTTTCCATTGAATTTGATCCATTTTCATTTCTTTTTCAGGTACCATTTAGGGTAGTTTATGAATGAGACTCCATCTAGTGATCTAGAGTTCAACCCTGAGCTCGAGAGATTACTTAGAGCTAGGAATAGAGCCAAGAAACGTCTTTTTAAACAAACCCTTTTACCTCCAATCATTGCAGAGGCTACAATTCCTCCGCAATTACCTCAAGAAGAAATGGCTGGAGTAAATCAAAACCTGGTGCCTGTCACTCGCAATCCCATTGAAATAGCGAATGACAAGGATAGCGCCATCCTTTCATATTTAGTACCTATGCCTGGGGAGCTGAACCCCAGCATAATCCGTCCTGAAATCACTGCCAACTCATTCGAGTTAAAGCCAGTGATGTTCCAAATGTTGTCCACTGTGGGACAATTCTTTGGAATAGAAAATGAGGACCCCCATAACCACCTTAGGAACTTCCTAGGAGTTAGTGACACATTCCTAATCCCTGGAGTTTCCCAAGAAGCCCTGAGGCTATATCTTTTCCCTTACTCTTTGAGGGACAAAGCTAAAACATGGTTAAATTCTTTACCCTCAGGATCTGTCCTCAATTGGACAGATTTAGCAGAAAAATTCCTAGTAAAATATTTCCCACCAGATAGGAATTCAACCTTTCGTGATGATATCATAAAATTCAAACAAGCTCCAAGTGAGTCTCTTCACGAAGCTTGGACAAGATTCAAAGACCTTCTCATTAAATGTCCACACCATGGCATTCCATGGTGTATCCAAATAGAAGTCTTCTTTAAAGGATGCAACCCCAGCACCAGACAAGTTCTAAATTCATCTGCTGGTGGTTCCATGTTGTCCAAGAGTTACAACGAAGCTTATGAGATCTTGGAGAAGATCTCAACATCTCATTGTAGGTGGTCAGACGATCCTGTAGAGCCAACTAGAGCTCAAGACAAGGATGCTCTAAGCGCCATGAGCACCCAAATAAATGCCCTGACCAACTTAGTCAAGCAAATGGCTCAGGCCAATCTCCAAACCAGTGCCAATACCGCCACAGCCATGTCAATGGGCACCCAACCAAGCCAAGGCGAGGCACTAGTCTGTGGATTCTGTGGGGAAGGGCACCCTTATGAATACTGCCCTGGGAATTCATCCTCAGTCTGCTATGTAGGAAGCCAGCAGCAGCCAAGGAACAACCCTTACTCACAAACTTACAATCCTGGTTGGAGAAACCACCCTAACCTGTCATGGGGTGGCCAACAAACCACTAACCAAAATTCTAACCAACCTAGACCGAGTGGAACACCTGGTTTCACTCCCCAACATAACCAGTCAATGTACCAAAAACCTTACAATCAACCTGTAGGATCTTCTGTAGAAAACCTACTCAAGGAATATATAGCTAAGAATGATGCTACTCTTCAGAGCCAGCAAGCTACTCTTAGGAGCCTGGAAAACCAAATAGGCCAATTAGCCAATGAACTTAAAAGTAGGCCCCAAGGTAGACTCCCTGCTGACACCGAGGTACCAAGGAGAGATGGCAAGGAACAAGTTCAAGCAATTGAACTTAGGAGTGGAAGACCATTGGTGAGCAACACAAAGGACACACCAAAGAGAGTAGAGAACACTGAGTCTAGTGCTCCACTGGAGTCTCTGCCAAGCCAAGGTCCACCACCAACTAGCACATCAGGAGCCAGGCTAGAGCCAATTGTTGAGGAGATAGAAGAAATTCCAAGGCCTCCACCTATCATAAGGCGACCTGACGTGCCTGCTTATGTGCCACCACCTCCATATCCTCGAAGGCTGAAGAAGAAGCAGGAACAGGAAGTTCATTTTAATAAATTCTTAGAAATACTTAAGCAAGTGCATGTTAACATTCCTTTTGTAGAGGTTTTACAATCGATGCCTTCTTATGTAAAGTTTTTGAAGGACATTATTACTAACAAGAAAATAATTGGTGAGTTTGAAACAGTGAACCTCACCGAGGAGTGCAGTGCCATCCTCCAGAACAAGCTGCCCAAGAAGGAGAAGGATCCTGGTTCCTTCACCTTACCTGTAGAACTTGGAGGCAAGCACGTGGGCAGAGCGCTTTGTGACCTGGGCGCCAGCATAAATCTCATGCCCCTGTCCCTATTCCGCCAGTTGGGAATAGGAGAAGCACGTCCAACTACTGTCACTTTACAACTAGCAGACAGATCCATCGCATATCCAGAAGGTAAGATCGAGGATATTCTAGTTAAAGTTGACAAATTCATTTTCCTTGCAGATTTCATTGTCCTGGACTATGAGGCAGACAAGGAGGTCCCCATCCTGCTAGGTAGACCATTTCTAGCCACAGGTAGGGCACTCATAGATGTTCAAAAAGGTGAGTTAACTATGAGGGTTCATGATGAAGAGGTAAAATTTAGTGTTTATAAAGCTTTAAGGTATCCCTCTGATTCTGAGTCTTGTGCTAGCATGGATGTTGTTGACTCACTAATGGAAGAACAATTAGAGCATGTACTGTTAACCAAGCATGCTAGTGAATATGTAGGATTAGATGTAGCTGATTTAAATGTATCTGACATAATGGATATGCCTGTAGATAAACCACAACATGTATGTATGAATATAGATTTAACTGATAGAACTGTAAATCCGTTAAAGCCCTCCATTGAGCATCCACCTGTTTTAGAACTGAAACCACTACCCACTCACCTCAAATATGCATATCTAGGAGATAATGATACGCTGCCTGTAATTATTTCTTCTAAGCTAAGTGAACAGCATGAGGTTGATTTAATTTTACTGCTTAAGCAACATAGGAAGGCTATAGCATGGACTATTGCTGATATTCGAGGCATTAGCCCTTCTTATTGCATGCACAAAATTATACTAGAGGAAGAGCACACACCTAGGGTAGATCACCAGCGTAGGTTGAACCCCTCTATGAAAGAGGTAGTGAAGAAGGAAATAATCAAGTGGTTAGATGCAGGAGTAATTTTCCCCATAGCTAGTAGCCAGTGGGTGAGCCCCATCCAATGTGTACCTAAAAAGGGGGGAATAACTGTGGTAGTCAATGAGAATAACGAACTAATTCCAACAAGGACTGTCACAGGGTGGAGAGTGTGTATGGATTACAGAAAATTAAATAAAGAAACTAAAAAAGACCATTTCCCTATACCGTTTATTGACCAGATGCTAGACAGAATAGCTGGTAGAGCCTACTATTGTTTCTTAGATGGGTATTCAGGCTATAATCAAATTACTATAGACCCTAAGGATCAAGAGAAGACCACTTTCACTTGCCCTTTTGGGACGTTCGCCTTCCGCAGAATGCCTTTTGGCTTATGCAATGCACCGGCAACTTTCCAAAGGTGCATAATGGCAATCTTCTCTGAGTTGGATGAGTCCATGATAGAAATATTCATGGATGACTTCTCAGTCTTTGGGGACTCATTTAAAACCTGTCTAGACAACCTAGGACAAGTCCTGGCTAGGTGTGAAGAGACCAACCTAGTCCTAAATTGGGAAAAGTGCCATTTTATGGTAGATGAAGGGATTGTCTTAGGACATAGAGTGTCAAGGGCAGGTGTAGAAGTGGATAGGGCAAAAATAGAGATCATAGAGAAGTTGGTAGAGCCCCAGAATGTCAAAGCCATTAGAAGCTTCTTAGGGCATGCTGGCTTCTACAGAAGGTTCATTAAGGACTTTTCTAAGATAGCCAAGCCACTGTGCGAGCTTCTAGAGCTAAATAGACCATTTATCTTCTCTAAAGAATGTGTAGTAGCTTGGAAAACTCTTAAGGAAGCACTGGTCACAGCACCAATCATAGTAGGACCAAATTGGGATCTCCCATTTGAGATGCTATGTGATGCCAGTGACTATGCTGTAGGAGTCATGTTAGGACAGAAGATTGACAAGCTGACACACCCTGTCTATTATGCTAGTAAGACCTTGAATGAGGCTCAATGTAATTATACAACTACTGAGAAAGAGATGCTTGCTGTAGTATTTGCTTGTGAAAAATTTAGAAATTACATTGTAGGCACTAGGACCATTGTATACACTGATCATTCTGCTTTAAAATATCTTATGAGGAAGGCTGATGCTAAGCCTAGATTGATTAGATGGGTGTTATTGCTGCAGGAATTTGATTTGGACATTCGGGACAAGAAAGGTTGTGAAAATGTGGTTGTAGATCACCTGTCTCGATTGCAGCACAATTGCGAAAAAATTGCGGAGACCGCAATTTCTGATGCTTTTATCGATGAACATGTATTTGCTTTGGCTCATCGTGATAACGATGAGGAACCTTGGTTTGCTGACATTGCTAACTTCCGTGCATCACAGGTATTGCCAGTGTTCAAGGGAGGACAAGAGAAGAAGAGGTTCCTTCATGAAGCAAGGAAATTCATCTGGGATGACCCCACACTTTACAGAACCTGTGCTGATGGGTTGTTGAGGAAGTGTGTTTCAGGTGCTGAAGCGAAGTCTGTGCTACAGCACTGTCACTCATCTCCTTACGGTGGACACTTTGGTGGTCAAAGAACAGCTGCGAAGGTATTTCAGAGTGGCTACTATTGGCCAACAATCTTCAAGGATGCCCACAACTATGCCCACAACTGTGATGATTGCCAAAGGACAGGTAACCTCAGTCGCAAGGATGAGATGCCCCTCACCTACATCTTAGAGTTGGAGCTCTTTGATGTGTGGGGCATTGATTTCATGGGACCATTCCCTCCATCATCAGGTAACCTATACATATTAGTGGCAGTGGACTACGTGTCCAAGTGGGTAGAAGCAAAAGCATGTCCTAATAATGATGCTAAAACAGTCACTAACTTCTTGCATAGGCACATTTTCACTAGATTTGGGACTCCTCGTGCTATCATTAGTGATGAGGGGTCACATTTCATTAATAAGGCTATGGAGAAGATATTGGCTAAATATAACATTAGACATAGGGTAGCTACTCCCTATCACCCACACTCGAATGGCCAAGCTGAAATTTCCAATAGGGAGATAAAGAACATCCTAGAAAAGGTAGTCAAACCTAATAGAAAAGACTGGTCATTTAAGCTTGAGGATGCACTTTGGGCTTATAGAACAGCATATAAGACACCCCTAGGCATGTCTCCCTATAGGTTGGTGTATGGCAAGGCTTGCCACTTGCCACTTGAGTTAGAAAACAAAGCATTTTGGGCCATGAAGGAATTGAATTTTTGTGTAAAGGATGCGGGGACATTGAGATCTTCGCAGCTACATGAACTTGATGAGCTTAGGCATATGGCCTATGAGAATGCCAAAATGTATAAAGAAAAGACCAAAATATGGCACGACAGTAGACTCAGGATCAAAGACTTTAGGAAAGGCCAACTTGTACTTTTATTTAACTCACGATTAAAGTTATTTCCAGGCAAACTAAAGTCTAGATGGTCAGGTCCATTTGTTATTACTAATGTCTATGTTCATGGTGCAATAGAGATAAAGAATTTGCAGCAAGGCCAGCCATTTATGGTCAATGGTGCTAGGTTGAAGCACTACTATGAGGAAGGAGATGTGAAGACTCTCTCGGCCTTCCTCTTGACTGAAGCATGACAAAGGGAACGAGAGAGAACGAGTGGTTACTGTGCTCGTTTAGTCAAGGCCAATGCCTTAGTTTATTTTTTCTGTTTTTCCGATTATCGTTTGTATGTTTTGTGGTGTGTTTTTAATTGCGTATTTAATGTTTGTTTTATTTGTTTTTGTAGGGAATCGAAAGAGGGAATCAAGGAGAGTAAATCAAGCTTTAAAAATCAAGAAACGATCGAGCCAAATAAAAGATACGGACGAGCAAAGTTTGAGATTTTGATGATAAAATATCCCTACAATTGCGCTAAAATTGCTGGATCCGCAAAAAAAAAAAAAGAGCCGTTGGGATTTTTCCGTTGCATTTATAGCCGTTAGAACGCGCTCGTTCGATACGATCCTCTCATTCTCTGATTTTCAAGAAATCTGCGATTCTCTCCATCTCTGATCCTTCTCTCCAAACCTCCAAGATTCGACAATGGTGTCCACACGTGCTGAAAGATCCGCAGCCAAGAAGAAGGCTGATGACGCAGCTGAAGCGGCTGCGAGGGAAGCGCTTCTCACCCTTGCAGACGATGGTGCCGTTCGCACCGGTCCTCTTCCCAAGCTTCCTATTCGTAGGAAGAAGTGGAGGGTGGTCACTGAGATCCCTGCTGGTCCATCTGAGCCAGTGGGCACGCCCAAGAAACGCCGATGGAGTGTCAAGACGGCCGCCGAACCAAGCACAGCAAAGACTCCCTCTGTGGAGAGTCAAGAAACTGATCGTGCATCCCACGAGTCAGCCAAAGAAGGTTCGTCGCCGTCTGCATCACTTACGCACAACCCCTCACCGTCTGAACCAGTGCCAAGCGCAGAGTCGTCACCGCCTGCACAGAGCTCCGAGTTGTCTCCAGCACCTCAGAGTTCTGACCCGACACCGGCAGCAGCGCAGAGTCCTGAACTGCCATCTTCGCCACTGAGTTCTGCGCAGACACCATCAGCAGAGCACAATTCTCCACGGCCTGATCCTGAATTCCCTTATGGGGACTATCAAGAGTCCACTCAGGGCAGTGGAGATGCTGAGGAAGACGAAGTCTTCTCTCCTATGAGGGAAGACAGCCCTGATGTTCCTGCACAGCAGGATGATTCCATGGAGGAGACGTTGGGGGCATGCCTCCAGCAGATCAACATTAAGAAGAAGAAGAAGAAGGCCAAGATTGTCAAGGCCAAGAAATCCAAGAAGCTGAAGAAGAAGAAGGCCAAGAGAGTGCCTTCAGCAGACAAAGAAAGCACGGAGCCATCACTCAAAAGGCTCAAGGTTGAGGCTGCCGAGTCAGCCAAGCCAGCAGATAAGGGGAAGGCCAAGCTCTACCCTGAAGACGAACCTCAGTCAGTGAGGTATGTCTCATCTGATGCTGAATCCAGGGGTGCTGAGCTGAGGAAGAGGGACCTGTTGCACGAGAAAGGTTTCCTCGACCGACTTGCTGACCTGCCGCAGTTCTTGCGCGCAGGGGTGATCAACCACGGCTGGGAGGAATTCTGCAGACCGCCTAATCCAGCATACACGAGCATGGTGTATGATTTCTACGCTAATGTGCTCAGCCCTGAGGATGGCCTGTCTGTGGTCAGAGGGGTAGAAGTTGATTTCTCAGCCAAGGCCATCAATGAAGCATTTGGTCTCAAGGGCCAACCTCATACAGATTATGCACGGATAGTTGATGAGCCGACTGAGGCAGTGCTGGAAGAGGCCATTCGCACAATTGGCCAGCCTGAAGCAGCGTGGACTGTCTCACGCAATGGGAGGCACACCTTAATGAGTGCCAATCTGACAGCAAAGGCAGCTGTTTGGTTTGCCTTTGTGAGGAGAAAGCTGTCCCCTGTGACCCACGAGACGACAATCAACCAGAGTAGATCACTGCTGGTCTATGCCATCATGCGCGGTCTCACGGTCAATGTGGGGGAAATCATGTCAGCTGCCATTGCTGAATGCGCAAAGAAAGGTAAGGGACCCTTGTTTTTCCCTAATACCATAACCAAGCTATGTTTGCTTGCAGGAGTCCCCACCGAGCGCTTGGAGCAGCAGCTGCCTTACACAGGCCATTTGGAGCTGCCTGCTAACCTGAGGCTGAGAAGAAAGGGGAATATGGAGTTTGAATTGGATAGGCTGGCTGCTGAACAGTCCCTATCCATGGCCTGCTTGATGGACATGCAGAGGAGAATGGCTCAATGGGCCAACTATGCGCAGGCAAGGGATAAGGAAGTTGCAGACCAGCTGGGGTGCATCTTCCCGGACTTCCCTACCAATCTCCTAACTCCATGGGTGCCCCCACGACCAAGGCAACCAGATGAGGATGACGAGAATTGAGTGCTGGTTTGAAGTGCACTAAAGGGAGTATTGCTGTTCCCTTACAAAAAAAAAAAAACAATTTTTCTGTTTTCTGATAGGATCATGTACATTATGCTGTTTTGTGTCAATTTTTGATCTGTTTTTAATGTTTAGTTTTATGTGTTTCCTTTTGCTTAGGATAGTCTGATGCCAGCTGAATAGGTAGGATAGTTTAGTTTTATTTTTAGGATGCATGAGTAACAGGAAAAAGCATGCTAGGGGCCTGAATCAATGTTAAATCTGCCCGGATTGAATTGCGAAATAATTGCGGTTCCCGCAATTTTTGTGACTGATTGCATGTTTTGGACTGTTTGTTTAGTTAGGATGTGATCTGTTATATTCTATCTTTTGCTGCTAGCATGACTACCTTATATAGCTGATCTTAAAGCATGCTGGATGAGTGTCATAGGACACGCTTTGATAGTTTAAATTCGCCTCTGAATAGTGCTCAGCATGCATAAACCGTAAGTCCTTAAAACTGTCTGTTATGTTCAAATTTTCTGCTGTTGGAATAATTGCTTTTAGAATGTTTTGCCTATGCCTAGGATTTTTAGATTCTCTTTGTTTTACTTTAGACTAGATGCTTCTAGGACAAGTTTGGGGGTGTGCCACCTCAGACACTCATTGGGGACAATGAGCAGTTGAAGTTTGGGGGAGGCCACCCTAGGCCTAGGAACATTCCTCTCTTCCTTAGGACATAAGCATTCTTCTTCTCCTAAGAAAAAAAATTGTGATAAATAGAAAAAGTGAAAAATAAAATAAAGAGGGGAGTCTCTCTCAAGTTGCTGAGTAATCAGTGCCAAGTGTGTAAACCACAAGTGGCATTGCATCAAAAGGCAACCCAAGGAGAGACTCCACCGAAGTAAAAAAGGAAAAAGGGAGAAATAGGGAAGAAGAATGTATGCTTGGGAGTTATAATCTTGTGGCTTAGATGTCCTATGTAAAAAGAACTCTGATCCTTAATGAGCTAAGCACAAGGTTGTAGCTTTTAGGTTTGTCTAGGGAGATGACTGTATATCCAATGTAGTGATGCCAGGGCTTAGGTTGTTCTCTTAAAGTACCACTGTCACTGTTAATACTAAGACTGGCATGACTCTAAGGAATCCTAGACACATTAAAAATAAAGCTAGAAGCATGTACTGAGTCTGGAGTAAAGCTTGGGAGAATTTGAAACCCGAGGGATAGTGGCATGACATCATAAAAGTAGCTAGATCAGTAGTAGGGGGTTAACAAAAACAGCAGGTATAGTAGGCAGGTGAAGTCAGAAGAAGCTTGATAAGAGGTTAATTCTAAACTTAGAAGTGTGTCACAGGACAGCACTGCTAGAGATAGGGATATAGGGAAGTCGGTAAGTAGTTAAAGAAGATAAAATAACAGCCTAAGTAAGTCCTTAGTATGCTTGAGGACAAGCAAAACCTTAAGTTTGGGGGTGTGTTAAGTCTCTGAAAGTGACTTATTTAGGACCCATTTAGCTTAAGAAGATGTACACTTTTAGGTGTTTTTGATAGCATTTAGCCTAAACCTATGCTTTAACATGAGAATTAGAAGAAGGTAGCTAATTTAGGTCTTATGCACAATAGGTAGAAAAAGGGTTGAAAACCGAAGGAAAAGAATGAAAAATGAGCATTGCGAATGAATTGCGAAAACATTGCGGTGACCGCAATTATTCAAGTGAAAACCGTAAGTTGACTGATCTTTTTCTGTTAATTTCCGTATTTTCAGGGATTCGTTCTTTCTCCTCCATCCATTCTGATATATGACGTTGAAGATTGATGGTTCTCCTTGGCCCAAACGCACCTGCAAACTACTATAAAAGGGGGCCAAAGTCGGAGGTTTGATCATCATCCGAAAGCGTGAAGTCGTCTAGCAGTCCATCTGTTCCACTGTTTTTCCTTTGCCGTCTGTTGGTTTGCGAAGCTCAGCTGCTGGAGTCGATAATCTGATAGGAAGGAGAGTAGATTCTTCTTCTCTCCCGATTGGATTCATCCACGCAAGGCTGTCTTTTTGATCCTTCATTCGAGGCGATTGCGACGAGGCTTCAAGCACCATCTTACAAGCTTTCTGTCTTTCTTTTCTGTTTTACATTTCTGCTTCGTGCTGTCCTTTTCTTAAGTAGCTAGATTAGTTTATTTCGTTGCTTTCTGCCTTGTTGCTATTTACTTTAAAGCTTTCATCTGTTCGTCAAACAATTTCAGTAATCAAAGTACGTTTCTGCATTTCTCACTTCCCATTTCCTGCTACGGTTTTTACTTCCTGTTCTAAGTTTATTCCTCTTCTAAGCATGTCTGTTTTATCGTCCATTTCTGTTCACCTTGCATCCATGAATAGCTAAATCACCTAGGGGCATGCTAATGACAGAACTATAGGCTAAAAAATGTGCATCAAGTATGTAGGATAGCTCTCGAATCATTGATTGTATGTAAGCTTCATCCCACGGGCAATTTCGATTGGCCATCCATTTTGTCCAAAGAACTCCTAACCTCTGGAAGGAGTAAGAGTTCAGAGTCATATAATCATGCTAGCCTTTCATGGTAATCAGGAAACGGCCTAGGAATAGGCGTTTCCCTAGTACAAACTAAACACTCCTGTTTTAACAAGATGCTTAAGACCTTACTTTGAAGTCGAGTAAACTTAAGACTCTAATGCATGGAATCGGACGATACTTGAGATAGAGTGAGTTTGATGTATAGAGAGTAGATCCAATGCTTGAGAATCGTAATAAAATGCCTATAGGATAGTCATTAGTAGCCCTTAATTCACCCATTTACTCAGTTTCGCTGTTACTTAATTGCGGTAACATTGCGGTCCTCGCAATTCTGCCAGATTTTCATTATGTTTAGCTGTTTTCTTCCTCGTTTATTAATTCCATCTCTTGTCTTTTAAGTCTAGTTTCAACTTGCATTTGTTTATGTTATATCCCTTTATACATTCAGCAAAAAGTAGATAATTAAAAACCAATTTTACCCCATCAAATTCATCCCATCTTTCTTAACAATCACACTTCGCGAATAGCTAAAAATAAGTCTCTGTGGAAAAAACGAATGAAATATACTTACTACTTGCTGTGAGACCATGTATGCTTGCATGTTCTAAGTGCTCTCTCTACCTTTTGCATATTTATCTTTACACATTGAGCACGCAACACCCTTAAATTCAACTGCTCTTCCGTCACTCCTGCGGGCTTCATCCCCTCACAGACGCAATGAAACTCCATCAAATGCATATTCGCATCCTCGCCTGCATTGCCATGAAAAGAAGGCAATTGGTGAATTAAACCGGACTTTAATTCAAAATTACCTGCTACCACGGGGTAGTTGATGCACAGGGGTTTCAAATTCAAATCTGGCGCTGCCAGCTGTTTCAACGTCCTCGGCACTTCTCCTTGTGCCATCTCGTCTCCAAAGAAGTGATCGCCTTCTTCTTCAAACAATGTTTGCCCCTCGCAGGCTTCTCTTCTCTTTCGATCTCAGGTATAAACTGCAATCCACTAATCTCAGAAGAACGGGTCATACACAAACAAAATTTTAAACATACAAAAAACAAACGGAAAAATTTTTCAGCACACAATCAATCAACCAAAATCAAAATCAAACATAATTTCAATCTGTTGGGTTTTATGTCCTAAAACTCGTGGTTTGTAAACTGAATGTATATTCTATTTTGCAATAAAGTTGTTATTGAGATTTATTCAGTAAAGTTGTTATTGAATAAAATGAATTGTTTTTACTTTTAACCTAACTCCAATAAACAAAGAACCCATGGCTATAGGTTGTATACTTGAACTTCATGTATGACATGATTGTGGATCAAGTTCAAGTAATAGCCAGAACGGTCTATAGTATAGGGATAAGGCTGGGTACCTTATCCTGGGGACACTATTGGACGCGGCTCACTTTGTATAGTATAAACGATGTGATCCGAAATCGTTCATGTGGAGACATGTGAGTGGGGGCGTCCTATGCAATGAGTTTGCATAAGACTGAACCGCGAAACAAGTCGCTTTTTCTTTATAACTCCGTTTACTGTAAAGACCGACTTTTTCATATGATGACCTAGGTAACTCGATCTGAATCCTGAGCACGCTATGAACTCCTGTTTATTCGGGCTTATCCTTTGACTTGTATGGGTGAGAGTGGCCCGAGATCGCCGACTCAATAAGCCTACCATCTTGGGGATAAGACCGGGTAGGTAGCTGGGAACATAGTCCTGCGAGATGGAATTCACTCCTACCCGCTCTGAGGGATTAGTAGAGAGGTTGTTCCCTTAAGTGCTGACTCCAGGTCTTGAACTAGGGATCCCACCCTCTCATTGGCCCGAGAGGGACTTGGTATAGTGATGAGATCACATACCAATCGGTTTGGTGGTTGGACCACAAACCAATAGTTCATTAGAGGATCAGTGGGACTTAAGGAACAAGATGTAATTACGGGGGTAAAACGGTTATTTTGACCCAGCTGTAATTACGAACGACCTGTGAAGGATCGACTTACTAATGATGGTTATATCAAGAGGACAGAAATATATCTACGGTGAGGAGAGTGCAACCCTTGGACTTTAGTGGAGTCTCCGGGGGTTAACGAATGTTGGTTAGCTTGGTTAAAGAGTTTGACCGGTTAATCTCGTATCGTTGGAGCTCATGATCTGTAGGTCCTTTAGGTTCTCCTGGCTAGCTCGGATTAAGCCGTGTAACAATATGAGAGAAAAAGAATTTGAATTTATTGAAATTCGGTTTTGGAAGAATGATGGACATATTTAAATATGATTTAAATATGGGAACGGTGTAAAACATGAATAGGGATTCATGTGTGATGATTCGGTTTAAGAAACCGGGATTAGTCTTATTATTTAATTAATATTTGATATTGAATTAAATAATAATATTAATTAATTAAAAAGTTTAATTAATTATAATTTATTTTGCTTATTAAAATTAATTATGAATTAATTTTAAAATGACAAAATATCACAAGTGTGATTATAAGTCAAAGTGGAATTATCCATGTTGAGTGGATTTATCCAAGTTGAGTGGGTTTATCCAAGTTGTGAAGTGGATTGTGAATCACCAACAACATGCATATAAACTCATCAATTTTGGAACACTTGGTTGAAGACTAATCCATCCAATTTGAGGTGTCATGCTAAGCAAAGACTTTGTTGCATGTGAATTGCCTATAAATTGGATGAAGTTCAAATGGTTTGAAGTTGATGAATTTTCAAAGAGTTTGAATGTTGGATGAGCATGAAGAGTTCATGTTACTTGAGAAATTAGAAAGCTAAGTGTTAGACTTCTTCTCACAAAATCCTCATCACTTTCATCTTCCCATCTTCTTCTTCCAAACTTTTTCTTTCATAAAGGAGTCCCACCACTCCGTTGCTCGGCCCGAGGATAGCGGGACTACCGGAGGTGGTTCTCGAGGAGTTCGAGGGAAGATTCGAAGGGTTCGTGAGGAGATTCGAGCATTGGAAGAGAAGTCTTTAGAACTACAAGAGAGTGCCAATGATCCGTCTCGCTTCCGCTGCGCTACATGCGCTCCATCAATTGGTATCCCAAATTCTGAAGTGACGTAAACTACCTTTACGCCCTCTCCATAACTCATAAGGTGTTTCTGAAACACTCTTAGAGGGAACCATGTTCAAAATATATACAGCAGCCTCTACTGCATATCCCCAAAACGAACTAGGCAGTTGAGCATAGCTCATCATAGATCGAACCATGTCTAACAGGGTTCTATTTCTCCTTTCGGACACACCGTTCTGCTGCGGTGTTCCGGGCGCTGAGAGTTGGGATACTATTTCATGTTCTATCATATAGTCCTGGAATCTTAAATCCATATACTCTCCACCTCGATCTGATCGGAGTATTTTAATCGTTTTACCTAATGTGTTCTCAACCTCTGCCTTATACTCCTTGAACTTTTCAAGAGCTTCGGACTTATGATGCATTAGGTAAAGATAGCCGTACCTAGAATAATCATCAATGAAGCTGATGAAATATTCATACCCTCCCCGTGCTTTAACATTCATCGGACCACAAAGATCTGAATGTACAAGCTCTAGAGCGTTTTTTGGTCACTCAATTTGCATCAATTTAAGCTCGGTGGGTATTTGTTTTAGAAATTATTTTTCTGGGCGTCTAAAGTGTGATTCTGGTTTTGGCATTTTTTTTTGAGCTTTTATTTGTACTTTGTTTTGTAATTGCCCAGGCGTGTATGGGCTTTAATGTGTGAAGAAGAGTCTGTAAAAAATTCGGAGTCATTAGAGTCCATATAGGCTTTCAATTCAAAGACAGAAGCTCGGGTGTCGAAAAAAACAGCATGCTGTTTTTTTGCTGTTTTTTTTTCTGCAAAATTCCAGCACAAAACCGGTTCAGCGCAAGGTGGAAGAAACAGTCCGGTTCGGTCCTCGGGTGGTCCGGTTCACTGAAAGTCAGACCGGTTCCTTGTTCTTCACCCTCTGGAGGTCCGGTTCAGCGTTCGTTTGGTCCAGTTCGGGTCGGTATTGGTCCAATTACGGGCTGTTGAAGTCGGGACAGCTGTTATGGACCGGTTCAGTTTTTTTTTGAAGTTTTGAAGTTGCTGTTTTTTTTTGGTCGGTTCAAGCAAATTCAAGCTGGTTTGTGGCGGTTCGAAGGGTTCGGAAGCGTCTCAACTTAGTTGATGAATTATTATTGTAATAATTTAGTTGCTTGCTTGTCCGTGATGCCAAAACCGGTCCACTTTAGTGTGTTTAATTAATTATGCATTGTGAATGTATGTTTTAATTAAAGTATCTTGTATGTGCATAAAGTATGCCATATAGATTTCAAATCCCACCATAGGAAGCATGTTGCATGCATTGAAAGTATAATATAAGTGTTATGTTGTATAGTATGCATGCTTAATTCATGAGAATTAATATAAGTATTATATTAATTTATGAATTGGATGTTGCTTGTTTAAAAGTAAAATTAATATAAGTGTTATATTAATTGTGAAATTAAACATACAACATAGTTGCCTTAGTTGAATATAATTGTTATATTCTTGCTTGGGAAGCATGTTATAAATTGAATGTAATGGTTATATTCTAGCTTAGGAAGCATGTTATAGATTGTCTTTGTTTTATAAAGCGTTGTAAAATGAGATAGACATTTAAAATCTATAACAAAGATAAATGCATGCTCACTAAGGGTTAAAGAATTCCAATGCGATTAGGAATTTAGTATCGATTCGTTTTAATAGTTAAAATAGGTCGATATCTTGTAAAGCTAAGGTTACGAGAGAACTCACCCGGTTTGATCCTGCACTAAGGTTGGAGGTATTTAAGATGACGGTTTACGGAACACCTCCTACCTGGGGATCGATCCGGTACTTGAGTTAAGTTAACCCGGCTTTATGAGCATGCACGTGAGAGGTGTAAGGTTATAAAACGTTTATCACCTAGACATCTTAGGTAAAAGTATGTTCTACCTAGACTTAGGTTTTATTGTCTTAGCCGGATAATGCCTAAGTAAAACTATACCCAAACCATTCTAAAATACTTAGTAGTGGTGTTGAGAAGGTATATGTGATATATCAATCTCCTCCTACGCTCTCCGCAAAGTTCACACCGTGAGATTTATGCTCGGCCTCGTGATGTCAATAGGGCATCCCCATTCGGATGGTGTTTGCATAAATCAAGAGCAAGGTGAATGGAGAAAGTATTTATAGTAAGTAGGAGAAGGAAGTATGTCAATACATCCTGCGGTCTCCTCCATTAGGTTGAACCGTGAGATTCCCATGTTCCGCCTGCTGGTTGCCCATAGTAGCACCGTCCATTCGGAGGGCCGTTTCATGGGAGTCGGAACAAGTCAATCTCCAGAAATGGATAGGGTCTCTTAGGTCCATTCCCAACTCTGACATTTCCATTCGGTTGCACTGTTGGGGCCGACCTCTGAGTTCTGAAAATGGCGGGTCACACTTACAAGGATTACTAAGTTGTTAGTAGATTCTTGACCGAAGTAGCGATAACTAAGGTGCTATAGGAATATGAGTTATTCTGGTATTAGCATTTAGTCAAGAATGTCTTGGTTCAGTGAAGGAGTGATTGACTGCCCCTCGGTAGCGGTTGCTCTGACTCACTGAAGTATCGTTGCAAATTAATAATGATTTTTTGGGTACATTATTACTTTTGCTAAAATTCTTGATTGGTTGTTAAAAATAGGTTAAGTTCAATTCACTAATAGAATTCATTCTTTTCAGCATGTCTAGCTCGTTTATCCAATTACTAGCTTCTGATAAACTAAACGGCGATAACTACACGACCTGGAAATCGAACTTGAATACGATTCTTGTTATCGATGATCTTAGGTTTGTCTTAACAGAGGAATGTCCTCCCCCTCCTAGCTCATCTGCAACTCGAACTGTTCGAGATGTATTTGACAGGTGGACTAGGGCTAATGATAAAGCCCGAGTCTACATCTTGGCCAGCACATCCGATGTGTTAGCTAAGAAGCATGAGGTAATGGTCTCTGCTAAGGAGATCATGGATTCATTACAGATGATGTTTGGACAACCGTCCTCATCGGTCTATCATGATACCCTCATGGCGAGCAAAGCTGAGAAGAAACAACTAAGTAAATATGATTTACTCGTTGTTGAAACATGTTTAGTGGAACATGATAGTTCTGCCTGGATACTGGATTCAGGAGCCACTAACCATGTTTGTTCTTCTTTCCAAGAAACTAGTTCCTGGCAGCTGCTTGCTGAAGGTGAGATAACTCTCAGGGTTGGAACAGGAGAGGTTGTCTCAGCCAAGGCAGTGGGAGCTGTCAAGTTGTTATATAGAGATAGTTTCATTTTACTTGAAAATGTACTGTTGGTTCCTAGCTTTAAAAGGAACCTTGTATCTATCTCTTGTTTACTTGAACATTTGTATAAAGTATCTTTTGATTTTAATGAAGCGTTCATTAGCAAAAGAGGTGTACATATATGTTCTGCGAAACTTGAAAACAACTTGTATGTGTTAAGACCAACAGAGGCAAAAACTATTTTGAACACCGAGATGTTTAAAACTGCTCAAACTCAAACTAAAAGGCAGAAACTTTCTCCAAGTACCTATCTTTGGCACTTGAGACTAGGCCACATTAATCTCAATAGGATTGGGAGATTGGTTAAGAGTGGTCTCCTAAATCAGTTAGAGGACAACTCTTTACCACCATGTGAGTCTTGTCTTGAGGGCAAGATGACCAAACGATCTTTTTCTGAAAAAGGTCATAGGTCCAAAGAAACTCTAGAGCTTGTACATTCAGATCTTTGTGGTCCGATGAATGTTAAAGCACGGGGAGGGTATGAATATTTCATCAGCTTCATTGATGATTATTCTAGGTACGGCTATCTTTACCTAATGCATCATAAGTCCGAAGCTCTTGAAAAGTTCAAGGAGTATAAGGCAGAGGTTGAGAACACATTAGGTAAAACGATTAAAATACTCCGATCAGATCGAGGTGGAGAGTATATGGATTTAAGATTCCAGGACTATATGATAGAACATGAAATAGTATCCCAACTCTCAGCGCCCGGAACACCGCAGCAGAACGGTGTGTCCGAAAGGAGAAATAGAACCCTGTTAGACATGGTTCGATCTATGATGAGCTATGCTCAACTGCCTAGTTCGTTTTGGGGATATGCAGTAGAGGCTGCTGTATATATTTTGAACATGGTTCCCTCTAAGAGTGTTTCAGAAACACCTTATGAGTTATGGAGAGGGCGTAAAGGTAGTTTACGTCACTTCAGAATTTGGGGGTGTCCGGCACATGTGTTGGTGCCCAATCCAAAGAAGTTGGAACATCGTTCAAAATTATGCCTATTCGTAGGTTACCCCAAGGAAACGAAAGGTGGTCTATTTTACGATCCTCAACAGGACAAGGTGCTTGTATCGACAAACACCACGTTCTTAGAGGAAGACCACATGAGAGATCATCAACCTTCGAGCAAAATTGTTTTGACCGAACTTTCCAGGAAAGCTACAGATGGGTCAACAAGAGTTGTTGATCAGGCTGGTCCTTCTCAAGAGTTGAGAATACCTCGACGTAGTGGGAGGGATGTGAGACAACCCGACCGCTACATGGGTTTAACGGAAACCCAGGTCGTCATACCTGATGACGGCGTTGAGGATCCATTGACCTTCAAACAGGCAATGGATGATATAGACAAGGACCAGTGGCTTAAAGCCATGGACCTCGAAATGGAGTCGATGTACTTCAATTCGGTCTGGGATCTTGTAGAGCAACCTGATGGTGAAAGACCTATCGGTTGCAAGTGGATCTACAAGAGGAAACGAGACCAAGCCGGTAAGGTGCAAACCTTTAAGGCTCGACTTGTGGCAAAGGGTTATTCCCAGAGGGAAGGGGTGGACTATGAAGAAACTTTTTCCCCTGTTGCCATGTTAAAGTCGATTAGAATACTCTTGTCCATTGCCACATTTTATGATTATGAAATTTGGCAAATGGATGTCAAGACAGCCTTTCTGAATGGCAATCTTGAAGAGAGTATTTATATGGCTCAACCAGAGGGGTTCATAATTCACGGTCAAGAGCAAAAGGTTTGCAAGCTTAATCGATCCATTTATGGGTTGAAGCAAGCGTCTAGATCCTGGAATATAAGGTTTGATACTGCGATCAAATCTTATGGCTTTGAACAGAATGTTGACGAACCTTGTGTCTACAAGAAAATAGTCAATTCTGTTGTAGCTTTCTTAGTCTTATATGTAGATGATATCCTACTCATTGGGAATGATGTAGGGTTCCTGACTGACGTTAAGCAATGGCTAGCGACTCAATTCCAAATGAAAGATTTGGGAGAGGCTCAGTTTGTTCTAGGGATTCAAATCGTAAGGAATCGTAAGAACAAAACGCTAGCGCTGTCTCAAGCATCTTATATCGACAAGGTGTTGATACGATATTCGATGCAGAATTCCAAGAAGGGTTCTTTACCTTTCAGGCATGGAATTCAATTGTCAAAGGAAGAGTGTCCTAAGACACCTCAAGAAGTTGAGGATATGAGACGAATTCCCTATGCATCAGCAGTCGGTAGTCTGATGTACGCCATGTTATGTACACGACCCGACATATGCTATGCAGTGGGAATTGTCAGTAGGTATCAGTCCAATCCAGGATATGATCATTGGACTGCCGTTAAACACATCCTCAAGTATCTTCGGAGAACGAGAGACTATGTGCTCGTGTATGGCGCGAAGGATTTGATCCTTACAGGATACACTGACTCTGATTTTCAAACCGATAAGGATTCGAGGAAATCCACATCGGGATCAGTGTTCACTCTTAACGGAGGGGCAATAGTATGGAGGAGTATAAAGCAAGGTTGTATTGCTGACTCCACCATGGAAGCTGAGTATGTCGCGGCTTGCGAAGCTGCGAAAGAGGCTGTATGGCTTAGAAAGTTCTTGACGGATTTGGAAGTTGTTCCAAATATGAATTTGCCTATCACACTTTATTGTGATAATACTGGTGCTGTGGCAAATTCGAGAGAACCAAGAAGCCATAAGCGTGGAAAGCACATAGAGCGGAAATATCATCTCATCAGGGAGATAGTGCATCGAGGAGACGTGATCGTCATGCAGATCGCCTCAGAGCACAATATTGCTGATCCGTTTACAAAGTCCCTCACGGCTAAAGTGTTCGAGGGGCACCTAGTGAGTCTAGGACTACGAGTTGTACAGTAGGATAGTGGGAGAAAAGCCATGGAAATATTTGATATTCCAGTTTTTCTCATCCCGCATGTAATACTCCACTGACGTTTTAGTCCAAGTGGGAGTTTGTTGGGTTTTATGTCCTAAAACTCGTGGTTTGTAAACTGAATGTATATTCTATTTTGCAATAAAGTTGTTATTGAGATTTATTCAGTAAAGTTGTTATTGAATAAAATGAATTGTTTTTACTTTTAACCTAACTCCAATAAACAAAGAACCCATGGCTATAGGTTGTATACTTGAACTTCATGTATGACATGATTGTGGATCAAGTTCAAGTAATAGCCAGAACGGTCTATAGTATAGGGATAAGGCTGGGTACCTTATCCTGGGGACACTATTGGACGCGGCTCACTTTGTATAGTATAAACGATGTGATCCGAAATCGTTCATGTGGAGACATGTGAGTGGGGGCGTCCTATGCAATGAGTTTGCATAAGACTGAACCGCGAAACAAGTCGCTTTTTCTTTATAACTCCGTTTACTGTAAAGACCGACTTTTTCATATGATGACCTAGGTAACTCGATCTGAATCCTGAGCACGCTATGAACTCCTGTTTATTCGGGCTTATCCTTTGACTTGTATGGGTGAGAGTGGCCCGAGATCGCCGACTCAATAAGCCTACCATCTTGGGGATAAGACCGGGTAGG
Organism: Herpetospermum pedunculosum; assembly: GCA_028017165.1. Taxonomy (NCBI): domain Eukaryota; kingdom Viridiplantae; phylum Streptophyta; class Magnoliopsida; order Cucurbitales; family Cucurbitaceae; genus Herpetospermum; species Herpetospermum pedunculosum. The sequence continues at coordinate 30,085,464 of CM051527.1, read as the reverse complement.
TAGCTGGGAACATAGTCCTGCGAGATGGAATTCACTCCTACCCGCTCTGAGGGATTAGTAGAGAGGTTGTTCCCTTAAGTGCTGACTCCAGGTCTTGAACTAGGGATCCCACCCTCTCATTGGCCCGAGAGGGACTTGGTATAGTGATGAGATCACATACCAATCGGTTTGGTGGTTGGACCACAAACCAATAGTTCATTAGAGGATCAGTGGGACTTAAGGAACAAGATGTAATTACGGGGGTAAAACGGTTATTTTGACCCAGCTGTAATTACGAACGACCTGTGAAGGATCGACTTACTAATGATGGTTATATCAAGAGGACAGAAATATATCTACGGTGAGGAGAGTGCAACCCTTGGACTTTAGTGGAGTCTCCGGGGGTTAACGAATGTTGGTTAGCTTGGTTAAAGAGTTTGACCGGTTAATCTCGTATCGTTGGAGCTCATGATCTGTAGGTCCTTTAGGTTCTCCTGGCTAGCTCGGATTAAGCCGTGTAACAATATGAGAGAAAAAGAATTTGAATTTATTGAAATTCGGTTTTGGAAGAATGATGGACATATTTAAATATGATTTAAATATGGGAACGGTGTAAAACATGAATAGGGATTCATGTGTGATGATTCGGTTTAAGAAACCGGGATTAGTCTTATTATTTAATTAATATTTGATATTGAATTAAATAATAATATTAATTAATTAAAAAGTTTAATTAATTATAATTTATTTTGCTTATTAAAATTAATTATGAATTAATTTTAAAATGACAAAATATCACAAGTGTGATTATAAGTCAAAGTGGAATTATCCATGTTGAGTGGATTTATCCAAGTTGAGTGGGTTTATCCAAGTTGTGAAGTGGATTGTGAATCACCAACAACATGCATATAAACTCATCAATTTTGGAACACTTGGTTGAAGACTAATCCATCCAATTTGAGGTGTCATGCTAAGCAAAGACTTTGTTGCATGTGAATTGCCTATAAATTGGATGAAGTTCAAATGGTTTGAAGTTGATGAATTTTCAAAGAGTTTGAATGTTGGATGAGCATGAAGAGTTCATGTTACTTGAGAAATTAGAAAGCTAAGTGTTAGACTTCTTCTCACAAAATCCTCATCACTTTCATCTTCCCATCTTCTTCTTCCAAACTTTTTCTTTCATAAAGGAGTCCCACCACTCCGTTGCTCGGCCCGAGGATAGCGGGACTACCGGAGGTGGTTCTCGAGGAGTTCGAGGGAAGATTCGAAGGGTTCGTGAGGAGATTCGAGCATTGGAAGAGAAGTCTTTAGAACTACAAGAGAGTGCCAATGATCCGTCTCGCTTCCGCTGCGCTACATGCGCTCCATCACAATCAATTTTTGCCTTCTCCGGCAACGGCGCCAATTTTGGTAACGATACTTTTGAACTATCGCTATAAATTTCGGGATGTCGAGTCCCGCCAAAATAAAATTTATATACCTATTAACCTTAGCTTTGCAGCTAGCGGTAACAGGGTCGATCCACAGAGAAGGTCTTAATATGTTTGAAATTAAGGTTCGAGAATTTAATTGGTTGATTAATTGAGTTTTGGTAAACGGGGGTTTTTATCATGTAACAAAAATAACAAAAAGGCTAACGGAAGGAAATTAAAGAGAAGGAGATTAACGAGTGCACGGTTCGGGGATTTTCGGGATTCCTTTGCTAGACATTCTACCATTTATCATTTAACTCGAATTCATGGTTATCTATTTGTCATGCACGCGATCAGTTACCTGGGAACCCCTTGTGGTAACCGGCTTCATATAATTAATTAGAACTAAAGTCCTAACTAAACATTGTTCAAAGCACTCCTAGAGTGATCAGCTCTAAATTTACTCTAAACAGTTACTAGCTAATCGCGACGAACATTTGACCATGCAATCCTAATGCTAACTGGCTACCCGCCAACGCTGAAGTACCCAACATTTATCATGCATAAATCAATACTCTAATTTATTTCATTGTTCTGTGTTACTAGGCGAATAGTGAGAGGCACGACATCGCTATTCTTTAACTCTAACACATGCTAGAAAACTCGATTGTCCGTCGGCGAAATCTAACACATGCATGGGATTAAGGAAGAACAACAAATGCATACAAATCAGAGACCAAATCAGAATTTAAAGCATCTATTATCAAAATGGAGAAGTCTAATAAATAATCCCTAAATCACCCCAAACCGTTCACAATACCTTAGCCGACCATGGGGCGGATCGTCACAAACGCTCCAACGGAGGCCATGGACATCATCTCTAAGCCTATTACAAATAAAAGCTCCAAAATTATGCCACAAATGGCGGAGCCAAGCTAAAAACGGAAGAAAAACCGAGAGGAAGAAGATGAAGTTCGAAGAATGGCAAAAGATGGCTGCAAAATCGTCCTTACAGCCTTTTAAATTCGTCGGAGCGTCGAGACGCTGGGACAGCGTCGCGACGCTACGACCTAATGAAACCGCGCGCGCCTCGCGATGGCGTCGAGACGCTAGGCGAGCGTCTCGACGCTGGCCCGATGATTTCTTGCGCGCGCCTCCTTCGGAGCGTTTCGACGCCACGGCAGGGTCTCGACGCTCGACAGCGTTGACCAAGCATCTCGACGCTGTCTGCTCGACGCTTGATCTCGGGTTTGGGCTGGAAAATTGCCTCTCCTAGGCAATTTTGGTCCGATTCTTCTTGAATCAACTTTTCCTTTTCCCGATGCACTCCTGGGGCGTTAAAACACCGCTCTTAGCTCCGAAACGAGTCCAATGGACGCATGAGCTCTTCACCGCAATTCTCCTATAAACGAGATAAATAAACAATTAAATGCAGAATTTAGCTTGAATTAGGGAATGAATAATAGCTCCAAAATGGAGTTATCAGGGTCACACTTACGTGATTTGCTAAGGAGTTAGTAAATTGATAGCTCCATTTTGGAGCTATATTTATGTCCCTAATTCATGCTAATTATGTGCTTAATCTTGTTTATCTGTGTTAATTATAGGTGTTCTCGGTAATTTATTCTCGGGCACGTTTGACGTCGTTTGAGGCTTAATATCACGTTTTAAGGTCCTAAGAACACCTCGGGGAAACAACCATGCAAAAATATGAAGAATTGGCGTTTTGGGAAGTTCAAAGGCAAAATTTCATGCAAAAACCCAAGAGCAAGTGTTGAGTAGGGAGCGTCCCGACGCTGGCTCAACGCTGTCTAGCGTCGAGACGCTGGGCCAAGCGTCTCGACGCTCCGAAGTCTGAAGCGTCAATTGGAAATCCCACCCGAGAGCAAGCGTCGACTGCACAGCGTCTCGATGCGCTGGAACTTTAGGGCGCAGCGTCGAGACGCTGCCCAAGCGTCTCGACGCTCTGACTGAATATATATTATTTTGTCCGATTTCCAGCGCCGAACTTCATCACCTACCTCGGGCTCCGCACCATTTTTGACGTTTTTGAAGTCATTTCCACCATGGGAGAAGCCATGGAGCTTGGTTGGGAGCTAATTCAAGTCACCTCCATCATGAGTGAGTAGATTATAGCGTTTTGGCTCGAGATTGTAAGGGATTAATGTAATTAGCATTTTTGGTGAGGTTTATGCTTTCAATTTAATTTCTGATTTGGCTAGAACATTTAGATTTCAAGCATGATTCGTTAGTTAGAGATTTTGATGTTGTGGCTCTGTTAAGTCTCTGAAAGTGACTTATTTAAGACCCATTTAGCTTAAGAAGATGTACACTTTTAGGTATTTTTGATAGCATTTAGCCTAAACCTATGCTTAAATATGAGAATAAGAAGAAGGTAGCTAAATTAGGACTTATGCACAATAAGAAAGAAAAGGGTTGAAAACCGAAGGAAAAGAATGAAAAAAACTGCATTGCGACAGCATTGCGAAAACATTGCTGAAGCCGCAATTATTCAAGTGAAAACCGTAAGTTGACTGATCTTTTTCTGTTAATTTCCGTGATCTCAGGGATTCGTTCTTTCTCCTCCATCCATTCTGATATACGACGTTGAAGATTGATGGTTCTCCTTGGCCCAAACGCACCTGCAAACTACTATAAAAGGGGGTCAAAGTCGGAGGTTCAGTCATCATCCGAAAGCGTAGAAGTCTTCTCGCAGTCCATCTTTTCTCCCTGTTTTCCTTTGCCGTCTGTTGGAGTGAGAGTCTCAGCTGTTGGAATCGATAATCTGATAGGAAGGAGAGGAGATTCTTCTTCTCTCTCGATTGGATTCATCCAAGCAAGGCTGACCTTTCATCCCCTTCATTCGAGGCGACTGCAACGAGGCTTTCAAGCTCCATTTACTGCTTTTTGTCTTTCCTTTCTCATTTCCAGCATTGTTTAGTTATCGCTTCTGGTTTAGTGATTAGTCTACTTCATTTCGTTGCTTTCTGTCTTTGGATTATTTACTTTAAGTTTCCCTTTGTTCGTTCAACATTCAAAGTAATCAAATTACAAATCTTCATTTCACAGTTTCCATCTTCTGCTGCTACGGTTTTGACCTACTATTTTGAGTACATTTCCCTTCTAAGCATGTCTGTTTTATCTTATACTTCTGTTCTCTATATATCCATGAGTAGCTAAGTCACTTAGGGGCATGCTAATGACAGAACTATAGGCTGAAAAACGTGAACCAAGCATGTAGGATAGCTCTCGAACCATTGATTGTATGTAAGCTTCATCCCACGGGCAATTTCGATTGGCCATCCATTTTGTCCAAAGAACTCCTAACCTCTGGAAGGAGTAAGAGTTCAGAGTCGTATAATCATGCTAGCCTTTCATGGTAACCAGGAAACGGCCTAGGAATAGGCGTTTCTCTAGTACAAACTAAACACTTCTGCTTTAACAAGATGCTTAAGACCTTACTTTGAGTTGAGTAAACTAAAGAATCTAATGCATGGAATCGGACGATACATGAGATAGAGTGAGTTTGATGCATAGAGAGTTGATCTAATGCTTGGGAATCGTATTAAAATGCCTATAGGATAGTCATTAGTAGCCCTTAATTCTCCATTTTACACACGTTTACTGTTTTTACAATTGCGATAACATTGCGGTGTCCGCAATTCTGCTAAGTTACCATTCTGTTTAGCTGTTTTCTTCCTCGTTTATTAATTCCATTTCTTGTCCTTTGAGTCTAATTTCAACTTGCATTTGTTTATGTGCATTCCTTTACACATTCAGCAAAAATTAGATAATTAAAAACCAATTTTACCCCATCAAATCCACCCCCTCTTTCTTAACAAATATACTTCGTGAATAGCTAAAAATAAGTCTCTGTGGAAAAAACGAATGAAATATACTTACTACTTGCTGTGAGACCATGTATGCTTGCATGTCCTGAGTGCTCTCTCTACCTTCTTGCTTATTCTTATTAATACATTGAGCACGCAACAAGTTTTTGGCGCCGCTGCCGGGGACTTATTTTAAGCGAAAACGAAGTTTGTTAAGTTTGAAACTCCAAGATTATTATCTATTGGAACTAATCTACTTTTCATTTCTTTTGCAGGTACTAGTAGGGTAGTTTATGAGTGAGGCTTCAAGTAGTGATCTAGAGTTCAATCCTGAGCCTGAGAGACTACTTAGAGCTAGAAACAAAGCAAAGAAACGACTCTTTAAACAACCTCCTATACCTCAAATCATACCTGAAATTGAAGAAATGGACGATATAGTTCCAAATCCGGTACCTGTCATTCGCAACCCCATCGAAATAGCGAATGACAAGAATAGTGCCATTCTTTCATACCTAGTACCTATGCCTGGGGAGCTGAACCCCAGCATAATCCGTCCTGAAATCACTGCCAACTCATTCGAGTTAAAACCAGTGATGTTCCAAATGTTGTCCACTGTGGGACAATTCTTTGGAATAGAAAATGAGGACCCCCACAACCATCTTAGGAACTTCTTAGGAGTCAGTGATACCTTTATCATCCCTGGAGTGTCCCAAGAAGCTTTAAGGCTATACTTGTTTCCTTACTCTTTGAGGGACAAAGCCAAAACATGGTTGAACTCATTACCCTCTGGATCTGTCCTTAATTGGACAGACTTAGCAGAGAAATTCCTAGTCAAATACTTCCCACCTGATAGGAATTCTACCTTTCGTGATGATATAGTTAAGTTTAAACAAGCTGATAATGAGTCTCTTCACGAAGCTTGGACTAGATTCAAAGATCTTCTTCTTAAATGTCCACATCATGGCATCCCATGGTGTATCCAAATAGAGGTCTTTTTCAAAGGATGCAACCCCAGCACTAGGCAAGTCTTAAATTCATCTGCTGGTGGTTCCATGTTGTCCAAGAGTTACAACGAGGCCTATGAGATCTTTGAGAAGATCTCAGCATCTCACTGTAGGTGATCAGATGATCCAGTTGAGCCAACTAGGGCTCAAGACAAGGATGCTCTAAGTGCAATGAGCACCCAAATAAATGCCCTGACCAACCTAGTTAAGCAAATGGCTCAAGCCAATCTCCAAACAAGTGCCAACACCGCTACTGCCATGTCAATGGGCACCCAACCAAGTCAAGGTGAGGCACTCATATGTGGATTCTGTGGGGAAGGGCACCTGTATGAATACTGCCCTGGGAATCCAGCCTCAGTCTGCTACATTGGAAGTCAGCAGCAGCCTAGGAACAACCCCTATTCCAACACTTACAACCCTGGTTGGAGGAACCACCCAAACCTGTCATGGGGTGGCCAACAAAATGCTAACCAAAATCCTAACCAGCCTAGACCGAGTGGAACACCTGGTTTCACTCCCCAACATAACCAATCAATGTATCAAAAACCTTACAACCAACCTGTAGGATCTTCTGTAGAAACCTTACTCAAGGAATACATAGCTAAGAATGATGCTACTCTTCAAAGCCAACAAGCTACTCTTAGGAGCCTAGAGAACCAAATAGGCCAATTAGCCAATGAACTCAAGAGTAGGCCCCAAGGTAGACTCCCTGCTGACACCGAGGTGCCAAGGAGAGATGGTAAAGAGCAAGTTCAAGCAATTGAACTTAGAAGTGGTAGACCCTTGGTGAGCAACACAAAGGACACACCAAAGAGAGTAGAGAACACTGAGTCTAGTGCTCCACTGGAGTCTCTGCCAACCCAAGGTCCACCACCAACTAGCACATCAGGAGCCAGGCTAGAGCCAATTATTGAGGAGATAGAAGAAATTCCAAGGCCTCCACCTATCCTAAAGCGCCCTGACGTGCCTGCATATGTGCCACCACCTCCATACCCTCGAAGGCTTAAGAAGAAGCAGGAACAGGAAGTTCATTTTAATAAATTCTTAGAAATTCTTAAGCAAGTGCATGTCAACATTCCTTTTGTAGAAGTTTTACAGTCTATGCCTTCCTATGTAAAGTTTTTAAAAGACATTATTACTAACAAAAAAATAATTGGTGAGTTTGAAACAGTAAACCTCACTGAGGAGTGCAGTGCCATACTCCAAAACAAGTTGCCCAAGAAGGAGAAGGATCCTGGTTCCTTCACCTTACCTGTAGAACTTGGAGGCAAGCACGTGGGCAGAGCGCTTTGTGACCTGGGCGCCAGCATAAACCTCATGCCCCTATCACTATTCCGCCAGTTGGGAATAGGAGAAGCACGTCCAACCACTGTCACCTTACAATTAGCAGACAGATCCATTGCATATCCAGAAGGTAAAATTGAGGATATTTTAGTAAAGGTTGACAAATTTATTTTCCTTGCAGATTTCATTATCCTGGATTATGAAGCAGACAAGGAGGTCCCCATCCTGCTAGGCAGACCATTTCTAGCCACAGGTAGGGCACTTATAGACGTCCAAAAAGGTGAGCTCACTATGAGGGTTCATGATGAAGAGGTGAAATTTAGTGTGTATAAAGCTTTGAGGTACCCCTCTGACCTTGAATCCTGTGCTAGTATGGACGTTGTTGATTCTTTAATGGAAGAACAATTGGAGCATGTATTATTAACCAAGCATGCTAATGATTATGTACAGTTAGACGTAGCTGACTTGAATGTATCTGACATAATGGATATGCCTGTAGATAAACCACAACATGTATGTATGAATATAGACCTAACTGATAGACCTGTGAATCCTTTAAAGCCATCTATTGAGCATCCACCTGTTTTAGAACTGAAACCACTACCCACTCACCTCAAGTATGCATATTTAGGGAGTAATGAAACTCTGCCTGTTATCATTTCTTCTAAATTAAGTGAAAAGCATGAGGTTGAACTGATTTTACTGCTTAAGCAACATAGGAAGGCTATTGCATGGACTATTGCTGATATTAGAGGCATTAGCCCTTCTTATTGTATGCATAAGATTATACTAGAGGAAGAGCACACACCTAGAGTAGATCATCAACGTAGGTTGAACCCCTCTATGAAAGAGGTAGTTAAGAAAGAAATAATAAAATGGTTAGATGCTGGTGTGATCTTTCCCATAGCTAGTAGTCAGTGGGTGAGCCCTATACAATGTGTACCTAAAAAGGGTGGGATGACTGTGGTAGTCAATGAGAACAATGAGCTGATTCCAACTAGGACTGTCACAGGATGGAGAGTATGTATGGATTACAGGAAATTAAATAAAGAAACTAAAAAAGACCACTTCCCTCTACCATTCATTGACCAGATGTTAGACAGAATAGCTGGTAGAGCCTACTATTGTTTCTTAGATGGTTATTCTGGCTATAATCAGATTACTATAGGCCCTAAGGACCAAGAGAAGACTACCTTCACTTGCCCTTTTGGAACTTTTGCCTTTCGCAGAATGCCTTTTGGCTTATGCAATGCACCGGCAACTTTCCAAAGGTGCATGATGGCAATCTTCTCTGAGTTGGATGAGTCCATGATAGAAATATTCATGGATGACTTCTCAGTCTTTGGGGACTCATTTACAAACTGTCTAGAAAACCTAGGACAAGTCCTGGCTAGGTGTGAGGAGACCAACCTAGTCCTCAATTGGGAAAAGTGCCATTTCATGGTGGATGAAGGGATTGTCTTAGGTCATAGAGTGTCAAGAGCTGGAGTGGAGGTCGATAGGGCCAAAATAGAGATCATAGAGAAGTTGGTAGAGCCTCAGAATGTCAAGGCCATTAGGAGTTTCTTAGGGCATGCTGGCTTCTACAGAAGGTTCATCAAGGACTTTTCTAAGATAGCCAAGCCTCTATGTGAGCTTCTAGAGCTAAATAGGCCATTCATCTTCTCTAAGGACTGTTTAGTAGCTTGGACCACCCTTAAGAAAGCACTAGTTACAGCACCTGTTATAGTAGGGCCAGATTGGGATCTCCCATTCGAGATGTTATGTGATGCTAGTGACTATGCTGTAGGGGTCATGTTAGGACAGAAAATTGACAAGCTAACACATCCTGTATATTATGCTAGTAAGACCTTGAATGAGGCTCAATGTAATTATACAACTACTGAGAAAAAGATGCTTGCTGTAGTGTTTGCTTGTGAGAAATTCAGGAACTATATTGTAGGCACTAGGACAATTGTATACACTGACCATTCTGCCTTGAAATATCTTATGAGGAAGGCTGATGCTAAGCCTAGGTTGATTAGGTGGGTGTTATTGCTGCAGAAGTTTGATTTGGACATTCGAGACAAGAAGGGATGTGAAAATGTGGTTGCAGATCACCTTTCTCGATTGCAGCACAATTGCGGAAAAATTGCGGATCCCGCAATTTCTGATGCTTTTATTGATGAACATGTCTTTGTTTTGACTCATCGTGATAACGATGAGGAACCTTGGTTTGCTGACATTGCTAACTTCCGTGCATCACAGGTATTACCAGTTTTCAAGGGAGGACAAGAGAAGAAGAGGTTCCTTCATGAAGCAAGGAAATTCATCTGGGATGACCCCACCCTTTACAGAACCTGTGCTGATGGCTTGCTGAGGAAGTGTGTTTCAGCTGCTGAAGCGAAGTCTGTGCTGCAGCACTGTCACGCAGCTCCTTATGGTGGACACTTTGGTGGCCAAAGAACAGCTGCAAAGGTATTTCAGAGTGGCTACTATTGGCCAACAATCTTCAAGGATGCCCACAACTATGCCCACAGCTGTGATGAATGCCAAAGAACAGGTAACCTCAGTCGAAAGGATGAGATGCCCCTCACCTACATCTTAGAGTTGGAGCTCTTTGATGTGTGGGGCATTGACTTCATGGGGCCATTCCCTCCATCATCAGGTAACCTCTACATATTAGTAGCAGTGGACTATGTGTCCAAGTGGGTAGAAGCCAAGGCATGTCCTAATAATGATGCTAAAACAGTCACCAACTTCTTGCATAGGCACATTTTTACTAGGTTTGGGACACCTCGTGCCATCATTAGTGATGAGGGGTCACATTTCATTAACAAGGCTATGGAGAGAGTGTTGGCTAAATATAACATTAGACATAGAGTAGCCACTCCCTATCACCCACACTCGAATGGACAGGCTGAAATTTCAAATAGGGAAATTAAGAACATCCTAGAAAAAGTAGTCAAACCTAATAGGAAAGACTGGTCCTTCAAGCTTGAGGATGCACTTTGGGCTTATAGGACAGCATATAAGACACCTCTAGGAATGTCTCCTTATAGGCTGGTTTATGGCAAGACTTGTCACTTACCACTTGAGTTAGAAAACAAAGCATTTTGGGCCATGAAGGAATTGCATTTTTGTGTAAAGGATGCAGGAACACTGAGGTCTTTGCAATTACATGAGCTTGATGAGCTTAGACATATGGCCTATGAAAATGCTAAAATGTATAAGGAAAAGACCAATATTTGGCACGATAGTAGACTTAGAGTTAAGGACTTTAAGAAGGGTCAACTTGTTTTGTTGTTTAACTCACGGTTGAAACTATTTCTAGGGAAACTTAAGTCTAGATGGTCAGGTCCATTTGTGATTACTAATGTGTTTGTTCATGGTGCCATAGAGATAAGGAACTTGCAGCAAGGCCAACCATTTATGGTTAATGGTGCAAGGTTGAAGCATTACTATGAGGAAGGAGATGTGAAGACTCTCTCGGCCTTCCTTTTAACTGAAGCATGAAAAGAGAACGAGAGAGGACGAGTGATTTCTGTGCTCGTCAATATAAGGCTCATGCCTTAGTTTATTTTTGCAATTTTCCGGTTATCGTTTGTGTGTTTTGTTGTGTGATTTTAATTGCGAATTTGATGTTAATTTTATTTCTTTTTGCAGGGAATCAATAGAGGGAATCAAGGAGAGTAAATCCAGCTTTAAAAATCAAGAAACGATCGAGCCAAATAAAAGATACGGACGAGCAAAGTTTGCCATTTAGATGAAAAAGAATCCCTACAATTGCGCTGGAATTGCAGGATCCGCAAAATATAGCCGTTGGGATTTAGCCGTTGCCTTTATATCCGTTAGAAGGCGCTCGATCGATACGATTCTCTCACTCTCTGAATTCTAAGATAGTTGCGATTCTCTTCATCTTTGATCCTTCTTTCCAAACCTCCAAGACTCAACAATGGTGTTCACACGGGCTGAAAGATCTGCAGCCAAGAAGAGGGCTGATGACGCAGCTGAAGCGGCTGCGAGGGAAGCACTTCTTACCCTTGCAGATGCTGGTGCTGTACGCACCGGACCTCTTCCCAAACTTCCGATCCGTAGGAAGAAGTGGAGGGTTGTCACAGAAATCCCTGCTGGCCCTTCTGAACCAGCGGGTACGCCCAAGAAGCGCCGGTGGAGTGTCGAGACGGCCGCCGAACCAAGCAAAGCAAAGACTCCCTCTGTGGAGAGTCAAGAATCGGATCGTGCGTCCCACGAGTCGATCAAGAAGGGTTCGTCGCCATCTGCATCGCCTGCGCACAGCCCTTCACCATCTGAACCAGTGGAGAGCCCAGAGTCGCCTTCATCGCCGCCTGCACAGAGCCCTGAATTGTCTTCTTCGCCACTGAATTCTGCACAGACACCTACGGCAGAGCAAACAGCCACGCCGTCGCACACGCCTCCACGGCCTGACCCTGAATTCCCCTATGGGGAGTACCAGGAATCCACTCAGGGCAGTGGGGAAGTTGGGGAAGACGAGGTCTTCTCGCCTGCAAGGGAAGCTAGCCCAGAGAGTCCTGCACAGCAGGATGATTCCATGGAAGAGACGCTGGGGGCATGCCTGCAGCAGATCAACATTGAGGCAAAGCTAAAGAAGAAGAAGAAGGCCAAGATCCTTAAAGCCAAGCGATCCAAGAAACTAAAGAAGAAGAAGGCTAAGAAGGTGCCTTCATCAGAGAAGGAGAGCACTGAGCCATCGCTCAAACGACTCAAAGTTGAGGCTGCAGAGTCAGCCAAGCCAGCAGATAAAGGGAAAGCCAAGCTTTACCCTGAAGATGAGCCTCAGTCAGTGAGGTATGTTTCATCTGACGCTGAGTCCAGGGGCGTTGAGCTGAGGAAGAGGGAGTTGCTGCACGAGAAAGGCTTCCTCGACAGACCTGCTGACCTGCCGCAGTTCTTGCGCGCAGGAATCATAAATCATAGCTGGGAGGAGTTGTGCAGGCCACCTAATCCAGCCTACACGAGCATGGTATACGACTTCTACGCCAACCTGCGAAACTCTGAAGAGGGGCTCTCTGTGGTGAGAGGAGTAGAGGTGGACTACTCAGCAAAAGCCATCAACGAAGCTTATGGCCTCAAGGGCCAAAGATACACCGATTATGCACGGATCGTTGATGAGCCTACTAAGGCAGTGCTGGAGGAGGCCATTCGAACCATTGGCCAACCTGAAGCAGCGTGGACTGTATCACGCAATGGGAGGCACACTCTCATGAGTGCCAACCTGACCGCAAAGGCAGCTGTATGGTTTGCCTTTGTACGGAGGAAGCTGGCCCTTGTGACCCATGAGACGACCATCAACCAGAGCAGATCGCTGCTGGTCTACGCCATTATGCGAGGTCTCACGGTCAATGTGGGGGAAATTATGTCAGCTGCCATTGCTGAGTGCGCCAAGAAAGGTAAGGGACCACTGTTTTTCCCTAACACCATAACCAAGCTATGTTTGCTTGCAGGAGTCCCCATTGAGCGCATGGAGCAGCAGATGGCTTACACAGGCCACTTGGAGCTGCCTGCTAGCCTGAGGCTGAGGAGAAAGGGGAATATGGAGTTTGAACTGGATAGGCTGGCTGCTGATCAGTCCCTATCCATGGCCTGCCTGATGGATATGCAAAGGAGGATGGCTCAATGGGCCACTTATGCGCAGGCTCGGGACAAGGAAGTTGCAGACCAGCTAGGCTGCATCTTCCCTGACTTCCCCACCAATCTCCTGACTCCATGGGTGCCTCCACGACCACGACAGCCTGATGAGGATGAAGATATTTGAGTGCTGGTTTGGATTGCACTAAAGGGAGTATTGCTGTTCCCTTAGAAAAAAAAAACAATTTTCTGCTTTCTGATAGACTATGTGAATTATGCTGTTTTAGTACAATTTTGATCTGTTTTAGATGCTTAGCTTTATGTCTTTAATTATGTTTAGTATAGTCTGATGCTAGATGACTAGGTAGGATAGTTTAGCTTTATTTTTAGAGAGCTTGAATGACTGGAAAAAGCATGCTTGGGGGCCTTAATCACTGTTATATCTGCCCTGACTTAATTGCGAAATAATTGCGGTCCCCGCAATTTTTATTACTGAAAGCATGTTTTGGACTGTCTGTTTAGCTAGGCTGTGATCTGTTTAAATTCTTTCTTTTGCTGCTATCATGACTACCTTATATAGCTTATCTAAATGCATGCTGGATGAGGGTCATAGGACACCCTTTGATAGTTTAAATTAACCTTTAAATAGCTCAGCATGCATAGCTGTAAGTCCTTATCTGCCTGTTTTTTTTTTCAGTTTTCTGCTGCTGTGATGTTTTCTTTTCAAATGTTCTGTCTATGTCTAGGGCTTTAGATTCTCTTTGTTTTACCTTAGACTAGATGCTTCTAGGACAAGTTTGGGGGTGTGCCACCTCAAACACTCATTGGGGACAATGAGTAGTTGAAGTTTGGGGGAGGCCACCCTAGGCCTAGGAACATTCCTCTCTCCCTTAAGAAACATAAGCATTCTTCTTCTCCTTTACAAAAAATGATGAACTGAAAAAAAATGAAAAAAGAATAAAGGGGAGAGTTTCTCTTAGGATGCTGAGTAATCAGTGCCAAGTGTGTAACCCACAAGTGGCGTTGCATCAAAAGGCAACCAAAGGAGAGGCTCCACCAAAGTAAGAAAGAAAGAAAAAAAGAAGAAGTAGGGAAGAAGAATGTATACCTAGGAGTTATAACTTTGTGGCTTGGATGTCCTATTTAAAAAGAACTCTGATCCTCAAAGTAGCTAGGCACAAAGTTGTAACTTGTAGGTTTGTTTAGGGAGATGAGTGTTTATCCAATGTAGTGATGCCAGGGTTTAGGTTGTTCTCTAAAAGTACTACTGTCACCGTTAATACTAAGACTGGCATGACTCTAAGGAATCCTAGACACATTAAAAATAAAGCTAGAAGCATGTACTGAGTCTGAGGTAAAGCTAGGCAGAATTTGAAACCTTAGGGATAGTGGCATGATATGACAAAAGTAAATAGATCAGTTGTAGGAAGTTAATGAAAACAGAAGGAGTGTTAGGCGGGCAAAGTCAGAAGAAGCTAGATAAAAGGGAAGTTTTAAGCGTGGAGGTGTGTCACAGGACAGCAGTGCTATAGATAGGGATATAGGAGAGTTAGTAAGTAGTTAAAGAAGAAGAAACAGCAGCCTAGGTAAGTCCTTAGTATGCTTGAGGACAAGCAAAACCTTAAGTTTGGGGGTGTGTTAAGTCTCTGAAAGTGACTTATTTAGGACCCATTTAGCTTAAGAAGATGTACACTTTTAGGTATTTTTGATAGCATTTAGCCTAAACCTATGCTTAAATATGAGAATAAGAAGAAGGTAGCTAAATTAGGACTTATGCACAATAAGAAAGAAAAGGGTTGAAAACCGAAGGAAAAGAATGAAAAAAACTGCATTGCGACAGCATTGCGAAAACATTGCTGAAGCCGCAATTATTCAAGTGAAAACCGTAAGTTGACTGATCTTTTTCTGTTAATTTCCGTGATCTCAGGGATTCGTTCTTTCTCCTCCATCCATTCTGATATACGACGTTGAAGATTGATGGTTCTCCTTGGCCCAAACGCACCTGCAAACTACTATAAAAGGGGGTCAAAGTCGGAGGTTCAGTCATCATCCGAAAGCGTAGAAGTCTTCTCGCAGTCCATCTTTTCTCCCTGTTTTCCTTTGCCGTCTGTTGGAGTGAGAGTCTCAGCTGTTGGAATCGATAATCTGATAGGAAGGAGAGGAGATTCTTCTTCTCTCTCGATTGGATTCATCCAAGCAAGGCTGACCTTTCATCCCCTTCATTCGAGGCGACTGCAACGAGGCTTTCAAGCTCCATTTACTGCTTTTTGTCTTTCCTTTCTCATTTCCAGCATTGTTTAGTTATCGCTTCTGGTTTAGTGATTAGTCTACTTCATTTCGTTGCTTTCTGTCTTTGGATTATTTACTTTAAGTTTCCCTTTGTTCGTTCAACATTCAAAGTAATCAAATTACAAATCTTCATTTCACAGTTTCCATCTTCTGCTGCTACGGTTTTGACCTACTATTTTGAGTACATTTCCCTTCTAAGCATGTCTGTTTTATCTTATACTTCTGTTCTCTATATATCCATGAGTAGCTAAGTCACTTAGGGGCATGCTAATGACAGAACTATAGGCTGAAAAACGTGAACCAAGCATGTAGGATAGCTCTCGAACCATTGATTGTATGTAAGCTTCATCCCACGGGCAATTTCGATTGGCCATCCATTTTGTCCAAAGAACTCCTAACCTCTGGAAGGAGTAAGAGTTCAGAGTCGTATAATCATGCTAGCCTTTCATGGTAACCAGGAAACGGCCTAGGAATAGGCGTTTCTCTAGTACAAACTAAACACTTCTGCTTTAACAAGATGCTTAAGACCTTACTTTGAGTTGAGTAAACTAAAGAATCTAATGCATGGAATCGGACGATACATGAGATAGAGTGAGTTTGATGCATAGAGAGTTGATCTAATGCTTGGGAATCGTATTAAAATGCCTATAGGATAGTCATTAGTAGCCCTTAATTCTCCATTTTACACACGTTTACTGTTTTTACAATTGCGATAACATTGCGGTGTCCGCAATTCTGCTAAGTTACCATTCTGTTTAGCTGTTTTCTTCCTCGTTTATTAATTCCATTTCTTGTCCTTTGAGTCTAATTTCAACTTGCATTTGTTTATGTGCATTCCTTTACACATTCAGCAAAAATTAGATAATTAAAAACCAATTTTACCCCATCAAATCCACCCCCTCTTTCTTAACAAATATACTTCGTGAATAGCTAAAAATAAGTCTCTGTGGAAAAAACGAATGAAATATACTTACTACTTGCTGTGAGACCATGTATGCTTGCATGTCCTGAGTGCTCTCTCTACCTTCTTGCTTATTCTTATTAATACATTGAGCACGCAACAAGTTTTTGGCGCCGCTGCCGGGGACTTATTTTAAGCGAAAACGAAGTTTGTTAAGTTTGAAACTCCAAGATTATTATCTATTGGAACTAATCTACTTTTCATTTCTTTTGCAGGTACTAGTAGGGTAGTTTATGAGTGAGGCTTCAAGTAGTGATCTAGAGTTCAATCCTGAGCCTGAGAGACTACTTAGAGCTAGAAACAAAGCAAAGAAACGACTCTTTAAACAACCTCCTATACCTCAAATCATACCTGAAATTGAAGAAATGGACGATATAGTTCCAAATCCGGTACCTGTCATTCGCAACCCCATCGAAATAGCGAATGACAAGAATAGTGCCATTCTTTCATACCTAGTACCTATGCCTGGGGAGCTGAACCCCAGCATAATCCGTCCTGAAATCACTGCCAACTCATTCGAGTTAAAACCAGTGATGTTCCAAATGTTGTCCACTGTGGGACAATTCTTTGGAATAGAAAATGAGGACCCCCACAACCATCTTAGGAACTTCTTAGGAGTCAGTGATACCTTTATCATCCCTGGAGTGTCCCAAGAAGCTTTAAGGCTATACTTGTTTCCTTACTCTTTGAGGGACAAAGCCAAAACATGGTTGAACTCATTACCCTCTGGATCTGTCCTTAATTGGACAGACTTAGCAGAGAAATTCCTAGTCAAATACTTCCCACCTGATAGGAATTCTACCTTTCGTGATGATATAGTTAAGTTTAAACAAGCTGATAATGAGTCTCTTCACGAAGCTTGGACTAGATTCAAAGATCTTCTTCTTAAATGTCCACATCATGGCATCCCATGGTGTATCCAAATAGAGGTCTTTTTCAAAGGATGCAACCCCAGCACTAGGCAAGTCTTAAATTCATCTGCTGGTGGTTCCATGTTGTCCAAGAGTTACAACGAGGCCTATGAGATCTTGGAGAAGATCTCAGCATCTCACTGTAGGTGGTCAGATGATCCAGTTGAGCCAACTAGGGCTCAAGACAAGGATGCTCTAAGTGCAATGAGCACCCAAATAAATGCCCTGACCAACCTAGTTAAGCAAATGGCTCAAGCCAATCTCCAAACAAGTGCCAACACCGCTACTGCCATGTCAATGGGCACCCAACCAAGTCAAGGTGAGGCACTCATATGTGGATTCTGTGGGGAAGGGCACCTGTATGAATACTGCCCTGGGAATCCAGCCTCAGTCTGCTACATTGGAAGTCAGCACCAGCCTAGGAACAACCCCTATTCCAACACTTACAACCCTGGTTGGAGGAACCACCCAAACCTGTCATGGGGTGGCCAACAAAATGCTAACCAAAATCCTAACCAGCCTATCATGCCAAATCTTAGTTCTTTCTTTATACATTTTAGCATTTTCATATGACATATGTCTTAGTTCATCTAACTCATGTAATTGCAGAGACCGCAATGTTCCCGCATCGGTTACACAATAATTCAACTCTTTTAAGGCCCAAAAGGCTTTGATTTCTAATTCAAGGGGTAAGTGGCATGTTTTTCCATACACTAACCTATAAGGAGACATTCCTAATGGCGTTTTATATGCAGTCCTATACGCCCCCAGTGCATCATCTAACTTGAAAAACCAATCATTTCTATTCGGTTTCACCACTTTTTCAAGTATACTTTTGATCTCTCTATTAGATATTTCAGCTTGTCCATTCGAGTGTGGATGATGAGGTGTTGCTACTCTATGTCTAACATTATATTTAGCTAACACTTTTTCCATAGCTTTGTTTATAAAGTGCGTTCCTTCATCACTTATGATGGCACGTGGTGTGCCAAATCGTGTAAAAGTATGCCTATTTTGAAATTTAACGACTGTTTTGGCATCATTCAAAGGACATGCAATTGCTTCTACCCATTTTGAAACATAATCTACAGCTACTAGAATGTAAAGATTACTAGCAGATGGCGGGAATGGTCCCATGAAGTCAATACCCCATACATCAAAGAGTTTTAACTCCAAGATGTATGTTAGAGGCATCTCATCCTTCCTACTGAGGTTACTTGTTCGTTGACACTCATTGCAGTTGTGTCCATAGTCGTGTGCATCCTTGAAGATCGTGGGCCAGAAGTAGCCACTTTGGAAAACCTTTGCAGCAGTCCTTTGACCACCAAAGTGTCCACCATAAGGAGCTGTATGGAAATGCTGCAAGACTGACCTTGATTCAGCAGCTGACACACACTTCCTTAGCAATCCATCTGCACAGCTTTTGTACAGGGTTGGATCGTCCCAAATGTACTTCCTAGCCTCGTGTAAGAACCTCTTCTTTTCTTGCCCCCCTCTGAAAGTTGGTAACACCTGCGAGGCAAGGAAGTTAGCAATATCCGCAAACCAAGGTTCATCATTGTTATCACAATGCACTAACACAAAGACATGTTCATCAATAAAGGAATCAGTCATTGCGGGCAACGCAATTTTTCCGCAATGACTCTGCAATCTTGATAAATGATCAGCAACTACGTTTTCACATCCTTTTTTTTATCTCTAATCTCTAGATCAAACTCTTGCAATAATAACACCCATCTAATTAGACGAGGCTTAGCATCAGCCTTCCTCATTAAATATTTTATTGCAGAATGATCAGTATAAACAATCGCTTTATTACCTACAATATAAGGCCTAAATTTTTCACATGCAAACACTACCGCTAACATTTCTTTCTCTGTGGTAGTGTAGTTATATTGTGCTTCATTTAAAGTTTTACTTGCATAATATACAGGGTGTGTTAGCTTATCTATCTTTTGGCCAAGCATAGGCCCAATTGCATAGTCACTAGCATCACACATTAGTTCAAAAGGCAAATCCCAATTTGGGCCTATTATGATTGGTGCTTTGACTAAGGCATCCTTAAGTTTGGTCCATGCTATTAAACATTCATTTGAGAAGACAAAAGTTTTATTTAGCTCTAGAAGCTCGCACAAGGGTTTAGAGATTTTTGAAAAGTCTTTTATAAATCTCCTATAAAATTCTGCTTGTCCTAAGAAACTTCTTATAGCTTTGACATTTTGAGGTTCCACTAACTTCTCAATGATTTCTATTTTGGCCCTATCGACCTCTACTCCTGCCTTGGACACTCTATGTCCTAATATTATTCCTTCTTCCACCATAAAGTGGCATTTTTCCCAATTTAGGACTAGGTTGGTTTCTTCACACCTAGTTAGGACTTGTCTTAGGTTTTCTAGGCAGTTGTTAAAAGAATCACCAAAGACTGAGAAGTCATCCATGAATATTTCTATTATGGACTCATCTAGGTCAGAGAAAATTGCCAACATACACCTTTGGAATGTTGCTGGTGCATTGCATAGGCCAAATGGCATTCTGCGAAAAGCAAATGTTCCAAAGGGACATGTAAAGGTTGTTTTCTCTTGATCCTCAGGGTCTATGGTAATTTGGTTATATCCTGAGTAACCATCTAAAAAGCAGTAAAAGGCTCGGCCAGCTATTCTATCTAACATTTGGTCTATAAAGGGTAAAGGAAAATGGTCTTTTTTGGTTTCTTTATTAAGTTTTCTGTAATCCATACATACTCTCCATCCTGTAACAGTTCTAGTTGGTATTAATTCGTTATTTTCATTGACTACTACAGTCATACCACCCTTCTTAGGTACACATTGAATAGGACTGACCCATTGACTATTGGCTATTGGAAAGATCACACATGCATCTAACCATTTAATGATTTCTTTTTTAACTACCTTCTTCATGGAGGGGTTCAACCTACGTTGATGATCTACTCTAGGTGTATGTTCCTCTTCCAACAATATTTTATTCATGCAATACGAAGGACTTATACCCCTAATGTCAGCAATCGTCCAGGCAATAGCTTTTTTATGTTTCTTGAGCAGCAATATTAACGCAATTTCATGCTGTTTACTTAGTTTGGACGAAATAATGACAAGCAATGTATTTTTCTCTCCTAGATATGCATATTTCAGGTGTTCAGGCAATGGTTTCAATTCTAGTAAAGGTGGTTGTTCAATTGATGGCATCATAGGAGTTGTGGTTCTTTCAGACAATTCGTTGGTCATGCATACATGCTGAGGGTTGTCCACAGATACATCCATCAATTCAGAAATATTTAAATCATCTACATCTACTTGTGCATAATTAGTAGCATGCTTAATTAACAATTCATGCTCAAGTTCTTCTTCCATTAACGAGTCTACTATATCTATAGTTGCACAGGATTCAAGATCAGAGGGATACCTTAGAGATTTAAACACACTGCACTTAACCTCTTCATCAAGAACTCTCATGGTGAGCTCACCTTTCTGGACATCAATTAGAGCCCTACTTGTGGCTAAGAATGGTCTGCCCAATAGGATTGGCACCTCATTATCTGCCTCGTAATACAAAATTATAAAGTCTGCAAGAAAAATAAATTTGTCAACATTGACAAGTATATCCTTAATCTTACCTTCAGGGTATGCGACGGATCTGTCTGCAAGTTGCAAGGTGACTGTTGTTGGTCGTGCTTCCCCTATCCCAAGCTGTTGGAATAGTGACAAGGGCATGAGATTGATGTTGGCTCCTAGATCACACAAGGCTCTGCCCACATGCTTGCCTCCCAATTCTACTGGTAAGGTGAAGGAATCAGGGCCCTTCTCCTTCTTTGGCAGCTTATTTTGGAGTATGGCACTGCACTCCTCAGTGAGATTTACTGTTTCAAACTCACCAATAACTTTTTTGTTAGTAATAATATCTTTTAAGAATTTTACATATGATGGCATAGATTGCAAAACTTCCACAAAGGGAATATTAACATGGACTTGTTTCAATATTTCCAAGAACTTAAGGAAATCAGCTTTCTGCTCTTGTTTCTTCTTGAGTCGTCTTGGAAATGGAGGTGGTGGCACATAGGTAGGCAAGCCAGGTTGCCTAATGATAGGGGGAGGCCTAGGAATTTCTTCTGGTTCCTCAATGATAGGTTCCAGCCTCACCCTTGTTGTGTTTGGTTGTATTTGATCAAGATTGGCAGAGAATCCAGTGGAGCACTAGACTCTTCATTCTCTACTCTCTTTGGTGTTTCTCTGTTGTTGATCACCAATGGCCTTCCACTTCGAAGTTCAATGGCTTGAACTTGTTCCTTACCATCACTTCTTGGTGTTTCAGTGTCTGCAGGCAATCTGCCTTGGGGCCTATTCTTCAGCTTGTTTGCCAACTGCCCAATTTGATTTTCTAAGCTTCTCAGTGTTGCTTGCTGACTTTGTAGAGTTGCATCATTCTTTGCTATGTACTCCTTCAGCAAGTTCTCCACTGATGTTCCCATTGGTTGGTTGTATTGCTTTTGATATGGGGGTTGACTAGTTTGTTGAGTGAAACCAGATGTTCCACTCGGTCTTGTTTGATTTTGCATTTGGTTGGTGTTTTGTTGTCCACCCCAAGAGAGATTTGGGTGGTTTCTCCAACCAGGATTATATGTGTTTGAGTAGGGGTTGTTCCTTGGTTATTGTTGACTTCCAACATAACACATCGAGGATGGATTACCAGGGCAAAAGTCATACATGTGCTCTTCCCCACAGAATCCACAGACTAGTGTCTCACCTTGGTTGGCTACTGATGTGCTTGTTGGAACAGCTGCCACGGTGTTGACACTTTGTTGAATATTAGTTTGAGCCATTTTCTTTACTAGGTTGGTCAGAGCATTGATTTGGTTGCTCATTGCACTAAGTGCATCCATGTCTTGAGCCTTCCTTCTGTTTGGCTCCACAGGATCGTCTGACCACCGACAATGTGATGTTGAGATTTTCTCCAAAATCTCATAGGCTTCATTGTAACTCTTTGATAGCATGGAACCTCCAGCTGAGGAATTCAACACTTGCTCGTGCTGGGGTTGCATCCTTTGAAGAACACTTCAATTTGAATACACCACGGAATGCCATGGTGTGGACATTTGAGTAGTAAGTCCTTGAATCTGGTCCAAGCTTCATGTAATGATTCGTTTTCGGCTTGCTTGAATTTGATAATATCATCACGGAAGTTAGAGTTCCTATCTGGAGGGAAGTATTTTACTAGGAACTTCTCAGCAAGATCTGTCCAATTGACAATTGAACCAGAGGGGAAGGAATTCAGCCACGTCTTGGCCTTATCTCTTAATGAATATGGGAAAAGGTAAAGTCTCAAGGCCTCTTGAGACACTCCTGGGATGACAAAGGTGTCACTTACTCCCAGGAAGTTTCTCTAGTGGTTGTGGGGGTCTTCGTTCTCCACTCCAAAGAATTGTCCAACTGTGGACATCATTTGAAACATGACGGGTTTTAATTCGAATGAGTGAGCTGTAATCTCGGAGCGTATGATGCTCGGATTAAGCTCCTCAGGCATTGGTACAAGGTATGATAGAATGGCACTATCCTTATCATTCGCAATTTCAATGGGGTTGCGAATGATAGGTGCTCGCTTGGGTGCTTCGTCTGCTCTATCCATTTCAGCTTGTTGAGATTGCGATGACTCTGCGTGGTCCGCAATGTGCTGAATTACAGGTTGTTTTGGCTGTTTAAAAAGGCGTTTCTTAATTTTGATTCTGGCTCTTAAAGTCCTTTCGGGTTCAGGATCAAATTCTAGATTGTGATTGGGAAACTCATTCATAAACCAGCTTGTTGGTACCTGTAAGATAAATGCAAAAGATTAGCTCCACTAAATTAAACTCTTCTAAAATAACACAAATCGTGTTTACTAAACAAAATCCCCGGCAGCGGCACCAAAAACTTGTTGCGTGCTCAGTGTGTATGTAAAATGTAAATGCGAAGAGCACTCAGATCATGCAAGCATACATGGTCTGCAGCAAGTGATAAGTATTTTTTAATTCGTTTTCCCACAGAGATTGAGTTTAGTTACTAACGAGTTGAGGTGCTAAATTAGATAAGGTAACTTAATTTGGGTAGATTTGGGGTTGATGTACCGAAATAATAAAGAATGCAAGAAGAAAACAAGTGTAAAAGCCAAACAAGTAAAGAGATAAAGTTCTAATGTGGAGAAGAAGAATTGCAGGTCTCGCAATTCTATCTCAATAAAATCGCAAAGATAAAAAGCTAATAAAAAGACTAAGGCAAAAAGCAGAAATGTTTTATTGCGGTTCTCGCAATAATCTAGCAATAAATTAGCAATGTTTTTAATGTAAAGTAAGGCAGCAAGGTCGACTTAAGACTCCTCTATAGGCACTTAACTACGATCATTCAGCAGTAGATTAACATATCATGCATCGTTTTAGCTCAGTCTCATGCATCTCTCAATTACATGCATTAGATCTTTAGTTCACTCATATCCAAGTAAGACATAAAAACCTATTTATACAAGCAAGCTAATGAGCGTGCTAGGAGAACGCCTATTCCTAGGTCATTTTCTGAACTCTTACTCCTTCCGGAGGTTAGGAATTCTTTAGACAAAATGGATGGCCGGTCGAAATTGCCCGTGGGATGAAGCTTACATACATTCAATGCAATCATGCTGCTCTACATGCTGGATTCTCGTATTTCTAGCCTATAGATTCATCTTTAGCATACCTTTCTTAGATTAGTTACTCATGGTTTTCAAAGAACTAAAGGAGATGGGTTGATTGATCATGACTTAAAGAATTCAGTAAAAGCAATTGACTAAGAAATAACAAAATGAAGAACTCAACAAAACTTAATTGATTACTCTCTAAAAATAAGGTTCAGAACACTTCATAAGAACAACGTGCAATGATATGAAAGCAGTAAAGATCAAGTGTATTGAAGAACGAATTAGAACAATGTCGCAAATGGGATCAGTAAAGAGAAAACAGTAAAGAAAGCTTGTAAAAAGTGCAAGGATCTCCTCGTCGCAAACGCCTCGGATGAAGGGGAAGATTAGCTGATCTTGGGGATGAATTCAATCAGAAGAGAAGAAGGATCTTCTCTTCTTCCTCTCGAATTATGGACGCCAAGGGCTGATTTCTTCGTTCCAACAAACGAGAGAAGGAATTTCGTCTGCAGATTGCTTTGCAACTGGGATCTCCACGCTTCTGAGTGTGTTTTCCCCTTCATCAACCGTCTCTTTTTATAGCTTCTGCAGGTACCTTCAGCCGTGGATATCCAGCCATTCTGAACAACAATCTTCCACGTGGCAGCAGTGGAAAGCTTAGGCGGCTAGAAAATCGCAACAATGACGACTGACGGCTGGAAAAGTTCAGCAGAAGAAGACTGACATTGTGATTTTCTTGCGAGGGCCGCAATGCTTCATTGCGGTTTCAGCAATGTTTCTGCAAAGTTTCCTGCAATGTACATTTTAGCTTGTTTTACATCATTTTACATCCTTTTTCGTTTCTTTTCCAAATAAGTCCTATTTTAGCATCATTTCTCAAATTCTCACATTTAGGCACACATTAAGCTAACTTCTAACAAAAACACTAAAGAATGTACATGATTTAAAGGTAATTATAGCCCTAAATAATGCACTTTTGGAGAGGTAACAGGTATATTGGTGGATAAAGCGAAAATTGATGTTATATCTGACTTACCTTACCCCACAAATCTTCGGGAAGTGCGTTCTTTTCTTGGTCATGCAGGTTTCTATCGCAGGTTCATCAAGGACTTCTCGAAGATAGTGACATCGATGACGAGCTTGCTGAAAAAAGACGTCCCATTCTGCTTTGACAAAGAGTGCAAGTTTGCCTTTGATGTGCTGAAGAAGTGTCTGACCAATGCACCCATTATTCATCCACCGCAGTGGGGGACCCCCTTCGAGATTATGTGCGATGCAAGCAATTATGTTGTTGGTGCTATGCTGGGTCAGAGGATAGACAAGAAGAGCCACGTGATTTATTATGCCTCTAGGACGCTCAACTCCGCGCAGATCGGTTACACCACCACAGAGAAGGAGCTGCTCTCCATTGTTTTCGCTCTTGACAAATTTCGACCTTATATACTTGGATCTAGATGGTTGTATTTTCTGATCATGCAGCAGTTCGATACTTGATGAACAAGAAGGACTTGAAGCCTAGGCTGCTCAGGTGGGTACTACTCCTTCAGGAGTTCGATGTTTCAGTCCAGGATAGGAAAGGATCAGAAAATACGGTTGCTGACCACTTGAGCCACATTGTGCGCGGAGAGGATGACTTGCCTCTGAATGACGAAATTCCTAATGAAGTCCTCTTCCAGGTGAGCGTGGAGATACCATGGTATGCCGACATAGTCAATTATTTGGTCACAGGTACGTTCCCTTTTGACTATTCGTATAATAGGAGAGCTAAGCTGAAAAGCGAAGCCAAGAATTATGTCAGGGAAGAGCCTACATTATGGAAATTTTGTGCAGACCAAGTAATTAGGAAGTGTGTCCCTAAATCTGAGCATAAGTCCATTCTTGAATTTTGCCATGAATTTGCATGTGGGGGGCACTTTGAGCCATCTAGGACAGCAAGGAAAATATTAGATTGCGGGTTTTTCTGGCCATCACTGTTTAAAGACTGTTTTGAATTTTGTAAATCATGTGATCAGTGTCAAAGGAAAGGGTCCATCACGAGTAGGAATGAAATGCTCCAAACCTCTATATTGACTTGTGAATTTTTTTAGGTTTGGGGTATGGACTTTATGGGACCTTTCCCCTCTTCATGCGGTTTTGTCTATATATTGCTGGTTGTGGACTACGTGTCTAAATGAGTGGAGGCCAAGGCCACCAAAGTTGATACTGCTAATGTCGTTTCTAGTTTTGTCAAATCTAACATTTTTAGCAGGTATGGAGTTCCACGAGCCATTATAAGTGTTGCGTGCTCAATGTGTAAAATAAATAAGCAATAAGAGAGAGAGAGCACTCAGAACATGCAAGCATACATGATCTTATAGCAAGTAGTAAGTATTTGTTTCATTCGTTTTCCCACAGAGATTTATTACTAGCTACTCGTGAAGTGTATTGTTAAGAAAGAATGGGTGGATTTAATGGAGTAGAATTGGTTTTAAATTGTCTAATTTCTAAGGAATATGTAAAGGGTAGCAACATAAACAAGTGCAAGTCAAAGATAAACTCAAATGAAAAGAGAAGAGATTAATAAACGAAGAGGAAAATAGCTAAACAGAATTTTTAACTTAGCAGAATTGCGAGAACAGCAATTCTACCGCAATGTTACTAACAGCGAAAGTGTGTAAAATGGAGAAACAAGGGCTACTAACGACTCCCCTATAGGCATTTTTATATGATTCTCAAGCATTGGATCAACTCACTATGCATCAAACTAACTCAATCTCATGTATCTTCCGATTTCATGCATTAGATTCTTTAGTTTACTCATGTCCAAGTAAGGTCTTAAGCATCTTGTTAAAGCAGAAAGATATGGTTTGTACTAGGAAAACGCCTATTCCTAGGTCGTTTTCTGGTTACCTTGAAAGGCTAGCATGAGTGTATGACTCTGAACTCTTACTCCTTCCAGAGGTTAGGAGTTCTTTGGACAAAATGGATGGCCAATCGAAATTGCCCGTGGGATGAAGCTTACATACAATCAATGCTTCGAGAGCTATCCTACATGCTTGGTTCACGTTTTTTAGCCTATAGTATTGTCATTAGCATGCCCCTATGTGACTTAGTTACTCATGGATATAGAAAGAACAGAAATAAGAGATGAAGTAGACATGCTTAGAAGAGAAATAAACTTAAGACAGCAAGGTAAAACAGTAGCCGCAAAAGATAAGAAGCTGTGAAATAATGAATTGTGCTTTGATTACTTGATTGTTTGAATGAACAAAGGAAAGCTTAAAGTGAATAGCATAAAGACAGAAGACAACGAAGTGAAATGAGCTAGCTACTGGAAGAGAAACAACAACTAAACAGAGCTGGAAATTAGAAATAAAAGACAGAAAGCAGTAATTGAGCTTGAACGCCTCGTCGCAAATGCCTCGGCTGAAAGGAGAGAAAGGATAGCCTTGCTTGGATGAATCCAATCAGGAGAGAAGATGAATCTTCTCTCCTTCCTATCAGATTGTCGACTCCAACAGCTGAACCTCTCACACCAACAGACGGAGAAGAAAAACAGGAGAAAAGATGGAGCTGCGAAGAGACTTCTACGCTTTCGGATGATGATCAAACCCTCTACTTTGACCCCCTTTTATAGTAATCTGCAGGTGCGTTTGGGCCAAGGAGAACCATCCATCCTCAACGTCATACTTCAAAATGGATGGAGGAGAAAGAACGAATCCCTGAAATAACGGAAAATAACAGAAAAAGATCAGTCAACTTACGGATTTCACTTGAAACATTGCGGTTTCAGCAATGTTTCCGCAATGCTACTGCAATGAACATTTTTCATTCTTTTAACCTCGTTTTTCATCCCTTTTCTTTTCTTTTGTGCACAAGTCCTAATTTAGCTTCCTTCTTCTAATTATCATATATAAGCATAGGTTTAAGCTAAATCCTATCAAAAACACCTAAGAGTGTACATCTTTCTAAGATAAATAAGTCCTAAAAAGGTCACTTTTGGAGACGTAACACACCCCCAAACTTAAGGTTTTGCTCGTCCTCGAGCAATCTAAGGACTTGCCTAGGCTGCTGTTTCATCTTCTTTAACCACTTACTGACTCCCCTACATTCCTATCTATAGCAGTGTTGTCATGTGACACACTTCCAAGTTTACAACTAACCTTTCATATTGCTTCTTCTGACTTCGCACGCCTAATACTCCTGCTGTTTCATTAACTCCTTACAACTGATCTACTTGTTTTTATCATATCGTGCATCTATCCCTAAGGTTTCGAATTCTACCTAGCTTTACCCTAGACTCGGTACATGCTTCTAGCTTTTACTTTTGAGCTACCTAGGATTCCTTAGAGTCATGCCAGTCTTAGTATTAACAGTGACAGTAGTACATTTAGAGAACAACCTAAACCCTGGCATCACTACATTGGACATACATTCATCTCCCTGAACAACCCTACAAGCTACAACTTTGTGCTCAGCTAATTGAGGATCAGAGTTCTTTTTATTCAGGACATCTAAGCCACAAAGTTGCAACTCCTAGGTATACATTCTTCTTCCCTACTTCTTCCTTTTTTCTTTCTTACTTTGGTGGAGCCTCTCCTTTGGTTGCCTTTTGATGCAATGCCACTTGTGGGTTACACACTTGGCACTGATTACTCAGCAACTTTGAGAGAAACACCCCTCTTTATTCTATTTTTCATTTTTTTTTTCAGCTCATCATTTTTTTTTAAAGGAGAAGAAGAATGCTTATGCTTTAAGGGAGAGAGGAATGTTCCTAGGCCTAGGGTGGCCTCCCCCAAACTTAAACTACTCATTGTCCCCAATGAGTGTCTGAGGTGGCACACCCCCAAACTTGTCCTAGAAGCATCTAGTCTAAGGTAAAACAAAGAGAATCTAAAAGCCCTAGGCATAGACAGAACATTCTAAAAGTAAATATCACAGCAGCAGAAATTTATAAAAACATTCAGGTAAGGACTTAAAGCTATGCATGCTGAGCACTTTTTAGAGGTTAATTTAAACTATCAAAGGGTGTCCTATGACACTCATCCAGCATGCTTTGAGATAAGCTATATAAGGTAGTCAAGATAGCAGCAAAAGACAGAATTTAAACAGAACCAGCCTAGCTAAACAGTCAGTCAAAAACATGCATTTACTAATAAAAATTGCGGTTTCCGCAATTATTTCGCAATAGATACAGGGCAGATATATCAGTGATCAAGGCCCCTATGCATGCTTTTTCCAGTCATTCAAGCTATACAAAAAGGAAACTAAACTAATCTACCTATGCAGCTACCATCAGACTACACTAAACAAATTTAAATACTAAAACTAAAGACTAAAACAGATCAAAATATTAACTCAAAACAGCCAAATTCTCATGGTTCAACGAAAAGTAGTTTTTTTCTTTTCTTATTTCTTATTTTAAGGGAACAGCAATACTCCCTTGAGTGCCTAGCACTCAGATGTCTTCCTCATCATCATTCCTTCTTGGCCTTGGAGGCGCCCATGGAGTCATTAGGTTCGTGGGGAATTCAGGGAAGATGCATCCCAATTGGTCAGCAACCTCCTTGTCCCTTGTCTGCGCATATGTGGCCCATTGAGCCATCCTCTTCTGCAGATCCATCAGGCAGGCCATGGACAGCGACTGAGCAGCAGCCAGGCCATCCAGCTCGAACTCCATGTTCCCCTTCCTTCGCATCCTCAAGCCTGTGGGGAGCTCCAAGTGCCCCGTATAGGCTAGCTGCTTTTCCATTCGCTCGATTGGTACCCCTGCACGTAAGCAGAGCTTAGTAATTGTATTAGGAAAGAAAAGTGGACCCTTACCCTTTTTGGCGCAGTCAGCAATTGAAGCTGCAATGACCTCGCCCACGTTGATTGTGAGACCTCGCATGATCACGTAGACCAGCAGCGATCTGCTCTGGTTGATGGTTGTCTCATGGGTCACTGGGGACAGCTTCCTGCGCACAAATGAAAACCATACAGCCGCCTTGGCTGTGAGGTTGGCACTCATGAGAGTGTGCCTCCCATTGCGCGATACTGTCCACGATGCCTCTGGCTGGCCAATCATCAACGATCCTTGCATAGTCAGTGTGTTTTTGGCCCTTGAGGCCATAGGCTTCGTTGATCGCCTTCGCTGAGAAGTCCACCTCGACTCCTCTGACCACAGACAGGCCATCCTCAGGATTCATCAAATTGGCGTAAAAGTCATACACCATGCTGGAGTAGGCTGGATTGGGTGGTCTGCACAGCTCCTCCCAGCCGTGATTCGTGATCCCTGCGCGCAAGAATTGCGGCAGGTCTGTGAGGGCGTCTAGGAATCCCTTCTCGTGCAGCAGTTCCCTCTTCCTCAGCTCAGTGCCTCTAGACTCAGCATCAGAGGACACGTACCTCACTGATTGAGGCTCATCTTCAGGGTAAAGCTTGGTTTTCCCTTTGTCTTTCGGTTTGGCTGACTCAGCAGCCTCAATCTTGAGCTTCTTCAGAGACGGCTCATCACTCCCCTTCTCTGATGAAGGCGCCCTCCTGGATTTCTTTTTCTTAGACTTCTTTGGCCGTTTGGCCTTGACAACCTTGGCTAGCTTCTTCTTCAACCTTGCCTTGGTTGTGATCTGCTGGAGGCAATTCCCCAGTGTCTCGTCCATCGAATCATCCCTCTGCGCAGGGCTCTCAGGGCTGGCTTCCCTCAAAGGAGAGAAGACCTCAGCTTCCCCACTACCCTGCGTCGATTCTTGATACTCTCCATATGGAAATTCAGGGTCAGGTTGTGGGGAAGTGGGTGATGCTTCAGGGCTCTCTTCTGGTGGGGTGTGTTCAGAACTCTGCGGCGATGGAGGAAGCTCAGGGCTTCGCGCTGGTGGAGATGGCGAAGAGCTCTGCTTGGCTGACTCGTGTGACCGACGGTCACTTTCTTGACTCTCCACAGAGGGAGTCTTTTTCTTGCTTGCTTCTTCGGCCACCGCCATGCTCCACTTGCGTTTCTTGGGTGTTCCTGCTGGTTCAGAGGGTCCAGCAGGTATCTCCGTAACTACCTTCCACTTCTTCTTGCGGATCGGCAGTTTGGGGAGTCGTTCAGTGCGCGCAGCCTCAGCATCTGCAAGGGCAAGAAGTGCTTCCCTCGCAGCAATTTCAGCGTCATCAGCCCTCTTCTTGGACGCAGATCTTTCAGCTCTCGTTAGCAGCATTGTTGAATCGTGGGAATATGGGAAGATGAACTGCAGATGAAGAGAAAGTCTGATTTCTTGGAGCTCAGATAATGGGGAAATCGTACGGATCATCGCGCTTCTAACGGATATAAGTAATGATGGAAATCCCAACGGCTATTTCCGTTGCGGATTCTGCAAATCCAGCGCAATTTTAGTGACCGTTGGAGATTTTCTGAGTTTAAATGCCAAACTTCTCTCAACTGAATCTTTGATTTGGCTCGATATCTCCTCGATTTTTTTATCTTGATTTCATCTCCTTGATTCCCTCTATCGATTCCCTATTAAAAGAGATAAAATAAACATCAAATTCATAATTAAAATTACACAAAAATATACACAAACAGTAACCGGAAAAATAGCAAAAAATAAACTAAGGCATTAGCCTCGCATGGACGAGCACAGTGATCACTCGTCCTCTCTCGTTCTCATTTTCACGTTTCAGTCAAGAGGAAGGCCGAGAGAGTCTTCACATCTCCTTCCTCGTAGTAATGCTTCAATCTTGCACCATTAACCATGAATGGTTGTCCTTGCTGCAGGTTCTTAATCTCGATTGCACCATGAACAAACACATTAGTTATTATAAATGGACCTGACCATCTGGACTTAAGTTTGCCTGGAAATAATTTCAACCGTGAGTTAAATAATAAGACAAGTTGGCCTTTCTTAAAGTCCTTAATCCTAAGTCTACTGTCGTGCCAAATCTTGGTCTTCTCCTTATACATTTTAGCATTTTCATAGGACATATGTCTAAGCTCATCAAGCTCATGTAATTGCAAAGACCGCAATGTTCCCGCATCGGTCACGCAATAATTCAACTCTTTTAGGGCCCAAAATGCTTTAATTTCTAACTTGAATGGTAGGTGACATGCTTTGCCATACACAAGTCTATAAGGAGACATACCTAGGGGTGTCTTATATGCAGTTCTATACGCCCAAAGTGCATCCTCGAGTTTAAACGACCAATCTTTTCTATTGGGTTTGACCACTTTTTCGAGTATGTTTTTAATCTCCCTATTTGAAATTTCAGCTTGTCCATTCGAATGTGGGTGATAAGGGGTGGCTACTCTATGTCTAACATTATACTTAGCCAACACTCTCTCCATAGCTTTGTTAATGAAATGTGTCCCCTCATCACTGATTATAGCACGAGGTGTCCCAAATCTAGTAAAAATATGTCTATGCAAGAATCTTATGACTGTTTTGGCATCGTTATTTGGACATGCTATGGCCTCTAGCCACTTAGATACATAGTCTACTGCTACAAGGATATAAAGGTTACCTGATGATGGGGGGAATGGTCCCATGAAATCAATGCCCCACACATCAAAGAGCTCTAACTCTAAGATGTAAGTGAGAGGCATCTCATCCTTTCGACTAAGGTTACCTGTTCTCTGGCATTCATCACAGCTGTGTGCATAGTTGTGGGCATCCTTGAAGATCGTTGGCCAATAGTAGCCACTCTGGAACACCTTTGCAGCTGTTCTTTGGCCACCAAAGTGTCCACCATAGGGTGCTGTATGGCAGTGCTGCAACACAGACCTTGCCTCCGCAGCTGAAACACACTTCCTTAGCAGACCATCAGCACATGTCTTGTAAAGTGTGGGATCATCCCATATAAACTTCCTAGCTTCATGCAGGAACTTCTTCTTCTCTTGGCCTCCCTTGAAAGTTGGTAGTACCTGCGATGCAAGGAAGTTAGCAATGTCAGCAAACCAAGGTTCCTCATCGTTATCACGATGAGTCAAAACAAAGACATGTTCATCAATAAAAGCATCAGAAATTGCGGTTTCGGCAATTTTTTCGCAATTATGCTGCAATCTAGAAAGATGATCCGCAACCACATTTTCACATCCTTTCTTATCTCTAATGTCTAAATCAAATTCCTGCAGAAACAACACCCATCTAATCAACCTAGGCTTAGCATCAGCCTTCCTCATGAGGTACTTCAAGGCAGAATGGTCAGTGTACACGATTGTCCTAGTTCCTACAATATAATTCCTGAACTTCTCACAAGCAAACACTACAGCTAGCATCTCCTTCTCAGTAGTTGTGTAATTACATTGTGCCTCATTAAGTGTCTTACTAGCATAGTATACAGGGTGTGTTAACTTGTCAATCTTTTGTTTTAGCATAACCCCTACAGCATAGTCACTTGCATCACATAACATCTCAAATGGGAGATCCCAATTTGGCCCTACTATAATAGGTGCTTTGACTAGTGCTTCCTTAAGGGTTTTCCAAGCTAGGAAACATTCTTTAGAGAAGATGAATGGTTTGTTAAGCTCTAGAAGCTCACATAAAGGCTTGGAGATCTTAGAAAAGTTCTTAATGAACCTTCTATAGAAGCCTGCATGCCCTAAGAAACTTCTAATGGCTTTTACATTCTGAGGCTCTACCAGCTTCTCTATTATCTCAATTTTGGCCCTATCGACCTCCACACCTGCCCTAGACACTCTATGACCTAAGACAATCCCTTCGTCCACCATGAAGTGGCACTTCTCCCAATTAAGGACTAGGTTGGTCTCCTCACACCTAGCCAGGACTTGTCCTAAGTTCTTTAGACAGTTTGTAAATGAATCCCCAAAGACTGAGAAATCATCCATGAATATCTCTATCATGGACTCATCCAAATCAGAGAAGATTGCCAACATGCACCTCTGGAATGTTGCCGGTGCATTGCATAAGCCAAAAGGCATTCTGCGAAAGGCAAAAGTTCCAAAAGGGCAAGTGAAGGTAGTCTTTTCTTGGTCCTTGGGGTCTATAGTGATCTGGTTATATCCTGAATAACCGTCTAAGAAGCAGTAGTAAGCTCTACCAGCTATCCTATCTAACATTTGGTCAATGAATGGTAGAGGGAAGTGGTCTTTCTTGGTTTCCTTATTTAATTTCCTATAATCCATGCAAACTCTCCATCCTGTGATAGTCCTAGTTGGAATCAGTTCATTGCTCTCATTGACTACCACAGTCATCCCCCCCTTCTTAGGTACACATTGTATAGGACTCACCCACTGGCTACTAGCTATAGGGAAGATCACACCAGCATCTAACCATTTTATTATTTCCTTTTTAACTACCTCTTTCATAGAGGGGTTCAGCCTACGTTGGTGATCTACTCGGGGTGTATGCTCTTCCTCTAATATAATCTTATGCATGCAATAAGAAGGGCTAATGCCTCTAATGTCAGCAATAGTCCATGCAATAGCCTTCCTATGTTGTTTAAGCAATAAAATCAGTTCAACCTCATGCTTTTCACTTAATTTAGAAGAAATAATCACAGGCAAAGTCTCATTACTTCCTAAGTATGCATACTTGAGGTGAGTGGGTAGAGGTTTCAATTCTAAGACAGGTGGATGCTCAATGGATGGTTTTAAAGGATTTAAGGATCTATCAGTTAAGTCATTATTTATACATACATGCTGTGTTTTATCTACAGGTATATCCATTATCTCAAATACATTCAAATCAGCTATATCTAATTGTACATATTCATTAGCATGCTTAGTTAATAATACATGCTCCAGCTGTTCTTCCATTAATGAGTCTACAATGTCCATGCTAGCACAATATTCAGAGTCAGAGGGGTACCTTAAGGCTTTATATACACTAAATTTCACCTCTTCATCATGAACCCTCATCGTGAGCTCACCTTTTTGGACATCTATCAGGGCCCTACCTGTGGCTAGAAAAGGTCTGCCTAATAGGATGGGGACCTCCTTGTCTGCTTCATAATCCAGGATAATGAAATCTGCAAGGAAAATAAACTTGTCAACCTTTACAAGAATATCCTCAATCTTACCCTCAGGGTAGGCTATGGATCTGTCTGTTAGTTGTAAAGTGACAGTGGTTGGACGTGCTTCTCCTATTCCTAGCTGGCGGAATAGTGATAGGGGCATGAGGTTTATGCTGGCTCCCAGGTCACAAAGAGCTTTGCCCACGTGCTTGCCTCCTAGTTCTACTGGTAAGGTGAAGGAACCAGGATCCTTCTCCTTCTTGGGTAGCTTGTTCTGGAGTATGGCACTGCACTCCTCAGTGAGATTTACTGTTTCAAACTCACCAATTATTTTCTTGTTAGTGATAATATCCTTCAAAAACTTTACATAAGAGGGCATAGACTGTAAAACTTCTACAAAAGGAATATTAACATGCACTTGCTTAAGAATTTCTAGAAATTTATTAAAGTGCACTTCCTGTTCTTGTTTTTTCTTTAGCCTTCGAGGAAATGGAGGTGGTGGCACATATGCAGGCACTTCAGGTCGCCTCAGGATAGGTGGAGGTCTTGGAATTTCTTCTATCTCCTCTATGATTGGCTCCAGCCTTGCTCCTGATGTGCTTGGTGATGGTTGACCTTGGTTTGGCAGAGACTCCAGTGGAGCACTAGACTCAGTGTTCTCTACTCTCTTTGGGGCTTCTTTCGTGTTGCTCACCAACGGTCTACCACTTCTAAGTTCAATTGCTTGAACTTGCTCTTTTCCATCTCTCCTTCGCACCTCAGTATCAGCAGGGAGTCTACCTTGGGGCCTACTTTTGAGTTCATTGGCTAGTTGCCCTATTTGGTTCTCTAGGCTCCTAAGGGTAGCTTGCTGGCTTTGTAGAGTAGCATCATTCTTGGCGATGTACTCTTTGAGAAGATTTTCTACAGAAGACCCTACTGGTTGGTTGTATGGTTTTTGATACATGGATTGGTTATGTTGGGGAGTGAAACCAGGTGTTCCACTCGGTCTTGGTTGGTTAGGAGCTTGGTTAGCATTCTGTTGGCCACCCCATGACAGGTTTGGGTGGTTCCTCCAACCAGGGTTGTAAGTATTGGAATAGCGGTTGTTCCTAGGCTACTGTTGGCTTCCAACGTAGCAGACTGAGGCTGGATTCCCAGGGCAGTATTCATACAGGTGCCCTTCCCCACAGAATCCGCAGATAAGTGTCTCACCTTGACTTGGTTGGGTGCCCATTGACATGGCTATGGCGGTGTTGACACTAGTTTGGAGATTGGCTTGAGCCATTTGTTTAACTAGGTTGGTCAGGGCGCTTATTTGACTACTCATAGCATTGAGTGTGTCCTTATCTTGAGCTCTACTTGGCTCTATTGGATCATCTGACCACCTACAGTGAGATGATGAGATCTTCTCCAAGATCTCATAGGCTTCGTTGTAACTCTTGGACAACATGGAACCTCCAGCAGATGAATTTAAGACTTGTCTAGTACTGGGGTTGCATCCTTTGAAAAAGACCTCTATTTGGATACACCATGGGATGCCATGGTCTGGACATTTAAGAAGAAGGTCCTTGAACCTTGTCCAAGCTTCGTGAAGAGACTCATTCTCAGCTTGTTTGAACTTGACTATGTCATCACGAAAGGTAGAATTCCTATCAGGTGGGAAGTATTTAACTAGGAATTTCTCCGCCAAGTCTGTCCAATTGAGGACTGATCCAGAGGGTAATGAGTTTAACCACGTTTTTGCTTTGTCCCTCAAAGAGTAAGGGAAGAGGTAAAGCCTCAAGGCTTCTTGGGAAACTCCAGGGATGATGAATGTATCACTGACTCCTAGGAAGTTTCTAAGATGGTTGTGGGGATCCTCATTTTCCACTCCAAAGAATTGTCCCACAGTGGACAACATTTGGAACATCACTGGCTTTAACTCGAATGAGTTGGCAGTGATTTCAGGGCGGATTATACTTGGGTTTAGCTCCCCAGGCATGGGAACTAAGTATGAGAGAATGGCACTATTCTTGTCATTCGCTATTTCGATGGGATTGCGAGTGATAGGTACCGGATTTGGAACTAATCTATCCATTTCTTCTTGCGAGGATTGCGGAGACCCTGCGGTTTCAGCAATTATTTGAGGTAAAGGGGGTTGGTTAAAGAGACGTTTCTTGGCTCTATTTCTAGCCTTAAATAATCTCTCAGTCTCAGGGTTGAACTCTAGATTACTACTTGAAGGCTCATTCATAAACTAACCCAAATAGTACCTGAAAAAGAAATGAAAATAGATCAGCTTCAATAGATATTAAGAGTTGGTTTTCTAACTTAACAAACTTCGTTTTCACTAAACTAAATCCCCGGCAGCGGCGCCAAAAACTTGTTACGTGCTCAATGTGTAAAATAAATAAGCAATAAGAGAGAGAGAGCACTCAGAACATGCAAGCATACATGATCTTATAGCAAGTAGTAAGTATTTTTTCATTCGTTTTCCCACAGAGATTTATTACTAGCTACTCGTGAAGTGTATTGTTAAGAAAGAATGGGTGGATTTGATGGAGTAGAATTGGTTTTAAATTGTCTAATTTCTAAGGAATATGTAAA
The DNA here is from genome assembly GCA_028017165.1 of Herpetospermum pedunculosum. Taxonomy (NCBI): domain Eukaryota; kingdom Viridiplantae; phylum Streptophyta; class Magnoliopsida; order Cucurbitales; family Cucurbitaceae; genus Herpetospermum; species Herpetospermum pedunculosum. The sequence continues at coordinate 30,048,072 of CM051527.1, read as the reverse complement.
GGGTAGCAACATAAACAAGTGCAAGTCAAAGATAAACTCAAATGAAAAGAGAAGAGATTAATAAACGAAGAGGAAAATAGCTAAACAGAATTTTTAACTTAGCAGAATTGCGAGAACAGCAATTCTACCGCAATGTTACTAACAGCGAAAGTGTGTAAAATGGAGAAACAAGGGCTACTAACGACTCCCCTATAGGCATTTTTATATGATTCTCAAGCATTGGATCAACTCACTATGCATCAAACTAACTCAATCTCATGTATCTTCCGATTTCATGCATTAGATTCTTTAGTTTACTCATGTCCAAGTAAGGTCTTAAGCATCTTGTTAAAGCAGAAAGATATGGTTTGTACTAGGAAAACGCCTATTCCTAGGTCGTTTTCTGGTTACCATGAAAGGCTAGCATGAGTGTATGACTCTGAACTCTTACTCCTTCCAGAGGTTAGGAGTTCTTTGGACAAAATGGATGGCCAATCGAAATTGCCCGTGGGATGAAGCTTACATACAATCAATGCTTCGAGAGTTATCCCACATGCTTGGTTCACGTTTTTTAGCCTATAGTATTGTCATTAGCATGCCCCTATGTGACTTAGTTACTCATGGATATAGAAAGAACAGAAATAAGAGATGAAGTAGACATGCTTAGAAGAGAAATAAACTTAAGACAGCAAGGTAAAACAGTAGCCGCAAAAGATAAGAAGCTGTGAAATAATGAATTGTGCTTTGATTACTTGATTGTTTGAATGAACAAAGGAAAGCTTAAAGTGAATAGCATAAAGACAGAAGACAACGAAGTGAAATGAGCTAGCTACTGGAAGAGAAACAACAACTAAACAGAGCTGGAAATTAGAAATAAAAGACAGAAAGCAGTAATTGAGCTTGAACGCCTCGTCGCAAATGCCTCGGCTGAAAGGAGAGAAAGGATAGCCTTGCTTGGATGAATCCAATCAGGAGAGAAGATGCCTATCAGATTGTCGACTCCAACAGCTGAACCTCTCACACCAACAGACGGAGAAGAAAAACAGGAGAAAAGATGGAGCTGCGAAGAGACTTCTACGCTTTCGGATGATGATCAAACCCTCTACTTTGACCCCCTTTTATAGTAATCTGCAGGTGCGTTTGGGCCAAGGAGAACCATCCATCCTCAACGTCATACTTCAAAATGGATGGAGGAGAAAGAACGAATCCCTGAAATAACGGAAAATAACAGAAAAAGACCAGTCAACTTACGGATTTCACTTGAAACATTGCGGTTTCAGCAATGTTTCCGCAATGCTACTGCAATGAACATTTTTCATTCTTTTAACCTCGTTTTTCATCCCTTTTCTTTCCTTTTGTGCACAAGTCCTAATTTAGCTTCCTTCTTCTAATTATCATATATAAGCATAGGTTTAAGCTAAATCCTATCAAAAACACCTAAGAGTGTACATCTTTCTAAGATAAATAAGTCCTAAAAAGGTCACTTTTGGAGACGTAACAATAAGCGATCAGGGGAGTCACTTCTGTAACAAGACGATCCAGGCCTTGATGAGGAGGTATGGGGTCAATCATAAAATATCTACCCCGTACCATCCTCAAACCAATGGCCAAGCCGAGGTCTCTAACCGAGAGGTGAAGTCCATCCTTGAGAAGACAGTAAGTCCTGGGAGAAAAGATTGGAGTCTCAGGCTGGACGACGCTTTGTGGGCCTATCGCACAGCTTACAAAACCCCCATAGGGATGTCTCCCTACCGGATGGTTTTTGGGAAAGCATGTCATCTCCCAGTGGAGATCGAGCACAAAGTGTATTTGGCTGTGAAGAAGTGTAATATGAGCTTCGATCAGGCTAGCGAAGAAAGACTCCTCAAATTGCAAGAACTAGAGAAACTTCGCTTGGACGCATATGAGAATTCGAGGATCTACAAGGAGAAGACCAAGTTGTTCCACGACAGACGAGTCATTCGGAAACACTTCGAAGTTGGTCAGAAGGTCCTCTTGTTCAATTCTCGCCTGAAGTTCATGTCAGGTAAACTTCGTTCCCGTTGGATTGGTCCTTTTATTATAACTCATGTCCATCCTTATGGTGCAGTCAAGATCCAGAGTCTAGAAACAGGCAAGGAATCCACGATGATTGGCCAGCGATTGAAAATCTTCCACAAAGGGGAGACGGAGCACTTCGACGAGCATGCCCACTTGGGAGAACCCGAGTATGAGAAAGGATGAAAAAGTGTTGGTAAAGTCGAGCAATCGACTCTAAAAATTTGTGCTTCTCGGAGGCACCCGAGTTTGAACTGTACATGCTTTTTGTTTACTTTACTGCTTTTAGGATTAGCTTAGGTTCTTACTCTCATGTTGTGAGTTTTCAGGGGAAATGATGGCTCGTCCTTGCGGTTTTGCTTGAAAAAGAAGAAGCGTGCTCTCTAATCCTCTTCATCAAATTTCAGGGGAGGTTTTTTGTTCCCTAGAATTTTGATTGTTCTTAATTAGTCCAATGAGGACATTGTCTCTTTTTAAGTTGAGGGTGTTGGTGGGTTATGTTTTACAACGGTTGTCGAGTTTTGTTGTGGAATTCTGATAAACGTGCTTTGTTGTGATGTAAGCATGCTAGTTTGACTATGAAATTCTGTGATGTACTGTTGGAACCTCCGTATTTGTATCTGCAGTGAAATGTAGCATGTTTGCATTTGTTAAGGCCATTTTGAAAAATTTTCTTCATTATTTCCCTGTTTAAGCTTCGCATTTAGCACTCTATTTTGGATCTGTGGGTTTAGGGTAGTTCTGCTTGGTTTAAGATTCGTTGTCACCTCGAAAGGCACATTTAGGATGGGTTTGATTCGTTAGTGCTTGTAAGTTATGCGTTCAAATTATAACATTGGTTTTAGGCTAAAAGAAAATAATGTTAAGTTTTTGAAAAAAAAAAAAAAATGTAATCTCCTGAGGCGTTCATCCTTCTTGAGTTGCCTTAGTAGCCAGGGGCGGTCGTGTAACCCACAGTCGCCACTGCATGAAAAGAAAGCACATAGAAGTGAACGCTAGTCCTTAAAAATGTGAATTTTGCCCGTAGTCAGATGCATTGTGCAATGAAATTGCAGGCAAGCTGAAACGAAAGTAAAATTGACATGTTAGGCGCTCATGGAGATCAAAAAAAAAAAGAAGAAAAGAAGCCTCGCGATCTATTACTTGCCTTGACGATGAAAAGCCCTTAGACTGTTCTGTTTAGCCATAAGTAGGGGGAAAGCGAAGTTTTGGGTCGGTTAGAACTGTTCTATGCCTGTAAGATTTAAAATAGAGCTAGAAGCGAAGCACTCGTGGGGAGTAGCATTTTAAATTTCTTGAAATGTTCTTAACCAATGCATGCACACAAATATTTCTTTCTAATATAAATGTCTTGTCTCTTTTAGTACTGAGAATTGAGTCATTAGCATGCGCGTTGTTTTATCGTGATAAGTAAGAATTGTACCTTGCTCGAGGACTAGCAAGATTTAAGTTGGGGGTGTTTGATAGCTCCATTTTGGAGCTATATTTATGTCCCTAATTCATGCTAATTATGTGCTTAATCTTGTTTATCTGTGTTAGTTATAGGTGTTCTCGGTAATTTGTTCTCGGGCACGTTTGACGTCGTTCGAGGCTTAATATCACGTTTTAAGGTCCTAAGAACACCTCGGGGAAAGAACCATGCAAAAATATGAAGAATTGGCGTTTTGGGAAGTTCAAAGGCAAAATTCCATGCAAAAACCCGAGAGCAAGCGTTGAGCAGGGAGCGTCCCGACGCTGGCTCAACGTTGTCTAGCGTCTCGACGCTCCGAAGTCTGAAGCGTCAATTGGAAATCCCACCCGAGAGCAAGCGTCAACTGCACAGCGTCGAGACGCCTGCTCAACGCTGCACAGCGTCGAGACGCGCTGGAACTTTAGGGCGCAGCGTCGAGACGCTGCCCAAGCGTCTCGACGCTCCGACGGAATATATATTATTTTGTCTGATTTCCAGCGCCGAACTTCATCACCTACCTCGGGCTCCGCACAATTTTTGACGTTTTTGAAGCCATTTCCACCATGGGAGAAGCCATGGAGCTTGGTTGGGAGCTAATTCAAGTCACTTCCATCATGAGTGAGTAGATTATAGCGTTTTGGCTCGGGATTGTAAGGGATTAATGTAATTAGCATTTTTGGTGAGGTTTATGCTTTCAATTTCTGATTTGGCTAGAACATTTGGTTGAGTTAGTTTCTCCTTCTATGCATATTACATGAATGTGTTTGATTGATAGGATTAGACAACTTAGATTTCAAGCATGATTCGTTAGTTAGAGATTTTGATGTCGTGCGTCTCTAAATCGCCAAGTAACATGGATTAACGATGCCATAGAGCGCATAGGCTTCCTTGCGTTCTTGGTGTTCGTTCTTCTCGAAGTAGAAATTAAAAATTGATACACTAATTTGGCTTCCACGTTAGATAATTGTCGTAGTTAGCCCGTCGCTATCGATTGGTCTTGGGAGAGCGTTGGCCCCCAATGTCCAATCGATATGCTTAATTAGCATAATTTATTGTGTCTAATTATTATCCATGGGGCGTGTTTGAATTGATTAATCGATTGAGACGAACTGCGTATTCATCTGTATGTTTAGCTAAAACTTTTCGTTAACCTGTGATCCATTAATTCGCTAATTCTTAGTCCCGAACGTCCCGAGTCGAACGCTCTGATAGTTCAGTTTTTCTCTCTTTGTGGAATTTTTCCGTTAGCATATTCCAACCCAAAAATTCCCCCAATTCGTTTAATTTTCTAGTTTGCAAATTTAATTAGAATTAAGTTGGATTAGCACAATTCCCTGTGGACCGACCCCGTTATCGCTAGGCTACTAATCGCTCGGTGAATTCGGGTAATTACAAATTTATTTTGGCGGGTCTCGACAACCCGATATTTGGCGATTGTTCAAAAATATCGCTACCATAAATCCAGACCAAAAACGATAATTAAGATGCAATAGGAATATAAGTTATTCTAGTATTAGCCTTTAGTCAAGAATGTCTTGATTTAGTAAAGGAGTGCTCGTCTGCCTCAAGGTAGCGACCATTCTGACTTACTAAAGTATTGTTGGTGTAAATAAAGAGTTTGGGTACTTTATTTGTCGTTAAATCTTTTAGTTGATTAAAATAGGTTAAAACTGTTTCACTAATAGATTTACATTCTTTTTCAGCATGTTGAGTTCTTTTATTCAACTCTTAGCTCATGACAAATTGACCGGCGAGAACTACGGAACCTGAAAGTCGAACCTGAATACGATTCTCGTTCTTGACGACTTGAGGTTTGTCTTAAAAGAGGATTGTCCACCCCTTCCTAGCTCAAATGCTTCACAAACTGTTCGAGAAGCATACGATGGTTGGATTATTGCTAATGACAAAGCCCGAGTCTATATCTTGGCAAGCGTATTTGATGTCTTGTCCAAGAAGCACGAGGTTATGGTTTCCGCGAAGGAAATCATGTCTTCATTACAAGGGATGTTTGGACAGCCGTCCTCATCTGTTCATCATGAAGCCCTCAAGTTCGTTTATAACTCTCGCATGGTGGAGGGTAACTCTGTTAGGGAACATGTCCTTAACATGATGGCCCACTTTAATGAGACGGAAGTAAACGGTGCTTCCATCGATGAGAAGAGTCAAGTTAGTTTTATCTTGGAATATCTTCTGAAGAGTTTCCTTAATTTCAGATCCAACATGGTGATGAATAAGATAGAATATAACTTGTCTTCTCTCCTGAATGAGCTCCAGACTTATCAGTCTCTGCGCACTTCTAAAGGAAATGAGAAGAGGAGGTAAATGTTGTCACTTCTAAGAAATTCCAGAAGGGGTCGGGGTCAGGGAGTAAGTCTGAGTCTACTTCTGTAAGTAATAAGATTATTCAGAAGAAGAAGAAAAACAGGAGGAAGGGCAAAGATTGCCATATTTACTTGGTATGACTTCCAAGGCCTCCATGGGAGCTTGGATGCTTCTAAACTCCATGGAAGGCTAAGGTAATGTGACGGATTTGGGATAAATGTAGGGATTTTGTAAACGTTTTGTAATATTTTGATGATTTAGCCTTTAATTTGTGTCTTGGCATGTTTGTATTGTAGCATCTACTCTCTCTTGCTTAATCTATGAGTATGTCAGATTGGTAGACTGACGATCTCGATTTCTAGCATGCTTTAACGTTATAGATTAGTGATGTCGTGCCTCTCCTAATCGACTTAGTAACACAGAGGAGTAGAACAAATCGAAGTATCATATTAAACGTTGTGAATGTTGATTACTTTAGGGTTGCCGGGTAATCAATTAGCAATTAGGATGTTTAATTGAATGTTCGTCGTGAATTGCTAGTCACTGCTTTAGTTAATTTGGGGATGATTATTCTGATTTAGTTAATAGCAATGTTTAATTAGGATTGCAAATTCTGATTAATATATATGTGAACGGTTGCTTCAGGGTTGTCGGGCAACCGTTCATGTGCGCATTTCATCCATTGTCATGTTGTAGAATTAAATGATAAATATTACATTACTTAGCAAATCCTGAAATTCCCAAATCCATCACTCTTGAATCTCTGTTATTTTTCCGTTAGCGTTCTTAGAATTAACTTGCATGAGAAAAACCCCCCTGATTTGTGACAATTAATCAATCAATTTATTTACAATTCGAGCATTTAATTTCATCTTTACACGCTCTCTGTGGATCGACTCCGTTGCCGCTAGCTGCAAAGCTAAGCAATTTCGGACTTATAAATTTCATTTTTGGCAAGCCTCGACAGCTTGAGAAATTGGAGTACATTTCAAAATACTCCCACCAGTACCCAGCCTTATCCATATATTATAGACCGTTTTGACTGTCTACTTTAGCCTGATTCACATTCATGTCATACATGAAGCTCAAGTACTCATATTTCACCATGAGTGTTGGTTATTGGTACAGGTTAATGCAAACATGTTTCACTTTATTCAATAAACTCTTTTACTGAATAAAACTCAATAACTCTTTATTACTAAATAGAATGCTTACAAACATAATTGTTTACAAACTACGAGTTTTAGGACATAAAACCCAACAATTATCACAGGCAATGATAATCCCCTACTGTCTAGTCTAATTGTTGATTTGGATGCTAGCTTCGCTCTAAAGGATTTGGGCCTCCTACGCTATTTTCTTGGGATTCAGGTCTCTCATCTTGAGTCTGGGCTCTTACTGTCCCAAACCAAGTATATCGATGAGTTGCTGCACAAACTTGATATGGTGCCTCAAACCCACTTCTTCACCTGCAATTATGGGAACACATTTGTCTATCAGTGATGGGACGCCTATGTCTGATCCTTTTCTTTATCGCAGCACACTTGGAGCCCTTCAGTACCTCACTCATACGCGGCTTGACATTTCATATATTGTCAACCATCTCAGTCAATTTCTTAAACAACCTACTAATGTTCACTGACACGCGGTCAAACGAGTCCTTCGTTATCTTAGTGGTACTCGTCACATGGGACTTCTCATTCAGCCTAGCACTATCCCTTCAGTGGTTGCATTCTCTAATGAAGATTAGGAAGCCAATGTGGATGATCGAAAGTCGGTTGCAGCCTACTGTGTGTTCCTTGGTAACACACTTATCTCCTGGTCCTCTAGAAAACAAACTGCAGTTGCTCGCAGCAGCACCAAATCTGAGTACAGAGCCTTAGCACATGCCTCTGCCGAGATTATTTGGCTACAACAACTATTGACTGAGCTCCGAGTCACTTCTTCTTCCATTCTTATACTGTGGTGTGATAATCTGAGTGTTGGTGCCTTGGTGGTCATAAAAGACAGGATTGGTGGCCAAGGCACCAACACTCAGATTATCACACCTACTGATGTTCACTGACACGCGGTCAAACGAGTCCTTCGTTATCTCAGTGGTACTCGTCGAATGGGACTTCTCATTCAGCCCAGCATAGTGGTTGCATTCTCTGATGCAGATTGGGCAGCCAATGTTGATGATCGAAAGTCGGTTGCAGCCTACTGTGTGTTCCTTGGTAACACACATATCTCCTGGTCCTTGTTAAGTCTCTGAAAGTGACTTATTTAGGACCCATTTAGCTTAAGAAGATGTACACATTTAGGTGTTTTTGTTAGCATTTAGCCTAAACCTATGCTTTAATATGAGAATTAGAAGAAGGTAGCTAATATAGGACTTATGCACAATAGGTAGAAAAAGGGGTGAAAACCGAAGAAAAGAATGAAAAAATAACCCTTGCGAATGCATTGCGGAATAATTGCGGTGGCCGCAATTATTCAAGTTAAAACCGTAAGTTGGCTGACATTTTTCTGTTTAGATCCGACTTTTCAGGGATTCGTTCTTTCTCCTCCATCCATTCTGATATATGACGTTGAAGACTGATGGTTCTCCTTGGCCCAATCGCACCTGCAGACTACTATAAAAGGGGGCCAAAGTCGGAGGTTCAGTCATCACTCGAAGCGTAGAAGTCTTTCTGCAGTCCACCCTTTCCACTGTTCTTCCTTTGCCGTCTGTTGGAGTGAGAGTCTAAGCTTTTGGAATCGATAATCTGATAGGAAGGAGAGAAGATTCTTCTTCTCTCTCGATTGGATTCATCCAAGCACGGCTGAATTCTCACCACCTTCATTCGAGGCGACTGCCACAAAGTCTTCAGCAAGCCTTTACTGTTTTCTGTTCTTTTCTTCTCATTTCCATTACTGATCATTGTTGTTCTTAGTTTAGTCATTTCAATTACTGCATTTCGTTGTTGTCTGTCTTGGATTCAGTCTTTTAAAGCTTTCCTTTGTTATTCAAACACTTAAAGTAATCGAAGTAAGTTTCTGCATTTCACAGTTCTACTTTGTTCTGCTACGAGTTTTGCTTGCTGTTTTACACACATTTCTCTTCTAAGCATGTCTACTTTATCTACCATTTCTGCTCTTTACATATCCATGAGTAACTAAAATCATTTAGGGGCATGCTAATGACAGAACTATAGGCTAAAAAACGTGAGTCAAGTAGGTAGATTAACACTCGAACATTGATTGTATGTAAGCTTCATCCCACGGGCAATTTCGATTGGCCATCCATTTTGTCCAAAGAACTCCTAACCTCTGGAAGGAGTAAGAGTTCAGAGTCATATAATCATGCTAGCCTTTCATGGTAATCAGGAAACGGCCTAGGAATAGGCGTTTCCCTAGTACAAACTGAACACTCCTGCTTTAACAAGATGCTTAAGACCTTACTTTGAAGTCGAGTAAACTTGAGTCTCTCATGCATGGAATCGGACGATACTTGAGATAGAGTGAGTTTGACGTATAGAGAGTTGATCCAAAGCTTGATAATCGTAATAAACTGCCTATAGGATAGTCATTAGTAGCCCTTAATTCACCCTTTTAATCAGATTCGCTGCTAATTAATTGCGGAAACATTGCGGTCCTCGCAATTCTGCCTTGTTATCATTCTGTTTAGCTGTTTTCTTCCTCGATTATTAATTCCATCTCTTGTCCTTTAGGTCTAGTTTTAACTTTAATTTGTTTATGTTATATCCCTCTACACATTCAGCAAAAAGTAGTTAATTAAAAACCAATTTTAACCCATCAAATTCATCCCATCTTTCTTAACATTCACACTTCGCGAATAGCTAAAAACAAGTCTCTGTGGAAAAAACGAATTAAATATACTCACTACTTGCTGTAAGACCATGTATGCTTGCATGTTCTAAGTGCTCTCTCTACCCTTTTGCATATTTATCTTTACACATTGAGCACGCAACAAGTTTTTGGCGCCGCTGCCGGGGACTTATTTTAAGTGAAAACGAAGTCTGTTAAGATTGAAACATCAAGTTATTTTTCATTGAAATTGATTTATCTTCATTTCTTTTTCAGGTACCATTTAGGGTAGTTTATGAATGAGACTCCAAGTAGTGATCTAGAGTTCAACCCTGAGCCCGAGAGATTACTTAGAGCTAGGAATAGAGCCAAGAAACGTCTCTTTAAACAAACCCCTGTACCTCCAATCATTGCAGAGATTACAATTCCTCCGCAATTACCTCAAGAAGAAATGGCTGGAGTAAATCAAAACCTGGTGCCTGTCACTCGCAACCCCATTGAAATAGCGAATGACAAGGATAGTGCCATTCTGTCATATTTAGTACCTATGCCTGGGGAGCTGAACCCCAGCATAATCCGTCCTGAAATCACTGCCCACTCATTCGAGTTGAAACCAGTGATGTTCCAAATGTTGTCCACTGTGGGACAATTCTTTGGAATAGAAAATGAGGACCCCCATAACCACCTTAGGAACTTCTTAGGAGTTAGTGACACTTTCCTAATCCCTGGAGTTTCCCAAGAAGCCCTGAGGCTATATCTTTTCCCTTACTCTTTGAGGGACAAAGCCAAAACATGGCTAAATTCTTTACCCTCAGGCTCTGTCCGCAATTGGACAGATTTAGCAGAAAAATTCTTAGTCAAATACTTCCCACCAGATAGGAATTCAACTTTTCGTGATGACATCATAAAATTCAAACAAGCTCCAAGTGAGTCTCTTCACGAAGCTTGGACACGATTCAAAGACCTCCTCATTAAATGTCCACACCATGGCATTCCATGGTGTATCCAAATAGAAGTTTTCTTTAAAGGATGCAACCCCAGCACCAGACAAGTCTTAAATTCATCTGCTGGAGGTTCCATGTTGTCCAAGAGTTACAACGAAGCTTATGAGATCTTGGAGAAGATCTCAACATCTCATTGTAGATGGTCAGACGATCCTGTAGAGCCAACTAGAGCTCAAGACAAGGATGCTCTAAGCGCCATGAGCACCCAAATAAATGCCCTGACCAACTTAGTCAAGCAAATGGCTCAGGCCAATCTCCAAACCAGTGCCAATACCGCCACAGCCATGTCAATGGGCACCCAACAAAGTCAAGGCGAGGCACCAATCTGTGGATTCTGTGGGGAAGGACACCCTTATGAATACTGCCCTGGGAATCCATCCTCGGTCTGCTATGTAGGTAGTCAGCAGCAGCCTAGGAATAACCCCTACTCCAACACCTATAACCCTGGTTGGAGAAACCACCCTAACCTGTCATGGGGTGGCCAACAAAACACTAACCAAAATCCTAACCAACCAAGGCCGAGTGGAACACCTGGTTTCACTCCCCAACATAACCAGTCAATGTACCAAAAACCTTATAACCAACCTGTAGGATCTTCTGTAGAAAACCTACTCAAGGAATATATAGCTAAGAATGATGCTACTCTTCAGAGCCAGCAAGCTACCCTTAGGAGTCTGGAAAACCAAATAGGCCAGTTAGCCAATGAACTTAAAAGTAGGCCCCAAGGTAGACTCCCTGCTGATACCGAGGTACCAAGGAGAGATGGCAAGGAACAAGTTCAAGCAATTGAACTTAGGAGTGGAAGACCATTGGTGAGCATTACAAAGGACACACCAAAGAGAGTAGAGAACACTGAGTCTAGTGCTCCACTGGAGTCTCTGCCAAGCCAAGGTCCACCACCAACTAGCACATCAGGAGCCAGGCTAGAGCCAATTGTAGAGGACGTAGAAGAAATTCCAAGGCCTCCACCTATCTTAAGGCGTCCTGACGTGCCTGCATATGTGCCACCACCTCCATACCCTCGAAGGCTGAAGAAGAAGCAGGAACAGGAAGTTCATTTTAATAAATTTTTAGAAATACTTAAGCAAGTGCATGTGAACATTCCTTTTGTAGAGGTTTTACAGTCTATGCCTTCATATGTAAAGTTTTTGAAGGACATTATTACTAACAAAAGAATAATTGGTGAGTTTGAAACAGTAAACCTCACCGAAGAGTGCAGTGCCATCCTCCAAAACAAGCTGCCCAAGAAGGAGAAGGATCCTGGTTCCTTCACCTTACCTGTAGAACTTGGAGGCAAGCACGTGGGCAGAGCGCTTTGTGACCTGGGCGCCAGCATAAATCTCATGCCCCTGTCCCTATTCCGCCAGTTGAGAATAGGGGAAGCACGTCCAACTACTGTCACTTTACAACTAGCAGACAGATCCATCGCATATCCAGAAGGTAAGATTGAGGATATTCTAGTTAAAGTTGACAAATTCATTTTCCTTGCAGATTTCATTGTCCTGGACTATGAGGCAGACAAGGAGGTACCCATCCTGCTAGGTAGACCATTTCTAGCCACAGGTAGGGCACTAATAGACGTGCAAAAAGGTGAGTTAACTATGAGAGTTCATGATGAAGAGGTAAAATTTAGTGTTTACAAAGCTTTAAAATATCCCTCTGATTCTGAGTCTTGTGCTAGCATGGATGTTGTTGACTCACTAATGGAAGAACAATTAGAGCATGTACTGTTAACCAAGCATGCTAGTGAATATGTACAAATAGATGTAGATGATCTAAATGTAGCTGATATAATGAACATGCCTGTAAATAACCCTCAGCATGTATGTATGAATATAGATTTAACTGATAGAACTATTAACCCTCTGAAGCCCTCCATTGAGCATCCACCTGTTTTAGAACTGAAACCTCTACCTACTCACCTCAAATATGCATATCTAGGAGATAATGACACACTGCCTGTAATTATTTCTTCTAAACTTAGTGAACAGCATGAGGTTGATTTAATTCTACTACTTAAGCAACATAGGAAGGCTATAGCATGGTCTATTGCTGATATTCGAGGCATTAGCCCTTCTTATTGTATGCACAAAATTATTCTAGAGGAAGAACACACACCTAGGGTAGATCACCAGCGTAGGTTAAACCCCTCTATGAAAGAGGTAGTGAAGAAAGAAATAATAAAGTGGTTAGATGCAGGAGTAATTTTCCCCATAGCTAGTAGCCAGTGGGTGAGCCCCATCCAATGTGTACCTAAAAAGGGGGGAATAACTGTGGTAGTCAATGAGAATAACGAACTAATCCCAACAAGGACTGTCACAGGGTGGAGGGTATGTATGGATTACAGAAAGTTAAATAAAGAGACTAAAAAGGATCACTTCCCCATACCGTTTATTGACCAGATGCTAGACAGAATAGCTGGTAGAGCCTACTATTGTTTCCTAGATGGCTATTCAGGTTACAATCAAATAACTATAGACCCTAAGGATCAAGAGAAGACCACCTTCACTTGCCCTTTTGGAACGTTTGCCTTCCGCAGAATGCCTTTTGGCTTATGCAATGCACCGGCAACTTTCCAGAGGTGCATGATGGCAATCTTCTCTGAGTTGGATGAGTCCATGATAGAAATATTCATGGATGACTTCTCAGTCTTTGGGGACTCATTTAAAACCTGTCTAGAGAACCTAGGACAAGTCCTGGCTAGGTGTGAAGAGACCAACCTAGTCCTAAATTGGGAAAAATGCCATTTCATGGTAGATGAAGGGATTGTCTTAGGACATCGAGTGTCAAGGGCAGGTGTAGAAGTGGATAGGGCAAAAATAGAGGTCATAGAGAAGTTGGTAGAGCCCCAGAATGTCAAAGCTATTAGGAGTTTCTTAGGGCATGCTGGGTTCTATAGAAGGTTCATCAAGGACTTTTCTAAGATAGCCAAGCCTCTATGTGAGCTACTAGAGCTAGGTAGGCCATTCATCTTCTCTAAGGAATGTGTAGTAGCTTGGAAAGCCCTTAAGGAAGCACTGGTCACAGCACCAATCATAGTAGGACCAAATTGGGATCTCCCATTTGAGATGCTATGTGATGCCAGTGACTATGCTGTAGGAGTCATGTTAGGACAGAAGATTGACAAGCTCACACATCCTGTCTATTATGCTAGCAAGACCTTGAATGAGGCTCAATGTAACTATACAACTACAGAGAAAGAGATGCTTGCTGTAGTATTTGCTTGTGAAAAATTTAGGAACTATATTGTAGGAACTAGGACCATTGTATATACTGACCATTCTGCTTTAAAATATCTGATGAGGAAGGCTGATGCTAAGCCTAGACTGATTAGATGGGTGTTATTGCTGCAGGAATTTGATTTGGACATTCGGGACAAGAAGGGTTGTGAAAATGTGGTTGCAGATCACCTGTCTCGATTGCAGCACAATTGCGGAAAAATTGCGGACCCCGCAATTTCTGATGCTTTTATAGATGAACATATCTTTGCGTTGACTCATCGTGATAACGATGAGGAACCTTGGTTCGCTGACATTGCTAACTTCCGTGCAGCACAGGTATTACCAGTGTTCAAGGGAGGACAAGAGAAGAAGAGGTTCCTCCATGAAGCAAGGAAATTCATCTGGGATGACCCCATACTTTACAGGACCTGTGCTGATGGGTTGTTGAGGAAGTGTGTTACAGCTGCTGAAGCGAAGTCTGTGCTGCAGCACTGTCATTCATCTCCTTATGGTGGACACTTTGGTGGACAAAGGACAGCTGCCAAGGTATTTCAAAGTGGCTACTACTGGCCAACAATCTTTAAGGACGCCCACAACTATGCCCACAACTGTGACGAGTGCCAAAGGACAGGTAACCTCAGTCGTAAGGATGAGATGCCCCTCACCTACATCTTAGAGTTGGAGCTCTTTGATGTGTGGGGCATTGATTTCATGGGACCATTCCCTCCATCATCAGGTAACCTGTACATTTTAGTAGCAGTAGACTACGTGTCAAAGTGGGTAGAAGCTAAGGCATGTCCTAATAATGATGCTAAAACAGTCACTAACTTCTTGCATAGACACATTTTCACTCGATTTGGGACTCCTCGTGCTATCATTAGTGATGAGGGGTCACATTTCATTAATAAGGCTATGGAGAACTTATTGGCTAAGTATAACATTAGACATAGGGTAGCTACTCCCTATCACCCACACTCAAATGGTCAAGCTGAGATTTCCAATAGGGAAATAAAGAACATCCTAGAGAAGGTAGTTAAACCTAATCGAAAAGACTGGTCATTTAAGCTTGAGGATGCACTTTGGGCTTACAGAACAGCATATAAGACACCTCTAGGTATGTCTCCCTATAGGTTGGTGTATGGCAAGGCTTGCCACTTGCCACTTGAGTTGGAAAACAAGGCATTTTGGGCCATGAAAGAATTAAATTTTTGTGTGAAGGATGCAGGGACATTAAGATCTTTACAGCTACATGAACTTGATGAGCTTAGGCACATGGCCTATGAGAATGCCAAGATGTACAAAGAAAAGACAAAAATATGGCATGACAGTAGACTCAGGATCAAAGACTTTAAAAAGGGCCAACTTGTATTATTATTTAACTCACGATTAAAGCTATTTCCAGGCAAATTAAAGTCTAGATGGTCAGGTCCATTTATTATTACTAATGTCTTTGTTCATGGTGCCATAGAGATTAAAAACTTGCAGCAAGGACAGCCATTTATGGTCAATGGTGCTAGGTTGAAGCACTACTATGAGGAGGGGGATGTGAAGACTCTCTCGGCCTTCCTCCTACGTGAAGCATGACGAAGAGAACGAGAGAGAACGAGTGGTTACTGTGCTCGTTTAGTCAAGGCCAATGCCTTAGTTTATTTTTTCTGTTTTTATCGATGATCGTTTGTATGTTTTGTAGCGTGATTTTAATTGCGTATTTAATGTTTGTTTTATTTGTTTTTGTAGGGAATCGAAAGAGGGGATCAAGGGGAGTAAATCAGGCTTTAAAAATCAAGAAACGGTTGAGCCAAATGAAAGATACGGGCGATCAAAGTTTGGAATTTGTATGAAATATTATCCCTGGAATTGCGCAGAAATTGCTGGATTCGCAAAAAGAGCCGTTGGGATTTTTCCGTTGCTTTTATAGCCGTTAGAAGGCGCCCGATTGATACGATCCTCTCATTCTTTGCTCTCCAAGATTTCTGCGATTCTCTCCACCTTTGATCTCTCTCTCCAAACCTCCAAGATTCGACCATGGTTTCCACTAGGGCTGAGAGATCCGCCGCCAAGAAGAAGGCCGACGACGCAGCTGAAGCGGCTGCAAGGGAAGCGCTTCTCGCCCTTGCTGATGAAGGTGCTGTACGCTCTGGCCGTCTCTCCAAGCTTCCTATTCGTAGGAAGAAGTGGAGGGTGGTCACTGAGATCCCTGCTGGGCCATCTGAGCCAGTGGGCACGCCAAAGAAGCGCCGGTGGACTGTCAAGACTGCCGCCGAACGAACCATCGCCAAGACTCCCTCTGTGGAGAGTCAAGAACCTGATCGTGCATCTCACGAGTCAGCAAAGGAAGGTTCGTCGCCGTCTGTGTCACCTGTGCGCAGCCCTCTCCCATCTGAACCGGTGCAAAGCACAGAGTCATCACCGCCTGCGCAGCGCGCCGAGTCATCTCCAGCGTTTCAGAGTTCTGATCTACCACCTGCGGCTGTGCAGAGTCCTGACCTGCCGTCTTCGCCATGGAGTTCTGCACATACACCATCAGCAGAGCACAACTCTCCACGGCCTGATCCTGAATTCCCTTATGGGGATTATCAGGAGTCCACGCAAGGCAGTGGAGATGCTGGCGAAGAAGAAGTCTTCTCTCCCATGAGAGAAGACAGCCCTGATGAGCCTGCACAGCAGGATGATTCCATGGAGGAGACGTTGGGGGCCTGCCTACAACAGATCCACATTAAGAGGGAGAAGAAGGAGGCCAAGAAGAAGGCCAAGAAAGCCAAGAAACTGAAGAAGAAGAAGGCCAAGCGAGTGCCTTCAGCAGACAAAGACAGTACTGAGCCTTCGCTCAAACGCCTCAAGGTGGAGGCTGCTGAATCTTCCAAGCCAGCCGATAAGGGGAAGGCTAAACTCTACCCTGAAGATGAGCCTCCATCAGTGAGGTATGTCTCATCCGATGCCGACTCCAGGGGTGTGGAGCTGAGGAAAAGGGACCTGTTGCACGAGAAGGGGTTCCTTGATCGACTTGCTGACCTGCCGCAGTTCTTGCGTGCAGGGGTGATCAACCATGGCTGGGAGGAATTCTGCCGACCTCCCAATCCAGCATACACGAGCATGGTGTATGACTTTTATGCTAACGTGCTCAGCCCTGAGGATGGCCTATCTGTGGTCAGAGGGGTGGAGGTTGATTTCTCAGCCAAAGCCATTAATGAAGCATTTGGTCTAAGGGGCCAGCCTCACACAGATTACGCACGGATAGTTGATGAGCCGACCGAGGCTGTGCTGGAAGAAGCCATCCGCACCATTGGCCAGCCTGAGGCCTCCTGGACAGTCTCGCGCAATGGGCGGCACACGCTCATGAGTGCCAACCTCACGGCTAAGGCAGCTGTGTGGTTTTCATTCGTAAGAAGAAGACTCTCCCCGGTGACTCATGAGACTACAATTAACCAGAGCCGTTCGCTGCTGGTTTATGCTATAATGAGAGGTCTCACGATCAACGTGGGAGAGGTCATCACTGCTGCCATAGCCGAGTGTGCTAAGAAGGGTAAGGGACCATTATTTTTTCCAAACACTATAACCAAATTGTGTTTGCTTGCAGGGGTTCCCACCGAGCGCTTGGAGCAGCAGCTGCCCTACACAGGCCATCTGGAGTTGCCTGCACACCTAAGGCTGAGAAGAAAGGGCAACATGGAGTTTGAGTTGGATAGGCTGGCGGCTGAACAGTCCCTATCCATGGCCTGCTTGATGGACATACAGAGGAGAATGGCTCAATGGGCCAATTATGCGCAGGCGAGGGACAAAGAAGTTGCAGACCAGTTGGGGTGCATCTTCCCAGACTTCCCCACCAACCTCCTAACTCCATGGGTGCCCCCACGACCAAGGCAACCAGATGAGGATGATGAGAATTGAGTGCTGGTTTGAAGAGCACTAGAGGGAGTATTACTGATCCCTTAAGAAAAACAAAACAATTTTCCTGCTTTTTGATAGAAACATGTATAATATGCTGTTTTGGATTCAATTTTTGATCTGTTTTTGATGTTTAGTTTTATGTTTTTCCTTTTGCTTAGGATAGTCTAATGTTAGCTGAGTAGGTAGGATAGTTTAGTTTTATTTTTAGGATGCATGAGTAACGGGAAAAAGCATGCTAGGGGCCTGAGTTAATGTTAAATCTGCCCAGATTGTATTGCGAAATAATTGCGGTTCCCGCAATTTTTGTGACTGATTGCATGTTTTTGACTGCCCGTTTAGTTAGGCTGTGATCTGTTAAATTCTATCTTTTGCTGCTAGCATGACTACCTTATATAGCTGATCTTGAAGCATGCTGGATGAGTGTCATAAGACACCCTTTGATAGTTTAAATTTGCCTCTGAATAGTGCTCAGCATGCATAAACCATAAGGCCTTAAACCTGTCTGTTATGTTCAAATTTTCTGCTGCTGGGATAGTTGTTTCTAGAATGTTTTGCTAGGCCTAGGAACATTCCTCTCTTCCTTAGGACATAAGCATTCTTCTTCTCCTAAAAAAAAAAAATAATAATTGTGATAAATAGAGTAAAGAGGGGAGTCTCTCTCAAGTTGTTGAGTAATCAGTGCCAAGTGTGTAAACCACAAGTGGCATTGCATCAAAAGGCAAACCAAGGAGAGACTCCACCTAAGTAAAAAAGGAAAAAAGGAGAAATAGGGGAAGAAGAATGTATGCTTAGGAGTTGTAATCTTGTGGCTTAGATGTCCTATGAAAAAAGAACTCTGATCCTTAATGAGCTAAGCACAAGGTTGTAACTTCTAGGTTTGTCTAGGGAGATGAATGTATATCCAATGTAGTGATGCCAGGGTTTAGGTTGTTCTCTAAAAAGTACCACTGTCACCGTTAATACTAAGACTGGCATGACTCTAAGGAATCCTAGACACATTAAAAATAAGCTAGAAGCATGTACTGAGTCTGGAGTAAAGCTTGGTAGAATTTGAAACCTTAGGGATAGTAGCATGATATCATAGAAGTAGTTAGATCAGTAGTAGGGGGTTAACAAAAGCAGTGGGTATAGTAGGCAGGTGAAGTCAGAAGAGGCTAGACAAGAGGTTAGTTCTAAACTTGGAAGTGTGTCACAAGACAGCATTGCTATAGACAAGAATATAAGGGAGTTAGTGAGTAGTTAAAGAAGAAGAAACAGCAGCCTAAGTAAGTCCTTAGTATGCTTGAGGACAAGCAAAGCCTTAAGTTTGGGGGTGTGTTAAGTCTCTGAAAGTGACTTATTTAGGACCCATTTAGCTTAAGAAGATGTACACATTTAGGTGTTTTTGTTAGCATTTAGCCTAAACCTATGCTTTAATATGAGAATTAGAAGAAGGTAGCTAATATAGGACTTATGCACAATAGGTAGAAAAAGGGGTGAAAACCGAAGAAAAGAATGAAAAAATAACCCTTGCGAATGCATTGCGGAATAATTGCGGTGGCCGCAATTATTCAAGTTAAAACCGTAAGTTGGCTGACATTTTTCTGTTTAGATCCGACTTTTCAGGGATTCGTTCTTTCTCCTCCATCCATTCTGATATATGACGTTGAAGACTGATGGTTCTCCTTGGCCCAATCGCACCTGCAGACTACTATAAAAGGGGGCCAAAGTCGGAGGTTCAGTCATCACTCGAAGCGTAGAAGTCTTTCTGCAGTCCACCCTTTCCACTGTTCTTCCTTTGCCGTCTGTTGGAGTGAGAGTCTAAGCTTTTGGAATCGATAATCTGATAGGAAGGAGAGAAGATTCTTCTTCTCTCTCGATTGGATTCATCCAAGCACGGCTGAATTCTCACCACCTTCATTCGAGGCGACTGCCACAAAGTCTTCAGCAAGCCTTTACTGTTTTCTGTTCTTTTCTTCTCATTTCCATTACTGATCATTGTTGTTCTTAGTTTAGTCATTTCAATTACTGCATTTCGTTGTTGTCTGTCTTGGATTCAGTCTTTTAAAGCTTTCCTTTGTTATTCAAACACTTAAAGTAATCGAAGTAAGTTTCTGCATTTCACAGTTCTACTTTGTTCTGCTACGAGTTTTGCTTGCTGTTTTACACACATTTCTCTTCTAAGCATGTCTACTTTATCTACCATTTCTGCTCTTTACATATCCATGAGTAACTAAAATCATTTAGGGGCATGCTAATGACAGAACTATAGGCTAAAAAACGTGAGTCAAGTAGGTAGATTAACACTCGAACATTGATTGTATGTAAGCTTCATCCCACGGGCAATTTCGATTGGCCATCCATTTTGTCCAAAGAACTCCTAACCTCTGGAAGGAGTAAGAGTTCAGAGTCATATAATCATGCTAGCCTTTCATGGTAATCAGGAAACGGCCTAGGAATAGGCGTTTCCCTAGTACAAACTGAACACTCCTGCTTTAACAAGATGCTTAAGACCTTACTTTGAAGTCGAGTAAACTTGAGTCTCTCATGCATGGAATCGGACGATACTTGAGATAGAGTGAGTTTGACGTATAGAGAGTTGATCCAAAGCTTGATAATCGTAATAAACTGCCTATAGGATAGTCATTAGTAGCCCTTAATTCACCCTTTTAATCAGATTCGCTGCTAATTAATTGCGGAAACATTGCGGTCCTCGCAATTCTGCCTTGTTATCATTCTGTTTAGCTGTTTTCTTCCTCGATTATTAATTCCATCTCTTGTCCTTTAGGTCTAGTTTTAACTTTAATTTGTTTATGTTATATCCCTCTACACATTCAGCAAAAAGTAGTTAATTAAAAACCAATTTTAACCCATCAAATTCATCCCATCTTTCTTAACATTCACACTTCGCGAATAGCTAAAAACAAGTCTCTGTGGAAAAAACGAATTAAATATACTCACTACTTGCTGTAAGACCATGTATGCTTGCATGTTCTAAGTGCTCTCTCTACCCTTTTGCATATTTATCTTTACACATTGAGCACGCAACAGTCCTCTAGAAAAATAAACTGCAGTTGCTCGCAGCAGCACCAAATCTGAGTACAGGGCTTTAGCACATGCCTCTGCCGAGATTATTTGGCTACAACAACTATTGACTGAGCTCCAATTCACTTCTCCTTCCATTCCTATATTGTGGTGTGATAATCTAAGTGTTGGTGTCTTGGTGGCCAAGGCACCAACACTCAAATATGTGACCGGAGGAAAATATGAATAAAGCGGTGTAGGTCCTTTAGGTTCTCCTGGTGAGCTCGGTTCTCCTGTTGATTGAGGTTGAACGTATTAAATATGATTTAAATATGTGTCCGGAGGAAAATATGAATAAAGATTCATATGTGAATAGGCATTTTTCGGAAAACCGGGGTTACTTTTATTATTTAATTAATATTTCATATTAAATTAAATAATAAAAAAATTAATTAAAAAAATTAATTAATTATAATTATTTATTATTATAATAATTTATAAAATTAAGTGGGGAGCATGTTGATAACCTCACTTAATTAAAAATCTCACTTTCAATTTGAAGATGAGGTTGTAAGATTTCATTATTGTCTTGGAAGATAGAAAAATTCGTTTCTCTCCTCAAGTTCTCTATCGGTATTTTCTTCAAGGGTTGAAGAAACTTCATTGATGAGAAGCTTGGAGTTCTGAAGAGTGGTGCTGGAATTGAGGAATTCTTATGAAGAATTAAGAGGTTTGAAGTGTTCACCCCTTTTCATCCTCAATTTGTATCTCAGTTGTTGAACTCACATGAGAATTGGTAACTTGAAGGTTTGATTTTTGGTTGAAGAGTTCACCATATTCAAACTATCTTTACCTTCATTCTCATGTCCACAACCTTCATCTCCTTCCTTTATCCCTCTCCTCTCAACATACCCCCTTAGTTCAAGGAGTCCCACAACTCCGCTACTAAGCCCGAGGATAATCGGGACCCCTCTAAAGGTGGTCCTCGACCTGCTGAGTTCGTGATCAGAGTAGCATCAAAGGATTTTGCAGAGGAGGTTGTTGCGGAGACGAGAAGACGAACATCAAGAAAACGTAAGTTTTCCCTCGTTCTGAGCCTTCTGGTAAATTTACCAGTTGCAATTACTGGTCGGTATACCGGTGTTGCTTACTGGTGTGAAATTTATCGGTGGCTTGCTTAACGCTTTGTTTAAGCGTTTTGGTGTTGCCTCTTCGGTCGACATTTACCGGTCGGGTTTACTGGTGGATGATTTACCGAAGTGGTTGAGTGGTAAATGTTACCGATTTTTCTTTACCGGTGTGATCTTATGAAGATTACTCAACCAGTTTACCAGTCTTGGCTTACCGATATCGATTTACCGGTCCAAGGTTTATCGGTATCGAGTTACCTGTCCTTGTTTACCAGTCTAGTAACTTGCCGGTGTCGGTTTACCAGTGTAAGCTTGGTGTTGCTTACCGGGGTTTACCGGTGGTAGCTTACTGGTCTGGTTTTACCGGTTGTGAATTTACCGGTGTATAATTTATTGGTCGATGCTTGTGAAGCATACCGGCTTGATACACCGAGGTAAATTTATGCTTTTTACCGGTCGAAAGCTTGTGAATCTTTTACCGGTCAAGGCTTATCGGTGTGCCATTTACCGGTGTGAATCCATGAGATTTACCGGTGGCACATCGAGGTACCTTATCGGTTATGCCTTACCGGTCAACCTTAATCGGTTGACTTTATCGGTGGTGTTTACCGGTGGGCATGGCATTTACCGGTGGGCTCGACTGAGAGGAAAATGCTAAATGTTAGATTTTTCTCTCTCCCGTTTGTTTCTTATTGATTGTTGAAGATCCTCAGCCAGCTTAGGATTCTTTTTTGTTGTGCCTCTGGTTGTTTATGACCCCAGTTCCATCAATAATAACGTCATCAACATAAACCAAAAGGAAAATTGTGGACTTGCCTTTGTTGTAAATGAATAAAGATGGTTCAACTATGTTGTGCGTGAAGCCATGAGACAACAGAGCATTCTTCAAGGTAATGTTCCAGGCACAAGATACTTGTTTGAGACCATAGATAGCCTTTGTCAGTTTACACACTTGGGTGGGACAATTCTGATCAACATAACTAGGAGGTTGAACCATGTACACATCTTCCTCAAGTTTTCCATTCAGAAAGGCATTGTGAAAGTCAAGTTGGCGAAGAACCCAACCTCGAGAAACTGCAATGTAGAGGACTACTCGAATCATAGAGGGTTTCACTACAGGACTGAAAGTCTCAAAGAAATCAATACTTGGACTCTAATGAAAACCTTTTGCCACAAGGCGAGATTTGTACCGTTCCACACTACCATTTGTTGCTCACTTAATGCGAAAAACTCATTTGCTACCAACCACATTTTGATTTGGAGAGGTGTTAAGTCTCTGAAAGTGACTTATTTAGGACCCATTTAGCTTAAGAAGATGTACACTTTTAGGTGTTTTTGATAGCATTTAGCCTAAACCTATGCCTAAATATGAGAATGAGAAGAAGGTAGCTAGATTAGGACTTATGCACAATAGGAAAGAAAAGGGTTGAAAACCGAAGGAAAAGAATAAAAAAAACTGCATTGCGACAGCATTGCGAAAACATTGCTGAAGCCGCAATTATTCAAGTGAAAACCGTAAGTTGACTGATCCTTTTCTGTTAATTTCCGTAATTTCAGGGATTCGTTCTTTCTCCTCCATCCATTCTGATATATGACGTTGAAGATTGATGGTTCTCCTTGGCCCAAACGCACCTGCAAACTACTATAAAAGGGGGTCAAAGTCGGAGGTTCAGTCATCATCCGAAAGCGTAGAGTCTTCTCGCAGTCCATCTGTTCTCCTGTTTTTCCTTTGCCGTCTGTTGGTTTGTGAAGCT
Organism: Herpetospermum pedunculosum; assembly: GCA_028017165.1. NCBI lineage: Eukaryota > Viridiplantae > Streptophyta > Magnoliopsida > Cucurbitales > Cucurbitaceae > Herpetospermum > Herpetospermum pedunculosum. The sequence continues at coordinate 30,024,495 of CM051527.1, read as the reverse complement.
CAGCTGTTGGAGTCGATAATCTGATAGGAAGGAGAGGAGATTCTTCTTCTCTCCCGATTGGATTCATCCAAGCAAGGCTGCTCTTTTTGATCCTTCATTCGAGGCGATTGCGACGAAGCTTTCAAGCTGCATTTACTATATTCTGTCTTTCCTTTCTAATTTCCAGCTTTGATAAGTTGTTGTTTCTAGTTTAGTGGTTAATCTACTGCATTTCGTTGCTGTCTGTCTTTGGATTATTTACTTTAAGTTTCCCTTTGTTTGTTCAAACATTCAAAGTAATCAAGTTACAAGTTGTTATTTCACAGTTTCCATCTTCTGCTGCTACGGTTTTGTCTTACTGTTTTGAGTTCATTTCCTTTCTAAGCATGTCTGTTTTATCTTGTATTTCTGTTCTCTATATATCCATGAGTAGCTAAGTCACTTAGGGGCATGCTAATGACAGAACTATAGGCTTAAAAACGTGAACCAAGTATGTAGGATAGCTCTTGAACCATTGATTGTATGTAAGCTTCATCCCACGGGCAATTTCGATTGGCCATCCATTTTGTCCAAAGAACTCCTAACCTCTGGAAGGAGTAAGAGTTCAGAGTCGTATAATCATGCTAGCCTTCCATGGTAACCAGGAAACGGCCTAGGAATAGGCGTTTCCCTAGTACAAACTAAACACTTCTGCTTTAACAAGATGCTTAAGACCTTACTTTGAGTCGAGTAAACTAAAGAATCTAATGCATGGAATCGGACGATACATGAGATAGAGTGAGTTTGATGCATAGAGAGTAGATCCAGTGCTTGGGAATCGTATAAAAATGCCTATAGGATAGTCATTAGTAGCCCTTAATTCTCCATTTACACACTTTCGCTGTTATTCAATTGCGGTAAAATTGCGGTGTCCGCAATTCTGCTAAGTACCATTCTGTTTAGCTGTTTTCTTCTTCGTTTATTAATTCCATCTCTTATCTTCTGAGTCTAATTTCAACTTGCATTTGTTTATGTTGCATTCCTTTACACATTCAGCAAAAATTAGATAATTAAAAACCAATTTTACCCCATCAAATCCACCCCTTCTTCCTTAACAAATACACTTCATGAATAGCTAAAAATGAGTCTCTGTGGAAAAAACGAATGAAATATACTTACTACTTGCTGTGAGACCATGTATGCTTGCATGTTCTGAGTGCTCTCTCTACCCTCTTGCTTAGTTATCTTTAACACATTGAGCACGCAACAAGTTTTTGGCGCCGCTGCCGTGGACTTATTTTTAAGCGAAAACGAAGTTTGTTAAGTTTGAAAAACCAAGTTTATTGTCTATTGAAACTAATCTACTTTTCATTTCTTTTGCAGGTACTATTGGGTTAGTTTATGAGTGAGCCTTCAAGTAGTGATCTAGAGTTCAATCCTGAGCCTGAGAGACTACTTAGAGCTAGAAACAAAGCAAAGAAACGACTCTTTAAACAACCTCCTATACCTCAAACCATACCTGAAATCGAAGAAATGGACGATATAGTTCCAAATCCGGTACCTGTCATTCGCAACCCCATCGAAATAGCGAATGACAAGAATAGTTCCATTCTTTCATATTTAGTACCTATGCCTGGGGAGCTGAACCCCAGCATAATCCGTCCTGAGATCACTGCCAACTCATTCGAGTTAAAGCCAGTGATGTTCCAAATGTTGTCCACTGTGGGACAATTCTTTGGAATAGAAAATGAGGACCCCCACAACCATCTTAGGAACTTCTTAGGAGTCAGTGATACCTTCATTATCCCTGGAGTGTCCCAAGAGGCTTTAAGGCTATATTTGTTCCCTTATTCTTTGAGGGACAAAGCCAAAACATGGTTGAACTCATTACCCTCTGGATCTGTCCGCAATTGGACAGATTTAGCAGAAAAATTCCTAGTCAAATACTTCCCACCTGATAGGAATTCTACCTTTCATGATGACATAGTTAAGTTTAAACAAGCTGATAATGAGTCTCTTCACGAAGCTTGGACTAGATTCAAAGATCTTCTTCTTAAATGTCCACATCATGGCATTCCATGGTGTATCCAAATAGAGGTCTTTTTCAAAGGATGCAACCCCAGCACTAGGCAAGTCTTAAATTCATCTGCTGGTGGTTCCATGTTGTCCAAGAGTTACAACGAGGCCTATGAGATCTTGGAGAAGATCTCAGCATCTCACTGTAGGTGGTCAGATGATCCAGTTGAGCCAACTAGAGCTCAAGACAAGGATGCTCTAAGCGCCATGAGCACCCAAATAAACGCCCTGACCAACCTAGTTAAGCAAATGGCTCAGGCCAATCTCCAAACCAGTGCCAATACCGCCACAGCCATGTCAATGGGCACCCAACCAAGTCAAGGCGAGGCACTTATCTGTGGATTCTGTGGGGAAGGGCACCCATACGAATAGTGCCCTGGGAATCCATCCTCAGTCTGCTATGTTGGGAGCCAGCAGCAGCCTAGGAACAACCCCTGTTCCAACACATACAACCCTGGTTGGAGGAACCACCCAAACCTGTCATGGGGTGGCCAACAAAATGCTAACCAAAATCCTAACCAACCTAGACCGAGTGGAACACCTGGTTTCACTCCCCAACATAATCAGTCAATGTACCAAAAACCTTACAACCAACCTGTAGGATCTTCTGTAGAAAACTTACTCAAGGAATATATAGCTAAGAATGATGCTACGCTTCAAAGCCAACAAGCTACTCTTAGGAGCCTAGAGAACCAAATAGGCCAATTGGCCAATGAACTCAAGAGTAGGCCCCAAGGTAGACTTCCTGCTGACACCGAGGTGCCAAGGAGAGATGGTAAAGAACAAGTTCAAGCAATTGAACTTAGAAGTGGCAGACCCTTGGTGAGCAACACAAAGGACACACCAAAGAGAGTAGAGAACACTGAGTCTAGTGCTCCACTGGAGTCTCTGCCAAACCAAGGTCCACCACCAACTAGCACATCAGGAGCTAGGTTAGAGCCAATTATTGAGGAGATAGAAGAAATTCCAAGGCCTCCACCTATCCTAAAGCGCCCTGACGTGCCTGCATATGTGCCACCACCTCCATACCCTCGAAGGCTTAAGAAGAAGCAGGAACAGGAAGTCCATTTTAATAAATTCTTAGAAATTCTTAAGCAAGTGCATGTTAACATTCCTTTTGTAGAAGTTTTACAGTCTATGCCTTCTTATGTAAAGTTTTTGAAGGATATTATTACTAACAAAAAAATAATTGGTGAGTTTGAAACAGTAAACCTCACTGAGGAGTGCAGTGCCATACTCCAAAACAAGTTGCCCAAGAAGGAGAAGGATCCTGGTTCCTTCACCTTACCTGTAGAACTTGGAGGCAAGCACGTGGGCAGAGCGCTTTGTGACCTGGGCGCCAGCATAAACCTCATGCCCCTGTCCCTATTCCGCCAGTTGGGAATAGGAGAAGCACGTCCAACCACTGTCACCTTACAATTAGCAGACAGATCCATTGCATATCCAGAAGGTAAAATTGAGGATATTTTAGTAAAGGTTGACAAATTTATTTTCCTTGCAGATTTCATTATCCTGGATTATGAAGCAGACAAGGAGGTCCCCATCCTGCTAGGCAGACCATTTCTAGCCACAGGTAGGGCACTTATAGACGTCCAAAAAGGTGAGCTCACTATGAGGGTTCACGATGAAGAGGTGAAATTTAGTGTGTATAAAGCTTTAAGGTATCCCTCTGACCTTGAATCCTGTGCTAGTATGGACGTTGTTGATTCTTTAATGGAAGAACAATTAGAGCATGTATTATTAACCAAGCATGCTAATGATTATGTACAGTTAGATGTAGCTGACTTGAATGTATCTGACATAATGGATATGCCTGTAGATAAACCACAACATGTATGTATGAATATAGACCTAACTGATAGACCTGTGAATCCTTTAAAGCCATCCATTGAGCATCCACCTGTTTTAGAACTGAAACCACTACCCACTCACCTCAAGTATGCATATCTAGGAAGTAATGAAACTCTGCCTGTTATCATTTCTTCTAAATTAAGTGAAGAGCATGAGGTTGAACTGATTTTACTGCTTAAGCAACATAGGAAGGCTATAGCATGGACTATTGCTGATATTCGAGGCATTAGCCCTTCTTATTGCATGCACAAAATTATACTAGAGGAAGAGCACACACCTAGGGTAGATCACCAACGTAGGCTAAATCCCTCTATGAAAGAGGTAGTCAAGAAGGAAATAATAAAATGGTTAGATGCAGGAGTGATCTTCCCAATAGCTAGTAGCCAATGGGTGAGCCCTATCCAATGTGTACCTAAAAAGGGGGGAATGACTGTGGTAGTCAATGAGAACAACGAACTAATTCCAACTAGGACTGTCACAGGATGGAGAGTGTGCATGGATTACAGGAAATTAAATAAAGAAACTAAAAAAGACCACTTCCCTCTACCATTCATTGACCAGATGTTAGACAGAATAGCTGGTAGAGCCTACTATTGTTTCTTAGATGGTTATTCTGGCTATAATCAGATTACTATAGATCCTAAGGACCAAGAGAAGACTACCTTCACTTGCCCTTTTGGAACTTTTGCCTTTCGCAGAATGCCTTTTGGCTTATGCAATGCACCGGCAACTTTCCAAAGGTGCATGATGGCAATCTTCTCTGAGTTGGATGAGTCCATGATAGAAATATTCATGGATGACTTCTCAGTCTTTGGGGACTCATTTACAAACTGTCTAGAAAACCTAGGACAAGTCCTGGCTAGGTGTGAGGAGACCAACCTAGTCCTCAATTGGGAAAAGTGCCATTTCATGGTGGATGAAGGGATTGTCTTAGGTCATAGAGTGTCAAGAGCTGGAGTGGAGGTCGATAGGGCCAAAATAGAGATCATAGAGAAGTTGGTAGAGCCTCAGAATGTCAAGGCCATTAGGAGTTTCTTAGGGCATGCTGGCTTCTACAGAAGGTTCATCAAGGACTTTTCTAAGATAGCCAAGCCTCTATGTGAGCTTCTAGAGCTAAATAGGCCATTCATCTTCTCTAAGGACTGTTTAGTAGCTTGGACCACCCTTAAGAAAGCACTAGTTACAGCACCTGTTATAGTAGGGCCAGATTGGGATCTCCCATTCGAGATGTTATGTGATGCTAGTGACTATGCTGTAGGGGTCATGTTAGGACAGAAAATTGACAAGCTAACACATCCTGTATATTATGCTAGTAAGACCTTGAATGAGGCTCAATGTAATTATACAACTACTGAGAAAAAGATGCTTGCTGTAGTGTTTGCTTGTGAGAAATTCAGGAACTATATTGTAGGCACTAGGACAATTGTATACACTGACCATTCTGCCTTGAAATATCTTATGAGGAAGGCTGATGCTAAGCCTAGGTTGATTAGGTGGGTGTTATTGCTGCAGAAGTTTGATTTGGACATTCGAGACAAGAAGGGATGTGAAAATGTGGTTGCAGATCACCTTTCTCGATTGCAGCACAATTGCGGAAAAATTGCGGATCCCGCAATTTCTGATGCTTTTATTGATGAACATGTCTTTGTTTTGACTCATCGTGATAACGATGAGGAACCTTGGTTTGCTGACATTGCTAACTTCCGTGCATCACAGGTATTACCAGTTTTCAAGGGAGGACAAGAGAAGAAGAGGTTCCTTCATGAAGCAAGGAAATTCATCTGGGATGACCCCACCCTTTACAGAACCTGTGCTGATGGCTTGCTGAGGAAGTGTGTTTCAGCTGCTGAAGCGAAGTCTGTGCTGCAGCACTGTCACGCAGCTCCTTATGGTGGACACTTTGGTGGCCAAAGAACAGCTGCAAAGGTATTTCAGAGTGGCTACTATTGGCCAACAATCTTCAAGGATGCCCACAACTATGCCCACAGCTGTGATGAATGCCAAAGAACAGGTAACCTCAGTCGAAAGGATGAGATGCCCCTCACCTACATCTTAGAGTTGGAGCTCTTTGATGTGTGGGGCATTGACTTCATGGGGCCATTCCCTCCATCATCAGGTAACCTCTACATATTAGTAGCAGTGGACTATGTGTCCAAGTGGGTAGAAGCCAAGGCATGTCCTAATAATGATGCTAAAACAGTCACCAACTTCTTGCATAGGCACATTTTTACTAGGTTTGGGACACCTCGTGCCATCATTAGTGATGAGGGGTCACATTTCATTAACAAGGCTATGGAGAGAGTGTTGGCTAAATATAACATTAGACATAGAGTAGCCACTCCCTATCACCCACACTCGAATGGACAGGCTGAAATTTCAAATAGGGAAATTAAGAACATCCTAGAAAAAGTAGTCAAACCTAATAGGAAGGACTGGTCCTTCAAGCTTGAGGATGCACTTTGGGCTTATAGGACAGCATATAAGACACCTCTAGGAATGTCTCCTTATAGGCTGGTATATGGCAAGGCTTGTCACTTACCACTTGAGTTAGAGAATAAGGCATTTTGGGCCATGAAGGAATTGAATTTTTGTGTAAAAGATGCAGGAACACTAAGGTCTTTACAATTACATGAGCTTGATGAGCTTAGACATATGGCCTATGAAAATGCTAAGATGTATAAGGAAAAGACCAAGATTTGGCATGATAGTAGACTTAGAGTTAAGGACTTTAAGAAGGGTCAACTTGTATTGTTGTTTAACTCACGGTTGAAGCTATTTCCAGGGAAACTTAAGTCTAGATGGTCAGGTCCATTTGTGATTACTAATGTGTTTGTTCATGGTGCCATAGAGATAAAAAACTTGCAGCAAGGCCAACCATTTATGGTTAATGGTGCGAGGTTGAAGCACTACTATGAGGAAGGAGATGTGAAGACTCTCTCGGCCTTCCTCTTGACTGAAGCATGAAAAGAGAACGAGAGAGGACGAGTGATTACTGTGCTCGTCAACATAAGGCTCATGCCTTAGTTTATTTTTTGCAAATTTCCGGTTATCGTTTGGGTGTTTTGTTGTGTGATTTTAATTTCGAATTTGATGTTAATTTTATTTCTTTTTGCAGGGAATTAATAGAGGGAATCAAGGAGAGGAAATCCAGCTTTAAAAATCAAGAAACGATCGAGCCAAATAAAAGATACGAACGAGCAAAGTTTGCCATTTGGATAAAAAAGAATCCCTACAATTGCGCTGGAATTGCAGGATCCGCAAAAAAATAGCCGTTGGGATTTAGCCGTTGCCTTCATATCCGTTAGAAGGCGCTCGATCGATACGATTCTCTCATTCTCTGATTTCCAAGAAAACTGAGATTCTCTCCATCTTTGATCCTTCTCTCCAAACCTCCAAGATTCGACAATGGTGTCCACAAGGGCTGAAAGATCCGCAGCCAAGAAGAAGGCTGATGACGTAGCTGAAGCGGCTGCGAGGGAAGCACTTCTGACTCTTGCAGATGATGGTGCTGTACGCACCGGACCTCTTCCCAAACTTCCGATCCGTAGGAAGAAGTGGAGGGTTGTCACAGAAATCCCTGCTGGCCCTTCTGAACCAGCGGGCACGCCCAAGAAGCGCCGGTGGAGTGTCGAGACGGCCGCCGGACCAAGCACAGCGAAGACTCCCTCTGTGGGGAGTCAAGAAACGGATCGTGCGTCCCACGAGTCAACCAAGAAGGGTTCGACGCCATCTGCCTCACCCGCGCACAGCCCTTCACCATCTGAACCAGTGCGTAGCCCAGAGCTTTCATCATCACCGCCGGCACAGAGCCCTGAGACGCCGTCTTCACCACTGAATTCCGTGCACACGCCTACAGCAGAGCAGAGTGCCACACCTTCGCACACGCCTCCACGGCCTGACCCTGAATTCCCCTATGGGGAGTACCAGGAATCCACTCAGGGCAGTGGGGAAGACGAGGTCTTCTCGCCTGCAAGGGAAGCTAGCCCAGAGAGTCCTGCACAGCAGGATGATTCCATGGAAGAGACGCTGGGGGCATGCCTGCAGCAGATCAACATTGAGGCGCAGCTCAAGAAGAAGAAGGCCAAGATTGTCAAGGCCAAGCGATCCAAGAGGCTGAAGAGGAAGAAGGCTAAAAGGGCACCTTCAGCAGACAAAGAGAGCACTGAGCCTTCGCTCAAACGACTCAAGGTTGAGGCTGCCGAGTCAGCCAAGCCATCAGATAAGGGGAAGGCCAAGCTCTACCCTGAAGATGAGCCTCAGTCAGTGAGGTATGTTTCATCTGATGCTGAGTCCAGGGGCGTTGAGCTGAGGAAGAGGGAGTTGCTGCACGAGAAAGGCTTCCTCGACCGACCTGCTGACTTGCCGCAGTTCTTGCGCGCAGGAGTGATCAACCACGGCTGGGAGGAATTTTGCAGACCGCCCAATCCAGCCTACACGAGCATGGTGTATGATTTCTACGCCAATGTGCTCAGCCCTGAGGATGGCATGTCTGTGGTCAGAGGGGTAGAAGTGGATTTCTCAGCCAAGGCCATCAACGAAGCCTATGGTCTCAAGGGCCAAACACATACAGATTATGCACGGATTGTTGATGAGCCTACTGAGGCTGTTCTGGAAGAGGCCATTCGGACCATTGGCCAGCCTGAAGCTTCCTGGACCGTGTCACGCAATGGGAGGCACACTCTCATGAGTGCCAACCTCACGGCTAAGGAGGCTGTTTGGTTTGCGTTCGTGAGAAGGAGATTGTCCCCAGTGACTCACGAGACTACAATCAACCAGAGCCGATCGCTGCTGGTGTATGCGATTATGAGAGGTCTCACGATCAACGTGGGAGAAGTCATCACTGCTGCTATTGCTGAGTGCGCCAAGAAAGGTAAGGGACCACTGTTTTTCCCTAACACCATAACCAAGCTATGTTTGCTTGCAGGAGTCCCCACCGAGCGCATGGAGCAGCAAATGGCTTACACGGGCCACTTGGAGTTGCCTGCTAGCCTGAGGCTGAGGAGAAAGGGGAATATGGAGTATGAACTGGATAGGCTGGCTGCTGATCAGTCCCTATCCATGGCCTGCCTAATGGATATGCAGAGGAGAATGGCTCAATGGGCCACGTATGCGCAGGCACGGGACAAAGAGGTTGCAGACCAGCTAGGCTGCATCTTCCCTGACTTCCCCACCAATCTCCTGACTCCATGGGTGCCTCCACGACCACGGCAACCTGATGAGGATGACGACGTTTGAGTGCTGGTTTGAAGTGCACTGAAGGGAGTATTGCTGTTCCCTTAGAAAAAAAAAAACAATTTTCTGCTTTCTGATAATCATGTGAACTTTGCTGTTTTTAGTCCAATTTTGATCTGTTTTAGATGCTTCGTTTTATGTTTTTTCTTTTGCTCAGTATAGTCTGATGTTAGCTGACTAGGTAGGTTAGTTTAGTTTTATTTTTAGACAGCTTGAGTGACTGGAAAAAGCATGCTTAGGGGCCTTAATCAATGTTATATCTGCCCTGAATTGATTGCGAAATAATTGCGGTACCCGCAATTTTTATGACTGAAAGCATGTTTTGGACTGTTTGTTTAGCTAGGCTGTGATCTGTTTAAATTCTATCTTTTGCTGCTCACATGACTACCTTATATAGCTTATCTAAATGCATGCTGGATGAGTGTCATAGGACACCCTTTGATAGTTTAAATCAACCTCTAAAAAGCTCAGCATGCACAGCTTTAAGCCCTTAACTGTCTGGTTTTTTTTAAAATTACTGCTGCTGTGATATTTTCTTTTAAATGTTCTGTCTATGCCTAGGGCTTTTAGATTCTCTTTGTTTTACCTTAGACTAGATGCTTTTAGGATAGTTTGGGGGTGTGCCACCTCAGACACTCATTGGGGACAATGAGTAGTTGAAGTTTGGGGGAGGCCACCCTAGGCCTAGGAACATTCCTCTCTCCCTTAGAAACATAAGCATTCTTCTTCTCCTTTACAAAAAATGATGAACTGAAAAAAAAAATAGAATAAAGAGGGGGGTCTCTCTTAGGTTGCTAAGTAATCAGTGCCAAGTGTGTGACCCACAAGTGGCATTGCATCAAAAGGCAACCAAAGGAGAGGCCCCACCTAAGTAAGAAAAAAAGGGAAAAGAATAGGGAAGAAGAATGTATACCTAGGAGTTATAACTTTGTGGCTTAGGTGTCCTATTTAAAAAGAACTCTGATCCTCAATTAGCTAAGCACAAAGTTGTAACTTGTAGGGTTGTTTAGGGAGATGAGTGTTTTTCCAATGTAGTGATGCCAGGGTTTAGGTTGTTCTTTAAAGTACTACTGTCACCGTTAAAACTAAGACTGGCATGACTCTAAGGAATCCTAGACACATTAAAAGTAAAGCTAGAAGCATGTACTGAGTCTGAGGTAAAGCTAGGCAGAATTTGAAACCTTAGGGATAGTGGCATGATATGACAAAAGCAAATAGATCAGTTGTAGGAAGTTAATAAAAGCAGGTGAGTGTTAGGCAGGCGAAGTCAGAAGAAGCTAGATAAGAGGGTAGTTTTAAACTAAGGAGTGTGTCACAGGACAGCAGTGCTATAGATAGGGATATAAGGGAGTCAGTAAGTGGTTAAAGAGGAAGAAACAGCAGCCTAGGTAAGTCCTTAGTGTGCTTGAGGACAAGCAAAACCTTAAGTTTGGGGGTGTGTTAAGTCTCTGAAAGTGACTTATTTAGGACCCATTTAGCTTAAGAAGATGTACACTTTTAGGTGTTTTTGATAGCATTTAGCCTAAACCTATGCCTAAATATGAGAATGAGAAGAAGGTAGCTAGATTAGGACTTATGCACAATAGGAAAGAAAAGGGTTGAAAACCGAAGGAAAAGAATAAAAAAAACTGCATTGCGACAGCATTGCGAAAACATTGCTGAAGCCGCAATTATTCAAGTGAAAACCGTAAGTTGACTGATCCTTTTCTGTTAATTTCCGTAATTTCAGGGATTCGTTCTTTCTCCTCCATCCATTCTGATATATGACGTTGAAGATTGATGGTTCTCCTTGGCCCAAACGCACCTGCAAACTACTATAAAAGGGGGTCAAAGTCGGAGGTTCAGTCATCATCCGAAAGCGTAGAGTCTTCTCGCAGTCCATCTGTTCTCCTGTTTTTCCTTTGCCGTCTGTTGGTTTGTGAAGCTCAGCTGTTGGAGTCGATAATCTGATAGGAAGGAGAGGAGATTCTTCTTCTCTCCCGATTGGATTCATCCAAGCAAGGCTGCTCTTTTTGATCCTTCATTCGAGGCGATTGCGACGAAGCTTTCAAGCTGCATTTACTATATTCTGTCTTTCCTTTCTAATTTCCAGCTTTGATCAGTTGTTGTTTCTAGTTTAGTGGTTAATCTACTGCATTTCGTTGCTGTCTGTCTTTGGATTATTTACTTTAAGTTTCCCTTTGTTTGTTCAAACATTCAAAGTAATCAAGTTACAAGTTGTCATTTCACAGTTTCCATCTTCTGCTGCTACGGTTTTGTCTTACTGTTTTGAGTTCATTTCCTTTCTAAGCATGTCTGTTTTATCTTGTATTTCTGTTCTCTATATATCCATGAGTAGCTAAGTCACTTAGGGGCATGCTAATGACAGAACTATAGGCTTAAAAACGTGAACCAAGTATGTAGGATAGCTCTTGAACCATTGATTGTATGTAAGCTTCATCCCACGGGCAATTTCGATTGGCCATCCATTTTGTCCAAAGAACTCCTAACCTCTGGAAGGAGTAAGAGTTCAGAGTCGTATAATCATGCTAGCCTTTCATGGTAACCAGGAAACGGCCTAGGAATAGGCGTTTCCCTAGTACAAACTAAACACTTCTGCTTTAACAAGATGCTTAAGACCTTACTTTGAGTCGAGTAAACTAAAGAATCTAATGCATGGAATCGGACGATACATGAGATAGAGTGAGTTTGATGCATAGAGAGTAGATCCAGTGCTTGGGAATCAGATAAAAATGCCTATAGGATAGTCATTAGTAGCCCTTAATTCTCCATTTACACACTTTCGTTGTTATTCAATTGCGGTAAAATTGCGGTGTCCGCAATTCTGCTAAGTACCATTCTGTTTAGCTGTTTTCTTCTTCGTTTATTAATTCCATCTCTTATCTTCTAAGTCTAATTTCAACTTGCATTTGTTTATGTTGCATTCCTTTACACATTCAGCAAAAATTAGATAATTAAAAACCAATTTTACCCCATCAAATCCACCCCTTCTTCCTTAACAAATACACTTCATGAATAGCTAAAAATGAGTCTCTGTGGAAAAAACGAATGAAATATACTTACTACTTGCTGTGAGACCATGTATGCTTGCATGTTCTGAGTGCTCTCTCTACCCTCTTGCTTAGTTATCTTTAACACATTGAGCACGCAACAAGAGGACTCAACCATTTGCCACATCTAATTTCGCATAAGTGCAGAGAACCCAAGATCCATTGTTGCTTTCCAGACTGGAGTGGCAATGGCATCAGCTACACGGGTCGGTTCAGTTATCCGGCAGTCAGTACGAGCGACAGTCATCCATGCTTTAGGCTTAAAGACACCAACCTTAACACGTGTGACCATAGGATGAGTGGATTGTACTGAAGAGATAGGAGAAACAGAAGTACTGGAGACATCAGGGAGATGAGGGAATAGAGGCAACTCTATATATTTTCTATATTGAATAATACAGAAAATGAGAGAATTGACCTGAAGGGAGATGAAGGAATATAGGCAACTCTTTGTATTTTCTATATTGAATAATGAAGAGATTACAATGTCTTTATATTGGAAACCCTAGGGTTAGGGTTTTGACCTAATTAGCATATCTACCTAATTAGACAATATATAATACACGTGGCACAAGTCAATATAAAAGACAATAATTACAAGAAATATGTAAATACTATATTTCCTTAATAAGTAAGTATAGTTACTTTATTGGTGTGGGTTATAATAATCGTGGGTCAAATGTAGAGAGAATTATAATAATTAAGTCCACCCAACTTCAAATCGGTGTTCCAAACGCCCCTAAGTCGTATGTCTCTATTTGCTGCATAATTGCATGGCTACCTCCAAGGGCGAATCTACGAAGGACCAGGGGCACGTGCCCTGAACTTGACCAATTTAGTGTCCTAGGTTTGTTGCTATTGGCCCTGCCCACCCTCTCTTACCTCTTTGTTGTCCCGCGTTCGAATTTTAGAATTTTTTATTTTTAATTGTGGTTTTCAATTATCCCTGTAACGACCCGACTTTTTATGACATCACTATAGGGCCGTTACTAAGAGCACGACGTCATAAAACTCGATAAATAACTTGAAACTTTATTTTAGAAATAATGAAATCAAAATATAAAGTCCAAAACCGCAAATACATTTAATTTGGGATCCCAATGAAAACATAAAAAAAAACAATTAAATAAGTTCCTTCGAAATAAAATTTAAAACCAAAACTACTTATTCTAATAAATAGCAAAAATCGTTGGACTAACTCAATTAATTAATAAAATAATCAATAAAAGTGGAAGCTCTGACTCCACGTGTCCCATGACATCATCAACCGATCACCTCGTCAAGCGCCTTATACGTCCTTAGTATTACCTGAAAAAAAAAAGTTTTAGAAAAGAGTTAGTATTTTAAATAAAATACTCAGTAAGTAATCCCACTACTGGGGTCAGGTTATGCAATCACATGCAACATGAACTGACTAAGACTTTAACTAGTGGGACCTAATCCTGACTGTAAATTTTCTGTTATGGCCACCTGAGTGAATAATTAACCCAATCCGGCAATAATTCTCACAACTACTCGGTATAGTAGACTCCTCTGGAGACTCACCCCTATTGATGGTTAGTTGGCTAGTTAGTAGAGCAAAGCCTCAGTCTACTAGGTACCAACATGACTAGGGGGATGGGTATAAATGTCACTAAATTATCCCGACTGAAAAATTTAACATGCAATAATGAGGTCCCACAACAAACATGTTCAACATGATAAACAGAACATGACAATCTCATAACTTTCATCATAATTCTCTCTTCCAACATCATACACCATCTATCTAACATCCAACATAATCAGAGAACTTCATCAACATAACATAAGCTCTCAGAGCCTCATACATAAATTCAAAACATTCACATAAAATTGAATCAGATATCAACCACATATATTCAATATTCAACGGACAACTATTCAACATCTTCACATTCAATTAAGTTTCAACAAACAATCAGAAAATTTCCCAACCTAGCCCGTAGGCTGACCAGCAGTAAGGTCACTTACCTTTAAGCGAAGCTCAACGAATATTAAAGTCGCTTACGAAAATTCTTGGTCTCAACCTACAATAATTTGCAACGTTTAATACGACTTTTGAGATAGTAAGGGTCGTGTAAAAATTCGCCAAAAAGTTACATAAAGTTTACCTACTCAAAACTCGGCTCGCCCTCACTCTTAGGCTAAGAAGGTGTTCTAACCCGAAGTTGATCTCAACACCCAAAATGGGGAGGTTCCTAAGGTTTAGACAATTTTGGACAATTGAACAATTTCCAACTTAGATATTAAAAACTTATAACATTTAGAAAGAATTCGAAAGGAAATTGGAGCATCGTTACTCACCGAATATCACTGCGACGTCGTCAATCTTGACTCGACAGCAAGCCTAAAGCCTCAAAACTCACAATTTCGGCGCTGGAATGGAAAGGGTATTAAATTTTAGGGCTGAACATAACGTAATTGAAACTAACTAAATCGAAAACAAAAGAGATTTGAGTTAGAATCGAAGCTCACCCAAAAATACAATGACGGACGAAGGAGGGGCGACAGAGAGGTGAAGAAGAACGGCGTGCAGAGCGACGACGGCGTTCGACTAGGCGGCGACGGCGTGCGGTGGGCGACGGCGTGACGGAAAGGGAAAGATCAGAGTTGAGATAGAGAATGATGGTTGAGCGAGAGAGGGAATTGAGAGGGAGAGAACTGGGGTAAGGGTAAAGGTGAGGGAGAAAGGAAATTCGTAAGGGGGAGGGGGCGGCAAACTCCAGATTGGAAAAGAAGATTACTTTAAAAAAAAGTTCTATCTATAATATTATTAATAATAATATGATATTATTATTATTATTAAAAGATATATATATATATATATATATATATATATATATATATATATATATATATGACTTCAACACTAAGCCCAAATTCTTTTTAAGCTCAAATTTCATATGACCAACCCACTTAAATCGACTATCAAACCCGATAGCCAAAGCGAGCATAGCTCAGCTGGCATATGTATCAGTTGACGACCACGAGGTCTGTGGTTCGAATCCCCCCACCCCAATGTAATCAAAAAAAAAAAAAAAAAAAAGACTATCAAACCCGATAGAATAAAAGTTAAATAATTTCTCTTACCTGGAGTTCGGGTCGTTACAATCTTCCCTCCTTAAGAACTTTTGTCCCCGAAAGTTCCTCTAGAATGATGTTGTGCACGTTCGGGGCTAGCCGACACATGATCTGACTTCCTCTTCTGACTTGAGAAATAATTTGTCCCTACAGGTGCTCGAGACTCCCCTGATGCACGATTATCAATCAAAATTGTCTCGCGGAGGGCCGCGGCATAATCTGGTGGAGCGAGAGCCGCCACGATGCCTTGGACCTCCTTCCTCAGACCCATAATGAAGCGTTCAGCTTTTGCAACTTCTGTAGCCACTAACTTCGGGGCGAAACGGGACAACCTGCTAAACTCCACCTCGTACTGCCACTAACTTCGGGGCGAAACGGGACAACCTGCTAAACTCCACCTCGTACTCAGCCACAGACCGACTTCCTTGCTTGAGGTGCAAGAACTCTGCTTGCTTCCTATATTGAGTTACCGGCGGGAAATATTTTTGGTAAAATGCTTCTTTAAACTATGACCAGGTCACCGGACCTCTGCTAGTATCGATCGACCTCTCGGCTGACTCCCACCAGTGAGCATTGTCTATTAGCACGAAGGCTTCACACTGCACCTTCTGCTCCTCCAGGCATCTCATATAATGGAAAATTGTCTCAATGGACGACAACCATATCTCTGCTTTAGTCGGATCTGCCAACGACCCATTGAAGGAACGTGGGTCGTATTTCCTGAAGTCTAGCAAATGTCTCGCCTCTTCTGACATACCCCTCTGGTCCCGATTCACTTGACCCATCTGGTTGGCGACTGCCGTTTATATCAACGTTTGCATGGCCTCCATCATCGTCGCCGTTAGTATAGCTTCTACTTGCTGAGTTATAGGTGTGTTCTCATTCTGGACACCTGGTTGAGTTGTGGGCGTCAGTCCCACTGGTGAGCTCTCAATCTGGTTGTCTGTTTGAGTCGAGGGTATTTGTCCTACTCGTGTCTCATCAGCCTGGTTACTTGACTGAACCTTATCAGACTTACCCCGCTTGTTAGTGCCTTTCTTTCGTGGATTACTTGACTGACCTTTACCAATTTGACCTCGTCGTTTGACTAAATCTTTGTTATGTGCCATAACCTACCTATTATGACTCAACCACTCTATCAAATCATCAATCAAGACAACAGTAACTATTAATGCATTAAACTATTCAAAATCATTCAAATGTCATCTTTCTTAAAGCTTGTTAAAACTGAACATACCTGGCGATGACAAAGGACCCGTTGATGAGTCATGGGAACATTTAGGGCTTACGATGTAAGCCAGTCTACAGAACCTAAAACTTAGGCTCTGATACCAGCTGTAACGACCCGACTTTTTATAACATCACTATAGGGTCGTTACTAAGAGCACGACGTCATAAAACTCGATAAATAACTTGAAACTTTATTTTAGAAATAATGAAATCAAAATATAAAGTCCAAAACCGCAAATACATTTAATTTGGGATCCCGATGAAAACATATAAAAAACAATTAAATAAGTTCCTTCGAAATAAAATTTAAAACCAAAACTACTTGTTCTAATAAATATCAAAAATTGTTGGACTGACTCAATTAATTAATAAAATAATCAATAAAAGTGGAAGCTCTGACTCCACGTGTCCCATGACATCATCAACTGATCACCTCGTCAAGCGCCCGATACGTCCTTAGTATTACCTGAAAAAAAAAGTTTTAGAAAAGAGTGAGTATTTTAAATAAAATACTCAGTAAGTAACCCCACTACTGGGTCAGGCTATGCAATCACATGCAACATGAACTGACCAAGACTTTAACTAGTGGGACCTAACTGTAAATTTTCTGTTATGGCCACCTGAGTGAACAATTAACCCAATCCCGCAATAACTCTCACAACTACTCGGTATAGTAGACTCCTCTGGAGACTCACCCCTACTGATGGTTAGTTGGCATCCAGTTAGTGGAGAAAAGCCCCAGTCTACTAGGTACCAACATGACTAGGGGGATGGGTATAAATGTCACTAAATTATCCTGACTCAAAAAATGTAGCATGCAATAATGAGATCCCACAACAAACATGTTCAACATGATAAACGGAACATGAGAATCTCATAACTTTCATCATAATTCTCTCTTCCAACATCATACACCATGTATCTAACATCCAACATAATCAGAGTACTTCATCAACATAACATAAACTCTCAGAGCCTCATACAGAAATTAATAACATTCACATAAAATCGAATCAGATATCAACCACATATATTCAATATTCAACGAACAATTATTCAACATCTTCACATTCAATTAAGTCTCAACAAACAATCAGAAAATTTCCCAACCTAGCCCGTAAACTGACCAGCAATAAGGTCACTTACCTTTAAGCGAAGCTCAACGAATATTAAAGTCGCTTACGAAAAATTCTTGGTCTCAACCTACAATAATTTGCAACGCTTAATACGACTTTTGAGATAGTAAGGGTGGTGTAAAAATTCGCCCAAAAAGTTACATAAAGTTTACCTACTCAAAACTCGGCTTGACGTCACTCCTAGGCTAAGAAGGTGTTCCAACCCGAAGTTGGTCTCAACACCTAAAATGGGGAGGTTCCTAAGGTTTAGACAATTTTGGACATTTGAACAATTTCCAACTTATATATTAAAAAATTATAACATTTAGAAAAAATTCGAAAGGAAATTGGAGCCTCGTTACCCACTGAATATCACTGCGACGTCGTCAATCTTAATTGGACAACACGCCTAAAGCCTCAAAACTCACAATTTCGGCACTGGAATGGAATGGGTATTAAATTTTATGGTTGAACATAACGTAATTGGAACTAACTAAATCGAAAACGAAAACGAAAGGGATTTGAGTTAGAATCGAAGCTCACCCAACAATACAATGACGGACGAAGGAGAGGCGACAAAGAGGTGAAGGAGAGCGGCGTGCAGAGCGACGACGGTGTTCGGCTAGGCGGCAGTGGCGTGCGGTGGGCGACGACGTGACGAAAAGGAAAGGTCAGAGTTGAGATAGAGAATGATGGTTGAGCGAGAGAGGGAATTGAGAGGGAGAGAACTGGGGTAAGGGTAAAGGTGATGGAGAAAGGAAATTTGTAAGGGAGAGGGGGTCGCGGACTCCAGATTGGAGAAGAAGATTACTAAAAAAAAAGTTCTTTTATATATATATATATATTAATAATAATATTATTATTATTATTCTTATTATTATTTTTTTATTTTTTTATTATTGTGTTTTTTAATACATTCAAAACAATAATCTTAGTTGACTTCAACACTAAGGCTCTGTTTGGGATTGCGGTGACTTCGAAAATAATTGCTTCTAGCTGTGCTTTTAGAAAAATCAGCTGTACTCAGAAGTAAATAAGTGTTTGGTAAATTTCAATTTTAAACCTAAAAAAAAATAGGTGGTAATGTTTGGTAAACTAATACCGAATTTGGGAGATTTAACTATAATGACCAAAATAGACATATAATTTCAAAGAATTAAAAACAAAATTTAATATAATAATTAAAATTACAAATTATAATTTTTTTAATTAAATTTATTTTGATAAAATGATGTGAGAAATAATTTTTATTATTTCAAATTTAATTAAAAAAATATATAAGAAAAATAAATTAATGTTAATTTATTTTTAATTTTAATTTTATCCACCCTTTTAAATTACTAGATATATTATTTCAATAAAATTATAGAACAAAAAGATAGAATTGTTTTTAGAAAAAGTTTCCAAAAAAATAGAGTTGAAAGTAGGAAAAAAAAATGGATGAATTTGTTTTTGACGAATGGATCGTGGGAGAAGATGGAAGTTATGGAAGGATAAAATAGGAATTATAAAAGTTAGTTGGAAAAGACACTAGATTGTTTGAGAATCCAATTTCAAAAGCTTCTCTCTATCAGATTTTAGAAAATGAAGGAATTAAAAAAGTGATTTGATTTAAATTAATATAAAATCAGATTTACCAAACAAAAAAACGGTTAAAATTATTTAAAAATCACTTTAATCACCTTCAAACGCAACCCCAAACGGGGCCTAAGTCCAAATTCTTTTTAAACCCAAATTTCATATGACTAACCCACTTAAATCGACTATCAAACTCGATAATAATAAAAGTTAAATAATTTCTCTCCCCTCGAGTTTGGGTCGTTACAATCTCATTGTTTTCAAATTTTATTTTGATAAATAAAAATATATTTTAATTAAAATTCTAATCCCATTTCAGATTATTTTAGTAAAAAATATTCTATTGTGTTTTTATTTAAACTTTTATCATCCATTAACGAACTTAATAACTAAGATTTTTTTAGGCCAAAAATTAATTTATACATCTAAATTTTGAGGATTGTATCAATTAAAACTCTAAACTAACAATTGTATTAATTTAAACCCTAAACTTTTATAATTGTATCACTTAGATTTTATTTTAAAAAATAATAATTTAAACCGATGAAGACTTATAATTTTAACAATTAAACCCATAAAATTTTATAAGTAAATAAATTATATAAAAAAAATTAAGTTTAATTGATAAATTACAAGTCTCCACACATGTGAAAACTTACATTTTTTTTTAAAAGTGAGTGTAAATGGATACACTTGTGGAAGTTCAGGGATTAAATTAATACAATTGTTAGGTTACGGTTTTAATTGGTACAACTCTAAAAGTTGAGGGGTTTAAATTAATTTTTGTTAGGGTGCGATCAAACCAGCACTAATGCACCGGATCCCATCAAAACTCTGCAGTTAAGCGTGCTTGGGCGAGAGTAGTACTAAGTTGGGTGACCAATTGGGAAGTCTTCGTGTTGCACCCAAACGTACTCAAAAAAAAAAAAAAAAAAAAAATTTGTTATTTATTTATTTAATAAATTAAATACATTCCTCGATAAAAAAAATAATTAAAAATATTATTTTTGCCTCTATACTTTGAACTCATTCTATAAGTTCATGTGCTTTTAAAATTAATCTTCATTATATTAATTTATATCAATCCCATATAAATAATTTAAAATATTTTCAAAATTTTGATAAATTGTTTTTAAAAAAAAAAAAAATTATGTAAAAAGTTGTATTTTTGTAGTCTATATTAAACAAATTGTTATCATACACTTTTTTCTCTCTAGGGTTTCTTCTGTTGTGCAGGTGGGCGTCTCCCTTGTAGCGGCGGCGACGCTACCCCGGGGTGGCCTATTTGGCCGGGACGTTGACGATCTTGCCGGCGGTAGGTGAGGTGGTCGTTGTATGGGGAAGAAGAAGAGTGTTGAGGGACCTTCGGCGGAGGACGGCCATGGATCGATCTCGGGAGGGTTGGCGAAAAAGCCATTACCGAGTAAGCGTTTTTCAGAGGTCAAGAGTCTCTTGAGGGCGGGAGGTAGCACGGCTCTTGGGCTAGAAGGGATTCCAGAGGTTGGGGTTCGCCGGGGGAAGCCCTCTTTCGATTTGGGTTCTGCCTCCGGCGAGGTGAACGGGGATGGTGATCCGTGTTTCGGCGGCGTATCTGTGGAGGCGGCGGGGGCGTCAGTGGTAGATCTTGCCGTGCAGCCAAGGGTCCCTCAGTCGGTGCAGGTTGGGGCTGGTGATGCGCCGGGAGAGATGGAGAGCGAGTCAAGGGGGAGTCTCGTCCCTGTGCAGATCGTCCGGACGGAGGCATCTATTGAGAGGTTGGACCGCTCTGTTTTTTCACCTGGGCAAGCGAACCGGACCGGTTCACTTTCTGGCCGGTCGAACTGGACCGTTTCACCTTCTGGTCGGTCGAACCAGATCGGGTCACCTCCTGGCCGGTCGAACTGGACCGGTTCACCTTCTGACCGGTCGAACCGAACCGGTTCTCCGTCTGGCCGGTCGAACCGAACCGGTTCTCCGTCTGGCCGGTCGGACCGGACCGGTTCCCCTGTAAGTGCGACGTCTGACTCCTTTGTGCCTGGTCCTGAGCAAGTTATTGACGTTGTGGTGGGTCCTGGTCAATCCCGGGGATCGGAATTTGGGCCTATTGGTCCTTCCAGTTTGGGGGGAGTTGGTGGCAAGGGCGTGGATAAGGCCAAATCATCGTGGGCGTCGCTGTTTGGTACCTCAAATCCTAACGAGGAACCTATGGTTTATACCCCATTGCAGGTTATTGATGGTGTGCGTGTCGTTGTTCCCCCTCCGGGTGCTCGTGAAGAGGGTATTGCGTTCTGGCAGCACTCGTTAGTTGGTCAGTTTGTGGAAGGGCGTATCTCCTATATTGTGCTTTCCCGTTTGGTGGGCCAAATTTGGGGTCGTGTTGAGGTGCCAGTTATCTCAACTATGGACAATGGTTTAATCATGTTTCGTTTTCGATCTGCGGCTTCTCGTGATTGGGTCCTATCGAATGGTCCATGGCATATAGGCGGTCGTCCCATTTTGTTGCGGCAATGGACTCCAGGGATTGCTCCTGAAACTTTTGTTTTTGATTCGGTTCCCGTCTGGGTTTCTCTGTTTAATGTGCCGTTTGAGTTGTGGAATCGTAATGGGTTGAGTTCTATTGCTTCTGCAGCGGGTAAACCTATTTGTATGGATCAAACAACCACGGATCGCTCTCGCCTCTCCTTTGCCAGGGTTTTAGTGGAAGTGGGGGTGAACGATGTGTTGCCTTCGTCAGTTCCGATTAAGCTTGAGGAGGGGATTGTTGTGGTTAGACTTGAGTATGCTTGGAAGCCGAAGCGTTGCTCTCATTGCCAGGTTTTTGGGCATTTGATAGCTCCAAATTAGAGCTATTATTTACTCCCTAATTCTAGCTAAAACCATGCTCGATATTGATTAAAATGATTTCTTATAGGTGATTTCATGGTGAAGAGCTCGGGAAGTCCATTGATGATTTTCGGGGCTAAAAAGGTCATTTAACATGTTTCGGGAAGTGTTCGGGTCAAAACGATAGGCCAAACGGAGCTCGGGAACCAAAACGACCCAAAAGTGGGCTAAGAGCCGAGAGGACAGCGCCCAAGCGCCGGCGCCCAGCGCCCAGGCGCCCAACGAACGCAGCACGCGCGCGCCGCTCGCAAGCACCGCACGCCCGCGCCCAGACGGCCAGACGCGCGCGCCGCCTCGCCTCGCGCCCGCGCGCCAGCCCGCTCCGCCTCGCCCATGTCCGCGCGCGCCCGCGCGCCCTCGCCCGTGTCCGCCTCGCCCGCGCGCCCGTCATTGAAGATCTGCGTGCGCCCCAGCGTCTAGACGCTAGCTCGACGCTGCCCCGACGATTCCCCAAGCTAGACGTGCATCAGCGTCGAGCGCGCGTCTCAACGCTCGCTCAACGCCGACAGCGTCGAGACGCTGGCCGAGCGTCTCGACGCCCCGAAGTCTGAAGCGTGATTCTGGAGTTCCACCCAAGAGCAAGCGTCGAGCGCAAGCGTCTCGACGCCGCGCAGCGTCTCGACGCTACCCCGTGCGCGCGCGCTGCCAACTTAGGGCACAGCGTCGAGACGCTGCCCTAGCGTCTCGACGCTCCGCCGGCTTTAAAAGCCTTCTTCTCCGTTTTTTGCCGCACTTCTTCTTGGATTTTGGTTTTCCCACCATTGTTAGGCTCGGGTGGGAGCTCAAAACTTGTTATTCTTCCATTAAACCTTCAATAAAGCTTCAACATTAGCGTTTTTGCTTGATTTGCACAACGGGGAGCTAAGGTAAGTGCTCTAATTTGAGGTTAGGGGTGAATTTTGATGCGTTTCATGAGGGTTCGTTCTTAATTCCGTGACTTAGCATGACTGATTGGGCGAATCTATTTCTTCTAAGCATATCACATGAATGTGTTTGAATGATTTAGGCCTAGACACCCTTGATTTCAAGCATGTTTGATTGTTAAAGATTATGATGCCGTGCCTCTCTTAATCGCCAAGTAACACGGATAAGTTGAGTCATAGATAATGTGGGTTTCCAGTTGATCTTTGGCGGCAATTTATCTTGAACGAAATAGGCAAATCGGAATATTAGCTCAGGCGTCCTAGTTAAACATCCGTCGTAATGCTCCCGTTACTGTCGATTAGTCAATATGGGTGGCGTTTGCCCCCTATTAATTCATTGCCACGTTTAATTAGAATCGAATATCCGCCTCTGTTCTTTACTTAATTTAGGACTGATCCCCTTAGATTAATAAAAGAACAGTCCGCTTTGCACTCCACGTTTCTAATTGATTATTTGGGTTACTTGTATTAGTAGTTTCGTGCAAGTAAATTACGTGTTCAATTATGCTCTTGCTAAGTATGTTTGAATCCCAATGAATTGAGTCGCATCAAAGTAAACCCCGACCCTTAAAATTAGGAGCACGTGGTCCGTTTAATTTTCCGCGCTTTACTTTTCACATTTATTTTCCCGTTAGTTTATATTTCGTCAAACCCCCCATTTTAATTGCTTTCGAGTCTTAGTTTGTAAAACAAATAGAAATTAGTTAAGAGGAAGTAATTTTGGTTCCCTGTGGTTCGACACCCGACTACCACTAGCTGCAAAGCTCTGTTGTAGCGGAGTTATAAATGTATTTTGGCAAGCCTCGACAGCTTGAATTTAGAGTACCCCAAAAGTACTTCTACCAAAATTGGCGCCGTTGCCGGGGAACCATTTAGTTTCTCTTAGTTAAATTTTATTTGTTCAAAAACCACAAAAATATTTTCCTTTTCTTGTGTCTTCTTGTTTTAGCATGGCAGATTTTCTACAGCAATTTTGGGGGCGAGCTACGAAGATGAGCGCCGAAGACCTTCTCCGAATTTCTGGGGAGGAGGTCATTATCGAGATGTACCCCGATTTTGATGAAGGAATTGAGGAATTTCTGACATGGGGAGACAAGAACAGTAAGACCGAGGAGGATGAGCTTGACCTCGAGGAGCATCCCGAAGAGATTAGTGATGCGAACGAGCTAAGGAGTGGAGCTAAGACTTCTCCAAAGTTGGTTACTCTAGAAGAATTTCTAGCAGAATATCTCTCAGATGAAGAGGAACCCGGAGAGTTTTATAAGGTAAGTATGTCTCCACCGATTGATTTTGACTTGGAGCATGATTTTTGCATTGAAAATTTATTTGAAAATTCATGCGCTGATGAGCTCGAGCATTTGTTTGATACTGAGAGTATTTTAGGAAATCTTTTCTTTGAGGATGTAGAACCAGCATGCTATGAAAATGTTGATGTGATGGATGAGGAAGTGGCAATTGTGCCTTTAGATTATTTATCTCCTTGTGCTATGCCTCGTGATAATTCATGTAATCTAGGAGATTTATCTTGCATGCCCCCCTCCATCTGTACCTATGTTAATGTTGGTTGCCTCGGGAATTTTGATACAATCCCTCCCTTGGTCGAGTCTTTATTTTCTGTTGAGTCAGTTGAGTCTGCTTTTATTTTGTTTGATTCTGTTGAGTCTTTATTTTTCCCATATATCAAAAATACCAAAAAAATAACAACTCTGTCCGGCTGCCTCGAAAAGTCGAAGAGCTTGCTTCTCTTAGCAGGTTTCGTTGATTCAAGGAAGAAGGGGCCGAAGAAATACGAAAATTTTTACGTACCCTGACAGAGAGGAGGACACGTCGAGAATAACGACGTTAAAAATTTGCGCTTCTTGGGAGGCAACCCATGAGTATTTTAAATTCATGTTTTTACTTTTAGACTTTATTTTCCTAGCTTAGTTTTTTTCTTGCTTTCTTTTGTAGGAGTTTTGTGGCTTAAGGATCGGATCATAGGTGAAAAGTGCACTACTCCAACCAACAACCTAACAAAATTCAGGGGAGGTTTTCTGTTCCCTTTTATTTTGTGCATTTTAACTGCTTAGTCTGAAATGTTGATACATAGAGGACTATGTATAATTTTAAGTTGGGGGTGGAGTTGTATGTTGGATGGATTCCATGTGCAGTTTGTTGAGCAGTGCTAATTTAAAATTTGAAGTGCTTGGGACTCTGTTTATATACTTTCTAATTATGATGATCTAGGAAGTGTCTTTTTGGAATCTGAGCATTTGCATAATCTAGTTTTTGCATGATGTAGCTTCGCATTTATTAGGTTCATGTCAAAAATTTTAAAATTTTTCCTGTTGCTCCCTTGCATCTATCGAGCACTTAGCGACCTCATCTTAGACTCCGTAGGCTTAGTTGATTGCATGTAGCATTAATTCTTGTTGTCACCCCGAAAGGCACCCCTAGGTAGCTTGTTGCATGAGAGTTAGTGGTCGATTAATCGAGTAGCTTGCGCTAAGCCTAAATAAAAAAAAAATAGAAAAGCATGTTAGCAAGAAAATTCTCTCGAGGCGTTCCTCCTTTTTAAAGTGCGCACTTAAAAAGTGAACGTTAGTCCTTAAAAATGTGAAGCTGAAGCTTAAGTTTGACATGTTAGGCAACTCGGGATGGGAAAGAAGAAGAAAATAAAAAGTTGGGTTCAAAGAACCTTAACAAAGAGTACAAAGTACTCAAAGAAAAGAGAAAGGAATTAGAAAATTTTAGGTCTCTTAATTTATTACTCTCTCTCGTGTAAGTCAAGTTTAGACTGTTCTTAATCGCTAGAAGTAGGGGGAAAACGGGATGATTTGTTGCATGTGGTTTTTCCGGGCTTACGATGGTTTAGGATAGGTTGGCTAGCACACACACACGTTAGGGAGCAATAGTTAATTTTTGATGTGATCTTGATTAAATGCATGCGCCGATTGCTTTCATGATTATGTCCTGTTTAGATTTGTAAAAAGCATCGAGGTTTGAGTTAGAAGCATGTATGCATGGTCCCTTAGAGTCAAATTCTTTATTAGCCTTGCTCGAGGACTAGCAAGATTTAGGTTGGGGGTATTTTGATAGCTCCAAATTAGAGCTATTATTTACTCCCTAATTCTAGCTAAAACCATGCTCGATATTGATTAAAATGCTTTCTTATAGGTGATTTCATGGTGAAGAGCTCGGGAAGTCCATTGATGATTTTTGGGGCTAAAAAGGTCATTTAACATGTTTCGGGAAGTGTTCGGGTCAAAACGATAGGCCAAACGGAGCTCGGGAACCAAAACGACCCAAAAGTGGGCTAAGAGCCGAGAGGACAGCGCCCAAGCGCCGGCGCCCAGCGCCAGGCGCCCAACGAACGTAGCACGCGCGCGCGCCCGCGCGCGCCCAGACGGCCAGACGCGCGCCAGCCCGCTCCGCCTCGCCCATGTCCGCGCGCGCCCGCGCGCCCTCGCCCGTGTCCGCCTCGCCCGCGCGCCCGTCATTGAAGATCTGCGTGCGCCCCAGCGTCTAGACGCTAGCTCGACGCTGCCCCGACGATTCCCCAAGCTAGACGTGCATCAGCGTCGAGCGCGCGTCTCAACGCTCGCTCAACGCCGACAGCGTCGAGACGCTGGCCGAGCGTCTCGACGCCCCGAAGTCTGAAGCGTGATTCTGGAGTTCCACCCGAGAGCAAGCGTCTCGACGCTCGCTCGACGCCGCGCGCGCGTCTCGACGCTACCCCGTGCGCGCGCGCTGCCAACTTAGGGCACAGCGTCGAGACGCTGCCCTAGCGTCTCGACGCTCCGCCGGCTTTAAAAGCCTTATTCTCCGTTTTTTGCCGCACTTCTTCTTGGATTTTGGTTTTTCCACCATTGTTAGGCTCGGGTGGGAGCTCAAAACTTGTTATTCTTCCATTAAACCTTCAATAAAGCTTCAACATTAGCGTTTTTGCTTGATTTGCACAACGGGGAGCTAAGGTAAGTGCTCTAATTTGAGGTTAGGGGTGAATTTTGATGCGTTTCATGAGGGTTCGTTCTTAATTCCGTGACTTAGCATGACTGATTGGGCGAATCTATTTCTTCTAAGCATATCACATGAATGTGTTTGAATGATTTAGGCCTAGACACCCTTGATTTCAAGCATGTTTGATTGTTAAAGATTATGATGACGTGCCTCTCTTAATCGCCAAGTAACACGGATAAGTTGAGTCATAGATAATGTGGGTTTCCAGTTGATATTTGGCGGCAATTTATCTTGAACGAAATAGGCAAATCGGAATATTAGCTCAGGCGTCCTAGTTAAACATCCGTCGTAATGCTCCCGTTACTGTCGATTAGTCAATATGGGTGGCGTTTGCCCCCTATTAATTCATTGCCACGTTTAATTAGAATCGAATATCCGCCTCTGTTCTTTACTTAATTTAGGACTGATCCCCTTAGATTAATAAAAGAACAGTCCGCTTTGCACTCCACGTTTCTAATTGATTATTTGGGTTACTTGTATTAGTAGTTTCGTGCAAGTAAATTACGTGTGCAATTATGCTCTTGCTAAGTATGTTTGAATCCCAATGAATTGAGTCGCATCAAAGTAAACCCCGACCCTTAAAATTAGGAGCACGTGGTCCGTTTAATTTTCCGCGCTTTACTTTTCACATTTATTTTCCCGTTAGTTTATATTTCGTCAAACCCCCCATTTTAATTGCTTTCGAGTCTTAGTTGTAAAAATAAATAGAAATTAGTTAAGAGGAAGTAATTTTGGTTCCCTGTGGTTCGACACCCGACTACCACTAGCTGCAAAGCTCTGTTGTAGCGGAGTTATAAATGTATTTTGGCAAGCCTCGACAGCTTGAATTTAGAGTACCCCAAAAGTACTTCTACCAGCATTCTAGTTCCTCTTGCAGCAAACAGGTGCCTGGTGAGGCTGGTGTGGGCTCGGTTGCGCCCTCTGTTGTTGCCCACTCTGTTTCCCGCGTTGTCCCTTTGGCTATTCCTCTTAGGTCTACTGGTTCCTTAGACCAGGCCCCTGTAGTTCAGGTTAAGGGTCCTAGAGCTGCCAAAGCTCGTAAAACAGATATGGTAAGAGCTTCCCTTGATCCTCCTCGTTTGAGTGGGTCCCGCAGTGAGATTACTTCAGGTAGGGGCCCTTCAGTGTTCAATTCTTTTGCTGTTCTTGCGCCTGTGGATTTAGAGATGGTGTCAGTCTCGGATGTAGTGCCCCCCACTACTCTGTGTGGCGCCTCGAGTCCTTCTTCGAAGGATCTCTCGCGTCCGTCTCGGGTAGGCCTGGATTCTATGGCTATTGAGGTAGATAAGGTATGTGGTGATCCTCCCCCGGATCAGGGTTTGGTCAATCCTACTTTCCCTGTTATTTATGTCTAGTTGGTGTTCTTGGAATGTGAGGGGGCTCAGTGATCCTGCCAAGGGTCTTGCTGTTCGTTCCTTCCTTCAGTCTGCTCAGGTGGGGTTCTGCGGTTTGTTGGAAACGAAGGTTAAGGCTCATCAGTTTCAGTCAGTGCTTCGTAGATTTGGGAGAGGGTGGCAGTGTGTCTGTAGCTATGGTGAATCTGGTTTAAGCCGTATTTGGGTCATGTGGCGTTCGTCGCGGTTCTCTTTTACCCCTTCGGTTATTGGGCCTCAGATGATCTGGGGCACCCTGGTGGATCGTTCCTCTCAGATGTCCTTCCATGTTGCTTGTGTATATGCTCCTAATTCCGAGGTTGAGAGAAGAGTGGTGTGGAACGATATTATTTCTATGTGTCATTCTTGGTCCCTTCCTGGGGTGGTTATGGGTGATTTTAACGCCATTCGTGTTTCTACCGAGTGCTTTGGGGGGAACTTGATCGAATCGGATATGTCTGCTTTTGATGGTATGATTTCTCATTCGGATTTGGCTGAGCTTCCTGTGTCAGGTAGTTGGTTCACGTGGACTAAAACTCCCCAGGGGTCGTCTGATATTATGAAACGTCTGGATAGAGTTTTAGTTAATTCTAGTTGGATGTCCACCCAGCCTGTTTGTGAGGTTCGTGCTCATAGCTGGGGTATCTCAGATCATTGTCCGCTAGTGTTTACTATTGGGAGTCAGTCCCACCGTCGGCCGCCGCCATTTCGATATTTTAATCACTGGGCGGAGGACCCCCGGTTTTTAGATACTGTGGCGTGTAGTTGGATTCAGCATCATGACATCTCTCCGTTAGCTGGTTTCGTGAAGAATCTGAAGTCTCTTAAGCCCATTCTTCGTCAGGCGTTTGGGTGCTCATTGTCGAGCCTCAGTTTGCAAGTGTCTGCAGCTCGTGTTGTAATGGAAAAGGCTCAATTAGCTTATGCTGAAGACCTGTTGTCGCCTGACCTCCAAGCCCTAGCCAGTAGCGCTTCTCAGGATTTTTGGGCGTTGACACGGAAGGAGGAGGCCTCCCTTAGGCAGAAGTCCAGGGTCCAATGGCTAGCTCTTGGGGATCGCAATTCCAATTTTTTTCACCGTAGTGTTAAATCTCGGATTCTCAGTAACGGCATTCAGTCTCTTACCAGTGCTAGTGGTGGTATCTTGACCTCTCATTCTAATATTGCTAGGGAGGTGGTAGCTCACTTTCGTGGTATTCTCGGATCTCAATCGATCGGCTATAGGGATCTCACTGACCAGCTGTCTGCGATTGTTGGGTTTCGCTGGTCCGAGGATTGTTGTGTCGATCTGGTTAAGCCTGTCTCGTTTGAGGAGGTCAAGCGTGTGGTGTTCGCGATGAGTAGCAGTAAGGCCCCTGGCCCCGATGGCTTCTCTGTGGGGTTTTTTAAAGCAGCTTGGAGCGTTATTGGCAATGATTTCTGTGCTGCGGTGTGCCATTTTTTCTCTTCCTATTTTCTTCCTCCTGGCGTGAATGCTACTGCTATCACGTTGATTAGGAAGAAGGATGTTCCTATTGGCCCTGATGATTATAGGCCCATTTCGTGTTGCAATGTGGTTTATAAATGCATATCGAAGATCCTGGCGAATCGCTTGAGTTCGTGGCTTCCTGTATTTGTTGGCCCTAACCAATCTGCGTTTGTTAAGGGTCGGTGTATAGTTGATAATGTTCTTTTGTGTCAGGAGCTGGTAGGTGGGTACCACCTTAATAAGGGCCTTCCCCGTTGTGTTATGAAAGTTGATCTTCAGAAAACGTATGATTCGATCCATTGGGATTTTTTGTTTGGCCTTTTGTTAGCTATTGGGACCCTTGTTCAGTTTGTGAGTTGGATTCGGGCTTGTATCACGTCCCCTACATTTTCTTTCATTGTTAATGGTTCGTTGGAGGGGTTGTTTCCGGGTCGTCGTGGGCTTCGTCAGGGTGATCCCTTGTCTTCGTACTTGTTTGTGATGGCTATGGAGGTTTTATCCCGTCTTTTGAATTCTCCCACTACAGGATTCTCTTTCCACCATCGTTGTGAGAAGATTCGTCTGACTCACCTTTGTTTTGCAGATGACCTAATGATCTTTTGTAGAGGGGATTATTCTTCGCTTGCCTTCGTTCATTCCGCTCTCCTTAGGTTTCAGGGGTTATCTGGTCTTTGTGCGAATTCAGCAAAGAGCTCGATGTTTTGTGCTGGGGTCTCCTCGTCAGAGGCCTTAGGTCTGGCTAGGGTGATGGGTTTTCCTCTTGGCTCTCTTCCTATTCGTTATTTGGGCCTTCCTCTCATTTCTGGGCGGCTCTCTTTTGCGGATTGTAAGCCTCTCCTGGAGAAGATCATGGAGCGGATCCAAAGTTGGTCGGCGCGTGCTCTTTCGTATGCTGGTCGTCTGTTGCTAATTCGGTCTGTTTTGCAAATCTTTCAGGTCTATTGGGCGAGTGTGTTTGTTTTGCCTTCCCGTGTTGCAGATGAGGTTGATCGCATCCTTCGAGCTTATTTGTGGCGAGGGTGCTCCTCTGGTAAAGGTGGAGCGAAGGTGGCTTGAGGGGATGTTTGTGTCCCTAGAGATGAGGGTGGCCTTGATATTCGTCATATTCGTTCTTGGAATGTGGCTGCTGTCATGAAGCTCCTCTGACGTCTTTTTTTGCGCTCTGGCTCGTTATGGGTGGCCTGGGTGGATGCTTATATTCTTCGTGGTCGTTCCTTGTGGTCCATTCCGGTATCGGCCAGTTGGTCGTGGTGTACTAGGGCCATTTTCCATCTCCGAGAGCAGTTTCGTCCGCTTGTCCGTATTGCCATTGGGGATGGGCGGCGTTGCCATGTGTGGGCAAATTCATGGCTTCCGGGGGGGCCCATTGTACAACGTTTTGAGGATGGCCTAGTTGATGCTGTTGGTAGCACGCCTCACGCTCTGGTGTCAGATTTCCTGCTTCCGGATGGGTCGTGGCAGTGGCCCTGCGTGACTTGGGAGATGGAGGATTTGCTTCCCCTAGTTCAGGCTTCTGTTCCCAATTTGTTACAGCCTGACCGAGTTATCTGGGACCCAGGTAAATCTGATGTCTTCTCGGTGGCTAGCGCGTGGGAAGTTCTGCGGCCTCGTCGTGATTGTGTTCAGTGGGCCAGCTTATTGTGGTTCGGAGGTAATATTCCCAGGCACGCTTTCATAGCGTGGTTGGCGGTTCGGGATCGGTTATTTACTAGAGCTCGTCTCCATGTTTGGGATCCTTTAATCCCGTCAGATTGTGTGTTGTGCTCTGCTGCTGTAGAGACGAGAGATCATCTTTTCTTCGAATGTCCGTTCAGTGAGCATGTGTGGTTGGGTCTTCTGCGTTGGGGTCACTCCTCTCATCGTATTGCTGTTTGGTCAACCGAGCTGACCTGGATTAGTGCCATGGGGCGAGGTGATCGTCGTAAGCGTCATGTTTGGAGGCTTGCTTGGAGTGCGGCCATTTATCATATTTGGAGAGAGCGTAACTCTCGCGTTCATGGGGGTAGGCTTCGCTCTTCTCAGTCTGTGCTTTTAAGTGCCCAGGCTGATTTGGTGTATAGGTGTGCCTCATGGCAGGGGGCGTTAATGACTTCTGTGTCTATTAGCGTTCCTCCGTGGGATTTATTTCCTTGAGGTCTTTATGTTTCTTCGTTTTGTGTTCTTGAGTGCCTTGGTCCCGGGCTGTGGGACCCTCCTCGTTTGCTTTTAGTAATATATACTACCTTTGCAAAAAAAAAAAATTGTTATCATACACAATATAGTTTATTTATTATAGTTTAATAATCGATAAGTTAACTTATAAGTTGAGTCCTTAAAATTAAAGTTTTAGAATTGTGTCTATTTGATCTGAACTTTAATGTTCCTGCAATCAAAATTCAAGAAAACGCAATAATTTTTTATTTCGAAAGTAGAACAAGAAATCATTTCAACAAATATCTAAAATCCTCCCAAATAGTTATAAGCTATATATACTTAGAAAACAATCCGTAGTTGAAAAATAATTCAGCAAGTGACTAAAATAACCTAAAATTACAAGTAGTCAAAAAGTACTTAAAAATTGTCAATGCAATGAAAATAGCAAGTTAACACAGACAACTATGGTTAATTATCAAGTTTTATTCAACATAAATACAAAACTTAACTAAACTTGCAAGAAAGAAGATAAACAACTTAATTGTCTAAATGCCTAAAAAGTTATCAAGTTTCATTTTATATATTCAAGTACTTAGGAACCAAAAAACAACACCTTAAGCTAGCCTTAAAAGGGTCTAAATATTTTGTTTCTAAAAAATAATTAAGAGTGATAAAATTTGCTTTGATTAGGTGTCTGTAACCAAATATTCACTCAAATGTGTTTAGTCTCTTCAGAGACGCAAATTAACATAAAACTATTGATATAAATAATTATTATAATATATAACATGCTTACATACATACTTCACTCACTCGAGTCTTGTCCTCTTTCCATTGTGAACACGAGTGTATTAAGGTCTACCACCATAATTTTTTTAAAATGTTGTTGCACTTCTTTAGTTGTACACGCATAATCAACGTGCAATTTCAATTTCAATTTCAATTCCACCCAAAGAATTTTTAAACGAAGATAGAATTTTCAATAAAACATAAACTACATCCTAACCTAAGAGAAGTTTGGAACACAGACATATACATTATAATATCAAAGAGCACCATCCAAAAAATTAGCCATATTCCATTTCACCAAGCAATAAATAAATACATATTAAATTTTACATAATTTATTCAATTTTTGGATCTGTGTCATCTATTCCTATTTTTCTAGTAAAAATTAAATATATATATATATATATATAATAAACTTTCAAACTTTTAGCTTTCTGTATAGTAATAGGTCTATAGATTTTTAAAATGTTTAACATGGCCATAACTTGATCTATTTAAAATAATAATATTAATAGAAATTAAAAAAAAAACTAACCGATCTTTTAGATATAAAATTGAATTTTGTGTTTAGCAAGTCTGTAAATTTTGAAAAATGTAATATAAGCTAAGCATGTATTGAACACAAAATTAGAAATTCAAAGAACCAATGAACATGAAATTGAAAATTTAAGATTCTATTAGACACATTTTTAAGTTTAAGGACCAAATAGACACAAACCAGAAAGTTCATGATTAAATAAACACAAACTTGAAAGTTCAAGGACAAAATTTATATGAATTTGTGCCTCTAACATAAAATCGTGGATCCTCTCCTAGCTAGACCGTGGGGTCGAAAATCTCTAATTTGACCAGGTATGATGTCATACTAGGGATTTAAATCGGGTCCCCGATCGAAGAGACCTCGAACTAGTTTTTTTATTCATTTTTTTAATTAGAAAATATATATTATTATTATATAAAATAATAATATTATATATATAATATATAAATAAACTAAATAAACACAGTAGCTAATTTTGAAAAAATTAACCCAAAAATAATAATAATAATAAATAACAGTAGCTTAGGGATGTTTTATTAAAAAATATATAAAATGTTATCAATATATAATATTATTATTTTATATAATAATAATATATATTTTCTAATTAAAAAAATGAATAAAAAAACTAGTTCGGGTCCGGTCCCATCCCCTTCTCCGGTGTTTATTTAGTTTATATATATATATATATATAAGGGTTTGTTGCACAAATAGTAATCATGTCCAAATTAATTACAAATTTAGCAAATTTTAAAATCTTTTGCAAATATGGCAAAAAAAAAAAAATCTGTTTGATAGACTTTATCACATATCACTGACAGACTTCTATCCGTGATAATCCCTCACAAAAATCTATAAAAAATGAGGTGATCAACTATAGACTTCTTTCAGCCATAGACATTGCCATATCCGCAATTTTTTTTAAAAACGTGCTATATTTTTAATTATCTTATTCTTGATTGACATATATTACAATTTCCCTAATTTAATTTCCTTAGTTTTCATTAGTTTTTATATTTAATTTCATAATATAATAACTTTTTTTTTAAATTTAATACAATTTTAATATATTTATTAAAAAAAATATATTTAATTTTAAATAAAATAATTAAAAATAAAATTGAAAACGGTGAATTTTTTTTTTTTTGTGGGGATTCGATCAACGAACAAAGATTCTTAGACCCGACCTCGACTTCTCGAAACGGGGATGAAAAATCCCTACAAAGATTGGGATGGGGAGTGCATCATTGACCTCGCCTCGTTTCTCCCCGCCCGGTTGCCATCCCTACTTATTTGACCTCCGCCCTTGTGCAACTTCTAGTTGCACTGTCCACAATCCTCCTATTTCTCAATATCCTCCTATCTCTCAAAAGCACATATCAATTTTTCTTTTATTTTTTTTTTATTTTTTTTATTTGGTTTTCTTCAATTCAATCCACCATGGTTCAAAAATTGGAATATGATTAATTTTTTTTAAAAATCATGTCAAATCCGATCTATTTTGGACATTATTTTTTTGTTGGGGACAAAATAAAATTTCAAATCAAATTGAATTTAAAATCCTATTTTTTTTAAGTTTTTTTTCTTTTTATAAACTATTTTTTTTAGTCTAATCGAACACCATAAATGATTTTAAATCCGCCTTTATTCCAAATCCTTCAAAATCTGAAGTATAGAGGTAATAGTGAGAGATTAAACTAAAAAAAAATATTAAAGTATAAAAAGGGCTGAATTGAAACATTTTAAAAATGTTAAATTATAAAAAATATCTGAACTATGAGTTCTCTTTCAATTTTTTTTTAAAAAAAATCCTAAACTATGAAAAATGTTTAAAAAATACCTAATTTGAATCACCAATTTGTTTAAAATTTTAATTTCAAAATCTAGATACATTGAAAACATACAGAAGGTTGTTTTCAAAATTTTCACTATTTAGATCATAGAATTCGAAAAAAGAATTTAGGTTGATTGCATACCAAACGCATATTCGCTAAACTCAATAAATCATGCCCTAATGAATTACTCACCAGTTTTCGAATGACATGTTCACACCTATAGTACGACTACGAGAATTGAGATTCAATTTTATGTTTATGAATACAAGAAATAAGATGATTGTATGAAAATAAGTTTGGTGAGACTATTCTGTGAAACAAAATCTTAATATGGAGTCGATTTTTGAAAACGTCATTTTTAACGTTTTTATTGTTTTCTTGTAAAATTCGAAAATTGTGAAAACACGGAATTCTCTTTTAATGAAAAAGAATCTCGTTAATGTCAATTCATTAATAACACTCCCCATCCTCCATTTAAAAAAGTCAAAACATAATTTTATATTTGCAGATTTCGTCTTCATAAATGACAATTTGTAGACTATCAGAATAGGAAAAATGAATGAAATTGTCAGAAGAAGAATATGGGAATCAAGATTACAATTAGTTTTTTTCTTTTTTTTTTTCCTTTATAAATTTTAAATTTCATTAAATTAAATC
Source organism: Herpetospermum pedunculosum (assembly GCA_028017165.1). Taxonomy (NCBI): domain Eukaryota; kingdom Viridiplantae; phylum Streptophyta; class Magnoliopsida; order Cucurbitales; family Cucurbitaceae; genus Herpetospermum; species Herpetospermum pedunculosum. The sequence continues at coordinate 29,988,723 of CM051527.1, read as the reverse complement.
CTAAACTTAGACACGTTTATTTGATTCACTAATTTAATTTTAATAAAAAAAGAGAAATTGTAACCGATGTCAATTTAGAATAACATAATTAAAAATATAGCATGTTTTTAAAAATTTTGCGGATATGGCAATTTCTATTGCTGATATCTTATGACTGATAGAAGTCTATCGTTGATCACCTCCGCTTTTTATAGATTTTTGTCAGTGATAATAGTCTATCACTGATAGGAAGTCTATAAGTGATATGATAAAGTCTATCAGTGATAGAAACGATTTTTTTTGCCATATTTGCAAAACATTTTAAAGTTTGCTAAATTTGCAATTAGTTTGAGTTTGCTATTTGTGCAACCAGCCCTAAAAAAAAAGGTAAATAACTAAAAAAAAATCATTAATTATATATTAAAAATCAAGCTATACATTAAATTAAATTTGATTAATACACAAAATTGACTAATAAATACTTTTTACAAAATTTACAAGTTTCAACAAATAAATATATAACTCTAAATAATGTGATAATATTAATTTCATGATATTAATCTTTTACTAGATTTTTAAATTTAGAACCAAACACAGTTTTCAAATTAAAAAAAAAGATTGGAACCTACGTATTTTCAGATATAGTGAAAATAATTTTTTTATTTTTATTTTTATTGAATTCTTTGTTTTCGAATACATATTTTTGGGTCATGAACCAAACATGGCCTAAAACATCGATGTTGAACCTACCTAGAAGTTAAAATGCGTAAATAATTTAAGAAAGTTCAGAATTTATAAATAATTAATTTAAGAAAGTTCAGAATTTATAAATAATTAGGCCCGTCTAGCTCAGTTGGTAGAGAGTAAGACAAAAAAAAAAAAAAACAATTTTTTAATTTTTTTTTAATTAAAAATAGATGTCCTCGCAACATTTGGTTAAAATCGAAAATTTGACAGAGAACCAAAAGCTTAACAAATTCAAGCGTCAAAGTTGAGTTTGAAACATTGAAGACCCAAATGCTACCAAACCCTGAACGACCATTAATGTAATTTTACTTAAAAAAACTATTATGTAATTACCACCAATTTTAACATTTATTCACAGTGAGAAATTAAAACATTTTAAAAAGGTTAAATTATAAATATATATATTTGGGAAAAAAATCAATTTATATCATCCTATACTAATGATTGTATCAATTTAAACCTTAAATTTTCAAAAGTGTATCAATTTATACTTTCGGTTAGAATTTTATTTAAAAAACGTTAATTAAACACATGAAAATTTATAATTTTAACAATTAAACCTCTAAATTTTTATAAGTGAATCAATTGAATGAAAGTTTAGGAGTTTAATTGATAAATTATATCAATTATAAGTCTCCACACATGTGAAAACTAAGGCCCCGTTTGGTTTCTTATCCATTTTCGTTTTTATGTTTTCGAAAACAAAATGATGAGAACTTATTTGGTGGGTTGAAAATGAAAGTAGTTTTTAAAAATACAACTTAAATTAAAGGTAAAATTTGAAAACGATAAAATATGGTTTTCATTGTTTTCCTAATTAAAATCCCAAAAATTGAAAACAAGGGATCTCCTACGATTTTCAATATACTCTCTAACCCCAAGGTTAAAAATATACGTAGAATAAAATCTATTAATTTTAATAAGAATCTAGATATTAATACCAAGATCTATAACTTAAAAAAAATTTAATTATTAATTTAAATATATATTTTATTTATAAATCAAAGAAAAAAAGAACACAATAATTTTAAATTCGGACCAAACGTGTTTTCAAATATAATAAAAATAAGAAAAAAATATAAACATTAATTTTTACTCTATATATTTTTTTTTTGACAACATGTTGGAGTAGGGGGTTGAATCTAGGACCTCATGATCACTAGACAATACATCATGCCGCTATACTCTTGTTGGCCTATCAACTATCTCTTGTTGGCCTATCAACTCTATTTTTTTTTTTGAATCCTTATCAAGTATGAGTTATGTTTAACAAATAACTCCAAACTATTATGCAACGTAAAATTGCATAGAGTACAAAAATATTTTTGATTAAATTATTAAAAATTGAATTTAATTTAAAAAATATCCCTAAAATATATATTATTCAATTAGGGTTTCACTTTATCTTTTTCTTCCATTCAATTTCCCTTTCGGAATCCACAGCCTTCTTCTCCCAGATCTCCTCGCCTCCTCCCCTCCGCTTCGTGTCTCAGCCGCCCCTCTCTCCGATTCTCTCGTCTCTCTCGCAGACCTTCGTCTCCGCCTCCTTCACGGCTTCACCTATCTCTCTCGCCGCCGTCTTCGCCTTTCAGACCTCCTCCCCTCCGCCTCGCTCGCAGTCTCTGTCGCCCTCCGTCTCTGCTTCCGACGCCGTCTCCCAGCTCGCCGCCTCTCAACTAGCCATCACTTGCCGTCGCCGAGGACGTCGAGGTATTCCGGTGACACCTGGTTGCTCTCTGTTTTTTTTTTTTGAAATGTTGAAGACTTGAATTGAACACAAATCCATTTTATTAAACAAGTCCATATTTTTTTTAATCGAAAGTTTTTGAGTCTCCGATGCCGAGTTATTCCGAAGCTGAGGTATTCTAAGGACTCACCTTTGTTTGTTCTTCAGCTAATTTAACTGTGATATTATCCATAATATTTGGAGGGTTAGTTGCTTAATAATCTACAAATTAATTTCTCTAACTCCAACACCGTGCTTCCTTCCTTTGTCAATCTCTGAACCCAATAAATAGAAACAATAACGAGACTTATTAATTAGTGAAATTAGCTGTTAATTTGGTTGTTTAGTGCAACTAGGTGTTTGTGACATGATCTTGTTCTTAGGTTTGTAAAGTTGAGAAATGCACGTGAAATAAAGTCTTTGTTGAACTCTGGTTATGTACTTAAAATCTTTGTTTTCAGAGAAATGTTGGAGAAAGATGTAGTGGCATGAAATTTGCTGATCTCTAGTTATGTGCTTAATGGGCTGGTTGATCGGGAGGTTGTTTAGTACTACTTATGTGACAAGAAAAAAATAAAAAAATATAGACGAGAGGTGTTAAAAAAATCATAAAAATGTGGATATCTAATCTATTTTGCATCAATTTTGCTACAATATTTTAAATGGATAAAATAGAGTTTTATGTTTTTTTTTAACGATTTTTACATATCAGATGAGTACAAGTTAAAATTTGATGTGTTGTTATGGTAAAAACATTTTTGAAACATTTTTTTTGATAGTTTAAAACTATTTTCTAAACCTTTTGAAAGTTGAGGTATATTTTATAATTTAACCAATATTGTTAACGATTATTTATTTATCCACTACGATTTCCCCTCTTTCATAGCGCCATCAATTCTCCGCCTTCCACAATCTCAGACCCATCACCAATCAATTTCAAGGGAGACTTCTGAGGTAAATCTCTATCCCTTTCCAAACCCTTTCAATTTCCTTTTTTGTTCATTCAATTCGTTTCAGAATCAAGTTTTTCGACCTAGGGTTTCCATTGTTGAAGGGCTGAGGACTTGAGGAAAGAAGTCTAGATATGACTACTGCAGCTCGACCCACATGGGCACCGGCTAAAGGTGGGAATGAACAAGGTGGCACTCGCATTTTTGGCCCATCCCAGAAATATTCCTCCAGAGACATCGCTTCTCATACCACCTTGAAACCCAGGTGCGTGTAATCCAAGATATTTACCATATTTTGTTGATTAACTTCTTCTCATTCTGTTGACTTCTTTCATCTTTGTACCAATTCTCTTGTTCTTTGTTGTTTTTAATTGGATATGTGTTGCGACTTCTGTGGGTTTTTTATCCAAAATCCATACAGGAACTTTGGGGTCTTAACTGGAATTCTGAGAACGAAATTGGTGTGCTTGGTAATTAAAAATAAGATTTAACTTAATATCCCAAGAGGAGTTTGAAAGGACAATAGAATCCTAGATTTGAGCAATGGTTCCAAGATCCATGAGTCTAGCCAACTGAAGACCAAACACCTCAAAAAACATATTCCAAACAGCTCAAGCAAAATCACAGCTCCACAATCCAGGTCTTCCTCCGTCGTCCGACAAAGAATGCAACAAAATGGGCCCACAAGGGAAGACGACCTCCTTGCAAGCCGATCTAAAGTATTTACTTGGCCATGACTAGCTTTCCAAGTAAAGAATAGAACCTTCTTTGGGATTTTCACCTTCCATAGGGCTGATTAAACCGACTCACCACCTGGGGAGGATCCAACAAACAGAAAAAGAATGACCCACAAGAGAACTCCTTAACATGGTTGGGGGTTGACACACGAATATCCCTCCTCCCCAATAAGAGAAAGAACAACACCTCCGGCGTTTTTCTATCAAATAACGCCCGACTAAAACCCAAAGAAAAGGAAGAGGAGGACCATACTTATTAACAATGATCTTATGCCAGAGCCACTTGCCCAACAAGACTTTTTTGCCGGATTTTAAATTCTCCAACTGTAGACCCCCAAAACTCACCGGCTTCCCAATTGTATCCCAACCCACCAAGTGCACACTCCTCCCTTTCTCAACTCCTTCCCATAAGAAGTCCCTCATAAGCTTCTCTAAAGATTTGCAAACAGAACACGGAGCGCTAAACATGGATAGGAAATAGATGAGAAGGCCACTTAGAACAGAGCGAATAAGAGTTAACCTTCCTCCCTTGGAGAAAAACCTTTTCTTCCAGCTTGCAAGTCTTTTTTGAACTTCCTACACCACCGAGTTTCTCTTTGATCATGGAACTGTTAGTCATAAAAAAAATCGATATTGTTCAATTAATCAAGTGAGAAAAGGTCAAATTGAATTGGAAAAGGCTGAAGATGAAGCACGGCAGCTTGACCGTGTATTTCACACTATTTTTGCAAAGACATCAGTAGCTGGGACTGCTGAAGTTGAGGTAGCATCATTGGAGTTTCTTTTTGGATCTTGTCTTTTTGGATTAAGCCTACAAGCCTAAGGGACCACAAAAAGACATTACTTTTCTTAGGAAGGACTTCCATAACATTTTACAAAAGGCCAGGAGGAGGTCGGGCTCACCTTCAGTGAGATGATTGAAGAAAGACTTCTGTCCAATAGTTACTTTTTGTTCTTCTGGATTCTTGCTGGCATTGTGGTATTTTTTAGGTTTTTGGTTGTTTGCAAGTTCTTTTGTTCCTCTTTAGGTTCTTATGGTTTATTTTTATGGGGTTCCTTTTTTGGTCCATTTTTTCTTGGCTGGTTATTGGTTTTTTCTATTTCTCCTTGTGGAGGTTTCTGTGAACATTTTGTTTCTTTTCATCTATCAATGAAAAATTGTTTCTTGTTAAGAAAAAAAAAATCTGACACCATGGACATATCTGCATCTGTAGTGTTGTTTATTCCATTAGTCATAGGCTTTGAAAGGTTAGTTTTGAGACCCAAGTTAGCTTCAAAGGCTCCGAGGAGAAATAAAAGATTTCTGATTTTTGAGGCATCAAGGGAGGGAACTAAAGAGTGTTATATGAGTATGAGAATTAGAGGTAGTAGATGTGGACACAAAGTTTTCAACGAGACCATCACAATTGCCTTTCCTAATATATAAGTTAAATAATCAACTGTGATGACAAATAGGGAGGAGAGATGATCCCTTGGTAAATTCCCTTGATTTTTTGTTGACAAAAACAAAATATGAGATAGTAGAAATGTAAATGAAGATCTTGTTTCTCCATTTAGAGCCAAAGCCTTTAAGATGAAGGATGTAAAGAAGTTGATCCTAGTCCACTTTTATTGAAAGCTTTTTCGATGTCTAGTTTTGAAGATAACTCTGAGTTTCATGCACCTTCAATATTTCACAATTTCATTTGCAATAAAGATAGAATCTGTGATTTGCCTACCTGTTATAAAGACAAGATGATTAGAGGAAATAGTGTTAGGTAGCACTTAAGCCTTTCAGTAGGAACTTGACAAGGTTTTTGTAGTCTCCTCTCTCCTGTATCCACGTTCATAGGTGTTCAGTAGTTTTAATGGGCTGAAGAGTCTTGAGGACTAGAGTAATGAAGGTTTCTTTAATTTCCCATTTTGGTGAAAAGTCTTGGAACAACTATAAAAAAAATCAGGTTCAAGGATATTCAAACTCTTTTCGAGTTCATTGAAAAAACAGAAGAAATCGGGTTTGAGGATGTTCTAAGTCTAACCCTTTCTGAAGAATTCCATTGTAAACCTAGGGCTTTATTGTTAGCAAATTTTGATAATGAGAGTTTTACTCCTCCAAAGTAACCAACATGGCAGCATCTCAATTTTCTTGATAATCTTCAGCTTGCTGAACTGAATCTTGCCAAAATAAATTCTAGGATTTGATTTTATGACTCAAGATTTAAGTTTACCCATGAAGGAATGCCCAAGAAAGTTGTTGGCAGGAAAAGTCTTCCACCATTAGTCATTTTCTATGAAGCACGGATACAGATACGGATACAATAGGATATGGCGATACGTCAATTTCCAAAATCCTAGGATACGGATACGTTGAGGATACACTATTTTTTAGGATATATGTAAATTAAACATAAAATACTAAATATATTCAAATAAAAAAACATATAATTTCAAGTTAATTAACAATTTAACAATTGTAGCAAGAAACTCAAACAATAAACATAATTTTTCATTCGGCAGAGAGGAAGAAGGATTACACGATTAGGTTTTAATTTTTACGTTCTTTAATTTGAAGTTTTTACTTTTTACTGGTTTAGAGAGCTCCAGTCTCTCCCCAATACCAGTCCTAACTCAAAATGCCAAAAAATAAACAGCCCTTCCTAATCTTATCCAGCCTACTCTCCCCCTAACGACTACTCACAACAAATTACATTCTCTTTCCTTGTAATGACTACTCTCTGCTTTTTTCTCTCTGCGATATACATTTATAATTAGGGGCCTATCATGGTATCACTTTTATCAACACATTCAATGAACCCTCCACAAACATCATGAATGGCTTTAAAGTCTCTATATAGGAGAAGAGAGTGCCATCGACAAGTTTCCACAATTATAGTAACTCAGTACTTTAACCTAGTATGACTAGGATTACAAATGAGCCATATCAGCCCCGTTCTTCTCTTAAAATGAGAATCCACTAATCTATTTGTTATTGGGCTAATGGCTATTTTTCTTTGTTTTATGTTTCCTTGGATATAGTGTTGCTACTTTTCTTGCAAGAATCTAAAGTCTCTAATTACTTGTCATTAATGATGTATGTAGAAAGGAAGGACAAGATACCCATGATGAAGTGCAAAGGAGAAGTCTCAGAGATGAGTTAGAAGATCGTGAAAGGAGGCATTTTTCATCAAAGAATAAGTCATATGGTAAAGACATCCATTCTTTAGAAAAATGTGGAATGAGTTTTTTGTTTGTTCTCATATCAGTTCTTATGGTTTTGTTCAAACATCCTTTTTAGTTTTTCCATGCTGTCGTATGACGTGTTTGCAATGAGTTTATCATGTTTCGCTTGCATAATTTGCAGATGATAGAGATCATAGAAAAGGAAGCCAACTTCTGTTAGAAGGTGAATTCACCAGCTCCTGTATGTTTACATTTAATAACACATCCAGTAATTGTTTATTTCACCAGTATTATTTTATGCTTATTAGGTGGAAAGAGAGATATTGAAGATCGTATTATTCCACGAAGTTTAGATGCTGACGATTCTGATGTGGATGTCAAAAGTGACGATGAGAGGTTGGTTGGTTGGGTTTCCATTTTTTATTAATTTATTAATCATATTATTTTCCTAGCCTTTTCTTTTCTCTTAATACTGGATGCTTTAATTACTCATGGCTTTTTATAATTTGAATCCTTGATCCAAGACCTCTTAGCCAGCTTGTTATGGGACTTAGTATTGAAGTATCTAATGCTTTATGGTAGTGATGATGACGATGACGACGAGGATGATACTGAAGCTCTTTTGGCTGAGCTGGAACAAATAAAGAAGGAAAGAGCGGAAGAGAAGCTTCGGAAGGTGAGCCTTTTGTTCATCCAGATAGTTTCATGATCTGAAGTTGTGCTTGCAGTACCTTGCAGCACCTTTATTTTTATCCAAGATTTAAGAAGAATGCACCATGAGTCGAGTGATTAGTAACTGGGACCACTTGAATGATGAATGGTCGAATCTTTTAGGATTATTGAGCTTCGAAATGCTGAGTTTAAATTTTACTTCATCCGCTGCTTAAATATCCGTTATGATGTATAGGAAAGGCAAGAGCGGGAGGAAGAGCTTAAAGTCAAGGAAGCAGAGTTACTCCGAGGAAATCCACTGCTTAATGAGCAGCAACCCTCCTCTTTTAGTGTCAAAAGAAGGTTAGTTGGCCTGATTTATCCATTTTTCATAACTCTACTTGTTTGTTTGGTGTATTAACATGAACTTCTATTCTGATGATGCAACTCCCTATTAATTTTTGGGTCAGATGGGATGATGATGTTGTGTTCAAGAATCAGGCCCGTGGTGAAACAAAGACTCCTAAGCGCTTTATAAACGACACCATCAGGAATGACTTCCACCGAAAATTCTTGCACAAGTACATGAAGTAACATGGTTATCAAAATCTACAGGGGCAAAAAGATCCAAGTAAATCGAAAGTGAGACACTGCAACTTGTGTATGTATCATAAGGTATTGAAAATACTGGATGACATTTGTTTGTTTTATCTGCATATGGTAGCGACTTTCATATAGCAGTTTGTGTTCTGAATTGGATGAAGTACAATGATTTGAAACTGTATGGATGAATGAATATTAAAATGCTTTAACGAGAAGCTGTGTGTCTTAGCTCATATTTTACATAGTAATGATTCAACTTTTAGATTTGCTGATCCTTTTGTGCAAGCAAAAGTAGGCACATAATCTGTAGGCGAGGACCATGGCTAGGAGAATCCAGACTTCTTGTAAGCCACCGTTGAGGTTGATAGTGTCAAAGGAAGTAGAAGACTGCAGAGTCTTGCAGCCTTGTGTGGTTTGGCACTCATATAATTGGTCTCCTGAGTACTGCACTTTTAGAAGTAGTCTGAACCCATAATACATGAATGATATATATTTCATCCACCGCATGAACTTTGGTATATGCTGCAACAAACACACCCACCCACCAAAATCAATTTTTATAATCTACAGTTGAGAAATGATTGGAGGCTGCTATAGTGTATTGGGTATCACAGTTTTGCACCCGTGGATGTAGGAGAGAAACTATTAGCTAATAAAACCTCTCTAAAAATGATTAAAGTTAGAATAGATGAGTAAGGTTGTCTTAAATACCTGAACATAGTAGCCTCCTGTTAAAAGAAATAACATGAGTATCAAAGATGCAACCATCCCAGCCCTTCTAATACTCAGAACTGCAGCTCCAAACAATTCTCCTGCCCCCTAATCACCAAGAAAAAAAGAGAAAAAAACATGTTTAAGTCATCTAATCTCCCCTGTTCACAAACAACACAATCATGGAATAGTTTCAAACACCTGACTTGTCACAGCTACCAATAATATTGCAAACAATGTTAGCAAGAAACATGAAACTGTTCTCTTGAAATCAACCATGAAGTATAGAATGAGCATGAACAGTGTTGGATATAGCACATGTGCCACCATGTCGCAAAGCGTGCTGCTCACGTAGTACACGCTTAGTCGATACATATCTGCTTTTCGTTCTTTCACCAAATACAGCTTTTCAAATGGGAACACGTACACTGCTCCAAAGATCGATGAAGATGTCCAAAATATGCAAATGTAGAACAATAAGCCGATCTGAAAACAAGGTCAAAGTTGTCTGTTTAAACTTTTGGATTTAGTGGTAGTTTACTGATATTGTGTTAAATGATGTAAAAAACCGAAACAAAGACCTGGTCTCGCAATTGTGGTTCGGTGTCGATCTTGGATTTCCACCAAAGAAGTCCCAACAACAATGCAACTCCAACTGCTTGGAGTATCCTTAGCTTGTCAAAGTAATCCTTACTCCTTTCTTTGAATGTTCTCTTTGAAACAATCCTAAATTGCTCCCACCAACTTATTGTCCAATCCTTCCCAACTTGGACAGCTTGTTGTAGATGTTCTGGTGCCTTTACAGCTTGGTTCTTTGTTCTTTCTTGAACCTCCAGTTGAGTTTTGTACTTGAGTTGTAGATACTAATGACACCACATAAACACATGTTGAGAAAAATGGATCAAACAACAAATGCTTTGGAAGTAATATGACAGTATCTAAAGGGATTCCCACCTTGATAATTGATTTGTCTGTGTCGAGAGAGCCTCGAGATGCCGATAGATCTTCGGGAAGACTTATGTCACTGACTTGTCCTGTTGCGAGATCAAGCAAGAACTCTGCAGGGTTCATGGAAATTTGTGGGGTAAATCTCAAAGATGAGAAGTATTCCATTGATTCTTTAGCTTTCCCATAGTATACAGGATAGCCTTCTGCTATCAGCAAAAGTTTGTCAAACATGTGAAACATTCTGCTTGATGGCTGATGTATTGTTGTGATTATTGTCCGTCCCGCCTGCGGAGGACCGAGTTTAATCTCAAGATATAAACATGTTGTACTTCAACAATTCCTAATCGTACCTTTGCAAGTCCTTTGAGGACAAGAAGAAGTCTATTTGCCGAGTTTGAATCGAGGCCTGAAGTCGGTTCATCGAGTAATAAAAGCGAAGGATCGATCAAAACTTCGTAGCCTATGCTTGTTCTTTTTCTTTCTCCTCCTGATATTCCTTTACCAAAACCTCCACCGACCTTCATGTGGCGACATCTGCAGTTTAAAAAGAAAAAACGTCATTTAAAAGAGGCAAAACCGAAGTAGTTGTCTATAAATAGAACATCACTTACTACTCTAACACACGAGAAATTATTTGAGGAGACCGTTACAGTGTGGCTGGCCATTTTACACCATTAGATGTATAACAAAAAATCACCTCAAATTTGTATCTAGTAGTTAGTAAGAGGCAGTCATACATTGAATAATTTTTCCTAACACACCTTTCAAGTCCTAGCTCCTTCACTATCATGTCGACTCTCTCGTACTTTTGCTGTCGGTTCATATTGCTCGGTAGCCGAAGAAATGCGGAGACAAGCAAGGTCTCTTCGACCGTCAATTGAGGGAACAGCACGTCGTCTTGAGTCACAAAACCAATTCTGTTATCAAAGAGTGGTTAAGAGGATAGTAGGACTTACAAGAACATTACTGCTTAAACAGGAAACTAAGATTTGTTTGCTTTATAAAGAGAGAAAGTGACCTCCTTTTAAGAGCAGCAGTATATGGAATGTCATTGTATGTAATATTTCCTTTGACATTGTCAAGTGCTCTTCCTCCAATCACTTTCAATAAGGATGTTTTACCACTGCCTGAAGCACCCATCAAAGCAAGTATTTCACCAGGCCCAACCCTTCCTGTTATGCCCTTTAAAATCTTCTTGTAGCTGTCTTGGTCCATGTTGATTTGTGAGGTAACCTTTGACATCACTGACTTCAATGGGTTGTTCTTGGTGGAGCCTTGCTTATTCCTCACCTTGTATTCCACATCTTCAAACTGCAAATGAAATAGATGATTCTTTTGAATGTGTATTTACTACAAGAAATTGTAAATTCAGCGACGACACAACACGTGGTAGAACGTCCAAAAACGTTACTAAAATGAGTTTCAACAACGAAAAATCATGAATCTCATAAAGAATCACTAATTCATGTACTTTCACACTTGTTCTATTTTATCTAACTTTTTTTTAGTACAATATGGGGGGATTTGAACTACAGATCTCTTGGTCATTAACACTTACTTTATGCCAGTTGAGTTATGTTCACTCTGACGTTTAAATTTGACTTGATCATATATTTTGTTAATTTAAGTCATTAATAGAGGTCTACAAAAGCAAACATTTGAAGGTGAATGTAGCAGGTTTAGGTATCAAGTTCCCTTATCAAATCTAAGTACCACTATTTTTTTTGTTTTCAAAATTTGGGTTGGATTTTGAAAATACATGTAGAAGATAAATAACACAACACAGGAACTCATTAATAAATGTATTGTTTATAGACTTAATTTTCAAAAACCAAAAACTAAAAAACCAAATGGTTATGAAACGGGGCCTTAACAACTCGAACAAAGAATGTTTGAAAGTTGAAGAAGCAAGTTTATTATCGCAACGATATTATTGATTGGAACGTAGGCGTCTCGTAGGCGGAAAATATTTACCTTGAGGAAAATTGGAAGTGGGCAACTCCTATTGTTGGTATCACAAGTCTCAATTTGAATGTTAAGCTGAGAGTGAATATTGGTAATGCAAGGTTGTGAGATGAAGTCAATGTTGTGGGGTAAGGCATTGGTGGTGGTAATTTGCATAGTTGAGGGAGAAAGTGAAATGTCTTGAATTTCATCATCTCTCCTAATTTCCATGTTGTTAAGAGGAGAAAGATGATTTGATTAAGGGTGTGTTTAGAATCTCAAACTTGTAATTAATGAGAGAGCTGATGATAATTTTCCCAACTGTATTAGACCCAAAACTTGCCTACATATCAAAGGGCAGGATGTTGCTTGGTGACCCACAGGCTTCCCATGCAGCTTATTATAAATTTGTGTTTTTGGATTAACTAATTTAAGTGTTTTTGTTTACTTTCACACACATAAATTGCCACAATTAATGGGAATTTTCAAACTCAACATGCCAAGGTTATGACTCAAAACTATCAACTTTCGGGATCTTAATTTGTTATTACAAACTAAAATCCAATCAGTTGAAAAACATAGCTCAACTGACATGATGTAAGAGCTAGTCACCAAGAGGTTATAAGTTCGATTCCTCACTCCTCTCTTGTAAAAAAAAAACATTGGAAAAACAAAAGCAATTTTTTTAATGAGTAGAAACAATATCCTATTGTTTTGAAAATTTGTGGTAAATTGTGGGTGTTGTTGTAGCCAGACAAGGTTATATTTGGAGTATTTAGTTATTGTAGCTATGTTAGATGCTTTTTAGGTGAGTTTGGGCATTTTAGTATTGGATTTGGGTGCATTTTTACCTACTTGAATTTGCTTGGTTCAACTAGATATTTTGTTGATGAACTTTATGTAGTTTGTTTAGGGTAAGTTTTTTTAGGGGTATTTGTACTCATCACTCGTCTCCCAAGGGTCTTAATGTCATTTAACTAAGTTTTAAAAAATGTAGGTTTTTTGTCTTTTTGCTGACGTCACCTTCGTGTTTAGCCCTCCCTAAATTCATGATTCTCCCTATCACGATCTCGAACATTCACGTTTTTTCCTCTCTACAAATCGTGGAGGAAGATGATCGCGATGACCATTTACTTTTTAGAGAAAAAAAATCGTCATTTTGGAGAATCACGAGAGAGAGCGATGATCGCAAGCGAAAAGTACGTACTACAGACTTTTCATGCGATGAGTCCTTGAGTTAAATTTCATTAAGACACCTCGGGCAGGTCACCGTGCAAAAACCCCAAGTGTGCTCTCTCATTATTTATTTTATTTTCTCTGTGGTTCGGTGCCGAGTGCAAGGAAGTATTTTTTACAAGGTTTTTTTATTGAAAAAATGGCGAAATCAATATCTAAATTTAAAAAAATATTAATCGGGTTACTAAGGGCCTGTTTGATAACGTTCTCGTTTCCTGTTTCTCGTTCCCTGTTTCTTGTTCCCTATTTCTTGTTTCTTATTTTTTGAGAACTAGAAACAGAAACATGTTTGATAACTACTCCGTTTCTTGTTTCTTGAAAGAAAGAAACAGAAACAGAAACGTGTTTGATAACGGTTTCTTATTTCTTGTTTTGTTTTTTTAATTTATAATTTAAATAGAATTTAATTATATAATATAAGAAATATATAACATGCATTAAAATATATTAAAAAAATCAATTATAAAAAATAGACATTATCTAATACAAGTAAGCCCCAATGCAGAACACTAATAAAATTATTTTTATCCATAAAATGTTGCCCAAATTTGATCGGCAACATCATCTCTCACTCGAGTCATTCCACTTTAAATGATAACGACTCGGATCCAACTCAATTATATAATTTTGTAAATGATGTGGTTGTAAAATATTAAAGTGAGATTAAATGCATATTTTAGCGAACAAAAATTATATTTGAAAAATTCTAACTCGTTCAAGTGTACTAAAAACCAAAGCATTAAATGTTCGTCGACATCCATGAGTTCGACATTGACATAAGGAGTGGATCGACATTTCCATATATCGTAAAAAATCGATGAGATATTAACAAAAATAACACCAAAATGTAACTATGGTGAATATAATATTGATAATAAATAATTTAGTCCATTTAAATAGAGTAAAATGTTTATTTATTAATTTAAATATATTTATTAATTTTTTTTTAATATGTTTTTCAAAAATATCCATCGCCATGGATATTTTATAGATATTTCCGTCGAAATTTCCATAAGATTGAGGCCTCGATATTTCTATTATACCTTGCTAAAAACTAACAAATATGAAATTATATATTGAAAAAAATAAATTTTAAATAATATATAAAGATTTTTTTTTTTTTTTTTTTTTTTTTTTTTTTTTTTTTTTTTTTTTTTTTTTTTCAAGCCAAATCGAGCATAGCTCAATTGGCATAAGGTTGTGTCCGAGACTAAGAAGTCATGGGTTCAATCCTCGCATTTATTAAAATACCGTTGCAAAATATAATATAAAAAGAAACACTCAAAATTAGGGAAAATATAATAAAATGTACTACCCTAGCTTCGAAGCCAGGTACTAGGATAGTGAAAATTGACTGGTTGTGTGACCAATGAACCAACTTAGATTTTCTTCAAATAAATGGGAGCTGAATAATATAAAGAGGAACGAAACTAGAGAAACATCTTTTTGTAGTTTCTCAAATTTTGGCATTTTTTTAGAAACGTTTCTTAAAATTTAAAAACAAGAAACGGGAACAGTTATCAAACAAGTCTGTTTCTTAAAAAATGAGGAATGAGAACAAGAAACAGGAAATAAGAACATTATCAAACGAGCCCTAAAATACTCATAACCAAATAGTTGATTTGAGGAGTAATTAAAATAAATATGGAATGAAAATCAGACCAATCGAAGTCCCACAAATCAAGAGATTATTTGAAGAAAAAAAATACAACATATTTAAACAACTTTCCAATAGATTATAGAAGTAAAGAAGGAGTAACAACAAAATCAGAATAAGTTGTATTTATATCAAACAAATACTAAACCTAATTTCTAAAACATATATGAAAACTAACTAAATACTAACTGAACTCTAACTAGTTTCTTAATATGGTAATTCCCTAATAATAATTGACTATATTTATGGTAAAAATTCTAACTCCTAATATAGATGTCGCGATGTCGATGTTGATTCAAATGTGACTTGAGAGTAGGTGGATGGATGATTTTTTTAAAGGGAGGCTTGATGGTCCTTCGTTTAAGGGAATTATTGGAGAATCGTTTCTTAAGGCCATTATTAAAAGTAATTGTTATTTTTCCTTCCCATTGTTTAACACTACAATTGTCAAGTTTGATGAAGAGTTTTTTTTTGTTTTGTTTTAGAATCTTAAGTTTTTCAAACTCTGAATCCTCACGATATGGTCTTTCAAGGCATGTTCTCTTTGAGACAAAATTTCCCACATCTCAATGATCAACTTCTTCCCAACAAACTTTTCCTTCTTCCCCAATGGTCAAAACTCATTTACCTATAGTCTCTCTTTTTATCCAAACTTTTTTGCCCTCAGGATAGTCTCTCCTTTTTATCCAAACTTCTTTGCCCTCAGAATATGGTGTCATTCCTGAAAGTGTGTGTGAAAAATTGTTTTGGAATTTTAAGTCCAAGCGCAAGTACACGTCATTTATGTAGTATTTTCACCCATACTTGCTACTTGATTTTTTGGTTAAATTGAGTAGAAAAGAGTAAAAATAGAAAAGTCACATGCTTAGGGTCATTTTTTTTAAGAGGAAGCAATTTCAGGGGTAAAAGAGTCATTTATTTTTGTAAGAATTAACTGTTTTTTGGTCATATGCAGGTATCTGTCTTTTTAGTCTAGATTGTGCTCACATACGAGTCACAGAGTGCAGTGTACTGGGTCAAAACGAGATTTTCGGGTTGTTCAACAAATTGAAAAAAATTAGCAACTAAACCCCCCAAGTGACTCTAAGTCAAAGTGAAGGGTCAAACCCTCATGTTTGGCAACCTCCACCAACCCTAGAGGCTATATAAAAGACACCCCAAGCCTACACTTTCACTCATCGATTCTTCACATCATTCGATCATCCAATTTTCCTCTCGAAGAACTCTTCCAAATTTCAAAACTCAAAAAAGAGCTAACCACTCCTCTGAAATACGTTCTACTTCAACCATTTTTTAAAGGAATGTGCTGTGAGGATTCGGTTCACATTGACGTCGTGAATCGAGCGAGTAGACACCCTTCATCCATTATCCACGAGTTCGAGAGAGAGAGTGAGAAATTTCCAGATTTACTTTACTGTTTTAGTTTGAACATTTGTTAAAAGATATAGTCATTATACAGACTTCAATGGTTGAGACGCGACTCAAAGGTCTCATCCACTCGCCCTTCCCAATCCATATTCCAATGTCGGGAGGAAAGCTCAATATGGTACAGTCGAGGTAGACGTCTATGTGTGTGTGGAAAAAGAGGAGGAGCTTTGATTTGCCCGCCTTTGAGTAGGCAGGTGTATATGCGTCAGCTTAAGATCATCTCTCCAACCAATAGCCTAAGACTGAATCTACCGATAGCATCTGCCTTTACTATCTAAACTATCAGTCAAGCTGCTTCGCTTCTTCCCCTCGTAAACTCGGTAAAGCGGCTTCGCTCCTACAACAGGTCTCAGATTTCTTGAGTAGGCGGGTGGACCTGAAGGCCGTTTAGGGCATGAAACCCGGACTTTCCATAGGGGGCCTGACCTTGCCGCAAGATAGGCCATAAGAGCAAATGAGCGACCTATTTTTTAGTTAAGCCAGGAGTGTCTTTCTCGAATGAAAACATCAATCATCTTTGGACCGGAAGGTTTCTTGCTCGTGGTGGCTTCCCGTGTAGGGAGAAAAGTTGTCCATATTAATGGCTCCTGTATATTCTTGCTATCTCGAGTTGACCTACAACATAAACGCTATAAAATGGAAAATGGAGACCTTCGAATCTCTAATGTACCCGCATCTGTAATCAGTTTTTTTTTTTCCTGAGACTCATAAAAAATAGAGACGTGGTTAGGCTAGCAAGTTGAACCAGATCATCAGATGCACACCCGCACTTCGTCTGCCTCGTCAAGGGAACCCGGACACTTCCCTTGCACAGTCTCTGGTGGAGACGGGGAAATTAGAGTGGGGGCAAAAGTCTCGTAATCTTTTGAGTATCGAGATGACCGGTAACCTTGCTACAGAAGCTCCCATGTGGTTTAGAATGAGTATCCACATAGCCAGGACTACGGGGACTTCATTCTACAGGGAATAGTCCGAGAACAAAGTGCGGGCGAAGGAGGAATTTCCTTGCCTTGTCATGAGCAACAATCAACTGACCTTGCTATCTACGAGACAACATAGCTGGGTTGGGTGGGATGTGAAGAAATGGAAATAGCATGCATTCCCCTTGCCTGGTACTAAGAGGTTCCATTCCCCGTATCGCATCCCTAGCCCTTAGATATTTATATTAGGAGTTGGGTGCTTGAGAAGGACCAATCAGAGGCAGGAAATGCATCCATTCCATCCATGTACGTATAAAAAACGGATGGAGGTCATCAGACAGCCTATCTGAACCGGACAAGGAGTTTAGTTGGTTGCCGGCAAGTCTGTCCCCTTCGGATACAGATGAAAGACTGCATGGGCTTTCGCTCTCGCCCTAAACGAATGAATTGACGGAGAGGGAGAGGAAGCTGCCTAGTTCGAGCACCAAAGACCTTCAAGCTGGGTTGGGGCTCTCCGCTCCCGCTTCCATCTCGAGATCATTCCGAGGGGACCGGCTAGATCAAGACTAGGAGAGATGATCCCCAGGACGAGAAGAAATTTAATCCATACACTTGATCCATTGCTTCTATCCCTCCCCGATGCAGCCAGCCCGAGACCCAGACTCGGATTGAAGCCACTGTAGTTCAGATGCAGCCTGACGACTGAGTGAAGGTTGAGAGTGGGTTGCTCGGGTACGATCTAAAACGATCCCACATTCCAGAAAGAACCGGACAATGTGAAGCCTTCGTCGAGTAATGGGAACGAGCTAGTCCCCGAAAAATCCCCGCCCTATCTTACTAATAATAAGAAAGGGGCTCAAAATCAGCTGTTCCTAGGTTCTCAGTAACGTGGCCAGTCAGCGGGCAGGAGGGAGCTTTGGAAGCTTACCTTGACTTGTTGTCTGGGCGGATAACACAACCACCCGCTATTTCCAAACACAGAAGAAGCTTCACCCATCCCCAATTTTGAGTTCGATTTATGGCAAACAAGGAATTTCCGGCAATAAGGATATCATAAACATAGTTTGACAATATTCTAATCTCACCATCCATTATTCGAGTTTCAATACAATGATCGTCGAAATTCATTCGAAATCTCATATCGCTAATAGCTTGATGAAACTTAAGGTACCACTGTCGGGAAGACAGTTTCAAGTCATATAAAGAAAAACTTTCTTAGCTTGCAAACCTTATCTTCATGCCCAAGAACCTCAAAACCTGGCCTGGAGGTTGTACCATATATATAAATCCTCGAGTTCACATTTCAAAATGAAGTTTTGACATCCCCATCTGATGTCATTCAAAATCCAAATGAGCGACCATATCAGCGACAATTCTAATAGATGTAAACTTCGCCACAGGAGCAAATGTTTCTTCATAATCAATCCCACCCCATTGTGAGATGTGAGAAGCCACGAGCAACCAATCACGCCAACGAGATAAAAATCGAGCCGTCACTCTTGCGCTTCACCTTTCATACCCTGACTACACGGAACGAGACAATTCGATTGGCTTTACTCCTTCTGGTAATGGGAAAAGTTCCCATGTCTCATTCTTCTTTAAGGTTCAGGCAGAAATCTCCTCTTTCATCGCATTCTCCCACTCTTTCAGGCCCTTAGCTTCTACAAATGAGCTTGGCTCTTCCACTTTCTGGAGAGGCACAAGACTGTGAAAGTGTCACAGTGTCTGCATAGCAGGCCTCTGTATACTTTGGATTGATTAGGCTTCTTGATCCTTGTCGATCTTCTAAGTTGGCTATCAAGCATAGTGCCTTCAGCATGGATCCTCTTGAATATCTTGTTGCTCTCTTCTAGAGCAGCATGCATCACTCTTTGTTGACGGGTCGCGGGCCTTGGGCTTTTTTTTTTTTTTTTTTTTTCCTGACAGGAGGGCTTCGTATAGCTGATTTTTTTTACTCAGGTCCAGAGTTACTCACAAAAACCAACCACAACTCTCTATAGTTCTTCACTACTCGTACAGAAAGAAGTCTCTTTCTGTCTGGAGGGAATCATTTTTTCTCAATCAAGAATGCCTCAACTGGATAAATTGACTTATTTCACACAATTCTTCTGGTCATGCCTTTTCTTCTTTACTTTCTATATTCCCATATGCAATGATGGAGATGGAGTACTTGGGATTAGTAGAATTCTAAAACTACGGAACCAACTGGTTTCACACCGGGGGAACAACATACGGAGCAACAACCCCAATAGTTTGGAAGATATCTTGAGAAAAGGTTTTAGCACCGGTGTATCCTATATGTACTCTAGTTTATTCGAAGTATCCCAATGGTGTAACGTCGTCGACTTATTGGGAAAAAGGAGGAAAATCACTTTGATCTCTTGTTTCGGAGAAATAAGTGGCTCACGAGGTCTCGAAAGAAATATATTCTATTTGATCTCGAAATCCTCATATAGCACTTCTTCCAATCCTGGATGGGAGATCGCTTGTAGGAATGACATAATGCTAATCCATGTTCTACATGGCCAAGGAAGCATCGTTTTTTAATCTCATTATGATTTGGTCGTTCGGAAGAGATTCTTTCTCGATCAGAATAGTAGCAAGCATTACAAGAGATATATACTCCTTTTCAAATCGCCACGCGAAGACGAACGTTCAGAAAGGTTATCGAGAAAGTAAATCGCTCTTTTTAGTGGGGAGGAATAGTGCGGGAAGGGAGCGAGACCAAGCCGAGGAGAGTAAGCCCTTCCCACGTGTAAAGTTGAATAAATGAATGCAGCCTCAACCAGAGAGATCAACCTGCGCCTTTCATTTTAGGTCGCCGGCGGCGCAGAACGCACTAATCCGCGACCAACAAGTTTTCCGAAACCAAACTGAAGAGAATTGTTACTTTACAAAAATGCTTGCTGAAAATCAACGAAAGAAGGAAGGTCCATTTTCCCACGTAGTTCGTCGGTCAAACCAACGAGATTCTCCTCTCAAAGTAATAGAGAGATCTTTTTCTAGTTAGACTTCTATCAATGCAATGAAAGAACCATCCCTTCCTATTTTTTTGTCCTATCAGATAGAAAGAAAATAAGACCCCAAAGAGCCCTTCTTTACCACTTTACCGGGTGGGGGAGAGGGGGGTGGGGGGGTTACATACAACCGAGGCAAAGTGGTTTATGATTGAATCTCAGAGGCATTCTTATCATTTGGTAGATCCAAGTCCATGGCCTATTTCGGGTTCACTCGGAGCTTTGGCAACCACCGTAGGAGGTGTGATGTACATGCACTCATTTCAAGGGGGTGCAACACTTCTAAGTTTGGGCCTCATATTTATCCTATATACCATGTTCGTATGGTGGCGCGATGTTCTACGTGAATCCACGTTGGAAGGACATCATACCAAAGTCGTACAATTAGGACCTCGATATGGTTTTATTCTGTTTATCGTATCGGAGGTTATGTTCCTTTTTGCTTTTTTTTTCGGGCTTCTTCACATTCTTCTTTGGCACCTACGGTAGAGATCGAAGGTATTTGGCCCCCAAAAGGGATTGGGGTTTTAGATCCTCGGGAAATCCTTTTTCTTAATACCCCTATTCTCCTTTCATCCGGAGCTGCCGTAACTTAGGCTCATCATGCTATACTCGCGGGGAAGGAAAAACGAGCAGTTTACGCTTTAGTAGCTACCGTTTCACTGGCTCTAGTATTCACAGGCTTTCAAGGAATGGAATATTATCAAGCACCCTTCACTATTTCGGATAGTATTTATGGTTCTACCTTTTTCTTAGCAACTGACTTTCATGGTTTTCATGTGATTATAGGTACTCTTTTCTTGATCATATGTGGTATTCGCCAATATCTTGGTCATCTGACCAAGAAGCATCACGTTGGCTTTGAAGCAGCTGCATGGTACTGACATTTTGTAGACGTGGTTCGGTTATTCCTATTTGTCTCTATCTATTGGTGGGGAGGTATATGAAGGAACGAAACAGTCGATTGAGGAATGAAACCTCGAAGACAAAGAGAACCGAGCTTTTCCAAAGAATTACAGCAGCTTTTCCACTCCCTTTAATTATTATATACAAAAAAGTATCTTCCACTTTCCTACCAAATCTCTCTTTATTCTGGCACATAAATGAAGGGATCGAAGAGATTATGGCAGATCATGTTCACCAAGAAATGACCCGAAATTGGATCTTGGTCTATTTGAGATTGTTCCTTTTAATCGTAATCAAAGATGTTTTCTTGTCTCTCATTTCTTCTCCGAATAAATCGAAGATCCTAATGGATCGAACTCATCCTTGGCTGCTATGAAACATATCGGCCTTGCGTTGCGGAAGGAACGTTCTGTTCTGTTTTGAGTTGAAGGCAAGAACTCTTTCTTCAATAAAGGTTTGGAACTCGAATCTTTCCCCAAGGGGAAGAATATGGGCTTCTTGAAGCTATGAAGCATCTTAGAGTATTCCATTCCGTTTTTCAGCTGGATCCAGGCTTGGTTCGACCTGAAAAAACGTCGATTTAGTAGAGAGAGAGAGGGGCTTTTTGCGAAAGGCTATCAACGTATACGTATATAGATATAGTGAGTGTGTGTGCAGGGTGTAGGTATACCACTTACGAGAAAGAACCCCAAGTCAGTAAAGTAGTTAACCAAACACAAGTAAGTAGTTTGTCAGTCCTTCCTCCGACGCCTCCCGTTCATTCTGCTGAATTCTTTCATGTTTTTTGTTTTGTTTCGTTCATAGGTCCCAAGTCCTTCTTAGAAAGCCCTCTTTAAGTAAAAAAAAAAAAAGAATGCTGCTTGATTTGAACGAACATTGTAAGAAATGAACTAGCTTGACAACTAAAATTGCAGTTTTACCCTTATACCTTGTGTGGTTCGTCCTATACAAAAATGTTAGAGTAACTTAATCACTTAATTTAGCATCAAATGTTAATGTCCATACATAATCGGTTCGGTAATTAACGACTCTCGTAAATGTGATGTAGCAGAAAAACCTAAAAATAGGATTTCGTCGATTGCCCTTGATGTGAGTGAGGCAAAAGACTATAGGATCATAAGATTGCATGCTTAATCACCTAAGATCACATTATTCACAAAATGTAGGTTTAAGGACTTAGACTACTAAAGGTACTTGCAAAGAGACTGAATAGAAGATAAATCTGGTCCAAAAGCACAACGTACTATGTGGTGACTTTGTGATCACAGGCTGTCAAGTAACTCTTCTCAGGGCTGAAGCATGATTGGATCCCCTATTTTATTATTGTTTTTAATCAAAAATCAATCAACCAACATTCAACTTATTTTTGTTACCTTACATTTGATAGCTCACAAAATAAGCTATCTCTAGGACATATTTTATGCTAGTTTAGAGACTTACGCGATTAATTTCACGTTTATATTTGATTATTTTATAAATATCGAGCATTTGAAGCAAACCAGAGCTTTTAGAAGATTTGTGATGAAAAATAAGCTAATTGGATGTAAATATGAGGTCCCAAGTGAAGATAATGAGGAAAACAATTCGAAAATTCTGAGGGGAAGCATTTAATTAAAAAAAATGCAAAAGTAGCTTGGACCGCCACCAAACCAGTAAAAATAAATAAAAATACAAGATTGGCTAAAGGCAAATTAAAACTCCAAACCACACGGACAAAAAACAATAATCATGTTGCACTTCACCAATGCAGCCAAACACTTATTATAACAATTAATTCCAGCGATTAATAACTTAAGCTTTAAAACACGCGCTTTTTAATCCATGCACCTCTATCAGCCTTCATGTGCGTGTGCCACACGTGATTTCGGTCCCAAATTTTTCTAATTCATATTATATTCAGATTTTGCCCTATTGTGCCTTATAAATACATATTTTTGAAGAGTTTTTGGGAGCCAATTTGAAGAGTCATACCCAATTTTGAAAATGCATGATTTTAAGAGTTAGAGGATATTTTTGGTAGCAAAAAGAAGATAAACATGCTCGGGATCGTGAAGATTGCAGCAGAAACGTGGAATTGACACTAGCTTTATTTCTTCTCCCCTTTTAATTTGTAGTTTTGTTATGGGTTTGTTATTGAGTTTAGATTTTGTAATGTTTAACATGATCAGTTAAACTATTTTGTCTTAGGGATTGATGTAGTCCTTATACTTTATGCTTTGATTAATTTAAATAACATTATTTTTTTTTTATTTCATTCGTGTTTTTATATGTTTAATACTTATAATATCTTAGCTACACATTATTTGTTTAATTGGTCTGATTTACACTAATAAGTTATAATTTAGACTAGAACTTAATTGCATGACTGAAAGAGTTTCTTACCAGAAATTGATTAGGACTTCTTTAGAGGTTGTTAAGTGAAAGGTCTTAATGTCTTGCATGTTATTAAAAGCTAAATCGATATGTTATTTTATAATTTGCATGTGATTTAATTGTATTCGAAAGATGCAGTTTTTACATATGACTTCCTCAATTATGATTTATTCCACGATTCTTGGTTGTTAATTGATTGATTTATTGGTCTAATTGGTGAAATCAACTCCCTAAGATATTTATCCCCTCGTTGTTCTCCATATTTTATTTTATGTTTTTTATTTTATTTTTATCGTATCATCTATCGCTTTATTTCTCTAGATAAAATTGAGTGATTGTATTCGTGGTACTTAAGTGAACTATAAAACCAATCTTGAGGACGAATCCATATTTACAACACTATATTAAAACTTGACTCGTACACTTGCGGTATTGCATTGCATAATTTTGCGCAACAACATTGCATTCGAAAAATAATTTCTTTCTAAAACTAAATTCCATAACAGTCTATTGAGATTCGATACTTGGAATAATTTCCAAATTATTACTTGATTGACAATGTATACTTGCACTTGACCATATATTTCTTAGCAGGTTATTGAACCAAATTACACACCCACATTTCGGTCATCAGCTGTCAACAAGTAGTAAATCGAGGAAGTACTCCAAGATATCGAAATCTCAAGAGACTGTGCGTTGAAATTCAGTTTATAAAATAGTAAAAGGACAAGTGTCAGTACTAAGTGAAAGTGATTTGTAACCGAAATATTTGTGGTTGTGTTTGGTAACTGTGATGAACGACTTAAAGATAAAACAAGGGATTCTGACTCAGGTTCAACCACTAATCCTAAAGGTTTAACCCCAATGCGGCCGCATCACCAGTCGCAATGCCAACTTTAATATGGACCATGAATTCACCTTCTATTCGGCCTCCGTGAGTATACCTTTAGGAGTCCAAACCATTAAACCTCTATTCCTAGGGCTAATGCGAACTCAGATAAATCAAACATACAATTCTTTTGTCATACAATATGCCTTCTTCCTAAGTGCATGTGACGACCTATTCCTAGGTTTTTTGTCCTTTATCCCCTAATGAGATTTGTATATTGCTCGAGTCTTCTCAGCGATCTGACTCAACTACCATGTTAATTTAAGTAGCTAATTCAAATTAATAAGATGTGAAGATAATCAATTATGGAAATAGTAAAACAAGAGACAACGAGTAAATTGGCCTTATGGGCTTCAACTACTTTATTCTCAAGGCATCCACCGAATCGGATCCCTTAAGAAATTTAGTTCATAATGAAATAAATACTCGAAGACTTCATTGAATAAGAGTGCATGAATACAAAACAACAACTTGAAATTCGACTAGAAATGTAAAGTGAACAATAGAAAACCGAAACTTAGACTAAAATATAAAATGCAACAAAAACTCGTAAAAAAAAAAACTAAAGTGCGATGATCGACCGAGCTAAGGAGAGGTGGATGGTGTGAAATATTCTCTCCCTAGGGTTAATCGATTTCTGATTCTTCCTTAACTTCGCCGATCCCTTCAAGAGAAGACCAAGGGTGCCTTTCATATGAATAACTTGGAGTGAGAGAGAGTTGAGATGTTGTTGAAACATCCTCAGAGAATCTCAGGGCCTTCAAATGAAAATAAGTGAGGGAGACTTGGTCTTCTTTGGCGGCTCGAACTGCCATTGATTGGGTCGTCGGGCGTATTGCGCTCGCGCTGCTATCCATTGCAGCCCCAATTGCTGTTTTCCTAAAACATCACAGAACATGGTTAATTAGTCAGTTTTTACACTATTTTCACCTCAAAATACTACAATTCTCATTTTAGAGTTCTAAGATGCATGATTTCCCTCTTTTTCTGCTATTCTTGAGTCTTTCGAACGTGTTTTGTTATCCACACCGGCTTAACTGAGGCTAAATAGACTAGATTTAGAGGGGAAAATGTGGTATATTTTACTTTCATTAAGGTACAAGACAAGACTTGATATGAATATTATTGGTCCTTATTCGATAAGTATCGAGTATCCTCAAGAATAATTAATTTATCATATTCAATGGATGATGGCTTTGGTTGTTAAAGAAATTCAAGTTGAAACATGAAATTTTGAAGAGTTGCCATGAGTTTGTGAAGGGTTGCAAGATGATCCATGAAGATTGAAGAGGTGCAAGCCTTTCGTGAAGAGTTGCAAAGGACATTCATGCATGGCATTGAATACATTCAAGATGTATCTAATTTATTTGATGTCCAAATACATGTAAGCATTAAATAGGCGAATGTATTAGTTAAATACATGTATTAGACTTTATTATGCTTTGTCATTAGGAATTCTAGAATTTTCCTAATAGGCTATAAAAAGGTCATCCACATTGTTGTAAGAAGAAAACTTGATAAGAGATATGAAATGTAGTATTTTGGGTTTTAAACCCTGAAAGCTTTTAAGCTTTGTTTCTTGTGTGTTCTTGTGATAAAATGCATGTATATTTGGAGCATTCAAGTGATGATTGATCTGTCTTACTTGTGGAGTGCTTTGAAGATCGAGGGTTGATGGAATCCACAAGCTTTGTCCGATCCTTGGTTTGTTAGATCATCTAAGTAACCTGTTTCTAGCCTATCTTAGGGGTTGATCCTAAATTTGCATAAGGAGGTGTTAATTTCTTTGAGTCAATGGTTCTTGATCTACCATAATCTTGGATCTTTGGAAAGGGGGTTAGGGTTGCCTTATCATTTGGTATGAGAGCCTTGGCTCTAAACAAATTATATCTTTTCTTTCTTTTTTAATTTATTGTACCTTTTATTCCTATTTCAAAACCGAGTGACCTTTCATCTTCCAGGAGAGCAGAAATTTGTGAGTTGGGTGCTTGTGAGGTCCATTTATTTTCAATTGATATTCTTTTGCATCCATGTTGCACCAAAGAAGAAGACATCGTGAGACTTACAATCTTGATGCTAACTTTTGGAAGGGTTTTCGACATGATTTAGCCGAGTTGCGTCAATGCATGAATGAGTTTTCCGAACTAAATCAAAAGTTTATTTTGCTGGACCAAGCAAGAAAAAGGCAAGACACACAATCTGTTCAAAGAGAGAAAATTGTCCCAAGCCCAGGAGGAGGTTACGAATGATGGAGCTTGTTCAATGCCTCAAGAGGATTATCAGCAAATTAAAAATGAAGGTAATCATCAAAATCCAGAAGTGACAGAGACAATTGTTGAGGCTATTATGGAAGAAAATAAGGTATTGGAAGTATGTGTTGAAATTGAGGAAGATTGCCACAACCATCAAAGGGACTTTGCACAAAAAGATGTTTTTATTGATGACTTGGAGACAAAGAAAGAAAGTGTAGACAACGCTGATCCATCAGTTAGAGAGAAAATCTCTAGAGAAAAGTGAAGGGACTGGGGAGAGTGAAAAAGAAAATCAAGAGAATGAGGTTTGTTTTTCTAACGTTTTGTTCCAATGTCTTCCTAGTGTTTTGTATGATTCTCTATAGAAGCATGAGATGTTAAAGTTTGAAGTTCTCAATCAACAAAAAAAAGGGAGGACGCAACACAAAAAGTTCACATTTTATCCAAGAGAAAAAGTTTCAATCCAAAGGTTTGAAAGAGCACGAGATGATGACTACAACGTGGCATTGCAAGGTGAACTGTTAGATTCGAGGACGAATCTCTCCGAAGAATGGGATAATGATAAGGATCAAACAACCAATCAAGCTCAATCAAAAGTTATGCTGAAAGTGAAGGAAGCCAACACAAATTCAACCCAATCATTGAGCTAGAAGACTTCTATAAGCCTTGTTAGTCATTTTCAATCTAAGGTGTCCACACATGGTGAAGAGTTGGATAAGGCAACCCTAACCCTCCATCCAAAGATCCAAGCATATGGTAGAGCAAGAACCATTGACTCAAAGAAATTAACACCTCCTTATGCAAATTTAGGATCAACCCCTAAGATAGGCTAGAAACAAGTTACTTAGATGATCTAACAAACCAAGGATCGGACAAGGCTTGTGGCTCCCATCAACCCTCGATCTTCAAAGCACTCCACAAGTAAGACGGATCAATCCTCACTTGAATGCTCCAAATATACATGCATTCTATCACAAGAACACACAAGAAACAAAGCTTAAAACCTTTCAGGGTTTAAAACCCCAAATACTACATTTCATATCTCTTATCAAGTTGTCTAACAATGTAGATGACCTTTTTATAGCCTATTAGGAAGATTCTAGAATTCCTAATGACAAAGCATAATAAAGTCTAATATACTAATGCATTCGCCTATTTAATGCTTATATGTATTTGGACATCAAATAAATTAGATACATCTTGAATGTATTTAATGTCATGCATGAATGTCCTTTGCAACTTTTCACGAAAGGCTTGCACCTCTTCAATCTTCATGGATCATCTTGCAACCCTTCACAACCTCATGGCAACTCTTCAAAATTTCATGTTTCAACTTGAATTCCTTTAACAACCAAAGCCATCATCCATTGAATATGATAAATTAATTCTTCTTGAGGATACTCGATACTGATCGGATAAGGACCAATAATATTCATATCATTCTCCCTTTTTTTGAGAAGATTCTTCCTCGAATCTAAAGCATCGCTTGCAAGGAACCATCGGCTTGAGAGTCATCATTGGTTAAAGAGTTAACCGATTTCTTTTTCTTGCTACAATTTTTATTTTTTTTTTATTTTTTTATTTTTCAATGGAAAACAAAGTAAGATGTAGGCGGAATTGATAAAGATAGATGTGGATAAAACCTGATCTAGAGCCAAAGCTCTGATACCAAATGTAAAGGCAACTCTAACCCTTCGTCCAAAGATCCAAGATTATGGTAGAGCAAGAACCATTGACTCAAAGAAATTAACACCTCCTTATGAAAATTTAGGATCAACCCCTAAGATAGGCTAGAAATAGGTTACTTAGATGATCTAACAAACCAAGGATCGGACAAAGCTTGTGGATTCCATCAACCCTCGATCTTCAAAGCACTCCACAAGTAAGACAAATCAATCCTCACTTGAATGCTCCAAATATACATGCATTCTATCACAAGAACACACAAGAAACAAAGCTGAAAAGCTTTCAGGGTTTAAAACCCAAAATACTACATTTCATATCTCTTATCACGTTGTCTTCTTACAACAATGTGGATGGCCTTTTTATAGCCTATTAGAAACATTCTAGAATTCCTAATGACAAAGCATAATAAAGTCTAATACATGTATTTAACTAATACATTCGCCTATTTAAGGCTTACATGTATTTGGACATCAAATAAATTAGATACATCTTGAATGTATTCAATGTCATGCATGAATTTCCATTGCAACTCTTCACAAAAGGCTTGCACCTCTTCAATCTTCATGGATCATCTTGCAACCCTTCACAAACTCATGGCAACTCTTCAAAATTTCATGTTTCAGCTTGAATTCCTTTAACAACCAAAGCCATCATCCATTGAATATGATAAATTAATTCTTCTTGAGGATACTCGATACTGATCGGATAGGACCAATAATATTCATATCAAGACTTTTTGCTCAGGGATTTCATCAACAAGTTGGTCTAGACTACATAGAGACTTCCAACTCGGTTGTTAAACCAACAACTATTCGAGCTATAACGACCCAGACTCTAAGTAAGAGATTTATTATTATTATTATTTGTTATCGGGCTCATAGTGAGTTTAAATAGTTTGATCATATTAAATTTGGGCTTAAAAGAAATTGGGATCAGGGTTGACTAAGTCAACTAGGTTTAATTGATTTGAAAAGTAACAAAAAAATAAATAATAATAATAAGAAAGTAATTAAATAATTAAATAATTAAACAAAATTAGACAAAACTTAAAAAAAAAAAATATTTATTATTCTACTTTGAGTTAAACTCAAATCCCCCCTCACGATTTTTCTTCTTCTGCCGCCTCCCCCTCCGAATGTTGTCTCTGTCGCTTCGTTTCGCTAAGCCGCACGCCTCTACACGTTGCAAGTCGCCACCTCTTTCTCATTGATTCTCCCTCTTTGATCCTCAGCATGTCGTCGCACCCACCTCCTTCAGCCGCTTTCCGCTCTCCCCTCCGAACGTTGTCGTTGCCGCTCCATTCCGCACGTCGTCGCCGCCCAGCTGTCGTCCTTCTTCGCTGGTCACTAGAGAGTCGCCACGCCGGCAGCCGCAACGAACATGTGAGGTTTCCTTTTATTCTTCTTCCATTATCGTTTTCCACGTCTTGTTGACTCCGAGCCTCATTACCCGCTCTATTCTGACTTCAGATTCCCAAGTTCGAGCAATCTTGTACTTTTTATAGCAATGTTTTATGTCGTTTTGGGTAAGATTCAGTGGGTAAGTTTTACTCTAAACTCTCATTCCAACTGCGTTTAAATATTGCAAATTAGGTTCTAAACTAAGGAACTTTCTTGTGTAGATTTTTACTAATGGATTAAGGTTGGGCTAAAATTGGATACAAAACCGTTTGAGTTTTCTCAGTGTTTTTGGTAAGCTATCAACCTTCATGATTTTAGCCCTTCAGATTGAGATGTTTAAATTATTGATGTCTGTTAAAAATTGTTTAGGTTGGACAAAGAAAATTATAGGAGGAACGAATAGAGTTTGGTAGTCGATCTCGAGGTAAGTGACCTTACTACTTGTTAGCCTTCGGGCTAGGTTGGGAATTTTAATTTCTGATATTGTTGATATATGAATTTAAATCTCTTTGAATGTCGAATGGATTTATGTATGTAGCTCTGAGAGCTTATGTTACGTTGATGAAAGTACTCTTATGATGTTAGATAAGAAATTTATGAATGATGTAATGAGAATGTTATGTTTTATCATGTTGAGCATATGAGAGATTTTTTATGGAAGTTATGAGAATGTCCTGTTCCTTTTATCACGTTTAACATGCTTGTTGTGGGATCTCATTATTGCATGCCACATTTTTCAGTCAGAATAATTTAGTGACAATTATACTCATCCTCCTAGTCATGATTGATATCTAGTAGACTTAGGTTTTTCTCCACTGACTGGATGCCAACTAACCATCAGTAGGGGTGAGTCTCCAGAGGAGTCTACTACACCGAGTAGTTGAGAGAGTTATTGCGGGACTGAGTTAATTGTTCACTTAGATGACCATAACAGAAAATTTCAGAACAGTTAGGTTTAGGTCCTACTAGTTAAAATTTCAGTCAGTTCATGTTGCATGTGATTGCATAACCTGATCCCAGTAGTGGGGTTACTTATTGAGTATTTTATTTAAAATATTCATTCTTTCTTAAAACCTTTTTTTTCTTCAGGTAATACTAGGAACGTACATGGTGCTTTATGATGTGATCAGTTGATGATGCCATGAGACATGTGGAGTCAGAGTTTTCGCTTTCATTAATTATGTCGTTATTTATTTGAGTTAGTCCAACTGTTTTGCTAAGGATTAGCACCAAGAACATTGATTTAAACTTTTGTCTTAAATAAACTCGTTGAACTATTTTTATGTTTTCACTAAGATCCCGAGTTAAATGTATTTGTTGTCTTTAAACATTTATATTTTGATTTCATTATTTATAAAATAAAGTTTTACTCGTTTATAGTTGTTTATGACGTCATGCTTGTAGTAACAACCTTAGAGTGATGTCATAGGAAGTCGGGTTGTTACACGAGTGCTCTTTACTCTCGCTTAGGCTTATGGGTGGTCTTTAAGACATGTGGACATTAATAATGCATTTTTCCATGGCTTGTTGAATGAGTAAGTATTCATGTCTCAACCCCCAAGTATGGTGTCTCCTACTCAATCTCATATAGTATGTCGTTTAAAGAAAGCGTTGTATGGATTAAAAAAAGCACATCGTGCTTGGATTGATAGATTGATCACTTTTCTTCATTCTCTAAGCTTTGTTAATGCTTAGGTTGATTCTTCTTTACTGGTTTGTCATAAGGACGAATTTCATTGTTACTGAAAGAGTTTCGGCATGGAAAGCGGAAGAAATTATGGATCTAAGTACTCTAATTTTGATAAATTCAAAGGAAAAAGCATGTAATTTGAAAATCAAAGATAATAAATTAGAAATTACGTTTGAAGCTCAAATTCTTCTCGATTCCAAACCCGATCTTCGAACGTAACGGTCACGAACCACCACGAGAGTCTTCTCGACTATTCTCCGGCCTTAGGACGGGATTGTGGGATCCTTTGAGTGACTAATTTAAAAGAGGAATGAAGATGAATTTGGAGAGAATGGAAGAGAAATTGTCTTTTCAATTCTCAAAATTAATCAAAATTCCAAGAAGTTAATCTAATTAACCCTTTGTATATATAGAAGACTACATGCAAAAACATGCAAAATTGAGTTAACAATAGGATGACATGTAGAATCCACTCAATTTAGTGGGATTAGTGGCTTGATGTGGGATCAACACTTAGCAAAACAGTTTGAGTCATAAAAACACCAACAAATGATTTTTCCCACTAACTTAAGAATTGAATTTTTCCACTAACTTACGAATTGTATTTTTCCACTAACTTTAATCATTATATTGACTCTTGACTTTCAAGGTTTAGTGGAGTCAACATTTGACTTTTGACTTTCAAAGTTTTAGTCAATTGTCAACATTTTGACTTTTGACTAACTTTGATCAAATTAATTCAATTTAAAGATTAATTCAAATAATTAATTTTAAATTAAATTAAATTAATATTAAATAATTAATTAAATAATTTAATTAATTCAAATTTAATATCCAATAATTCAACACTAATTCCGATCATTATCGATATACTTGATTATGAATCCCTATTCGTATTTTCGATATTTAAATCTTATTTAAATATCTCCATCTTTCTCTATTGCTCAATTCGCAATTGAACGTTATGCCGTTAAATATATCACATATATTTAATGCTTATTCCCTAATTCGAATTCGAACACTTCGAATTCACTCGCCACACTATTCTAAGGTTTAGTCCAATATGAGCTAGCAGGGGGACCTCATGGACCTACAGATCATGAGCTCTAACGATCCAAGATTAACTGATTAAACTCTTTAACTCAGTTAATCAACATTTGTTAACTACCAGGACATTCCACTATAGCCTAGTAGTTGCACTCTCCTCACTGTAGATATATTTCTGTCCACTCGATATAACAATGATTAGTAAGTTGACCCTTCACAGGTTGTCCGTAATTTACGGTTGGGTCAAATATCTGTTTTCCCCCCTAAGTACATCTTGCTCCTTAAGTTCCACTGATCCTCTAATGAACAATTGGTTCGTGATCCAATCACTAAACCGATTGGTGTGTGATCTAATCACTATACCGAGTCCCTCTCTGGCCAATGAGAAGGTGGGGCCCCTTGTTCAAGACATGGAGTCAACACTTAAGGGAACAACCTATCTACTATCCCTAGAGACGGGTAGGAGTAAATTTCTTCTTGCACCCTATGTCCCCAGCTATCTATCCGGTCTTACCTCTGAAATGGGAGGCTTATTGAGTTGGCGCTGTTGAGCCACTCTCACCCCTGCAGATCTAAGGATAATCCCGAATAAACAGAAGTTCATAGTTAGCTTAGGATTGAGGTCAAGTTACCTAGGTCATCGTTTTGAAATAGCCAGTCTTTAAAACAGTAAACAACGTTATAAAGCAAGAGTGACTTATTTCGCGGTCCGGTCTAATGCAAACTCTTTGCATAGGACGCCCCCATTCACATGTCTCCACATGAACGATTCAGGATCACACCGTTTGTACTAAATACAAAATGGGTCGCATCCAATAGTGTCCCCAGGATAAGGTATCCAGCCTTATCCGTATACTATAGACCGTTTTGGCTATTTACTCGAACTTGATCCACTTTTATGTCTCCACATAAAGTTCAAGTACTCATGTTATAGCCAGGAATCTTAGTTTATTGGATTTACGGTTTTATAAAATGAAATAAGCAATTCACATATTCAATAATAACTTTATTGAATAAACCTCAATAACACTTTATTAATAATAAAATATGTTTATCGTTTACAAACCACGAGTTTTAGGACATAAAACCTAACAAACTCCCACTTGGACTAAAACTCTAGTGGTAACAAATATATATCTATATATATACATAATGTTGAGTTTTTCAGAATGAGAAATAAATACAATAAACTAGGGCATCACATACCCATAGTTTTCTCCCACTTGCCCTAGATTATACATCCTGTAGTTCTAGTCTCACTAGGTGACCCTCAAACACTTTAGCCGTGAGAGCCTTTGTAAATGGATCAACAATGTTGTTCTCAGAGGCTATCTGTTTCACAATAACATCTCCTCGTTGGACGATCTCTCGAATGAGATGATATTTCCGCTCAATATGTTTCTCGCGTTTATAGCTCCTTGGCTCTTTTGAATTTGCAACTGCTCCACTGTTATCACAAAAGAGGGTGATAGGCAGTTGCATATTTGGAACCACTTCCAAATCGTTCAAAAACTTTCTGATCCATACAACTTCTTTTGCTGCTTCACATACGGCTACATATTCTGCTTCCATAGTGGAGTCAACAACACAACTTTGCTTGATACTCCGTCATACTACAGCTCCTCCATTCAGAATGAACACTGATCCCGATGTTGATTTTCTCGAATCTCTATCCGACTGAAAATTAGAATCAGTGTATCCTGTAAGAATCAAATCCTTACCTTTATACACGAGCATGTAATCCCTCGTTCTCCTAAGATACTTGAGGATATTCTTAACGATTGTCCAATGTATAAGTCTAGGATTGGACTGAAACCTGCCGACAATTCCTACTGCATAGCATATGTCGGGTCGTGTACACAACATAGCATACATCAGACTTCCAACTGCCGATACATAGGGAATGCGTCTTGAGGTGTTTTAGGACATTGCTCCTTCGACAAGTGAATTCCATGCCTGAAGGGTAGCAAACCCCTCTTGGAATTCTGCATCTTATATATGTTGACAACATCTTGTCAATATAGGATGCTTGAGACATGGCTAATGTTCTATTCTTGCGGTTTCGAACTATTTGGACCCCAAGAATATATTGAGCTTCTCCCAAATCTTTCATTTGGAATTGAGTTGCTAGTCATTTCTTGACGTCAGTCAGACATCTTACATCATTCCCAATGAGTAAGATATCATTGACATATAACACGAGGAATGCTACAGATGTTTTGACAATCTTCTTGTAAACACAAGGTTCGTCAATGTTTTGTTCAAAACCATAAGATTTGATAGCAGTATCGAACCTTATATTCCAGCATCTAGATGTTTGTTTCAACCCATATGGATCGTTTAAGCTTACAAACTTTTTGTTCTTGATAGGCCATCCTCAGGGTGCGTCGTACACCATGCTGGAGTAGGCGGGGATGGGCGGTCTGCACAGCTCTTCCCAACCGTGGTTGGTGATCCCTGCGCGCAAGAATTGCGGCAGGTCTGCCAACGCGTCAAGGAACCCCTTCTCATGGAGCAGATCCCTCTTCCTCAACTCAGTGCCCCTCGATTCTGCATCAGAGGACACATACCTCACAGTTTGAGGCTCATCTTCGGGGTATAGTTTGGCCTTCCCCTTATCTCGTGCCTTGACCGACTCAGCAGCCTCGACCTTCAGCCTTTTCAATGAAGGCTCACCTCTGACCTTCCTTTTCTTGGATTTCTTTGAAGCTTTTGGCCGTTTGGCCTTGACAATCTTGGGTGCTTTCTTTCTCAACCGCGCCCTGCTGGTGATCTGTTGGAGGCAATCCCCCAAGGTTTCATCCATCGAATCTCCCCCCTTTGCTGGGCTCTCGTGGCAGACGTCCCTCAAAGGAGAGAAGACCTCATCCTCTTCATATGTTTCGCCGCCCCGTGCTGATTCTTGTTGTTCTTCATTTGGGACTTCAGGCTCGGGCGACGGCGATGGTGATGCTTCAGGGCTCTGCGGCGGTGGGGATTGTTCAGATCTCTGTGGAGATGGAGAAGGCTCGGGGCTTTGCGCTGGTGGAGAGGGGTCAGGACTTTGTCTGGCCGTCTCGTAGGATGGACGGCCACTCCCTTGACTCTCCACAGTGAGAGTCTTCTCCTTGATCGGTGCGTCCCCAATCTCCATCGTCCATTTGCGTTTCTTGGGCGTGCCTACTAGTTCAGATGGCCCAGCAGGGATCTCCGTCACCACCTTCCACTTCTTCTTGCGGATAGGGAGCTTAGAAGGTCGTTCAGGGCGCGCAACTTCGGCCTCTGCTAAGGCAAGGAGTGCCTCTCTCGCAGCTGCCTCTGCTTCAGTGGCCTTCTTCTTGGACGCAGATCTCTCAGCCCGCGTAAGCACCATGGTGGAATCGAAAAGATCTGAAAAAGAGGAATTGCAGAGGAAGAAGAAGATAGTTTCTTGGAGTTCAATGAATGAAGGAAGCGTACGGGCCACAGCTATTCTAACGGCTATTTGTAATGATGAAAATCCCAACGGCTATTTCTGTTGCGGGTTTAGCAAATCCACCGCAATTAAATGGCCGTTGGAGATTTTTTCTTGAATTAAAATCCCAGATTCTCATCACTCAATCTTTGATTTGGCCCAATATCTTCCCCGATTTTTTATCCTGGATTCATCTCCTTGATTTCCTCTTTTGATCCCCTATTAAAAGAAATAAAAATAACATCAAAATCGTAATAAAAATCGCACATAAACATACACAAATAACAACCGAAAAAAAACATCAAAAATAAACTAAGGCATAGCCTCGCATGGACGAGCACAGTAATCACTCGTCCTCTCTCGGTTTTATTTTCAAGTTTCAGCCAAGAGGAAGGCCGAGAGAGTCTTCACATCTCCTTCCTCATAATAATGCTTCAATCGTGCACCATTAACCATGAACGGTTGCCCGTGCTGCAGGTTCCTAATCTCAATTGCACCATGAACAAACACGTTAGTTATAACAAAAGGACCTGACCATCTGGACTTAAGTTTGCCTGGAAATAATCTCAACCTTGAGTTAAATAACAAGACATGCTGGCCTTTCTTAAAGTCCTTAATCCTAAGTCTACTGTCATGCCAAATCTTAGTCTTTTCCTTATACATTTTAGCATTTTCATAAGACATATGTCTAAGCTCATCAAGCTCATGTAATTGCAGAGACCGCAATGTTCCCGCATCGGTCACGCAATAATTCAGTTCCTTCAAGGCCCAAAATGCTTTAATTTCCAATTCGAATGGTAAGTGACATGCTTTGCCATACACAAGTCTATAAGGAGACATACCTAGGGGTGTCTTATATGCAGTCCTATATGCCCAAAGTGCATCCTCGAGTTTAAACGACCAATCTTTTCTATTGGGTTTGACCACTTTTTCGAGTATGTTTTTAATCTCCCTATTTGATATTTCAGCTTGTCCATTCGATTGTGGGTGATAAGGGGTGGCTACTCTATGTCTAACATTGTATTTAGCCAACACTTTTTCCATAGCTTTATTAATAAAGTGTGTCCCTTCATCACTAATTATAGCACGAGGTGTACCAAACCTAGTAAAGATATGTCTATTAATGTACTTAATGACTGTTTTGGCATCATTGTTTGGACATGCTATGGCCTCTACCCATTTAGATACATAGTCTACAGCTACAAGTATATAAAGGTTACCTGCTGATGGGGGAAATGGTCCCATGAAGTCAATGCCCCACACATCAAAGAGCTCCAACTCTAAGATGTAAGTGAGAGGCATCTCATCCTTTCGACTGAGGTTTCCTGTTCTCTGGCATTCATCACAGCTGTGTGCGTATTCGTGGGCATCTTTGAAGATCGTGGGCCAATAGTAGCCACTCTGGAACACCTTCGCAGCTGTTCTTTGTCCACCAAAATGTCCACCATAGGGGGCT
Organism: Herpetospermum pedunculosum; assembly: GCA_028017165.1. Lineage (NCBI taxonomy): Eukaryota > Viridiplantae > Streptophyta > Magnoliopsida > Cucurbitales > Cucurbitaceae > Herpetospermum > Herpetospermum pedunculosum. The sequence goes on along the minus strand of CM051527.1, from coordinate 29,951,178 downwards.
GTATGGCAGTGCTGCAGCACAGACTTCGCCTCAGCAACTGACACACACTTCCTCAGCAAACCATCTGCACAGGTCTTGTAGAGTGTAGGATCGTCCCATATGAACTTCCTAGCTTCATGCAGGAACCTCTTCTTATCTTGTCCTCCCTTGAAAGTTGGTAGTACCTGCGAGGCAAGGAAGTTAGCAATATCAGCAAACCAAGGTTCCTCATCGTTATCACGATGTGCTAATACAAAGACATGCTCATCGATAAAGGCATCAGAAATTGCGGTTTCCGCAATTTTATCGCAATTATGTTGCAATCTAGAAAGATGATCCGCAACCACATTTTCGCATCCTTTCTTATCTCTAATGTCTAGATCAAACTCTTGCAGTAACAATACCCATCTAATTAACCTAGGCTTAGCATCAGCCTTCCTCATAAGGTATTTTAGTGCAGAATGATCAGTGTACACGATTGTCCTAGTGCCTACAATGTAATTCCTAAACTTCTCGCAGGCAAACACTACAGCTAGCATTTCCTTTTCCGTGGTTGTGTAATTACATTGTGCCTCATTAAGTGTCTTACTAGCATAGTATACAGGGTGTGTTAGTTTGTCAATTTTTTGTCCTAGCATAACCCCTACTGCATAGTCACTCGCATCACATAACATCTCAAATGGGAGGTCCCAACTTGGTCCTACTATAATAGGTGCTTTGACTAATGCTTCCTTAAGGGTTGTCCAGGCTAAGAAACATTCTTTTGAGAAGATAAAAGGCTTATTCAGCTCTAGAAGCTCACACAACGGTTTGTAGATCTTTGAAAAGTTCTTAATGAACCTTCTATAGAAACCTGCGTGTCCTAAGAAACTTCTAATGGCTTTCACATTCTGAGGCTCCACTAACTTCTCTATTATTTCAATCTTGGCCCTATCGACCTCCAACCCTGCTCTAGACACTCTATGACCTAGGACTATTCCTTCTTCCACCATGAAGTGGCATTTCTCCCAATTAAGGACTAGGTTGGTCTCCTCACACCTAGCCAGGACTTGTCCTAAGTTCTCTAAACAGTTTGTGAATGAATCACCAAAGACTGAGAAGTCATCCATAAATATCTCTATCATAGATTCATCTAAGTCAGAGAAGATTGCCAACATGCACCTTTGGAACGTTGCTGGTGCATTGCATAAGCCAAAAGGCATTCTGCGAAAAGCAAATGTTCCAAAGGGACAGGTGAAGGTTGTCTTCTCCTGGTCCACAAGGTCTATGGTGATTTGGTTATATCCAGAATAACCATCTAAAAAGCAGTAATAAGCTCTACAAACTATCCTATCTAACATCTGATCTATGAATGGTAGAGGGAAGTGATCTTTTTTTGTTTCCTTATTCAATTTTCTATAATCCATACAAACTCTCCATCCTGTAATAGTTCTAGTTGGAATCAGTTCATTGCTCTCATTCACTACTACAGTCATCCCCCCCTTCTTAGGTACACATTGTATTGGACTCACCCACTGACTACTAGCTATAGGGAAGATTACACCTGCGTCTAACCATTTTATGATCTCTTTCTTAACTACCTCTTTCATAGAGGGGTTCAACCTACGTTGGTGATCTATTCGGGGTGTATGCTCTTCTTCCAATATTATCTTATGCATGTAGTAAGAAGGGCTAATGCCTCTAATGTCAGCAATTGTCCATGCAATAGCCTTTTTATGTTGCTTAAGTAATAAGATCAACTCAATTTCATGCTTTGCACTCAATTTAGATGAAATAATAACAGGCAGAGTATCATTACTTCTTAAATATGCATACTTAAGATGTTCAGGCAGTGGTTTTAATTCTAAGATAGGTGGATGCTCAAAGGATGGTTGTAATGGATTCATGGATCTTTCAGTCAAATCAGTAGTCATACAAACATGCTGAGGATTATTCACAGGTATGTCCATTATTTCAGCTATGTTTAAGTCAGTTAAATCTAATTGTACATAATCATTGGCATGCTTAGTTGACAATTCATGCTCAAGTTGTTCTTCCATCAGTGAATCTACTATGTCCATGCTTGCACAAGATTCAGAGTCAGAAGGGTACCTTAGGGCTTTAAAAACACTAAACTTAACCTCCTCATCATGAACCCTCATGGTGAGCTCACCTTTCTGGACATCAATCAGGGCCCTACCTGTGGCTAGAAATGGTCTGCCTAATAGGATGGGGACCTCCTTGTCTGCTTCATAATCCAGGATGATGAAATCTGCAAGGAAAATAAACTTGTCAACCTTTACAAGAATATCCTCAATCTTACCCTCAGGGTATGCTATGGATCTGTCTGCAAGCTGTAAGGTGACAGTGGTAGGACGTGCTTCTCCTATTCCCAGCTGGCGGAATAGTGATAGAGGCATGAGATTTATGCTGGCTCCCAGGTCACAAAGAGCTCTGCCCACGTGCTTGCCTTCCAACTCTACTGGTAGGGTGAAGGAACCAGGATCCTTCTCCTTCTTTGGTAGCTTGTTCTGGAGTATAGCACTACACTCCTCAGTGAGATTCACTGTTTCAAATTCACCAATAATTTTTTTGTTAGTGATTATATCCTTCAAAAACTTAACATAAGAAGGCATGGATTGCAAAACCTCTACAAAAGGAATATTAACATGCACTTGTTTAAGAATTTCTAAGAATTTGTTAAAGTGCACTTCCTGTTCTTGTTTTTTCTTTAGCCTTCGAGGGAATGGAGGTGGTGGTACATATGCAGGTACTTCAGGTCGCCTCAGGATAGGTGGAGGCCTTGGAATTTCTTCTATCTCTTCTACGATAGGTTCCAGCCTTGCCCCTGATGTGCTTATTGATGGTTGACCATGGTTTGGCAGAGATTCCAGTGGAGCACTAGACTCTTCGTTCTCTACTCTCTTTGGGGTTTCTTTAGTGTTGCTCACCAATGGTCTCCCACTTCTAAGTTCAATTGCTTGAACTTGTTCTTTTCCATCTCTCCTTGGCACCTCAGTGTCAGCAGGTAGTCTACCTTGGGGCCTACTTTTGAGTTCATTGGCCAGTTGCCCTATTTGGTTCTCTAAGCTCCTAAGGGTAGCTTGCTGACTTTGTAGAGTGGCATCATTCTTGGCAATGTACTCCTTAAGTAAATTTTCTACAGAAGACCCTATTGGTTGGTTGTATGGTTTTTGATACATGGATTGGTTATTTTGGGGAGTGAAACCAGGTGTTCCACTCGGTCTTGGCTGGTTAGGAGCTTGGTTAGTATTTTGTTGGCCACCCCATGAAAGATTTGGGTGGTTCCTCCAACCAGGATTGTAAGTGTTAGAATAGGGGTTGTTCCTAGGCTGCTGTTGGCTTCCAACATAGCAAACTGAGGCTGGATTCCCAGGGCAGTATTCATACAGGTGCCCCTCCCCACAGAATCCACAGATTAATGTCTCACCTTGACTTGGTTGTGTGCCCATTGACATGGCTGTGGCGGTGTAGACACTAGTTTGGAGATTGGCTTGAGCCATTTGTTTAACTAGGTTGGTTAGAGCATTTATTTGGTTGCTCATTGCACTAAGAGCATCCTTGTTTTGAGCTCTACTTGGCTCTACTGGATCATCTGACCACCTACAGTGAGATGCTGAGATCTTCTCCAAGATCTCATAGGCTTTGTTATAACTTTTGGAAAGCATGGAACCACCAGCAGATGAATTTAGCACTTGCCTGGTGCTGGGGTTGCATCCTTTGAAAAAGACCTCTATTTGGATACACCATGGAATGCCCTGGTGTGGACATTTAAGTAGAAGGTCCTTGAACCTTGTCCAAGCTTCGTGAAGCGACTCATTTTCAGCTTGTTTGAACTTAATAATGTCATCACGAAAAGTAGAATTCCTATCAGGTGGGAAATATTTTACTAGGAATTTCTCCGCCAAGTCTGTCCAATTGAGAACTGATCCGGAAGGTAATGAGTTTAACCACGTTTTGGCTTTGTCCCTTAATGAGTAAGGAAAAAGGTAAAGCCTCAGAGCTTCTTGGGAAACTCCAGGGATGAGAAAGGTATCACTAACTCCTAGGAAGTTTCTAAGATGGTTGTGGGGGTCCTCATTTTCCACTCCAAAGAATTGTCCCACAGTGGACAACATTTGGAACATTACTGGCTTTAACTCGAATGAGTTGGCAGTAATTTCAGGGCGAATTATGCTTGGGTTTAGCTCCCCAGGCATAGGTACTAGGTAAGAGAGGATGGCACTATCCTTGTCATTCGCTATTTCAATGGGATTGCGAGAGGCAGGTACCGGATTTGGGACTGGTCTGTCCATTTCTTCTTGATAGAATTGCGGAGACTCCGCAGTTTCAGCAATTATTTGAGGTATAGAGGGTTGGTTAAAGAGACGTTTTTTAGCTCTGTTTCTGGCCCTAAGTAATCTCTCAGGCTCAGGATTGAACTCTAGATCGCTACTTGAATGCTCATTCATAAACTAACCCAATGGTACCTGCAAAAGAAATGAAAATAGATTAGCTCCAATAGATGCTAAACTTTGTGTTTCTAACTTAACAAACTTCGTTTTCACTAAACTAAATCCCCGGCAGCGGCGCCAAAAACTTGTTGCGTGCTCAATGTTAAAAGAAATATGCAATAATAGAGCACTCAGAACATGCAAGCATACATGATCTTGTAGCAAGTAATAAGTATTTTTTCATTCGATTTCCCACAGAGATTTATTCTTAGTTACTCGTGAAGTGTATTGTTAAGCAAGAATGGGTGGATTTAATGGGGTAGATTTGGTTTTGAGTTGCCTAATTACCAAGGAATATGTAAAGGATGGATGCATAAACAAGTGCAAGTAAATGATAAACTCAAATGCAAAGAGAAGAGATTAATAAACGAAGAGAAAAATGGCTAAGGCAGAATCTTTAACTAAGGGAATTGCGGAAACAACAATTATACCGCAATGTTCTTAACAGCGAATGTGTGTAAAATGTGGAAACAAGGGCTACTAACGACTCCTCTATAGGCTGTTTCACACGATTCTCAAGCAGTAGATCAACTCACTATGCATCAAACTAACTCATTCTCATGTATCTTCCGATTTCATGCATTAGATTCTTTAGTTTACTCATGTCCAAGTAAGGTCTTAAGCATCTTGTTAAAACAGAAAGTTGTGATTTGTACTAGGAAAACGCCTATTCCTAGGTCGTTTTCTGGCTACCTTGAGAGGCTAGCATGAGTGTATGACTCTGAACTCTTACTCCTTCCAGAGGTTAGGAGTTCTTTGGACAAAATGGATGGCCAATCGAAATTGCCCGTGGGATGAAGCTTACATACATTCGATGCATTCGAGAGCTATCCTACATACTTGATTCACGTGTTTCTTCCTACAGATTTGTCATTAGCATGCCCTTATGTGACTTAGTTACTCATGGATGCACATAGAATAGAAAGACTAGATGGAGACAACATGCTTAGAAGTATATTAGAGACAAAACAGAAACTAAAGGCAGTAACACAGAAGGTGAAGAACTTGTAACTTGATGAAAATAGTACTTCGATTTATTTGAATTTGAACTAAACCAATGACAGCCTTAAAGAACTAAAGTAAAACAGAAAGCAACGAAATGAATTAGAGTAGCTATTGGAAAGGAAATAACAACAGACAGTAAGGGAAATGGGAAGCTAAAGCAGAAAGCAATAAAGTTGAGCGTGATCACCTCGACGCAGACGCCTCGGCTGAAGGGGGGAAAAAGCCAGCTTTGCTTGGATGAATCCAATCAGAAGAGAAGATGAATCTTCTCTCCTTCCTATCAGATTGTCGACTTCAACAGCTAAACCTTTCAACCCAACAGACGGAAGAGGAAAACAGGAGAAAAAACTGTGCTGCGAAGAGAGTTCTACGCCTTCCGGATGTGTTTCAACCTTCCACTTTGACCTCCTTTTATAGTAGTTTGCATGTGCGATTGGGTCAAGGAGAACCATCCATTCTCAACGTCGTACTTCTACGTGGCTGAAGGAGAAAGAACGAATCCCTGAAATATCGGATCACAACAGAAAAAGGTTAGACAACTTACGGATTTCACTTAAAACATTGCGGTTTTAGCAATGTTTCCGCAATGCTTCCGCAATGCACAATTTTCATTCCTTTAACTTCATTTTTAATTCCTTTTCTTTCCTTTTGCATATAAGTCCTAATTTAGCTTCATTCTTCTAATTCTCATATATAAGCATAGGTTAAAGCTAAATCCTATCAAAAATACTTACAAATGCACAACTTCTTATCACAAATAAGTCCTAAAATAGTCACTTTTGGAGACGTAACACACCCCCAAACTTAAGGTTTTGCTCGTCCTCGAGCAATCTAAGGACTTACTTAGGCTGCTGTTTCAATCTTTCTAACCACTTGCTGACTCCCCTCCTATCTATGACAATACTGTCCAGTGACACACTTCTAAGTTTACAACTAACTTCTCATTTTGCTTCTTCTGACTTCGCACGCCTAATGATCCTCCTGTTTTATTAACTTCCCACGACTGATCTACTTGGCTCTGTCATATAATGCAACTATCCCTAAGGTTTCAAATTCTACCTAACTTTACCCTAGCCTCAGTACATGCTTCTAATTTTTACTTTTGAGCTACCTAGGATTCCTTAGAGTCATGCCAGTCTTAGTATTAAACAGTGACAGTAGTACTTTTAGAGAACAACCTAAACCCTGGCATCACTACATTGGACATACATTCATCTCCCTAAACAACCCTACAAGCTACAACTTTGTGCTTAGCTAATTGAGGATCAGAGTTCTTTTTTATTCAGGACACCCAAGCCACAAAGTTGCAACTCCTAGGTATACATTCTTCTTCCCTATTTCTTCCTTTTTTCTTTCTTACTTTGGTGGAGCCTCTCCTTTGGTTGCCTTTTGATGCAATGCCACTTGTGGGTTACACACTTGGCACTGATTACTCAGCAACCTTAAGAAAGACACCCCTCTTTATTCTATTTTTCATTTTCCCTTTTTTTTTTTCAGTTCATCATTTTTTGTAAAGGAGAAGAAGAATGCTTATGCTTAAAGGGAGAGAGGAATGTTCCTAGGCCTAGGGTGGCCTCCCCCAAACTTAAACTACTCATTGTCCCCAATGAGAGTCTGAGGTGGCACACCCCCAAACTTGTCCTAGAAGCATCTAGTCTAGGGCAAAACAAAGAGAATCTAAAAGTCCTAGGGATAGACAGAACATTCTCAAAAGCAAATAACTCAGCAGCAGAAATTTGTAAAAACAGGAAGGGAAGGACTTAAAGCTACGCATGCTGAGCAATTTAAGAGACTAATTTAAACTATCAAAGGTGCCTTAAGACACTCATCCAGCATGCTTATAGATAGGCTATATAAGGCAGTCAAAACAGCAGTACAAGAACAAGATTAAAGCAGATCCAGCCTAGCTAAACAGTCAGTCAAAAGTATGCAATAACTAACAAAAATTGCGGATTCCGCAATAATTTCGCAATGACTCTATAGGCAGATATATCAGTAAGCAACCCCTTTTTCATGCTCTTTCCAGTCATCTTAGCTATACAAAAAGGAAAACTAAAACAACCTACCTATTCAGATACCATCTAGCTACACTAATCAATTCTAAGTAACAAAAATAAAGGACTAAAGACAGATCAAATACTAACCAGAAATCACACAGTTCAACTAAAAGCAGTTTGATTTTTTTTTCGTAGCGAACAAAAATACTCCCTTGAGTGCTCTTCAGACTAGCACTCAGACGTCCTCATCATCATCCCTTCGTGCTCGTGGAGGCGCCCATGGCGTCAGCAAGTCAGTGGGGAACTCAGGAAAGATGCAGCCCAACTGGTCAGCAACATCCTTATCCCTCGCTTGAGCATACTCAGCCCATTGCGCCAGCTTCTTCTGCAGGTCCATCAGACAGGCCATAGAGAGAGATTGAGCAGCAGCCAGGCCGTCTAGCTCAAACTCCATGTTCCCCTTTCTTCGCATTCGCAAGCCTGTAGGCAGCTCCAGATGGCCCGTGTAGGCCAGCTGCCTCTTCATCCGCTCGATTGGTACACCTGCACGTAAGCAAAGCTTAGTGATTGTGTTGGGGAAGAAAAGTGGGCCCTTACCTTTTTTGGCACAGTCTGCGATTGAGGCTACAATGACCTCACCAACATTGATTGTGAGGCCCCTCATGATCGCATATACCAGCAGCGATCTTCCTTGGTTGATGATGGTCTCGTGGGTCACTGGGGACAGCCGTCTGCGCACGAAGGAAAACCATACAGCTGCCTTCGCCGTAAGGGTCGCACTCATCAGAGTGTGCTTCCCATTGCGCGAGATCGTCCACGCTGCCTCAGGCTGGCCGATGATCCGTAGTGCTTCCTCTAGGACAGCCTCAGTTGGCGCATCAATGATCCTTGCATAGTCAGTGTGCTTCTGCCCCTTGAGGCCATAGGCTTCATTGATCGCCTTGGCTGAGAAGTCCACCTCAACTCCTCTTACCATGGATAGGCCATACTCAGGGTGCATCAGGTTCGCGTAGAAGTCGTACACCATGCTGGAGTAGGCGGGGATGGGCGGTCTGCACAGCTCTTCCCAACCGTGGTTGGTGATCCCTGCGCGCAAGAATTGCGGCAGGTCTGCCAACGCGTCAAGGAACCCCTTCTCATGGAGCAGATCCCTCTTCCTCAACTCAGTGCCCCTCGATTCTGCATCAGAGGACACATACCTCACAGTTTGAGGCTCATCTTCGGGGTATAGTTTGGCCTTCCCCTTATCTCGTGCCTTGGCCGACTCAGCAGCCTCGACCTTCAGCCTTTTCAATGAAGGCTCACCTCTGACCTTCCTTTTCTTGGATTTCTTTGAAGCTTTTGGCCGTTTGACCTTGACAATCTTGGGTGCTTTCTTTCTCAACCGCGCCCTGGTGGTGATCTGTTGGAGGCAATCCCCCAACGTTTCATCCATCGAATCTCCCCCCTTTGCTGGGCTCTCGTGGCAGACGTCCCTCAAATAAGAGAAGACCTCATCCTCTTCATCTGTTTCGCCGCCCCGTGCTGATTCTTGCTGTTCTTCATTTGGGACTTCAGGCTCGGGCGACGGCGATGGTGATGCTTCAGGGCTCTGCGGCGGTGGGGATTGTTTAGATCTCTGTGGAGATGGAGAAGGCTCGGGGCTTTGCGCTGGTGGAGAGGGGTCAGGACTTTGTCTGGCCGTCTCGTAGGATGGACGGCCACTCCCTTGACTCTCCACAGTGGGAGTCTTCTCCTTGATCGGTGCGTCCCCAATCTCCATCGTCCATTTGCGTTTCTTGGGCGTGCCTACTTGTTCAGATGGCCCAGCAGGGATCTCCGTCACCACCTTCCACTTCTTCTTGCGGACAGGGAGCTTAGAAGGTCGTTCAGGGCGCGCAGCTTCGGCCTCTGCTAAGGCAAGAAGTGCCTCTCTCGCAGCTGCCTCTGCTTCAGTGGCCTTCTTCTTGGACGCAGATCTCTCAGCCCGCGTAAGCACCATGGTGGAATCGAAAAGATCTGAAAAAGAGGAATTGCAGAGGAAGAAGAAGATAGTTTCTTGGAGTTCAATGAATGAAGGAAGCGTACGGGCCACAGCTATTCTAACGGCTATTTGTAATGATGAAAATCCCAACGGCTATTTCTGTTGCAGTTTTAGCAAATCCACCGCAATTATATGGCCGTTGGAGATTTTTTCTTGAATTAAAATCCCAGATTCTCATCACTCAATCTTTGATTTGGCCCAATATCTTCCCCGATTTTTTATCCTGGATTCATCTCCTTGATTTTCTCTTTTGATCCCCTATTAAAAGAAATAAAATTAACATCAAAATCGTAATAAAAATCGCACATAAACATACACAAATAACAACCGAAAAAAAACATCAAAAATAAACTAAGGCATAGCCTCGCATGGACGAGCACAGTAATCACTCGTCCTCTCTCGGTTTTATTTTCAAGTTTCAGCCAAGAGGAAGGCCGAGAGAGTCTTCACATCTCATTCCTCATAATAATGCTTCAATCGTGCACCATTAACCATGAACGGTTGCCCGTGCTGCAGGTTCCTAATCTCAATTGCACCATGAACAAACACGTTAGTTATAACAAAAGGACCTGACCATCTGGACTTAAGTTTGCCTGGAAATAATCTCAACCTTGAGTTAAATAACAAGACATGCTGGCCTTTCTTAAAGTCCTTAATCCTAAGTCTACTGTCATGCCAAATCTTAGTCTTTTCCTTATACATTTTAGCATTTTCATAAGACATATTTCTAAGCTCATCAAGCTCATGTAATTGCAGAGACCGCAATGTTCCCGCATCGGTCACGCAATAATTCAGTTCCTTCAAGGCCCAAAATGCTTTAATTTCCAATTCGAATGGTAAGTGACATGCTTTGCCATACACAAGTCTATAAGGAGACATACCTAGGGGTGTCTTATATGCAGTCCTATATGCCCAAAGTGCATCCTCGAGTTTAAACGACCAATCTTTTCTATTGGGTTTGACCACTTTTTCGAGTATGTTTTTAATCTCCCTATTTGATATTTCAGTTGTCCATTCAAATGTGGGTGATAAGGGGTGGCTACTCTATGTCTAACATTGTATTTAGCCAACACTTTTTCCATAGCTTTATTAATAAAGTGTGTCCCTTCATCACTAATTATAGCACGAGGTGTACCAAACCTAGTAAAGATATGTCTATTAAGGAACTTAATGACTGTTTTGGCATCATTGTTTGGACATGCTATGGCCTCTACCCATTTAGATACATAGTCTACAGCGACAAGTATATAAAGGTTACCTGCTGATGGGGGAAATGGTCCCATGAAGTCAATGCCCCACACATCAAAGAGCTCCAACTCTAAGATGTAAGTGAGAGGCATCTCATCCTTTCGACTGAGGTTTCCTGTTCTCTGGCATTCATCACAGCTGTGTGCGTATTCGTGGGCATCTTTGAAGATCGTGGGCCAATAGTAGCCACTCTGGAACACCTTCACAGCTGTTCTTTGTCCACCAAAATGTCCACCATAGGGGGCTGTATGGCAGTGCTGCAGCACAGACTTCGCCTCAGCAGCTGACACACACTTCCTCAGCAAACCATCTGCACAGGTCTTGTAGAGTGTAGGATCGTCCCATATGAACTTCCTAGCTTCATGCAAGAACCTCTTCTTATCTTGTCCTCCCTTGAAAGTTGGTAGTACCTGCGAGGCAAGGAAGTTAGCAATATCAGCAAACCAAGGTTCCTCATCGTTATCACGATGTGCTAATACAAAGACATGCTCATCGATAAAGGCATCAGAAATTGCGGTTTCCGCAATTTTATCGCAATTATGTTGCAATCTAGAAAGATGATCCGCAACCACATTTTCGCATCCTTTCTTATCTCTAGTGTCTAGATCAAACTCTTGCAGTAACAATACCCATCTAATTAACCTAGGCTTAGCATCAACCTTCCTCATAAGGTATTTTAGTGCAGAATGATCAGTGTACACGATTGTCCTAGTGCCTACAATGTAATTCCTAAACTTCTCGCAGGCAAACACTACAGCTAGCATTTCCTTTTCCGTGGTTGTGTAATTACATTGTGCCTCATTAAGTGTCTTACTAGCATAGTATACAGGGTGTGTTAGTTTGTCAATTTTTTGTCCTAGCATAACCCCTACTGCATAGTCACTCGCATCACATAACATCTCAAATGGGAGGTCCCAATTTGATCCTACTATAATAGGTGCTTTGACTAATGCTTCCTTAAGGGTTGTCCAGGCTAAGAAACATTCTTTTGAGAAGATAAAAGGCTTATTTAGCTCTAGAAGCTCACACAACGGTTTGAAGATCTTTGAAAAGTTCTTAATGAACCTTCTATAGAAACCTGCGTGTCCTAAGAAACTTCTAATGGCTTTCACATTCTGAGGTTCCACTAACTTCTCTATTATTTCAATCTTGGCCCTATCGACCTCCACTCCTGCTCTAGACACTCTATGACCTAGGACTATCCCTTCTTCCACCATGAAGTGGAATTTCTCCCAATTAAGGACTAGGTTGGTCTCCTCACACCTAGCCAAGACTTGTCCTAAGTTCCCTAAACAGTTTGTGAATGAATCACCAAAGACTGAGAAGTCATCCATAAATATCTCTATCATAGATTCATCTAAGTTAGAGAAGATTGCCAACATGCACCTTTGGAACGTTGCTGGTGCATTGCATAAGCCAAAAGGCATTCTGCGAAAAGCAAATGTTCCAAAGGGACAGGTGAAGGTTGTCTTCTCCTGGTCCACAGGGTCTATGGTGATTTGGTTATATCCAGAATAACCATCTAAAAAGCACTAATAAGCTCTACCAGCTATCCTATTTAACATCTGATCTATGAATGGTAGAGGGAAGTGATCTTTTTTTGTTTCCTTATTCAATTTCCTATAATCCATACAAACTCTCCATCCTGTAATAGTTCTAGTTGGAATCAGTTCATTGCTCTCATTCACTACTACAATCATCCCCCCCTTCTTAGGTACACATTGTATTGGACTCACCCACTGACTACAATCAGTTCATTGTATTGGACTCACCCACTGACTACTAATCCATACAAACTCTCCATCCTGTAAGATGTTCAGGCAGTGGTTTTAATTCTAAGATAGGTGGATGCTCAATGGATGGTTTTAATGGATTCATGGATCTTTCAGTCAAATCAGTAGTCATACAAACATGCTGAGGATTATTCACAGGTATGTCCATTATTTCAGCTATGTTTAAGTCAGTTAAATCTAATTGTACATAATCATTGGCATGCTTAGTTGACAATTCATGCTCAAGCTGTTCTTCCATCAGTGAATCTACTATGTCCATGCTTGCACAAGATTCAGAGTCAGAAGGGTACCTTAGGGCTTTAAAAACACTAAACTTAACCTCCTCATCATGAACCCTCATGGTGAGCTCACCTTTCTGGACATCAATCAGGGCCCTATCTGTGGCTAGAAATGGTCTGCCTAATAGGATGGGGACCTCCTTGTCTGCTTCATAATCCAGGATGATGAAATCTGCAAGGAAAATAAACTTGTCAACCTTTACAAGAATATCCTCAATCTTACCCTCAGGGTATGCTATGGATCTGTCTGCAAGCTGTAAGGTGACAGTGGTAGGACGTGCTTCTCCTATTCCCAGCTGGCGGAATAGTGATAGAGGCATGAGATTTATGCTGGCTCCCAGGTCACAAAGAGCTCTGCCCACGTGCTTGCCTCCCAACTCTTCTGGTAGGGTGAAGGAACCAGGATCCTTCTCCTTCTTTGGTAGCTTGTTCTGGAGTATAGCACTACACTCCTCAGTGAGATTCACTGTTTCAAATTCACCAATAATTTTTTTGTTAGTGATTATATCCTTCAAAAACTTAACATAAGAAGGCATGGATTGCAAAACCTCTACAAAAGGAATATTAACATGCACTTGTTTAAGAATTTCTAAGAATTTGTTAAAGTGCACTTCCTGTTCTTGTTTTTTCTTTAGCCTTCGAGGGAATGGAGGTGGTGGTACATATGCAGGTACTTCAGGTCGCCTCAGGATAGGTGGAGGCCTTGGAATTTCTTCTATCTCTTCTACGATAGGTTCCAGCCTTGCCCCTGATGTGCTTGTTGATGGTTGACCATGGTTTGGCAGAGATTCCAGTGGAGCACTAGACTCTTCGTTCTCTACTCTCTTTGGGGTTTCTTTAGTGTTGCTCACCCATGGTCTCCCACTTCTAAGTTCAATTGCTTGAACTTGTTCTTTTCCATCTCTCCTTGGCACCTCAGTGTCAGCAGGTAGTCTACCTTGGGGCCTACTTTTGAGTTCATTGGCTAGTTGCCCTATTTGGTTCTCTAGGCTCCTAAGGGTAGCTTGCTGACTTTGTAGAGTGGCATCATTCTTGGCAATGTACTCCTAAAGTAAATTCTCTACAGAAGACCCTATTGGTTGGTTGTATGGTTTTTGATACATGGATTGGTTATTTTGGGGGGTGAAACCAGGTGTTCCACTCGGTCTTGGTTGGTTAGGAGCTTGGTTAGTATTTTGTTGGCCACCCCATGAAAGATTTGGGTGGTTCCTCCAACCAGGATTGTAAGTGTTAGAATAGGGGTTGTTCCTAGGCTGCTGTTGGCTTCCAACATAGCAAACTGAGGCTGGATTCCCAGGGCAGTATTCATACAGGTGCCCCTCCCCACAGAATCCACAGATTAGTGTCTCACCTTGACTTGGTTGTGTGCCCATTGACATGGCTGTGGCGGTGTTGACACTAGTTTGGAGATTGGCTTGAGCCATTTGTTTAACTAGGTTGGTCAGAGCATTTATTTGGTTGCTCATTGCACTAAGAGCATCCTTGTTTTGAGCTCTACTTGGCTCTACTGGATCATCTGACCACCTACAGTGAGATGCTGAGATCTTCTCCAAGATCTCATAGGCTTCGTTATAACTTTTGGAAAGCATGGAACCACCAGCAGATGAATTTAGCACTTGCCTGGTGCTGGGGTTGCATCCTTTGAAAAAGACCTCTATTTGGATACACCATGGAATGCCATGGTGTGGACATTTAAGCAGAAGGTCCTTGAACCTTGTCCAAGCTTCGTGAAGCGACTCATTTTCAGCTTGTTTGAACTTAATAATGTCATCACGAAAAGTAGAATTCCTATCAGGTGGGAAATATTTTACTAGGAATTTCTCCGTCAAGTCTGTCCAATTGAGAACTGATCCGGAAGGTAATGAGTTTAACCACGTTTTGGCTTTGTCCCTTAATGAGTAAGGAAAAAGGTAAAGCCTCAGAGCTTCTTGGGAAACTCCAGGGATGAGAAAGGTATCACTAACTCCTAGGAAGTTTCTAAGATGGTTGTGGGGGTCCTCATTTTCCACTCCAAAGAATTGTCCCACAGTGGACAACATTTGGAACATTACTGGCTTTAACTCGAATGAGTTGGCAGTAATTTCAGGGCGGATTATGCTTGGGTTTAGCTCCCCAGGCATAGGTACTAGGTAAGAGAGGATGGCACTATCCTTGTCATTCGCTATTTCGATGGGATTGCGAGTGGTAGGTACCGGATTTGGGACTGGTCTGTCCATTTCTTCTTGATAGAATTGCGGAGACTCCGCGGTTTCAGCAATTATTTGAGGTATAGAGGGTTGGTTAAAGAGACGTTTTTTAGCTCTGTTTCTGGCCCTAAGTAATCTCTCAGGATCAGGATTGAACTCTAGATCGCTACTTGAATGCTCATTCATAAACTAACCCAATGGTACCTGCAAAAGAAATGAAAATAGATTAGCTCCAATAGATGCTAAACTTTGTGTTTCTAACTTAACAAACTTCGTTTTCACTAAACTAAATCCCCGGCAGCGGCGCCAAAAACTTGTTGCGTGCTCAATGTTAAAAGAAATATGCAATAATAGAGCACTCAGAACATGCAAGCATACATGATCTTGTAGCAAGTAATAAGTATTTTTTCATTCGATTTCCCACAGAGATTTATTCTTAGTTACTCGTGAAGTGTATTGTTAAGCAAGAATGGGTGGATTTAATGGGGTAGATTTGGTTTTGAGTTGCCTAATTACCAAGGAATATGTAAAGGATAGATGCATAAACAAGTGCAAGTAAATGATAAACTCAAATGCAAAGAGAAGAGATTAATAAACGAAGAGAAAAATGGCTAAGGCAGAATCTTTAACTAAGGGAATTGCGGAAACAACAATTATACCGCAATGTTCTTAACAGCGAATGTGTGTAAAATGTGGAAACAAGGGCTACTAACGACTCATCTATAGGCTGTTTCACACGATTCTCAAGCAGTAGATCAACTCACTATGCATCAAACTAACTCATTCTCATGTATCTTCCGATTTCATGCATTAGATTCTTTAGTTTACTCATGTCCAAGTAAGGTCTTAAGCATCTTGTTAAAACAGAAAGTTGTGATTTGTACTAGGAAAACGCCTATTCCTAGGTCGTTTTCTGGCTACCTTGAGAGGCTAGCATGAGTGTATGACTCTGAACTCTTACTCCTTCCAGAGGTTAGGAGTTCTTTGGACAAAATGGATGGCCAATCGAAATTGCCCGTGGGATGAAGCTTACATACATTCAATGCATTCGAGAGCTATCCTACATACTTGATTCACGTGTTTCTTCCTACAGATTTGTCATTAGCATGCCCTTATGTGACTTAGTTACTCATGGATGCACATAGAATAGAAAGACTAGATGGAGATGACATGCTTAAAAGTATATTAGAGACAAAACAGAAACTAAAGGTAGTAACACAGAAGGTGAAGAACTTGTAACTTGATGAAAATAGTACTTCGATTTATTTGAATTTGAACTAAACCAATGACAGCCTTAAAGAACTAAAGTAAAACAGAAAGCAACGAAATGAATTAGAGTAGCTATTGGAAAGGAAATAACAACAGACAGTAAGGGAAATGGGAAGCTAAAGCAGAAAGCAATAAAGTTGAGCGTGATCGCCTCGACGCAGACGCCTCGGCTCAAGGGGGGAAAAAGCCAGCTTTGCTTGGATGAATCCAATCAGAAGAGAAGATGAATCTTCTCTCCTTCCTATCAGATTGTCGACTCCAACAGCTAAACCTTTCAACCCAACAGACGGAAGAGGAAAACAGGAGAAAAAACTGTGCTGCGAAGAGAGTTCTACGCCTTCCGGATGTGTTTCAACCTTCCACTTTGACCTCCTTTTATAGTAGTCTGCAGGTGCGATTGGGTCAAGGAGAACCATCCATTCTCAATGTCGTACTTCTACGTGGCTGAAGGAGAAAGAACGAATCCCTGAAATATCGGATCACAACAGAAAAAGGTTAGACAACTTACGGATTTCACTTAAAACATTGCGGTTTTAGCAATGTTTCCGCAATGCACAATTTTCATTCCTTTAACTTCATTTTTAATTCCTTTTCTTTCCTTTTGCATATAAGTCCTAATTTAGCTTCATTCTTCTAATTCTCATATATAAGCATAGGTTAAAGCTAAATCCTATCAAAAATACTTACAAATGCACAACTTCTTATCACAAATAAGTCCTAAAATAGTCACTTTTGGAGACGTAACAGGGACCAATCTCATCAACAACTCTTGTTGATCTATCTGTAGCTTCTTTAGAAATTTCATGCAATACTAGTTTACTCCGAGGTTGATGATCTATCATGTGATCTTCTTCGAGAAAAGTAGAATTTGTCGATACAAATACTTTATTTTCTTCTGGATCGAAGAAGTATCCAGCTTTCGATTCTTTTGGGTAACCTATGAATAAGCATACTTTTGAACGACGTTCCAATTTCTTAGGATTTTGCACCAACACATGTGTCGGGCATCCCCAGATCCTGAAGTGACGTAAACTAGTTTTACGCCCTCTCCATAACTCATAAGGTGTTCCAGTAATACTTTTAGACGGAACATTGTTCAAAATGTAGGCAGCAGTCTCTACTATATATCCCCAAAACGAATCAGGCAAATGAGCATAGCTCATCATCGATCGAACCATGTCTAACAAGGTTCTGTTTCTTCTCTCTGATACACCGTTTTGCTGAGGCGTACTAGGTGCAGAGAGTTGTGACTGGATTCCATGTTCTATTAAATAGTCCTGGAATCTCAAGTCCATGTACTCTCCACCTCGATCTGATCGAAGTGTCTTAATTGTTTTACCTAATAAGTTCTCAACTTCAACCTTATACTCCTTGAACTTTTCAAGAGCTTCAGACTTATGATGCATTAGGTAAACATAATCGTACCTTGAATAATCATCTATGAAACTGATGAAATATTCATATCCTCCTCGTGTTTTGACATTCATTGGTTCATAGAGGTCCGAATGCACGAGTTCTAAGGATTCTTTGGCTCTAAGACCTTTTCCAGTAAAAGATATTTTCGTCATTTTTCCCTCAAGACAAGACTCACATGCTGGTAAAAAGTTGTCTTCTAACTTGCTTAGATGACCATTCTTAACCAATCTCTCAATCCTATTGAGATTAATGTGACCAAGTCTTAAGTGCCAAAGATATGTACTTGAAGAAACTTTTTGCCTTTTGTTTCGCGTCTCAGCCGTTTTAAACATCTCGATATTTAAAATAGCTTTTGCTCTGGTCGGTTTTAACTTATATAAGTTGTTTTCTAGTTTTGCAGAACAAATAGGAATACCTCTTTTGTTAATGAACACTTCATTAATTTCAAAAGATACTTTATACAATTGTTCTAACAAACAAGAGATAAATACAAGATTCCTTTTCATTCCAGGAACAAGATACACATTATCTAATATAATGAATCTATATCCAAAAAACAACTTCAAATCTCCCACTGATTTTGCTCAGACAACCTCTCATGTTCCAACCCTGAGAGTTATCTCGCCTTCCACATGCGTTCTCCAAGAACTAGTTTCCTGAAAAGAATAACAAATATGATTAGTGGCCCTTGAATCCAATATCCAGGAAGAGTCATCACTCTCCACTAAACATGTTTCAACAACTAGTAAATCATATTTACCTTGTTTTGCCTTTTCAGCTTTCTTCTCTACAAGGTACTTTGGGCAGTTTCTTTTCCAATGCCCATTCTCGTTGTAGTGGAAACATTTTCCTTTATCTGCAACTTGAGCCTTGCTTTTGCGGTCATTAGGAGTTTTACTTTTCCCCTTCTCTTTCTTTTTCATCGAAATACTCTTAATTTTAGAAGTAGAAGAGCCAGACTTCATCCCAGAGGACGATCCTCTATAGAACTTTTTAGTGGTAGCAACGTTTGCCTCCACTTCATGTCCCTTAGTTTTCAGGAGGGACTGATAAGTCTGAAGCTCATCCAAAAGAGTAGTCAAGTTATATTCAATTTTGTTCATCATCGCATTTGTGCGGAACTGTAGGAAGCTCTTCGAAAGAGACTCCAGAATAAAACTGACCTGGCTCTTCTCATCTATGACAGCTTCATTTACTTCTGCCACATTGAAATTGACTATCATGTCCAGGACATGTTCTCTAACTGAGGTCCCTTCTCTCATATGACAGTTATAAACGTACTTGATGACATCATGCCTAAGGGAGAAGGACGGCTGTCCAAACATCCCCTTCAGAGATTCCATAATCTCTTTGGAGCACTCATACCATCGTGTTTCTTAGCCAATACATCAGATATGCTAGCCAGAATGTAGACGCGGACTTTATCATTTGCCCTTGTCCACCTGTCATATGCATCCCGAACATTTTAGTTTTCATTTGTGCCAGGGTTTGGAGGACACTCCTTAGTTAAAACGAACCTTAGATCATCAATTACCAGTATTGTGTTTAAATTAGATTTCCACGTTGCATAATTATCCCCGTTAAGTTTCTCAGAAGCTAGTAACTGTACTATTGAGTTGGTCATGCTGAAAAAAGTAAACATATCGTATTTAGTGAAATTGCTATTAACCCTTTTATATTATCCAATCAAGTTTAGGAAAAGTAAAAATGTACTCATCATTTATTCTTTATTGCAACGATACTACAAAGGTTTAGAGCAACATCCACCTAGGGGCAGTCTATCACTCCTCCTTTGAATTGAGACAATCTCAGCTAATCACTATTACCAGAATAACTCATATTCCAATAGATCTTTTAGCTATCGTTTACTTTGGTCAAAAAGTTACTAACACTTAGTAATTCTTGTAAGTGTGACCCTCCATTTCCAGACCTCAGAGATCGGAATCAACAAGCTTCCGAAGTTGGAAAGACAATGATGAAAACGGACCTATGAGACCCTATCCATTTCTCGAGTTCGCGGTGTTCCGAATCCCATGATACAACCCTCCTAAGGGGTGGTCGCTCCCAGGGCAGACTCGCAGGCATATCATGGGAATCTCACGGTGCAACCTAATGGAGGAGACCGTAGGATGTGTTGACACACAACCTTCCCCACTTACTATGAACGACTTCCCCTATTCACCTTGTTATTGACTCATGCAAGTAATTTCCTACTGGAGATCGCTCCCAGGGCGACTCGAAGCCGAGCATGAATCTCACGGTGTGAACTCTTAGGGACGTAGGAGCTGAAAACATTTTTCCTCCCACTGAAGTGCTCTAGACGGTTGTGTATGATTTTACTTAGGCATATATTTTGGCTAACTAAAACATATCCTAAGTCTAGGTAATCTTTCCGAGTATAACGTTTATACTGGATTTTAACCTATGATGTCTAGGTGATAAACCTTTTAAAACCTCACATCACTCACGCATGCTCATAAAACCGGGTTAACTAAACTCAAACGCCAGTTTGATACCCAGGTAGGAGGTGTTCCGTAAACCGTCAACTTAAATACCCCCAACCTTAGACAACATCTTACTGGGTGAGTTTTTCTTGTAACCAAAGTTTTACAAGATATCGACCTATTTTAACTATTAAAACATAAGATTGCTTGGTGATTAACCCTAAATGAGCATGCATTTATCTTTGTTATAGGTTTTAATGTCTAATACATTTTATAAGACTTAAAAAAAATAGACAAAGCTTATAACATACATCTAACATGCTTTTATATAACAATCATATAAAATCATTCCATGCAAAAATATAAGAACTTATATCATATCTCATGGAATCCTAAACATGCATACTTATATTATAACACTTATAACATACTTTCAATGCATGCTTCATGCTTATCCTATAGTGGGATTTTAAATCCACATGGCATACAATATGCACACAAGATTATGTTTATTTAAACTATACATTCACAATGAATAAATAAATATACCACACTAAAAATGGATTGGTTTTGGCATCCTAAACAAGCAATTACCTAAATTATTACAATAATAAAATAGGAAAAAGCCTCGAACCGCCCCCGAACACTTCGAATCGGCTCGAACCGCTTGTAAGCTGCTGGATTGCACGAACCACCGTCGAACCGGACCGAACCGCCACTTAACGCCTCTTCCAATTTTGATAAATTACATCCTAAAATGGACTCAATTGACTCTAGAAAAAATACAGACTCTTTGTAACACATTAAAGTCCATCACAAGGCAATTACAATAATTATTACAAATTGGAAGAGAATTGGATGCCAAAGACCAAAAGTATCCATTTTAGCACACATGCATTCATCACATGAATTACTACCCACCAACTCTAAATTAACCAAAAAAGAGTACTTAAAGCATGCTCTGATACCATTTGAAAGAGTTTCGGCATGCAAAGCGGAAAAAATTATGGATCTAAGTACTCTAATTTTGATAAATTCAAAGGAAAAAGCATGTAATTTGAAAATCAAAGATAATAAATTAGAAATTACCTTTGAAGCTCAAATTCTTCTCGATTCCAAACCCGATCTTCGAACGTAACAGTCACGAACCACCACGAGAGTCTTCCCGACTATTCTCCGGCCTTAGAACGGGATTGTGGGATCCTTTGAGTGACTAATTTAAAAGAGGAATAAAGATAGATTTGGTGAGAATGAAAGAGAAATTGTCTTTTCAATTCTCAAAATTAATCAAAATTTCAAGAAGAAGTTAATCTAATTAACCATTTGTATATATAGAAGACTACATGCAAAAACATGCAAAATTGAGTTAACACTAATGACATGTAGAATCCTCTCAATTTAGTGAGATTAGTGACTTGATGTGGTATCAACACTTAGCAAAAAAGTTTGAGTCATAAAAACACCAACAAATGGTTTTTCCCACTAATTCAAGAATTGAATTTTTCCACTAACTTAAGAATTGGACTTTTCCACTAACTTTAGTCCTTATATTGACTCTTGACTTTCAAGGTTTAGTGGAATCAACATTTGACTTTTGACTTTCAAAGTTTTAGTCAACTGTCAACATTTTAACTTTTTACTAACTTTGATCAAATTAATTCAATTTAAAGATTAATTCAAATAACTAATTTTAAATTAAATTAAATTAATATTAAATAATTAATTAAACAATTTAATTAATTCAAATTTAATATCCAATAAATCCAACACTAATCCCGATCATTCTCGATATACTTGATTATGAATCCCTATTCATATTTTCGATATTTAAATCTTATTCAAATATCTCCATCTCTCTCTATTGTTCAATTCGCAATTGAACGTTATGCCGTTAAATATATCACATATATTTAACGCTTATTCCCTAATTCGAATTCGAACACTTCGAATTCACTCGTCACACTATTCTAAGGTTTAGTCTGATATGAGCTAGCAGGGGGACCTCATGAACCTACAGATCATGATCTCCAACGATCCAAGATTAACTAATTAAACTTTTTAACTCAGTTAATCAACATTCGTTAACTACTAGGACATTCCACTATAGCCTAGTAGTTGCACTCTCCTCACTGTAGATATATTTCTGTCCACTCGATATAACCATGATTAGTAAGTTGACCCTTCACAGTTTGTTCGTAATTTACGGTTGGGTCAAATATCTGTTTTACCCCCGTAATTACATCTTGTCCCTTAAGTCCCACTGATCCTCTAATGAACAATTTGTTTGTGATCCAATCACTAAACCGATTGGTATGTGATCTAATCACTATACCGAGTCCCTCTCGGACCAATGAGAAGGTGGGGCCCCTTGTTCAAGACCTGTAGTCAGCACTTAAGGGAACAACCTATCTACTATCCCTAGAGACGGGTATGAGTGAATTCCTTCTTGCACCCTATGTCCCCAGCTATCTATCCGGTCTTACCCCTGAAATGGGAGGCTTATTGAGTCGGCGTTGTTGAGCCACTCCCACCCATGCAGATCTAATCCCGAAGAAAGAAGAGTTCATAGTTAGCTTAGGATTAAGGTCAAGTTACCTAGGTCATCGTTTTGAAATAGTCAGTCTTTAAAACAGTAAACGACGTTGTAAAGCAAGACCGGCTTATTTCGCGGTCCGGTCTAATGCAAACTCTTTGCATAGGACGCCCCCATTCACATGTCTCCACATGAAAGATTCAGGATCACATCGTTTGTACTAAATATAAAATGGGCCGCATCCAATAGTGTCCCCAGGATAAGGTATCCAGCCTTATCCGTATACTATAGATCGTTTTGGCTATTTACTCGAACTTGATCTACTTTTATGTCTCCACATAAAGTTCAAGTACTCATTTTATAGCCATGGATCTTAGTTTATTGGATTTAGAATTTTATAAAATGAAATAAGCAATTCACATATTCAACAATAAATTTATTGAATAAACCTCAATAACACTTTATTAATAATAAAATATGTTTATCATTTACAAACCACGAGTTTTTAGGACATAAAACCCAACAGTTATGTACTGGTGTATATGGATGATATTGTTATCACATGAAGTTCTTCTTTTGCCATTGATCACTTGGTGAATTTTTTGCATCAGAAGTTCAGTTTGAAAGATTTGGGGTCACCGAACTATTTTGGGAGTTGAAATTTATCATTCTCCTTCGGGTGACTTTATTCCTTTCTCAGCGAAAGGATATTTTTTCCTTCCTTTTTTTGGCTTGCCTATGTGTCATATATAGTCAGATTTGTAGTAGTGCTCCCACCGTTCTCCATTGGCAGGCAGTTAAGAGAATTCTTCGATATCTAGGAAGAACGCTTTATCATGTTTAGTATTTTGAAAAAAAAAATCCTTCCTTTTTTTTGGCTTTCCTATGTGTCATATATAGTCAAATTTGTAGTAGTGCTCCTACCGTTCTCCATTGTTGATGTTGATTGGGGCTCAGATCCTACCGTTCTCCATTGCTGATTTTGATTGGGGCTCAGATCCGGATGATAGAAAGTCGACATCGAGTTTTTATGTGTACTTTGGAGGCAATCTAGTTCAATGAGCTTCGAAGAAAGAAAGCATTCTTTCTCGTTCTAGTACTGAAGTTGAATATCAGAGTCTAGCACATGTCTCAATTTGACTGCTAGGTCTATACTTCATTCTCAAACTAAACTGATAAGGACAACAGACCTCCATATTGGTATGATATTGTCCACATGTTGTCCCTCCTTATATACCCATGATCTTCCCCTCTTCTAACAAATGTGAGACTTTGGTCCCCATGATCTTCCCCTCTTCTAACCGATGTGGTTAGTGGTTAAGTCATTTCAACCCTTCACTTTTTGGATGTCCAGTTATATAGAAGTACTATTGGTTCGTTACAATATGTTATATTAACCCGATCGAAAATCTCATATAGTGCAAACAAAGTTTTCCAGTTTATACATTTTCGAGATAGTTAATTACTGTTAACGATTTAGGATTTTCAAAAATTGTCATCAATTGACGACATTAAAAACCTGTCATTAATTTTTTGGGAATACGAAAAGCTTCCACTTTTTCCCACCAAAAACACGCCCCAAACATTCAATGGAATTTTTTTTCCTTCCTTTTTTTGGCTTGCCTATGTGTCATATATAGTCAAATTTGTAGTAGTGCTCCCATCGTTCTCCATTGGCACGCAGTTAAGAGAATTCTTCGATATCTAGGAGGAACGCTTAATTATGTTTAGTATTTCGAAAACCAAAAGATCTGGTGCTACAAGATTTGTTGATGTTGATTGGTGCTCAGATCCGGATGATAGAAAGTCGACATCATCTAGGAGGAACGCTTAATCATGTTTAGTATTTCGAAAACCAAAAGATCTGGTGCTACAAGATTATTGGTGCTCAGATCCGGATGATAGAAAGTCGACATCGAGTTTTTATGTGTACTTTGGAGGCAATCTAGTTCAATGAGCTTCGAAGAAACAAAACATTCTTTCTCTTTCTAGTACTGAAGTTGAATAAGTGCGCACATTCTCGGACTAAACTAATAAGGACAACATACCTCCACATTGGTATGATATTGTCAACATGTTGTCCCTCCTTATATACCCATGATCTTCTCCTCTTCTAACAGATGTGGGACTTTGGTCCCCATGATCTTCCCCTCTTCTAACCGATGTGGTTAGTGGTTAAGTCATTTCAGCCTTTCATTTTTTGGATATCCAGTTATATAGAAGTATTATTGGTTCGTTACAATATGTTATATTAACCCGACCGAAAATCTCATATAGTGTAAACAAGGTTTTCCAGTTTATGCAATTTCGAGATAGTTAATCACTGTTAACGATTTAGGATTTTCAAAAATTGCCATCAATTGACGACATTAAAAAGCTGTCATTAATTTTTCGGGAATACGAAAAACTTCCGCTTTTTCCCACAAAAAACACGCCCCAAACATTCAATGGCAATTTTTTTCCTTCATTTTTTTGGCTTGCCTATGTGTCATATATAGTCAAATTTGTAGTAGTGCTCCTACCGTTCTCCATTGGCAGGCAGTTAAGAGGATTCTTCGATATCTAGGAGGAACGCTTAATCATGTTTAGTATTTCAAAAACCAAAAGATCTGGTGCTATGAGGCAATTAAGAGGATTCTTCGATATCTAGGAGGAACGCTTAATCATGTTTAGAATTTCAAAAACCAAAAGATCTGGTGCTATGAGGCAATCTAGCACAGCTTAATAAATTTGGTTGAGTGCGAATTCAATACTTCAGTCTCGAACTACTAAACTTATAAGGACAACAAACCTCCACATTGATATGATATTGTCCACATGTTGTCCCTCCTTATATACCCATTATCTTCCCCTCTTCTAACCGATGTGGGACTTTAGTCCCCATGATCGTCCACATGTTGTCCCTCCTTATATACCCATGATATTCCCCTCTTCTAACCGATGTGGGACTTTGGTTCCCATGATCTTCCGTACGACAGAGCTCAACACGGATGTCCACTTGGGGCATAACCCTCATGGTTTTGCTTTTGGTTTCACCCAAAATGCCTCATACCAATGTTGTCCCTCCTTATATACCCATGATCTTCCCCTCTTCTAACCAATGTGAGACTTTGGTCGCACTCCCAACATAAACTTGTTGAGATTGACATCTACTTTGTTCGAGATCTGGTACTACAAAAGAAGTTTTGTGCGTATATCATCTTCATGCCCATGCTTAGGTTACATATATTTTTACAAAGCCCTTATCAACTTCCAGATTTCTTCCTTTAAAATCCAAGCTTAATGTACTTCCATGTTTACACATTAGCTTGAGGCACGATGTTAAGAAAGCACATTAGGCTGATTGTTGAGTCTATAAAATTGTTAGTTATTTAATTTGTTAAAGTTTATTATACTTTGTTACGACCGTACGAGGCTTTAGTTAAGCAAGTCTGTTATAATTCTTGATTAACCATTTTATTCACAGTAGATCTATAAATAGGCTAATGCTATTTTGATCATTTTTAATGAGAATTCATTCAAACTTTGTGAATATCTCTTATCTGTTCTTGGTTTCTCTCCAAGAACTTAAAGGGGGAAATGTCGTTTGCCCCCAGATTTTTAAAACTAATGAAGAATGTTATTTTGCTAGCGTCATCGACACTATTCACCGCATGAAAAGTCCATAGTACCTTTCGCTCCGATTTATGGACAAATAGATCGCGATAGAGCTTCCTTCCTCCCTCTACTATACATAGCAGTAGAACCAGAGAAGCTCTTGGAAGTCATTCTTCATGATGCTATGTTCGAAGCTGGTGATTAAAGACACCCGACCGCCAAGAAGAGCGAGAGAGAAAGGAAGGATCGCGAGAGGGAGAAGGAGAATCGCGAATTTCTATTGCGGTCTATTTGTCCATAAATTCGAGCGAGAGGTACAATAGACTTTTCACTCAGTGAATAGTTTTGATGATGATAACAAAATGACATCCTTTCTTAGTTTCAAAAAGTAAGGTCAAACGACATTTCACCCACTAGAGTTGGTCATTGGTCATTCGTAAACAAAAATCGATAGAATATTTATGGCATGGTTTGAAGTTGAAGGTTTGATATCCTACTTCACTTGAACCTAAAAAAAAAAATAATAATTAAGTCTTACTTAATTAACTATCTACAGGTATTATTTATTAGCTGAATTTAGTACCTACAAAGTTAAAAAAACAAAAAGCAAAAGAATAATTAAATGCAAAAAATATTACAACTTGTCTTGAACAACTAAAATCTTTTCATGCACGCAGTCATGGTATGTCATTCATATGTACTCATAGAATGAGAATAATTTTAATCAATTTAATAATAAATAAAAAAATACCAAAATACCAACCAAAAAAAAAGAAAAAAAAATTATTAAATAGGGGCGTGCCCATTTTTGGTGTTATTCAGAAAACTTAGGGCATTAAATTATGAGATATCTTCCCACATAGTTATTATTTAACCCATATTTTCACCATATTTTTTATTTATTTATTTATTTATATATATATATATATATAGTGTCATTTAATGATGAATTTGTTTTAATTTATTCCAATTTTACCTTTCATTTAAAATTAAAAAATAATGATATATTTTTTTTTTTAATTTTACATTATTAATTAGGTGTTTTTAATTATGTATTTTTTTTTTAATTTTACAATATTAATTAGGTGATTTTACTTTTGTAATTATCAATTATTATTAATTAAATTTTGTTATTAATAATATTTTATTTTGTATGCCATTTGTTAAAAAAATGATTTCCTTCATCAATTTTTTTTTCTCTCTAACCATCATTTTCATTTGTTACCAAAAACGATTTCTTCCATCAATTAAATTTCGTCGTTCATCCGTTGTCGGTCGTTTTTGCCGCCCGTCATTTCTACCGCCCACCACTTCCGTCGAACGGTGTCTGCCGCCGCACAGTTACCCTTAATATATCTTAAATAAATATATACCGTGATATATACTCCTATTATATACACTCTGATTTTAGATTGATATACACTACTAGAAAAATGGGAATAGATGACATGTGGGCATCCAAAAATTAAGGAAGGGTTGAAAAAAAATGTCATCTTTCATTTGGGGCGCATTTTTTGCGGAAAAAGACGGAGTTTTTCAGATTTCCGAAACTTAATGACAGTTTTCTAATGCATATATAAACCATGATATATACCATATATAAACCACAACCATTAATAATACCCTAATGTATATCGTAGTATATACACCCTAATACATATATAAACCATGATATATACCATGTTTATATCATAAAACATCAACCATTAAATTTTTATGATATATACCCGGTATATATAGGCTCTGTTATATAAAAAATAAAACCTCAAACTAAAAAAAAAAATAGTGCGATAAATCTACCACGACCTATGGTTACCGGCAGCGACAGTGTGAATGAAGTTGGAGAGTCGGCGGTGAAACTACAAAAAAAGATGGCGGAAACGAGGGCGGAGGCCCTGTAGAATAATAGAGTTTGCATTTTAAAAAAAAAAAAAACTTTAAAAGTGGATTTGAAAATCTAAAACGTAAAAGAGAGTTTTGTTTTATAAAAAAAAAATATTGACATTTACTAATTATCATTATTACTAATTCCAAATCAATCATCATTATTACTTATTTTTACCTTTTGTAACTTTATGTGAATTTGTTTTTTAATATATTGTATAGGGATAAAATAGTAAAACTACAAATGAACTTATTTCTTATTTTTTACTAAATAGACATGAATATAATAAAAAATTATATATGTTAGACATTTTTATAATTTTTATAATATCAATAATGACTCATTTGTATTCAAACCCCTTAAATTATAGTAATAGTGTTGGGCTGTTCGTGGAAAATTGCACTACCCAAGATTTTCCTTCAAAAAAAAAAAAATATATATAAAACACAAATAGAAATTTGTACTTGGAAGTGTTGTCTTTAACCCTACCTTATTTGTTGTCATACTAAATTCTCTCTTTCAATATAATAAATTATCAATCCATGTTGGATAAACTTCCAACATGTGTTGTTTACCTAGATATCTTTTTGTTTCATTAGAAGAAAAAAACTTAAAAATTATAAAAATAAACAACAATATTTATATAACTTGTCATATAGATAAGATTATGTTCAATCAAAAGAAGAACTTGCAATAAAAGCAGAAAGGGAAGTCAAAACCAAATCTATTACAAAGATTAAATAAAAAATATTTGCAACTAAGTTGCAAATTCTTGTTTTGGACAAAAATATATTTAAAAAATGTAATCTGACCAGAACTTAAATCTGGCGCCTTAGACTACTTGACAAACTGTCTAAATTGAAGAAAAAAAATAGAATATTAATTTACTTTCAAGGGGTTAATTTCATTCATAGCTTTCAATTTATTTTTCATCTATTTAGTAAGTATGTTTCAAATTTTTAATTTAATCTCTATGATTTAATCAAATATAGTAAATAATCTCTATGATTTAATCAAACATAGTAAATATTTGATTCTTTTTTTTTTTCTTTTTTTTTTTTTTTTTTTTTTGCCATGTAACATTGTTTTATTGGGGTAATTGTGTTACTTCACCCATTAAAGTTTAGAATAAGTAAACATTAAAAGAAAGTTGATAGATTTTTTAAGTGTGTAAAACACAAATGACAACTTACAATATTTTTTTAATCAAATTATAGAGTTCAAATTGAAACTAAGGTCTCGTTTAATTCTCCTCAAACGTAATCAATCAAACACAATTCTTACAACGTAATCAATCAAACACAATTCTTATTTTGGGCTCCACTTCCATTCTTATTGAGTCGTTTACCGAAAACTGCAAACGTAATCAACCTATGAGCCCCATGCCTAATCTGCAATACTCGAAAGGGTGCTCAATCTTATTTTCATTGCAAATTATGTGGAATCCACATTTTTTTTTTGTTTCTCTTCCATTTTTTGTAAAGATATATATTTAATTCTTGGTCATTAGTTTATGTGCTCATGTTAAAAATTTGGGCGGTAATAAATTATTTTAAATTGTTGCAAAAGTGCACGAAAGCAAAACTAGGCGCACACCAAACCAACGAACCATTGACGTAGTACATAAAATTTGGACGGTAATAAATAAATTTAAATAGTTGCACGAGTGCAGGATCGAAAAAATTTGATTTCTCTCCCATGTCTGGCCCTTTCTTTCTTCTTCGACATCTAGAACTTCACCAATACAGTTTCACCTTCATTTTCTTTTTCTCTCATTCTTCAACCTCGCTTAATCTGTGTACTATCTAAATATTGGATTTTAAATATAACATCAATATATTTTTCGTTTCTTTGGTTTCGTTGGTGATAAATTATCGAAACAAAGGTGATCATAAAATAATCTTATTTCGACTTATTAGCGACTATTAAATATTATGAAAACGAACATAAACGCAGATTCTCAAATAGCTTTTATTCGTATACGAGAGTCTGTAAAAGAATGAGAGTCTGCTAAAACACTAGGGTCGGACAAAGAACAAGAGTATGCGCAATAGTATGCACAAGAGTCTGGACAAGATTCAAATAAAAAGATATTATGGTAAACTTACAAAATTTAACATGGAAGTAAAAAACCCACTGAAAATCAAATTACGTTTGAATCGAGTCTTACATAAATAACATCAAAGGGAAACATATTGCGATTGAAGCTTTTTTTATTACGATTGCAACCCATTTTGGCTACGACGAAGTAAACAAGGCTTAAGCTCAAACATATGAACTAAATTGAAACTTTTAAAACTCTAACCACCAAATTCAAGCGGATCCCGAACCATGGATTTAGTAGATCCATGAATGTTAAAAACAATGTGGTCAAAGACCCTATTAGATACAAAATTGAAAAATACGAATCTTTTGGGACACAAAAAGAAAAGTTTAAAGATTGATCAGACACTTTTAAACTTCAACAACCCAATAGACATAAAATTGAAAGTTTAAGAATCTATTATATACTTCAACTAAATTGTAATTTAACCCCCAAAAAGAGTAAATTACATTTTAGATCATTGAAGTTTGAGTTTGGTAGCATTTGAGTCTCTAAATATTTTGACTCAACCATTGTATCTGGAGGTTTGCATTTGATGCATTTTTTGTCCCTCCATCAGTTTTTCGGTTAATTACTAATGGAGAGCTAACGTGATATTTTTTTTATTGATAAAAAATATTTTTATCAGTTTTTAAAATAAAAAAAAAACATTTTCCCCTCTTTCTCTCTCTTTTTACTTCCTCTCTCCTCCTCCATCCTCCTTCTATGTTTCCCTTCCTCCTTACCAAGGGTTGTCGTTAGAGACGTGTATGGGGTGGGGCGGGGCCGGGTAATGCCTTCCCCGCCCCGTTCCCGTCTCCCATTTCATTATCCGTTCCCGCAAAATTTTTCGTTTAATTTTGTGGGGACGGACGGGTATTGTCAGCAGGTAATTTTTCCTGCGAATAATTTACTTTTTAATTTATTCTTATCCATTTTTTTTTGAAGTTTTGTTATTTGTTAAGTTGATTAATATTATATATATTTAATTCAATAAAATTTATTGTGTTTTTTGGAATTCTATGTGTGTATTTTTTTAGACCAAAAAAATGAGTATTGTTAGTTTTTTTATGAATAATATATAAAAGTATATATATATAAAAGTATACGGGGCGGGGCGGGTATTCGGGACGGGGTGGGTAAACGGGGCAAAAAAAAATCTTCGCTCCCTTGCCTCATTCCCCGTCCCATTCGGGACGGGGCAAATGAACATCTCTACTTGTCGTCATCTGCCGCTCGATGCCGACCACCGCGAATTGCAAGTTTTTTTTTTCCTCTTTATTTTTCGTTTAATATATGCATCTGGAAAAAAGAATCGAGGGGCCTCCACCGAATCCTATTTTAGAACATCATTCAAATTGGAGAGAACGAGGTTGCGAAAGCTTTCAAATGAGTTAACGACTTACGAGAACTTCATGAAGTTGTACCAAATTCCGTACCTCGACGGCCAGCCGTCGGTGACGAACCAGTGGAAGAACAGGTGGTCGATAATCTCTAGAGCTTCGACGACGATGATGACCTTCCAGATCTGGACATTCTTACAAGGTTCAAGCAATTAGATCAAAGGAGGTATCAAAGACCATAGACTCCGTGGATTCAAAAATCTGGCGAGTGGTGGCGGATGACGACATTCATTGGTGAGGAGAAAGAGAAAGATAGAAGGAGAATGAAGTACTAAGGAGAAAGAAGAAAAAAGAGGAAAAAATATTTTTTCAATAAAAAATAATGTCGTCAGATTTTATTTTTATTTTTTGACAACATGTTGGGGTGGTGGATTGAACTTAAGACCTATCTTTTTTGGACCTAGATCTTTTTTTTTGACAACACGTTGGGGTGAGAGATAGAATGTGGAACCTAATGGTCCCCAGGCGATACCATTTAGTTATATTTTTTTTTGTTTACAATGTCACGTCACTAATTAACGAAAAAATTGGTGGACAAAAAATGAACAAAATACAAATAATTGTTGAATTTCAAACATGAGTAATACTTGCTTGCTGCCTGGGCTACAAGTATCTTTTACAGCCAACACGTGTCACGAT
This sequence comes from Herpetospermum pedunculosum, assembly GCA_028017165.1. Lineage (NCBI taxonomy): Eukaryota > Viridiplantae > Streptophyta > Magnoliopsida > Cucurbitales > Cucurbitaceae > Herpetospermum > Herpetospermum pedunculosum. The sequence goes on along the minus strand of CM051527.1, from coordinate 29,918,907 downwards.
TTGATTTACTGAATGTTTATATTATTTTTTAAATAAAAAGAACTTTTAACGCCGTTTACTTCAATTTTTTTCTTCCCTAACTTCTTTCTTCTTCCTCAGATAAAGAACTTCTCCTATTTTCTCTCTCTTTCCTGCACTTCTTCCGTGACTTCTTTCTTCTTCCTCAGATAAAGAACTTCCCCTCTTTTCTCTCTTTTTCATGCACTTCCATCTGTCATGACCTTTGTTTTCAATTTCATCTCTCACTTTCTCTTCCTTTCTCTACCATAAGTATTTTTTTTTTCTTAACTATTTTTTAACACAGTAAGATTCGCCTAAAGAATATCTCTAGACAAATAAAATCTTTTTTGTTACCATTTTTCTTTTGGGAATTTTTCTTAAAAAAAAATAAAATTCAATCGACATTTCCCTTTACCAACCTTAGATGAATCTAACCTTGAAATTTTCACTCTTTCCTTCACTTCCTCTAAAAACCCACTTGAAATTTATGCATATATAACACATAATCAACCTTTGCAAATTTTAAATAACCCTAATTGAAATTTCATGACCTTGAAGTTTGGAGTGGGAGAGAAAGTAGAAGTTAATTTGATGGAATAAGAAAAAGAAAGTTGCTCACAAAAATCAACTAACCAGGGATTTTATTATTATTTAAAAATGATTTAAATATTAACCAATCAAATAATGACAGGTGGTTGGGCTGCAAAAGATACTTGTAGTTCAGACAGCAAGCAAGTTTTACTCTTCAAACATTAACCCCAAAATTACCAAACCCAAATTCAGAGACAAAAATATAATTTAACAAAAAAAAGAAAGCAGGAAAAAAAAAATCCATTTATATCAATAACCCCATTCATTTGCCCAAGAAATCGGAGGGAGGAGGAAAAAGAAGGGAATACAGAAAATTAGAATCTGAGCCATGGAGGAGTCTCAGCAAATCCTACTGAACTCCCTCGAAAAATCGGGTATTTCAATCCCTCCAGATGTTTCCTCGATTCAGAACTTAACTCCTCCGATCTTGTTCTCGATCTGTGCTCAAGTTTTGAATCGAATACATGCCCAAACTAAGATTCCTTTCTCCATTTCTCTCCCGGACTCTGTCGCCGATCAATTCAAGATATGTACTGAAATCGCTTCGGCTATTCAGGATCTCGGTTACATAGCCGATATTAGCTTCCACAAGGTTTTACCTTCGCCCCTCAACTTCCCTTTTCTGCCTGTTTTGGTTCTTGGGAAATTTTGGGGAATTGCGACAAAACTATTTGTTTTCGGATGAACATATATATTCTGTTGCTATTTTTGAATTTACTCTAATTGGGTATATTTAGTCCGGTCAAATTTTGGTAAACATGCTATTAATAGTGATAAAAGTATAGTCTCTAGTTCATACTTCAGGAGTAATTGCATACAAATTCTGTTGATATTTATAAATTTACTCAAATTGTGTCTATGTAATCAGGTCAATTTTTGGTAGACATGCCATATTAGCATTCTATTAATAGTGATTAAAGTATAGTCTAGCCAACTCAAATCAGCTTAACTGTTTAAGACATATATCTCGACTAAGAGGAGGTCAAAGGTTCGAATCCTTCACTCCCACGTGTTGGGTGTTGCTGAACTAAAAAAAAGTATAGTTTATAGTTCAAGGAGTAATTGCCAACCCGAGCATAGCTCAACTAGTTAAGGCTTTATAACTTCGAAATATGAGGTTCAAATTCCTCAATACGTGATTGTTGAATCAAAAAAGAAAAAAAGTTCAGGAAGTAATAGGAACTTTTAAAAGTCTAGGAACTAAATAGACTTTACTCATAGAGAGAGTGACAAATTTATGATTTAACGTTTGCAATTCTTTTGAGTTTGACCATATAACTTCTTGGACATTGGCAAAAGCTAAGGCATTTGTTGTAGATATCCATCTACAGTTGTTACTGAGTTTGATGCATTTTTGGAATTGTACTTAGAAATAGACTACATGTGTTGCTTACAACAGTTCTTGTATCCATCTGAAGAGGACTTGTATAAGTTGATAAGATTCTTGGTGGAGAGGCTTCCTGAAGCTTCAGATGGAAAATCTAATAAGGTTTTGCAAGATGGTGATGGTAGAAAAGAAACGAAAGCTGACACTGTCAAATGCTATGTGGAGGACCAATCAGACAAGGTCGAGAACAAATTTTCTGATCTTAATATTATTGTTGAAGAGGCAGAATCTTCCGATTCCATAGACGGTAGACTCTCTGATTCATGTCTCGTTCGACAAAGCTTGGGTGAAGCGGCTACAGTCGATAGCCTTGTTAATGCTCCCGGAGATCAGTCTGCGGTTTCAGGAAATGAATCAGTTGCACTGCAGGGGAATAATAGACAAGTCTCAACTTCCAGACATGAAGTTAGTTCTTACATTCAAAAAACCTGTGAAGTAAGTTCTTATGTCTCTCTCTTAACTTCAAACGGTTGTTAAAATCTGTAGTTTGTGTAGATCTAGATTTAGTCATCAACCGAATATATGAGAGGATAAATAAATGGTCAACCCCTTGGGAGAAAGGTATTTGATTAGATGATATAAAGAATATTTTATATCTTCTACATATATTCTTGTTTTAAATGAGACCTGAGACCGACCAATTTCAGGGTCAAGAGAGCAGGCCTTTGGAAGAGGTCCCTGCAAAGGCTTCCGAATTAGAGCATCTTCAAGTGGAGTTGGAAAGGTTGAAGGCAGCAACCAAAATTGTATTTGATGACAATCGTTCAATTGAATTCCATCTTCAGCAACTGGAGGAGCAAATAAACTGTAGAAAGCTGAATCTTCTTGCAATGAAGTCACAGTGGTGGGACATTGTTTTAGTTTGATGGCTTGATTAATTTTTGTACTTCTTCTGCATTTTTCAATTAAACAAACCAAATTCATGGAGAAATTAACTCCTAATACAAAGATGTATATATTTCTTCTTTTTTCTTTTTGTCATCGAAATCTACAGGGATGCAGAGAGGGAGCTTTTAGATAATAAAAGGCGAAGTCTACAAGAATCACTATGTGCAAGTAATCCGAAGGCTCAAGAAAAATTGCAAAAATTGAAGGAGTTTGAATTGGAAAAGGAGCTCATTGAGTCGGAAATCAGGAGGCGGTATGCTGCTTCTTTAAATATTGAATATGAAAGTAAAAATTACTCCTCACTGCAATCTTTGAAATATCATCAGCATTTCTAGTAATACTTTGCAAATTGAACTTCTGTCACAGAAAACAGATGTTTTAGATAAAAAACTATTTGGAGATACCCTCCAATGTCTTAGGTTTAGAATGAGTTTTGCATTACTTTTGGGGAGTGAAAAGGGTTTTTAGTTAATTAAAATCACTTTTTAAAACGTTTTGCATTACTTTTGGGGAGTGAAAAGGGTTTTTAGTTAATTAAAATCACTTTTTAAAACTTTTATGGTATTTTATTACAGGATCAAAAGTGCTTTGAAAAATTCTATACGTACATAGAAGCACTTTAAAGTATCTTTTGAGGAAGCACTTAAAATTCATGTTGTTTCCTAGAGCTAGCTTTGGGGTGGTAGGCTATGAACATAATGTAAGGAGTGGAGCTCTAGGCACCCTAGTTTTTCTTAAATTTTTTTATTATCATTAATCTTTTTAGTAGTTTCTTGAGCAAGCTAGGTTTTGAAAATCAGTATCAACCAATCTTTATATAAAGTGATATCATAATTAGGTCTTTTCCTTTTTAGGTGGGTGGGTTTGGCATATTAACATTGATGTTACTGATAACAAAGAGTAATCTGTACCTTTGTGGAGGCAGTTTATGGGGATTTATTGTGTTATGTTAGCATTTATATTCAAAAGTTAGTCATTGTTTCTTTTGCAATCTTGACTTCTTTTTACACCTTTTATTTTTCGTTAAAATATGACCTATTATATATTTTCTACTGCAACTCGAAAAAAAATTCCTGATCATGATAAATAGCAACATAAAAGATCCTGAGTGGTGCTTCTTGTTGGCCAATTATTACCATATTGATTTTTCTTCAGGGAGGAGGAGAATTTAGATCTCTCAACAGATCTTAAGAAGCAGCCCAAACAAGCGTCGAGAGGATCCTATATCAATAGAGTAAAGGAGATCACAAAAAACAGTCGGAAACAAGATGCTGATGTCGATCGAATCCTTAAAGAAACTAGAGAGCTTCAGCTAGAAAGTAACAATATCCGAGAACGCCTCCATAGAACCTACGCCGTTGTGGATGAGCTAGTTCTCAGGTATGCACCACAGAGAGTGGGAAATGAAACAGAACTATTGCATCGTTGCTTAAAGTGATCTTGATCAATTGGTTGACAATGATGTAGTATTAATGTCCCACTTCTCGTTCTTCAGTTATGTTTCATTCTCAACCGAAAAAAAAAATGAGTTTTTTTCTCGCTGGGAAAACTAGCTGAACTGATTCATGTCTATGCAGGGAAGCAAAAAAAGATGGCATAGGTAAGCAAGCACACAAGCTCCTGACTAGTATCCATGAGAACTTTGGAGAGATCTCGAACAAAATCCTCTCTACCGATAGACTAAGAAGGGAAACTGAAGAATACGAGAAGAAGATAGCGGCCTCAGCATCCCGAAGTTTAAATTTTAACAAACTACAAGCTGATCTGGATGCTATCAGGAGGGAAAATAGTTGCCTAGAGCAACATCTTTGCCATAAAGAACCCATTGACCAAGTATAGAATATTTTTCTGCAATTTTTGTGTTTAGTGTGAATCATTCATCATGTTTTTTTTGCAGCAGTTACATTCTATTGCAAAGGAGAAAATAAGACAATACAAATGACATAATCTGCTATTACTAGAATTATTTTTCATTAGTTGGATTGTGATGCCTTCTGAAATAAGCTTCTACTTTTGGCTTTTTATTGTGGTTTCAGTTGTGCTTTGAAATGGAAAATGCAACATCAATTTTAAGGTCATCAATTTTAAGGTAGGGCATTAGTTGATTTCCAAGTTACATTCCTCATTGGACCCTTGGTGGTTAAGTAGTTTTAAGTCTGTTTCATCCCTTGACATTTTTATGCATCTTCTACTAGAAGAATCTTTCCAAGTTCCTTATTGATTTTAGGAAATCAGTTTTTATTTTGTACAAAAATTTATTACTTGATAATTTCTATTGAAAAATAAAAAAAAAAAAAAAAAAAAAAATTTGACAACGAGAATCAAACTTAGGACCTCATAGTCACTAGTCCATATATCATGTCAATTGAGCTATGCTTTTATTGACAAAAAAAAAAAAAAAAAAAAGAGTTATCAGAACACAAAATATTGATTGATTGTAGCATAGCATATATTATAAAAGTAAGTTTACTTTCATAGATTTCTTTTAATATTTGGTCAATAGGAATGACATTCTCTATTTTATTTCTTTTGAGTTCAACGTGAGAGGTGAGAGATGTCCTAGTAAAAAATATATATTTTAACCAATTGAGATATGTTTAGGTCGATAATATCATATTACTATTTAGTTTGTCGTATCTTTATCATATCATCGTCTAGCTAATAATTAGATAAGAATCACAATTTAACCAATTCATATTCAGACAATGAACTGCGGAATGACAATTGACATGTATTCTTTCGGAATGTTAGAGTTTCATATCCCAAATTGATTGTACTAATAAAAAAAAAAGAAAAAAAAGGCTGCATGAGATGTTTTTGACATTAAGTACAAGCAGTGTGGTTTGAATGTTAAGGACATTGACCTATTCTCAATTACATAAAATTCCAGAAACCTTAACTTCTCCGTAAACAACCAGTGTCGGTTCAGATTTTGTACCAACCTGTGACCAACGCTGTACACGTGGACGTCTCAAAACCTGCCAAGTGGCATCTACCATTGAACCCCACCATGATGATACCATATAAGCAAACACAATGAAAGCAAAAACATAACCAAAATCATTACATCTCTTTCTTGCTTGTTTTTTTTTGTTGGGTTTCTTGAATTTCCTCAAATCATCTTTCAACATAGTTTTAGCCTAATGATTTGCTCTCTCCATTTTTCTCCTTCTTCCATTACAAGAATTTGTCATCGCCATTCTTGCGGGTCCATTTCTTTCCATTGATGAGTGATTTCAACAGAAATCTACTTGGAGAGAAATGGGGCTTCTTGATTCTTTGTTGGGAAGAGATTCAAGAAAGTTCATCAAACGAAAAGACAGCGATGCAGGAGAAGCAGGTGAGAATTTGTTTAAAGATTTGTTTGATTCTCTGCCAATTTATGTTTTTCTTTCATTTTTGGCATCTGGGCTTGTGTTTTTTTTCTTCCCTTTTCTTTCTGTTCTTATCACTTGCATTGTCTTTTTCTATTCCATTTTCCTTGTTTTATCATTGGTTTGAGACAATTTCAAGATGTATATAAAGCCCAAATCATAACTAGAGTTCGTACATTCATTGCTTTTGATTTGGGAATTCATATTTCTTATTGATTTGGGGAAATTATTCCACCCCATTTGGAATTGGGGACTCCATTTTGCATTATCTTTATCAAATTGTTCTGAGTAATGTAGATTCATCTATTGGATGTAGTGTAAAATATGAGATTATTGGCTGTTTTCCATTGATCATTGGTCTTGTTATCTATGTTCATGAACAGAAAATCTCTTACTCTCTAAATCCGCAGGCCGAGCGCTCGAAGAAATTAGAGGCTCGCTCTACAATGAACTACGAACTTCGGACGGGGCGAAACGCCAACAGCAACGATATTGCGGGCCGGTTGTGGCAATGACATTCAATTTCATGGTTGCTGTTGGCATTATAATGGCAAACAAATTGGTAAGAACGTTGTTACATTGCATATAAGTAAATGCATTGTGTTTGGTTTCTGTTTGGGAATGAAACTCTCTTTACATGTGTATTTTTTAGGCTTATTTTCAGTTGTTTTTGTTGTTGTTTTTGCAGGTGATGGGAAGAGTTGGTTTTAACTTCCCAATATTTCTCACATTAATCCATTATACCGTTGCTTGGTTTTTACTAGCAATTTTTAAGACACTCTCTTTGCTTCCTGTTTCTCCTCCTAGAAAAACCACCCCCTTCTCTTCTATTTTTTCCTTAGGTGTTGTCATGGCTTTTGCTTCTGGTCTTGCCAATACTAGTTTAAAGCATAACAGGTTTCCCGCTCGGAATCTTTTTCCTTTTACTTTCCCCCTCGTCTTTCGTGGCAAGTCGGTCGGGGAGGGGCTGTGTTATCTTGTTTTCTTACTTTGAATTCTATGTGCAGTGTTGGATTCTACCAAATGGCTAAAATTGCTGTAACTCCCACCATTGTTTTTTCAGAGTTCATACTCTTCAAGAAAACCATTTCTTTCAAAAAGGTCCCAAAATAAGAAACATCTCTTTATTGTACTTCCTTCTTTGTCTGAAGAGAGTTCTTACTTTAGGTCCCGTTTGATAACCATTTTATTTTCTTATTTTGAATTCTGCATTCAGAGAGTTGTTACTACTTCCGCCCATGAATTTCTTTGTTTTGTTATCTACTTTCTGAAAATGTTTTCAAACCGAAGCCAAGTTTTGAAAAATAAAAAAAGTAGTTTTTGAAATTTGAAATTTGGCTAAGTATTCAAATGTTTCTGTAAGAGAGGTGAAAATTATAGTAAAGAATTTGCGAGGAAACAAGCACAATTTTCAAAAACAGAAAACAGAAAACTAAAAACGAAATCGTTATCAAATGGGACCTTACTTCTCATAATGTTTTTTAGACACAGTCATGTTTGTGCAGGTTTTGGCATTGTTTGTCGTCTCCATGGGCGTGGCAATAGCAACCGTAACGGATTTAGAGTTCAACCTATTTGGCGCTTTGGTTGCAATTGCTTGGATAGTCCCTAGTGCCATAAACAAAATTCTGTGGTCCAATCTGCAACAGAAAGCGAGTTGGACCGCCTTAGCGTAAGCTCTTGTTACTTTCCATTTGATTTTCCAGTTGAGGAAAAAAATATGAGGAGACCTTTCTTCACAATGCAGTCAACTTCTGGTGTGTTAGGTTGATGTGGAAAACTACTCCAATTACAATATTTTTCTTACTTGCTCTCATGCCTTGGCTGGATCCACCAGGAGTTCTATCCTTTAATTGGGATCTTAGCAGTTCAACTGCAATTTTGATATCAGCTCTTCTTGGTTTTCTCTTGCAATGGTCTGGAGCTTTGGCACTTGGGTGAGACTAAAACTCATAAGAATACCTTTTTTCCTCATTTCTTCCATGTTTGTTGGTTTTTTTTTTGTTTTGTTTTCGGTTAAATTATAACTTATAAGTTTAGTGTTTGAACTTAATGGTTGTGTCTGTTTAGTTCTTGAACTTGTAAAACGTTTGATTCCATCATTGAACTTTGAATTGAGATTCCATGTAGTATTACCGTTAATAATGTTAGTAAATATTGGTGTGGTATGCGTATTGGATGAATGTCGTCTGGTTTAGCACGATATGACAGGTAGAGAAATAACGTGGCCAGTGCAATATACTCTCTTTTTGATACAATGTATCCAAACTCTTTTATAGACACTGTGCCACTCTATTTTACCTATTTGTCCGTTTACTAATATCATGTCGTGCCAAACCAACCAACATCTGTCTAATTGAGTGATCCTTAAAGTTGTAAGGACTAAGTTTAGAATTTAGCTCATTTTTTTACAATGTGGATGCGAAAGTCGCAAAACGTGTTGATTCCGGTTGATGTCACGTCAACAAGAAGGGCATGTTTTTTGCACTTGGATGGTATGGTTTGCCATAGAAGGGCATGTCACAAGGAATGTGGTTGAATTTGTATTAATCTTTCGAGTTTTGACGTGATTATCGCAATTAAAACTAATTTATATGGTAAATCTTCAGCCTCTTCTTACTTCATTAGCAGTGTTCTTGTTCAATTTTGTGCAGTGCAACCTCTGCAACATCTCATGTTGTTCTGGGACAGTTCAAGACTTGTGTGATTATGCTTGGAAGCTATTTTGTTTTCGGCTCCGATCCGGGGTTTGTGAGCATTTGTGGGGCGGTCGCAGCTCTCGGCGGAATGTCTGTTTACACATCCCTTAGTCTGCAGCAACATCACGACAACAAGCAGCAACTTCCGAAGCATAACTCGCCTCTGCCGAAACCCGAAAACAGCGTTGCAGAAGATGCTGCAAAGTCAGATGTACAAAATAATCCTGATGGTGCTGTGTAGAGATTGATTGATGTACCACTTGAACTAGCATGAGTTCTAAAGTTTTTCTTTTTTTAATCTTTTTTAAATCTGTTTTTGGGTATGTTTGATGGTAGATTGATCTATTATTCTCAAATCAATCCAAGAACCATGCAAATATCTTTCTTATAATTACTGATACAATTTTACAGAGATATGCATATACCTAAACAGCCAAGGATGCTTCTGAGACATTTCTTAATGGTTTGTTGTGTATATACAAACAAATGCTGGCATGTAAAATAGTTAATATTTTGGATAAGTCTGGTAGAAGGTAAATATATGTTAAATATAATATATTCATTTTATTTCAAATCTCATTTTGGTATATGGTATATGAACTGAAATATTTATTGAAGTCTATAAAAACTTATGGTTTTTTTCATTTCTGTCTCCACACTTTTATGGCTAATTAGCCTTAGTATTTACTACAATTTAATTAAATAGAGAAAATAAAAATACAATTGTTTAAACTTTATTTTGTTATCCTTCTTTAGTTTTTTTTATGTTTTTTTTTTAATTAATTACTATAGATTAACTTTACTTTAATATATTATTTAATAATTTGAGAAATTAATATATGGAGAGTTTTATTTTATTTTATTATTCATCTTATCTCACTCTCTTAAAAATGAGAAATTTTTGGGACCGCCTCAACCATGATGATGCCACGTTGCACTTCTAATTTTAGAATATTTTTTTTTATATTTAACTTTTTATTTTATTTTTTATTTTTTTAGAATGTTCTCTAATTTATCTTTCCTTAAATTTGAGAGTTTAGAGTTTAAGATTTAGATTTTAAAATTTAAAGTTTAAGGTTTAATAATTAGTATTTAGGGTTTAGGGTTTAAGGTCCCTAAACCCCAAATACTAAATACTAACCCTAAATTACTACCCTAAACCCTCAATATTAAATCCTAAACTAGGGGTGGCTAACATTAAATCGAAAACCGACCCGAACGAATGAAATCGAACGAATCGACGTAAACTGGTCAATTTTCGAGCGATTTCGGTCGGAGTAGGTTTTTAAATTAAAAAAACCAAAAATCGGGCGGTCGGCTGAACCAATAAATTCGAAACCCGAATGATCGACCAATTCGTAATTTAATTTATTTAATTTTTTTTATAGTACGAAATAAATAAAAAATTGGGCCTTTTTCCTCATTCCTAAAGGAATTTTTTTTGTGACTCTCGTTTCTTCTATGTTCCATGGCCGCACAAAAAAAATCGCGTATTTTTCCTCTTCTTCACGCCATCGCCAAACCACTCTCAAATTCGGTCCATTCCATCGCCTCACTCCATCGTCGTACCCAGCCCTCCCCCGCTCGTCGTCATCTGTTCATCGCCATCGCGCCGCCGTCGTCTTCGACTTCGTAATCCTCTCGTCTTCGGCTGAACTTCGAAGTTCATAACCCTCTTGTCTTCGCCGCAAACCGAAACTCTTCTTCATCTATTCATCATCGTCGTGCCGCTGCAAATCTAAGTTTGTAACCCTCTTGTCTTCGCCGCAAACTGAAGCTCTTCTTCATCTATTCATCGCCATCGCGCCTTCGCCGCTGCAAACCGAAGTTCGTAACCCTCCTCTCTTCACCGCAAACCGAAGTTCATTTGTTTCGGTATTTAAAAAAAAAACATAAGTGAATCGATCGAAACCGACTGACCGGACCAAAAGTTTTTATAAAAAAAAAACGGTCGGTTTCCACTTCGAGAAATTCGACTGGTCAGTTTTCTGGGCCACGTACCCTAAATTCTACCATAACTTTTAAAATCTAAACCTTAAACCGTATATACGAAACCCTAAATACTAAACCCTAAAATTGAAGGAGGGAAATGTCCTTTTTCGTGCAAGGAATCTTCAGGTATGCTCAGTCTGTGCTAGCAAATCCATAACGCAAAGTTAGGTCTTTTGTCGCATTTTCGAGCGCATGGATTTTTGCAATTAAAAATCGTAAAGGCATAAATTTGTTAAAAATTAGTGCAAATTTATTATGCAAGTTTATTTCACTTAGTTATATTTTATTTATTTGAAATTAAGATAGTGCCACACATTTAGAATAGTACCTAGGGGTGATAGTCAAAATCAGAAAATCGACAAACCGAATCGATCTAGTGGTTCGGTTCGGTTATTCAGAACAAAATTAAACAGCTCGGTTTGAATTTTAGAAAACCCGATCTTTTTCGGTTTGGTTCAGTTTTCAATTGAAAAATCCAACAAAAACCAAACTGAACCGAACTATATATAACCTTCTTAAGAAACCCTAATCTCATTAACAATCCAACAAAATTTTAGCGCCTTCTTCTCCACCGAAAAATTCTCTCTCTCTCTCTCGATCTCAGAATCCCATCTCCTTCTTCACCGAAAAATTCTCTCTCTCTCTCTCTCGATCTTAGAATCCCATCGCCGAAAATCCTCTCTCTCTCTCCATCTCAATCTCCGAATCCCACAGCCGTCGCACCTCGCCGCTAACTCATCACCGTCGCACTTCGCCCTTCACAACGTCGTCACACCTCCCACAACGTCTGATTTGATTCGTTGCAAACCTTCAAACGTTCTTTCTCCTTCCTGATTTGATGAATCCTAATTTAGAATTAATGGGTAATTATTTTGTGTTTACAATTTTCCTTTTCAATTCTCCTAATTTAGAATTAAGTTTCTATTCTTTGCTAGTTGAAGCGGAATGGGGTGCTGCAAGCTGTTGTTGTTTCTATTCAAGCATTCTTTCTCCTTCCTCAATCACACACTTTTGCTTCGGAAAAAAAAAACACCTAATTATTCACAAAACCGAAAATCGAACCGAATAATAACCAAACCGATCGATTTTGCACCTTAGAGGAGATCGGTTCGGTTCCACATTTTAGAAAACCAAAAATTTCGGTTCGATTCTCGATTAGGCCCAAAACCGAAAAAAAACGAACCGATATCACCCCTAATAGTACCTTCAATTTTGAAGGGATTTGGCTTAGTGACATAGTAGGATTATTATAGAGAATTTTAAGGTTAATAGGATAGTTCGTGGGTTAAGGGTTTACTATTTATTTACCTATAAATACTTGTAATATTTTCAATTCAAAGTATAGAATTCAATATTGAAGCATTTGATCATTTGTGCAATTTTTTTTTCTTGTTTTCACACTTTGTTCTCCTCTTTTTTCTTACATGGTATCAGAGCATCCAAATTCTTTGTCTTGTGTTAGAGTTTAAATACTTGATAGCACACAAAATGAGCTATCTTTAGGACCTACTTTATGCTAGTTTAGAGCATTAAACGTGTACTTTCACGATTATATTTGATTATTTTATGAATATCGAGCATTTTGGAGCAAACCGAAGAATTTAGAAACTTTATGATGAAAACTAAGCTATTTGGATGCAATTTGAAGTTCCCAAGTGACAAGAAGAAAGGAAATCAGTCTAAAACCCGATAACATAGGGCCTAGGCGCCACAAAATTGAAATTTTCGCTGAACCAGCTCAGAACCGTACCAGACCGCCTTCTGAACCGAACCAGACCGCTCAAAGTAAATGAAGAAAAAAAGAAATTGCATTCGGGCTCAAACTCGGAACGAACGCACACCAACCAAATTCCCAGACGACGTTCCACCAATGTGGCAAGCTACATATTTGATTCTTTTTCAGCAATGTATAATTTATTCAATAAAGCCCGGGACCAATTCTGACCAAATTCCAGCCCTGCGCCTACATTATTCTCCATGGGTATGCGCCACAGTTGATCTGAGCCACCACATAATTGTTATACACGAGTTTGACCTAAATTGCCATATAAATACATATTTTAGAAGTGATTTTTTAGAGCCAATTTGGAGAGTGAATCCAAATTTCGAAGTTACATAGTTTTTAGAGTTATAAGAAATTTTTGGGAGCACAAAGTAGAGATTTACATGCTCGAGATCGTGAAGATTGCAGCGAAAACGTGGAATCAACACGAGTTTTATTTCTTCTTTCCCTTTTAATTTGTAGTTTTGTTATGAGTTTATTTTTTTGAGTTTATATTTTGAACTATTGAACATGATCAACTAAACTCTTTTCACTTAGAGTCTTGATGTAATCGTTCATTGAATCTTATTCTTCTTAATTAATAAATTAATAGTTGGTATTTTAGTTTCATATTGGTTGCGAGAACTTTTATGATCTTAATGCACGTTAGGATTTGACCATTCTTTGCATGATTTTTATATCAACGATTTGAGGTTGAGAGACGATTATTATTGACAAAAAAATTGAGGATCCCAAGGCTCCATAAAAAATCATTCTCTCTCCCATCACTATTCATCATCTTCTTCCCCATTCCATCACCTCCATCAAATTCGGCCACCACCTAACTCTGGCACCTCACGGCGGCGCAAAACGGCGGACTCACGGCGGAGAGCCACCGCGCACGGCGGCGCACGGTGACTACTTCACCCCAAAAATCCGTCTGGATCCATTCTCTCCGGCGGATCTCCACGACGACGACGGCAGTGACTGGATCTCCACGTCTTCTCCAGCAACCCGAACCAGCTTCGACGGACTTCGTCTTCTCCAGCAACCTAGACGGTGGAGCTTCACCTTCAAGCTACGAGCGAAGACAGCGACGCACCTCATCTCTCCGGCGAATGCAACCCAGACGACGACGCGACTTCAAGAGGTTTGGGTCTTCTTCGAGCAAACCAGACGGCGACCGGGCTTGAGCTGGGACGAACAGAGCTTCTTCACGAACCAAGCTCCGACAACAGCTGCATACTCCGAGCTCCAGACGACGGATTCGCACCGTCACACCTGAGCTCCATCTTCAACCGTGCTGCAGATCTCCATCTTCAGACCCAGACAGCGACATACACTCTTGAACCACAACGGAGTAGCCGGCCACGCACAACAAACCTCAACGTCGGACAGACCTGAACTTCACGGAGAACCCCGAACCCAGACCGGCGTAGCTTCTTGACGGGTCTCCTTCTCCAATCTCAACTCCAGCTGCTACCCTTGGATATTCCGGAGAAGAGGACTAGGGCGCGTGAAGATCGTCTGGGTAACGTTTGATTGTTTTTAATTTTTTTTGGCTTAATTACTGAAATGCCCCTGTCCTTATAATGAAGTATATGGTTGATTTGTTTTGTGCTTTTATATACCCTTTCCTATATGATATATACCCCCTTTGATTTGTGATATATACCCCTGCTTATTCGATATATACCTCATGTTTGATCTTCTTATTTTGCTCTTTAATCTCGATGCATGCCATTTAATTTTAAAGCGTAGGTTCATTATTTTTCTAATTTGTTTTAAATTTTAATTTGTAACCCCGGTAGAGATGAAGGACTGTTCCTCTCATCTCGAGGGTGTTTTAATATTAATTCATAACCGCGTGAGAGATGAAGGATTGTTCCTCTCATCTCGAGGGTGTTTTAATATTAAATTTCAACCCCGGGTGAGATGAAGGATTGTTCCTCTCATCTCGAGGGTATTTAAATTTTAATTTGTAACCCCGGGAGAGATGAAGGTATGTTCCTCTCATCTCGAGGGTGTTTTAATAATAAATTTCAACCCCGGGAGAGATGAAGGATTGTTCCTCTCATCTCGAGGGTATTTAAATTTTAATTTTGTAACCCCGGGAGAGATGAAGGACTGTTTCTCTCATCTCGAGGGTATTTTAATATTAATTTATAACCCCAGGAGAGATGAAAGAATGTTCCTCTCATCTCGAGGGTATTTTAATATTAATTTGTAACCCCGGGAGAGATGAAGGACTGTTCCTCTCATCTTAAGGGTATTTTAATTTTATTGGAATCTCGGGATAAATAGGGTTTCCCTATTTTTGAGGATTTATTGTTACAGCCATTATGCGCTAATTACAAGAACGCTCTTGACTTTTTTAAAAAAGGTTTTCCTTTGATTTTAAAATTGGATTTTGTTACTATTTCAAAACAAAAAAGATTTTTTTATTTCAAATCAAGTTGTAAATTAAATTTCAAAATTGTTTATTTTCAAAGCAAAAATGTTTTAATTTTAATTCAAGTTTTAATCGGATTTCAAATTGAATTTGAAACAAAACGATTTTATTAAATGATTTTTAAAGTTCTTGTTTTGTCGTATGATCTCGGTATCGAGATTAAGGCGTTAATGGCGAAATCAATAATCTCGCTCACAAAATCAAATTCCTACTTTCTTTGAAGTTAGGATATGATTAGTTGAGACATTGTATTATTTTTAATTGTTTATTTTATTTGTTAAGGACCATTTGAAATTAGCTAGATAGTTAGGATAAAACGTTTGACTACTGTTTTTAAACGGGATGTTGTAGGGTGCTAGCACCTTCCCTACACTCAAACGACCCCCGAACCTCATTTTTTTTACTTCGTAGATCGTGTGTTTAAGGTGACCAATCACACCCTAAATGATTGGTGGCGACTCCATTTTTTGTGAAAACCCCTATTTAACAGAAGGTTGTCGGCCGCTCCGCGTCGCAAAAACGTTGCGACAATAATTATTAATTAAACTTTTTAATTAATAAACATTATTTAATTCAATATAAAATATTAATTAAATAATATGATTAAACCCGGTTTTTCGAAAACCGACTTTTTTACACATGAATCTTATTCATGTTTTAGGCCATTCCCATATTTAAATCATATTTAAATATGTCCATCATTTTTCTACAAACCGAATTTGAACAATTCAAATTCTTTTTCTTTTTCTTTTATACTATTGTACCACGTTATCCGAGCTAGCCAGGAGAACCTAAATGACCTACAGATCATGAACTCCAACGATACGAGATTATCCGGTCAAAACTCTTTTAACCGAACTAATCAACATTCGTTAACCCCCAGAGACTCCACTATAGTCCGAGGGTTGCACTCTCCTCACTGTAGATATATTATGTCCCCTGATATAACCGTCATGGGCAAGTCGACCCTTCACAGGTTGTTCGTAATCACAGCTGGGTCATTTAAACCGTTTAACCCCTGCATTACGTCTTGTTCCTTAAGTACCACTGACACCTCTAATGAACAATAGATCAGTAGTCCTACCAACAAATCAATTAACCCTCTCATCACATGAGAGTGTGAGCGCTCATTGTTCAAGCCCCGAAGTCAGCTATCTAAGGAACAACCTATCTACTAACTCTGAAGAGCGGGTTAGGAGTGTACTCCATCTTACTACACTATGTCCCTAGCTACCTATTGGACTTTATCCCTGAGATGATAAGTTATTGAGTCGGCGCTAATGGGCCACTCTCACCCATACAAGTCTAAGGATACTGTCTAATATGCAGGAGTTCATAATAAGCTCAGGATTAAGATCGAGTTACCTAGGCCATCAAATGAAAATGTCGGTCTCATCAGTAAACAGTGTTATAAAGAGAGAGCGACATATTTCGCGGTTCGGTCTTATGCAAACTCTTTGCACAGGACGCCCTCACTCGCACATCTCCATGTGAAACAATACGGATCACATCGTTTTGTACAATACAAAGTGAGCCGCATCCTATAGTGTTACCAGGATAAGGTACCCAGCCTAATCCGTATACTATAGACCATTTTGACTGACTACTGGAGCTTGATCCACAATCATGTCATACATGAAGCTCAAGTACTCATATTCAGCCAAGGGTGTTGGTCATTGGTATAGGTTAACATAAACACATTTCACTTTGATCTAGTAAACTCCTTTACTGAATAAAACTAATAACTCTTTATTCTAAATAGAATATTTACACACATAACAATTTACAAACCACGAGTTTTAGGACATAAAACCCAACAAAAACAACACGGAAACTTGTTTCAAAGCCAAATAATGTTGAGTTAGTTACTTGTAAATGAGTTTACAAGTTAAAGAAAAATCCTAATGGTACCATTGACATGTATAAAGCTCGTCTTGTTGCTCAAGGTTTTTTACAGCAATATGGTGTAGATTACGAGGAGACATTCAGTCCTGTTGCAAAAATGGTAACTATTCGGACAATTATTTCATTAGCTGCTTGCAAAGATTGGAAATTATGGCAGTTAGATGTGAAGAATGCTTTCTTTTATGGAGAGTTGGATCGAGCCATTTTTATGGAACAACTTCATGGTTTTATTTCGAAGGAGTCTCCAAATTATGTGTGTTGACTAAAAAAGGCTTTGTATGGTCTTAAGCAAGCTTTTTGTGCTTGGTATGGTAAGATTGCTCAATATATTGAGTTTTGTGGGTTCAAGTCTTGAAATGCAGATTGAAGTCTATTTGTTAAAAAGACAACTTGAGTATGTACAATGCTTCTACTCTATGTTGATGACATGATCATAGCGAGCGATGATGAAGTTGAAATTAATAATCTTCGAGATGGTTTGTCTATTCATTTTGAAATGAAGAGTTTGGGTGAAGCGAAATGTTTTCTTGGCTTGGCGGTTGAAAGGTCAGGTGGATACTTTGTGTCACATAAAGGGTATTCAAAGAGTTTATTGGATCGTTTTGACATAAAAGAGTCAAAATCAATGACTACTTCTATGGAGCCATCCTTGAAGTTTATTAAGGAAGAAGGAAACGATTGACAGATGCAACACTTTTCCGACAACTTGTTGGTAGTTTAATTTATTTAACTATCACAAGGCCTGACATCTCTTATTCTGTTGGTGTAGTTGCTCAGTTTATGGATAAGTCGTGTGAAACTCATTTAATTGCAGCAAAGATGATTCTTTGATATGTGAAGAACACCATATGTTTTGACTTTTTGTATAAACAAGCTACATCTTTTGTGTTAAGTGGTTTTGTTGATATAAATTGGGCTGGTAACGTAAATGACAGACGTTCCACAACCGAATACTGTTTTAATACAAGTTCATGGGTTATTTCATGGTGCAGTAAGAAGCAAACCTCTGTTGCTCTTTCAAGTTGTGAAGTAGAATATGTAGCAGCTACTATGGCTACTCAATAGTGTATTTGATTGAAAAGGTTTATGAGAGAAATCTTTTCAACTTTTTATTATCCAATTTCCATTTTTGTGACAATGAAAGTGCAATCAAGCTAGCAGGTAATCCAGGGTTTCATGTTGTACAAAGCACATTGAAACGTATTTTCACTTTGTTCGAGAGAAAGTTCTGACGTAATACATCCAATTGCAGAAGATACATTCCAAGGAGCAAGTTGCTGATATATTTACCAAGGCGTTTGGTAAATCCAAGTTTGAGGAACTCAGGAGTGTACTTGGTGTTGTTGATCGTATGTTTGCACTAAGGAGAGTGTTAAAAATTAGTGCAAATTTAATATAAAAGTTTAGGGTAGTGCCATGTAGTTAGGGTAGTGCCTTCCATTTTTAAAGGATGTGGCTTAGGCTTAGTTTGGGATTGCGGTAGGTTTTAAAATAATTGTTGTCAGCTGTACTTTTAGAAAAATCAGCTGTAGCATGAAGTTAATTAGTGTTTGGTAAATTTCAGATTTAAACCTGAAAAGTCTAGTTACAAGTGTTTGGTAAATTAGTACTAAACTTTTATGAAATAGCTATATTAATCCAAATATAAATTTATTTCAATAATTAAGTATGAGTGTGTATTAATATTTAACTTCAAAAAATTTATACGGTAATTATATAAAATTTTATATAATTTAAATTAAAGATTATATTTTGTTTACTCTAAATAATTTTGTTTACTCTAAATAATTTTATAAACTATATAAAAAAATGATATATAAAGAATACACAAAACAAAATCTAACTTTAATTTAAATAAAAAAAAAAAGAAAAAGGTAAGAACGCTAATTAAAAGGCATCAAATTAAATTAAAAAAAAAATGAAATAAGATTAGTTAAATTGTGAAAAAAAAAAAAATTGGTTAGTTAGACGAGATTTTTAGAGAAACTAAATCCAAAAGCTACTATTAATAAGTTTTGTAAATCAAGGTAAATTAAAAAGTGATTTTATTTAAATTATATAAGAATCGGTTTTACCAAACATACAAAACAGTTAAAATTATTTCTAAATGACTTTTAACGTCTTCAAACGCAATCCGAAACGAGGCCCTAATGACATATATAGTGAGATGATTATAGAAAATTTCAACGTTAGTTGGATAGTTTGTGGGCTTGTGGTTTACTATTTATTTACGTATAAATACTTATAATATTTTTAATTCAAAGTATAAAATTCAATATTGAAGCACTTGATCCTTCGTGCAAAATTTCTCTCTGGTTTTCACATTTTGTTCTCTTCGTTTTTGTTACAAAATTACACAATCTTTTCCCAATTTAATTTTTTATGCTACAATATTAGAGATAAAACAATTTCTACTTAAAAACAATAAAATAATAATCTTTCCTTGTGCTTAAGGTAAATTATGAGTTGATTTTGGATATTAAATAACTTGTTATTCACAGGTTATCAACAACCCTAGGGAAATGGTTTAGAAAAACCTAGTAAAGACTAGCAACTCCTAAACACATACACAATAAGGATTATCGTTGATGATAAATTCCTTGAAGAAGAAGGCTACTTCAAATCCAAGGTCGACTCATTTTAGAATCGATTTTGTGAAAGCTACATTAAGCTAAGCACTATGAGGCTCTTGCACTCAAAGGAGGAGCAAACTCTTAACTCAACATTTTCATTCAACATCAATATTATTATAGCTTACAAATGAGCATATGTGGGCTAAATATATATGTCCAACCAAGAAATCCTAAAATACTTAAAACTAAAGCTAATCAACATTAACCAATAAAACATATATATTTAGATCTACCTAAACAATCTCAATGTAAAGTTTAAGGGCTATGAGAAAAGAGGTATGAACTTTAACAACTTCGATTTTTTTCCATCTCTACCCGTTCTTGAACAAAATGAAATTTGATGTCTATTTGTTCGATTGTTAAATTAGTGGTTCTTTCATAAATGTATATAGCACTCTATTATCGCTATATATCTTCATTATATGTTGTTTGATCCAACATCACTTAGAATACCTTGTAGCCATAATCCTTCTTTAATAGCTTCTGAAAGTGCTCTAAATTTAGCTCATGTAGTAGATAAGGCCACCATAGATTGTAGGGTAACCTTCCAACTAATTAGATTATCAACCATTAAGAATAAGTAACTCGATAGAGACCTATATTTGCGGTCAAGATCTTCTAAATAATCTAAATCCACATACCTAAATAGTTTAGGGATATAAAATTCTGACCGAATAAACTAGTCTTGGTCTCATAGAGAACTTTAGATACCTTAGTATCCATTTGGTATCTTCCCAATGCCTTTTACCTGGATTGTTCATATAACGACTAACCAAGCTTGTTGAATATGAGCCTGGTAGAAATTATCAAATTCATCAAACTTCTCACACCACTTGGGAATAGAGAATTATAGACATAAAATTCAAGTGCTTAGTGTCATTTTCTCTACGTGAATAGTATGGAGATAACTTAAAATGTCGAGGGGGTTTAAATTGATTTAGAGCCTTCCATTTGGATTTTTCAAATTATCTTTTTATAGTAGCTCCTTTGAGTGATATATAATAGAGAGTTACTCCTATTTTTAATTATTTCTTCCACTAGAACTCTCTTGGATTCACCCAAATTCTTCATATCAAAATCATTCGATAGAAATTTAACTTGCTTTAAATATTTATTAAAGCTTGGTGACAAGAGCATATCATCCATATATAACAGTAGAAAGACATTATTTTTAAAAGCTTTTGTGTTTATATACACACAACTGTCAAATGAACTTCTTTTAAAATTGGTTTTTGTGACAAACTCATCAAATTTTTTGTACCAACACCTAGGAGATTATTTTAGTCCTAAATGGACCTTTTAAGTAGGAAAACTAGATCATCTTCTCTTTTTTTTTCACATAGCCTCGTGGATGTTTCATGTTGATAGTTTCAGACAGAAAACCATGTAGGAAAGTTTTCTTTACATCAAGTTTATCAAGCTATAGATCGTAATTAGCCACTAAGAACAATAGCATTCTTATAGATTTGCGCTTGACCACTGGGGAGAAAATGTTAGTGTAATCAATTCTCTCTTTTTGAGAGAATTCTTTAGAAACTAAACAAGCTTTAAATCTAGGTTGTTAAATCCTTATGATGCCTTCCCGGTACTTATATATCCACTTACAAGAAATATGTTTAAAACCCTTAAGAAATGTTAGTAAGAGTTCATGTATCATTCAACCTTAAGGATTTCATTTCCTCATTCATCAATCCATTGTTTTGCATTTTAACAACTTATAAATTCATAAAAAATAGATGGTTCAAAGTCATTTAGTGACATATTCCACTCAAAGCTAAGTTTATGTAGTCAGCCTCAACATATCTAGAAAGTGGGACAAAAATTCTTCTAGTTTTATCGTTTGCTAGTGAATAGTCATTTACGTCATTTAAGTTTTCTTGGCTGATTTCAACACATTCCTCTACTTCTTGAGATTCTTCTTCATTGTTTACCGAATCTATTTGAGGCAAATTGCCCTTAGGAAGTGGAGTTTGCTCCACCTCAATTTTTGCAGTAGCCTTTTGAGTACTGATTTCGGTAGAAGTTTCATTTATCATGAACATTTCATCTTCTTTGACTAGTCTCTATTGTTAACACATTTTCTTTTAATAGGATGACAAAGTCTATTTTTTTTAATACTTTCACTGAACCCAACAAAAATACATTAGCAGCGAGAGCCTTTAACTTAGATTCTGATGTACATAGCCAACACAACCAAAAACTCTTAAAATTTTAAATTTAGATGGATGATTTAGACAATTTTTCCTCAAGCGTAAGAAAGTTTAATGAGGTTGTAGGGGATCTTATTGGTGTAAAGACAATATAAGAGACAACCTCTACCCAAAACTTGTAGTAAAACATCTTAAATTATACACTTAACTCTTTCCATGATTGTTTTGTTTAAACTCTCTGTCACCCCCATTTTGTTATTAAATTATTCACTAAAATATTTCAGTTCATTATCTATTCTTAGACATTTTAATTACCTTAAAAGACATTTGATCTGTCTATTACTTACAATATTCTAAAGTTTATAGAGCAAATTCCTTGACAAAAGTTATTAACATGGTAAATAATTGAATAATGATAAGGGTATTGGTAACAAAAATTAATTAATCAATAATTTACAATTGATTAATAAAAAATTTACTTGGGAATACGAATTAATGATTAACCATTGTTAATAACCTAGATTTTTTTCGATCAACATATAACATCAAAATTACTTTGGCAACAATTTATTTTCTTGTTATATTTGCAAATGCTCCATGCAATTATAAAACATATACACGTAACAATTTATTCCCAACATGTATTCCATATTGATTTTATCAACTCCATAAAGTTTTGAGTTTGTACAGTCACATTACAGTTGATGCTTCTCCCATAAACATTAAATACATACCGTCTCAATGAAATTAATACATCATAAAACTAATTTCATGCATCCGACAATTATAAAAGAATCAATCTCGATAGGGAAAACAGAAACACACCAAAATAAAATTCTTTTTAACTAACTCCGTCCTTTTAGAGTGAAGAATCATATGGCTTTTCCCCTATATAGTTTCCAGGAGGATCATAGTTGCATACAACGAACTGAGAATTGCCCTTACAAGTCACTCTAGCACATCCAATATGCACTGAACTGCGCCACACCATTTGAGTGTAGTGTCCACAAGCGCCACCGATGCACGAGTTCGACGCATAGTTGTATAAAGGTTTCTCGTCCACCCACAACTTCACTCCATCCGCCCCAGAAAACTCTGGGTAGTAGCCTACAGATAAGTTTTCTCCGTATGGCCCATTTGAGTGAACCAAGGCACAATCATTCATCCTTTGGTTGGCGTAGGCTTGAGCGTAGGCGACAAGAGTGTTATTCCATGTAACGGGGCCGATGCCAACCTGCGCTCGAACACGATTGTGTAATTCAACATAGTCTTGAGGGGAGTTTTGAGCATGTGTTTGGTCGAGGACGAACATGAAAATGACTAAGAAAATAGTCATTAGAGGCTTTTGAATCCACATTTTGATGAAGATGGGAGAGGTATATTTAAGAAGAGGGAGTGAAGGGAATTATTTATATAGAGATGGAAAATTAAATATGGAATGTGATGGGGAGAGGAAGAATGAACCTTAATTAAAGTTTGTATTTTTTTCTTTAATGACCTTTCTGTTTTGTTCCTTTACACATAAGGACTAATAATGCCATGCATCTGGCTTTGACATTCCAACGTTACAGAATAAATGGCTATTTTTCATGTTATTTTTTGTCTTTTTAGTTCACTTTCCATGTTAAGGAATGAATTGTATTACAAAAAATAATTATTATACAAATTTGGGTTTAAATATTGTTTCATGTATTTGATGAGCTTTTTTTGTTTTTTCTTTTTATAAGAATATAACATTACAATTTTGGAGGTGGAAATATTTATGTTTTATGGATTTTTTTTTTAAATATGTATAGAGTATATATATGATTGGGTATATGTTATTGTTCACACGAGATTTTGAACGAATGATGGAAATTCGACACGTGTAAATGAAATTTGAAGTTTGTATTTATGTATTTGTGTGTATCAGTGCGTAGTGGATTACAATCTCTAATGTATGATCCTCTAATTCTTTCTCTCTCAAATGTAAATGTGTTTCGAGGGCTTTGCAGCTTGTTCTCGGTGTTGGATTCGTTTCGAGGGCTTTGTAGCCTGTTCTCGATGTTGAATTTGGATCGAGGGCTTTGCAGCTTGTTCTCGACGTTGAATTTGGATCGAGAGCTTCACAGCTTGTTCTCGATGTTGAATTTGGGGGATTCACAGCTTGTTCTCGATGTTGAAGGATTGTTCAGTCTTCCAAGGTTTCAGGGAGTCTTCGTTGTTTGAGAATTCTCTCTGAGCTCTTAGGAGTAAAAAATTTATGAACGCTGCAAATGAAGAATGAGCTCTCTATTTATAGAGTTTCTCATGGGCCTGGATCCAATGGGCTTGGGCTTGGGCCTAATGGACTTTTGGGTTCTGGGCCCAATGGGTTTGAATTCAATGGGTTTGTATCCAATGGGATTTGGGCCAAATTTCCATTTAAATAGCTTTTGGCCCGATTCGATTTTGAGCCCAATTGAGCTATGACCGAATTTGCTCGGTTAAGTTTATTCGATCCGTTGGCCATGATGAAGACACATGGCGATCGTTGATTGATCGAAATTTCTCGGTCAACAAATGCCACCTTTTTCGAGAGTTATGCACAAGTATGTGTGGGTGAGTCTCGGAAAAATTAAATAGATAAATCGAAACGTAGGACACCCCTAATTTCAACTCCGCCTTGACGTATCAATTTTATCGAAATATGAAATTTGATCCATAAATCAACTATCTTGATTGATACACCCTTTTATGCCAATTGACCAAAAATATGAATTTAGCTCCCAATTTTGATCTTTCTTATTTGGCAGAAACTTGATTTGAACTTCGGTAGATTTTTTTTGGTTCTACCTTAGTTCTATTTTAGGAGGTAGAGTAGAGTCTTGCGGCTGCCCAATTGAATTTTGAATAGGTTTGACTTTGAACTTTACTCCAATTTCGACGTGAATAAAATATGAAGTATACCCAAACCACCAATTTTGATTTGAGACTTTGATTTACATAAATTTTGACACTAAATCGTGTTCGGGAATAAAATTTGGAATATGTCCAAAATTTTAATTCTAGGAAAAACTACGATATTTTCTTGAAGTTTGGCTTAAAATTTGTAGTAGAAGTGGAATTTGTAGTAGAAGTGATGAAAATTTGATTTGGCCTAAATAATAAGCCGTATGGAATATCATAATGTGAAGACAAATAATAACAAAGAAATTTGTTTGGCAAAGTGGAATTGAGAGTTTTTTCTTCTGTTGTGTTTCTTTTGTTTCTGTAGGTTTTTTTTAACCTCAAATTTTTTCTTCTTCGGTTGTGTTTCTTTTGTTTTTTTTTTTTTTTTTTGGTTTTTCTCTTTTCTTTTTTTCTACAGATTTGAATTTGCATAATTTTTTTTCATTCAATTTTTTTTTTTCGTTTTTGTTTTTTTTTTCTTTCACAGATTTATTTTTGTTTTACAGTTTTTTTTTTTAATATATTATATTTCTTTTTTTCATAACCTTCAGGTTGAGCATTTTTTTTTAAAATTTTATTTTCTTCTTTATACAAGTTTGTCAGATCTTTCTTCATTTTTTTTTTCTTTATGTTCCGCAAATAATAATTTTGAACTGTGGTTGGCTTATAAACGGTACTTTGTGGTTGGCTTATGGACGGTAATAGAGTGTACTTTGTGGTTGGCTTATATCCTGTACTTTGTGGTTGGCTTTTGTATGTGGTTGGCTTATTATGAACTGTTTTGTGATGCTTATGGACTAAACTGTGAATTTGATGAATTTTGGTAAATTTGGTTTGTGAAATTACATGTAAATTTTAATTTGGAAAATTTAGGAAATTTAGAATTGAGAATTTGAAATTTGAAATTGGGAGTTTTGAATTAAAATTTAGACTTAGAAAATTTCATGTATTTATTTAGAAATTATATGTAATTTTCAAAGAAAAATTGGGTTTGGAAATTAAAAATTACATGTAATTCTCAACTTGAAAAATTGGTAATTTACCACTAAGTATTAGGAATTTGGGGAATTGCATGTAATTTTTTTTAGAATTAAAAATTTGAAAATAAAACTTGGAATTAGGAATTTAAGAAATTGGGAGTTTAGAATTAAAATTTAGACTTAGAAATTTTCATGTATTTTTTTGAAATTGAATGTAATTAGACAACAAAACAAACTCAATTTGAAACTCGCGTCGTCTGAATTGATTGCAAATCCGAACGCCGTTTTTTTCATGTATATTTGAGCTTGCGGTTTTTATTTTTATTTTTAATATTTTTATTTATTTAAAAAAAAAAAACAAAAGCTTCCTAAAAAAACATTTTTTGCTTTTTAGTCTGAAGGAGTTAGGGATGTGACACAGAGTGGTGGGATGTCCACTTTTCGGATGCGACTTGTGGGTCTGTCCCGCGCCGAGTGTTGCTCCTGCTGCGGATGTCCACTTGTCGGATACGACTTGTAGGTCTATCCTGCGCAGACATCTTTGACCTCCCCAGGCTTGAATTTTTTTTTATTTGCAAGGAAGTTAAGGATGTGACACTGAGTGGTGGGATGTCCACTTGTCGGATGCGACTTGTGGGTCTGTCCCGCGCCGAGTGTTGCCCCTACTGCAAATGTCCACTTGTCGGATGCGACTTGTAGGTCTATCCTGCGCAGACATCTTAGACCTCTCTGGGCTTGAAAACTTTTTTTTTATTTGCAAGGAAGTTAAGGATGTGACACTGAGTGGTGGGATGCCCACTTGTCGGATGCGACTTGTGGGTCTGTCTCGCGTCGAGTGTTGCCCCTGTTACGGATGCCCACTTGTCGGATGCGACTTGTAGGTCAATCCTGCGCAGACATCTTTGACCTCCCTAGCTTGAAAACTTTTTTTTTTATTTGCAAGGAAGTTAAGGATGTGATACTGGGTGGTGGGATGTCTACTTGTCGGATGTGACTTGTAGGTCTGTCCCGCGCCGAGTGTTGCCCTTGCTGCGAATGTCCACTTGTCGGATGCGACTCGTAGGTCTATTCTGTGCATACATCTTTGACCTCCTTGGGATTGAAAACTTTTTTTTGCAGGGAAGTTAAGGATGTGACACTGAGTGGTGGGATGTCCACTTGTCGGATGCGACTTGTAGGTCTATCTTGTGCAGACATCTTTGACCTCCTTGGGCTTGAATTTTTTTTTATTTGCAGTGAAGTTAAGGATGTGACACTGATTGGTGGGATGTCCACTTGTCGGATGCAACTTGTGGGTCTGTCCCGCGCCGAATGTTGCCCCTGTTACGGATGTCCACTTGTCGGATGCGACTTGTAGGTCTATCTTGCGCAGACATCTTTGACCTCCCTGGGCTCAATTTTTTTTTTATTTGCAGGGAAGTTAAGGATGTGACACTGGGTGGTGGGATGCCCACTTGTCGGATGCGACTTGTAGGTCTGTCCCACACCGAGTATTGCCCCTGTTACGGATGTCCACTTGTCGGATGCGACTTGTAGGTCTATCTTGCGCAGACATCGTTGACCTCCCAGGTCCTGAAATTTTTTTATTTGGAAGGAAGTTAAGGATGTGACACTGGGTGGTGGGATGTCCACTTGTCGGATGCGACTTGTAGGTCTATCCTGTGCATACATCTTTAACTTCTTTGGATTTGACCTCTTTTTTCTTCTTCTCTTTTTTCAAAGTTTGGTCAACGGTCATGATGAGAACCTTTCGTTCAACTACTTTTTGCCAACGTTGGATTAGAGTCACCGTTGTAAACTATTTCTTGTCTCGTCAAAATTTATATTGTGACTGAATTTACAGTCCTCCTTTTTTTAAGTTTACTGCATATCTTTGAATGAAATCTTCTTCTTTTTTTTTTTTTTTTTAATATTGTGACTGAACTCAAAGTATATTTTTTTTTGTTTAAATTGCCTACGTATCCTTGAATGGAAGGGATCAAGTCATAACGTGGTTCAGAGGCATGATTTTGATTTATTATTATTATTTTTTTTTGGTTAGCAATGTTCGAGTTTGAAGTTCAAGCGGGAAACACCCGATCTTGAACTTAAACCGAGCGACACTTGGTCTTGAATTTGAAGTGAGTGGCGTTCGTCTTGGACTTCAACTTGAAGCGAACAACAATAGAGCTTGAACTTGAAGCGGGAAACACCCGATCTTGAACTTAAAGTGAGTGGCACTTGGTCTTGAACTTGAAGTGACCAACACTCAAACTTGAAGTTGAAGTTGAAGCGGGCAACACCCGGTCTTGAAATTAAGGAAAGCGACACTTGATCTTGAACTTGAAGTGACCAACACTCGAACTTGAACTTGAACTTGAAGCGAGCGGCGCTCGATCTTGAACTTGAAGTGAGCAGCGCTTGGTCTTGAACTTGAAACGACCAATGCTTGAATTTGAAGTTCAACTTGAAGCGACCAACACTCAAATTTGAAGTTGAAGCGAAAAACACCCAATCTTAAACTTAAAGCGAGCAACGCTTGGTCTTGAACTTGAAACGACCAACGCTTGAATTTGAAGTTCAACTTGAGGCGACCAACAATAAAGCTTGAACTTGAAGCGGGAAACACCCGATCTTGAACTTAAAGTGAGCAACACTTGGTATTTAACTTGAAGCGACCAACACTCGAACTTGAAGTTGGAGTTGAAGCGGGCAACACCCGTCTTGAAATTAAAGCGAGCAACGTTTGATCTCTAACTTAAAGTTGACACGAGACGACATCGACTTTAAAGATCACCTAAACTTTGAAGATGAAACAATCACCTAAACTTTGAGAATGGAGTAACAACCTCGATTTTGAAGATGAAGCGACGACATCAGCTTTGACGATGAAGCGACAACTTCGAATTTGAAGATCACCTAAACTTTGAAGATGAAACGATCACCTAAACTTTGAATTTGAAGTGACCATCTAAACTTTTAAACTGAAGCGACGACATCGACTTTGAAGATCATCTCAACTTTGAAGACGAAACGACAACCTCGACTTTGAGACGAAACAAAGCTGCCATAGAACTTGGAGATGAAGCGGAGCCATCTTCAAACCTGAACTTAAAGCGAGGAAGCCTTCGAACTTGAACTTGAAGCGAGTAAAGCCTCTTGTGCGTACGAAACTTGTACCTTCACCCTAGTGGTAGTGTGAACGTTCAGCTTGTAGCATCACCCAAAGAGTAGTGCACGCGCTCAACTTGCAATGTTACTTTACAAAGGAAAAGAACATCTTTGTTGTGTCCCCTTTATTGATGATGCCGATGCTCGAGCCGTGGCTGCAGTTCGCGAGCTTCTAGAGGGTTCGCGTGAGGAGCTGAAAGAGTTTCAGTGGATGCCTTGATTTATGTATTTTTTTGTTATACTCACTGTATCTTCTTCTAAAATTCTCTTATGAAAATGCAATTTTTTGGATTGTTTCTTGATTACTGATTCTGTTCAGAACAATCATTTGACTCGCCTCAACTCATTTTGAAATAATTTTTTTTTATATATTGTTGTGACTGAACTAAAAAAAAAATTTAGTTGCCTACGTACCCTTGAATGGAAGGGATCAAGTCATAACGTAGTTCAAATTACATGATGAGTGATTCTTTTATTTTACTCGGGTCGTTCACCTTTTAAGCTCGTGCGGGCCAGGAGCAACATGTAGTTTATACTCTTACGTTAAGGAGTAGTACATTTTATGAGATCTTATCTTCATCGGGTCTTGATCAAATCCTTCGCTTGTAAAATTGGTTAGAATGATGTGATTTTTCTTCACTTTCAAGGAACCCTCTATATTTATGTGGACATAAAATTTCCTCTTCATGCGTGAAGGAACACGACTGTGAATCTTCTTGTCGCTACTTTCTTCATCAAAGAGTCTTGCCCCTACAATCTTCATCTTTCCTTCCTGTTGATCGCTTGTCCCTTTGAAGCGATCAAAAACAGATGTTGAAGGTCGATGTTTCTTTGATGTGGAGACACTTAACCTTTGGAAAACTGAAGTTCAAGTGGAGGTAAAAGTTAGACATGATTTTTTTTTCTTTTTTCGCGGCCATACTCATCCTTTGGAAGACCGAAGTTCGAGTAGTTGAAGGCTTGATGCGATTGAAGACAGAAGTTCTTTGGTCGACTTATTTTGAGTCGTCAACTTCTTCTGCATTGATGTAGCATGAACTTGCACAAATTTCTTCATCTTTCTTGATGGGAAGGAAACTTCTTGAGAAGAATTCTTTTAATGTCACTGGTTGTCGAGGTTCAGGACGATATTTATTTCCTCCTTTCTCATGTTTAGACTTCCTCGAACTCCTTCTTCCTTTCTTCTTTGAAAGCTTATTGTTTCGTTTATCATCTCGAAATATGCAATCTTCTTTCTGGACAGGTCTTTGTCGTCGTATTTTATGACGAGCCACGACGGTCCAACCTTCATCCTCATTCCCGATGGGCTCAGGTTTTACCTAAAAAAATTTCTTCGGGGTTTCATGTCCGAACCGAACAATTATTGGTTCGAAGATCCCAAACTGGATCAGGCTTTTCTTTTGCTTCTCAAATGAGGCCGGAGATAATTGAGCGTCAAAATTCATTGTTACCGCAGCGTGGTTTGATTGAGCTATTTCATCAAGGTCTAGCTCAATTTTCCCTCCTTAGCTAACTTTAGAATGAACTCGTTTAGGACAAAACATTTCTCCACTGGGTGGTTGATAACTCGATGATACTTACAATTGTTGGGATCATCGACTTTGTCCATTTCTTTCGAGCGCCTACACTCTGGAAACTCGATCAGTCTTGTTTCCAGTAGTTGCTCTAACATGTCAGGAATGTCAGAGTCTGGTGATAGCTCCAAAATAGAGCTATTATTTACTCCCTAATTATAGCTAAAACCATGCTCAATATTGATTAAAATGCCTTCTTGTAGGTGAATTCATGGTAGAGAGCTCGAGGAGTCCGATGACGTGTTTTGGGGCTAAAAGCGACGTTTTAGAGCTTCATGAACGCATCGGGAGTGAAGGGGCTTGAAGAATTGAAGAAATGGCAAAATTTGCCATTGAAAGGCAAAATTTGGCCAACAAACCCGAGAGCAAGCGTTGAGCGGCAGCGCCGAGACGCTGGCTCAACGCTGCTCAGTGTCGAGACGCTGTCCTAGCGTCTCGACGACGCCCCGAAGATTTCCGAATTTTTGACGCTGACAGCGTCGCGACGCTGTCCTAGCGTCTCGACGCTACCCCGTGCGCGCCCGCTGCCAACTTAGGGCACAGCGTCGAGACACTGCCCTAGCGTCTCGACGCTCCGACGACTTTTAAAAGCCTTCTTCTCCGATTTTAGCCGCAAGTTTTATCCCATTTTCCAATTCCACCATTGTTTAAGCTCGGGTGGGAGCTCCAAACTCACATTTCTTCCATTTTCTCTTCAATAAAGCTTCAACATTAAGTTTTTCTCTTGATTTGCACAACGGGGAGCTAAGGTAAGTGCTCTAATTCGAGTTTAGGGGTGTCTTGATGCATTAGGGAGGGTTTAGCATGAAATTTCCAGCTTGTATTTTATTGTTTCTTGTATGATTCTTCCTTTGTTTGATTCCAAAGAGCATGTATGACTGATTAGGAGTGACGTCCGAGTCCTCACGCATGTTTTACCGTTAAAGGTTAGGACGTATAATTGCCTCAATCGCTAGGTAACAAGGGTCTAAGCGTGACTAATTAATTCTAGCCTAAGTGACAGTAGGTGAATAACATTAATTATCGTTTGCACGATAGACTTAGGGAAAGAATAGAAATCGCGCCAATTGGTCGAGTTCTCGATCAATCAGTTCGTCGCGATATTACCCGTCACTGTTCTTTGATTGATTTAAGCGTAACTAACTTAGATTAATTAGCGAGCATGTTTAATTGGAATTGCACTTTTCTAATTAGTTCTTTGGGATGTTTGCTACGGAAACGAGCAAACATTTCGCGTGCATGAGATTAAATTACAAGCATGATTAGAATCCCTATGATCTAAGCGCATCAAAATAAATCCCGACACCCGAATTAGTAGCACGTGTTCCATTTATTTTTCCGCTCTTTACTTTCCGCCATTTATTTGTCCGTTAGCTTAATTTTACTTAGTTTAGTTTTAATTAACTCCCCCTTTTATTTTATTTTGAGTTTTAGTTTAAAAGACAAATAGAAATTAATTAGGAGAGATTGATTTAGGTTCCCTGCGGATCGACCCGTTACCACTAGCTGCAAAGCTTAGTAGTTTCGGTAATTATAAATTTCATTTTGGCGGGCTTCGACAACCCGAAAATTAGTTGGACATTCAAAAGTCCTTCTACCATCTGGAAACGGGTAGACTTTTTCTTGTTTTTCTTTTAAAGTAAGGCGACGTTTCTCGCCTTCTTCGTTTCTTCTTTCTGTCTTGTTTTCCCTTCCTTTTGAAGAAAACCTGAAATGGGTCGTGCTGACGACCATGGATTCTTCCATGACATTTTTCGTGATCTTCTCACTGTCCTTCATTTCTTTTTTCACTATGTTGATATCCAGGATTAGGAGGTCCTTGCTCCATCTGTTGGTGATACTCAACTCCATATCGTGGGCGCGAGTCGCTAACTCTTCAAATGTGTGGGGCTTTATCCCTTGCAGGATGTAATGAAGTCCCCAATGCATGCCGTTGATGCACATTTCAACGACAGAAACCTCAGTAAGTCGGTCTTTGCAATCAAGACTTAATGATCTCCAGCGGTTGATGAAATTGATGACCGACTCATCCAACCTTTGTTTCGCGATTGAGAGTTCGGTCATGCTGACTGTTCGCCTCGTGCTGTAGAAGCGATTCAGGAAGTCTTTTTCGAACTGTTCCCAACTATCAATTGTCTCGGGCTCCAAATCAGTGTACCAATCAAAGGCATTTCCTTTCAGAGTCCGGACGAATTGCCTAACCAGCAAGTCTCCGCGAGTTCCAGCATTCTCGCACGTTTCGACGAAGTGGGCAATGTGTTGTTTAGGATTGCCCTTCCCATCGAACTGTTGAAATTTTGGCGGCTGGTACCCAATGGGCATTCTCAAGTTGTCGATCCTCTTGGTATACGGTTTAGTATACAAGAGGGAGCATTGGGTGGGCCCACCGTACTGAACTCTGATAGTGTTGGTAATCATGTCCTGCAACTGTTGGATAGATAAGGAAGCAACCGAAGTCGAGTGCTGCGGTTGGTTTCTTGGATAACAATTTTTCCTTTGTCATTTTCACTTGCTGCAAGAGTTTGACTTGACTTTGCAGCCTCTCTACTTTGCATCTGATTTCTCAAGTTTGCAATCTCGAGGTCTCGTTCTTCAACTACTTTCATCAGAAAGTTTAGTTTCTTTTCCATTTCAGCGATTGCTTCGTCGCTTATGCGTGCGTCATCCATCATTACAGACATCACATTTGGATCAGACCCCTTATTTGGTTGATCAGATGAGGGAACAAATTTATCATACAAGAAATTTTCCTGAATAATTATTCCCTCACGCGCAGACTCTGTCATTCTTTCCTCCATAACATTTATTTCAGTCATCATGGCGGATGCTACGTCAGAATCGAGCTCAAATAAAGGGTTACACCTGACAACAAATTCGTCACTTGTAGGTGCCTCAGACAATGTCATTATTCTGCTCACAATTGTGACAAAATCATGTGGATAATCGTGGGGAGTAGAACCCGTGTAGGGGTTGTTCATGACAACAGTTGTTGAAGGAGTTCTGAACGACATAACTTCACTTTTCTTTGAGATGAGGGAAAAAGATGAAAGGTAGAGATGTCCCACTGGGCGTGCTAATCTGTTCACACGATATTTCGAACAACGGATGGAAATTCGACACGTGTAAATGAAATTTGAATTTTGTATTTATGTATTTGTGTGTATTAGTGCGTAGTGGATTACAATCTCTAATGTATGATTCTCTTATTCTTTCTGTCTCAAATGTAAATGTGTTTCGAGGGCTTTGCAGCTTGTTCTCGGTGTTGGATTCGTTTCGAGGGCTTTGCAGCTTGTTCTCGATGTTAAATTTGGATCGAGGGCTTTGCAGCTTGTTCTCGATGTCGAATTTGGATCGAGGGCTTCGCAGCTTGTTCTCGATGTTGAATTTGGATCGAGGGCTTCACAGCTTGTTTTCGATGTTGAAGGATTGTTCAGTCTTCCAAGGTTTGAGGGAGTCTTCGTTGTTTCAGAATTCTATCTGAGCTCTTAGGAATAAAAATTTTCTGAATGCTGCAAATGAAGAATGAGCTCTCTATTTATAGAATTTCTCATGGGCCTGGATCCAATGAGCTTGGGCCCAATGGACTTTTGGGTCTGGGCCCAATGGGTTTGGATTCAATGGGTTTGGATCCAATGAGCTTTTGGGCTTTGAGCCAAATTGCCATTTAAATAGCTTTTGGCCCGATTCGATTTCGAGCCCAATTGAGCTATGACCGAATTTGCTCGGTTAAGTTTATTCGATCCGTCGGCCACGATGAAGAAACGTGGCGACTCTTGATTGGCCAAAATTTCTCGGTCAAGAGTTATATATAAATGAATTCAACTATTTACTTATTATACAACAATTTGTATGCATACAAATTGTTGTAATAATTATTACAGAAAAGGTGAATCAGAGCCTATAAAAGTATTTGGAGTTCTCAACTCAAATTAGATTCATATTCAAAACCCTCAT
Source organism: Herpetospermum pedunculosum (assembly GCA_028017165.1). Classification (NCBI taxonomy): domain Eukaryota; kingdom Viridiplantae; phylum Streptophyta; class Magnoliopsida; order Cucurbitales; family Cucurbitaceae; genus Herpetospermum; species Herpetospermum pedunculosum. The sequence continues at coordinate 29,884,506 of CM051527.1, read as the reverse complement.
TTACTCAAAAGTTTCAACTATTGGAAACCATGTTGCTAAGTAATTATATATTAATTATTTTTATAACATATAATATTCGATGCAGGGGATCCAAACATTAATGTTTGGGGAGTCAAAAAATAATTATCACAAAAAAGTTTGAGGTTTGAATTCACGCTCTCACATTATATGTTGATCTTAAAAAAAAAGTTATTGGTGATAAGAATATATAGGCGTATCAAAGGTTTCTTAACTATATTCAAATAAACTTAATACAATTATATAATTCAATTTTGGTTCTAATGAATCCTTGAACTTTAAGAAATATCGAATAAGACAAGGATCTATTACACTTAAACTTGAAAATTCGACGAACTATTAGATACAAAATTGAAAGTTTAAAAATATATTGAACACTTTTTAAAGTTTGTGGATCTATTAAACACACAATTTAAAGTTCAAAGACTTATTAGACACTTTGAAAAAAAAAAATTATTAGGAAAAAAAACACAATTTTATGTAAAATATTTTTCAACATTTAGAGAGGGGTGTAATATAGACTAAATTAGTTTTGGAAAAACTAACAAATAAACTAAGAGTAAAGATTTCATTTATATTGATAATAAAAAATATATTTAAGAAATTAGTTATGCATTAGTCCAGAGAAAATAAAAAATATAATATGTAAAAGTTAAGATCACAAAATGACATTCACACTTACCATCCTTTAATTTCGGGGGCTAAATTCTATATATTACACCTACTATATATTTTAAAACATTATTTTGCCTATATATATTAAAAGTTTCAAATATTTGGGGGGCCATGCCCCTAATCCCCAAAGAGATGCGCCCCTGATTCCATGTAACAAAAAAAAAACGAAAATTTACAAAGTACAAACCATAAACTATTAAAGCAGTTTGTTAGATTGAAATGTAATTTCTATAACATTTTTATGGCATGCAGATCCAAATTACAATGCATCATCTTCTTATTCTATTTATCATCAACAAAGTGGTCGAAGTGCCCAAATCTCAAATGACAATATGAAATTTTGTTTAGAGCAATGATGACACTCCAATTAAGCTAGATTTAATGGAGTCACAGTAATGATGACACTCCAATTAAGCTGACAACCATAGGTTTGTGTTTGAAGGCTAACAGAGAAGGTCTTGGAACATCCCTCTCAAGTGATTGTCTAGGTCAACAAAGTGCTTGGAAAACCATTTCTAACACAAAGCTTCCTTTAGTCGCCGTCATTCAAGATGGAAAAACATATTTGGAAAGCGCCAATTCTTTAAAAATATTTACCAACACATTGTAATTGACTTTATATTGGTAAGATTAATAATGACAATGATTCATCATTTGTGACTATACAAGTTAAAAAAAAAAATGAAAGTTGCAAAAATCAGCCTTAAACTAGGGGTTGTTACAATGAAACTCTCAAATTGAAAGTTGCACAAAGAATCCTTGAATTATAAGTGTTGTTCCAATCAAATTCTTTGAATTACAAGTGTTGTTCCAATCAAATTCTTGAACTATAATATTGTTGAAATCAAACCCAATTTTTTTAAATCATTCTTTTTTTTTTTCTTATTGACAACTCAATATTTGAAAACCAATTTTTTTAATGGTTTAATATTTTAGTTTTCAAATTTTTAAGATGATGATTGATAGCTTGCAAAATGAGTTATTTTAAGACTTATTTTATGTTAGTTTAAGGACCTATACGGTTAATTTCACGTTAAAATAAATGAAAAAATAAATAAAATGATAGTCAAGCTCGAACCCAAATTTTTTAGGGTGCATGCTAACCCAACAATCACTCTTGCATCAAGCTAATTATTTTAGCCCATCGCATTTAACTTATTACTTTAGCTTAGCATGTCTTCAGCCCAAAACACCTTCGCGCCTGCATTATCCTCCCCAGATTTATCAATTCGAGATTTAATCGTTTTTTACCCTAAAATTTCTTATAAATACATCATTTCCACACTATTTTTGTAGCCAATTTGGAGCGTCATGCCTAATTTCGAAAATACATGATTTTAAGAGCTAAATGAGATTTTAGGGAGAAACAAAAATAGTGAAGATTGTCGCGCAAACGATGGACACTATTTCTTCTTCCCTTTTAATTTGCATTTTTGTTATTGGTTTGTTATTGAGTTTAGATTTGATTTGTACTTCATTATACGTTTTTTTTTCATGTTGGGGTGGGGGATTGAACCTAAGGTCTCATGGCACTAGGCGATACATCCATGTCGTTGAACTATGCTCTTGTTGACCTTTAGAGGTTGTTAAATGAAGAGTCGTAATGCCTTGCATGTTATTAAAAGCTAAACATATATGTTAGTTTTATAATTTGCATGAGTTTTAATTGTATTCGAAAGATGCAAGTTTTATCTATGACTTCCTGACTTATGATTTATTGCATGATTTTTTTGTTGTTAATTGATTAATTTAGTAGTCTAATGGGTGAAATCAACTCCATAAGATATTTTTCTCCAAGTTGTTTTCCATATTTTATTTTATGTTTTTATTTTGTTTTAATCATATCATTTATCGCTTTATTTCTCTCAATAAAATTGGGTGGTTGTATTCGCTGTAGTTAGGTGAACTAAAAACCAATCCTGAGGACGATATTCATATTTACCTACACTATATTAAAGCTTGACCTCGTACACATGCAGAGCATTGCATAATCTTGCGGAACAATGATGCTATGGATTTTGGAATTGAGATAATTAAAACGTCAAAAAGAAAATTTTGAAAGTAACTTCTTTATGTGTTCGTTCAAGATTGTTAGGAACAAGAAATGAATCAAAGAAAAGTTTTAACGACAAAAAACTTGTAGCAAAAGTTGTTAACAACAAGTGTACACGTCAAATTTTAATATAAATGATGAGAAAGAGGGTTGTCGTCCTCTAAGCTCAGGGTAGAAGTCTTCCTAATTACATTACTCGATTGAACCAAACTTTATTTAGATAAATCGATTTAAAAGGAAATAGGAATTCAAACTAAAAAAAATTAAAAAAAAAAGAGAAAGTATTCTAGAGATTTGAAATCACGTAATCTATTTATAAAATAAAATGCTAATTAATTCTCAATTATTCTCCCTGATTTGTAGGCAAGAATTCAAATTTATCTAACTATCTCTTGTTGGGAATGGCTTGGATGAATGAATCATTATTCCTAAATAGTTGGATGATGGAATGAGTTTGTGGCATAAACTCTTCCTCCCAAATTTGTGGATCATGGAATGAGTTTATGGCCTGAACTCTTCCTCCCACATTTGTGGATCCATGGAATGAGTTTGTGGTATGAAATCTTCATCTTTACTCTATAAATATGAAGTTCATTTGTAGTATTTTAAAACAGAGCATAAGGGTTTTCTATTGATTTCATCCCTTCTTCATCAAGTGCATGATTAAGTTGGGAGTTGTGTTAACCTTGGGAAGCATTTGACTTATCAACGATTAAGCACCACGGTCGTGTCAGATTTGCTTTCAAGGTAATGGCCTTTTCCACGGCACAACACGTGTTGTTTATTTTTGTTTCTGAATTTGTCTTACAATTTGAAAGCATAGGCACGATGTCTGTCAAATCCGGAAAACATCTTCAAGATCTATCCAAGTCTGAACCTCTCGACGGATCCAATTACCGTCGTTGGTCACAAAAGCTGCTGATCTTCTTCGAGCAATTGGAGGTCGATTACGTTCTTACCACTAAGGCCGTTGAATCTTCTGAAAAATCCAAGACGGTGGTTGTTGTTGATCCAGATAACCCAAAAAGTATTGTTGAGGTTGATTCTACCAAATCAGACAAATACGAGAAGAACAACAAGACGATTCACGGTCATCTCCTCAATCATATGAACGATTGTCTTTTCGACTTGTTCGTGGTTCAAAAACCGGCAAAGGTAATTTAGGACACTCTAGAGTCCAGGTATGGCGGTGATGATACAGGAAGAAAGAAATACGTAGTCGGTAAGTGGATGCAGTTCCAGATGATGGATGATAAATCTGTTATGGATCAGGTTCATGAGTACGAGAATTTGGTGGCGAATGTACTGACCGAAGGCATGAAGATGTGTGAGATTCTTCAGGGAAATGTGTTGTTGGAAAAGTTCCCTCCTTCCTGAAGTGATTACCGCAATCACTTGAAACACGAGAAAAAGGATTTGACTTTGCAAGAATTGATCAATCACATGTGAACTGAAGAAGCCAATCGACAGAAAGATAAGCTGAATTCACAGTCTCTAAATTCTGTTAATGCTAACCTAATTGAATCTTCTGTTGCAACAAAAGATAGGTTCAAAAACAAAGGAAAACAGGTTGTTGGGGGCAAACCAACACAAAAGAAAGGGCATCAATTCAAGGTTGCTGGTGGTAGAATTGAAAATTCCAAACTGGTATGTTATGTTTGTGGGAAATCAGGACACAAATCATATCAGTGCAACCAGAGGAAAGGAAAATCGGACCAAAGGAAATCTGCCAATGTTGCTTCACAAATCAACCTTACCGAGAAGGAGGACATCATCGCTGCTGTGGTCGTAGAGGTTAATCTAGTGGAGAACAAATCTGACTGAATTCTTGACACTGGAGCCTCAAGACATTTCTGCTCAAATCGAGAGTTATTCCACGATTTCCAAGATTCTGCTGACGGCGAGTGTCTTCATGGGTAACTCAGCTACTGCTGGAGTACTTGGAAAAAGGAAGTGTTTTTTAAAACTCACATCTGGAAAAACTTTATCGCTTAGTGATGTATTATATGTTCCTTCATTGCGTAGAAACTTGGTCTTAGGGAGTCTACTGAATCGAGCTGGAGTTAGGATTGTCTTTGAGGCTGACAAGGCTATCATCACCAAAAATGGCAAGTTTGTGGGTAAAGGTTATCTAGTTGATGGTTTATTTGTTTTAAACACAATTTATGTTTCTGCTTCCATGAATTAAAGTTCTTCTCGTTTTGCTTACATCGTTGAATCTGTTGATATGTGGCATGGTAGACTAGGACATGTGAATGTTGCACCAATTAAAAGGCTTAAAACCTTGCATCTTATTAATGTTTCTGAATCACATGAAAATAATAGATGTTCTGTGTGTATAGAAGCAAAGCATGTAAAAAAGCCTTTTAAACCTGTCACATCTAGATGTACTGAATTACTTGAATTAATTCATTCTGATCTGGCTGATTTCAAAAACACCACAAGTAGATGTGGTAAAAAATACTATATATCTTTTGTAGATGATTATTCTAGATATACAAAAATTTACTTATTAAAATCAAAAGATGAAGCATGTAGTATGTTTTTGAAGTATAAAGCCGAAGTAGAAAATCAACTGGACAAAAGGATAAAAAGATTAAGATCTGACCGAGGTGGTGAATACGGTGATAAAACTCTTAAAGAATTTTGTGAACTAAATGATATCATTCATGAGTTTACCGCACCATATTCTCAACAGCAAAATGACATAGCTGAACGTAATAATAGATCCTTAAAGGAAATGATGAATGTTATGTTATTGAGTTTTGGGTTATCTGATAACTTGTGGGGGGAAGCTGTGCTCTCGGCTTGTTTTATTCTTAACAGGATTCCTCACAAAAGGTTGGATAAGACACCATACGAGCTTTGGAAAGGTTATTCACCTAACCTCAATTATTTTAGAGTATGGGGGTATTTAGCTAAGGTAGTTTATCCAACATTCAAGAAACCTACGATAGGATCTAAAACCTTTAATTGTGTGTTTATTGGTTATTCTCACAATAGCGCTGCCTATAGATATATGTGTTTAAGTGATAATTTAATTTGTGAATACAGAGATGTTGTATTCTTTGAACATATTTTTCCTTTTATTAAGGTTGTTGATGAGTCAATCAATACTTCAGGTTCTAAACAATTATCTGTGTCTTTTCCATCAACTACTGATGTTAGTCATGATTGTGAAGCTAGAAGAAGTAAAAGACAAAAGATTGACAAAACTTTCGGTCCTGATTTCTTAACCATTTTTCTAGTTGAAAATTATGATAAAATAGATGATCATTTTGCATGCATGTATCTAATAGATGAGGATCCTAAAACCTACAAAGAGGCCTTAACATCTGTAGACTCTTGTTTATGGAAAGAAGCAATCAAAAGTTAATTAGATTCTTTAATTTTGAATCAAACATGGGACTTGGTTGATTTGCCTAAGGGAAATAAACCTATAAGGTGCAAATTGATTTTCAAAAGGAAGATTAGACCATATGGTTCAATTGAAAAATTCAAAGCTAGATTAGTGGTTGTGGGCTATACTAAAAAACAAGGTATTGATTATTTTGATACATATTCCCCTGTGACTAAAATAGCTACTATTAGATCTTTGATTGCTTTTTCAGCCATTCGTGGACTGTTAATACATCAAATGGATGTAAAAACAACATTTCTTAATGGGGATTTAGAAGAGGAAATCTATATAACACAACCTGGGGGATTTGTAGTTGTTAGTCAGTTGAACAAGGTATGCAAGCTTAGAAAATCTCTTTACGGTTTTGAACAAGCTCATAAACAATGGTATGAGAAATTTAATCATATACTAGTTACCAATGGTTTTAAAGTGAATTCTTCTGACACATGTGTTTACTCAAAATTGTTTGTTGCTGATTACGTGATTATATGTTTGTATGTTTATGACATGCTTATTTTTGGAACGAACTTAGATGTCATTAATAATGCCAAGCTATTTTTATCCTGACAGTTTGAAATGAAAGATTTAGGTGAGGTTGATGTGATACTTGGTGTCAAAATAAGGAAAACAAAAATGGGTTTTCATTATGTCAATCACACTACATTGAAAATTTGTTAAAGAGATTTGATTGTTTCGATGATATTCTTGTACGAGCACTTTATGATGCTAGTATGAGTCTTAAGAAAAATAAAGGGGATAATGTTTCTCAATCCAAATATGCAAAAATTATAGGTAATGTTATGTTTTTGATGAATTATACTAGACCTGATATTGCATATGCTGTGAGTAGATTAAGTAGATATACACATAATCTTGATAAAGATCATTGGATTGCCCTCCGTCGTTTATTGCGATATCTTAAGGGTACAATGGATCTTTGTTTGCAGTTTAAAAAATTTCCTGCAGTGTTAGAAGGTTATTGTGATGCAAACTCGGTAACAGATAACGATGAAGTGAGCCCATGTGTTCCTATTAGGTGGAGGAGCTATTTCATGGAAATCATCAAAACAGACATGCATAGCACGATCCACCATGGAATCTGAGTTTATAGCTCTTGAGTTGGCAGGGAAGGAAGCAGAATGGTTAAAAAGCTTACTGGGAGACGTACCATTATAGGGGGCGTCAGTTCCAATATCTATGCATTGTGATTCACAAGCTGCCATAGGAATTGCCAAAAATAGTGTGTATAATGACAAGAGAATGCATATACGTCTAAGACATGGAGCTGTGAAACAACTGTTGAAAAATGAAATTATCTCTTTGGAGTACGTGGGGTCCGAGAGGAACTTGGCGGATCCACTCACCAAAGGCTTAACAATGAGAGTAATTCTTGAGTCTTCAACATGTATGGGACTAAAACCCTTAAGATAATTATAATACTTTGGATTCTAGTCATGATGTTTTATATGATTCCATAGTCCTGTATTTGGATGGTCTATGTATAGACTTTATGGATAAATTGTAAAAATCATCATGGCATAGTTATGTTTCTAGTGTATTATGTGAATCTATAGCCCTTTCTTGGGTGGTCTATGTATAGACTTGATGGATAAATGTGAAAGTCTTCATAGCTCAGTTTTGAGGGGTCTATCTCTGATAGACTTGATGAAGCAATTAACGTGATTGTGGAGGTTTGGCCGCCTTCTATGAAAGATTCTAAAAGGTATCTTTCTAGAGCTTTCACGATGACCCGAGGTTTTATGTGCATGGCCATTAATAGCGCAAGTGTGCTATTTATATATCGCGGAATCGAAAAAAACCACGAGGATTGAAACGTGTTGTGGGGTCTCAACCATAACCACTGAAAGTTCAAGAGGTAACTCACTTTCTTTAAAATTGGTTGTTGTCTTATTTCACTATGCATTAATTCAAATCGGAAGATATTAATGCTTAAGTTTCGTTTCCTTCTACTGCTCATAATTTTATTTTATTTTTATTTCTTCTTTATTAGTTTATTTTTTTTTCACAGTCATTCGTGGGGGATTGTTGGGAATGACTTGGATGAATGAATCATTCTTCCTAAATTGTTGGATGATGGAATGAGTTTGTGGCATGAACTTTTCCTCCCAAATTTGTGGATCATGGAATGAGTTTATGGCATGAACTCTTCCTCCCACATTTGTGGATCCATGGAATGAGTTTGTGGTATGAAATCTTCATCTTTACTCTATAAATATGAAGTTCATTCGTAGTATTTTAAAACAGAGCATAAGAGTTTTCTATTGATTCCATCCCTTCTTCATCAAGTGCATGATTAAGTTGGGAGTTGTGTTAACCTTGGGGAGCATTCGACTTATCAACGAAGAAGCACCACGGTCATGTCGGATTTGCTTTCAAGGCAGAGGCCTTTTCCACGGCACAACACGTGTTGTTTATTTTTGTTTCCGAATTTGTCTTACAATTTGAAAGCATAGTGATAACTCCATTTTGGAGCTATTATTCACTTCCTAATTATGGCTAAATTCCGCATTTAATTGTATAATTAATCTCGTTTGTAGGAGAAATGCGGCAAAGAGCTCGTGCGTCCATTGGACCCGTTTCGGAGCTAAAAGTGGAGTTTTAACTCCCCGGGAGTGCATCGGGAAAGGGCAAGTCGATCCGAGAAGAAACGGACCAAAATTGCCTAGGAGAGGCAATTTTTCAAGCCCCAAACCCGAGAGCTAGCGTCGAGACCCTGCTGCGGCGTCGAGACGCTCCAGAGAAGGCGCGCGCAAGGAATTATCGGGCCAGGGTCGAGACGCTTGCCTAGCGTCTCGACGCCATCGCGAGGCGCGCGGGGATTACTTAGGGCGTAGCGTCGCGACGCTGCCCTAGCGTCTCGACGCTACGTCGATTTAAAGAAGCTGTAATGACGATTTTTGGACATCTTCTTCCTTCTTGAGCGATTTTTTCATCTTCTTCCTCTCGGTTTTTCCCCTATTTTCCCCTTAGCTCCGCCATTTGTGGCTTGTTTATGAGCTTGTATTTTGTATTAGCTTGGGGATGATTTCCACGGCCTTCCTTGGAGCGGTAATGACAACTCGTTCCATGGACGGCTAAGGTAAGGTGAACGGTTTGGGATACATTTAAGGGATTTTTGTTAGACTCTTTTAGCTTTGATAATCCATGCTTAGTTTACAAATTGGTGGTTGTTTTGTATGCATTTATCATTCTTGCTTAACCCTATGCATATGTTAGATTTCGCCGATTGACACTCGCATTTTCTAGCATTTTGTTAATGTTAAAGAGTAGCGATGTCGTGCCTCTCACTATTCGACTAGTAACACAGAATGGTAAAACTAAACCGGAGTATCGAGTCATGCATGATGGTTGTTGATGACGCGGGCCACAACGAGCCTTGTTGTTTTCAACAAACAAGGGCCGAAGAGGAACGCGGCGCGAGCTTTCGAGTTCACCGTGCACCCAACGAGGGGTGCCGACAGAAGGGACATACGGGACGTGGCGCTTCCATCGAGCGAGGTAACCGATGCAAGAACCGATCGACTATGACCGCTCTAAATACTTCTACTTCGGGGCGCAACAATGAGGAGGAGCTGACGCCGACAGTTCGATGCCCGAGCACCGAGCCTGCCAACCCAAACTACCGAATCACCACTCATGCGCCGTACGCAAGATGCGAGCTCGGACGACGCTCGACTATTCACGCCCCAACAAGCATAGCCATGCAAGGGTGCAAAATCGTCGGGCGAAGCCAACCCCGCAACGTCGTGCGCGATCTCGAACAATAACAACATCCATCATGCAACAATCATGCAAAAAGCGAGCCCTTCCGTCAAACGGGGAGCGATCGCAGGCCGTCTCATCTCGCTTTGCTTTGGGAAAGCTCACCGTGACTCCGCCACCATCTAGGCCGTCCTTCCACACGACAAGCGAGCAGAAAAACAACCATATGCAAGCATCGTCTAAGCAAGCCCACCCTCAACTCGACTCGAATCAACATCCCACTCTCTCTCCCCACCCAACAAATGGGCTCATAAAACAATTTTATTTTGGGGTGCGCCCTTAAGTCGAACGGGGAGCGATTTGCCAGCCGTTTCATCTCGCTTTGCTTTGGGAAAGCTCACCGTGACTCCGCCACCATCTAGGCCATCCTTCCACACGACTAGCGAGCAGAAAAACAACCACGTGCAAGCATCGTCTAAGCAAGCCCACCCTCAACTCAACTCGAATCAACATTCGACTCTCTCTCCCCGACCGGCAAATAGGCTGATAAAACCATTTTATTTCGAAGGTGACCCCTTTTGTCAAACGAGGAACGATCGCAGGCCGTCTCATCTCGCTTTGCTTTGGGCAAGCTCGCCATGATTCCGCCACCATCTAGGCCGTCCTTCCACACGACAAGCGAGCAGAAAAACAACCACGTGCAAGCATCGTCTAAGCAAGCCCACCCTCAACTCGACTCGAATCAACATCCCACTTATGCGAACATGGCGGCCAACTTGCAGCAGTTTGGTATTCGAGGGCAGGGGCAAGTCCATAGTGTGACCCAGAGCCACGAAATGACAGAAATGAGGGCCCAGGTGGCCGAAATTGGAAATATGTTGAAAAAGATTGTTGGAGGAAACCGCGAGGCGGAGGAGGTGAATGCAATCGAGGGGTATGCTTCCAACCCGAGGAAGTATGATCCGTATTCAAATACTTACAACCCCGGTTGGCGCGATCACCCCAACTTCAGCTATGGGAATAGGGAAGGACAACCACGCTTCCAAGGCCAGTCTCACGATAGGCCTAACATTTCCACCCAAGCTCAAGCCTCGAGCTCCTCCAGCTCATTGGAAGAAATGGTCAGGACCATTGTCACGACAACCAGCCAGTTCCAAAAAGAAGCTCGAGAAGAGCTTAACTCCCACAAGGCCGAGCTGCAAAACTTAAACAAGCAGCTGACACAAATGGCGGTGTCGATTAGAAAAATCGAGAGCAAGAGCTCAAGGAAGCTTCCTTCCCAAACCACGGTCAACTCATGTGAGAACGTGAGTGCTATTCAACTAAGGAGTGGAAATTCACTTTCCCCCAGAGCCGTGAAGGAAGCCAAGGACAGCCTGATCGAGTCCGCCCCGACTGCCCCCGAGAATCTGAATATTGAGAAAAAAGAAAAAGTCAGTGTGTAAGAGGAAGTTGCCAGAGCACCCTTCCCTAGTAGGCTTGCGAAGCCTACTTTGGAATCCGAAGATGAGGAGGTTCTTCGTACCTTCCAGAAGGTGATGGTCAACATTCCGCTCCTTGAGGCAGTGAGCCAAGTGCCAAAATATGCCAAATTCCTAAGGAGCTGGTGCACGAAGAAGAGAAAGTCCAGAGGGACTGAAAAGAGAAAAGAGAACGTTTCCGCGATCCTCCCAGGTACGTTGCCCGCCAAGTGCAACGACCCAGGTACCTTTACTATTCCTTGTATGATAGGTAGTAAGGTATTCAGAAATGCCATGCTTGACTTAGGAGCTTCTGTGAACGTCATGTCTTATGCTTTATTTCTTGAACTGAACTTAAATGAACTGCATGAGTGTAACGTGACTGTCCAGTTAGCTAACGGGTCGAGTATATGTCCTAGAGGGAAAGTAGAGGATGTTCTCGTGAGAGTGGGTGATATGATGTTCCCCGCTGATTTCCTTGTACTTGATATGAATGAAAAATCTTTGCATGCTTCGTCCTCTATGCTGTTAGGACGCCCTTTTCTTAAGACCGCTAGGGTCAAAATCGATGTGTTTAAGGGTATCGTTTTCTTAGAGTTTGATGATACAATGCATAAATTTTCATTATTTGAAAAGAAATCTATGGAGAATGTCTCTTGTGTTGAGTATGATGAGAATGGGAGTCTTACCTCGCGCTTGAGGGATGATTCTCATGTCTCGGTAAAAAAATCCAATTTGAATTTAAATGATGTGACTGCTGTTTTTTGCACTAACAACTGTGATATTCACGTGCTCGAGGCACGAAGAGTGCAAAATGTTTTGAACGGTGCTTGCAGGACAAGTGCGAATGCGGACAAGTCTGGAACGTCCCCCACACTATCAGATTATGGTTGATTCAATGGAGAGAATTCAGTCGAGCAAACGACTTTAAAAATTCTGCGCTTCTCGGAGGCACCCGAGCGATGAACTGTTCTTTTTGTTTTAGTTTAGTTGCTGTTTTTTATTGCTTATTAGTTTAATTTAGTCTTACTTTGCTTGCTGTTTTTTTTTTTAGGAATCGAGGAAGTTGAGGACATTTTTGGGATTCGATGATGCGCGCGCCGCTTCCTTACCTTCTCCAGCTTCACAAAGAGTCAGGGAAGTGTAGTTTCTTCTTCCCTTTTACTTTGTATATATGACTGAGTGGCATTGAGGACAATGCCAACTTTTGAAGTTGGGGGTGGAGTTGGAGTTTATGGATAAGCATGTGTAGTTGGTTGAGCAGTGCTATTTTGATATTGAAGTGCTTGGGACTCTGTTTACTGTTTTCTAATGATGATAATCTAGGAAATGCATGTTGGAAATCTGAGCACGTACATAATCTAGTTTTTGCATCAGTATTTGCACTTATTAGGTTCATGTCAAAATTTTTAAATTTTTTTTTGTTGCTCCCTTGCATCTTTCGCGCACTTAGCAACCTCATCTTAGATTCCGTAGGCTTTGTAAATTGCATGTAGCACTAATTCTCGTTGTCACCCCGAAAGGCACCCATAGGTAGCTTGTTGCATGAGAGTTAGTGGTTGATTAATTGAGATAGCTTACGCTAAGCCTAAAGTAAAAAAAAAAATAGAAAAAGCATGTTGGGTAGAAAATTCTCTCGAGGCGCTCCTCCTTCTTATTAGTGCACTTAAGAAGTGAGCGTTAGTCCTTAAAAACGTGAAGTTTATGCATGAATTTGACGTGTTAGGCGACTCGAGGTTGGAAAGAAAAAGAGAATAAATTGTTGGTTCAAAGAACCTTAATAAATAGTACAAAGTACTCTTGAAAAGAAAAAGGAATGAGAAAATACTTAGGTCTCTTAATTTGCTTCTCTCTCTCGTGTAAGTCAAGTGTAGACTGTTCTTAAACGCTAGAAGTAGGGGGAAAACGGGATGACGTGTTTGCATGTGGTTTTTCCGAGTTTATGTGAGTTCAGGAGTGGTTGTCTAGTACACACACACGTTAGGGGACAATAGTTAATTTTTGATATGTTCATAGTAAATGCATGCACGAATTGCTTTAATGATTATGTTGTGTTTAAATTTTCAAAATGCATGGAGGTTTGAGTTAGTAGCATGTAGGCGTGTTCTTAGAGTCAATTTCTTTGTAGCCTTGCTCGAGGACTAGCAAGATTCAAGCTGGGGGTGTTTGATAACTCCATTTTGGAGCTATTATTCACTTCCTAATTATGGCTAAATTCCGCATTTAATTGTATAATTAATCTCGTTTGTAGGAGAAATGCGGCAAAGAGCTCGTGCGTCCATTGGACCCGTTTCGGAGCTAAAAGTGGAGTTTTAACGCACCAGGAGTGCATCGGGAAAGGGCAAGTCGATCCGAGAAGATACAGACCAAAATTGCCTAGGAGAGGCAATTTTTCCAGCCCCAAACCCGAGAGCTAGCAACGAGCAATAGCGTCGAGACGCTAGCTCGACGCTGCCGAAGCGTCGAGACCCTGCTGCGGCGTCGAGACGCTCCGGAGGAGGCGCGCGCAAAGAATTATCGGGCCACCGTTGAGACGCTTGCCTAGCGTCTCGACGCCATCGCGAGGCGCGCGCGGATTACTTAAGGCGTAGCGTCGCGACGCTGCCCTAGCGTCTCGACGCTACGTCGATTTAAAGAAGCTGTAATGACGATTTTTGGACATCTTCTTCCTTCTTGAGCGATTTTTCATCTTCTTCCTCTCGGTTTTTCCCCTATTTTCCCCTTAGCTCTGCCATTTGTGGCTTGTTTATGAGCTTGTATTTTGTATTAGCTTGGGGATGATTTCCACGACCTTCCTTGGAGCGGTAATGACAACCCGTTCCATGGACGGCTAAGGTAAGGTGAACGGTTTGGGATACATTTGAGGGATTTTTGTTAGACTCTTTTAGCTTTGATAATTCATGCTTAGTTTACAAATTGGTGGCTGTTTTGGATGCATTTATCATTCTTGCTTAACCCTATGCATATGTTAGATTTCGCCGATTGACACTCGCATTTTCTAGCATTTTGTTAATGTTAAAGAGTAGCGATGTCGTGCCTCTCACTATTCGACTAGTAACACAGAATGGTAAAACTAAACCGGAGTATCGAGTCATGCATGATGGTTGTTGTTTGCATACGGGTTTGCGGGCAATCAGTTAGCAATTAGATTACGTGATCGAATGTCTGTCGCGGTTCGCTAGTGACTATCTAGAATAAATTTGGGGCTGATCACCTTAATGCAATTTTAGATAATGTTTAATTAGAACTGTGTGGTCTGATTAATTTCTATGGAGCCGGTTACCTTGGGGCTTCTCGGGTAATCGATCGTGTGTACTACAAACTGCTCTCCTTAGAATAGAGTTAAATGATAAGCTGAAGATGTCTAACGAATCAATCCCGAAAATCCCCAAACCGTGCACTCGTCTCTCTCTTTTATTCTTCCGTTAGCATTTACTTCACTACTTTGCATGCTTAAAAATCCCCCCGTTACAAAAACCCAATCAATTAATTAATTTCAATTTCAATTTAATTTCAGTCATAACTTCTCCTTGGATCGACCCTGTTACCACTAGCTGCAAAGCTTTTGATAATAGGCTTATAAATTGTATTTTGGCGAGTCTCGACAACTCGAATTTGGAGTACACATTAAAGTGAGCTCCACCACATAGGCACGATGTCTGTCAAATCCGGAAAACATCTTCCAGATCTATCCAAGTTGGAACCTCTCGACGGATCCAATTACCGTCGTTGGTCACAAAAGCTGCTGATCTTCTTCGAGCTATTGAAGGTCGATTACGTTCTCACCACTAAGGCCGTTGAATCTTCTGAAAAATCCAAGACGGTGGTTGTTGTTGATCCAGATAACTCAAAAAGTATTGTTGAGGTTTATTCTACCAAATCAGACAAATACGAGAAGGACAACAAGACGATTCACAGTCATCTCCTCAATCATATGAACGATTCTCTTTTCGACTTTTTCGTGGTTCAAAAACCGGCAAAGGTAATTTGGGACACTCTGGAGTCTAGGTATGGCGGTGATGATGCAGGAAGAAAGCAATACGTAGTCGGTAAGTGGCTGCAGTTCCAGATGATGGATGATAAATCTGTTATGGATCAGGTTCATGAGTACGAGAATTTGGTGGCGAATGTACTGACCGAAGGCATGAAGATGTGTGAGATTCTTCAGGCAAATGTGCTGTTGGAAAAGTTCCCTCCTTCCTAGAGTGATTACCGCAATCACTTGAAACACGAGAATAAGGATTTGACTTTGCAAGAATTGATCAATCACATGCGAACTGAAGAAGCCAATCGACAGAAAGATAAGCTGAATTCGCAGTCTTTAAATTCTGTTAATTCTAACCTAATTGAATCTTCTGTTGGAAAAAAAGACAGGTTTAAAAACAAAGGAAAACAGGTTGTTGGGGGCAAACCAACCCAAAAGAAAGGACATCAATTCAAGGCTGCTTGTGGTAGAATTGAAAAGTCCAAACTGGTATGTTATGTTTGTGGAAAATCAGGACACAAATCATATCAGTGGAACCAGAGGAAAGGAAAATCGGACCAAAGGCAAGCTGTCAATGTCGCTCCACAAATCAACCTTACCGAGAAGAAGGACATCATCGTTGTTGTGGTCGTAGAGGCTAATCTAGTGGAGAACAAATTTGACTGGATTCTTGACACTAGAGCCTCGAGACATTTCTGCTCAAATCGAGAGTTATTCCACGATTTCCAAGATTCTGCTGACGGCGAGTGTGTCTTCATGGGTAACTCAGCTACGGTTGGAGTACTTGGAAAAGGGAGTATATCCTCAAAGAATTCAGCTTCAATACATTCTATAATAGTGTTATTATTAATATCAGGTATTTCAGACTTAATCACTAGGAATCTATAAGCAGCACTATAGCCAGTGTTACCTCTCCAAAAGTACATTATTTAGGGCTATAATTACCTTTAAAACATGTACATTCTTGAGTGTTTTTGTTAGGAGTTAGCTTAATGTGTGCATAAATGTGAGAATTTGAGAAATGATTCTAGAATATGACTTATTTGGAAAAGGAACGAAAAAAGATGTAAAATGATGTAAAAAGAACTCAAATGTACATTGCAGGAGACATTGCGGAAACATTTCTGAAACCGCAATAAAGCATTGCGGCCCTCGCAAGGAAATCGCAATGCCAGTCTTCTTCTGCTGAACTTTTCCAGCCTTCAGTCGTCATTGTTGCGATCTTCCAGCCGCCTAAGCTTTCCACTGCTGCCACGTGGAAGATTGTTGTTCAAAATGGATTGATATCTGTGGCTGAAGGTACCTGCAGAAGCTATAAAAACAGACGGATGATGAAGGGAAAAGGAGACTCAGAAGCGTGGAGATCCCAGTTGCAAAGCAATCTGCAGACGGAATTCCTTCTCCCGTTTGTTGGAACGAAGAAATCAGCCCTTGGCGTCGATAATTCGAGAGGAAGAAGAGAAGATCCTTCTTCTCTTCTGATTGAATTCATCCCCAAGATCAGCTAATCTTCCCCTTCATCCGAGGCGTTTAGCAACGTGGAGGATCCAAGCACTTTTACAGCTTTCTTTACTGTTTTCTCTTTACTGATTCCATTTTGCAACATTGTCTGATTCGTTCTCCTATACACGTGATCTTTACAAACTTTATATCATTGCGCGTTGTTCTTATGAAATGTTCTGAACCTTAGTTTTAGAGAGCAATCAATTAAGTTTTGTTGAGTTCTTCATTTTGTTATTTCTATTCAATTGCTTTTACTGAATTCTCTAAATCATGATCAATCAATCCATCTCTGTTAGTTCTTCTAAAACCATGAGTAACTAAACTAAGAAAGGTCTGCTAAAGATGAATCTATAGACTATAAATACGAGAGTCCAGCATGTAGAGCAACATGAGTGCATTGAATGTATGTGAGCTTCAGCCCATGGGCAATTTCGACCGGCCATCCATTTTGTCTAAAGAACTCCTAACCTCCGGAAGGAGTAAGATTTCAGAGTCATCCATTCATGCTAGCCTTTTATGGTAACCAGAAAATGACCTAGGAATACGCGTTCTCCTAGCACGTTGGTTAGCTTGCTTGTATAAATAGGTTTTTATGTCTTACTTGGATATGAGTGAACTAAAGATCTAATGCATGTAATCGAGAGATGCATGAGAATTAGCTAAAACGATGCATGATATGTTAATCTACTGCTGAATGATCGTAGTTAAGTGCCTATAGAGGAGTCTTAAGTCGACCTTGCTGCCTTACTTAGCTTTTAGAATCGTTGCCAATTTATTGCTAGATTATTGCGAGAACCGCAATAAAAAAAAGTACTGCTTTTTGCCTTAGTCTTTTTATTAGCTTTTTATCTTTGCGATTTTATTGCGAAACCATTGCGAGTCTCGCAATTATTCTTCTTCACATTATAGCTTTATCTCTTCCCTTGCTTTACATTCTCAATTGCATCCTTCTTGCTTCTTTATTATTTCAGTACATCAACCCCAAATCTACCCAATTTAAGTGACCTTATCTAATTTAGCACCTCAACTCGTTAGTAACTAAACTCAATCTCAGTGGAAAAACGAATTAAAAAATACTTATCACTTGCTGCAGACCATGTATACTTGCATGATCTGAGCACGCAACAGCCAGCATAACCTATAAAGACACAATCAATTGTCTTAGGTCCAAGTTTGGTTCTTTTTGTTAAAGGAATTTGTACCTTTGCCAAGCACCCCCACACTTTCAACATTTTATATGAGGGCAACTTACAATTCCACACTTCATAAGGTGACTTATCAGTCTTCTTATGTGGAATTCTATTTAGTATAAAATTTGCTGTGAGCAAAGCCCCCCCCCCCCCCCACAGGAATTTGTACCTTTGCCAAGCACCCCCACACTTTTAACATTTTATATGAGGGCAACTTACAATTCCACACTTCATAAGGTGACTTATCAGTCTTCTTATGTGGAATTCTATTTAGTATAAAATTTGCTGTGAGCAAAGCCCCCCCCCCCCCCACAAATTATGTTGTAAACCTGAACTATTTAACATGCAATTAACCATGTCTTTCAAAATTTGGTTCTTTCTTTCAGATACACCATTTGGTTGTGGTGTATAAGGTGTTGTAGTTTGATGAATTATACAATTAACTTTACAGAATTCATTAAGTGATGATGATTCATCACCACCTCTATCTAATCTAAACACCTTTATTTTTCTCTCAAGTTGATTTTCAACTTTTGCCTTATATGTTTTTAAGACTTCAAAGGTTTCATCTTTATTATGTAATAAATATACAAAGCAATATTTGCTACATTCATCAATGAAAGTAACAAAATATCTCTTACCTCCTCTTGTATGAGTACTTTTCATGTCACATACATCACTGTGGATTAGATCAAGTAATTCATTACTTCTTTCCACAGATGAAAATGACTTTCTAGAAAACTTTTATTCAACACAAATGTTACGTGCTCAATGTGTGAAATAAATAGCAATAAGAGAGAGAGAGCACTCAGAACATGCAAGCATACATGATCTTGTAGCAAGTAGTAAGTATTTTTTCATTCGTTTTCCCACAGAGATTTATTATTAGCTACTCGTGAAGTGTATTGTTAAGCAAGAATGGGTGGATTTGATGGGGTAGAATTGGTTTTAAGTTGTCTAATTTCTAAGGAATATGTAAAGGGTAGCAACATAAATAAGTGCAAGTCAATGGTAAACTCAAATGAAAAGAGAAGAGATTAATAAATGAAGAGGAAAATAGCTAAACAGAATTTTTAACTTAGCAGAATTGCGAGAACAGCAATTCTACCGCAATGTTACTAACAGCGAAAGTGTGTAAAATGGAGAAGCAAGGGCTACTAACGACTCCTCTATAGGCATTTTCACACGATTCTCAAGCATTGGATCAACTCACTATGCATCAAACTAACTCAATCTCATGTATCTTCCGATTTCATGCATTAGATTCTTTAGTTTACTCATGTCCAAGTAAGGTCTTAAGCATCTTGTTAAAGCAGAAAGTTATGGTTTGTACTAGGAAAACGCCTATTCCTAGGTCGTTTTCTGGCTACCTTGAGAGGCTAGCATGAGTGTATGACTCTGAACTCTTACTCCTTCCAGAGGTTAGGAGTTCTTTGGACAAAATGGATGGCCAATCGAAATTGCCCGTGGGATGAAGCTTACATACAATCAATGCATTCGAGAGCTATCCTACATGCTTGGTTCACGTTTTTTAGCCTATAGTGTTGTCATTAGCATGCCCCTATGTGACTTAGTTACTCATGGATATAGAAAGAACAGAATTATTAGATAAAATAGGCATGCTCAGAAGAAGAATAAACTTAAAGCAGCAAGGAAAAACAGTAGGCAGCAAAGACAAGAAACTGTGAAATAATGAATAGTGCTTTGATTAATCGATTGTTTGAATGAACAAAAGGAAACTTAAAGTGAATAACATAAAGACAGAAAGCAACGAAATGAAATGGACTACTAATGGAAAAGAAATAACAACAAAACAGTGCTGGAAATGAAAAGTAGAAGACAGAAAACAGTAAGTGAGCTGGAACGCCTCGTCGCGAACGCCTCGGCTGAAAGGATGGAAAGACAAGCCTTGCTTGGATGAATCCAATCGGGAGAGAAGATGAATCTTCTCTCCTTCCTATCAGATTGTCGACTCCAACAGCTGAACCTCTCAAACCAACAGAAGGAGAAGAGAATGAATGGGAAAGACTGCGCTGCGAAAAGACTTCCACGCTTTCGGATGATGATCAAACCCTCTACTTTGACCCCCTTTTATAGTAATCTGCAGGTGCGTTTGGGCCAAGGAGAACCATCCATCCTCAACGTCATACTTCAAAATGGATGGAGGAGAAAGAACGAATCCCTGAAATAGCGGAACATAACAGAAAAAGATCAGCCAACTTACGGATTTCACTTAAAACATTGCTGTTTTAGCAATGTTTTCGCAATGCTGCCGCAATACACTTTTTTCATTCTTTTAACTTCGTTTTCTATTCTTTTTCTCTCCTTTTGCATACAAGTCCTAATTTAGCTACCCTCTTCTAATTCTCATATTTAAGCATAGGTTCAAGCTAAATCCTATCAAAAACACCTAAGAGTGTACATCTTTCTATGGAAAATAAGTCCTAAAAAGGTCACTTTTGGAGACGTAACACACCCCCAAACTTAAGGTTTTGCTCGTCCTCGAGCAATCTAAGGACTTACTTAGGCTGCTGCTTTATCCTCTTAACCACTTGTTGACTCCCCTAAATTCCTATCTTTAGCAGTGCTGTCCTGTGACACACTTCTAAGTTTACAACTACCCTCTTTACTTTGCTTCTTCTGACTTCGCATGCCTAATGATCCTAGTGTTTTATTAACCCCTTACAGCTGATCTACTTGCTTCTGTCATATCGTGCCACTATCCCTAAGGTTTCAAATTCTACCTAGATTTACCCCAGACTCAGTACATGCTTCTAGTTTTACTTTTGAGCTACCTAGGATTCCTTAGAGTCATGCCAGTCTTAGTATTAACAGTGACAGTAGTATATTTAGAGAACAACCTAAACCCTGACATCACTACATTGGACATACATTCATCTCCCTAAACAACCCTACAAGCTACAACTTTGTGCTCAACTAATTGAGGATCAGAGTTATTTTTAATCAGGACATCTAAGCCACAAAGTTGCAACTCCTAGGTATACACTCTTCTTCCCTATTTCTTCTTTTTCTTTCTTTCTTACTTAGGTGGAGCCTCCCCTTTGGTTGCCTTTTGATGCAATGCCACTTGTGGGTTACACACTTGGCACTGATTACTCAGCAACCTAAGAGAGACACCCCTCTTTATTCTATTTTTCAATTTTTTTTTTTTTTTTCAGTTCATCATTTTTTGTAAAGGAGAAGAAGAATGCTTATGCTTAATAGGAGAGAGGAATGTTCCTAGGCCTAGGGTGGCCTCCCCCAAACTTAAACTACTCATTGTCCCCAATGAGTGTCTGAGGTGGCACACCTCCAAACTTGTCCTAGAAGCATCTAGTCTAAGGTAAAACAAAGAGAATCCAAAAGCCCTAGTCATAGACAGAAAATTCTAAAAGCAAACATCACAGCAGCAGAAATTCATAAAAAACAGGCAGGTAAGGACTTAAAGCTATGCATGCTGAGCACTTTTAAGAGGTTAATTTAAACTATCCAAGGTGTCCTATGACACTCATCCAACATGCTTTTAGATAGGCTATATAAGGTAGTCAAGATAGCAGCAAAAGACAAAATTTAAACAGAACCAGCCTAGCTAAACAGACAGTCAAAAACATGCATTTACTAATAAAAATTGCGGATTCGGCAATTATTTCGCAATGGATCCAGGGCAGATATATCAGTGATTAAGGCCCCTATGCATGCTCTTTCCAGTCATTTAAGCTATACAAAAAGGAAATTAAACTAATCTACCTATTCAGCTACCATCAGCCTATACTAAACAACTTTAAACACTAAAACTAAAGAACTAAAAACAGATTAAAATTAACTCAAAACAGCAGAGTTCACATGGTTCAATAAAAAGCAGTTTGATTTTTTTTTTCTTTTAGGGAACAGAAATACTCCCTTGAGTGCCTCTCAGTCTAGCACTCAGATGTCCTCATCATCATCACCCCTTCTTGGTCTTGGAGGCGCCCATGGTGTCAGTAGGTCCGTGGGGAACTCAGGGAAGATGCAGCCCAACTGGTCAGCAACCTCCTTGTCCCTTGCCTGTGCATATGTGGCCCATTGAGCCATCTTCTTCTGCAAGTCCATCAGGCAGGTCATTGACAGAGACTGAGCAGCAGCCAGGCCATCGAGCTCGAACTCCATGTTCCCCTTCCTTCGCATCCTCAAGGCAGTAGGCAACTCCAGGTGCCCCGTGTAGGCCAGCTGCCTTTCCATTCGCTCGATTGGGACCCCTGCACGTAAGCATAACTTAGTAATTGTATTAGGAAAGAAAAGTGGACCCTTACCCTTTTTAGCGCAGTCTGCGATTGAGGCTGCAATGACTTCACCAACGTTGATTGTGAGGCCCCTCATGATCGCATAGACTAGTGGCGATCTGCCTTGGTTGATGGTGGTCTCGTGAGTCACTGGGGACAACCTTCTGCGCACAAATGAGAACCAGACAGCTGCCTTGGCTGTGAGGTTAGCACTCATGAGAGTGTGCCTCCCATTGCGTGAAACTGTCCACGATGCCTCAGGCTGGCCAATGAGCCGAATCGCTTCCTCCAGGACAGCTTCTGTTGGCTCATCAACTATCCTTGCATAATCCGTGTGCTTTTGCCCTTTGAGGCCATAGGCTTCATTGATTGCCTTCGCTGAGAAGTACACCTCGACTCCTCTGACCACAGATAGGCCATCCTCAGGGTTCATCACATTGGCGTAAAAATCATACACCATGCTGGAGTAGGCGGGGTTGGGCGGCCTGCACAGCTCTTCCCAGCCGTGATTTGTGATCCCTGCGCGCAAGAATTGCGGCAGGTCTGCGAGCGCATCAAGGAATCCTTTCTCGTGCAGCAGGTCCCTCTTCCTCAGCTCAGTGCCCCTTGATTCTGCATCAGAGGACACATACCTCACTGATTGAGGCTCATCTTCGGGGTACAGCTTGGCTTTCCCCTTGTCTTTTGGTTTGGCTGATTTTGCAGCCTCGATCTTGAGCTTCTTTGGGGATGGCTCATCACTCACCTTCTTTGATGAAGGCTCACCCCTGGCTTTCTTTTTCTTGGACTTCTTCGAGGCTTTTGGCCGTTTGGCCTTGACAACCTTGGTGGCCTTTCTCAATCTTGCCTTGGTTGTGATATGCTGGAGGCAATCCCCCAGTGTTTCGTCCATCGAATCACCCCCCTGCGCTGGACTCTCGGGGCTGGCTTCCCTCAAAGGAGAGAAGACCTCGTCTTCTTCAGCTTCCTCACTACCCTGCGTCGATTCTTGACGCTCTCCATATGGAAACTCGGGGTCAGGCTTCCGGGAGATGGGTGATGCTTCAGGGCTCTGCGCCGGTGGAGTCTGTGCAGAGCTCTGTGGAGATGGAGAAGGGTCAGGGCTTCGCGCTGGTGGAGATGGTGAAGAGCTTTACTCGGCTGTCTCGTGGGACGGACGACCTCGTTCTTGACTCTTCACAGAGGGAGTCTTCTTCTTGATTGCTGCATCAGCTACAACCATACTCTACTTGCGTTTCTTGGGCGTTCCTGCTGGTTCAGAGGGTCCAGCAGGGATCTCCGTAACCACCTTCCACTTCTTCTTGCGGACAGGCAGCTTGGGGAGTCGTTCAGTGCGCGCAGCCTCAGCATCGGCCAAGGCTAGAAGTGCTTCTCTCGCGGCGATCTCAGCGTCGTCAGCCTTCTTCTTGGATGCAGATCTCTCAGCTCTTGTTAGCACCATGGTTGAGTCGTAAGGATCTGGAAAGAGGGATTGCAGAGGAAGAATGAGAGAGCTTTCTTGGAGATCAAAGAATGAAGGAGACGTACGGATCAGAGCGCTTCTAACGGCTATAAGTAATGATGGAAATCCCAACGGCTATTTTTGTTGCGGATTTCGCAAATCTACCGCAATTAAATGGCCGTTTGTAGATTTTCCTGAATTTAAATGCCAATCTTCCTCAACTGAATCTTTGATTTGGCCCAACATCTCCCTCGATTTTTTATCTTGATTTCATCTCCTTGATTCCCTCTAGCGATTCCCTATTAAAATACATAAAATCAATATCAAATTCGTAATTAAAATCACCAAAAAAACTCTACAAACAGTAACCGAAAAATAGCAAAAAATAAACTAAGGCATTAGCCTCGCATGGACGAGCACAGTAATCACTCGTCCTCTCTCGTTCTTATTTTCACGTTTCAGTCAAGAGGAAGGCCGAGAGAGTCTTCACATCTCCTTCCTCATAATAATGCTTCAATCGTGCACCATTAACCATGAACGGTTGCCCTTGCTGCAGGTTCTTAATCTCGATTGCACCATGAACAAACACGTTAGTTATCACAAAAGGACCTGACCATCTGGACTTAAGTTTGCCTGGAAATAATCTCAACCTTGAGTTAAATAACAAGACAAGTTGGCCTTTCTTAAAGTCCTTAATCCTAAGTCTACTATCATGCCAAATCTTGGTCTTTTCCTTATACATTTTAGCATTTTCATAGGACATATGTCTAAGCTCATCAAGCTCATGTAATTGCAAAGACCGCAATGTTCCCGCATCGGTCACGCAATAATTCAACTCTTTTAGGGCCCAAAATGCTTTAATTTCCAATTCGAATGGTAAGTGACATGCTTTGCCATACACAAGTCTATAAGGAGACATACCTAGGGGTGTCTTATATGCAGTCCTATATGCCCAAAGTGCATCCTCGAGTTTAAACGACCAATCTTTTCTATTGGGTTTGACCACTTTTTCGAGTATGTTTTTAATCTCCCTATTTGATATTTCAGCTTGGCCATTCGAATGTGGGTGATAAGGGGTGGCTACTCTATGTCTAACATTGTATTTAGCCAACACTCTCTCCATAGCTCTATTAATGAAATGTGTCCCTTCATCACTAATTATAGCACGAGGTGTTCCGAACCTAGTAAATATATGTCTATGAAGGAACTTAATGACTGTCTTGACATCATTATTTGGACATGCTATGGCCTCTACCCACTTAGATACATAGTCTACAGCTACAAGTATGTAAAGGTTACCTGATGATGGGGGAAATGGCCCCATGAAGTCAATGCCCCACACATCAAAGAGCTCCAACTCTAAGATGTAAGTGAGAGGCATCTCATCCTTTCGACTAAGGTTACCTGTTCTCTGGCATTCATCACAGCTGTGTGCATAGTTGTGGGCATCCTTGAAGATCGTTGGCCAATAGTAGCCACTCTGGAACACCTTCGCAGCTGTCCTTTGGCCACCAAATGTCCACCATAGGGGGCTGTATGGCACTGCTGCAGCACGGACTTCGCCTCAGCAGCTGATACACACTTCCTTAGCAGACCGTCAGCACATGTCTTGTAGATTGTGGGATCATCCCATATGAACTTCCTAGCTTCATGAAGGAACCTCTTCTTTTCTTGTCCTCCCTTGAAAGTTGGTAGTACCTGCGAGGCGAGGAAGTTAGTAATGTCAGCAAACCAAGGTTCCTCATCGTTATCACGATGAGTCAATACAAAGACATGTTCATCAATAAAAGCATCAGAAATTGCGGTTTCCGCAATTTTTCCGCAATTATGCTGCAATCTAGAAAGATGATCCGCAACCACATTTTCGCATCCTTTCTTATCTCTAATGTTCAGATCAAACTCTTGCAGCAGCAATACCCATCTAATCAACCTAGGCTTAGCATCAGCCTTCCTCATAAGGTACTTTAGTGCAGAGTGATCTGTATACACGATTGTTCTAGTGCCTACAATGTAATTCCTAAACTTCTCACAGGCAAATACTACAGCTAGCATCTCCTTCTCAGTGGTTGTGTAATTACATTGTGCCTCATTAAGTGTCTTACTAGCATAGTATACAGGGTGTGTTAACTTGTCAATCTTTTGCCCTAGCATAACCCCTACAGCATAGTCACTTGCATCACATAACATCTCAAATGGGAGATCCCAATTTGGTCCTACTATAATAGGTGCCTTTACTAGTGCATCCTTAAGGGTTTTCCAAGCTAGGAAACATTCTTTAGAGAAGATGAATGGTTTGTTCAGCTCTAGAAGCTCACATAAAGGCTTGGAGATCTTAGAAAAGTTCTTAATGAACCTTCTATAGAAGCCTGCATGTCCTAAGAAACTTCTAATGGCTTTTACATTCTGAGGTTCCACCAATTTTTCTATTATTTCAATTTTGGCCCTATCGACCTCCACTCCTGCTCTAGACACTCTATGACCTAAGACAATCCCTTCGTCCACCATGAAGTGGCACTTCTCCCAATTAAGGACTAGGTTGGTCTCCTCACACCTAGCCAGGACTTGTCCTAAGTTCTCTAAACAGTTTGTGAATGAATCACCAAAGACTGAGAAATCATCCATGAATATCTCTATCATGGACTCATCTAAATCAGAGAAGATTGCCAACATGCACCTTTGGAATGTTGCCGGTGCATTGCATAAGCCAAAAGGCATTCTGCGAAAGGCAAAAGTTCCAAAAGGGCAAGTGAAGGTTGTCTTCTCCTGGTCCTTAGGGTCTATAGTGATCTGGTTATATCCTGAATAACCGTCTAAGAAGCAGTAGTAAGCTCTACCAGCTATCCTATCTAACATTTGGTCAATGAATGGTAGAGGGAAGTGGTCCTTTTTGGTTTCCTTATTTAATTTCCTATAATCCATACACACTCTCCACCCTGTGATAGTCCTAGTTGGAATCAGTTCATTGCTCTCATTGACTACCACAGTCATCCCTCCCTTCTTAGGTACGCATTGTATAGGGCTCACCCACTGACTACTAGCTATAGGGAAGATCACACCAGCATCTAACCATTTTATTATTTCCTTTTTAACTACCTCTTTCATAGAGGGATTCAGCCTACGTTGGTGATCTACTCGGGGTGTATGTTCTTCTTCTAGTATTATCTTATGCATGCAGTAGGAAGGGCTAATGCCTCTAATGTCAGCAATAGTCCATGCAATAGCCTTCCTATGTTGTTTAAGTAATAAAATTAGCTCAACCTCATGCTTCTCACTTAATTTAGATGAAATAATTACAGGCAGAGTCTCATTACTTCCTAAATATGCATACTTAAAATGTGTGGGCAGTGGTTTCAATTCTAAGACAGGTGGATGCTCAATGGATGGTTTTAATGGATTCAGGGATCTTTCAGTTAAGTCAGTAGTCATACAAACATGCTGAATCCTATCTACAGGTATATCCATTATCTCAGAAACATTTAAATCAGTTAAATCTAATCCTACATAATTATTAGCATGCTTAGTCAATAATTCATGCTCCAGCTGTTCTTCCATCAGTGAATCTACAATGTCCATGCTAGCACAAGATTCAGAGTCAGAGGGGTACCTTAAGGCTTTATAAACGCTAAATTTAACCTCCTCATCATGAACCCTCATAGTGAGCTCACCTTTCTGGACATCTATCAGGGCCCTACCTGTGGCTAGAAATGGTCTGCCTAATAGGATGGGGACCTCCTTGTCTGCTTCATAATCCAGGATAATGAAATCTGCAAGGAAAATAAACTTGTCAACCTTTACAAGAATATCCTCAATCTTACCCTCAGGGTAGGCTATGGATCTGTCTGGAAGTTGTAAAGTGACAGTGGTTGGACGTGCTTCTCCTATTCCTAGCTGGCGGAATAGTGATAGGGGCATGAGGTTTATGCTGGCTCCCAGGTCACAAAGAGCCCTGCCCACGTGTTTGCCTCCTAGCTCTACAGGTAAGGTGAAGGAACCAGGATCCTTCTCCTTCTTGGGTAGCTTGTTCTGGAGTATGGCACTGCACTCCTCAGTGAGATTTACTGTTTCAAACTCACCAATTATTTTCTTGTTAGTGATAATATCCTTCAAAAACTTAACATAGGAAGGCATAGACTGTAAAACTTCTACAAAAGGAATATTCACATGCACTTGTTTAAGAATTTCTAAAAATTTGTTAAAGTGCACTTCCTGTTCTTGTTTTTTCTTTAGCCTTCGAGGAAATGGAGGTTGTGGCACATATGCAGGCACTTCAGGTCGTCTCAAGATAGGTGGAGGCCTTGGGATTTCTTCTATCTCTTCTATGATTGGCTCCAGCCTTGGTCCTGATGTGCTTGTTGGTGGTGGACCTTGGTTTGGCAGAGACTCTAGTGGAGCACTAGACTCATTGTTCTCTACTCTCTTTGGTATTTCTTTGGTGTTGCTCACCAATGGTCTCCCACTCCTAAGTTCAATTGCTTGAACTTGTTCTTTACCATCTCTCCTTGGCACTTCAGTGTCAGCAGGTAGTCTACCTTGGGGCCTACTTTTGAGTTCATTGGCTAGTTGCCCTATTTGGTTCTCTAGGCTCCTGAGGGTAGCTTGCTGACTCTGTAGAGTGGCATCATTCTTGGCTATGTATTCCTTAAGTAAGTTTTCTACAGAGGATCCTACAGGTTGGTTGTATGGTTTTTGATACATGGATTGGTTATGTTGGGGAGTGAAACCAGGTGTTCCACTCGGTCTTGGCTGGTTAGAAGCTTGGTTAGCATTCTGCTGGCCACCCCATGAAAGGTTTGGGTGGTTCCTCCAACCAGGATTGTAAGTGTTTGAATAGGGGTTGTTCCTAGGCTGCTGTTGGCTTCCAACATAGCAGACTGAGGCTGGATTCCCAGGGCAGTATTCATACAGGTGCCCTTCCCCACAGAATCCACAGATAAGTGTCTCACCTTGACTTGGTTGGGTGCCCATTGACATGGCTGTGGCGGTGTTGACACTAGTTTGGAGATTGGCTTGAGCCATTTGCTTAACTAGGTTGGTCAGGGCGCTTATTTGGCTACTGTTACGTCTCCAAAAGTGACCTTTTTAGGACTTAATTATCTTAGAAAGATGTTCACTCTTAGGTGTTTTTGATAGCATTTAGCCTAAACCTATGCTTAAATATGAGAATTAGAAGAAGGTAGCTAAATTAGGACTTAAGTACAATAGGAAAGAAAATGGTTGAAAACCGAAGGAAAAGAATGAAAAACAAGCATTGCGATAGCATTGCGGAAACATTGCGGACACCGCAATGTTTCAAGTGAAAACCGTAAGTTGACTGATCTTTTTCTGTTAATTTCCGTGATTTCAGGGATTCGTTCTTTCTCCTCCATCCATTCTGAAGTACGACGTTGAAGATTGATGGTTCTCCTTGGCCCAAATGCACCTGCAGATTACTATAAATAGGGGTCAAAGTCGAGGGTTCAATCATCATCCGAAAGCGTACAAGTTTTCTCGCAGTCCATCTTTTCTCCTGTCTTCCTCTGCCGTCTGCTGGTTTGCGAAGCTCAGCTGTTGGAATCGATAATCTGATAGGAAGGAGAGGAGATTCTTCTTCTCTCCCGATTGGATTCATCCAAGCAAGGCTGACCTTTCTCATCCTTCATTCGAGGCGGCTGCAACGAGACTTTCGAGCTTGTTTTATTGCTTTCTGTTCTTCATTTCCATTTTTCAACTCTGTCTTGTTGTTATTTCTGTTCTTGTGGCTAATTTAGTTCATTTCGTTGTGTTCTGTCTTCCTGTTCTTTACTTTAAGTATCTCTTATGTTCATTCAAACAATCAATTAATCAAACATAAAGTTCAGTATTTCACAGTCTCTCGCCTTTGCATTCTACTGTTTTCCCTTGCTGTTTTAAGCACATTTTCCTTCTAAGCATGTTTATTTTATCCTTTAGTTCTGTTCTCCTTATATCCATGAGTAACTAAGTCACTCAGGGGCGTGCTAATGACAACACTATAGGCTAAAAAACGTGAATCAAGCATATAGGATAGCTCTCGAAGCATTGATTGTATGTAAGCTTCATCCCACGGGCAATTTCGATTGGCCATCCATTTTGTCCAAAGAACTCCTAACCTCTGGAAGGAGTAAGAGTTCAGAGTCATACCATCATGCTAGCCTTTCAAGGTAACCAGGAAACGACCTAGGAATAGGCGTTTCCCTAGTACAAACCATATCTTTCTGCTTTAACAAGATGCTTAAGACCTTACTTTGAGTTGAGTAAACTGAAGAATCTAATGCATGGAATCGGACGATACATGAGATTGAGATAGTTTGATGCATAGTGAGTAGATCCAGTGTTTGAGAATCGTATAAAAATGCCTATAGGATAGTCATTAGTAGCCCTTAATTCACCCATTTACACACTTTCGCTGCTATTTAATTGCGGTAGAATTGCTGTCTCCGCAATTCTGCTTAAGTTACAATTCTGTCTAGCTGTTTTTGTCTTCATTTATTAATCTCGTCTCTTTTCATTTGAGCTTAGCTTTAACTTGTTCTCGTTTATGTTACTACCCTTTACACATTCAGCAAAAATTAGATAATTAAAAACCAATTTTACCCCATCAAATCCACCCCTTCTTTCTTAACAAAACACTTCGCGAATAGCTCAAAATAAATCTCTGTGGGAAAACGAATGAAATATACTTACTACTTGCTATAAGATCATGTATGCTTGCATGTTCTGAGTGCTCTATCTCTTTTATTTCCTAATTATTCCAACACATTGAGCACGCAACAAGTTTTTGGCGCCGCTGCCGGGGATTTATTTTAGTGAAAACGAAGTTAGTTAAGTTTGAAACACCAAGTTTACTGTCAATTGGAACTAATCTAGGTTCATTTCTTTTGCAGGTACTAGTTGGGTTAGTTTATGAGTGAGCATTCAAGTAGTGATCTAGAGTTCAATCCTGAGCCCGAGAGACTATTTAGAGCCAGAAATAAAGCCAAGAAACGTCTTTTTAACCAACCCTCTATACCTCAAGTAATTGTGGGAACCTCAATTCCTCCGCAAGAATCTCAAGAAGAAATGGCTGGAATAATTCCAAATCCGGTACCTGTCACTCGCAATCCCATCGAAATAGCGAATGACAAAAATAGTGCCATCCTTTCATATTTAGTTTCTATGCCTGGGGAGCTGAACCCCAGCATAATCCGTCCTGAAATCACTGCCAACTCATTCGAGTTAAAACCAGTGATGTTCCAAATGTTGTCCACTGTGGGACAATTCTTTGGAGTGGAAAATGAGGACCCCCACAACCATCTTAGAAACTTCTTAGGAGTCAGTGATACTTTCATCATTCCTGGAGTTTCTCAAGAAGCCTTGAGGCTATACTTGTTCCCTTATTCTTTGAGGGACAAAGCCAAAACGTGGTTAAACTCATTACCCTCTGGATCTGTCCTTAATTGGACAGATTTAGCAGAGAAATTCCTAGTCAAATACTTCCCACCTGATAGGAATTCTACCTTTCGTGATGACATAGTTAAATTCAAACAAGCTGATAATGAATCTCTTCACGAAGCTTGGACAAGGTTCAAAGATCTTCTTCTTAAATGTCCACATCATGGCATCCCATGGTGTATCCAAATTGAGGTCTTTTTCAAAGGATGCAACCCCGGCACTAGGCAAGTCTTAAATTCATCCGCTGGAGGCTCCATGTTGTCCAAGAGTTACAACGAAGCCTATGAGATCTTGGAGAAGATCTCAGCATCTCACTGTAGGTGGTCAGATGATCCTGTTGAGCCAACTAGAGCTCAAGACAAGGATGCTCTAAGTGCAATGAGCAGCCAAATAAATGCCCTGACCAACCTAGTCAAGCAAATGGCTCAAACCAATCTCCAAACAAGTGTCAACACCGCTACCGCCATGTCAATGGGCACCCAACCAAGTCAAGGTGAGACACTCATATGTGGATTCTGTGGGGAAGGGCACTTGTATGAATACTGCCCTGGGAATCCAGCCTCAGTCTGCTACATTGGAAGCCAGCAGCAGCCTAGGAACAACCCCTATTCCAATACTTACAACCCTGGTTGGAGGAACCACCCAAACCTGTCATGGGGTGGCCAACAAAATGCTAACCAAAATCCTAACCAACCTAGACCGAGTGGAACACCTGGCTTCACTCCCCAACATAACCAATCAATGTATCAAAAACCATACAACCAACCTGTAGGATCTTCTGTAGAAAACTTACTCAAGGAATACATAGCTAAGAATGATGCTACTCTTCAAAGCCAGCAAGCTACTCTTAGGAGCCTAGAGAACCAAATAGGCCAATTGGCCAATGAACTCAAGAGTAGGCCCCAAGGTAGACTCCCTGCTGACACCGAGGTGCCAAGGAGAGATGGTAAAGAACAAGTTCAAGCAATTGAACTTAGAAGTGGTAGACCCTTGGTGAGCAACACAAAGGACACACCAAAGAGAGTAGAGAACACTGAGTCTAGTGCTCCACTGGAGTCTCTGCCAAACCAAGGTCCACCACCAACTAGCACATCAGGAGCCAGGCTAGAGCCAATTATTGAGGAGATAGAAGAAATTCCAAGGCCTCCACCTATCCTAAGGCGCCCTGACGTGCCTGCATATGTGCCACCACCTCCATATCCTCGAAGGCTTAAGAAGAAGCAGGAACAGGAAGTGCATTTTAATAAATTCTTAGAAATTCTTAAGCAAGTGCATGTCAACATTCCTTTTGTAGAAGTTTTACAGTCTATGTCTTCCTATGTAAAGTTTTTGAAAGATATTATTACTAACAAAAAAATAATTGGTGAGTTTGAAACAGTAAACCTCACTGAGGAGTGCAGTGCCATACTCCAAAACAAGTTGCCCAAGAAGGAGAAGGATCCTGGTTCCTTCACCTTACCTGTAGAACTTGGAGGCAAGCACGTGGGCAGAGCGCTTTGTGACCTGGGCGCCAGCATAAACCTCATGCCCCTATCACTATTCCGCCAGCTAGGAATAGGAGAAGCACGTCCAACCACTGTCACTTTACAATTAGCAGACAGATCCATTGCATACCCAGAAGGTAAGATTGAGGATATTTTAGTAAAGGTTGACAAGTTTATTTTCCTTGCAGATTTCATTATCCTGGATTATGAAGCAGACAAGGAGGTCCCCATCCTGTTAGGCAGACCATTTCTAGCCACAGGTAGGGCACTGATAGACGTCCAAAAAGGTGAGCTTACTATGAGGGTTCATGATGAAGAGGTGAAATTTAGTGTGTATAAAGCTTTAAGGTACCCCTCTGACCTTGAATCCTGTGCTAGCATGGACGTTGTAGACTCTTTAATGGAAGAACAATTGGAGCATGTATTATTAACCAAGCATGCCAATGAATATGTAGGATTAGAATTAACTGACTTAAACATAGCTGAGATAATGGACATATCTGTAAATAACCCTCAGCATGTTTGTATGAATATTGACTTAACTGATAGAGCCTTAAATCCTTTAAAGCCATCCATTGAGCATCCACCTGTATTAGAATTAAAGCCACTCCCCACTCACCTCAAGTATGCATATTTAGGGAGTAATGAAACTCTGCCTGTTATCATTTCTTCTAAATTAAGTGAAAAGCATGAGGTTGAACTGATATTACTGCTTAAGCAACATAGGAAGGCTATTGCATGGACTATTGCTGATATTAGAGGCATTAGCCCTTCTTATTGCATGCATAAGATTATACTAGAGGAAGAGCACACACCTAGAGTAGATCACCAACGTAGGCTGAATCCCTCTATGAAAGAGGTAGTTAAGAAAGAGATAATTAAATGGTTAGATGCTGGTGTGATCTTTCCAATAGCTAGTAGTCAGTGGGTGAGCCCTATACAGTGTGTACCTAAGAAGGGTGGGATGACTGTGGTAGTCAATGAGAACAATGAACTGATTCCAACTAGGACTGTCACAGGATGGAGAGTTTGCATGGATTATAGGAAACTAAATAAAGAAACTAAAAAAGACCACTTCCCTCTACCATTCATTGACCAAATGTTAGACAGAATAGCTGGTAGAGCCTATTACTGTTTCCTAGACGGTTATTCAGGGTATAACCAGATCACTATAGACCCCAAAGACCAAGAAAAGACTACCTTTACTTGCCCTTTTGGAACATTTGCCTTTCGCAGAATGCCTTTTGGCTTATGCAATGCACCGGCAACATTCCAAAGGTGCATGTTGGCAATCTTTTCTGATTTGGATGAGTCCATGATAGAAATATTCATGGATGATTTCTCAGTCTTTGGGGACTCCTTTACCAACTGTCTAGATAATTTAGGACAAGTCCTGGCGAGATGTGAAGAGACTAACTTAGTCCTTAATTGGGAAAAGTGTCACTTCATGGTAGATGAGGGGATTGTCTTAGGTCATAGAGTGTCAAGGGCAGGTGTAGAAGTTGACAGGGCAAAGATAGAAATCATAGAGAAGTTGGTAGAGCCTCAGAATGTCAAGGCCATTAGGAGTTTCTTAGGGCATGCTGGTTTCTACAGAAGGTTCATTAAGGACTTTTCCAAGATAGCCAAGCCTCTGTGTGAGCTTCTAGAAATAAATAGGCCATTCATCTTCTCTAAGGAATGTGTAGTAGCTTGGACAACCCTTAAGAAAGCGCTAGTCACAGCACCTATTATAGTAGGGCCAGATTGGGATCTCCCATTTGAGATGTTATGTGATGCTAGTGATTATGCTGTAGGGGTCATGTTAGGACAGAAGATTGACAAGCTAACACACCCTGTCTATTATGCTAGTAAAACCTTGAATGAGGCTCAATGTAATTATACAACTACTGAGAAAGAGATGCTTGCTGTAGTGTTCGCTTGTGAGAAATTCAGAAACTATATTGTAGGCACTAGGACAATTGTGTACACTGACCATTCTGCCTTGAAATATCTTATGAGGAAGGCTGATGCTAAGCCTAGGTTGATTAGGTGGGTGTTATTGCTGCAGGAATTTGATTTGGACATTCGAGACAAGAAAGGATGTGAAAATGTGGTTGCGGATCACCTTTCTCGATTACAGCACAATTGCGAAAACATTGCGGAGGCCGCAATTTCTGATGCTTTCATTGATGAACATATCTTTGTTTTGACTCATTGTGATAACGATGAGGAACCTTGGTTTGCTGACATTGCTAACTTCCTTGCATCACAGGTGTTACCAGCTCTCAAGGGAGGACAAGAGAAGAAGAGGTTCCTTCATGAAGCAAGGAAATTCATCTGGGATGACCCCACACTTTACAGAACCTGTGCTGACGGCTTGCTAAGGAAGTGTGTTTCAGCTGCTGAAGCGAAGTCTGTGCTGCATCACTGTCACACAGCTCCTTATGGTGGACACTTTGGTGGCCAAAGAACAGCTGCGAAGGTATTTCAGAGTGGCTACTATTGGCCAACGATCTTCAAGGATGCCCACAACTATGCCCACAGCTGCGATGAATGCCAAAGAACAGGTAACCTCAGTCGAAAGGATGAGATGCCTCTCACCTACATCTTAGAGTTGGAGCTCTTTGATGTGTGGGGCATTGACTTCATGGGGCCATTTCCTCCATCCTCAGGTAACCTTTACATTTTGGTGGCAGTAGACTACGTATCCAAGTGGGTAGAGGCCATAGCATGTCCCAATAATGATGCTAAAACAGTTATAAAATTCTTGCATAGGCACATTTTTACTAGGTTTGGGACACCTCGGGCTGTCATTAGTGATGAGGGGACACATTTCATTAATAAGGCCATGGAGAGAGTGTTGGCTAAGTATAACATTAGACATAGAGTAGCCACTCCCTATCACCCACACTCGAATGGACAGGCTGAAATTTCGAATAGGGAGATTAAGAACATCCTAGAAAAAGTGGTCAAACCGAATAGGAAAGACTGGTCCTTTAAGCTTGAGGATGCACTTTGGGCATATAGGACAGCATATAAGACACCTCTAGGTATGTCTCCTTACAGGCTTGTATATGGTAAAGCTTGTCATCTTCCATTTGAGTTAGAAATTAAGGCATTTTGGGCACTAAAGGAGTTGAATTATTGCGTGACTGATGCGGGAACGTTGCGGTCTTTGCAATTACATGAGCTTGATGAGCTTAGGCAAATGTCTTATGAAAATGCCAAAATGTATAAGGAAAAGACCAAGATTTGGCACGATAGTAGACTTAGAGTTAAGGACTTTAAGAAGGGTCAACTTGTTTTGTTGTTTAACTCACGGTTGAAACTATTTCCAGGGAAACTTAAGTCTAGGTGGTCAGGTCCATTTGTGATTACTAATGTGTTTGTTCATGGTGCCATAGAGATAAAGAACTTGCAGCAAGGCCAACCATTCATGGTTAATGGTGCAAGATTGAAGCACTACTATGAGGAAGGAGATGTGAAGACTCTCTCGGCCTTCCTCTTGACTGAAGCGTGACAACGAGAACGAGAGAGGACGAGTGATTGCTGTGCTCGTCAACATAAGGCTCATGCCTTAGTTTATTTTTTGCGATTTTCCGGTTATCGTTTGTGTGTTTTGTTGTATGATTTTAATTACGAATTTGATGTTGTTTTTATTTCTTTTTGTAGGGAATCGAAAGAGGGAATCAAGGAGAGTAACTCCAGCTTTAAAAATCAAGAAAAGATTGAGCCAAATAAAAGATACGGATGAGCAAAGATTGACATTTAGATGAAAAAATCCCTAAAATTGCGCTGGATTTGCAGGATCCGCAAAAAAAAAAAAAAAATATAGCCGTTGGGATTTATCCGTTTCCTTTATATCCGTTAGAAGGCGCTCGATCGATACGATTCTCCCACTCTCTGAATTCCAAGAAAGCTGCGATTCTCTTCATCTTTGATTCTTCTCTCCAAATCTCCAAGATTCAACAATGGTGTTCACAAGGGCTGAAAGATCTGCAGCCAAGAAGAGGGCTGACGACGCTGAAACGGCTGCGAGAGACGCACTGCTGGCCTTGGCTGAGGCTGACGCTGCGCGAACTGAGCGCCTTCCCAAACTTCCGATTCGCAAGAAGAAGTGGAAGGTCGTCACTGAGATCCCTGCTGGACCCTCTAAACCAGCAGGCACACCCAAGAAGCGTAGGTGGAGTTTAGCGGTGGCCGCTGAACCGAGCAAAGAAAAGACTCCCTCTGTGGAGAGTCAAGAAACTGATCGTGTGTCCCACGATTCAGCCAAGAGGAGTGTCTCGCCACCTGCACCACCAGCGCACAGCTCTTCTCCATCACCGCCAGCGCAGAGCCCTGAGCAGCCGTCTTCACCACTGAGTTCTGCACAGACACCTTCAGCAGAGCAAACAACCACGCCGTCGCACACTTCCCCACGGCCTGACCCTGAATTCCCATATGGGGAGTACCAAGAATCAACGCAGGGCAGTGGGGAAGGTGAGGAAGAAGAGGTTTTCTCTCCGGTGAGGGAATCCAATCCTGAGAGTCCTGTGCAGAAGGATGATTCCATGGAAGAGACGTTGGGGGCGTGCCTTCAGCAGATCGCCATCGAGGCGAAGCTCAAGAAGAAGAAGGCCAAGATTCTCAAGGCCAAGCGATCCAAGAAGCTGAAGAAGAAGAAGGCCAAGAAGGCGCCTTCGTCAGAAAAAGAGAGCACTGAGCCATCGCTCAAAAGACTCAAAGTTGAGGCTGCAGAGTCAGCCAAGCCAGCAGACAAAGGGAAGGCCAAGCTTTACCCTGAAGACGAACCTCAGTCAGTGAGGTATGTGTCCTCTGACGCTGAGTCCAGAGGCGTTGAGCTGAGGAAGAGGGAGTTGCTGCACGAGAAAGGCTTCCTCGACAGACCTGCTGACCTGCCGCAGTTCTTGCGCGCAGGAATCATAAATCATAGCTGGGAGGAGTTGTGCAGGCCACCCAATCCAGCTTATACGAGTATGGTATACGACTTCTACGCTAACCTGCGAAACTCTGAGGAGGGGCTTTCTGTGGTGAGGGGAGTAGAGGTGGACTACTCAGCAAAAGCCATCAACGAAGCTTATGGCCTCAAGGGCCAAAGACATACTGACTATGCGAGGATCGTTGATGAGCCTACTGAGGCAGTGCTGGAGGAGGCCATTCGAACCATTGGCCAGCCTGAAGCAGCGTGGACTGTATCACGCAATGGGAGGCACACCCTCATGAGTGCCAACCTTACAGCAAAGGCAGCTGTATGGTTTGCCTTTGTAAGGAGGAAGCTGTCCCCTGTGACCCATGAGACGACCATCAACCAGAGCAGATCGCTGCTGGTCTATGCCATTATGCGAGGTCTCACGGTCGACGTGGGGGAAATCATGTCAGCCGCCATTGCTGAGTGCGCCAAGAAAGGTAAGGGACCACTGTTTTTCCCTAACACCATAACTAAACTATGTCTGCTTGCAGGAGTTCCCATTGAGCGGATGGAGCAGCAGATGGCTTACACGGGCCACTTGGAGCTGCCTGCTGGCTTGAGGCTGAAGAGGAAGGGGAATATGGAGTTCGAACTGGATAGGTTGGCTGCTGATCAGTCACTATCCATGGCGTGCCTGATGGATATGCAAAGGAGGATGGCTCAATGGGCCACTTACGCGCAGGCACGGGACAAGGAGGTTGCAGATCAACTTGGGTGCATCTTCCCTGACTTCCCCACAAACCTCCTGACTCCATGGGTGCCGCCACGACCACGACAACCTGATGAGGATGAAGACATTTGAGTGCTGGTTTGAATTGCACTGAAGGGAGTATTGCTGTTCCCTTAGATTAGATAAAAAAAAAAAAAATCTGCTTTCTGATAAACCATGTGAATTATGCTGTTTTTAGTACAATTTTGATCTGTTTTAGATGCTTAGTTTTATGTTTTTAATACAAATTTGCTTAGTATAGCCTGTTGTTAGCTGATTAGGTAGGTTAGTTTAGTTTTATTTTTAGAGAGCTTGAATGACTGGAAAAAGCATGTTTAGGGGCCTTAATCACTGTTCTATCTGCCCTGATCTGATTGCGAAATAATTGCGGTACCCGCAATTTTTATGACTGAAAGCATGTTTTGGACTGTCTGTTAGCTAGGCTGTGATCTGTTTAAATTCTATCTTTTGCTGCTGTCATGACTACCTTATATAGCTTGTCTTAAAGCATGCTGGATGAGTGTCATAGGACACCCTTTGATAGTTTAAATTAACCTCTAAAAAGCTCAGCATGCATAGCTGTAAGTCCTTGCCTGTCTGTTTTTTTTTCAGTTTTCTGCTGCTGTGATATTTTCTTTTAAAATGTTCTGTCTATGCCAAGGGTGTTTAGATTCTCTTAGTTTTACCTTAGACTAGATGCTTCTAGGATAGTTTGGGGGTGGGCCACCTCAGACACTCATTGGGGACAATGAGTAGTTGAAGTTTGGGGGAGGCCACCCTAGGCCTAGGAACATTCCTCTCTCCCTTAAAACATAAGCATTCTTCTTCTCCTTGACAAAAATAATGAATTGAAAAGAAAAAAAAAATGAAAAATAGAATAAAGAGGGGAGTCTTTCTCAGGTTGCTGAGTAATCAGTGCCAAGTGTGTAACCCACAAGTGGCATTGCATCAAAAGGCAGCCAAAGGAGAGGCTCCACCAAAGTAAAAAAAAAAAAAAAAAAAAAAAGTAGGAAAGAAGAATGTATACCTAGGAGTTGCAACTTTGTGGCTTAGATGTCCTGTTTAAAAAGAACTCTGATCCTCAAATTAGCTAAGCACAAAGTTGTAACTTGTAGGGTTGTTTAGGGAGATGAATGTCTATCCAATGTAGTGATGCCAGGGTTTAGGTTGTTCTCTAAAAGTACCACTGTCACCGTTAATACTAAGACTGGCATGACTCTAAGGAATCCTAGACAATTTAAAAATAAAGCTAGAAGCATGTACTGAGTCTGAGGTAAAGCTAGGCAGAATTTGAAACCTCAGGGATAGTGGCATGATATGACAAAAGCAAATAGATCAGTTGTAGGGAGTTAATGAAAACAGAAGGAGTGTTAGGCAGGCAAAGTCAGAAGAAGCTAGATAAGAGGGTAGTTTTAAGCTTAGAAGTGTGTCACAGGACAGCAGTGCTAGAGATAGGGATATAGGGGAGTTAGTAAGTAGTTAAAGAAGAAGAAACAGCAGCCTAGGAAAGTCCTTAGATTGCTCGAGGACAAGCAAAACCTTAAGTTTGGGGGTGTGTTACGTCTCCAAAAGTGACCTTTTTAGGACTTAATTATCTTAGAAAGATGTTCACTCTTAGGTGTTTTTGATAGCATTTAGCCTAAACCTATGCTTAAATATGAGAATTAGAAGAAGGTAGCTAAATTAGGACTTAAGTACAATAGGAAAGAAAAGGGTTGAAAACCGAAGGAAAAGAATGAAAAACAAGCATTGCGATAGCATTGCGGAAACATTGCGGACACCGCAATGTTTCAAGTGAAAACCAAAAGTTGACTGATCTTTTTCTGTTAATTTCCGTGATTTCAGGGATTCGTTCTTTCTCCTCCATCCATTCTGAAGTACGACGTTGAAGATTGATGGTTCTCCTTGGCCCAAATGCACCTGCAGATTACTATAAATAGGGGTCAAAGTCGAGGGTTCAATCATCATCCGAAAGCGTAAAAGTCTTCTCGCAGTCCATCTTTTCTCCTGTCTTCCTCTGCCGTCTGCTGGTTTGCGAAGCTCAGCTGTTGGAATCGATAATCTGATAGGAAGGAGAGGAGATTCTTCTTCTCTCCCGATTGGATTCATCCAAGCAAGGCTGACCTTTCTCATCCTTCATTCGAGGCGGCTGCAACGAGACTTTCGAGCTTGTTTTATTGCTTTCTGTTCTTCATTTCCATTTTTCAACTCTGTCTTGTTGTTATTTCTGTTCTTGTGGCTAATTTAGTTCATTTCGTTGTGTTCTGTCTTCCTGTTCTTTACTTTAAGTATCTCTTATGTTCATTCAAACAATCAATTAATCAAACATAAAGTTCAGTATTTCACAGTCTCTCGCCTTTGCATTCTACTGTTTTCCCTTGCTGTTTTAAGCACATTTTCCTTCTAAGCATGTTTATTTTATCCTTTAGTTCTGTTCTCCTTATATCCATGAGTAACTAAGTCACTTAGGGGCGTGCTAATGACAACACTATAGGCTAAAAAACGTGAATCAAGCATATAGGATAGCTCTCGAAGGATTGATTGTATGTAAGCTTCATCCCACGGGCAATTTCGATTGGCCATCCATTTTGTCCAAAGAACTCCTAACCTCTGGAAGGAGTAAGAGTTCAGAGTCATACCATCATGCTAGCCTTTCAAGGTAACCAGGAAACGACCTAGGAATAGGCGTTTCCCTAGTACAAACCATATCTTTCTGCTTTAACAAGATGCTTAAGACCTTACTTTGAGTTGAGTAAACTGAAGAATCTAATGCATGGAATCGGACGATACATGAGATTGAGATAGTTTGATGCATAGTGAGTAGATCCAGTGTTTGAGAATCGTATAAAAATGCCTATAGGATAGTCATTAGTAGCCCTTAATTCACCCATTTACACACTTTCGCTGCTATTTAATTGCGGTAGAATTGCTGTCTCCGCAATTCTGCTTAAGTTACAATTCTGTCTAGCTGTTTTTGTCTTCATTTATTAATCTCGTCTCTTTTCATTTGAGCTTAGCTTTAACTTGTTCTCGTTTATGTTACTACCCTTTACACATTCAACAAAAATTAGATAATTAAAAACCAATTTTACCCCATCAAATCCACCCCTTCTTTCTTAACAAAACACTTCGCGAATAGCTCAAAATAAATCTCTGTGGGAAAACGAATGAAATATACTTACTACTTGCTATAAGATCATGTATGCTTGCATGTTCTGAGTGCTCTATCTCTTTTATTGCCTAATTATTCCAACACATTGAGCACGCAACAGCTACTCATGGCATTGAGTGCGTCCTTGTCTTGAGCTCTAGTTGGCTCAACTGGATCATCTGACCACCTACAGTGAGATGCTGAGATCTTCTCCAAGATCTCATAGGCTTCGTTATAACTCTTGGACAGCATGGAACCTCCAGCAGATGAATTTAACACTTGTCTTGTGCTGGGGTTGCATCCTTTGAAAAAGACCTCTATTTGAATACACCATGGGATGCCATGGTGTGGACATTTAAGAAGAAGGTCCTTGAACCTTGTCCAAGCTTCGTGAAGGGACTCATTTTCAGCTTGTTTGAACTTGATTATATCATCACGAAAGGTAGAATTCCTATCAGGTGGGAAATATTTAACTAGGAATTTCTCTGCCAAGTCTGTCCAATTGAGGACTGATCCAGAGGGTAATGAGTTTAACCACGTCTTTGCTTTGTCCCTCAAAGAGTAAGGGAAGAGGTAGAGCCTCAAGGCTTCTTGGGAAACTCCAGGGATGATAAAGGTATCACTAACTCCTAGGAAGTTTCTAAGATGGTTGTGGGGGTCCTCATTTTCCACTCCAAAGAATTGTCCCACAGTGGACAACATTTGGAACATCACTGGCTTTAACTCGAATGAGTTGGCAGTAATTTCAGAGCGGATTATGCTGGGGTTCAGCTCCCCAGGCATAGGTACTAGGTATGAGAGAATGGCACTATCCTTATCATTCGCTATTTCGATGGGATTGCGAGTGACAGGCACCGGATTTGGAACTAATCTATCCATTTCTTCTTGATAGAATTGCGGAGGAATTGCGGTTCCCGCAATTATTGGAGGTATAGAGGGTTGGTCAAAGAGACGTTTCTTGGCTCTATTTCTGGCTCTAAATAATCTCTCAGGCTCAGGATTGAACTCTAGATCACTACTTGAAGGCTCATTCATAAACTAACCCAATGGTACCTGTAAAAGAAATGAAAATAGATCAGCTTCAAAAGATAATAAACTTGGTGTTTCAAACTTAACAAACTTCGTTTTCACTAAACTAAATCCCCGGCATTGGCGCCAAAAACTTGTTACGTGCTCAATGTGTGAAATAAATAGCAATAAGAGAGAGAGAGCACTCAGAACATGCAAGCATACATGATCTTGTAGCAAGTAGTAAGTATTTTTTCATTCGTCTACCCACAGAGATTTATTATTAGCTACTCGTGAAGTGTATTGTTAGGCAAGAATGGGTGGATTTGATGGGGTAGAAATGGTTTTAAGTTGTCTAATTTCTAAGGAATATGTAAAGGGTAGCAACATAAATAAGTGCAAGTCAATGGTAAACTCAAATGAAAAGAGAAGAGATTAATAAATGAAGAGGAAAATAGCTAAACAGAATTTTTAACTTAGCAGAATTGCGAGAACAGCAATTCTACCGCAATGTTACTAACAGCGAAAGTGTGTAAAATGAAGAAGCAAGGGCTACTAACGACTCCTCTATAGGCATTTTCACACGATTCTCAAGCATTGGATCAACTCACTATGCATCAAACTAACTCAATCTCATGTATCTTCCGATTTCATGCATTAGATTCTTTAGTTTACTCATGTCCAAGTAAGGTCTTAAGCATCTTGTTAAAGCAGAAAGTTATGGTTTGTACTAGGAAAACGCCTATTCCTAGGTCGTTTTCTGGCTACCTTGAGAGGCTAGCATGAGTGTATGACTCTGAACTCTTACTCCTTCCAGAGGTTAGGAGTTCTTTGGACAAAATGGATGGCCAATCGAAATTGCCCGTGGGATGAAGCTTACATACAATCAATGCATTCGAGAGCTATCCTACATGCTTGGTTCACGTTTTTTAGCCTATAGTGTTGTCATTAGCATGCCCCTATGTGACTTAGTTACTCATGGATATAGAAAGAACAGAATTATTAGATAAAATAGGCATGCTCAGAAGAAGAATAAACTTAAAGCAGCAAGGAAAAACAGTAGGCAGCAAAGACAAGAAACTGTGAAATAATGAATAGTGCTTTGATTAATCGATTGTTTGAATGAACAAAAGGAAACTTAAAGTGAATAACATAAAGACAGAAAGCAACGAAATGAAATGGACTACTAATGGAAAAGAAATAACAACAAAACAGTGCTGGAAATGAAAAGTAGAAGACAAAAAACAGTAAGTGAGCTGGAACGCCTCGGCTAAAAGGATGGAAAGGCAAGCCTTGCTTGGATGAATCCAATCGGGAGAGAAGATGAATCTTCTCTCCTTCCTATCAGATTGTCGACTCCAACAGCTGAACCTCTCAAACCAACAGACGGAGAAGAGAATGAATGGGAAAGACTGCGCTGCGAAAAGACTTCCACGCTTTCGGATGATGATCAAACCCTCTACTTTGACCCCCTTTTATAGTAATCTGCAGGTGCGTTTGGGCCAAGGAGAACCATCCATCCTCAACGTCATACTTCAAAATGGATGGAGGAGAAAGAACGAATCCCTGAAATAACGGAACATAACAGAAAAAGATCAGCCAACTTACGGATTTCACTTAAAACATTGCTGTTTTAGCAATGTTTTCGCAATGCTGCCGCAATACACTTTTTTCATTCTTTTAACTTCGTTTTCTATTCTTTTTCTCTCCTTTTGCATACAAGTCCTAATTTAGCTACCCTCTTCTAATTCTCATATTTAAGCATAGGTTCAAGCTAAATCCTATCAAAAACACCTAAGAGTGTACATCTTTCTATGGAAAATAAGTCCTAAAAAGGTCACTTTTGGAGACGTAACAACAAACTTCGCATTTTTGTCTATTATCAATGTTAAAGTTAGGCAATAGTCCTAAAGTTATCATTCTTTGTAAGGAACGATAATTGACATGCCCCAACCTAGAATGCCATACACCACACAACTCAACAATATAAGCAGAAGAGTTGTTGTTATTATTGTTCTTGGGCATTTGTGCCAATACATTCAGCTTGAACATGCCATCATTCAGATAACCCTTTCCTACATACATACCCCCCTTAGTCAGAATAAACTTATCTGACTCAAATACAAGTTTGAACCCATTTTTATTAAGTAGAGTTCCTGACACGAGGTTCTTTCGAATCTCTGGCACATGCCACACATCATTGAGGGTAAGTATCTTTCCATAAGTCCATTTCAGTACGATTTTCCCTTTACCTTCCACAGAGGCAGTTGAAGCATTTCCCATGTATAGCTTATCGCCACCATCTATCTTCTCATATGTAGTGAACAATGACTTGTCCTTACAAATGTGCCTAGTAGCACGAATATCTATCCACCAACCTTTGGTGTCAGAAGCCATGTGTACCTCAGAGATGACAACAACAAGATCTTCATATTCCACGACATTGGCTTGATTGTTGGAGTTTGGTCCCTTCCTCTGTCTACATGCAGCACCAGTATGACCAATTTTACCACAAACCCAATAGTTTC
This sequence comes from Herpetospermum pedunculosum, assembly GCA_028017165.1. Lineage (NCBI taxonomy): Eukaryota > Viridiplantae > Streptophyta > Magnoliopsida > Cucurbitales > Cucurbitaceae > Herpetospermum > Herpetospermum pedunculosum. The sequence continues at coordinate 29,839,537 of CM051527.1, read as the reverse complement.
CAAGAATGCGTTTGTTAACATCATTCTTTGGCCCAAGATTCACATTCTTCTTCTTGAAGTGTCGCTTCTTGGGTGCACGCCTTGGTGCTTCTGCAACATGAACATTTTCTTCAACTTTCAGTGGAACTTTGTCTCCTTTTCTGTTGTCTTCTTCTATGCGGAGTTTTACCGCAACATTCTTCATGGACAACTCCTTTCGCTTGTGTTTGAGATAACATTTGAAATCCTTCCAGGAAGGAGGCAATTTCTCAATCACAGCTGCAACTTGGAATGATTCACTGATACTCATTCCTTCACTTTGCAAATCACTAATGATAATTTGCAATTCTTCCATCTGATTGACTACCAATGTGGCAGCAATCATCTTGTACTCTAATAATTTTCCAACAAGGAATTTCTTAGTACCAACATCTTCCAGCTTGTACTTCTTGTCTAATGCCTCCCACAAAAGCCTTGTAGAATTGAAGGCATTGCAGTAAACATTATTCAAGGTGTCCTCAAGACCACTCAAAATATAATTACGACACAAGAAATCCGAATGGATCCATGCCTGCTTGGCAACTTCAGTTTCAGGAGTGACAGTGTCTGGAGGAGTAACAGGGCACTCTTATTTCAAGATATGAGCATGGTTCAGCGTGGTGAGGTAGAAAATCATCTTTTGCTGCCATCTTTTGAAGTTTTCTCCCTTGAACTTCTCTGGTTTTTCAGCATGAGTTTTGATCATTGTTGATCCCATCACGGTAGGAATAGTACAGCAGTGGATGAACTCGCAGCCATCAGTTCAACAAATCAATTGTCTTCAGAATGTTGGAAATAAGCTGTATTTATGAACTGAGAAACACAAGCACACAGATTACACCGTAACAAGATACAAAATTACAGAATATGTATAAGGATAGAAATACAGTAGCAATAACTACTTATAATTATAACTTTTGATAATCTTGATGGAGATGAAAAACAAAGTCGAGGCACGCTTATAAAGCGTTGTCCTGAAGACAATTGTATGCTCTGCACAGGTTGCAAGCAGACTACAACGATCGTCTTAGCAGGATTCAACAACTTGCTCCGATAGAACAGCAACTTGAACTACTCGAATCTGGCAGAACTCTTGAACACTTGCTCTCAACAAAACCAAGACACAAGAAAATAAAGGAAGAAGAAAACTCGAAAATTAGATGAAGCTTAGATGTTTTTGGGATATTCTTAAATGACGAATCCAACTACTATTTATAGTAGTGCAAATCGTAACTCTTACAAAAAAGAAACGCCTAACAATAATTGCATTGTAAATGTTAACGGTTACGAATGTTACAAATTTAATTTCATGAAATTAATTTGTATGTTACACCATTACAGTAATTACACTATGAAAGTTACAAATTCAATTCAAGAATTTAATTTGTAGGTTACACCCATAGTTAGAATATCAAGGGTTTCTAACCATTACTTTATTTCACAAAATACAATAAGTTCCAACACCTGCTCCACTTGCAAGAGTTAAAATCCATTGGCAGTCAACCTTATTGTCACAAGAGATAGGATCTCATTTGTTAAGGTCACCAGATCTTGTTATCCCGGACAAGGAAAAAAAGGTAATGTATTTTATCTTCTACAATAATATATGTTCTTTCCTACTAAATTTATAATCTTATTTTGTTTGATGATAAAAAGATACCAAAATGGATAACAAAAAGTCCAAAATGGTAATGGATTTATCGGCAATGACAATCATTCAAAGTTTTCTGGACTCTTTACGTTGTTTGTTGCATGAACTTGATCATATTAGGTCTGCAATTCAAATCAACGCACCTAAAGAAGTTTTCGGTATCCAACAAAAATCTCACATTATGCTTAAGGTCTTTGAGATTTTTGTCATATGCGTGAAATATCAAATGCTTGCATTGATGCATACATGATGTAAGTTAGGTGTATCTTATACAACATTATGTGTCGTTTAACTTGTTATTTGATTTCGCCTCACAATTGTTACATTTTATAGGTATTTTTACAAATTTATTGAAAGGACAAATACTTTTAGTATGTACTATCGGAACCAAAAATGAAATTGCAAAAACAACAATGACACCTCATCAACTAGTCGCCCAACTCAACCGAATTACACCTCACCCACCAAATAATCAATATATCAAAATCCCTAAACTATTTCAATCGGTTTCAAAATTGGTTCAATCCTCACCAATCACGCTTCAGCCTCTTGATAGCTAACACAAACGATAAATTGTAATCTCTCCTTCCCTAGTTGACCAATACACCAAATCCATTGGAGCCATGTTATTTACCTTCCTTTTTGAATCAACACAACAGACCTATTGGAATAAAATCTTCAGCATATTACTCGTTGGGCCTTTTCTTGTTACCATATATAGGTTTTCTTTCTTCTGTCAATATATATATATATATATATATCCCCTTGTTACCTCTCCAAATGAGTATTATTCAGGACCAGAATTACCTGAAATTCATGTAAATTCTTGAGCATTTTAGTTAGAAGTTAGCATAATGTGTGCTTAAAAGTGAGATTTTGTGAAATGATGCTAATTTAAGGCTTATTTGGAAAAGGAACGAAAAAGTATGCAAATTGGTGAAAAAACGACTAATTTATACCTTGCAGATGCATTGCTGGAATTTTGCGAAGCTCGCAATAGGATCAGAGGAAGAGAAGCTGGAAACAGAGCATTGCAACCCTCGCAATGCAACCACAATACCAGTCTTTGCTGCTGCACTTTTCAAGCCGTCAGTCTTCGGTTGTTGCGTTTTTCCAGTCGTCCACTCTCCCTGCTACTGCCACGTGTGAGGATTGTTACCTCAAGAAATTGGATGGTGATCCATGATTAGGGAGCAGCCTTTGAAGGCTATATAAAGAGAGCTAAATGGAGGATCAAATATTGAATTGAATCCCCTTCAATTCATTCCACACAAGACTTGGAGGTGGAGAATTCCGATAGTGAAGAAATCGAAGACGAAATCCTCTTCCCCCGTTTGTTGGATCGAAGAAACAAAGCCCTTGGCGTTGATAATTCGAGAGGAAGAAGAGAAGATCATCTTCTCTTCTGATTGAATTTATCCCCAAGATCAGCTTATCTTCCCCTTCATCCGAGGCGTTTCATGACTTGGAAGATCCTCACGCAATTTATTGCTTTCTTTTAAATGCTTTACGAATTAACTATTGTTTTTCTCTAAGTGTTGTTCTGAACCATTTACTGCTTTCTCCTTTGAATATTGCTTTTGGATCAACGTATGTTTGTTTACGAATTGTTATGAACTTTTCCTTTTTAAGAGTAATCAATTAGTTTTGTTGATTTCTTCAACTCATTGCCTTTCAATCAATAAATTTTGTTGAGTTCTTCATTTCATGAGTAATCAAGTAATCTTCTTAAGTTCTTCGAAGACCATGAGTAACTAACTAAAAAGAGGTTTGCTAAAGATGAATCTATAGGATAAGAGTATGTGAAATCAGCATGTAAAGAAGCATGAATGCATTGAATGAATGTGATCTTCATCCCATGGGCAATTTCGACCGGCCATCCATTTTGTCTAAAGAATTCCTAACCTCTGGAAGGAGTAAGAATTCAGAGTCGTTCATTCATGTTAGCCTTTCATGGTAACCAGAGAGTGGCCTAGGAATAGACATTCTCCTAGCACGTTTGTTAGCATGTGTGTGTAAATAGGTTTTAAGTCTTGCTTGGTGGTAGGAAGGATTTTTGAATGTCCTACTAAATTCAAGCTGTCGAGGCTTGCCAAAATACAATTTATAAACCCGAATGCACCGAGCAATTTGCAGCTTAGTGGTAACGGGGTCGATCCACAGGGAATTAAGAAATTTAATTCAACTAAGTCTAATTTGCTAATTCTAAAAAGTGTGTAAAAAGAATAATAAAATGTGATTGTGATTTGATTTGGGGGAAGGGAGCTCCTAGCGTGCAAAGCTAACGGAAAATTAAATGACAAGTGCAAAATTAAATGGTTGTGCTTAACTTCGAGTGATGGGATTAATCGTTATGGACGTTCGGTTCATCGATACAATTTAATTAGCTAATCATGCTTATGCACACAATTCATTTGGCTAATTGCTAGCTCAAATGACCCAAAGATATAATTAGACATGTGCAATTCTAATTGTACTTGGCCAATAATCCATTCAAGGTAGCGACCCCTAAATTGACCATAAGCCAGTAACGAGAACATTGTGACGGTTTAATCCTAAGACTAGCCCGATTTCTCTCTCGCCCTAAGCCTAACATGAAAACGTTAACTAATTCAGATTCCAACTGTCACTTTGGGTTGAATTACCTAGCCATGCTTAAGCCCGTGCTACCCAGCGATTTGGGCAATTATACGTCCCAATCATTAGCCCTCTATCATGCATAGGAATTAGGGAGTCAACCTAATTAAGCTACACATGCTAGAATTTGAATAAGAACAAGCAAGAGATGCAAGAAACATGCCAATTAGCTTCACATTTGCAAAGGGGCAAATCTCCCCAAACATCCATAATTCACAAACCAAAACTCGAAATTAAACACTAACCTTAGTTTAGCCTTCCATGGAGGATGAATAAATCAAACCCCCCATGGAAGAGCCTAGTACCATACAAAAGAGGAGAAGAAGAAGCTCAAAATCGTGCAACAATGGTGCAGACCCGAGAGGAAGAAGATGAAGAAAACTTAGAATGAAAATTGGGCAAAAATTAGGCGTTTTCACGCTTTCTGTCGTCGGAGCGTCTCGACGCTGGTGCCCTAAGTTGGCCGCGCGCGCGCGCGGGCGTCGAGACGCTTGGACAGCGTCTCGACGCTGTCGCGCGTCAATCTGGGAAAATCGTCGGGCAGGCGTCGAGACGCTCGGACAGCGTTGAGCGGGCATTGAGCGCGCGCGCTTGACGCTGGGGTGCGTCAAAGTTCGGAAGGCGGTCGGGGCGGCGTCGAGACGCTCGGCCAGCGTCGAGCAAGCGTCAAGCTAGCGTCTCGACGCTGCTGCTCATGCATGCATGCTCTCGGGTTTGTTTGCCAAAACTTGTCTTTCCAAGGTAATTTTTGCCATTTCTTTGATTCTTCAAGCCCTTTCACTCCCAATGCATCTATGAAGCTCTAAAACGTCGTTTTAAGCCCCGAAACGTGTCTTTGGGCTTCTCGAGCTCTCGACCATGAAATCACCTAGAAGAAGGCATTTTAATCAATACTTAGCATGGTTCTAGCCAATATTAGGGACATAATAATAACTCTATTTTGGAGCTATCACTTGGATATGAGTAAACTAAAGATCTAATGCATGTAATCGAAAGATTTATGAGACCTAGCTAAGACGATGCATGATATGTTAATTTGCTGCTGAATGATGATAGATAAATGCCTATAGAGGACTCTTAAGCCAACCTTGTCATCTTTATTTTAGCTTTTAATCGTTGTTAGTGTATTGCGAGAACCGCAATAGCACTTTCTGCCTTTACCTTTGTCTTTTATTGACATTTTAATCCATTGCGAATCCATTGCGAAATTATTGTGAGACCCGCAATACTAGTTTTCCACATTATAGCTTCCTCAACTTCGTTTGCTTCGTGTTTATTTTTGCATTCTTCTTGCATCTTTTATAATTTTGTGGAACAAAAATCCATTCAATTCAAGTTACCTTATCTAATTTAACACACACCAAATCGCTAGTCACTCAACTCAAAATACACCTGTATTTACGAACCACAACAAGCATGGATCGACCAGTTGAAGAACCAACATGTTATCCTTCCACTGAAGGGAGCCAGAGGTGACGCTGCTCTGTGAAGCCAGACTCACGCGATTCCCTCGACATTTAGAGCCACACCGACCTGTGCGTTGGCTCAGACCGCTATGCCCAACTCCCAACTTGAAATAGACAGGCCAGTGGATCCCTTCCAAAGCCCGACCGACCACAAAGAACAAATCTCCAACCACTTTAACGTCCCCACTTGGGTTACAAGCATGCGTTGCAATGCTCGACGATTGTGCTTTCTCCTCCATTGATACATATGGAACAATGAAGTTTCCATTTCTTCCAATGTGGGACAATATGAGATTCAAAATGGGAGTCTTCTCCTATGGAACTCACCCCCTATTTAAGCTTTTTTTCTCTTCTTCATATCGAATTACCGAATAAAATGTAAGTGAAGTACATCTTAATCTACGCAGACATAAAATGCAAATTTTTCACGAGAAAAAAGAGGAACGAAGAACATATCCTTCATTTCCTGTAAAGCACTCAAGATAAAACCCATCAATCATTTTATACCATGCAAGTTGATCACCTCGATTTTCTAAAGTATAAAATTTAAAATAATCCGTTCATTTCACTTTGATAGATTTTATTTATTCAGTTTAGTTTGACATTGTAAGCTCTTGTCAATTCAGGTATGTTGGCGGCATTGTTATTTATTATTTGAAAAAAACACTAGTTCCAATTTCTATTTTTTAGTTTCTTCAAATTGATATGTTGGATCAAACATCAATTTCCATTATAAACTCATTCGACTATAATAACTTGCACCATATAAATGCAAGCGGATATGTAGATTACTATCTGGACGCTTGAACAAAAGTTTTAAGTTATGTTTAAATCACTGGATCTGGAGCTCTTGGCCGCTAATTTAAATGAATTATGACATGACAAAAGTGTATTTGATGACATTTAATTGGTGAAGTCTGATTTAGTTTTATATCTCCAAAACCTTTATTCTAAATAAAAATTTCAAACTTCAAACAAAATGTGATTTGAATCAAAGGTGAACCAAAGAGATTTACGAGGGACGAAATTTTAGCACGTCCTTATGGGCATCGTCATAAATGAATACCAAAGAAACTTCTCTCATAAAGACAAAACGTGAAAACAAACTCCATTTAATACGAAATAAATTTACACACCATTGAAAAATGCTGAAAATAATAAAACCTAAGCTTCACATGGAAACATATACAATAGAAATGAAAAAAAGTACAAAACACTAGACGCTCGACAATTCGTCCTCATTTTTACGGGGCAACCCCAGACTTTCGATAAAGGAGATGGAGAGGTTTGGAATTTAAGAGGAGATGTTTAGTAAATTCAAATTTCATAAATATTACTATACAATGAGCTTATAAGATAAGATTCCTTTTCACAATTTTTTGTTGACTGGTCAACATCTGTGTTGTGGCAACGTTTTTAAATTATCTCAAAAAGTGGTTATCAGGTCGAGGGCTTCATGGTGGGAACGAGTGGGCCAAAAAGTGGTTATCAGGTCGAGGGCTTCATGGTGGGAACGAGTGGGCCTTTGAAGAACTAACCTATTATCATTCCACTGATAGGAGCCGAAGGTGATGCTGCCTGTGAAGCCAGTATCATCCGATTCTCTCGACATCTAGAGGCACACCGACCTGTGCGTTGGCTCAGACCGCTATGCCCAACTCCCAACTTGAAATGGAAAGGCCAGTGGATCCCTTCTAAAGCCCGACCGACCACAAAGAACCAATCTCCAACCACTTTGACATCCCCACTTGGGTTACAAGCATGCGTTGCCATGCTCGACGATTGTGCTTTCTCCTCCATTGATACATATGGAACAATGAAGTTTCTATTTCTTCCAATGTGGGACAATATGAGATTCAAAATGGGAGTCTTCTCCTATGGAACTCACCCCCTATTTAAGCTTTTTTTCTCTTCTTCATATCGAATTACCGAATAAAATGGAAGTGAAGTACATCTTAATCTACGCAGACATAAGTTGCAAATTTTTCACGAGAAAAAAGAGGAACGAAGAACATATCCTTCATTTCCTGTAAAGCACTCACGATAAAACACATCAATCATTTTATACCATGCAAGTTGATCACCTCGATTTTCTAAAGTATAAAATTTAAAATAATCCGTTAATTTCACTTTGATAGATTTTATTTATTCAGTTTAGTTTGACATTATAAGGTCTTGTCAATTCAGGTACGTTGGCGGCATTGTTATTTATTATTTGAAAAAAAAAACTAGTTCCAATTTCTATTTTTTAGTTTCTTCAAATTGATATGTTGGATCAAACATCAATTTCCATTATAAACTCATTCGACTGTAATAACTTGCACCATATAAATGCAAGCGGATATGTAGATTATTATCTGGACGCTTGAACAAAAGTTTTAAGTTATGTTTAAATCACTGGATCTGGAGCTCTTGGCCGCTAATTTAAATGAATTATGACATGACAAAAGTGTATTAGATGACATTTAATTGGTGAAATCTGATTTAGTTTTATATCTCCAAAACCTTTATTCTAAATAAAAATTTCAAACGTCAAACAAAATGTGATTTGAATCAAAGGTGAACCAAAGAGATTTACGAGGGACGAAATTTTAGCACGTCCTTTTGGGCATCGTCATAAATGAATACCAAAGAAACTTCTCTAATAAACACAAAACGTGAAAACAAACTCCATTTAATACGAAATAAATTTACACACCATTGAAAAATGCTGAAAATAATAAAACCTAAGCTTCACATGGAAACATATACAATAGAAATGAACAAGAGTACAAAACACTAGACGCTCGACAATATGTCCTCGTTTTTACGAGGCAACCCCAGACTTTCGATAAGGGAGATGGAGAGGTTTGGAATTTAAGAGGAGATGTTTAGTAAATTCAAATTTCATAAATATTACTATACAATGAGCTTATAAGATAAGATTTCTTTTCACAATTTTTTGTTGACCGGTCAACATCTGTGTTGTGGCAACGTTTTTAAATTATCTCAAAAAGTGGTTGTCGGTTCGACGGCTTCATGGTGGGCACGAGTGGGCCTTTGAAGAACCAACCTGTTATCCTTCCATTGATAGGAGTCGGAGGTGACGCTGCTCTGCGAAGCCAGCCTCACGCGATTCCCTCGACATCTAGAGGCAAAACATATACAATAGAAATGAAAAAGAGTACAAAACACTAGACGCTCGACAATTCGTCCTCGTTTTTACGGGGCAACCCCAGACTTTGGATAAGGGAGATGGAGAGCTTTGGAATTTAAGAGGAGATGTTTAGTAAATTCTTTTTAAATTATCTCAAAAAGTGGTTGTCGGGTCGAGGGCTTCATGGTGGGCACTGATAGGAGCCGGAGGTGACGCTGCTCTGTGAAGCCAGCCTCACGCGATTCCCTCGACATCTAGAGGCACACCGACCTGTGCGTTGGCTCAAACCGCTATGCACAACTCCCAACTTGAAATGGACAGGCCAATGGATCCCTTCTAAAGCCCGACCGACCAGAAAGAACCAATCTTCAACCACTTTGACGTCCCCACTTGGGTTACAAGCATGCGTTGCTATGCTCGACGATTATGCTTTCTCCTCCATTGATACATATGGAACAATGAAGTTTCCATTTCTTCCAATGTGGGACAATATGAGATTCAAAATGGGAGTCTTCTCCTATGGAACTCACCCCTTATTTAAGCTTTTTTTCTCTTCTACATATCAAATTACCGAATAAAATGGAAGTGAAGTAAATCTTAATCTACGCAGACATAAGTTGCAAATTTTTTACCAGAAAAAAGAGGAACAAAGAACATATCCTTCATTTCCTGTAAAGCACTCACGATAAAACCCATCAATCATTTTATACCATGCAAGTTGATCACCTCGATTTTCTAAAGTATAAAATTTAAAATAATCCGTTAATTTCACTTTGATAGATTTTATTTATTCAGTTTAGTTTGACATTGTAAGCTCTTGTAAATTCAGGTACGTTGGCGGCATTGTTATTTATTATTTAAAAAAAAAACTAGTTCCAATTTCGATTTTTTAGTTTCTTCAAATTGATATGTTGTATGACATGACAAAAGTGTATTAGATGACACCGCTATGCACAACTCCCAACTTGAAATGGACAGGCCAGTGGATCCCTTCTAAAGCCCGACCGACCACAAAGAACCAATCTCCAACCACTTTAACGTCCCCACTTGGGTTACAAGCATGCGTTGCCATGCCCGACGATTGTCCTTTCTCCTCCATTGGTACATATGGAACAATGAAGTTTCCATTTCTTCCAATGTGGGACAATATGAGATTCAAAATATGAGTCTTCTCCTATGGAACTGTTGCGTGCTCAATGTTTAAAAGAAATATGCAATAAGAGAGCACTCAGAACATGCAAGCATACATGATCTTGTAGCAAGTACTAAGTATTTTTTCATTCGTTTTCCCACAGAGATTTATTCTTAGTTACTCGCGAAGTGTATTGTTAAGCAAGAATGGGTGGATTTGATGGAGTAGATTTGGTTTTAAATTGCCTAATTACTAAGGAATAAGTAAAGGGTAGCAACATAAACAAGTGCAAGTCAATGATAAACTCAAGCGTAAAGAGAAGAGATTGATAAATGAAGAGAAAAATAGCTAAAACAGAATTTTTAACAAAAAGAATTGCGAGAATAGCAATTATACCGCAATGTTACTAACAGCGAAAGTGTGTAAAATGTGGAAACAAGGGCTACTAATGACTCCTCTATTGGCTTTTTCACACGATTCTCAAGCATTAGATCAACTCACTATGCATCAAACTAACTCATTCTCATGTATCTTCCGATTTCATGCATTCGATTCTTTAGTTTACTCATGTCCAAGTAAGGTCTTAAGCATCTTGTTAAAACAGTAAGTTGTGATTTGTACTAGGAAAACGCCTATTCCTAGGTCGTTTTCTGGCTACCTTGAGAGGCTAGCATGAGTGTATGACTCTGAACTCTTACTCCTTCCAGAGGTTAGGAGTTCTTTGGACAAAATGGATGGCCAATCGAAATTGCCCGTGGAATGAAGCTTACATACAATCAATGCATTCGAGAGCTATCCTACATGCTTTAGTCACGTGTTTTAGCCTATAGCCTTGTCATTAGCATGCCCCTATGTGACTTAGTTACTCATGGACGTAGATAGAATAGAAAGAATGGATGAAGAAGACATGCTTAGAAGAAGATTAAAGACGAAACAGAAGCTAAAGGCAGTAACAGAGAAGAATAAAGAGATTGTGAAATGATGAATTGTGCGTTGATTAATCAATTGTTCGAACGAAACAAATGAAGACTTAGAGTTACTAAAGTAAAGACAGAGAATAACGAAATGAATTAAAGTAGAGAATGGAAGAGAAATAACAACAATCGGTACTGAAAACAGGAAACTAAAACAGAAAGCTGTAAGCTGTGCGTGGTCTTCTCGATTGCGAACGCCTCGGCTGAATAGAGAGAAAGGCGAGCCTTGCTTGGATGAATCCAATCAGGAAAGAAGATGAATCTTCTCTCCTTCCTATCAGATTGTCGACTCCAAAAGCTGAACCTTTCAAACCAACAGACGGAAAAAAGAATAATGGTGGAAGAAGCTGCGTTGAACTGAGAAGTCTACGCTTTTCGGATGATGTTTCACCCTCCACTTTGACCTCCTTTTATAGTATTCTGCAGGTGCGATTGGGCCAAGGAGAACCATCCATTCTCAACGCCGTACTTCTACGTGGTTGGAGGAGAAAGAACAAATCCCTGAAATATCGGATCACAACAGAAAAAGGTTAGCCAACTTACGGATTTCACTTGAAACATTGCGGTTTTAGCAATGTTTCCGCAATGCTTCCGCAATGCACAGTTTTCATTCTTTTAACTTCGTTTTTCATTTCTTTTCTTTCCTTTTGCATACAAGTCCTAATTTAGCTTCCTTCTTCTAATTCTCACATATAAGCATAAGTTCAAGCTAAATCCTATCAAAAACACCTAAGAGTGTACATCTTTCTAAGATAAATAAGTCCTAAAATGGTCACTTTTGGAGACGTAACGGGAACTCACCCCCTATTTAAGCTTTTTTTCTCTTCTTCATATCGAATTACCGAATAAAATGGAAGTGAAGTAAATCTTAATCTACGCAGACATAAGTTGCAAATTTTTCACGAGAAAAAAGAGGAACGAAGAACATATCCTTCATTTCCTGTAAAGCACTCACGATAAAACCCATCAATCATTTTATACCATGCAAGTTGATCACCTCGATTTTCTAAAGTATAAAATTTAAAATAATCCGTTAATTTCACTTTGATAGATTTTATTTATTCAGTTTAGTTTGATATTGTAAGCTCTTGTAAATTCAGGTACGTTGGCGGCATTGTTATTTATTATTTTAAAAAAAAACTAGTTCCAATTTCTATTTTTTAGTTTCTTCAAATTGATATGTTGGATCAAACATCAATTTCCATTATAAACTCATTCAAATGTAATAACTTGCACCATATAAATGCAAGCGGATATGTAGATTATTATCTAGACGCTTGAACTAAAGTTTTAAGTTATGTTTAAATCACTGGATCGGGAGCTCTTGGCCGCTAATTTAAATGAATTATGACATGACAAAAGTGTATTAGATGACATTTAATTGGTGAAATCTGATTTAGTTTTATATCTCCAAAACCTTTATTCTAAATAAAAATTTCAAACGTCAAACAAAATGTGATTTGAATCAAAGGTGAACCAAAGAGATTTACGAGGGACGAAATTTTAGCACGTCCTTTTGGGCATCGTCATAAATGAATACAAAAGAAACTTCTCTCATAAAGACAAAACTTGAAAACAAACTCCATTTAATACGAAATAAATTTACACACCATTGAAAAATGCTGAAAATAATCAAACCTAAGCTTCACATGGAAACATATACAATAGAAATGAAAAAGAGTACAAAACACTAGACGCTCGACAATTCGTCCTCGTTTTTAGGGGGCAACCCCAGACTTTGGATAAGGGAGATGGAGAGGTTTGAAATTTAAGAGGAGATGTTTAGTAAATTCAAATTTCATAAATATTACTATACAATGAACTTATAAGATAAGATTGGTTTTCACAATTTTTTGTTGACCGGTCAACATCTGTGCTTTGGCAACGTTTTTAAATTATCTCAAAAAGTGGTTGTCGGGTCGAGGACTTCATGGTGGGCACGAGTGGGCCTTTGAAGAACCAACCTGTTATCCTTCCACTGATAGGAGCCGGAGGTGACGCTGCTCTGTGAAGCCAGCCTCACGCGATTCCCTCAACATCTAGAGGCAAAACATATACAATAGAAATGAAAAAGAGTACAAAACACTAGACGCTCCGACAATTCGTCCTCGTTTTTACGGGGCAACCCCAGACTTTGGATAAGGGAGATGCAGAGGTTTGGAATTTAAGAGGAGATGTTTAGTAAATTCTTTTTAAATTATCTCAAAAAGTGGTTGTCGAGTCGAGGGCTTCATGGTGGGCACGAGTGGGGCTTTGAAGAACCAACCTGTTATCCTTCCACTGATAGGAGTCTGAAGTGACGCTGCTCTGTGAAGCCAGCCTCACGCGATTCCCTCGACATCTAGAGGCACACCGACCTGTGCATTGGCTCAAACCGCTATGCCCATCTCCCAACTTGAAATGGACAGGCCAGTGGATCCCTTCTAAAGCCCGACCGACCACAAAGAACCACTCTCCAACCACTTTGACGTCCCCACTTGGGTTACAAGCATGCGTTGCCATGCTCGACGATTGTGCTTTCTCCTCCATTGATACATATGGAACAATGAAGTTTCCTTTTCTTCCAATGTGGGACAATATGAGATTCAAAATGGGAGTCTTCTCCTATGGAACTCACCCCCTATTTAAGCTTTTTTTCTCTTCTTCATATCGAATTACCGAATAAAATGGAAGTGAAGTAAATCTTAATCTACGCAGACATAAGTTGCAAATTTTTCACGAGAAAAAAGAGGAACGAAGAACATATCCTTCATTTCCTGTAAAGCACTCACGATAAAACCCATCAATCATTTTATACCATGCAAGTTGATCACCTCGATTTTCTAAAGTATAAAATTTAAAATAATCCGTTAATTTCACTTTGATAGATTTTATTTATTCAGTTTAGTTTGATAGTGTAAGCTCTTGTAAATTCAGGTACGTTGGCGGCATTGTTATTTATTATTTAAAAAAAAAACTAGTTCCAATTTCTATTTTTTAGTTTCTTCAAATTGATATGTTGGATCAAACATAAATTTCCATTATAAACTCATTCAAATGTAATAACTTGCACCATATAAATGCAAGCGGATATGTAGATTATTATCTGGACGCTTGAACTAAAGTTTTAAGTTATGTTTAAATCACTGGATCGGGAGCTCTTGGCCGCTAATTTAAATGAATTATGACATGACAAAAGTGTATTAGATGACATTTAATTGGTGAAATCTGATTTAGTTTTATATCTCCAAAACCTTTATTCTAAATAAAAATTTCAAACGTCAAACAAAATGTGATTTGAATCAAAGGTGAACCAAAGAGATTTACGACGGACGAAATTTTAGCACGTCCTTTTGGGCATCGTCATAAATGAATACAAAAGAAACTTCTCTCATAAAGACAAAACTTGAAAACAAACTCCATTTAATACGAAATAAATTTACACACCATTGAAAAATGCTGAAAATAATCAAACCTAAGCTTCACATGGAAACATATACAATAGAAATGAAAAAGAGTACAAAACACTAGACGCTCGACAATTCGTCCTCGTTTTTAGGGGGCAACCCCAGACTTTGGATAAGGGAGATGGAGAGGTTTGAAATTTAAGAGGAGATGTTTAGTAAATTCAAATTTCATAAATATTACTATACAATGAACTTATAAGATAAGATTGGTTTTCACAATTTTTTGTTGACCGGTCAACATCTGTGCTGTGGCAACGTTTTTAAATTATCTCAAAAAGTGGTTGTCGGGTCGAGGACTTCATGGTGGGCACGAGTGGGCCTTTGAAGAACCAACCTGTTATCCTTCCACTGATAGGAGTCGGAGGTGACGCTGCTCTGTGAAGTCACGCGATTCCCTCAACATCTAGAGGCAAAACATATACAATAGAAATGAAAAAGAGTACAAAACACTAGACGCTCGACAATTCGTCCTCGTTTTTACGGGGCAACCCCAGACTTTGGATAAGGGAGATGCAGAGGTTTGGAATTTAAGAGGAGATGTTTAGTAAATTCTTTTTAAATTATCTCAAAAAGTGGTTGTCGAGTCGAGGGCTTCATCGTGGGCACAAGTGGGGCTTTGAAGAACCAACCTGTTATCCTTCCACTGATAGGAGTCGGAAGTGACGCTGCTCTGTGAAGCCAGCCTCACGCGATTCCCTCGACATCTAGAGGCACACCGACCTGTGCATTGGCCTAAACCGCTATGCCCATCTCCCAACTTGAAATGGACAAGCCAGTGGATCCCTTCTAAAGCCCGACCGACCACAAAGAACCAATCTCCAACCACTTTGACGTCCCCACTTGGGTTACAAGCATGCGTTGCCATGCTCGACGATTGTGCTTTCTCCTCCATTGATACATATGGAACAATGAAGTTTCCTTTTCTTCCAATGTGGGACAATATGAGATTTAAAATGGGAGTCTTCTCCTATGGAACTCACCCCCTATTTAAGCTTTTTTTTCTCTTCTTCATATCGAATTACCGAATAAAATGGAAGTGAAGTAAATCTTAATCTACGCAGACATAAGTTGCAAATTTTTCACGAGAAAAAAGAGGAACGAAGAACATATCCTTCATTTCCTGTAAAGCACTCACGATAAAACCCATCAATCATTTTATACCATGCAAGTTGATCACCTCGATTTTCTGAAGTATAAAATTTAAAATAATCCGTTAATTTCACTTTGATAGATTTTATTTATTCAGTTTAGTTTGATATTGTAAGCTCTTGTAAATTCAGGTACGTTGGCGGCATTGTTATTTATTATTTAAAAAAAAAACTAGTTCCAATTTCTATTTTTTAGTTTCTTCAAATTGATATGTTGGATCAAACATCAATTTCCATTATAAACTCATTCAAATGTAATAACTTGCACCATATAAATGCAAGCGGATATGTAGATTATTATCTGGACGCTTGAACTAAAGTTTTAAGTTATGTTTAAATCACTGGATCGGGAGCTCTTGGCCGCTAATTTAAATGAATTATGACATGACAAAAGTGTATTAGATGACATTTAATTGGTGAAATCTGATTTAGTTTTATATCTCCAAAACCTTTATTCTAAATAAAAATTTCAAACGTCAAACAAAATGTGATTTGAATCAAAGGTGAACCAAAGAGATTTACGAGGGACGAAATTTTAGCACGTCCTTTTGGGCATCGTCATAAATGATTACAAAAGAAACTTCTCTCATAAAGACAAAACTTGAAAACAAACTCCATTTAATACGAAATAAATTTACACACCATTGAAAAATGCTGAAAATAATCAAACTTAAGCTTCACATGGAAACATATACAATAGAAATGAAAAAGAGTACAAAACACTAGACGCTCGACAATTCGTCCTCGTTTTTAGAGGGCAACCCCAGACTTTGGATAAGGGAGATGGAGTGGTTTGAAATTTAAGAGGAGATGTTTAGTAAATTCAAATTTCATAAATATTACTATACAATGAACTTATAAGATAAGATTGGTTTTCACAATTTTTTGTTGACCGGTCAACATCTGTGCTGTGGCAACGTTTTTAAATTATCTCAAAAAGTTGTTGTCGGGTCGAGGACTTCATGGTGGGCACGAGTGGGCCTTTGAAGAACCAACCTGTTATCCTTTCACTGATAGGAGCCGGAGGTGTCGCTGCTCTGTCAAGCCAGCCTCACGCGATTCCCTCAACATCTAGAGGCAAAACATATACAATAGAAATGAAAAAGAGTACAAAACACTAGACGCTCGACAATTCGTCCTCGTTTTACGGGGCAACCCCAGACTTTGGATAAGGGAGATGGGGAGGTTTGAAATTTAAGAGGAGATGTTTAGTAAATTCAAATTTCATAAATATTACTATACAATGAGCTTATAAGATAAGATTCATTTTCACAATTTTTTGGTTAAATTATCTCAAAAAGTGGTTGTCGGGTCCAGGGCTTCATGGTGGGCACGAGTGGGCCTTTGAAGAACCAACCTGTTATCCTTCCACTGATAGGAGCCCGAGGTGACGCTGCTCTGTGAAGCCAGCCTCACGCGATTCCCTCAACATCTAGAGGCAAAACATATACAATAGAAATGAAAAAGAGTACAAAACACTAGACGCTCGACAATTCGTCCTAGTTTTTACGGGGCAACCCCCGACTTTGGATAAGGGAGATGGAGTGTTTTGGAATGTAAGAGGAGATGTTTAGTAAATTCTTTTTAAATTATCTCAAAAAGTGGTTGTCGGGTCGAGGGCTTCATGGTGGGCACGAGTGGGCCTTTGAAGAACCAACCTGTTATCGTTCCACTGATAGGAGCCAGAGGTGACGCTGCTCTGTGAAGCCAGCCTCACGCGATTCCCTCGACATCTAGAGGCACACCGACCTGTTCGTTGGCTCAAACCGTTATGCCCAACTCCCAACTTGAAATGGACAGGCCAGTGGATCCCTTCTAAAGACCGACCGACCATAAAGAACCAATCTCCAACCACTTTGACGTCCCCACTTGGGTTATAAGCATGCGTTGCCATGCTCGACGATTGTGCTTTCTCCTCCATTGATACATATGGAACAATGAAGTTTCCATTTCTTCCAATGTGGGACAATATGAGATTCAAAATGGGAGTCGTCTCCTATGGAACTCACCCCCTATTTAAGCATTTTTTCTCTTCTTCATATCGAATTACCGAATAAAATGGAAGTGAAGTAAATCTTAATCTACGCAGACATAAGTTGCAAATTTTTCACGAGAAAAAAGCGGAACGAAGAACATATCCTTCATTTCCTGTAAAGCACTCACGATAAAACCCATCAATCATTTTATACCATGCAAGTTGATCACCTCGATTTTCTAAAGTATAAAATTTAAAATAATCCGTTAATTTCACTTTGATAGATTTTATTTATTCAGTTTAGTTTGACATTGTAAGCTCTTGTCAATTCAGGTACGTTGGCGGCATTGTTATTTATTATTTGAAAAAAAAAACTAGTTCCAATTTCTATTTTTTAGTTTCTTCAAATTGATATGTTGGATCAAACATCAATTTCCATTATAAACTCATTCGACTGTAATAACTTGCACCATATAAATGCAAGCAGATATGTAGATTATTATCTGGACGCTTGAACAAAAGTTTTAAGTTATGTTTAAATCACTGGATCTGGAGCTCTTGGCCGCTAATTTAAATGAATTATGACATGACAAAAGTGTATTAGATGACATTTAATTGGTGAAATCTGATTTAGTTTTATATCTCCAAAACCTTTATTCTAAATAAAAATTTCAAACGTCAAACAAAATGTGATTTGAATCAAAGCTGAACCAAAGAGATTTACGAGGGACGAAATTTTAGCACGTCCTTTTGGGCATTGTCATAAATGAATACCAAAGAAACTTCTCTCATAAAGACAAAACTTGAAAACAAACTCCATTTAATACGAAATAAATTTACACACCATTGAAAAATGCTGAAAATAATCAAACCGAAGCTTCACATGGAAACATATACAATAGAAATGAAAAAGAGTACAAAACACTAGACGCTCGACAATTCGTCCTCGTTTTTACGGGGCAACCCCAGACTTTGGATAAGGGAGATGGAGAGGTTTGAAATTTAAGAGGAGATGTTTAGTAAATTCAAATTTCATAAATATTACTATACAATGAACTTATAAGATAAGATTGGTTTTCACAATTTTTTGTTGACCGGTCAACATCTGTGCTGTGGCAACGTTTTTAAATTATCTCAAAAAGTTGTTGTCGGGTCGAGGACTTTATGGTGGGCACGAGTGGGCCTTTGAAGAACCAACCTGTTATCCTTTCACTGATAGGAGCCGGAGGTGACGCTGCTCTGTCAAGCCAGCCTCACGCGATTCCCTCAACATCTAGAGGCAAAACATATACAATAGAAATGAAAAAGAGTACAAAACACTAGACGCTCGACAATTCGTCCTCGTTTTACGGGGCAACCCCAGACTTTGGATAAGGGAGATGGGGAGGTTTGAAATTTAAGAGGAGATGTTTAGTAAATTCAAATTTCATAAATATTACTATACAATGAGCTTATAAGATAAGATTCATTTTCACAATTTTTTGGTTAAATTATCTCAAAAAGTGGTTGTCGGGTCCAGGGCTTCATGGTGGGCACGAGTGGGCCTTTGAAGAACCAACCTGTTATCCTTCCACTGATAGGAGCCGGAGGTGACGCTGCTCTGTGAAGCCAGCCTCACGCGATTCCCTCAACATCTAGAGGCAAAACATATACAATAGAAATGAAAAAGAGTACAAAACACTAGACGCTCGACAATTCGTCCTCGTTTTTACGGGGCAACCCCAGACTTTGGATAAGGGAGATGGAGTGTTTTGGAATGTAAGAGGAGATGTTTAGTAAATTCTTTTTAAATTATCTCAAAAAGTGGTTGTCGGGTCGAGGGCTTCATGGTGGGCACGAGTGGGCCTTTGAAGAACCAACCTGTTATCCTTCCACTGATAGGAGCCGGAGGTGACGCTGCTCTGTGAAGCCAGCCTCACGCGATTCCCTCGACATCTAGAGGCACACCGACCTGTTCGTTGGCTCAAACCGTTATGCCCAACTCCCAACTTGAAATGGACAGGCCAGTGGATCCCTTCTAAAGACCGACCGACCATAAAGAACCAATCTCCAACCACTTTGACGTCCCCACTTGGGTTACAAGCATGCGTTGCCATGCTCGACGATTGTGCTTTTTCCTCCATTGTTACATATGGAACAATGAAGTTTCCATTTCTTCCAATGTGGGACAATATGAGATTCAAAATGGGAGTCGTCTCCTATGGAACTCACCCCCTATTTAAGCTTTTTTTCTCTTCTTCATATCGAATTACCGAATAAAATGGAAGTGAAGTAAATCTTAATCTACGCAGACATAAGTTGCAAATTTTTCACGAGAAAAAAGCGGAACGAAGAACATATCCTTCATTTCCTGTAAAGCACTCACGATAAAACCCATCAATCATTTTATACCATGCAAGTTGATCACCTCGATTTTCTAAAGTATAAAATTTAAAATAATCCGTTAATTTCACTTTGATAGATTTTATTTATTCAGTTTAGTTTGACATTGTAAGCTCTTGTCAATTCAGGTACGTTGGCGGCATTGTTATTTATTATTTGAAAAAAAAAAACTAGTTCCAATTTCTATTTTTTAGTTTCTTCAAATTGATATGTTGGATCAAACATCAATTTCCATTATAAACTCATTCGACTGTAATAACTTGCACCATATAAATGCAAGCAGATATGTAGATTATTATCTGGACGCTTGAACAAAAGTTTTAAGTTATGTTTAAATCACTGGATCTGGAGCTCTTGGCCGCTAATTTAAATGAATTATGACATGACAAAAGTGTATTAGATGACATTTAATTGGTGAAATCTGATTTAGTTTTATATCTCCAAAACCTTTATTCTAAATAAAAATTTCAAACGTCAAACAAAATGTGATTTGAATCAAAGGTGAACCAAAGAGATTTACGAGGGACGAAATTTTAGCACGTCCTTTTGGGCATCGTCATAAATGAATACAAAAGAAACTTCTCTCATAAAGACAAAACTTGAAAACAAACTCCATTTAATACGAAATAAATTTACACACCATTGAAAAATGCTGAAAATAATCAAACTTAAGCTTCACATGGAAACATATACAATAGAAATGAAAAAGAGTACAAAACACTAGACGCTCGACAATTCGTCCTCGTTTTTAGGGGGCAACCCCAAACTTTGGATAAGGGAGATGGAGAGGTTTGAAATTTAAGAGGAGATGTTTAGTAAATTCAAATTTCATAAATATTACTATACAATGAACTTATAAGATAAGATTGGTTTTCACAATTTTTTGTTGACCGGTCAACATCTGTGCTGTGGCAACGTTTTTAAATTATCTCAAAAAGTTGTTGTCGGGTCGAGGACTTTATGGTGGGCACGAGTGGGCCTTTGAAGAACCAACCTGTTATCCTTTCACTGATAGGAGCCGGAGGTGACGCTGCTCTGTCAAGCCAGCCTCACGCGATTCCCTCAACATCTAGAGGCAAAACATATACAATAGAAATGAAAAAGAGTACAAAACACTAGACGCTCGACAATTCGTCCTCGTTTTACGGGGCAACCCCAGACTTTGGATAAGGGAGATGGGGAGGTTTGAAATTTAAGAGGAGATGTTTAGTAAATTCAAATTTCATAAATATTACTATACAATGAGCTTATAAGATAAGATTCATTTTCACAATTTTTTGGTTAAATTATCTCAAAAAGTGGTTGTCGGGTCCAGGGCTTCATGGTGGGCACGAGTGGGCACGAGTGGGCCTTTGAAGAACCAACCTGTTATCCTTCCACTGATAGGAGCCGGAGGTGACGCTGCTCTGTGAAGCCAGCCTCACGCGATTCCCTCAACATCTAGAGGCAAAACATATACAATAGAAATGAAAAAGAGTACAAAACACTAGACGCTCGACAATTCGTCCTCGTTTTTACGGGGCAACCCCAGACTTTGGATAAGGGAGATGGAGTGTTTTGGAATGTAAGAGGAGATGTTTAGTAAATTCTTTTTAAATTATCTCAAAAAGTGGTTGTCGGGTCGAGGGCTTCATGGTGGGCACGAGTGGGCCTTTGAAGAACCAACCTGTTATCCTTCCACTGATAGGAGCCGGAGGTGACGCTGCTCTGTGAAGCCAGCCTCACGCGATTCCCTCGACATCTAGAGGCACACCGACCTGTTCGTTGGCTCAAACCGTTATGCCCAACTCCCAACTTGAAATGGACAGGCCAGTGGATCCCTTCTAAAGACCGACCGACCATAAAGAACCAATCTCCAACCACTTTGACGTCCCCACTTGGGTTACAAGCATGCGTTGCCATGTTCGACGATTGTGCTTTTTCCTCCATTGTTACATATGGAACAATGAAGTTTCCATTTCTTCCAATGTGGGACAATATGAGATTCAAAATGGGAGTCGTCTCCTATGGAACTCACCCCCTATTTAAGCTTTTTTTCTCATCTTCATATCGAATTACCGAATAAAATGGAAGTGAAGTAAATCTTAATCTACGCAGACATAAGTTGCAAATTTTTCACGAGAAAAAAGCGGAACGAAGAACATATCCTTCATTTCCTGTAAAGCACTCACGATAAAACCCATCAATCATTTTATACTATGCAAGTTGATCACCTCGATTTTCTAAAGTATAAAATTTAAAATAATCCGTTAATTTCACTTTGATAGATTTTATTTATTCAGTTTAGTTTGACATTGTAAGCTCTTGTCAATTCAGGTACGTTGGCGGCATTGTTATTTATTATTTGAAAAAAAAAAACTAGTTCCAATTTCTATTTTTTAGTTTCTTCAAATTGATATGTTGGATCAAACATCAATTTCCATTATAAACTCATTCGACTGTAATAACTTGCACCATATAAATGCAAGCAGATATGTAGATTATTATCTGGACGCTTGAACAAAAGTTTTAAGTTATGTTTAAATCACTGGATCTGGAGCTCTTGGCCGCTAATTTAAATGAATTATGACATGACAAAAGTGTATTAGATGACACTTAATTGGTGAAATCTGATTTAGTTTTATATCTCCAAAACCTTTATTCTAAATAAAAATTTCAAACGTCAAACAAAATGTGATTTGAATCAAAGGTGAACCAAAGAGATTTACGAGGGACGAAATTTTAGCACGTCCTTTTGGGCATTGTCATAAATGAATACCAAAGAAACTTCTCTCATAAAGACAAAACTTGAAAACAAACTCCATTTAATACGAAATAAATTTACACACCATTGAAAAATGCTGAAAATAATCAAACCGAAGCTTCACATGGAAACATATACAATAGAAATGAAAAAGAGTACAAAACACTAGACGCTCGACAATTCGTCCTCGTTTTTACGGGGCAACCCCAGACTTTGGATAAGGGAGATGGAGAGGTTTGAAATTTAAGAGGAGATGTTTAGTAAATTCAAATTTCATAAATATTACTATACAATGAACTTATAAGATAAGATTGGTTTTCACAATTTTTTGTTGACCGGTCAACATCTGTGCTGTGGCAACGTTTTTAAATTATCACAAAAAGTGGTTGTCGGGTCGAGGACTTCATGGTGGGCACGAGTGGGCCTTTGAAGAACCAACCTGTTATCCTTCCACTGATAGGAGCCGGAGGTGACGCTGCTCTGTGAAGCCAGCCTCACGCGATTCCCTCAACATCTAGAGGCAAAACATATACAATAGAAATGAAAAAGAGTACAAAACACTAGACGCTCGCCAATTCGTCCTCGTTTTTACGGGGCAACCCCAGACTTTGGATAAGGGAGATGGAGTGGTTTGGAATTTAAGAGGAGATGTTTAGTAAATTCTTTTTAAATTATCTCAAAAAGTGGTTGTCGGGTCGAGGACTTCATGGTGGGCACGAGTGGGCCTTTGAAGAACCAACCTGTTATCCTTTCACTGATAGGAGTCAGAGGTGACGCTGCTCTGTGAAGCCAGCCTCACGCGATTCTCTCGACATCTAGAGGCACACCGACCTGTGCGTTGGCTCAAACCGCTATGCTCAACTCCCAACTTGAAATGGACAGGCCAGTGGATCCCTTCTAAAGCCCGATCGACCACAAAGAACCAATCTCCAACCACTTTGACGTCCCCACTTGGGTAACAAGCATGCGTTGCCATGCTCGACGATTGTGCATTCTCCTCCATTGATACATATGGAACAATGAAGTTTCCTTTTCTTCCAATGTGGGACAATATGAGATTCAAAATGGGAGTCTTCTCCTATGGAACTCACCCCCTATTTAAGCTTTTTTTCTCTTCTTCATATCGAATTACCGAATAAAATGGAAGTGAAGTAAATCTTAATCTACGCAGACATAAGTTGCAAATTTTTCACGAGAAAAAAGAGGAACGAAGAACATATCCTTCATTTCCTGTAAAGCACTCACGATAAAACCCATCAATCATTTTATACCATGCAAGTTGATCACCTCGATTTTCTAAAGTATAAAATTTAAAATAATCCGTTAATTTCACTTTGATAGATTTTATTTATTCAGTTTAGTTTGACATTGTAAGCTCTTGTAAATTCAGGTACGTTGGCGGCATTGTTACTTATTATTTTAAAAAAAAAACTAGTTCCAATTTCTATTTTTTAGTTTCTTCAAATTGATATGTTGGATCAAACATCAATTTCCATTATAAACTCATTCGACTGTAATAACTTGCACCATATAAATACAAGCGGATATGTAGATTATTATCTGGACGCTTGAACAAAAGTTTTAAGTTATGTTTAAATCACTGGATCTGGAGCTCTTGGCCGCTAATTTAAATGAATTATGACATGACAAAAGTGTATTAGATGACATTTAATTGGTGAAATCTGATTTAGTTTTATATCTCCAAAACCTTTATTCTAAATAAAAATTTCAAACGTCAAACAAAATGTGATTTGAATCAAAGGTGAACCAAAGAGATTTACGAGGGACGAAATTTTAGCACGTACTTTTGGGCATCGTGATAAATGAATACCAAAGAAACTTCTCTTATAAAGACAAAACGTGAAAACAAACTCCATTTAATACGAAATAAATTTACACACCATTGAAAAATGCTGAAAATAATAAAACCTAAGCTTCACATGGAAACATATACAATAGAAATGAAAAAGAGTACAAAACACTAGACGCTCGACAATTCGTCCTCGTTTTTACGGGGCAACCCCAGACTTTCGATAAGGGAGATGGAGAGGTTTGGAATTTAAGAGGAGATGTTTAGTAAATTCAAATTTCATAAATATTACTATACAATGAGCTTATAAGATAAGATTCCTTTTCACAATTTTTTGGTTAAATTATCTCAAAAAGTTGTTGTCGGGTCGAGGGCTTCATGGTGGGCACGAGTGGGCCTTTGAAGAACCAAACTGTTATCCTTCCACTGATAGGAGCCGGAGGTGACGCTGCTCTGTGAAGCCAGCCTCACGCGATTCCCTCGACATATAGGGGCACACCGAACTGTGCGTTGGCTCAAACCGCTATGCCCAACTCCCAACATGAAATGGACAGGCCAGTGGATCCCTTCTGAAGCCCGACCGACCACAAAGAACCAATCTCCAACCACTTTGACGTCCCCACTTGGGTTACAAGCATGCGTTGCCATGCTCGACGATTGTGCTTTCTCCTCCATTGATACATATGGAACAATGAAGTTTCCTTTTCTTCCAATGTGGGACAATATGAGATTCAAAATGGGAGTCTTCTCCTATGGAACTCACCCCCTATTTAAGCTTTTTTTCTCTTCTTCATATCGAATTACCGAATAAAATGGAAGTGAAGTAAATCTTAATCTACGCAGACATAAGTTGCAAATTTTTCACGAGAAAAAAGAGGAACGAAGAACATATCCTTCATTTCCTGTAAAGCACTCACGATAAAACCCATCAATCATTTTATACCATGCAAGTTGATCACCTCGATTTTCTAAAGTATAAAATTTAAAATAATCCGTTAATTTCACTTTGATAGATTTTATTTATTCAGTTTAGTTTGACATTGTAAGCTCTTGTAAATTCAGGTACATTGGCGGCATTGTTACTTATTATTTAAAAAAAAAAACTAGTTCCAATTTCTATTTTTTAGTTTCTTCAAATTGATATGTTGGATCAAACATCAATTTCCATTATAAACTCATTCGACTGTAATAACTTGCACCATATAAATGCAAGCGGATATGTAGATTATTATCTGGACGCTTGAACAAAAGTTTTAAGTTATGTTTAAATCACTGGATCTGGAGCTCTTGGCCGCTAATTTAAATGAATTATGACATGACAAAAGTGTATTAGATGACATTTAATTGGTGAAATCTGATTTAGTTTTATATCTCCAAAACCTTTATTCTAAATAAAAATTTCAAACGTCAAACAAAATGTGATTTGAATCAAAGGTGAACCAAAGAGATTTACGAGGGACGAAATTTTAGCACGTACTTTTGGGCATCGTGATAAATGAATACCAAAGAAACTTCTCTAATAAAGACAAAACGTGAAAACAAACTCCATTTAATACGAAATAAATTTACACACCATTGAAAAATACTGAAAATAATAAAACCTAAGCTTCACATGGAAACATATACAATAGAAATGAAAAAGAGTACAAAACACTAGACGCTCGACAATTCCTCATCGTTTTTACGGGGCAACCCCAGACTTTCGATAAGGGAGATGGAGAGGTTTGGAATTTAAGAGGAGATGTTTAGTAAATTCAAATTTCTATAAGATAAGATTCCTTTTCACAATTTTTTAGTTAAATTATCTCAAAAAGTGGTTGTCGGGTCGAGGGCTTCATGGTGGGCACGAGTGGGCCTTTGAAGAACCAACCTGTTATCCTTCCACTGATAGGAGTGGGAGGTGACACTACTCTGTGAAGCCAGCCTCACGCGATTCCCTCGACATCTAGGGGCACACCGACCTGTGCGTTGGCTCAAACCGCTATGCCCAACTCCCAAATTGAAATGGACAGGCCAGTGGATCCCTTCTAAAGCCCGACCGACCACAAAGAACCAATCTCCAACCACTTTGACGTCCCCACTTGGGTTACAAGCATGCGTTGCCATGCTCGACGATTGTGCTTTCTCCTCCATTGATACATATGGAACAATGAAGTTTCCTTTTCTTCCAATGTGGGACAATATGAGATTCAAAATGGGAGTCTTCTCCTATGGAACTCACCCCCTATTTAAGCTTTTTTTCTCTTCTTCATATCGAATTACCGAATAAAATGGAAGTGAAGTAAATCTTAATCTACGCAGACATAAGTTGCAAATTTTTCACGAGAAAAAAGAGGAACGAAGAAACTATCCTTCATTTCCTGTAAAGCACTCACGATAAAACCCATCAATCATTTTATACCATGCAAGTTGATCACCTCGATTTTCTAAAGTATAAAATTTAAAATAATCCGTTAATTTCACTTTGATAGATTTTATTTATTCAGTTTAGTTTGACATTGTAAGCTCTTGTAAATTCAGGTACGTTGGCGGCATTGTTACTTATTATTTAAAAAAAAAAACTAGTTCCAATTTCTATTTTTTAGTTTCTTCAAATTGATATGTTGGATCAAACATCAATTTCCATTATAAACTCATTCGACTGTAATAACTTGCACCATATAAATGCAAGCGGATATGTAGATTATTATCTGGACGCTTGAACAAAAGTTTTAAGTTATGTTTAAATCACTGGATCTGGAGCTCTTGGCCGCTAATTTAAATGAATTATGACATGACAAAAGTGTATTAGATGACATTTAATTGGTGAAATCTGATTTAGTTTTATATCTCCAAAACCTTTATTCTAAATAAAAATTTCAAACGTCAAACAAAATGTGATTTGAATCAAAGGTGAACCAAAGAGATTTACGAGGGACGAAATTTTAGCACGTACTTTTGGGCATCGTGATAAATGAATACCAAAGAAACTTCTCTAATAAAGACAAAACGTGAAAACAAACTCCATTTAATACGAAATAAATTTACACACCATTGAAAAATGCTGAAAATAATAAAACCTAAGCTTCACATGGAAACATATACAATAGAAATGAAAAAGAGTACAAAACACTAGACGCTCGACAATTCGTCATCGTTTTTACGGGGCAACCCCAGACTTTCGATAAGGGAGATGGAGAGGTTTGGAATTTAAGAGGAGATGTTTAGTAAATTCAAATTTCATAAATATTACTATACAATGAGCTTATAAGATAAGATTCCTTTTCACAATTTTTTGGTTAAATTATCTCAAAAAGTGGTTGTCGGGTCAAGGGCTTCATGGTGGGCACGAGTGGGCCTTTGAAGAACCAACCTGTTATCCTTCCACTGATAGGAGCCGGAGGTGACGCTGCTCTGTGAAGCCAGCCTCACGCGATTCCCTCGACATCTAGGGGCACACCGACCTGTGCGTTGGCTCAAACCGCTATGCCCAACTCCCAACTTGAAATGGACAGGCCAGTGGATCCCTTCTAAAGCCCGACCGACCACAAAGAACCAATCTCCAACCACTTTGACGTCCCCACTTGGGTTACAAGCATGCGTTGCCATGCTCGACGATTGTGCTTTCTCCTCCATTGATACATATGGAACAATGAAGTTTCCTTTTCTTCCAATGTGGGACAATATGAGATTCAAAATGGGAGTCTTCTCCTATGGAACTCACCTCCTATTTAAGCTTTTTTTCTCTTCTTCATATCGAATTACCGAATAAAATGGAAGTGAAGTAAATCTTAATCTACGCAGACATAAGTTGCAAATTTTTCACGAGAAAAAAGAGGAACGAAGAAAATATCCTTCATTTCCTGTAAAGCACTCACGATAAAACCCATCAATCATTTTATACCATGCAAGTTGATCACCTCGATTTTCTAAAGTATAAAATTTAAAATAATCCGTTAATTTCACTTTGATAGATTTTATTTATTCAGTTTAGTTTGACATTGTAAGCTCTTGTAAATTCAGGTACGTTGGCGGCATTGTTACTTATTATTTAAAAAAAAAAACTAGTTCCAATTTCTATTTTTTAGTTTCTTCAAATTGATATGTTGGATCAAACATCAATTTCCATTATAAACTCATTCGACTGTAATAACTTGCACCATATAAATGCAAGCGGATATGTAGATTATTATCTGGACGCTTGAACAAAAGTTTTAAGTTATGTTTAAATCACTGGATCTGGAGCTCTTGGCCGCTAATTTAAATGAATTATGACATGACAAAAGTGTATTAGATGACATTTAATTGGTGAAATCTGATTTAGTTTTATATCTCCAAAACCTTTATTCTAAATAAAAATTTCAAACGTCAAACAAAATGTGATTTGAATCAAAGGTGAACCAAAGAGATTTACGAGGGACGAAATTTTAGCACGTACTTTTGGGCATCGTGATAAATGAATACCAAAGAAACTTCTCTAATAAAGACAAAACGTGAAAACAAACTCCATTTAATACGAAATAAATTTACACACCATTGAAAAATGCTGAAAATAATAAAACCTAAGCTTCACATGGAAACATATACAATAGAAATGAAAAAGAGTACAAAACACTAGACGCTCGACAATTCGTCATCGTTTTTACGGGGCAACCCCAGACTTTCGATAAGGGAGATGGAGAGGTTTGGAATTTAAGAGGAGATGTTTAGTAAATTCAAATTTCATAAATATTACTATACAATGAGCTTATAAGATAAGATTCCTTTTCACAATTTTTTGGTTAAATTATCTCAAAAAGTGGTTGTCGGGTCAAGGGCTTCATGGTGGGCACGAG
This sequence comes from Herpetospermum pedunculosum, assembly GCA_028017165.1. NCBI lineage: Eukaryota > Viridiplantae > Streptophyta > Magnoliopsida > Cucurbitales > Cucurbitaceae > Herpetospermum > Herpetospermum pedunculosum. The sequence continues at coordinate 29,810,205 of CM051527.1, read as the reverse complement.
TGGGCCTTTGAAGAACCAACCTGTTATCCTTCCACTGATAGGAGCCGGAGGTGACGCTGCTCTGTGAAGCCAGCCTCACGCGATTCCCTCGACATCTAGGGGCACACCGACCTGTGCGTTGGCTCAAACCGCTATGCCCAACTCCCAACTTGAAATGGACAGGCCAGTGGATCCCTTCTAAAGCCCGACCGACCACAAAGAACCAATCTCCAACCACTTTGACGTCCCCACTTGGGTTACAAGCATGCGTTGCCATGCTCGACGATTGTGCTTTCTCCTCCATTGATACATATGGAACAATGAAGTTTCCTTTTCTTCCAATGTGGGACAATATGAGATTCAAAATGGGAGTCTTCTCCTATGGAACTCACCTCCTATTTAAGGTTTTTTTCTCTTCTTCATATCGAATTACCGAATAAAATGGAAGTGAAGTAAATCTTAATCTACGCAGACATAAGTTGCAAATTTTTCACGAGAAAAAAGAGGAACGAAGAAAATATCCTTCATTTCCTGTAAAGCACTCACGATAAAACCCATCAATCATTTTATACCATGCAAGTTGATCACCTCGATTTTCTAAAGTATAAAATTTAAAATAATCCGTTAATTTCACTTTGATAGATTTTATTTATTCAGTTTAGTTTGACATTGTAAGCTCTTGTAAATTCAGGTACGTTGGCGGCATTGTTACTTATTATTTAAAAAAAAAAAACTAGTTCCAATTTCTATTTTTTAGTTTCTTCAAATTGATATGTTGGATCAAACATCAATTTCCATTATAAACTCATTCGACTGTAATAACTTGCACCATATAAATGCAAGCGGATATGTAGATTATTATCTGGACGCTTGAACAAAAGTTTTAAGTTATGTTTAAATCACTGGATCTGGAGCTCTTGGCCGCTAATTTAAATGAATTATGACATGACAAAAGTGTATTAGATGACATTTAATTGGTGAAATCTGATTTAGTTTTATATCTCCAAAACCTTTATTCTAAATAAAAATTTCAAACGTCAAACAAAATGTGATTTGAATCAAAGGTGAACCAAAGAGATTTACGAGGGACGAAATTTTAGCACGTACTTTTGGGCATCGTGATAAATGAATACCAAAGAAACTTCTCTAATAAAGACAAAACGTGAAAACAAACTCCATTTAATACGAAATAAATGTACACACCATTGAAAAATGCTGAAAATAATAAAACCTAAGCTTCACATGGAAACATATACAATAGAAATGAAAAAGAGTACAAAACACTAGACGCTCGACAATTCGTCATCGTTTTTACGGGGCAACCCCAGACTTTCGATAAGGGAGATGGAGAGGTATGGAATTTAAGAGGAGATGTTTAGTAAATTCAAATTTCATAAATATTACTATACAATGAGCTTATAAGATAAGATTCCTTTTCACAATTTTTTGGTTAAATTATCTCAAAAAGTGGTTGTCGGGTCGAGGGCTTCATGGTGGGCACGAGTGGGCCTTTGAAGAACCAAACTGTTATCCTTCCACTGATAGGAGCCGGAGGTGACGCTGCTCTGTGAAGCCAGCCTCACGCGATTCCCTCGACATCTAGGGGCACACCGAACTGTGCGTTGGCTCAAACCGCTATGCCCAACTCCCAACATGAAATGGACAGGCCAGTGGATCCCTTCTGAAGCCCGACCGACAACAAAGAACCAATCTCCAACCACTTTGACGTCCCCACTTGGGTTACAAGCATGCGTTGCCATGCTCGACGATTGTGCTTTCTCCTCCATTGATACATATGGAACAATGAAGTTTCCTTTTCTTCCAATGTGGGACAATATGAGATTCAAAATGGGAGTCTTCTCCTATGGAACTCACCCCCTATTTAAGCTTTTTTTCTCTTCTTCATATCGAATTACCGAATAAAATGGAAGTGAAGTAAATCTTAATCTACGCAGACATAAGTTGCAAATTTTTCACGAGAAAAAAGAGGAACGAAGAACATATCCTTCATTTCCTGTAAAGCACTCACGATAAAACCCATCAATCATTTTATACCATGCAAGTTGATCACCTCGATTTTCTAAAGTATAAAATTTAAAATAATCCGTTAATTTCACTTTGATAGATTTTATTTATTCAGTTTAGTTTGACATTGTAAGCTCTTGTAAATTCAGGTACATTGGCGGCATTGTTACTTATTATTTAAAAAAAAAAACTAGTTCCAATTTCTATTTTTTAGTTTCTTCAAATTGATATGTTGGATCAAACATCAATTTCCATTATAAACTCATTCGACTGTAATAACTTGCACCATATAAATGCAAGCGGATATGTAGATTATTATCTGGACGCTTGAACAAAAGTTTTAAGTTATGTTTAAATCACTGGATCTGGAGCTCTTGGCCGCTAATTTAAATGAATTATGACATGACAAAAGTGTATTAGATGACATTTAATTGGTGAAATCTGATTTAGTTTTATATCTCCAAAACCTTTATTCTAAATAAAAATTTCAAACGTCAAACAAAATGTGATTTGAATCAAAGGTGAACCAAAGAGATTTACGAGGGACGAAATTTTAGCACGTACTTTTGGGCATCGTGATAAATGAATACCAAAGAAACTTCTCTAATAAAGACAAAACGTGAAAACAAACTCCATTTAATACGAAATAAATTTACACACCATTGAAAAATACTGAAAATAATAAAACCTAAGCTTCACATGGAAACATATACAATAGAAATGAAAAAGAGTACAAAACACTAGACGCTCGACAATTCCTCATCGTTTTTACGGGGCAACCCCAGACTTTCGATAAGGGAGATGGAGAGGTTTGGAATTTAAGAGGAGATGTTTAGGGTTTGGAATTTAAGAGGAGATGTTTAGTAAATTCAAATTTCTATAAGATAAGATTCCTTTTCACAATTTTTTAGTTAAATTATCTCAAAAAGTGGTTGTCGGGTCGAGGGCTTCATGGTGGGCACGAGTGGGCCTTTGAAGAACCAACCTGTTATCCTTCCACTGATAGGAGTGGGAGGTGACACTGCTCTGTGAAGCCAGCCTCACGCGATTCCCTCGACATCTAGGGGCACACCGACCTGTGCGTTGGCTCAAACCGCTATGCCCAACTCCCAAATTGAAATGGACAGGCCAGTGGATCCCTTCTAAAGCCCGACCGACCACAAAGAACCAATCTCCAACCACTTTGACGTCCCCACTTGGGTTACAAGCATGCGTTGCCATGCTCGACGATTGTGCTTTCTCCTCCATTGATACATATGGAACAATGAAGTTTCCTTTTCTTCCAATGTGGGACAATATGAGATTCAAAATGGGAGTCTTCTCCTATGGAACTCACCCCCTATTTAAGCTTTTTTTCTCTTCTTCATATCGAATTACCGAATAAAATGGAAGTGAAGTAAATCTTAATCTACGCAGACATAAGTTGCAAATTTTTCACGAGAAAAAAGAGGAACGAAGAAAATATCCTTCATTTCCTGTAAAGCACTCACGATAAAACCCATCAATCATTTTATACCATGCAAGTTGATCACCTCGATTTTCTAAAGTATAAAATTTAAAATAATCCGTTAATTTCACTTTGATAGATTTTATTTATTCAGTTTAGTTTGACATTGTAAGCTCTTGTAAATTCAGGTACGTTGGCGGCATTGTTACTTATTATTTAAAAAAAAAAACTAGTTCCAATTTCTATTTTTTAGTTTCTTCAAATTGATATGTTGGATCAAACATCAATTTCCATTATAAACTCATTCGACTGTAATAACTTGCACCATATAAATGCAAGCGGATATGTAGATTATTATCTGGACGCTTGAACAAAAGTTTTAAGTTATGTTTAAATCACTGGATCTGGAGCTCTTGGCCGCTAATTTAAATGAATTATGACATGACAAAAGTGTATTAGATGACATTTAATTGGTGAAATCTGATTTAGTTTTATATCTCCAAAACCTTTATTCTAAATAAAAATTTCAAACGTCAAACAAAATGTGATTTGAATCAAAGGTGAACCAAAGAGATTTACGAGGGACGAAATTTTAGCACGTACTTTTGGGCATCGTGATAAATGAATACCAAAGAAACTTCTCTAATAAAGACAAAACGTGAAAACAAACTCCATTTAATACGAAATAAATTTACACACCATTGAAAAATGCTGAAAATAATAAAACCTAAGCTTCACATGGAAACATATACAATAGAAATGAAAAAGAGTACAAAACACTAGACGCTCGACAATTCGTCATCGTTTTTACGGGGCAACCCCAGACTTTCGATAAGGGAGATGGAGAGGTTTGGAATTTAAGAGGAGATGTTTAGTAAATTCAAATTTCATAAATATTACTATACAATGAGCTTATAAGATAAGATTCCTTTTCACAATTTTTTGGTTAAATTATCTCAAAAAGTGGTTGTCGGGTCAAGGGCTTCATGGTGGGCACGAGTGGGCCTTTGAAGAACCAACCTGTTATCCTTCCACTGATAGGAGCCGGAGGTGACGCTGCTCTGTGAAGCCAGCCTCACGCGATTCCCTTGACATCTAGGGGCACACCGACCTGTGCGTTGGCTCAAACCGCTATGCCCAACTCCCAACTTGAAATGGACAGGCCAGTGGATCCCTTCTAAAGCCCGACCGACCACAAAGAACCAATCTCCAACCACTTTGACGTCCCCACTTGGGTTACAAGCATGCGTTGCCATGCTCGACGATTGTGCTTTCTCCTCCATTGATACATATGGAACAATGAAGTTTCCTTTTCTTCCAATGTGGGACAATATGAGATTCAAAATGGGAGTCTTCTCCTATGGAACTCACCTCCTATTTAAGGTTTTTTTCTCTTCTTCATATCGAATTACCGAATAAAATGGAAGTGAAGTAAATCTTAATCTACGCAGACATAAGTTGCAAATTTTTCACGAGAAAAAAGAGGAACGAAGAAAATATCCTTCATTTCCTGTAAAGCACTCACGATAAAACCCATCAATCATTTTATACCATGCAAGTTGATCACCTCGATTTTCTAAAGTATAAAATTTAAAATAATCCGTTAATTTCACTTTGATAGATTTTATTTATTCAGTTTAGTTTGACATTGTAAGCTCTTGTAAATTCAGGTACGTTGGCGGCATTGTTACTTATTATTTAAAAAAAAAAAACTAGTTCCAATTTCTATTTTTTAGTTTCTTCAAATTGATATGTTGGATCAAACATCAATTTCCATTATAAACTCATTCGACTGTAATAACTTGCACCATATAAATGCAAGCGGATATGTAGATTATTATCTGGACGCTTGAACAAAAGTTTTAAGTTATGTTTAAATCACTGGATCTGGAGCTCTTGGCCGCTAATTTAAATGAATTATGACATGACAAAAGTGTATTAGATGACATTTAATTGGTGAAATCTGATTTAGTTTTATATCTCCAAAACCTTTATTCTAAATAAAAATTTCAAACGTCAAACAAAATGTGATTTGAATCAAAGGTGAACCAAAGAGATTTACGAGGGACGAAATTTTAGCACGTACTTTTGGGCATCGTGATAAATGAATACCAAAGAAACTTCTCTAATAAAGACAAAACGTGAAAACAAACTCCATTTAATACGAAATAAATTTACACACCATTGAAAAATGCTGAAAATAATAAAACCTAAGCTTCACATGGAAACATATACAATAGAAATGAAAAAGAGTACAAAACACTAGACGCTCGACAATTCGTCATCGTTTTTACGGGGCAACCCCAGACTTTCGATAAGGGAGATGGAGAGGTTTGGAATTTAAGAGGAGATGTTTAGTAAATTCAAATTTCATAAATATTACTATACAATGAGCTTATAAGATAAGATTCCTTTTCACAATTTTTTGGTTAAATTATCTCAAAAAGTGGTTGTCGGGTCAAGGGCTTCATGGTGGGCACGAGTGGGCCTTTGAAGAACCAACCTGTTATCCTTCCACTGATAGGAGCCGGAGGTGACGCTGCTCTGTGAAGCCAGCCTCACGCGATTCCCTCGACATCTAGGGGCACACCCACCTGTGTGTTGGCTCAAACCGCTATGCCCAACTCCCAACTTGAAATGGACAGGCCAGTGGATCCCTTCTAAGGCCCGACCAACCACAAAGAACCAATCTCCAACCACTTTGACGTCCCCACTTGGGTTACAAGCATGCGTTGCCATGCTCGACGATTGTGCTTTCTCCTCCATTGATACATATGGAACAATGAAGTTTCCTTTTCTTCCAATGTGGGACAATATGAGATTCAAAATGGGAGTCTTCTCCTATGGAACTCACCTCCTATTTAAGCTTTTTTTCTCTTCTTCATATCGAATTACCGAATAAAATGGAAGTGAAGTAAATCTTAATCTACGCAGACATAAGTTGCAAATTTTTCACGAGAAAAAAGAGGAACGAAGAACATATCCTTCATTTCCTGTAAAGCACTCACGATAAAACCCATCAATCATTTTATACCATGCAAGTTGATCACCTCGATTTTCTAAAGTATAAAATTTAAAATAATCTGTTAATTTCACTTTGATAGATTTTATTTATTCAGTTTAGTTTGACATTGTAAGCTCTTGTCAATTCAGGTACGTTGGCGGCATTGTTATTTATTATTTGAAAAAAAAAACTAGTTCCAATTTCTATTTTTTAGTTTCTTCAAATTGATATGTTGGATCAAACATCAATTTCCATTATAAACTCATTCGACTGTAATAACTTGCACCATATAAATGCAAGCGGATATGTAGATTATTATCTGGACGCTTGAACAAAAGTTTTAAGTTATGTTTAAATCACTGGATCTGGAGCTCTTGGCCGCTAATTTAAATGAATTATGACATGACAAAAGTGTATTAGATGACATTTAATTGGTGAAATCTGATTTAGTTTTATATCTCCAAAACCTTTATTCTAAATAAAAATTTCAAACGTCAAACAAAATGTGATTTGAATCAAAGGTGAACCAAAGAGATTTACGAGGGACGAAATTTTAGCACGTACTTTTGGGCATCGTGATAAATGAATACCAAAGAAACTTCTCTAATAAAGACAAAACGTGAAAACAAACTCCATTTAATACGAAATAAATTTACACACCATTGAAAAATGCTGAAAATAATAAAACCTAAGCTTCACATGGAAACATATACAATATAAATGAAAAAGAGTACAAAACACTAGACGCTCGACAATTCGTCATCGTTTTTACGGGGCAACCCCAGACTTTCGATAAGGGAGATGGAGAGGTTTGGAATTTAAGAGGAGATGTTTAGTAAATTCAAATTTCATAAATATTACTATACAATGAGCTTATAAGATAAGATTCCTTTTCACAATTTTTTGGTTAAATTATCTCAAAAAGTGGTTGTCGGGTCAAGGGCTTCATGGTGGGCACGAGTGGGCCTTTGAAGAACCAACCTGGAGGTGACGCTGCTCTGTGAAGCCAGCCTCACGCGATTCCCTCGACATCTAGGGGCACACCGACCTGTGCGTTGGCTCAAACCGCTATGCCCAACTCCCAACTTGAAATGGACAGGCCAGTGGATCCCTTCTAAAGCCCGACCGACCACAAAGAACCAATCTCCAACCACTTTGACGTCCCCACTTGGGTTACAAGCATGCGTTGCCATGCTCGACGATTGTGCTTTCTCCTCCATTGATACATATGGAACAATGAAGTTTCCTTTTCTTCCAATGTGGGACAATATGAGATTCAAAATGGGAGTCTTCTCCTATGGAACTCACCTCCTATTTAAGCTTTTTTTCTCTTCTTCATATCGAATTACCGAATAAAATGGAAGTGAAGTAAATCTTAATCTACGCAGACATAAGTTGCAAATTTTTCACGAGAAAAAAGAGGAACGAAGAACATATCCTTCATTTCCTGTAAAGCACTCACGATAAAACCCATCAATCATTTTATACCATGCAAGTTGATCACCTCGATTTTCTAAAGTATAAAATTTAAAATAATCCGTTAATTTCACTTTGATAGATTTTATTTATTCAGTTTAGTTTGACATTGTAAGCTCTTGTCAATTCAGGTACGTTGGCGGCATTGTTATTTATTATTTGAAAAAAAAAACTAGTTCCAATTTCTATTTTTTAGTTTCTTCAAATTGATATGTTGGATCAAACATCAATTTCCATTATAAACTCATTCGACTGTAATAACTTGCACCATATAAATGCAAGCGGATATGTAGATTATTATCTGGACGCTTGAACAAAAGTTTTAAGTTATGTTTAAATCACTGGATCTGGAGCTCTTGGCCGCTAATTTAAATGAATTATGACATGACAAAAGTGTATTAGATGACATTTAATTGGTGAAATCTGATTTAGTTTTATATCTCCAAAACCTTTATTCTAAATAAAAATTTCAAACGTCAAACAAAATGTGATTTGAATCAAAGGTGAACCAAAGAGATTTACGAGGGACGAAATTTTAGCACGTACTTTTGGGCATCGTGATAAATGAATACCAAAGAAACTTCTCTAATAAAGACAAAACGTGAAAACAAACTCCATTTAATACGAAATAAATTTACACACCATTGAAAAATGCTGAAAATAATAAAACCTAAGCTTCACATGGAAACATATACAATAGAAATGAAAAAGTGTACAAAACACTAGACGCTCGACAATTCGTCCTCGTTTTTACGAGGCAACCCCAGACTTTCGATAAGGGAGATGGAGAGGTTTGGAATTTAAGAGGAGATGTTTAGTAAATTCAAATTTCATAAATATTACTATACAATGAGCTTATAAGATAAGATTCCTTTTCACAATTTTTTGGTTAAATTATCTCAAAAAGTGGTTGTCGGGTCGAGGGCTTCATGGTGGGCACGAGTGGGCCTTTGAAGAACCAACCTGTTATCCTTCCACTGATAGGAGTGGGAGGTGACGCTGCTCTGTGAAGCCAGCCTCACGCGATTGCCTCGACATCTAGGGGCACACCGACCTGTGCGTTGGCTCAAACCGCTATGCCCAACTCCCAACTTGAAATGGACAGGCCAGTGGATCCCTTCTAAAGCCCGACCGACCACAAAGAACCAATCTCCAACCACTTTGACGTCCCCACTTGGGTTACAAGCATGCGTTGCCATGCTCGACGATTGTGCTTTCTCCTCCATTGATACATATGGAACAATGAAGTTTCCTTTTCTTCCAATGTGGGACAATATGAGATTCAAAATGGGAGTCTTCTCCTATGGAACTCACCCCCTATTTAAGCTTTTTTTCTCTTCTTCATATCGAATTACCGAATAAAATGGAAGTGAAGTAAATCTTAATCTACGCAGACATAAGTTGCAAATTTTTCACGAGAAAAAAGAGGAACGAAGAACATATCCTTCATTTCCTGTAAAGCACTCACGATAAAACCCATCAATCATTTTATACCATGCAAGTTGATCACCTCGATTTTCTGAAGTATAAAATTTAAAATAATCCGTTAATTTCACTTTGATAGATTTTATTTATTCAGTTTAGTTTGATATTGTAAGCTCTTGTAAATTCAGGTACGTTGGCGGCATTGTTATTTATTATTTAAAAAAAAAACTAGTTCCAATTTCTATTTTTTAGTTTCTTCAAATTGATATGTTGGATCAAACATCAATTTCCATTATAAACTCATTCAAATGTAATAACTTGCACCATATAAATGCAAGCGGATATGTAGATTATTATCTGGACGCTTGAACTAAAGTTTTAAGTTATGTTTAAATCACTGGATCGGGAGCTCTTGGCCGCTAATTTAAATGAATTATGACATGACAAAAGTGTATTAGATGACATTTAATTGGTGAAATCTGATTTAGTTTTATATCTCCAAAACCTTTATTCTAAATAAAAATTTCAAACGTCAAACAAAATGTGATTTGAATCAAAGGTGAACCAAAGAGATTTACGAGGGACGAAATTTTAGCACGTCCTTTTGGGCATCGTCATAAATGAATACAAAAGAAACTTCTCTCATAAAGACAAAACTTGAAAACAAACTCCATTTAATACGAAATAAATTTACACACCATTGAAAAATGCTGAAAATAATCAAACTTAAGCTTCACATGGAAACATATACAATAGAAATGAAAAAGAGTACAAAACACTAGACGCTGGACAATTCGTCCTCGTTTTTAGGGGGCAACCCCAGACTTTGGATAAGGGAGATGGAGAGGTTTGAAATTTAAGAGAAGATGTTTAGTAAATTCAAATTTCATAAATATTACTATACAATGAACTTATAAGATAAGATTGGTTTTCACAATTTTTTGTTGACCGGTCAACATCTGTGCTGTGGCAACGTTTTTAAATTATCTCAAAAAGTTGTTGTCGGGTCGAGGACTTCATGGTGGGCACGAGTGGGCCTTTGAAGAACCAACCTGTTATCCTTTCACTGATAGGAGCCGGAGGTGACGCTGCTCTGTCAAGCCAGCCTCACGCGATTCCCTCAACATCTAGAGGCAAAACATATACAATAGAAATGAAAAAGAGTACAAAACACTAGACGCTCGACAATTCGTCCTCGTTTTACGGGGCAACCCCAGACTTTGGATAATGGAGATGGGGAGGTTTGAAATTTAAGAGGAGATGTTTAGTAAATTCAAATTTCATAACTATTACTATACAATGAGCTTATAAGATAAGATTCATTTTCACAATTTTTTGGTTAAATTATCTCAAAAAGTGGTTGTCGGGTCCAGGGCTTCATGGTGGGCACGAGTGGGCCTTTGAAGAACCAACCTGTTATCCTTCCACTGATAGGAGCCGGAGGTAACGCTGCTCTGTGAAGCCAGCCTCACGCGATTCCCTCCACATCTAGAGGCAAAACATATACAATAGAAATGAAAAAGAGTACAAAACACTAGACACTCGACAATTCGTCCTCAATTTTACGGGGCAACCCCAGACTTTGGATAAGGGAGATAGAGTGTTTTGGAATGTAAGAGGAGATGTTTACTTCAGATAAGGGAGATGGAGTGTTTTGGAATGTAAGAGGAGATGTTTAGTAAATTCTTTTTAAACTATCTCAAAAAGTGGTTGTCGGGTCGAGGGCTTCATGGTGGGCACGAGTGGGCCTTTGAAGAACCAACCTGTTATCCTTCCACTGATAGGAGCCAGAGGTGACGCTGCTCTGTGAAGCCAGCCTCACGCGATTCCCTCGACATCTAGAGGCACACCGACCTGTTCGTTGGCTCAAACCGTTATGCCCAACTCCCAACTTGAAATGGACAGGCCAGTGGATCCCTTCTAAAGACCAACCGACCATAAAGAACCAATCTCCAACCACTTTGACGTCCCCACTTGGGTTACAAGCATGCGTTGCCATGCTCGACGATTGTGCTTTTTCCTCCATTGATACATATGGAACAATGAAGTTTCCATTTCTTCCAATGTGGGACAATATGAGATTCAAAATGGGAGTCGTCTCCTATGGAACTCACCCCCTATTTAAGCTTTTTTTCTCTTCTTCATATCGAATTACCGAATAAAATGGAAGTGAAGTAAATCTTAATCTACGCAGACATAAGTTGCAAATTTTTCACGAGAAAAAAGCGGAACGAAGAACATATCCTTCATTTCCTGTAAAGCACTCACGATAAAAACCATCAATCATTTTATACCATGCAAGTTGATCACCTCGATTTTCTAAAGTATAAAATTTAAAATAATCCGTTAATTTCACTTTGATAGATTTTATTTATTCAGTTTAGTTTGACATTGTAAGCTCTTGTCAATTCAGATACGTTGGCGGCATTGTTATTTATTATTTGAAAAAAAAAACTAGTTCCAATTTCTATTTTTTAGTTTCTTCAAATTGATATGTTGGATCAAACATCAATTTCCATTATAAACTCATTCGACTGTAATAACTTGCACCATATAAATGCAAGCAGATATGTAGATTATTATCTGGACGCTTGAACAAAAGTTTTAAGTTATGTTTAAATCACTGGATCTGGAGCTCTTGGCCGCTAATTTAAATGAATTATGACATGACAAAAGTGTATTAGATGACATTTAATTGGTGAAATCTGATTTAGTTTTATATCTCCAAAACCTTTATTCTAAATAAAAATTTCAAACGTCAAACAAAATGTGATTTGAATCAAAGGTGAACCAAAGAGATTTACGAGGGACGAAATTTTAGCACGTCCTTTTGGGCATCGTCATAAATGAATACCAAAGAAACTTCTCTCATAAACACAAAACGTGAAAACAAACTCCATTGAATACGAAATAAATTTACACACCATTGAAAAATGCTGAAAATAATAAAACCTAAGCTTCACATGGAAACATATACAATAGAAATGAAAAAGTGTACAAAACACTAGACGCTCGACAATTCGTCCTCGTTTTTACGGGGCAACCCCAGACTTTGTTTAAGGGAGATGGAGAGGTTTGAAATTTAAGAGGAGATTTTTAGTAAATTCAAATTTCATAAATATTACTATACAATGAGCTTCTAAGATAAGATTGGTTTTCACAATTTTTTGTTGACCGGTCAACATCTGTGTTGTGGCAACGTTTTTAAATTATCTCAAAAAGTGGTTGTCGGGTCGAGGGCTTCATGGTGGGCACGAGTGGGCCTTTGAAGAACCAACCTGTTATCCTTCCACTGATAGGAGTCGGAGGTGACGCTGCTCTGTGAAGCCAGCCTCACGCGATTCCCTCAACATCTAGAGGCAAAACATATACAATAGAAATGAAAAAGAGTACAAAACACTAGACGCTCGACAATTCGTCCTCGTTTTTACGGGGCAACCCCAGACTTTGGATAAGGGAGATGGAGAGGTTTGGAATTTAAGAGGAGATGTTTAGTAAATTCTTTTTAAATTATCTCAAAAAGTGGTTGTTGGGTCGAAGGCTTCATGGTGGGCACGAGAGGGCCTTTGAAGAACCAACCTGTTATCCTTCCACTGATAGGAGCCGGAGGTGACGCTGCTCTGTAAAGCCAGCCTCACGCGATTCCCTCGACATCTAGAGGCACACCGACCTGTGCGTTGGCTCAAACCGCTATGCACAACTCCCAACTTGAAATGGACAGGCCAGTGGATCCCTTCTAAAGCCCGACCGACCACAAAGAACCAATCTCCAACCACTTTGACGTCCCCACTTGGGTTACAAGCATGCGTTGCCATGCCCGACGATTGTGTTTTCTCCTCCATTGGTACATATGGAACAATGAAGTTTCCATTTCTTCCAATGTGGGACAATATGAGATTCAAAATGGGAGTCTTCTCCTATGGAACTCACCCCCTATTTAAGCTTTTTTTCTCTTCTTCATATCGAATTACCGAATAAAATGGAAGTGAAGTAAATCTTAATCTACGCAGACATAAGTTGCAAATTTTTCACGAGAAAAAAGAGGAACGAAGAACATATCCTTCATTTCTTGTAAAGCACTCACGATAAAACCCATCAATCATTTTATACCATGCAAGTTGATCACCTCGATTTTCTAAAGTATAAAATTTAAAATAATTCGTTAATTTCACTTTGATAGATTTTATGTATTCAGTTTAGTTTGACATTGTAAGCTCTTGTCAATTCAGGTACGTTGGCGGCATTGTTATTTATTATTTGGAAAAAAAACTAGTTCCAATTTCTATTTTTTAGTTTCTTCAAATTGATATGTTGGATCAAACATCAATTTCCATTATAAACTCATTCGACTGTAATAACTTGCACCATATAAATGCAAGCGGATATGTAGATTATTATCTGGACACTTGAACAAAAGTTTTAAGTTATGTTTAAATCACTGGATCTGGATCTCTTGGCCGCTAATTTAAATGAATTATGACATGACAAAAGTGTATTAGATGACATTTAATTGGTGAAATCTGATTTAGTTTTATATCTCCAAAACCTTTATTCTAAATAAAAATTTCAAACGTCAAACAAAATGTGATTTGAATCAAAGGTGAACCAAAGAGATTTACGAGGGACGAAATTTTAGCACGTCCTTTTGGGCATTGTCATAAATGAATACCAAAGAAACTTCTCTCATAAAGACAAAACTTGAAAACAAACTCCATTTAATACGAAATAAATTTACACACCATTGAAAAATGCTGAAAATAATCAAACTGAAGCTTCACATGGAAACATATACAATAGAAATGAAAAAGAGTACAAAACACTAGACGCTCGACAATTCGTCCTCGTTTTTACGGGGCAACCCCAGACTTTGGATAAGGGAGATGGAGAGGTTTGAAATTTAAGAGGAGATGTTTAGTAAATTCAAATTTCATAAATATTACTATACAATGAACTTATAAGATAAGATTGGTTTTCACAATTTTTTGTTGACCGGTCAACATCTGTGCTGTGGCAACGTTTTTAAATTATCACAAAAAGTGGTTGTCGGGTCGAGGACTTCATGGTGGGCACGAGTGGGCCTTTGAAGAACCAACCTGTTATCCTTCCACTGATAGGAGCCGGAGGTGACGCTGCTCTGTGAAGCCAGCCTCACGCGATTCCCTCAACATCTAGAGGCAAAACATATACAATAGAAATGAAAAAGAGTACAAAACACTAGACGCTCGCAAATTCGTCCTCGTTTTTACGGGGCAACCCCAGACTTTGGATAAGGGAGATGGAGTGGTTTGGAATTTAAGAGGAGATGTTTAGTAAATTCTTTTTAAATTATCTCAAAAAGTGGTTGTCGGGTCGAGGACTTCATGGTGGGCACGAGTGGGCCTTTGAAGAACCAACCTGTTATCCTTCCACTGATAGGAGTCAGAGGTGACGCTGCTCTGTGAAGCCAGCCTCACGCGATTCCCTCGACATCTAGGGGCACACCGAACTGTGCGTTGGCTCAAACCGCTATGCCCAACTCCCAACTTGAAATGGACAGGCCAGTGGATCCCTTCTAAAGCCCGACCGACCACAAAGAACCAATCTCCAACCATTTTGACGTCCCCACTTGGGTTACAAGCATGCGTTGCATGCTCGACGATTGTGCTTTCTCCTCCATTGATACATATGGAACAATGAAGTTTCCTTTTCTTCCAATGTGGGACAATATGAGATTCAAAATGGGAGTCTTCTCCTATGGAACTCACCCCCTATTTAAGCTTTTTTTCTCTTCTTCATATCGAATTACCGAATAAAATGGAAGTGAAGTAAATCTTAATCTACGCAGACATAAGTTGCAAATTTTTCACGAGAAAAAAGAGGAACGAAGAAAATATCCTTCATTTCCTGTAAAGCACTCACGATAAAACCCATCAATCATTTTATACCATGCAAGTTGATCACCTCGATTTTCTAAAGTATAAAATTTAAAATAATCCGTTAATTTCACTTTGATAGATTTTATTTATTCAGTTTAGTTTGACATTGTAAGCTCTTGTAAATTCAGGTACGTTGGCGGCATTGTTACTTATTATTTAAAAAAAAAAACTAGTTCCAATTTCTATTTTTTAGTTTCTTCAAATTGATATGTTGGATCAAACATCAATTTCCATTATAAACTCATTCGACTGTAATAACTTGCACCATATAAATGCAAGCGGATATGTAGATTATTATCTGGACGCTTGAACAAAAGTTTTAAGTTATGTTTAAATCACTGGATCTGGAGCTCTTGGCCGCTAATTTAAATGAATTATGACATGACAAAAGTGTATTAGATGACATTTAATTGGTGAAATCTGATTTAGTTTTATATCTCCAAAACCTTTATTCTAAATAAAAATTTCAAACGTCAAACAAAATGTGATTTGAATCAAAGGTGAACCAAAGAGATTTACGAGGGACGAAATTTTAGCACGTACTTTTGGGCATCGTGATAAATGAATACCAAAGATTTTTCTCTAATAAAGACAAAACGTGAAAACAAACTCCATTTAATACGAAATAAATTTACACACCATTGAAAAATGCTGAAAATAATAAAACCTAGGCTTCACATGGAAACATATACAATAGAAATGAAAAAGAGTACAAAACACTAGACGCTCGACAATTCGTCATCGTTTTTACGGGGCAACCCCAGACTTTCGATAAGGGAGATGGAGAGGTTTGGAATTTAAGAGGAGATGTTTAGTAAATTCAAATTTCATAAATATTACTATACAATGAGCTTATAAGATAAGATTCCTTTTCACAATTTTTTGTGGTTAAATTATCTCAAAAAGTGGTTGTCGGGTCGAGGGCTTCATGGTGGGCACGAGTGGGCCTTTGAAGAACCAACATGTTATCCTTCCACAGATAGGAGCCGGAGGTGACGCTGCTCTGTGAAGCCAGCCTCACGCGATTCTCTCGACATCTAGGGGCACACCGACCTGTGCGTTGGCTCAAACCGCTATGCCCAACTCCCAACTTGAAATGGACAGGCCAGTGGATCCCTTCTAAAGCCCGACCGACCACAAAGAACCAATCTCCAACCACTTTGACGTCCCCACTTGGGTTACAAGCATGCGTTGCCATGCTCGACGATTGTGCTTTCTCCTCCATTGATACATATGGAACAATGAAGTTTCCTTTTCTTCCAATGTGGGACAATATGAGATTCAAAATGGGAGTCTTCTCCTATGGAACTCACCCCCTATTTAAGCTTTTTTTCTCTTCTTCATATCGAATTACCGAATAAAATGGAAGTGAAGTAAATCTTAATCTACGCAGACATAAGTTGCAAATTTTTCACGAGAAAAAAGAGGAACGAAGAACATATCCTTCATTTCCTGTAAAGCACTCACGATAAAACCCATCAATCATTTTATACCATGCAAGTTGATCACCTCGATTTTCTAAAGTATAAAATTTAAAATAATCCGTTAATTTCACTTTGATAGATTTTATTTATTCAGTTTAGTTTGACATTGTAAGCTCTTGTCAATTCAGGTACGTTGGCGGCATTGTTATTTATTATTTGAAAAAAAAAACTAGTTCCAATTTCTATTTTTTAGTTTCTTCAAATTGATATGTTGGATCAAACATCAATTTCCATTATAAACTCATTCGACTCTAATAACTTGCACCATATAAATGCAAGCGGATATGTAGATTATTATCTGGACGCTTGAACAAAAGTTTTAAGTTATGTTTAAATCACTGGATCTGGAGCTCTTGGCCGCTAATTTAAATGAATTATGACATGACAAAAGTGTATTAGATGACATTTAATTGGTGAAATATGATTTAGTTTTATATCTCCAAAACCTTTATTCTAAATAAAAATTTCAAACGTCAAACAAAATGTGATTTGAATCAAAGGTGAACCAAAGACATTTACGAGGGACGAAATTTTAGCACGTCCTTTTGGGCATCGTGATAAATGAATACCAAAGAAACTTCTCTCATAAAGACAAAACGTGAAAACAAACTCCATTTAATACGAAATAAATTTACACACCATTGAAAAATGCTGAAAATAATAAAACCTAAGCTTCACATGGAAACATATACAATAGAAATGAAAAAGTGTACAAAACACTAGACGCTCGACAATTCGTCCTCGTTTTTACGGGGCAACCCCAGACTTTGGTTAAGGGAGATGGAGAGGTTTGAAATTTAAGAGGAGATGTTTAGTAAATTCAAATTTCATAAATATTACTATACAATGAGCTTCTAAGATAAGATTGGTTTTCACAATTTTTTGTTGACCGGTCAACATCTGTGTTGTGGCAACGTTTTTAAATTATCTCAAAAAGTGGTTATCAGTTCCAGGGCTTCATGATAGGAGCCGGAGGTGACGCTACTCTGTGAAGCCAGCCTCACGCGATTCCCTCGACATCTAGAGGCACACCGAACTGTGCGTTGGCTTAGACCACTATGCCCAACTCCCAACTTTAAATAGACAGGCGCTAGTGGATCCCTTCTAAAGCCCGACCGAACACAAAGAACCAATCTCTAACCACTTTGACGTCCCCACTTGGGTTACAAGCATGCGTTGCCATGCTCGACGATTGTGCTTTCTCCTCCATTGATACATATGGAACAATGAAGTTTCCATTTCTTCCAATGTGGGACAATATGAGATTCAAAATGGGAGTCTTCTCCTATGGAACTCACCCCCTATTTAAGCTTTTTTTCTCTTCTTCATATCGAATTACCGAATAAAATGGAAGTGAAGTACATCTTAATCTACGCAGACATAAGTTGCAAATTTTTCACGAGAAAAAAGAGGAACGAAGAACATATCCTTCATTTCCTGTAAAGCACTCACGATAAAACCCATCAATCATTTTATACCATGCAAGTTGATCACCTCGATTTTCTAAAGTATAAAATTTAAAATAATCCGTTAATTTCACTTTGATAGATTTTATTTATTCAGTTTAGTTTGACATTGTAAGCTCTTGTCAATTCAGGTACGTTGGCGGCATTGTTATTTATTATTTGAAAAAAAAACTAGTTCCAATTTCTATTTTTTAGTTTCTTCAAATTGATATGTTGGATCAAACATCAATTTCCATTATAAACTCATTCGACTGTAATAACTTGCACCATATAAATGCAAGCGGATATGTAGATTATTATCTGGACGCTTGAACAAAAGTTTTAAGTTATGGTTTAATCACTGGATCTGGAGCTCTTGGCCGCTAATTTAAATGAATTATGACATGACAAAAGTGTAGTAGATGACATTTAATTGGTGAAATCTGATTTAGTTTTATATCTCCAAAACCTTTATTCTAAATAAAAATTTCAAACGTCAAACAAAATGTGATTTGAATCAAAGGTGAACCAAAGAGATTTACGAAGGACGAAATTTTAGCACGTCCTTTTGGGCATCGTCATAAATGAATACCAAAGAAACTTCTCTAATAAAGACAAAACGTGAAAACAAACTCCATTTAATACGAAATAAATTTACACACCATTGAAAAATGTTGAAAATAATAAAACCTAAGCTTCACATGGAAACATATACAATAGAAATGAAAAAGAGTACAAAACACTAGACGCTCGACAATTCTTCCTCATTTTTACGGAGCAACCCCATAATTTCGATAAGGGAGATGGAGATGTTTGAAATTTAAGAGGAGATGTTTAGTAAATTCAAATTTCATAAATATTACTATACAATGAGCTTGTAAGATAAGATTCCTTTTCACAATTTTTTGTTGACCGGTCAACATCTGTGTTGTGGCAAGCAATTTGTTGAAATTTGAATCCCATATGCTCTTTGCCCATCAGTATCTTTTTTTATTCAATTACCGAAGATGCGTGCAAGCATCAGTTTACATCGGCTTCAGAACAAACACCTAAAGATGTACGCAACTTTACGAAAGCATCCAGCTTAAGTGGCTTTGTCATTATATCGGCTAATTGTTCACTTGTGTTGCAGTAAACCAACTCCACATAGCCATCCTTTGTGAGATCTCGAAGGAAATGAAAACGTACATCTATATGCTTACTTCGACCATGCATTACAGGATTCTTCGAAAGCTTGATTGCAGAACTACTGTCACAATAAATCACGTTTGTAGTATCTTGATTCTTACCTATTTTTTTCAGCACCCTCTTCAACCATATTGCTTGACATGCACAAGAAGATGCAGCAATGAATTCAGCTTCAGTGGTAGATAAACTTACTACTGGTTGTTTCTTTGATAACCAAGATACCGCTCCAGAGCCAAACAAGAACACATAACCCGAAGTGCTTTTTCTATCTTCCAAGTCTCCAGCATAATCACTGTCTGTATAGGCAATAAGTGCATTATTTCCTCCCTGCTTATAGAAAATTCCAAAATCAAGCGTTCCTTTTAAGTATCGCAACACTCTTTTTGCAACTTGTAAATGAAGTTCAGTAGGATTTTCCATGTACCTGCTAAGAAGACCTACTACAAACATCACATCTGGTCTAGTAACTGTAAGATACCTGAGGCTACCAACTATCTATTTAAACTGAGTTTTGTCTACCTTAGTGCCACTTTCATCCTTCACAAGTTTGCAGCCTGGAACAATAGGATTTAGGACTGAGTTGCTTTTATCCATGCCAAATCTTTGCAGAACTTCCAAAGCATAATTTTTTTGATTGATGAATACACCTTTGGAATTTTGAAGAACTTCAAGGCCAAGAAAAAACCTCATCTTACCAAGATCTGTCATTGCAAACTCACTCTTCATGGAATTTTTAAAATTTGAAACCATTTGTTCATCATTGCTGGTAAAAATCAAATCATCCACGTACAAACTTATAATCAAAATTTTACCTTCTTTGCTTATCTTGATAAAGAGGGTATGTTCATAGTCACATTTCTCAAACCCTTCCTTTATAAAATAAGCTTCAATGCGACTATACCAGGCACGTGGTGCTTGCTTAAGGCCATAGAGAGCCTTTTTCAATTTATAAATCTTGTGTTCATGTCCTTTTTTGACATAACCACTAGGTTTCTCCACAAAAACCTCCTCATTTAGCTCACCATATAGAAAAGCTGATTTAACATCTAGTTGATAGATAGTCCATCCATGTTGAGCTGCAAGAGATACAACTAAACGTATTGTTTCCATACGTGCTACAGGTGCAAAGACTTCAGTGAAATCCACCACCATGTTTCCATACTTGCTTTGTATTTGTCAATTTCACCCTTTTCATTTAACTTGGTTTTGTAGACCCATTTCACTCCAATTACCTTCCCACCTGCAGGTAGCTCTGTCAACTCCCATGTGTCGTTTCGTTTTATCGCATCCATTTCCACATTCATGGCTTTCCTCCATTTCTCGCTTTTTACAACCTCTTCAAAGTGAATGGGGTCAGAAGTTGCAAACATGGCAAATTGAGTTTCTTCTTCAGAAAGACCTTCCCCTGTTTCATAGTCTTGCATCCAAGTTGGTTGTCTTCTAATTCGCTCTTCATGTGAGCTCTCCTCATCAGGAGAATCAGCAGTGGGAATGGTTTCCTCCTCTTCTATATTAGCTTCATTTCCAGTATGATCCACTGCTTCTTCCTCTCGATCGCCCCACTCCAAGTCGCATGCAATTGCTTCTTCATGTTTTTTATCCCAATCCCAACTTTTATCTTCTTCGAAGACAACATCTCGACTTACTATGATCTTTTGTGAAATAGGATCATAAAGTCTATAGGCCTTCGATTCTTCACTAACTCCCAACAAAACACAAGTAAGACTTTTATCATCTAGTTTAGCACGTTTGTTATCAGGCACATGAACATGAGATATGCAACCAAAAACTCTAAAATACTCCACCGAAGGTTTTATTCCACTCCATGCTTCTTCTGGGGTCTTGTTTCTTACAACCAAAGTTGGACTTCGATTTAAAATATGAACGGTCCAGTTGACAGCTTCAGGCCAGAACAGTTTAGGAACTTTCTTTTCTGAAATCATACTTCGTACCATATTCATAATGGTTCTATTTTTCCGTTCGGCGACTCCATTTTGTTGTGGCGTATATGCAGCTGTCAATTGTCTTTTTATGCCATTTTCAGCACAAAATTTACTAAATTCTTGTGATGTAAATTCTCCTCCTCGATCTGTTCGCAAAGCTCGAATTGGTGTGTTTGTCTCATTTTCCACACGAACCTTTAACCTCTTGAAAACATCAAAGGCTTCTGACTTTTCTGTCAAAAAGAAAACCCATGTTTTTCTACTGAAGTCATCAGTAAAAGTAAGTAAGTACCGTTTTCTGCCATTGGAAGTAGGTTTGATTGGTCCACAAATGTCAGCATGTAGTAATTGAAGAATTTGTGTGGCTCTCCGGGTGCTTATTTTTTAAAATGAATCCCTGTGTTGCTTTCCTACTAAACAATCTTTGCATAACCTCGAAGGAGTTTTGAGTTGTGGTAAGCCATTCACCATTCCTTTTTGTTGGAGAGTTTTAAGACCTGTAAAACTCAAGTGTCCATATCTACAATGCCAAAGTTGCACCATATCCTCTTTTATGGTATTAAAACAAACCGATGTTATAGGTTGAGAAATAGCTTCTAAAATAAACATTCGATTTGTAGACATTTTCATATCCATAATCAAACATTTTTCTTCATGGAACACCTTACATCTACCATGTTGAAACATAATGGAAAGTCCTTTCTCCTGCAATTGGCCAATGCTCAACAAATTGTTTTTCAATTCGGGTACATAAAAAACTCCAGTAATAATTTGGATGGTTTCATTCACTTTCAATCTAATGTTCCCCTTTCCCATAACAATCATGCTGGAATTGTTGCCTAATTTGACTGATTCTCGAAATTTTTCATTTAAATCAGAGAAATACTCCTTCTTACCACACATATGATTACTGCAACCTGAGTCAAGATACCACACATCTTCTTTGTGATCTTTGCTCATATTTGAACAAGCCATCAACAACAACTCATCTTCCGTCTCAACAAAGTTTGCTCCTTTCTCTTTATTTAGACATTCCCACTGGAAATGTCCAAATTTGTGACAATTATAACATTCAATTGTGGATTTGTCAAAAAATTGGCGGCCCCTTCCTCGTCCTCGTGATCCTCTTCCACGTCCTCGACCTCGTCCTCCTGACTCATCACCGTGAGTTATCTTCAAGGCATGTTCTTCGTCAACTTGAGCATTCATACGTTGCTCATGCACCAACAAACTGCTTTGCAACTCATCAATAGTTAATGTATCTATATCCTTTGACTCTTCAATAGAACATACAACATAATTAAATTTAGGATTCATGGATCTCAAAATTTTTTCAACTACATCAACATCACCTTTCTTTGCACCAACAGCTTTCATCTTGTTGACAATGGTAAGAGTTCGAGCAAAATATTCATTCACAGGTTCTCCAGCCTTCATGTGTAAAACTTCAAATTCCTTCTTAAGTGCTTGCAAATGTGCATGCTTGACTCGATTTGTCCCTTGATACTTCTGCTTCATAGAATCCCATATGCTCTTTGACGTATCTTTGTCCATAATTGTTTCTAAAATTGAGCGATCCAAAACCTGAAATAAATAGTTTACGTATCTTTGTCCATAATTGTTTCTAAAATTGAGCGATCCTCTTTTGTGCATCTGTGAGAACCACATCTTAAATTCTCCATGAGCATTTCCCAATGATCATTTGAACCCTCTGCTTCAAATTTTGATTTGATTAGAACACAAAGAACCAATCTCCAACCACTTTGACATCCCCACTTGGGTTACAAGCATGCGTTTCCATGCTCGACGATTGTGCTTTCTCCTCCGATGATACATATGGAACAATGAAGTTTCCATTTCTTCCAATGTGGGACAATATGAGATTCAAAATGGGAGTCTTCTCCTATGGAACTCACCCCATATTTAAGCTTTTTTTCTCTTCTTCATATCGAATTACCGAATAAAATGGAAGTGAAGTACATCTTAATCTACGCAGACATAAGTTGCAAATTTTTCACGAGAAAAAAGAGGAACGAAGAACATATCCTTCATTTCCTGTAAAGCACTCACGATAAAACACATCAAAGAAACAAACTCCATTTAATACGAAATAAATTTACACACCATTGAAAAATGCTGAAAATAATAAAACCTAAGCTTCACATGGAAACATATACAATAGAAATGAAAAAGAGTACAAAACACTAGACAATTCTTCCTCATTTTTACGGGGCAACCCCAGACTTTCGATAAGGGAGATGGAGATGTTTGAAATTTAAGAGTTCATAAATATTACTATACAATGAGCTTATAAGATAAGATTCCTTTTCACAATTTGGTGACGCTACTCTGTGAAGCAAGCCTCACGCGATTCCCTCGACATCTAGAGGCACACCGACCTGTGCGTTGGCTCAGACCGCTATGCCCAACTCCCAACTTTAAATGGACAGGCGCCAGTGGATCCCTTCTAAAGCCCGACCGAACACAAAGAACCAATCTCCAACCACTTTGACATCCCCACTTGGGTTACAAGCATGCGTGTCCATGCTCGACGATTGTGCTTTCTCCTCCATTGATACATACGGAACAATGAAGTTTCCATTTCTTCCAATGTGGGACAATAAGAGATTCAAAATGGGAGTATTCTCCTATGGAACTATTTAAGCTTTTTTTTCTCTTCTTCATATCGAATTACCGAATAAAATGGAAGTGAAGTACATCTTAATCTACGCAGACATAAGTTGCAAATTTTTCACGAGAAAAAAGAGGAACGAAGAACATATCCTTCATTTCCTGTAAAGCACTCACGATAAAACCCATCAATCATTTTATACCATGCAAGTTGATCACCTCGATTTTCTAAAGTATAAAATTTAAAATAATCCGTTAATTTCACTTTGATAGATTTTATTTATTCAGTTTAGTTTGACATTGTAAGCTCTTGTCAATTCAGGTACGTTGGCGGCATTGTTATTTATTATTTGTAAAAAAAACTAGTTCCAATTTCTATTTTTTAGTTTCTTCAAATTGATATGTTGGATCAAACATCAATTTCCATTATAAACTCGTTCGACTGTAATAACTTGCACCATATAAATGCAAGCGGATATGTAGATTATTATCTGGACGCTTGAACAAAAGTTTTAAGTTATGTTTAAATCACTGGATCTGGAGCTCTTGGCCGCTAATTTAAATGAATTATGACATGACAAAAGTGTAGTAGATGACATTTAATTGGTGAAATCTGATTTAGTTTTATATCTCCAAAACCTTTATTCTAAATAAAAATTTCAAACGTCAAAGAAAATGTGATTTGAATCAAAGGTGAACCAAAGAGATTTACGAGGGAAGAAATTTTAGCACGTCCTTTTGGGCATCGTCATAAATGAATACCAAAGAAACTTCTCTCATAAAGACAAAACGTGAAAACAAACTCCATTTAATACGAAATAAATTTACACACCATTGAAAAATGCTGAAAATAATAAAACCTAAGCTTCACATGGAAACATATACAATAGAAATGAAAAAGAGTACAAAACACTAGACAATTCTTCCTCATTTTTACGGGGCAACCCCAGACTTTCGATAAGGGAGATGGAGATGTTTGAAATTTAAGAGTTCATAAATATTACTATACAATGAGCTTATAAGATAAGATTCCTTTTCACAATTTGGTGACGCTGCTCTGTGAAGCCAGCCTCACGCGATTCCGTCGACATCTAGAGGCACACCGACCTGTGCGTTGGCTCAGACCGCTATGCCTAACTCCCAACTTTAAATGGACAGGCGCCAGTGGATCCCTTCTAAAGCCCGACCGAACACAAAGAACCAATCTCCAACCACTTTGACGTCCCCACTTGGGTTACAAGGATGCGTGGCCATGCTCGACGATTGTGCTTTCTCCTCCATTGATACATACGGAACAATGAAGTTTCCATTTCTTCCAATGTGGGACAATAAGAGATTCAAAATGGGAGTATTCTCCTATGGAACTATTTAAGCTTTTTTTCTCTTCTTCATATCGAATTACCGAATAAAATGGAAGTGAAGTACATCTTAATCTACGCAGACATAAGTTGCAAATTTTTCACGAGAAAAAAGAGGAACGAAGAACATATCCTTCATTTCCTGTAAAGCACTCACGATAAAACCCATCAATCATTTTATACCATGCAAGTTGATCACCTCGATTTTCTAAAGTATAAAATTTAAAATAATCCGTTAATTTCACTTTGATAGATTTTATTTATTCAGTTTAGTTTGACATTGTAAGCTCTTGTCAATTCAGGTACGTTGGCAGCATTGTTATTTATTATTTGAAAAAAAAAACTAGTTCCAATTTCTATTTTTTAGTTTCTTCAAATTGATATGTTGGATCAAACATCAATTTCCATTATAAACTCATTCGACTCTAATAACTTGCACCATATAAATGCAAGCGGATATGTAGATTATTATCTGGACGCTTGAACAAAAGTTTTAAGTTATGTTTAAATCATTGGATCTGGAGCTCTTGGCCGCTAATTTAAATGAATTATGACATGACAAAAGTGTAGTAGATGACATTTAATTGGTGAAATCTGATTTACTTTTATATCTCCAAAACCTTTATTCTAAATAAAAATTTCAAACGTCAAACAAAATGTGATTTGAATCAAAGGTGAACCAAAGAGATTTACGAGGGACGAAATTTTAGCACGTCCTTTTGGGCATCGTCATAAATGAATACCAAAGAAACTTCTCTCATAAAGACAAAACGTGAAAACAAACTCCATTTAATACGAAATAAATTTACACACCATTGAAAAATGCTGAAAATAATAAAACCTAAGCTTCACATGGAAACATATACAATAGAAATGAAAAAGAGTACAAAACACTAGACGCTCGACAATTCTTCCTCATTTTTACGGGGCAACCCCAGACTTTCGATAAGGGAGATGGAGATGTTTGAAATTTAAGAGGAGATGTTTAGTAAATTGAAATTTCATAAATATTACTATACAATGAGCTTATAAGATAAGATTGTTTTTCACAATTTTTTGTTGACCGATCAACATATGTGTTGTGGCAACGTTTTTAAATTATCTCAAAAAGTGGTTATCAGGTCGAGGGCTTCATGGTGGGCACCAGTGAGCCTTTAAGGCACTAACCTGTTATCCTTCCACTAATAGGAGCCGGAGGTGACGCTACTCTGTGAAGCCAGCCTCACGCGATTCCCTCGACATCTAGAGGCACACCGACCTGTGCGTTGGCTTAGACCGCTATGCCCAACTCCCAACTTTAAATGGACAGGCGCCAGTGGATCCCTTCTAAAGCCCGACCGAACAAAAGAACCAATCTCCAACCACTTTGACGTCCCCACTTGGGTTACAAGCATGCGTTGCCATGCTTGAGGATTGTGCTTTCTCCTCCATTGATACATATGGAACAATGAAGTTTCCATTTCTTCCAATGTGGGACAATATCAGATTCAAAATGGGAGTCTTCTCCTATGGAACTCACCCCCTATTTAAGCTTTTTTTCTCTTCTTCATTTCGAATTACCGAATAAAATGGACGTGAAGTACATCTTAATCTACGCAGACATAAGTTGCAAATTTTTCACGAGAAAAAAGAGGAACGAAGAACATATCCTTCATTTCCTGTAAAGCACTCACGATAAAACCCATCAATCATTTTATACCATGCAAGTTGATCACCTCGATTTTCTAAAGTATAAAATTTAAAATAATCCGTTAATTTCACTTTGATAGATTTTATTTATTCAGTTTAGTTTGACATTGTAAGCTCTTGTCAATTCAGGTACGTTGGCGGCGTTGTTATTTATTATTTGAAAAAAAAACTAGTTCCAATTTCTATTTTTTAGTTTCTTCAAATTGATATGTTGGATCAAACATCGATTTCCATTATAAACTCTTTCGACTGT
This sequence comes from Herpetospermum pedunculosum, assembly GCA_028017165.1. NCBI lineage: Eukaryota > Viridiplantae > Streptophyta > Magnoliopsida > Cucurbitales > Cucurbitaceae > Herpetospermum > Herpetospermum pedunculosum. The sequence goes on along the minus strand of CM051527.1, from coordinate 29,782,943 downwards.
AATAACTTGCACCATATAAATGCAAGCGGATATGTAGATTATTATCTGGACGCTTGAACAAAAGTTTTAAGTTATGTTTAAATCACTGGATCTGGAGCTCTTGGCCGCTAATTTAAATGAATTATGACATGACAAAAGTGTAGTAGATGACATTTAATTGGTGAAATCTGATTTAGTTTTATATCTCCAAAACCTTTATTCAAAATAAAAATTTAAAAACGTCAAACAAAATGTGATTTGAATCAAAGGTGAACCAAAGAGATTTACGATGGACGAAATTTTAGCACGTCCTTTTGGGCATCGTCAGAAATGAATACCAAAGAAACTTCTCTAATAAAGACAAAACGTGAAAACTAACTCCATTTAATACGACATAATCTTACACACCATTGAAAAATGCTGAAAATAATAAAACCTAAGCTTCACATGGAAACATATACAATAGAAATGAAAAAGAGTACAAAACACTAGACGCTCGACAATTCTTCCTCATTTTTACTGGGCAACCCCAAAGTTTCGAAAACTAACTCCATTTAATACGACATAATCTTACACACCATTGAAAAATGCTGAAAATAATAAAACCTAAGCTTCACATGGAAACATATACAATAGAAATGAAAAAGAGTACAAAACACTAGACGCTCGACAATTCTTCCTCATTTTTACTGGGCAACCCCAAAGTTTCGATAAGGGAGATGGAGATGTTTACCAACCTGTTATCCTTCCACTGATAGGAGCCGGAGGTGACGCTGCTCTGTGAAGCCAGCCTCACACGATTCCCTCGACATCTAGAGGCACACCGACCTGTGCGTTGGCTCAAACCGATGGACAGGACAGTGGATCCCTTCTAAAGCTCGACCAACCACAAAGAACCAATCCCCAACCACTTTGACGTCCCCACTTGGGTTACAAGCATGCGTTGCCATGCTCGACGATTGTGCTTTCTCCTCCATTGATACATATGGAACAATGAAGTTTCCATTTCTTCCAATGTGGGACAATATGAGATTCAAAATGGGAGTCTTCTCCTATGGAACTCACCCCCTATTTAAGCTTTTTTTCTCTTCTTCATATCGAATTACCGAATAAAATGGAAGTGAAGTAAATCTTAATCTACGCAGACATAAGTTGCAAATTTTTCACGAGAAAAAAGAGGAACGAAGAACATATCCTTCATTTCCTGTAAAGCACTCACGATAAAACCCATCAATCATTTTATACCATGCAAGTTGATCACCATGATTTTCTAAAGTATAAAATTTAAAATAATCCGTTAATTTCACTTTGATAGATTTTATTTATTCAGTTTAGTTTGACATTGTAAGCTCTTGTAAATTCAGGTACGTTGGCGGCATTGTTATTTATTATTTAAAAAAAAAACTAGTTCCAATTTCTATTTTTTAGTTTCTTCAAATTGATATGTTGGATCAAACATCAATTTCCATTATAAACTCATTCGACTGTAATAACTTGCACCATATAAATGCAAGCGGATATGTAGATTATTATCTGGACGCTTGAACAAAAGTTTTAAGTTATGTTTAAATCACTGGATCTGGAGCTCTTGGCCGCTAATTTAAATGAATTATGACATGACAAAAGTGTATTAGATGACATTTAATTGGTGAAATCTGATTTAGTTTTATATCTCCAAAACCTTTATTCTAAATAAAAATTTCAAACGTCAAACAAAATGTGATTTGAATCAAAGGTGAACCAAAGAGATTTACGAGGGACGAAATTTTAGCACGTCCTTTTGGGCATCGTCAGAAATGAATACCAAAGAAACTTCTCTAATAAAGACAAAACGTGAAAACAAACTCCATTTAATACGAAATAAATTTACACACCATTGAAAAATGCTGAAAATAATAAAACCTAAGCTTCACATGGAAACATATACAATAGAAATGAAAAAGAGGCTTCACATGGAAACATATACAATAGAAATGAAAAAGAGTACAAAACACTAACAATTCGATGGAGATGTTTGAAATTTAAGAGGAGATGTTTAGTAGTGGCAACGTTTTTAAATTATCTCAAAAAGTGGTTATCAGGTCGAGGGCTTCATGGTGGGCACAAGTGAGCCTTTAAAGCACTAACCTGTTATCCTTCCACTAATAGGAGCCGGAGCTGACGCTGCTCTGTGAAGCCAGCCTCACGCGATTCCCTCGACATCTAGAGGCACACCGACCTATGCGTTGGCTCAGACCGCTATGCCCAACTCCCAACTTTAAATGGACAGGCGCCAGTGGATCCCTTCTAAAGCCTGACCGAACACAAAGAACCAATCTCCAACTCCCAACTTTAAATGGACAGGCGCCAGTGGATCCCTTCTAAAGCCTGACCGAACACAAAGAACCAATCTCCAACCACTTTGACGTCCCCACTTGGGTTACAAGCATGCGTTGCCATGCTCGACGATTGTTCTTTCTCCTCCATTGATACATATGGAACAATGAAGTTTCCATTTCTTCCAATGTGGGACAATATGAGATTCAAAATGGGAGTCTTTTCCTATGGAACTCACCCCCTATTTAAGCTTTTTTTCTCTTCTTCATATCGAATTACCGAATAAAATGGAAGTGAAGTACATCTTAATCTACGCAGACATAAGTTGCAAATTTTTCACGAGAAAAAAGAGGAACGAAGAACATATCCTTCATTTCCTGTAAAGCACTCACAATAAAACCCATCAATCATTTTATACCATGCAAGTTGATCACCTCGATTTTCTAAAGTATAAAATTTAAAATAATCCGTTAATTTCACTTTGATAGATTTTATTTATTCAGTTTAGTTTGACATTGTAAGCTCTTGTCAATTCAGGTGCGTTGGCGGCATTGTTATTTATTATTTGAAAAAAAAACTAGTTCCAATTTCTATTTTTTAGTTTCTTCAAATTGATATGTTGGATCAAACATCAATTTCCATTATAAACTCATTCGACTGTAATAACTTGCACCATATAAATGCAAGCGGATATGCAGATTATTATCTGGACGCTTGAACAAAAGTTTTAAGTTATGTTTAAATCACTTGATCTGGAGCTCTTGGCCGCTAATTTAAATGAATTATGACATGACAAAATTGTATTAGATGACATTTAATTGGTGAAATCTGATTTAGTTTTATATCTCCAAAACTTCAAGGTGAGAAGTATTGAGTTCAGTCCTAAAATAGTTATTGTCTTGTTCATTACTTACGGCTGGAACCACAAAGTGAACTCAAGATCTTTTTTTTTTCAAGCTAGAAGCATATTGCAACAATTGATGGGCTTTTTTGGTTGGATTAGATACAAAAAAAATACAATATCATTCCCTCATGTTATGCAACAGTTTTGTAAAAGTTGATGAAATTTTGTATTTCAATGATATATATAACTTTTTATTCCGTATCATTGAACTTCTTATTTCAATGATATTTAATGTGGGCCAACTTGGAGTGATTTATTTTCGTAAGATGTGCATTCACAGGTATGTTCAGACATTAGTTGTATGACTTTGGTGAACCATCATAAAGAGAAATGACGGTTATTTATTAACAATGACAATTATGAGCATCATTATAAGCAGATTTATGACGTTAAAAATTGTCATGAATGAATTGCTTGACAGTAAAATAATATCATATAAAACTATTGTTTGACACATAAATACTGTCATTAAATGAATTTTGTTGACATAGTCATCTTCGACCGATTATTGACATTAAGAAAATAACGTTATCATCATTTTTGTGACTATGAAGATATGTCATTATTGACGTTTTGTTGACTGCACATTATTGTCATTAAAACGGCTGAATTTTTTTTTTTCATTTTCTTCCATTCAGGTCAACTATTGGCCAAATTTGCTGGTTCATTTTTAATACATTTTAAATCAAATTTGTTAGTCTTACTACCCTTATTTTTTTCAATTAATCTACTCCGTTTGGCCTTATCATGTCCAATTATGGCTCTAATTCAATCAACAGATTAGAATCAAAATCAAAAGTTTATAAACGTAGATGAAACTTTTTTAAAGTTTAGGAGTTAACATAAAATTTTAAGGGCTAAACTTATAATTTAATTTAACCTACGACCAGGTAAAATTAATGCAGACTCAAAGTTGAATTGAAACTTAAAAAATGTTATACGAAAAATTGAAGCTAAATAAATAAATCATATGGCCAAAATGAGCATAGTTAAACCGTAATTGACATATATTACTTCCCATGAGGTTGGAGGTTCAACACCCATCCCCATATTTATTGTACTAAAAAAAATCATATATTTGAATTCCATTTTATTCTTTTAAAACATTTCATTCAACCTCATCTTTTTAATCAAACAAAATTTCTCCTTCGTGGTCACCATGAGCATAAGTAGTAATTGACATGTACTCCTTCTCGAGGTCAGAGATGTTCAATCATCATCAACCATATATTTAAATTCCATTTTTATTCTTTTAAAACATTTCATTCAACCTCCATCTTTTTAATCAAACAAAATTTCTCCTTCGTGGTCACCATGAGCATAAGTAGTAATTGACATGAACTTGTTACCTCTCCAAAAGAGAGTTATTTAGGGCTATAATTACTTGATATTCATGAAGTTTTTCGAGCATTTTAACTATTAATGAGCATAATATGTGTTTTATCGTGACATTTTGTGAAATGATGTTAATTTAAGGCTTATGTGAAAAAGTTGTGCATAAGTGTATAAATTGATGAAAAAAAATGTCTAATTAATGCCTTCCAGATGTATTGCTGAATTTTTGCGAGGAACGCAATGGGATCAGAAGAAGGGAAGCTGGAAACAGAGCATTGCGATCGCAACGCAATCGCAATACTGGTCTTTGCTGCTGCGTTTTTCCAGCCTCCACTTCTCAAACTCTCAGTTTTCTCTTCCATCCTGATGATCTTGCAAGTCATCTGAGACATTTCTTCTTTAAATCCTTGCATCTGAGTTCCAACGTTATCGAGTTTGTCCGTAGTTACCGCAAGGAGAGTTTGAAACATGTCTTCGACAGATCTACCTGAAACAGAAGATTGGACTTTCAAAAAATCATCCCTTAAGGCAAGAACAACGTTACTTACCTCAAAAAGCTGAGCCTTAAGCTCGTCCATATCCTTCTTCAGGCGATCCTTCTCCTTGTCTCCATCTTCACTCCGCTCTAAGCTTATAGCTATGTTAGAAATTAAAACTCTAGCTTCAGCGGGTGTCTTATCCATGAGCGAGCCTCCACTAGCGGCGTCTATCATCTGCTGCCCTTGGGGAAGCAAACCGTAGTAAAAACCCTGAATGAGGGACTGTTCGGCTATTTGATGATTGGGGCAATCCTCGCATAATCGACCAAACCTCTCCCAGCACTCAAGAACGCTCTCTTCAGCTCCTTGCTCAATTTTTAGTATCTCCTTTCTGAGGGCGGCGACCTTGGGAGGCGGAAAATACTTCGCATAAAACGCTCCCTGCAGCTCTTCCCAAGAAGTAATGGACCCAGTCGGAAGGTAATGCATCCAATCTCTCGCCTTCTCCTTCAAGGTGAAAGGAAAGGCCTTGAGATGGAGTTGATCTGCAGTGATGCCGTCGGTCCTGAATGACGAACACACCATCTGAAATTTCTTGAGGTGTCTGACTGGATTCTCACCTGTATTACCATAAAAAGAAGGTAATAAGTTAACCAGACCAGCTTTAAGTTCAAAATTACCTGCAGCTACCGGATACAAGATACTCGATGTGTTCCGGCCTAGCTCAGATGATGCAAGCTCCCTCATGGTTCTTTGATGCTCATAATTACCCCCGACCTCCATCTTGCGCTTCTTTTGAATTTTCAAAGAATGCTGCGCTCAAAAACTCGAACAAAAGTAACGGGTAAAATAATACAAAAGAATTAAACTGTACAAAAAAGAAGTAAAGAAAATTTTAAAACCAACAAATTAAACTTAACTAAATTAAATTAACTTAGTTCCCCGGCAACGACGCCAATTTTGGTAGAGCACTTTATGTGGTACTTGTTAAGTCTCTGAAAGTGACTTATTTAGGACCCATTTAGCTTAAGAAGATGTACACTTTTAGGTGTTTTTGATAGCATTTAGCCTAAACCTATGCTTAAATATGAGAATGAGAAGAAGGTAGCTAAATTAGGACTTATGCACAATAGGAAAGAAAAGGGTTGAAAACCGAAGGAAAAGAATGAAAAAAAACTGCATTGCGACAGCATTGCGAAAACATTGCTGAAGCCGCAATTATTCAAGTGAAAACCGTAAGTTGACTGATCTTTTTCTGTTAATTTCCGTGATTTCAGGGATTCGTTCTTTCTCCTCCATCCATTCTGATATACGACGTTGAAGATTGATGGTTCTCCTTGGCCCAAACGCACCTGCAAACTACTATAAAAGGGGGTCAAAGTCGGAGGTTCAATCATCATCCGAAAGCGTAGAGTCTTCTCGCAGTCCATCTTTTCGCCCTGTTTTCCTTTGCCGTCTGTTGGAGTGAGAGTCTCAGCTGTTGGAATCGATAATCTGATAGGAAGGAGAGGAGATTCTTCTTCTCTCTCGATTGGATTCATCCAAGCAAGGCTGACCTTTCATCCCCTTCATTCGAGGCGACTGCAACGAGGCTTCCAAGCACCATTTACTGCTTTTTGTCTTTCCTTTCTCATTTCCAGCATTGTTTAGTTATCGCTTCTGGTTTAGTGATTAGTTTACTTCATTTCGTTGCTTTCTGTCTATGGATTATTTACTTTAAGTTTCCCTTTGTTCGTTCAAACATTCAAAGTAATCAAATTACAAGTCTTCAGTTTACAGTTTCCATCTTCTGCTGCTCCGGTTTTGTCTACTGTTTTGAGTACATTTCCCTTCTAAGTATGTATGTTTTATCTTATACTTCTGCTCTCTATATATCCATGAGTAGCTAAGTCACTTAGGGGCATGCTAATGACAGAACTATAGGCTAAAAAACGTGAACCAAGCATGTAGGATAGCTTCGAAGCATTGATTGTATGTAAGCTTCATTCCACGGGCAATTTCGATTGGCCATCCATTTTGTCCAAAGAACTCCTAACCTCTGGAAGGAGTAAGAGTTCAGAGTCGTATAAACATGCTAGCCTTTCATGGTAACCAGGAAACGGCCTAGGAATAGGCGTTTCCCTAGTACAAACTAAACACTTCTGTTTTAACAAGATGCTTAAGACCTTACTTTGAGTTGAGTAAACTAAAGAATCTAATGCATGGAATCGGACGATACATGAGATAGAGTGAGTTTGATGCATAGAGAGTTGATCCAATGCTTGGGAATCGTATTAAAATGCCTATAGGATAGTCGTTAGTAGCCCTTAATTCTCCATTTCACACACGTTTGCTGTTTTTACAATTGCGATAACATTGCGGTGTCCGCAATTCTGCTAAGTTACCATTCTGTTTAGCTGTTTCCTTCTTCGTTTATTAATTCCATCTCTTGTCTTTTGAGTCTAATTTCAACTTGCATTTGTTTATGTTGCATTCCTTTACACATTCAGCAAAAATTAGATAATTAAAAACCAATTTTACCCCATCAAATCCACCCCTTCTTTCTTAACAAATACACTTCGTGAATAGCTAAAAATAAGTCTCTGTGGAAAAAACGAATGAAATATACTTACTACTTGCTGTGAGACCATGTATGCTTGCATGTCCTGAGTGCTCTCTCTACCTTCTTGCTTATTCTTATTAACACATTGAGCACGCAACAGTACTCCAAATTCAAGCTGTCGAGGCTTGCCAAAATACAATTTATAAACCCGATGTACACCGAGCTATTTGAAGCTTAGTGGTAACGGGGTCGATCCACAGGGAATTAAGAAATTTAATTTAACTAAATCTAATTTGCTAGAGATAAAAAGTATGCACAATTAAAATAAAAGAATGGTAATTTGGTTTGGGGGGAAGGGAGCTCCTAATATGCAACTAACGGAAAAATAAATGACAACGTGCAAAAATTAAACGGTCGTGCTTAACTTCGAGAAATGGAATTGCTCGTTATGGATGTTCGGTTCATCGATACAATTTACTCGTTAGCCATGTTCATGCACACAATTCATTTAGTTATTTCTAACTCAAATGACCCAAGGATGTGATTAGAAATGTGCAATTCTAATCGTACTTAGCAAATAATCTATCTAAGGTAGCGAACCCTAAATCGACCACGTGCCAGTGACGGGAACATTGCGACGGCTTAATCCTAAGACTAACCCGGTTTCTCTCTTGCCTTAAGCCTAACATGAAAACGTTAATTAATTCAGATTACCAACTGTCACTTTGGGCCGAATTGATTAGCCATGCTTAGACCCGTGCTACCTAGCGGTATGGGCAATTATATGTCCCAACCTTTAGCCCTCTATCATGCATAGGAACTAGGGCGTCAACCTAATTTAGCTACACATGCTAGATAGTATGAAGAACAAGCAAGAAGATGCATTAACAAGCTAAATGTCTCAACATTTACAAAGGGGAAAAATCTCCCCAAACATCCAAAACTTACAAATCCAAACCCAAAATTAAGCACTTACCTCGGTTTAGCCTTCCATGGAGGATGAATTAATCCAATCCCCCATGGAAGAGCTTGGAATCATGCACAAAGAAGGAGAAGAAGTACAAAAATGGTGGAATTTGGGAGTAGACCCGAGAGGAGAAGATTGGAGAAGAAGGAGAATGAAAAGTTGGCTTCAAAATGACGTTTTCACGCTTTTTAAAGTCGGAGCGTCGAGACGCTAGGCCAGCGTCTCGACGCTGTGCCCTAAGTTGGCTGCCGCGCGCGCGCGCGCGCGGGCGTCGAGACGCTCGGGCAGCGTCTCGACGCTGTCGCGCGTCCATCTGGGAAAATAATCGGGCTGGCGTCGAGACCCTCGGGCGGCGTCGAGACGTTGGGGGCGCGCGCGTGCGTCGTATGGTGTTGGGGCGGCGTCGAGACCCTCGGGCGGCGTCTCGACGCTGTCGCGCGCTTCGTCTGCGTCTGGCAATCGGGGCGTCGTCGAGACACTCGGGCGGCGTCTCGACGCTGTCGCGCGCGCGTGCTTCGGATGATGTCTGGGCGGCGTCGCGACGCTCGGCCAGCGTCTCGACGCTGGCAGCGTCGAGCTAGCGTCTCGACGCTGCCGCCCATGCAATGTTGCTCTCGGGTTTGTGATGCCAATTTGCTCTTCTTCAAGCCATTTTTGCCATCTCTTGGATTCTTCAAGGCCTTTCACTCCCGATGCATCTATGAAGCTCTAAAACGGCACTTTAAGCCCCGAAATGTGTCAAAGGACTTCCCGAGCTCTCAACCATGAGATCACCTACAAGGAAGCATTTTAATCAATATATGTCATGATTTTAGCTAGAATTAGGGACATAAAGATAGCTCTATTTTGGAGCTATCAGAGGGCAAGTAGTAAAGCCAATCCTTGGCTTTGTCTTTCAGTGTAAAGGGGAATGCCCTTAAATTCAACTGCTCCTCCGTCACTCCTGCGGGCTTCATCCCCGCACATACGCAATGAAACTCCATCAAATGCTTGTTCGCATCCTCGCCTGCATTGCCATGGAAAGAAGGCAATTGGTGAATTAAATCGGATTTTAATTCAAAATGACATGCTACCACGGGGTAGTTGATGCACATGGGTTGCAAATTCAAACCTGGCGCTGCCAGCTGTTTCAACGTCCTTGGCGCTTCTCCTTGCGCCATCTCGTCACCAAAGAAGGGATCGCCTTCTTCCTCAAACAATGTTCGCCCCTCGCGGGCTTCTCTTCTCAACCGCCACTCTTCTCTTTCGATTTAAGGTATAAACTGTAATCCACTAATCTCAGAAGAACGGGTCATACACAAACAAAATTTTAAACATACAAAAACAAACAGAAAAAAATTTCAGCACACAATCAATCAACCAAAATAAAAATTAAACATAACTTCAATCAATTTTTGCCTTCCCCGGCAACGGCGCCAATTTTTGGTAGTAGGATTTTTTAATATCCTATAAATTTCGGATTGTCGAGGCCCGCCAAAATAAAATTTATAAACCTATTAACAAAAGCTTTGCAGCTAGTGGTAACAGGGTCGATCCACGGAGAAGGACGTGATTGAAATTAAGGTTTGAAATGGAAATTAATTGATCAATTGGGTTTTGTAACAAAGGGGGAGTTTAAGCATGCAACAAGAAAAATTAATCGCTAACGGAAAGTTAAAGAGAAAGAGATTGACGAGTGCACGGTTCGGGGATTTTCGGGATTTCTCTGCTAGACATTCTACCACTTATCATTTAATACAATCCTAAGGCTAACAGTTTATCCTGCACGCGGACGGTTACCCGGGAAACCCCTAGTGTAACCGGCTCCATAGAAATTAACTAAATCAAAAGATCTAATTAAACATTATTTAAAGTTTCATTAAGAGTGATCAGCCCCAAATTGACTCTAAACAGTCACTAGCATACCGCGACGGACATTCGACCACGTAATCAAATGGCTGACTGGCTACCCGCCAACGCTAAAGTACCCAACAACTATCATGCATGACTCGATACTCCAATTTATTTCATTGTTCTGTGTTACTAGGCGAATAGTGAGAGGCACGACATCGCTACTCTTTAACGCTAACATATGCTAGAAAACTCGATTGTCCGTCGGCGAAATCTAACACATGCATGGGATTAAGTAAGAACAACAAATGCATACAAATCAGAAACCAAATCAGAAATTATAGTATGGATTATCAAAGTGGAGAAGTCTAACAAATAATCCCTTAAATTGCCCCAAACCGTTCACAATACCTTAGCCGACCATGGGACGGATCGTCACAAACGCTCCAACGGAGGCCATGGATGTCATCTCTAACCCTATTACAAATAAAAGCTCCAAAACTATGCCACAAATGGCAAAGCTAAGCTAAAAGAGGAAGAAAAACTGAGAGGAAGAAGATGAAGTTCGAAAAAATGGCAAAAGATGGCTGCAAAAATCGTCCTTACAGCCCTTTAAATCCGTCAGAGCGTCGAGACGCTGGGACAGCGTCGCGACGCTACGACCTAATGAATCCACGCGCGCCTCGTGATGGCGTCGAGACGCTAGGCGAGCGTCTCGACGCTGGCCCGATAATTTCTTGCGCGCGCCTCCTCCGGAGCGTCTCGACGCCACGGCAGGGTCTCGACGCTCGGCAGCGTTGAGCAAGCGTCTCGACGCTGTCTGCTCGACGCTTGCTCTCGGGTTTGGGGTGGAAAATTTGCCTCTCCTAGGCAATTTTGGTCCGTATCTTCTTGGATCAACTTGCCCTTTTCCCGATGCACTCCCGGGGCGTTAAAACACCGCTCTTAGCTCCGAAACGAGTCCAATGGACGCATGAGCTCTTCACCGCAATTCTCCTATAAACGAGATAAATTAAACAATTAAATGCGGAATTTAGCTTGAATTAGGGAATGAATAATAGCTCCGAAATGGAGTTATCACCTTCCTTTTGGTTGGCTCCACAGGATCATCTGACCACCGACAATGTGATGTTGAGATTTTCTCCAAAATCTCATAGGCTTCATTATAGCTTTTTGATAACATCGAACCTCCAGCTGAGGAATTCAACACTTGCCTCGTGCTGGGGTTGCATCCTTTTTAGAATACTTCAATTTGAATACACCATGGAATGCCATGGTGTGGACATTTGAGTGGCAGGTCTTTAAATCTGGTCCAAGCTTCGTGTAGTGATTCATTCTCGGCTTGCTTGAACTTGATGATGTCATCACGAAAGTTAGAGTAGATGTCTGAAGGGAAGTATTTTACCAGGAAATTCTCAGTGAGGTCTGTCCAGTTGACGATTGATCTAGAGGGGAAGGAATTCAACCATGTTTTGGCTTTGTCTCTTAATGAATATGGAAATAGGTACAATCGCAAAGCCTCTTGAGACACTCCTAGAATGACAAAGGTGTCACTGACTCCCAGGAAGTTTCTCAAGTGATTGTGGAGATCTTCGTTCTCCACTCCAAAGAATTGTCCAACTGTGGACGGCATCTGAAACATGACAGGTTTCAGCTCGAATGAGTGAGCTGTGATCTCGGGGCGTATGATGCTCGGATTAAGCTCCTCAGGCATTGGTACAAGATATGATAGAATAGCACTGTCCTTATCATTCACAATTTCAATGGGATTGCGAATGTTAGGTGCTCAGTTTGATGCTCCTTCTGCTCGATCCATTTCAGCTTGTTGTGGTTCAAATTGTACTGACTCTGCGTGGTCAACAGTGTGCTGAATTACAGGTTGATCTTGCTGCTTAAAAAGACGTTTCCTACTTCTATTTATGTTCCTTAGAGTTCTTTCAGGCTCAGGATCAAATTCTAGATTGTGGGTTGGAAACTCATTCATAAACCAGCTTTGTTGGTACCTGTAAAATAAATGCAAAAGATTAGCTCCAATAAATTAAGCTCTTCTAAAATAACACAAGTCGTGTTTACTAAACAAAATTCCCGGCAGCGGCGCCAAAAACTTGTTGTGTGCTCAGTGTGTATGTAAAATTAAATGCGAAGAGCACTCAGATCATGCAAGTATACATGGTCTGCAGCAAGTGATAAGTATAATTTAATTCATTTTCCCACAGAGATTAAGTTTAGTGACTAGCGATTTGGTGTGTTAGATTAGATAAGGTAACTTAAATTGGGTAGATTTTGGGTTGAGGGACGAAAGTATAAAAGATGCAAGGAGAATGTAAACATAAATGCAAAGCAAGCAAAAAGGTAAAGTTATAATATGGAAAAGTAGGATTGCGGATCTCGCAACCTTTTCGCAGTGATTTCGCAATTGATAAAAAGCTACTGAAAAAGACTAAGGCAAAGGCAGAAATGGTTATTGCGGCTCTCGCAATAAATTCGCAACGATGTAAAAACTAAAGTAAGAAAGCAAGGTCAGCTTACGAGTCCTTTATAGACATTTAACTATGATCATTCAACAGCAAATTAACATCTCATGCATCGTTTTAACTAAGTCTCATGCATCTTTCGATTATATGCATTAGGTCTTTAGTTTATTCATATCCAAATAGGACTTAAGAACCTATTTATACACACATGCTAACAAACGTGCTAGGAGAATGTCTATTCCTAGGCCACTCTCTGGTTACCATGAAAGGCTAACATGAATGGATGACTCTGAATTCTTACTCCTTCAGGAGGTTAGGAATTCTTTAGACAAAATGGATGGCCAGTCGAAATTGCCCATGGGATGAAGATCACATACATTCAATGCATTTATGCTACTTTACATGCTGAATTCACATACTTCTAGCCTATAGATTCATCCGTAGCAGACATCTTATGGAGTTAGTTACTCATGGTTTTCGAAGAACTAAAGGAAGTGAATTGATTAAACATAGAATGAGAACTCAACAAAACAAATTGATTAAGGGATGACAAAATGAAGAACTCAATAAAACCAATTGATTACTCTAAAAAGGTAAGTTACAAAACACTTCTTAAAGCAAGCGTGAAAAGGTCTGAAAGCGATGAATAACATAGACAGTAGTAAATGAATCAGAACAGAATGTTAAATAGACAGCAATTAGTTTAGAAAACAGTAAAGAAAGCAGTAAGGTGCGTAAGGATCTTCCAATTCGTGAATCGACTCGGATGAAGAGGAAGATTAGTTGTTCTTGGGGATAATTTCAATCAGAAGAGAAGAAGGATCTTCTCTTCTTCCTCACGAATTATCGATGCCAAGGGCTTGTTTCTTCGATCCAACAAACGGGGGAAGAGTTTTGTCTGCAGGTTTCTTCACGATCGGGCTCTCCTCGCACTCCGATTGATTGCTTTTTCCATCGTCATTCAGCTCCTTTTATAGCCTCTACAGGTACCTTCAGTCGCGGATCTTCATCCATTCTGGAGTAACAACCTCCCACGTGGCAGCAGTAGAAAGGTTAGGCGGCTGGACAATCGCAACAACGACGACTGACGACTGGAAAGATGCAGCAAAAAATGACTGGCGTTGCGGTTTCCTTGCGAGGAACGCAATGCTCTGTTTTGTCTGATTCCATTGCGAGTCCGCAATATTTCCGCAATGCACCTGCAATGTACAATTTAGCTCTATTTTCACCATTTTGCATCCTTTTTCGTTCCTTTTCCAAATAAGCCTTAAATTAGCATCATTTCTCAAATTCTCACTTTTAAGCACACATTAAGCTAACTTCTAACATAAACACTCAAGAATTTACATGATTTTTAGGTAATTAAAGCCCTAAATAATGCACTTTTGGAGAGGTAACAACAACCTATCTACTAACCCTAAAGAGCGGGTTAGGAATGAACTCGAATCTTGTTGTACTATGTCCCCAGCTACCTATTCAACTTTATCCCAAAGATGGTAGGCTTATTGAGTCGGCGCTTATGAGCCACTCTCACCCGTGCAAGTCAAAGGATACTTTCGAATAAGCAGGAGTTCATAGCGAGCTCAGGATTGAGATCGAGTTACCTAGGCCATCAAATGAAAATGTAGGTCTCATCAGTAAACGGTGTTATAAAGAGAGAGCGACATATTTCGCAGTTCGGTCTTATGCAAACTCTTTGCACAAGACGCCCTCACTCGCACATCTCCATGAGAAACGATTCGGATCACATCGTTTTGTACAATACAAAGTGAGCTGCATCCAATAGTGTTACCGGGATAAGGTACTCAGCCTCATCCATATACTATAAACCATTTTGACTGACTACTTGAGCTTGATCCACAATCATGTCATACATGAAGCTCAAGTACTCATATTCAGCCAAGGGTGTTGGTCATTGGTATAGGTTAACCTAAACACATTTCACTTTATTCCAGTAAACTCCTTTACTGAATAAAACTAATAACTCTTTATTCTAAATAGATTATTTACAAACATAACAGTTTACAAACCACGAGTTTTAGGACATAAAACCCAATAGATTGCATGTACGCAAATTAAAAAAAAAAATTATTTTATCATTGCATTCGTTCGGTTTAAGCCTATTTGGGCTCACCGACTCACCAATTGGTCAGTTTTGCCATCCCGAAAGAAAATAGTCAAAAACTGACCGAACGAATCGATTCGGTCGGTTTAGATCGGTTGGCACGATTTTTCGGTTTATTTTACTCACCCCTATCGGAGACGGCCGATGGAGACCAGCGACGATGGTCAGAGGAGGTCGCCGGAGATCGGCGGTCGTGGTCGGAGGAGGTTGATACGAGCTTGACGAGGCCATTCAAATACAATTTATAATTATTGATCAACGGCTTGTAGTAAACTACAGCGGACCGGGTCGAACTCAGGGAACCAAAATTTAAATTCTCTAAATTAAACTTTATGTAAAAACAAATGGGGGGTTTTTGGATTTCATGTTAATCTAATGAATTAAAACAAACAATTAAAGATAGTGAGAAAATTAAAGAAATAGATAAGAGATTACCTTGCCGATTCAGAGATTGTCGGGCTACTTAACTGATTTTGCTCATCGATTATCCCCAATAAAAATATAACTTCTTAATTAAAAGTCTAATCGACTTAACTGGAACAGCCATGAAAAGTCTCTAAGGTCCTATCATGCAATTAATCCAACAAAGCATCGTAATTAACTCTAAACTAGTCATTTAGTTGGCCACGGTAGCGTTCCATGTTAACTACCTAGCAGCTCTAAGAACATGGATTGATTAGAACATTAATTAAATTGATCAGATTCAATTAAACATTTTTCTATACCTAAGGTCTGTTACGCACCATGTTAACTATGAAAAAAGCCATAATATTAACACTAGTCATAACCTGACTTATCTTGCTACTACAATTAAGCATGCAATTTATGACAATTACATATCACAAATTACAAACATAGCATACATGAACAATTAATATTTAATTGATTAAGCTGTCACATTAACCAATATTAATTGCACATGAAATAAACAAACAATAGAAAACAATTAACCAAGAAATTAGTTTGCAATTTAATACCAAAAAACTCACAAAAATGTTTAGCCCGACAAACCTTTAAATAGCATCACAAAGGGAGAGGGAGTTGGTGTTCTAAGAAGAAAAGAGAAAAGTAAGTGTATAGTGTGTGTTGGTGTGAAGTGTGTCTTAGAATCAAGACAAGCTCTCCTTTTATACTTGGAGGAAGAGAAAAATTACTAAAAATCAAAATAAAAGTTGTGGTCTATACGCAAATGTTGGAAGAGGATGTGATGACACGTTCATAATAAGATGACTTCTTCTAGGTATTCTTAGTATACGTGTTGTGTTGTTAAGGAATGAGATGTTGATTCATCAGGAGCTCACACGTGTGCGAGCTGATGGTTGAAGTAAAAAAAATATAATAAATAATTACATTCACTCTGGTTTAAAGATTAACATAATAAATCTTTCACCAGACCAAGCTTCCAACTTTGAATAATAAACGATTTTTATCTCTATAATACTATATGTCGGCTCATTTTGTTGATAGTATACTTTAAAACTCTTCTTCTAAGCTCTTATTTAATATAATTGTCTCGTTCACCTCTGAATACTCGATTCCTGCAAAACATATGATTAAACACATTAATTTCAATCAACTAACAAGAATTAAAGATTATAAAATAGCACTTTTGGAGTGTTATCAAATTACCCCACCTAAATCTTGCTAGTCCTCGAGCAAGAAGTAATTTAAACATTAAAATGAATCATTGGCTGCAAATTCACGACTCTAACCTGTGTATCTTAAATAATAAAATTATTCACAACTCACAACACTTAAATGCATTCGATCAACAAGAAATTTAAAATTAGTTCTTTCATTCCTTATGTGTGTGTGCGCGTAGCCTTTCCTATCTCGATTTTTATAAGTCTGGAAATATTTTATTCAACCCTCATCTCGTTTTCCCCCTACTTCTGGTCGGTAAGAACCAACTATCAAGTATCAACACATTCAAGTAAGTAATATTTCTATTAAGGTGCCTGAAAACAACTTTGAGGATCCCCTAAACTTGCATCATTTTAACTCAAGTGCACTAGCTTTCACACCCAACTGCAGGGCCTCTCACCCAGAGCACTCGCTCAATGGGCGGCCTAACTACTCACATTTGGGGCAACTCTTTTCACCCCTTATCGTTTTACTCATTACAAGCTGATTTTCACTTCTTTTCTTGCCGAGCTCAAGCAATATTTTCTTTAATTTTTTTTTTCACAAGGCAGATAGACATGTTATACCTCCTTAATATCCCATTACAAACTATCATGCAAGATAAATTTCTAATTAGTTCTAGGTGTCTTTCGAGGTGACAACAAGCATATAGGCCAAATAATCCAATCTTAAGCCTTTAAAACCATAGATGACAAGACTATGTGCTCAATAGTTATAAGGAAATCTAGAGAAAAATTTTAAATTTGGCTCGAAATCATACATGCATCCTCATGCTTTGCAAGAAAAAGTGAAAAAACATAATGAACAGAAAATATCTAAGACACATCACAGATTGTCATCATCATATAATATGCAACCAACTAATCATCATACTTTTCAAGCTCAAGGTTTTCATAATTTAAAAGTCTAACGCTCAGATGCTCAGGACTCAATCACATGCTTTGCAAATATATCTCCACCCCCACCTAAAACATTACATTGTCTCCAATGTATAATTAAGTAGAATGCTCCCAACAGAAATGAGAAAGATAATTTTTTTTTTATTTGAATTAGAAAAAAAAATTGAAGAACAAAAATCTCTCTCATACTTAAACTTCTCATGTCAGTTCCCAGTTAGAGGTGTTCCCTTTTGGTCAACTTAAGTACCTCAGTCTAGACAGAACTATCCATAGGTAGATTTATCCTTAATGGATAACTAAGTAGATTATTCACAGAAGAAACAATAAAGAGAAGAAAACTCCCCTGAAATTTCTCTTGCATGGGTCTAAAGGCGGTGGTGGCGTTCTCGCATCTAACAAGATCATCTTTTTCTTCAAGTCCAAAAGCAACCTGAATCTCCTTCTCAGAATTAGGCTCTGTCTCTTCCTTAATCTCACAAACCTAGTCTTCACATGACACAAAATTTTCAAACTCATCGTTAAGTTGCTTTTCGGACTTAAAAGCAACTCTGTTAGTAGTGAAATATTGTTGAGAAAGTTATGACATGTTAGAATAATTAAACAAAATAAAAACAAACTAAAAGAATTTTTTTTTGTGATTTTTGTAAATTTTTTATTTCTTTTTTTTTTTTTGCAATTAAAAATACGGAGTTTTTTTTTTTTTTTTTTTTAGGAAAAAAATAATAATAAAAAATAAATTAAACAAAGAGAATTTAGTTGGCTCCCCAGCAACGGCGCCAATTTGATACGAGCTTGTCGAGACCCGTCAAATACAATTTATAATTATCGATCAACGACTTGTAGTAAACTACAGCGAGCCGGGTCGAACTCAGGGAACCGAAATTTAAATTCTCTAAATTAAACTTGATGTAAAAATAATAAATGGGGGATTTTTGGATGGAAAATTGTAGTAAATGACAATTTAAGACTTATTGTTTGCAAATATAGCATGTTTTTAAAAATTTTGCGGATATAGCAATTTCTATCGCTGATATCTTATGACTGATAGAAGTCTATCGCTGATCACCTCAGCTTTTTATAGATTTTTGTCAGTGATAATAGTGTTGGGTTTTATGTCCTAAAACTCGTAGTTTGTAAACTGTTTGAATGTAAATGTAAATATTATATTTCAATAAAGTTGTTATTGAATTTTAGTGAATTGTGTTTGTATTAACCTATACCAATAACAAACACCCGTGGCGATAGTGTGAGTACTTGAACTTCATGTGTGACATGAATGTGAATCAAGTTCAAGTAGACAGCCAAAATGGTCTATAGTATAGGGATAAGGCTGGGTACCTTATCCTGGGGACACTATTGGGCGCGACTCACTTTGTATAGTACAAAACGATGTGATTCGAATCGTTTCATGTAGAGACATGTGAGTGAGGGCGTCCTGTGCAATGAGTTTGCACAAGACCGAACCATGAAATAAAATCGCTCTTTCTTTATAACACCGTTTACTGTAAAGACCGGTTTATTCATATGATGACTTAGGTAACTCGATCTCAATCCTGAGCTTACTATGAACTCCTGTTTATTCAACCTTATCCTTTGATTTGTACGGGTGAGAGTGGCCAGATTGCCGACTCAATAAGCCTACCATCTTGGGGATAAGATTGAATAAGTGGCTGGGGACATAGTTGTAGCAAGATTGGAATTCACTCCTACCCGCTTTAAGGGTTAGTAGAGAGGTTGTTCCCTTAAGTGCTCACTCCAGGTCTTGAACAATGGGCCCATCCTCTCCTGATCAGGGAGGAATCTGATTTGATGGTTGGACCACAAATCAATTGTTCATTAGAGGTGTCAGTGGTACTTAAGGAACAAGATATAATACAAGGGTTAAACGGTTTAAATGACCCGTTGTGATTATGAACGACCTGTGAAGGATCGACTTACTGATGATAGTTAGATCAACAGGACACAATATATCTACAGTGAGGAGAGTGCAGCCCTTGGACTTTAGTGGAGTCTCCGGGGGTTAACGAATGTTGGTTAGTTCGGTTGAAAGAGTTTTGACCGGATAATCTCGTATCGTTGGAGCTCATGATCTGTAGGTCCTTACGGTTCTCCTGGCTAGCTCGGATAAAGCCGTGAAACAGTATGAAAGAAAAGAAAAGAATTTGAATCGTTCAAATTCGGGTTTGTGGAAGAAGAATAGACATATTTAAATATGATTTAAATATGAGATTGGTCTGAAAACATGAATAGGATTCATGTGCAAAAAGTCGGTTTTCGGAAAACCGGGATTAATTATATTATTTAATTAATATTTGATATTGAATTAAATAATATTAATTAATATATATATATTTTTATTAATTAAAAAGTTTAATTAATAAAAATAATTATTATTATTTTTAATAATAATAATATATATATATATATATATATATATATATATATATACATGTGTCTTACATGCAAATGTAAGACACATGTATTGTTTATATATATACAGGTATATATATCAGATCAGATCAATTGAAATAAAAAAAAAAAAAAAAAAAGAAAAAGAAATTTAAAAAGGCATAGTGCCTTTTGGGTTTCATTAAGTGAATTGAATTTAGAATTCAATTTTTGAAACTCTTTCTTCTTCCGTCGACAGCTCTCTGCTTAGAAGAAAACTGTTTTCTTCAGTTGAAGCTTCTTCCTTCTTTTCTTTTGTAAAAGGAGTTCCACCACTCCGTTTCTCGGCGTGAGGATAGCGGGACTACCGTGGGTGGTCCACGAACGTTTCGTGAGAAGGCTTGTTGAGCTCGTGAGGAGCTTCTAGCGGTGAAATTGGAGAAATACGAACGACAAGGGTATGTGTTCTAATTTCTCTTCTTCATTGTTTTTGCATGTTTCCATTTGTTTAAATTGATGAAATTAGAGTGTCCATGATCCAAATCGCTTCCGCTGCGTGCCATGAGCGCTCCATCAAATAGTCTATTAGTGATAATAGTCTATCACTGATAGAAGTCTATTTGCAAAACATATTAAAGTTTGCTAAATTTGCAATTAGTTTGGGTCTGATTGCTATTTGTGCAACCAGCCCATTTTTGGATTGCATGTTAATCTAATGAATTAAAATAAACAATTAAAGATAGTGAGAAAATTAAAGAAATAAGCAAGAGATTATCTTGCTGATTCAGAGATTGTCGGGCTACTTAATGGATTTTGCTCATCACTTATCCCAATAAAAATACAATTTCTTAATTAAAAGCCTAATCGACTTACTGGAACAACCATGAAAAGTCTATAAGGTTCTATCATGCAATTAATCCGACAAAGCATCGTAATTAACTCTAAACTAGTCATTTAGTTGGACACGATAGCGTTCCATGCTAATTAGCTTGCAACTCTAAGCACATGGATTGATTAGAACGTTAATTAATTTGATCAGATTCAATTAAACATTTTTCTATTCCTAAGGTCGGTTATATGCACCATGTTAATTATGAAAAAATCATAATATTAACACTAGTCATAACCTGACCCATCTTGCTACTACAATTAAGCATGCAATTTATGACAATTACGGATAACAAATTACAAACATAGCATACATGAACAATTAATATTTAATTGATTAAGCTGTCACATTAACCAATACTAATTGCACATGAAATAAACAAAAAATAGAAAACAATTAACCAAGAAATTAGATTGCAATTTAATACAAAAAATCTCACAAAAATGTTTAGCCCGACAAACCTCTAAATCAGCATCACAAAGGGAAAGGGAGTTGGTGTTCTAAGAAGAAAGAAGAAAAATAAGTGTATAGTGTGTGTTTTACAATCAAGACAAACTCTCCTTTTATAAAGGAAGGGAAAAAATCCTTAAAAACCAAATAAAAAGTAAATAATTACATTTTTCAAGGTTTAAACTCTGACTCAAAGATTAACATAATAAATCTTTCACCATCAAATCAAGCTTCCAACATTAAATAATAAACGATTTTTTATCTCTATAGTATTATCTGTCGGTTCAATTTGTTGATATTATACTTTAAAACTCTTCTTCTAAGCTCTTATTTAATATAATTGTCTCATTCACCTCTGAATACTCGATTCCTGCAAAATATATGATTAAACACATTAATTTCCATCAACTAACAAGAATTAAAGATTATAAAATAACACTTTTGGATAACACTTTTGGAGTGCTATCAGAGGTCGTCGGCAACCATTGTGGGTGGAGAAAATTTAAAGCAGCAATGTGAGAGTATTTTGATAATTTTAATACATTATGAAAAAATTAGGTAGGTTTTTCAATTAAACACCAAAAAAACATGTTTTTATAAAAGTTAATAGAAAGTGTTTCACCCAAAATAAATTATTTCAAAAACTCATTCTTAAATAAATCATTTTAGGTGGTTGCCAAACACTTCAATTTATTTAATAACTTTATTAAAAAATTAAACACTTAGGAATTCAAATCAAACTCACCTTACCCGAACTAATGTTAGAGGCAAGAACACTTTAATTAAAACAAATACATTATTATAGATATAATGTTTAGGAACTAATTAATTTAACTGTACAAGTTTGAAGTTGATGATAAGAAAGAAGTTAGCAAGAGAGCCCTAGAGAAGAGGGCATCCCTTGGCCACTACCCCTGGAGCTGTAGGGCACTTGGCCAAATGGCAATGGTCATCATTGTCCAAACCCCACCAGGTTGGTCCAAAAATGTCTCTAGATTGCAAAGTGAAATAGATAACAATGCCCATAAATGCAACACCAGCATCCAAAGCAGCTGATAAGATATAGTTATGCCTTGCCCACCAGCCCTTGAACTTCTTGTACACATAGAAATTGAAGAACATTCCAACAACTCCCCAAGTAATATAATTCACTGATCTAGCTGGTGGCATTCCTCCTGTTGCTCCTATTATGATGGGCATGTTTATGAGCTTGATCCACTTCTTCTCAGGGAACTTCAGAGATAGAACCCAAGCAGGCACTGGGGCAACCAACCCCACAAGGAAGAACCAGTTCATTTTCCCGTAAATCCCGTGCTTTGTGAACATTCGCATCGGCCCGACGATGCCCCATATGATCGATGCATTGTAGAATACGTCGTCGCCAGGACATGTCCATGGACTTCCCTCTGGCAACAGATTTGTGTCGCAGATGTTATCCACCGTTGTCAGCAGCCACCACGCCGTGCTGAAGTACACACTCGAAGATACCACCGTTCCTACGAGCTGCAAGAGTTTCGCAGTGCGGGGGCGGGGGTCAGTTTTTCGATCTCGATCTCGATCTCAATCTCGACTAAATAAATTGAATTTCTTTTACCTGAACTGTGAACATGGATCTTGGTGGGATCTTCATGTAGTGGCCTAATTTGAAATCACTAATAAAGCTAAGTGCTTGTGCCATGCTGATATAACCATAAGTCTTGAAAGCCACATTTGCAAGGGGCTTCCCTGGGTAAATATACCCTATGATCAACTCTGTTATCACATTCAATCCTGGTTGCTGCCACCAAATATTTAAATCAGAATCTAATTTTGTAATTCTAATCTATGTTTTCTTTTTCTTTTTGCTGAATGTCATACCATATTTGTTGTGGCTTGAATGATTCCAATAGGCAAGGTGAAGAAAAGTGCAATTCCACAAGCAAGTAAAATTCCCCACCATGGCAATTGGAGCTGTTTATCAAAGCCTTCACAAGCAAGCAAGGCAAAAGCAACCATTAAAATCAAGATAGAGTAGAACCACCATTGAGGCACATCTTTATAGTTCCTCTTCATTATCCTTGTGTGCACGTCTCCGAGCTGATTCATCGTGGTCGTCGTCTTCTTCCATAGTTGCCAGATTGTTCTACAACAAGAAGCAAGCAGTGAGTCAGGATTCCGTGTTTCGTTGCGTTGAATGATAGATTCTCGATCAAAATACACTTTTAGTTCCTAAGCTTTGAATTTAGCATCCATTTAATCCTTCGAATTTCAAAACAAACCCTTTAGTCCCTAAAGTTCAAAAAATGGTTTTAAATAGTCTTTGATGGAAAGATTACATGACAACTACTTATCGATTAGTTAGCAAGTAACTGTCATGTCATCTTTCTGTCAGTCAACCTAATAGTCACATGAACTCAGGAACTATTTAGGACTATTTTCTAAATCTCAGAGATTAAAGCGATACTTTTGAAATCTGATCAGGAACAAACACTAAACTCAAACACTGTAGGAGACCGAGAGTGTATTTTGTCCTAGATTCTTTTGAACAAAGAAGCTTGCTCGCTTACCTTCCATGGAAGAGACCGACATGCGAAATTGTTGCAGTCAAAGTTGCAAAGCTCAACCCATAAGAAAAGGCAAAGAAGACACTCAAGTAAAGCTTGCTATAGTTATTATAGCCATCTTGGTCGAGCTGAAAGGTTTTGTTATCAAGAACTCGAGATATGTTGTAGGTATTGCCTAAGGAGTCAAAAGTGTGCGAGGAAATGAAGGGAAAACGCTTGGCTTCAAAGGCATTAGACCAATATGTAATGGGGAGCAAAATATAGACAATCAAGAAAAAGCCAATTAAGATATTGACAATGGCAAAGCCAGGGGTGGCCAATGGACTTCCCAAGAAGCTAGCAACGGTCGACCAGTCGAAGGCGAACGAGCCGATGCCGAGGCCGTAGAAACCAGAACCGATCTGTTGGGCAGTGATGGAATTCTTCCATATGAGACAGGCAATGGAGATACAAGTTATGGAGGGGAAGAGATAGCTGGGGATAATGTAATAGGAAAAGCTTGAGATGAAAATGAGAAGGAAGAATTGCAGCCTTGTATGTCCACCTCTTGGCCTCTTCTCTTTCTCATGAAGTGCCCTGTATTTTCACTTGGTTAGATAAATTTGAATCCAAACATTGCCCAACTTTTCAGTAGAATATGAAGTACCTGAAGAGAGAAACTTGAACCAAGTTTGCAGGCCACCACATGTATGGAGAGTCAACTAGGAATTTTCTGAATATTCCAGCCCATCCATATCCAAGCATCTGTTAAATTCACATTCACAGTATCAGATAACCAGGGTCTGTGTAATTAATACGAGGCAACGACATATATGACAATCTAACACAAATTAATAGTAAAACTAACACGATCTAAAAATATTTACAAATATGACACAATTTTAAACTGTATCAATCAGTAATAGACCTATTACTAACTTAGATTACTCATTGAGGTTTATTAGTGATAGGTGTTTATCATTGATTGTTTGGCATGCTCGTTTAAACTACAAGAATTTTGGTTTTTGCTGACGGAGGTTCATTTAACGGTTTTGTTTTTTACGCCAAGAAACTCTTTCTCGACGGTTTATTGAACCGTTGAAAAAACACCAGGTTATCTCGTCGGTTTACTATTAAGTTTATTATTGATATGTCATATAAATAGAATATAAAATGATATATAAGTAATATTTTACTTCATTTACTATTAGGTGATTGTTTGTATGTTCATTTTCTTTTATGTCCATCAAGTTTACTTTTAGTTGCAACCTTAGCATATATAATTCAACTCGTTTAAGTATATACCATCGATTTAAGAAGTCAAGAGGTTTCAAACCTATCACCTCACATGTTGAACTAAAAAAAAATGTTCAGTTTTAGTTTTATAATAAGACAAATAAAATCATTATTTTATTGATTTATCAAGTTTAAAAAATTACACTTTAGTCATTCAAATTTGAAAAATGATTTTAAATGGTATCTGAAATTATTTGAATAATAATTAATAGATGACTGAAATTCGTTACCCAGATCTCACGATCTCACTGTCATCGTCTACTCCAGTCGGAAGAAGACATGATCTAGTCTAGAACGAAAGCTAAAGCTAGGACCTGAAAATTTGGTTCCACATATGATTCTCTTCTATAAAAGTAAGTTCATTCCAAATAATGAGACCTTGACCTCGAAGAACTAAAGTATCTATTTTGAAACCCTAAGGCCTAATAGGACACTAACCAAAAAATTTCCACTTCAATACGAGGTTAAACTATAAGTTTAGGCGGGATTTTTGTACGGATGACCTACCACTCGGGGTGCGTGAGGTTTTTTAACTCATTGTTTGAAAACTTATGTTTTTGACCTTCTCTCGTGATAAGGAAGTGCACAAAGTCATTCGTACCATTCGTTTATCACGATCACGAGGAAACAACTGTGATATCTTTAAATTTGAGTAAGAAAGAAAAATTGGAAGGAAATGAAAAAAGATTGAAAGGTGACCTGAGTAGTGATAGAAAGCATGAAAGCCGCAGCAGGATGAAGATTCCTGTGGTAGAAAGCCTTAACAATGGTGACAATGTTAACAGCATAAACATTGCTGGAACCACAATTGGCGAAAATGGTGATGAGAACATGTTCTTTAATGGTGAAACGGCCAGGGTTCAAAGAGAAGGACCAATTTGAGAAGGGAACTTTGATTGTTTTTTCTGGTAAAGTTGCAGCCATCAACTTTCCAAGAGGAAGTGACACAATCTGAGCCGATACTGACGAAATAAACAGCTGATTTTGACGGTAACCAAAAAACTGGTTCACAAATGCCAGAAAGCAGCAAGAAACTACCCCCAATACCCATGTTCTTATCGTCAATGCCGCCTCCGATGGATCGTCGGTGATCGGAACCGTCAGCCGGACTTCCTCGATCGGACAGTCGTTTTCTTCCTCCTCTCCTTCAAACAACAACCAAGAGGTGGAGGTTATAGACATTTGTATGCTTTCATCAACTCTCACTTAATATCATTGAGTTTCATCAAATCAAACAACGAGTAACTCGTGTATCTAATAAAATTTGTATGCTTTTTTCATTTTTTCAATGTGAGATTCTTATATCACAAGTTGGATATAAATTTATGTTTTTACCATTTTCTTTTCTTTTTTTGTCATCCGTCGTAAATTGAAAAAATAAATTAATGGTAAAGGGTATTTATAAGGTTGGATAAATGAAGTCAACCAGAGCATAGCTCAACCAGCATATATGAACTATGAGTATGAGGTGAGGATCCAGGTTCGAATCCCTTTCTCCATGTTGTAAAAGAAAAAGATTGATAAATGAAAAGGATCAAATAGAAAATTTTGAAATTATAAGGAGTAATCAAATTGAAATTAAATTCAAACCATATGATAAAATTGAAACTTATGATACCCTAAGAACTAAATTGAAATTAAATCCAAACGAGCATATTGAAACTCTTTTTTTTTTTTTTTTGTACATGTATTTGAATTAATGCGGACATTGAACTTATGACCTCTTAGTCAAGGGCATAACCTTATGTCTATGTTCGGGCTCGGTTTGACATATTGAAACTCTTGAAACCATAAAAAAAGTAAATTGAAAGTAAATCTAAACCATAAAAACATGACATTAAAACTTTTGAAATCACCGCCCAAATTACAGACTCAATCAAAACTTTTATAATAGCTCAACGATAATTGATATGCTCACCAGTGAGATAGTAATTTTCATCCTTCGACTTCGGTGGAGGTGCTCCATCCTCAACAGTTGCTGTCATGTCTCTCTAAATCTCTAAATCTCTCTAAATCTGATTAAATAAAGAAATCACAGGCAATATTTATAGAGAAAATCAAATTTGATTAAAATTTGATTTCCACCTGTACAACAGATCACAAACAGCGAGTTATCCACTTCTCTAAAACAAAACCAAAGTCTCACGCCGAATTTCAAGTTATGCCTGAATTCTTCTATTTTTAGAACTTCTTTATTCAATTCTTTTTATTATTTTTTTTAATTTAGTCTTATGTGGTTTCAATTTTGTTTTGGGTTGGTCTATATAACTTTAAAGTTTCAATTTGGTGCCGAAAATTTAGTTAAACTTCATAAATCAGGGATAACAATTCTTTTATGTAATGAGTACACATTTTCTATTTAAACCCTAATAGTTAATTGTATCATGGTTTAGGACTAAGTAATATAAAAGGAAATATGTTGGTTTTTTTTTTTTTTTTTTTTTTTTTTTTTTTTGTGAATAAAATATAATTTAGAGATGATGTATGAGATTTAAGGGAACTATCAAAATTCAATTGAAGCTTTTGAAACCATGAGCAACAAATTTAACAACATAAATGTTAATATAAATGGGGGTTGGGGTTATTTCATCCATAGAAGTTTAAGGTAGACATTGGTAATCAAGATTGTGTTTGGAGAGGTAGATAAATAGGACTACTAGTTGCTCGCCACTTTTTCTATTGTGATTTTTTTTTTGTGAGTTCGGGTACTTTCTACACCTAACAATCTATGATATTAAAAGTTGCTACAACATTGAGAGTGATTCCTATCATCAGTGATGTCACTATCATTGTTAATGCAGTTGGGCGCGAGCAGCTGACTTAAGTGCCCCTGAATCGCGTGAAATAGTCACCTAGTACATAGCTCACTAACTCTGCCTGGGGTGCGAATACCTATTATTTTTCGGCGACTATTCTTTCTTTCTATATGAACGACGCAGTATAAGAGCGGTGGGTTTTAGTGGGCATAGGTTGTAGTTCCTTTTCTAGAACGAGACTCTTTTTAAGGATGTATAGTAGCGTTCAAAGATCCCTCTTTGGCCTTTAGATTCACTTCTCTATTTGAGCGAAATCTTTGCACGTAGCCTATATCTAAATCGTGAAAACGAGGTTGTGGGAGAGCAATACAAGCGAGATTGTCTATGTCTCTACAAAGAATATTGAAATATTTCTCCCAAAGTGGTTTGCATATCTCGAACTACTGCATTGGATCAATTATGGATGTTCATGCGAGAAAGGCTATGCTCGGGAAAACATGACACTGGTTAACTATGGGTGTCTCTTCATCTTCATAGCTAGGATGCTTCAAGCTGAGCCTAAAAAATTGCAATGAAATCTCATGATCACTCGAGTGTAGGGTCCAGAGGTTGCATAGCAGCTTTCGTCTTTTCGCCCACGAATCCTGCCCGTTCCTAGGGCTCGGTTGGCCCCCTATTTTCAACCATTATAGTTGGTGTCGAATGAAAGAATAAAGTTTGAAGATGAAATGGACCCCTAAGAGATTAGCGAGAACCTCAATTATTGGGAAGGGGCATGACAAATAATAGAAACTGTCTGGATTCAGGTTGGTCTCGTGGCACCCATTCCTAACCAATTCCAAAAAGAGGTGTCTCCACTAGCGGTAAGACGAAGCAAGGCATTTTGCTAAAAGCAGCAGGAACTGAGCATCCCGTCTGAAGGTCGATTTCTACACAAATCTTAGCTTTATTGTGAGAGGGGGCAGAGAAGAGAAAGGAAATGAGGCATTCATCAATTTAGGAAGGCCCACCAAGCGAAGCTCCTTCTTTTTCTTTGTGGTGCCAACAAGCAGATGACTTTTCAAGCAAGCTTGGTTAGAGATACACGATTTTTAGATTCCATACAACTTATTATTGATAATTAATTTTAATTAATTATTGAGTTTTTAATTAATTGTAATTTATTATTGATAATTAATTAATTCTTTAATTTACTAATTATAATTAATTAAAAAATTTATGAAGTATTGGATTAAATGGTTTATTTTTTCAACAAACGATCATAGCCGTGTAATTGATCGGGGGATTGAACTCCTGACCTCTTAGTCAATGACACAACTGTATGTCAATTGAGCTCTGCTCGGTTTGGCTTGGACAACTTTTTACGATAGAAATGATATATATAAATATAACATATGAATCATACTTATTATAAAACAAATTTTTTTATTTTTAACATATGAATCATACTTATTATAAAACAAATTTTTTTATTTTTATTTCAATTATTTCTTTTTTATATATTTATATTAAATAAAATGTTGAAATCTCATTTTAGTGTCTAAATTTTGAAAATTATTTTATTTTAGTCTAATTTTTAATGTCTAAATCTAGTCCTCATACTTTCAACAAATCTTAAAATTAATCCCTATTATTAGTTTATTTGTTTATTTTTCAAACAAAATTTAGTCTATATTATTAACATTTCTGGAAAATTGTACGACTAACCCGGTATTTTGGCCCGTTTGTCAAACTAACCCGAATTTGAAAAATAAGTCAAATTGACCTTCTGCTGACATCATCGTTTTTTTTTTAATATTATTTTCTAGCTCTAGTTGCGGGCGCGGGCTGGTCTCGAATTTGGAAAAAATTTCAGATCTGAAATGAAGCTAGAGCTAGAGCGAGACCAGCTTGCGCTCGTAGCTAGAGCAAGATCAACTAGCGCCTGCAACTAGAGCTAGACAATAATATTAAAAAAATTGATGATGTCAGCAGAAGGTCAATTTGACTTATTTTTCAAATTCGGATTAGTTTGACAAACGGGCAAAAATAGGGGTCAGTCGTACAATTATCCCAACATCCCTTCTATAAAATTTGGAAACATGTTCACATAATATATATTTTTTCTTTTTTGCGCAAAACGTCTCATAAGTATTTGAACTTTCAATTTTGTGTCTAATAAGTCCTCGCATTTTCAATTTTAAGTATAATAGTTCCTTGTCCTATTCAACCCTTTTTTTAAATTCAGTCATTCATTAGAAACAAAATTAAAAGTTTAGGGGACTTATTGGACACATTTAAAGTTTAGGAACTTATAAGATTCTAGATTGAAAGTTTAACACTTATTAAAATTTAAGGATCTAATAGAATCGCGTTTTAAAGTTCATGGATTAAACTCGTAATTTAACTTTGTTTTTCTATTTAATAAGACATAAAAAGAGCTAAATTATATGATGGTGCTAAGTTTATTTGAACTTAGTTAGGAAGTCTTTGGTACACTTACTTATTCTTATCACCAATAATTTTTTTAAAGTCAACATAATGTGGCGGTGTGGGTTCCAACCTCTAATTTTTTAAAGATATTTTTTTATTATATTTATATAACATAGTTTTTTAGGGTCAGAGGTTCGATCTCCTTCTAAATGTATGATCAGGATCAACTAATCTTTGTGGTTGAGTCATAAAAACATTATCAGTAAGGGTGCCTTGGACAAATGCATTGTTGACATCTAGCTCACGAAGATCCCAACCATTACTGACAACCATGGAACGTCTCATGGTAGTCAACGTCAGGGCGCTAATGAAACCTTTTAGAAACCAATCGAGCTTTGTACCTGTCAACAAAACCATCAGTTGAGCGTTTTATTCGAAAAATTTATTTGCACCCGACTATATTTTGCACCATTGTCGGAGGAACTAACTCCCAAGTACCATTCATAACCAAGGCATCAAACTTGTCTGACATTGCATGTTGCCACTTGTTGTCTTTGATGACATGAGTGACACAAGTCGGCTCGATTGATGGAGCACACGTAGCGCAGCGAAAGCGAGTCGGATCGTTGGCACTCTAATTTCATCAATTTAGCTAAACTATAAACATGCTCAAAACTAGGAAATAAAAGAAATTAGAACACATACCTCTTGTAGTTCTAAAATCTTCTAATCCTGATACTCGGGTCTCCTCACGAACACCTCGAACCTACACTCGAACCCTTCGAGGACCACCTTCGGTAGTTCCGCTATCCTCGGACCGAGCAACAACGTGGTGGAACTCCTTTACAAGAGAAAAGTTTGGAAGAGATGGAGGAGAAGTTGATCTATGTAATAAAGAAAGGTTTGAGTAAAATGAATGAATCTCATTCAACTAAGTTCATCAAAATCTCAACCTTCATCAATCTTCAAACCATTTGAACTCCATCCAATTTATAGGTAATTCACATGCAACAAACTTTTTGCTTAGCATGACACCTCAAAATGGATGAATTAGTCTTTACACAAGTGTTCAACAATTGATGAGTTTATGCATGTAGTTAGTGATTCACAATCCACTTACTTAACATGGATAAACCCACTCAATTTGGATAAATCCACTCAACTTGGATAATCCCACTTGTATTATTATGTCATTTTAAAATTAATTCATAATTAATTTTAATAAACAAAATAAATTTTAATTAATTAAACTTTTTAATTAATTAATATTATTATTTAATTCAATATCAATTATTAATTAAATAATAAGACTAATCTCAGTTTCTTAAACTGAATCATCACACATGAATTCCTATTCATGTTTTAGATTGATCCCATATTTAAATCATATTTAAATATGTTCATCATTCTTCCAAAAACGAATTTGAAATAAATTCAAATTCTTTTTCTCTCATATTGTTACACGGCTTAATCCGAGCTAGCCAAGAGAACCTAAAGAACCTACAAATCATGAGCTCCAACGATACGAGATTAACTAGTAAACTCTTTAGCCTAGCTAACCAACATTCGTTAACCCCTGAAGACTCCACTAAAGTCCAAGGGCTGCGCTCTCTTCACTGTAGACATGTTATGTCCTCTTGATATAACAATCCTCAGTAAGTCAATCCTTCACAGGTCGTTCGTAATTCATGGTCGGGTCATATAAATCATTTAACCCTCGTAATTACATCTTGTTTCTTATGTCCCACTAACATCTCTAATGAACAATTGGTTTGTCGTCCAACCACTAAACCAGATCCCTCTCAGGCCAAGGAGAGGGTGAGTACTCTTGTTCAAGACCCGAAGTCAACACTTAAGGGAACAACCTCTCTACTAAACCCTAAAGGCAGGTAGGAGTGAATTCCATCTCGCAGTACTATGTTCTCAGTTCCCTACTCGGTATTATCCCCAAGATGGTAGGTTTATTGAAAGACTAACTCGGGCCACTCTCACCCATACAGGTCAAAGGATAACGCCGAATAAACAGGAGTTCATAGCATGCTTAGGATTGAGATCGAGTTGCCTAGGTCATCATATGAAAAAGTCGGTCTTTACAGTAAATGGAGTTATAAAGAAAGAGCGACTTGATTTCGCGGTTCAGTCTTATGCAAACTCATTGCACAGAACGCCTCAACTCGCATGTCTCCACATGAACGATTTTGGATCACATCGTTTGTACTATAAAAAGTGGGTCGCATCCATAGTGTTCCCAAGATAAGGTACCCAGCCTTATCCCTATACTATAGACCGTTCTGGCTATTACTTGAACTTGATCCACATTCATGTCACACATGAACTTCAAGTATACAAACTATAGCCATGAGTTCTTAGTTTATTGGAATAGGTTTATTAAGAACGCAATTCACTTTATTCAATAATAACTTGAATAAAACTCAATAACAACTTTATTGCTAAATAGAATATACATTCAGTTTACAAACCACGAGTTTTAGGACATAAAACCCAACAAACTCCCACTTGGACTAAAACGTTAGTGGAGTACATGCTGGACGAGAAAACTAGGATATCAAATATATCCAATGTTTTGGAAAACTAAAACGTCAGTGAAGCAAAAGTCAATACAATATCAGGTCCTGCGGACTTGATTGGAGGTTTTGGAAAAGTAAATATTATTTTGCCTAGAGGAACAAAATTTACAATTGTTAATGCTTTGTTCTCTAGTAAATAAAAAAGAAATCTACTAAGTTTTAAAGATATATGTTGTAATGATTATCATATAGAGACTCTGATAATAAGAATAATATAGAGTACCTTTATATTATATCTATTGTTTCACATTAAAAACGTATATTAGAAAAATTGTCTGCCCTTTCTTCTGGATTGTATATTACACACATATTAGTGTTATTGAAACATATGCAAAAATGAACCTAAAGTTCATTAATCCAGATATATTTATTATTTGGCATGACTGATTAGGTCATCTTGGATCAATAATGATGAGAATAATTATTGAGAATTCACATGGACATCCATTAAAGAACCAGAAGATTCTTCAATCTACTGAATTGTCATGTGCTGCTTGCTCTAAAAAAAATTAATTATTAGACCATCACCAGCTAAAGTGGGGATTGAGTCTCCTACATTTTTAGAACGAATTCATAGTGATATGTGTGGACCTATTAATCCATCAAGTGAACCATTTAGATATTTTATGGTCCTAATTGACGCAACCAGTAGATGGTCACATGTTTGTTTATTATCAAGTCGAAATTTTGCATTCACAAGAATAATTGCTCAAATAATTAAATTAAGAGCACGATTTCTTGATAATGTTCGTGAATTTACATCTCAATCATTTAATAATTATTGTATGTCAATTAGGATAAGTGTTGAACATCGTGTAGCTCATGTTCATACACAAAATGGTTTGGCGGAATCATTTATAAAACGTATGCAATTAATTGCTAGACCAATGATTATGAGAGCAAAGCTTCCAATATCTGTATGGGGTAATGCGATTTTGCATGCAACGTCACCTATACGCATTAGACCAACAACTTATCATTAGTACTCTCCAATACAATTAGATTATGGCCAGGAGCTAAGTATTTCTCATCTACGAATTTTTGGATGTGCACTATATGTTCCAATTGCTTCACCACAACGTACTAAGATGGGTCCTCAAAGGAGGCTAGGAATATATGTTGGATTTGATTTCTCATCAATTATTAGATATCTTAACCCCTGACGGGTGATGTATTTACTGCACGATTTGTTGATTGTCATTTTAATGAGACAAAATTTCCAACATTAGAGGGAGGAATTAAGAAGTTGGAAAATGAAATTGCATGGAATGCATCATTATTGTCTCATTTTGATCCCCGTACAAATGAATGTGAACTAAAATTTCAAAAGATAATTTATTTACAAAATATAGTTGCATTTACCGATGCTAAGAAAGTGACCAAATTGTATATACCAGCAGCAAATGCTCCATTCAAAATTGAAATCCCAACACAACAAGTTGTTTCAGCTAATGAGTCTGTGGCACGCCGGAAGCGTGGTAGACCAGTAAGTTCCAAAGATAAAAATCATCGAAAAAGAAGAGTAGTCAACAATCAAAATGACTAAATTGAGAATGTGAATATTTCAAAAGAAACCCTAAACATGACTAATCATGATAATATCGAAGAAGGTCAAGTACCTGAGGATAACAATGAGATTTCGATAAATTATGTCATGACAAAGAAAAGATGGAACCGGGATGATATAATTGTTGACAACATTTTTGCTTACAATGTTGTTCACGACATTATTCATGAAAATGAGGATTTTGAACCTAGATTCGTCGAAGAATGTCGACATAGAAATGATTGGCTTAAATGGAAAGAAGCAATCCAAACAAAATTAAACTCATTTTCAAAAGGTGAAGTTTTTGGACCCGTAGTCCGTACGTCTGAAGTTGTAAAACCTATGGGATACAAATGAATATTTGTATGTAAAAGGAATGAAAAGAATGAGGTCACAAGATATAAAGTGAGACTTGTTGCACAAGGATTCTCACAAAGGCCTGATATTAATTATGATGAGACATATTCTCCTGTGGTGGATGGAATAACATTGTGATATCTAATTAGCATGAGTGTATATGAAAAACTTGACATGCACATTTTGGATGTAGTCACAACATATTTATATGGATCTCTCGATAATGATATCTATATGAAAATTCCTGAAAGATATCAAATTCATATAATTCAAATGCTAGAGAATTATATTCGATAAAATTACAGAGATCCTTATATGGATTAAAATAATTAAGACGAATGTGGTATAATCGTCTCAATGAATATTTGTTGAAAGAAGGGTATAAAAATAACCCTATTTGTCCATGTGTTTTTATAAAGAAATCACAATCGGGATTTCCTATTATTGCTGTAGATGTTGATAATTTTAATATAATTGGAACTCTTAAAAAGCTTTCAAAGACAATAGAATATCTTAAGAAAGATCTCGGAAAAACAAAGTTTTGCCTTGGTCTGCAAATTAAGCATTTAACAGATGAGAAATTCATTCACCAGTCAACTTATATAGAAAAAGTTTTTAAAATGTTTTACATGAATAAAGCGCACCCATTGAACATTTCAATGGTAGTTCGATCATTGGATGTGAAAAAAAACATATTTCGACCTCAGGATGATAATGAAGAACTACTTGGTCCTAAAGTATCATATCTTAGTAAAATAGGTGCACTTATGTATCTTGTTAATAATACACGACCTGATATATCATTTTCAGTCAATTTATTAGCTAGATATAATTCTTCTCCAACAAAAAGACATTTGAACAAAGTTAAGCATGTACTCCGTTATCTTCAAGGAACCAATGGTATGGGTTTATTCAATGTATTATGGAATATCCTCTTCTATATATTCTCCTCAAAATCTTATTATGAAATAAGTTATAATCGGCTGGTTTCTTTTCTCGTCTTTGATTTTGTATTCTATTTTGTCTTGGGTGTCGGTAGACCACGTAAATCTGTGTGGTGTTGTGTAGTAACATAAAATGTATAAAAGAAGAAAAAAAAACCTGGAAATCCAGCAAAGAATAAGATGGATGGAGCACAAAAAAATGAAGCAAAGAATAAGATGGAGGGAGGAAAGGGACGAGGACAGGGGTAACACCTTACCAGAACAGGTTCTCAATCACATTCTTTCTTTCATAACTACTCAAGAGCTCATCCAAATTAATTCCCTCGTTTCAAAAAGATGGAATAAACTTTCCAATTCAATCCCAATTCTACACTTTGACTATGCGTCCTTCTATTGCCGTCCTCATCATCTTCATCTTCATCCCGACCCCGAACCCGAACCCGAAATATGCTTCCGCCGTTTCATCAAAAAAGTTTTATCCCATCGCTTGATTTTAACTCCACTCTCCAAAGTCTATAAAATAACTATTTGTTTACTAAGCCAACCCTTAGGTACTCTAGTAAATCCGAAGAGCTTTGTAATTACCATAGATTTGAGTATGAAGACAAAATTCTTTTCACACTCTTGTTTAAGTTTGCAGCATCTAACAATGTCATAGAGCTTTGCATCGACGGCGGATGTGTGGATTTTTCAACTACTTGGTGTACCGGATTTTCGACATGTCGGTCGTTGAAGCTTTCGGGATACTTAAACACCAAATGGGTACCTTCTCATGCTTGTAGATTTTTGAACTCTCTCGAGATTGAGAATTTTTATTCCTCTACTTATATGAAACCTCGTCCTGGTGGTGGTGATGACGGTGGTGGTGACGATGAGGATCGTCCTGGTGGTGGTGATGACGGTGGTGGTGACGATGAGGATGAGGAGCTCCCATGCTTCCCATTTCTTCAACGTTTGGTTTTACGAGGTTCTTGTTTGACACTGTGAATATCATTGCTCTGAATCTTGAATATTTGGAGATGTCGGGTTTAAGGAATCATGACTATAATGATTTGAATCCGGAGATTTCGTTATCTACACCTAAGTTGGTCTATCTCAAGTTATATAATGTCATGTCGTCTTTGTCTATTAATGGTGATGATGATTTTCTCCCTCTACGCAACGTAGTATTTTCCCTCAATTCTTATTTCTCAAGTTGGAGTTGCAAAAGGCTAGTGAAATTTATTCAAAATGTCAATTCATTGACTATTAATTCAGATGATGTGGAGGTATATACTACATATACCTACCTACTTATATGTGCTTGCTTTTTTAATTTAATATTGATGATATCAAATAATTTATATTCATTTTTTTTTTTTTTTTTCTGTTACAGGTGCTTTCAAAGTTTATTATTCCTATGGAATTAGATGAAGCTTTTATGTTTCCGAAATTGACGTATTTGAGGTTCAACGAACATACTAAAATTCGGCCAAATCATATCTTGAAGATTGGATGTTATATTTTGCACATGTTATTAAGGATTATGTTAATTTTAAAATCTACCCCAATTATATTAAATATGGCAGTCTCATTAAATAGTTGATCTTATCTACAGGAGTGTTTTTTTTTTTTTTTTTTTTTGATAACTTGGTGAGTAGATTACCTAAGGGAATGAGGATGAAAATATGGTCAAAATATATATACATATATATCTATATATAAATATATATATATATATATATAAATAAAAGATATAACAAAAATCTCGAGAGCCATATCACATTAATGTTTTTCTACCTTGTTTAGTGAAATTAGCATAATATCGATAAATTTCTAATTTTTCAGCAATAAAGTAAAAATTGATACCAAAACTCAAGCTCCTAAGATCTGCCTTAGCAATTACTCAGGATTTACAACCTTTCTCTACTTGTATCTTGATATAGATTAATATATATTAACCTCTTTTCAATTAAATTATTAATAAAATTAAGGTATTATTTATATTTATTATTCAAAGTAGTATTTTTTCATATATATATATATTCTTTTTTTTTAATTTTTTTTTGTTGCCAATTTTATATTTTCCCTTTACCCTTTTATATGTGAATTTTATGTTATCTTACTCTTTTACTCTTTATATTCTGCTCCTTTGGTCTTTAATTATCATTTTCAACACTCATATAATATCACATTCATTCAAAACTACCACATTTCATCTTTTTATTTTTTTAAATTAGGTTGAACGTGAATCAAACTATATCATGAATGTTATACACAACTTCCATAGGAATTCTTTTTTTCAAAGGTATTTAATTATTAATGCGAGGATTTAACTCATGACCTCTTAGTCAATGACACAAACTTATGTCAATTAAGCTATGCTCGGTTTGGCTTCCATAGGAAACTTAATTATTATGATGAATCAAAATAATTATTAGGAAGAAAGAGCCTTCAATGATGAGGGACATATTGATAAACAAATATATGCTCAAATAGTCATTCATTTAGGATAATTTTTCAATTATAAATGCAAAAATGTAAATCAAATTATTTTTGGCTTTGTTATATTTATTAAAAAATGTATTAAATTAAATTTTTCTTCTTTAGTAGTTTATTAAAACTTGAATCTTCAATACATTGTATTATTATTTTTCACCATATTTTTCTTTCAAGTTCAAATGTTTGAGCAATTGAATAAAACTTTTGATTCATTCTCAATCTCAAACAACTTTTCATGTCCTATACTACTGGTGAACTAATTTGGAAAGCAATGTAAGTAGGGTTATGATGTGAGTTTTATTTTTAACTAATTTCAACCAATATTTTGTTGAATATTATATGGAGTTATAACTATTCTTGAATGTTTATTTACAAATTAGTTATGATTTTTTTTGTTACAATTTTATTTTAAGCCTCCATTTTTCAAACTAAGAAAGGTGTTGTAATTTAGGGTGGGTGAATTCAAATCTCTAATTTTTATAGGGTTCGTTGACCAATTGACATTAGATTTTGAATAATTGTTGCTAGCTTTAGCTTTGACTAGTAAAAATATAGAATTGTATGCAATTAGATATACAACATTACAAGTAAGATTGAGAGAATTCATGAAGAAAAATAATTGCACACAATACATAATGAATTCATGAAGAAAAATAATTGCACACAATATATAATTATCTGCAATTAAGTGTACAATTGATTGCCAATATGAGTTTATCTCAACTAACATAAGTATGAGCTAGTTTTACTAAAAATAAAACCCTTCAAGAACCAAGAACTTGAACAAAGCAAGTCTTCAACTGAACGTCCTCGATCGGCAGTCGGTCCTCAGGAAAGTAACATCCACCGTCTTTCACCGACGACTTAGCTAGCGGAGCACACGGTGGCGGCACCACATCGCTACTGGATCCCTCAACATCCGTACAGTTCCACTGCAACGTCTTCGACTTCGCTGTCAGCCCGATCTTCACATTTGAAAGACAGATGTCTGTGAACGGATCTCCGGAAATCCCATCCAATCTCGCCGAGTACGTAACATTCTCCGCCACCACGTCTCTATAATTAATGTTCTTAATCTCAGGCAGTGCTGCTGGTTCGACTATCGGATCAGG
Organism: Herpetospermum pedunculosum; assembly: GCA_028017165.1. NCBI lineage: Eukaryota > Viridiplantae > Streptophyta > Magnoliopsida > Cucurbitales > Cucurbitaceae > Herpetospermum > Herpetospermum pedunculosum. The sequence continues at coordinate 29,743,708 of CM051527.1, read as the reverse complement.
ATGCGAGTTGTAGGTTCCAGTCATCCAGAAGACGTACTTCATCGTCGAGAGAAACATTCCTCGGACAAAAATGTCCTTGACGAATCCGCCTCTGCCACGAGCGGTTTTGATCCTAATGGCAGATTGGGTGTTGATTGCAGTGATGTTTTCCATCCTGACGTTGCGGATTCCGCCGGACATTTCGCTGCCGAGGGCGATGCCGGCGGAGTCCGGTGAGATGCAAGTGAGGCGGCGAATGAGAAGGTGCTCGGTTGGCATTCCAAAATTGATGCCGTATTGGTCCCATCCGCTCTTTACGGCGATACAGTCATCGCCGGAGACGATGAAACAATCTTGGATTAGAGTGTTGGAGCATGAATCTGTAAAATTGAAGGGAGGATTGAGACAGGATTGATGTGTGAAGAAAAAAAAAACCCTAACGTTTTGAAGATGAAGAAATACATGTTTGAGTGCTTTTAAAATGGTTAAAATATGTATGAACACTTTTAAAATGGTTAAAATATGTTTGATCACTTTTAAAATAGTTAGAATCTGTTTTGTGATGTTCAAAATTATTCTGAAACATATTTGTAATCATTTAAAATTAATTTTGAAGTCACGTTTAAAAGTGTAAAATCAAACATTAAATTAATTTTGAATATTATAGGCTTTGTTTTAGAGTGTTTTTTAGCATGACAAAAACGATTTTAATCATTTCAAAACCGCTCCCAAACATAAATGAAGAAAAAGAGAAAAGGAACCTGGATTGATTCCATCGGTATTGGGAGAGATTGGCACGACCGGTGCGAGAATAGTGAGCCCTTGAATAATCACGTTTCTGCATTAGTCACCAACACAAAATAAGTAAATAATTCACTTTAGATTAAATGGACAACAACATTCAGCTATTGCAACTATGTAGCCATGTTTTGTTTCATGCACAATAGAAATGACTATTTCAAAACCATTCTTCAAGCATATAACTGACATGGTGTATTGACTAGTGATCAAAATGTTCTAAGTTCAAATAGGTCAAAGACCTAATAGACACACAATTGAAATTTCAAAAATATGTTAAAAAGTTAAGTAATTAAATAGACAAAAATCTAAACGTTTATGGACTTATTAGATATTTTTAAAAATTTATGGTTTAAATTTATAATTTAATCTAAGATTTATATTCAAAGGAAAAAAAAAAACTATACAAAGTATAATTCGAAATAACTAGTATGATGAAGGGATGAAATGGTCAAACCTGCTGTAAATTGGATGGACGAACCAAGAGGGAGAGTTGACCAAAGTGAGATTAGAGATCTGGATTTGATCAGAGTACATAATCTCGATCATGTATGGCCGTGTTACGGTGAGCTCGTGTTTGCGGAATTTATCCCACCAATAAGATCCTTGCCCGTCGATCGTACCGTTGTTACCTACGCCACGTCACCAACATACATGATATGGCCCCACTTTTAATTCTTTTATCAAATATGTAGGGCTGGTTGCACAAATAGCAATCAAGCCCAAACTAATTGCAAATTTAGCAAACTTTAAAATGTTTTGCAAATATGGCAAAAAAACCCGTTTCTATCACTGATAGACTTCTATCAGTGATAGACTATTATCTCTGATAGACTATTATCTCTGATAGACTATTATCACTGACAAAAATCTATAAAAAGCTGAGGTGATCAGCGATAGACTTCTATCAGTCATAACATATCAGCGATAGAAATTGCTATATCCGCAAAATTTTTAAAAACATGCTATATTTGCAAACAATAAGTCTTAAATTATCATTTACTACAATTTCCCAAATATGTATATATATTAATAATTTAAATGCATATAACGACATTAAGAACTTTAGAAATAGAATCTACCATTTGATAACCTTTTTATTAATTTTTTTTTTTCTTTTAAAAATTATATTTTTCTTTACTTTTTTTTTCAATCTACCTTCAAAATTTTCTTTGAAATCAAACCCAAATTTAAAAGAATGAATTGTTTAAAAGCGTTTTTAAATTTTAGTGATATTTTGAAGTTTTTTTTTAACAAAATTTTGAAGAAAAAAATAACTTTAGGAAGTGAGAAATTGGAGAAAGAAAAAAAAAAAAAAAGGTAGAAAATAGATATTATATATATATATATATATATATATATATATTATAGAGGTTGCACCAATAGCACTCAACCTAATTGCAAATTTAGCAAACTGACAAAAATCTATAAATAGTTGAGGTGATCAACAATAAACTTCTATCCGCCTCAACAATAAACTTCTATCCGCCATAAAATATCGCGATAGAAATTGTCATATTCGCAAAATTTTTAAAAACATGCTATATTTTTAATTATTTTATTCTAAATTGACATTTGTTACAATTTCTCTATATTATAAGCTAAATTTCTATTAAAAAAAAAACAGGTTTCTAGCAGATCCTTAAATTAACATTTTGATAACATTAAGTAAAAAAAAAAAAAAGTGGTTACCAAATAAACGCTTAAACTCTATTTGATAATGCTTTTACTTTTACATTTTTAAATATTAAAGTTACTTGCTATTTATTATTTGTGATATGTGAAACCTTACTTTTTTTTTTTTCTTTTTTTCTTGTTTTCCATTAAAAAAAAAAAAAAAAAAAAAAAAAAAAAAAAAAAAAAAAAAAAAAAAACAGAGAAATTATCACCTGTGATGACAACATCAGTGAGATTGGTTCCAAAGATGAGGCTGCTGTGTCGTCCACCAGGAGCATCTCTTCCCCTCCCATAAGATGGGAGAATCGCGACAAGTGGCCATTCAGATTCATTCTGCGCCGTTGGATCATGCAACTCCATCAGCTCTTAATACTCTCACTCGCACAGAACCACTACCCAATTAATCAAAAATCAATTTAACCAAAACCTTAACCTACGCTTTTTTTTTTTTAAACATGTATTTTTAATAAATGATTACGAAAAATATAATAGTTTTGAACCTATTTGCAAGAATATAATAGTTAAAACGTGTACTATATCGTGTACTATAACCACGAGTATCGTAAATCGTGAATCATGACTACGATTTAAGGGATAGATTGTGGACTACGATTTAAGGGATAGACTACGATTTAAGGGATAGATTGTGGACTACGATTTAAGGGATAGATTGTGTACTTGTACACGATCAACGACACGCATACTTTTGACGGAGATCATACCATCTGCAATTTCTTTCAAATCTACTATGACCGACATCAAAGCTGGCTCAACCTCAACAATTGATTTGTTAGGAAATCAGAACTCATCTTCCGATTTCACTTCAAAATTAGAAAATACTCAGATCTAGTCGAAACCGTTATCTGAAAACTTATTCCGACTCCAAATTATACCTCAATTCTCATGCAAAATTTGGTAAAACTTATCTGAAGCCTCTCCATGGCAGTCAAATATATATATATATAGAGAGGGAGTTTAAAGGTCAAACCTGCGATGCAAGAATTCGAGCATCTTTATGAACAAAAAGTGTGAAATGGCTGGTAAGATTAAAACTTCCGGTCAGCCATTTCCCCGACGGCACAACCAGCTGAGCGCCGCCGTCCGCCGCAAGTGGGCTGAGATGTTCAATCGCTTTCCGGAACGCTTGCGTATTTGAAGTTACTCCGTCACCGACTCCGCCGAACTCCGTCAGCACCGCCGTGTGTTTCCGGCAATTGATTGCCGGAAATTCCAAGTTGTTCAAAAGCAGACTCGGCTCGCTGCCATCAACGGTGCCCAAACTCACGAATGCCAATACAATCACGGCGGAGATTCTCGCCACCGTAACCTGCCGGAGAAAGAAAAAAAGATGATTTAATTTCTATTTGTTTCTTCGGGAAATAATGCTGGAAGTTAGAAGAACAAGGCAACCCATCGATTTATTGGGGGATAAAAAACAGAACCCATATGAAATTTAGAGAGAGAAAAGGAGAAAAAATTACATGGGTTTGTGTGGGTTTTCGAGGATGATCCATGGATGGAACAGAATTTTGAGTTTATGATTTTCTATATTGGAGACAAAGAATTTTATAGGAGAATTTTGGAATTAAAAATGAAAAAAAAAAAAACTCAATATATTAATAACATCTTTCATCCACTTTGGTTTGTTACATTACCACACATACCTATCCTATAATTTCTCTCCCTCTCTCTTTTTCCTATCTCTCCCTCCCCTTCAATAAAATTTCTCTTCTAATAACCATTCGATTTTTTATTTTTTAAAATTAAGCCTATAAAAATTATTTTTACCTTATAACTCTCTTTATTTTATTATCTACTTTTTTTAAAATGTTTTATAAAATCAAGCAATTTTAAAACGTGAAAAAGATAACTTTAAAAAAACTAATTTTGTTTTTTTAGAATTTGGCTAAGAATTTATTACGGGTCGAGGTAGGGTTCGGTGTCATGACGATGACACCACAAGACCGAGGCCTTGACATCATCAGACATCCATTGAGATATGAGAGCCACCACCCAGATTTATTGGGACAGACGTCAGGCCATTCCCATGTCCGTTGTTGCCATGTCGTCATCGCCCCTCATGAATGGGTGAATAGTGATCGATGAGACACTCTTGTCTTACTTGACAAGACAGCGGTACAACAACGCCTCTCAATCCGCAGATCCTCATCATCATAAGGATAGGTACGAACTGACAACGGTTCGTCTACACCTCCCTGCCGAACCGATGTCCAACCGAGAACTGAACCGAAATGTTCGTTTTTATGAAATGTGGAACCGAACCAATGTCCAATAAAGAAAAAAATCGACAATTCGGTTTTTGGTCGGTTCAATTTTCGGTTTTGGACCTAGTTGATGTTTTTTAACCCAATTTTTCATTTTCTTTTAAGTTTTGTATTGGCCCAAAATTTCCCTTTTGTTTTTTTTTTGCCACTTTTCTTAGGTCATCTTCTTCTTTATCTTCTCAGTAGTCAAAATTAGCCAAAAACAACCCAAATCTTCCATTCTCTATTTTTCCCTCTTAATTCGTCATCCCATTGCTTTTTTTTTTTCTCTTTTCTACATTTCCTTCTAATTCATTTCTCCTCTCAAATTTTGACTTTGTTGGCCCAAAATTTTCCAACAAAAAATTTGCATTGTTTCATTTCAACAAAAAAGAAAAAAAAAAAAACTCCCCTCTCAAATCTTGAACACCCATTGTTGAGCCTAAAAAAACATTTCTCTAAATTTTGAAAAAAAATATATCATATCCCTCTTGAACACCCACCTTTTCATTTCAGACCAAATTTTTTTTTTCTGAATTTTCTCCCATTCAAAGAAAAATCAAATCGAAGAGTTACTTACCGTGGAGAGGTAGAATCAATTCGAAGCGTTACTTACCGTGGAGAGGTAGAATCAAATCGAAGAGTTACTTACCGTGGGGAGGTAGAATCAAATCGAAGAGTTACTTACCGTGGGGAGGTAGAATCAAATCGAAGAGTTACTTACCGTGGGGAGGTAGAATCAAATCGAAGAGTTACTTACCGTGGGGAGGTAGAATCAAATCGAAGAGTTACTTACCGTGGGGAGGTAGAATCAAATCGAAGAGTTACTTACCGTGGGGAGGTAGAATCAAATCGAAGAGTTACTTACCGTGGGGAGGTAGAATCAAATCGAAGAGTTACTTACCGTGGGGAGGTAGAATCAAATCGAAGAGTTACTTACCGTGGGGAGGTAGAATCAAATCGAAGAGTTACTTACCGTGGGGAGGTAGAATCAAATCGAAGAGTTACTTACCGTGGGGAGGTAGAATCAAATCGAAGAGTTACTTACCGTGGGGAGGTAGAATCAAATCGAAGAGTTACTTACCGTGGGGAGGTAGAATCAAATCGAAGAGTTACTTACCGTGGGGAGGTAGAATCAAATCGAAGAGTTACTTACTGTGGGGAGGTGAACGAAACGATGGGTGTTGAAGATGGTGAATGAAAATGAAAAAATGGAAAAATCCTTGGCGAGTTGAAGATGGTGAATGGAAATGGAGATGGTGAAGGGAAATGAAAAAATCTAAGAAAGAAATGAGTGTTGGCAATTTAAAGATGGGGCAAAAATCTGACAGAGATGGGTGTGAGGTGGGCGGAGGGAAAACCCGCAGAATAAATTGTAGGTTACTTTTAGGTTTAGGTTATATTCTTAAGAATATATATATATATATATATATATATATATATATATATATATATATATATATTTTAAATACTTCGGTTCGATTTTGACTAATTTTTCAAGTTTAAAACCGAACCAAACCGAAAAAAAGTTGGTTTTCTCTATATAAGAACCGACATGTCCAATATTTTGCTAAATAACCGAACCGATCCAGTGGATCGGTTTGGTTCGATTCGGTTCGTCGATTTTTTCGATTTTTACTATCACCCCTAGTTGTGAGCCATGAATTGGAACAAAATATAATACGAAGCTCACACCCCTTTTCGCTACACGTTACTGCTATACTTCTTTAGTTCCTACTATTATGGTTGGTTATAGTACGACTTTATATGAACATATATACTCTTTTATCTAATGAGGCAAGCGCTAAATGTCAAACGACATGTCAACATTTCACTCGACGAAATTTCTTGGATATTTCATTTTCACAAGATTTTACCAAAATTTTGAATTTAAAATTTTATACCAAGTCCAAGTCCAATTCCAAAAAGGTTTGATAAGGAATTTAGATTATAGAAGCATCAAGCATGAATTTATTGAATTTATAGGAAAACTTTCTTTCAACCCCTCAATCTTACCAATGTGGAAATCAGAGAAACAACAATAAAATTCAAATTCTTTGTTTAATCATTGTATTTCTCTCCTCACTCTCAATTCTTAAAAAAAAAAAAAAAAAAAAAAAAAAAAAAAAATAATAATAATAATAATAATAATAATAATAATAAATAATAATAAAAAAAAAAAAAAAAAAAAAAATTGAGGTGGGAAGTACTATATTTTTAATTATTTTACTCTAAATTGACGCGGGTTACAATTTTCTTTAGATTCTATTTGCATTTTATTTTATTTATCTTCTATTACTTCTTTTTTTTCTCTTCTAAACTTTTTTTTTTTTATTTAAAGAATTATTTTTTCATCTAATTGTTTTTCACATCAAATTTTACCATTTTCATCTTCTAGTCTAATAAATATTTTTACTTATTTTTTCATCTTTCTACTATCAATAAATACCTCTTTAATTTTCATTTTATTCACTCCCAATCTCAAATTTCAATTCTATCTATTACTCTCATACTATCTCCAATTTATTTCTTAAATTAAGTACTTTAACTTCCAATTCTCTCAAATTTAGTCAAATGTTTTTCAAAATAAGAGTTTCAGCCTCTAATTCAATTGTTAAATTATCATAATTAAAATTTAATTATCTATATATATATATAAATAAATAAATAAATGATCAATTATAGTATAAATAAGTTATAATTAAAGTTCCATGAAACAATTTAAATTAATTTTCATGTTTTTTTTAAAAAAATAATTTTGCTCGTCATCTCCATCTAAATATTGTCTTAATTTTGACGTACGATGATTAAAAATAACCAATTATAATCTAATTAAGTCACAATTAAAGTTATATGGACTAATTTAAACATTTATCATCAATTTCTACAATATCCATAAAAGTTTTCCGAAATGCCCATCGACATTTTCGCAAAATCTAAATCTCGACATTTCCATCGACATCGACATTTCAAACTTTGATGTTACCAATTTCTAATTTTTCGTATGTAACGACCTCCAAATAACTCTTAGGGTGGGGTTACACGTTGAACACCAACAACACTTGCCTTGTAGTAGAAAAAAATAAATAAATAGGAATTAGGTTACATTTTAGATAACTTGGATTAAAAGCTTAATGAATTTTATCTAGGTTAATTTTATATTATTTTTAATATATCAATTAAAAAAAACAATACACTAATTATAAAGAACAATAAAATAAATAAATGGGTAGCAAAGAAAAAAAATTCCAAGTAGCTACGTACACTCATTTCTCTTCATAATAGATTTTCCCACTTGGCAATTAATAGATAAACACTATTATTTAACTTTAGAAATTGGAGTAGTTGTCTAGGGTTTGAGATATAGATTCAACACACGCATTTCATTCAACTTGAATGCACCTCTAACGAGGGGCGGATCCAGACATTCAAGGTCAATTTTTTTTTTTATGTAAATATATATTAAAAAAAATATCACAAAAAAATCGTTTGAATTCATACTTACACATTATATTGACTTTAAAAAAAAATTATTGGTGATAAAGAATAGATAAGTGAATCAAAAGTTGACTAAATTCAAATAAACTTAATATCATCATATAATTTAGCCTATCTCGATGTCTTATTAATTAGAAAAATAAATAAATTACGAGTTTAGTCCATGAATTTTAAAACTTGAGTCTATTAGGTCCCTAAACTTTAAAAAGTCTTTAATAAGTCCTTAAACTTTCAATTTTAAATCTTATTACTAATCCCGATCATTCCCGATATACATCATTATGAATCCCTATTCATATTTTCGATATTTAAATCTTATTTAAATATCTTCATCTCTCTCTATTGTTCAATTCACAATTGAACGTTATGTCGTTAAATATATCACATATATTTAACGCTTATTCCTTAATTCGAATTCGAACACTTCGAATTCACTCGTCACATTGTTCTAAGGTTTAGTCTGATATGAGATAGCAGGTGACCTCATGGACCTACAGATCATGAGCTCCAACGATCCGAGATTAATTGATTAAACTCTTTAACCCAGTTAATCAACATTCGTTAACTACCAGGACATTCCACTATAGCCTAGTAGTTGCACTCTCCTCACTGTAGATATATTTATGTCCACTCGATATAACCATGATTAGTAAGTTGACCCTTCACAGGTTGTTCGTAATTTACGGTTAGGTCAAATATCTATTTTACCCCCGTAATTACATCTTGCTCCTTAAGTCCCACTAATCCTCTAATGAACAATTGGTTTGTGATCCAATCACTAAACCGATTGGTATGTGATCTAATCACTATACCGAGTCCCTCTCGGGCCAATGAGAAGGTGAGACCCCTTGTTCAAGACCTGGAGTCAGCACTTAAGGGAACAACCTATCTACTATCCCTAGAGACGGGTAGGAGTGAATTCCATCTTGCACCCTATGTCCCCAGCTATCTATCCGGTCTTACTCCTGAAATGGGAGGCTTATTGAGTCGGCGCTGTTGAGTCACTCTCACCCATGAAGATCTAAGGATAATCCCGAATAAATAGGAGTTCATAGTTAGCTCAGGATTAAGGTTCAAATTACCTAGGTCATCATTTTGAAAAAGTCAGTCTTTAAAACAGTAAACAACGTTATAAAGCAAGAGTGACTTATTTCGCGGTCCGGTCTAATGCATTTTTTTTGCATAGGACGCCCTCATTCACATGTCTCCACATGAACTTTTCAGGATCACATCGTTTGTACTATATACAAAATGGGCCGCATCCAATAGTGTCCCCAGGATAAGGTATCCAACCTTATCCGTATATTATAGATCGTTTTGGCTATTTACTCGAACTTGATCCACTTTTATGTCTCCACATAAAGTTCAAGTACTCATGTTATAGCCATGGATCTTAGTTTATTGGATTTAGGGTTTTCTAAAATGAAATAAGCAATCCACATATTCAATAATAACTTTATTGAATAAACCTCAATAACACTTTATTAGTAATAAAATATGTTTATCGATTACAAACCACGAGTTTTAGGACATAAAACCCAACAAACTTCCACTTGGACTAAAACTCCAGTGGTAACAAATATATATATCCATATATATACATAATGTTGAGTTTTTTAGAATGAGAAATAAATACAATAAACTAGGGCATCACATACTCATAGTTTTCTCCCACTTGCCCTATATTATACATCTTGTAGTCCTAGTCTTACTAGTGATGGAGCGCATGTAGCGCAACGGAAGTGAGACGGATCATTGACACTCTAATTTCATCAATTTAGCTAAATAAGAAACATGCTCAAAGTTTTGAAGTAAAAGAAATTAGAACACATACCTCTTGTAGTTCTAAGGACTTCTATTCTGATGCTCGAATTTCTTCACGAACCCTTCAAAGCTTCTCTCAAACTTTCCGAGAACCACCTCCAGTAGTCCCGCTATCCTCGGGCCGAGCAACAGAGTGGTGGGACTCCTTTATGAAAGAAAAAGTTTGGAAGAAGAAAATGGGAAGATGAAAGTGATGAGGATTTTGTGAGAAAAAATCTAACACTTAGCTTTCTAATTTCTCAAGTAACACGAACTCTTCATGCTCATCCAAATATTCAAACTCTTTGAAAATTCATCAACTTCAAACCATTTGAACTTCATCCAATTTATAGGCAATTCACATGCAACAAAGTCTTTGCTTAGCATGACACCTCAAATTGGATGGATTAGTCTTCAACCAAGTGTTCCAAAATTGATGAGTTTATGCATGTTGTTGGTGATTCACAATCCACTTCACAACTTGGATAAATCCACTCAACTTGGATAAATCAACGTTGACTTGGATAATCCCACTTGTAATATTTTGTCATTTTAAAATTAATTCATAATTAATTTTAATAAACAAAATAAATTTTAATTAATTAAACTTTTTAATTAATTAATATTATTATTTAATACAATATAAAATATTATTTAAATAATAAGACTAATCCCGGTTTCTTAAACCGAATCATCACACATGAATGCCTATTCATGTTTTAGACCGATCACATATTTAAATCATATTTAAATATGTCCATCATTCTTCCAAAAATGAATTTGAATAAAAAAAAAAAAAAAAATTCTCTCATATTGTTACACGGCTTAATCCGAGCTAGCCAGGAGAACCTAAAAGACCTATAGATCATGAGCTCCAACGATACGAGATTAACCGGCCAAACTCTTTAGCCAAGCTAACCAACATTCGTTAACCCCCAGAGACTCCACTAAAGTCCAAGGGTTGCACTCTCCTCACCGTAGATATATTTTTGTCCTCTTGATATAACCATCATCAGTAAGTCGATCCTTCACAGGTTGTTCGTAATTATAGCTGGGTCATGATGGAGCGTTGATGGAACGCAGCGGAAGCGATTTGGATCATAGACACTCTAATTTCATCAATTTAAACAAACGGAAACATGCAAAAGCAATGAAAAAGAGAAATTAGAACACATACCCTTGTCGTTCGTATTTCTTCAATTTCACCGCCAGAAGCTCCTCACGAGCTCACCGAGCCTTCTCACGAAACCTTCGTGGACCACCCACGGTAATCCCGCTATCCTCGGGCCGAGAAACGGAGTAGTGGGACTCCTTTTACAAAAGAAAAGGAAGAAGAAGCTCACTGAAAGAATAAACAACTTTTATTCACAGAGAGCTTCAGCGGAAGAGAAGAAGAAGAAAAAGAAGAGATAGAGAGATAGAGACTCAATCAATTTCACAATTCTCAATTGTGAATTCATGTACCCCTCTTCTTTTTCTTTCTTTTTCTTTTTTTTTTTTTTTTTTTTTTTTTTTATAAATTGATCTGAGTCATAAATATATACTCTGTATATATTTACATGTGTCTTACATTGCATCTAAGACACATGTAAATATATATATATATATATATATATATATATATATATATAAAAATTATTATTATTAAAAATATATATATTTTAATTAATATTATTTAATTCAATATCAAATATTAATTAAATAATATAATTAAACCCGGTTTTCTGAAAACCGACTTTTTGCACATGAATCCTATTCATGTTTTCAGACCAATCTCATATTTAAATCATATTTAAATATGTCCATATTTAAATCATATTTAAATATGTCTATCCTTCTTCCACAAACCCGAATTTGAACGATTCAAATTCTTTTCTTTTCTTTTATACTGTTTCACGGCTTTATCCGAGCTAGCCAGGAGAACCGTAAGGACCTACAGATCATGAGCTCCAACGATACGAGATTATCTGGTCAAAACTCTTTCAACCGAACTAACCAACATTCGTTAACCCCCGGAGACTCCAATAAAGTCCAAGGGCTGCACTCTCCTCACTGTAGATATATTGTGTCCTGTTGATCTAACTATCATTAGTAAGTTGATCCTTCACAGGTTGTTCATAATCACAACGGGTCATTTATACCGTTTAACCCTTGTATTATATCTTGTTTCTTAAGTACCACTGACACCTCTAATGAACAATTGATTTGTGGTCCAACCATCAAATCAGATTCCTCCCTGATCAGGAGAGGATGGGCCCATTGTTCAAGACCTGAAGTCAGCACTTAAGGGAACAACCTCTCTACTAACCCTTAAAGCGGGTAGGAGTGAATTCCAATCTTGCTACAACTATGTCCCCAGCCACTTATTCAATCTTATCCCCAAGATGGTAGGCATATTGAGTCGGCGAACTGGCCACTCTCACCCGTACAAATCAAAGGATAAGGTTGAATAAACAGGAGTTCATAGTAAGCTCAGGATTGAGATCGAGTTACCTAAGTCATCATATGAAAAAATCGGTCTTTACAGTAAACGGTGTTATAAAGAAAGAGCGATTTTATTTCTTGGTTCGGTCTTGTGCAAACTCATTGCACAGGACGCCCACACTCACATGTCTCTACATGAAACGATTCGAATCACATCGTTTTGTACTATACAAAGTGAGCCGCGTCCAATAGTGTCCCCAGGATAAGGTACCCAGCCTTATCCCTATACTATAGACCATTTTGGCTGTCTACTTGAACTTGATTCACATTCATGTCACACATGAAGTTCAAGTACTCACACTACAACCATGGGTGTTAGTTATTGGTATAGGTTAATACAAACACAATTCACTAAAATTCAATAACAACTTTATTGAAATATAATATTTACATTCAAACAGTTTACAAACTACGAGTTTTAGGACATAAAACCCAACAAACTCCCACTTGGACTAAAACGTCAGTGGAGTACATGCTGGTCGAGAGAACTAGAATATCAAATATCAAAAGTTTCTCCCACTGTCCTACTGAGCAGCTCGCAGCCCTATACTTTGTAGGTGTCTCTCAAACACTTTAGCCGTGAGAGACTTAGTAAACGGATCAGCAATGTTTTGCTCCGAGGCTACCTGTGTGACGATCACATCTCCTCGTTGCACTATCTCCCTGATGAGATGATATTTCTGCTCAATATGCTTTCCACGCTTATGGCTTCTAGGTTCTTTAGAATTTGCCACTGCACCGCTGTTATCACAATAAAGGGTGATAGGCAAGTTCATATTTGGAACAACTTCCAAATCTGTCAAGAACTTCCGAAGCCATACAGCTTCCTTCGCTGCGACATACTCAGCTTCCATGGTGGAGTCAGCAATACAACCTTGCTTTATACTCCTCCATACTATTGCTCCTCCATTAAGAGTGAACACTGATCCTGATGTAGATTTCCTGGAATCTATATCAGTCTGAAAATCAGAGTCAGTGTATCCTGCAAGGATCAAATCCTTCGCGCCATACACAAGCACATAGTCTCTCGTTCTCCTAAGATACTTGAGGACATGTTTAACGGCTGTTCAGTGATCATATCCTGGATTGGACTGGAACCTACTAACAATTCCTACTGCATAGCAGATGTCGGGTCGTGTACACAACATAGTGTACATGAGACTACCAACTGCAGATGCATAGGGAATTCGTCTCATATCCTCAACCTCTTGAGGTGTCTTAGGAGACTGTTCCTTAGACAAGTGAATTCCATGCCTAAAAGGCAGCGAACCTTTCTTGGAATTCGGCATTGAATATCTTGACAACACCTTGTCAATATAAGATGCTTGAGACAGCGCTAGCACTTTGTTCTTACGATCCCTTATGATCTGAATCCCTAGAACAAACTGAGCCTCTCCCAAATCTTTCATTTGGAATTGGGTCGCTAGCCAATTCTTAACGTCAGTTAGGAACCCTACATCATTCCCAATGAGTAGTATGTCGTCTACGTACAAGACTAAGAAAGCTACAACAATATTGACTACTTTCTTGTAAACACAAGGTTCGTCAATATTTTGTTCAAAGCCATAAGATTTGATCGCCGTATCAAACCTTATATTCCAGGATCTAGATGCCTGCTTCAACCCATAAATGGATCGATTAAGCTTGCAAACTTTTTGCTCTTGACCCTGAAGTATGAATCCCTCTGGTTGAGCCATATAGATACTCTCCTCAAGATTACCATTCAGAAAGGCAGTCTTGACATCCATTTGCCAGATTTCATAATCATAAAATGTAGCAATGGATAAGAGTATTCTAATCGACTTTAACATGGCAACAGGAGAAAAAGTTTCTTCATAGTCCACCCCTTCTCTTTGGGAATAACCTTTTGCCACAAGTAGAGCCTTAAAGGTTTGCACCTTACCGGCCTGGTCTCGTTTTCTCTTGTAGATCCACTTGCAACCGATAGGTCTTTCACTATCTGGTTGGTCTACAAGATCCCAGACCGAATTGAAGTACATAGACTCCATTTCGAGATCCATGGCTTTAAGCCACTGGTCCTTGTCTATGTCATTCATTGACTGTTTAAAGGTCAATGGATCCTCAACGCAATCATCAGGTATGACAACTTGAGTTTCAGACAAGCCGATGTAGCGGTCAGGCTGTCTTACATCCCTCCCACTGCGTCGAGGCTTTCTCAACTCTTGAGAAGGACCAGCCTGATCAACAACCTTTGTTGATCCGTCTGTAGCTTTCCTGAAAAATTCGGACAAAACAATTTTGCTCGACGGTTGATGATCTCTCATGTGGTCTTCCTCTAAGAACGTGGCATTAGTCGATACTAGTACCTTGTTCTCATGAGGATCGTAAAATAGACCACCTTTCGTTTCCTTGGGGTAACCTACAAATAGGCACAATTTTGAACGATGTTCCAACTTCTTTGGATTGGGTACTAGCACATGTGCCGGACACCCCCAAATCCTGAAGTGACGTAAACTACCTTTACGCCCTCTCCATAACTCATAAGGTGTTTCAGAAACACTCTTAGAGGGAACCATGTTCAAAATATATACTGCAGTCTCTACTGCATATCCCCAAAACGAACTAGGCAAATGAGCATAACTCATCATAGATCGAACCATGTCTAACAGGGTTCTATTTCTCCTCTCGGACACACCATTCTGCTGTGGTGTTCCTGGCGCTGAGAGTTGAGATACTATTCCATGTTCTATCATATAGTCCTGGAATCTTAAATCCATATACTCTCCACCTCGATCTGATCGGAGTGTTTTTATCGATTTACCTAATGTGTTCTCAACCTCTGCCTTATACTCTTTGAACTTTTCATGAGCTTCGGACGTATGATGCATTAGATAAAGATAACCGTATCTAGAATAATCATCAATGAAACTGATGAAATATTCATACCCTCCTCGTGCTTTGACATTCAAAGGACCGTAGAGATCCGAATGCACGATTTCTAGAGGTTCTTTGGACCTATGACCTTTTTCAGAAAAAGATCGTTTGGTCATTTTGCCCTCAAGACAAGACTCACATGGCGGTAAAGAGTTGTCCTCTAAACGATTTAGTAGACCACTCTTAACCAATCTCCCAATCCTATTGAGATTAATGTGACCTAGTCTTAAGTGCCAAAGATAAGTACTTGGAGAAAGTTTCTGCCTTTTAGTTTGAGTCTCAGTTGTTTTAAACATTTCAGTGTTCAAAATAGCTTTGGCTTCGGTTGATCTTAACACATACAAGTTGTTTTCAAGTTTCGCAGAACAAATACGTACACCTCTTTTGCTAATGAACGCTTCATTATGAACAAAAGATACTTTATACAACTGTTCTAACAAACAAGATATAGATACAAGATTCCTCTGGAAGGTAGGAACCAGGAGTACATTTTCTAGTAAAATGAAACTATCTCTATACAACAACTTTACAGCTCCCACTGCTTCAACTGAGACAACCTCTCCAGTTCCAACTCTGAGAGTTATCTCACCGCGAGAAAGTGGCTGCCAAGAACTAGTTTCCTGAAAAGAAGAACAAACATGGTTAGTAGCTCCTGAATCAAGTATCCAGGTATGACAATCATGTTCTACTAAACATGTTTCAACAACAAGTAAATCATATTTACCTTGTCTTTCCTTCTCAGCCTTTTTCTCTGCAAGATACTTTGGGCAATTTCGTTTCCAGTGCCCATCTACACCACAATGGAAACATTTTCCTTTGTCTGTAGATTTAGTCTTGCTCTTACCTGCACCAGGTGCTTTTCCCTTCCTTTTATCTTTCTTCTTCTTTTGAATACTCTTATTCTTAATAGAAGAAAGTTCAGACTTACTCCCAGAAGACGACCCCTTTTGGAATTTCCTAGAAGTGACAACATTTGCCTCCTTCTCTTTTCCTTTAGAAGTGTGTAGGGACTGATAGGTCTGTAGCTCGCTGAGGAGAGAAGTCAAATTATACTTTATCTTGTTCATTACCAAATTGGTTCTGAACTGAAGGAAACTCTTCGGAAGAGATTCCAAGATAAAGCTTACTTGACTTGACTCATCAATAGTAGCTCCGTTTACTTCCGCCACATTGAAGTGGACCATCATGTTAAGGACATGCTCCCTAACAGAGGTTCCCTCCTTCATGCGAGAGTTGTAAACGAATTTGAGGGCTTCATGACAGACCGATGAGGACGGAAGTCCAAACATCTCCTGTAATGAAGACATGATTTCTTTAGCAGAAACCATATCCTCGTGCTTCTTAGCTAACACATCAGATATGCTGGCTAAGATATAGACTCGGGCTTTATCATTAGCCCTTGTCCATCTATCATATGCTTCTCGAACAGTTCGAGTCGCATCCAGCTAGGAGGGGGAGGACAATCCTCTGATAAGACGAACTTTAGATCATCTAGAACGAGAATCGTATTCAAGTTCGATTTCCAGGTCGCGTAGTTATCGCCGGTTAACTTATCGGAAGCTAGTAAGTGAATGAAAAAGCTAGACATGCTGAAAAGAGAATGAATAAAATATTAGTGAAAAGGTTTTAACCTAATTTACACACCAATCAAGAATTTAGCAAAGAATAATAATGTACCCAAAACTCATTATTAAACTGCAACGATACTTCAGTGGGTCAGAATGGTCGCTACCGAGGGGCAGTCAAGCATTCCTTCACTGAATCAAGACATTCTTGACTAAATGCTAATACCAGAATATCTCATATTCCTATAGCATCTTAGTTATTGCTGTTTGGTCAAGATTTACTAACTCCTTAGCAAATCTTGTAAGTGTGACCCTCCATTTTTAGAATTCATAGGGCGGCCCCAACGATGCAACCGAATGGAAATGTCAAAGTTGGGAATGGCTCTATGTTTCTTTATCCATAAATGGTGATTGAGATGTTCCGATTCCTATGAAACGGCCCTCCGAATGGATCGGTACCACTTGTGGGCACCTAGCAGGCAGAACATAGGAATCTCACGGTTTAATCCAATGGAGGAGACCGCAGGATGTATTTGACATACTTCCTTCTCCCACTTACTATAAATACTTTCTCCATTCACCTTGCTCTTGAATTATGCAAATACCATCCGAATGGGGATGCCCTATTGACATCACGAGGCCGAGCATAATTCTCACGGTGTGAACTTAACAGAGAACGTAGGAGGAGAGGGACATATCATATATACCTTCTCAACACCTCTACTAAGTATTTTAAGACGGAATGGGTAAATTACTCAGGTATTATCCGGCTAAGACAATAAGACCTAAGTCTAGGTAAAACAAACTTTTACCTATGATGTCTAGGTGATAAACACTTTATTACCTCACACCACTCACGCATGCTCATAAAGCCGGGTTAACTTTACTCAAGTACCGGATGGTCCCCAGGTAGGAGGTGTTCCGTAAACCGTCAGCTTAAATACCTCCAACCTTGAACAGGATGTCCCCGGGTGAGTTTCTTGTAACCTTAGCATTTACAAGATATCGACCTATTCATCTAATGAAACGGAACGATACATTCAACCCTAAGTGAGCATGCCTTTGTCTTTGTTATAGATTTTAAAAGTCTATGCCAATTTTACAACGCTTTGCAAAACTAAGACTTACTACAACAAACTTCTACATGCTTCTCAAACATGCATCACTAAGGCATGACAAGTTGAATATTTAATTTCATAATTAATATAACAATTATATCGATTATGTTTTTAAATATACAACTCCTAATTCATAAATTAATATAACACTTATATCAATTCTCATGAATTAAGCATGCATCCTATACATTATAACACTTATAACAAACAAAATGCATCTAATGTTGGATGTTTAATTTCATAATTAATATAACACTTATATCAATTATTCTATTAAGCAAACAACATCTAATTCATGAATTAATATAACTCTTATATTAATACTCATGAATAAACATGCATCCTATACATTATAACACTTATAATATACCATGTGCATAAAACTATGACAATCTATGTTGTTCATTCAATTTCATAATTAATATAACACTTATATCAATTATTCTATTGAACTAACAACAACTAATTCATGAATTAATATAACTTTTATATCAAAACTCATGAATTGCCAAATATGCATACGATATATTATAACACTTATAACATATTTTCAATGCATGAAGCATGCTTCCTACGGTGGGATTTTAAATCTATATGGCATACGTTATGCACATACAAACATGGAATTTAATTAAAACATACATTCACAATGCATAATTAATTAAACACACTAAAGTGGATCGATTTTGGCATTTAGCAAGCAATAACTAATTTATTACAAGCTTGATCAACAAGCTACGCCTTGAGCGGACTTCGAACTCTTCGCACCGCCTTTGACCAACTTGCTTCCTCCGAACGCTTCGGCCAAAAACTCTTCGAATTTCTCCTTGTAATGCCCAGAACGAGTTTGAACTTTCACCGAACATTTCGGCGAGTTTCAATCTCAAATTTCTTTCACAAAGAAACCTATATGGACTCTAATGACTCTAAAAATACAGACTCTTTAGCATACATTAAAGCCCATACATTCTCGGGCAATTACAAATTTTGAAATTCAAAAGAAACTATGCCAAAATCGATATTCACTTTAGATATCCATTCAGAAACAATTTCTAAATAAAAACCCACCATAACTTAAATTGATGAAATTGAGTGGCCAAAAACGCTCTGATACCAATTGATGGAGCGTTGATGGAACGCAGCGGAAGCGATTTGGATCATAGACACTATAATTTCATCAATCTAAACAAACGGAAACATGCAAAAGCAATGAAAAAGAGAAATTAGAACACATACCCTTGTCGTTCGTATTTCTTCAATTTCACCGCCAGAAGCTCCTCACGAGCTCACCGAGCCTTCTCACGAAACCTTCGTGGACCACCCACGATAATCCCGCTATCCTCGGGCCGAGAAACGGAGTAGTGAGACTCCTTTTACAAAAGAAAAGGAAGAAGAAGCTCACTGAAAGAATAAACAACTTTTATTCACAGAGAGCTTCAGCGGAAGAGAAGAAGAAGAAAAAGAAGAGATAGAGAGATAGAGACTCAATCAATTTCACAATTCTCAATTGTGAATTCATGTACTTTTTTTTTTTTTTTTTTTTTTTTAAATTGATCTGAGTCATAAATATATACTCTGTATATATTTACATGTGTCTTACATGCATATATATATATAAATTATTATTATTAAAAATAATAATAATTATTTTATTAATTAAACTTTTTAATTAATAAAATATATATATTTTAATTAATATTATTTAATTCAATTCAAATATTAATTAAATAATATAATTAAACCCGGTTTTCTGAAAACCGACTTTTTGCACATGAATCCTATTCATGTTTTCATACCAATCTCATATTTAAATCATATTTAAATATGTCCATATTTAAATCATATTTAAATATGTCTATCCTTCTTCCACAAACCCGAATTTGAACGATTCAAATTCTTTTCTTTTCTTTTATACTGTTTCACGGCTTTATCCGAGCTAGCCAGGAGAACCGTAAGGACCTATAGATCATGAGCTCCAACGATACGAGATTATCCGGTCAAAACTCTTTCAACCGAACTAACCAACATTCGTTAACCCCCGAGGACTCCACTAAAGTCCAAGGGCTGCACTCTCCTCACTGTAGATATATTGTGTCCTGTTGATCTAACTATCATCAGTAAGTCGATCCTTCACAGGTTGTTCATAATCACAACGGGTCATTTATACCGTTTAACCCTTGTATTATATCTTGTTCCTTAAGTACCACTAACACCTCTAATGAACAATTGATTTGTGGTCCAACCATCAAATCAGATTCCTCCCTGATCAAGAGAGGATGGGCCCATTGTTCAAGACCTGGAGTCAGCACTTAAGGGAACAACCTCTCTACTAACCCTTAAAGCGGGTAGGAGTGAATTCCAATCTTGCTACAACTATGTCCCCAGCCACTTATTCAATCTTATCCCCAAGATGGTAGGCATATTGAGTCGGCGAACTGGCCACTCTTACCCGTACAAATCAAAGGATAAGGTTGAATAAACAGGAGTTCATTGTAAGCTCAGGATTGAGATCGAGTTACCTAAGTCATCATATGAAAAAATCGGTCTTTACAGTAAACGGTGTTATAAAGAAAGAGCGATTTTATTTCTTGGTTCGGTCTTGTGCAAACTCATTGCACAGGACGCCCTCACTCACATGTCTCTACATGAAACGATTCGAATCACATCGTTTTGTACTATACAAAGTGAGCCGCGTCCAATAGTGTCCCCAGGATAAGGTACCCAGCCTTATCCCTATACTATAGACCATTTTGGCTGTCTACTTGAACTTGATTCACATTCATGTCACACATGAAGTTCAAGTGCTCACACTACAGCCATGGGTGTTAGTTATTGGTATAGGTTAATACAAACACAATTCACTAAAATTCAATAACAACTTTATTGAAATATAATATTTACATTCAAACAGTTTACAAACTACGAGTTTTAGGACATAAAACCCAACAGGTCAAAATAACCGTTTTACCCCCGTAATTACATCTTGTTCCTTAAGTCCCACTGATCCTCTAATGAACTATTGGTTTGTGGTCCAACCACCAAACCGATTGGTATGTGATCTCATCACTATACCAAGTCCCTCTCTGGCCAACGAGAGGGTGAGATCCCTAGTTCAAGACCCGGAGTCAGCACTTAAGGGAACAACCTCTCTACTAATCCCTCAAGGCAGGTAGGAGTGAATTCCATCTCGCAGGACTATGTTCCCAGCTACCTACCCGGTCTTATCCCCAAGATGGTAGGCTTATTGAGTCGGCGATCTCGGGCCACTCTCACCCATACAAGTCAAAGGATAAGCTTGAATAAACAGGAGTTCATAGTGTGCTCAGGATTCAGATCGAGTTACCTAGGTCATCAAATGAAAAAAACGGTCTTTACAGTAAACAAAGTTATAAAGAAAGAGCGACTTGTTTCGCGGTTCAGTCTTATGTAAACTCATTGCATAGGACGCCCTCACTCACATGTCTCCACATGAACGATTTCGGATCACATCGTTTGTACTATACAAAGTGGGTCGCGTCCAATAGTGTCTCTAGGATAAGGTACCCAACCTTATCCCTATACTATAGACCGTTCTTGCTATTACTTGAACTTGATCCACAATCATGTCACACATGAAGTTCAAGTATACAACCTATAGCCATGGGTTCTTTGTCTATTGGAGTTAGGTTAAAAGTAAACACAATTCACTTTATTCAATAACAACTTTACTGAATAAAACTCAATAACAACTTTATTGCAAAATAGAATAGATATTCTGTTTACAAACCACGAGTTTTAGGACATAAAACCCAACAAACTCCCACTTGGACTAAAACGTCAGTGGAGTATTACATGTTGGGTGAGAAAAACTGGAATATCAAATACATCCATGTTTTTCCCACTATCCTACTATACAACTCGCAGTCCTAGACTTAATAGGTGCTCCTCGAACACTTTAGCCGTGAGAGACTTTGTAAACGGATCAGCAATATTGTGCTCTGAGGCGATCTGCTTAACGATCACATCACCTCGATGCACTATCTCCCTGTTGAAATGATATTTCCGCTCAATGTGCTTTCCACGCTTTTGACTTCTTGGTTCTTTGGAATTTTCCACAGCAACAGTATTATCACAATAAAGTGTGATAGGAAAATTCATATTTGGAACAACTTCCAAATCCGTCAAGAACTTTATAAGCCATACAACCTCTTTCGCAGCTTCGCAAGCCGCGACATACTCAACTTTCATGGTGGAGTCTGTTGCTTTGCTCAATGGGGTTATATACTGATTAAATTAAGCAAATAACCATGCAAGTATACACGGTCTGCAGCAAGTGATAAGTATATTTTATATCGATTTCCCACAGAGACTAAGTTGAGTAAATGACGATTTTATACATGTTAAATTAGATAAGGTATCAGGGATGAAATGGATTTTGATTGGAGACACGAAATTGTAAAGGACGCAAGGAAAACGCAAAGTTACAGTAATGCAAAAGAAACTAAGGAAACTACAATTCAAGAAAATAGGCTAACTGACTCGCAAAATAGAAAATAGTATTGCGGGTCTCGCAATATTTTCGCAATAAACTAGCAACGAGTGAAATCTTAAGATAAAAACAACAAGGTTGGCTAAGAATCCTCCATAGGCAGAAACCATGATCATTCAGCAGCAAATTAACATTACATGCATCGTTTTAGCTAGATCTCATACATCTTCCGATTATATGCTTTAGCCTCTTAAGTTACTCATATCCAAGTAAGTTTTAAGAACCTATTTATATGCTCATGCTATAAAACGTGTTAGGAAAGTGCCTATTCCTAGACCACTCTCTATCTACCATGAAAGGCTAACATGCATGAGTGACTCTGAGTTCTTACTCCTTCCGGAGGTTAGGAACTCTTTAGAACAAAATGGATGGCCGGTCGAAAATGTCCATGGGATGAAGTTCACACTCATTCAATGCATGCATGCTTATTTATATGCTGAAATTACATAGTTATGACCTACTGATAACTCCATTTTGGAGCTATTAAATACGTCCTAATCATAGCTAAAGTCCGCTTTCAATTGATTAAATGTATCTCTTTTGTAGGAGAAAAGCGGCAAAGAGCTCGTGCGTCCATTGGGCATGTTCGAGCGCTTAAAGCAGAGTTTTAGCGCCCCGGGAATGCATCGGGAAGAGGGGAATTTGTCTCGTGAAGAAACGGGCCAAAACAGCCTTGAAGAGGCATTGCATCAGCCCCAAACCCGAGAGCCAGCGTCGAGCTATAGCGTCGAGACGCTGGCTCGACGCTGGAAAAACCCGAGAGCAAGCGTCGAGTGATAGCGTCGAGACGCTAGCTCGACGCTGCCCTGGCGTCGAGACCCTGCTTGGCGTCGAGACGCTCCGGAGGAGGCGCGCGCAGGAAATTCATCGGGGCAGCGTCGCGACGCTGGCCTTGCGTCGCGACGCCAGCGCGCGCGCGCGCGGATCACTTAGGGCACAGCGTCGAGACGCTGGCCTAGCGTCTCGACGCTACGACGATTACAGCAGCTTAAGGACGATTTTTCTGCAGATTTTTGTATCATCTTCTCCAAGCTCTATCTTCTTCATCTCTCAACGGAATCCGGCGATTCTTCTTCCCTTCTTCCCCATTTTCTCTCTACTTTTCGTGGAGCTCCGCCATTGTTGGCATGCGAGCGAGCTCCACTTCCCTTTTGTAATAGATAGATGAACTCCTCCGTGGTCGTTGTTGGAGCGGGATTGACAAACCGCGCCATGAGCGGCTAAGGTAAGGGTGAACGGTTTGGGAATGGTTTAGGAGGATTTTGTTAGACGATCTGGTTTTGATAATCTGATTTTTGATTTATGCATATTGGGTTCTGTTTATTTGCATTTGTCTACTTTGCTTAATCCAACGCGCATGTTTAATTTCGACGATTGACACTCGAGTAATTATGCATGTTGTGTATGTTAAAGAGTAGCGATGTCGTGCCTCTCACTGCTCGACTAAGTAACACAGGTAGATGAAATTAAATCGAAGTATTAAGCCGTGTAGGATAGTTGTTGATTGCATACAGCGTTTGCGGGCAATCTACTAGCAATTTGAATTCACGCTTAAATGTTCGTCGCGGTTAGCTAGTGACTGTCTAGATTTACCTTAGGGCTGATCACCTTGATGTAAGCTTAGATAACGTGTAATTAGAACTGTGTGGTCTAATTAAAATTCATGGAGTCGGCTACTTTGGGGCATCTCTGGTAGTCGTCCGCGTGTATAATGAACTGAATACCATGATTTTAGCATTAAAGGATAAACCGAATTAGTCTAACAATTGATCCCGAGACTCCCCAAACCGTGCACACGTTCTCTACATATTATTCCTTTCTTCCGTTAGCTTTCTTATTGTTTTACCTCTGCATGATTAAAACCCCCCGTTACCAATCAATCAATTAAATCCAAATTTCACTAGTAAATTCATTCTCCTATTCCTTGGATCGACCCTGTTACCACTGGCTGCAAAGCCTTGGCAATAGGCATTATAAATTTATTTTGGCAAGCCTCGACAGCTTGAGTTTATAGCGATAGTTCAAAAATATCGTTACCAAAATTGGCGCCGTTGCCGGGGAGTAGGCAATTGATTGAATTTATGATTGAAGTTTGAATTTGATTTATTGATGGTTGACTGAAAATTTTTTCTGTTTGTATGTTGTATGTTTAGATTTTTGTTTGTGTATGACCCGTTCCTCTGAGGGTAGTTTGCAGTATATTCCTGAGATTGACAGAGAGGAGCGGCGGTTACGTAGAGAAGCCCGGGAGGGGCAAGGACCGTTTGGAAGAGAAGAAGGCAATCCCTTCTTATTTGACGAGATGGCGCAAGGTGAAGCGCCACGGACGCTGAAGCAACTGGCAGCGCCAGACCTGAACCTGCAGCCTTTGTGCATTAACTACCCCGTGGTAGCAGGTAACTTTGAATTGAAATCTGGTTTAATTCACCAGTTACCTTCTTTCCATGGAAACGCAGGTGAGGACGCGAACAAGCATTTGATGGAGTTCCATTGCGTCTGCGCGGGAATGAAGCCCGCAGGGGTCACGGAGGAGCAACTGAATATGAGGGCATTCCCCTTCACGCTCAAGGACAAAGCCAGAGACTGGCTGTATTACTTGCCCTCCGGATCGATCAACACGTGGCAGGACATGAAGCGGGTATTTTTAGAAAAATACTTTCCCGCATCCTTGGCCACTACTCTGCGGAAGAGGATATATGGGATCACCCAGGATGTAGGTGAGTCCCTGCATGAGTATTGGGAACGCTTTGGGCGCCTGTGCGCGAGTTTCCCACACCACCAGATCGCCGATCAGCTGCTCATACAGTATTTCTATGAGGGGATGACGCCCCACGACAGGCAGATGATCGATGCAGCGAGTGGAGGGGCACTGATTGACAAGACCCCAGTTGAGGCCAAGCAGCTCATTGCAAATATGGCTACCAACTCGCAGCAGTTTGGGATCAGGGGGCAAGGACAAGTGCACAGCGTGGCTCAGAGCCATGAAATGTCTGAAATGAGGGCCCAGGTGGCCGAGATAGGGAGTATGTTGAAAAAAATTGTTGGAGGACACCGCGAAGAGGCGGAGGTCAATGCAATCGGGGGGTATGCTTCCAACCCAAGGAAGTATGATCCATATGCTAGCACTTATAACCCCGGTTGGCGTGACCATCCTAACTTCAGCTATGGGAATAGGGAAGGACAAACCCGTTTTCAAGGCCAGTCTCAGGATAGGCCTAACTCTTCCACCCAGGCTCAAGCTTCGAGCTCCTCCAGCTCACTTGAAGAGATGGTCAGGACCATCGTGACTAGCACCAGCCAGTTCCAGAAAGAGGCTCGCGAGGAGCTTAATTCTCATAAGGCAGAGCTGCAGAATTTGAACAAGCAGCTGACACAGATGGCGGTGTCTATTAGTAAGATCGAGAGCAAGAGCTCGGGGAAGCTTCCTTCCCAAACTACAGTTAACTCATGTGAAAACGTGAGTGCCATTCAGCTGCGCAGTGGGAAGTCACTTTCCACCAGAGCTGCGAAGGAAGCCACGGGCAGCCTGAACGAGTCCGCCCCGATTGCCCTTGAGACTCAGAATGAGAAAAGAAATGAGAAGGTCAGTGTACCTGTGGATGTTGCCAAAGCACCATTCCCGAGTAGGCTTGCGAAGCCTACTTTGGAATCCGATGACGAGGAGGTCCTGCGAACCTTCCAAAAGGTGATGGTGAATATCCCGCTCCTAGAGGCAGTTAGTCAAGTGCCCAAATATGCAAAATTCTTAAGGAGCTGGTGCACTACGAAAAGGAAGTCCAGAGGGACTGAGAAAAAGAAAGAGAACGTCTCTGCCTTACTCCCAGGTACGTTGCCTGCCAAGTGCAACGATCCAGGTACCTTTACTATCCCTTGCACCATAGGTAGTAAAGTTGTTCATAATGCCATGTTAGACCTTGGAGCCTCTGTAAATGTTATGTCTTATGCATTGTATCGTGAGTTGAATTTAAATGAAATGCATGAATGTAATGTTTCTGTTCAGTTGGCTAATGGGTCGAGCATCTGTCCTAGGGGGAAGGTAGAGGATGTTCTAGTTAGAGTAGGGAATATGACGTTTCCTGCTGATTTCCTTGTTTTAGATATGAAAGAAAATTTGTCGCATGCTTCGTCCTCTATGCTGTTAGGACGCCCTTTTCTTAAGACCGCTAGGGTCAAAATCGATGTGTATAAGGGCGTCGTTTCGTTAGAGTTTGATGATACTTTGCATGAGTTTTCTTTATTTGATGGGAAATCTGTTGCGAATGTTTCTGTTGTTTGTGAGAATGATGAGAATGGGAGTCTACCCTCGCGCTTGAGGGATGGTTCCCATGTCTCCGTTAAAATTTCTGATTTAAATTTGATGGATGATACTGCTGGTTTTTGCACTAACATGTCTAATATTCACGTGCCCGAGGCACGAAGAGTGCAAAACATTTTTCAGGTGGATGATGGTGGAAAAGGTGTGGCCTTGGACAAGTATGGATCGTCCCCCGCACCTACAGACTATGGATGAGTCTGTTGAGAGAATACAGTCGAGCAACCGACTTTAAAAATTCTGCGCTTCTCGGAGGCACCCGAGTGTTGAACTGTTTTTATGCTTTAGTTTAGTTTTCTTGCTTTTTAGAATTAATTTAGCTTTGTGTTTTTTTTTTTTTTAGGGAATCAAGGAAGAGAGGGCAATTTTGGGCTCTGATGCGTTCGTGCGCCGCTTCCTCGCCTTCGCCAGCTTCACAAAGAGTCAGGGAAGTGTACTTCTTCTTCCCTTTTACTTTGATGTATCTGACTGGTTGGCATTGAGGACAATGCCAAATTTTGAAGTTGGGGGTGGAGTAGTCCGATGGATGTGCATGTGTAGTTTGTTGAGAAGTGCTATAAAGATATTGAAGTGCTTGGGATTCTGTTTACTGTTTTCTGACTGTGATAGCCTAGGAAATGCATGTTGGAAATCTGAGCATGTTCATAATCGAGTTTTTGCATGAGTTTTGTGTTTATTAGGTTCATGTCAAAAATTTTAAAATTTTTTCTGTTGCTCCCTTGCACTCATCGCGCACTTAGCAACTTCTCCCTAGATTCCGTAAGCTTAGTTTATCGCATGCTTAGCTAATTCTCGTTGTCACCCCGAAAGGCACCCTTAGGTAGCTTGTTGCATGAGAGTTAGTAGCTAATTAATTGAGAAAGCATGTGCTTAGCCTAATGTAAAAAAAAAAAAAAAAATAGAAAAGCATGTTTAGTAGAAAAGTTCCTCTCGAGGCGCTCCTCCTTCTTATTTGCGCTTAAAAGAAGTGAGCGTTAGTCCTTAAAAACGTGAAGTTTCATGCATGAATTTGACGTGTTAGGCAACTCGAGTAGGAAAGAAAAAGAAATGAAAGGTTGGTTCAAAGAACCCAAATAAAAGAGTACAAAGTACTTTTGAAAAGAAAGAAAAAGAATGAGAAAATAATTAGGTCTCTTAATTTGTTTCTCTCTCTCGTGTAAGTCAAGTGTAGCTGTTCTTAAACGCTAGAAGTAGGGGGAAAGCGGGATGTGCGTTGCATGTTGGTTTTCCGGGTTTACGTGAGTTTAGGAGTAGTTGTCTAGCACACACACACGTTAGGGGGCAAGAGTTAATTTTTGATATGTCCTAGTTATTACATGAACAAAATGCTTCCATGATTATGCTCGTGTTTAAATTTCAATATGCATGGAGGTTTGAGTTAGAATGCATGTAATAGCGTCCTTAGAGTCAATGTCTTTGTAGTGCTTGCTCGAGGACTAGCAATGTTTAAGTTGGGGGTGTTTGATAACTCCATTTTGGAGCTATTAAATACGTCCTAATCATAGCTAAAGTCCGCTTTCAATTGATTAAATGTATCTCTTTTGTAGGAGAAAAGCGGCAAAGAGCTCGTGCGTCCATTGGGCATGTTCGAGCGCTTAAAGCAGAGTTTTAGCGCCCCGGGAATGCATCGGGAAGAGGGGAATTTGTCTCGTGAAGAAACGGGCCAAAACAGCCTTGAAGAGGCATTGCATCAGCCCCAAACCCGAGAGCCAGCGTCGAGCTATAGCGTCGAGACGCTGGCTCGACGCTGGAAAAACCCGAGAGCAAGCGTCGAGTGATAGCGTCGAGACGCTAGCTCGACGCTGCCCTGGCGTCGAGACCCTGCTTGGCGTCGAGACGCTCCGGAGGAGGCGCGCGCAGGAAATTCATCGGGGCAGCGTCGCGACGCTGGCCTTGCGTCGCGACGCCAGCGCGCGCGCGCGCGGATCACTTAGGGCACAGCGTCTCGACGCTGGCCTAGCGTCTCGACGCTACGACGATTACAGCAGCTTAAGGACGATTTTTCTGCAGATTTTTGTATCATCTTCTCCAAGCTCTATCTTCTTCATCTCTCAACGGAATCCGGCGATTCTTCTTCCCTTCTTCCCCATTTTCTCTCTACTTTTCGTGGAGCTCCGCCATTGTTGGCATGCGAGCGAGCTCCACTTCCCTTTTGTAATAGATAGATGAACTCCTCCGTGGTCGTTGTTGGAGCGGGATTGACAAACCGCGCCATGAGCGGCTAAGGTAAGGGTGAACGGTTTGGGAATGGTTTAGGAGGATTTTGTTAGACGATCTGGTTTTGATAATCTGATTTTTGATTTATGCATATTGGGTTCTGTTTATTTGCATTTGTCTACTTTGCTTAATCCAACGCGCATGTTTAATTTCGACGATTGACACTCGAGTAATTATGCATGTTGTGTATGTTAAAGAGTAGCGATGCCGTGCCTCTCACTGCTCGACTAAGTAACACAGGTAGATGAAATTAAATCGAAGTATTAAGCCGTGTAGGATAGTTGTTGATTGCATACAGCGTTTGCGGGCAATCTACTAGCAATTTGAATTCACGCTTAAATGTTCGTCGCGGTTAGCTAGTGACTGTCTAGATTTACCTTAGGGCTGATCACCTTGATGTAAGCTTAGATAACGTGTAATTAGAACTGTGTGGTCTAATTAAAATTCATGGAGTCGGCTACTTTGGGGCATCTCTGGTAGTCGTCCGCGTGTATAATGAACTGAATACCATGATTTTAGCATTAAAGGATAAACCGAATTAGTCTAACAATTGATCCCGAGACTCCCCAAACCGTGCACACGTTCTCTACATATTATTCCTTTCTTCCGTTAGCTTTCTTATTGTTTTACCTCTGCATGATTAAAACCCCCCGTTACCAATCAATCAATTAAATCCAAATTTCACTAGTAAATTCATTCTCCTATTCCTTGGATCGACCCTGTTACCACTGGCTGCAAAGCCTTGGCAATAGGCATTATAAATTTATTTTGGCAAGCCTCGACAGCTTGAGTTTATAGCGATAGTTCAAAAATATCGTTACCACCTACAGATTCATCTTAACAAACCCTTATAACTCTAGCCACGCATGATAAAAGAAGAACTCAACAAAACTAATTGATTACTCATAAAAATATGAGAACTCAACAAAACTAATTGATTACTCAAGACAATAGAAGAACTCAACAAAACTAATTGATTACTTATGAAAAGCAAATCCAGTAATAATTCGAAAAGCAAAAACACAATTCAATCTGAAAACAATAACGAAAGTAAGAGATAGAATAGGTGAAGGTCCTCTTGTCCACGATTCGCCTCGGATGAAGGAGAAAAATGACTTGTTTTGGGAAGGAATTCAATCAGAAGAGAAGATTGGATCTTCTCTTCTTCCTCTTGAATTACTGACGCTAAGGGAGCCTTTGTTTCTTCGATCCAACAAACGGGAGAGCTTTCTCATTTCCTGCGGTATTTGGCCTTTTCCGAGTCTCTTCACCGTAAAAGGGATTGTATTTTCCTTCCTTCAACTTGCTCTCTTATATAGCCTCCAGTGGTTACATAGTCTGTACCTTAATCACGGATCTCCATCCAAATTAGGGGAACAACCTCAGACGTGGCAGCTACAGGGAGGGCCGGCGGCTGGAAAAACGCAGTAGAAGAAAAAAGTATTGCGATTGCGTTGCGATCGCAAAGCTCTGTTTCTGGCTGCCCTTCTTCTAATCTCATTGCGTTCCTCGCAAGACTTCAGCAGTACACCTGAAAGGCATTAATTAGACATTTTTTCATCAATTACACACTTATGCACAGATTTTCCACATAAGCATTAATCTTAACACCTTTTCACAAATGTCACTACTAAACACATATTATGCTCAGTAATGGCTAGAATGCTTCACAAGACTTCATGAATTAAAGCAATTATAGACCTAAATAACTCTCATTTGGAGAGTTAACAGAGTCAGCAATACATCCTTGCTTTATACTCCTTCATACTATTGCCCCTCCGTTAAGAGTGAACATTGATCCCGATGTGGATTTCCTCGAATCCTTATCGGTTTGAAAATCAGAGTCAGTGTATCCTGTAAGGATCAAATCCTCCGCGCCATACACGAGCACATAGTCCCTCGTTCTCCGAAGATACTTGAGGATGTGTTTAACGGCAGTCCAATGATCATATTCAGGATTGGACTGATACCTACTGACAATTCCCACTGCATAACATATGTTGCGTCGTGTACATAACATGGCATAGATCAGACTACCGACTGCTGATGCATAGGGAATTCGTCTCATATCCTCAACTTCTTGAGGTGTCTTAGGACACTCTTCCTTTGACAATTGAATTCCATGCCTGAAAGGTAAAGAGCCCTTCTTGGAATTCTGCATCGAATATCGTATCAACACCTTGTCGATATAAGATGCTTGAGACAGCGCTAGCGTTTTGTTCTTACGATTCCTTATGATTTGAATTCCTAGAACAAACTGAGCCTCTCCCAAATCTTTCATTTGAAATTGGGTCGCTAGCCATTGCTTAACGTCAGTCAGGAACCCTACATCATTCCCAATGAGTAGGATATCATCTACATATAAGACTAAGAAAGCTACAACAAAATTGACTATTTTCTTGTAGACACAAGGTTCGTCAATATTCTGTTCAAAGCCATAAGATTTGATCGCAGTATCAAACCTTATATTCCAGGATCTAGACGCTTGCTTCAACCCATAAATGGATCGATTAAGCTTGCAAACTTTTTGCTCTTGACCCTGAATTATGAACCCCTCTAGTTGAGCCATATAAATACTCTCTTCAAGATTGCCATTCAGAAAGGCTGTCTTGACATCCATTTGCCAAATTTCATAATCATATAACGTGGCAATGGACAAGAGAATTCTAATCGACTTTAACATGTCAACTGTTGGGTTTTATGTCCTAAAACTCGTGGTTTGTAAACGATAAACATATTTTATTACTAATAAAGTGTTATTGAGGTTTATTCAATAAAGTTATTATTGAATATGTGAATTGCTTATTTCATTTTAGAAAACCCTAAATCCAATAAACTAAGATCCATGGCTATAACATGAGTACTTGAACTTTATGTGGAGACATAAAAGTGGATCAAGTTCGAGTAAATAGTCAAAACGGTCTATAGTATACGGATAAGGCTGGATACCTTATCCTGGGGACACTATTGGATGCGGCCCATTTTGTATTTAGTACAAACGATGTGATCCTGAATCGTTCATGTGGAGACATGTGAATGGGGGCGTCCTATGCAAAGAATTTGCATTAGACCGGACCGCGAAATAAGTCACTCTTGCTTTATAACGCTGTTTACTGTTTTAAAGACTGACTATTTCAAAACGATGACCTAGGTAACTTGACCTTAATCCTAAGCTAACTATGAACTCCTGTTTATTCGGGATTATCCTTAGATCTGCATGGGTGAGAGTGGCTCAACAGCGCCGACTCAATAAGCCTCCCATTTCAGGGGTAAGACCGGATAGATAGCTGGGGACATAGGGTGCAAGATGGAATTCACTCCTACCCGTCTCTAGGGATAGTAGATAGGTTGTTCCCTTAAGTGCTGACTCCAGGTCTTGAACAAGGGGCCCCACCTTCTCATTGGCCCGAGAGGGACTCGGTATAGTGATTAGATCACATACCAATCTGTTTAGTGATTGGATCACAAACCAATTGTTCATTAGAGGATCAGTGGGACTTAAGGAGCAAGATGTAATTACTGGGGTAAAACAGATATTTGACCCGACCGTAAATTACGAACAACCTGTGAAGGGTCAACTTACTAATCATGGTTATATCGAGTGGACATAAATATATCTATAGTGAGGAGAGTGCAACTACTAGGCTATAGTGGAATGTCCTGGTAGTTAACGAATGTTGATTAACTGGGTTAAAGAGTTTAATCAGTTAATCTCAGATCGTTGGAGCTCATGATCTGTAGGTCCATGAGGTCCCCCTGCTAGCTCATATCGGACTAAACCTTAGAAAAGTGTGACGAGTGAATTCGAAGTGTTCGAATTCGAATTAGGGAATTAACGTTAAATATATGTGATATATTTAACGACATAACGTTCAATTGCGAATTGAACAATAGAGAGAGAGATGGTGATATTTAAATAAGATTTAAATATCGAAAATATGAATATGGATTCATAATCATGTATATCGGGAATGATCGGGATTAGTGTTGGATTTATTGGATATTAAATTTGAATTAATTAAATTGTTTAATTAATTATTTAATATTAATTTAATTTGATTTAAAATTAATTATTTGAATTAATTTTTAAATTGAATTAATTTTATCAAAGTTAGTCAAAAGTCAAATTTAAGACAATTGACTACAACTTTGAAAGTCAAAAGTCAAATGTTGACTTCACTAAACCTTGAAAGTCAAGAGTCATTTTGATGACTAAAGTTAGTGGAAAAATCCAATTCTTAAGTTAGTGGAAAAATCCAATTCTTGAGTTAGTGGGAAAAACCATTTGTTGGTGGTTTTATGAGTCAAACTTTTTTGCTAAGTGTTCATCCCACATCAAGCCACTAATCCCACTAAATTGAGTGGATTCTACATGGCATCCTATTGTTAACTCAATTTTGCATGTTTTTGCATGTAGTCTTCTATATATACAAAGGGTTAATTAGATTGACTTCTTCTTGGAATTTTGATGAAGTTTGAGAAATTGTAAAGACAATTTCTCTACTTTTCTCTCCAATTCCATCTTCAATTCTCTTTTAAATTAGTCACTCAAAGGATCCCACAATCCCGTTCTAAGGCCGGAGAATAGTCGGGAAGACTCTCGTGGTGGTTCGTGACCGTTACGTTCGAAGATCGAGTTTGGAATCAAGAAGAATTTGAACTTCAAAGGTAACTTCTAAATTATTGTCTTTGATTTTCAAATTACATGTTTTTTCTTTTTAAATTAACAAAATAAGAGTACTTAGATCCAACGATGCTTCCGCTATGCATGCCGAAACTCTATCAATTGGTATCAGAGCATGCTTTAAGTACTCTTTTTTGGTTAATTTAGAGTTGGTGGGTAGTAATTCATGTGATGAATGTATGTGTGCTAAAATGGAAATTTTTGGTCTTTGACATCCATTTCTTTTCCAATTTGTAATAATTATTGTAATTGCCTTGTAATGGGCCTTAATATGTTACAAAGAGTATGTAATTTTTGTAGAGTCATTAGAGTCCATTTTAGGATGTAATTTATCAAAATTGGAAGAGGCGTCAAGTGGCGGTTCGGTTCGGTTCGGCGGCGGTTCGTGCAATTCCACAACTTACAAGCGGTTCGAGCCGATTCGAAGTGTTCCGGGGCGGTTCAAGACTTTTTCCTATTTTATTAGTGTAATAATTTAGGTAAATGCTTGTTTAGGATGCCAAAACCAATCCATTTTTAGTGTGGTTTATTTATTTATGCATTGTGAATGTATAGTTTAAATAAACATAATCTTGTGTGCATATTGTATGCCATGTAGATTTAAAATCCCACCATAGGATAAGCATGAAACATGCATTGAAAGTATGTTATAAGTGTTATAATATAAGTATGCATGTTTGGGATTCCATGAGATTTCATATAAGTTGTTATATTTTTGCATAGAATGATTTTATATAATTGTTATATAAAAGCATGTTAGATGTATGTTATAAGTTTTTTTTTTATAAGTGTTATAAAATGAATTAGACACTAAAACTTATAACAAAGATAAATGCATGCTCATTTAGGGTTAACTACCAAGCAATCTCCTATTTTAATAGTTAAAATAGGTCGATATCTTGTAAAACTTCGGTTACAAGAAAAACTCACCCGGTAAGATGCTGTCTCAGCTTGGGGGTATTTAAGTTGACGGTTTACGGAACACCTCCTACCTGGGCATCGAACTGGCGTTTGAGTTTAGCTAACCCGGTTTTATGAGCATGCGTGAGTGATGTGAGGTTTTAAAAGTTTTATCACCTAGACATCATAGGTTAAAATCCAGTATAAACGTTATACTCGGAAAGATTACCTAGACTTAGGATATGTTTTAGTTAGCCAAAATATATGCCTAAGTAAAATCATACCCAACCGTCTAGAACACTTCAGTGGGAGGAAAAATGTTTTCAGCTCCTACGTCCCTTAGAGTTCACACCGTGAGATTCATGCTCGGCTTCGAGTCGCCCTGGGAGCGACCTCCAGTAGGAAAGTATTTGCATGAGTCAATAACAAGGTGAATAGGGGAAGTCGTTCATAGTAAGTGGGCGAAGGTTGTGTGTCAACACATCCTACGGTCTCCTCCATTAGGTTGCACCGTGAGATTCCCATGATGCGCCTGCGAGTCTGCCCTGGGAGCGACCACCCCTTAGGAGGGTTGTATCATGGGATTCGGAACACCGCGAACTCCAGAAATGGATAGGGTCTCATAGGTCCGTTTTCAGCATTGTCTTTCCATTTTCGGGAGCTTGTTGATTCCGATCTTTAAGGTCTGAAAATGGAGGGTCACACTTACAAGAATTACTAAGTGTTAGTAACTTCTTGACCAAAGTAAACGATATCTAAAAGATCTATTGGAATATGAGTTATTCTGGTAATAGTGATTAGCTGAGATTGTCTCAATTCAAAGGAGGAGTGATAAACTGCCCCTAGGTGGATGTTGCTCTAAACCTTTGTAGTATCGTTGCAATAAAGAATAAATGATGGGTACATTATTACTTTTGCTAAAACTTAATTGGATAATATAAAAGGGTAATAGCAATTTCACTAAATACGATATGTTTATATTTTTCAGCATGTCCAACTCAATAGTACAGTTACTAGCTTCTGAGAAACTTAACGGGGATAATTACGCAACGTGGAAATCAAATTTAAACACAATACTGGTAATTGATGATCTAAGGTTCATTTTAACTGAGGAGTGTCCTCAAAACCCCGGCATAAATGCAAACCGAAATGTTCGGGATGCATATGACAGATGGACAAGGGCAAATGATAAAGCCCGCGTCTACATTCTGGCCAGCATATCTGATGTATTGGCTAAGAAACACGATGGTATGGGTGCTGCCAAAGAGATTATGGAATCTCTGAAGGGGATGTTTGGACAACCGTCCTTCTCCTTTAGGCATGATGCCATCAAGTACGTTTATAACTGCCGCATGAGAGAAGGGACCTCTGTTAGAGAACGTGTCCTGGACATGATGGTCCATTTCAATGTGGCAGAAGTAAATGGAGCATTCATAGATGAGAAGAGTCAGGTCAGTTTTATTCTGGAGTCTCTTCCGAAGAGCTTCCTACAGTTCCGCACAAATGCGATGATGAACAAAATTGAATATAACTTGACTACTCTTCTGAATGAGCTTCAGACTTATCAGTCCCTCCTGAAAACTAAGGGACATGAAGTGGAGGCAAATGTTGCTACCACTAAAAAGTTCTATAGAGGATCGTCCTCTGGGACGAAGTCTGACCCTTCTTCTTCTAAAAATAAGAGTATTTCGATGAAAAAGAAAGGGAAAGGGAAAATTAAAACTCCTAATCACCGCAAAAGCAAGGCTCAAGTTGCAGATAAAGGAAAATGTTTCCACTGCAACGAGAATGGGCATTGGAAAAGAAACTGCCCAAAGTACCTTGCAGAGAAGAAAACTGAAAAGGCAAAACAAGGTAAATATGATTTACTAGTTGTTGAAACATGTTTAGTGGAGAGTGATGACTCTTCCTGGATACTGGATTCAGGGGCCACTAATCATATTTGTTCTTCTTTTCAGGAAACTAGTTCCTGGAGAACACTTGCGGAAGGCGAGATAACTCTCAGGGTTGGAACAGGAGAGGTTGTCTCAGCAAAATCAGTGGGAGATTTAAAGTTGTTTTTTGGAGATAGATTCATTATATTAGATAATGTGTATCTTGTTCCTGGAATGAAAAGGAATCTTGATTCTATCTCTTGTTTGTTAGAACAATTGTATAAAGTATCTTTTGAAATTAATGAAGTGTTCATTACCAAAAGAGGAATTCCTATTTGTTCTGCAAAACTAGAAAACAACTTATATAAGTTAAAACCGACCAGAGCGAAAGCTATTTTAAATATCGAGATATTTAAAACGGCTGAGACGCGAAACAAAAGGCAAAAAGTTTCTTCAAGTACATATCTTTGGCACTTAAGACTTGGCCACATTAATCTCAATAGGATTGAGAGATTGGTTAAGAATGGTCATCTAAGTCAGTTAGAAGACAACTCTTTACCAGCATGTGAGTCTTGTCTTGAGGGGAAAATGACGAAAAGATCTTTTACTGGAAAAGGTCTTAGAGCCAAAGAATCCTTAGAACTCGTGCATTCGGACCTTTGTGGACCAATGAATGTCAAAGCACGAGGAGGATATGAATATTTCATCAGTTTCATAGATGACTATTCAAGGTACGATTATGTTTACCTAATACATCATAAGTCCGAAGCTCTTGAAAAGTTCAAGGAGTATAAGGCAGAAGTTGAGAACTTATTAGGTAAAACAATTAAGACACTTCGATCAGATCGAGGTGGAGAGTACATGGACCTAAGATTCCATGACTATTTGATAGAACATGGAATTCAGTCACAACTCTCTGCACCTAGTACGCCACAGCAAAACGGTGTATCGGAGAGAAGAAACAGAACCTTGTTAGACATGGTTCGATCAATGATGAGCTATGCTCATTTGCCTGATTCGTTTTGGGGATATGCAGTAGAGACTGCTGCCTACATTTTGAACAATGTTCCCTCTAAAAGTGTTACTGGAACACCTTATGAGTTATGGAGAGGGCGTAAAACTAGTTTACGTCACTTCAGGATCTGGGGATGCCCGGCACATGTGTTGGTGCAAAACCCTAAGAAATTGGAACGTCGTTCAAAAGTATGTTTATTCATAGGCTACCCAAAAGAATCGAAAGCTGGATACTTCTTTGATCCAGAAGAAAATAAAGTATTTGTATCGACAAATGCTACTTTTCTCGAAGAAGATCACATGAGAGATCATCAACCTCGCAGTAAACTAGTATTGCGTGAAATTTCTAAAGAAGCTACAGATAGATCAACAAGAGTTGTTGATGAGATTGGTCCCTCAACAAGAGTTGTTGATGGAGCTAATACTTTTGATTACTCACATCCATCTCAAGAGTTGAGAGTGCCTCGACGTAGTGGGAGGGTTGTGCAACAACCTGACCGTTACATGGGTTTAGTAGAAACTCAAATCATCATACCAGATGATGGAATAGAGGATCCATTGACCTATAAACAGGCAATGAATGATGTTGACAAAGATCAGTGGATCAAAGCCATGGACCTCGAAATGGAGTCGATGTACTTCAATTCGGTCTGGGAACTTGTAGATCAACCAGATGGGGTAAAACCTATTGGTTGTAAATGGATCTACAAAAGAAAACGAGACCAAGCTGGTAAGGTACAGACCTTTAAAGCTCGATTAGTGACAAAGGGTTATACCCAGAGAGAGGGGGTAGACTATGATGAAACCTTCTCTCCTGTTGTCATGTTAAAATCAATTAGAATACTCTTGTCCATTGCCACATATTATGACTATGAGATTTGGCAAATGGATGTCAAGACAGCCTTTCTGAATGGCAATCTTGAAGAGAGTATCTATATGTCTCAACCAGAGGGGTTTATAATACAACATCAAGAACAAAAAGTTTGTAAGCTTAAACGATCCATTTATGGGTTGAAACAAGCATCTAGATGCTGGAATATAAGGTTTGATACTGCGATCAAATATTATGGTTTTGAACAAAACATTGATGAACCTTGTGTTTACAAGAAGATTGTCAAAACATCTGTAGCATTCCTCGTGTTATATGTCGATGATATCTTACTCATTGGGAATGATGTAAGATGCCTGACTGACGTCAAGAAATGGCTAGCAACTCAATTCCAAATGAAAGATTTGGGAGAAGCTCAATATATTCTTGGGATCCAAATAGGTCGGAACCGCAAGAATAGAACATTAGCCATGTCTCAAGCATCCTATATTGACAAGATGTTGTCAAGATATAAGATGCAGAATTCCAAGAGGGGTTTGCTACCCTTCAGGCATGGAATTCACTTGTCGAAGGAACAATGTCCTAAGACACCTCAAGAAGTTGAGGATATGAGACGCATTCCCTATGCATCGGCAGTTGGAAGTCTGATGTATGCTATGTTGTGTACACGACCCGACATATGCTATGCAGTAGGTGTTGTCAGCAGGTTTCAGTCCAATCCTGGACTTATACATCGGACAACCGTTAAGAATATCCTCAAGTATCTTAGGAGAACAAGGGATTACATGCTCGTGTATAAAGGTAAGGATCTGATTCTTACAGGATACACTGATTCTGATTTCCAGTCGGATAAAGATTCGAGAAAATCAACATCGGGATCAGTGTTCACTCTGAATGGAGGAGCTGTAGTATGGCGGAGTATCAAGCAAAGTTGTGTTGCGGACTCCACTATGGAAGCAGAATACGTAGCTGCCTGTGAAGCAGCAAAAGAAGCTGTGTGGCTTAGAAAGTTTTTGAACGATTTGGAAGTTGTTCCAAATATGCATCTGCCTATCACTCTCTTTTGTGATAACAGTGGAGCAGTTGCAAATTCAAAAGAGCCAAGGAGCCATAAACGCGGGAAACATATTGAGCGAAAATATCATCTCATTCGAGAGATCGTCCAACGAGGAGACGTTATTGTGAAACAAATAGCCTCTGAGGACAACATTGCTGATCCATTTACAAAGGCTCTCACGGCTAAAGTGTTTGAGGGTCACCTAGTGAGACTAGGACTACATGATGTATAATCTAGGGCAAGTGGGAGAAAACTATGGGTATGTGATGCCCTAGTTTATTGTATTTATTTCTCATTTTGAAAAACTCAACATTATGTATATATATGGATATATATTTGTTACCACTGGAGTTTTAGTCCAAGTGGGAGTTTAATGGGTTTTATGTCCTAAAACTCGTGGTTTGTAAACGATAAACATATTTTATTACTAATAAAGTGTTATTGAGGTTTATTCAATAAAGTTATTATTGAATATGTGAATTGCTTATTTCATTTTAGAAAGCCCTAAATCCAATAAACTAAGATCCATGGCTATAACATGAGTACTTGAACTTTATGTGGAGACATAAAAGTGGATCAAGTTCGAGTAAATAGTCAAAACGGTCTATAGTATACGGATAAGGCTGGATACCTTATCCTGGGGACATTATTGGATGCGGCCCATTTTGTATTTAGTACAAACGATGTGATCCTGAATCGTTCATGTGGAGACATGTGAATGGGGGCGTCCTATGCAAAGAGTTTGCATTAGACCGGACCGCGAAATAAGTCACTCTTGCTTTATAACGCTGTTTACTGTTTTAAAGACTGACTATTTCAAAACGATGACCTAGGTAACTTGACCTTAATCCTAAGCTAACTATGAACTCCTGTTTATTCGGGATTATCCTTAGATCTGCATGGGTGAGAGTGGCTCAACAGCGCCGACTCAATAAGCCTCCCATTTCAGGGGTAAGACCGGATAGATAGCTGGGGACATAGGGTGCAAGATGGAATTCACTCCTACCCGTCTCTAGGGATAGTAGATAGGTTGTTCCCTTAAGTGCTGACTCCAGGTCTTGAACAAGGGGCCCCACCTTCTCATTGGCCCGAGAGGGACTCGGTATAGTGATTAGATCACATACCAATCTGTTTAGTGATTGGATCACAAACCAATTGTTCATTAGAGGATCAGTGGGACTTAAGGAGCAAGATGTAATTACTGGGGTAAAACAGATATTTGACCCGACCGTAAATTACGAACAACCTGTGAAGGGTCAACTTACTAATCATGGTTATATCGAGTGGACATAAATATATCTATAGTGAGGAGAGTGCAACTACTAGGCTATAGTGGAATGTCCTGGTAGTTAACGAATGTTGATTAACTGGGTTAAAGAGTTTAATCAGTTAATCTCAGATCGTTGGAGCTCATGATCTGTAGGTCCATGAGGTCCCCCTGCTAGCTCATATCGGACTAAACCTTAGAAAAGTGTGACGAGTGAATTCGAAGTGTTCGAATTCGAATTAGGGAATTAACGTTAAATATATGTGATATATTTAACGACATAACGTTCAATTGCGAATTGAACAATAGAGAGAGAGATGGTGATATTTAAATAAGATTTAAATATCGAAAATATGAATATGGATTCATAATCATGTATATCGGGAATGATCGGGATTAGTGTTGGATTTATTGGATATTAAATTTGAATTAATTAAATTGTTTAATTAATTATTTAATATTAATTTAATTTGATTTAAAATTAATTATTTGAATTAATTTTTAAATTGAATTAATTTTATCAAAGTTAGTCAAAAGTCAAATTTAAGACAATTGACTACAACTTTGAAAGTCAAAAGTCAAATGTTGACTTCACTAAACCTTGAAAGTCAAGAGTCATTTTGATGACTAAAGTTAGTGGAAAAATCCAATTCTTGAGTTAGTGGGAAAAACCATTTGTTGGTGGTTTTATGAGTCAAACTTTTTTGCTAAGTGTTCATCCCACATCAAGCCACTAATCCCACTAAATTGAGTGGATTCTACATGGCATCCTATTGTTAACTCAATTTTGCATGTTTTTGCATGTAGTCTTCTATATATACAAAGGGTTAATTAGATTGACTTCTTCTTGGAATTTTGATGAAGTTTGAGAAATTGTAAAGACAATTTCTCTACTTTTCTCTCCAATTCCATCTTCAATTCTCTTTTAAATTAGTCACTCAAAGGATCCCACAATCCCGTTCTAAGGCCAGAGAATAGTCGGGAAGACTCTCGTGGTGGTTCGTGACCGTTACGTTCGAAGATCGAGTTTGGAATCAAGAAGAATTTGA
This sequence comes from Herpetospermum pedunculosum, assembly GCA_028017165.1. Classification (NCBI taxonomy): domain Eukaryota; kingdom Viridiplantae; phylum Streptophyta; class Magnoliopsida; order Cucurbitales; family Cucurbitaceae; genus Herpetospermum; species Herpetospermum pedunculosum. The sequence continues at coordinate 29,701,896 of CM051527.1, read as the reverse complement.
ACTTCAAAGGTAACTTCTAAATTATTGTCTTTGATTTTCAAATTACATGTTTTTTCTTTTTAAATTAACAAAATAAGAGTACTTAGATCCAACGATACTTCCGCTATGCATGCCGAAACTCTATCAATTGGTATCAGAGCATGCTTTAAGTACTGTTTTTTGGTTAATTTAGAGTTGGTGGGTAGTAATTCATGTGATGAATGTATGTGTGCTAAAATGGAAATTTTTGGTCTTTGGCATCCATTTCTTTTCCAATTTGTAATAATTATTGTAATTGCCTTGTAATGGGCCTTAATGTGTTACAAAGAGTATGTAATTTTTGTAGAGTCATTAGAGTCCATTTTAGGATGTAATTTATCAAAATTGGAAGAGGCGTCAAGTGGCGGTTCGGTTCGGTTCGGCGGCGGTTCGTGCAATTCCACAACTTACAAGCGGTTCGAGCCGATTCGAAGTGTTCGGGGGCGGTTCAAGACTTTTTCCTATTTTATTAGTGTAATAATTTAGGTAAATGCTTGTTTAGGATGCCAAAACCAATCCATTTTTAGTGTGGTTTATTTATTTATGCATTGTGAATGTATAGTTTAAATAAACATAATCTTGTGTGCATATTGTATGCCATGTAGATTTAAAATCCCACCATAGGATAAGCATGAAACATGCATTGAAAATATGTTATAAGTGTTATAATATAAGTATGCATGTTTAGGATTCCATGAGATTTCATATAAGTTGTTATATTTTTGCATGGAATGATTTTATATAATTGTTATATAAAAGCATGTTAGATGTATGTTATAAGTTTTTTTTTTATAAGTGTTATAAAATGAATTAGACATTAAAACTTATAACAAAGATAAATGCATGCTCATTTAGGGTTAACTACCAAGCAATCTCCTATTTTAATAGTTAAAATAGGTCGATATCTTGTAAAACTTCGGTTACAAGAAAAACTCACCTGGTAAGATGCTGTCTCAGCTTGGGGGTATTTAAGTTGACGGTTTACGGAACACCTCCTACCTGGGCATCGAACTGGCGTTTGAGTTTAGCTAACCCGGTTTTATGAGCATGCGTGAGTGATGTGAGGTTTTAAAAGTTTTATCACCTAGACATCATAGGTTAAATCCAGTATAAACGTTATACTCGGAAAGATTACCTAGACTTAGGATATGTTTTAGTTAGCCAAAATATATGCCTAAGTAAAATCATACCCAACCGTCTAGAACACTTCAGTGGGAGGAAAAATGTTTTCAGCTCCTACGTCCCTTAGAGTTCACACCGTGAGATTCATGCTCGGCTTCGAGTCGCCCTGGGAGCGACCTCCAGTAGGAAAGTATTTGCATGAGTCAATAACAAGGTGAATAGTGGAAAAATCCAATTCTTGAGTTAGTGGGAAAAACCATTTGTTGGTGGTTTTATGAGTCAAACTTTTTTGCTAAGTGTTCATCCCACATCAAGCCACTAATCCCACTAAATTGAGTGGATTCTACATGGCATCCTATTGTTAACTCAATTTTGCATGTTTTTGCATGTAGTCTTCTATATATACAAAGGGTTAATTAGATTGACTTCTTCTTGGAATTTTGATGAACTTTGAGAAATTGTAAAGACAATTTCTCTACTTTTCTCTCCAATTCCATCTTCAATTCTCTTTTAAATTAGTCACTCAAAGGATCTGTTACGTCTCCAAAAGTGACCATTTTAGGACTTATTTATCTTAGAAAGATGTACACTCTTAGGTGTTTTTGATAGGATTTAGCTTGAACTTATGCTTATATGTGAGAATTAGAAGAAGGAAGCTAAATTAGGACTTGTATGCAAAAGGAAAGAAAAAGAATGAAAAACGAAGTTAGAAGAATGAAAACTGTGCATTGCGGAGGCATTGCGGAAACATTGCTAAAACCGCAATGTTTCAAGTGAAATCCGTAAGTTGGCTAACCTTTTTCTGTTGTGATCCGATATTTCAGGGATTTGTTCTTTCTCCTCCAACCACGTTGAAGTACGACGTTGAGAATGGATGGTTCTCCTTGACCCAATCGCACCTGCAGAATACTATAAAAGGAGGTCAAAGTAGAGGGTTGAAACATCATCCGAAAGCGTAGAAGTCTCTTCGCAGCTCAATTTCTCTCCTGTTTTTCTCTTCCGTCTGTTGGGTTGGAAAGCTTAGCTGCTGGAGTCGACAATCTGATAGGAAGGAGAGAAGATTCATCTTCTCTTCTGATTGGATTCATCAAGCAAGGCTTACCTTTCTCTTCTTTCAGCCGAGGCATCTGCGTCGAAGCGATCACGCTCATCTTACTTGCTTTCTGTCTTAGTTTCCTATTTCCAGCACCGTTTGTTGTTATTTCTTTTCCATTAGTTAATCCATTCCATTTCGTTGTTTTCTGTCTTTATGTTAGTAACTTTAAGTCTTCATCTGTTCATTCAAACAATTGATTAATCAAAGCACAATTCATCATTTCGCACTTTCTCTTTTCCATTTCTGCCTACTGTTTTTCCTTTCTGTTTTGTCTTTAATTTTCTTCTAAGCATGTCTACTTCATCTAATATTTCTATTCTCTCTACATCCATGAGTAACTAAGTAACCTAGGGGCATGCTAATGACAATACTATAGGCTAAAACACGTGAACCAAGCATGTAGGATAGCTCTCGAATTCATTGATTGTATGTAAGCTTCATCCCACGGGCAATTTCGATTGGCCATCCATTTTGTCCAAAGAACTCCTAACCTCTGGAAGGAGTAAGAGTTCAGAGTCATACACTCATGCTAGCCTCTCAAGGTAGCCAGAAAACGACCTAGGAATAGGCGTTTTCCTAGTACAAATCATAACTTACTGCTTTAACAAGATGCTTAAGACCTTACTTGGACATGAGTAAACTAAAGAATCTAATGCATGAAATCGGAAGATACATGAGAATGAGTTAGTTTGATGCATAGTGAGTTGATCTAATGCTTGAGAATCGTGTGAAAAAACCAATAGAGGAGTCGTTAGTAGCCCTTGTTTCCACATTTTACACACTTTCGCTGTTAGTAACATTGCGGTAAAATTGTTGTTCTCGCAATTCTTTTTAGTTAAAATTCTGCCTTAGCCATTTTTCTCTTCGTTTATTAATCCCTTCTCTTTACATTTGAGTTTATCATTGACTCGCACTTGTTTATGCATCTATCCTTTACATATTCCGTAGGAATTAGGCAACTTAAAACCAAATCTACCCCATCAAATCCACTCATTCTTGCTTAACAATACACTTTGCGAGTAACTAAGAATAAATCTCTGTGGGAAACGAATGAAAAAATACTTACTACTTGCTGCAAGATCATGTATGCTTGCATGTTCTGAGTGCTCTCTTATTGCATATTTCTTTTAAACATTGAGCACGCAACAAGTTTTTGGCGCCGCTGCCGGGGATTTAGTTTAGTGAAAACGAAGTTTGTTAAGTTAGAAAACCAATTCTTACTATCCATTGGAGCTGATCTAATTTCATTTCTTTTGCAGGTACCATTGGGTTAGTTTATGAATGAGCCTTCAAGTCGCGATCTAGAGTTCAATCCTGAGCCTGAGAGATTACTTAGGGCCAGAAATAGAGCTAAGAAACGACTCTTTAACCAACCCTCTATACCTCAAATAATTGCGGAAACCGCAATTTCTCCGCAATCCTATCAAGAAGAAATGGACAGACCAGTCCCAAATCCGGTACCTACCACTCGCAATCCCATCGAAATAGCGAATGATAAGGATAGTGCCATTCTTTCCTACCTAGTACCTATGCCTGGGGAACTAAACCCAAGCATAATCCGCCCTGAAATTACTGCCAACTCATTCGAGTTAAAGCCAGTAATGTTCCAAATGTTGTCCACTGTGGGACAATTCTTTGGAGTGGAAAATGAGGATCCCCACAACCATCTTAGAAACTTCCTAGGAGTTAGTGATACCTTTCTCATCCCTGGAGTTTCCCAAGAAGCCTTGAGGCTCTACCTTTTCCCTTACTCTTTAAGGGATAAAGCAAAGACGTGGTTAAACTTATTACCCTCTGGATCAGTCCTCAATTGGACAGACCTGGCGGAGAAATTCCTAGTAAAATATTTCCCACCTGATAGGTGTTGCGTGCTCAATGTGTAAAGATAAATATGCAAAAGGGTAGAGAGAGCACTCAGAACATGCAAGCATACATGATCTTATAGCAAGTAGTAAGTATATTTCATTCGTTTTCCCACAGAGACTTGTTTTTAGCTATTCTCGAAGTGTTTTTGTTAAGAAAGATGGGGTGGATTTGATGGGGCAAAATTGGTTTTTAATTATCTAAGTTGCGCTGAATGTGTAAAGGAATATAACATAAACAAATTAAAGTTAAAATCAGACTCAAAGGACAAGAGATGGAATTGATAAACGAAGAAGAAAACAGCTAAACAGAATGAAAACTTAGTAGAATTGCGGGGACCGCAATGTTACCGCAATTAAACAGCAGCGAAAGTGTGTAAATGGGTGAATTGAGGGCTACTAATGACTATCCTATAGGCCTTTTTATACGATTCTCAAGCACTGGATCTACTCTCTATACATCAAACTCACTCTATCTCAAGTATCGTCCGATTCCATGCATTAGAGACTTAAGTTTACTCGACTTCAAAGTAAGGTCTTAAGCATCTTGTTAAAACAGGAGTGTTTAGTTTGTACTAGGGAAACTCCTATTCCTAGGCCGTTTCCTGATTACCATGAAAGGCTAGCATGATTATATGACTCTGAACTCTTACTCCTTCCAGAGGTTAGGAGTTCTTTGGACAAAATGGATGGCCAATCGAAATTGCCCGTGGGATGAAGCTTACATATAATCAATGTTTGAAGGCGATCCTACATGCTTGATTCACGTTTTTTAAGCCTATAGTTCTGTCATTAGCATGCCCCTAAGTGATTTAGCTACTCATGGATATATGGAGAACAGAAAGGGTAGATAAAACAGACATGCTTAGAAGAGAAATGTGTGTAAAATAGCGAGACAAAACCGTAGCAGAACAAGGTGGAAACTGTAAAATGCAGAATTGTACTTTGATTACTTTGAGTGTTTGAATGACAAAGGAAAGCTTTGGAGAAATGAATCCAAGACAGACAACAACGAAATGCAGTAAGTAAAATACTAAACTAAGAACAACAATAATCAAACTGGAAATAAGAGGAAGAACGACAGAAAAGCAGTAAAGGGTGCTGAAAAGCTTCGTGCAGTCGCCTCGAATGGAAGGGATGAGAGGTTAGCCTTGCTTGGATGAATCCAATCGAGAGAGAAGAAGAATCTTCTCTCCTTCCTATCAGATTATCGATTCCAACAGCTGAGACTCTCACTCCAACAGACGGCAAAGGAAAACAGAGAGAAATGATGGACTGCGAGAAGACTTCTGCGCTTCGAATGATGATCAAACCTCCGACTTTGGCCCCCTTTTATAGTAGTTTGCAGGTGCGTTTGGGCCAAGGAGAACCATCAATGTTCAACGTCATATATCAGAATGGATGGAGGAGAAAGAACGAATCCCTGAAATTACGGAAATTAACAGAAAAAGATCAGTCAACTTACGGTTTTCACTTGAATAATTGCGGTCACCGCAATGTTTTCGCAATTCATTCGCAATGCTCATTTTTTCATTCTTTTCCTTCGGTTTTCAACCCTTTTTCTACCTATTGTACATAAGTCCTATTTTAGCTACCTTCTTCTAATTCTCATATTAAAGCATAGGTTTAGGCTAAATGCTAACAAAAACACCTAAAAGAGTACATCTTCCTAAGCTAAATGGGTTCTAAATAAGTCACTTTCAGAGACTTAACACACCCCCAAACTTAAGGCTTTGCTTGTCCTCAAGCATACTAAGGACTTACTTAGGCTGCTGTTTTATCTTCTTTAACTACTTACCGACTCCCCTATATCCCTATCTCTAGCAGTGCTGTCCTGTGACACACTTCTAAGTTTAGAACTAACCTCTTTATCAAGCTTCTTCTGACTTCACCTGCCTACTATACCTGCTGTTTTTATTAACCCCCTACTACTGATCTAGCTACTTTTATGACATCATGCCACTATCCCTAAGGTTTCAAATTCTACCAAGCTTTACTCCAGACTCAGTACATGCTTCTAGCTTTATTTTTAATGTGTCTAGGATTCCTTAGAGTCATGCCAGTCTTAGTATTAACAGTGACAGTGGTACTTTTAGAGAACAACCTAAACCCTGGCATCACTACATTGGATATACATTCATCTCCCTAGACAAACCTAAAAGCTACAACCTTGTGCTTAGCTCATTAAGGATCAGAGTTCTTTTTACATAGGACATCTAAGCCACAAGATTATAACTCCCAAGCATACATTCTTCTTCCCTATTTCTCCCTTTTTCCTTTTTTACTTCGGTGGAGTCTCTCCTCGGGTTGCCTTTTGATGCAATGCCACTTGTGGTTTACACACTTGGCACTGATTACTCAGCAACTTGAGAGAGACTCCTCTCTTTATTCTATTTTTCACTTTTTCTATTTATCACAATTTTTTTCTTAGGAGAAGAAGAATGCTTATGTCCTAAGGAAGAGAGGAATGTTCCTAGGCCTAGGGTGGCCTCCCCCAAACTTCAACTACTCATTGTCCCCAATGAGTGTCTGAGGTGGCACACCCCCAAACTTGTCCTAGAAGCATCTAGTCTAAAGTAAAACAAAGAGAATCTAAAAATCCTAGGCATAGGCAAAACATTCTAAAAGCAATTATTCCAACAGCAGAAAATTTGAACATAACAGACAGTTTTTAAGGACTTACGGTTTATGCATGCTGAGCACTATTCAGAGGCAAATTTAAACTATCAAAGCGTGTCCTATGACACTCATCCAGCATGCTTTAAGATCAGCTATATAAGGTAGTCATGCTAGCAGCAAAAGATAGAATATAACAGATCATAGCCTAACTAAACAGACAGTCCAAAACATGCAATCAGTCACAAAAATTGCGGGAACCGCAATTATTTCGCAATTCAATCCGGGCAGATTTAACATTGATTCAGGCCCCTAGCATGCTTTTTCCTGTTACTCATGCATCCTAAAAATAAAACTAAACTATCCTACCTATTCAGCTAACATCAGACTAGACTAAGCAAAAGAAAAAACATAAAACTAAACATTAAAAACAGATCAAAAATTGAACAAAAAACAGCATAATTCACATTATCTATCAGAAAGCAGAAAAATTGTTTGTTTTTTCGAAGGGAACAGCAATACTCCCTTTAGTGCACTTCAAACCAGCACTCAATTCTCGTCATCCTCATCTGGTTGCCTTGGTCGTGGGGGCACCCATGGAGTTAGGAGATTGGCAGGGAAGTCCGGGAAGATGCACCCCAGCTGGTCTGCAACTTCCTTATCCCTTGCCTGCGCATAGTTGGCCCATTGAGCCATTCTCCTCTGCATGTCCATCAAGCAGGCCATGGATAGGGACTGTTCAGCAGCCAGCCTATCCAATTCAAACTCCATATTCCCCTTTCTTCTCAGCCTCAGGTTAGCAGGCACCTCCAAATGGCCTGTGTAAGGCAGCTGCTGCTCCAAGCGCTCGGTGGGGACTCCTGCAAGCAAACATAGCTTGGTTATGGTATTAGGGAAAAACAAGGGTCCCTTACCTTTCTTTGCGCATTCAGCAATGGCAGCTGACATGATTTCCCCCACGTTGACCGTGAGACCGCGCATGATGGCATAAACCAGCAGTGATCTACTCTGGTTGATTGTCGTCTCGTGTGTCACAGGGGACAGCTTCCTCCTCACAAAGGCAAACCAAACCGCTGCCTTTGCTGTCAGATTGGCACTCATTAAGGTGTGCCTCCCATTGCGTGAGACAGTCCACGCTGCTTCAGGCTGGCCAATTGTGCGAATGGCCTCTTCCAGCACTGCCTCAGTCGGCTCATCAACTATCCGCGCATAATCTGTGTGAGGTTGGCCCTTGAGACCAAATGCTTCATTGATGGCCTTGGCGGAGAAATCTACTTCCACCCCTCTGACCACAGACAGGCCATCCTCAGGGCTGAGCACATTAGCGTAGAAATCATACACCATGCTCGTGTATGCTGGATTAGGCGGTCTGCAGAATTCCTCCCAGCCGTGGTTGATCACCCCTGCGCGCAAGAACTGCGGCAGGTCAGCAAGTCGGTCGAGGAAGCCTTTCTCGTGCAACAGGTCCCTCTTCCTCAGCTCAGCACCCCTGGATTCAGCATCAGATGAGACATACCTCACTGACGGGGGTTCGTCTTCAGGGTAGAGTTTAGCCTTCCCCTTATCTGCTGGTTTGGATGATTCAGCAGCCTCCACCTTGAGGCGTTTGAGCGAAGGCTCAGTACTCTCTTTGTCCGTCGACGGCACCTTCTTGGCCTTCTTTTTTTTCAACTTCTTGGCCTTGTCAATTTTGGCCTTCTTCTTCTTCTTGAGCCTGGCCTTGATGTTGAGTTGCGGGAAGCGAGCCCCCAACGTCTCCTCCATGGAATCATCCTGCTGTGCAGGAACAGCAGGGCTGTCTTCCCTCATGGGAGAAAAGACTTCGTCTTCCCCAGCATCTCCACTGCCCGGCGTGGACTCTTGATAATCCCCATATGGGAATTCAGGATCAGGCTGTGGAGAGTTGTGCGAGGGCGTGGGGTTGTGCTCTGCTGATGGTGTCTGCGCAGAACTCAGTGGCGAAGATGGTGGTTCAGGACTCTGCGCTGCCGCAGGTGTCGGATCAGAACTCTGAGGTGCTGGAGACAACTCGGGGCTCTGTGCAGGCGGTGACGACTCTGCGCTTGGCACTGGTTCAGATGGGAGAGGGCTGCGCGCAGGCGATGCAGACGGCGACGAACCTTCTTTGGCTGACTCGTGGGATGCACGATCAGTTTCTTGACTCTCCACAGAGGGAGTCTTTGCTGTGGTTGGTTCGGCGGCCGTCTTGACACTCCACCGGCGTTTCTTGGGCGTGCCCACTGGCTCAGATGGACCAGCAGGGATCTCAGTGACCACCCTCCACTTCTTCCTACGAATAGGAAGCTTGGGAAGAGGACCGGTGCGAACGGCACCATCGTCTGCAAGGGAGAGAAGCGCTTCCCTCGCAGCCGCTTCAGCTGCGTCATCAGCCTTCTTCTTGGCTGCGGATCTTTCAGCACGTGTGGCCACCATTGTCGAATCTTGGAGGTTTGGAGAGATGGATCAGAGATGGAGAGAATCGCAGATTTCTTGAAAACAGAGAATGAGAGAATCGTATCGAACAAGCGCGTTCTAACGGCTATAAATGCAACGGAAAAAATCCCAACGGCTCTTTTTGCGGATCCAGCAATTTTAGCGCAATTGTAGGGATATTTTATCATCAAAATCTCAAACTTTGCTCGTCCGTATCTTTTATTTGGCTCGATCGTTTCTCGATTTTTAAAGCTTGATTTACTCTCCTTGATTCCCTCTTTCGATTCCCTACAAAAACAAATAAAACAAACATTAAATACCCAATTAAAAACACACCACAAAACATACAAACGATAATCGGAAAAACAGTAAAAATAAACTAAGGCATTTGGCCTTGACTACACGAGCACAGTAACCACTCGTTCTCTCTCGTTCTCTTTGTCATGCTTCAGTCAAGAGGAAGGCCGAGAGAGTCTTCACATCTCCTTCCTCATAGTAGTGCTTCAACCTAGCACCATTGACCATAAATGGCTGGCCTTGCTGCAAATTCTTTATCTCTATTGCACCATGAACATAGACATTAGTAATAACAAATGGACCTGACCATCTAGACTTTAGTTTGCCTGGAAATATCTTTAAACGTGAGTTAAATAATAGGACAAGTTGGCCTTTCCTAAAGTCTTTGATCCTAAGTCTACTGTCGTGCCATATTTTGGTCTTTTCTTTATACATTTTGGCATTCTCATAGGCCATATGCCTAAGCTCATCAAGTTCATGTAGCTGCAAAGATCTCAATGTCCCCGCATCCTTTACACAAAAATTCAATTCTTTCATGGCCCAAAATGCTTTGTTTTCTAACTCAAGTGGCAAGTGGCAAGCCTTGCCATACACCAACCTATAGGGAGACATGCCTAGGGGTGTCTTATATGCTGTTCTGTAAGCCCAAAGTGCATCCTCAAGCTTAAATGACCAGTCTTTCCTATTAGGTTTGACTACCTTTTCGAGGATGTTTTTTATCTCCCTATTGGAAATTTCAGCTTGGCCATTCGAGTGTGGGTGATAGGGAGTAGCTACCCTATGTCTAATGTTATATTTAGCCAATATCTTCTCCATAGCCTTATTAATGAAATGTGACCCCTCATCACTAATGATAGCACGAGGAGTCCCAAATCTAGTGAAGATGTGCCTATGCAAGAAGTTAGTGACTGTTTTAGCATCATTATTAGGACATGCTTTGGCTTCTACCCACTTGGACACGTAGTCTACTGCTACTAAAATGTAAAGGTTACCTGATGATGGAGGGAATGGTCCCATGAAATCAATACCCCACACATCAAAGAGCTCCAACTCTAAGATGTAGGTGAGGGGCATCTCATCCTTGCGACTGAGGTTACCTGTCCTTTGGCATTCGTCACAGTTGTGGGCATAGTTGTGGGCGTCCTTGAAGATTGTTGGCCAATAGTAGCCACTCTGAAATACCTTCGCCGCTGTTCTTTGACCACCAAAGTGTCCACCGTAAGGAGATGAGTGACAGTGCTGTAGCACAGACTTCGCTTCAGCAGCTGAAACACACTTCCTTAGTAAGCCATTAGCACAGGTTCTGTAAAGTGTGGGGTCATCCCAGATGAATTTCCTTGCTTCATGAAGGAACCTCTTCTTCTCTTGCCCTCCCTTGAACACTGGTAATACCTGTGATGCACGGAAGTTAGCAATGTCAGCGAACCACGGTTCCTCATCGTTATCACGATGAGCCAAAGCAAAGACATGTTCATCTATAAAAGCATCAGAAATTGCGGTCTCCGCAATTTTTTCGCAATTGTGCTGCAATCGAGACAGGTGATCTGCAACCACGTTTTCACATCCTTTCTTGTCCCGAATGTCCAGATCAAATTCCTGCAGCAATAACACCCATCTAATCAATCTAGGCTTAGCATCAGCCTTCCTCATAAGATATTTTAAAGCAGAATGGTCAGTGTATACAATGGTCCTAGTGCCTACAATGTAATTTCTAAATTTTTCACAAGCAAATACTACAGCAAGCATCTCTTTCTCTGTAGTTGTATAATTACATTGAGCCTCATTCAAGGTCTTACTAGCATAATAGACAGGGTGTGTGAGCTTGTCAATCTTCTGTCCTAACATGACTCCTACAGCATAGTCACTGGCATCACATAGCATCTCAAATGGGAGATCCCAATTTGGTCCGACTATGATAGGTGCTGTGACTAGTGCTTCCTTAAGGGTTTTCCAAGCTACTACACATTCTTTAGAGAAGATAAATGGTCTATTTAGCTCTAGAAGCTCGCACAGAGGCTTGGCTATCTTAGAAAAGTCCTTAATGAACCTTCTGTAGAAGCCAGCGTGCCCTAAGAAGCTTCTAATGGCCTTGACATTCTGGGGCTCTACCAACTTCTCTATGATCTCTATCTTTGCCCTATCCACTTCTACACCTGCCCTTGACACTCTATGTCCTAAGACAATCCCTTCATCTACCATAAAATGGCACTTTTCCCAATTTAGGACTAGGTTGGTCTCTTCACACCTAGCCAGGACTTGTCCTAGGTTGTCTAGACAGGTTTTAAATGAGTCCCCAAAGACTGAGAAGTCATCCATGAATATTTCTATCATGGACTCATCCAACTCAGAGAAGATTGCCATCATGCACCTTTGGAAAGTTGCCGGTGCATTGCATAAGCCAAAAGGCATTCTGCGGAAGGCAAACGTTCCAAAAGGGCAAGTGAAAGTGGTCTTCTCTTGATCCTTTGGGTCTATAGTGATTTGATTATAACCAGAGTACCCATCTAAGAAACAATAGTAGGCTCTACCAGCTATTCTGTCTAGCATCTGGTCAATGATCGGTATAGGGAAATGGTCTTTTTTAGTTTCTTTATTTAGTTTTCTGTAATCCATACATACCCTCCACCCTGTGACAGTCCTTGTTGGAATTAGTTCGTTATTCTCATTGACTACCACAGTTATTCCCCCCTTTTTAGGTACACATTGAATGGGGCTCACCCACTGGCTACTAGCTATGGGGAAAATCACTCCTGCATCTAACCATTTGATTATTTCCTTTTTCACTACCTCTTTCATAGAGGGGTTTAACCTACGCTGGTGATCTACCCTAGGTGTGTGCTCTTCCTCTAGTATAATTTTGTGCATGCAATAAGAAGGGCTAATGCCTCGAATATCAGCAATAGTCCATGCTATAGCCTTCCTATGTTGCTTAAGCAGTAAAATTAAATCAACCTCATGTTGTTCACTTAGCTTAGAAGAAATAATTACAGGCAGCGTATCATTATCTCCTAGATATGCATATTTGAGGTGAGTGGGTAGTGGTTTCAGTTCTAAAATAGGTGGATGCTCAATGGAGGGTTTTAACGGATTTATAGTTCTATCAGTTAAATCTATATTCATACATACATGCTGTGGTTTATCTACAGGCATATCCATTATGTCAGATACATTTAAATCAGCTACATCTAATCCTACATAGTCATTTGCATGCTTGGTTAATAACACATGCTCTAATTGTTCTTCCATCAGTGAGTCAACAATATCCATGCTAGCACAGGATTCAAGGTCAGAGGGATACCTTAAAGCTTTATAAACACTAAATTTTACCTCTTCATCATGAACCCTCATAGTTAACTCACCTTTTTGAACATCTATTAGTGCCCTACCTGTGGCTAGAAATGGTCTACCTAGCAGGATGGGAACCTCCTTGTCTGCCTCATAGTCCAGGACAATGAAATCTGCAAGGAAAATAAATTTGTCAACTTTCACTAGAATATCCTCAATCTTACCTTCAGGGTATGCGATGGATCTGTCTGCTAGTTGTAAAGTGACAGTAGTTGGACGTGCTTCTCCCATTCCCAACTGGCGGAATAGGGACAGGGGCATGAGGTTTATGCTGGCGCCCAGGTCACAAAGCGCTCTGCCCACGTGCTTGCCTCCAAGTTCTACAGGTAAGGTGAAGGAACCAGGATCCTTCTCCTTCTTGGGCAGCTTGTTCTGGAGGATGGCACTGCACTCCTCGGTGAGGTTTACTGTTTCAAACTCACCAATTATTTTTTTGTTAGTAATAATGTCCTTCAAAAACTTTACATAAGAAGGCATAGACTGTAAAACCTCTACAAAAGGAATGTTAACATGCACTTGCTTAAGTATTTCTAAAAATTTATTAAAATGAACTTCCTGTTCCTGCTTCTTCTTAAGCCTTCGAGGGTATGGAGGTGGTGGCACATATGCAGGCACGTCAGGGCGCCTTAGGATGGGTGGAGGCCTTGGAATTTCTTCTACCTCCTCAACAATTGGCTCTAGCCTGGCTCCTGATGTGCTAGTTGGTGGTGGACCTTGGCTTGGCAGAGACTCCAGTGGAGCACTAGACTCAGTGTTCTCTACTCTCTTTGGTGTGTCCTTTGTGTTGCTCACCAATGGTCTTCCACTCCTAAGTTCAATTGCTTGAACTTGTTCTTTGCCATCTCTCCTTGGTACCTCGGTGTCAGCAGGGAGTCTACCTTGGGGCCTACTTTTAAGTTCATTGGCTAATTGGCCTATTTGGTTTTCCAGGCTCCTAAGAGTAGCTTGCTGGCTCTGAAGAGTAGCGTCATTCTTAGCTATATATTCCTTGAGTAGGTTTTCTACAGAAGATCCTACAGGTTGATTGTATGGTTTTTGGTACATTGATTGATTATGTTGGGGAGTGAAACCAGGTGTTCCACTCGGTCTAGGTTGGTTAGAATTTTGGTTAGTGTTCTGTTGGCCACCCCATGACAGGTTAGGGTGGTTTCTCCAACCAGGGTTATAGGTATTGGAGTAGGGGTTGTTCCTAGGCTGCTGCTGGCTTCCAACATAGCAGACTGAAGATGGATTCCCAGGGCAGTATTCATAAGGGTGCCCTTCCCCACAGAATCCACAGATTGGTGCCTCGCCTTGACTTTGTTGGGTGCCCATTGACATGGCTGTGGCGGTATTGGCACTGGTTTGGAGATTGGCCTGAGCCATTTGCTTAACTAGGTTGGTCAGGGCGTTTATTTGGGTGCTCATGGCGCTTAGAGCATCCTTGTCTTGAGCCCTAGTTGGCTCTACTGGATCGTCTGACCACCTACAATGAGATGTTGAGATCTTCTCCAAGATCTCATAAGCTTCGTTGTAACTCTTGGACAACATGGAACCTCCAGCAGATGAATTTAAAACTTGTCTGGTGCTGGGGTTGCATCCTTTAAAGAAGACTTCTATTTGGATACACCATGGAATGCCATGGTGTGGACATTTAATGAGAAGGTCTTTGAATCTTGTCCAAGCTTCGTGAAGAGACTCACTTGGAGCTTGTTTGAATTTTATGATATCATCACGAAAGGTCGAATTCCTATCTGGTGGGAAATATTTGACTAGGAATTTTTCTGCTAAATCTGTCCAATTGCGGACAGATCCAGAGGGTAATGAATTTAACCATGTTTTGGCTTTGTCCCTCAAAGAGTAAGGGAAAAGATATAGCCTCAGGGCTTCTTGGGAAACTCCAGGGATTAGGAAGGTGTCACTAACTCCTAAGAAGTTCCTAAGGTGGTTATGGGGGTCCTCATTTTCTATTCCAAAGAATTGCCCCACAGTGGACAACATTTGGAACATCACTGGCTTTAACTCGAATGAGTTGGCAGTGATTTCAGGACGGATTATGCTGGGGTTCAGCTCCCCAGGCATAGGTACTAAATATGAAAGGATGGCGCTATCCTTGTCATTCGCTATTTCAATGGGATTGCGAGTGACAGGCACCAGGTTTTGATTTACTCCAGCCATTTCTTCTTGAGGTAATTGCGGAGGAATTGTAGTCTCTGCAATGATTGGAGGTAAAAGGGTTTGTTTAAAGAGACGTTTCTTGGCTCTATTCCTAGCTCTAAGTAATCTCTCGGGCTCAGGGTTGAACTCTAGATCACTACTTGGAGTCTCATTCATAAACTACCCTAAATGGTACCTGAAAAAGAAATGAAGATGGATCAAATTCAATGGAAAATACTTTGATGTTTCAGACTTAACAAACTTCGTTTTCACTTAAAATAAGTCCCCGGCAGCGGCGCCAAAAACTTGTTGCGTGCTCAATGTGTAAAGATAAATATGCAAAAGGGTAGAGAGAGCACTCAGAACATGCAAGCATACATGATCTTATAGCAAGTAGTAAGTATATTTCATTCGTTTTCCCACAGAGACTTGTTTTTAGCTATTCTCGAAGTGTTTTTGTTAAGAAAGATGGGGTGGATTTGATGGGGCAAAATTGGTTTTTAATTATCTAAGTTGCGCTGAATGTGTAAAGGAATATAACATAAACAAATTAAAGTTAAAATCAGACTCAAAGGACAAGAGATGGAATTGATAAACGAAGAAGAAAACAGCTAAACAGAATGAAAACTTAGTAGAATTGCGGGGACCGCAATGTTACCGCAATTAAACAGCAGCGAAAGTGTGTAAATGGGTGAATTGAGGGCTACTAATGACTATCCTATAGGCCTTTTTATACGATTCTCAAGCACTGGATCTACTCTCTATACATCAAACTCACTCTATCTCAAGTATCGTCCGATTCCATGCATTAGAGACTTAAGTTTACTCGACTTCAAAGTAAGGTCTTAAGCATCTTGTTAAAACAGGAGTGTTTAGTTTGTACTAGGGAAACTCCTATTCCTAGGCCGTTTCCTGATTACCATGAAAGGCTAGCATGATTATATGACTCTGAACTCTTACTCCTTCCAGAGGTTAGGAGTTCTTTGGACAAAATGGATGGCCAATCGAAATTGCCCGTGGGATGAAGCTTACATATAATCAATGTTTGAAGGCGATCCTACATGCTTGATTCACGTTTTTTAAGCCTATAGTTTTGTCATTAGCATGCCCCTAAGTGATTTAGCTACTCATGGATATATGGAGAACAGAAAGGGTAGATAAAACAGACATGCTTAGAAGAGAAATGTGTGTAAAATAGCGAGACAAAACCGTAGCAGAACAAGGTGGAAACTGTAAAATGCAGAATTGTACTTTGATTACTTTGAGTGTTTGAATGACAAAGGAAAGCTTTGGAGAAATGAATCCAAGACAGACAACAACGAAATGCAGTAAGTAAAATACTAAACTAAGAACAACAATAATCAAACTGGAAATAAGAGGAAGAACGACAGAAAAGCAGTAAAGGGTGCTGAAAAGCTTCGTGCAGTCGCCTCGAATGGAAGGGATGAGAGGTTAGCCTTGCTTGGATGAATCCAATCGAGAGAGAAGAAGAATCTTCTCTCCTTCCTATCAGATTATCGATTCCAACAGCTGAGACTCTCACTCCAACAGACGGCAAAGGAAAACAGAGAGAAATGATGGACTGCGAGAAGACTTCTGCGCTTCGAATGATGATCAAACCTCCGACTTTGGCCCCCTTTTATAGTAGTTTGCAGGTGCGTTTGGGCCAAGGAGAACCATCAATCTTCAACGTCATATATCAGAATGGATGGAGGAGAAAGAACGAATCCCTGAAATTACGGAAATTAACAGAAAAAGATCAGTCAACTTACGGTTTTCACTTGAATAATTGCGGTCACCGCAATGTTTTCGCAATTCATTCGCAATGCTCATTTTTTCATTCTTTTCCTTCGGTTTTCAACCCTTTTTCTACCTATTGTACATAAGTCCTATTTTAGCTACCTTCTTCTAATTCTCATATTAAAGCATAGGTTTAGGCTAAATGCTAACAAAAACACCTAAAAGTGTACATCTTCCTAAGCTAAATGGGTTCTAAATAAGTCACTTTCAGAGACTTAACAATAGGAATTCTACCTTTCGTGATGATATAATCAAGTTCAAACAAGCTGAAAATGAGTCCCGTCACGAAGCTTGGACAAGGTTCAAGGACCTTCTGCTTAAATGTCCACACCATGGCATTCCATGGTGTATCCAAATAGAGGTCTTTTTCAAAGGATGCAACCCCAGCACCAGGCAAGTGCTAAATTCATCTGCTGGAGGTTCCATGCTTTCCAAAAGTTATAACGAAGCCTATGAGATCCTGGAGAAGATCTCAGCATCTCACTGTAGGTGGTCAGATGATCCAATCGAGCCAAGTAGAGCTCAAAATAAGGACGCACTCAATGCCATGAGTAGCCAAATAAGCGCCCTGACCAACCTAGTTAAACAAATGGCTCAAGCCAATCTCCAAACTAGTGTCAACACCGCCACAGCCATGTCAATGGGCACACAACCAAGTCAAGGTGAGACACTTATCTGTGTATTCTGTGGGGAAGGACACCTGTATGAATACTGCCCTGGGAATCCAGCCTCAGTCTGCTATGTTGGAAGCCAACAGCAGCCTAGGAACAACCCCTATTCCAACACTTACAATCCTGGTTGGAGGAACCACCCAAACCTTTCATGGGGTGCCAACAGAATACTAACCAAGCTCCTAACCAACCAAGACCGAGTGGAACACCTGGTTTCACTCCCCAAAATAACCAATCCATGTACCAAAAGCCATACAACCAACCAATAGGGTCTTCTGTAGAAAACTTACTTAAGGAGTACATTGCCAAGAATGATGCTACTCTACAAAGCCAGCAAGCTACCCTCAGGAGCCTAGAGAACCAAATAGGACAACTAGCCAATGAACTCAAAAGTAGGCCCCAAGGTAGACTACCTGCTGACACTGAGGTGCCAAGGAGAGATGGCAAAGAACAAGTTCAAGCAATTGAACTTAGAAGTGGGAGACCATTGGTGAGCAACACTAGAGAAGCACCAAAGAGAGTAGAGAATGAAGAGTCTAGTGCTCCACTGGATTCTCTGCCAAACCAAGGTCAACCACCAACAAGCACATCAAGGGCGAGGCTGGAGCCAATCATAGAAGAGATAGAAGAAATCCCAAGGCCTCCACCTATCCTGAGGCGACCTGAAGTGCCTGCATATGTGCCACCACCTCCATTTCCTCGAAGGCTAAAGAAAAAACAAGAACAGGAAGTGCACTTTAATAAATTCTTAGAAATTCTTAAACAAGTGCATGTTAATATTCCTTTTGTAGAAGTTTTACAGTCTATGCCCTCTTATGTTAAGTTTTTAAAGGATATAATCACTAACAAAAAAATTATTGGTGAATTTGAAACAGTGAATCTCACTGAGGAGTGCAGTGCTATACTCCAGAACAAGCTACCCAAGAAGGAGAAGGATCCTGGTTCCTTCACCCTACCAGTGGAGTTAGGAGGCAAGCACGTGGGCAGAGCTCTTTGTGACCTGGGAGCCAGCATAAACCTCATGCCCCTATCACTATTCCGCCAGCTAGGAATAGGAGAAGCACGTCCCACCACTGTCACCTTACAACTTGCAGACAGATCCATAGCCTACCCTGAGGGTAAGATTGAGGATATTCTTGTAAAGGTTGACAAGTTTATTTTCCTTGCAGATTTCATCATCCTGGATTATGAAGCAGACAAGGAGGTCCCCATCCTATTAGGCAGACCATTTCTAGCCACAGGTAGGGCCCTGATTGATGTCCAGAAAGGTGAGCTCACTATGAGGGTTCACGATGAGGAGGTTAAATTTAGTGTTTTTAAAGCCTTAAGGTACCCCTCTGACTCTGAATCTTGTGCTAGCATGGACATTGTAGATTCACTGATGGAAGAACAGCTGGAGCATGAATTATTGACTAAGCATGCTAATAATTATGTACAATTAGATTTAACTGATTTGAATGTTTCTGAGATAATGGATATACCTGTAGATAAAATACAGCATGTTTGTATGAATAGTGACTTGACTGACAGATCCATGAATCCATTAAAGCCATCCATTGAGCATCCACCTGTCTTAGAATTGAAACCCTTACCCACTCATCTTAAGTATGCATATTTAGGAAGTAATGATACTCTGCCTGTGATTATTTCATCTAAATTGAGTGAGAAGCATGAGGTTGAGCTGATATTATTACTTAAACAGCATAAAAAGGCTATTGCATGGACTATTACTGACATTAGAGGCATTAACCCCTCTTACTGCATGCATAAAATAATATTAGAGGAAGAGCATACACCCCGAGTAGATCACCAACGTAGGTTGAACCCCTCTATGAAAGAGGTAGTAAAAAAAGAAATCATAAAGTGGTTAGATGCAGGTGTAATCTTCCCTATAGCTAGTAGTCAGTGGGTGAGCCCTATACAATGTGTACCTAAGAAGGGAGGGATGACTGTAGTAGTGAATGAGAGCAATGAACTGATTCCAACTAGAACTATTACAGGATGGAGAGTCTGTATGGACTATAGGAAATTGAATAAGGAAACAAAAAAGGATCACTTCCCTTTACCATTTATTGACCAGATGTTAGATAGGATAGCTGGTAGAGCTTATTACTGCTTTCTAGACGGTTATTCAGGATATAACCAGATCACTATAGACCTTAAGGACCAAGAGAAGACAACCTTCACTTGCCCTTTTGGAACATTTGCCTTTCGCAGAATGCCTTTTGGCTTATGCAATGCACCAGCAACGTTCCAAAGGTGCATGTTGGCAATCTTCTCTGACTTAGATGAATCCATGATAGAGATATTTATGGATGACTTCTCAGTCTTTGGTGATTCATTCACAAACTGTTTAGAGAACTTAGGACAAGTCCTGGCTAGGTGTGAGGAGACCAACCTAGTCCTTAATTGGGAAAAGTGCCACTTCATGGTGGAAGAAGGGATAGTCTTAGGTCATATAGTGTCTAGAGCAGGAGTATAGGTCGATAGGGCAAAGATTGAAATAATAGAGAAGTTAGTGGAACCTCAGAATGTGAAAGCCATTAGAAGTTTCTTAGGACACGCAGGTTTCTATAGAAGGTTCATTAAGAACTTTTCTAAGATCTCCAAACCTTTGTGTGAGCTTCTAGAGCTGAATAAGCCATTCATCTTCTCTAAAGAATGTTTACTAGCCTGGAAAACCCTTAAGGAAGCACTAGTCAAAGCACCTATTATAGTAGGACCAAATTGGGACCTTCCCTTTGAGATGTTATGTGATGCAAGTGACTATGCTGTAGGGTTATGCTAGGACAAAAGATTGACAAACTAACACACCCTGTATACTATGCTAGTAAGACACTTAATGAGGCACAATGTAATTACACAACTACGGAAAAGGAGATGCTAGCTGTAGTATTTGCTTGTGAGAAGTTTAGGAATTACATTGTAGGCACTAGGACAATCGTGTACACTGACCATTCTGCCTTAAAATACCTTATGAGGAAGGCTGATGCTAAGCCTAGGTTGATTAGATGGGTGTTGTTACTGCAGGAATTTGATCTAGACATTAGAGATAAGAAAGGCTGTGAAAATGTGGTTGCAGATCATCTTTCCAGATTGCAACATAATTGCTATAACATTGCGGAAACCGCAATTTCAGATGCCTTTATCGATGAGCATGTCTTTGTATTAG
The DNA here is from genome assembly GCA_028017165.1 of Herpetospermum pedunculosum. Taxonomy (NCBI): domain Eukaryota; kingdom Viridiplantae; phylum Streptophyta; class Magnoliopsida; order Cucurbitales; family Cucurbitaceae; genus Herpetospermum; species Herpetospermum pedunculosum. The sequence continues at coordinate 29,681,328 of CM051527.1, read as the reverse complement.
CACATCGTGATAACGATGAGGAACCTTGGTTTGCTGATATTGCTAACTTCCTTGCATCGCAGGTACTACCAACTTTCAAGGGAAGTCAAAAGAAGAAAAGGTTCCTGCATGAAGCTAGGAAATTTATATGGGACGATCCTACACTCTACAAGACATGTGCAGATGGTTTACTAAGGAAGTGTGTGTCAGCTGCTGAGGCGAAGTCTGTGCTGCAGCACTGCCATACAGCCCCCTATGGTGGACATTTTGGCGGCCAAAGAACAGCTGCAAAGGTGTTCCAAAGTGGCTACTATTGGCCCACGATCTTCAAAGATGCCCACGAATACGCACACAGCTGTGATGAATGCCAGAGAACAGGTAACCTTAGTCGAAAGGATGAGATGCCTCTCACTTACATCTTAGAGTTGGAGCTCTTTGATGTGTGGGGCATTGACTTCATGGGACCATTTCCCCCATCATTAGGTAACCTTTACATACTTGTAGCGGTAGACTATGTATCTAAATGGGTAGAAGTCATAGCATGTCCAAACAATGATGCCAAAACAGTCATTAAGTTCCTTAATAGACATATTTTTACTAGGTTTGGTACACCTCGTGCTATAATTAGTGATGAAGGGACACACTTTATTAATAAAGCTATGGAAAAAGTGTTGGCTAAATATAATGTTAGACATAGAGTAGCCACCCCTTATCACCCACATTCGAATGGCCAAGCTGAAATATCCAATAGGGAGATTAAAAACATACTCGAAAAAGTGGTCAAACCCAATAGAAAAGATTGGTTGTTTAAACTCGAGGATGCACTTTGGGCATATAGGACTGCATATAAGACTCCCCTAGGTATGTCTCCTTATAGACTTGTGTATGGCAAAGCATGTCACTTACCATTCGAATTGGAAATTAAAGCATTTTGGGCCTTGAAAGAACTGAATTATTGCGTGACCGATGCGGGAACATTGCGGTCTCTGCAATTACATGAGCTTGATGAGCTTAGACATGTGTCCTATGAAAATGCTAAAATGTATAAGGAAAAGACTAAGATTTGGCATGATAGTAGACTTAGGATTAAAGACTTTAAGAAAGGCCAGCTTGTCTTATTATTTAACTCACGGTTGAGATTATTCCCAGGCTAACTTAAGTCCAGATGGTCAGGTCCTTTTGTGATAACTAACGTGTTTGTTCATGGTGCAATCGAGATTAGGAACCTGCAGCACGGGCAACCGTTCATGGTTAATGGTTCACGATTGAAGCATTATTATGAGGAAGGAGATGTGAAGACTCTCTCGGCCTTCCTCTTGACTGAAACGTGAAAATAAGACCGAGAGAGGACGAGTGATCACTGTGCTCGTCCATGCGAGGCTATGCCTTAGTTTATTTTTTGCTATTCTTTCGGTTACTATTTGTGTATGTTTTTGTGTGATTTTCATTACGAATTTGATGTTGATTTTATTTCTTTTAATAGGGGATCGAAAGAGGGAATCAAGGAGATGAATCCAGGATAAAAAATCGGGGAAGATATTGGGCCAAATCAAAGATTACGTTGAGGAAATATTGGCATTTGAAACGAAGAAATCTCCAACGGCCATTTAATTGCGAAGGATTTGCTGAATCCGCAACAGAAATAGCCGTTGGGATTTCCATCATTACAAATAGCCGTTAGATGCGCCATGGCCAGTACGCTTCCCTCATTCACTAAACTCCAAGAAAGCTCTCTCCTTCTTCCTCTGCAATCCCTCTTTCCAGATTCCTACGATTCCACCATGGTACTAACAAGAGCTGAGAGATCTGCGTCCAAGAAGAAGGCCGACGACGCTGAGATAGCTGCGAGAGAGGCACTTCTTTCCTTGGCAGATGCCGAAGCCGCGCGAACCGAACGCCTTCCCAAGCTCCCTGTCCGCAAGAAGAAGTGGAAGGTAGTGACGGAGATCCCTGCTGGGCCATCTGAACCAGCAGGAACGCCCAAGAAAAGGAAGTGAAAGGTGGTTGTGGCCGACGCAGCGATCAAGAAGAAGACTCCCTCTGTGGAGAATCAAGCGAGTGGCCGTCCATCCTACGAGACGGCCAGACAAAGCCATTCACCATCTCCACCAGCGCGAAGCCCCGAGCCGTCTCCATCTCCACAGAGCTCTGAACAAACTCCACCTCCGCAGAGCCCTGAAGCATCACCCATCTCCCAGACGCCTGAACCTGAAATTCCAGATGAAGAGCATCAAGAATCGGCGCAGGGCGGTGAAGAAGCTGAAGAAGAAGAGGTCTTCTCTCCTTTGAGGGAAGTCAGCCCCGAGAGCCCAGCATAGGGGGATGATTCGATGGATGAGACATTGGGGGATTGCCTCCAACAGATCACAACCAAGGCGAGATTGAGAAAGAAAGCCACCAAGGTCATCAAGGCCAAACGACCAAAGGCGTCAAAGAAGTCCAAGAAAAAGAAAGCCAGGGGTGAGCCTTCATCAAAGAAGGTTAGTGGTGAGCCCTCTCTGAAGAAGCTCAAGATCGAGGCTGCTGAATCAGCCAAAGCAAAAGAGAAGGGGAAAGCCAAGTTGTACCCCGAAGATGAGCCTCAATCTGTGAGGTATGTGTCCTCTGATGCTGAGTCCAGGGGCACTGAGTTAAGGAAGAGGGACCTGCTCCATGAGAAGGGGTTCCTTGACGCGCTAGCAGACCTGCCGCAATTCTTGCGCGCAGGGATCACCAATCACGGCTGGGAAGAGCTGTGCAGACCACCCGTCCCCGCCTACTCCAGCATGGTGTATGATTTCTACGCCAACTTGATGAACCCTGAGGATGGCCTATCTGTGGTCAGAGGAATCGAGGTGGATTTCTCAGCGAAGGCAATCAATGAAGCCTATGGCCTCAAGGGACAAAAACACACTGATTATGCAAGGATCATTGATGCGCCAACTGAGGCGGTCCTGGAGGAAGCACTGCGAATCATTGGCCAACCTGAGGCGGCGTGGACGATTTCGCGCAATGGGAAGCACACTCTGATGAGTGCTACCCTCACAGCCAAGGCAGTTGTCTGGTTCTCATTCGTACGGAGGAGGTTATCCCCAGTGACCCACGAGACCACCATCAACCAAGGCAGATCGCTGCTGGTTTATGCGATCATGAAGGGCCTCACAATCAATGTTGGTGAGGTCATTGCAGCCTCAATCGCAGACTGCGCCAAAAAGGGTAAGGGTCCACTTTTCTTTCCCAATACAATCACTAAGCTTTTCTTACGTGCAGGGGTTCCAATCGAGCGGATGGAAAGGCAGCTGGCCTACACGGGGCACCTGGAGCTGCCTACAGGCCTGAGGATGCGCAGGAAGGGGAACATGGAGTTCGAGTTAGACGGCCTGGCTGCTGCTCAATCTCTGTCAATGGCCTGTCTGATGGACCTGCAGAAGAAGATGGCTCAATGGGCTACATATGCACAGGCAAGGGATAAGGATGTTGCTGACCAATTGGGCTGCATCTTTCCTGAGTTCCCCACGGACCTACTGACACCATGGGCGCCTCTAGGACCACGGAGGGATGATGATGATGAGGACATCTGAGTGCTAGGCTGATTAGCACTCAAGGGAGTATTTATGTTCCCTACAAAAAAAAAAAAAACTGCTTTTCGTTGAACTATGTGAATTCTGTTACTTTTGAGTACATTTTTATTCTGTCTTTAGTTCTGTATTGTTGTTGTTTAGAATTGCTTAGTGTAGCTAGATGGTATCTGATTAGGTAGGTTGTTTAAGTTTTCCTTTTTGTTTAGCTGAGATGACGGGAAAGAGCATGAAACAAGGGCTGTTTACTGTTATATCTGTCTATAGATCCATTGCGAATTCCTTGCGGTTTCCGCAATTTTTGTTAACAGTTGCATGTTTTTGACTGCCTGATTAGCTAGGCTGGTTCTGTTTTAATTTTGTTCTTTTGCTGCTATCTTGACTACCTTATATTGCCTATCTATAAGCATGTTGGATGAGTGTCTTAAGGCACCTTTGATAGTTTAAATTAACCTCTTAAAAGTGCTCAGCATGCGTAGCTTTAAGTCCTTCCCTGCCTGTTTTTATAAATTTCTGCTGCTGAAATGTTTGCTTTTAGAATGTTCTGTCTATCCCTAGGACTTTTAGTTTCTCTTTGTTTTACCCTAGACTAGATGCTTCTAGGACAAGTTTGGGGGTGTGCCACCTCAGACACTCATTGGGGACAATGAGTAGTTTAAGTTTGGGGGAGGCCACCCTAGGCCTAGGAACATTCCTCTCTCCCTTTAAGCATAAGCACTCTTCTTCTCCTTTACAAAAAAAAATGATGAACTGAAAAAAAAAATGAAAAATAGAATAAAGAGGGGTGTCTCTCTTAAGTTGCTGAGTAATCAGTGCCAAGTGTGTAACCCACAAGTGGCATTGCATCAAAAGGCAACCAAACGAGAGGCTCCACCAAAGTAAGAAGGAAAAAAAAGGAAGAAATAGGGAAGAAGAATGTATACCTAGGAGTTGCAACTTTGTGGCTTAGATGTCCTGAATAAAAAGAACTCTGATCCTGAATTAGCTGAGCACAAAGTTGTAGCTTGTAGGGTTGTTTAGGGAGATGAATGTATGTCCAATATAGTGATCTCAGGGTTTAGGTTGTTCTCTAAATGTACTACTGTCACTGTTAATACTAAGACTGGCATGACTCTAAGGAATCCTAGGTAGCTCAAAAGTAAAAACTAGAAGCATGTACTGAGTCTGGGGTAAAGCTAGGTAGAATTTGAAACCTTAGGGATAGTTGCACGATATGACAGAAGCGAGTAGATCAGCTGTAAGGAGTTAATGAAACAGTAGGAGCATTAGGCTTGCGAAGTCAGAAGAAGCAAAATAAGAGGGTAGTTGTAAACTTAGAAGTGTGTCACAGGACAGCACTGCTATAAATAGGAATTTAGGGGAGTCAGCAAGTGGTTAAAGAGGATAAAACAGCAGCCTAAGTAAGTCCTTAGATTGCTCGAGGACGAGCAAAACCTTAAGTTTGGGGGTGTGTTACGTCTCCAAAAGTGACCATTTTAGGACCTATTTATCTTAGAAAGATGTACACTCTTAGGTGTTTTTGATAGGATTTAGCTTGAACTTATGCTTATATGTGAGAATTAGAAGAAGGAAGCTAAATTAGGACTTGTATGCAAAAGGAAAGAAAAAGAATGAAAAACGAAGTTAGAAGAATGAAAACTGTGCATTGCGGAGGCATTGCGGAAACATTGCTAAAACCGCAATGTTTCAAGTGAAATCCGTAAGTTGGCTAACCTTTTTCTGTTGTGATCCGATATTTCAGGGATTTGTTCTTTCTCCTCCAACCACGTTGAAGTACGACGTTGAGAATGGATGGTTCTCCTTGACCCAATCGCACCTGCAGAATACTATAAAAGGAGGTCAAAGTAGAGGGTTGAAACATCATCCGAAAGCGTAGAAGTCTCTTCGCAGCTCAATTTCTCTCCTGTTTTTCTCTTCCGTCTGTTGGGTTGGAAAGCTTAGCTGCTGGAGTCGACAATCTGATAGGAAGGAGAGAAGATTCATCTTCTCTTCTGATTGGATTCATCCAAGCAAGGCTTACCTTTCTCTCCTTTCAGCCGAGGCATCTGCGTCGAAGCGATCACGCTCATCTTACTTGCTTTCTGTCTTAGTTTCCTATTTCCAGCACCGTTTGTTGTTATTTCTTTTCCATTAGTTAATCCATTCCATTTCGTTATTTTCTGTCTTTATGTTAGTAACTTTAACTCTTCATCTGTTCATTCAAACAATTGATTAATCAAAGCACAATTCATCATTTCGCACTTTCTCTTTTCCATTTCTGCCTACTGTTTTTCCTTTCTGTTTTGTCTTTAATTTTCTTCTAAGCATGTCTACTTCTTCTAATATTTCTATTCTCTCTACATCCATGAGTAACTAAGTAACCTAGGGGCATGCTAATGACAATACTATAGGCTAAAACACGTGAACCAAGCATGTAGGATAGCTCTCGAATGCATTGATTGTATGTAAGCTTCATCCCACGGGCAATTTCGATTGGCCATCCATTTTGTCCAAAGAACTCCTAACCTCTGGAAGGAGTAAGAGTTCAGAGTCATACACTCATGCTAGCCTCTCAAGGTAGCCAGAAAACGACCTAGGAATAGGCGTTTTCCTAGTACAAATCATAACTTACTGCTTTAACAAGATGCTTAAGACCTTACTTGGACATGAGTAAACTAAAGAATCTAATGCATGAAATCGGAAGATACATGAGAATGCGTTAGTTTGATGCATAGTGAGTTGATCTAATGCTTGAGAATCATGTGAAAAAGCCAATAGAGGAGTCGTTAGTAGCCCTTGTTTCCACATTTTACACACTTTCGCTGTTAGTAACATTGCGGTAAAATTGATGTTCTCGCAATTCTTTTTAGTTAAAATTCTGCCTTAGCCATTTTTCTCTTCGTTTATTAATCCCTTCTCTTTACATTTGAGTTTATAATTGACTTGCACTTGTTTATGCATCTATCCTTTACATATTCCGTAGGAATTAGACAACTTAAAACCAAATCTACCCCATCAAATCCACCCATTCTTGCTTAACAATACACTTTGCGAGTAACTAAGAATAAATCTCTGTGGGAAACGAATGAAAAAATACTTACTACTTGCTGCAAGATCATGTATGCTTGCATGTTCTGAGTGCTCTCTTATTGCATATTTCTTTTAAACATTGAGCACGCAACACGATCCCACAATCCCGTTCTAAGGCCGGAGAATAGTCGGGAAGACTCTCGTGGTGGTTCGTGACCGTTACGTTCGAAGATCGAGTTTGGAATCAAGAAGAATTTGAACTTCAAAGGTAACTTCTAAATTATTGTCTTTGATTTTCAAATTACATGTTTTTTCTTTTTAAATTAACAAAATAAGAGTACTTAGATCCAACGATGCTTCCGCTATGCATGCCGAAACTCTATCAAACAAGGGAGAAGGTTTCTTCATAGTCCACCCCTTCCCTCTGGGAATAACCTTTTGCCACAAGTCGAGCCTTAAAGGTTTGTACCTTACCGGCTTGGTCTCGTTTCCTCTTGTAGATCCACTTGCAACCGATATGTCTTTCACCATCAGGTTGCTCTACAAGATCCCAGACCGAATTGAAGTACATCGACTCCATTTCGAGGTCCATGACCTTAAGCCACTGGTCCTTGTCTATGTCATTCATTGCCTGTTTAAAGGTCAATGGATCCTGAACGCCGTCATCAGGTATGACGACCTGGATTTCCGTTAAACCCATGTAGCGGTCGGGTTGTCTCACATCCCTCCCACTACGTCGAGGTATTCCCAACTCTTGAGAAGGACCAGTCTGATCAACAACTCTTGTTGACCCATCTGTAGCTTTCCTGGAAATTTTGGTCAAAACAATTTTGCTCGAAGATTGATGATCTCTCATGTGGTCTTCCTCTAAGAACGTGGTCTTTGTCGATACAAGCACCTTATCTTGTTGAGGATCATAAAATAGACCACCTTTCGTTTCCTTGGGGTAGCCTACTGTTGCGTGCTCAATGTGTTAATAAGAATAAGCAATAAGAGAGAGAGAGCACTCAGAACATGCAAGCATACATGATCTTATAGCAAGTAATGAGTATTTTTTCATTCGTTTTCCCACAGAGACTTATTTTTAGCTATTCACGAAGTGTTTTGTTAAGGAAGAAGGGGTGGATTTGATGGGTTCAAATTGGTTTTTAATTGCCTACTTCTTACCGAACATATAAAGGAATGTAACATAAACAAATGCAAGTTGAAATTAGACTCAAAGGACAAGAGATGGAATTAATAAACGAAGAAGAAAACAGCTAAACAGAATGGTAACTCAGCAGAATTGCGGATACCGCAATGTTATCGCAATTGTAAAAACAGTAAAAGTGTGTGAAATGGAGAATTAAGGGCTACTAACGACTATCCTATAGGCATTTTAATACGATTCCCAAGCATTGGATCAACTCTCTATGCATCAAACTCACTCTATCTCATGTATCGTCCGATTCCATGCATTAGATTCTTTAGTTTACTCAACTCAAAGTAAGGTCTTAAGCATCTTGTTAAAGCAGAAGTGTTTAGTTTGTACTAGGAAAACGCTTATTCCTAAGCCGTTTTCTGGTTACCTTGAAAGGCTAGCATTATTATACGACTCTGAACTCTTACTCCTTCCAGAGGTTAGGAGTTCTTTGGACAAAATGGATGGCCAATCGAAATTGCCCGTGGAATCCTACATACTTGGTTCACGTTTTTTAACCTATAGTTCTGTCATTAGCATGCCCCTAAGTGACTTAGCTACTCATGGATATGGGGTAAGTAGAAATACGAGATGAAACAGACATGCTTAGAAGGAATTTAAAGACAAAACAGTAAGGGAAAGCAGTAGAATGCAGAGGCAAGAAACTGTGAAATGAAGAATGGAGATTTGATTACTTGATTGTTTGATTGGACAAAGAAAGCTTTAAAGTAAATAACAGCAAGACAGAAAACAACGAAATGAAGTGTTCTAGCTATTAGAAAGAGAACAACACAAAGCAGAGATGTAAATTAGAAAAGGAAAGACAGAAAGCAGTAAATGTTGCTTGGAAGCCTCGTCGCAATCGCCTCGGCTGAAGGGGATGAAAGAATAGCTTTGCTTGGATGAATCCAATCGGGAGAGAAGGTGGATCTTCTCTCCTTCCTATCAGATTGTCGATTCCAACAGCTGAGACTCTCACTCCAACAGACGGCAAAGGAAAACACGAAGAGAAATGGAGCTGCGAGAGGACTTCTACGCTTTCGGATGATGCTTGAACCTCCGACTTTGACCCCCTTTTATAGTAGTTTGCAGGTGCGTTTGGGCCAAGGAGAACCATCAATCTTCAACGTCGTATATCAGAATGGATGGAGGAGAAAGAACGAATCCCTGAAATCACGGAAATTAACAGAAAAAGATCAGTCAACTTACGGTTTTCACTTGAATAATTGCGGCTTCAGCAATGTTTTCGCAATGTTGTCGCAATGCAGTTTTTTCATTCTTTTCCTTCGGTTTTTAACCATTTTCTTTCCTATTGTACATAAGTCCTAATTTAGCTACCTTCTTCTAATTCTCATATTTAAGCATAGGTTTAGGCTAAATGCTATAAAAAACACCTAAGAGTGAACATCTTTCTAAGCTAATTAAGTCCTAAAAAGGTCACTTTTGGAGACGTAACACCTACGAATAGGCATAATTTTGAACGATGTTCCAACTTCTTTGGATTGGGCACCAACACATATGCCGGACACCCCTAAATTCTAAAGTGACGTAAACTACCTTTACGCCCTCTCCATAACTCATAAGGTGTTTCTGAAACACTCTTAGAGGGAACCATGTTCAAAATATATACAGCAGCCTCTACTGGATATCCCCAAAACGAACTAGGCAGTTGAGCATAGCTCATCATAGATCGAACCATGTCTAATAGGGTTCTATTTCTTCTTTCGGACACACCGTTCTGCTGCGGTGTTCCGGGTGCTGAGAGTTGGGATATTGTTCCATGTTCTATCATATAGTCCTAGAATCCTAAATCCATATACTCTCCACGTCGATCTGATCGGAGTGTTTTAATCGTTTTACCTAATGTGTTCTCAACCTCTGCCTTATACTCCTTGAACTTTTCAAGAGCTTCGGACTTATGATGCATTAGGTAAAGATAGTTGTACCTAGAATAATCATCAATAAAGATGATAAAATATTCATACCCTCCCCGTGCTTTAACATTCATCGGACCACAAAGGTCTGAATGTACCCAAGCACAAGACGTTTCACTTGGGACCCCCCCACCCTCAACCAAACCCCCCTCCACCCCACCTTTTCAGAAAAAGATCGTTTGGTCACCTTGCCCTCAAGACAGCACCACATTGTCCCCCCTAACTGAGTTTCCTCTAACTGATTAGGAGACCACTCTTAACCAATCTCCCAATCCTATTGAGATTAATGTGGCCTAGTCTCAAGTGCCAAAGATAGGTACTTGGAGAAAGTTTCTGCCTTCTAGTTTGAGTCTGAGCTGTTTTAAACATCTCGGTGTTCAAAATAGCTTTTGCCTTTGTTGGTCTTAACACATACAAGTTGTTTTCAAGTTTCTCAGAACATATATGTACACCTCTTTTGCTAATGAACACTTCATTAAAATCAAAAGATACTTTATACAAATGTTCAAGTAAACAAGAGATAGATACAAGGTTCCTTTTAAAGTTAGGAACCAACAGTACATTTTCAAGTAAAATGAAACTATCTCTATATAACAACTTGACAACTCCCACTGCCTTGGCTGAGACAACCTCTCCAGTTCCAACCCTGAGAGTAATCTCACCTTCAGCAAGCAGCTGTCAGGAACTAGTTTCCTGGAAAGAAGAACAAACATGGTTAGTGGCTTCTAAATCTAGTATCCAGGCAGAACTATCATGTTCCACTAAACATGTTTCAACAACGAGTAAATCATATTTACTTTGTTGTTTCTTCTCATCTTTTCTCGCCATGAGGGTATCATGATAGATCGATGAGGACGGTTGTCCAAACATCGTCTGTAATGAATCCATGATCTCCTTAGCGGAGACCATTACCTCATGCTTCTTAGTTAACACATCGGATGTGCTGACCAAGATGTAGACGGGCTTTATCATTAGCCCTCATCCATCTGTCAAATGCATCTCGAACAGTTCGAGTTGCAGACGAGCTAGGAGGGGGAGGACATTCCTCTGTTAATACAAACCTAAGATCATCGATAACAAGAATCGTATTCAAGTTCGATTTCCAGGTCGTGTAGTTATCGTCGTTTAGTTTATCATAAGCTAGTAATTGGTTAAACGAGCTAGACATGCTGAAAAAGAATAAATTCTATTAGTGAATTTATTTTAACCCATTTCATACATACAAACAAGATTTTAGCAAAAGTAATAATGTACCCAAAAAACCATTATTAATTTGCAACGATACTTCAGTGAGTCAGAGCAACCGCTACCGAGGAGCAGTCAATCACTCCTTCACTAAACCAAGACATTCTTGACTAAATGCTAATACCAGAATAACTCATATTCCTATAACACCTTAGTTATCGCTACTTCGAGCAAGAATCTACTAACAACTTAGTAATCCTTTGTAAGTGTGACCCGCCATTTTCAGAACTCAGAGGTCGGCCCCAACAGTGCAACCGAATGGAAATGTCAGAGTTGGGAATGGACCTAAGAGACCCTATCCATTTCTGGAGATTGAGTTGTTCTGACTCCCATGAAACGACCCTCCAAATGGACGGTGCTACTATGGGCAACCAGCAGGCGAAACATGGGAATCTCACGGTTCAACCTAATGGAGGAGACCGCAGGATGTATTGACATACTTCCTTCTCCCACTTACTATAAATACTTTCTCCATTCACCTTGCTCTTGATTTATGGAAACACCATCCGAATGGGGATGCCCTATTGACATCACGAGGCCGAGCATAAATCTCACGGTGTGAACTTCGCGGAGAACGTAGGAGGAGATTGATATATCATATATACCTTCTCAACACCACTACTAAGTATTTTAGAATGGTTTGGGTATACTTTTACTTAGGCATTATCCGGCTAAGACAATAAAACCTAAGTCTAGGTAGAACATACTTTTACCTAAGATGTCTAGGTGATAAACGCTTTATAACCTTACACCTCTCACGTGCATGCTCATAAAGTCGGGTTAACTTAACTCAAGTACCAGATCGATCCCCAGGTAGGAGGTGTTCCGTAAAACTTCATCTTAAATACCTCCAACCTTAGTACAGGATCTCATCGGGTGAGTTCTCTTGTAACCTTAGCTTTACAAGATATCGACCTATTTTAACTATTAAAACGAATCGATACTAAATTCCTAATCGCATTGGAATTATTTAACCCTTAGTGAGCATGCATTTATCTTTGTTATAGATTTTAAATGTCTATCTCATTTTACAACGCTTTATAAAACAAAGACATTCTATAACATGCTTCCTAAGCTAGAATATAACCATTACATTCATTTTATAACATGCTTCCTAAGCTAGAATATAACCATTACATTCATTTTATAACATGCTTCCCAAGAAAGAATATAACAATTATATTCAACTAAGGCAACTATGTTGTATGTTTAATTTCACAATTAATATAACACTTATATCAATTACACTTTTAAACAAGCAACATCCAATTCATAAATTAATATAACACTTATATTAATTCTCATTAATTAAGCATGCATACTGTACAACATAACACTTATATTATACTTTCAATGCATGCAACATGCTTCCTATGGTGGGATTTGAAATCTATATGACATATTTTATGCACATACAAGAGACTTTAATTAAAACATACATTCACAATGCATAATTAATTAAACACACTAAAGTGGACCGGTTTTGGCATCACGGACAAGAAAGCAACTAAATTATTGCAATAATAATTCATAAACTATGTTGAGACGCTTCCGAACCCTTCGATCCGCCACGAACCAGCTTGAATTTGCTTGAACCAGCAAAAACAAAACAGCAACTACAAGCTTCAAATAAGCTGAACCTATCCAAAACAGTTGTCCCGACTTCAACAGCCCGGAACCGGACCAATAATGACCCGAACCGAACCAAACGAGCGCTGAACTGAACCGTCAGAGGGTGAAGAACCCGGAACCGGTCTGACTTTCTGTGAACCGGACCGCCCGAGGACCGAACCAGACCGTTTCTTCCACCTTGCGCTGAACCGGTTTTGTGCTGGAATTTTGCAGAAAAAAAAACAGCAAGTTGTTTTTTCTGACACAAGAGCTTCTGTCTTCGAATTGAAAGCCTATATGGACTCTAATGACTCCGAATTTTTTACAGACTCTTCTGCACACATTAAAGCCCATACACGCTCGGACATTTACAAAACAAAGTACAAATCGAAGCTAAAAAAAATATGCCAAAACCGGGAAACACTTTAGACGCCCCAGAAAAATTAATTTCTAAAACAAATACCCACCAAGCTCAAATTGATGCAAATTGAGTGACCAAAAAACGCTCTGATACCAATTGATGGAGCGCATGTAGCACAGCGGAAGCGAAACAGATCATTGGCACTCTAATTTCATCAATTTAGCTAAATAAGAAACATGCTCAAAACTTTGAAATAAAAGGAATTAGAACACATACCTCTTGTAGTTCTAAGGACTTCTATTCCGATGCTCGAATCTCTTCACGAACCCTTCAAAGCTTCTCTCGAACTCTCCGAGAACCACCTCCGGTAGTCCCGCTATCCTCGGGCCGAGCAACGGAGTGGTGAGACTCCTTTATGAAAGAAAAAGTTTGGAAGAAGAAGATGGGAAGATGAAAGTGATGAGGATTTTGTGAGAAAAAATCTAACACTTAGCTTTCTAATTTCTCAAGTAACATGAACTCTTCATGCTCATCCAAATATTCAAACTCTTTGAAAGTTCATCAACTTCAAACCATTTGAACTTCATCCAATTTATAGGCAATTCACATGCAACAAACTCTTTACTTAGCATGACATCTCAAATTGGATGGATTAGTCTTCAACCAAGTGTTCCAAAATTGATGAGTTTATGCATGTTGTTGGTGATTCACAATCCACTTCACAACTTGGATAAATTCACTCAACTTGGATAAATCAACGTTGACTTGGATAATCCCACTTGTAATATTTTGTCATTTTAAAATTAATTCGTAATTAATTTTAATAAACAAAATAAATTTTAATTAATTAAACTTTTTAATTAATTAATATTATTATTTAATTCAATATAAAATATTATTGAAATAATAAGACTAATCCCGGTTTCTTAAACCGAATCATCACACATGAATGCCTATTCATGTTTTAGACCGATCACATATTTAAATCATATTTAAATATGTCCATCATTCTTCCAAAAAAGAATTTGAATAAAAAAAAAAAAAAAAAAAAATTCTCTCATATTGTTACACGGCTTAATCCGAGCTAGCCAAGAGAACCTAAAGGACCTACAGATCATGAGCTCCAACGATACGAGATTAACCGGGCAAACTCTTTAGCCAAGCTAACCAACATTCGTTAACCCCCAGAGACTCCACTAAAGTCCAAGGGTTGCACTCTCCTCACCGTAGACATATTTTTGTCCTCTTGATATAACCATCATCAGTAAGTCGATCCTTCACAGGTTGTTCATAATTATAGCTGGGTCAAAATAACCGTTTTACCCCCGTAATTACATCTTGTTCCTTAAGTCCCACTGATCCTCTAATGAACTATTGGTTTGTGGTCCAACCACCAAACCGATTGGTATGCGATCTCATCACTATACCAAGTCCCTCTCGGGCCAACGAAGGGTGGGATCCCTAGTTCAAGACCCGGAGTCAGCACTTAAGGGAACAACCTCTCTACTAATCTCTCAAGGCGGGTAGGAGTGAATTCCATCTCGCAGGACTATGTTCCCAGCTACCTACCCGGTCTTATCCCCAAGATGGTAGGCTTATTGAGTCGGTGATCTCGGGCCACTCTCACCCATACAAGTCAAAGGGTAAGCTCAAATAAACAGGAGTTCATAGTGTGCTCAGGATTCAGATCGAGTTACCTAGGTCATCATATGAAAAAATTGGTCTTTACAGTAAACAGAGTTATAAAGAAAGAGCGACTTGTTTCGCGGTTCAGTCTTATGCAAACTCATTGCATAGGACGCCCCCACTCACATGTCTCCACATGAACGATTTCGGATCACATTGTTTGTACTATACAAAGTGGGTCGCGTCCAATAGTGTCCCTAGGATAAGGTACCGAATCTTATCCCTATACTATAGACCCTTCTGGCTATTACTTGAACTTGATCCACAATCATGTCACACATGAAGTTCAAGTATACAACCTATAGCCATGGGTTCTTTGTTTATTGGAGTTAGGTTAAAAGTAAACACAATTCACTTTATTCAATAACAACTTTACTGAATAAAACTCAATAACAACTTTATTGCAAAATAGAATATACATTCAGTTTACAAACCACGAGTTTTAGGACATAAAACCCAACAACTAAGTGACCCTCAAACACTTTAGTCGTGAGAGCCTTTGTAAATGGATTAGCAATGTTGTCTGTTACGTCTCCAAAAGTGCATAAATTAGGGACTTATTTACCATGGAATTGAGTAAACTCTTAAGCGTTTTTGTTAGAATTTAGTTTAATACGTGCTTAAATATGAGAAAAGAATAAAAAACGAAGTTAAAAGAGTTTAAATTGTGCATTGCAGGAAAATTGCTGAAACATTGCTGTCTCCGCAATATTTAAGCTGCGAATGTTAAGTTGTTCCAACCGTCCGCCGTTTTGTTGCGATCTTTCAGCCGCCCAATTTCTCCCCTGCTGCCACGTGGTGAGACGTCGTTCAGAATGGATGGTTCTCCTTGACTGAAGAGTACCTGCAAGGAGCTATAAAAGGAGGTCAAGGGGGAAGGAGAACAACAAGCTTGGAAGCGTAGAACTCTCCATCTCAACGCAGTTTCTCCCCATTTTCTATCCCGTTTGTTGGAGTGAAGGAATCAGCTTTTGGCACCGATAATCTGAGAGGAAGAAGAGAAGATCCTTCTTCTCCTCTGATTGGATTCATCCCCAAACAACGCTAACCTTCCCCTTCATCCGAGGCGCTTGCGACGAGGAGCTTTACGCACACATTTACATTGCTTTCTACTGCTTTCTGTCTTCCATTTTTCTCTACTGTTGCTGTCGTTTGTTTCTGTTGGCTACATTATTTCCCTTCGTCTTCATCTATTTAGTCTTTACTGTTTTACAATCTCTGCACATTACGCTTTGAATCTTGCTTAATAGAGGAATCATTTACCACTTTGCAAGCTTTGATTTCGCTCTCTGTCTTTCTTTGCTTTCGTTTAAATACTGTCAATCATGCTTAATCAATCTAATCTTCCCACTTCCATCTCATCCATGAGTAACTAATCACACAAGGGTCTGCTAATGATGAATCTATAGGTAGAAATACGTGAATTCAGAATGTAGGATAGCTTCAAATTGCATTGAATGTATGTGTACTTCATCCCACGGGCAATTTCGATTGGCCATCCATTTTGTCTAAAGAACTCCTAACCTCCAGAAGGAGTAAGAGTTCAGAGTCGTCCATTCATGCTAGCCTTTCATGGTAGCCAGAAAACAACCTAGGAATAAGCGTTTTCCTAGCACAATTCATTAACTTGCCTATATAAATAGATGCTTGAGTGTTACTTGGATATGAGTGAACTAAAGGATCTAATGCATGTAATCGAGAGATGCATGAGAATGAGTTAAATTGATGCATGATAAGTTGAGCTACTGCTGAATAATCGTATGAAAAAGCCTATAGAGGAGTCGTTAGTTGACCTTGTTTCCCCATCTCACCCTTAAAACGTTGCTAAATTAATTGTTATACAATTGCTGTCTCCGCAATTCCTTAAGTCAGTTTTTGCCTTAGCCATTTTTCCAATCTTTTACTTTTGCGATTTTATTGCTATACAATTGCTTTCTCCGCAATTCATTTTCCTCTACATTCAAGTTAATCTCTTCACTTACTTTTGTTTATGCTTGCATATTTCATATATTCTCATTAGTTAGGCACATTGATCTTCAATTCACCCCATTTAAACCACCCTTTCTAATTTAGCATCTCACTTCGTTAGTAACTAAGAATAAATCTCTGTGGGAAATCGAATGAAAAAATACTTATTACTTGCTGCAAGACCATGTATGCTTGCATGTTCTGAGTGCTCTCACATCGCATTTTTATTTAAACACTGAGCACGCAACAAGTTTTTGGCGCCGCTGCTGAGGATTTTGTTTAGTAAACACGAAGTTTGTTATTTTAGAAAAAAAAAACATTTTAATATCTATTGGAGCTAATCTTCTTTCATTTCTTTTACAGGTACCATCGAGCTAGTTTATGAATGAGCATTCAAATAGCAACCTAGAGTTCGATCCTGAGCCTGAAAGACTTCTTAGGGCCAGAAATAAAGCTAAGAAATGCCTCTTTAAACAGCCACCTGTAACTCAAAACATTGCTGACTCCGCGGAGTCACCGCAATCCCAACCACCCGAAATGGATAGAGCAGCCCCAAACCAAGCACCTACCATTCGCAACCCCATCGAAATCGCGAATGATAAGGATAGTGCCATCCTTTCATACTTAGTTCCTATGCCTGGGGAGCTTAACCCAAGCATTATACGCCCTGAGATTACAGCCAACTCATTCGAGTTAAAGCCAGTAATGTTCCAAATGCTGTCCACTGTGGGACAATTCTTTGGAGTGGAAAACGAAGATCCCCACAACCATCTGAGAAATTTCCTAGGAGTTAGTGATACTTTCCTCATCCCTGGAGTTTCCCAAGAAGCTTTAAGACTTTACCTCTTTCCTTACTCATTAAGAGATAAAGCCAAAACGTGGTTAAATTCCTTACCCTCTGGATCGATTGTCAATTGGACAGATCTGGCTGAAAAATTCCTAATCAAATACTTCCCACCTGATAGGAATTCCAACTTTCGTGATGATATAATCAAGTTCAAACAAGCCGAAAACGAATCGTTACACGAAGCTTGGACAAGATTCAAAGATCTACTGCTTAAATGTCCACACCATGGCATTCCATGGTGTATCCAAATAGAAGTGTTCTTTAAAGGATGCAACCCCAGCACAAGGCAAGTGTTGAATTCGTCAGCTGGTGGTTCCATGCTTTCAAAGAGCTACAATGAAGCCTATGAGATTTTGGAGAAAATCTCAACTTCCCATTGTAGATGGTCAGACGATCCTGTAGAGCCTAGGACAGCTCAAGACAAAGATGCACTTAGTGCAATGAGTAGCTAAATCAATGCCCTGACCAATCTAGTAAAACAAATGGCTCAAACCAATCTCCAACCAAGTGTCAACACCGCAGCAGTCGTTTCAATGGGCACATCAACTAGTCAAGGTGAGACACTAATCTGTGGATTCTGTGGGGAAGGGCACTTATATGATTTTTGCCCTGGGAATCCAGCCTCGGTATGCTATGTTGGGAGTCAACAGCAGCCTAGGAACAACCCCTATTCCAACACCTATAATCCTGGTTGGAGGAACCACCCAAATCTTTCTTGGGGTGGACAACAAAATACTAACCAAGCACAGAACCAACCAAGACCGAGTGGAACACCTGGTTTCACTCAATAAAATAATCAATCTATGTACCAAAAGCCATATAACCAACCCATAGGATCATCAGTAGATAATTTACTTAAAGAGTACATTGCAAAAAATGATGCAACCCTGCAGAGTCAGCAAGCAACCCTGAGGAGCTTAGAGAACCAAATAGGGCAGTTAGCCAACGAACTGAAAAATAGGCCTCAAGGTAGATTGCCTGCAGACACTGAAGTGCCAAGAAGGGATGGGAAAGAACAAGTTCAAGCAATTGAACTTCGAAGTGGGAGACCATTGGTGATCAACAACAGAGAAGCACCAAAGCGAGTAGAGAATGAAGAGTCTAGTGCTCCACTGGATTCTCTGCCAAACCATGATCAACCACCACCAAGCACAACAAGGGTGAGGCTGGAACCTATCATAGAGGAACCAGAAGAAATCCCAAGGCCTCCACCTGTCATTAGACGAACTGAATTGCCTACATATGTGCCATCACCTCCATTCCCTAGAAGGCTGAAGAAAAAACAAGAACAGGAAGTGCACTTTAATAAGTTTTTAGAAATTTTAAAACAAGTGCATGTTAATATCCCATTTGTGGAAGTTTTGCAATCTATGCCTTCTTATGTTAAATTCTTGAAAGATATAATTACTAACAAAAAGATCATTGGTGAATTTGAAACAGTGAATCTCACCGAGGAGTGCAGTGCTATACTCCAGAACAAACTACCAAAGAAGGAGAAGGATCCTGGTTCCTTCACCTTACCAGTCGAGTTGGGAGGCAAGCACGTGGGCAGAGCTCTGTGTGACCTGGGAGCCAGCATCAATCTCATGCCCCTGTCTCTATTTCATCAGCTTGGAATAGGAGAAGCACGACCTACTACTGTCACCTTGCAGCTTGCAGACAGATCCATAGCATACCCTGAGGGTAAAATTGAGGATATACTTGTCAAGGTTGACAAATTCATCTTTCTTGCAGACTTCATCATTCTGGATTTTGAGGCAGACAAGGAGGTACCAATCTTATTGGGCAGACCATTTCTAGCCACAGGTAGGGCTTTAATCGATGTCCAGAAAGGTGAGCTCACCATGAGAGTTCATGATGAGGAGGTTAAATTCAGTGTATTTAAAGCTCTAAGGTATCCCTCTGATTCTGAATCCTGTGCAAGTATGGATGTAGTAGATTCACTGATGGAAGAACAACTTGTGCATGAACTAGTAATTAAGCATGCCATTGACTATGTACAAATAGATATAACTGATTTAAACATTTCTGAATTAATGGATATATCTGTGGACAATCATCAGCATGTTTGTATGACTAATAAGTTATCTGAGAGAACCACGAATCCTTTGAAACCATCAATTGAACATCCACCTCTATTAGAATTGAAACCATTGCCTGATCATCTTAAGTATGCATATCTAGGAGAGCATGATACTTTGCCTGTTATCATTTCGTCCAAATTAAGTGAAAAGCATGAAATTGCGTTAATATTGCTGCTTAAGCAACATAAAAAAGCTATTGCATGGACGATTGCTGATATAAGAGGTATTAGTCTTTCCTATTGCATGCATAAGATATTATTGGAAGAGGAACATACACCTAGGGTAGATCACCAACGTAGGTTGAACTCCTCCATGAAGGAGGTAATAAAGAAAGAAATTATCAAATGGTTAGATGCAGGTGTAATATTTCCCATAGCCAATAGTCAATGGGTGAGTCTGATCCAATGTGTGCCTAAGAAGGGTGGAATGACTGTAATAGTTAATGAGAATAATGAACTTATACCAACTAGAACTGTTACAGGATGGAGAGTCTGTATGGACTATAGAAAACTTAACAAAGAAACAAAAAAAGATCACTTTCCTTTACCGTTTATAGATCAGATGTTAGATAGAATAGCTGGCCGAGCCTATTACTGCTTTTTAGATGGTTATTCTGGATATAACCAAATTACCATAGACCCTGTGGACCAGGAGAAAACGACTTTTACATGTCCCTTTGGAACATTTGCTTTTCGCAGAATGCCATTTGGCTTATGCAATGCACCAGCAACATTCCAAAGGTGCATGTTGGCCATTTTCTCTGACTTAGATGAGTCCATGATAGAAATATTTATGGATGACTTCTCAGTCTTTGGTGATTCTTTTAATAATTGCTTAGAAAACTTAGGACAAGTCCTAACTAGGTGTGAGGAGACCAACCTAGTCCTAAATTGGGAGAAATGTCACTTTATGGTGGAACAAGGGATAGTCCTAGGACATAAAGTATCTAGAGCAGGAGTAGAGGTCGATAGGGCCAAAATAGAAATAATAGAGAAGCTAGTGGAACCTCAAAATGTAAAAGCTATTAGAAGTTTTCTAGGTCATGCAGGTTTCTATAGGAGATTCATTAAAAACTTCTCAAAAATTTCTAAACCTTTGTGTGAGCTTCTAGAACTTAACAAACCATTTATCTTCTCAAAAGAATGTTTCCTAGCATGGACAACACTTAAGGAAGCCTTAGTCAAAGCACCAATTATAGTAGGTCCAAACTGGGATTTACCGTTTGAAATGATGTGTGACGCTAGTGACTATGCAGTAGGGGTCATGCTAGGACAAAAAAATAGATATACTAACACATCCTGTATATTATGCAAGTAAGACTTTAAATGAAGCACAATGTAATTACACAACCACGGAGAAGGAAATGCCAGCTGTAGTGTTTGCTTGTGAACAGTTTAGGAATTACATTGTAGGCATTAGAACAATTGTGTACACTGATCACTCTGCACTAAAATATCTAATGAGGAAGGCTGATGTTAAGCCAAGGTTGATTAGATGGGTATTGTTGTTGCAAGAGTTTGACTTAGACATTAGAGATAAAAAAAGGATGCGAAAATGTAGTTGCTGACCATTTATCTAGATTGCGAAGTAATTGCGAAAAAATTATTGAGCCAGCAATTTCTGATGCCTTTGTTGATGAGCATGTCTTTGTATTGGCACATCGTGATAACGATGAGGAACCTTGGTTTGCGGATATTGCTAACTTCCTTGCCTCGCAGGTACTACCAACTTTCAAAGGAGGGCAAGAAAAGAAGAGGTTCCTACATGAAGCTAGGAAGTTCATCTGGGACGATCCTACACTTTACATGACTTGTGCAGACGGATTGCTGAGGAAGTGTGTATCAGCTGCTGAGGCAAAGTCAGTGTTGCAGCACTGCCACACATCTCCTTACGGTGGACATTTTGGTGGCCAAAGGACGGCTGCAAAGGTATTCCAAAGTGGCTACTACTGGCCCACGATCTTCAAAGATGCCCATGACCACGCACACAGCTGCAATGAGTGTCAAAGAACAGGTAACCTTAGTCGGAAGGATGAGATGCCTCTCACCTACATCCTAGAGTTGGAACTCTTTGATGTGTGGGGCATTGACTTCATGGGACCATTCCCTCCATCTTCAGGTAACCTCTATATACTTGTAGTTGTAGATTACGTTTCCAAATGGGTAGAAACCATTGCATGTCCATCAAATGATGCCAAAACAGTCATTAAGTTTCTAAATAGGCATATTTTTACAAGGTTTGGTACACCACGTGCTATAATTAGTGATGAGGGAACCCACTTTATAAATAAAGCTATGGAAAAGGTATTAGCTAAATACAATGTTAGACATAGAGTAGCAACCCCTTATCACCCACACTCAAATGGACAAGCTGAAATATCCAATAGGGAGATCAAGAACATCCTTGAGAAAGTGGTTAAACCTAATATAAATGACTGGTCTTTTAAGTTAGACGATGCACTTTGGGCATATAGGACTGCATATAAAACACCCTTAGGTATGTCTCCTTATAGGCAAGTATATGGAAAAGCATGTCATCTTCCTTTCGAATTAGAAATCAAAGCCTTTTGGGCCTTAAAAGAGCTGAATTATTGCGTGACCGATGCTGGAACTTTGCGGTCTCTGCAATTACATGAGTTAGATGAGTTAAGACATATGTCCTACGAAAATGCTAAAATGTACAAAGAAAAAACTAAGATTTGGCATGATAGTAGACTCAGGTTTAAGGACTTTAAAAAAGGCCAGCATGTATTATTATTCAACTCACGGTTAAGGTTATTTCCAGGCAAACTTAAGTCTAGATGGTCAGGTCCTTTTGTGATAACTAACGTTTTTGTTCATGGTGCTATTGAGATTCGGAACCTACATCAAGGGCAACCGTTCATGGTGAATGGTGCGAGGTTGAAGCATTACTACGAGGAAGGAGATGTGCAGACACTCTCGGCCTTCCTCCTATCTGAAGCTTGGGAAACGAATCGAGAGGGGATGAGTGACCACTGTGCTCATCCGTCAGAAGGCTATGCCTTAGAGTTTATTTTTTTTCAGTATTTTCGGAGTTTGTGTGTGTGTTTATTTTTTATTTTAATTACGGATTTTTGTTTTAATTAGGCAGATATTAATAGGAAATCTTTAAGAAGCAATGAAGGAGATGAATCGAGGGGTGAAGATCCACGAAGAAGATCGGGCTAAATCAAAGATTTGGTTGCTAAATCTTGCAACTCAAATCCAGAAAAATCCTAACGGCTAGGCAAATTTATTGCGGAGAATTTGCTGAGTCCGCAACAGAAAAGAGTCGTTGGAGGGTACTCAAGTACAAATAGTCGTCGTTGGATGATCCCTGCCCCTCACGTTTTATCAAACCGTTGGACCTCCAAACATTCAATCTTCTCCTTCATCTGCATCTCCTACCTTCAGATCCTCAAAGAACGACAATGGTGTCCACGCGATCAGAGCGATCCACGCCCAAGAAAGCGTCGCCTGACGCAGAAGAAGCTGTGGGGGAGGCGCTGCTTTCCTTAGCAGACGCCGACACTGCGCAGCCCTCACGGCCTCCGAAGTTGACGGTGCGAAGGAAGAAGTGGAAGGTGGTGACTGAGGTATCTGCTGGCCTCTCTGATCCGGTAGGGACTCCTAAGAAGAGAAAGAGGAAGGTTGTGGTGTCTGATTCACCGAGCAAAGAGAAGCAGACGCCCAGCGAGGAAGACCTCGATAGTAGCCGCCCATCATATGAGACGGCTAGGCAGAGCCCCGAACCTTCTCCACAGACGCCGGAACCTGAAGCCTCACCTGAAGAGCACCAAGATTCGGTGCCAAGCGAAGAGCCGGCGGAGGAAGAAGAAGTGTTCTCCCCCTTAAGGGATGTCAGTCTTGACAGCCCTGTGGAGGGGGGAAGCAAGGACTCTATGGATGAAACGCTGGGGGATTGTCTCCAGCAAATTACCACCAAGGCACGGATGAAGAAGAGGGCCCCCGTGATCGTGAAAGGCAAGCGGCCGGAGGCCTCAAAACGAGCCAAGAAGAAGAAGGTTGGAGCTGAACCTTCTTTAAAGAAAATGAAGGTTGAGGCTGCTGAATCGGCCAAAGCGAAAGAAAAAGGGAAAAGAAAGATGTACCCAGAAGACGAACCTCATACTGCGAGGTATGTCTCACAAGAAGCAGAGGCCAAGGGCCTCGAATTGATGAAGAAGGAACTCCTCCACGAGCGAGGGTTCCTTGATGCGTTGGCGGACCTGCCGCAATTCTTGCGTGCAGGAATTATCACCCATGGCTGGGAGGAGCTGTGTAGACCCCCAATTCCAGCCTACCCTGACATGGTGTATGACTTCTACGCCAACCTCACACACCCTGAAGCATGTCTGTCCACAGTGAGGGGGGTAGAGGTCGACTTCTCTGCCAATGCCATCAATGAGGCCTATGCTCTCAAGGGGTATCCGCATTCTGAATACGCCAAGATTGTTGACTTGCCTTCTGAGGCAGTCTTAGAAGAGGCCTTGCACACGATAGGCAAACCTGAGGCATCTTGGGCGGTCTCAAAGAACGGGAAGCACACCCTGATGAGTGCAACCCTTCGAGACAAGGCGGTAGTTTGGTTCTCCCTTGTGCGCAGACGCATATCCCCTGTGACACACGAAACGACTATCAACCAGGGGCGTTCATTGCTTCTGTATGCTATCATGCGGGAACTCACCATTGACGTGGGTGAAGTCATTGCCGCCTCCATCACTGACTGTTCAAAGAAAGGTAAGGATCAACTCTTTTTCCCAAACACCATAACTAAACTGTGCTTACGTGCAGATGTGCCAATGGAGAAGAATGAGAGGCAGTTGGCTTACACTGGCCATCTGGAGCTGCCCACCATCTTGAGGATGCGTAGGAGGGGCAACATGGAATTTGAGATGGACGGCCTGGCTGCTGCACAATCGCTGTCCATGGCCTGCCTGATGGACCTGCAGCATAAGATGGCTCAGTGGGCTGAGTATGCCCAGGCAAGGGACAAGGATGTAGCTGACCAACTGGGATGCATATTCCCCGCCTTCCCTACGGATCTGTTGAAGCCATGGGCGCCTCCTAAAGAAAGGAGAGATGAGGATGAAGATGTTTGAATGCCAATCTGAACGGCATTCGAGGGAGTTTTCTGATCCCTCTTGAAAAGAAAAAAAAAAACTTGTTTTTCTGTGACCTGTGACCCCTGTTATTAATCAAATGCTTGGTCTGTTTTAATTGTTCTTTTGTTTGTTTAGGATAGTTTGCTTTTGTTTTATGGTATCTGAGTAGTTAGCTTAGTTAGTTTTTGTTGTTTTGGATAGTTGTTGATGTTTGAATATAGCATGTTAGGAGCCTTGATCACAGCTAAATTTGCTCTGTAGGTTTATTGCGAATTCTTTGCGGAGTCCGCAATTTTTTGTTAGTTTTCGCATGCTGTTGGAGGACTTTTTGATGGGCTGTTTCTGTTTAAATGTTAATATCTTGCTGCTTTACTGACTTCAATATGTGATCTATCTGTTGAGCATGTTGGATGAGTGTCATAGTACACCTTTGGTAGTTTAATTTAGCTTCCTTTATTGCTCAGCATGCACCTCTATAAGCCCTTACCTTGTTGTTTTTACAAACTTCTGCATCTGAGTTATCTGTTCTAAGAAGGTCATTTTTATGCCTAGGAGTTTTAAGTTCTGCTTGTTTTGCCTTAGACTAGATGCTTCTAGGACAAGTTTGGGGGTGTGCCACCTCAGACTCTCATTGGGGACAATGAGAAGTTTAAGTTTGGGGGAGGCAGCCTCTAGGCCTAGGAACATTCCTCTCTCCCTCTTTAAACATAAGCATTCTTCTTCTTTGAAAAAAAAAACATGAAAAGAAAAAAAAAACAAAACAAAAGAATAAAGAGTAGTGTCTCTCTTGAGGATGCTGAGTAATCAGGGCCATTTGTGTAACCCACAAGTGGCACTGCATCAAAAGGCAAAACATAAGGAGAGACTCTACCAGAAAAAGAAAAGGAAAAGGAAAAACCAAGGAAGAAGAATGTATGCTTATGAGTCATAGCTTATGTGCTTAGGTGTCCTTTATGAATGAACTTTGATCCTCAGTTGCTAAGCACAGGGTTGTAACTTGTAGGTTTGTTAAGGGAGATGAGTGTATATCCAATGTAGTGATGTCAGGGTTTAGGTTGTTCTATGAAATGTACTACTGTTACTTGTGTGTACTAAGACTGGCATGACTCTAAGGAATCCTAGGTAGCTTAAAAGAAAGACATTAGAAGCATGTACTGAGTCTGGGATAAAACTAGGAAGAACTTGAAAACTTAGGGATAGCTGCACAATGTACCTAATGACATAGGCAGATAAATTAGTTGTAGGAAATTTATAAAAGGCAATAGGTTTTAAAGGCAAGAGAAACCAGAATAAGCAAAACGAGGAGTTAGTTTGAACTTAGAAAAGTGTCACAGGACAGCTATGCCACGGATAGTAAGCTTAGGGAAGTCAGCAAGTAGTCAGGTAGAGAGTAAAAGATAGAGTAATAGCAGCCCAAGTAAGCCCTTATAATTGCTCGAGGACGAGCAATAACTTAAGTTTGGGGGTGTGTTACGTCTCCAAAAGTGCATAAATTAGGGACTTATTTACCATGAAATTGAGTAAACTCTTAAGCGTTTTTGTTAGAATTTAGTTTAATACGTGCTTAAATATGAGAAATCAAAGAATGAAGCTAAATTAGGACTTATTTGTAAAAGGAACAAAAAAGACTAAAAAACGAAGTTAAAAGAGTTTAAATTGTGCATTGCAGGAAAATTGCTGAAACATTGCTGTCTCCGCAATATTTAAGCTGCGAATGTTAAGTTGTTCCAACCGTCCGCCGTTTTGTTGCGATCTTTCAGCCGCCCAATTTCTCCCCTGCTGCCACGTGGTGAGACGTCGTTCAGAATGGATGGTTCTCCTTGACTGAAGAGTACCTGCAAGGAGCTATAAAAGGAGGTCAAGGGGGAAGGAGAACAACAAGCTTGGAAGCGTAGAACTCTCCATCTCAACGCAGTTTCTCCCCATTTTCTATCCCGTTTGTTGGAGTGAAGGAATCAGCTTTTGGCACCGATAATCTGAGAGGAAGAAGAGAAGATCCTTCTTCTCCTCTGATTGGATTCATCCCCAAACAACGCTAACCTTCCCCTTCATCCGAGGCGCTTGCGACGAGGAGCTTTACGCACACATTTACATTGCTTTCTACTGCTTTCTGTCTTCCATTTTTCTCTACTGTTGCTGTCGTTTGTTTCTGTTGGCTACATTATTTCCCTTCGTCTTCATCTGTTTAGTCTTTACTGTTTTACAATCTCTGCACATTACGCTTTGAATCTTGCTTAATAGAGGAATCATTTACCACTTTGCAAGCTTTGATTTCGCTCTCTGTCTTTCTTTGCTTTCGTTTAAATACTGTCAATCATGCTTAATCCATCTAATCTTCCCACTTCCATCTCATCCATGAGTAACTAATCACACAAGGGTCTGCTAATGATGAATCTATAGGTAGAAATACGTGAATTCAGCATGTAGGATAGCTTCAAATTGCATTGAATGAATGTGTACTTCATCCCACGGGCAATTTCGATTGGCCATCCATTTTGTCTAAAGAACTCCTAACCTCCGGAAGGAGTAAGAGTTCAGAGTCGTCCGTTCATGCTAGCCTTTCATGGTAGCCAGAAAATGACCTAGGAATAGGCGTTTTCCTAGCACAATTCATTAACTTGCCTATATAAATAGATGCTTAAGTCTTACTTGGATATGAGTGAACTAAAGGATCTAATGCATGTAATCGAGAGATTCATGAGAATGAGTTAAATTGATGCATGATAAGTTGAGCTACTGCTGAATAATCGTATGAAAAAGCATATAGAGGAGTCGTTAGTTGACCTTGTTTTCCCATCTCACCCTTAAAACGTTGCTAAATTAATTGCTATACAATTGTTGTCTCCGCAATTCCTTAAGTCAGTTTTTTCCTTAGCCATTTTTCCAATCTTTTACTTTTGCGATTTTATTGCTATACAATTGCTTTCTCCGCAATTCTTTTTCCTCTACATTCAAGTTAATCTCTTCACTTACTTTTGTTTATGCTTGCATATTTTATATATTCTCATTAGTTAGGCACATTGATCTCCAATTCACCTCATTTAAACCACCCTTTCTAATTTAGCATCTCACTTCGTTAGTAACTAAGAATAAATCTCTGTGGGAAATCGAATGAAAAAATACTTATTACTTGCTGCAAGACCATGCATGCTTGCATGTTCTGAGTGCTCTCACATCGCATTTTTATTTAAACACTGAGCACGCAACATTGTCCTCGGAGGCTATCTATTTCACAATTACATCTCCTCGTTGGACGATCTCTCGAATGAGATGATATTTCCGTTTAATATGTTTCCCGCGTTTATGGCTCCTTGGCTCTTTTGAATTTGCAACTGCTCCACTGTTATCACAAAAGAGGGTGATAGGCAGTTGCATATTTGGAACAACTTCCAAATCGTTCAAAAACTTTCTAAGCCACACAGCTTCTTTTGCTGTTTCACAGGCAGCTACGTATTATGCTTCCATAGTGGAGTCAGCAACACAACTTTACTTGATACTTTTTTGGAAATTTACATCCCAGATGAGATACGACATCATGCAACGAGCAATTCGAATACTACAGCTCCTCCATTTAGAGTGAACACTGATCCCGATGTTGATTTTCTCGAATCTCTATCCGAATGGAAATCAGAACCAGTGTATCCTGTAAGAATCAGATCCTTACCTTTATACACGAGCATATAATCCCTCATTCTCCTAAGATACTTGAGGATATTTTTAACGGTTGTCCAATGTATAAGTCCAGGATTGGACTGAAACCTGCTGACAACACCTACTACATAGCATATGTCGGGTCGTGTACACAACATAGCATACATCAGACTTCCAACTGCCGATGCATAGGGAATGCGTCTCATATCCTCAACTTCTTGAGGTGTCTTAGGACATTGTTCCTTCGACAAGTGAATTCCATGCCTGAAGGGTAGCAAACCCCTCTTGGAATTCTGCATCTTATATCTTGACAACATATTGTCAATATAGGATGCTCGAGACATGACTAATGTTCTATTCTTGCGGTTCCGAACTATTTGGATCCCAAGAATATATTTAGCTTCTCCCAAATCCTTCATTTGGAATTGAGTTGCTAGCCATTTCTTGACATCAGTCATGCATCTTACATCATTCCCAATGAGTAAGATATCATCAACATATAACATGAGGAATGCTACAGATGTTTTGATAATCTTCTTGTAAACACAAGGTTCGTCAATATTTTGTTCAAAACCATAAGATTTGATCGCAGTATCAAACCTTATATTCCAGCATCTAGATGCTTGTTTCAACCCATAAATGGATCGTTTAAGCTTACAAACTTTTGTTCTTGATGTTGTATTATAAACTCCTCTGGTTGAGACATATAGATACTCTCTTCAAGATTGCCATTCAGAAAGGCTGTCTTGACATCCATTTGTCAAATCTCATAATCATAATAAGTGGCAATGGACAAGAGTATTCTAATTGATTTTAACATGACAACAAGAGATAAGGTTTCTTCATAGTCTACCCCATCTCTTTGGGTATAGCCCTTTGTCACTAATTGAGCTTTAAAGGTTTGTACCTTACCAACTTAGTCTCGTTTTCTTTTGTAGATCCATTTACAACCAATAGGTTTTACCCCATCTGGTTGATCTACAAGTTCCCAGACTGAATTGAAGTACATCGACTCCATTTCGAGGTCCATGGCTTTGATCCACTAATCTTTGTCAACATCATTCTTTTCCTGTTTATAGGTCAATGGATCCTCTATTCCATCATCTGGTATGATGATTTGAGTTTCTACTAAACCCATGTAACGGTCAGGTTGTTGCACAACCCTCCCACTACGTCGAGGCACTCTCAACTCTTGAGATGGATGTGAGTAATCAGAAGTATTAGCTTCATCAACAACTCTTGTCGAGGGACCAATCTCATCAACAACTCTTGTTGATCTATCTGTAGCTGTTAAGTCTCTGAAAGTGACTTATTTAGGACCCATTTAGCTTAAGAAGATGTACACATTTAGGTGTTTTTGTTAGCATTTAGCCTAAACCTATGCTTTAATATGAGAATTAGAAGAAGGTAGCTAATTTAGGACTTATGCACAATAGGTAGAAAAAGGGTTGAAAACCGAAGGAAAAGAATGAAAAAATGAGCATTGCGAATGAATTGCGAAAACATTGCGGTGACCGCAATTATTCAAGTTAAAACCGTAAGTTGGCTGATCTTTTTCTGTTTAGATCCGACTTTTCAGGGATTCGTTCTTTCTCCTCCATCCATTCTGATATATGACGTTGAAGACTGATGGTTCTCCTTGGCCCAAACGCACCTGCAAACTACTATAAAAGGGGGTCAAAGTCGGAGGTTCAGTCATCACTCGAAGCGCAGAAGTCTTCTCGCAGTCCACCATTTCCATCTGTTTTCCTTTGTCGTCTGTTGGAGTGAGAGTCTCAGCTGTTGGAATCGATAATCTGATAGGAAGGAGAGAAGATTCTTCTTCTCTCTCGATTGGATTCATCCAAGCAAGGCTGACTTCTCATCACCATCATTCGAGGCGACTGCCACGAAGTTTTCCAGCAATCCTTAACTGCTTTCCTGTTCTGTTCTTCTTATTTTCATTTCTGATCACTGTTGTTCTTAGTTTAGTATTTTACTTACTGCATTTCGTTGTTGTCTGTCTTGGATTCATTTCTTTTAAAGCTTTCCTTTGTCATTCAAACGTTCAAAGTAATCAAAGTAAAATTCTGCACTTCACAGTTTCTACCTTGTTCTGCTACGGCTTTGTCTTGCTGTTTTAAGCACATTTCCCTTCTAAGCATGTCTATCTTATCTACCATTTCTGTTCTTCATATATCCATGAGTAGCTAAGTCACTTGGGGGCATGCTAATGACAGAACTATAGGCTAAAAAACGTGAATCAAGTAGGCAGATTAACACTCGAACATTGATTGTATGTAAGCTTCATCCCACGGGCAATTTCGATTGGCCATCCATTTTGTCCAAAGAACTCCTAACCTCTGGAAGGAGTAAGAGTTCAGAGTCATATAATCATACTAGCCTTTCATGGTAACCAGGAAACGGCCTAGGAATAGGCGTTTCCCTAGTACAAACTAAACACTCCTGCTTAAATAAGATGCTTGAGACCTTACTTTGAAGTCGAGTAAACTTAAGACTCTAATGCATGGAATCGGACGATACTTGAGATAGAGTGAGTTTGATGTATAGAGAGTTGATCCAAAGCTTGGTAATCGTAATAAACTGCCTATAGGATAGTCATTAGTAGCCCTTAATTCGCCCATTTACATACTTTTGCTGTTGAGTTAATTGCGGATTAATTGCGGTTCTCGCAATTCTGCTAAGTTGCATTCTGTTTAGCTGTTTTCTTCCTCGTTTATTAATTCCATCTCTTGTCCTTTGCATCTAATTTCAACTTGCATTTGTTTATGTTATATCCCTTTATGCATTCAGCAAAACTTAGGTAATTAAAAACCAATTTTACCCCCTCAAATCCACTCCATCTTTCTTAACAAAAACACTTCGAGAATAGCTAAAAACAAGTCTCTGTGGGAAAACGAATGAAATATACTTACTACTTGCTATAAGACCATGTATGCTTGCATGTTCTGAGTGCTCTCTCCCTCTTATTTGTCATTTTTATTAACACATTGAGCACGCAACAAGTTTTTGGCGCCGCTGCCGGGGACTTATTTTAAGTGAAAACGAAGTTTGTTAAGTCTGAAACATCAAATTATTTTCCATTGAATTTGATCCATCTTCATTTCTTTTTCAGGTACCATTTAGGGTAGTTTATGAATGAGACTCCATCTAGTGATCTAGAGTTCAACCCTGAGCCCGAGAGATTACTTAGAGCTAGGAATAGAGCCAAGAAACGTCTCTTTAAACAAACCCTTTTACCTCCAATCATTGCAGAGACTACAATTCCTCCGCAATTACCTCAAGAAGAAATGGCTGGAGTAAATCAAAACCTGGTGCCTGTCACTCGCAATCCCATTGAAATAGCGAATGACAAGGATAGCGCCATCCTTTCATATTTAGTACCTATGCCTGGGGAGCTGAACCCCAGCATAATCCGTCCTGAAATCACTGCCAACTCATTCGAGTTAAAGCCAGTGATGTTCCAAATGTTGTCCACTGTGGGACAATTCTTTGGAAAAGAAAATGAGGACCCCCATAATCACCTTAGGAACTTCCTAGGAGTTAGTGACACCTTCCTAATCCCTGGAGTTTCCCAAGAAGCCCTGAGGCTATATCTTTTCCCTTACTCTTTGAGGGACAAAGCCAAAACATGGTTAAATTCTTTACCCTCAGGATCTGTCCGCAATTGGACAGATTTAGCAGAAAAATTCCTAGTCAAATACTTCCCACCTGATAGGAATTCAACCTTTCGTGATGATATCATAAAATTCAAACAAGCTCCAAGTGAGTCTCTTCACGAAGCTTGGACAAGATTCAAAGACCTTCTCATTAAATGTCCACATCATGGCATCCCATGGTGTATCCAAATAGAAGTCTTCTTTAAAGGATGCAACCCCAGCACCAGACAAGTTTTAAATTCATCTGCTGGAGGTTCCATGTTGTCCAAGAGTTACAACGAAGCTTATGAGATCTTGGAGAAGATCTCAACATCTCATTGTAGGTGGTCAGACGATCCAGTAGAGCCAACTAGGGCTCAAGACAAGGATGCTCTAAGCGCCATGAGCACCCAAATAAATGCCCTGACCAACTTAGTTAAGCAAATGGCTCAGACCAATCTCCAAACCAGTGCCAATACCGCCACAGCCATGTCAATGGGCACCCAACCAAGTCAAGGCGAGGCACCAATCTGTGGATTCTGTGGGGAAGGGCACCCTTATGAATATTGCCCTGGGAATCCATCCTCGGTCTGCTATGTAGGAAGCCAGCAGCAGCCAAGGAACAACCCCTACTCACAAACTTACAATCCTGGTTGGAGAAACCACCCTAACCTGTCATGGGGTGGCCAACAGAACAGTAACCAAAATCCTAACCAACCAAGGCCGAGTGGAACACCTGGTTTCACTCCCCAACATAACCAATCAATGTACCAAAAACCTTACAATCAACCTGTAGGATCTTCTGTAGAGAACCTACTCAAGGAATATATAGCTAAGAATGATGCTACTCTTCAGAGCCAGCAAGCTACTCTTAGGAGCCTGGAAAACCAAATAGGCCAATTGGCCAATGAACTTAAAAGTAGGCCCCAAGGTAGACTCCCACCTGACACCGAGGTACCAAGGAGAGATGGCAAGGAACAAGTTCAAGCAATTGAACTCAGGAGTGGAAGACCATTGGTGAGCAACACGAAGGACACACCAAAGAGAGTAGAGAACACTGAGTCTAGTGCTCCACTGGAGTCTCTGCCAAGCCAAGGTCCACCACCAACTAGCACATCAGGAGCCAGGCTAGAGCCAATTGTTGAGGACGTAGAAGAAATTCCAAGGCCTCCACCTATCCTAAGGCGCCCTGACGTGCCTGCATATGTGCCACCACCTCCATACCCTCGAAGGCTTAAGAAGAAGCAGGAACAGGAAGTTCATTTTAATAAATTTTTAGAAATACTTAAGCAAGTGCATGTTAACATTCCTTTTGTAGAAGTTTTACAGTCTATGCCTTCTTATGTAAAGTTTTTGAAGGACATTATTACTAATAAAAAAATAATTGGTGAGTTTGAAACAGTGAACCTCACCGAGGAGTGCAGTGCCATCCTCCAGAACAAGCTGCCCAAGAAGGAGAAGGATCCTGGTTCCTTCACCTTACCTGTAGAACTTGGAGGCAAGCACGTGGGCAGAGCGCTTTGTGACCTGGGCGCCAGCATAAATCTCATGCCCCTGTCCCTATTCCGCCAGTTGGGAATGGGAGAAGCACGTCCAACTACTGTCACTTTACAACTAGCAGACAGATCCATCGCATATCCAGAAGGTAAGATTGAGGATATTCTAGTTAAAGTTGACAAATTCATTTTCCTTGCAGATTTCATTGTCCTGGACTATGAGGCAGACAAGGAGGTCCCCATCCTGCTAGGTAGACCATTTCTAGCCACAGGTAGGGCATTAATAGATGTTCAAAAAGGTGAGTTAACTATGAGGGTTCATGATGAAGAGGTAAAATTTAGTGTTTATAAAGCTTTAAAGTATCCCTCTGACCTTGAATCCTGTGCTAGCATGGATGTTGTTGACTCACTAATGGAAGAACAATTAGAGCATGTACTGTTAACCAAGCATGCTAGTGAATATGTACAAGTAGATATAGCTGACCTGAATGTATCTGACATAATGAATATGCCTGTAAATAACCCTCAACATGTATGTATGAACATAGATTTAACTGATAGAACTATTAATCCTTTAAAGCCCTCCATTGAGCATCCACCTGTTTTAGAACTGAAACCACTACCTACTCACCTCAAATATGCATATCTAGGAGATAATGATACGCTGCCTGTAATTATTTCTTCTAAGCTAAGTGAACAGCATGAGGGTGATTTAATTTTACTGCTTAAGCAACATAGGAAGGCTATAGCATGGACTATTGCTGATATTCGAGGCATGAGCCCTTCTTATTGCATGCACAAAATTATATTAGAGGAAGAGCACACACCTAAGGTAGATCACCAGCGTAGGTTAAACCCCTCTATGAAAGAGGTAGTGAAGAAAGAAATAATAAAGTGGTTAGATGCAGGAGTGATTTTCCCCATAGCTAGTAGCCAGTGGGTGAGCCCCATCCAATGTGTACCTAAAAAGGGGGGAATAACGGTGGTAGTCAATGAGAACAACGAACTGATTCCAACAAGGACTGTCACAGGGTGGAGGGTATGTATGGATTACAGAAAGTTAAATAAAGAAACTAAAAAAGACCATTTCCCTATACCGTTTATTGACCAGATGCTAGACAGAATAGCTGGTAGAGCCTACTATTGTTTCTTAGATGGCTATTCAGGCTATAATCAAATTACTATAGACCCTAAGGACCAGGAGAAGACTACTTTCACTTGCCCTTTTGGAACGTTTGCCTTCCGCAGAATGCCTTTTGGGCTATGCAATGCACCGGCAACTTTCCAAAGGTGCATGATGGCAATCTTCTCTGAGTTGGATGAGTCCATGATAGAAATATTCATGGATGACTTCTCAGTCTTTGGGGACTCATTTAAAACCTGTCTAGAAAACTTAGGACAAGTCCTGACTAGGTGTGAGGAGACCAACCTAGTCCTAAATTGGGAAAAGTGCCATTTTATGGTAGATGAAGGGATTGTCTTAGGACATAGAGTGTCAAGGGCAGGTGTAGAAGTGGATAGGGCAAAAATAGAGGTCATAGAGAAGTTGGTAGAGCCCCAGAACGTCAAAGCCATTAGAAGCTTCTTAGGGCATGCTGGTTTCTACAGAAGGTTCATTAAGGACTTTTCTAAGATAGCCAAGCCTCTGTGCGAGCTTCTAGAGCTAAATAGACCATTTATCTTCTCTAAAGAATGTGTAGTAGCTTGGAAAACCCTTAAGGAAGCACTGGTCACAGCACCAATCATAGTAGGACCAAATTGGGATCTTCCATTTGAGATGCTATGTGATGCCAGTGACTATGCTGTAGGAGTCATGTTAGGACAGAAGATTGACAAGCTGACACACCCTGTCTATTATGCTAGTAAGACCTTGAATGAGGCTCAATGTAATTATACAACTACAGAGAAAGAGATGCTTGCTGTAGTCTTTGCTTGTGAAAAATTTAGAAACTATATTGTAGGAACTAGGACCATTGTATATACTGACCATTCTGCTTTAAAATATCTTATGAGAAAGGCTGATGCTAAGCCTAGACTGATTAGATGGGTGTTATTGCTGCAGGAATTTGATTTGGACATTCGGGACAAGAAAGGTTGTGAAAATGTGGTTGCAGATCACCTTTCTCGATTGCAGCACAATTGCGAAAAAATTGCGGAGACCGCAATTTCTGATGCTTTTATTGATGAACATGTATTTGCTTTGGCTCATCGTGATAACGATGAGGAACCGTGGTTTGCTGATATTGCTAACTTCCGTGCATCACAGGTATTACCAGTGTTCAAAGGAGGTCAAGAAAAGAAGCGGTTCCTGCATGAAGCAAGGAAATTCATCTGGGATGACCCCACACTTTACAGAACCTGTGCTGATGGCTTATTGAGGAAATGTGTTTCAGCTGCTGAAGCGAAGTCTGTGTTACAGCACTGCCACTCATCTCCTTATGGTGGACACTTTGGTGGCCAAAGGACAGCTGCGAAGGTATTTCAGAGTGGCTACTACTGGCCAACAATCTTCAAGGACGCACACGACTATGCCCACAACTGTGACGAGTGCCAAAGGACAGGTAACCTCAGTCGCAAGGATGAGATGCCCCTCACCTACATCTTAGAGTTGGAGCTCTTTGATGTATGGGGCATTGATTTCATGGGACCATTCCCTCCATCATCAGGTAACCTGTACATTTTAGTAGCAGTAGACTACGTGTCCAAGTGGGTAGAAGCAAAAGCATGTCCTAATAATGATGCTAAAACAGTCACTAGCTTCTTGCATAGGCACATTTTCACTAGATTTGGGACTCCTCGTGCTATCATTAGTGATGAGGGGTCACATTTCATTAATAAAGCTATGGAGAAAATATTGGCTAAGTATAACATTAGACATAGGGTAGCTACTCCCTATCACCCACACTCAAATGGTCAAGCTGAAATTTCCAATAGGGAGATAAAGAACATCTTAGAGAAGGTAGTCAAACCTAATAGGAAAGACTGGTCATTTAAGCTTGAGGATGCACTTTGGGCTTATAGAACAGCATATAAGACACCTCTAGGTATGTCTCCCTATAGGTTGGTGTATGGCAAGGCTTGCCACTTGCCACTTGAGTTGGAAAACAAGGCATTTTGGGCCATGAAAGAATTGAATTTTTGTGTAAAGGATGCGGGGACATTGAGATCTTTGCAGCTACATGAACTTGATGAGCTTAGGCATATGGCCTATGAGAATGCCAAAATGTATAAAGAAAAGACCAAAATATGGCACGACAGTAGACTCAGGATCAAAGACTTTAGGAAAGGCCAACTTGTACTCTTATTTAACTCACGATTAAAGTTGTTCCCAGGCAAACTAAAGTCTAGATGGTCGGGTCCATTTGT
This sequence comes from Herpetospermum pedunculosum, assembly GCA_028017165.1. Classification (NCBI taxonomy): domain Eukaryota; kingdom Viridiplantae; phylum Streptophyta; class Magnoliopsida; order Cucurbitales; family Cucurbitaceae; genus Herpetospermum; species Herpetospermum pedunculosum. The sequence goes on along the minus strand of CM051527.1, from coordinate 29,644,612 downwards.
TGTTACTAATGTCTTTGTTCATGGTGCAATAGAGATAAAGAACTTGCAGCAGGGTCAGCCATTTATGGTCAATGGTGCTAGGTTGAAGCACTACTATGAGGAAGGGGATGTGAAGACTCTCTCGGCCTTCCTCTTGACTGAAGCATGACAAAAAGAACGAGAGAGAACGAGTGGTTACTGTGCTCGTTTAGTCAAGGCCAATGCCTTAGTTTATTTTTTTCTGTTTTTCCGATTATCGTTTGTATGATTTGTGGTGTGTTTTTAATTGCGTATTTAATGTTTGTTTGATTTGTTTTTGTAGGGGATCGAAAGAGGGGATCAAGGAGAGTAAATCCCACTTTAAAAATCAAGAAACGGTTGAGCCAAATAAAAGATACGGACGGGCAAAGTTGGAGATTTCAATGAAATAATATCCCTGGAATTGCGTTAAAATTGTTGGATCCGCAAAAAGAGCCGTTGGGATTTTATCCGTTGCCTTTATATCCGTTGGAAGCCGCTCGATCGTTACGATTATCTCTCTCTTTGCTCTCCAAGAATTCAGCGATTCTCTCCATCTTTGACTCCTCTCCCAAGATCTTCAAGAATCAGCAATGGTGGCCACACGTGCTGAACGATCCGCAGCCAAGAAGAAGGCCGATGACGCAGCTGAAGCAGCTGCGAGGGAAGCGCTTCTCGCCCTTGCAGACGATGGTGCCGTTCGCACCGGTCCTCTTCCCAAGCTTCCTATTCGTAGGAAGAAGTGGAGGGTGGTCACTGAGATCCCCGCTGGGCCATCTGAGCCAATGGGCACGCCCAAGAAACGACGGTGGAGCGTCAAGACGGCCGCCGACCCAAGCACAACCAAGACTCCCTCTGTGGAGAGTCAAGAACCTGATCGTGCATCCCACGAGTCAGCCAGAGAAGGATCGTCGCCGTCTGCGTCACCTGTGCGCGGCCCTCTCCCATCTGAACCAGTGCCAAGCGCAGAGTCGTCACCGCCTGCACAGCGCCCTGAGCTGTCTCCAGCACCTCAGAGTTCTGATCCGACACCTGCAGCAGCGCAGAGCCCTGAGCTGCAGTCTTCGCCACTGAGTTCTGCGCCGATACCATCAGCAGCGCACAATTCTCCACGGCCTGATCCTGAATTCCCTTATGGGGATTATCAGGAGTCTACGCAAGGCAGTGGAGATGCTGGGGAAGAAGAAGTCTTCTCTCCTATGAGGGAAGACAGCCCTGCCAAGCCTGCACAGCAGGACGACTCTATGGAAGAAACGTTGGGGGCATGCTTCCCACAACTCAACACCAAGGCCAGGCTCAAGAAGCAGAAGAAGGCCACGATTGGCAAGGCCAAGAAGTTGAAGAAAAAGAAGGCCAAGAAGGTGCCCTCGGCGGACAAGGAGAGTGCTGAGCCTTCGCTCAAACGCCTCAAGGTGGAGGCTGCTGCATCATCCAAACCAGCAGATAAGGGGAAGGCTAAACTCTACCCTGAAGACGAACCTCCGTCAGTGAGGTATGTCTCATCTGATGCGGAGTCCAGGGGTGTTGAGCTCAGGAAGAGAGACCTGTTGCACGAGAAGGGATTCCTCGACCGACTCGCTGACCTGCCGCAGTTCTTGCGCGCAGGAGTGATCAACCATGGCTGGGAGGAATTCTGCAGACCGCCTAACCCAGCCTACACGAGCATGGTGTACGATTTCTACGCCAATGTGCTCAGCCCTGAGGATGGCCTATCTGTGGTCAGAGGGGTGGAAGTGGATTTCTCAGCCAAGGCCATCAATGAAGCCTTTGGTCTCAAGGGCCAAACTCACACAGATTATGCACGGATAGTTGATGAGCCGACTGAGGCCGTGCTGGAAGAGGCCATTCGCACAATTGGCCAGCCTGAAGCAGCGTGGACTGTCTCACGCAATGGTAGGCACACCTTGATGAGTGCCAATCTGACAGCAAAGGCAGCTGTTTGGTTTGCCTTTGTGAGGCGAAAGCTGTCCCCTGTGACCCACGAGACAACAATCAACCAGAGTAGATCACTGCTGGTTTATGCCATCATGCGCGGTCTCACGGTCAATGTAGGGGAGATCATGTCAGCTGCCATTGCTGAATGCGCCAGAAAAGGTAAGGGGCCATTATTTTTCCCCAACACTATAACCAAATTGTGTTTGCTTGCAGGAGTTCCCACCGAGCGCTTGGAGCAGCAGCTGCCTTACACAGGCCATTTGGAGCTGCCTGCGAACCTGAGGCTGAGAAGAAAGGGGAATATGGAGTTTGAGTTGGATAGGCTGGCTGCTGCACAGTCCCTATCCATGGCCTGCTTAATGGACATGCAGAGGAGAATGGCTCAATGGGCCAATTATGCGCAGGCGAGGGACAAAGAAGTTGCAGACCAGCTGGGGTGCATCTTCCCGGACTTCCCCACCAACCTCCTAACTCCATGGGTGCCCCCACGACCAAGGCAACCAGATGAGGATGACGAGAATTGAGTGCTGGTTTGAAGAGCACTAAAGGGAGTATTGCTGTTCCCTTAAGATACAAAAGACAATTTTTCTGTTTTCTGATAGGATCATGTATATTATGCTGTTTTGGGATCCACTTTTGATCTGTTTTTAATGTTTAGTTTTATGCTTTTTCTTTTGTTTAGTCTAGTCTGATGTTAGCTGAATAGGTAGGATAGTTTAGTTTTATTTTTAGGTTGCATGAGTAACAGGAAAAAGCATGCTAGGGGCCTGAATCAATGTTATATCTGCCCGGATTGAATTGCGAACTAATTGCGGTTCCCGCAATTTTTGTGACTGTTTGCATGTTTTGGACTGTCTGTTTAGTTAGGCTGTGATCTGTTATATTCTATCTTTTGCTGCTAGCATGACTACCTTATATAGCTGATCTTCAAGCATGCTGGATGAGTGTCATAGGACGCCCTTTGATAGTTTAAATTTCCCTCTGAATAGTGCTCAGCATGCATAAACCATAAGTCCTTAAGACTTTCTGTTATGTTCAAAATTTCTGCTGCTGGGATAGTTGCTTTTAGAATGATTTGCCTATGCCTAGGATTTTTAAATTCTCTTTGTTTTACTTTGGACTAGATGCTTCTAGGATAGTTTGGGGGTGTGCCACCTCAAACACTCATTGGGGACAATGAGTAGTTGAAGTTTGGGGGAGACCACCCTAGGCCTAGGAACATTCCTCTCTTCCTTAGGACATAAGCATTCTTCTTCTCCTAAAAAAAAAAAATCTTGTGATAAATAGAAAAATTGAAAAATAGAATAAAGAGGGGAGTCTTTCTCAAGTTGCTGAGTAATCAGTGCCAAGTGTGTAAACCACAAGTGGCATTGCATCAAAAGGCAAACCAAGGGGAGACTCCACCTAAGTAAAAAAGGAAAAAGGGAGAAATAGGGAAGAAGAATGTATGCTTGGGAGTTATAATCTTGTGGCTTAGATGTCCTATGTAAAAAGAACTCTGATCCTTAATGAGCTAAGCACAAGGTTGTAGCTTTTAGGTTTGTCTAGGGAGATGAATGTATATCCAATGTAGTGATGCCAGGGCTTAGGTTGTTCTCTAAAAGTACCACTGTCACTGTTAATACTAAGACTGGCATGACTCTAAGGAATCCTAGACACATTAAAAATAAGCTTGAAGCATGTACTGAGTCTGGAGTAAAGCTTGGTAGAATTTGAAACCCGAGGGATAGTGGCATGACATCATAAAAGTAGCTAGATCAGTAGTAGGGGGTTAACAAAACCAGCAGGTATAGTAGGCAGGTGAAGTCAGAAGAAGCTTGATAAGAGGTTAATTCTAAACTTAGAAGTGTGTCACAGGACAGCACTGCTAGAGATAGGGGTATAAGGGAGTCGGTAAGTAGTTAAAGAAGATAAAATAACAGCCTAGGTAAGTCCTTAGTATGCTTGAGGACAAGCAAAGCCTCAAGTTTGGGGGTGTGTTAAGTCTCTGAAAGTGACTTATTTAGGACCCATTTAGCTTAAGAAGATGTACACATTTAGGTGTTTTTGTTAGCATTTAGCCTAAACCTATGCTTTAATATGAGAATTAGAAGAAGGTAGCTAATTTAGGACTTATGCACAATAGGTAGAAAAAGGGTTGAAAACCGAAGGAAAAGAATGAAAAAATGAGCATTGCGAATGAATTGCGAAAACATTGCGGTGACCGCAATTATTCAAGTTAAAACCGTAAGTTGGCTGATCTTTTTCTGTTTAGATCCGACTTTTCAGGGATTCGTTCTTTCTCCTCCATCCATTCTGATATATGACGTTGAAGACTGATGGTTCTCCTTGGCCCAAACGCACCTGCAAACTACTATAAAAGGGGGTCAAAGTCGGAGGTTCAGTCATCACTCGAAGCGCAGAAGTCTTCTCGCAGTCCACCATTTCCATCTGTTTTCCTTTGCCGTCTGTTGGAGTGAGAGTCTCAGCTGTTGGAATCGATAATCTGATAGGAAGGAGAGAAGATTCTTCTTCTCTCTCGATTGGATTCATCCAAGCAAGGCTGACTTCTCATCACCATCATTCGAGGCGACTGCCACGAAGTTTTCCAGCAATCCTTAACTGCTTTCCTGTTCTGTTCTTCTTATTTTCATTTCTGATCACTGTTGTTCTTAGTTTAGTATTTTACTTACTGCATTTCGTTGTTGTCTGTCTTGGATTCATTTCTTTTAAAGCTTTCCTTTGTCATTCAAACGTTCAAAGTAATCAAAGTAAAATTCTGCACTTCACAGTTTCTACCTTGTTCTGCTACGGCTTTGTCTTGCTGTTTTAAGCACATTTCCCTTCTAAGCATGTCTATCTTATCTACCATTTCTGTTCTTCATATATCCATGAGTAGCTAAGTCACTTGGGGGCATGCTAATGACAGAACTATAGGCTAAAAAACGTGAATCAAGTAGGCAGATTAACACTCGAACATTGATTGTATGTAAGCTTCATCCCACGGGCAATTTCGATTGGCCATCCATTTTGTCCAAAGAACTCCTAACCTCTGGAAGGAGTAAGAGTTCAGAGTCATATAATCATACTAGCCTTTCATGGTAACCAGGAAACGGCCTAGGAATAGGCGTTTCCCTAGTACAAACTAAACACTCCTGCTTAAATAAGATGCTTGAGACCTTACTTTGAAGTCGAGTAAACTTAAGACTCTAATGCATGGAATCGGACGATACTTGAGATAGAGTGAGTTTGATGTATAGAGAGTTGATCCAAAGCTTGGTAATCGTAATAAACTGCCTATAGGATAGTCATTAGTAGCCCTTAATTCGCCCATTTACATACTTTTGCTGTTGAGTTAATTGCGGATTAATTGCGGTTCTCGCAATTCTGCTAAGTTGCATTCTGTTTAGCTGTTTTCTTCCTCGTTTATTAATTCCATCTCTTGTCCTTTGCATCTAATTTCAACTTGCATTTGTTTATGTTATATCCCTTTATGCATTCAGCAAAACTTAGGTAATTAAAAACCAATTTTACCCCCTCAAATCCACTCCATCTTTCTTAACAAAAACACTTCGAGAATAGCTAAAAACAAGTCTCTGTGGGAAAACGAATGAAATATACTTACTACTTGCTATAAGACCATGTATGCTTGCATGTTCTGAGTGCTCTCTCCCTCTTATTTGTCATTTTTATTAACACATTGAGCACGCAACAGTAGCTTCTTTAGAAATTTCACGCAATACTAGTTTACTGCGAGGTTGATAATCTCCCATGTGATCTTCTTCGAGAAAAGTAGCATTTGTCGATACAAATACTTTATTTTCTTCTGGATCAAAGAAGTATCCAGCTTTCGATTCTTTTGGGTAGCCTATGAATAAACATATTATTGAACGACGTTCCAATTTCTTAGGGTTTTGCACCAACACATGTGTCGGGCATCCACAGATCTTGAAGTGACGTAAACTAGTTTTACGCCCTCTCCATAACTCATAAGGTGTTCCAGTAACACTTTTAGAGGGAACATTATTCAAAATGTAGGCAACAGTCTCTACTGCATATCTCCAAAACGAATCAGGCAAATGAGCATAGCTCATCATCGATCGAACAATGTCTAACAAGATTCTGTTTCTTCTCTCCGATACACCGTTTTGCTGAGGCGTACTAGGTGCAGAGAGTTGTGACTGGATTCCATGTTCCATCAAATAGTCCTGGAACCTCGATCTGATCAAAGTGTCTTAATTATTTTACCTAATAAGTTCTCAACTTCAGCCTTATACTCCTTGAACTTTTCAAGAGCTTCAACTTATGATGCATTAGGTAAACATAACCGTACTTTGAATAATCATCTATGAAACTGATGAAATATTCATATCATCCTCATGCTTTGACATTCATTGGTCCACAGAGGTCTGAATGCACGAGTTCTAAGGATTCTTTGGCTCTAAGACCTTTTCCAGTAAAAGATCTTTTCGTCATTTTTCCCTCAAGACAAGACTCACAAGCCGGTAAAGAGTTGTCTTCTAACTGGCTTAGATGACCATTTTTAACCAATCTCTCAATCCTATTGAGATTAATCTGGCCAAGTCTTAAGTGCCAAAGATATGTACTTGAAGAAACTTTTTGCCTTTTGTTTCGCGTCTCAGCCGTTTTAAACATCTCGATATTTAAAATAGTCTTTGCTCTGGTCGGTTTTAACTTATATAAGTTGTTTTCTAGTTTTGCAGAACAAATAGGAATACCTCTTTTGTTAATGAACACTTCATTAATTACAAAAGATACTTTATACAATTGTTCTAACAAACAAGAGATATATACAAGATTCCTTTTCATTCCAGGAGCAAGATACACATTATCTAATATAATGAATCTATCTCCAAAAAACAACTTCAAATCTCCCACTGATTTTGCTGAGACAACCTCTCATGTTCCAACCCTGAGAGTTATCTCGCCTTCCGCAAGCGTTCTCCAGGAACTAGTTTCCTGAAAAGAAGAACAAATATGATTAGTGGCCCCTGAATCCAGTATTCAGGAAGAGTCATCACTCTCCACTAAACATGTTTCAATAACAAGTAAATCATATTTACCTTGTTTTGCCTTTTCAGCTTTCTTCTCTGCAAGGTACTTTGGGCAGTATCTTTTCCAATGCCCATTCTCGTTGCAGTGGAAACATTTTTCTTTATCTGCAACTTGAGCCTTGCTTTTGCGGTCATTAGGAGTTTTACTTTTCCCCTTCCCTTTCTTTTTCATCGAAATACTATTATTTTTAGAAGAAGAAGGGTCAGACTTCGTCCCAGAGGACGATCCTCTATAGAACTTTTTAGTGGTAGCAACGTTTGCCTCCACTTCATGTCCCTTAATTTTCAGGAGGGACTGATAAGTCTGAAGGTCATTCAGAAGAGTAGTCAAGTTATATTTAATTTTGTTCATCATCGCATTTGTGCGGAACTGTAGGAAGCTCTTCGGAAGAGACTCCAGAATAAAACTGATCTGACTCTTCTCATTTATGACAACTCCATTTACTTCTGCCACATTGAAATGGACCATCATGTCCAGGACATGTTCTCTAACAGAGGTCCATTCTCTCATACGACAGTTATAAACGTACTTGATGACATCATGCCTAAGGGAGAAGGACGGTTGTCCAAACATCCCCTTAAGAAATTCCATAATCTCTTTGGCAGCACCCATACCATCGTGTTTATTAGCCAATACATCAGATATGCTGGCCCGAATGTAGACGCGGGCTTTATCATTTGCCCTTGTCCACCTGTCATATGCAACCCGAACATTTCGGTTTACATTTGTGCTGGGGTTTGGAGGACACTCCTCAGTTAAAACGAACCTTAGATCATCAATTACCAGTATTGTGTTTAAATTTGATTTCCTTGTTGCGTAATTATCCCTGTTAAGTTTCTCAGAAGCTAGTAACTGTACTATTGAGTTGGACATGCTGAAAAAAGTAAACATATCGTATTTAGTGAAATTGCTATTAACCCTTTTATCCAATCAAGTTTAGCAAAAGTAATAATGTACCCATCATTTATTCTTTATTGCAACGATACTACAAAGGTTTAGAGCAACATCCACCTAGGGGTAGTCTATCACTCCTCCTTTGAATTGAGACAATCTCAGCTAATCACTATTACTAGAATAACTCATATTTCAATAGATCTTTTAGCTATCGTTTACTTTGGTCAAGAAGTTGCTAACACTTAGTAATTCTTGTAAGTGTGACCCTCCATTTTCAGACCTCAGAGATCGGAATCAACAAGCTCCCGAAGTTGGAAAGACAATGTTGAAAACGGACCTATGAGACCCTATCCATTTCTGAAGTTCGCGGTGTTCTGAATCCCATGATACAGCCCTCTTAAGGGGTGGTCGCTCCCAGGGCAGACTCGCAGGCGCATCATGAGAATCTCACGGTGCAACCTAATGGAGGAGACCGTAGGATGTGTTGACACACAGCCTTCTCCCACTTACTATGAACGACTTCCCCTATTCACCTTGTTATTGACTCATGCAAATACTTTCCTACTGGAGGTCACTCCCAGGGCGACTCAAAGTCGAGCATGAATCTCACGGTGTGAACTCTTAGGGACGTAGGAGCTGAAATATTTTTTCCTCCCACTAAAGTGTTCTAGACGGTTGGGTATGATTTTACTTAGGCATATATTTTGGCTAACTAAAACATATACTAAGTCTAGGTAATCTTTCGGAGTATAACATTTATACTGGATTTTAACCTATGATGTCTAGGTGATAAACCTTTTAAAACCTCACATCACTCACGCATGCTCATAAAACCGGGTTAGCTAAACTCAAACGCCAGTTCGATGCCCAGGTAGGAGGTGTTCCGTAAACCGTCAACTTAAATACCCTCAACCTTAGACAGCATCTTATCGGGTGAGTTTTTCTTGTAACCGAAGTTTTACAAGATATCGACCTATTTTAACTATTAAAACAGGAGATTGTTTGGTGGTTAACCCTAAATGAGCATGCATTTATCTTTGTTATAGGTTTTAATGTCTAATTCATTTTATAACACTTATAAAAATAGACAAACTTTATAACATACATCTAACATGCTTTTATATAACAATTATATAAAATCATTCCATGCAAAAATATAACAACTTATATCAAATCTCATGGAATCCTAAACATGCATACTTATATTATAACACTTATAACATACTTTCAATGCATGCTTCATGCTTAACCTATGGTGGGATTTTAAATCTACATGGCATACAATATGCACACAAGTTTATGTTTATTTAAACTATACATTCACAATGCATAAATAAATAAACCACACTAAAAATAGATTGGTTTTGGCAGCGTAAACAAGCAATTATCTCAAATTATTACAATAATAAAATAGGAAAAAGCCTCGAACCGCCCCCGAACAATTCGAATCGGCTCGAACCGCTTGTAAGCTGCTGGATTGCACGAACCGCCGCCGAACCGGACCGAACCGCCACTTCATGCCTCTTTCAATTTTGATAAATTACAACCTAAAATGGACTCTAATGACTCTAGAAAAAATACACTCTTTGTAAGACATTAAAGCCCATTACAAGGCAATTACAATAATTATTACAAATTGGAAGAGAATTGGATGCCAAAAACCCAAAAATATCCATTTTAGCACACATGCATTCATCACATGAATTACTACCCACCAACTCTAAATTGACCAAAAAATAGTACTTAAAGCATGCTCTGATACCATTTGAAAGAGATCCGACATGCATAGCGTTAGCAACGTTGGATCTAAGTACTCTTATTTTGTTAATTTCAAAGGAAAAAAGCATGTAATTTGAAAATCAAAGATAATAAATTAGAAATTACCTTTGAAGCTCAAAATCTTCTCGATTCCAAACCCGATCTACGAACGTAACGGTCACGAACCACCACGAGAGTCTTCCCGACTATTCTCCGGCCTTAGAACGGGATTGTGGGATCCTTTGAGTAACTAATTTAAAAGAGAATTGAAGATGGATTTGGAGAGAATGGTAGAGAAATTGTCGTTACAATTCTCAAAATTAATCAAAATTTCAAGAAGAAGTTAATCTAATTAACCGTTTGTATATATAGAAGACTATATGTAAAAACATGCAAAATTGAGTTAACATTAGGATGACATCTAGAATCCACTCAATTTAGTGGGATTAGTGGCTTGATGTGGGATGAACACTTAGCAAAAAAGTTTCAGTCATAAAAGCACCAACAAATGGTTTTTCCCACTAACTCAAGAATTGGATTTTTCCACTAACTTAAGAATTTAATTTTTCCACTAACTTTAGTCATCAAATTGACTCTTGACTTTCAAGGTTTAGTGGAGTCAACATTTGACTTTTGACTTTCAAAGTTTTAGTCAATTGTCTACAATTTGACTTTTGACTAACTTGGATCAAATTAATTCAAATAATTAAATTAAATTAATATTAAATAATTAATTAAACAATTTAATTAATTCAAATTTAATATCCAATAAATCCAAAACTAATCCCGATCATTCCCGATATACATGATTATGAATCTCTATTCATATTTTCGATATTTAAATCTTATTTAAATATCTTCATCTCTCTCTATTGTTCAATTCGCAATTGAACGTTATGTCGTTAAATATATCACATATATTTAACGTTTATTCCCTAATTCGAATTCGAACACTTCGAATTCACTCGTCACGTTCTTCTAAGGTTTAGTCCAATATGAGCTAGCAGGGGGACCTCATGGACCTACAGATCATGAGCTCCAACGATCCGAGATTAACTGATTAAACTCTTTAACCCAGTTAATCAACATTCGTTAACTACCAGGACATTCCACTATAGCCTAGTAGTTGCACTCTTCTCACTGTAGATATATTTATGTCCACTCGATATAACCATGATTAGTAAGTTGACCCTTCACAGGTTGTTCGTAATTTACGGTTTGGTCAAATATCTGTTTTACCCCCGTAATTGCATCTTGCTCCTTAAGTCCCACTAATCCTCTATTGAACAATTGGTTTGTAATCCAATCACTAAACCGATTGGTATGTGATCTAATCATTATACTGAGTCCCTCTCGAGCCAATGAGAAGGTGGGGCCCCTTGTTCAAGACCTGGAGTCAGCACTTAAGGGAACAACCTATCTACTATCCCTAGAGACGGGTAGGAGTGAATTCCATCTTGCACCCTATGTCCCCAACTATATATCCGGTCTTACCCCTGAAATGAGAGGCTTATTGATTCGGCGCTGTTGAGCCACTCTCACCCATGCAGATCTAAGGATAATTCCGAGTAAACAGGAGTTCATAGTTAGCTCAGGATTAAGGTCAAGTTACCTAGATCATCGTTTTGAAAAAGTCAGTCTTTAAAACAGTAAACAACGTTATAAAGCAAGAGTGACTTATTTCGCGGTCCAGTCTAATGCAAATTCTTTGCATAGGACGCCCACATTCACATGTCTCCACATGAACGATTCAAGATCACATCGTTTGTACTATATACAAAATGGGATGCATCCAATAGTGTCCCTAGGATAAGGTATCCAACCTTATCTACCTTATCCGTATACTATAGATCGTTTTGGCTATTTACTCGAACTTGATACACTTTTATGTCTCCACATAAATTTTAAGTACTCATGTTATAGCCATGGATCATAGATTATTGGATTTAGGGTTTTCTAAAATGAAATAAGCAATCCACATATTCAATAATAACTTTATTGAATAAACCTCAATAACACTTTATTAGTAATACAATATGTTTATCGATTACAAACCACGAGTTTTAGGACATAAAACCCAACACGTGCATCCGCTGTATACGGTATGTTTGAAGATGAAAATTGCATTATAGTGTGTCTAATTTATTCTTTTCTTGTTCAGCACAAATTTATCTATCCAACAAGACAAATTTCACTCTAATCCAAGGCTTATAACTTTAGTTATCGATTTTTCTTCATGCCCCAAACGTTTTGAGTGTTCTGCCCAGTTTTTAAATTTTCGAATCTATGTTTGGTTGCATTTATCTTTATCTTTTGTATCTAAAAAATATGCATATTTTATATCAAATTAAAGCTCTATGAGTCAGCTATCCATACAGACTAGTCTTGTAGAATTTCATTCAATGTAATAAAATATATGAATTTTTTAGTAAATATTGTTCGGTCTGGAAAAACTACTATCTACAATCTCTTGCTGCTGACTTCGAAATATGATATCTGGCTGATTGCTATTGCTAAAACAGTCAAACTGGGTGTAATTTTGAAGCTTATTGAAGTATCTATTTGTTTGTTCCAATCCGAACTCTGAGGAAGAAGATATCACGCCAAGAGTATAGGACCCCCTGCAGAAAACTTTCCATATTTGGAGATCAATTCTGAAAAACAAATTGACATATCATCCCAGATGGTTCTCAAAAGATCTTTTGGATTCGAGGACGAATCTTTTTGAAGAAGGAGAGGATGATATGAATTATCTCGACAATTCAATTCATATTCATAATTGAAGCTCAATGAAGTCAAACCATTGTTATGGAGCAATGACCAAAGTCAACAAAGATGAGAAATGCATGAACGTCACTATCTCACAAGTTCATTTCGTGGAAGACTAATAGATCATGTTAAAACTGAGTTTAAAATCCATATTTGGTTACTTAATGTACTCATTGAAATTGTAACCATGTTTTAGGTGATCTTTCATATTTCAAGATAACTTTTAGTTTTCCAAGGAGCCTTTTAGAATATCAAGACACCTTTTGGTATTTCAATGTGACTTTTCATATTAGAATTTATGTTAGGGAGTTAATGAGTCTCTTGAGTGATTTCCTTCTCTAAAAAAGGAATTAGCCTTGTCTAATGTAAAAGACATGGTATAAGATATTGAAATGTAGTTTTGGGGTTTAAACCTTGAAAGCTTTTAAGCTTTGTTTCTTGTGTGTTCTTGTGATAGAATGCATGTATAATTGGAGCATTCAAGTGAGGATTGATCTGTCTTACTTGTGGAGTGCTTTGAAGATCGAGGGTTGATGGGAGCCAAAAGCTTTGTTCGATCCTTGGTTCGTTAGATCATCTAAGTAATCTGATTTCTAGCCTATCTTAGGGGTTGATCATAAATTTGCATAAGGAGGTGTTAATTTCTTTGAGTCAAGGGTTCTTGCTCCACCATAAGCTTGGATCTTTGGACGGAGGGTTATGATTGCCTTATCATTAAATGATACGAAACCTCCAAGAATAAGCGTGAGAACCCCTTGATTATACGGACCCCCAACACATTAACTTGAAAACCCCAGTAGCCAATTCAATCTCAATAGCCAATTTCATCTTAATATGTGCCCTAAACAGCCCTTGGCATATGTACATATCACATCTTTCTTGGGTTTTATGTCCTAAAACTCGTGGTTTGTAAACTGTTATGTTTGTAAATATTCTATTTAGATTAAAGAGTTATTTGTTTTATTCAGTAAAATAGTTTACTACAATAAAGTGAAACGTGTTTGGTTTATCCTATACCAATGACCAACACCCTTGGCTGAATATGAGTATTTGAGCCTCATGTATGACATGATTGTGGATCAGGCTCAAGTAGTCAGTCAAAACGGTCTATAGTATACGGATAAGGCTGGGTACCTTATCCTGGTAACACTATAGGATGCGGCTCACTTTGTATTGTACAAAACGATGTGATCTGAATCGTTTCACATGGAGATGTGCGAGTGAGGGCGTCCTGTGCAAAGAGTTTGCATAAGACCGAACCGCGTATTATGTCACTCTCTCTTTATAACTCCGTTTACTAATGAGATCGACTTATACATATTGATGGCCTAGGTAACTCGATCCCAATCCTGAGCTCGCTATGAACTCCTGCTTATTAGATAGTATCCTTTGACTTGCACGGGTGAGAGTGGCTCATAAGCGCCGACTCAATAAGCCTACCATCTTGGGGATAAAATCGAATAGGTAGTTGGGAACATAGTACAGCAAGATTGGAGTTCACTCCTAACCCGCTTTTCAGGGTTAGTAGATAGGTTGTTCCCTTAATAGCTGACTCCGGGGCTTGAACAATGAGCGCTCACACTCTCATGTGATGAGAGGGTTAACTGATCTGTTGGTTGGACCACAGATCTATTGTTCATTAGAGGTGTCAGTGGTACTTAAGGAACAAAACGTAATGCAGGGGTTAATTGGTTTAAATGACCCAGCTGTGATTACGAACAACCTGTGAAGGGTCGACTTGCCCATGACGGTTATATCAGGGGACATAATATATCTACAGTGAGGAGAGTGCAACCCTCGGACTATAGTGGAGTCTCCGGGGGTTAACGAATGTTGATTGATTCGGGTTAAAAGAGTTTTGACCGAATAATCTCGTATCGTTGGAGCTCATGATCTGTAGGTCCTTTAAGTTCTCCTGGCTAGGTCGGATAACGTCGTGCAACAGTATAAGAGAAAATTAAAAGAAAAAGAATTTGAATTGTTCAAATTCGGTTTATGGAAGAAGGATGGACATATTTAAATATGATTTAAATATGGGATTGGCCTAAAACATGAATAGGATTCATGTGTAAAAAAGTCGATTTTCGGAAAACCGGGTTTAATCACATTATTTAATTAATATTTGATATTGAATTAAATAATAATTATTAATTAAAAAGTTTAATTAATAATTATATATATATATATTTTTTTTATTTATTTATTAAAAAGTTTAATAAATAAAATTATTATTATTATTTTTAATAATAATAATAATTATATATATATATATATATGTGTGTGTTTCTTGCATGCAGCAAGACACATATATATATATATATATATGTTAAGTAATATATATATAGATGGTTTAAGTTGGCCAAGAGGGAGAGATTAATTTGAGGGGCATTCAATTTGAATGTGAATTCATTTTGAGAGTGGCAAGTGTACACGGAAGTACAGAAAAAAAAAAAAAAACAAGTTTTTATTCTTCAGCCTCCAGTGCTTCTTCTTCCTTCTTCCTCTTCTGTTTCTTTTACTTTTCTCTTAGTTTTGGAGTCCCACAACTCTGTTGCGCGGCGCCGAGGATAGCGGGACTACCTGGGGTGATCCTCGGGACGTTCGTGAGAAGAGGCCGAAAGAGTTCGTGACGAGGAACGTGCGGCGGAGCTTGAAGAAATTGAAACTACAAGGGTATGTATTTGTAATTTCTTAAATTCCGTCGTTTTTAGCATGCTTTCTATTTGTTAAATTGATGAAATTAGAGTATCATCGGTCTGAAATCACTTTCCGCTGCGCAAGTCGCTCCATCAATTGGTATCAGAGCGATTTTGTGATTAACTCAATTTGCATCAATTTAAGTTGGTGGGTATTTTAATTTAGAAATTGTTTCTGAATTGGCGTCTAAAGTGAAAATCAATTTTGGCATAGTTTCTATTTGAATTTCATCATTTGTAATTGCCCAAGAATGTATGGGCTTTAATGCGTGCTGAAGAGTCTGTATTTTTAGAGTCATTAGAATCCATATAGGTTTCTTTGTGAAAGAAGCTTGAGTTTGAGGTGGCCGAAATGTTCGGTGTAAGTTCAAACTCGTTCTAGGCAATTCGAAGAGAAGCTCGAAGAGAAATTGGCTGAAGCGTTCGGAGGAAGCAAGCTTGTCAAAGGCGGTGCGAAGAGTTCGAAGTCCGCTCAAGACCTAGCTTGTTGTTCAAGCTTGTAATAAAATAGTTATTGCTTGCTAAATGCCAAAATCGATCCACTTTAGTGTGTTTAATTAATTATGCATTGTGAATGTATGTTTTAATTAAATTTCATGTTTGTATGTGCATATCGTATGCCATATAGATTTAAAATCCCACCGTAGGAAGCATGCTCCATGCATTAAAAATATGTTATAAGTGTTATAATATATAGTATGCATATTTGGGAATTCATGAGTATTAATATAAGAGTTATATTAATTCATGAATTAGATGTTGTTAATTTAATAGAATAATTGATATAAGTGTTATATTAATTATGAAATTAAATTTACAACATAGGTTGCCCTAGTTTTATGCATATTATAGGTTATAAGTGTTATAATATATAGGATGCATGTTTAAATTCATGAGTATTAATATAAGTGTTATATTAATTCATGAATTAGTTGTTGTTTGCTTAATAAAATAATTAATATAAGTGTTATATTAATTATGAAATTAAACATCCAACTTAGATGCATTTTGTATGTTATAATTGTTATAATATATAGGATGCATGCTTAATTGATAATAATTGATATAAGTGTTATATTAATTTATGAATTAGGAGTTGTATATTTAAGACCATAATCGATATAAGTGTTATATTGATTATGAAGTTAAAATATTCAACTTGTCATGCCTTAGCGAAAGCATGTTTGAGAAGCATGTAGATTTATGCTCAACCTCCTACTTGGGGACGATCCGGTACTTGAGTAAAGTTAACCGGCTTTATGAGCATGCGTTAGAGGTGTGAGGTTAGTAAAGTGTTCATAACCTAGACATCTCAGGTAAATAGTTTGCCTAGACTTAAGGTTTTATTTACTTAGCCGGATAAAACCTGAGTAGTTTACCCTAAAAACCGTCCACGATGCTTAGTAGAAGTGTTGAGAAGGAATATATGATATATCCCTCTCCTGCTACGCACTCCCTAAAAGTTCACAACGTGAGAATTTTGCTTGGCCTCATGATGCCATATGGGGCATCTCCAGACGGGTGGTGTTTGCAACTTTCAATAGCAAGGTGAATGGAATAAGTGTCTATAGTAAGTGGGAGAAGGAAGTACGTCAGTACATCCTACGGTCTCCTCCGTTGGATTGAACCGTGAGATTCTCATGTTCCGCCTGCAGGCTGCCCTAGGGGCACCATCCAAACGGAGGGCTGGGCATGGGAGATCGAACACCTCAGCCACCATTTATGGATAAAGAAACATAGGGCCATTCCCAACACTGACATTCCATACGGTTGCTATGTTGGGGTCGTTCTATGCGTTCTAAAAATGGAGGGTCACACTTACGGGATTTGCTAAGGAGTTAGTAAATCCAGACCAAAAACGATAACTAAGATGCTATAGGAATATGAGTTATTCTGGAGTTAGCATTTAGTCAAGATTGTCTTGATTTAGTAAAGGAGTGCTCGACTGCCCTACGGTAGCGACCATTCTGACTTACTAAAGTATCGTTGCGAGTAAATAAAGAGTTTGGGTATTTTATTTGCTGTTAAACCTCTTAATTGGTTTAAATAGGTTAAAATCGTTTCACTAATAGTTTTACATTCTTTTTCAGAATGTCAAGTTCTTTTATACAGTTGTTAGCACACGACAAATTAACCGGTGAAAATTTTGGGACGTGGAAGTCGAACCTTAATGCAGTTTTGGTTCTCGACAACCTAAAATTTGTCTTAACGGAGGAGTGTCCTCCGATTCCTAGTTCAAATGGCTCACGAACTGTTCGTGAAGCATATGATGGTTGGATTCGAGCTAATAATAAAGCTCGAGTTTACATCCTAGCAAGCATATCTGATGTTTTGTCCAGGAAGCATGAGGGGATGGTTTCCCTAAGGAAATCATGGCTTCACTACAAGAGATGTTTGGAAAGTCTTCCTCATCTCTTAGGTATGAAGCCCTCAAGCACATTTACAACTGACGTATGGCTGAAAGAACCTCTGTTAGGGAACATGTCTTTAACATGATGGTGTACTTCAATACAACAGAAGTAAATGGAGCAACCGTCGACGAACAAGGTCAGGTTGGATTTATCTTGGAATCTCTTCCGAAGAGTTTCCTGCACTTCAGGACCAATATGGTCATGAACAAGATAGAATACAATCTGACGTCTCTTCTGAACGAGCTTTAGATTTATCAGTCCCTGCATACCTCGAAAGGAAAGGAGAAGGAGGTAAATGTTACCACTTCTGTGAAGTTCCAAAAAGGGTCTGGGTTTGGGACTAAATCTGAACCTCTTACTGTGAGTAATAAGATTATTCACAAGAAGAAGAGAAGTGCCAGGAAGGGCAAAACCCCAGCTGTAGGCAAGGTAAAAGCTTCACACAGTGGAAAGTGTTTTCATTGTGGTGAAGAAGGGCACTGGAAGCGAAATTGCCCAAAATACCTTGCAGAGAAACAGGCAAAGAATGAACGACAAGGTAAATATTATTTATCTTCTGTCTAAACATGAATTGTGGATTATGATTATCATACCTGGATGTTGATTCAGGAACCACTAGTAATGTTTGTTATTCTTTTCAGGAAACTAGTTCCTGTTTGCTAGTTTCTTGACGAAGATGCATTATGAAGATGTCTTCGTAGTTCATACAGTGGGAGCTTGCTTGTTTGTAGTTGTTTGTATAGAAATAATTTCAAGTGTTGTAATTATTGTCTATAAACTCAAGTTTTTGTTGAACACTTTATGTATATAGTATCTTTTGTTTTTTAATGAATAGTTCATTTTGCAAAAGATGTATACAAGTAGTGTTCTATTAAACTTGGTAACAACTAAACTGTTAAGACTTATCTTGTTTTATATTGAAAGCTTTGATGCAGTGGGAGAATTATGAGATAATTCCGCCTGTTGTATTAATATGTTTTATGACTCTAGTTATCATAGTGATGATGACAGTGAGTTCATAAACAAGAACCAGTGGCACAAAGCCATGGATCTTCAAGAGGTTTACAGACCAAGTCTATGAGGTGAAAACCTCTAAGGCTTGACTTACTGGCAAAGGGACTGTCCCAAAGAGAAGGGGTTAATTGTGTATTAACTTCATCTCTTGTTGTCAGACATAAGTTATATAGTATACTCGTATCCATTGCCCTGTTCTATCTGATAGGATAAGCTAAATGGATATCAAGACTAGCTATCTTGATAGAGTATTTATTGGTCTCAACCAGGGAGATACATTTTTCAGGATTAAGAGCAAATAGTTTGCGAGCTTCTTCAATCCATTTATGAATTGAGATAAGCATCTATATTCTGATTTATAAGGTTTGTTTTTCAAATCAAATCTTATGGTTTTGAACATTACATTGATAAAACTTGTTGGACAAGTGTTTAATCAATGTTAAAGCTTTCATAATATATTCCTGTAATTTTGTCCTAATCATTGAGAATGATGTAGGATTCACTTCTGACATTTTAGCATAAACTAGCGACCCACTCCCAAATAGTTGATCTGGAGTTAGGCTTAGTTTGTTCTAAGGATTCAGGTTGATCTGAGTCGTAAGAACATATCGCTAGTGTTGTCTCTAAAATCTTTTATTGATAAGTTGTTGTCAATATTCGATGGTTTATGGAAATGGTTTCCTAAGACACCTCAAGTGTTGAGGATATGAGATGCACCCTAGTGCATTTACATATTGGAGGTCAGATGTATCTTTTGAGATACATGACCCGATATGTGCTATGCAGTGGGAGTTGTCAGTAATATTAGTCCAATTGGATTGGATCCCGGTTAAAGTTTTGTCCTTGTACTTAGAGGAGTAGAATACAAGAGTTGTATTGTTAATTCCTTGGTAGTAGCTAAGTCTATTTGCAGCATGTGAAGCAGCAATAGGTTTATGAGTTGAGCTCACAGATAGTGTTGTGGGGAGATGTGATGGTCACATGGAAAGCCTCGTAGTACTTCATGCTGATTTGTTTACTAAGTCTCTCATGGCTAAAGTGTTTGAGAGGCACCTATAACAGTCTAGGGCTCCGAGTTGCTGGAGAGGACAGTGGGAGAAAGCTTCTGATATATGATATATTAGTTTTCTCCACCTAACATGTACACCACGGACGTTTAAGTCCAAGTGGGAGTTTGTTGGGTTTTATGTCCTAAAACTCGTGGTTTGTAAACTGTTATGTTTGTAAATATTCTATTTAGAATAAATAGTTATTTGTTTTATTCAGTAAAAGAGTTTACTGGAATAAAGTGAAACGTGTTTGGTTTATCTTATACCAATGACCAACACCCTTGGCTGAATATGAGTACTTGAGCCTCATGTATGACATGATTGTGGATCAGGCTCAAGTAGTCAGTCAAAACGGTCTATAGTATACGGATAAGGCTGGGTACCTTATCCTGGTAACACTATAGGATGCGACTCACTTTGTATTGTACAAAACGATGTGATCTGAATCGTTTCACATGGAGATGTGCGAGTGAGGGCGTCTTGTGCAAAGAGTTTGCATAAGACCGAACCGCGTATTAAGTCGCTCTCTCTTTATAACTCTGTTTACTGATGAGACCGACTTATACATATTGATGGCCTAGGTAACTCGATCTTAATCCTGAGCTCGCTATGAACTCCTGCTTATTCGATAGTATCCTTTGACTTGCACGGGTGAGAGTGGCCCATAAGCGCCGACTCAATAAGCCTACCATCTTGGGGATAAAATCGAATAGGTAGCTGGGGACATAGTACAGCAAGATTGGAGTTCACTCCTAACCCGCTTTTCAGGGTTAGTAGATAGGTTGTTCCCTTAATAGCTGACTCCGGGGCTTGAACAATGAGCGCTCACACTCTCATGTGATGAGAGGGTTAACTGATCTGTTGGTTGGACCACAGATCTATTGTTCATTAGAGGTGTCAGTGGTACTTAAGGAACAAAACGTAATGCAGGGGTTAAACGGTTTAAATGACCCAGCTGTGATTACGAACAACCTGTGAAGGGTCGACTTGCCCATGACGGTTATATCAGGGGACATAATATATCTACAGTGAGGAGAGTGCAACCCTCGGATTATAGTGGAGTCTCCGGGAGTTAACGAATGTTGATTGATTCGGGTTAAAAGAGTTTTGACCGAATAATCTCGTATCGTTGGAGCTCATGATCTGTAGGTCCTTTAGGTTCTCCTGGCTAGCTCGGATAACGTCGTGCAACAGTATAAGAGAAAATTAAAAGATAAAGAATTTGAATTGTTCAAATTCGGTTTATGGAAGAAGGATGGACATATTTAAATTGGACATATTTAAATATGGGATTGGCCTAAAACATGAATAGGATTCATGTGTAAAAAAGTCGGTTTTCGGAAAACCGGGTTTAATCACATTATTTAATTAATATTTGATATTGAATTAAATAATAATTATTAATTAAAAAATTTAATTAATAATTATATATATATTTTTTATTTATTAAAAAGTTTAATAAATAAAATTATTATTATTATTTTTAAAAATAATAATAATTATATATATATATATATATATATGTTAAGTAATATATATATAGATGGTTTAAGTTGGCCAAGAGGGAGAGATTAATTTGAGGGGCATTCAATTTGAATGTGAATTCATTTTCAGAGGGGCAAGTGTACACGGAAGTAAAGAAAAAAAAAAAAAAAAAAAAAAAAAAAAAAAAAAGTTTTTTTTCTTCAGCCTCCTCTGCCTTCAGTGCTTCTTCTTCCTTCTTCCTCTTCTGTTTCTTTTACTTTTCTCTTGGTTTCGGAGTCCCACAACTCTGTTGCGCGGTGCCGAGGATAGCGGGACTACTTGGGGTTCCTCTGCCTCCTCTGCCTTCAGTGCTTCTTCCTCCTTCTTCCTCTTCTGTTTCTTTTACTTTTCTCTTGGTTTCGGAGTCCCACAACTCCGTTGCGCGGTGCCGAGGATAGCGGGACTACCTGGGGTGGTCCTCGGGGCGTTCGTGAGAAGAGGTCGGAAGAGTTCGTGACGAGGAACGTGCGGCGGAGCTTGAAGAAATTGGAACTACAAGGGTATGTATTTCTAATTTCTTAAATTTCGTCGTTTTTAGCATGCTTTCTATTTGTTAAATTGATGAAATTAGAGTATCATCGGTCCGAAATCGCTTTCCGTTGCGCAAATCGCTCCATCAATCTTAATATGTACAAATAAACCAACCATAAACCATTCAAATATTCATATCAGTGTCTACACCATCAGACTACATAACAATTACTGAACACACTGACATATGTACATATCACATCTTAATCTAACCATTCACAAATACAAATGCATGTGAAGAAATTGTTCAACATCAAATAACATAATCGTTAAACTATACACATTTGTTTGAGTTCATAGACCCAACACTTGGGCTGGTTTTTCAATGCCCCTAGTGATAAGTAAAGGTATGAACACTTCAAACCCCGCAGCGAAAGCGTTGGAAGCGTTCTTTGTTTTATTTAGAATTAAACTTAAATTACAAGATTAAGCATATATTACCTTTGAAGTTCCTTTTTCCACGAGATTTTCCTCGCTCTGACTCGAACATAGGACCAAGGCTTGTGGGAGCTTTCTTGAAAGAATGAGAGAACAATTATCTGCACGAGGGTGAGTAGTGTGTTTTTCCAACCTTTTTGCTAAACCTAAATGTTCTATTTATAGGGTCTTTAGGAATTAATTTTATTTGATAAAATACATTTTAATATCTATTATATTAAAATATGTATTTTATATTTATTTGAATCTCATTCAAATATCATAAAATTAATCTTTTATAATATACATTTAAACCAATTTGAATCTCATTCAAATTTCACACGTATATTTGATAGCACACAAAGTTAACTATCTTTAAGACCTATTTTATGCTAGTTTTGAGGCTTAAATGATTGTATTCACGTTGATATTTTCTTATTTTATAGATATCGAGCATTTGGAGCAAAACAAATAATTTAGAAGATTTATGATGAAAAAAAAAGCTCTTTGGATGCAATTTAGAAGATTTATGTAAAGAGAAAGAGAATCAAGTTAAAAATACAAGGATTAGATATGAATTTTATCATATCTTATCCGATTTTATCCTATCATAAATTTTATCCGATTTTATATCTTATTTTGGGCACGTTTGAATAAAAAAGATATTCCTATGGATTTTATCATATCTTATCCGATTTTATATCTTATTTTGGGTACGTTTGAATAAAAAATATATTCCTATGGATTTTATCATATCTTATCCGATTTTATCCTATCATAAATTTTATCCGATTTTATATCTTATTTTGGGCACGTTTGAATAAAAAATATATTCCTTATTTAATTTGGAATTCCTAAATTGATTAAATTCATAATCTAATTAAAATTTAAATTCCTTATTAGATTGGGAAGAGTAGTCTATTATAAATAAGCATGTTGTCTTCATTCAAAAGAGAGTCAATTTGGAGAGTCATACCCCAATTTCGAAAAGACATAATTTGAAGAGTTAGAGGAGATCTTTGGGAGCACAAAGAAAAGAATTACATGCTCGGGATTGTGGAGATTGCAGCGAGAACGTGGAATCGACACTAGTTTTTATTTCTTCTTTCCCTTTTAATTTATAGTTTTGTTATGAGTTTGTTATTGGGTTTAAATTTTAGAATATTGAACATGTTTGGCTAAACTCTCTTATTTTAGGGATTGATATAGCCATTAGACATGATATTTTGATTAATTTAAATAGTTTTGATTGATTGCTTTAATTTCATTCATGCTTTTATATGCTTAATGCTTTTAATCTCTTGATCACGAATTAATTGTTTGAATGGTCTAAATTGTTTGCTTGAGAAAGTATTATTTAGACTAGATTTAAATTAATTGCATGACTATTTGTAAATTTTTGCACGAACGTGAAGAATTCTCTTAGAAGTTGTTAATGGAAGTTGCTTAATGTCTAGCATGTTATTAAAATCTAGATAGAAATATTAGGTTTATAATATTGCTTGAAATTAAATTGATTTTCTCAAGCCCAATTTAATTTCAGAGTTCTTAAGATAGATAAACCTTAGAGTTCTTAAGATAGATAAACCACAAATGACGGACGTATTAAACCACGGCCTATCCAAAAGAATTTTAAAAATCAAATCATTTTATCCTTTGCCTTGTGTGCTAAACTTCCCTTAATATCTACGAATACCAGTAAAGTTAAACATGATGGAACCAAGATCCCGACATAGGCTAAATTGGTTGAGGATCTTCAGCAATCAATAAGCAACAAACTGGGAGAGAGAAAAATAGTCAACACTTGGCATTTTTTCAACCCTCGAAAGCCACCGATAAATCTCATTACCGATCGGTAAAAGTCAACCCCAGGTTGACCGACAAAGACCCACCGGTAAGGCACCTGAGTGTGCCACTGGTAAAGATCGCAAGATCCGACCGGTAAGTGGCACACTGGTAAGCCATGACCGGTAAATCTTCACAAGATTTACAATCGGTAAAGCTACCACCGGTAATACCGTGTGAATAAATCAGCACCGGTAAACCGGCACCGGTAAATTCACATCGATATAAACCGGACTGGTAATTTTACCACTGGTAAACCGGTTCGGTAAGTATCACATACTTACACCGGTAAATCGGTAAATCGATAAACTTACACCGGTAAGGATTGAACCGGTAAACACCGACCGGTAAATCCTTATCGGTAAGCCTTGAGCTGATAAATCGATATCGGTAAGCTTCGAAAGCTTACACCGGTAAAGAGATGAACCTGTAAGACTCGACCGATAACACTTACCGGTCAGTTCCTTCGGTATATTCTCATCGGTATGCCTTACTGGTAAATATCGACCGAAGAAACAAACCCTAAACGCTTAAGAAACAACGTTTAGCTTTCCGACCGGTAAATTTCCAGCCGGTAAATCCGACCGATTTACCGACCGATAAATTTACCAGAGAGGCAAAAATTGGGAAAAATACCTGGTTTTTTCGGTTTGCCTTCTCGTCTCCTCAGCTCACTCTACAGCCCCCTCAAACTCTACTTCTCCTCCGGTGACGAACTCAACACGACGAGGACCACCCTTAGAGGAGTTGTAATGTCCCACATTACCATTAAGGGTATTTTTGCAATTTTCTATTGTTGTTTGTTTGTTATGATTGTTATAATTAAAGAAGTTCATTTCATATATTAATAACTTATTGAATTTGTATTTAGTTATTTATCCATTAGGAGAGTTAAATGTTTATGCATAAAAGGTTAATTAACTAAGAATGTAACTTTAAATTGGAAGTATGATGTGGTTACTTGTAAGTATAATGAATTGTAACTTTTCCCATAAGTTGTATTATTTTATAAACTATTTTACTACAAGGCAATAAAAGAAGTAAAAATATAATTCTTGACATTTACATTCCATCTTTTATCTTAGTCAAAGTAAGTAGACAAAAGAGGAGGAAAATAGTCATCTCACTTATTAAGTTCTTTAATCTTAGTAAGTTTTTCTTAAGACATCTTTTAGACTTTCATCCAAGGTTCATTAAGAATTTATGTGGGTGAGTTGAAGAGCCAAAGGACATGTTGTAAGACCTCTTGGATGTTCATACAAAGAGAGGGGGAAACAATTGGTTGCTTCAAATTCCAATGAACTTTATTCTTAAGTTCAATGTGTCCTTTCATTGTCATTCCAAGATTGTCTAAAAAAATCTCCAAGGTTTTCTCTCTAGCACCTATTCTAATGTTGTAAATATCATCTTTGAGAAAGGATCACTTGTTTTACAAGTTGTTTCAAGTGTTGTCTTGGATTTTACAAGATCGTTCATCGGTTGCATCAAATCGGTAAGAAATGAGTTGTTTTCCATCTAGTTTCATAGTCAATATTTTCTTGATATTTTTCATAGATCCTAAACATGTTCATACCTATTTTTTTAAGGTATTCCAGCATCATTTAAATCTAATTAGTTGCTGAAAAGTTTCCTCCATTCATCGTTTACGGTAGAGAGGAAAAACACATCATCGGTAAGCCTCTTTTTCCCTGTTGTTTGAAATCATTTAGGGGTTCTCATGGAAAATTTTAGGTGTTGTTTTAGATCTAAAAAGTGTTTATTTGGGGGCTGAAAATCAGAATTAAAATTCTTAAAAAAACAATCTTTAAAATTGTTCTAAAATGATGTTTATCGGTTTACACTATTTCATAGTTTTAGCTCGAAATTGATTTATATAGAAGTTTAAATGCATTTGTTTTGATTTTTTTTACCATGTCCAGTAGCATAAAGTAAGCTTAAACATGTTTATAAGGAGTTCAAATTAACTTTCATGAATATATTTTCATAGGGCTTAAAATCGGGAAAAACTACTACAATTTGTGTTTTCAATTTTTTTGTAAATTCTATGAAGTAGTAAATTATTTTAATGTATTTTTTATCTATAAATCAGAGCTTAATATGATCACAAAAAGTATCTTATGAGTTTTGAATTTTAATTTTATGATTAATATTAACTATGTGAATTAATATGCAAATTAAGCTAGCTAGTAAAGTTAGTGTGTTTTAGCTAGTGGATGAAGTTTCTTTAGGAAAACTAAATTTAAGTTAGACCTAATTTAATTTGTATCACATGTTATTTAGGAAACTTTAAAGGATTTAGATTTGAAGCTTGAGGGAAGTGGATTCTACCATAAGTTACTGAATTGATTGTTGTATTGTATAATTGAGATGTTTAATTAATTATTTTATTGTGGTATTGATTGTAAGTGAGTTCTATTATATTGTTTGAATATATGTTTGATTGATTTGTTGTTTTATGATATATGATGTTTTGCAAAATATGTTATGTCATGTTATTCTTGTATGTTTTGATGCTACACATGATCTATGGTTACTATGATTAGTTCGTGAAGCATGCTTAGGTTGAGTATGACATATATATGTGTTATATTACATTCATGGAGTCAAGTAAGTAGAGTCATGGAGTTAGGGAAGAATATGCTATGCATGAAATATCCAAATTAAGCAGTTATGTTATGCAGCTAGATGTATGATATGACAAGTATGGTTTCTGCTAACGGGCTGGGCCCTAGGAAACAAAATTAGTTCATGTTAATGATATTTATAAGGGGCAATTACCTTGTAAATATTACATGCGGAATTGACGGTTATGGTATGAGGTATTTCTGCTTAGCATGGCGCCAAATCAAGGATATAAGTATGTATGTAAGAATATGTAAGCAAGTACAAGTATGTTAAGGTAGATTGTTTCATAGTCTACATGTTAGGATGTGATATGCAAGCATGTAAGCATGATGTGTGTGTGTTTGAGCATGAAGGTTCTTTATGATAGGAACCACTTACAAGGTATTTTTATACTACCTCTCGTGGTTTTATATTTTTTAGATAGCCCTATAGATGATGGTGAATTCATCGAGGATGATCTTGGCATTGAAGAGGAAGAACTATGAGATGAGCCCAAAATTTTAAGTTTAATTATTATGATCACAACTTTAGTTTATGTTTATTTCATTTATAAACATTGTTTTATAATTTCCGCTGCTACAGATAAACTTTAAGTTTTATTTAAGTTGTTAAGACTTATGATTATGGAAGAACAAAGTTTTATTTAAAAATAAAATTATGCATTATGAGTAATTATCCCATTTTAAGTTAATTAATTATATATAAAATTTGGGGTCATTACAGGAGTCCCGGCTATTCTCGGGCCTAATAACGAAGTGGTGGGACTCCTTGAGCTAAGGAGGTTTGTTGAGAGGGGAAGAAGAGGAAGAAGAAGAAGCAACAGTGATTGAATGTGAAAGAGGATGAGTTTCAAGTTTGAGCTTATTAAACACTTCAACAATGGAAAACTTACATCCAATTTCACATGAACTTCAACAAATTGAGTATAGAGGAATGAACAATTCAAACCTCAAGCTTCTTCACAAGAAACACTCAATTGCAACACAAAATCTTCAATTCTTCAACACCTTCAACAATGGAGTTTTTCCAACTTTTGGAAAAACTTAACCAGAGAGAAGGAGCTTCGAGAGAATGAGACAGCTTGAGAGAGAGAGGTCAATTGAGTCAAACTCCATTGTTGGAAAAACCAAGTCCCCCAACCCAAACCCTTTTTCCTCTCAAAGAGAGAGTGGAATCCACATGTTCAACATGCTTTTGCATGTTGAACATAATGGATTTAATTAAAATAAATTTTAATAAATACATTTATTATTAAATTTAATATCAAATATTAGTTTAATAATAAACTTATCCCCGATCACATATTTAAATCATATTTAAATACATCTTCCTCTGATCACATATTTAAATCATATTTAAATATGTCCAACCTCGATCAACAAACCCGAATTTAGATTTCTCCAAAAATTTTCCTATAACACTGCTACACAGCTTTATCCGAGCTAACCAGAAGAACCTAAAAGACCTACATATCATGAGCTCCAACGATACGAGATTATCCGGTCAAAACTCTTTTAACCGAATCAATCAACATTCGTTAATCCCCGGAGACTCCACTAAAGTTTGAGGGTTGTACTCTCCTCACTGTAGATATATTATGTCCTCTTGATATAACCGTCATCGGTAAGTCGATCATTCACAGGATGTTCGTAATAGCAGCTGGGTCATTTAACCGTTTAACCCCTGCATTACATCTTGTTTCCTTAAATTCCACTGACACCTCTAATGAACAATTCATATGTGGTTCAACCAGCAGATCAGACATCCTCTCTGATCAGGAGAGGATGAACGCGCTTATTGTTCAAGCCCTGGAGTCAGCTATTAAGGGAACAACCTATCTACTAACCCTAGAGAACGGGTTATGAGTGAATTTCATCTCGTTTTACTATGTCCCTAGCTACCTATTTGACTTTATCCCCAAGATGGTAGGTTATTGAGTCGGCGCTAATGGGTCACTCTCACCCGTACAAGTCAAAGGATACTTTCGAATAAGCAGGAGTTCATAGCAAGCTCAAGATTAAGCTCGAGTTACCTAAGCCATCATATGAAATAGTCGATCTCACCAGTAAACGGTATTATAAAGAGAGAGCGACTAGATTCAGTCTCGCCATCCATGACTTATGCAAACTCATCGCACAGGACGCCCTCGCTCGCACATCACCATGTGAAACGATTCGGATCACATCGTTTTGTACAATACAAAGCGAGCCGCATCCAATAGTGTTATCAGGATAAGGTACCCAGTCTTATCCATATACTATAGACTGTTTTGACTACTACTTGAGTTTGATCCACAATCATGTCATACATGAAGCTCAAGTATTCATGAGTCGTCATGGATGTTGGTCATTGGTATAGGTTAGACTAAACACGTTTCACTTTATACCAGTAAACACTTTTACTGAATAAAACTCAATAACTTTTTATTGCTAAATAGAGATTACAAACATAACTGTTTACAAACCACGAGTTTTAGGACATAAAACCAAACAAAACACACATTAATAACTTGAGTTATAGTGACAATCGAGAGATTAAACAATCATAGACTTCAATTTTATAACAAAAAAACTCAAGTATCTCAGAAAATTACTAAAATTGAATGCATAAGACTTGATACCTTCACAAAATTTCACTCAGACCGTTCAACTGTTTAGGGCATATGTAAGATAAACGTTCAAACCAAAGCATAAAAGATTCTTAACCATAAGCTTGCTAATATATCACATCTTCATCTTCAATGAATAGAATGAATGCAAAATTTCACGGGTCTTTCTTTGGTTGTAATTGGGCTTAGGTAAGGGTAGATGGATGAAAATTTTAAGCTACTAAATTGGAAGCATTATAAGATTTTACCACATGAAGCTCAATTTTTCGGTTTAATTCTGACGAATGATCATTTTTTTACTTTTGTTGAAGCATTAGCTTTCCTTCAACATATATTTTTTCTTTTTACCTCAATATATGTCATTTTTTTATTTCTTTTTTTTCTTCTGTTTCTAAAAGAAGTCAATGAAAGGAATGCTTCCCTTTGAATACTCTATTGACACAATTCAATTCTCTTCTTTGGATGAATTGAAACATTATGTGGTAAGCACTTATAATCATCCTCTTCAGGGTTCAAAGAAAGGAAAACAACAAGAAGGATATAAGGCTTGTAATGTGACAATTTTCCAATGAAAAAGTAGAAAGGTTCAAAATTTGGCTTTCTAAAGATTATGTCAAGGTAGGCTATTTGAGAAAGCTAAAAGTGGTTTTACCTAAATGTCCTTACGAAATTAATGCATTCAAATCAATTCAAAGATTCCAGACATGCATAACAAAGCAAGTTCTAGAAAAATCAAGCATGCATGACAATCACTCAATTTAAGAAAATAAAGCATCGTGTTAAGGAGGTGCTTAATGGCTAAGAAACTCACAGAAAAGCAAGGTAATTTGGCATCAAATCCTATGCATTCTTCATTCAATAACAAAAAAAGAGACACTATCATATAAATTTTTCAAAGAAAATACTACTCATGCTTATCTCTCTTATGCATTAAAACTCAAACTAAAGATGCATCCCTAGCTTACAAGGTATTCAAGGATATTATTAGGGACTCAAATAAAAATTTACTTAGTTTACATGCATGGTTTTATAGTCCAACAAGAGTATATTACCAAAGTCTAGAATACTTCCTAGGTTTTCCTAATCACGAGCAATGCAACAAACATTCAACCATGAAGATCATGCAAAAATTAAAAATTTCCTAAAAACATGCATAATTTCACCCCCAAACTTAAAACATACATTGTCCTCAATGTATAAATGACTAAAGCATGTAGAGGACAAAGAAAATACAAGAGTGAACAATACTTCCCGGATAAATGAGAGAGTCAACAGTTTCATCAGAGTTGAAAGAGAATGATGGTGATCTTGCTCCTACAAAAAAAATAAAAAATAAAAAAAAGTCAACAAAAACAAAAGAACGACATACGACAAAATAAATGAAAGAATGAAAAACTTAAAACTTAAAGAAATTAAACTTGGGTTGCCTCCCAAGAAGCGCTTTATTTAACGTCTTAACTAGACGGGAGGAATATTTATGCATTAGGGTACATAAAACTCCTCTATTTTCTTCGGTCCCTTCTTGCTTGAATCGATGTAACCTACTAAGTCTAGTAGACTTACTTGTTTCTCATGGACACCTGAAGAATAATTATTTTTGTTATTTTTATTAAAAGAATATAAAAACTTAAAAGACGAAAAATCAAATCAATAAAATAAGACTAATGAGAATAAGGAAAATAAATTTCAACATTAAGAGGATTTTCTGTAAATAAAGTAAGGTGAGGTTTTTCGGCCTCATACTCTATCACCTTAATTTCTTCTTCCACATTAGACTCATTTTCTTTCTTTATCTCACAAACTTGATCCTGGTATGACTCACAATTTCCCAATTCATCCTCACTACCAATGTCTATGGCTTCACAATGTTTTCTACAATTAACCTCAGTGGCATCAAAATAATTTTTCTCTAGTAAAGTTTTAATTGTATCAATCATTTGACTAAGTTGCACATTTATACGGTTTGGAGCAACCTCATTTTCTTCCACCTTAACCTTTAATTTTCTATTATCGACTTCAATGACATCAAAATAGTTTTGCTCTAGTAAGACTTTAACGGTATCAACCATTTGATTATAAGTTGCACATTTATACGATTTAGTGCAACCTCATTTTTCTTCCACTTTAATTTTTAAGTGATCCAATCTCTCTAATTCAATAGTACAAAACCTTTTAATTTTTTATTCTAAACTATATTCTTGCACTAAAGTTTCAAGAGAAGTTTTTTCCTCAATTTGGTTGGGACAGTAAAACTTTTGGTTATGAATGCCTTCATCATTACCATAAAAAAAAAATTCATAACTCATAGATTCAGAATGGTGATGATTAGACATTTGATATCCTAGAAAACCATTGGTAACATTATAATTCACATGATCATAAGGAGTATAGTTCAATGGGTAGGAATTGAAGGATGGTGTTAGTTCTTGGCTATGTATGTTGATAATCCCTATAAGACCACCCATAATTATTAAAAGCCATAAAAAAAAATTAAAGAACTAAAATTCGGCTTACAAATAAATGCAAACATCAATCAACAAAATATATAGCCAGGATATAAAGACAAAACTCAAATAAAAATAGTGAAAATAAAATAAAAATAAAGCTCTAAAGTAAGATCGAGTGAGTTCTCCACAATATTAAATGAACTAAATAATTGTCAATCCCCGGCAACAGCGCCAAAAACTTGTTGCGCAATTTTTGCAATATAATACTGCAAGTGTACGGGTCAAGTTTTAATATAGTGTATGTAAATACGAGTATCGTTCTCAGGATTGGTTTTCTAGTTCACTCAAAGTACCACAAATACAATCACTCAATTTTATTTAGAGAAAGAAAGCGATAGATGGATAAGATAAAACAAAATAAAAACATAAAATAAAAGATGGAGGACAGTCGGGAGAGATATATTTTAGGGAGGATTTCACCAATTAAACTAAAAAAATCAATCCTGAGGACGATACTCGTATTTAGCTACACTATATTAAAACTTGACCCGTACACTTGCGGTAATATATTGCAAAAAATTGCACAACAATATATTGTTTTTAATATTAATGTATCAAATACAATAAATATATTTTCTTTTTCTACCTTCAATATATCAAATATATTAAATATTAATTTGAATATTAAAAAAAAAAACTCAACTAAATTGATCATTTTAGTATTACTATGAGCCAAGACCTTATGGACCTACCGCTTATAAGTTCCAATGATACAAAATTAATTGATTAAACTCATTAATCAATTAAGTTTAATTCATTAACTCTAGGTCACTCCACTATAGGCATAAAGTTGCACTCTTATGCATTGTTGGACAAATTGTGTTCATGGATATAACTATTACATGCAAGTGTCGATCTTTCACGAGATGTTCGTAAATACAGCTGGGTCAAAAAATGATTATAAAATAATCATTAATTAATTACGAAGTTTTAGGGCTCCAGCTGCTACTACCTAAAATATGTTCCGATCAGTTGTAAAAAATTGAGTGGCTTGACACCTTCAGCAATAAGACCTTGAGCTAAAACAACTAAAGTTGTAGTTCCATCTAACTAAGTCATTGGTCTTTGCAGCAACTTGTTTGACTAGCTTCGCACCAAAATAATCTCAACTAGATCCTCTAATTCAACCTAGCCAGCACAAGTAAATTCTGCTAAAAAAATGTTTAAAAACCACAATCAAACAAATATAAACTATACTAATTTGGTGGGAAGAAAATGGTAAAAACAACCTAAAATATCTATATGTATTGATAAAGCTATAATAATAAGGTCATATTTAAAGAGAATTATTATATGATAATATATTTGAAAGATAATGTTTGGCCTTGCAATTGCATCAAAAGGATAATATATTTGTTTAATTATTGAATTAGTCTTCTGCAAAAAGGTTTTTCTAACCAACTTGACTCATTTAATTAATAGCAAGTGTCAAAATTCAAACTGAAGAAGAAACTTGAAGTGAATCTGATTAGGAAAGATCAAAACTTCTCAACACTCCAAACAAAAATATTGAACCTCTAAAAGGAAAACTTAAAAAGCATAGATAATTTATTATTTGTTTTTAATTTCTATCATAAATATTGAACTAGTTTATTCAGTTGAACCAAAAACAAAATTGTATAAGTAATTTGTCCCAAATTTCTTACAAACAAGTTGAAAATGGATTTTTTTTTTTTTTTTTTTTTCGATTAACATAAACTTGTGCTCTTGACTAAGATGTCATGGATTCAATCCCCACATTAATTTAAAAGAAAAATTCAAGGAAAAATGTCATTTTCAAGAGTTGATAATCAATAAATTGGAATGAATTTAATCGAATGAGGTAATGTATGCTTAAGTTTAACAATAATATAAATTTTTGTTATGTAAAAATGTTGTAAGTAAATGTTATAAATTCGGCCTAGAAAAACATATTGGTACTTGCCTTCCTAGAGAGCAAACAAAAAATTCACATTATTTCATTCTCAATGATAATAACCTACTAAGATATCAACAATTGTATCAATAAGAAAAAAATTAAGGACAAATCAAAACTCAAAAAAAAAAATACCTAGATACAAGTTTAAGGGTTCGTTTGGATTGCGGTAGGAGCCTGAAAAATCAATTTTAACAAAATCTTAATTGTTTTTGTTGTCTAGTAAGACAATTTTTTTTTAAATTTATATAAAATCACTTTCTAAATCCTTTGATTTTGAGAATCTCGCTTTAGCTATTAATCTGAGGTTAGGTTTTATAAGAACTTGAAGCAAAATACATAAGAACATCAAAATTATTTCACAGTATTTATTATTATTTTTTTTTTTGTAGCCATCATTTTTTATTCTCTTTCTACCTACATTTGGATGGAAAAGTAGAAACAAAAGAGATGAAAAAATCGTCACTCAAAATTTGTTTTACATAATGTAACAATTATTTTTTCTAACCTTTTATCATATAAATCTAAAGAAATATTAAAATATTATTTATAATTTAAACTATAAAAATTATAAGAGGCTGTCGGGGCCAACATGGGTGGGGTGGGGTGGGCATAAATAACTCACCCCATGTTTGGGTACAGGTTTAGGAAGTGGGTGATTGGGGTTATTATAATCCCCATTTGTTACGGTAACCAACATCAGTTAGTGGTTTTTTTTTTTTTTGAACACCCATTTTGCCTATTTTTTCTTTTTTTTCTTTTTTCTTTTTTTGTTTTTTTTTTTTTTTTTTTTTTTTTTTTACACCCAATTTGTCATTTTTTTCCACCCAATTTGTCGATTTTTTTTTCTCCCAATTTTTCGATTTTTCATCTCTCTTTTGTATTTCATTATTTGTGATTTCCTAAATAATATTTATTCTTTTAAGTTTTAAAAAATTAATATATAATATACATTTAACTATACAATACAACAAAAAGTTGTAAAAAAAAATAAACTACCATAAACACATATTTCAAATTCCATATTAAAGAAAATTGTATCACAAACACAGACTAAACAACCCTGCACCCCAAATACAGACTTACTAAACTCAGACTTACTAAACCCAAACTATACACACCCCAAACAGACTATTATAACACAGACTATAATAACCCACCAACTATAATAACCCACCTTGCGCCCCCCTAAATAATTAACTTATAATCATTCCTATATTGAATATTAACATTATAAATAATTGTTCTAAAAAAATATATATAAATAACTAAAATAACATGTATATTTTGGTTTTTACCGTCAAACCACAACAATTTTGTTTGAACTTAACAAACGCTCTGATGTACTTCTTTTATGTTTAAAATTGAAATTTACCAAGCAGTAATCAGCTTCACATGACACCTGATTTTTCTAAAAGTACCGCTAACAACACTTATTTTAAAAGCTACTGCAACCCCAAACGGAACCTAAGTCATCGAGTTGTAATGGCAAACTATACCCTAATTTCAATGTGTGTTCCCTTAATCTTTGGTACATTTCAAAAGCGAACTAAACATCCAATACTTGCTCCACCTTGAAACCAACCCTACTAAAAATGCACGTTCATTTATATTTTTAATTTGCCTAATTTACAAGATCTATCAATGTGTGGTGTGAGGATACATTTTTGAAAATTGTGAGTTGTATGCTGCATTGAGTGACACTTCCCAGAAAAGAAAGGTTGGCCACACCCTGCAAATCACCTTAATTTAAAGCAATTATCCCACCTTTTGGAAGTTCTTTGATGAGACGATAGTGTTTTAATTTCTAACCTAAGCAAAAATCATGTCAAGCAAAATAAGATTTTTAATGGACTCAATAGGAGTAATTGAGAGATGGATGTCAATGCAAATATTACAAACGTAATGTTTTACCCCAAATTCTCCACAAGGATTCAGATCATTTTTAAAGCAACTACAAGGCCAATAGATATCTGTAAAATCAAGGGAAGCTTGAATTAGAAATAGGAGACACAAATAACATATTACTCGTTAAGTCCAGGGTTTTAAAAGACGCTCGCAAAGACACTTTGGAGCATAAGTGCAAGGCGCACAATAAAACGCGGACTTTATTCTGCGAGATGCATTTTGTATAGACAAAAATATAAAGAAGAGAAAACATGGTTGAAGTTGAAGTGGAAATATGAAGAAGAAAAAACTTTTAGGAATGCCCTAATCTGTTATGGCCCGCTACGATTCCATAAAGGAAAAATCTGATTTGAGTTGGTTATTTTTATTTTTGGATAACCAGGAGAATGTCTACAAACTATAAAGTTAACATGAAAAATGTCCAACATCTTTTTTCTTTTGAAAAATGTCTAAACCCTATATTTAGTAAGGCAGCATAAACACAATTGGACAAACCTACCATTCTACCATTTTCAATAATTTTGAAAATAAAAATACACTGCAAAAATGTAAATTGTTGGGAGGAGAGAGGGGAAGTTATGGATGAGGAGTTAAAAAGACGTTAAAAAAGGAAAAATAATTGACATTTATCCATGAGAGTTACATGGTTATACTCCCAGGACCCGAAATTTTAACAGAAGGCTCTGTATACCTTACATGAGGAAATGATGAATTTCGTGATGAATTTCGGCTCTGTATGCCTGATGAATTTCGGCTCTGTATACGTTTTGTATACCTGAGGAAGTGATGATTTCGGCTCTATATACCTAAGGAATTTTGGCTCTGTATACCTGAGGAATTTCGGCTTTGTATACGCTCTGTATACCTGAGAGAGTGTGTATACCTGAGTGATGAATTTCGACTCTGTATATCTGAGGAATTTTGGCTCTGTATACCTGAGGAATTTTGGTTCTATATACGCTTTGTATACCTGAGAAAGTGATGAATTCCGGCTCTGTATACCTGAGTGATAAATTCCGGCTCTGTATACCTGAGTGATGAATACCGACTCTATATATCTGAGAAAGTGATGAATTTCGGCTCTATATACCTAAGGAAGTGATGAAGCTGCAGAAAAATTCACCACGTCACTGTATACATGATTGTACACATAGTAATAAAAGGAAACCATATGATTGACCAACCACTTACAATAGATGGATGGTATGCATGAGTCGCTCCGAATGGCACATTGACAACCACTGTATACCCTTCCCCGATGAGTTGCTTCATTCCTCCATTGAAGTGTATACAGTGCAATATTAATCCCACAACTTTTGGATTGGACAAATCGTAATAAATCGAAAAGAAAACGTACGATTAAAAAACTCAATAAATCCAAAAAAAAAAATATATATACCATGTTGTAGTCGGAGAAAGCTTCGATTGGCAGCTTCACGACGATTAAAAATTGGAGAAACTATTGCGTGACGAAAAATTGAAAAAGCTATTGCGTGACGACAACAAAAAATAAAAGAAAACAATTTGTAGATGATAGAGATGCGTGAGGTTGAAGATGAACCCTAACTAAACTAACGAAAAAAAATCTCAATCAACTCAAATCGTTATTATATATAGGGATTTCATTCTACTAAATATTAATAATATTATTATTTTATTTAGTTATTTAAATTTTAAAATATTTACTTTTCTAATTCTATCCTATTTAATTAATTAAATATTTTGTAAAAAAGAAGTGAATGAATGAATATCCCTTGTATATAGGGATTTTATTAAAACTTATATTATTTAATTATTTAGATTTTAAAATATTTACTCTTTTAATTATACCCTATTTAATTAATTAAATGTATTTAAATTTTAATATCTTCCCTTTGTTAGAGTTGATATCGTATTTTCTAAATTATTTTAAACCTTTAAATTATGTAATCTTTTCATTTTGGAGTTATTTAATGTTTGAATATATAATAAATTTTGCTATTTATATTTATATTTTAATGTTATTTACCAATTGAAACTTACGCTACACGATATAATAAATTTTAAATTTGATACACGTTTCGTTGGTGTTTGACACACCCGTGAAGATATACAACGACAACGCCGCACACACATTCGATCAGGGTATACGTTTGGACACACCCTAATTACTAACACCTTGTAATCTTAAAGCTTTCCCTAAGTATAGGGAACCACCAAAACACTGCACACCCTACGAACTAGGAGAGATTGGTCAATATCAGATGGAACACATGGAGATACACAACGACATAAATTACTTAACGGAAAAAATAACAAAGTTTTTTTTAACGGAAAATCATCCAACTAATTAATTTTTAAAATAGGAAATCTGATAAGGGGTATAATGGGGAACGAACTAAAACAAACTTCTTCCTAAAAAAACTCTGCAACGAACTAAAACAAACTTCTTCCTAAAAAAAACTCTGGTCATGTGATGCAAACAATACACGTATTTAGACATTTTTCATTATACCTAATTATTTGTAGACATTCTTCTTAAATTTCCTTTATTTTTTAACTTTTTTTTATTATGCCTAATTATTTGTAGACATTCTTCTTAAATTCCCTTTATTTTTTTAATTTTTTTTGGGTATTTTAATTAGAGCGAGGATTGAACCCATGACCTCATAGTCACCACAACCTTATGTCAATTGAGCTATGCTCGGTTTGACTTATTTTTTAACTTTTAATAGTTGAAAAAGTCCTAAAGCGCAAGAGCATAAATGATGAGATTAATGGGAAGGCACACGCCTAACTTACGCCTTCTTACATGCGTGACGGGCGTGCGCCTTTTAAAACATTGGTTAAGTCCATAAAAATGACTTTCAATCCATACAGATTTTAAACCAGGGGACAAACCTGAAAAAAACAACCAGCATCAAATTTAAAATTCATTTATACAAAATAATCATATTTCCCAATCTTCTTGAGATTGCTTTTCAATAAATAACTAATTTTAGTCAATTTTTTTTATTTATCTTATAACCAAATATTTAAATAAATAAAGAGGAAAAGAATAGAAAAAGACATAAAAAAAACAAAGAATGGAGAAAGACATTAAAAAACATAGACCTTGTTGTCCTTTGAATTACAGTTAACAAGTGAGTTCTTCTTCTTCCCTTTTTTGTGTCTGTTCAATTTACAAAAGATGCTTCATATTAGGGTGGAGAAAGATAAATACCTTAGAATAAAAATCATCAACTTTCTTGTTGTGAGTGATAGTCAAAGTAAAAACGCTATAATTAAAAGCAATCATATCCAAGTTTGTTGATGTGAGTGATACTCAAAATCAAAAAACTAATTAAGGTCCCGTTTGGTTGAGAATGGAGATTCAATTTTATGTTTCCGAATACAAGAAATAAGATGGATTGTATGAAAACACGTTTGGTGAGACTAAATCTGAATATGGGGCCGATTTTTGAAAACGTCATTTTAACCTTTTCATTGTTTTCTTGTAAAATTCGAAAATTGTAAAAATACGGGATTCTCTTATAATGAAAAAGAATCTCGTCAATGTCAATTCATTAATAACAACCTCCGTCCTTCATTTACAAAAAAAGTCAAAACATGATTTCATATTTGCAGATTTCGTCTTCTTAATGAAGCAGATTGATGACAATCTGTAGACTTTCCTAAGAGACTTTCCTAAGAAATATAAAAAATGAATGAAATTGATAGAAGAAGAATATGGAGATGAAAATTATATTATTATTATTTTTTTTTAATAAAATCAATTTTCATTCTAAACTTTAAATTTCATTAAATTAAATCCTAAACTTAGATACGTATGGTAATTTTTACTATCTATTCGATTCACTAATTTAATTTTAATAAAAAAAAAATAACTCAAAAAATTCATCAATTATTTATTAAAAATCAAGCTATACATTAGAGTAAATTTGATTAATACACAAAATTGACTATTAAATAATTTTGTACAAAATTTACAAGTTTCAACAAACAAATAAATAAATATATATATATAGCTCTACATAATCTCATAATATCAATTTCATGATATTAATTTTTTTTTATTGCATTTTCA
This sequence comes from Herpetospermum pedunculosum, assembly GCA_028017165.1. Lineage (NCBI taxonomy): Eukaryota > Viridiplantae > Streptophyta > Magnoliopsida > Cucurbitales > Cucurbitaceae > Herpetospermum > Herpetospermum pedunculosum. Next base: position 29,605,088 of record CM051527.1, on the reverse strand, counting down.
AATTTTGAACCAAACACATTTTTAAATTTTGATTTTAAGTTAAAAAAAAAATTGGAACTAAACGTATTTTCAAATATAGTGAAAATAAGAAATTTGTTTTTATTTTTATTATTTATTTTTTTTTTAGTTTTGGAATGCATATTTTCGGGTCATGAACCAAACGAGGCTTGAAAAATCGAACCGATCCAATGGTTTGGTCCGTTTGGATGAGTTTTTTTTATATAGTATTTTGGACATATAAGTTCAATTTTTGAAAAAACAGAATATTTTCGATTCGGTTCGGTTTATGATTTAAAATAGCAAGCAAAAGCGAACCGAACGAGGGTATATATATCCCTTTAGAAAAACCCTGAACCATTTGTTCTCAATCGCCTCTCCATCTTCTCCAGCAGTGTCGCCGCGCCGTGCCGCATCCCCTGCAGCATCACCGTCGCGCCGCGCCACCTCCCCAGCAGCTGCACCCTTCATCAGCCCAATAAAGCCCTAAACCTCTCCTTCCTCTCTCATCTCCTCAGCCGTGCTGCCGCCGCCGTTCTCAGTTTTGTTCCCACCTCATTGTTTAAAGCTACAGCCGAGCCCAACGACACTGTGTGCACACTGAATTGAAGTTTGATACTAGCTCGCATAATATGTCGGAGTCGGAATCTGAACGAGAAGGTGTTGGCAAAGAAGGCATTGAATGGATAATGAATCTTCCAGATGTGCCCATGAAGCTCCCACCACACGTTGAATTTCAGAGGACTCGAGTCGAATGCAAAGCCGATGCTCCCATTCATGTACCCTTCTTTTCCCTCTCCCATATTTCCTTTCTTTTCTTATTTCACACTTTCTTATACAAATTCTAAGAATGCTCTTCAATTCATGGAAGTATAAATTATGTGTTTTTTTGTTGTTGTTGTTGCTTAAGCTAAGTAGAAGCTTGGGGAAATACCCTTTTTAACATGTTTACTGTAGTTGAATGTATGAGTGTTTCATGCTTCTGGAAAGAAGTGAATTTAATGGTTGTCTTGGGAGTCTATATTGCCCTTCCATCTCTGTACTTTACTTGATTTTTATTTATAGAATGTGTACTCTGCTATTTTTGCTGCTGTGTGATTGGCTTTCTTCAATTTTCTTCTCATGGTCATTGTGGAAAATGTTGGCTTTTGTAGACAGATACCATACAGTATTCTGGAGCATTTGCTTCGATGGGTGTTGATAACAGTTTACGACTGGATCATTTTCGCAACAACTTTAAAGTTGAAGTGATTGATATCAACGAGGATGACATTGAGTTCGACATGATCGGTATTGATCCGGCACTTGCTAATGCATTTCGAAGAATCCTGATAGCTGAGGTAGGTAATCAAGCACATTGAATTAAAACTATAAATTATTGATTATTTTTAGTGATAATTTGATGAGTTTTTGGTGTTTACTTCCTTTTCACTACTTCTTGTGTGTTCAATGTTTTCAATATATCAAAAGAGATTTAACCCAAGCTACTAATTTTTAGCTTTCTTCGTTTCATGTGAAGCTTGTGCTTCATATGGAAATGACATACGCTTCTATGAGAATGTATGAACATTTGGAGTCTTTGTGCCTTTGTAGGTTAGAAGAATGACATTGGTTATTGTCTATTCTTCAGAATTTGGAAGTTTGTTCATGTATTCAAAGCTAATAGAATAGGGATTTTGGTGGTAATGGCTTGGGATGTTTGGAGTTTGTCTTGTCAGACATGGTCCAGGGTGCAAGCTCATACCTTGGTTAAAAAAAAGAAATTTGGGTTGTAATAGCCTATTATTTCTTTTGCCACTGTAGCGTAAGGAAACACTATGGATAAAAGTTTTTATTTTGGTTTTGTACCTTGTATTTGACTTCATTATATCAAAGAATGGTTACCGTTTCTTATAAGAAAAAAAGTTAGGAATGAGGCAACCCCATTAACTTTAATGATGATGATATTGAGAATGAATTTTGAATCTTCATTTTAAGAAGTGAAAATTGACAGAATTAAGACTTTGTTTTTAATAGAATAATAATTATTATGGCACATAGTTTTCCTTTTTCTTTTTCCCTATATATTTTTCGATTAAAATAAGGCTAATGCCTTGCCTCCCCTAGAGAAAAACTGGGGGGAATGAAGTCATTTAGAGCATTTCTTGTGATTATAGGGATGTTGAATAATGAATGCAATATACTGTTTCCCATAAAAAAAATAATGAATAAAATATATGTTCTTTTGTTGTTTGCATTTTCTCATATTTAATTTCTTTCAATGTTAACTATTACATACTTTACATTGTTGCTATGTTCATTTGGGTTTGATCTGTATTTTTATGTAGGTTCCCACTATGGCTATTGAAAAAGTTCTTGTTGCTAACAATACATCAATAGTCCAAGATGAAGTGCTTGCCCATAGGTTGGGTCTCATTCCGATTCATGTTGATCCAAGGCTTTTCGAGTACTCAGGTATTTCCGTGTATGCATATGTAAATTTAATGTGCTTATGCATATTGATGCTGAAAACATCTATGTGTATGTTCTTAAATACTTTCTATTTGGCTCTTACCCTTAAACTTTTCAAGGATTCTTAACTAGTAATTTATGTTCAAAATTAGATAAAGACACACCAAATGAGAAGAATACTATTGTTTTTGGACTCCATGCACGCTGTGAACGTGGAAAACCTCGTCTTACAGGTATGCTTCTTGCTTCTTTTAGAGTTCATGCTCTATGCATTTATCTTTTCTAAATTATAAACTTATTTCAATATTTTTCCTTTTTCATTACTTATGACAAATGTATAATGGGTGATTCAGTGACAACAAAATCATTGACGTGGTTGCCAAATGGTAGTGAATTTCCTTTGGTATCCGACAAGTCAGTTTCAAACTCAAAACCCAAAACCTATACTTCTTTTAGTTGCAGTCAAGACACGCTGCCAGAGTTTTCCAACAATCCAATTGGTCCAAAGGACAGTGATATTATACTTGCTAGACTTGGCCAGGGTCAGGTAACTGAACTCTAAACTTTATCTATTTGTTAAAATATAGGGAAGAAGCGGTGTGCATGGGTAGATAACCAAAACTGACGAGTTATCCTGGAATAACATGTATTGGATTTTAAATTGTGATTTATTTGCTTGTAATTTTGTTCACAAATGTTTATGGAACTTGGGAGGTACTTTGGGTTCATTGGAAAATAAATCTGGTATAATGTATGTAAAAATCATTACATATAAATATAAATTTGACATATAATTTATAACCGGAGTTGATATCACTTCATGAATGTGGTGCTTGTGCTACAAGGCTTATTATTTATACTGCAAGTACCTTTATTTCCAATTGAAATGTATTTTGGTAGTTCCGATATTATAAATGTCTGTGTACTCAATGAAACTCTATGTTTCCTTATTAAGAAAGAATCATTTATGTTGCAAGTATTCTTGAAAAAAAGGGTTATTTGTAATGTTATGATATCCGGTATGTATCAGTGCTTAATAGACTATTGTTGCTCAGTAGTTAGCAGGTGTAAGTTTCTTAATTTTTGCTTCAAATATTTATAGGAAATTGAACTTGAAGCTCATGCTGTTAAAGGTATGGGTAAAACACACGCTAAGTGGTCCCCAGTGGCCACTGCTTGGTACAAGATGCTTCCTGAGGTGAGAAAATATGTTGGTGTGTTACTTGAAGATAAATTGATTTTTTGCAGCCCTAACTAATGAAACTTGTGATATTAGGTTGTACTTCTGGAAGAGATAGAGGATGAGCTGGCTGAAGAACTCAAAGAGAAATGTCCTGTTAATGTATTTGACATTGAAGACATAGCTAATGGTTAGTTTGCTTCTTACAATTGCTATTAATTATGCTTATACTTGTAACATTATGACGGGAAAGATTGGGAGTGGGAAGGTTTCCTTAAGAATAAAGTTCTTGTCATATATATAACTAATTTTCCTACTTTGGAGTCTTTCTATTATCCTTGATGGAGTTTTAGCCTTGTAACCTTTCAAATATCGAAGTTGTAATTCAATGCAAAAGAAAAAGAGAGTTAAGTTTTTGTCCTCTCCCCTATATGTTGTATCCCTTGCACTTCTGATGAATAAATAAAGAATTATTTGGTTGTTTATGATACTGAAAAGATGGATTCCAAGTTGGTACATGGTGTTTGTCTCTTTTTGCAGAATTCAAATTGAATTTTTTTTTCTCTACACTTCCTTATTGACAATTTTTTATTTTGTAGGTAAGAAAAGGGCAACTGTAGCACGCCCACGAGCTTGCACATTGTGTAGAGAATGCATAAGAGGAGAAGCATGGGAGAATCGTGTCTCATTGCGTCGTGTGAAAGATCATTTCATTTGTAAGTAATGGTTTTTTGTGCATAACGTAGACGGTAGAACTAGACAGGATAAATCTTGGTGTTGATGGTCGACACATCTTTGTTCAATATTGAGTGAGCCTTCATGACCATTGACATGACATCCTAACAAATAGTAGTTTGTCTCCTTCCATGTTGATTTTTCCAAATTTTAGCAGACATTACCTTCTTTTACCTTTTTGGGTTAATTTTTTTTTAATTAACAAAAAACAAACTTTTCATGAATTTGTTAGAAGTTGTGAAGTAAGTCTAGAAGACCAAGTATAACGGACAAGGAGATACTCCCCTTCGGAGCTTACAAAAGCCCACACCAACTTTTTTAAAGTTCAAAGGGAGTATTGTTGCTAAAAGGTGATCACAAAGCAATTAAACCAAGTTTCCATTCAAAGAGTGAAAGGAGACAATTCAAAATTTTGTATTATGGACCAACCAATCCTCTTGCTAAAGAAACGAAGAAGAGATAATCCCACAGAGTGATTCTAGTCCATTGTGGGGGCATGTATTTTACAAATTTTCAATTACATTAAGATCATGAAGGAGAGCTAGAGATGCAAGTTGTTTGGTTATGTAGTGGGTGGTTTCAGAAAGAAGAACAAAGCACTTTTAATCAAATGGTTACGGAGATACTCAACGATAGAAGATTCTTAAGGAAGGGCACTAGAGGGGTCCTGGAGGGAGATATGTATCACAAGGTTTTTTTAAGGAAAATATAAGCCTGGAGCTTGGAGATGGCTAGAGAATCAAGTTCTAGGAGGACGCATGGGTTACTTAACAGTTCTTGATCTATTCTTCCCTCAATTTACTCCATGGCTCATTCAAAGTTTCTAATTATACAAGATTGTTGGTCGGCATCAAGCAGAACCTGACATTAAAGGTTGAGAAGAGGCCTTCTAGATAAAGAATTGGAAGAATTGGCAAATTTGACATCAGTCCTACATGATATCCAACTTTATACTGGAGATCGCCCTAGATGAGCACCTGAATCGATGGACAGTTTCTCAGTGATAATTGCAAGCCGCCAAATAAATCATTACTTTTTTTCCTTGTACAGAGCCTTGTTCTGTTCGTAATTCCATAGAGAAGCTTATGAGGGTTTTTTTGTGGGAAAAAGTTGAATAGGGGAGGAGTGCACATTTGGTGAGCTGGTAGATGGTAGGGGAAATCAATGAATCTTGGGGGGGCTAGAGTTGGGGAATTTAAGGATTTGCAAAAGCCTTGTTGGCTAAATGGCTCTGGCAGTTCCCCGTTGAGTCTAACACCCTCTGACATAGGATTATTGTGTCTTGTGAGTAAATATAGTCCTCCATGCATTTAAGTGGTCGTTGGGTGGGGTCAAAGGCGTTTACATAAATCATTGGAAAGATTTGAAAGAATGGGCCTTCTAGTTATACAAGATTTTTGGTCGACATCAAGCAGAACCTGACATCAAAGGTTGAGAAGAGGCCTTCTAGATAAAGAATTGGAAGAATGGGCAAATTTGACATTAGCCCTACAAGATATCCAGCTTTAAATTGTAGATCGCCTTAGATGAGCACTTGATTCGATGGACAACTTCTCATATAGAATTGCAAGCTGACATTGTTTTAATCAACCAACCCTTCAATAGTTCTCCCAAAAATCCGGGACAATGTTTTTTCACACCTCTTATTAGCTCTCCCCTCCCCACCATTGATCTGATCCCCACCCTTAAACCGATTTTAATCAACACTAGAAATACTCAACTAGTCACTGAAACTTTTTACTCCACATCCAAAACCAAAGTCATCACTGATTCGGATGACCTCTTATCCTCTCCTTGCTCGCAAGATAGCACTCCTCATACCCAAAGAGAAATTATTTCTCCTTATTCTCCTCCATCCCTCTCAACTTTTTTTGATCAATCTATACCTCACAGCCCTTCGATAGATTATGATGAACATCCTCTAGCTATTGAACCTCTAGCAATCGAGAATCCATCCAAGCCACCTGTTCAACTTTTGCATCCTTTAACAGAAGGGATCTCTGAATATATCGAAATAGAGAAAGATTTGAATGACGATCCAACCTCTCATCTATCCTTTTTGTTCCCTTGGTTGATCAAAAATGGGATGTGCATTATGCCCCTTCCTACTAAACAAAGACAACCCACTGCATCCAAGAAACAAAGGAATTGGGACAGAGAAGTCATGAATCTCCAATCGACTATCAATTATGGAAAATGCACAAGCTCTCGTCTCAAGGGTAAAGGGTCGAATAAGCTAAAATGATCAACACTTTTTGGTTTGATAGAAGCTTTAGATCTCCACAATAAAGATCTCTTATCAGTGTCATTAGTCTATGGAAGGTGAAACAGCTGGATTTGGATCGTGCGGTAATTTTTCATCCAAATCCTTCTCTCGGCAATCGATTTGGATTGAAAATTACCTCCAAAAGTAGTATCGACCCTTTTGAGAGCTTCGCCATCACTGCTGGTTTTTAGGAGTTCTTCTACATTCTTATGTTTTTTTGTCTTGGCGAGCGTGTATTTCGCAGATTGGGATCATCCTTTTCTGTGATCCTTTGGTTTTTATGATTTGTTATGATTTTGTATCCTGTTAAGGAAGGATAGAGTCTATCCCCCTTTATTTCTTCATTATTTCAATGAATGGTTACCGTTTCTTATAAAAAAAAAAAAAAAAATCTATACTTTTTTTTCCTTGGATAGAACCTTGTTCTGTTCGTAATTCCCTAGAGAAGCTTATGAGAGATTTTTTGTGGGAAAAAGTTGAAGAGGGGAGGAGTGCACATATGGTGAGCGGGTAGATGGTGGGGAAATCATTGAATCTTGGGGGCTAGAAATGGCTCTGGCAGTTCCCGTTGAGTCTAACACCCTTTGACATAGGATTATTGTGACTTGTTATTAAATACAGTCCTCATCCATTCAAGTGGTTGTCGGGTGGGGTCAAAGACGTTTACAGAAATCATTGAAAGACATCTCCAATGAGCTCCCTTCCTTTTCTATTATGTTCTAGTACTTTGTTGCGGATGGGAAGCAAACACTTTTGGGAGGATACAGGTGGGGGATAGACCCTTCTACTTTACGTTTCCTCGGTCATACCATTTTTCTTCTATAAAAAATCATTATGTGGCTGGCGTTTTGGATCTTTCTGGGAACTCTCCCTCCTCATTTGGCTTTCGTCGTCTGTTATCTGATAGGAAAACGATAGACGTCTTTGCTCTTTTATCTTTGATTGGGGAGTTTGTTCTTAGACCGAGGAGAAGGGATATTTTTTTTTGGAGTCCCAACCCCACTGGGGATTTTTCTTGTAGTTCGTTCTTTTAGTGCTTATAGAATCCCTCCAGGTTGGTGAGTCGGTTTTTTTGTGCTTTGGACAGTAGCTCACACTAGCATTAATACCATAGGTTGATAAGGTACACAAGAGGGTCACTGTTACATTTCTCATCCCCCCACATTTGTATTGTGTAATTGTGAGGAAGATTTTGTATCCCTTCCTCTTCCTCCACATTTCTTTATTCTGCCTCGTATGCGTTTTCTGTAATGGTGAGGAAGAATCTCTATCCCACCTGTTTATTCATTTTAATTTTTCCTTTTGAGGTATAGAATTTCATTCCTAGTTTTTTTTATAGTTTGGTGCTGCCCAAATCATTTAGAAGATTGGTTGCTAACTTGCTAGAGATCTCGTCTGGTGGTGGCTTAAGGATATAACCTAGAGTACTTTGGATAAAGGCCATTAGAGCTTTTTTGCGGTTTACTACTTGGAAGGAAAGAAATGTTAGAATATTTTCCTTACAAGTCGATCTCTCCTAAGTACATTTGTGACATTGTGACAGTTCAATGCCTCTAATTGGAGTGCTCTTCACAAGTTAACTATTCTTCTTTCCTTATCAACCTAGTTTGGAGGTCTTTTGTTTAATTCCTTACTTCTTGGAGAATGGACACTTGTTCCTTTGTCCTTTAGATTGTTCTTTGGTGGTTGGCCTTTTTGAATGACATTTTCTCCCTGTGTTGTTTGTTTTTTCGTTAGGTTCCATGTTTTTTTTATGGGCGTCGATGACGCGGTTATTTTGTAATTATTCTTTGAATGGTATTTTGCTTGACTGGAGCCCCATTCCTTTTGTGTGGTTCCCTATTATGGTTTTTTTATTTATTTATTTTTTTTTTTTTATTTTTTTTATTTTCAATGAAAGCTTGGTACCTTTAAAAAAAAAAATGCTCCCAAATAAATATTTTTTTTTAGTTCAACAACATGTGGGGACGGAGATTCAACCCTCCAACCTTCAAGATATGCCTTGACTAGTTGAGCTAGGCTCAAGTTGACACTTTGTTATTTGTTTGAACTATTATTAGAGTATTAAAGCTAGATTAGTAATTAGTGAGGGAGTTTGTTATGACATTTGGTTATAAATAGAGGGAGTGAGAAAGGAGGAAGTCAAACAATTGTTTAGTGATTTAGGCTTGTATGACAAGTATTCGAGGTATTGGATCCTCCCATTACTAAACAATTGTCTGACTTCCTCTTTTCCACTCCCTGTATTTATAACCAAATACCATAACAAATTTCTTAACTAATTTACTATGACACCCTTAATACTCTAATAATATTTCTAATGATATCCCTATCATTATCTTTGTTAAAGGAACACATTTTGACATGGTTTTAAGAAACTCATTTTTCATTCCTTTTCTCTGCAGTTAAGATTGAATCAACAGGAGCTTTACCTCCTGATGTGCTATTCACTGAAGCTATAAAGATTTTGGAAGATAAGTGTGAACGTTTAATTGCCGAGCTTTCTTGATTCTTCCTATCCAAAAGAGATGGACCTGTACATTATTTCATTATATTCAGAAGTCACCAATTTTTGTAATATAAGAGAAATCATATTCCATTTTTCTTTTTAATAGACAGTGGAGTAGTAAAGTTTTGGTGAGCTCTCTTGATTCCTCCTAAATTTTATGAATGTCAGTTTGGAGGTGATCAAATAAGAGAATAGACTAAGATTATGTTATTGCTTCAATGGAACTTCTAATTATTGATCATTTTGTCTTGAATGTGAAAAGAAAATGATCTCAATGTGTTGTAAAGTTTTTCCCTCTTTACTCCTGAAAGAATGATAATGCCCAACAGGTGACCTTCATTCTGGCAAAAGAGGTGGAGGATAGTCAAATCTATCTGCAAAGATATTGTTGTGGGATTGTTTATAGATTGGGCTGTGTACTTGAAGTCAAATATAGAGAGGGTTAACTACCACTAATATTACACACATGTCTACTTTCTTTAAAAAATTTAGCTATAGCCAAACCCTTCTTCAACCTTAGATTTTGGGTGTTTTGGAACGGTGACGTTAGGTTTTTGGCGACGACGAAAGGTCTTCGACTGCAGATTTCTTGTGTTATGAATGACGATTTTTGGTGTTATTTCTTGTGTTATCAATGGCGATTTAGGTGTTTGTTGGATGGTTTTCAACTTCAGAATTTGGGTGATTTAGGTGTTTGTCGCCACCACTCCATCACTGGCCATTGATAACTCCATTTTGGAGCTATTAAATACGTCCTAATCATAGCTAAAGGCCGCTTCCAATTGATTAAATGTATCTCTTTTGTAGGAGAAAAGCGGCAAAGAGCTCGTGCGTCCATTGGGCATGTTCGAGAGCTTAAAGCAGAGTTTTAGCGCCCCGGGATTGCATCGGGAAGAGGGGAATTTGTTCCGTGAAGAAACGGGCCAAAACAGCCTTGGAGAGGCATTGCATCAGCCCCAAACCCGAGAGCCAGCGTCGAGCTATAGCGTCGAGACGTTGGCTCGACGCTGGAAAAACCCGAGAGCAAGCGTCGAGTGATAGCGTCGAGACGCTAGCTCGACGCTGCCCTGGCGTCGAGACCCTGCTTGGCGTCGAGACGCTCCGGAGGAGGCGCGCGCAGGAAATTCACCGGGGCAGCGTCGCGACGCTGGCCTTGCGTCGCGACGCCATCGCGCGCGCGCGCGGATCACTTAGGGCACAGCGTCGAGACGCTGGCCTAGCGTCTCGACGCTACGACGAAGGCAGTAGCTAAAGGACGATTTTTCTGCACATTTTTCATATCTTCTTCAACCTTCATCTTCTTCATCTCTCAACCGATTTGGGCGATTTTTGTCTCCTTCTTCTCCGTTTTCTCTCTATATTTCGTGGAGCTCCGCCATTGTTGGCATGTTGGAGAGCTCCACTCTCCATTTGTAATAGGTAGATGAACTCTTCCATGGTCGTTGGTGGAGCGGGATTGACGATCCGCACCATGAGCGGCTAAGGTAAGAGTGACGGTTTGGGATTTGTTTAGGGGAATTTTGTTAGACATTTATGGCTTTGATAATCTGAGTATAATTTTGCATGTTGGAATCTGATTTATTAGCATCTGTTTATCTTGCTTAATCCAACACTCATGCTAGATTATGTTGATTGACACTCGGGTAGTTTCGCATGATGTGTATGTTAAAGAGTAGCGATGCCGTGCCTCTCACTGCTCGACTAAGTAACACAGATAAATAAAACTAAATCGAAGTATCGGGTCGGGTAGGATAAATGTTGGTTGCATACAGCGTTTGCGGGCAACCTACTAGCATTTAGAATTCACGCTCGAATGTTCGTCGCGGTTAGCTAGTGACTGTCTAAATTCGTCTTAGGACCGATCATCTTAATGTGAGCTTAGACAACGTGTAATTAGAACTGTGTGGTCTAATTAAAATCCATGGAGTCGGCTACTTTGGGGCTTCTCTGGTAGTCGTCCGCGTGCTAAATAAACTGTATTCCATGTCATTAGAATTAAATGATAAGCTGAATGTTGTCTAACAATTGACCCCGAGACTCCCCAAACCGTTCACGCGCTCTCTACGTATTATTTTTCCTTAGTTGCTTTCTCTTTATTTCACCTTTGCATGATTAAAACCCCCCGTTACCAATTAATCAATTAAATCCCAATTTCACTAGTAAATTCAATTATCCTATTCCTTGGATCGACCCTGTTACTGCTGGCTGCAAAGCCTTGGCAATAGGCATTATAAATCGTATTTTGGCAAGCCTCGACAGCTTGAGATTAAGCGGATATTCAAAATTCCGCCCACCAAAATTGGCGCCGTTGCCGGGGAATAGGCATTTGATTGAATTTATGATTGAAGTTTGAATTTGATTCATTGATGGTTGACTGAAAATTTTTTCTTGTTTGTAATTTCTATGTTTAGATTTTTGTTTGTGTATGACCCGTTCCTCTGAGGGTAGTTTGCAGTTTATTCCTGAGATTGACAGAGAGGAGCGGCGGTTACGTAGAGAAGCCCGGGAGGGGCAAGGAACGTTGGAAAGAGAAGAAGGCAATCCCTTCTTATTTGACGAGATGGCGCAAGGCGATGCGCCACGGACGCTGAAGCAACTGGCAGCGCCAGACCTGAACCTGCAGCCCTTGTGCATTAACTACCCCGTGGTAGCAGGTAACTTTGAGCTGAAATCTGGTTTAATTCACCAGTTACCTTCTTTCCATGGAAATGCAGGTGAGGACGCGAACAAACATTTGATGGAGTTCCATTGCGTCTGCGCGGGGATGAAGCCCGCAGGAGTCACGGAAGAGCAGCTGAACATGAGGGCATTCCCCTTCACGCTCAAGGACAAGGCCAAGGATTGACTGTATTATTTGCCTTCCGGATCCATCACCACGTGGCAGGACATGAAGCGGGTATTTTTAGAAAAATACTTTCCCGCATCCTTAGCCACCACTCTGCGGAAGAGGATTTATGGGATCACCCAGGATGTAGGTGAGTCCCTGCATGAGTATTGGGAACGCTTTGGGCGCCTGTGCGCGAGTTTCCCACACCACCAGATCGCCGATCAGCTGCTCATACAGTATTTTTATGAGGGGATGACGCCCCATGACAGGCAGATGATCGATGCAGCGAGTGGAGGGGCACTGATTGACAAGACCCCAGTTGAGGCCAAGCAGCTCATTGCAAATATGGCTACAAACTCGCAGCAGTTTGGGATCAGGGGGCAAGGACAAGTGCACAGCGTGGCTCAGAGCCATGAGATGTCTGAAATGAGGGCCCAGGTGGCCGAGATAGGGAGTATGCTTAAGAAAATTGTTGGAGGACACCGCGAAGAGGCGGAGGTCAATGCAATCGGGGGGTATGCTTCCAACCCTAGGAAGTACGACCCATATGCAAACACTTATAACCCCGGTTGGCGTGACCATCCAAATTTCAGCTATGGGAACAGGGAAGGACAAACTCGCTTCCAAGGCCAGTCCCAGGATAGGCCTAACTCTTCCACCCAGGCTCAAGCCTCGAGCTCCTCCAGCTCACTTGAAGAGATGGTCAGGACCATCGTGACTAGCACCAGCCAGTTCCAGAAAGAGGCTCGCGAGGAGCTTAATTCTCATAAGGCAGAGCTGCAGAATTTGAACAAGCAGCTGACACAAATGGCGGTGTCTATTAGTAAGATTGAGAGCAAGAGCTCGGGGAAGCTTCCTTCCCAAACTACAGTTAACTCATGTGAAAACGTGAGTGCCATTCAGCTGCGCAGTGGGAAGTCACTTTCCACCAGAGCTGCGAAGGAAGCCACGGACAGCCCGAACAAGTCCGCCCCGACTGCTCTTGAGACTCAGAATGAGAAAAGAAATGAGAAGGTCAGTGTACCTGTGGATGTTGCCAAAGCACCATTCCCGAGTAGGCTTGCGAAGCCTACTTTGGAATCCGATGACGAGGAGGTCCTGCGAACCTTCCAAAACGTGATGGTGAATATCCCGCTCCTAGAGGCAGTCAGTCAAGTGCCCAAATATGCAAAATTCCTAAGGAGCTGGTGCACTACGAAGAGGAAGTCCAGAGGGACTGAGAAAAAGAAAGAAAACGTCTCTGCCATACTCCCAGGTACGTTGCCTGCAAAGTGCAACGATCCAGGTACTTTTACTATCCCTTGCACTATAGGTAGTAAAATTGTTCATAATGCCATGTTAGACCTTGGAGCCTCTGTTAATGTTATGTCTTATGCATTATATCGTGAACTGAATTTAAATGAAATGCATGAGTGTAATGTTTCTGTTCAGTTGGCTAATGGGTCGAGCATCTGTCCTAGGGGGAAGGTAGAGGATGTTTTAGTTAGAGTTGGGAATATGACGTTTCCCGCTGATTTCCTTGTTTTAGATATGAAAGAAAATTCATTGCATGCTTCGTCCTCTATGCTGTTAGGACGCCCTTTTCTTAAGACCGCTAGGGTCAAAATCGATGTGTATAAGGGCGTCGTTTCGTTAGAGTTTGATGATACTTTGCATGAGTTTTCTTTATTTGATGGGAAATCTGTTGCGAATGTTTCTGTTGTTTGTGAGCATGATGAGAATGGGAGTCTACCCTCGCGCTTGAGGGATGGTTCCCATGTCTCGGTTAAAATTTCTGATTTGAATTTGTTGGATGATACTGATGGTTTTTGCACTAACATGTCTGATATTCACGTGCCCGAGGCACGAAGAGTGCAAAATGTTTTTCAGGTGAACGGTGGAAAAGGTGTGGCCATGGACAAGTCTGGATCGTCCCCCGCACCTACAGACTATGGATGAGTCTGTCGAGAGAATACAGTCGAGCAACCGACTTTAAAAATTCTGCGCTTCTCGGAGGCACCCGAGTGTTGAACTGTTTTTATGTTTTAGTTTAGTTTTATTGCTTTTTAGTATTAAATTAGCTTGCTGTTTTTTTTTAGGAATCGAGGATGAGAAGACAATTTTGGGCTCTAAGGCGTTCGTGCGCCGCTTCCTCGCCCTCGCCAGCTTCACCAAGAGTCAGGGAAGTGTATTTCTTCTTCCCTTTTACTTTGATGTATCTGACTGGTTGGCATTGAGGACAATGCCAAATTTTGAAGTTGGGGGTGGAGTAGCCCGATGGATGTGCATGTGTAGTTTGTTGAGAAGTGCTATAAAGATATTGAAGTGCTTGGGACTCTGTTTACTGTTTTCTGACTGAGATAGCCTAGGAAATGCATGTTGGAATTCTGAGCATGTTCATAATCGAGTTTTTGCATGAGTTTTGTGTTTATTAGGTTCATGTCAAAAATTTTTAAATTTTTGCTTTTGCTCTCTTGCACTCATCGCACACTTAGCAACTTCTCCCTAAATTCCGTAAGCTTGGTTTATCGCATGCTTAGCTAATTCTCGTTGTCACCCCGAAAGGCACCCTTAGGTAGCTTGTTGCATGAGAGTTAGTAGCTAATTAATTGAGAAAGCATGTGCTTAGCCTAATGAAAAAAAAAATAGAAAAGCATGTTTTGTAGAAAAGTTCCTCTCGGGGCGCTCCTCCTTATTTGCGCTTAAAAGAAGTGAGCGTTAGTCCTTAAAAACGTGAAGTTTTATGCATGAATTTGACGTGTTAGGCAACTCGAGTAGGAAAGAAAAAGAAATGAAAGGTTGGTTCAAAGAACCCAAATAAAAAGAGTACAAAGTACTTTTGAAAAGAAAAAGAAAAAGAATGAGAAAATAATTAGGTCTCTTAATTTGTTTCTCTCTCTCGTGTAAGTCAAGTGTAGCTGTTCTTAAACGCTAGAAGTAGGGGGAAAATGAGATGTGCGTTGCATGTTGGTTTTCCGGGTTTACGTGAGTTTAGGAGTAGTTGTCTAGCACACACACACGTTAGGGGGCAAGAGTTAATTTTTGATATGTCCTAGTTAATACATGAACAAAATGCTTCCATGATTATACTCGTGTTTAAATTTTAATATGCATGGAGGCTTGAGTCAGAATATATGTAAACGCATCCTTAGAGTCAATGCCTTTGTAGTGCTTGCTCGAGGACTAGCAATGTTTAAGTTGGGGGTGTTTGATAACTCCATTTTGGAGCTATTAAATACGTCCTAATCATAGCTAAAGGCCGCTTCCAATTGATTAAATGTATCTCTTTTGTAGGAGAAAAGCGGCAAAGAGCTCGTGCGTCCATTGGGCATGTTCGAGAGCTTAAAGCAGAGTTTTAGCGCCCCGGGATTGCATCGGGAAGAGGGGAATTTGTTCCGTGAAGAAACGGGCCAAAACAGCCTTGGAGAGGCATTGCATCAGCCCCAAACCCGAGAGCCAGCGTCGAGCTATAGCGTCGAGACGCTGGCTCGACGCTGGAAAAACCCGAGAGCAAGCGTCGAGACGCTAGCTCGACGCTGCCCTGGCGTCGAGACCCTGCTTGGCGTCGAGACGCTCCGGAGGAGGCGCGCGCAGGAAATTCACCGGGGCAGCGTCGCGACGCTGGCCTTGCGTCGCGACGCCATCGCGCGCGCGCGCGGATCACTTAGGGCACAGCGTCGAGACGCTGGCCTAGCGTCTCGACGCTACGACGAAGGCAGTAGCTAAAGGACGATTTTTCTGCACATTTTTCATATCTTCTTCAACCTTCATCTTCTTCATCTCTCAACCGATTTGGGCGATTTTTGTCTCCTTCTTCTCCGTTTTCTCTCTATATTTCGTGGAGCTCCGCCATTGTTGGCATGTTGGAGAGCTCCACTCTCCATTTGTAATAGGTAGATGAACTCTTCCATGGTCGTTGGTGGAGCGGGATTGACGATCCGCACCATGAGCGGCTAAGGTAAGAGTGACGGTTTGGGATTTGTTTAGGGGAATTTTGTTAGACATTTATGGCTTTGATAATCTGAGTATAATTTTGCATGTTGGAATCTGATTTATTAGCATCTGTTTATCTTGCTTAATCCAACACTCATGCTAGATTATGTTGATTGACACTCGGGTAGTTTCGCATGATGTGTATGTTAAAGAGTAGCGATGCCGTGCCTCTCACTGCTCGACTAAGTAACACAGATAAATAGAACTAAATCGAAGTATCGGGTCGGGTAGGATAAATGTTGGTTGCATACAGCGTTTGCGGGCAACCTACTAGCATTTAGAATTCACGCTCGAATGTTCGTCGCGGTTAGCTAGTGACTGTCTAAATTCGTCTTAGGACCGATCATCTTAATGTGAGCTTAGACAACGTGTAATTAGAACTGTGTGGTCTAATTAAAATCCATGGAGTCGGCTACTTTGGGGCTTCTCTGGTAGTCGTCCGCGTGCTAAATAAACTGTATTCCATGTCATTAGAATTAAATGATAAGCTGAATGTTGTCTAACAATTGACCCCGAGACTCCCCAAACCGTTCACGCGCTCTCTACGTATTATTTTTCCTTAGTTGCTTTCTCTTTATTTCACCTTTGCATGATTAAAACCCCCCCCCCGTTACCAATTAATCAATTAAATCCCAATTTCACTAGTAAATTCAATTCTCCTATTCCTTGGATCGACCCTGTTACCGCTGGCTGCAAAGCCTTGACAATAGGCATTATAAATCGTATTTTGGCAAGCCTCGACAGCTTGAGATTAAGCGGATATTCAAAATTCCGCCCACCAGCCATCCATGGAGAGGGACTGACAGGTGATGCTCGGTTCCAATAGTCGATAGGATTTGTGGATGACATTCTATTATAAATGAAGTTGAAAAGAACTAACTAATTTATTATAAATGAAGTTGAAAAGAACTAACTAATTTAATACAACTGTACAAGGATAAACTTTAAAACATTCCAAATTGTCACTTAGGGGCCGTTTGGTTCGATGACATTGAAGGGTTGACATGGGTTTGGGATGGCCAAGCCCATGTTTGGTTTGAAAGTTGCCCCTTTATGCCCGGGCATTCCTTTAACCTGGGCATCATTTATTAGTTTTAGGATGACTTTTTAAATCCTTCGAAAATCGTGACTTTTCCTTTAGCCCGGGCATAATTTTCTCCATTCTTCTTCTTCTTCTCAGACTTTTTCAGGTATGTCTTCTTCTTCTCATTTGTTTGTTTTTTTTTTTTTTTTTAAATCTTCTTCTTCCCAGACTCTGATTTCAGGTTTAGGGTATTTTATTTTTTTATTTTTTTTGGTTAGATTCATTCTGATCTCTAGCTATTGAAACCTATTCGATCTGAAGATGAACCTGTGTGTTAGCTATGAGATCGCACAAATCTCATAGGTTGTGAGATCACATCGCATAAGTTGTGCGATCGCATAGGTTGTGCGATCTCATAGGCTGTGAGATTGCATCACATAGGTTGTGCGAGCGCATAGGTTGTGCGATCGCATAGGTAGCTATGCGATCGCACAACTATCGCACAACTAGCACAACTATCGCATCGCTACCTATGCAATCGCACAACCTATGCGATGCGATCTCACAGCCTATGAGATCGCACAACCTATGCGATGTGATCTCACAACCTATGAGATCGCACAACCTATGCGATAGGTTGTGCGATCTCATAGCTAACACAATATGTTATCTTCTTTCCATTTTGAGCTTTGTTTTATCAAATCATATTTTTCTTACTTGTGTCGTTTTCTTTTGCGCTTACTTGGTTCTTTGTTATTGATTTATCGTAACATCAAAGATGAAAAGAGAACTAGAACCATGCATAATAAGTAATTATAAGTGTGATGTGATGATTTGGTTGAACTAAGACTAACATATAATAACTAATCATAGATGTGATGATTTTGAACATTTTGTTTATTATGTAGATATGACTCACATATATTCAGCTACCGAACAACAAATTCTAGTTATCTTGTTGTCCTATTTAGAGATGCTAAAACAGATGATGAAAACATGTTTTCTATTAGTAGTAATGCTTATGCATAGAGGACAAACACAAAGAAGACTTATGGGTGGAAGTTCTTTCTTTAGACATCGAGTTAGAGAAATAACATTTTTTCGTCTGATACATGAGAGTGATTTAGGATGTTTTGAGATGACACGTATGAATATCAGATGCTTTAGTATATTATGTCATATGCTTAAAACAACTGGAAAATTACAAGACACGACACATGTAGGAGTGGAAGAGATGGTTGCAATGTTTTTACACATCCTTGCACATGATGTTAAAAATAGAGTTATACGTCGACGTCTAGCCCGTTCAGGAGAAACAATTAGTAGACATTTTAATACCGTTCTTAACTCTGTGTTACGCCTACATGAGTTATTACTTAAACAACCTGAGCTAGTGTAAGCCAACTGCTTGGACGAAAAGTGGAAGTGGTTTAAGGTACAATTGTTATAGTTCTAATCTTATTTAAATAGTAATAAGTGGTTTATATTAAATGTGACCTTAATTAAAGTAGAGTTTTCTTTGTGTTTAGAATTGTCTAGGTGCATTAGATGGAACCTACATTAAAGTCAACGTAGGTATTCTTGATAGACCTAGGTACCGATAGAGGAAGAATGAAATTGCTACCAATGTGTTAGGAGTTTGCTCCCAAGATTTGCAATTCATCTATTTTTTACTTGGATGGGAAGGTTCAACTTCTGACTCGAGAGTTTTACGAGATGCTGTGTCTAGGAGGAATGAATTAAAGATTCCAAAAGGTAACATGTATAATGTTTGGGTATATAGTTTAGGGTAGACTTCTATAAATACATTTGGATTAGAAAAACAATTTAGGTACATTCTCAAGTATTTAATTGGTTTATTTATGTTGTTATTATCGATGTGATGTTGGCTATACAAATGGTGAAGGATTTTTGGCACCTTACATAGGAAAACGATATCATTTAAATGATTGGAGGCAAGGATACCAACCAAGAACTCCACCAGAATTTTTTTTATATGAAGCATTCATCTGCAAGAAATGTAATAGAACGGGCATTTGGATTATTGAAAGGTCGATGGGCTATTCTTAGAGGGAAATCTTATTCCAGTAAAAGATCAATGTCGTATGATCACAACTTGTTGCCTCATTCATAATCTTATAAGAAGAGAAATGCATGTAGATCCTTTAGAAGACGAATTTGGAGACACTCATTCAAGTACTGTTGACATGGATACTGATCAAATAACACATGTTGAAAGTTCAAATGAATGGACGAATTGGAGAGTTAATTTAGCAATTGAAATGTTTGAGGAGTGGAGAGGCATTAACCATTAGTATTGTTACTATCTAGGCAAAGTTTTATGGATGATGTAAACCTTCGTGTTCTTGTTTTTTAGGTCTTGTAAGACTTTATGAGATGTTATGAGTTTGCTATTTATTTCAACGCATGTGGAGTAAAACAGAAGATAAAAAATTAGTGGAATGTTTATTGGACTTATCCAATATTGACACTTGGAAGGCTGATAATGGTACTTTCAAATCAGGATTTCTCAGTCAAATAGAAAAATGGATGGCTGAAAAAATTTCTAATTGCGATCTTAAGGCTCAACCACACATATGATCCAGAGTTAAATTATTTAAGAAGCATTATAATGCAATATCTGAAATGTTAGGCCCAAATTGTAGCGACTTTAGATGAAATGATAAAGACAAGTGAGTAGAAGCAGAACAACATATATTTGATGAATGGGTAAAGGTAAGTAAAAAAAAACTTTTTTATTGTTAATGTAAGTTTACATATTATTATCAAAATATGTATTAATATTGATGTATATTTGTTTTCAGAGAGTCATCCAACTTCAAAAGGCCTTAGAAATAAGCCTTTTCCATTCTTCGAACAATTAACCCTTGTTTTTGGGAAAGATAGGGCCAATGGACTTGGTGCAGAAGGTCTAGCTGATATGTATGAAGCAGTGGAAAGAGAAATGGAAAACAATGAATTTTGGGGGAGAAGCTAGTTTTTATGTGCCTGATCCACCACCACTATGCAGAATGGAAGAAGTGGATGTACCGACCTCAATGAGTGAAACACCAATAAATACACAATCTACTACAAATACATCAAATAGGTCGAGTAAGAAAAGAGCAAGGAGTGTGGATCCATTAGTAGCGGCAGTGAATGGGCTTGAGAATGTTATGAGTAGTGATAGCTCCAAAATAGAGCTATTATTATGTCCATAATATTGGCTAGAACCATGCTAAGTATTGATTAAAATGCCTTCTTGTAGGTGATTTCATGGTCGAGAGCTCGAGAAGTCCAAAGACACGTTTCGGGGCTTAAAGCGACGTTTTAGAGCTTCATAGATGCATCGGGAGTGAAAGGGCTTGAAGAATCAAAGAAATGGCAAAAATTGCCTTGGAAAGACAAGTTTTGGCCAACAAACCCGAGAGCATGCATGCATGAGCAGCAGCGTCGAGACGCTTGCTCGGCGCTAGCTCGACGCTGCAGCGTCTCGACGCCGCCCCGACTGCCTACCGAGGATGAGCGCGCCCCATCGTCGAGACGCTGTCCGAGCGTCTCGACGCCAGCGCGCGCGCGCCGTCAACTTAAGGGCACAGCGTCGAGACGCTTGCCTAGCGTTTCGACGCTCCGACGATAGAAAGCGTGAAAAC
The DNA here is from genome assembly GCA_028017165.1 of Herpetospermum pedunculosum. Classification (NCBI taxonomy): domain Eukaryota; kingdom Viridiplantae; phylum Streptophyta; class Magnoliopsida; order Cucurbitales; family Cucurbitaceae; genus Herpetospermum; species Herpetospermum pedunculosum. Next base: position 29,584,474 of record CM051527.1, on the reverse strand, counting down.
GCCCATTTTTTGCAAAACTTTCATTCTAACTTTTCTCCATCTTCTTCCTCTCGAGTCTACACCATTTTTGCGCCATTTTGAGCTCTTCTTCTCCTCTTCTTGTATGGTACTAAGCTCTTCCATGGGGGGTTTGATTTATTCATCCTCCATGGAAGGCTAAACAAGGTTAGTGTATAATTTTGAGTTTTGGGATTGTGAATATGGATGTTTGGGGAGATTTGCCCCTTTGTAAATGTTGAGCTAATTAGTGTATTTCTTGCATCTCTTGCTTGTTCTTCATCAAATCTAGCATGTGTAGCTTAGTTAGGTTGACTCCCTAACTCCTATGCATGATAGAGGGCTAAAGGTTGGGACGTATAATTGCCCAAATCGCTAGGTAGCACGGGCTTAAGCATGGCTAGGTAATTCAACCCAAAGTGACAGTTAAGAATCTGAATTAGTTAACGTTTTCATGTTAGGCTTAAGGTGAGAGAGAAATCGGGTTAGTCTTAGGATTAAACCGTCACAATGTTCCCGTTACTGGCTTATGGTCAATTTAGGGGTCGCGGCCTTGAATAGATTATTGGCCAAGAACAATTAGAATTGCACATATCTAATTATATCTTTGGGTCATTTGAGTTAGAAATTAGCCAAATAAATTGTGTGCATAAGCATGATTAGCTAATAAATTGTATCGATGAACCGAACGTCCATAGTAATCAATCCCATTACTCGAAGTTAAGCACGACCATTTAATTTTGCACTTGTCATTTAATTTTCCGTTAGCTTGCACGCTAGGAGCTCCCTTCCCCCAAACCCAATCACAATCACATTTTTTACATTCTTTTTACACATTTTTTTAGAATTAGCAAATTAGACTTAGTTGAATTAAATTTCTTAATTCCCTGTGGATCGACCCCGTTACCACTAAGCTGCAAATTGCTCGGTGCATTCGGGTTTATAAATTGTATTTTGGCAAGCCTCGACAGCTTGAAGTTGGAGCACCCTATTAAGTGTTCTACCAAAATTGGCGCCGTTGCCGGGGAATTAGATTTAATTTTGTTTGATTAAGTTTAATTCGTTAGTTTTTTTAAAAAAAAAAAAATTCTTTCCTTAGTTTGTACAGTTTAATTCTTTTGTATTATTTTACCCGTTTTTGCTTGAGTCTTTGAGCGCAGTCATTCTTTGAAAATTCAAAAGGAGCGCTGAAATGGAGGTCGGGGGTAATTATGAGCAACAAAGAACCTTGAGGGAGCTTGCATCATCTGAGCTAGGCCGGAACACATCGAGTATTATGTATCCGGTAGCTTCAGGTAATTTTGAACTTAAAGCTGGTCTGATTAACTTATTACCTTCTTTTTGTGGTAATACAGATGAGAATCCCGTCAGACACGTCAAGGCATTTTGGATGGTGTGTTCGTCATTTAGGACCGACGACATCACTGAAGATCAACTCCATCTTAGAGCTTTTCCTTTCACCTTAAAGGAAGAGGCGAGAGAGTGGATGTACTTCCTACCGACCGGGTCCATCACTTCTTGGGCAGAGCTACAAGGAGCATTTTATGCGAAATATTTTCCACCTCCCAAGGTGGCCTTCAGAAGAATGATTAATAGAATTGAGCAAGGAGAAAAAGAGACCGTTCTTGAGTGTTGGGAGAGATTTGGTCGGTTGTGTGAGGATTGTCCCAACCACTAAGTATCTGACCAACGCCTAATTCAGAATTTCTACGAAGGTCTCTTACCGCCAAACCGACAGTTAGTTGATGTCACCAGTGGAGGTTCGCTCATGGATAAGACACCTGCCGAAGCTAGAGTTTTAATTTCCAACTTGGCTAGAAGCTTGGAGCGGAGTGGAGACGGAAGCGAGGAGCAAGCTCGCCTGAGAAGGGATGTAGACGAGCTTAAGGCTCAGCTTTTTGAGGTAAGTAAAGTTGTTCTCGCTTTAAAGGATGATTTTCTAAAATCCCAATCTTCTGTTTCAGGTAGATCTGTTGAAGACATGTTTCAAACTCTCTTTACAATAACCTCGGACAAGCTCGATAACGTTGGAACTCAGATGCAAGATTTGGGTAAGAAAAGATCCCTTATGACCGAGAAAGTAAATAGGATGGAAAAGCAAAAAGCTGAAAGCGCGAGGGCCATCACCTTGAGAAGTGGGAAGCATCTTCCCACGAGTACCCCGCCGGTGGAAGTCGATTATGGCCACAGTGAGCCACATATAGAAAATCCCGAACCACAGTGGAAAGGGGTAAATTTCGATCTTACATGTACTAGAGTTTATGTGCCTAAGGCTCCTTTTCTTAGCAGGTTAGCAAGACCGCCAAAGGAGAACTACGAGGAGGAGTTTTTAAACACATTCAGGAAGGTAGAGATCAATATCCCTCTGTTGGATGCCCTAAAGGAAATTCCAAGGTACGCCAAGTTCTTAAAAAGACTATGCACCAACCAGAGGAAGACAAAGGAGAGTGAACGCGTCGTGGTAAGTAAGAACGTCTCAGCTTTGATCACAAAGAACTTACCGGTTAAATGCGACGATCCAGGTATGTTTTCTCTCCCTTGTAAGATAGGAGGCATGCATATTAGAAGAGCAATGCTGGATTTAGGAGCCTCCATTAGTGTTATGCCTTATTCCATTTATCAGAAACTGAAACTGAAAGAAATGCAGAAAACAAGAATAGTTATTCAACTTGCTGATAGATCTTCATGCATCCTTTAGGAGTAGTTGAAGATGTGTTAGTGCAGGTTAATGAATTAATTTTTCCTGTTGATTTTTATGTTCTAAAAATGGATGGAAATTCTTCCTCTTCGCCTGCTTCGATCTTATTAGGTAGGCCCTTTATGAAAACTTCTAAAACTAAGATAAATGTTGATAAGGGCATTTTATCTGTTGAGTATGGCGGAGAGGTTGATGAGATGCATTTGCCCATTGTAGAAGAGCATGATGAGGATGTATTCTCTCTTTGTCAAATAGATACATTTAAATCTTTAGCACCGAATGAATGCATGACTGTTGAGGATGGAGATGACCCATTATTTTTAACTGAACTTTTTGATGATCATGAGTTGCATGAACCATCCTTGACTGAATTTTGTGATTCATCTGTTTCTTCCTTGACAATTGTTGAGAATCCTGCTAAGCTACTTCCTTCCACTTTGCCTTGCACTATAGGAGATAAAATGATTAACCAAGCCATGCTAGATTTAGAGCCATCGATTAATGTTAAGTCACATGCTGTTTTTAATGAGCTTAAACTGAATGACTTGCATGAATCTGGTGATATTATGCAATTGGCTGATAAATCCTATGTGCACCCCTTGAAAAAGGCGGAGGACGTTTTGGGCAGAGTAACTGACCTGTACTTTCTTGCTGATCCTTATACTCTTAAACTGAAGGATAATCTCTCTCATGTTTTTGCATCAATTTTATGGGAACGACCTTTTATGAAACCTGCAAAAATTAAAATTGATGTTGTATGTGTGCAGAAGGCACGAGAGAAAGAATTGTTCGTGGATTTTTGCAGGAAGGATGAAATTAGGAAGATGGATGGGGCATCTTCTAAGTTCGATTATGGATGAGTGGATCAGAGAATACAGTCGAGCAATCGACTCTAAAAATTTGCGCTTCTCGGAGGCACCCGAGCTTGGACTGTAATTCTGTTATTTACTGCATTGTTTTTGTTTATATTAGCTTTTGAATTTGTTGTTTGTTTTCTTTTCTTAGGAGAAATGGTGGAATGGCCGACAATTCGAGTTTATATTGGAAGACGATGAGGCAGATCTCTACCCGTCGGCTCCACAAAATTCAGAGGAGGTTTTCTGTTCCCTTAGAATTTTGTTGTTTTTAATTGTTGAATGCATTGGGGACAATGCATGTCTTAAGGTGGGGGGTGAAGTTTGTTGAAAGAAAGAGATAAGACTTCTTAGTAGTTGTCGGGCTTATGTATACTCTGATTTTTAGATTAGAATCTGAATGCATGTTGTCCGATGAGAATGGTCTGTGATATGCTTGTGAACACTCCGTATTTTTATAATTAAAAAAAAAAAAAAATTGACAATGTATGCACATTTTGAGCCTATTTTAAATTTTTTTCTGCTATTTCCATACATTCACTGAGCACATAGCCCTCTTATTCTCAGTTTTGTAGGTCTAGAATGATTTTATTTGGTCTGAAACCTTGTTGTCACCCCGAAAGGTACCATTAGGGAGGCTTGATGTGTTAGAAGTAGTAATAATTCATTTGTTGTATAGCGAAGCTATTGCCTAAAAAAAAAAAGAGAAAGCATGAAAATAAAAACTCTAGAGTTGCTCCTCCTTCTTGTGTTGCCCATGTAACCAGGGGCGATCGTGTAACCCACGGTTGTCACTGCATGAAAGAGAAACTAATAGAAGTGAGCAATAGTCCTTAAAAACGTGAAACTGAATTTGGTTTGACGTGTTAGGCTCTATTGGAGAAAAAAAAGAGGTTGTTAAAAAGGAATAATGGGTACAAAGTACTCAAAGAAAAGAAAGAAAATATAGGCCTCATGTTTTGTTGCTTTTTCTATTGCTAAAAGCCATTAGACTGTTCTTATCGCCATAAGTAGGGGGAAAACGAGTTATAGGGCTGTATAAGGTTATTTCGGGCTTGCATGAGCTAGGTTGAGAGGTGCTACACACACACACGTAAGGGAATAGGAGTTAAAATTTTGGAATGTTTTCAACGTTTGCATGCATTTGATGGTTTTGAATTTATTTAAATACCTTGTTTCACAAGCATTGAGGTTAGAGTTTTCAACATGCAATTAATTCTTTGGAGATAATTTAGAGTATACCTTGTTCGAGGACTAGCAAGATTTAGGTTGGGGGTATTTTGATAACTCCAAAATAGAGCTATTATGATGTCCCTAATATTGGCTAGAACCATGCTAATTATTGATTAAAATGCCTTCTTGTAGGTGATTTCATGGTCGAGAGCTCGAGAAGTCCAAAGACACGTTTCGGGGCTTAAAGCGACGTTTTAGAGCTTCATAAATGCATCGGGAGTGAAAGAGCTTGAAGAATCAAAGAAATGGCAAAAATTGCCTTCGAAAAACAAGTTTTGGCCAACAAACCCGAGAGCATGCATGCATGAGCAGCAGCGTCGAGACGCTAGCTCGATGCCGCCCCGACTGCCTACCGAGGATGAGCGCGCCCCAGCGTCGAGCGCGCGCGCTCAACGCCCGTTCAACGCTGCCAGCGTCGAGACGCTGACCGAGCGTCTCAACGCCAGCCCGACGATTTTCCAGATTGACGCGCGACAGCGTCGAGACGCTGTCCGAGCGTCTCGACGCCAGCGCGCTTGCGCGGCCAACTTAAGGGCACAGCGTCGAGACGCTTGCCTAGCGTCTCGACGCTCCGACGATAGAAAGCTTGAAAACGCCCATTTTTTGCAAAACTTTCATTCTAACTTTTCTCCATCTTCTTCCTCTCGGGTCTACACCATTTTTGCGCCATTTTGAGCTCTTCTTCTCCTCTTCTTGTATGGTACTAAGCTCTTCCATTGGGGGTTTGATTTATTCATCCTCCATGGAAGGCTAAACAAGGTTAGTGTTTAATTTTGAGTTTTGGGATTGTGAAAATGGGTGTTTGGGGAGATTTGCTCCTTTGTAAATGTTGAGCTAATTAGTGTATTTCTTGCATCTCTTGCTTGTTCTTCATCAAATCTAGCATGTGTAGCTTAGTTAGGTTGACTCCTTTTGCGCGCTCAGTGTGTATGTAAAATGTAAATGCGAAGAGCGCTAAGATCATGCAAGCATACATGGTCTGCAGCAAGTGATAAGTATAATTTAATTCGTTTTCCCACAGAGATTAAGTTTAGTGACTAACGATTTGGTGTGTTAGATTAGATAAGGTCACTTAAATTGGGTGGATTTGAGGTTGATGTACCAAACTAACAAGGAATGTAAGAAAGATGCAAACATAAACGAAGCAAATAATGTGGTTTAAACTATTATGTAGAGCAAGAAGAATTGCAGAGCTAGCAATGTTCTAGCAATAAAATCGCAAAAGCAAAAGACTAGAAAAATGGCTAAGGCAAAAACAGAATTATAGAATTGCGGACTCAACAATTATCTAGCAATTAAGTTAACAACGATTTAAGGGTGAGATAAAGAAACAAGGTCGTCTTAAGACTCCTCTATAGGCAATTAACTACGATCATTCAGCAGTAGATTAACTTATCATGCATCAATTTAGCTTAGTCTCATGCATCTCTCGATTACATGCATTAGATCCTTTAGTTCACTCATATCCAAGAAGTGAGACATAAACACCTATTTATACAAGCAAGCTAATGAATTGTACTAGGAGAACGCCTATTCCTAGGTCGTTTTCTGGTTACCATAAAAGGCTAGCATGAATGGACGAATCTGAACTCTTACTCCTTCCGGAGGTTAGGAATTCTCTAGACAAAATGGATGGCCGGTCGAAATTGCCCATGGGATGAAGTGCACATACATTCAATGCATTCGAAGCTATCCTACATGCTGAATTCTCGTATTTCTAACCTATAGATTCATCTTTAGCAGACCTTTGTGTGATTAGTTACTCATGGTTGGTGGAGACTTAGAAAAAATGGATTGATTAAGCATGACTCAGAGAACTAAATGAAAGCGATAGAACAAAGATAACAAAGTGAATGACTTGGAAAGACTTAAATGATTACTTTCTAAATTAAGGTTCAAAACACAACGTGCGAAGGTATGAAAAGCAGTAAAGAACTGAGTGAATTGAAGAACGAATCGAAACAATGTAACAGAGGGAAACGAAAGACAGAAAGCAGTAAAGAAAGCTTTGTAAAAAAGGTGCACGGATCTCCTCGTCGCAAGCGCCTTGGATGAAGGAGAAGATTTGCTGATCTTGGGGATGCATTCGATCAGAAGAGAAGAAGGATCTTCTCATCTTCCTCTCGATTTATCGACGCCAAGGGCTGATTTCTTCGTTCCAACAAACGGGGTAAGGAAATTGTGTATGCAGATCTGCGTTGAGACGGGGAAATCCACGCTTTCGAGCTGTGTTTCCCCTTCACCCTTCACCTCCTTTTATAGCTTTTTGCAGGTACCTTCAGCCATGGAGAACCATCCATTCTAAACAACAATCCTCCACGTGGCAGCAGGGGAAAGCTTGGGCGGCTGAAATATCGTAACAAGAACGACTGACGGCTGGAAAAAGTCAGCAGCAGCAGCTTCGGCATTGCGGATTCCTTGCGGTGACCGCAATGTTTATTGCGGAGACAACAATGTTTAAGCAATTCTCCTGCAATGTACATTTCAACTCTTTTAGCATCATTTTCTATTCTTTTTCGTTCCTTTTCCAAATAAGTCCTATTTTAGCTTCTCTTCTTGAATTCTCACATTTAGGTACGTGTTAAGCTAAATTATAACAAAAACGCTCAAGAGTTTACATGATTTCTAGGTAAATAAGTCCCTAAATAATGTACTTTTGGAGAGGTAACAACTCCCTAACTCCTATGCATGATAGAAGGCTAAAGGTTGGGACGTATAATTGCCCAAATCGCTAGGTAGCACGGGCTTAAGCATGGCTAGGTATTTCAACCCAAAGTGACAGTTGGGAATCTAAATTAGTTAACGTATGTTAGGCTTAAGGCGAGAGAGAAATCGGGTTAGTCTTAGGATTAAACCGTCACAATGTTCCCGTTACTAGCTTATGGTCAATTTAGGGGTCGCGACCTTGAATAGATTATTGACCAAGAACAATTAGAATTGCACATATCTAATTATATCTTTGGTTCATTTGAGTTAGAAATTAGCCAAATGAATTGTGTGCATAAGCATGATTAGCTAATAAATTGTATCGATGAACCGAACGTCCATAGCAATCAATCCCATTACTCGAAGTTAAGCACGACCATTTAATTTTGCACTTGTCATTTAATTTTCCGTTAGCTTGCACGCTAGGAGCTCCCTTCCCCCAAACCAAATCACAATCACATTTTTTACATTCTTTTTACACATTTTTTTAGAATTAGCAAATTAGACTTAGTTGAATTAAATTTCTTAATTCCCTGTGGATCGACCCCGTTACCACTAAGCTGCAAATTGCTCGGTGCATTCGGGTTTATAAATTGTATTTTGGCAAGCCTCGACAGCTTGAAGTTGGAGCACCCTATTAAGTGTTCTACCAAAATTGGCGCCGTTGCCGGGGAATTAGATTTAATTTGGTTTGATTAAGTTTAATTCGTTAGTTTTAAAAAAAAAAAAAATTCTTTCCTTAGTTTGTACAGTTTAATTCTTTTGTATTATTTTACCCGTTTTTGTTTGAGTCTTTGAGCGCAGTCATTCTTTGAAAATTCAAAAGAAGCGCTGAAATGGAGGTCAGGGGTAATTATAAGCATCAAAGAACCTTGAGGGAGCTTGCATCATCTGAGCTAGGCCGGAACACATCGAGTATTATGTATCCGGTAGCTTCAGGTAATTTTGAACTTAAAGCTGGTCTGATTAACTTATTACCTTCTTTTTGTGGTAATACAGATGAGAATCCCGTCAGACACGTCAAGGCATTTCGGATGGTGTGTTCGTCATTTAGGACCGACGACATCACTGAAGATCAACTCCATCTTAGAGCTTTTCCTTTCACCTTAAAAGAAGAGGCGAGAGAGTGGATGTATTACCTACCAACCAGGTCCATCACTTCTTGGATTGATCTTTGGTGATAATCTTACCGGCTCGAACTCTCTGTCGAACAGTCAATCCATCCACATTTCTGATTTCACTAACTAATAAATTGCGTTGTTCCTCTCGTGTAGATTCTCATTCAGCTACCTGTCGATAAAACGAAGCAATTTCTTGAATATTTTCATTAACATTTGAAAGATGACTACTTGGTAGAACACTTAATGGGGTGCTCCAACTTCAAGCTGTCGAGGTTTGCCAAAATACACAGACCGTCCTCATCGGACAACATGCATTCAGATTCTAATCTAAAAATCAGAGTATACACATGCCCAACAACTACTAAGAAGTCTTTTCTCTTTCAACAAACTCCACCCCCCACCTTAAGACATACATTGTCCCCAATGCATTAAACAATCAAAACAATAAAATTCTAAGGGAACAGAAAACCTCCCCTGAATTTTATGGGGTCGCTTGACACTGGGGCGCGCCCATCTCCGGAAGATTGTCGGGGCGGCGTCGAGACGCTCGGCCAACGTCGAGCAAGCGTCTCGATGCTGCTGCTCATGCTTGCTTGCTCTCGGGTTGATGGCCAAAAATTGCCTTTTCATGGCAATTTTTGCCTAACTCTTCATGCTTCAAGCCCCTTCACTCCCGATGCATCCATGAAGCTCTAAAACGTCGCTTTAAGTCCCGAAACATGTCCTTAGACTCCTCGAGCTCTTGACCATGAGATCACCTACAAAAAGGCATTTTAATCACTAATTAACATGGTTCTAGCCAATATTAGGGACATAATAATAGCTCTATTTTAGAGCTATCACTTAGGCCTAAGCTTGAATGTTATACTTCTCATAGAAGAAAAATACAATAAAATGTTGGGTTCAAAGAACCAAAAATAAGAGTACAAAGTACTAAAAAGAAAAGAAAAAAAAATTGTTTTAGCCTCTTAATTTGTTGCTCTCTCTGATGTGAAAACCTATAGACTGTTCTTAAATTCTAGAAGTAGGGGAAAACGAGATGAAGTCTTTGTGCTTTTTTCTGAGCTTGCATGGTTTAGATAGGTTGGCTATCACACACACACGTAGGGGAGTAATAGTTAGTTTTTGATTTGTTCTTAATTAAGTGCATGCGCCCGATTGCTTTCTTGAGTATGTAAATGCCTTGATTCTTAAAGCATTTAGATTTGAATTAGAAGCATGCATGTATAGTTCTTATAGTTAAATTCAAAGTTTACCTTGCTCGAGGACTAGCAAGATTTAGGTTGAGGGTGTTTGATAGCTCTATTTTGGAGCTATATTTCACTCCCTAATTCTAGCTAATACCGTGTTTAAATATGTTAATTTACCTTGATTATAGATGATTCACGGTGAAGAGCTCGTGAAGTCCGTTAGACGTGTTTCGGGGCTAAGAAAGTCATTTTAAGGCTTCGGGAACGCTTCGAGAAATGAAGGAGCTCAAGAAGAGGAGAAATTGCCAAAAGGAAGCATCAAAGGTAATTTATTTTGCTCAAACCCGAGAGCAAGCGTTGAACGCTAGCGTCGAGACGCCGCTTGACACTGCCCAGCGTCGAGACGCTGTCCCGAAGAGTTGAGACACTCCGAAGAGGCGCGCGCTGGGATTTTATGTCTGTAGCGTCTCGACGCTACGACGGGTATAAAACCCATTTTTACTTATTTTAGGGCAAGTTTTATCATCTTCTACCTCTGTTCTCTCGATTTTTGGACGATTTTCCACCATTGGAGCTCACCTTGGAGCTCCATTCTTCTCCTTCTCAACTTGTATGAACACATTAGCTTCCATGGAAGCTTGGATTTCATCCAAGACCATGGTAGGCTAAGGTAAGTGAGGGATTTGGGGACTTTTTAGTACAGATTTGTTAGACTTTGTAATAATTTGAGATTTGTGCTTGATAATTTGTCTTGGTCTGAATGCATTGTTGTATTTACTTCTTCTTTGCTTAATTTAATGAGTATGCTTTAATGATGGGAGTGACGTTCTTGACTTCTAGCATGTTCTACAGTTATAGATTAGTGATGTGTTGGCCTCTCCTAGTCGCCTTTGTAACATGAAGAAGTAAAGTAAATCGAAGTATCAAATTAGAATTTCCTTGTGATTTATTGCTTTAGGGTTGTCGGGCGATCGTTATGCACTTTGATTTTCCAATTGAATCTTTGTCATAAGATACTAGTTACTGCTTTGATTAATTTAGAATTGATCACTCTGTATTAGTTAGTAGTAATGTGTATTAGTTAGAATTGACAACTCTAGCTAATTTTCATGTGGTCAGTTGCTTCAGGGTTGCCGGGCAACTATTTATGTACGCAATCTATTTATTACCATGCTTGTAGAGTTCAATGATAGTAATTACACTGTTTAGCAAATCCCGAATTCCCCAAATCCAGCACGTTCGTCTTGTTGATTTAATTTTTCGTTAGCATATATCTAGCTCTTTTTGCATGAACAAACCCCCCTTTTTGTTACTTTTAATTTGAACAAACTATAATTTAATCCAAATATTGATTTCATCTTGACACGCTCCCTGTGGATCGACTCCGTTGCCACTAGCTGCAAAGTTAAGTGTAATCGGACTTATAAATTTCATTTTGGCAAGCCTCGACAACTTGAGAATTTAGGGGCACACCTAGTTGTGTCCTCCACCAGTCTATAATTCTTTAGAGTCATTAGAGTCCTTTTAGGGCTGTTTTTTTCGAAGCAAGGAGTTCGTGTTTGAAGTTGGTAGAAGCGTTCAGGGGAGCAAGCTGGTCCAATGTGGTTCGAAGAGTTCGAAGGCGTTTGAAGACCTAATTTATTGGTTCAAGCTTGTAATATTTTAGTTATTTGCTTGCCCGATGCCAAAACCGTTCCACTTTAGTGTGTTTAATTATTTATGCATTGTGAATGTATGTTTTAATTAAAATCCCTTGTATGTGCATAAAGTATGCCATATAGATTTAAAATCCCACCATAGGAAGCATATTCCATGCATTGAAAGTATGTTATAAATGTTATGATGTATAGTATGCATGCTTAGTAGTTCATGAGAATTAATATAAGAGTTATATTAATTTATGAATTGGATGTTGTATGTTTTAATGTATAATTGATATAAGTGTTATATTAATTATGAAATTAAACATACAACATAGTTGCCTTAGTAGAATATAATGGTTATATTCATGCTTAGGAAGCATGTTATAGGATGTTTTTATTTTAAAGCGTTGTAAAATGAGATAGATATTTAAAATCTATAACAAAGATAAATGCATGCTCACTAAGGGTTAACGAATTCCAATGCGATTAGGATTTTGGATCCGATCCGTTTTAATAGTTAAAATAGGTCGACATCTTGTAAAGCTAAGGTTACAAGAGAACTCACCCGGTGAGATCCTGTCTAAAGGCTGAGAGTATTTAAGCTGACGGTATACGGAACATCTCCTACCTGAGGATTGAATCGGTACTTCAGTTAAGTTAACCTGGCTTTATGAGCATGCACGAGTGTGGTGAGAGGTTTTAAAGCGTTTAACACCTAGACATCATAAGTAAAAATCTGTTTTACCTAGACTTAGGTTATATTGTCTTAGCCAGAATATTGCCTAAGTAAAAGTATACCCAAACCGTCTAAAATACTTAGTGGGAGTTGAAAAGGTATATATGATATATCAATTTCCTCTTACGCTCTTCGCGAAGTTCACACAGTGATATTTATGCTCGGCCTCGTGATGTCAATAGGGCATCCCCATTCGGATGGTATTTGCATAAATCAAGAGCAAAGTGAATGGAGAAAGTATTTATAGTAAATGGGAGAAGGAAGTATGTCAATACATCCTACGATCTCCTCCATTAGGTTGAACCGTGAGATTTCCATGTTCCGCCTGCAGGTTGCCCATAGTAGCACCATCCATTCGGAGGGTCGTTTCATGGGAGTCGGAACAACTCAAACTCCAGAAATGGATAGGGTCTCCTAGGTCCATTCCCAACATTGACTTTTCCATTCGGTAGCATTGTTGGGGCCGACCTCTGAGGTCTGAAAATGGCGGGTCACACTTACAAGGTTTACTAAGTTGTTAGTAAATTCTTGACCAAAGTAGCGATAACTAAGGTACTATAGGAATATGAGTTATTCTGGTGTTAGTATTTACTCAATAATATCTTGGTTCAGTGAAGGAGTGATTGACTGCCCCTCGGTAGCTGTTGCTCTGACTCACTGAAATATCATTGCAAATTAATAATGAGTTTATGGGTACATTATTACTTTTTGCTAAATCTTGATTGGATATATGAAATGGGTTAAAATCAATTCACTAATAGAATTTATTCCTTTTCAACATGTCGAGCTCTTACATTCAACTACTAGCTTCCGACAAACTAAACAGCGATAACTACGCAACCTGGAAATCGAACTTGAATACGATTCTTGTTATCGATGATCTAAGGTTCGTCTTAACGGAGGAATGCCCTCCCCCTCCCAGCTCGTCTGCAACTCAAATTGTTCGAGATGCATTTGATAGGTGGACTAGGGTTAATGATGAAGCCCAGGTCTACATCTTGGCCATCATATCCGATGTGTTAGCTAAAAAGCATGAGGTGATGATCTCCGCTAAGGAGATCATGGATTCATTACAGGCGATGTTCGGACAACCGTCCTCATCGGTCTGTCATGATACCCGCTTGGAGAGGAAAGTTGAGAAGGAAAAACAAAGTAAATATGATTTACTCGTTGTTGAAACATGTTTAGTGGAACATGATAGTTCCGCCTGGATACTAGATTCAGGAGCCACTAACCATGTGTGTTCTTCTTTCCAGGAAACTAGTTCCTGGCAGTTCTTGCTAAAGGTGAGATAACTCTCAGGGTTGGAACAGGAGAGGTTGTCTCGGCCAAAGCAATGGGAGCAATGAAGTTGTTGCTTAGAGATAGGTTCATTTTACTAGAAAATGTACTCTTGGTTCCTAGTTTTAAAAGCAACCATGTATCTATCTCTTGTTTGCTTGAACATATGTATAAAGTATCTTTTGAATTAAATGAAGTGTTCCTTAGCAAAAGAGGTGTACAAATATGTTCTGCAAAACTTGAAAACAACTTATACGTGTTAAGACCAACAGAGCCAAAAGCTATTTTGAACACCGAGATGTTTAAAACAGCTGAGACTCAAAATAAAAGGCAGAAGTTTTCTCCAAGTACCTATCTTTGACACTTGAGACTAGGCCAAATTAATCTCAACAGGATTGGAAGATTGGTTAAGAGTGGTCTCCTAAATCAGTTAGAGGACAACTCTTTACCACCATGCGAGTCATGTCTTGAGGGAAAAATGACCAAACGATCTTTTTCTGAAAAATGTTATAGGGCCAAAGAACCCTTGGAACTCGTGCATTTGGACCTTTGTGGTCCTATGAATGTCAAATCACGAAGAGGGTATGAATACTTCATCAGTTTCATTGATGATTATTCAAGGTATGACTATCTTTACCTAATGCATCATAAGTTCGAATCCCTTGAAAAGTTCAAGGAGTATAAGGCAGAGGTTGAAAAAACATTAGGTAAGATGATTAGAACACTTCGATCAGATCGAGGTGGAGAGTATATGGATTTAAGATTTCAGAACTTTATGATAGAACATGGAATAATATCTCAACTCTCACCACCCGGTACACAACAAAAGAACTGTGTATCCGATAAGTGAAATAAAACCCTGTTAGACATGGTTGTTCGATCTATGATGAGTTATGCTCAGCTGCCTAGTTCGTTTTGGGGATATGCAGTAGAGGTTGTTGCATATATTTTGAACATGGTTCCCTCTAAGAGTGTTTCAGAAACACCTTATGAGCTATGGAAATGGCGTAGAGGGAGTTTACGTCACTTCAAGATTTGGAGGTGTCTGACACATGTGTTGGCGCCCAATCCAAAGAAATTGGAACGGCGTTTGAAATTATGCCTATTCGTAGGATATCTTAAGGAAACGAAAGGTGGTCTATTTTACGATTCTTAAGAGGACAATGTGCTTGTGTCGACAAACACCACATTCTTAGGGGAAGACCACATAAGAGATCATCAGCCTACAAGTAGAATTGTTTTGAGCGAACGTTCCGGGGAAGCTACAGATAAATCAACAAGAGTTGTTGATCGGGATGGTTCTTCTTACGAGTTGAGAATGCCCCGACGTAATGGGAGGGATGTTAGACAACCCGACCGTTACATGGGTTTGACAGAAACTCAGGTCATCATACCTGATGATAGCGTTGAGGATTCATTGACCTATAAACAGACAATGAATGACATAGATAAGGACCAATGGCTTAAAGTCATGAACCTCGAAATGGAGTCAATGTACTTCAATTCGGTTTGGGATCTTGTAGACCAACCAAATGGTGAAAGACCTATCGGTTGCAAGTGGATCTACAACAGAAAATGAGACCAAGCCGGTAAGGTGCAAACCTTTAAGGCTCGACTTGTGCCAAAGGATTATACCCAGAGGGAAGAGGTGCACTATGAAGAAATTTTTTCCCTTGTTGTCATGCTTAAGTCGATTAGAATACTCTTGTCCATTGCCACCTTTTATGATTATGAAATTTGGCAAATGGATGTTAAGACCGCCTTTCTGAATGGAAATCTTGAAGAGAGTATCTATATGGCTCAACCAGAGAGGTTCATAGTTCAAGGTCAAGAGCAAAAAGTTTGCAAGCTTAATTGATCCATTTATGGATCAAAGCTAGCATCTAGATCCTAGAATATAAGATTTGATATTGCGATCAAATCTTATGGCTTTGAACAAAATATTGACGAACCTTGTGTCTATAAGAAAATAATCAATATTGTTGTAGCTTTCTTAGTCTTGTACCCAGACGATATCCTACTCATTGGGAATGATGTAGGATTCCTGACTGACTGTTACCTCTCCAAAAGTGCATTATTTAGGGCTATATTTACCTTTAAAGCATGTACATTCTTGAGTGTTTTTGTTAGAAGATAGCTTAATGTGTGCATAAATGTGAGAATTTGAGAAATGATGTTAAAATAGGACTTATTTGGAAAAGGAACGAAAAAGGATCTAAAATGATGTAAAAAGAGCTAAAATGTACATTGCAGGAAACATTGCGGAAACATTGCTGAAACCGCAATAGAGCATTGCGGCCCTCGCAAGGAACTCGCAATGCCAGTCTTCTTCTGCTGAACTTTTCCAGCCATCAGTCGTCATTGTTGCGATCTTCCAGCCGCCTAAGCTTTCCACTACTGCCACATGGAAGATTGTTGTTCAGAATAGATGGATATCCGCGGCTGAAGGTACCTGCAGAAGCTATAAAAAGAGACAGATGATGAAGGGAAAGGTACACTCAGAAGCGTGGAGATCCCAGTTGCAAAGCAATCTGCAGACGAAATTCCATCTCCCGTTTGTTGGATCGAAGAAATCAGCCCTTGGCGTCGATAATTCGAGAGGAAGAAGAGAAGATCCTTCTTCTCTTCTGATTGAATTCATCCCCAAGATCAGCTAATCTTCCCCTTCATCCGAGGCGTTTAGCAACGTGGAGGATCCAAGCACTTTACAACTTTCTTTACTCTTTCCTTTCTACTGATTCCATTTGCGACATTGTTCTGATTCATTCTCCAATACACTTGACCTTTACTGTTTTCATATCATTGCACGCCGTTCTTATGAAGTGTCTGAACCTTATTTTTAGAGAGTAATCAATTAAGTTTTGTTGAGTCCTTCATTTTGTTATTTCTTGTTCAAGTGCTTTTACTGAATTCTCTAAATCATGCTCAATCAATCCATCTCTTATAGTTCTTCGAAAACCATGAGTAACTAATCTAAGAAAGGTCTACTAAAGATGAATCTATAGGCTAGAAATACGAGAGTCCAGCATGTAGAGCAGCATGATTGCATTGAATGTATATGAGCTTCAGCCCATGGGCAATTTCGACCGGCCATCCATTTTGTCTAAAGAATTCCTAACCTCCGGAAGGAGTAAGAGTTCAGAGTCATCCATTCATGCTAGCCTTTTATGGTAACCAGAAAATGACCTAGGAATAGGCGTTCTCCTAACACGTTTGTTAGCTTGCTTGTATAAATAGGTTTTTATGTCTTACTTGGATATGAGTGAACTAAAGATCTAATGCATGTAATCGAGAGATGCATGAGATTTAGCTAAAACGATGCATGATATGTTAATCTACTGCTGAATGATCGTAGTTAAGTGCCTATAGAGGAGTCTTAAGTCGACCTTGCTGCCTTACTTTGCATTTAGAATCGTTGCTAATTTATTGCTAGATTATTGCGAGAACCGCAATAAAACATTTCTGCTTTTTGTCTTAGTGTTTTCATTAGCTTCTAATCCTTGTGATTTTATTGCGAAAACATTGCGAGATCCGCAATTCTTCTTCTCCACATTATAGCTTTATCACTTCTCTTGCTTTACATTATCAATTGCTTCCTTCTTGCTTCTTTATTATTTAAGTACAACAACCCCAAATCTACCCAATTTAAGTTACCTTATCTAATTTAGCACCTCAACTCGTTAGTAACTAAACTCAATCTCTGTGGGAAAACGAATTAAAAAATACTTATCACTTGCTGCAGACCATGTATGCTTGCTGTTGCGTGATTTAATGCGTACCGCAAGTGTACGGGTCAAGTTTTAATATAGTGATTTAAGTAAAGAGTATCGTCCACAGGATTGGTTTTCTAGATCAATTGAGTATCGTAGGTACTAACCACAAATTCTATTTAGATTAAAAAAAAACTTTGAAGTGAGTGAAAAATAAATGACTGAAAAGTAATGGGAAACCTTTAGGAGACAAAACCTAGGGAATTGATTTCACCGAATAGATTCATGCTTAATTAATCTATTAAACTAAAAATAGTCATGCATACAATTATAAGCCAAGAAGTACAAAACTCATAAAAGACTCGCCAGAGCTCTATTAATTCTCTTTCCTTAATATAAAACCAACATGTCTGTCTAGTTTTAATAGAAAAGAAAGGCATTAAGCAACTTCTATTATCGGCCTCTAAGAGAATTCTTCATTTCCATGCAAGAATTTACTAGTAGTCAAGTGTTTGAGTTCTACTCTAAACTCTACTCTTCCAAGCTAGAATTAAAGCAATCAACAATTTATACTTTGGCCAAAAGATAAAAGCATTAAGCAAACAAACACAAGAACAATTGTTGCAATATGAAGAACATTAGATTAATCAAACATGAAAACTAAAACAATTACATCAATCCCCTAAGTAAAAGTCTAGCTACTCATAATCACTAAAATCATGCTTAGACAATGTTTAGAATCCATAAAATAAACAATAAAATCAAAGGTAAAAGAAGAAAAACTCTTGTCGCGTGTCAAGCCTCGTTCCCGATGTGATCTGCACGTTCCCGAGCCTCCAAATCTCTTCTTCGGCTCCCTAGAGTCTCCCTTTAGCCTTCTCAAACAATGTATTTTCGAATTTAGGAATAACTCTCCCAATTGGCTCCCCCTTTGAATGAAGACAACATGCCTTTTTATAATAGACTACTCTTCCCAATCTAATAAGGAATTCATATTTTAATTAGATTAGGAATCTAACCAATTTAGGAATTCCAAATTAAATTAGGAATATCTTTTCTATTCAAACATGCCCAAAATAAGATCAAATAGGATAAAACCGGATAAAATTTATGATAGGATAAAATTGGATAAGATATGATAAAATCCATATCTAATCCTTGGATTTTTAACTTGATTCTCTTTTTCTCTTCACATAAATCTTCTAAATTATCAGTTTTGCTCCAAATGCTCGACATCTATAAAATAAGAGAATATCAACGTGAAAACAATCATTTAAGCCTCAAAACTAGCATAAAATAGGTCCTAAAGATAGCTCACTTTGTGTTCTATCAAATACCCCCAAACTTAAGCTTTTGCTAGTCCCCGAGCAAAATAAAACTAACCATTAAATGAAACAATGATGCATGCTCGTGACTCGAACCCCAGTGTTCTTAAGACAAATAAACCACAAAAGAAGGCATATTAAACCACGACCTATCAACAATAAATTTTAAAAATCAAAACATTTTATCTTTTGCATGTGTGCTCACTTTTCTTCCCTTAATATCTATGAATACCAATAAAACTAAACATACATCAATAACTTGAGTCATAGTGACAATCAAGAGATTAGGCAACCATAGATTTCAATTTTATAACAAAAAACTCAAGCATCTCATAAAATTACTAAAATCGAATGCACAAGACTTGATACCCTCACATAGAATCACTCAAATCACTCAACTGTTTAGGGCATATGAAAGATAAACGCTCAAACCAAAACATAAGAGGCATTTACCATAAGCTTGCTAATATATCACATCTTCATCATCGATGAATTAGATTGAATGTAAAACTTCAAGGGTCTTGCTTTGGATGTAATTGGGCTTAGGTAAGGGTGGATGGATGAACATTTTAAGCTACTAGGTTGGGAAGAATTATAAGAGTGTATCACATGAAATTTTCTTTTCTTTTTCTTTTTTCAATTTTTCAATTTTTCTTTTTCTATTTTCTTCTTATCTTTTCTTTTTCTCTTTTCTTTTGTCTCTAAAAGAAGCTAATGGAATGACTGCTTCCTTTTGAATATTCTATTAACACCATTCAACTTTCTCCTTTGGATGGATTGACACATCCCGTGGTAAGCACTTATAAACCTTCCATTAAAGGTTCACGGGGGAAGACGAGTTGATGGGCCTCTTCTTTGTTCGGTTTCTTGGTCGTGCTTGGGGGGCGGGCTGCTTGCTTGCTTATGTTGGATGACCAGCTTGGCCCCTTTTTCTCAGCATCTGCTTGTCCTCTCTGGTTTTGCTTGGTGCCCCTTGACCCTGTCTGGAGTCGCTCTTTCGCTCGTGCCGGCTGGGGGATGGATGGCCTGGGGTGTTTTGTGGGCGGATGAGGAGTCATGGTTCGCTGATGAGGTGCCATGCTTTGTTCGTGCTCTGTCTTTGTTTCCTCTTGCTTCAGCTGGTTCTTTTGCTTTTTGTGTGGTGTTTCGTTTTTCTGCTTTTGGTTTTCTCTGGCTCCTTCCCGCCTGTGGGTTGGATGCTAGGGTCTGTTGTTGTTTGGTTTCTTTGTTGATTTCCCTCGGGCTGTGAGGTTTCCGTTGGGTTGTTTTGGATTTGTTGTCATACATTGGTTCTCCCAGTGTTTGTTCTCTTGTTTGTTGTGCCCTTTGGCCTCGGGCTTTGAGGTCTTTTTGCTTATATATAATCACCTTTGCAAAAAAAGAAAGGAAAACAACAAGAGAATGGGTATAAGGCTCGTTATGTCATAATTTTCCAATAAAAAGGTCTAAGGCTCAAAATTTGGCTTTCTAAGGATTATACCAAGGTAGGCTATTTAAGAAAGCTAAAAGTGGTTTTACCTAAACGCCCTTTGTGAAGTTAAACATTCAAGTCAAATTCAGAGATTCCAGACATGCATAACAAAGCAAGTTCTAGAAATATCAATCATGCATGACAATCACTCAATTTAAGAAGAATAGAACACTGTGTTAAGGAGGTGCTTATTGGCTCAAAAACTCACAGAAAAGCATGGTATTTTGGTATCAAATCTTATGCATTCTTCATTTAGCAACAAAAAACGAGACACCATCATAAAACTTTTCAAAGAAAAATCTAATCATGATTATCTCTTTTATGCATTAAAACTCAAACTAAAGATGCATCCTTAGCTTACAAAGTACTCAAACATATCAAATGGGACTAAAAAAATAAAAAATTCTCCGTTAACCGACATGGTCTCATAGTCCAACTAAAATAGAATATCAAACTTTAGAACACTTCCTAGATTGTCCTAATCACGAGCGATGCAACAAAGATTCAACCATGAAGATCATGCTAAAAAAAACATATGAAATTCACCTAAAACATGCATAACATGCATAGTTCCACCCCCAAACTTAAAACATACATTGTCCTCAATGTATAATCAATATGCAAAAGGACAATAAAAATAGATAGGGGACATCGAAACTGCCCTGAAATGCGAGTGAATCCTCTATTTTATGAGATGGGGAGGAAGACTTTGGTGATCAAGCTCCTACATGAAAAGCAAAGGGATATAGGGACAACAACACGCCACAAAAGATTTAAACAAAAGAAAACAAATAAAACAAATAAAACAAACTAAAAACTCAAAAATAAACTTGGGTTGCCTCCCAAGAAGCGCTTTATTTAACGTCTTAGCTAGACGGGAGGAATATTTATGCATCAAGGTACATAAAACTCCTCTATTTTCTTCGGTCCCTTCTTGTTTGAATCAATGTAACCTACTAAGTCTAGTAAACTAACTTGTTTCTCATGGGCACCTGAAAAATAAATATTTTTGTTATTTTTATTAAATGAATAAAAAAAATTAGAAGACGGAAAATCAAAATCAAGGAAATAAGACTCATGAGAATAAGGAAAAGAAAGTCCAGCATTAAAAGAATTTTCTGCAAATAAAGTAAGGTGAGGTTTTTCAGCCTCATACTCTATCACCTGAATTTCTTTTTCCACATTAGACTCACTTTCTTTCTTTATCTCATAAACTTGATCCTGGTATTGCTCACAATTTCTCAATTCATCCCCACTATCAGTGTCTATGGCTTCACAATGTTTTCTACTATCAACCTTAGTGGCATCAAAATAATTTTGCTCTAGTAAAGTTTTAACTGTACCAACCATTTGACTAAGTTGCACATTTATACGATTTAAAGCAACCTCATTTTCTTCTACCTTAACCTTGAATTTTGTATTATCGACTTCAATGACATCCAAATAGTTTTGCTCTAGTAAGACTTTAACTGTATCAACCATTTGACTAAGTTGTACATTTATACGATTTAGAGCAACCTCATTTTCTTCAACTTTAACCTTTAATTGATCCAACCTCTCTAATTCAATAGTACAAAGCCTTTTAATCTTTGATTCTAAAATATATTCTTGCACTAAAGTTTCAAGGGAAGATTTTTCCTCAATTTGGTTGGGACATAAATTGTTTTGGTTATGAATGCCCTCATCATTACCATAAAAATAATTTCCATAACTCATAGATTCAGAATAGTAATGATTAGGCATTTGATATCCTAGAAAGCCATTGGAAACATTATAATTCACATGGTCATAAGTGTAGTTCAATGGGTAGGAATTGAAGGATGGTGTTGGTTCTTGGGTATGTTGATACTCCCTATAAGGCCACCCATAATTATTAAAAGCCATAAAATAATTAAATAATTAAAATCCGACTTCCAATAAATGTAAACATCAATCAACAAAATATATAGCCAGGATAAAGAGAAAAAACTAAAATAAAAACAATAAAATAACAAAAAAAATAGTAAAAATAAAATAAAAAATAAAGTTCTAAAGTAAGATCAAGTGAGTTCTCTACAATATCAATTGATCTAATTATGCCAATCCCCGGCAACGGCGCCAAAAACTTGTTGCGTGATTTAATGCGTACCGCAAGTGTACGGGTCAAGTTTTAATATAGTGATTTAAGTAAAGAGTATCGTCCACAGGATTGGTTTTCTAGATCAATTGAGTACCGTAGGTACTAACCACAAATTCTATTTAGATTAAAAAAAAACTTTGAAGTGAGTGAAAAATAAATGACTGAAAAGTAATGGGAAACCTTTAGGAGAGAAAACCTAGGGAATTGATTTCACCGAATAGATTCATGCTTAATTAATCTATTAAACTAAAAATAGTCATGCATACAATTATAAGCCAAGAAGTACAAAACTCATAAAAGACTCGCCATAGCTCTATTAATTCTCTTTCCTTAATATAAAACCAACATGTCTGTCTAGTTTTAATAGAAAAGAAAGGCATTAAGCAACTTCTATTATTGGCCTCTAAGAGAATTCTTCATTTCCATGCAAGAATTTACTAGTAGTCAAGTGTTTGAGTTCTACTCTAAACTCTACTCTTCCAAGCTAGAATTAAAGCAATCAACAATTTATACTTTGGCCAAAAGATAAAAGCATTAAGCAAACAAACACAAGAACAATTGTTGCAATATGAAGAACATTAGATTAATCAAACATGAAAACTAAAACGATTACATCAATCCCCTAAGTAAAAGTCTAGCTACTCATAATCACTAAAATCATGCTTAGACAATGTTTAGAATCCATAAAATAAACAATAAAATCAAAGGTAAAAGAAGAAAAACTCTTGTCGCGTGTCAAGCCTCGTTCCCGATGTGATCTGCACGTTCCCGAGCCTCCAAATCTCTTCTTCGGCTCCCTAGAGTCTCCCTTTAGCCTTCTCAAACAATGTATTTTCGAATTTAGGAATAACTCTCCCAATTGGCTCCCCCTTTGAATGAAGACAACATGCCTTTTTATAATAGACTACTCTTCCCAATCTAATAAGGAATTCATATTTTAATTAGATTAGGAATCTAACCAATTTAGGAATTCCAAATTAAATTAGGAATATCTTTTCTATTCAAACATGCCCAAAATAAGATCAAATAGGATAAAACCGGATAAAATTTATGATAGGATAAAATTGGATAAGATATGATAAAATCCATATCTAATCCTTGGATTTTTAACTTGATTCTCTTTTTCTCTTCACATAAATCTTCTAAATTATCAGTTTTGCTCCAAATGCTCGACATCTATAAAATAAGAGAATATCAACGTGAAAACAATCATTTAAGCCTCAAAACTAGCATAAAATAGGTCCTAAAGATAGCTCACTTTGTGTTCTATCACTTGCATGATCTGAGTGCTCTTCGCATTTACATTTTACATACACACTGAGCACGCAACAAGTTTTTGGCGCCGCTGCCGGAGATTTTGTTTAGTAAACACGAGTTTTGTTATTTTAGAAGAGCTTAATTTAGTGGAGCTAATCTTTTGCATTTATTTTACGGGTACCAACAAGCTGGTTTATGAATGAGTTTCCCAATCACAATCTAGAATTTGATCCTGAACCCGAAAGGACTTTAAGGGCCATAAACAAAATTAAGAAACGCCTTTTTAAACAGCCAAAACAACCTGTAATTCAGCACATTGCGGACCACGCAGAGTCATCGCAATCTCAACAAGCTGAGATGGATCGAGCAGGAGAAGCACCAAACCGAGCACCTATCATTCGCAACCCCATTGAAATTGTGAATGATAAGGATAATGCCATTCTATCATACCTTGTACCAATGCCTGAGGAGCTTAATCCGAGCATCATACGCCCTGAGATTACAGCTCACTCATTCGAATTAAAACCCGTCATGTTTCAAATGCTGTCCAGAGTTGGACAATTCTTTGGAGTGGAGAACGAAGATCCCCACAACCACTTGAGAAACTTCCTGGGAGTAAGTGACACCTTTGTCATCCCAGGAGTGTCTCAAGAAGCCTTGAGACTTTTTCTTTTTCCATATTCATTAAGAGACAAGGCCAAGACGTGACTGAACTCTTTCCCCTCTGGTTCAATTGTCAATTGGACAGACCTAGCAGAGAAGTTCCTAGTAAAATACTTCCCTCCAGATAGGAACTCTAACTTTCATGATGATATTATCAAATTCAAGCAAGCCGAAAACGAATCCTTACATGAAGCTTGGACCAGATTTAAAGATCTGTTACTCAAATGTCCACACCATGGCATTCCATGGTGTATTCAAATTGAAGTGTTCTTCAAAGAATGCAACCCCAGCACGAGGCAAGTGTTGAATTCCTCAGCTGGAGGATCGATGCTATCCAAGAGCTATAACGAAGCCTATGAGATTTTGGAGAAAATCTCAACATCACATTGTAGATGGTCAGACGATCATGTGGAGCTAAACAGAAGGAAGGCTCAAGACATGGATGCACTCAGTGCAATGAGCAGCCAAATCAATGCTCTGACCAACCTAGTGAAGCAAATGGCTCAAACCAATATTCAACAAAGTGTCAACACCGCGGCAGCTGTTTCAACAAGCACATTAGTAGCCAACCAAGGTGAGGCACTAGTCTGTGGATTCTGTGGGAAAGGGCATATGTATGATTTTTGCCCTGGTAATCCATTCTCGGTGTGTTATGTTGGAAGTCAACAACAACCAAGGAACAACCCCTACTCAAACACATATAACCCTGGTTGGAGACACCACCCAAATCTCTCTTGGGGTGGACAACAAAACACAAACCAAATGCAAAATCAACCAAGACAGAGTGGACCATCTGGTTTCACTCAACAAACTAGTCAACCCCCATATCAAAAACAATACAACCAACCAATGGGAACATCAGTGGAGAACTTGCTGAAGGAGTACATAGCAAAGAATGATGCAACTCTGCAGAGTCAGCAAGCAACACTGAGAAGCTTAGAGAACCAAATAGGGCAGTTGGCAAACGAGCTGAAGAATAGGCCCCAAGGCAGATTGCCTGCAGACACTGAAACCACAAGAAGGGATGGTAAGAAGCAAGTTCAAGCAATTGAACTTCGAAGAGGAAGGCCATTGGTGATCAACAACAGAGAAACACCAAAGATAGTAGAGAATGAAGAGTCTAGTGCTCCACTGGATTCTCTGCCCAACCTTGATCAAATACAACCAAATACAACGAGGGTGAGGCTGGAACCTATCATTGAGGAACCAGAAGAAATTCCTAGGCCTCCCCTTGTCATTAGGCAACCTTACTTGCCTACATATGTGCCACCACCTCCATTCCCTAGACGACTCAAGAAGAAGCAAGAGCAGGAAGCTCATTTCCACAAATTCTTGGAAATCTTGAAACAAGTGCATGTTAATATTCCATTCGTGGAAGTTTTGCAATCTATGCCCTCATATGTAAAATTCTTAAAAGATATTATTACTAACAAAAAAGTTATTGGTGAGTTTGAAACAGTAAATTTCACTAAGGAGTGCAGTGCCATACTCCAAAATAAGTTGCCAAAGAAGGAGAAGGATCCTGGTTCCTTCACCTTGCTAGTAGAATTGGGAGGCAAGCATGTGGGCAGAGCCTTGTGTGATATGGGAGCCAACATCAATCTCATGCCCTTGTCACTATTCCAACAACTTGGGATAGGGGAAACACGACCAACAACAACCACCTTGCAACTTGCAGATAGATCCATCGCATACCCTGAAGGTAAGATTGAGGATATACTTGTCAAGGTTGACAAATTTATTTTTCTTGCAGACTTTATAATCTTGGACTACGATGCAGATAAAGAGGTACCAATCCTATTGAGCAGACTGTTCTTAGCCACAGGTAGGGCTCTGATTGATGTCCAAAAAGGTGAGCTCACCATGAGAGTTCATGATGAAGAGGTTAAGTTCAGTGTGTTTAAAGCTTTAAGGTACCCCTCTGATCTTGAATCCTGTGCAACTATAGATATAGTAGACTCATTAATGGAAGAAGAACTTGAGCATGAATTGTTAATTAAGCATGCTACTAATTATGCACAAGTAGATGTAAATGATTTAAATGTTTCTGAATTGATGGATGTATCTGTGGACAACCCTCAGCATGTATGCATGACCAATGAATTGTCTGAAAGAGCCACAACTCCTTTGATGCCATCAATTGAACAACCACCTTTACTAGAAGTGAAACCATTGCCTGAACACCTTAAATATGCATATCTAGGAGAGAGAGATACCTTGCCTGTTATTATTTCGTCCAAACTAAATAAACAGCATGAAATTGCGTTAATATTGCTGCTCAAGCAACATAAAAAAGCTATTGCCTGGACGATTGCTGACATTAGGGGTATAAGTCCTTCCTACTGCATGCATAAAATATTGTTGGAAGAGGAACATACACCTAGAGTAGATCACCAACGTAGGTTGAACCCCTCCATGAAGGAGGTAGTTAAAAAAGAAATCATTAAATGGTTAGATGCTGGAGTAATCTTCCCAATAGCCAATAGTCAATGGGTCAGTCCTATTCAATGTGTACCTAAGAAGGGTGGTATGATTGTAGTAGTTAATGAAAATAACGAACTAATACCAACTAGAACTGTTAGAGGATGGAGAGTATGTATGGATTATAGAAAACTTAATAAAGAAACAAAAAAAGACCATTTTCCTTTACCCTTTATAGACCAAATGCTAGATAGAATAGTTGGCCGAGCCTTTTACTGCTTTTTAGATGGTTACTCAGGATATAACCAAATCACCATAGACCCTGAGGATCAAGAGAAAACAACATTTACATGTCCCTTTGGAACATTTTCTTTTCGTAGAATATCATTTGGCCTATGCAATGCACCAACAACGTTCCAAAGATGTATGTTGGCTATCTTCTCTGACCTAGATGAGTCCATAATAGAAATATTTATGGATGACTTCTCAGTCTTTGGTGACTTCTTTAACCACTGCCTAGAAAATCTAGGACAAGTCCTAACTAGGTGTGAAGAAACCAACCTAGTCTTAAATTGGGAAAAATGCCACTTTATGGTGGAAGAAGGAATAATATTAGGACATAGAGTGTCCAAAGCAGGAGTAGAGGTCGATAGGGCCAAAATATAAATCATTGAGAAGTTAGTAGAACCTAAAAATGTCAAAGGTATAAGAAGTTTCTTAGGTCATGCAGGATTTTATAGGAGATTTATAAAAGACTTTTCAAAAATCTCTAAACCCCTGTGTGAGCTTCTAGAGCTGAATAGAACTTTTATCTTCTCAAATGAATGTCTAATCGCATGGAAAAGACTTAAGGATGCCTTAGTCAAAGCACCAATTATAGTAGGCCCAAATTGGGATTTGCCTTTTGAACTAATGTGTGATGCTAGTGACTATGCAATTGGGGCTATGCTGGGGCAAAAGAGAGATAAACTAACACACCCTGTATATTATGCAAGTAAAACTTTAAATGAAGCACAATGTAACTACACTACTACAGAGAAAGAGATGTTAGCGGTAGTGTTTGCATGTGAAAAATTTAGGCCTTACATTGTAGGAAATAAAACGATTGTTTATACCGATCACTCTGCAATAAAATATTTAATGAGGAAGGCTGATGCTAAGCCTCGTCTAATTATATGGGTGTTACTATTGCAAGAGTTTGACCTAGAGATTAGAGATAAAAAAAGGAAGTGAAAATGTAATTGCTGATCATTTATAGAGATTGCAGAGTCATTGCGGAAAAATTGCGGAGCCCGCAATGACTGATTGCTTTATTGATGAACATGTCTTTGTGTTAGTGTATTGTGATAACAATGATGAACCTTGGTTTGCGGATATTGCTAACTTCCTTGCCTCACAGGTGTTACCAACTTTCAGAGGGGGGCAAGAAAAGAAGAGGTTCTTACACGAGGCTAGGAAGTACATATGGGACGATCCAACACTTTACAAAAGCTGTGCGGATGGATTGCTAAGGAAGTGTGTGTCAGCTGCTGAATCAAGGTCAGTCTTGCAACATTGTCATACAACTCCTTATGGTGGACACTTTGGTGGTCAAAGGACGACTGCAAAGGTGTTCCAAAGTGGCTACTTCTGGCCCACGATCTTCCAGGATGCACACGACTACGCACACAACTGCAATGAGTGTCAACGAACAGGTAACCTCAGTAGGAAGGATGAGATTCCTATAACATATATCTTAGAGTTAGAACTCTTTGTTGTATGGGGCATTGACTTCATGGGACCATTCCCTCCATCTGCTGGTAATCTTTACATCCTAGTAGCTGTAGATTATGTTTCAAAATGGGTAGAAGCAATTGCATGTCCCTTAAATGATGCTAAAACGGTTGTTAAATTTCTTAATAGGCATATTTTTACACGATTTGGCACACCACGTGCCATCATAAGTGATGAAGGAACGCACTTTATAAACAAAGTTATGGAAAAAGTGTTAGCTAAATATAATGTTAGGCATAGAGTAGCAACACCTTATCATCCACACTTAAATGGACAAGCTGAAATATCTAATAGAGAGATTAAGAGCATATTTGAAAAAGTTGTGAAATCGAATAGAAATGTTTGGTCTTTTAAGTTAGATGATGCATTGTGGGCGTATAGGACTGCATATAAAACGCCATTAGGAATATCTCCTTATAGGTTAGTTTATGGAAAGGCATGCCACTTACCCCTTGAATTAGAAATCAAAGCCTTTTGGGCCTTAAAAGAGTTGAATTATTGCGTAACCGATGCGGGAACATTGCGGTCTCTGCAATTACATGAGTTAGATGAACTAAGACATATGTCATACGAAAATGCTAAAATGTATAAAGAAAGAACTAAAATTTGGCATGATAGTAGACTTAGGATTAAGGATTTCAAAAAGGGTCAGCATGTCCTTTTATTTAACTCACGACTTAGATTATTTCCGGGCAAACTTAAGTCTCGTTGGTCAGGTCCTTTTGTGATTACTAATGTGTTTGTTCATGGTGCAATTGAAATTCGAAATCTGAATGAAGGTCAGTCGTTCATTGTAAATGGTGCTAGATTGAAGCACTACTATGAGGAAGGAGATGTGAAGACACTCTCAGCCTTCCTCCTATCCGAAGCTTAAGAGCAAAGAAAGAAAGGATGAGCAAGGGCATTCAAGGAAATCATTTTTATGCTCAACCATCAAAGGATCCTAGAATAGATAGTCTTTCGTTATTGTTTTTCTTTTTTATTAGAGTATTTCTAGTATTTCTAGTATTAATTAAAGTTTGTTTTTATTGATTAGGAGTGTGGTAATTGGAGATCTTAAAACGGCGATGAGGGGAGTAAACCACGAGGCAAGGAAAGATAAAGGAAGAGATCTTGCAAAAATTGAAGATTTAGTTGCTAGAATCTTGCAACAAATAATAATCAAGGATGAAATCTCAACGGTTATATCTTCAAAGATTTGCTGAAAAGATTTGCTAAACAATTGCAGAAAAATTGCGGAGTCCGCAATCATATAGCCGTTTGGGCAACAACCGAGTATAAATAGGACGAGTTGGGGATCATTCCCATTTACGAGTCTCAAACCCTCGAAATTCCACAACTCAGAGCTCTCCTTCCTCAGAAATTCCCAAGCTTAAACCTTCAAGAAACGACCATGGTTTCCACAAGATCCGAACGATCCACGCCCAAAAAGACATCCCCAATCACGGAGGATGCTGAATTAGTGAGGGATGCGTTGCTCTCCTTGGCAAACGCTGAAGCTGTGAAACCTTCAAGACCCCCGAAGCTCCCTGTGAAGAGGAAGTGGAAGGTGGCGACAACTGAGGATGCACCCAGCTCTGATCCAACGCAGTCCCCTAGAAAGAAGTGGAAGATTACCGAGGAGGATCCAAAGACCAAACGTAGGAAGTCCACGAGTGCGGATAGCCTCAACAGTGGCAGGCCATTGTTTGAGACGACCATGCAAAGCCCTAATTCCCCTCGACAATCGGAACCTAAAGTTCCATCTGAAGGACAACCAAAATCGGCATCAATTGGTGGTGCGGATGAAGAAGAAGAGGTATTCTCTCCCTTCAGGGATGTCAATCTTGACAGCCCTGTGGAGAGGGAAAGCAGGGATTCGATGGAATAAACGCGGGGTGAATGCTTCCAGCAGATAGCTACAAAAGCAAGGCTCAAGAAGAGGGCCCCTGTAATTGTGAGGGCCAAACGTCCAAAAGCCTCAAAGAAAGCCAAAAAGAAGAAGGCCGAAGATGGACCTTCTATCAAGAAGTTAAAAACTGAGGCTGTTGAGGCAGCCAAGGCAAAGGACAAGGGGAAGAGGAAGATGTACCAAGAGGATGAGCCTCGAGCTGCGAGGTATGTGTCTAAGGATGCGAAGGCTAGAGGCCTGGAATTGATGAAGAAAGACCTCCTCCACGAGAGAGGATTTCTTGATTCTCTTGCGGACCTGCCGCAATTCCTGCGCGCAGGAATTATGAACTACGGCTGGGAAGAGCTGTGTAGGCCTCCAATTCAGGCCTACTCTGATATGGTGTACGACTTCTACGCCAACCTCACTCGCCCCGAAGGCTGTTCTTCAATGGTGAGGGGAGTAGAAGTTGACTTCTGAGCCGAAGCAATCAATAAGGCGTATGCTCTCAAGGGGCATGAGGATTCTGAATATGCAAGGATCATGGCTTCACCCTCAGAAGGAGTCCTGGAGGAAGCGCTGAATATAATAGGGAAGCCTGAGGCAGCATGGGCAGTCTCAAAGAATGGGAAGCACACACTAATGAGTGCAGCCCTCAGGGACAAAGCAGCTGTGTGGTTCTCCCTGATTCGAAGACGAATCTCCCCTGTCACACATGAGACAACCATCAATCAGGGGAGATCGCTGCTGATTTATGCGATAATTAAGGGACTCACCATTGATGTGGGTGAAATCATAGCAGCATCAATCGTCGAATGCTCCAAGAAAGGTAAGGGCCAACTCTTTTTCCCCAATACCATCACTAAATTATGCTTACGCGCATGGATGCCTGTGACGATGGAGGAGAAACAATTGGCCTAAGCTGGCCACCTTGAGCTGCCCAGTGACCTGAGGATGAGAAGAAGAGGCAACATGGAGTTCGAGATGGATGGACTTGCTGCTGCACAGTCATTGTCCATGGCCTGCCTGATGGACTAACAACGAAAGATAGCCCAATGGGCTGAGTATTCGCAGGCAAGGGACCAAGAGCTGGATGAGCACCTGCGGTGCATGTTCCCTACCTTCCCTGCTGGATGGTTGAGTCCTTGGGTGCCTCCGAGTGAGAGGAATGATGAAGAAGATAAAAATGAATGAATGTCAGACTGATGGCATTCAAGGGAGTATTTCTGATCCCTTTCAAAACAAAAAAAAAAAAATCTGCTTTTCTGTGACCAGTTACCCCCCCAATAATCAACTGTTTGTTCTGTTTAATTTCTTAATTAGCCTGCTTAGTTTAAGTTTAATTTCGTATGATTAGTTAGCTTAAATAGTTTCTCTATTGCCTGTACTTGTTTACGAATAGAACATCGCATGTTAGGAGCCTTGATCACGGTTACATCTGCTCTGTTGAACTCATTGCGAATTCTTTGCGGACCCCGCAATATTTTGTTAGTTTAAGCATGTTGTTGTATGACTTTCTGATGGGCTGTCTGTCTTTAAATCTCATTATTTGGCTGCATTACTGATGTCCATAGGTAGTCTGTCTATTGAGCATGCTGGATGAGTGTCAAGTACACTTTTGTTAGTTTTAAATTAGCTTCATGAATTGTTGAGCATGTACCTTTGTTAGACCTGACCATGTTGGTTTTAGTAAACTTCTTCTTATGAGTTATCTGCACTAGGAGGGTCATTCTATCCCTATGAGTTTTAATCTCTGTCTGGTTTTTATTTAGACTAGATGCTTCTAAGATAAGTTTGGGGGTGTGCCATCTCAGACTCTCATTGGGGACAATGAGGAGTTTAAGTTTGGGGGAGGCAACCTCTAGGCCTAGGAACACTCCTCTCTCCTTTGAAAAATATAGACATTCTTCTTCTAAAAAAAAATGAATAAGAAAGCAAAAGAAAAGTAAAGGGTATTGTCTCTCTCTAAGGATGCTGAGTAATCAGGGCCATTTGTGTAACCCACAAGTGGCACTGCATCAAAAGGCAGTTCAAAGAGGAGACTTTGCCAAAAGGAAAAGAAGGAAAAATAAAATCAAAGAAGAAGAATGTGGGCCACAAAGCTACAGCCTAAGTGCTTAGTTGTTCTGTGAAATTGAACTTTGATCCTAAGTTTGCAAGGCACAGGGTTGTAGCTTGAAGGGTTATCAAGGGAGATGAGTGTCTATCCAACATAGTAATGTCAGGGTTTAGTTTGTTCTATGGACTGTACTCTGTTACTCGTGTGTGCTAAGCCTGACATGACTCTATGGATTCCTAGGTAGCTAAAAAATAAAAACATTAGAAGCATGTACTGAGTCTGAGTTAAAACTAGGGAGAATTTGAAAGCTTAGGGATGACTGCACAATGAACCCAATGATATAGACAGATAAACCATGAGTTAGAGAGTTAGTAAAAACAGAAGGTTTAAAGGCAAGGGAAATCAGAATAGGCAGAATATGAAGTTAGTTTGAACCTAGAAGAGTGTCACGGGACAGCAATGCCTTTGATAGTAAGCCTAGGGAAGTCAGCAAGTCAGTTAGATAGAGTTTGAAAGACAAGATTTAGCAGCCAAAGTAAGCCTTTATATTGCTCAAGGACTAGCAATAACTCAAGTTTGGGGGTGTGTTACCTCTCCAAAAGTGCATTATTTAGGGCTATATTTACCTTTAAAGCATGTACATTCTTGAGTGTTTTTGTTAGAAGATAGCTTAATGTGTGCATAAATGTGAGAATTTGAGAAATGATGCTAAAATAGAACTTATTTGGAAAAGGAACGAAAAAAGATCTAAAATGATGTAAAAAGAGCTAAAATGTACATTGCAGGAAACATTGCGGAAACATTGCTGAAACCACAACAGAGCATTGCAGCCCTCGCAAGGAACTCGCAATGCCAGTCTTCTTCTGCTGAACTTTTCCAGCCATCAGTCGTCATTGTTGCGATCTTCCAGCCGCCTAAGCTTTCCACTACTGCCACGTGGAAGATTGTTGTTCAGAATGGATGGATATCCGCGGCTGAAGGTACCTGCAGAAGCTATAAAAAGAGACGGATGATGAAGGGAAAGGTACACTCAGAAGCGTGGAGATCCCAGTTGCAAAGCAATCTGCAGACGAAATTCCTTCTCCCGTTTGTTGGATCGAAGAAATCAGCCCTTGGCGTCGATAATTCGAGAGGAAGAAGAGAAGATCCTTCTTCTCTTCTGATTGAATTCATCCCCAAGATCAGCTAATCTTCCCCTTCATCCGAGGCGTTTAGCAACGTGGAGGATCCAAGCACTTTACAGCTTTCTTTACTGTTTCCTTTCTACTGATTCCATTTGCGACATTGTTCTGATTCATTGTCCAATACACTTGACCTTTACTGTTTTCATAACATTGCACGTCGTTCTTA
The DNA here is from genome assembly GCA_028017165.1 of Herpetospermum pedunculosum. Taxonomy (NCBI): domain Eukaryota; kingdom Viridiplantae; phylum Streptophyta; class Magnoliopsida; order Cucurbitales; family Cucurbitaceae; genus Herpetospermum; species Herpetospermum pedunculosum. The sequence goes on along the minus strand of CM051527.1, from coordinate 29,550,997 downwards.
TGAAGTGTCTGAACCTTATTTTTAGAGAGTAATCAATTAAGTTTTGTTGAGTCCTTCATTTTGTAATTTCTTATTCAAGTACTTTTACTGAATTCTCTAAATCATGCTCAATCAATCCATCTCTTTTAGTTCTTCGAAAACCATGAGTAACTAATCTAAGAATGGTCTACTAAAGATGAATCTATAGGCTAGAAATACGAGAGTCCAGCATGTAGAGCAGCATGATTGCATTGAATGTATGTGAGCTTCAGCCCATTGGCAATTTCGACGACCATCCATTTTGTCTAAAGAATTCCTAACCTCCGGAAGGAGTAAGAGTTCAGAGTCATCCATTCATGCTAGCCTTTTATGGTAACCAGAAAATGACCTAGGAATAGGCGTTCTCCTAGCACGTTTGTTAGCTTGCTTGTATAAATAGGTTTTTATGTCTTACTTGGATATGAGTGAACTAAAGATCTAATGCATGTAATCGAGAGATGCATGAGATTTAGCTAAAACGATGCATGATATGTTAATCTACTGCTGAATGATCGTAGTTAAGTGCCTATAGAGGAGTCTTAAGTCGACCTTGCTGCCTTACTTTGCATTTAGAATCGTTGCTAATTTATTGCTAGATTATTGCGAGAACCGCAATAAAACATTTCTGCTTTTTGCCTTAGTCTTTTCATTAGCTTCTAATCCTTGCAATTTTATTGCGAAAACATTGCGAGATCCGCAATTCTTCTTCTCCACATTATAGCTTTATATCTTCTCTTGCTTTACATTATCAATTGCATCCTTCTTGCTTCTTTATTATTGCAGTACAACAACCCCAAATCTACCCAATTTAAGTTACCTTATCTAATTTAGCACCTCAACTCGTTAGTAACTAAACTCAATCTCTGTGGGAAAACGAATTAAAAAATAGTTATCACTTGCTGCAGACCATGTATGCTTGCATGATCTGAGTGCTCTTCGCATTTACATTTTACATACACACTGAGCACGCAACACTGACGTTAAGCAATGGCTAGCGACCCAATTCCAAATGAAAGATTTGGGAGAGGCTCTGTTTGTTCTAGGGATTCAAATCGTAAGGAATCGAAAGAACAAAATGCTAGCGTTATCTCAAGCATCTTATATCGACAAGATGTTGGTACGATATTCGATGCAAAATTCCAAGAAGGGTTTGTTACCTTTCAGGCATGGAATTCACTTTCCGAAGGAACAGTGTCCTAAGACACCTCAAGAAGTTGAGGATATGAGACGAATTCCCTATGCATCTGCAGTAGGTAGTCTGATGTATGCCATGTTATTTACACGACCCGACATATGCTATGCAGTGGGAATTGTCAGTAGGTATCAGTCCAATCTGGGATATGATCATTGGACTGTCGTTAAGAATATCCTCAAGTATCTTCGGAGAACGAGGGAATATATGCTTGTGTATAGCGTGATAGATTTGATCCTTACAGGATACACTGACTCTAATTTTCAGACCGATAAGGATTCGAGGAAATCTGCATCGGGATCAGTGTCCACTCTTAACGGAGGAGCAATAGTATGGAGGAGTATAAAGCAAGGTTGTATTGTTGACTCCACCATGGAAGCTGAATATGTCGCGGCTTGCGAACCAGCGAAGGAGATTGTATGGCTTAGGAAGTTGTTAACATATTTGGAAGTTGTTCCAAATATGAATTTGTCGATCACCTTTTATTGTGATAATAGCGGTGCAGTGATAATCTCCAAAGAACCTAGAAGCCATAAGCGCGAAAAGCATATAGAGCGCAAATATCATCTCAATAGGGAGATAGTGCAACGAGGAGACGTGATCGTCACTCAGATCGCTTCGGAGCACAACATTGTTGATCCGTTTACAAAGTCCCTTTCAGCTAAAGTGTTTGAGGGGCACCTAGTGAGTCTAGGACTACGAGTTGTACTGTAGGGCAGTGGGAGAAAAATCAAGAATATGTGTGATATCCCAGTTTTCTCGCTCAACATGTTTTACTCCACTGACGATTTTTTCCAAGTGGGAGTTTGTTGGGTTTTATGTCCTAAAACTCGTGGTTTGTAAACTGAATATATATTCTATTTTGCAATAAAGATGTTATTGAGGTTTATTCAGTAAAAGTGTTATTGAATAAAGTGAATTGCGTTCTTTTAAACATAATCTAATAAACTAAGAACCCTTGGCTATAGGATGTATACTTGAACTTCATGTGGAGACATGAATGTGGATCATGTTCGAGTAATAGCCAGAATGGTCTATAGTATAGGGATAGGACTGGGTACCTTATCCTGGGGACACTATGGAAGCGGCCCACTTTGTATATAAACGATGTGATCCGAAATCGTTCATGTGGAGACATGCGAGTGGGGGCGTCCTATGCAATGAGTTTGCATAAGACTGGACCGCGAAATAAATCACTCTTACTTTATAACTCTGTTTACTGTATAGACTGACTTTTTCATATAATGACCTAGGTAACTCGATCTGAATCCTGAGCACACTGTGAACTCCTGTTTATTCGGGCTTATCCTTTGACTTGTATGAGTGAGAGTGGCCCGAGATCGCTGACTCAATAAGCCTACCACCTTGAGGATAAGACCGGGTAGAGAGCTGAGAACATAGTTCAGTGAGATGGAATTCACTCTTACCCACTTTTGGGGTTTAGTAGAGAGATTGTTCCCTTAAGTGCTGACTCCGGGTCTTGAACAATGGGCCCACCCTCTCATTAGCCCGAGAGGGATTCGGTTTGGTGGTTGGACCACAAACCAATTGTTCATTAGAGGATCAATGGGACTTAAGGAACAAGAAGTAATTACGGAGGTAAAACGATTTATTTGACCCAGCTGTAATTACGAACAACCTGTGAAGGATCGACTTACTAATCATGGTTATATCAAGTGGATAGAAATATTTCTACGAAGAAGAGAGTGCAACCGTTGGGATTTAGTGGAGTGTCCCGGCGGTTAACGAATGTTGATTAGCTAGGCTAAAGAGTTTTGTCAGTTAAAATCGTATCCCTTGAGCTCATGATATGTAGGTCCTTTGGGTCCTCCTAGCTAGCTCGGATTAAGCCTTGTATCAATATGAGAGAAAATAATTTGAAGTAATTCAAATTTGGTTTTGGAAGAAAGACGGACATATTTAAAAGTGGGTTCGGTCTAATACATGAATAAGGATTCATGTTCGAGAAGTCAGTTTTAGAAATCGGGATTAGTCTTATTATTTAATTAATATTTGATATTGAATTAAATAATATTATTATTAATTAAAAAAGTTTAATTAATTAAGAATTGATTTTGTTTATTAAAATTAATTGTGAATTATTTTTTAAACAAAATAAACTTATAATGGGTTTTGCCAATTTGAGTTTTGAAAGTGGTTTATGACTAACCTACTCAAAACTCACCTAATTTGGACACCTATCAATGACTAATACAACTCTCATTTAAGGTGTCTTAATAAGGAAGCAAATTGAGACCTATAAATGGAGAAAAGCTCAAATAGTTTGGGTTTGCTGAATGTTGGTTGGTTGTTTGACATTCTTCACAATTTTCCTCTCGATTTAGACCTCCACCCTTCATCTCTTCCAAGTTTCCTCTCACTAGAACGTCCCACAACCTGTTGCAAGGCCTGGGGATAGCTGGGAAGACACTAGGGTGGTCCACGAAGAGTTTGTGAGGAGATTACAGCTGTTGGCTTAAAGATTTCGAGCTAAAAGGTATGTTTTAGTTCTGTTTTTTCATCGCATAAACTGTGTGATAGCTCTAAAATTGAGCTATTATTTACTCCCTAATTATAGCTAAAACCATGCTCAATATTGATTAAAATGCCTTTTGGTAGGTGAACTCATGGTCGATAGCTCGGGGAGTCCGAGGACATAATTCGGGGCGTAAAGCGACGTTTTAGAGCTTCATGGATGCATCGGGAGTGAAGGGGCTTGAAGAATTGAAGAGATGACAAAAATTGCCATGGAAAGGCAATTTTTGGCCAACAAACCCGAGAGCAAGCGTTGAGCGGCAGCGTCAAGACGCTGGCTCAACGCTGCTCAGCGTCAAGACGCTGGCTCAACGCTGCTCAGCGTCGAGACGCTTGGCCGAGCATCTCGATGCCGCCCCGACAGCCTTCCGGAAATTGACGAGCGTCAGAGTCGAGCGCGCGCGTCTCAACGCCCGCTCAACGCTGCCAGCGTCGAGACGCTGGCCGAGCGTCTCGACGCCACCCCGCGCGCGCACTGCCAACTTAGGTTACAACGTCGAGACGCTGGCCTAGCGTCTCGATGCTCCGACGACTATAAGGCCTTCTCTTCCGATTTTTAGGTCAATTTGTCTTCCATTTTCGATTTCCACCATTGTTTTAAGCTCGGGTGGGAGCTCCAAATGCCATTTTCTTCCCTTTTCTCATCAATAAAGCTTCAACATTGGTCATTTCTCTTGATTTGCACAATGGGCAGCTAAGGTAAGTGCTCTAATTTGAGGTTTAGGGGTAATCTTGATGCTTAGGGAGGGTTTTGCATAAATTTCCAGCTTGTAATTGTTGATTTCTTGCATGTTCTTCCTTTGTTTGCATCCCAATAGCATGTATGACTGATTAGGAGTGACGCCCGAGTACTTATGCATGTTTTACCGTTAAAGATTAGGACGTATAATTGCCTCAATCGCTAGGTAACAAGGGTCTAAGCGTGACTAATTAATTCTAACCTAAGTGACAGTAGGGGATTTGAATTAATTAACGTTTGCACGATAGACTTAGGGAAAGAAGAGAAATCGCGCCAATTGGTCGAGTTCTCGATCAATTGGTTCGTCGCGATATTACCTGTTACTGTTCTTTGATTGGTTTAGGCTTGATCAACTTAGATTAATTAAGGAGCATGTTTAATTAGAATTGCACTTTTCTAATTAATTCATTGGGATGTTTGCTACGGAAACGAGCAAACATTTCGCGTGCATGAGATTAAATTACTAAGCATGATTAGAATCCCTATGATCTAAGCGCATCAAGAAAAATCCCGATCCCTCGAATTAGGAGCACGTGTTACATTTATTTTTCCGCTCTTTACTTTTCGCCATTTATTTTTCCGTTAGCTTAATTTCTGCTTAGTTTAGTTTTAATTAACTCCCCCTTTATTTCACAGTTTTATTTTGAGTTTTAACTGAAAAGACAAATAGAAGTTAGTTAAGAGAGATTGATTTAGGTTCCCTGTGGTTCGACACCCGTTACCACTAGCTGCAAAGCTTAGTAGTTTCGGTACTTATAAATATTATTTTGGCAAGCCTCGACAGCTTGAAGTTGGAGTACACCATAAAGTGCTCTACCACTGTGTGATAGCTGTGGGATAGCAATGCGTTCGCACAAACATCTATGTGATGGCTATGTGACAGTTATGCGTTAGTTGTTCGATCGCATAGGCTGCTTAATTGATGTCTTTGAGTGCCGAAGATCCAAACCCGCTTCCGCTGCGCGGTGCGACACTCCCATTAAAAACGTCTCCATAGCCCCCATACAAGCTCCAACATCGACTTCAGGTAGCTCTGTTGAAGATGTATTGCAAAATCTCGTTACAGCAACCTACACATTTTAGAAGGACACTTGGGACAAGTTTGATAACTTTGGAGCTAAAGCGCAAGATTTGGGCAAGGAAATGTCTCAAATGACCAAAAAGATGAGTACGATGGAAACGGAAACAGCAGAAAACCTGAGCGTCATCACTCTGAGGAGTGGAAAATAAATTCCCACGTGCTCTCCCCCAGCGGAGAGCGATCAAGGTCAAAGCGAGCCAGTGGTGGAAAGTCCTGAACCAACATGGAAAGTGGTACATTTCGATCCTTCTTGTACAAGAGTATATGTGCCTAAAGCTCATTTTCCTAGCAGGTTAGCAAGACCACCCAAGGAGAACTATGATGAGGAGTTTCTTAACACGTTCAAGAAAGTGCAAATCAATATCCCTCTGTTGGATGCAATCATGCAAATCCCAAGGTACGCCAAGTTTCTTAAAAAATTATGCACCAACAACAGGGAAGACAAAAGAGAATGACAAAGTTGTGGTAAGTAAGAATGTGTCTGCTTTGATTACGAAAAGCTTACCAGAAAAATTCGAGGATCCAGGTATGTTCTGACCTTCTGAAATTGGTGGAATGAAAATAAAAGGAGCAATGTGTTAAGTCTCTGAAAGTGACTTATTTAGGACCCATTTAGCTTAAGAAGATGTACACTTTTAGGTGTTTTTGATAGCATTTAGCTTAAACCTATGCTTAAATATGAGAATGAGAAGAGGGTAGCTAAATTAGGACTTATGCACAATAGGAAAGAAAAAGGGTGAAAACCGAAGGAAAAGAATGAAAAAAACTGCATTGCGACAGCATTGCGAAAACATTGCTGAAGCCGCAATTATTCAAGTGAAAACCGTAAGTTGACTGATCTTTTTCTGTTAATTTCCGTAATTTCAGGGATTCGTTCTTTCTCCTCCATCCATTCTGATATACGACGTTGAAGATTGATGGTTCTCCTTGGCCCAAACGCACCTGCAAACTACTATAAAAGGGGGTCAAAGTCGGAGGTTCAGTCATCATCCGAAAGCGTAGAAGCCTTCTCGCAGACCATCTTTTCTCCCTGTTTTCCTTTGTCGTCTGTTGGAGTGGGAGTCTCAGCTGTTGGAATCGATAATCTGATAGGAAGGAGAGGAGATTCTTCTTCTCTCTCGATTGGATTCATCCAAGCAAGGCTGACCTTTCATCCCCTTCATTCGAGGCGTCTGCAACGAGGCTTTCAAGCACCATTTCCTGCTTTCTGTCTTCCTTTTCTAATTTCCAGCTTTGATCAGTTGTTGTTTCTAGTTTAGTGTTTCATTTACTGCAGTTCGTTGTTGTCTGTCTTTGAATTATTTCCTTTAAGTTTCCCTTTGTTCGTTCAAACATTCAAAGTAATCAAATTACAAGTCTTCATTTCACAGTTTCCATCTTCTGCTGCTACGGTTTTGCCTTACTGTTTTGAGTACATTTCCCTTCCAAGCATGTCTGTTTTATCTTATACTTCTGTTCTCTATATATCCATGAGTAGCTAAGTCACTTAGGGGCATGCTAATGACAGAACTATAGGCTAAAAAACGTGAACCAAGCATGTAGGATAGCTCTCGAACATTGATTGTATGTAAGCTTCATCCCACGGGCAATTTCGATTGGCCATCCATTTTGTCCAAAGAACTCCTAACCTCTGGAAGGAGTAAGAGTTCAGAGTCATATTATCATGCTAGCCTTTCATGGTAACCAGGAAACGGCCTAGGAATAGGCGTTTCCCTAGTACAAACTAAACACTCCTGTTTTAACAAGATGCTTAAGACCTTACTTTGAGTTGAGTAGACTAAAGAATCTAATGCATGGAATCGGACGATACATGAGATAGAGTGAGTTTGATGCATAGAGAGTTGATCTAATGCTTGGGAATCGTATTAAAATGCCTATAGGATAGTCGTTAGTAGCCCTTAATTCTCCATTTCACACACATTTGCTGTTTTTACAATTGCGATAACATTGCGGTGTCCGCAATTCTGCTAAGTTACCATTCTGTTTAGCTGTTTTCTTCTTCGTTTATTAATTCCATCTCTTGTCCTTTGAGTCTAATTTCAACTTGCATTTGTTTATGTTGCATTCCTCTACACATTCAGCAAAAATTAGATAATTAAAAACCAATTTTACCCCATCAAATCCACCCCTTCTTTCTTAACAAAACACTTCGCGAATAGCTAAAAATAAGTCTCTGTGGGAAAACGAATGAAATATACTTACTACTTGCTATAAGATCATGTATGCTTGCATGTTCTGAGTGCTCTCTCTCTCTTATTTCTTATTTTTATTAACACATTGAGCACGCAACACAATGCTAGATTTAGGAGCTTCAATAAATGCCATGCTTCATTCCATTTACCAGGATCTTAACTTGAAAGAAATGCAGGAAACAAGAGTAGTTATTCAACTTGCTGATAGATCTTTTATGCACCCCTTAGGAGTGGTAGAAAACGTGTTAGTGCAAGTTGACAAATTAACTTTTCCTGTAGATTTTTATATTCTGAAAATGGATGGAAATTCTTCTTCTTCCTCTGTTTCAATCTTATTAGGTAGACCCTTTATGAAAATTGCTAAAACTAAAATAAATGTTGACAATGGCACTTTATCTGTTGAAGATGATGAAGATATTGTTGAGGTTAATGTGTTTAATATGATGAAGCATGTTGAGGATGCACACTCTCTTTGTCAGGTAGACACGATTGATTCACTCGCACAGAATACATATATGACTATTGATGATGGGGATGAACCATTGGTTTTGACTGAATCTTTTGATAAATCGGAGTTACATGAACCACCCTTGACTGAATTTTGTGAACCAATTTTTTCTAGTGTGACAACTGTTGCGAATCCTGTTAAGATGTTCCCTTCTATTTTGCAGGCACCTAAATTGGAGTTGAAAGACTTGCCTGATCACTTGAAATATGCACATTTGGGAGATAAAGAGACGTTGTCGGTCATAATATCAAAGAACCTTACACCGGAACAGGAAGGGAAGTTGATAGTAGTTCTTAAAGAGCACATGTTGACCATCAGATGGACTCTGGCAGATTTACACAGGCTAAGTCCAGCTTTGTGCATGCACAGAATCCTGTTCGAGGAAGGAGCGAAGCCTTCGCGAGAGCCTCAAAAAAGGCTAAACCCAGCGATGAAGGAGGTAGTAATGTCTGAGATCCTCAAGCTCATCGAAGTAGGTATTATCTATCCGATCTTCTATAGTAAATGGGTCAGTCCTATCCATGTCGTTCCTAAGAAAACAGGTATCACTGTAGTTAGGAATGAGAAAAATGAATTAGTACCCAAAAGAATTCATAACGGGTGGAGGATGTGCATAGACTTTAGGAAGTTGAATGAGGTCACTAGGAAAGACCATTTTCCCATTCCTTTTATCGATCAGATGGTGGAGCGTTTAGTTGGGAAGTCATACTTCTGTTTTCTCGATGGTTTCTCTGGTTTTTACCAAGTCCCGATTGCAAAAGAGGACCAAGAGAAAACCACATTCACGTGCCTTTTTGGCACATATGCATTTAGAAGGATGTCATTCGGGCTTTGTAACGCACCCGGGACGTTTCAAAGATGCATGATGAGTATATTTTCTGAGTTCATAGAGAAATGCATTGAAGTGTTCATGGATGATTTTACTGTTTATGGAAATTCCTTTAATGATTGTTTGACCAACTTATCGCATGTACTGAAACGATGTATTGAGACAAACCTTGTTCTGAATTTTGAGAAATGTCATTTTATGGCTAGTCAGGGAATCGTTTTTGGTCATGTGGTTTCTGCCAAGGGTATTGAGGTAGATAAAGCTAAAATTGATGTTATTGCTAACTTATCTTACCCAACGAATGTACGGGAAGTTCGATCTTTTCTTGGCCACGCAGGATTTTATCGCAGGTTCATCAAAGATTTCTCCAAGGTTGCTTTGCCCATGACATACCTTCTTCAGAAGGATGTCCCATTTGAGTTTGGAGAAGAATGCAGAAGAGCCTTTGATTCGCTAAAAGGTAGTTTGACGAGCGCGTCGTTTATACACCCACCCCAGTGGGACTCGCCCTTCGAGATTATGTGCGACGCCAATAATTATGCCTTAGGAGTGGTGCTCGGTCAAAAAATTGAGAATAGGAGCCACGTGATCTACTATGCCTCCAGGACACTCATCCTTGCGCAATACAATTACACTACGACCGAAAAAGAGCTTATTTCCATCGTATTTGCGCTAGATAAGCTTAGTCCTTATATTCTTGGATCTCCAGTAACTTTTTTTTCTGACCATGCAGCTGTGCGGTACCTGATGACAAAGAAAGATTCAAAGTCGAGGCTGCTCCGATGGATATTGCTCCTCCAGGACTTCGACGTGAAAATCAAGGATAGGAAGGGAACGGATAACTCAGTGGCCGACCACCTGAGTAGACTATTAGAAAAGAGGATCACTTGCCTCTTAATGATGATTTCCCCGATGAGACCCTCTTTCAGATTTATGCAACACTTGCCTAGTATGCAGACATGGTAAATTACTTAGTCACAGGTAATTTCCCCTCCGGTTTTTCTTCTACTAAGAAAGCTAAACTGAAAAGTGATGCTAAATTTTATGTTTGGGAGGATCCATTTTTGTGGAAGTTCTGCTCTGATCAAATAATTAAAAGATGTGTTCCTGAATCTTAACCTGAGTCTATACTTGTTTTTTGTCGTGATTATGCATGTGGGGGACATTTTGGGCCTAAAAGAACTACGAGAAAAAATTTAGACAGTGGGTTTTACTGGACTTCGTTGTTTAAGGATGCTTATGAATTTTGTAAAACCTGTGATAAGTGTCAGGGACTGGGATCTATTTCAAGTAGGAATGAAATGTCGCAAACCCCTGTTTTGATTTGCAAAAATTTTTATGTATGGGGCTTGGATTACATGGGATCTTTTCCCCCTTCCTGTGGTTTCTCTTATATTTTATTGGTTGTCGATTATGTTTCAAAGTGGGTCGAGGGGAAAGCCACAAGAACTGAAGATTCTAATGTTGTTGTAGGATTTGTGATAGCTCTATTTTGGAGCTATATTTCACTCCATGATTCTAGCTAAAACCGTGTTTAAATGTGTTAATTTACCTTGATTATAGGTGATTCGCGGTGAAGAGGTCGTGGAGTTCATTAGGCATGTTTCAGGGCTAAAGAAATCATTTTAGAGCTTCGTGGACGCATCAGGATTGAAGGAGCTCAAGAAGAGGAGATATTGCCAAAAAGAAGCATGAAAGGCAAATTTTTGTTGCTCAAACCCGAGAGCAAGCGTTGAGCAGTCGGCGTCGAGACGCTGGCCCGAACCGTCTCGACGCTCCGAAGAGGCGCGCGCAGGGATTTTCCGTTCGTAGCGTCTCGACGCTACGACGAGTTTAAAACCCATTTTGTCCGATTTTAGGGCAAAAAAGCTACGGGTTTTGGTTTTCTTTTCCGTTTTATGCATTTTTACGCCATTAGAGCCACCTTGGAGCTCTGTTCTTCTCCACCACTACTTGTATGAACACTCTAGCTTCCATGGAAGCTTGGATGTCATCCAAGGCCATGGTAGGCTAGATAAGTGAGGGATTTGGGAATTTTAGTACGGATTTGTTGGGCTTGTAATAACTTGAGATTATGAGCTTTTGATTCTGTCTTGGTATGAATTTCTTGTAGTATTTACTTCTTATTGCTTAACTTATGAGTATGCTTTAATGATTGACGGACAATCTTGACTTCTAGCATGTTCTATCGTTATAGATTAGTGAAGTGTTGGCCTCTCCTAATCGCTTTTGTAACACAGAAGAGTAAAACAAATCGAAGTATCAATTTAGATTTTCTAAGTGATTGATTGCTTCAGGGTTGCCGGGTGTTATGTCTTCAAAAGTGACTTATTTAGGACTTATTTAGCTTAGAAAGATGCACACTCTTAGGTGTTTTTGATAGGATTTAGCTTAAGCCTATGCTTATTTGTGAGAATTAAAAGAAGGTAGCTAAATTAGGACTTGTGTGCAAAAGGAAAGAAAAGGATTGAAAACCGAAGTAAAAGAAAGAAAAAAACTACATTGCGATAGCATTGCGGAAACATTGCTGAAACCGCAATGTTTCAAGTGAAAACCGTAAGTTGACTGATCTTTTTCTGTTAATTTCCGTTATTTCAGGGATTCGTTCTTTCTCCTCCATCCATTCTGAAGTATGACGTTGAAGATGGATGGTTCTCCTTGGCCCAAATGCAGCTGTAGATTACTATAAATAGGGGTCAAAGTCGAGGGTTTAATGATCATCCGAAAGCGTAGAAGTCTTCTCGCAGCTCCATCTTTTCTCCTGTTTTTCTTTGCCGTCTGTTGGTTTGCGAAGCTCAGCCGTTGGAATCTATAATCTGATAGGAAGGAGAGAAGATTTATCTTCTTTCCCGATTGGATTCATCCAAGCAAGGCTGATCTTTCTCATCCTTCAGCCGAGGCGGTTGCGACGAGGCATTCAAGCTCATTTACTTGCTTTCTGTCTTCATTTCTACTTTCCAGCGTTGTTTAGTTGTTGTTCCTGTTCTAGTGGCTAGTTTATTGCATTTCGTGGTGTTCTATCTTTGTGTTATTCATTTTAAGTGTTCTTTTATTCCTTCAAACAATCAAGTAATCAAACGCGAAATTCAGTATTTCACAGTTTCCTATCTTTGCAACTCACTGTCTTACCTTGTTGTATTAAGCTTATTTCTCTTCTAAGCATGTCTCTTTCATCTTTTATTTATGTTTACCCTATATCCAAGAGTAACTAAGTCACTTAGGGGCATGCTAATGACAATACTATAGGCTAAAAAACGTGAACCAAGCATGTAGGTTAGCTCTCGAAGCATTGATTGTATGTAAGCTTCATCCCACGGGCAATTTCGATTGGCCATCCATTTTGTCCAAAGAACTCCTAACCTCTGGAAGGAGTAAGAGTTCAGAGTCATACACTCATGCTAGCCTTTCAAGGTAGCCAGAAAACGACCTAGGAATAGGCGTTTTCCTAGTACAAACCATAACTTTCTGCTTTAACAAGATGCTTAAGACCTTACTTGGACATGAGTAAACTAAAGAATCTAATGCATGGAATCGGACGATACATGAGATTGAGTGAGTTTGATGCATAGAGAGCTGATCCAATGCTTGAGAATCGTGAGAAAATGCCTATAGAGGAGTCGTTAGTAGCCCTTGTTTCTCCATTTTACACACTTTCGCTGTTAGGACAATTGTGGTAGAATTGCTGTTTCCGCAATTCTGCTAAGTTTACAAGTCTGTTTAGCTGTTTTCTTCTTCATTTATTAATCTCGTCTCTTTTCATTTGAGTTTAGCTTTGACTTGCACTTGTTTATGTTGCTACCCTCTACGTATTCAGTAAGAAATAGACAATTTAAAACCAATTCTACCCCATCAAATCCATCCATTCTTTCTTAACAAAACACTTCATGAATAGCTTATAATAAATCTCTGTGGGAAAACGAATGAAAAAATACTTACTACTTGCTATAAGATCATGTATGCTTGCATGTTCTAAGTGCTCTCTCTATTTTATTGCTTATTTATTTTAACACATTGAGCACGTAACAAGTTTTTGGCGCCGCTGCCGGGGATTTATTTAAGTGAAAACGAAGTTTGTTAAGTTTGAAACACCAAGTTTACCATCTATTGTAACTAATCTAGTTCATTTCTTTTACAGGTACCATCGGGTTAGTTTATGAGTGAGCCTTCAAGTAGTGATCTAGAGTTCAATCCTGAGCCTGAGAGGTTACTTAGGGCCAGAAATAGAGCCAAGAAACGTCTCTTTAAACAACCCCATTTACCTCAAGTAATTGTGGGAACCACAATTCCTCCGCAATTGTCTCAAGAAGAAATGGCTGGAATAATTCCAAATCCGGTACCTATCACTCGCAATCCCATCGAAATAGCGAATGATAAGAATAGTGTCATTCTCTCATACCTAGTACCTATGCCTGGGGAGCTGAACCCCAGCATAATTCGTCCTGAAATCACTGCCAACTCATTCGAGTTAAAGCCAGTGATGTTCCAAATGTTGTCCACTGTGGGATAATTCTTTGGAGTGGAAAATGAGGACCCCCACAACCATCTTAGAAACTTCTTAGGAGTTAGTGATACATTCATCATCCCTGGAGTTTCCCAAGAAGCCTTGAGGCTATACCTGTTCCCTTACTCTTTGAGGGACAAAGCCAAAACGTGGTTAAACTCATTACCCTCTGGATCTGTCCTTAATTGGACAGACTTAGCAGAGAAATTCCTAGTCAAATACTTCCCACCTGATAGGAATTCTACCTTTCGTGATGACATAGTTAAATTCAAACAAGCTGAGAATGAGTCTCTTCACGAAGCTTGGACAAGGTTCAAAGATCTTCTTCTTAAATGTCCACACCATGGCATCCCATGGTGTATCCAAATAGAGGTCTTTTTCAAAGGATGCAACCCCAGCACTAGGCAAGTCTTAAATTCATCTGCTGGAGGTTCCATGTTGTCCAAGAGTTACAACGAAGCCTATGAGATCTTGGAGAAGATCTCAGCATCTCACTGTAGGTGGTCAGATGATCCAGTTGAGCCAACTAGAGCTCAAGACAAGGATGCTCTAAGTGCAATGAGCAGCCAAATAAATGCCCTGACCAACCTAGTTAAGCAAATGGTTCAAACCAATCTCCAAACAAGTGTCAACACCGCTACAGCTATGTCAATGGGCACCCAACCAAGTCAAGGTGAGACACTTGTATGTGGATTCTGTGGGGAAGGGCACCTGTATGAGTACTGCCCTGGGAATCCAGCCTCAGTCTGCTATATTGGAAGCCAGCAGCAGCCTAGGAACAACCCCTATTCCAATACTTACAATCCTGGTTGGAGGAACCACCCAAACCTGTCATGGGGTGGCCAACAAAATGCTAACCAAGCTCCTAACCAACCAAGACCGAGTGGAACACCTGGTTTCACTCCCCAACATAACCAGTCAATGTATCAAAAACCATACAACCAACCTGTAGGGTCTTCTGTAGAAAACTTACTTAAGGAATACATAGCCAAGAATGATGCCACTCTACAGAGCCAGCAAGCTACTCTTAGGAGCCTAGAGAACCAAATAGGGCAACTAGCCAATGAAATCAAAAGTAGGCCCCAAGGTAGACTCCCTGCTGACACTGAAGTGCCAAGGAGAGATGGTAAAGAGCAAGTTCAAGCAATTGAACTTAGAAGTGGTAGACCATTGGTAAGCAACACCAAGGACACACCAAAGAGAGTAGAGAACACTGAGTCTAGTGCTCCACTGGAGTCTCTGCCAAACCAAGGTCCACCACCAACAAACACATCAGGAGCAAGGCTGGAGCCAATCATAGAGGAGATAGAAGAAATTCCAAGGCCTCCACCTATCCTGAGGCGACCTGATGTGTCTGCATATGTGCCACCACCTCCATTTCCTAGAAGGCTAAAGAAAAAACAAGAACAGGAAGTGCACTTTAATAAATTTCTAGAAATTCTTAAGCAAGTGCATGTTAATATTCCTTTCGTTGAAGTTTTACAGTCTATGCCTTCTTATGTAAAGTTTTTGAAGGATATTATAACTAACAAGAAAATAATTGGTGAGTTTGAAACAGTCAACCTCATTGAGGAGTGCAGTGCCATACTCCAGAACAAGCTACCCAAGAAGGAGAAGGACCCTGGTTCCTTCACCTTACCTGTAGAGCTAGGAGGCAAGCACGTGGGCAGAGCTCTTTGTGACCTGGGAGCCAGCATAAACCTCATGCCCCTATCACTATTCCGCCAGCTAGGAATAGGAGAAGCACGACCAACCACTGTCACTTTACAACTAGCAGACAGATCCATTGCATACCCTGAAGGTAAGATTGAGGATATTCTTGTAAAGGTTGACAAGTTTATTTTCCTTGCAGATTTCATTATCCTGGATTATGAAGCAGACAAGGAGGTCCCCATCCTGTTAGGCAGACCATTTCTAGCCACAGGTAGGGCACTAATAGATGTCCAAAAAGGTGAGCTCACTATGAGGGTTCATGATGAAGAGGTGAAATTTAGTGTTTATAAAGCCTTAAGGTACCCCTCTGACAATGAATCTTGTGCTAGCATGGACATTGTAGATTCACTAATGGAAGAACAATTGGAGCATGAACTATTGACTAAGCATGCTCATGAATATGTAGGATTAGAATTAACTGACTTAAACATAGCTGAGATAATGGGCATACCTTTAAATAACCCTCAGCATGTTTGTATGAATATTGACTTAACTGAAAAATCTTTGAATCCATTAAAACCATCCATTGAGCATCCACCTGTCTTAGAATTAAAACCTCTCCCCACTCACCTCAAGTATGCATATCTAGGAAGTAATGATACCTTGCCTGTGATTATTTCTTCTAAATTAAGTGAAAAGCATGAGGTTGAACTGATTTTACTACTTAAGCAACATAGGAAGGCTATTGCATGGACTATTGCTGATATTAGAGGCATTAGCCCTTCTTATTGCATGCATAAGATTATACTAGAGGAAGAGCATACACCTAGAGTAGATCACCAACGTAGGCTGAATCCCTCTATGAAAGAGGTAGTTAAGAAAGAAATAATTAAATGGTTAGATGCTGGTGTGATCTTCCTCATAGCTAGTAGTCAGTGGGTGAGCCCTATACAATGTGTACCTAAGAAGGGGGGGATGACTGTGGTAGTCAATGAGAACAATGAACTGATTCAAACAAGGACTATCACAGGATGGAGAGTT
The DNA here is from genome assembly GCA_028017165.1 of Herpetospermum pedunculosum. NCBI lineage: Eukaryota > Viridiplantae > Streptophyta > Magnoliopsida > Cucurbitales > Cucurbitaceae > Herpetospermum > Herpetospermum pedunculosum. Next base: position 29,534,708 of record CM051527.1, on the reverse strand, counting down.
TGCATGGATTATAGGAAACTAAATAAAGAGACCAAAAAAGACCATTTCCCTCTACCATTCATTGACCAAATGTTAGACAGAATAGCTGGTAGAGCCTACTACTGCTTCTTAGACGGTTATTCAGGATATAACCAGATTACTATAGACCCTAAGGACCAAGAGAAGACTACCTTCACTTGCCCTTTTGGAACTTTTGCCTTTCGCAGAATGCCTTTTGGCTTATGCAATGCACCGGCAACTTTCCAAAGGTGCATGTTGGCAATCTTCTCTGATTTGGATGAGTCCATGATAGAGATATTCATGGATGATTTCTCAGTCTTTGGGGATTCATTTACAAACTGTCTAGAGAACCTAGGACAAGTCTTGGCTAGGTGTGAGGAGACCAACTGTTACGTCTCCAAAAGTGACCTTTTTAGGATTTAATTAGCTTAGAAAGATGTTCACTCTTAGGTGTTTTTGATAGCATTTAGCCTAAACCTATGCTTAAATATGAGAATTAGAAGAAGGTAGCTAAATTAGGACTTATGTATAATAGGAAAGAAAAGGGTTGAAAACCGAAGGAAAAGAATGAAAAACAAGCATTGCGATAGCATTGCGGAAACATTGCGGTTCCCGCAATGTTTCAAGTGAAAACCGTAAGTTGACTGATCTTTTTCTGTTAATTTCCGTTATTTCAGGGATTCGTTCTTTCTCCTCCATCCATTCTGAAGTACGACGTTGAAGATTGATGGTTCTCCTTGGCCCAAAGACGTCTGCAGACTACTATAAATAGGGGTCAAAGTCGAGGGTTCAAGCATCATCCGAAAGCGTAGAAGTCTTCTCGCAGTCCACCTTTTCTCCTGTTTTCCTTTGTCGTCTACTGGTTTGCGAAGCTCAGCTGTTGGAATCGATAATCTGATAGGAAGGAGAGGAGATTCTTCTTCTCTCCCGATTGGATTCATCCAAGCAAGGCTGACCTTTCTCATCCTTCATTCGAGGCGGCTGCAACGAGACTTTCGAGCTTGTTTTACTGCTTTCTGCTTTTCATTTCCATTTTCCAGCTTTGCCTTGTTGTTATTTCTTTTCTAGAAGCTAGATTAGGCTATTTCGTTGTGTTCTGTCTTCCTGTTATTTGCTTTAAAGCTTTTCTTTGTCAATCAAACAATCAAGTAATCAAGTCTCAATTCTTCACTTCACAGTTTCTTGCCTTTACATTCTACTGCTTTCCCTTACTGTTTTGTCTTTAAATTCCTTCTAAGCATGTCTACGTCTTCTCTTGCTTCTGTTCTGTTTACATCCATGAGTAGCTAAATCACTTAGGGGCATGCTAAGGACAACACTATAGGCTAAAAAACGTGAATCAAGCATGTAGGATAGCTCTCGAAGCATTGATTGTATGTAAGCTTCATCCCACGGGCAATTTCGATTGGCCATCCATTTTGTCCAAAGAACTCCTAACCTCTGGAAGGAGTAAGAGTTCAGAGTCATACCATCCTGCTAGCCTTTCAAGGTAACCAGGAAACGGCCTAGGAATAGGCGTTTCCCTAGTACAAACCATATCTTTCTGCCTTAACAAGATGCTTAAGACCTTACTTTGAGTTGAGTAAACTAAAGAATCTAATGCATGGAATCGGACGATACATGAGATTGAGATAGTCTGATGCATAGTGAGTAGATCCAGTGCTTGAGAATCGTATAAAAATGCCTATAGGATAGTCATTAGTAGCCCTTAATTCACCCATTTACACACTTCCGCTGTTATTATAATTGCGGTAAAATTGCTGTCTCCGCAATTCTGCTTAAGTTTAAATTTTGTTTAGCTGTCTTTGCCTCCATTTATTAATCTCGTCCCTTTTCATTTGAGCTTAGCTTTAACTTGTTCTCGTTTATGTTGCTACCCTTTACACATTCAGCAAGAATTAGACAATTAAAAACCAATTTTACCCCATCAAATCCACCCTTTCTTTCTTAACAAAACACTTCGCGAATAGCTAAAAATAAATCTCGGTGGGAAAACGAATGAAATATACTTACTACTTGCTATAAGATCATGTATGCTTGTATGTTCTGAGTGCTCTATCTCTCTTATTGCCTAATTATTTCAACACATTGAGCACGCAACAAGTTTTTGGCGCCGCTGCCGGGGATTTATTTAAGTGAAAACGAAGTTTGTTAAGTTTGAAACACCAAGTTTATTGCCTATTGAAGCTGATCTGTTTCATTTCTTTTGCAGGTACTATTGGGGTAGTTTATGAGTGAGCCTTCAAGTAGAGATCTAGAGTTCAATCCTGAGCCTGAGAGACTACTTAGAGCTAGAAACAAAGCAAAGAAACGACTCTTTAAACAACCTTCTATACCTCAAATAATACCTGAAACCGAAGAAATGGACGAGTTAGTTCCAAATCAGGTACCTGTCATTCGCAATCCCATCGAAATAGCGAATGACAAGAATAGTGCCATCCTCTCATATTTAGTACCTATGCCTGGGGAGCTGAACCCCAGCATAATCCGTCCTGAAATCACTGCCAACTCATTCGAGTTAAAGCCAGTGATGTTCCAAATGTTGTCCACTGTGGGACAATTCTTTGGAGTGGAAAATGAGGACCCCCACAACCATCTTAGGAACTTCTTAGGAGTCAGTGATACCTTCATCATCCCTGGAGTTTCCCAAGAAGCTTTAAGGCTATACTTGTTCCCTTACTCTTTGAGGGACAAGGCCAAAACATGGTTGAACTCATTACCTTCTGGATCTGTCCGCAACTGGACAGACTTAGCAGAAAAATTCCTAGTCAAATACTTCCCACCTGATAGGAATTCTACCTTTCGTGATGATATAATTAAATTCAAGCAAGCTGATAATGAGTCTCTTCACGAAGCTTGGACAAGGTTCAAAGATCTACTTCTTAAATGTCCACATCATGGCATCCCATGGTGTATCCAAATAGAGGTCTTTTTCAAAGGATGCAATCCCAGCACTAGACAAGTCTTAAATTCATCCGCTGGAGGCTCCATGTTGTCCAAAAGTTACAACGAAGCCTATGAGATCTTGGAGAAGATCTCAGCATCTCACTGTTGGTGGTCAGATGATCCTGTTGAGCCAACTAGAGCTCAAGACAAGGATGCTCTAAGTGCAATGAGCAGCCAAATAAATGCCCTGACCAACCTAGTTAAGCAAATGGCTCAAGCCAATCTCCAAACAAGTGTCAACACCGCTACCGCCATGTCAATGGGCACCCAACCAAGTCAAGGTGAGACACTCATATGTGGATTCTGTGGGGAAGGGCACCTGTATGAATACTGCCCTGGGAATCCAGCCTCAGTCTGCTTCATTGGGAGCCAGCAGCAGCCTAGGAACAACCCCTATTCCAATACTTACAACCCTGGTTGGAGGAACCACCCAAACCTGTCATGGGGTGGCCAACAGAATGCTAACCAAAATCCTAACCAGCCTAGACCGAGTGGAACACCTGGTTTCACTCCCCAACATAACCAATCAATGTATCAAAAACCTTACAGTCAACCTGTAGGATCATCTGTAGAAAACTTACTCAAGGAATACATAGCCAAAAATGATGCTACTTTGCAAAGTCAGCAAGCCACTCTTAGGAGCCTAGAGAACCAAATAGGCCAATTAGCCAATGAACTCAAGAGTAGGCCCCAAGGTAGACTCCCTGCTGACACTGAAGTGCCAAGGAGAGATGGTAAAGAGCAAGTTCAAGCAATTGAACTTAGAAGTGGTAGACCATTGGTGAGCAACACAAAGGACACACCAAAGAGAGTAGAGAACACTGAGTCTAGTGCTCCACTGGAGTCTCTACCAAACCAAGGTCCACCATCAACTAGCACATCAGGAGCAAGGCTAGAGCCAATTATAGAGGAGATAGAAGAAATTCCAAGGCCTCCACCTATCCTAAGGCGACCTGAAGTGCCTGCATATGTGCCACCACCTCCATATCCTCGAAGGCTTAAGAAGAAGCAGGAACAGGAAGTGCATTTTAATAAATTCTTAGAAATTCTTAAGCAAGTGCATGTCAACATTCCTTTTGTAGAAGTTTTGCAGTCTATGCCTTCCTATGTAAAGTTTTTGAAGGATATTATTACTAACAAAAAAATAATTGGTGAGTTTGAAACAGTAAACCTCACTGAGGAGTGCAGTGCCATCCTCCAAAACAAGCTGCCCAAGAAGGAGAAGGATCCTGGTTCCTTCACCTTACCTGTAGAACTTGGAGGCAAGCACGTGGGCAGAGCGCTTTGTGACCTGGGCGCCAGCATAAACCTCATGCCCCTATCACTATTCCGCCAGCTTGGAATAGGAGAAGCACGTCCAACCACTGTCACTTTACAACTAGCAGACAGATCCATTGCATACCCTGAAGGTAAGATTGAGGATATTCTAGTGAAAGTTGACAAATTTATTTTCCTTGCAGATTTCATTATCCTGGATTATGAAGCAGACAAGGAGGTCCCCATCCTGTTAGGCAGACCATTTCTAGCCACAGGTAGGGCACTAATAGACGTCCAAAAAGGTGAGCTCACTATGAGGGTTCATGATGAAGAGGTGAAATTTAGTGTGTATAAAGCTTTAAGGTACCCCTCTGACCTTGAATCCTGTGCTAGCATGGACGTTGTAGATTCTTTAATGGAAGAACAATTGGAGCATGTATTATTTACCAAGCATGCTAATGAATATGTACACTTAGATGTAGCTGACTTAAATGTATCTAAGATAATGGATATGCCTGTAGATAAACCACAACCTGTATGTATGAATATAGAACTAACTGATAGATCCTTAAACCCTTTAAAGCCATCCATTGAGCATCCACCTGTATTAGAATTAAAACCTCTCCCCACTCACCTCAAGTATGCATATTTAGGGAGTAATGAAACTCTGCCTGTTATCATTTCTTCTAAATTAAGTGAAAAGCATGAGGTTGAACTGATATTACTACTTAAGCAACATAGGAAGGCTATTGCATGGACTATTGCTGATATTAGAGGCATTAGCCCTTCTTATTGCATGCATAAGATTATACTAGAGGAAGAGCACACACCTAGAGTAGATCATCAACGTAGGCTGAATCCCTCTATGAAAGAGGTAGTTAAGAAAGAAATAATAAAATGGTTAGATGCTGGTGTGATCTTCCCCATAGCTAGTAGTCAGTGGGTAAGCCCTATACAATGTGTACCTAAGAAGGGTGGGATGACTGTGGTAGTCAATGAGAACAATGAACTGATTCCAACTAGGACTGTCACAGGATGGAGAGTATGTATGGATTATAGGAAACTAAATAAAGAAACTAAAAAAGACCACTTCCCTCTACCATTCATTGACCAAATGTTAGACAGAATAGCTGGTAGAGCCTATTACTGTTTCTTAGACGGTTATTCAGGGTATAACCAAATCACTATAGACCCCAAAGACCAAGAAAAGACTACCTTTACTTGCCCTTTTGGAACATTTGCCTTTCGCAGAATGCCTTTTGGCTTATGCAATGCACCGGCAACATTCCAAAGGTGCATGTTGGCAATCTTTTCTGACTTGGATGAGTCCATGATAGAGATATTCATGGATGATTTCTCAGTCTTTGGGGATTCCTTTACCAACTATCTAGAGAATTTAGGACAAGTCCTGGCTAGATGTGAAGAGACTAACTTAGTCCTTAATTGGGAGAAGTGTCACTTCATGGTGGATGAGGGGATTGTCTTAGGTCATAGAGTGTCGAGGGCAGGGGTAGAAGTTGACCGAGCAAAGATAGAAATCATAGAGAAGTTGGTAGAACCTCAGAATGTCAAGGCCATTAGGAGTTTCTTAGGGCATGCTGGCTTCTACAGAAGGTTCATTAAGGACTTTTCTAAGATAGCCAAGCCTCTGTGTGCGCTTCTAGAGCTAAATAGGCCATTCATCTTCTCTAAGGAATGTTTAGTAGCTTGGAAAACCCTTAAGGAAGCACTAGTCACAGCACCTATTATAGTAGGACCAGATTGGGATCTCCCATTTGAGATGTTATGCGATGCTAGTGACTATGCTGTAGGGGTTATGTTAGGACAGAAGATTGACAAACTAACACACCCTGTATACTATGCTAGTAAAACCTTGAATGAGGCTCAATGTAATTATACAACTACTGAGAAAGAGATGCTTGCTGTAGTGTTTGCTTGTGAGAAATTTAGAAACTATATTGTAGGCACTAGGACAATTGTGTACACTGACCATTCTGCCTTAAAGTATCTTATGAGGAAGGCTGATGCTAAGCCTAGGTTGATTAGGTGGGTGTTATTGCTGCAGGAATTTGATTTGGACATTCGAGACAAGAAAGGATGTGAAAATGTGGTTGCGGATCACCTTTCTCGATTGCAGCACAATTGCGAAAAAATTGCGGAACCCGCAATTTCTGATGCTTTTATTGATGAACATGTCTTTGTTTTGACTCATCGTGATAACGATGAGGAACCTTGGTTTGCTGACATTGCTAACTTCCTTGCATCACAGGTATTACCAGTTTTCAAGGGAGGACAAGAGAAGAAGAGGTTCCTTCATGAAGCAAGGAAATTCATCTGGGATGACCCCACACTTTACAAGACATGTGCTGACGGCTTGTTAAGGAAGTGTGTTTCAGCTGCTGAGGCGAAGTCTGTGCTGCAGCACTGTCACACAGCTCCTTATGGTGGACACTTTGGTGGCCAAAGAACAGCTGCAAAGGTATTTCAGAGTGGCTACTATTGGCCAACGATCTTCAAGGATGCCCACAACTATGCCCACAGCTGTGATGAATGCCAAAGAACAGGTAACCTCAGTCGGAAAGATGAAATGCCTCTCACCTACATCTTAGAGTTGGAGCTCTTTGATGTGTGGGGCATTGATTTCATGGGGCCATTTCCTCCATCGTCAGGTAACCTTTACATTTTGGTGGCCGTAGACTATGTGTCCAAGTGGGTAGAGGCCATAGCATGTCCTAATAATGATGCTAAAACAGTCATAAAATTCTTGCATAGGCACATTTTTACTAGATTTGGGACACCTCGTGCTGTCATTAGTGATGAGGGGACATATTTCATTAATAAGGCTATGGAGAGAGTGTTGGCTAAGTATAACATTAGACATAGAGTAGCCACCCCCTATCACCCACACTCGAATGGACAGGCTGAAATTTCAAATAGGGAGATTAAGAACATCCTAGAAAAAGTGGTCAAACCTAATAGGAAAGACTGGTCCTTTAAGCTTGAGGATGCACTTTGGGCATATAGGACAGCATATAAGACACCCCTAGGTATGTCTCCTTACAGGCTTGTATATGGTAAAGCTTGTCATCTTCCATTTGAGTTAGAGATTAAGGCATTTTGGGCACTAAAGGAGTTGAATTATTGCGTGACCGATGCGGGAACGTTGCGGTCTCTGCAATTACATGAGCTCGATGAGCTTAGGCAAATGTCTTATGAAAATGCCAAAATGTATAAGGAAAAGACCAAGATTTGGCACGATAGTAGACTTAGAGTTAAGGACTTTAAGAAGGGTCAACTTGTCTTGTTGTTTAACTCACGGTTGAAACTATTTCCAGGGAAACTTAAGTCTAGGTGGTCAGGTCCATTTGTGATTACTAATGTGTTTGTTCATGGTGCCATAGAGATAAAGAACTTGCAGCAAGGCCAACCATTCATGGTGAATGGTGCAAGGTTGAAGCACTACTATGAGGAAGGAGATGTGAACACTCTCTCGGCCTTCCTCTTGTCTGAAGCGTGACAACGAGAACGAGAGAGGACGAGTGATTGTTGTGCTCGTCGACATAAGGCTCATGCCTTAGTTTATTTTTTGCGTTTTTCCGGTTATCGTTTGTGTGTTTTGTTGTATGATTTTAATTACGAATTTGATGTTGATTTTATTTCTTTTTGCAGGGAATCAATAGAGGGAATCAAGGAGAGTAAATCCAGCTTTAAAAATCAAGAAAATATTGAGCCAAATAAAAGATACGGATGAGCAAAGATTGACATTTAGATGAAAAAATCTCCAACGGTCCCTAAAATTGCGCTGGATTTGCAGGATCCGCAAAAATATAGCCGTTGGGATTTATCCGTTTTCTTTATATCCGTTAGAAGGCGCTTGATCTGTACGGTTCTCCCATTCTCTGAACTCCAAGAAAACTACGATTCTCTTCATCTTTGATTCTTCTCTCCAAATCTCCAAGATTCAACAATGGTGCTCACAAGGGCCGAACGATCTGCGTCCAAGAAAAGGGCTGATGAAGCTGAAACGGCTGCGAGGGAAGCACTGCTTGCCTTGGCTGAGGCTGACGCCGCACGAACTGAACGCCTTCCCAAACTACCGATTCGCAAGAAGAAGTGGAAGGTCGTCACGGAGATCCCTGCTGGACCTTCTGAACCAGCAGGCACACCCAAGAAGCGACGATGGAGTATGGCGGTGGCCGAGGAAGAAATCAAGGAAAAGACTTCCTCTGTGGAGAGTCAAGAATTGGGCCAGCCATCTCACGAGTCAGCCGAGCGCAGCCTTTCACCAGCCCCACCGGTGCAAAGCCCTGAGCTCTCCTCATCGCCACCAGCGCAGAGCCCTGAGCAGCCGTCTTCACCACAGAGTTCTGCACAGACACCTACAGCAGAGCAAAGAACCACGCCGTCGCACACTTCCCCACGGCCTGACCCTGAATTCCCATATGGAGAGTACCAAGAATCAACGCAGGGCAGTGGGGAAGGTGAGGAAGAAGAGGTTTTCTCTCCGTTGAGGGAAGCCAATCCTGAGAGTCCTGTGCAGAAGGATGACTAGATGGAAGAGACATTGGGGGCGTGTCTCCAGCTGATCACCATTGAGGCAAAGCTCAAGAAGAAGAAGAAGGCCAAGATTCTCAAGGCCAAGCGATCCAAGAAGCTGAAAAAGAAGAAGGCCAAGAGAGCGCCTTCATCAGAAAAGGAGAGCACTGAGCCATCGCTCAAGAGACTCAAGGTTGAGGCTGCAGAATCAGCCAAACCAGCAGACAAAGGGAAGGCCAAGCTTTACCCTGAAGATGAACCTCAGTCAGTGAGGTATGTGTCCTCTGACGCTGAGTCCAGAGGCATTGAGCTGAGGAAGAGGGAGTTGCTGCACGAGAAAGGCTTCCTCGACAGACCTGCTGACCTGCCGCAGTTCTTGCGCGCAGGAATTATAAATCATAGCTGGGAGGAGTTGTGCAGGCCACCCAATCCGGCTTACACGAGTATGGTATATGACTTCTACGCCAACCTGCGGAATTCTGAGGAGGGGCTTTCTGTGGTTAGGGGAGTAGAAGTGGACTACTCAGCAAAAGCCATCAACGAAGCCTATGGCCTCAAGGGCCAAAGACATACTGACTATGCGAGGATCGTTGATGAGCCTACTGAGGCAGTGCTGGAGGAGGCCATTCGAACCATTGGCCAGCCTGAAGCAGCGTGGACTGTATCACGCAATGGGAGGCACACCCTCATGAGTGCCAACCTCACAGCTAAGGCGGCTGTATGGTTTGCCTTTGTAAGGAGGAAGCTGTCCCCCGTGACTCATGAGACCACCATCAACCAGAGCAGATCGCTGCTGGTCTATGCAATCATGCGAGGTCTCACGGCCAACGTAGGTGAAATCATGTCAGCCGCCATTGCTGAGAGCGCCAAGAAAGGTAAGGGACCATTGTTTTTCCCTAATACCATCACTAAACTCTGTTTGCTTGCAGGGGTTCCCATTGAGCGAATGGAGCAGCAGATGGCTTACACGGGCCACTTGGAGCTGCCTGCTGGCTTAAGGCTGAAGAGGAAGGGGAACATGGAGTTCGAGCTGGATAGGTTGGCTGCTGATCAGTCACTGTCCATGGCTTGCCTGATGGACATGCAGAAGAGGATGGCTCAATGGGCCACTTACGCACAGGCAAGGGACAAGGAGGTTGCTGACCAACTTGGGTGCATCTTCCCTGACTTCCCCACAAATCTCCTGACTCCATGGGTGCCTCCACGACCACGACAACCTGATGAGGATGAAGACATTTGAGTGCTGGTTTGAATTGCACTGAAGGGAGTATTGTTGTTCCCTTAGAAAAACAAAATCTGCTTTCTGATAGACCATGTGAATTATGTTGTTTTTAGTACAATTTTGATCTGTTTTAGTTGCTTAGTTTTATGTTTTTAAAATTGCTTAGTTTAGTCTGATGATAGCTAACTAGGTAGGTTAGTTTTGTTTTATTTTTAGAGAGCTTGAATGGCTGAAAAAAGCATGCTTAGGGGCCTTAACCACTGTTATATCTGCCCTGACTTGATTGCGAAATAATTGCGGTACCCGCAATTTTTATTACTGAAAGCATGTTTTGGACTGTCTGTTTAGCTAGGCTGTGATCTGTTTAAATTCTAAATTTTGCTGCTATCATGACTACCTTATATAGCTTATCTAAAAGCATGCTGGATGAGTGTCATAGGACACTCTTTGATAGTTTAAATTAACCTCTAAAAAGCTCAGCATGCATAGCCGTAAGTCCTTGCCTGTCTGTTTTTTTTTCAGTTTTCTGCTGCTGTGATATTTTCTTTTAGAATGTTATGTCTATGCCTAGGGCTTTTAGATTCTCTTTGTTTTACCTTAGACTAGATGCTTCTAGGACAAGTTTGGGGGTGTGCCACCTCAGACACTCATTGGGGACAATGAGTAGTTGAAGTTTGGGGGAGGCCACCCTAGGCCTAGGAACATTCCTCTCTCCCTTAAAGCATAAACATTCTTCTTCTCCTTTAAAAAAAAAAAAATAATAAAGAAAATGAAAAAAAAGAGTAAAGGGGGGAGTCTCTCTTAGGTTGCTGAGTAATCAGTGCCAAGTGTGTAACCCACAAGTGGCGTTGCATCAAAAGGCAACCAAAGGAGAGGCTCCACCAAAGTAAGAAAGAAAGAAAAAATGAAGAAGTAGGGAAGAAGAATGTACACCTAGGAGTTGCAACTTTGTGGCTTAGATGTCCTGAATCAAAAGAACTCTGATCCTCAAATTAGCTAGGCACAAAGTTGTAACTTGTAGGGTTGTTTAGGGAGATGAATGTATATCCAATGTAGTGATGCCAGGGTTTAGGTTGTTCTCTAAAAGTACTACTGTCACCGTTAATACTAAGACTGGCATGACTCTAAGGAATCCTAGACAATTTAAAAATAAAGCTAGAAGCATGTACTGAGTCTGAGGTAAAGCTAGGTAGAATTTGAAACCTTAGGGATAGTGGCATGATATGACAAAAGCAAATAGATCAGTGTAGGGAGTTAATGAAAACAGAAGGAGTATTAGGCAGGCGAAGTCAGAAGAAGTTTGATAAGAGGGTAGTTTTGAGCTTAGAAGTGTGTCACAGGACAGCATTGCTATAGACAAGAATATAGGGGAGTTAGTAAGTGGTTAAAGAAGAAGAAACAGCAGCCTAGGAAAGTCCTTAGTTTGCTCGAGGACAAGCAAAACCTTAAGTTTGGGGGTGTGTTACGTCTCCAAAAGTGACCTTTTTAGGACTTAATTAGCTTAGAAAGATGTTCACTCTTAGGTGTTTTTGATAGCATTTAGCCTAAACCTATGCTTAAATATGAGAATTAGAAGAAGGTAGCTAAATTAGGACTTATGTATAATAGGAAAGAAAAGGGTTGAAAACCGAAGAAAAAGAATGAAAAACAAGCATTGCGGAAACATTGCGGTTCCCGCAATGTTTCAAGTGAAAACCGTAAGTTGACTGATCTTTTTCTGTTAATTTCCGTTATTTTAGGGATTCGTTCTTTCTCCTCCATCCATTCTGAAGTACGACGTTGAAGATTGATGGTTCTCCTTGGCCCAAAGACGTCTGCAGACTACTATAAATAGGGGTCAAAGTCGAGGGTTCAAGCATCATCCGAAAGCGTAGAAGTCTTCTCGCAGTCCACCTTTTCTCCTGTTTTCCTTTGCCGTCTGCTGGTTTGCAAAGCTCAGCTGTTGGAATCGATAATCTGATAGGAAGGAGAGGAGATTCTTCTTCTCTCCCGATTGGATTCATCCAAGCAAGGCTGACCTTTCTCATCCTTCATTCGAGGCGGCTGCAACGAGACTTTCGAGCTTGTTTTACTGCTTTCTGCTTTTCATTTCCATTTTCCAGCTTTGCCTTGTTGTTATTTCTTTTCTAGAAGCTAGATTAGGCTATTTCGTTGTGTTCTGTCTTCCTGTTATTTGCTTTAAAGCTTTTCTTTGTCAATCAAACAATCAAGTAATCAAGTCTCCATTCTTCACTTCACAGTTTCTTGCCTTTACATTCTACTGCTTTCCCTTACTGTTTTGTCTTTAAATTCCTTCTAAGCATGTCTACGTCTTCTCTTGCTTCTGTTCTGTTTACATCCATGAGTAGCTAAATCACTTAGGGGCATGCTAAGGACAACACTATAGGCTAAAAAACGTGAATCAAGCATGTAGGATAGCTCTCGAAGCATTGATTGTATGTAAGCTTCATCCCACGGGCAATTTCGATTGGCCATCCATTTTGTCCAAAGAACTCCTAACCTCTGGAAGGAGTAAGAGTTCAGAGTCATACCATCATGCTAGCCTTTCAAGGTAACCAGGAAACGGCCTAGGAATAGGCGTTTCCCTAGTACAAACCATATCTTTCTGCCTTAACAAGATGCTTAAGACCTTACTTTGAGTTGAGTAAACTAAAGAATCTAATGCATGGAATCGGACGATACATGAGATTGAGATAGTCTGATGCATAGTGAGTAGATCCAGTGCTTGAGAATCGTATAAAAATGCCTATAGGATAGTCATTAGTAGCCCTTAATTCACCCATTTACACACTTCCGCTGTTATTATAATTGCGGTAAAATTGCTGTCTCTGCAATTCTGCTTAAGTTTAAATTCTGTTTAGCTGTCGTTGCCTCCATTTATTAATCTCGTCCCTTTTCATTTGAGCTTAGCTTTAACTTGTTCTCGTTTATGTTGCTACCCTTTACACATTCAGCAAGAATTAGACAATTAAAAACCAATTTTACCCCATCAAATCCACCCTTTCTTTCTTAACAAAACACTTCGCGAATAGCTAAAAATAAATCTCTGTGGGAAAACGAATGAAATATACTTACTACTTGCTATAAGATCATGTATGCTTGCATGTTCTGAGTGCTCTATCTCTCTTATTGCCTAATTATTTCAACACATTGAGCACGCAACACCAACCTAGTCCTAAATTGGGAAAAGTGCCACTTCATGGTGGATGAAGGGATTGTCTTAGGTCATAGAGTGTCAAGGGCAGGTGTAGAAGTTGACAGGGCAAAAATTGAAATAATAGAGAAATTGGTAGAACCCCAAAATGTCAAGGCCATTAGAAGTTTCTTAGGGCATGCTGGTTTCTATAGAAGGTTCATTAAGGACTTTTCTAAGATCTCCAAGCCTTTATGTGAGCTTCAAGAGCTAAACAAGCCATTCATTTTCTCTAAAGAGTGTGTCCTAGCTTGAAAAACCCTTAAGAAAGCACTAGTCACAGCACCTATTATAGTAGGGCCAAATTGGGATCTCCCATTTGAGATGTTATGTGATGCTAGTGACTATGCTGTAGGGGTTATGTTAGGACAGAAGATTGACAAGTTAACACACCCTGTCTATTATGCTAGTAAGACACTTAATGAGGCACAATGCAACTACACAACCACTGAGAAGGAGATGCTAGCTGTAGTGTTTGCTTGTGAGAAATTTAGGAACTATATTGTAGGCACCAGAACAATTGTGTACACTGACCATTCTGCTTTAAAGTACCTTATGAGGAAGGCTGATGCTAAGCCTAGGTTGATTAGGTGGGTACTGCTGCTGCAAGAGTTTGATCTAGACATTAGAGATAAGAAAGGAAGTGAAAATGTGGTTGCGGATCATCTTTCTAGATTGCAGCATAATTGCGAAAAAATTGCGGAACCCGCAATTTTTGATGCTTTTATTGATGAACATGTCTTTGTATTGACTCATCGTGATAACGATGAGGAACCTTGGTTTGCTGACATTGCTAACTTCCTTGCATCACAGGTACTACCAACTTTCAAGGGAGGACAAGAGAAGAAGAGGTTCCTTCATGAAGCAAGGAAATTCATATGGGATGATCCCACACTTTACAAGACATGTGCTGACGGCTTGCTAAGGAAGTGTGTTTCAGCTGCTGAGGCGAAGTCTGTGCTGCAGCACTGCCACACAGCTCCTTAGGGTGGACACTTTGGTGGCCAAAGAACAGCTGCAAAGGTATTTCAGAGTGGCTACTATTGGCCAACGATCTTCAAGGATGCCCACAACTATGCCCACAGCTGTGATGAATGCCAAAGAACAGGTAACCTCAGTCGCAAGGATGAAATGCCTCTCACCTACATCTTAGAGTTGGAGCTCTTTGATGTATGGGGCATTGACTTCATGGGATCATTTCCCCCATCCTCAGGTAACCTTTACATATTAGTGGCAGTAGATTATGTATCCAAGTGGGTAGAGGCCATAGCATGTCCCAATAATGATGCCAAAACAGTCATAAAATTCTTGCATAGGCACATTTTTACTAGGTTTGGAACACCTCGTGCTATCATTAGTGATGAAGGGACACATTTCATTAATAAGGCTATGGAGAGAGTGTTGGCTAAGTATAACATTAGACATAGAGTAGCCACTCCTTATCACCCACACTCGAATGGTCAGGCTGAAATTTCAAATAGGGAGATTAAGAACATCCTAGAAAAAGTGGTCAAACCTAATAGAAAGGACTGGTCATTTAAACTCGAGGATGCACTTTGGGCATATAGGACTGCATATAAGACACCCCTAGGTATGTCTCCTTACAGACTTGTGTATGGTAAGGCTTGTCATCTTCCATTTGAGTTAGAAATTAAGGCATTTTGGGCACTAAAAGAGTTGAATTATTGCGTGACCGATGCGGGAACGTTGCGGTCTTTGCAATTACATGAGCTTGATGAGCTTAGACATATGTCTTATGAAAATGCCAAAATGTATAAGGAAAAGACCAAGATTTGGCACGACAGTAGACTTAGGATCAAGGACTTTAAGAAAGGCCAACTTGTTTTATTATTTAACTCACGATTGAAATTATTTCCAGGCAAACTTAAGTCTAGATGGTCAGGTCCGTTTGTAATTACTAATGTGTTTGTTCATGGTGCCATCGAGATAAAGAACCTGCAGCAAGGTCAACCATTCATGGTTAATGGTGCAAGGTTGAAGCACTACTATGAGGAAGGAGATGTGAAGACTCTCTCGGCCTTCCTCTTGACTGAAGCGTGAAATTAAGAACGAGAGAGGACGAGTGATTGTTGTGCTCGTCAATATGAGGCTCATGCCTTAGTTTATTTTTTCCATTTTTCCGGTTATCATTGGTGTATATGTTTGTATGATTTTAATTACGAATTTGATGTTGATTTTATTTCTTTTTGTAGGGAATCAATAGAGGGAATCAAGGAGATCAAATCCAGCTTAAAAAATCAAGAAGATATTGGGCCAAATAAAAGATACGATGGAGCAAAGAGTGACATTTAAATGAAAAAAAAATCTCCAACGGTCACTAGAATTGCGCTGGATTTGCAGAATCCGCAAAAATATAGCCGTTTGGATTTTTCCGTTTTCTTTATATTCGTTGAGACGCGCGTTGATCTATACGATTTCTCAAGTATCTGAACTCCAAGAAATCTGCGTTTCTCTTCATCTGTGATTCTTTTCTCCAAACCTCCACGATTCAACAATGGTGCTCACGAGGGCTGAAAGATCTGCGGCCAAGAAGAAGGCTGACGACGCTGAAACGGCTGCGAGGGAAGCACTTCTGGCCCTTGCAGAGGCTGATGCTGCGCGAACTGAACGACTTCCCAAACTTCCGATTCGCAAGAAGAAGTGGAAGGTCGTCACAGAGATACCTGCTGGACCCTTTGAACCAGCAGGCACACCCAAGAAGCGCAAGTGGAGTCTGGCTGTGGCCGAGGAAGGAATCAAGAACAAGACTCCCTCTGTGGAGAGTCAAGAACTGGGCCAACCATCCCACGAGACAGCGGAGCACAGCCCTTCACCATCTCCACCGGTTCAAAGCCCTGAGCTCTCCTCATCGCCACCAGCGCAGAGCCCTGAGCTGCCTTCATCACCGCAGAGTTCTGCACAGACCCCTACAGCAGCACAAAGCACCACTCCTTCGCACACTTCTCCACGGCCTGACCCTGAATTCCCATATGGGGAGTATCAAGAATCGACGCAGGGCAGTGGGGAAGGTGAGGAAGAAGAGGTCTTCTCTCCGTTGAGGGAAGCCAGCCCTGAGAGTCCTGCGCAGAAGGATGATTTTATGGAAGAAACATTGGGGGCTTGCCTGCATGCGATCACAACCAAGGCAAAGCTGAAGAAGAAGAAGGCTGCCAAGAGTATCAAAGCCAAACGGTCCAAGAAATCAAAGTAAAAGAAAGCCAAGAGGGCGCTTGCATCAGAGGAGAAGAGTGCTGAGCCATCGCTCAAGAAGCTCAAGATTGAGGCTGCTGAGTCAGCCAAACCAAAAGACAAAGGGAAGGCCAAGCTTTACCCTGAAGATGAGCCTCAGTCAGTGAGGTACGTGTCTTCTGACGCTGAGTCTAGAGGCATGGAGCTGAGGAAACGAGAGCTGCTGCACGAGAAGGGCTTCCTCGACAGACCTGCTGACCTGCCGCAATTCTTGCGCGCAGGAATTACGAATCACGGCTGGGAGGAGTTGTGCAGACCACCCAATCCAGCTTACACAAGCATGGTGTATGACTTCTACGCCAATTTGAGGAATTCTGAGGAGGGGTTGTCTGTGGTCAGGGGAGTAGAAGTGGACTTCTCAGCAAAAGCCATCAACGAAGCCTATGGCCTCAAGGGCCAAAAACATACTGACTATGCGAGGATTGTTGATGAGCCTACTGAAGCCGTCCTGGAAGAGGCCATTCGGACCATTGGCCAGCCTGAAGCATCCTGGACCGTGTCACGCAATGGGAGGCACACTCTCATGAGTGCCAACCTCACAGCTAAGGCGGCTGTATGGTTTTCTTTCGTGAGAAGGAAACTATCCCCAGTGACTCATGAGACCACCATCAACCAGAGCAGATCGCTGCTGGTCTATGCAATCATGCGAGGTCTCACGATCAACGTGGGTGAAGTCATGTCAGCCGCCATTGCTGACTGCGCCAAGAAGGGTAAGGGTCCGTTGTTCTTCCCTAATACTATTACTAAACTATGCTTGCGTGCAGGAGTCCCCATTGAGCGGATGGAACAGCAGATGGCTTACACAGGCCACTTGGAGCTGCCTGCAGGCTTGAGGCTGAAAAGGAAGGGGAACATGGAGTTCGAGCTGGATAGATTGGCTGGTGATCAGTCGCTGTCCATGGCTTGCCTGATGGATATGCATAAGAGGATGGCTCAATGGGCCACTTACGCACAGGCACGGGACAAGGAAGTTGCTGACCAACTTGGATGCATCTTCCCTGATTTTCCCACGAATCTCCTGACTCCATGGGTGCCCCCACGACCACGAGGGACTGATGATGAGGATGAAGACATCTGAGTGCTGGTTTGAATTGCACTAAAGGGAGTATTGCTGTTCCCTTAGAATAAACAAGAAAAAAAATAAATCAAACTGCTTTTTGTTAGACCATGTGAATTATGCTGTTTTTAGTTAATATTTTGATCTGTTTTAGTTGCTTAGTTTTAAGTTTTTAAATTGTTTAGTGTAGTCTGATGATAGCTGAGTAGGTAGGTTAGTTTAGTTTTATTTTTGTAGAGCTTGAGTGACGGGAAAAAAGCATGCTTAGGGGCCTTAATCACTGTTATATCTGCCCTGTATCTATTGCGAAATAATTGCGGAAACCGCAATTTTTATTACTGAATGCATGTTTTGGACTGTCTGTTCAGCTAGGCTGTGATCTGTTTAAATTCTATCTTTTGCTGCTATCATGACTGCCTTATATAGCTTATCTAAAAGCATGCTGGATGAGTGTCATAGGACACCCTTTGATAGTTTAAATTAGCCTCTAAACAGTGCTCAGCATGCATAGCTTTAAGTCCTTACCTGTCTGTTTTTTTCAAATTTCTGCTGCTGTGATATTTACTTTTCGAATGTTCTGTCTATGCCTAGGGCTTTTAGATTCTCTTTGTTTTACCTTAGACTAGATGCTTCTAGGACAAGTTTGAGGGTGTGCCACCTCAGACACTCATTGGGGACAATGAGTAGTTTAAGTTTGGGGGAGGTCACCCTAGGCCTAGGAACATTCCTCTCTCCCTTAAAAACATAAGCATTCTTCTTCTCCTTTTAAAAAAAAAAATGATGAGCTGAAAAAAAAAATGATGAAAAATAGAATAAAAAGGGGTATCTCTCTTAGGTTGCTGAGTAATCAGTGCCGAGTGTGTAATCCACAAGCGGCATTGCATCAAAAGGCAACCAAAGGATAGGCACCACCTAAGTAAGAAAAAAGGAAAGGAGTAGGGAAGAAGAATGTATACCTAGGAGTTGCAGCTTTGTGGCTTAGATGTCCTGATAAAAAGAACTCTGATCCTTAATTAGCTGAGCACAAAGTTGTAGCTTGTAGGGTTGTTTAGGGGGATGAATGTATGTCCAATGTAGTGATGCCAGGGTTTAGGTTGTTCTCTTAAAGCACTACTGTCACTGTTAATACTAAGACTGGCATGACTCTAAGGAATCCTAGGTAGCTCATAAGTAAAAACTAGAAGCATGTACTGAGTCTGGGGTAAAGCTAGGTAGAATTTGAAACCTTAGGGATAGTGGCATGATATGACAAAAGCAGGTAGATCAGTTGTAGGGAGTTAATAAAAACAGTAGGAGTATTAGGCATGCGAAATCATAAGAAGCTAGATGAGAGGGTAGTTTTAAGCTTAGAAGTGTGTCACAGGACAGCACTGCTATAGATAAGGATATAGGGGAGTCAGTAAGTGGTTAAAGAAGATGAAACAGCGGCTTAAATAAGCCCTTAGTTGCTTGAGGACAAGCAAAACCTTAAGTTTGGGGGTGTGTTATGTCTTCAAAAGTGACTTATTTAGGACTTATTTAGCTTAGAAAGATGCACACTCTTAGGTGTTTTTGATAGGATTTAGCTTAAGCCTATGCTTATTTGTGAGAATTAAAAGAAGGTAGCTAAATTAGGACTTGTGTGCAAAAGGAAAGAAAAGGATTGAAAACCGAAGTAAAAGAAAGAAAAAAACTACATTGCGATAGCATTGCGGAAACATTGCTGAAACCGCAATGTTTCAAGTGAAAACCGTAAGTTGACTGATCTTTTTCTGTTAATTTCCGTTATTTCAGGGATTCGTTCTTTCTCCTCCATCCATTCTGAAGTATGACGTTGAAGATGGATGGTTCTCCTTGGCCCAAATGCAGCTGCAGATTACTATAAATAGGGGTCAAAGTCGAGGGTTTAATCATCATCCGAAAGCGTAGAAGTCTTCTCGCAGCTCCATCTTTTCTCCTGTTTTTCTTTGCCGTCTGTTGGTTTGCGAAGCTCAGCTGTTGGAATCGATAATCTGATAGGAAGGAGAGAAGATTTATCTTCTTTCCCGATTGGATTCATCCAAGCAAGGCTGATCTTTCTCATCCTTCAGCCGAGGCGGTTGCGACGAGGCATTCAAGCTCATTTACTTGCTTTCTGTCTTCATTTCTACTTTCCAGCGTTGTTTAGTTGTTGTTCCTGTTCTAGTGGCTAGTTTATTGCATTTCGTGGTGTTCTGTCTTTGTGTTATTCATTTTAAGTGTTCTTTTATTCCTTCAAACAATCAAGTAATCAAACGCGAAATTCAGTATTTCACAGTTTCCTATCTTTGCAACTCACTGTCTTACCTTGCTGTATTAAGCTTATTTCTCTTCTAAGCATGTCTCTTTCATCTTTTATTTCTGTTTACCCTATATCCATGAGTAACTAAGTCACTTAGGGGCATGCTAATGACAATACTATAGGCTAAAAAACGTGAACCAAGCATGTAGGTTAGCTCTCGAAGCATTGATTGTATGTAAGCTTCATCCCACGGGCAATTTCGATTGGCCATCCATTTTGTCCAAAGAACTCCTAACCTCTGGAAGGAGTAAGAGTTCAGAGTCATACACTCATGCTAGCCTTTCAAGGTAGCCAGAAAACGACCTAGGAATAGGCGTTTTCCTAGTACAAACCATAACTTTCTGCTTTAACAAGATGCTTAAGACCTTACTTGGACATGAGTAAACTAAAGAATCTAATGCATGGAATCGGACGATACATGAGATTGAGTGAGTTTGATGCATAGAGAGTTGATCCAATGCTTGAGAATCGTGAGAAAATGCCTATAGAGGAGTCGTTAGTAGCCCTTGTTTCTCCATTTTACACACTTTCGCTGTTAGGACAATTGCGGTAGAATTGCTGTTTCCGCAATTCTGCTAAGTTTACAAGTCTGTTTAGCTGTTTTCTTCTTCATTTATTAATCTCGTCTCTTTTCATTTGAGTTTAGCTTTGACTTCAACTTGTTTATGTTGCTACCCTCTACGTATTCAATAAGAAATAGACAATTTAAAACCAATTCTACCCCATCAAATCCATCCATTCTTTCTTAACAAAACACTTCATGAATAGCTTATAATAAATCTCTGTGGGAAAACGAATGAAAAAATACTTACTACTTGCTATAAGATCATGTATGCTTGCATGTTCTAAGTGCTCTCTCTATCTTATTGCTTATTTATTTTAACACATTGAGCACGTAACACCGGGCGATCGCTATGCATTTAGAATTTTCAATTGAATGTTCGTCATAAATTGCTAGTTACTACTTTAGTTAATTTGGAGCTGAGCATTCTGAGTTAATTAGTAGCATTGTTTAGTTAGAATTGACGACTCTGACTAATTTTCATGTGGTCGGTTGCTTTAGGGTTGCCGGGCAACCGTTTATGTACTAAATTCATTCATGACCATGTTGTAGAATTCAATGATAGTATTTACAATTGCCTAGCAAATCCAGAATTTCCCAAATTCATCACGCTCGACTTGTTGGTTTATTTTTCCGTTAGCGCACTTTAATTTTCTTTGCATGACAAACCCCCTTTTATTATTTTATATCAATCACTTCTTATTTCAATTCAAATATTAAATCTCATTTCGACACGCTCCCTATGGACCAACTCCGTTACCACTTGCTGCAAAGCTAAGGGCTATACGGGTTATAAATTTTATTTTTGGCGGGTCTCGACAACCCAAAAATGAGAGAATATTCCAAAATTCTCGCCACCAATTTGTTAAGTCTAACATTTTCACCAGGTATGGAATCCCATGATCCATAATCATTGATAAAGGGACACATTTTCACCAGGTATGGAATGATGGAGCGCCCATGGCACGCAGCGGAAGCGATTTTGGATCATAGACACTCTAATTTCATCAATTTAAACAAATTGGAAACATGCAAAAGCGATGAAAAAGAGAAGTTAGAACACATACCCTTGTCGTTCGTAATTCTCGAAATTCACCGCCAGAAGCTCCTCACGAGCTCACCGAGCCTTCTCACGAAACGTTCGTGGACCACCCACGGTAGTCCCGCTATCCTCAGGCCGAGAAACGGAGTGGTGGGACTCCTTTAATTCAAGAAAAGAGGGAAGAAGCTTCACTGAAGAAACTTTTTCTTCAGAAGCTGTGAAGAAGGCAGACGTAAGAAGAAGAAGTTTTAAAATGAGAATTCAAATCCTATTTGAATACCCCTGCACTAACTTTTCTTTTTCTTTTCCTTTTTTTTTTTTTTTTTTTTTAATCAATCTGATGATTCATCTGATGAATCACATATATACTGTGTATATATTTTTACATGTGTCTTTCAGTAAGACACATGTAAATATATATATATATATATATATTTATATATTTATATATAATTATTATTATTAAAAAAAAAATAATAATAATTATTTTATTAATTAAACTTTTTAATTAATAAAAAATATATATATAAATTAATTAATATTATTTAATTCAATATCAAATATTAATTAAATAATATAATTAATCCCGGTTTTCCGAAAACCGACTTTTTTTTGCACATGAATCCTATTCATGTTTTCAGATCAATCTCATATTTAAATCATATTTAAATATGTCCATATTTAAATCATATTTAAATATGTCTATCCTTCTTCCACAAACCCGAATTTGAACGATTCAAATTCTTTTCTTTTCTTTTATACTGTTTCACGGCTTTATCCGAGCTAGCCAGGAGAACCGTAAGGACCTACAGATCATGAGCTCCAACGATACGAGATTATCCGGTCAAAACTCTTTCAACCGAACTAACCAACATTCGTTAACCCCCGGAGACTCCACTAAAGTCCAAGGGCTGCACTCTCCTCACTGTAGATATATTGTGTCTTGTTGATATAACTATCATCAGTAAGTCGATCCTTCACAGGTCGTTCATAATCACAACGGGTCATTAATACCGTTTAACCCTTGTATTATATCTTGTTCCTTAAGTACCACTGACACCTCTAATGAACAATTGATTTGTGGTCCAACCATCAAATCAGATTCCTCCCTGATCAGGAGAGGATGGGCCCATTGTTCAAGACCTAGAGTCAGCACTTAAGGGAACAACCTCTCTACTAACCCTTAAAGCGGGTAGGAGTGAACTCCAATCTTGCTACAACTATGTCCCCAGCCACTTATTCAATCTTATCCCCAAGATGGTAGGCATATTGAGTCGGCAATTTGGCCACTCTCACCCGTACAATTCAAAGGATAAGGTCAAATAAACAAGAGTCCATAGTAAGCTCAGGATTGAGATCGAGTTACCTAAGTCATCATATGAAAAAACCGGTCTTTACAGTAAACGGTGTTATAAAGAAAGAGCGATTTTATTTCTTGGTTCGGTCTTGTGCAAACTCATTGCACAGGACGCCCTCACTCACATGTCTCTACATGAAACGATTCGAATCACATCGTTTTGTACTATACAAAGTGAGCCGCGTCCAATAGTGTCCCCAGGATAAGGTACCCAGCCTTATCCCTATACTATAGACCATTTTGGCTGTCTACTTGAACTTGATTCACATTCATGTCACACATGAAGTTCAAGTACTCATACCATCGCCATGGGTGTTAGTTATTGGTATAGGTTAATACAAACACAATTCACTAAAATTCAATAACAACTTTATTGAAATATAATATTTACATACATTCATTCAGTTTACAAACTACGAGTTTTAGGACATAAAACCCAACAAACTCCCACTTGGACTAAAACGTCAGTGGAGTACATGCTGGTCGAGAGAACTAGAATATCAAATATCTAAAGTTTCTCCCACTGTCCTACTGTGCAACTCGCAGCCCTATACTTTGTAGGTGTCTCTCAAACACTTTAGCCGTGAGAGACTTAGTAAACGGATCAGCAATGTTGTGCTCCGAGGCTACCTGTGTGACGATCACATCTCCTCGTTGCACTATCTCCCTGATGAGATGATATTTCCGCTCAATATGCTTTCCACGCTTATGGCTTCTAGGTTCTTTAGAATTTGCCACTGCACCGCTGTTATCACAATAAAGGGTGATTGGCAAGTTCATATTTGGAACAACTTCCAAATCTGTCAAGAACTTCCTAAGCCATACAGCTTCCTTCGCTGCTTCGCAAGCTGCGACATACTCAGCTTCCATGGTGGAGTCAGCAATACAACCTTGCTTTATACTCCTCCATACTATTGCTCCTCCGTTAAGAGTGAACACTGATCCTGATGTAGATTTCCTGGAATCTATATCAGTCTGAAAATCAGAGTCAGTGTATCCTGCAAGGATCAAATCCTTCGCGCCATACACAAGCACATAGTCTCTCGTTCTCCTAAGATACTTGAGGACGTGTTTCACGGCTGTCCAGTGATCATATCCTGGATTGGACTGGAACCTACTGACAATTCCTACTGCATAGCAGATGTCGGGTCGTGTACACAACATAGCGTACATGAGACTACCAACTGCAGATGCATAGGGAATTCGTCTCATATCCTCAACCTCTTGAGGTGTCTTAGGAGACTGTTCCTTAGACAAGTGAATTCCATGCCTAAAAGGCAGCGAACCTTTCTTGGAATTCTGCATCGAATATCTTGACAACACCTTGTCAATATAAGATGCTTGAGACAGCGCTAGCACTTTGTTCTTACGATCCCTTATGATCTGAATCCCTAGAACAAACTGAGCCTCTCCCAAATCTTTCATTTGGAATTGGGTCGCTAGCCAATTCTTAACGTCAGTTAGGAACCCTACATCATTCCCAATGAGTAGTATGTCGTCTACGTACAAGACTAAGAAAGCTACAACAGTATTGACTACTTTCTTGTAAACACAAGGTTCGTCAATATTTTGTTCAAAGCCATAAGATTTGATCGCCGTATCAAACCTTATATTCCAGGATCTAGATGCTTGCTTCAACCCATAAATGGATCGATTAAGCCTGCAAACCTTTTGCTCTTGACCCTGAAGTATGAATCCCTCTGGTTGAGCCATATAGATACTCTCCTCAAGATTACCATTCAGAAAGGCAGTCTTGACATCCATTTGCCAGATTTCATAATCATAAAATGTAGCAATGGATAAGAGTATTCTAATCGACTTTAACATGGCAACAGGAGAAAAGGTTTCTTCATAGTCCACCCCTTCTCTTTGGGAATAACCTTTTGCCACAAGTCGAGCCTTAAAGGTTTGCACCTTACCGGCTTGGTCTCGTTTTCTCTTGTAGATCCACTTGCAACCGATAGGTCTTTCACTATCAGGTTGGTCTACAAGATCCCAGACCGAATTGAAGTACATAGACTCCATTTCGAGATCCATGGCTTTAAGCCACTGGTCCTTGTCTGTGTCATTCATTGCCTGTTTAAAGGTCAATGGATCCTCAACGCCATCATCAGGTATGACGACTTGAGTTTCAGACAAGCCGATGTAGCGGTCGGGCTGTCTTACATCCCTCCCACTGCGTCGAGGATTTCTCAACTCTTGAGAAGGACCAGCCTGATCAACAACCTTTGTTGATCCGTCTGTAGCTTTCCTGGAAAATTCGGACAAAACAATTTTGCTCGACGGTTGATGATCTCTCATGTGGTCTTCCTCTAAGAACGTGGCATTAGTCGATACTAGTACCTTGTTCTCATGAGGATCATAAAATAGACCACCTTTCGTTTCCTTGGGGTAACCTACAAATAGGCACAATTTTGAACGATGTTCCAACTTCTTTGGATTGGGTACTAGCACATGTGTCGGACACCCCCAAATCCTGAAGTGACGTAAACTACCTTTACGCCCTCTCCATAACTCATAAGGTGTTTCAGAAACACTCTTAGAGGGAACCATGTTCAAAATATATACTGCAGTCTCTACTGCATATCCCCAAAACGAACTAGGCAAATGAGCATAACTCATCATAGATCGAACCATGTCTAACAGGGTTCTATTTCTCCTCTCGGACACACCATTCTGCTGTGGTGTTCCTGGCAGTTGAGATACTATTCCATGTTCTATCATATAGTCCTGGAATCTTAAATCCATATACTCTCCACCTCGATCTGATCGGAGTGTTTTTATCGATTTACCTAATGTGTTCTCAACCTCTGCCTTATACTCTTTGAACTTTTCAAGAGCTTCGGACTTATGATGCATTAGATAAAGATAACCGTACCTAGAATAATCATCAATGAAACTGATGAAATATTCATACCCTCCTCGTGCTTTGACATTCAAAGGACCGCAGAGATCCGAATGCACGATTTCTAGAGGTTCTTTGGACCTATGACCTTTTTCAGAAAAAGATCGTTTGGTCATCTTGCCCTCAAGACAAGACTCACATGGCGGTAAAGAGTTGTCCTCTAAACGATTTAGCAGACCACTCTTAACCAATCTCCCAATCCTATTGAGATTAATGTGACCTAGTCTTAAGTGCCAAAGATAAGTACTTGGAGAAAGTTTCTGCCTTTTAGTTTGAGTCTCAGCTGTTTTAAACATTTCAGTGTTCAAAATAGCTTTGGCTTCGGTTGGTCTTAACACATACAAGTTGTTTTCAAGTTTCGCAGAACAAATACGTACACCTCTTTTGCTAATGAACGCTTCATTATGAACAAAAGATACTTTATACAACTGTTCTAACAAACAAGATATAGATACAAGATTCCTCTGGAAGGTAGGAACCAGGAGTACATTTTCTAGTAAAATGAAACTATCTCTATACAACAACTTCACAGCTCCCACTGCTTCAGCTGAGACAACCTCTCCAGTTCCAACTCTGAGAGTTATCTCTCCGCGAGAAAGTGGCTGCCAAGAACTAGTTTCCTGAAAAGAAGAACAAACATGGTTAGTAGCTCCTGAATCAAGTATCCAGGTATGACGATCATGTTCTACTAAACATGTTTCAACAACAAGTAAATCATATTTACCTTGTCTTTCCTTCTCAGCCTTTTTCTCTGCAAGATACTTTGGGCAATTGCGTTTCCAGTGCCCATCTACACCACAATGGAAACATTTTCCTTTGTCTGTAGATTTACTCTTGCTCTTAGCAGTAGCAGGTGCTTTTCCCTTCCTTTTATCTTTCTTCTTCTTTTGAATACTCTTATTCTTAATAGAAGAAAGTTCAGACTTACTCCCAGAAGACGACCCCTTTTGGAATTTCCTAGAAGTGACAACATTTGCCTCCTTCTCTTTTCCTTTAGAAGTGTGTAGGGACTGATAAGTCTGTAGCTCGCTGAGGAGAGAAGTCAAATTATACTTTATCTTATTCATTACCAAATTGGTTCTGAACTGAAGGAAACTCTTCGGAAGAGATTCCAAGATAAAGCTTACTTGACTTGACTCATTTATAATAGCTCCGTTTACTTCCGCCACATTGAAGTGGACCATCATGTTAAGGACATGCTCCCTAACAGAGGTTCCCTCCTTCATGCGAGAGTTGTAAACGAATTTGAGGGCTTCATGACAGACCGATGAGGACGGAAGTCCAAACATCTCCTGTAATGAAGACATGATTTCTTTAGCAGAAACCATATCCTCGTGCTTCTTAGCTAACACATCAGATATGCTGGCTAAGATATAGACTCGGGCTTTATCATTAGCCCTTGTCCATCTATCATATGCTTCTCGAACAGTTCGAGTCGCATCCGAGCTAGGAGGGGGAGGACAATCCTCTGATAAGACGAACCTGAGATCATCTAGAACGAGAATCGTATTCAAGTTCGATTTCCAGGTCGCGTAGTTATCGCCGGTTAACTTATCGGAAGCTAGTAAGTGAATAAAAGAGCTAGACATGCTGAAAAGAGAATGAATAAATATTAGTGAAAAGGTTTTAACCTAATTTACACACCAATCAAGAATTTAGCAAAGAATAATAATGTACCCAAAACTCATTATTAAACTGCAACGATACTTCAGTGGGTCAGAATGGTCGCTACCGAGGGGCAGTCAAGCATTCCTTCACTGAATCAAGACATTCTTGACTAAATGCTAATACCAGAATATCTCATATTCCTATAGCATCTTAGTTATCGCTGTTTGGTCAAGATTTACTAACTCCTTAGCAAATCTCGTAAGTGTGACCCTCCATTTTTAGAATTCATAGGGCGGCCCCAACGATGCAACCGAATGGAAATGTCAAAGTTGGGAATGGCTCTATGTTTCTTTATCCATAAATGGTGATTGAGATGTTCCGATTCCTATGAAACGGCCCTCCGAATGGATCGGTACCACTTGTGGGCACCTAGCAGGCAGAACATAGGAATCTCACGGTTCAATCCAATGGAGGAGACCGCAGGATGTATTGACATACTTCCTTCTCCCACTTACTATAAATACTTTCTCCATTCACCTTGCTCTTGAATTATGCAAATACCATCCGAATGGGGATGCCCTATTGACATCACGAGGCCGAGCATAATTCTCACGGTGTGAACTTGACAGAGAACGTAGGAGGAGAGGGACATATCATATATACCTTCTCAACACCTCTACTAAGTATTTTAAGACGGAATGGGTAAATTACTCAGGCATTATCCGGCTAAGACAATAAGGCCTAAGTCTGGGTAAAACAAACTTTTACCTATGATGTCTAGGTGATAAACATTTTATTACCTCACACCACTCACGCATGCTCATAAAGCCGGGTTAACTTTACTCAAGAACCGGATGGTCCCCAGGTAGGAGGTGTTCCGTAAACCGTCAGCTTAAATACCTCCAACCTCGAACAGGATGTCCCCGGGTGAGTATCTTGTAACCTTAGCATTTACAAGATATCGACCTATTCATCTAATGAAACGGAACGATACAATCAACCCTAAGTGAGCATGCCTTTGTCTTTGTTATAGATTTTAAAAGTCTATGCCAATTTTACAACGCTTTGCAAAACTAAGACTTACTACAACAAACTTCTACATGCTTCTCAAACATGCATCACTAAGGCACGACAAGTTGAATATTTAATTTCATAATTAATATAACAATTATATCGATTATGTTTTAAATATACAACTCCTAATTCATAAATTAATATAACACTTATATCAATTCTCATGAATTAAGCATGCATCCTATACATTATAACACTTATAACAAACAAAATGCATCTAATGTTGGATGTTTAATTTCATAATTAATATAACACTTATATCAATTATTCTATTAAGCAAACAACATCTAATTCATGAATTAATATAACTCTTATATTAATACTCATGAATAAACATGCATCCTATACATTATAACACTTATAATATATCATGTGCATAAAATTAGGACAACCTATGTTGTTGATTCAATTTCATAATTAATATAACAATTATATCAATTATTCTATTGAACTAACAACAACTAATTCATGAATTAATATAACTTTTATATCAAAAATCATGAATTGCCAAATATGCATACGATATATTATAACACTTATAACATATTTTCAATGCATGAAGCATGCTTCCTACGGTGGGATTTTAAATCTATATGGCATACGTTATGCACATACAAACATGGAATTTAATTAAAACATACATTCGCAATGCATAATTAATTAAACACACTAAAGTGGATCGATTTTGGCATTTAACAAGCAATAACTAATTTATTACAAGCTTGATCAACAAGCCACGTCTTGAGCGGACTTCGAACTCTTCGCACCGCCTTTGACCAACTTGCTTCCTCCGAACGCTTCGGCCAAATTTTCTTTGAATTTCTCCTTGAATTGCCCAGAATGAGTTTGAACTTACACCGAACATTTCGGCGAGTTTCAAACTCAAACTTCTTTCACAAAGAACCTTATATGGACTCTAATGACTCTAAAAATACAGACTCTTTAGCATGCATTAAAGCCCATACAATCTCGGGCAATTACAAATAATGAAATTCAAAAGAAACTATGCCAAAATCGATATTCACTTTAGAATCCATTCAGAAACAATTTCTAAATAAAACCCACCATAACTTAAATTGATTGAAATTGAGTGGCCAAAAACGCTCTGATACCAATTGATGGAGCGCCCATGGCACGCAGCGGAAGCGATTTTGGATCATAGACACTCTAATTTCATCAATTTAAACAAATTGGAAACATGCAAAAGCGATGAAAAAGAGAAGTTAGAACACAAACCCTTGTCGTTCGTAATTCTCGAAATTCACCGCCAGAAGCTCCTCACGAGCTCACCGAGCCTTCTCACGAAACGTTCGTGGACCACCCACGGTAGTCCCGCTATCCTCAGGCCGAGAAACGGAGTGGTGTGACTCCTTTAATTCAAGAAAAGAGGGAAGAAGCTTCACTGAAGAAACTTTTTCTTCAGAAGCTGTGAAGAAGGCAGACGTAAGAAGAAGAAGTTTTAAAATGAGAATTCAAATCCTATTTGAATACCCCTGCACTAACTTTTCTTTTTCTTTTCCTTTTTTTTTTTTTTTTTTTTAATCAATCTGATGATTCATCTGATGAATCACATATATACTGTGTATATATTTTTACATGTGTCTTTCAGTAAGACACATGTAAATATATATATATATATATTTATATATTTATATATAATTATTATTATTAAAAAAAAAATAATAATAATTATTTTATTAATTAAACTTTTTAATTAATAAAAAATATATATATAAATTAATTAATATTATTTAATTCAATATCAAATATTAATTAAATAATATAATTAATCCCGGTTTTCCGAAAACCGACTTTTTTTTGCACATGAATCCTATTCATGTTTTCAGATCAATCTCATATTTAAATCATATTTAAATATGTCCATATTTAAATCATATTTAAATATGTCTATCCTTCTTCCACAAACCCGAATTTGAACGATTCAAATTCTTTTCTTTTCTTTTATACTGTTTCACGGCTTTATCCGAGCTAGCCAGGAGAACCGTAAGGACCTACAGATCATGAGCTCCAACGATACGAGATTATCCGGTCAAAACTCTTTCAACCGAACTAACCAACATTCGTTAACCCCCGGAGACTCCACTAAAGTCCAAGGGCTGCACTCTCCTCACTGTAGATATATTGTGTCCTGTTGATATAACTATCATCAGTAAGTCGATCCTTCACAGGTCGTTCATAATCACAACGGGTCATTAATACCGTTTAACCCTTGTATTATATCTTGTTCCTTAAGTACCACTGACACCTCTAATGAACAATTGATTTGTGGTCCAACCATCAAATCAGATTCCTCCCTGATCAGGAGAGGATGGGCCCATTGTTCAAGACCTGGAGTCAGCACTTAAGGGAACAACCTCTCTACTAACCCTTAAAGCGGGTAGGAGTGAACTCCAATCTTGCTACAACTATGTCCCCAGCCACTTATTCAATCTTATCCCCAAGATGGTAGGCATATTGAGTCGGCAATCTGGCCACTCTCACCCGTACAAGTCAAAGGATAAGGTCAAATAAACAGGAGTCCATAGTAAGCTCAAGATTGAGATCGAGTTACCTAAGTCATCATATGAAAAAACCGGTCTTTACAGTAAACGGTGTTATAAAGAAAGAGCGATTTTATTTCTTGGTTCGGTCTTGTGCAAACTCATTGCACAGGACGCCCTCACTCACATGTCTCTACATGAAACGATTCGAATCACATCGTTTTGTACTATACAAAGTGAGCCGCGTCCAATAGTGTCCCCAGGATAAGGTACCCAGCCTTATCCCTATACTATAGACCATTTTGGCTGTCTACTTGAACTTGATTCACATTCATGTCACACATGAAGTTCAAGTACTCATACCATCGCCATGGGTGTTAGTTATTGGTATAGGTTAATACAAACACAATTCACTAAAATTCAATAACAACTTTATTGAAATATAATATTTACATACATTCATTCAGTTTACAAACTACGAGTTTTAGGACATAAAACCCAACATGGAATCCCATAATCCATAGTCATCACTCTCCACTAAACTGCTGCCTACATTTTGAACAATGGTCCCTCTAAAAGTGTTACTGGAACACCTTATAAGTTATGGAGAGGGCGTAAAACTAGTTTACGTCACTTCAGGATCTGGGGATGCCCGACAGATGTGTTGGTGCAAAACCCTAAGAAATTGGAACGTCGTTCAAAACTATGTTTATTCATAGGCTACCCAAAAGAATCGAAAGCTGGATACTTCTTTGATCCAGAAGAAAATAAAGTATTTGTATCGACAAATGCTACTTTTCTCGAAGAAGATCACATGAGAGATCATCAAACTCGCAGTAAACTAGTATTGCGTGAAATTTCTAAAGAAGCTACAGATAGATCAACAAGAGTTGTTGATGAGATTGATCCCTCAACAAGAGTTGTTGATGGAGCTAATACTTCTGATTACTCACATCCTTCTCAAGAGTTGAGAGTGCCTCGACGCAGTGGGAGGGTTGTGCAACAACCTGACCGTTACATGGGTTTAGTAGAAACTCAAATCATCATACCAGATGATGGAATAGAGGATCCATTGACCTATAAACAGGCAATGAATGATGTTGACAAAGATCATTGGATCAAAGCCATGGACCTCGAAATGGAGTCGATGTACTTCAATTCGGTCTGAGAACTTGTAGATCAACCAGATGGGGTAAAACCTATTGGTTGTAAATGGATCTACAAAAGGAAACGAGACGAAGCTGGTAAGGTACAGACCTTTAAAGCTCGATTAGTGACAAAGGATTATACCTAGAGAGATGGGGTAGACTATGATGAAACCTTCTCTCCTGTTGTCATGTTAAAATCAATTAGAATACTCTTGTCCATTGCCACATATTATGATTATGAGATTTGGCAAATGGATGTCAAGACAGATTTTCTTAATGGCAATCTTGAAGAGAGTATCTATATGTCTCAACCAGAGGGGTTTATAATACAGCATCAAGAACAAAAAGTTTGTAAGCTTAAACGATCCATTTATGGGTTGAAACAAGCATCTAGATGCTGGAATATAAGGTTTGATACTGCGATCAAATCTTATGGTTTTGAACAAAACATTGACGAACCTTGTGTTTACAAGAAGATTGTTAAAACATCTGTAGCATTCCTCGTGTTATATGTCGACGATATCTTACTCATTGGGAATGATGTAAGATGCCTGACTGACATCAAGAAATGGCTAGCAACTCAATTCCAAATGAAAGATTTGGGAAAAGCTCAATATATTCTTGGGATCCAAATAGTTCGGAACCGCAAGAATAGAACATTAGCCATGTCTCAAGCATCCTATATTGATAAGATGTTGTCAAGATATAAGATGCAGAATTCCAAGAGGGGTTTGCTACCCTTCAGACATGGAATTCACTTGTCGAAGGAACAATGTCCTAAGACACCTCAAGAAGTTGAGGATATGAGACACATTCTCTATGCATCGGCAGTTGGAAGTCTGATGTATGTTATGTTGTGTACACGACCCGACATATGCTATGCAGTAGGTGTTGTCAGCAGGTTTCAGTCAAATCCTGGACTTATACATTGGACAACCGTTAAGAATATCCTCAAGTATCTTAGGAGAACGAGGGATTACATGCTCGTGTATAAAGGTAAGGATCTGATTCTTACAGGATACACTAATTCTGATTTCCAGTCGGATAGAGATTCGAGAAAATCAACATCGGGATCAGTGTTCACTCTGAATGGAGGAGCTGTAGTATGGCGGAGTATCAAGCAAAGTTGTGTTGCTGACTCCACTATGGAAGCAGAATACGTAGCTGCCTGTGAAGCAGCAAAAGAAGTTGTGTGGCTTAGAAAGTTTTTGAACGATTTGGAAGTTGTTCCAAATATGCATCTGCCTATCACTCTCTTTTGTGATAACAGTGGAGCAGTTGCAAATTCAAAAGAGCTAAGAAGCCATAAACGCGAGAAACATATTGAGCGAAAATATCATCTCATTCGAGAGATCGTCCAACGAGGAGACGTTATTGTGAAATAGATAGCCTTTGAGGACAACATTGCTGATCCATTTACAAATGCTCTCACGGCTAAAGTGTTTGAGGGTCACCTAGTGAGACTAGGACTACAAGATGTATAATCTAGGGCAAGTGGGAGAAAACTATGGGTATGTGATGCCCTAGTTTATTGTATTTATTTCTCATTTTGAAAAGCTCAACATTATGTATATATATGGATATATATTTGTTACCACTGGAGTTTTAGTCCAAGTGGGAGTTTGTTGGGTTTTATGTCCTAAAACTCGTGGTTTGTAAACGATAAACATATTTTATAACTAATAAAGTGTTATTGAGGTTTATTCAATAAAGTTATTATTGAATATGTGAATTGCTTATTTTATTTTAGAAAACCCTAAATCCAATAAACTAAGATCCATGGCTATAACATAAGTACTTGAACTTTATGTGGAGACATAAAAGTGGATCAAGTTCGAGTAAATAGCCAAAACAGTCTATAGTGTACGGATAAGGTTGGATACCTTATCCTGGGGACACTATTGGATGCGACCCATTTTGTATTTAGTACAAACGATGTGATTCTGAATTGTTCATGTGGAGACATGTGAATGGGGGCGTCCTATGCAAAGAGTTTGCATTAGACCAGACCGTGAAATAAGTCACTCTTGCTTTATAACGTTGTTTACTATTTTAAAGATTGACTATTCCAAAACGATGACCTAGGTAACTTGACCTTAATCCTAAGCTAACTATGAACTCTCGTTTATTCGGGATTATCCTTAGATCTGCATGGGTGAGAGTGGCTCAACAGCGCCGACTCAATAAGCCTCCCATTTCAGGGGTAAGACCGGATAGATAGCTGGGGACAAAGGGTGCAAGATGGAATTCACTCATACCCGTCTCTAGGGATAGTAGATAGGTTGTTCCCTTAAATGCTGACTCCAGGTCTTGAACAAGGGGCCCCACCTTCTCATTGGCCCGAGAGGGACTCGGTATAGTGATTAGATCACATACCAATCGGTTTAGTGATCGGATCACAAACCAATTGTTCATTAGAGGATTAGTGGGACTTAAGGAGCAAGATGTAATTACGGGGGTAAAACAGATATTTGACCCGACCGTAAATTACGAACAAACTGTGAAGGGTCAACTTACTAATCATGGTTATATCGAGTGGACATAATATATCTACAGTGAGGAGAGTGCAACTACTAGGCTATAGTGGAATGTCCTGGTAGTTAACGAATGTTGATTAACTAGGTTAAAGAGTTTAATTAGTTAATCTCGGATCGTTGGAGCTCATGATCTGTAGGTCCATGAGATCCCCCTACTAGCTCATATCGGACTAAACCTTAGAACAGTGTGACGAGTGAATTCGAAGTGTTCGAATTCAAATTACGGAATTAGCGTTAAATATATGTGATATATTTAACGACATAACGTTCAATTGCGAATTGAACAATAGAGAGAGATGGTGATATTTAAATAAGATTTAAATATCGAAAATATGAATATGGATTCATAATCATGTATATCGGGAATGATCGGGATTAGTGTTGGATTTATTGGATATTACATTTGAATTAATTAAATTGTTTAATTAATTATTTAATATTAATTTAATTTAATTTAAAATTAATTGAGAAATTGTAGTAAATGACAATTTAAGATTTATTGTTTGCAAATATAGCATGTTTTTAAAAATTTTGCGGATATAGCAATTTCTATCGCTGATATCTTATGACTGATAGAAGTCTATCGCTGATCACCTCAGCTTTGTATAGATTTTTGTCACTGATAATAGTCTATCAGTGATAATAGTCTATCACTGATAGAAGTCTATCAGTGATATAATAAAGTCTATCAGTGATAGACACGAGTTTTTTTGCCATATTTACAAAACATTTTAAAGTTTGCTAAATTTGCAATTAGTTTGGGCTTGATTGCTATTTGTGCAACCAGCCCAAATTAATTATTTGAATTAATTTTTAAATTGAATTAATTTGATCAAAGTTAGTCAAAAGTCAAATAAAAGACAATTGACTAAAACTTTGAAAGTCAAAAGTCAAATGTTGACTCCACTAAACCTTGAAAGTCAAGAGTCATTTTGATGACTAAAGTTAGTGGAAAAATTCAATTCTTAAGTTAGTGGAAAAATCCAATTCTTGAGTTAGTGGGAAAAACCATTTGTTGGTGGTTTTATGAGTCAAACTTTTTTGCTAAGTGTTCATCCCACATCAAGCCACTAATCCCACTAAATTGAGTGGATTCTACATAGCATCCTATTGTTAACTCAATTTTGCATGTTTTTGCATGTAGTCTTCTATATATACAAAGGGTTAATTAGATTGAATTCTTCTTGGAATTTTGATAAACTTTGAGAATTGTAAAGACAATTTCTCTACCATTCTCTCCAATTCCATCATCAATTCTCTTTTAAATTAGTCACTCAAAGGATCCCACAATCCCGTTCTAAGGCCGGAGAATAGTCGGGAAGACTCTCGTGGTGGTTCGTGACCGTTACGTTCGAAGATCGAGTTTGGAATCGAGAAGAATTTGAACTTCAAAGGTAACTTCTAAATTATTGTCTTTGATTTTCAAATTACATGTTTTTTCCTTTTAAATTAACAAAATAAGAGTACTTAGATCCAACGTTGCTTCCGCTATGCATGTCGAAACTCTTTCAAATGGTATCAGAGCTTGCTTTAAGTACTCTTTTTTTTGGTTAATTTAGAGTTGGTGGGTAGTAATTCATGTGATGAATCTATGTGTGCTAAAATGGAAATTTTTGGTTTTTGGCATCCATTTCTCTTCCAATTTGTAATAATTATTGTAATTGCCTCTTGATGGGCTTTAATTTGTTACAAAGAGTCTGTAATTTTTCTAGAGTCATTAGAGTCCATTTTAGGATATAATTTATCAAAATTGGAAGAGGCATCAAGTGGCGGTTCGGTTCGGTTCGACGGCGGTTCGTGCAATTCCACAACTTACAAGTGGTTCGAGCCGATTCGAAGTGTTCGAGGGCGGTTCAAGAATTTTTCCTATTTTATTATTGTAATAATTTAGGTAAATGCTTGTTTAGGATACCAAAATCAATCCATTTTTAGTGTGGTTTATTTATTTATGCATTGTGAATGTATAGTTTAAATAAACATAATCTTGTGTGCATATTGTATGCCATGTAGATTTAAAATCCCACCATAGGATAAGCATGAAACATGCATTGAAAGTATGTTATAAGTGTTATAATATAAGTATGCATGTTTAGCATTCCATGAGATTTCATATAAGTTGTTATATTTTTGCATGGAATGGTTTTATATAATTGTTATATAAAAGCATGTTATATGTATGTTATAAGGTTTTTTTTTTTTTTTTATAAGTGTCGTTATAAAATGAATTAGACATTAAAACTTATAACAAAGATAAATGCATGCTTATTTAGGGTTAACTACCAAGCAATCTCTTGTTTTAATAGTTAAAATAGGTCGATATCTTGTAAAACTTCGGTTACAAGAAAAACTCACCCGGTAAGATGTTGTCTAAGCTTGGGGGTATTTAAGTTGACGGTTTACGGAACACCTCCTACCTGGGCATCGAACTGGCGTTTGAGTTTAGCTAACCCGGTTTTATGAGCATGCGTGAGTGATGTGAGGTTTTAAAAGGTTTATCACCTAGAAATCATAGGTTAAAAGCCATTATAAGCGTTATACTCGGAAAGATTACCTAGACTTAGGATATGTTTTAGTTAGCCAAAATATATGCCTAAGTAAAATCATACCCAACCGTCTAGAACACTTCAGTGGGAGGAAAAATGTTTTCAGCTCCTACGTCCCTAAGAGTTCACATCGTGAGATTCATGTTCGGCTTCGAGTCGCCCTGGGAGCGACCTCCAGTAGGAAAGTATTTGCATGAGTCAATAACAAGGTGAATAGGGGAAGTCGTTCATAGTAAGTGGGTTAAGGTTGTGTGTCAACACATCCTACGGTCTCCTCCATTAGGTTGCACCGTGAGATTCCCATCGCCTGCGAGTCTGCCCTGGGAGCGACCACCCCTTAGGAGGGCTGTATCATGGGATTCGGAACACCGCGAACTCCAGAAATGGATAGGGTCTCATAGGTCCGTTTTCAACATTGTCTTTCCAACTTCGGGAGCTTTTTGATTCCGATCTCTGAGGTCTGAAAATGGAGGGTCACACTTACAAGAATTACTAAGTGTTAGTAACTTCTTGACCAAAGTAAACGATAGCTAAAAGATCTATTGGAATATGAGTTATTCTGGTAATAGTGATTAGCTGAGATTGTCTCAATTTAAAGGAGGAGTGATAGACTGCCCCTAGGTGGATGTTGCTCTAAACCTTCGTAGTATCGTTGCAATAAAGAATAAATGATGGGTACATTATTACTTTTGCTAAACCGTGATTGGATAATATAAAAGGGTAATAGTAATTTCACTAAATACGATATGTTTATTTTTTTCAGCATGTCCAACTCAATAGTACAGTTACTAGC
This sequence comes from Herpetospermum pedunculosum, assembly GCA_028017165.1. Lineage (NCBI taxonomy): Eukaryota > Viridiplantae > Streptophyta > Magnoliopsida > Cucurbitales > Cucurbitaceae > Herpetospermum > Herpetospermum pedunculosum. Next base: position 29,496,879 of record CM051527.1, on the reverse strand, counting down.
TTCTGAGAAACTTAACGGGGATAATTACGCAACGTGGAAATCAAATTTAAACACAATACTGGTAATTGATGATCTAAGGTTCGTTTTAACTGAGGAGTGTCCTCCAAACCCCGGCACAAATGCAAACCAAAATGTTTGGGATGCATATGACAGATGGACAAGGGCAAATGATAAAGCCCACGTCTACATTCTGGCCAGCATATCTGATGTATTGGCTAAGAAACACGATGGTATGGGTGCTGCCAAAGAGATTATGGAATCTCTGAAGGGGATGTTTGGACATCCTCCCTTCTTCCTTAGGCATGATGCCATCAAATACGTTTATAACTGTCGCATGAGAGAAGGAACCTCTGTTAGAGAACATGTCCTGGACATGATGGTCCATTTCAATGTGGCAGAAGTAAATGGAGCTGTCATAGATGAGAAGAGTCAGGTCAGTTTTATTCTAGAGTCTCTTCCGAAGAGCTTCCTACAATTCCGCACAAATGCGAGGATGAACAAAATTGAATATAACTTGACTACTCTTCTGAATGAGCTTCAGACTCAGCCTCATCATTGGGCCGGGTCGGGCCGGGCCAGCCCAAAGAATCAAAGGCCCAAGCTTGGCCCAGGCCCAAGCCCTTCGGGCCTAAGCCACTGTTTGGGCCGGGCTTGGGCCGGCCCGACCCCTAAAACATAGGTCCATAGTCCAATCCATGGGCCAAACTCAATGGACCAAAATTGGATCGGGCCTAGATCGGTCCTTTGGGCCGGGCTTGGGTTAATCCTTTAAATAAAAACTTTATTTTTAAATATAAATTTTAAATGAGATTAAATCTTATTTATAGAAAATAAATCTCCTCCAAACTCAAAACTTGGAAAAAAAAAAAAAAGACTCGAATACTTTGTAATTTGCTTTATTTTAATTTTTATTTTTTAATTAATTTTTAAAATATAATAATTAACTTTGGGAAGTTATTTTTCTTTTAATAATTTTTTTTTCTTCTCTTTTCCATGCTTTTCAAGACCATGCATGCATATTTTTAATAAATTATCATCATCCTTTTTATTTTTTCTATATCATGCATGTAGGCCATAAGTAGTCATTATATTTTTCATTTTTTTCTAGATTATTATTATTATAATTTATATCTAATAAATTATTATATTGGATCGGGCCTTTGGGCCGGCCCAACGAGCCGATCCAAATACGGCTCGAACGGGCCGGCCCATGGGCCGATCCAATTAAAAAAAAATAGATTCATATCCAATCCGATGAATGAAAGGGCTGGGCTGGGTCGGGCCAGTCAATCGTTGACCATGGGCCGAGCTTGGATCGGGCTTGGGCTGGACTTGGGCCGGCCTTTGGACTTCGAGCCCGATGATGAGGCTGACTTCAGACTTATCAGTCCCTCCTGAAAACTAAGGGACATGAAGTGGAGGCAAATGTTGCTACCACTAAAAAGTTCTATAGAGGATCGTCCTCTGGGACGAAGTCTGGCCCTTCTTCTTCTAAAAATAAGAGTATTTCGATGAAAAAGAAAGGGAAGGGGAAAAGTAAAACTCCTAATGACCGCAAAAGCAAGGCTCAAGTTGCAGATAAAGGAAAATGTTTCCACTGCAACGAGAATGGGCATTGGAAAAGAAACTGCTCAAAGTATCTTGCATAGAAGAAAGCTGAAAAGGCAAAACAAGGTAAACATGATTTACTAGTTGTTGAAACATGTTTAGTGGAGAGTGATGACTCTTCCTGGATACTGGATTCAGGGGCCACTAATCATATTTGTTCTTCTTTTCAGGAAACTAGTTCCTGGAGAACGCTTCCGGAAGGCGAGATAACTCTCAGGGTTGGAACAGGAGAGGTTGTCTCAGCAAAATCAGTGGGAGATTTGAAGTTATTTTTTGGAGATAGATTCATTATATTAGATAATGTGTATCTTGTTCCTGGAATGAAAAGGAATCTTGTATCTATCTCTTGTTTGTTAGAACAATTGTATAAAGTATCTTTTGAAATTAATGAAGTGTTCATTACCAAAAGAGGTATTCCTATTTGTTCTGCAAAACTAGAAAACAACTTATATAAGTTAAAACCGACCAGAGCGAAAGCTATTTTAAATATCGAGATGTTTAAAATGGCTGAGACGCGAAACAAAAGGCAAAAAGTTTCTTCAAGTACATATCTTTGGCACTTAAGACTTGGCCACATTAATCTCAATAGGATTGGGAGATTGGTTAAGAATGGTCATCTAAGCCAGTTAGAAGACAACTCTTTACCAGCATGTGAGTCTTGTCTTGAGGGGAAAATGACGAAAAGATCTTTTACTGGAAAAGGTCTTAGAGCCAAAGAATCCTTAGAACTCGTGCATTCGGACCTTTGTGGACCAATGAATGTCAAAGCACGAGGAGGATATGAATATTTCATCAGTTTCATAGATGATTATTCAAGGTACGGTTATGTTTACCTAATACATCATAAGTCTGAAGCTCTTGAAAAGTTCAAGGAGTATAAGGCTGAAGTTGAGAACTTATTAGGTAAAATAATTAAGACACTTCGATCAGATCGAGGTGGAGAGTACATGGACCTGAGATTCCAAGACTATTTGATAGAACATGGAATCCAGTCACAACTCTCTGCACCTAGTACGCCTCAGCAAAACGATGTATCGGAGAGAAGAAACAGAACCTTGTTAGACATGGTTCGATCGATGATGAGCTATGTTCATTTGCCTGATTCTTTTGGGGATATGCAGTAGAGACTGCTGCCTACATTTTGAACAATGTTCCCACTAAAAGTGTTACTGGAACACCTTATGAGTTATGGAGGGGCGTAAAACTAGTTTACGTCACTTCAGGATCTGAGGATGCCTGACACATGTGTTGGTGCAAACCCTAAGAAATTGGAACGTCGTTCAAAACTATGTTTATTCATAGGCTACCCAAAAGAATCGAAAGCTGGATACTTCTTTGATCCAGAAGAAAATAAAGTATTTGTATCGACAAATGCTACTTTTCTCGAAGAAGATCACATGAGAGATCATCAACCTCGCAGTAAACTAGTATTGCGTGAAATTTCTAAAGAAGCTACAGATAGATCAACAAGAGTTGTTGATGAGATTGATCCATCAACAAGAGTTGTTGATGGAGCTAATACTTCTGATTACTCACATCCTTCTCAAGAGTTGAGAGTGCCTCGACGCAGTGGGAGGGTTGTGCAACAACCTGACCGTTACATGGGTTTAGTAGAAACTCAAATCATCATACCAGATGATGGAATAGAGGATCCATTGACCTATAAACAGGCAATGAATGATGTTGACAAAGATCAGTGGATCAAAGCCATGGACCTCGAAATGGAGTCGATGTACTTCAATTCGGTCTGGGAACTTGTAGATCAACCAGATGGGTTAAAACCTATTGGTTGTAAATGGATCTACAAAAGGAAACGAGACGAAGCTGGTAAGGTACAAACCTTTAAAGCTCGATTAGTGACAAATGGTTATACCCAGAGAGAGGGGGTAGACTATGATGAAACCTTCTCTCCTGTTGTCATGTTAAAATCAATTAGAATACTCTTGTCCATTGCCATATATTATGATTATGAGATTTGGCAAATGGATGTCAAGACAGCCTTTCTGAATGGCAATCTTGAAGAGAGTATCTATATGTCTCAACCAGAGGGGTTTATAATACAACATCAAGAACAAAAAGTTTGTAAGCTTAAACGATCCATTTATGGGTTGAAACAAGCATCTAGATGCTGGAATATAAGGTTTGATACTGCGATCAAATCTTATGGTTTTGAACAAAAATTGACGAACTTTGTGTTTACAAGAAGATTGTTAAAACATCTGTAGCATTCCTCGTGTTATATGTCGACGATATCTTACTCATTGGGAATGATGTAAGATGCCTGACAGACGTCAAGAAATGGCTAGCAACTCAATTCCAAATGAAAGATTTGGGAGAAGCTCAATATATTCTTGAGATCCAAATAGTTCGGAACCGCAAGAATAGAACATTAGCCATGTCTCAAGCATCCTATATTGACAATACGTTGTCAAGATATAAGATGCAGAATTCCAATAAGGGTTTGCTACCCTTCAGACATGGAATTCACTTGTCGAAGGAACAATGTCCTAAGATACCTCAAGAAGTTGAGGATATGAGACGCATTCCCTATGCATCGGCAGTTGGAAGTCTGATGTATACTATGTTGTGTACACGACCCGACATATGCTATGCAGTAGGTGTTGTCAGCAGGTTTCGGTCAAATCCTGGACTTATACATTGGACAATCGTTAAGAATATCCTCAAGTATCTGATAACTCCATTTTGGAGCTATATTTCACTCTCTAACTCTAGCTAAAAGTCGTGATTAATTGTTTAATATGTCTCATGTATAGGAGAATTGCGGCATAGAGCTCGTGGTATGCATTGAGTGCGTTTTGTGGCTAAGGAAGGCGTTTTAGTGCCCCGGGAGTGCTTCGGGAGAAGGGCAAGCTCACACATGAAGATATGGAGAAAATTGCCAAGAAGAGTCAATTTTTCAGCCCCAAACCCGAGAGCAAGCGTCGAGACGCTCCGGAGGAACGCGCGCGCTGGAAAACATCGGGCAAGCGTCGAGACGCTCGCCTGGCGTCTCGACGCCATCACGAGCGCGCGCGCTGGAGAAATTGGCCACAACGTCGAGACGCTCGGGCAGCGTCTCGACGCAATCACGACGAAAACACGCGCGCGGCGCTTAGGGCACAGCGTCGAGACGCTTGCCTGGCGTCTCGACGCTCCGACGGCTTAAAACGTCATTTTGACGATTTTTCAGCCACCATTTTTTTCCATCATCGTTTTGCTCTCGGGTTTTCAGTTTTCTTCTTGATTTCTCCGCCATTTGTGGCCATTTTTTGAGCTTCATTTTTGTATTTAGCTTGGGGATGATGCCCAAGGCTTCCATGGGAGTATTGGGACTCCAAACATCCATGGTTGGCTAAGGTATTTGTGTTTGGATTTGGGATAATTAGGGATTCTTGTTGAGCTCTTTAATGTTTTGATAATCTATACTTAATGGTTCTGAATTGGCTTTGATTATGTATGCATTTGTTGTTCTTGCTTCATCCCATGCATGTGTTAGATTTCGCCGACGGACAATCGAGTTTTCTAGCATGTGTTAGAGTTAAAGAATAGCGATGTCGTGCCTCTCACTATTCGCCTAGTAACACAGAACAATGAAATAAATCGGAGTATCGAGTTATGTATGACAATTGTTGGGTACTTCAGGGTTGCCGGGTAGCCAATTAGCAATTTGATTACATAGTCGAATGTTCGTCGCGGTATGCTAGTTACTGTTTAGAGTCAAATTGGGGCTGATCACTCTAACGAGACCTTAAACAATGTTTAATTAGAACTGTGTGATCTAATTAATTAATATGGAGCCGGTTACTTTAGGGTGTCCTGGGTAACCGACCGCGTGCATGTCATTATTGATTAGCCTTACTTTAGAGTTAAATGATAAATGTTAAAACGCTTAGCAAGATCCCGAAATCCCCCAAATCCAACACTCTTCATTCTCGAGTTTATTATTTTTCCGTTAGCACTTTTCATTACTTTGCATGTTTAAAACCCCTCTTTTTTTGTGACAAACTTCACCAGTTAACTTAATCATAGCTCGAACAATTAATTCTCAGTTTTATTCCCTCTCTGTGGTTCGACCCTGTTACCACTAGCTGCAAAGCTAAGGATAATAGGCTTATAAATTTATTTTGGCAAGCCTCGACTACTTGATATTTAGCAATCATTCAAAAAGATTGTTACCAGTATCTTAGGAGAACGAGGGAATACATGCTCGTGTATAAAGGTAAGGATCTGATTCTTACAGGATACACTGATTCTGATTTCCAGTCGGATAGAGATTCGAGAAAATCACCATTGGGATCAGTGTTCACTCTGAATGGAGGAGCTGTAGTATGGCGGAGTATCAAGCAAAATTGTGTTGCTGACTCCACTATGGAAGCAGAATACGTAGCTGTTTGTGAAGCAGCAAAAGAAGCTGTGTGGCTTAGAAAGTTTTTGAACGATTTGGAAGTTGTTCCAAATATGCATCTGCCTATCACTCTCTTTTGTGATAACAGTGGAGCAGTTGCAAATTCAAAAGAGCCAAGAAGCCATAAACGCGGGAAACATATTGAGCGAAAATATCATCTCATTCGAGAGATCGTCCAACGAGGAGACGTTATTGTGAAACAGATAGCCTCTGAGGACAACATTGCTGATCCATTTACAAAGGCTCTCACGGCTAAAGTGTTTGAGGGTCACCTAGTGAGACTAGGACTAGAGGATGTATAATCTAGGGCAAGTGGGAGAAAACTATGGGTATGTGATGCCCTAGTTTATTGTATTTATTTCTCATTTTGAAAAACTCAACATTATGTATATATATGGATATATATTTGTTACCACTGGAGTTTTAGTCCAAGTGGGAGTTTGTTGGGTTTTATGTCCTAAAACTCGTGGTTTGTAAAGGATAAACATATTTTATAACTAATAAAGTGTTATTGAGGTTTATTCAATAAAGTTATTATTGAATATGTGAATTGCTTATTTCATTTTAGAAAACCCTAAATCCAATAAACTAAGATTCATGGCTATAACATGAGTACTTGAACTTTATGTGGAGACATAAAAGTGGATCAAGTTCGAGTAAATAGCCAAAACGGTCTATAGTATACGGATAAGGTTGGATACCTTATCCTGGGGACACTATTGGATGCGGCCCATTTTGTATTTAGTACAAACTATGTGATTCTGAATCGTTCATGTGGAGAGTTTGCATTAGAGTTTGCATTAGACCGGACCGCGAAATAAGTCACTCTTGCTTTATAATGTTGTTTACTATTTTAAAGACTGACTATTTCAAAACGATGACCTAGGTAACTTGACATTAATCTTAAGCTAACTATGAACTCCTGTTTATTCGGGATTATCCTTAGATCTGCATGGGTGAGAGTGGCTCAACAGCGCCGACTCAATAAACCTCCCATTTCAGGGGTAAGACCGGATAGATAGTTGGGGACATAGGGTGCAAGATGGAATTCACTCCTACCCGTCTCTAGGGATAGTAGATAGGTTGATCCCTTAAGTGTTGACTCCAGGTCTTGACCAAGGGGCCCCACCTTATCATTGGCCCGAGAAGGACTCGGTATAGTGATTAGATCACATACCAATCGGTTTAGTGATCGGATCACAAACCAATTGTTCATTAGAGGATCAGTGGGACTTAAGGAGCAAGATGTAATTACGGGGGTAAAACAGATATTTGACCCGACCGTAAATTACGAACAAACTGTGAAGGGTCAACTTACTAATCATGGTTATATCGAGTGGACATAATATATCTACAGTGAGGAGAGTGCAACTACTAGGCTATAGTGGAATGTCCTAGTAGTTAACGAATGTTGATTAACTGAGTTAAAGAGTTTAATCAGTTAATCTCGGATCGTTGAAGCTCATGATCTGTAGGTCCATGAGGTCCACCTACTAGCTCATATCGGACTAAATCTTAGAATAGTGTGACGAGTGAATTCGAAGTGTTCGAATTCGAATTACGGAATTAGCGTTAAATATATGTGATATATTTAACGACATAACGTTCAATTGCGAATTGAACAATAGAGAGAGATGGTGATATTTAAATAAGATTTAAATATCGAAAATATGAATATGGATTCATAATCATGTATATCGGGAATGATCGGGATTAGTGTTGGATTTATTTGATATTAAATTTGAATTAATTAATTTTTTAATATTAATTTAATTTAATTTAAAATTAATTATTTGAATTAATTTTTAAATTGAATTAATTTGATCAAAGTTAATCAAAAGTCAAATTAAAGACAATTGACTAAAACTTTGAAAGTCAAAAGTCAAATGTTGACTCCACTAAACCTTGAAAGTCAAGAGTCATTTTGATGACTAAAGTTAGTGGAAAAATCCAATTCTTAAGTTAGTGGAAAAATCCAATTCTTGAGTTAGTGGGAAAAACCATTTGTTGGTGGTTTTATGTGTCAAACTTTTTTGCTAAGTGTTCATCCCACATCAAGCCACTAATCCCACTAAATTGAGTGGATTCTACATAGCATCATATTGTTAACTCAATTTTGCATGTTTTTGCATGTAGTCTTCTATATATACAAAGGGTTAATTAGATTGAATTCTTCTTGAAATTTTGATAAACTTTGAGAATTGTAAAGACAATTTATCTACCATTCTCTCCAATTTCATCATCAATTCTCTTTTAAATTAGTCACTCAAAGGATCCCACAATCCCGTTCTAAGGCTGGAGAATAGTCGGGAAGACTCTCGTGGTGGTTCGTGACCGTTACGTTCGAAGATCGAGTTTGGAATCGAGAAGAATTTGAACTTCAAAGGTAACTTCTAAATTATTGTCTTTGATTTTCAAATTACATGTTTTTTCCTTTTAAATTAACAAAATAAGAGTACTTAGATCCAACGTTGCTTCCGCTATGCATGCCGAAACTCTTTCAGGTTTTTGGGAAGGCTTTCCACTTGCCAGTGTAGATCGAGCACAAGGCATTCTGGGCAATTAAGAAATGCAACATGAGCTTGGAAGAAGCTGGCGAATCGAGGCTTCTCCAATTGCAAGAGTTGGAAGAACTTCGCTTGGATGCTTATGAAAATTCAAAAATCTATAAGAAGAAGTCCAAGTTGTTCCATGACCGAAAAATTGTAAGGAAATATTTTGAAGTCGGTCAGAAGGTTCTTGATAACTTCAATTTGGAGTTTTATTTCACTAACTCTAGTTAAAAGTTGTGTTTAATTGTATAATTTACCTTGTTTTTAGGTGATTTGCGGAAAATAGCTCGTGGTGTCCGTGGAACGTGTTTCGAGGCTAAGGAAGTCGTTTTAGCGCTTCGGGAATGCTTTGGGATCGAAAGAGCTTCAAGTATGAAGAAATGGAAAAAAATTGTCATGCAAAGGCAAAATTCAGCCCCCAAACCCGAGAGCAAGCGTTGAGCAGGCAGCGTCGAGATGCTGCTCAACGCTACTCAGCGTCGAGACGCTAGCCGTGGTGTCGCGACGCTCCGAAGAGGCGCGCGCTGGAAATTTAGGGCGCAGCGTCGAGACGCTCCGACGGGTTATAAAACCCATTTTTCCGATTTTTCATCATCTTCTCCGCCATTTCTCCTCGGGTTTTCGCCATGGCAGCTGTATTTTCGAGCTTTTCTTCTCCTCTCTTACCTTGTATGAACTCCAAATCCTCCATGGGAGCATGGATGCTTCTAAGTACCATGGAAGGCTAAGGCAATGTGACGGATTTGGGATAAATGTAGGGATTTGTAAACGTTTTGTAATATTTTGATAATCTAGACTTTGAATTCCTTCATGGCATGTTTGTAGTGTAGCATCTACTCTCTCTTGCTTAATTTATGAGTGTGTTTCATTGATAGACTGACGAACTTGATTTCTAGCATGTTTTAACGTTATAGATTAGTGATGTCGTGCCTCTCCTAATTGACTTAGTAACACAGAGGAGTAGAACAAATCGAAGTATCATTTTAGATGTTCTGAATGTTGATTGGTCAGGGTTGTCAGGTAATCGCTTAGCATTTATAGTGTTTAATTGAATGTTCGTCGTGAATTGCTAGTTACTGCTTTAATTATATTGGGGTTGATCATTCTGATTTAGTTAATAGTATTGTATAATTAGGATTAACAATTCTGATTATTATTTATGTGGTCGGTTGCTTCAGGGTTGCCGGGCAACCGTTCACGTGCATCATTTCATCCATCGCCATGCTGTAGAGTTAAATGATAGATATTACATTACTTAGCAAATCCCGAAATTCTCAAATCCATCACGCTTGAATCTCTGATATTTTTCCGTTAGCGTTCTTAGAATTAATTTTGCATGAGAAAAACCCCTCAATTTGTGACAATTAATCAATCAATCAATTTCCAATTCGAGCATTTAATTTCATCTTGACACGCTCCATGTGGATCGATTCTGTTGCCGCTAGCTGCAAAGCTAAGCAAATTCGGACTAATAAATTTCATTTTGGCAAGCCTCGACAGCTTGAGAAATTGAGTACATTCCAAAAGATACTTAACCACCAGTTTTAATGTTCAACTCTCGCTTGAAGCTCATGTCAGGTAAGCTTCGCAAGGACCCTTTATCATAACTAACATTTTTCCTTATGGCACAATAGAGGTTCGGAGCTTAGATTCGGACAAGACATTCAAGGTGAACGGTCACCGTTTGAAAGTTTTCCATGAGGGTGACGCCGAGTGTTATGATGTCACATTACTTTTAGTGTCACCCGAGTACGAGAAAGGCTGAGAGATTGTTGGTAAAGTCGAGTAATCGACTCTAAAAAATTGCGCTTCTCGGAGGAACCCGAGCTTGGACTGTAATTTTGTTGCTTGTTGTTTTGTTGTTTTTTGTTGATTAGACTTTTGAAGTTTATTTGTTCTGTTTTTCCTAGGAGAATAAGAGGAGTGCCCAACATTTGGGATCTATTTTGAAAAAAAAAAGATTGTGCATCTTTATCCACCGACCTCACAAAATTCAGGGGAGGTTTTCTGTTCCCTTAGAATTTTGTTGTTTTAATTGTTTTATCTGATGGATTGATGCATTGAGGACAATGTATCTTTTAAGGTTGGGGGTGGAGTTCGTTTTTGGGCTTTCTTTTTTGTTATCAAGCATGTGTATACTCTGATTTTGAGATGTTTTAGAATGTGTTTGCATGTTGTTCGATGAGGACAGTCTGTGAAATACTTGTGAATTTTCCGTATTTGTGCATTTCGAAAAGAAAAAAAAAACATGAGAAAGTATGCATATTTTGAGCCTATTTTTTTTAAAAAAAAATGTTACTCCCCTACATTCACTGAGCACATAGACCTCTTACTCTTGGTTATGTAGGCTTAGAATTATCTTATTTGGTCTAAACTCTTGTTGTCACCCCGAAAGGTACCTTTAGGGAGGCTTGATGCGTTAGAGCTAGTAATAATTCATTTGTGATATAGCAAAGCTATATGCCTAAAAAAAATGTGAAAGTCGTTGAATAAAAGCTCCTGAGATGCTCCTCCTTCTTGTGTTGCCCATGTAACCAAGCGCGATCGTGTAACCCACGGTTGTCACTGCATGAAAGGGTAGTTAATAGAAGTGAGCATTAGGCCTTAATATGTAAAGTTTGCCCGTAGTCAGATACATTGTGCAGTAGAACTGCGGGTAAGCTGGAACGAAAGCAAGCTTGACATGAAAGGCTCTCTTGGAGAAGAGGAAAAAAAAAGAGTGTTGAAGTAAAATAAAAGTTGAAGGGTACAAAATACTCAAAGAAAAATAAATATATATATTAGGCCTTTTGATTTGTTGCTCTATCCGACGCTGAAAAGCTATTAGACTGTTCTTATTGCCGGAAATAGCGGGAAACGAGCTATAGGGTTGAATAAGGTTATTCCGGGTTTATAAGAGCTAGGATGAGGGGAGCTAAGCACACACACACGTAAGGGAGTAAAAGTTCAAATTTTGAAATGTTCTCAACTTATGCATGCATTCAATTGTTTTATGTTTGTGCAAATACCGTGTTTCATTAAGCATGAGGTTAGAGTTGTCAGCATGCAAAATCATTCTTTTGTGATAATTCAGAGTATACCTTGCTCGAGGACTAGCAAGATTCAGGTTGGGGGTATTTTGATAGCTCTCAAAATGAGCTATTATTTACTCCTTAATATCAGCTAAAACCGTAATTAATGTTGATTAAATGGCCTTGTTATAGGTAAACTCACTGTCGGGAGCTAAAGGAGTCAAAAGATGAGTTTCGGTGCTAAGGCGAATGTTTTAGAAGCTTCGGGGAAGGGTCGGGCAGAGAAGATAAGCAAAAGTCCAAACTTGCACTATTGGTCCCACGTCTCGACCCTACTCAATTCGAATTTCTAAAAAGAAACCCGAGAGCAAGCGTTGAGCGCCAGTGTCGAGACGTTGGCCTAGCGTCGCGCACGTCAATCCTGAGCACATAGGAATCGTAAGAACAAAGTGCTAGCGCTGTCTCAAGCATCTTATATTGACAAGGTGTTGTCAAGATATTCGATGCAGAATTCCAAGAAAGGTTCGCTGCCTTTTAGGCATGGAATTCACTTGCCTAAGGAACAGTCTCCTAAGACACCTCAAGAGGTTGAGGATATGAGACGAATTTCCTATGCATCTGCAGTTGGTAGTCTCATGTACGCTATGTTGTGTACAAGACCCGACATCTGCTATGCAGTAGGAATTGTCAGTAGGTTCCAGTCCAATCCAGGATATGATCACTGGACAGCCGTTAAACACGTTCTCAAGTATCTTAGGAGAACGAGAGACTATGTGCTTGTGTATGGCGCGAAGGATTTGATCCTTGCAGGATACACTGACTCTGATTTTCAGACTGATATAGATTCTAGAAAATCTACATCAGGATCAGTGTTCACTCTTAATGGAGGAGCAATAGTATGGAGGAGTATAAAGCAAGGTTGTATTGCTGACTCCACCATGGAAGCTGAGTATGTCGCAGCTTGCGAAGGAAGCTGTATGGCTTAGGAAGTTCTTGACAGATTTGGAAATTGTTCCAAATATGAACTTGCCAATCACCCTTTATTGTGATAACAGCGGAGCAGTGGCAAATTCTAAAGAACCTAGAAGCCATAAGCGTGGAAAGCATATTGAGCGAAAATATCATCTCATCAGGGAGATAGTGCAACGAGGAGATGTGATCGTCACACAGGTAGCCTCGGAGCACAACATTGCTGATCCGTTTACTAAGTCTCTCACGGCTAAAGTGTTTGAGAGACACCTAAAAAGTCTAGGGCTGCGAGCTGCTCAGTAGGACAGTGGGAGAAACTTTAGATATTTGATATTCTAGTTCTCTGGACCAGCATGTACTCCACTGACGTTTTAGTCCAAGTGAGAGTTTGTTGGGTTTTATGTCCTAAAACTCGTAGTTTGTAAACTGTTTGAATGTAAATATTCTATTTCAATAAAGTTGTTATTGAATTTTAGTGAATTGTGTTTGTATTAACCTATACCAATAACTAACACCCATGGCGATAGTGTAAGTACTTGAACTTCATGTGTGACATGAATGTGGATCAAGTTCAAGTAGACAGCCAAAATGGTCTATAGTATAGGGATACAGCTGGGTACCTTATCCTGGGGACACTATTGAACGCGGCTCACTTTGTATAGTACAAAACGATGTGATTCGAATCGTTTCATGTAGAGACATGTGAGTGAGGGCGTCCTGTACAATGAGTTTGCACAAGACCGAACCAAAAAATAAAATCGCTCTTTCTTTATAACACCGTTTACTGTAAAGACCGTTTTTATTTCTTATGATGACTTAGGTAACTCGATCTCAATCCTGAGCTCACTATGAACTCCTGTTTATTCGACATTATCCTTTGACTTGTACGGGTGAGAGTGGCCAGATCGCCGACTCAATAAGCCTACCATCTGGGGGATAAGATCGAATAAGTGGCTGGGGACATAGTTGTGCGAGATGGAATTCACTCCTACCCGTTTTAAGGGTTAGTAGAGAGGTTGTTCCCTTAAGTGCTGACTCCAGGTCTTGAACAATGGGCCCATCCTCTCCTGATCAGGGAGGAATCTGATTTGATGGTTGGACCACAAATCAATTGTTCATTAGAGGTGTCAGTGGTACTTAAGGAACAAGATATAATACAAGGGTTAAACGGTTTAAATGACCCGTTGTGATTACGAACAACCTGTGAAGGTTCGACTTACTGATGATAGTTATATCAAGAGGACACAATATATCTACAGTGAGGAGAGTGCAGCCCTTGGACTTTAGTGGAGTCTCCGGGGGTTAACGAATGTTGGTTAGTTCGGTTGAAAGAGTTTTGACCGGATAATCTCGTATCGTTGGAGCTCATGATCTGTAGGTCCTTACGGTTCTCCTGGCTAGCTCGGATAAAGCCGTGAAACAATATAAAAGAAAAGAAAAGAATTTGAATCGTTCAAATTCGGGTTTGTGGAAGAAGATGGACATATTTAAATATGAGATTGGTCTACAATATGAATTGGATTCATATGCAAAAAGTCGGTTTTCGGAAAACCGGGTTTAATTATATTATTTAATTAATATTTGATATTGAATTAAATAATATTAATTAATATATATATTTTTTATTAATTAAAAAGTTTAATTAATAAAATAATTATTATTATTTTTAATAATAATAATATATAAATATATATATATATATATATACATGTGTCTTACATGCAAGATGTAAGACACATGTATCATATATACAAGGTATATATGAAACGTCAGATCAAATAAAAAAAAAAAAGGTTAGTGCCTTTTTGGGTATTCATTTGTGAAATTGAAATTGGATTTCAATTTTTTCGAATTCCTTCTTCTTCTTCAAACGACAAGGGCTCTCTGTAAAGAAAGAAATTTATTTTCTTCTGTGAGCTTCTTCCTCCTTTTCTCTTGTAAAAGAAGTCCCACTACTCCGTTTCTCGGCCCGAGGATAGCGGGACTACCGGGGGTGGTCCACGAAGATTTCATGAGAAGGCTCGTTGAGCTTGTGAGGAGCTTCTGGCGGTGAAAATTGAAGAAATTCGAACGACAAGGGTATGTGCTCTAATTTCTCTTTTTCATTGCTTTTGCATGTTTCCATTTGTTTAAATTGATGAAATTAGAGTGTCTATGATCCAAATCGCTTCCGCTGCGTGTCATGCGCTCCATCAAATGAAGCATTGCGGCCCTCGCAAGGAAACCGCAAGGAAACAGTCGTTGCTGCTACAATTCTTTCCAGCCGTCAGTCGTTATTGACTGAGATTTTTTAGCCGTCAACTCTCCCTGCTGCTGCCACATGTCAAGCTTGACTACCTCACAAAGTTGAATGGTGATCCACGATTAATGAGCAGCCTTTTGCAACCACCTAGAGGCTATAAAAGGAGACGGATGATGAAGGAAAAAAGACAGCTCAGAAGCGTGGAGTTCTCAGTTGCAAAGCAATCTGCAGACGAATTTCCTTCTCCCGTTTGTTGGAACGAAGAAATCAGCCCTTGGCGTCGATAATTCGAGAGGAAGAAGAGAAGATCATGCATCATTTGTTGGAACGAAGATCCTTCTTCTCTTCTGATTGAATTCATCCCCAAGAACAGTTAATCTTCTCCTTCATCTGAGGCGTTTGCGACGAGGAGATCCGTGCACTTTTACAAGCTTTCTCTACTGTTTTCTCTCTATTGTTTCCATTTCCTACATTGTTTCGATTCATTCTCAAATTCACTCAATTCTTACTGTTTTCATATCATCGCACATTGTGTTCTGAACCTTATTCTAGAAAGTAATCATTTAAGTTTTCTTGAGTTCTTCATTTTGTTATCTCTTATTCATTTGCGTTTGCTAAGTTCTTTAAATCATGATCAATCAACCCATCTCTTTTACTTCTTTGGAAACCATGAGTAACTAATCTAAGAAAGGTCTGCTAAAGATGAATCTGTAGGCTAGAAATACGAGAATTCAGCATGTAGGATAGTATGATTGCATTGAATGTATGTAAGCTTCATCCCACGGGCAATTTCGACCGGCCATCCATTTTGTCTAAAGAACTCCTAACCTCCGGAAGGAGTAAGAGTTCAGAGTCATCCATTCATGCTAGCCTTTTATGGTAACCAGAAAACGACCTAGGAATAGGTGTTCTCCTAGCACGTTCATTAGCTTGCTTGTATAAATAGGTGTTTATGTCTTACTTGGATATGAGTGAACTAAAGATCTAATGCATGTAATCGAGAGATGCATGAGACTGAGCTAAAACGATGCATGATATGTTAATCTGCTGCTGAATGATCGTATTTAAGTGCCTATAGAAGAGTCTTAAGTCGACCTTGCTGCCTTACTTTACATTAAAAACATTGTTAATTTATTGCTAGAATATTGCGAGAACCGCAATAGAACATTCCTGCTTTTTGCCTTAGTCTTTTTATTAGCTTTTTACCTTTGCGATTTTATTGCTAAAACATTGCGAGACCCGCAATTATCCTTCTCACATTATAGCTTTATCTCTTTACTTGTTTGGTTTTTACACTTGCTTTCTTCTTGCATTCTTTATTATTTCGGTACATCAACCCTAAATCTACCCAATTTAAGTTACCTTATCTAATTTAGCACCTCAACTCGTTAGTAACTAAACTCAATCTCTGTGGGAAAACGAATTAAAAAATACTTATCACTTGCTGCAGACCATGTATGCTTGCATGATCTGAGTGCTCTTCGCATTACATTTTATTTACACACTGAGCACGCAACAGTACCTTTAGGGAGGCTTGATGCGTTAGAGCTAGTAATAATTCATTTGTGATATAGCAAAGCTATATGCCTAAAAAAAAAATGTGAAAGTCGTTGAATAAAAGCTCCTGAGATGCTCCTCCTTCTTGTGTTGCCCATGTAACCAAGCGTGATCGTGTAACCCACGGTTGTCACTGCATGAAAGGGTAGCTAATAGAAGTGAGCATTAGGCCTTAATATATATGTGAAGTTTGCCCGTAGTCAGATACATTGTGCAGTGGAACTGCGGGTAAGCTGGAACGAAAGCAAGCTTGACATAAAAGGCTCTCTTGGAGAAGAGGAAAAAAAAAGAGTGTTGAAATAAAATAAAAGTTGAAGGGTACAAAGTACTCAAAGAAAAATAAATACATATATTAGGCCTTTTGATTTGTTGCTCTATTCGACGCTGAAAAACTATTAGACTGTTCTTATTGCCGGAAGTAGCGGAAAACGAGCTATAGGGTTGAATAAGGTTATTCCGGGTTTATAACAGCTAGGATGAGGGGAGCTAAGCACACACACACGTAAGGGAGTAAAAGTTCAAATTTTGAAATGTTCTCAACTTATGCATGCATTCAATTATTTTCTGTTTGTGCAAATACCGTGTTTCATTAAGCATGAGGTTAGAGTTGACAGCATGCAAAATCATTCTTTTGTGATAATTCAGAGTATACCTTGCTCGAGGACTAGCAAGATTTAGGTTGGGGGTATTTTGATAGCTCTCAAAATGAGCTATTATTTACTCCTTAATATCATCTAAAAACCGTAATTAATGTTGATTAAATGGCCTTGTTATAGGTAAACTCACGGTCGGGAGCTAAAGGAGTCAAAAGACGAGTTTCGATGCTAAGGCGAATGTTTTAGAAGCTTCGGGGAAGGGTCGGGCAAAGAAGATAAGCAAAAGTCCAAACTTGCACTATTGGTCCCACGTCTCGACGCTAGTCAATTCAAATTTCTAAAAAGAAACCCGAGAGCAAGCGTTGAGCGCCAGTGTTGAGACGTTGGTCTGACGTTGGCCTTGCGTCGCGACGCTCCGAAGTCGCGCACGTGGTGAATTACCTGCGTTTGTTGGGTTTTAAGTCCTAAAACTCGTGGTTTGTAAACTGAATGTATATTCTCTTTAGCAATAAAATTGTTATTGAGATTTATTCAGTATAGTTGTTATTGAATAAAGTGAATTGCGTTTACTTTTAACCTAACTCCAATAAACAAAGAACCCGTGGTTATAGGTTGTATACTTGAACTTGATGTGTGACATGATTGTGGATCAAGTTCGAGTAATAGCCAGAATGGTTTATAGTATAGGGATAAGGCTGGGTACCTTATCCTTGGGACACTATGGACGCGACCCACTTTGTATAATACAAACGATGTGATCTGAAATCGTTCATGTGGAGAGATGTGAGTGGGGGCGTCCTGTGTAATGAGTTTGCATAAGACTGAACCGCAAAATTAAGTCGCTCTTTCTTTACAACTTCGTTTACTGTAAAGACCGACTTTTTCATATGATGACCTAGGTAACTCAATCTGAATCTTGAGCACACTATGAACTCCTGCTTATTCGGCCTTATCCATTGACTTGTACGGGTGAGAGTGGCCAGATCGTCGACTCAATAAGCCTACAATCTTGGGAATAAGACCGAGTAGGGAGCTAGGAACATAGTCCTGCGAGATGGAATTCACTCCTACCCGTTTTTAGGGTCTAGTAGAGAGGTTGTTCCCTTAAGTGTTGACTCCGGGTCTTGAACAATGAGCGTTCACCCTCTCTCTGGCACGAGAGGGATTCGGTTTGATGGTTGGACCACAAACCAATTGTTCATTAGAGGAGCAGTGGAGACTTAAGGAGAAATATGTAATTACAGGGGTTAAACGGTTTATATGACCCAGCTGTAATTACGAACGACTTGTGAAGGATCGACTTGCCGATGATGGTTACATCAAGAGGACAAAAATATATCTACGGTGACGGGACTGCGACCCTTGGACTTTAGTGGAGTCTCCGGGGGTTAACGAATGTTGGTTAGCTTGACTAAAGAGTTTGATCGGTTAATCTCGTATCGTTGGAGCTCTGATCTGTAGTTCCTCTAGGTTCTCCTGGCTAGCTCGGATAAAGTCGTGTAACAATATGAGAGAAAAAGAATTTGAATTTATTCAAATTCTTTTTTAGAAGAATGATGGACATATTTAAATATGATTTAAATATGGGATCGGTCTAAAACATGAATAAGAATTCATATGCGAAAAGTCGGTTTTCGGAAAATCAGATTTAATTATATTATTTAATTAATATTTGATATTGAATTAAATAATATTAATTAATTAAAAAATTTAATTAATTAAAATATATATATTATATTTATTTAAAATTAATTATAAATTAATTTTTAAATAAATAATAAAATAATATATATATATATATATATATATATATATATATATAAATGAGTTTTTACATTTTGCATGTACTAATCTTTTAAAACTTAATTGTTAAGTTTTGTTTTTTGAGGGAGTGAAGTTTGATATATTTTGTTTGAAGTTTTGTTTTTGAAAAAAAAATGATAGCTTCGGATGTTTGAAGAAAAAAGGTATTTTTTTTTTTTTTAATTCAACTTTACAAGACGATTTCTCCTTTCATCCATTTCTTCTTTTATATTTTCTCTTGTAAAGGAGTCTCACCACTCTGTTGCTTGGCCCGAGGATAGCGGAACTATCGGAGGTGGTCCTCGAAGAGTTCGAAAACAGTATCAAAGAGTTCGGGAAAAGATTGAAGCGTTGGAATTGAAGAAATTCGAACTACAAAGGTATGTGTTCTTATTTCTTATTTTCCAAGTTTTGCGCATGTTTCTAGTTTAGTTAAATTGATGAAATTAGAGTGTCAACGATCCAAATTGCTTCCGCAGCGTTATATGCGCTCCATCACCGTAGTGACGCTGCCCCTAGCGTCTCGACGCTATGGCTAATATAAAAAGGAAAATTTCTGATTTTAGGTCATCTTCTAATTTGAATTTCCTCAGGATTGCAGTTTTCTTACCCAAATTTTTTATTTTCTTCCTCCATTGTTGTATGAACTCAAGCTTTTCTATAGAGTTTTGGAGAGATTCATTCTCCATGCAAGGCTAGTAAGGTTAGTGTTTAATTTTGAGTTTTGAGATTGTTGAACTATTGATTGAAGGGGAGATTTACCCATTAATACATATTTAGCTTATTTTCAGCTCATTGCATCTTCTTCCCATGGTTGTGTTTCATTTGACATGTGTAACTAATTAGGATTGACGCCCTAGTTCTTATACATGTTGGAACGTTAGAGATTAGGACTTAATTTTTCCTTAATTGTCAAGTAACAAGGGTCTAAGCATGACTAAGTAGCTCGAGCCTATGTGACATATGGAGGTATGAGTTGGTTATTGTTTTCATGATAGACTTTGGGTAAGGGAAAAATCGAGTTATTCCACGGTTTAATTCATTGCAGTGTTCCCGTCACTGACTTTTAATTGATTTAGGATTGATCACCTTAAATTGATTATTGGGCAAGTTAATTAGAATTGCACCTTTCTAATTAATTCATTAGGTTGTTTGAGTCGGAATATGGCCAAACAAATTGCGTGCTCGAGCATCGTAGTTATTTCCCTTGTTGTCGATGAACTGAATTTCAATAGTGATCGATTTCAACTCTTAGAATTAAGCATGTTTGTTTAATTTATTAAATTTCCGTTTAATTTTACGTTAGCACTATCTCTTGTTTGATTCTTATTTTTTACCAACCAAAACATCCCCTCTTTTGTCAATTGCAAGTTTAATTTAATTAAGTTTGAATTAATGTCAGTTCCTGTGGATCAACATGGTTACCGCTATCTATAAATTAGATTAGAAAATGTCAGTTTAATAAATATTAATTTGGCGGTCCTCGACAACCTGTTTATTAGGGAGTCATCCGTGCAAATATCTTTGTTACTGATCAAGAGGTCTATGGTTCGAATCCCCCACTCTATATCTCACACGCACAAAACAAAACAAAGAAAAAAACTCCTAACTTCTATCAATTGCTATCAATTAATATGTTTGCATTCTTACTAAATGATACTTCAAAATTGAACCACACATACTTGACATATCAGCTAGGAATCTAACAAGGGGCTTATTAGTGAAACATCTCCAACATCAAATAGTGTACATAAAAACTTTCTTGGCTTGTTAGCAACCAACCACAAAAGATAAAGTTTCCATTCATCCTTTTGAATTTCCCTTCTTCAAATTATTATATATTCTTTATAAAAATCAGTGTTGAAAAGAGGTAGAAGTTGTTTGATTATGAGTGAGTTATTATAATAATCTTAATTATTATATATTCTTTATAAAAATCAGTGTTGAAAAGAGGTAGAAGTTGTTTGATTCAGAGTGAGTTATTATAATAATCTTAGTTGTGAATAGTAAATAGTATTATAATCAGTATAATTATTTTATTGATTGTGTATTATAATAGTCTGTGAACCAAATATAGACGAAATTATAATAATTTAGTCTACTCAACTTCAAATTGGTACAAACGAAATTATAATAACTCAGTTCACTCAACTTTGGTGTGTCAAACATGGACGAAATTATAATAACTCAGTTCATTCAACTTTAAATTGGTTCTCCAAACCCCTCGTAGAAATTTGGAATAATACATGTTGGATGGGCCTTGAAAACAACATTTCATATTTCTTAATCTCTAAATACCATTGACAAATTGCAATGACTTTGGACACTTTTAGGAAGATGATGGCATGAATGATACTTAAGTCAATATGACATTTGATTCTTTACCAAAAAGAAAAAGAAAAAAGAAATAGGGATGAGAAAAGAAAGAAAAATGAATTTTGGTGGTTTAATGGAAATCTTTCTCACATGAGAATCTTTAAAAAGGATCACACATGAGGTGAGCCCCACCCTCACAAACAAACAATGAAGAGAACCCACTTGCATCTATGAGAAACCTTCTTGGAGCATCTTCTTCTTCTTTTTTTTCCCCTAAATATATTATTTTGTTCTTAATGTTTGTACCTTTATTCAATAAATTTCAATTTCATCAATTTATGTATTATAATTATTCTTTCAATCAAGTCCTTACCATTGCATAACATTAAAATTCTGCACATTGCAATGTAATCTAGAATAGTTTAACTTCTTACTCTAGAAAATAAATATTTATAGAATATCAACTCATAGTTAAAGTAAGCATAACTAAGCGATAATTGACATGTACTCTTTATTTTGAGATTGAATGTTCAAAACTCCTATACCCCAAATTTATTGTACTAAAAACAAAAGCCTCATAACAAAAATCTCTTTTAAATTTATACATTACCCTACTTAATCTTAATATTTAATAATAATAAAAGACTTTTAATGAAAGAAATTTAGAAGATAGGAATAAAATCAAAACGTTTAAAAGATTAAGAATGAAATAAAAAAATAATTAGGCAAAAATTCATATTTAGCAAGAAAAGAAGAATTCAATATTTCCCCAACAACAACATAACTCAACTGACATGATATATCAACTCATGATTAAAAAGTCTTCAGTTTATCAACAAGAACATAGCTAAACGACATGATGTATCGCCTAGTGACTATGAGATCCTAAGTTCAATCTCTCACCTTAATATGTTGTAAAAAAAAAAAAAACAAAACAAAATCTTCACTTCAATTTCTCATTTCATGTTGTAAATATATATATATATATATATATATATATATATATATATATATATGCTTCAAAAAGGTTGATAATGAGTGCAAGTGGGTTCTTGAAGCATTGAATTGGTTTCCTCCTCTATCTTTTTCTAGATTGGTAGGGAGTATCAAACTTCAGCATCTATTCTTTAGAATAGTGAAGTGTTTGCCATGTCTTTATAATTGAAAAGATAATATTATTTAGAAATTCTATGTAATTTAATGACATCAAATTTAGGGATGTAATTCGATTTTAGGGATGGGAAATCTAGATTCAATTGAGGGTGAGAATAAGGATGTGAGTTATTGTTTTTTTCAATTTAATTTCGAGGACATGGGAAATGTATTCTTCTTCCGGGGTTTTTGTACGGATGACCCACCCCTCGGGGGCCACGAGGTTTTTTAACCCTCGTCGCGAAAACCTATGTTTTTTGACTTTCTCTTGTGATAAGGAAGTGCACAAAGTCATTCGTACCCTTCGCTTATCACGATCACGAGAAGACAACTGTGATCTCCTCGTGATAAGTGAACGGTACGAATGACTTTGTGCACTTCCTTATCACGAGAGAAGGTCAAAAAACATAAGTTTTCAAAAACTGGATTAAAAAACCTCGCGACCCTCGAGGGGTGGGTCATCCGTACAAAAACCCCTTCTTCTTCCCGTCTTATCCCCAAAATTTTCATCTCATTTTTAATTATACATTATAACGTTTATGTTCATAAATTAATGAACTTTGTTTCAAATTCTCAAGTGAGCTTAGTTTAGAAATACTAATTGGCATGGATTCCCTTCAAATAAAAAAAAACCTGCTTAAAATTAATTATTTAAAATAATAAATACTCTAATAAACTAATTTTCTCTAAATTTAAACTATATATATATATATTATATTTGTTTAAAATTTATTTCTTTTAAAAAAAAGAACCTGGTGAATTTTTTTTTTATTATGGAATGCTTTTTTTATTTTAGTTCAACAATTGAACCGGTGATGATCAAACATCCGATCTCAAAAGAAGGAATACATGTTATGAAATGCGTTTTCAAACTCCACCTCCCATAACTAAAATCAAGAGTGGCATTTAAAATCTTCTCCACAAAGAAGACATCCCAACCTCACTCTGTTTCGGGAAAACATTAGTGTATAATCTATGGGTACTACTTCCATTAATTGTTTGTCAAGTCAGTATCCTTGAAAAATGATGTGACGACTAACAACACTAAATAATTAGTTAATTTATGAAAAAAAATTGTGAACACAAGAATTAGATACTGTCGAAGTTCAAGAAATTTTCTCCTTTCTATTGCCATCTCTAGTCAAATTCACAGTGACCTCTAAGATATCAATATTTTGTTTGGAACAACCTTTGAAAAAATATATATTTTTTCTATAAACACATTTGGAAAAAATTAATAATTTAAGAATATTAAAAAATGATTTAAAGTGATTAAATGAAAAAACTTCAAAATATGTAATATGGAAAGAAAAATAAACATATGTGTAATTTATAGACTCTATTCAATATAGTGCAACAAAAAAAGATGGTTATTTAAGGCATTTTCTAACCAAGGTAAGGTATAAAAACATTTTTATTGTAGATTAAAAATGAAATGTTTTTTAAAAAGAAAAGCGTTTAAACTAGAAGATATTTTAAATAGACTCAAATGCTGAACCTAAACAATCATACGTATGAAAGAGATACAAATTTATGAGACAAAACTTTAGGAGATGCAACATGCCATGTGAGTGAATGAAGCATTGATAGTCTCCTTAGTCCTATTTAAATCCAATCTACAAATTGTTAGTTTAGAAATGGGATTAGATTCAAGCATTCAAAACTCCTTCACATGGCTATCAATAATTGCCAATATAACTCCAAAAAATCATCTATACAATTCAAACCTCTTTTTTTTTTTTTTTTTTTTTTTTTTTTTTTTTTTTTTTTTTTTTTTTTTTTTTTACCTATTATGTTTCGAAAACAATCATTTGATTGATTTGAAGGCTTGTTTGGTTTCAAAACATCATGATGTTTGAGGTCTTTCGGGGAGAATTTCTAGTACATCCGTGGTACGAAGTTTTTCCATACCACTGCCTTTCAAAAAAGGACACGTGGCAAAATGGTTTTAAAAAATAATATATTTAATAGTGTGGGTTCCAGTTAAACAACCATTTTTCCACGTGTTCTTTTTTTGAAAGACAGTGGTATGGAAAAACTCCATACCACGGATGTACTAAAAATTCTCCCGTTCGAATGTTTGGAAATCTAAACATTTGTATGTTGGATGATGTGATAACAATTTTATTTTTTATTTTCAATTTTTAGACATTGAAGTCTTATTCCAAAATGATTTTCATTTTAGCTTTTTTTTATTATTTTCAAATCCTAAATTGTAAAATTTACTTATAAGTTTTTTTTTTTTTTAGTTTTTAACTTTTTAAAAATACTTATGAAATCTTAGTTAAATTCTTACAAGATTTTTTTCCTAAAAAAAATTACTTTTCTTTTAGTTTTCAAAATTTAATGAGGATTTCAAGAACATTTTGCAAACTTTTATTAGAAAATAAAGAAAAATGTTAGCAAATAAACATGATTTATTTTTAAACATTTTCAGAGTGTTTTTTTTCTTTCACTTTTTAAAAACAATATTGAAGTCGTTCAAATTCAAAAATGAAAACATATTTAAGAATTTTTTTAAAAGGTTTTATATCTAGAGTTATTCTTTCCCGCGCAAAGCTACCTTAAGGGAGGCTCGAGTCGGCTGTTTTTTTTTTAATATTGCATTTTTTAAAACTTGTTATAAAAATATTGTAAGTTTGAAACTGTTTATAAAAATAAAATATAGCAATTTTAAATGCAAGCAAAGGTCGTTTTTTCAAAAGACAATATTGCTCGTCTTTTGAAAAGACGATCTTGCTCCACATGGATGTGAAAAGACGACCTTCATTGTTATGTATTCTTTTATTAAAAAAATGATATCTTTTTAACCAGATATTCAAAATTTTCAAAAAATGTATGGTTGGAAAGCTAACAGCGAGAGCTTCAATACTTGATTTCACTATTTTTTGAGTTGTGTATCAGAAGATAAAGACCATCAAAGTTGGACTATAACTCTGCAAATTTCAGAACTGAAGATTGTTTTGAGGAGTGCATTAAAAAATTGACATCTTTTTACCCAGATATTAAAAAATTTCGAAAAATGTACGGTTAAAAAGCTAACACAGAGCTTCCATTTGATATCTAGTTTCACTATTTGTAGAGTTGTGTATTAAAAGATACATATCGTCGAAGTTTAGCTACCGTTTTGAAGTTTTCAGTCGTATCTTCAGTTTTGGGTTTAGTGAACTTTTCATAACTTTGACGATATATATCTTTTGATACACAACTCCAAAAATAGTGAAACTATGTATCAAATTGAAGCTCTCTGTGTTAACTTTCCAAAAATACCCTTTTCGAAGTTTTTGAATATCTGGGTAAAAAGATATCAATTTTTGAATGCACTCCTCAAAATAATCTTCAGTTCTAAAATTTGCAAAACTATAGTCCAACTTCGATGGTCTCTATCTTTTAATACACAACTCCAAAAATAGTAAAACCACGTATCAAATTGAAGCTCTCTCTGTTAGCTTTCCAACCATACATTTTTTGAAAATTTTGAATATATGAGTAAAAAAATATCAATTTTTTAATAAAAGAAGTACATACCGAGCAAGATCGTCTTTTCAAAAGACGACCTTTGCTGGATAAAAGTGCAATATTTTTATAAATAGTTTCAAACTTACAGTATTTTTATAATAAATTTTAAAAAGTACAATATTATTAAAAAATAGGACCCCTTAACTGTAATATATATATATTCTATTTCTATGTTAAAAACTGAATAAATTAATAAAATTTACTTTGACTCGGTGGTAAAGAAGCCACCAGTCCCTCTTGTCTTGCCTGTGTTTGAGCTCCACCTGCAAAAAATTCATCCGTTTTTTGTTTTTTTTAAACGTCACTCTATACATGTTGGAAACATATTTTTTCTTAAATGATTATTATTATTATTATTTTACTAAATTTAATAAAAAATTACTTCAAATAATAAAAACAATAGATAAATTTAAATATTTGAAGCAATAATTAAAATGGGAAGAGATCTAAAGTAGTGGACCAGAATAATATTTTACTTTAAAAAATATTAGTCACATTTTTTAATCAACAAACTTATTAAAAATATATCAAACTAAAGTTTTGTATTCCCCACTTAAAAAAAAAAAAAAAAAAAAAAAAAAAAAAAAAAAAAATGATAAAAACATATTTGATTAATTGTTTTTTAATGGCAGTTTTTGGTAGTCTACTTTGATGGGTGTCCTATTTTTAGAAATAATTAAAGTAATTTTTTTATTTTGAAAATTCATGAACTTGTAAATAGTTGTGTTTGTTTTACCAGAAAACTCTTTGCTTAAAATTAGCTATCGAATATTAGAATATCAAAATATGAATATACGAACACATATATATATATATATATATATATATATATAATCTATACAGAATATTGTTGTCTCGTATTTATTATTATTATTTTCTAAGGATTCTTTAGTAAAAAAGAGTGCTTTAACTTAATTATAACAAAATAAAAAGCATATTCAGTATGGATATGGAAATAGGAATATTAATATGTCTTCATTTCCATTATATATGTTTGGCTCATTCTTTGTTGGATTCCCAATTGCATTATCAAATCAACATATTTGAGTAATTCGAGAAAAAAACATTCCAACATTTTGGTAAAACAATAAAGGCAGGCTTAGAAATAAAGTTCAAATTTATATATTTTTCGCCACATTTTCAAATGGGAAATTGTAACCGATGTCAAATTTAGACAAATTTAGAGTAAAATAAAAATATACCACTTTTTTAAAATTTTTGCAGATATGATCATTTCTATCAATGATAGAATGGTCTATCGCACTGATAGTAGTCTATCACCTCAGTTTTTTATAGAATTTTAGTCTATAAGTGATAGTTATATATCATTATAGCTTCTATCATTTATAGCCATTAATTTTGTTTTTTTGTCATATTTGCAAAAAAAAAATTAAATTTTACTAAATTTACAAATATTTTGGATCTCATGGTTGCAACCAACCCTTTTGAAATTTTAAAATTAAATACTATTCTCATTTCATATTTCTTAATTTCATTTTTTCAAAAAGAGAAATAAAACGTCAGCTGAATGTTACTCCTTTTTTTTTTCTTCCTTTCGAGGTAAAATATACTTTTCCGTCGGGAGGCTTGATGAGTTTGTTGTTTATTTGAGTCGTCATTGCAATTTTAAAAAAGTATTTTACTCTCTAAAATTTGAAAAAAAGATTATAAATGTTGTCTAACCTCATTTGGATATTAGTTAACCTAATATAATGGTGATATATATATATGACCGTAACATGTTTGATTAAACTTTGATGATGTGCTAATTTTGTTGATTGGACGATTGTTGTTACTATTTTTTCATTTCTCTTTTCTTCCTTCTTTTTCGACAAATCCTACCTTGTCGTCTCACACTCATATCGCTATCTCAAAGTTTCAAATCTAGAACAAATTACTCGATCATTTATTCCTGATCGGAAATGAAATCATGAACTTTAAGATGTGGTAGCAACGAAAAAGTCTCCCAAAAAAAAAGGGAGAAAGAGAGAAAGAGAGGAATAAAAGGGGAGTGGAGAGAGTGTGCATGAAAAAATTGATACGTTAACAATTCGGATAAAAATTTGTTATATCATCAAAGTTCAATCAACCTATAGCTATGTTAGCATTCTATTATGTCAACTAACGGTCAAAAGGTCAAAAGAGACATAGACCATTTTTAGAACCAATTTTTAAATTTTATGGACTAATTAAAGTATCACTTTTGAAATCTCATAGACTAAATAGATGTTGAATTTAAACAACCAAAAATGTATTTTTTCCCTCTTTTAATTATTATTATTATGAAAAGAAATAGTTCGGTAAAAGAATAAAAAAAAATGGTCCCTTCCCTCGAATCCTAAATTAAAATTCTTAAAAAGTAGTTTTTAAAAAATAAAATATTCAAAACTATTGTGTTATATTTAATTTTTTAAAATATTTTTATTTTGTACTTTTTTTTTGCAAATGTATTTTAATTAAAGCGATGATTAAACCCATGACTTTTTAGTCACGGCACAACTTTATGCTCGGTTTGACATTAATTTTTATTTTGTACTTTTACATGTACAAAAATATGATAAATTAATATTTTTGAAAATTTAATATAGGGAACAAAAGCTTTTTTTCTCTCTTAAAATTTGTATACAATTTTAGAAGCATTTCTTCAAAAAAGGAACGTAGCCAAATGCATTAATTTGCTACAAATTTATAAAAATAAAAAAGGAACACGAATGTTACCAAATAATTATTTTTATTTTATTTTTTTAACAATACCAAATGAATCCTTAAAGAGGTACCAAACATTTTGTTTTTTTAAAAACTTTAAATAACTTTGTTTAATTGGTTATGAGCCAAAACGAACATGGTTCAACTGACATAGGTTGACGACCAAAAGGTCTAATCTCCATCCCCAATGTACTAATGAAAAAAAAAAAAACTCGTCAATATGAACCAGTTTCATAATTAAGATACTAATAATTTTTTCTTTATGACATATAAAAAAAAAAAAATCTAAAATCTTCTCGTATAACATATATTCTAAAAAAACAATTATTAATAATTTATCTGTTTTATAATCTATTTTTTAACCATCTTGGTCGAGAAATAAGAGTTCTTTCGTTTTTTTTTTTTTTTTTGATGAAGTATATTAGTTTGTTAGTCTGATTAAAAATTTATAAGTATGTAAGAGCTTGGAAAATAAAATAAATACATTCTTTTAAAAAAAAATATTATCAAAATGAAATTTAAATTAATGAAATAATGAAAAAAATTTAACTGAAAATATAAATTTACCTTTTGTTACTGTTATGATTAAATTATTATTTTATCAATCTCTTCGATTATCAAGAAGCACCTTTTTTTTTTTTTTAAATACCTCTAAACTTAGTTTAGTTTAAAAAATAACCTTCAACTTTCAAAAATTTCAAAATCATTCTTAAACTATGAAAAACGTTTAAAAATTGACTTCACAATTAATTACACACAAAATTTTAACTTGTACTTGTCTCACATAGAAATGAAAACGTAGACGACGGTCGATTGAAATATTAAAAAAATCATGAAAATTCTATTTTATTGATTCAAAACATCAAATAATAAAATAAAACTAGGACAAAATCGGTAGAGAATAGATAAGATGTCTACGTTTTCATGGTTTTTTTAACACTTCAAACATCCACATTTTCATTTTTTTTTTCTATGTCGCACAAGTATAAATTATAATTTAACCATCAACATCAAAATTTTGTACGTTGTTAACGTTGAGGTCATTTTTGAAATTTTTCATAGTTTATGAGTATATTTGAAACGTTTTTTTTTATAGTTTAGGGATATGTTTGAAACTTTTTTCTTCGGATATTTTTAAAACTTTTGAATCATGAGGATTATTTAAACATTTTTTAGGGATTTTTTTTTTTTTTTTTTTTTTTAAAAAAGAGATATTTTTGAAACTTTTAAAAGTATTTTAATAATTTAAGCAATTATAAAATAACCCCTTTTAAAAAACACAACATTTATTTTCAGCAGCTTCCGTTTTGAGCAATGAGCATTCATTGAGACAGTGGATTTTGCGCTTTAATTTAGATTCTAGAACGTCTCTCTTCAAATTTCCATTTCAAGAGTGAAGAATTTTTCATTTGATTTGATTTCCCTCTCATTCTCACACTCTTCTTCTTCTTCTTCAAATCAATCAAAATGTTGCTCTCACTCTGATCTTCCATTTCTGATTCTCCCTCCCTGTTACAGCGCCAGATTTGACTCAACTCTGAAATTTTACTTCGAGCTCAAATTCAAGGGAGAGAGAGGGAGAGAGAGGATCCTATTTGAATTTGAAACAAACCCACTTTTTTGTTTTCATAATTTTTATATTCTTGAGATTCCTTTTCACTTTCTGCCCAAGTTTCTGGAAATCGAAGCTGAAGGACCAAATGGGTATTGCCAATCAGGATGCTCTCAAGCAGTTTCAACTTCTAATGGAAGAAGGTCATCTCTCCAAACCCACTTCGTTTCAGTTTGATCTTTCTTCTCTGATGTATATTTCCTAACATTTTGCTAATTTCCGTTGTAATCGCATAACAGTCGATGGATCACTGAAGAACTCATTTGAGGTTTGTTCTTTATCTGCTGGATCTGTTTTTCGATTTAACAACAATGCATTGCGGCATTGGAGCTTTTCGATCTCAAAGCTTTTATAAACGCAAACTTACCCAGTATAAGGTTAATTGCTAGATCTGTTTCTGTGATGGCTCTGAGTTTCGAAATTTTTAATCTGTTTTATGTCTGTGGAGACTGAGATTTCGTAATATTTTATTATCAAGAACGACATTCATTCTTGATTGGAAATAGGGCTGCCTTGCAGTTGAAGCTAGAACAAATTTAACTACTCCAGAGAAATCGATTGATTTTCTTTTTTTTCTATTTTTAAAATCAATATCAAACTGTGTTACGAACTACAGTATAAACTTCCCATCAATTGTTGTTTATTTAACTGACTGGACGAATGATGATTTGTTGATTTCTGGGTGAAGCAATGGAGTTAAAGAAAATATACAAGTTAATTCTCCAAGTTTTGTAGGATGAATTGTCTTGTAGACACTTAAGTTACAATCTGGAAATCGTTGTAGGATTGGTTTGAATGTTTTGAATTGGTAAAAAAAATTTGAAGGGTTAAGAGATTTCTGGACAAGAAGTTGAGCTTGAGGTTTACCAATATCAATGAGAAAGGAACTTGTTGAGTTATAATAGTTGATTCCAAAATGTATCTGGGATGATTATAAACTTCCTCACATGGAAATGATTTGCATTTTGTTGCTGCTATTGAATAAAAATTGTGCTTTAATTGAACAACTAACTAAATTGACTGTGTTTTATCTCCAGAATATGCATCAAGGTCATCCATCTGAAACGTTGGAACGCTTTCTCAAGGCGAGGGACTGGAATTTAGCTAAAGCCCATAAAATGGTTAGATAAGTCAGTTAGCTTAGAGTTTTAAATTTTGGTTGAATTCTCTTATCATTTTATGTCTCTGTCTCACTCACTTTTGGTTTGTTTTGCTTCGGAATCTTCAGTTAATAGATTGTCTACATTGGAGGATACAGAATGAGATTGACAACATATTGGCAGTGAGTTTTTTTTTTCCATTCTATTATTATTAAATAACTGTGACATTTTTTACAATTATTCGTGTAATTCCTCTAGCTGATCAGCTGATGTGTATTGTAATACATTTTTGTTTTCTATCAGTAAAAGAAAAATGAAAAATATAAATGTAGAAACAGCCATTACAAGATATGCCTCCATAATTTCAAACAGCAATGATAAATTGACTTTTTTCCGGGATAAAACTATGTATAAAGAATTAAAAGGTCATGTTTCCTCGGCAATTGTGATTACAGATAGAAACAAAAACAAGCCAGGAAGGCGGAGGAGAGGTCTAAACATCTTGTTTGTCCCCATTCAATGCGATCAGAAGCAAGAAAATGGACTAATTTTAAAATGGAAAAGTTAGCAATTGTAATAATAGTCCGTCTTTTTCTTTCCTACATTTGGAATGCAAGAACCTAAATGTTCACAATTATATCTCTCTGTGAATCGTTTTTTTAATGAGAATCTCTCTGTAAATCATTGATTAATTATAATATCTAACTCGAGTCTTTTTTAATTAACTATACTGAGAATAGCAAGCAGAGGTGGCACAATATTTCTCATCATTATTGTGTTGAAGTCTAAGGTTCCTTTTGGCTTTACATACTTCTACAACATTTAATTTTTGTGTCGTATTATTACAGAAACCGATCATACCCCCTGAGTTATACAGAGCAGTACGAGGTTCTCAGTTGGTAGGATTGTCTGGATACTCAAAAGAGGTACATAAATAGGATCATGTTGTCCTTCAATATTTGATCTTTAACACATTTCCATTTACCCAATTAGCAACATGAATTATATTTTGCTGCCAAAAATTAAATAAACTTTTCTTCCATTGGGATACATTATTTTTTCAGGGTCTTCCTGTCATGGCTGTTGGTGTTGGTCAAAGCACATTTGACAAGGCATCTGTAAGGATTTGCTTTCCTCTGTGTACCATCCATATCTAGCGTTTTATGTAAGCTTAGAGAATAGAAAATCTAATTTTGAACTTTTCAGACATGATCAAATAATATGCACAGATAAAATGCATCATATTGCAGCTTTGAAACTTTTTGCAACCGTGTGCACATAAACTAAATCTCTAACAAATTTCATTACATTGTGCAAATATATTCGCTTCCTTTGTCGTGATATCATGGGTAAGGTTAATTTGACATCACATCTCCTAGAAGGACAAGACTACAAAATCAATTAATTCCATTAAAATTTCAAAAGATATTTACATGGGTTCTTTCGTTCTAGGTTCATTATTATGTGCAGTCACACATCCAAATGAATGAATATAGGGATCGCGTTGTGTTGGTAAGTATTTAAGACTATTCAATCATCTTTCTGACTTATAAATGTTATTTAATATAACATGCTCGGTTTGTTGTAGCCTGCTGCGACAAAGAAGCATGGACGACACATAAGCACCTGCCTCAAGGTTTTGGATATGACTGGACTAAAGCTTTCAGCGTTAAATCAAATAAAGGTACTTTTTAGTTCTTTATGCCTCACAAGTCACAACAACATTTCCTTACCTTCAGCCCTATTTTTGGAATCAAATGTTCACAAGTTTGACTAAGCCTAAATTCATCAAACTTCAGTTGATAGAATGAATTTTCCATTTTTCCATTGATGTGAAGCTTACAACATAGTTGCTTCTTTACTCTTTGATCTTTTTTCTCCGTCAGCATATGCAGTTGGTGCTTCCTTATACAAACACATTTGGTATTATTAATCCAAATTCTGTTTCTTTTTATTTTCCGTTTATGCAGCTACTGACTGTCATATCTACCATTGACGACTTAAACTATCCCGAGAAGACCGATACTTACTACATTGTAAACGTTCCATATGTATTTTCTGCTTGCTGGAAGGTGTGTGCCTATATTAATTCATATTGGAAAAGCATTCTCAACATACTTGCTATATCAGAAAGCTGAGGAAAAAAAAAAAAAAAAACTGGGGCAGTAAGCCATCTTAAGGGAATATGAATATGATTTATTGTCCTTGCTGACAGGTCGTAAAACCTCTTTTGCAAGAAAGGACAAGGAAAAAAATCCAAGTGCTACAGAACTGTGGGCGAGATGAACTACTAAAGGCAAGCTTGCTTTCACTGTTGTACTTTTCCCCCAGTTTGATTACCATTTGGACATGAAATTTGCTCCTTCTCTCTCTCTCTTCTCTCTCTCCTTCCTTTTAGAGAAGAAAAAAGCCACCCATATTAGTGGAAAGGGCATAAAAAACCATCTCACATTGAAAGTTGTTCCATTAAGGTAACATTGACAGGTGGTACCACAGCATCACCATATCCTTCTATCCATAGAAAATCTGGAAAATCTCAAAATCTAAAATGGATCATCATTGTATTTCTCAACTCCATGATATATGCTAATGCTACAATACTGTGATTCACTTGTTTTAAAACTCCTCTTAACAGCTTGATCTCCTCCCATTGTAGAATTTGAGAATTTAAAGAACAATGTGCCATCATTTAGTGCACTAATTTCATCCTCAACATCAATGTTCATGTTTTATGTTTGGAACTCATCTGCAGGTAATGGACTATGCATCACTACCACATTTTTGTCGAAAAGAAAGATCGGGATCTTCTCGGCATGCTGAGAATGGAAGTACAGAAAACTGTTTCTCCTTCGATTGCGCATTCCATCAACAGCTCTACAGTTACACTCAGCAGCAAGGTGCAGTTAGGGAGCCCATTGTACCAGTTAAACAGGGATCATTTCATGTGGATTTCCCCGAACCAGATCCAAGAGATGTTGAAATCGCCAAAACAATAGAAACAGAGTTTCATAAGTTGGAAAATCACAATGCACTCAGCTATTCTATGAATGGCCTTAAAGTCAATGGAGAATGATGAATGTAGAATACTAATCATGTCTTGTAAACTACAAGCCTACTATGCTATTACTAATTTACTACATAGGATAAGCTCGTCCTTCCAACTTCATATGTAATAGAAAGTTTATTTACACTATCTTCTGCATTGGTTCCAGGACAAACAATTTTTGTATACATTGGCTTCTATCTCTAACCTATGCTTAAGCTGGTCTTGTTCGAGATGCCATAAAACGAAATGATTCAATCCTCTTATTTTGATTTTTCAACCTAAAAGATCCATGAATTGAAAATCTTTGTGCACATGGTCCAAGAGGAGCAAGAATTTTCGAGAACATTTCATCAGAGACATTTTCATTTTCATTGAAATTTAACATCAGCAGCTGAGTAAAACATCTAATAACTTCCCTATGCAAGAAAAACCAAGAGAATTATAGCTGAAACAAGATCTTTTGGTTTGCCAATTAAGCACTTTATTTGCAGATTGTGCATTGGCAATCAAAGAGCACTAGGTTGATATGATTAACCATTTTTACAACAAAAATTGTTGCAACCCTTTTCAGTTCAGACATATGATTAGCAAACAAATCTCCAATAGCAGATAGGAAATCTCAATACAATATGCTTCAATCAATAATCTAACAAACCATCACATATACAAAATCACCCATCCAGATGTTGCTTACAAAGGTCATTCATTTCTGGTTACCTGAACACAAATTTACAGGCAACAAATGTACACACAATGATTATATGTTCCCCACTTGAATACTTCAAGTAACATGAAAGTCAAGCAAAAGAAAATGTCACACAGACTTCTCACCAGGCAGGTAGGAGGGAGATCCACCCTCAACCTGGTTCTTTTTCCTAGCAAATAAGCCGCTAAGGTTTGGTAAAAGTACCTTCTTTGAGAAGGTTTTATCTTTCTCCAATTTTTTCGACTCGACTCTTCTCACTGTTGTGTTCTGCTTTTCAATCCTATTGTGGTTTGTCTCGATTATTTTCACCGACATGCTCTGCCTTCGAATCCTATTGTGGCTTGGAGATGATTCTGAAGACAACTCTGTTTCAGCCAAAATTCTTGATGCAGCTTCAGCCGCTTTTTTCTGCTCTCGCTCACGCCACCTTTTGAGTTCTCCTTCCACGGCCTTCTTAGCTGCTTCTGCCATCTTGGCTCTCTTTAAAGCTTCCTCAGTTGCAGTCTTCATATCCTCCATTTCCTTCTGGGATACTTCTAGCCTTTGTACAGTTTCATTTTCACTAGCCTTCACAGCTTCAACCTGAGCTAATGCAGCAGCTACTTTCATTTTTGCTAATGTGTCAGACTCCTCAACTTTCCGGCTTAAGGACTCAAACTCTTCCCTAGAGATAGTGATGTTAGGCCCCGACTCAGAAGTCGAAGCTCGTGCAGCATTGGTTCTCTCAGATAGTTCCTTAATCTGATCAAGGGCCCTAGCTTCAGCTGCGCCTGCTTCTTCAGCTTCCTCCAAAGCAACTCTCAGCTGCTTCTCAGAATCTTCCAATGCTATTTTGGTGGATTCTGCTTCCTTCCTCAAATCTTCTGCTTTTTTTTTCATCTCTTCTGCTCCCCGTCTAGCATTTTCAGTTTCCGACGACAGCTGGTTAAGAGTTGAGAGCATATCTTCACAAGCACCTCTTGCTTTAGATTCTTCTGCAAGGTAGGCTTCAAGTTCAGATTTGCTCTTCCGGAGCTTTACATGCAAATTCCCAGCAATAGATTCGGCTTCTGCTTCTCTTTCCTTGAGTTCAGAATGCTCTTTCCTCACATTCTCGAGTTCCAATTTCAGAGCTTCAACCAGGCTATGGAGGGATCTTTCCTCTTCAGCTACTTTTTGTAGGGACTCTTTTGCATCATCAAGCTCTGACGTGACATTCTTCACTGAATCTAAATCCAACGCTTTTTTATCTTCCATTTGTTTCTGCAGTTCCCCAATTTCATTCACGGTCTCGCTCAACTGCAATTCAAGATTCCTGGTGAGATCAGGGTCAATTTCCTTCTGTAACGAAAACAGTTTTTTTGCTGACTCTTCAAGCGCCACTTTATAGGACTGTCTCTGGATGTCTTTCTCCACAAATATCTTTTCTTGCTCCTTCTGTGCTTGCAGGGATGCAAGCTTGAGCTTTTGAATGGATACCTGTGCAGCCAAAATTTCCTTGGAAAGTTCATTTGCTTTCAGCTTGTGTGTTTTGACCGATTCCTCAGCCTCCGTCACCTGTTTCAACGCATTTACTTTCGCTTCCAAAGATGCATCAGAATCTTGACGGATTTTTCTCAATTCTTGCTTCGCAGCATCAAGTTCTCTGATCACTACCATGTACTGATCTCGAGTAGTTTCCAAGTCTTGTTTCAAACCAGCATCATTTCCAGAATGATTGCTTCCATTTGCCTCCTCAAGCTGCCTTGCTCGCACCTTTGCAACTTCCATATCCTTGATGGCAGATTCTTTCGATTCCCTCAGAAATTGCAGCTTCTTGGTAAGTTCATCAACAGTTCTTTTCGTATTTTCAAGCTCAACAAGCGCTCCAGATTTGGTAGTTGCTGCATTCTTTAGCTGATCCCTTAATTTGTTCAGTCCTTTTTCTGCCAAGTGGAGTTGAGTCTCCTTTGCAAACACTCTCTGCAGCCAACAAAAACCCAAAAAAATTACCAACACAATACAAGCTGTTTTACTTTACCCTTTTGAAAGAAAATAAAACCTCAAACAAAAGGTGGCTAGATGAACAACTTAAAATGCACGAAAATAAGAACCTCTGCAGAATGAGGTTGTTTCGCCTTCCTCACAATCAGTCGTTCTCCCGAGAAAGCGCCTTCACCAAACAAGTTAACAGCATCTTTAACAGACTGGAATGGTGCACTAGTGTCGATCTCTCCTACTTCTACTTTGGCATTAGGCGAGTGAGTCGCAATTTGACGATCCTTCACACCCATTTTACTTTTCAGTTTCCAAGTATTATGCAAATTCTACCTGTTCGAACAAATAACATCAAGTGAACGAACTATACATGAACAACTTACAAATTAAGGCTACAAGGACATCCAATCCACTCAAATCCTCCGACATTCTCAAAACACAAATTTTCTTTTCCTACTTCCTAAACTATATCATCTCTGAGAACATATAAAGATGGCTGCACATGTTCATCAAAAGGCCATTATTCATTTCGACAAAGCAGGAAAAACTTACCAGACTCTCAAAAAGCAATAACGATCAGTAAAAGTTCAGAGGATCATGAAATGAAACTAAAATCCAGATTTCACAGGGCAGTAACAGAGCTACATAAGTTGCATTGAATTAGGTCGATGATCCACATCAAATTTTACAACTTTTCATGACAATAACAAGATCAAGATTAACTATCCAGACAAGTTCCCTATCACATCAGAAAAGTACCAATCAATCAGAGTTATTTTTTTAGTCAAACAAACCCATAACATCCCAACTTTTTAAAACTACCAAAGCTTGAAAGCTTACAGCTAGACTCAAAAATCGGAAAGATATTTGATCAACAATCATGTAAACACATAAGAACAGGCGAGAAATCAAAAGAAAAGCCAGAAACAAACCTCAAAATTACTCAGCCAGAAACAAACGTCAAACCCTAGAAACGATCAAACCACCACGCCAAACCCGCCAAAAGAAGAACAATCACTTCATCATCATAAAATCAAGCAACAACCCAAATCGTCGGCCATGTCCAGGAAGAAGTTCCATCAAACCCACAAGAAAAAAAACTCAAAAGATCAAGGAAAAACAAAAAACAAAAAACCCCCAAGAAAATTGATGGGGTCAAAAAATATCTGGGACAAGAAAACAAGGGATTTTGATTTCTTCAGTATTTCGAAACGAAAAAACCAGTACCCAAAAACCGTATCGCTACAAAACGCAAAAGGGTATTCCCAAATCGACTCAGAATCGATTTGAGAGAGATGGGTTTTTTTTTTTTTTTTTTTTTTTTTTTTTTTGAAGGAGTTTCAATTCAAAATGGGTGTTTCAGACAAAATTTGTATCAGAGAATAGTCAGACACGCATGAAGAAGAAGAGGGCAACATCCTCTACAATGTCGTCCATGCTGGCGCGTGATCTTCGCTCTGATTTTACCAAAAAGTTTTTATCTTTCTTCACCTAATAATGGACAATCATGTTCCACATCATTTTCATCCATCACAACCCTTTTAACAAATAACAAGATTTACAGAGTGGGGACGATTCAGCCCTGCCGTCAGATTTTTAAAAAAAATTATCAAATCAGCCCATCGCTTAGATAGGCTAGGGTGGAGTTGATTGATCATGCACATGTACAAACAATCACGCACGAGACAAGAGACTTTTAGAACAATTTATCAAACAATCATTTGTGCAACAAGTAACACACCTAAATAGCCTTGAGATTGATTAATCATGCACCTGTGCAAACAACAACGCACGGGACAAGAATTTAAATGCATTCTTACCACCCAATTTTAATTTACAAAATATGTCATTAGCAATTAATATATAATTCAACTCTTATGTCAAACGAAGCATAACTCAATTGACATAAAGTTTATCTTTAACTATGAGGTTATGGGTTCAATCTACGCATTAATTAAATACTTTTACAAAAAAAAATTACAGAAGAAAAGACAATTGAAGGTCCCGGGGTCGGAATGCGCGAGCCGAACTCCCAAACTACCGTCCTCATCCTTAGAAAGAAGTTCTGAGTGGGTTTGATCCTACCACTTAGTACAACCAGTAATACACTTAAATAATTTAGATTGAAGTTGATTGACCATGTACGTGTGCAAACAACACTTGTACAAGAATTAAGTTGAATCTCCACCAATACCTTTGAAAAAAAATGATAGAGGAAGGGCTACAAATGATGGGTTTGGGAGTGAGTTGTAGAGGATCTTACCTCCAATAAATGTTTTGAAAGTTGGATTGGACCCACTAAAATTCACTTTATAGGTAGACATGCAAGAAAATTGTGATTTCTAGTTTTATTTTTTTATCTCAATCATTTTGTGTATTGAATTATTATTATTTATTTATTTATTGAAGATTGTTATATTATTGTATATGAAAAAGGTGGGAGGGTGAAACTCAAAGTATTTGTGTTTTATTTGTGAATGGGAGAGGATGGAGCCCTTTTGTTTGTAAATTATAGTTGTTTTCTTTTGTCACTTCTTTCTTTATTTTAATTCTCTTTCTCCTTGCTTGGTCTACATATGGGTTCCCATTATTTATCATGTTTTGTTTATAATAATATAACCTATACTTTCTAAATCAAAACTAAGAAAGAGAAAAATGTTTTCATTCCAATTTTGCCCTTTGATTTTGTTATTGAGGGATAGTGTACCTTACATCTTCACTTGAATAAAGAAAGATTTAAGAATATTTTGGATCTTTCCTACTTTATATTATTTTTTTTTAATTCGATAAATTGATTTGTGATCAAACATTCAACTTTAATTAAGAAGGTAAAGGAAGGTAAAGATGTTTAATATTTTTATAGGTTAAATATATCAAATAGTATTTGATTTGTTAGGTTTTTTCAATAATTTGTTAAAATTCTCAATGTTAGGCTTAGTGTATTAAAAAAATTCAATAAAATTCAGCGGTAGTAAAATGTGTTAAAAATTGGTAATAGGAAATTAAAGTCTCTTTAAAGTCGGTTTGATAACCATTTTTTTTTTTTTTTTTCTTTTTTAAAAATAAATGTGTTTGATAATTAATTCAGTTTTTGGTATTTTAAATTTTAAAAACATTTTTAAAACCGCGGGGAAATTTTGAAAACAGAAAAGAAAAAAAAAATTAACCAATTTTTGTTTTTTCCAGGTTTTTTCATTTTTCTTATTCCCTGTAAAGCGTCACACTTTCCTATTTATTTGTTTCTTTCTTTCACTTTTAATACTGTGTAATTTTATTTTTTTTATTATTATTTTATTTTAGTTATTTTAATATTGATTAATATACTATATTTTACTAATAAATTTTAATAGTTATGTTGAGTAACTACTATTTTATTAACGAATTATTTAAATAAAAATTAGCTTCAAATATATATTTTTATTTAAAATTAAATAATAATATTTAAACTTGCTTAAATCTTAGGAAAATTGTAACAAATATCAATTTAGAATAAGATAATTAAAAATATAGCATGTTTTTAAAAAATTTACAGATATGACAATTTATATCGCTGATATCTTACGGCTGATAGAAGTCTATCGCTGATCAACTCAACTTTTTATAGATTTTTGTCAATAATAATAGTATATGATAAAGTCTATCAGTGATAGAAACGAATTTTTTTTCCATATTTGCAAAATATTTTAAAGTTTGCTAAATTTGTAATTAGTTTGGGCATGATTGCTATGCAACCAACCCTAAATCTTAATACCATTTTTTATACATTTATAATTGGGAAATTGTAGTAAATGACAATTTAAGACTTATTATTTGCAAATATAGCATGTTTTTAAAAATTTTGCGGATATAGCAATTTCTATCGCTGATATCTTATGACTGATAGAAGTCTATCGCTGATCACCTCAACTTTTTATAGATTTTTGTCAGTGATAATAGTCTATCAGTGATAATAGTCTATCACTGATAGAAGTCTATCAGTGATATAATAAAGTCTATCAGTGATAGAAACGGGTTTTTTTGCCATATTTGCAAAACATTTTAAAGTTTGCTAAATTTGCAATTAGTTTGGGCCTGATTGCTATTTGTGCAACCAGCCCTTTATAATTTTTATATAAATAATAATATTGTATTTTATTTTGATAACTTTTAAGTTTTATACCTTTATTTGATTATTTGTAAATTTAATTATAATATTTTATATATTGTATAAATAGTTTGATTTTCTTTTTTATAGAAAAATAAAAAATAAAAAATAGTTATCATGAATTTTGTTTTTTTAATAAACAGAAAACAAAAAAAAAGTTACCAAAAATGTATGTTTTTGTTTTTAAAATTAGAAAACCAAACCGAAACCCAAAAACCTAAAGAAAAAAAAGTGAAATGGTTATTCTTAGTTTTTTGTTTTTGGTTTTTTAAATTTATGCTTGTTTTCTCACCATTTTTTTTTTACCATAATTTTCATATTTAACATGTAAATATTTTATTCTTAGTCAAATTTAAAAAACAAAAACAAGTTTTTAAGGGGCCTGTTCACACGAGAATTCGAACGACGAATGGAAATTCGAACACGTGTAAATGAATTTGAATTTGTATTTATCTTTGTATGTATCAGTGCGTAGTGGATTACAATCTCTAATGTTTGATCCTCTGATTCTTTCTCTCTCAAATGTAAATGTCTCTCGAGGGCTTCGCAGTTTGTTTTCGATGTTGGATTTGTTTCGAGGGCTTTGCAACTTGTTCTCGATGTTGAATTTGGATCGAGGGCTTCGCAGCTTGTTCTCGATGTTGAATTTGGATCGAGGGCTTCGCAGCTTGTTCTCGATGTTGAATTTGGATCGAAGGCTTCGCAGCTTGTTCTCAATGTTGAATTTGGATCGAAGGCTTCGCAGCTTGTCCTCGATGTTGAATTTGGATCGAAGGCTTCGCAGCTTGTTCTCGATGTTGAATTTGGATCGAGGGCTTTGCAGCTTGTTCTCGATGTTGAATTTGGATCGAGGGCTTCGCAGCTTGTTCTCGATGTTGAATTTGGATCGAGGGCTTCGCAGCTTGTTGTCGATGTTGAATTTGGATCGAGGGCTTCGCAGCTTGTTCTCGATGTTGAAGGGTTGTTCGGTCTTCCAAGGTTTCAGGGAGTCTTCGTTGCTTGAGAATTCTCTCTGAGCTCTTAGGAGTAGAAATTTTCTGAACCTTGCAAATGAAAATGAGCTCTCTATTTATAGAGCTCTCATGGGCCTGGTGGGCTTGGGCCTGGATCCAATGGGCTTGGACTTTGGGCCCAATGGGCTTGAGTTTAAACCCAATGGGCTTTTGAATCTTGGGCCCAATGAGTTTGATCTTTGGGCCAAATTGTCTTTTGCATATCTCTCTGGTCCGATTCGATTTCGAGCCCAATTGCAGTTTGACCGAATTTGCTCGGTCAAGTCTATCTGATCCCCGGTCGTGATGGAGACACGTGGCGACCGCTGATTGGCCGAAATTTCTCGGTCAACAAATGCCCCTTTTTCGAGAGTTATGCACAAGTATGTGTGGGTGAGTCTCGGAAAAGTTAAATAGATAAATCGAAACGTAGGACAC
The DNA here is from genome assembly GCA_028017165.1 of Herpetospermum pedunculosum. NCBI lineage: Eukaryota > Viridiplantae > Streptophyta > Magnoliopsida > Cucurbitales > Cucurbitaceae > Herpetospermum > Herpetospermum pedunculosum. The sequence continues at coordinate 29,454,449 of CM051527.1, read as the reverse complement.
CCCTAATTTCGACTCCGCTTAGACGCATCAATTTTATCGAAATATGAGGTTTGATTCATAAATCAATTATTTTAATTGACGCCTCTTTCTATGTCAATCGATCAAAAATATGAATTTCGCTCGTAGTTTTGATCTTTCTTATCTGACAGAAATTTGATTTAAATTTTGGTAGATTCTTTTGTTCTACCTTCGTTTATCTTGGGATGTAGAGTAGGGACTTGTGTCTGCCCAATTGAATTTTGAATAGGGTTTGACTTTGAACTTTTTACTCCAATTTCGAAGTGGGATAAAATTTGGAGTATACCCAAGCCGCCAATTTCGATTTGAGACTTGGATTTAGATAAATTTTGACTCTAAATCATGCTTGGAAATAAAATTTGGAATATGCCCAAAATTTTATTTTTTAGGAAAATTTTGGATTTTCTTGAAGTTTGGCTTGAATTCGGAGTAGGAGTGTTGAAAATTTTATTTTGGCATATTTGATTTGAGACTCGGATTTAGATAACTTTTGACTCTAAATCATGCTTGAAAATAAAATTTGGAATATGCCCCAAATTTTAATTTTAGGAAAATTTTGGATTTTGCTCCAAATTTAGCTTGAATGAAAATTTGACTTGGTATAATTTTTGCATTTCAATCAATTTTGACATGAAGTTCGAAAATTTGAACTTAAGGTCATGATTATGGAAGGAAATTTAGAACCCACCTAAATTTCAAGTTGAATGAAGTATTACAATCTAAAGATAAATGGTAACAATGAATCTTGTTTGGCAAAGTGGAATATGTAGAACCTTTGTTTCCTTTGGTCTTGGGTTCAAGTCCACCTCTATACATATTTTTAGATAATTTTCTGGCGAACTTGGAGGAGCAGCAGCAGAGAACTTGGAGCGCCACGCAGCAGCAGAGAACTTGGAGCGCCACGCAGCAGCAGAGAACTTGGAGCGCCACGCAGCAGCAGAGAACTTGGAGCGCCACGCAGCAGCAGAGAACTTGGAGCGCCACGCAGCAGCAGAGAACTTGGAGCGCCACGCAGCAGCAGAGAACTTGGAGCGCCACGCAGCAGCAGAGAACTTGGAGCGCCACGCAGCAGCAGAGAACTTGGAGCGCCACGCAGCAGCAGAGAACTTGGAGCGCCACGCAGCAGCAGAGAACTTGGATTGGAGCAGCAGAGAACTTGGAGCGCCACGCAGCAGCAGAGAACTTGGAGCAGCGCCGCGTGGCGAGCAGCGCCACAGCAGCGAACTTGGAGCAGAGCAGCGCCACGCAGCAGCGAACTTGGAGCAGAGCAGCGCCACGCAGCAGCGAACTTGGAGCAGAGCAGCGCCACGCAGCAGCGAACTTGGAGCAGAGCAGCGCCACGCAGCAGCGAACTTGGAGCAGAGCAGCGCCACGCAGCAGCGAACTTGGAGCAGAGCAGCGCCACGCAGCAGCGAACTTGGAGCAGAGCAGCGCCACGCAGCGAACTTGGAGCAGAGCAGCGCCACGCAGCGAACTTGGAGCAGAGCAGCGCCACAGCAGCGAACTTGGAGCAGAGCAGCGCCACAGCAGCGAACTTGGAGCAGAGCAGCGCCACTTGGAGCAGAGCAGCGCCACTTGGAGCAGAGCAGCGCCACAGCAGCGAACTTGGAGCAGAGCAGCGCCACTTGGAGCAGAGCAGCGCCACAGCAGCGAACTTGGAGCAGAGCAGCGCCACAGCAGCGAACTTGGAGCAGAGCAGCGCCACAGCAGCGAACTTGGAGCAGAGCAGCGCCACAGCAGCGAACTTGGAGCAGAGCAGCGCCACAGCAGCGAACTTGGAGCAGAGCAGCGCCACGCAGCAGCGAACTTGGAGCAGAGCAGCGCCACAGCAGCGAACTTGGAGCAGAGCAGCGCCACGGAGCAGAGCAGCGCCACGCAGCAGCGAACTTGGAGCAGAGCAGCGCCACAGCAGCGAACTTGGAGCAGAGCAGCGCCACAGCAGCGAACTTGGAGCAGAGCAGCGCCCCACGCAGCAGCGACTTGGAGCAGAGCAGCGCCACAGCAGCGAACTTGGAGCAGAGCAGCGCCACAGCAGCGAACTTGGAGCAGAGCAGCGCCACAGCAGCGAACTTGGAGCAGAGCAGCGCCACAGCAGCGAACTTGGAGCAGAGCGCCAGCGCCACAGCAGCGAACTTGGAGCAGAGCAGCGCCACAGCAGCGAACTTGGAGCAGAGCAGCGCCACGACAGCAGCGAACTTGGAGCAGAGCAGCGCCACGCAGCAGCGAACTTGGAGCAGAGCAGCGCCACGCAGCAGCGAACTTGGAGCAGAGCAGCGCCACAGCAGCGAACTTGGAGCAGAGCAGCGCCACAGCAGCGAACTTGGAGCAGAGCAGCGCCACAGCAGCGAACTTGGAGCAGAGCAGCGCCACAGCAGCGAACTTGGAGCAGAGCAGCGCCACGCAGCGAACTTGGAGCAGAGCAGCGCCACTTGGAGCAGAGCAGCGCCACAGCAGCGAACTTGGAGCAGAGCAGCGCCACAGCAGCGAACTTGGAGCAGAGCAGCGCCACAGCAGCGAACTTGGAGCAGAGCAGCGCCACAGCAGCGAACTTGGAGCAGAGCAGCGCCACAGCAGCGAACTTGGAGCAGAGCAGCGCCACGCAGCAGCGAACTTGGAGCAGAGCAGCGCCACGCAGCAGCGAACTTGGAGCAGAGCAGCGCCACGCAGCGAACTTGGAGCAGAGCAGCGCCACAGCAGCGAACTTGGAGCAGAGCAGCGCCACAGCAGCGAACTTGGAGCAGAGCAGCGCCACAGCAGCGAACTTGGAGCAGAGCAGCGCCACAGCAGCGAACTTGGAGCAGAGCAGCGCCACGCAGCAGCGAACTTGGAGCAGAGCAGCGCCACGCAGCAGCGCCACAGCAGCGAACTTGGAGCAGAGCAGCGCCACGCAGCAGCGAACTTGGAGCAGAGCAGCGCCACGCAGCAGCGCCACAGCAGCGAACTTGGAGCAGAGCAGCGCCACAGCAGCGAACTTGGAGCAGAGCAGCGCCACAGCAGCGAACTTGGAGCAGAGCAGCGCCACGCAGCAGCGAACTTGGAGCAGAGCAGCGCCACGCAGCAGCGAACTTGGAGCAGAGCAGCGCCACGCAGCAGCGAACTTGGAGCAGAGCAGCGCCACAGCAGCGAACTTGGAGCAGAGCAGCGCCACGCAGCAGCGAACTTGGAGCAGAGCAGCGCCACGCAGCAGCGCCACAGCAGCGAACTTGGAGCAGAGCAGCGCCACAGCAGCGAACTTGGAGCAGAGCAGCGCCACGCAGCAGCGAACTTGGAGCAGAGCAGCGCCACGCAGCAGCGAACTTGGAGCAGAGCAGCGCCACGCAGCAGCGCCACAGCAGCGAACTTGGAGCAGAGCAGCGCCACGCAGCAGCGAACTTGGAGCAGAGCAGCGCCACAGCAGCGAACTTGGAGCAGAGCAGCGCCACAGCAGCGAACTTGGAGCAGAGCAGCGCCACAGCAGCGAACTTGGAGCAGAGCAGCGCCACAGCAGCGAACTTGGAGCAGAGCAGCGCCACGCAGCAGCGAACTTGGAGCAGAGCAGCGCCACAGCAGCGAACTTGGAGCAGAGCAGCGCCACGCAGCAGCGAACTTGGAGCAGAGCAGCGCCACGCAGCAGCGAACTTGGAGCAGAGCAGCGCCACGCAACAGCGCCACAGCAGCGAACTTGGAGCAGAGCAGCGCCACGCAGCAGCGAACTTGGAGCAGAGCAGCGCCACGCAGCAGCGCCACAGCAGCGAACTTGGAGCAGAGCAGCGCCACAGCAGCGAACTTGGAGCAGAGCAGCGCCACGCAGCAGCGAACTTGGAGCAGAGCAGCGCCACGCAGCAGCGAACTTGGAGCAGAGCAGCGCCACGCAGCAGCGCCACAGCAGCGAACTTGGAGCAGAGCAGCGCCACGCAGCAGCGAACTTGGAGCAGAGCAGCGCCACGCAGCAGCGCCACAGCAGCGAACTTGGAGCAGAGCAGCGCCACGCAGCAGCGAACTTGGAGCAGAGCAGCGCCACGCAGCAGCGCAACAGCAGCGAACTTGGATCAGAGCAGCGCCACAGCAGCGAACTTGGAGCAGAGCAGCGCCACGCAGCAGCGAACTTGGAGCAGAGCAGCGCCACGCAGCAGCGAACTTGGAGCAGAGCAGCGCCACGCAGCAGCGCCACAGCAGCGAACTTGGAGCAGAGCAGCGCCACGCAGCAGCGAACTTGGAGCAGAGCAGCGCCACGCAGCAGCGCCACAGCAGCGAACTTGGAGCAGAGCAGCGCCACAGCAGCGAACTTGGAGCAGAGCAGCGCCACAGCAGCGAACTTGGAGCAGAGCAGCGCCACGCAGCAGCGAACTTGGAGCAGAGCAGCGCCACGCAGCAGCGAACTTGGAGCAGAGCAGCGCCACGCAGCAGCGCCACAGCAGCGAACTTGGAGCAGAGCAGCGCCACGCAGCAGCGAACTTGGAGCAGAGCAGCGCCACAGCAGCGAACTTGGAGCAGAGCAGCGCCACGCAGCAGCGCCACAGCAGCGAACTTGGAGCAGAGCAGCGCCACGCAGCAGCGAACTTGGAGCAGAGCAGCGCCACAGCAGCGAACTTGGAGCAGAGCAGCGCCACAGCAGCGAACTTGGAGCAGAGCAGCGCCACAGCAGCGAACTTGGAGCAGAGCAGCGCCACAGCAGCGAACTTGGAGCAGAGCAGCGCCACAGCAGCGAACTTGGAGCAGAGCAGCGCCACTTGGAGCAGAGCAGCGCCACAGCAGCGAACTTGGAGCAGAGCAGCGCCACTTGGAGCAGAGCAGCGCCACTTGGAGCAGAGCAGCGCCACAGCAGCGAACTTGGAGCAGAGCAGCGCCACAGCAGCGAACTTGGAGCAGAGCAGCGCCACAGCAGCGAACTTGGAGCAGAGCAGCGCCACAGCAGCGAACTTGGAGCAGAGCAGCGCCACGCAGCAGCGAACTTGGAGCAGAGCAGCGCCACGCAGCGAACTTGGAGCAGAGCAGCGCCACAGCAGCGAACTTGGAGCAGAGCAGCGCCACAGCAGCGAACTTGGAGCAGAGCAGCGCCACAGCAGCGAACTTGGAGCAGAGCAGCGCCACAGCAGCGAACTTGGAGCAGAGCAGCGCCACAGCAGCGAACTTGGAGCAGAGCAGCGCCACGCAGCAGCGAACTTGGAGCAGAGCAGCGCCACGCAGCAGCGCCACAGCAGCGAACTTGGAGCAGCGCCGCGTGGCGAGCAGCGCCACAGCAGCGAACTTGGAGCAGAGCAGCGCCACAGCAGCGAACTTGGAGCAGAGCAGCGCCACGCAGCAGCGAACTTGGAGCAGAGCAGCGCCACGCAGCAGCGAACTTGGAGCAGAGCAGCGCCACAGCAGCGAACTTGGAGCAGAGCAGCGCCACAGCAGCGAACTTGGAGCAGAGCAGCGCCACAGCAGCGAACTTGGAGCAGAGCAGCGCCACAGCAGCGAACTTGGAGCAGAGCAGCGCCACTTGGAGCAGAGCAGCGCCACAGCAGCGAACTTGGAGCAGAGCAGCGCCACAGCAGCGAACTTGGAGCAGAGCAGCGCCACAGCAGCGAACTTGGAGCAGAGCAGCGCCACAGCAGCGAACTTGGAGCAGAGCAGCGCCACAGCAGCGAACTTGGAGCAGAGCAGCGCCACGCAGCAGCGAACTTGGAGCAGAGCAGCGCCACGCAGCAGCGAACTTGGAGCAGAGCAGCGCCACGCAGCGAACTTGGAGCAGAGCAGCGCCACAGCAGCGAACTTGGAGCAGAGCAGCGCCACAGCAGCGAACTTGGAGCAGAGCAGCGCCACAGCAGCGAACTTGGAGCAGAGCAGCGCCACAGCAGCGAACTTGGAGCAGAGCAGCGCCACGCAGCAGCGAACTTGGAGCAGAGCAGCGCCACGCAGCAGCGCCACAGCAGCGAACTTGGAGCAGAGCAGCGCCACGCAGCAGCGAACTTGGAGCAGAGCAGCGCCACGCAGCAGCGCCACAGCAGCGAACTTGGAGCAGAGCAGCGCCACAGCAGCGAACTTGGAGCAGAGCAGCGCCACAGCAGCGAACTTGGAGCAGAGCAGCGCCACGCAGCAGCGAACTTGGAGCAGAGCAGCGCCACGCAGCAGCGAACTTGGAGCAGAGCAGCGCCACGCAGCAGCGAACTTGGAGCAGAGCAGCGCCACAGCAGCGAACTTGGAGCAGAGCAGCGCCACGCAGCAGCGAACTTGGAGCAGAGCAGCGCCACGCAGCAGCGCCACAGCAGCGAACTTGGAGCAGAGCAGCGCCACAGCAGCGAACTTGGAGCAGAGCAGCGCCACGCAGCAGCGAACTTGGAGCAGAGCAGCGCCACGCAGCAGCGAACTTGGAGCAGAGCAGCGCCACGCAGCAGCGCCACAGCAGCGAACTTGGAGCAGAGCAGCGCCACGCAGCAGCGAACTTGGAGCAGAGCAGCGCCACAGCAGCGAACTTGGAGCAGAGCAGCGCCACAGCAGCGAACTTGGAGCAGAGCAGCGCCACAGCAGCGAACTTGGAGCAGAGCAGCGCCACAGCAGCGAACTTGGAGCAGAGCAGCGCCACGCAGCAGCGAACTTGGAGCAGAGCAGCGCCACGCAGCAGCGAACTTGGAGCAGAGCAGCGCCACGCAACAGCGCCACAGCAGCGAACTTGGAGCAGAGCAGCGCCACGCAGCAGCGAACTTGGAGCAGAGCAGCGCCACGCAGCAGCGCCACAGCAGCGAACTTGGAGCAGAGCAGCGCCACAGCAGCGAACTTGGAGCAGAGCAGCGCCACGCAGCAGCGAACTTGGAGCAGAGCAGCGCCACGCAGCAGCGAACTTGGAGCAGAGCAGCGCCACGCAGCAGCGCCACAGCAGCGAACTTGGAGCAGAGCAGCGCCACGCAGCAGCGAACTTGGAGCAGAGCAGCGCCACGCAGCAGCGCCACAGCAGCGAACTTGGAGCAGAGCAGCGCCACGCAGCAGCGAACTTGGAGCAGAGCAGCGCCACGCAGCAGCGCACAGCAGCGAACTTGGAGCAGAGCAGCGCCACAGCAGCGAACTTGGAGCAGAGCAGCGCCACGCAGCAGCGAACTTGGAGCAGAGCAGCGCCACGCAGCAGCGAACTTGGAGCAGAGCAGCGCCACGCAGCAGCGCCACAGCAGCGAACTTGGAGCAGAGCAGCGCCACGCAGCAGCGAACTTGGAGCAGAGCAGCGCCACGCAGCAGCGCCACAGCAGCGAACTTGGAGCAGAGCAGCGCCACAGCAGCGAACTTGGAGCAGAGCAGCGCCACAGCAGCGAACTTGGAGCAGAGCAGCGCCACGCAGCAGCGAACTTGGAGCAGAGCAGCGCCACGCAGCAGCGAACTTGGAGCAGAGCAGCGCCACGCAGCAGCGCCACAGCAGCGAACTTGGAGCAGAGCAGCGCCACGCAGCAGCGAACTTGGAGCAGAGCAGCGCCACGCAGCAGCGAACTTGGAGCAGAGCAGCGCCACGCAGCAGCGCCACAGCAGCGAACTTGGAGCAGAGCAGCGCCACAGCAGCGAACTTGGAGCAGAGCAGCGCCACAGCAGCGAACTTGGAGCAGAGCAGCGCCACGCAGCAGCGAACTTGGAGCAGAGCAGCGCCACGCAGCAGCGAACTTGGAGCAGAGCAGCGCCACGCAGCAGCGCCACAGCAGCGAACTTGGAGCAGAGCAGCGCCACGCAGCAGCGAACTTGGAGCAGAGCAGCGCCACAGCAGCGAACTTGGAGCAGAGCAGCGCCACGCAGCAGCGAACTTGGAGCAGAGCAGCGCCACGCAGCAGCGAACTTGGAGCAGAGCAGCGCCACGCAGCAGCGCCACAGCAGCGAACTTGGAGCAGAGCAGCGCCACGCAGCAGCGAACTTGGAGCAGAGCAGCGCCACGCAGCAGCGAACTTGGAGCAGAGCAGCGCCACGCAGCAGCGCCACAGCAGCGAACTTGGAGCAGAGCAGCGCCACAGCAGCGAACTTGGAGCAGAGCAGCGCCACAGCAGCGAACTTGGAGCAGAGCAGCGCCACGCAGCAGCGAACTTGGAGCAGAGCAGCGCCACGCAGCAGCGAACTTGGAGCAGAGCAGCGCCACGCAGCAGCGCCACAGCAGCGAACTTGGAGCAGAGCAGCGCCACGCAGCAGCGAACTTGGAGCAGAGCAGCGCCACAGCAGCGAACTTGGAGCAGAGCAGCGCCACGCAGCAGCGAACTTGGAGCAGAGCAGCGCCACGCAGCAGCGAACTTGGAGCAGAGCAGCGCCACGCAGCAGCGAACTTGGAGCAGAGCAGCGCCACGCAGCAGCGAACTTGGAGCAGAGCAGCGCCACGCAGCAGCGAACTTGGAGCAGAGCAGCGCCACGCAGCAGCGCCACAGCAGCGAACTTGGAGCAGAGCAGCGCCACGCAGCAGCGAACTTGGAGCAGAGCAGCGCCACGCAGCAGCGCCACAGCAGCGAACTTGGAGCAGAGCAGCGCCACAGCAGCGAACTTGGAGCAGAGCAGCGCCACAGCAGCGAACTTGGAGCAGAGCAGCGCCACGCAGCAGCGAACTTGGAGCAGAGCAGCGCCACGCAGCAGCGAACTTGGAGCAGAGCAGCGCCACGCAGCAGCGCCACAGCAGCGAACTTGGAGCAGAGCAGCGCCACGCAGCAGCGAACTTGGAGCAGAGCAGCGCCACGCAGCAGCGAACTTGGAGCAGAGCAGCGCCACGCAGCAGCGCCACAGCAGCGAACTTGGAGCAGAGCAGCGCCACAGCAGCGAACTTGGAGCAGAGCAGCGCCACAGCAGCGAACTTGGAGCAGAGCAGCGCCACGCAGCAGCGAACTTGGAGCAGAGCAGCGCCACGCAGCAGCGAACTTGGAGCAGAGCAGCGCCACGCAGCAGCGCCACAGCAGCGAACTTGGAGCAGAGCAGCGCCACGCAGCAGCGAACTTGGAGCAGAGCAGCGCCACGCAGCAGCGAACTTGGAGCAGAGCAGCGCCACGCAGCAGCGAACTTGGAGCAGAGCAGCGCCACGCAGCAGCGCCACAGCAGCGAACTTGGAGCAGAGCAGCGCCACGCAGCAGCGAACTTGGAGCAGAGCAGCGCCACGCAGCAGCGCCACAGCAGCGAACTTGGAGCAGAGCAGCGCCACAGCAGCGAACTTGGAGCAGAGCAGCGCCACAGCAGCGAACTTGGAGCAGAGCAGCGCCACGCAGCAGCGAACTTGGAGCAGAGCAGCGCCACGCAGCAGCGAACTTGGAGCAGAGCAGCGCCACGCAGCAGCGCCACAGCAGCGAACTTGGAGCAGAGCAGCGCCACGCAGCAGCGAACTTGGAGCAGAGCAGCGCCACGCAGCAGCGAACTTGGAGCAGAGCAGCGCCACGCAGCAGCGCCACAGCAGCGAACTTGGAGCAGAGCAGCGCCACAGCAGCGAACTTGGAGCAGAGCAGCGCCACAGCAGCGAACTTGGAGCAGAGCAGCGCCACGCAGCAGCGAACTTGGAGCAGAGCAGCGCCACGCAGCAGCGAACTTGGAGCAGAGCAGCGCCACGCAGCAGCGCCACAGCAGCGAACTTGGAGCAGAGCAGCGCCACGCAGCAGCGAACTTGGAGCAGAGCAGCGCCACGCAGCAGCGCCACAGCAGCGAACTTGGAGCAGAGCAGCGCCACAGCAGCGAACTTGGAGCAGAGCAGCGCCACAGCAGCGAACTTGGAGCAGAGCAGCGCCACGCAGCAGCGAACTTGGAGCAGAGCAGCGCCACGCAGCAGCGAACTTGGAGCAGAGCAGCGCCACGCAGCAGCGCCACAGCAGCGAACTTGGAGCAGAGCAGCGCCACGCAGCAGCGAACTTGGAGCAGAGCAGCGCCACAGCAGCGAACTTGGAGCAGAGCAGCGCCACAGCAGCGAACTTGGAGCAGAGCAGCGCCACGCAGCAGCGAACTTGGAGCAGAGCAGCGCCACGCAGCAGCGCCACAGCAGCGAACTTGGAGCAGAGCAGCGCCACAGCAGCGAACTTGGAGCAGAGCAGCGCCACGCAGCAGCGAACTTGGAGCAGAGCAGCGCCACGCAGCAGCGAACTTGGAGCAGAGCAGCGCCACGCAGCAGCGCCACAGCAGCGAACTTGGAGCAGAGCAGCGCCACGCAGCAGCGAACTTGGAGCAGAGCAGCGCCACGCAGCAGCGCCACAGCAGCGAACTTGGAGCAGAGCAGCGCCACGCAGCAGCGAACTTGGAGCAGAGCAGCGCCACGCAGCAGCGCACAGCAGCGAACTTGGAGCAGAGCAGCGCCACAGCAGCGAACTTGGAGCAGAGCAGCGCCACGCAGCAGCGAACTTGGAGCAGAGCAGCGCCACGCAGCAGCGAACTTGGAGCAGAGCAGCGCCACGCAGCAGCGCCACAGCAGCGAACTTGGAGCAGAGCAGCGCCACGCAGCAGCGAACTTGGAGCAGAGCAGCGCCACAGCAGCGAACTTGGAGCAGAGCAGCGCCACAGCAGCGAACTTGGAGCAGAGCAGCGCCACAGCAGCGAACTTGGAGCAGAGCAGCGCCACGCAGCAGCGAACTTGGAGCAGAGCAGCGCCACGCAGCAGCGAACTTGGAGCAGAGCAGCGCCACGCAGCAGCGCCACAGCAGCGAACTTGGAGCAGAGCAGCGCCACAGCAGCGAACTTGGAGCAGAGCAGCGCCACGCAGCAGCGAACTTGGAGCAGAGCAGCGCCACGCAGCAGCGAACTTGGAGCAGAGCAGCGCCACGCAGCAGCGCCACAGCAGCGAACTTGGAGCAGAGCAGCGCCACGCAGCAGCGAACTTGGAGCAGAGCAGCGCCACGCAGCAGCGCCACAGCAGCGAACTTGGAGCAGAGCAGCGCCACAGCAGCGAACTTGGAGCAGAGCAGCGCCACAGCAGCGAACTTGGAGCAGAGCAGCGCCACGCAGCAGCGAACTTGGAGCAGAGCAGCGCCACGCAGCAGCGCCACAGCAGCGAACTTGGAGCAGAGCAGCGCCACAGCAGCGAACTTGGAGCAGAGCAGCGCCACGCAGCAGCGAACTTGGAGCAGAGCAGCGCCACGCAGCAGCGAACTTGGAGCAGAGCAGCGCCACGCAGCAGCGCCACAGCAGCGAACTTGGAGCAGAGCAGCGCCACGCAGCAGCGAACTTGGAGCAGAGCAGCGCCACGCAGCAGCGCCACAGCAGCGAACTTGGAGCAGAGCAGCGCCACAGCAGCGAACTTGGAGCAGAGCAGCGCCACAGCAGCGAACTTGGAGCAGAGCAGCGCCACGCAGCAGCGAACTTGGAGCAGAGCAGCGCCACGCAGCAGCGAACTTGGAGCAGAGCAGCGCCACGCAGCAGCGCCACAGCAGCGAACTTGGAGCAGAGCAGCGCCACGCAGCAGCGAACTTGGAGCAGAGCAGCGCCACGCAGCAGCGCCACAGCAGCGAACTTGGAGCAGAGCAGCGCCACAGCAGCGAACTTGGAGCAGAGCAGCGCCACGCAGCAGCGAACTTGGAGCAGAGCAGCGCCACGCAGCAGCGCCACAGCAGCGAACTTGGAGCAGAGCAGCGCCACAGCAGCGAACTTGGAGCAGAGCAGCGCCACAGCAGCGAACTTGGAGCAGAGCAGCGCCACGCAGCAGCGAACTTGGAGCAGAGCAGCGCCACGCAGCAGCGCCACAGCAGCGAACTTGGAGCAGAGCAGCGCCACGCAGCAGCGAACTTGGAGCAGAGCAGCGCCACGCAGCAGCGCCACAGCAGCGAACTTGGAGCAGAGCAGCGCCACAGCAGCGAACTTGGAGCAGAGCAGCGCCACGCAGCAGCGAACTTGGAGCAGAGCAGCGCCACGCAGCAGCGAACTTGGAGCAGAGCAGCGCCACGCAGCAGCGCCACAGCAGCGAACTTGGAGCAGAGCAGCGCCACGCAGCAGCGAACTTGGAGCAGAGCAGCGCCACGCAGCAGCGCCACAGCAGCGAACTTGGAGCAGAGCAGCGCCACAGCAGCGAACTTGGAGCAGAGCAGCGCCACAGCAGCGAACTTGGAGCAGAGCAGCGCCACGCAGCAGCGAACTTGGAGCAGAGCAGCGCCACGCAGCAGCGAACTTGGAGCAGAGCAGCGCCACGCAGCAGCGCCACAGCAGCGAACTTGGAGCAGAGCAGCGCCACGCAGCAGCGAACTTGGAGCAGAGCAGCGCCACGCAGCAGCGCCACAGCAGCGAACTTGGAGCAGAGCAGCGCCACAGCAGCGAACTTGGAGCAGAGCAGCGCCACGCAGCAGCGAACTTGGAGCAGAGCAGCGCCACGCAGCAGCGCCACAGCAGCGAACTTGGAGCAGAGCAGCGCCACCAGCAGCGAACTTGGAGCAGAGCAGCGCCACAGCAGCGAACTTGGAGCAGAGCAGCGCCACAGCAGCGAACTTGGAGCAGAGCAGCGCCACGCAGCAGCGAACTTGGAGCAGAGCAGCGCCACAGCAGCGAACTTGGAGCAGAGCAGCGCCACAGCAGCGAACTTGGAGCAGAGCAGCGCCACAGCAGCGAACTTGGAGCAGAGCAGCGCCACCAGCAGCGAACTTGGAGCAGAGCAGCGCCACGCAGCAGCGAACTTGGAGCAGAGCAGCGCCACGCAGCAGCGCCACAGCAGCGAACTTGGAGCAGAGCAGCGCCACAGCAGCGAACTTGGAGCAGAGCAGCGCCACGCAGCAGCGAACTTGGAGCAGAGCAGCGCCACAGCAGCGAACTTGGAGCAGAGCAGCGCCACAGCAGCGAACTTGGAGCAGAGCAGCGCCACCAGCAGCGAACTTGGAGCAGAGCAGCGCCACAGCAGCGAACTTGGAGCAGAGCAGCGCCACAGCAGCGAACTTGGAGCAGAGCAGCGCCACGCAGCAGCGAACTTGGAGCAGAGCAGCGCCACGCAGCAGCGAACTTGGAGCAGAGCAGCGCCACGCAGCAGCGCCACAGCAGCGAACTTGGAGCAGAGCAGCGCCACAGCAGCGAACTTGGAGCAGAGCAGCGCCAGCAGCAGCGAACTTGGAGCAGAGCAGCGCCACAGCAGCGAACTTGGAGCAGAGCAGCGCCACAGCAGCGAACTTGGAGCAGAGCAGCGCCACGCAGCAGCGAACTTGGAGCAGAGCAGCGCCACGCAGCAGCGAACTTGGAGCAGAGCAGCGCCACAGCAGCGAACTTGGAGCAGAGCAGCGCCACAGCAGCGAACTTGGAGCAGAGCAGCGCCACAGCAGCGAACTTGGAGCAGAGCAGCGCCACAGCAGCGAACTTGGAGCAGAGCAGCGCCACAGCAGCGAACTTGGAGCAGAGCAGCGCCACAGCAGCGAACTTGGAGCAGAGCAGCGCCACGCAGCAGCGAACTTGGAGCAGAGCAGCGCCACGCAGCAGCGAACTTGGAGCAGAGCAGCGCCACGCAGCAGCGCCACAGCAGCGAACTTGGAGCAGAGCAGCGCCACGCAGCAGCGAACTTGGAGCAGAGCAGCGCCACGCAGCAGCGCCACAGCAGCGAACTTGGAGCAGAGCAGCGCCACAGCAGCGAACTTGGAGCAGAGCAGCGCCACAGCAGCGAACTTGGAGCAGAGCAGCGCCACGCAGCAGCGAACTTGGAGCAGAGCAGCGCCACGCAGCAGCGAACTTGGAGCAGAGCAGCGCCACGCAGCAGCGCCACAGCAGCGAACTTGGAGCAGAGCAGCGCCACGCAGCAGCGAACTTGGAGCAGAGCAGCGCCACAGCAGCGAACTTGGAGCAGAGCAGCGCCACAGCAGCGAACTTGGAGCAGAGCAGCGCCACGCAGCAGCGAACTTGGAGCAGAGCAGCGCCACGCAGCAGCGCCACAGCAGCGAACTTGGAGCAGAGCAGCGCCACAGCAGCGAACTTGGAGCAGAGCAGCGCCACGCAGCAGCGAACTTGGAGCAGAGCAGCGCCACGCAGCAGCGAACTTGGAGCAGAGCAGCGCCACGCAGCAGCGCCACAGCAGCGAACTTGGAGCAGAGCAGCGCCACGCAGCAGCGAACTTGGAGCAGAGCAGCGCCACGCAGCAGCGCCACAGCAGCGAACTTGGAGCAGAGCAGCGCCACGCAGCAGCGAACTTGGAGCAGAGCAGCGCCACGCAGCAGCGCACAGCAGCGAACTTGGAGCAGAGCAGCGCCACAGCAGCGAACTTGGAGCAGAGCAGCGCCACGCAGCAGCGAACTTGGAGCAGAGCAGCGCCACGCAGCAGCGAACTTGGAGCAGAGCAGCGCCACGCAGCAGCGCCACAGCAGCGAACTTGGAGCAGAGCAGCGCCACGCAGCAGCGAACTTGGAGCAGAGCAGCGCCACAGCAGCGAACTTGGAGCAGAGCAGCGCCACAGCAGCGAACTTGGAGCAGAGCAGCGCCACAGCAGCGAACTTGGAGCAGAGCAGCGCCACGCAGCAGCGAACTTGGAGCAGAGCAGCGCCACGCAGCAGCGAACTTGGAGCAGAGCAGCGCCACGCAGCAGCGCCACAGCAGCGAACTTGGAGCAGAGCAGCGCCACAGCAGCGAACTTGGAGCAGAGCAGCGCCACGCAGCAGCGAACTTGGAGCAGAGCAGCGCCACGCAGCAGCGAACTTGGAGCAGAGCAGCGCCACGCAGCAGCGCCACAGCAGCGAACTTGGAGCAGAGCAGCGCCACGCAGCAGCGAACTTGGAGCAGAGCAGCGCCACGCAGCAGCGCCACAGCAGCGAACTTGGAGCAGAGCAGCGCCACAGCAGCGAACTTGGAGCAGAGCAGCGCCACAGCAGCGAACTTGGAGCAGAGCAGCGCCACGCAGCAGCGAACTTGGAGCAGAGCAGCGCCACGCAGCAGCGCCACAGCAGCGAACTTGGAGCAGAGCAGCGCCACAGCAGCGAACTTGGAGCAGAGCAGCGCCACGCAGCAGCGAACTTGGAGCAGAGCAGCGCCACGCAGCAGCGAACTTGGAGCAGAGCAGCGCCACGCAGCAGCGCCACAGCAGCGAACTTGGAGCAGAGCAGCGCCACGCAGCAGCGAACTTGGAGCAGAGCAGCGCCACGCAGCAGCGCCACAGCAGCGAACTTGGAGCAGAGCAGCGCCACAGCAGCGAACTTGGAGCAGAGCAGCGCCACAGCAGCGAACTTGGAGCAGAGCAGCGCCACGCAGCAGCGAACTTGGAGCAGAGCAGCGCCACGCAGCAGCGAACTTGGAGCAGAGCAGCGCCACGCAGCAGCGCCACAGCAGCGAACTTGGAGCAGAGCAGCGCCACGCAGCAGCGAACTTGGAGCAGAGCAGCGCCACGCAGCAGCGCCACAGCAGCGAACTTGGAGCAGAGCAGCGCCACAGCAGCGAACTTGGAGCAGAGCAGCGCCACGCAGCAGCGAACTTGGAGCAGAGCAGCGCCACGCAGCAGCGCCACAGCAGCGAACTTGGAGCAGAGCAGCGCCACAGCAGCGAACTTGGAGCAGAGCAGCGCCAGCAGCAGCGAACTTGGAGCAGAGCAGCGCCACGCAGCAGCGAACTTGGAGCAGAGCAGCGCCACGCAGCAGCGCCACAGCAGCGAACTTGGAGCAGAGCAGCGCCACGCAGCAGCGAACTTGGAGCAGAGCAGCGCCACGCAGCAGCGCCACAGCAGCGAACTTGGAGCAGAGCAGCGCCACAGCAGCGAACTTGGAGCAGAGCAGCGCCACGCAGCAGCGAACTTGGAGCAGAGCAGCGCCACGCAGCAGCGAACTTGGAGCAGAGCAGCGCCACGCAGCAGCGCCACAGCAGCGAACTTGGAGCAGAGCAGCGCCACGCAGCAGCGAACTTGGAGCAGAGCAGCGCCACGCAGCAGCGCCACAGCAGCGAACTTGGAGCAGAGCAGCGCCACAGCAGCGAACTTGGAGCAGAGCAGCGCCACAGCAGCGAACTTGGAGCAGAGCAGCGCCACGCAGCAGCGAACTTGGAGCAGAGCAGCGCCACGCAGCAGCGAACTTGGAGCAGAGCAGCGCCACGCAGCAGCGCCACAGCAGCGAACTTGGAGCAGAGCAGCGCCACGCAGCAGCGAACTTGGAGCAGAGCAGCGCCACGCAGCAGCGCCACAGCAGCGAACTTGGAGCAGAGCAGCGCCACAGCAGCGAACTTGGAGCAGAGCAGCGCCACGCAGCAGCGAACTTGGAGCAGAGCAGCGCCACGCAGCAGCGCCACAGCAGCGAACTTGGAGCAGAGCAGCGCCACGCAGCAGCGAACTTGGAGCAGAGCAGCGCCACAGCAGCGAACTTGGAGCAGAGCAGCGCCACAGCAGCGAACTTGGAGCAGAGCAGCGCCACGCAGCAGCGAACTTGGAGCAGAGCAGCGCCACAGCAGCGAACTTGGAGCAGAGCAGCGCCACAGCAGCGAACTTGGAGCAGAGCAGCGCCACAGCAGCGAACTTGGAGCAGAGCAGCGCCACAGCAGCGAACTTGGAGCAGAGCAGCGCCACGCAGCAGCGAATTTGGAGCAGAGCAGCGCCACGCAGCAGCGCCACAGCAGCGAACTTGGAGCAGAGCAGCGCCACAGCAGCGAACTTGGAGCAGAGCAGCGCCACGCAGCAGCGAACTTGGAGCAGAGCAGCGCCACAGCAGCGAACTTGGAGCAGAGCAGCGCCACAGCAGCGAACTTGGAGCAGAGCAGCGCCACGCAGCAGCGAACTTGGAGCAGAGCAGCGCCACAGCAGCGAACTTGGAGCAGAGCAGCGCCACAGCAGCGAACTTGGAGCAGAGCAGCGCCACAGCAGCGAACTTGGAGCAGAGCAGCGCCACGCAGCAGCGAATTTGGAGCAGAGCAGCGCCACGCAGCAGCGCCACAGCAGCGAACTTGGAGCAGAGCAGCGCCACAGCAGCGAACTTGGAGCAGAGCAGCGCCACAGCAGCGAACTTGGAGCAGAGCAGCGCCACAGCAGCGAACTTGGAGCAGAGCAGCGCCACAGCAGCGAACTTGGAGCAGAGCAGCGCCACGCAGCAGCGAACTTGGAGCAGAGCAGCGCCACGCAGCAGCGCCACAGCAGCGAACTTGGAGCAGAGCAGCGCCACAGCAGCGAACTTGGAGCAGAGCAGCGCCACGCAGCAGCGAACTTGGAGCAGAGCAGCGCCACAGCAGCGAAGCAGCGAACTTGGAGCAGAGCAGCGCCACAGCAGCGAACTTGGAGCAGAGCAGCGCCACGCAGCAGCGAACTTGGAGCAGAGCAGCGCCACAGCAGCGAACTTGGAGCAGAGCAGCGCCACAGCAGCGAACTTGGAGCAGAGCAGCGCCACAGCAGCGAACTTGGAGCAGAGCAGCGCCACAGCAGCGAACTTGGAGCAGAGCAGCGCCACGCAGCAGCGAACTTGGAGCAGAGCAGCGCCACGCAGCAGCGCCACAGCAGCGAACTTGGAGCAGAGCAGCGCCACAGCAGCGAACTTGGAGCAGAGCAGCGCTACGCAGCAGCGAACTTGGAGCAGAGCAGCGCCACAGCAGCGAACTTGGAGCAGAGCAGCGCCACGCAGCAGCGAACTTGGAGCAGAGCAGCGCCACGCAGCAGCGAACTTGGAGCAGAGCAGCGCCACAGCAGCGAACTTGGAGCAGAGCAGCGCCACAGCAGCGAACTTGGAGCAGAGCAGCGCCACAGCAGCGAACTTGGAGCAGAGCAGCGCCACAGCAGCGAACTTGGAGCAGAGCAGCGCCACGCAGCAGCGAACTTGGAGCAGAGCAGCGCCACGCAGCAGCGCCACAGCAGCGAACTTGGAGCAGAGCAGCGCCACAGCAGCGAACTTGGAGCAGAGCAGCGCCACAGCAGCGAACTTGGAGCAGAGCAGCGCCACAGCAGCGAACTTGGAGCAGAGCAGCGCCACGCAGCAGCGAACTTGGAGCAGAGCAGCGCCACGCAGCAGCGAACTTGGAGCAGAGCAGCGCCACGCAGCAGCGCCACAGCAGCGAACTTGGAGCAGAGCAGCGCCACAGCAGCGAACTTGGAGCATAGCAGCGCCACGCAGCAGCGAACTTGGAGCAGAGCAGCGCCACAGCAGCGAAGCAGCGAACTTGGAGCAGAGCAGCGCCACAGCAGCGAACTTGGAGCAGAGCAGCGCCACGCAGCAGCGAACTTGGAGCAGAGCAGCGCCACAGCAGCGAACTTGGAGCAGAGCAGCGCCACAGCAGCGAACTTGGAGCAGAGCAGCGCCACAGCAGCGAACTTGGAGCAGAGCAGCGCCACAGCAGCGAACTTGGAGCAGAGCAGCGCCACGCAGCAGCGAACTTGGAGCAGAGCAGCGCCACGCAGCAGCGCCAACAGCAGCGAACTTGGAGCAGAGCAGCGCCACAGCAGCGAACTTGGAGCAGAGCAGCGCCACGCAGCAGCGAACTTGGAGCAGAGCAGCGCCACGCAGCAGCGAACTTGGAGCAGAGCAGCGCCACGCAGCAGCGAACTTGGAGCAGAGCAGCGCCACGCAGCAGCGAACTTGGAGCAGAGCAGCGCCACGCAGCAGCGAACTTGGAGCAGAGCAGCGCCACGCAGCAGCGAACTTGGAGCAGAGCAGCGCCACGCAGCAGCGAACTTGGAGCAGCGCCACGCAGCAGCGAACTTGGAGCAGCGCCACGCAGCAGCGAACTTGGAGCAGCGCCACGCAGCAGCGAACTTGGAGCACTTGGAGCAGCGCCACGCAGCAGCGAACTTGGAGCAGACTTGGAGCAGCGCCACGCAGCAGCGAATTTGGAGCAGCGCCACGCAGCAGCGAACTTGGAGCACTTGGAGCAGCGCCACGCAGCAGCGAACTTGGAGCAGCGCCACGCAGCAGCGAACTTGGAGCAGCGCCACGCAGCAGCGAACTTGGAGCAGCGCCACGCAGCAGCGAACTTGGAGCAGCAGCGAACTTGGAGCAGCGCCACGCAGCAGCAGAGCAGCAGTGAACTTGGAGCTTAGCAGAGCAGCAGAGAACTTGGAGCAGCGCCGCGTGGCGAGAACTTGGAGCAGCGCCACGCAGCAGCGAACTTGGAGCAGAGCAGCGCCACAGCAGCGAACTTGGAGCAGCGCCACGCAGCAGCGAACTTGGAGCTGCGCCACGCAGCAGCGAACTTGGAGCAGCGCCACGCAGCAGCGAACTTGGAGCAGCGCCACGCAGCAGCGAACTTGGAGCAGCGCCACGCAGCAGCGAACTTGGAGCAGCGCCACGCAGCAGCGAACTTGGAGCAGCAGCGAACTTGGAGCAGCGCCACGCAGCAGCAGAGCAGCAGTGAACTTGGAGCTTAGCAGAGCAGCAGCGAACTTGGAGCTTAGCAGAGCAGCAGCGAACTTGGAGCTTAAGATGCAGCGCCACTTGGAGCCACTTGGAGCTTAAGATGCAGCGCCACTTGGAGCTTAAGATGCAGCGCCACGGAACAGCAGAGCAGCAGCGAACTTGGAGCTTAAGATGCAGCGCCACGCAACAGCAGAGCAGCAGCGAACTTGGAGCTTAAGATGCAGCGCCACGCAACAGCAGAGCAGCAGCGAACTTGGAGCTTAAGATGCAGCGCCACGCAACAGCAGAGCAGCAGCGAACTTGGAGCTTAAGATGCAGCGCCACTTGGAGCTTAAGATGCAGCGCCACTTGGAGCTTAAGATGCAGCGCCACGCAGTTGGAGCTTAAGATGCAGCGCTACGCAGTTGGAGCTTAAGATGCAGCGCCACGCAGCAGCAGCGAACTTGGAGCTTAAGATGCAGCGCCACGCAGCAGCAGCGAACTTGGAGCTTAAGATGCAGCGCCACGCAGCAGCAGCGAACTTGGAGCTTAAGATGCAGCGCCACGCAACAGCAGAGCAGCAGCGAACTTGGAGCTTAAGATGCAGCGCCACTTGGAGCTTAAGATGCAGCGCCACGCAGTTGGAGCTTAAGATGCAGCGCCACGCAGCAGCAGCGAACTTGGAGCTTAAGATGCAGCGCCACGCAGCAGCAGCGAACTTGGAGCTTAAGATGCAGCGCCACGCAGCAGCAGCGAACTTGGAGCTTAAGATGCAGCGCCACGCAGCAGCAGCGAACTTGGAGCTTAAGATGCAGCGCCACGCAGCAGCAGCAACGAACTTGGCAGCAGCAGCAGCGAACTTGGAGCTTAAGATGCAGCGCCACGCAGCAGCAGCAGCGAACTTGGAGCGAACTTACTTGGAGCTTAAGATGCAGCGCCACGCAGCGCGCTGCAGCGAACTTGGAGCTTAAGATGCAGCGCCACGCAGCAGCAGCGAACTTGGAGCTTAAGATGCAGCGCCACGCAGCAGCAACAGCGAACTTGGAGCTTAAGATGCAGCGCCACGCAGCAGCAGCAGCGAACTTGGAGCTTAAGATGCAGCGCCACGCAGCAGCAGCAGCGAACTTGGAGCGAACTTACTTGGAGCTTAAGATGCAGCGCCACGCAGCAGCAGCGAACTTGGAGCTTAAGATGCAGCGCCACGCAGCAGCAGCGAACTTGGAGCTTAAGATGCAGCGCCACGCAGCAGCAGCAGCTAACTTGGAGCTTAAGATGCAGCGCCACGCAGCAGCAGCGAACTTGGAGCTTAAGATGCAGCGCCACGCAGCAGCAGCAGCGAACTTGGAGCTTAAGATGCAGCGCCACGCAGCAGCAGCAGCGAACTTGGAGCTTAAGATGCAGCGCCACGCAGCAGCTGCAGCGAACTTGGAGCTTAAGATGCAGCGCCACGCAGCAGCAGCAGCGATTTTGGAGCGAACTTACTTGGAGCTTAAGATGCACCGCCACGCAGCAGCAGCGAACTTGGAGCTTAAGATGCAGCGCCACG
Organism: Herpetospermum pedunculosum; assembly: GCA_028017165.1. Taxonomy (NCBI): domain Eukaryota; kingdom Viridiplantae; phylum Streptophyta; class Magnoliopsida; order Cucurbitales; family Cucurbitaceae; genus Herpetospermum; species Herpetospermum pedunculosum. Next base: position 29,433,767 of record CM051527.1, on the reverse strand, counting down.
CAGCAGCAGCGAACTTGGAGCTTAAGATGCAGCGCCACGCAGCAGCAGCGAACTTGGAGCTTAAGATGCAGCGCCACGCAGCAGCAGCGAACTTGGAGCTTAAGATGCAGCGCCACGCAGCAGCACTTGGAGCTTAAGATGCAGCGCCACGCAGCAGCAGCGAACTTGGAGCTTAAGATGCAGCGCCACGCAGCAGCAGCGAACTTGGAGCTTAAGATGCAGCGCCACGCAGCAGCAGCGAACTTGGAGCTTAAGAGCTTAAGATGCAGCGCGGGAGCTTAAGATGCGGCGCCACGCAGCAGCAGCAAACTTGGAGCTTAAGATGCAGGGAACTTGGATGCAGAGCCACGCAGCAGCAGCGAACTTGGATAAGATGAGCTTAAGATGCAGAGCCACGCAGCAGCAGCGAACTTGGAGCTTAAGATGCAGAGCCACGCAGCAGCAACGAACTTGGAGCTTAAGATGAGCTTAAGATGCAGAGCCATGCAGCAGCAGCGAACTTGGAGCTTAAGATGCAGAGCCACGCAGCAGCAGCAAACTTGGAGCTTAAGATGCAGAGCCCCGCAGCAGCAGCGAACTTGGAGCTTAAGATGAAGAGCCACGCAGCAGCAGCGAACTTGGAGATGCAGCGAGGGAGCCTTTGAACTTGAACTCATAGCGAGGAATCCTTCGAACTTGAACATGAAGCGAGGAAAGCCTTCAAACTTGAAGCGAGGAATCCTTCGAGCTGGATGCGAGCGATGTTGCGATGTTCGGTCTTAAACTTGAAGCGACCAATGCTCGAACTTGAACTTGGAGTGGGCAACACTTGAATTTGATCTTCAGGAACTTGAAGTAAGCGAAGCTTGAACTTGAAGTAAGCGAAGCTTGAACTTGGAGCGAACGAAAACACACATTTGAAGTTAGTGAGGCCTCGAACTTGGACTTGAAGCGAGCGACGCTCTGTTCTGATCTTGTAACAGGCGAAACTCGAATTTGAACTTTAAGGGAACGACGCAGATGATGCGCAAACTTTGGGCGGGCGAAACGTATCGCTTATAGTGGTTTACACATTAAGCTTGTAGTGTCACCGTCACAGTAGTGTGCCCGTTCGGTTGGTGGCGCCGCCTTTGTTGTAGTGTGCATCTGCAGGTTTAATATCATATTGTAACTTCAATTATGGTGTTACATTCGATAATGTTGAAAGCTCTCAATTTGTGTCGTGTCGTTCAGTGGGATTTGACGTATCGTCGTCATTCTGAGTAGGTTTGGACATCTTCAATTTGCGGCATCACTCTAAATATGGATGAAAACCTTTGATCTACAACGACAAACTTTAGTAGTCGTGACACTTATGTTTATTTTTATTTGAAGAGACTGGACTTAAAACTTGTTTAAAGCTCTGCCTACGTACCCTTTGAACAATAGAGATCAAGTCGAGACGTAGTTCAATACATGCTGATTTCTTTTATTATTGTAACTGAACTTAAAGTACAATTTTTCTTTAAGTTGCCTACGTACCCTTAAAAGTAAGGGATCAAGTCATAACGTAGTTCAAATGATTTATTTTTTTTGGGCCGTTCACCTTTTAAGCTCGTGCGGGCCAGGAGCAACATGTAGTTTATACTCTTACGTTAAAGAGTATTACATTTTTTTTATGCATAAAATTTCTTAAGAAATTTGCCGTTGATTGGGTCAATCCTTAATCCATCTTGATCCACAATTTTGTATGCCCCATTTGTATAGACTTCCTTAACAACATAGGGTCCATCCCACTTAGGGGTGAACTTGCTCCCCGTATGTCTCGTTGTGATAATGGGTCTTCGAACCGCGAGTACTAGATCGCCAACTTGAAATGATCGAGGCTTCAAATTTTTGTTGAAAGCCTTGGTCATTCGCGCTTGGTAACATTCCAATGCTTGCTGAGCATCCAATCTTCTTTCATCGAGCGCTTCCAATTCTTCGAGGCGCAATCTTGCATTGTCTTCGGTAGTTAACCCTTCTTGCACCGCCATTCTTAAGGAAGGGATTTCTCTTTCCAAAGGGAGCACAGCTTCAACCCCATAGACTAGGGAATAAGGTGTGACCCCTGTAGGAGTGCGGTGGGTAGTTCGGTAAGCCCATAATGCCTCACCAATCTTTTCCTGCCAGTCTCTTTTTGACTTGGAGACTACTTTTTTCAGCAAGTTGCACAATGTCTTGTTGAATGCTTCTGCCAATCCATTTGCCGGAGCGTTGTACATGGATGACTTGCATTGCTTGAACTTGAATTTCTCACATAAATTGTCCATTAGACTATTGGAGAATTGTCTTCCGTTATCGGTCACGATGCGGTGAGGGATGCCGTAACGGTAAATGATGTGGGTTCGGATGAAATTCACAACAATTTCCTTCTTTGCCTCCTTTAACGCAATTGCCTCGGCCCACCTTGAAAAATAATATGTCCCAGCGAGGATATAAGAATGTCCTGCTGAGGACTTAGGTGTTATTGGACCAACGAGATCAAGCCCCCAAGCTTCAAAGGGCCATGAAGCTATGGTTGGGTGAAGGGGTTCTGGCGGTTGATGTATGAAGTTTGCATGAAACTGACAAGCCTCACATTTCTTAGCATACTCCATCGAGTCTTGAATCATCGTTGGCCAGTGATAACCCATTCTCTTTAACTGGAAATGAAGTTTCGGTCCCGATTGATGAGCACCACAGACCCCTGAGTGCGCTTCCTCTAATGCCTTTATCGATTCTTCTTTTCCTAGGCATCGAAGAAAAAGTCCGTCATAGGAGCGTCGATAAAGGGTTTCCTTGTAGTAGATGAATCGAGCACTTCTTCTTCGTATATCGGCCTTACGTTGGGACTCTGTGGGAAGTTTTCCATGTTGTAGATAATCTACAATCGGTTGTCGCCAATCCCCTTCCTCAATCACATAGACCGATATTACGTTTGCTTCTTGACTTTCAACTTCAGTTGGCGGTATAACCCATTTTTGACAAATCGGAACGTTCAATATTTCATTTTCTGATACAGTCAGGGTTGTGGCCAAGTTTGCTAATGCATCTGCCTTTGCATTTTCAGCTCTTGGAATATGCTCTATCGTCATACTATCAAAGCTCTCTGATAGCTCCAAATTAGAGCTATTATTTACTCCCTAATTTTAGCTAAAACCATGCTCGATATTGATTAAAATGCCTTTTTGTAGGTAAACTCATGATAGAGAGCTCGAGGAGTCCGAGGACGCGTTTCGGGGCTAAAAGTAACACTTTAGAGCTTCATGGACGCATCGGGAGCCAAGGGGCTTGAAGCAATGAAGAAATGGCAAAATTTGCCATTGAAAGGCAAAAGTTGGCCATCAAACCCGAGAGCAACATTGCATGGGCGGCAGCGTCGAGACGCTAGCTCGACGCTGCCAGCGTCGAGACGCTGGCCAAGCGTCTCGACGCCGCCCAGACATCATCCGACGCACGCGCGCGCGCCCCCAGCGTCGAGACGCCACCCGAGGGTCTCGACGCCGCCCCGATTGCCACACGCAGACGAAGCGCGCGGCAGCGTCGAGACGCCGCCCGAGGGTCTCGACGCTTGCCCGACATTTTTCCGGATTTTGAAGCGCCCCAGCGTCGAGCGCGCGCGTCTCAACGCTCGCTCAACGCCGACGGCGTCGAGACGCTGCCCTAGCGTCTCAACGCTACCCCGTGCGCGCGCGCTGCCAACTTAGGGCACAGCGTCGAGACGCTGCCCTAGCGTCTCGACGCTCCGACGGCTTTAAAAGCCTTCTTCTCCGTTTTTTGCCGCACTTCTTCTTGGATTTTAGGTTTTCCACCATTGTTAAGCTCGGGTGGGAGCTCAAAACTTGATTATCTTCCATTATACCTTCAATAAAGCTTCAACATTAGCGTTTTTGCTTGATTTGCACAACGGGGAGCTAAGGTAAGTGCTATAATTTGAGGTTAGGGGTGAATTTTGATGCGATTTATGAGGGTTCGTTCTTAATTCCGTGACTTAGCATGACTGATTGGGCGAATCTATTTCTTCTAAGCATATCACATGAATGTGTTTGAATGATTTAGGCCTAGACACCCTTGATTTCCAGCATGTTTGATTGTTAAAGATTATGATGTCGTGCCTCTCTTAATCGCCAAGTAACACGGATAAGTTGAGCCATAGGTAATGTGGGTTTCCAGTTGATCTTTGGCGGCAATTTATCTTGAACGAAATAGGCAAATCGGAATATTAGCTCAGGCGTCCTAGTTAAACATCCGTCGTAATGCTCCCGTTACTGTCAATTAGTCAATATGGGTGGCGTTTGCTCCCTATTAATTCATTGCCACGTTTAATTAGAATCGAACATTCGTCTCTGTTCTTTACTTAATTTAGGATTGATCCCCTTAGATTAATAAAAGAACAGTCCGCTTTGCACTCCACGTTTCTAATTAATTATTTGGGTTACTTGTATTAGTAGTTTCGTGCAAGTAAATTACGTGTTCAATTATGCTCTTGTTAAGTATGTTTGAATCCCAATGAATTGAGTCGCATCAAAGTAAACCCCGACCCTTAAAATTAGGAGCACGTGTTCCGTTTAATTTTCCGTTAGCTAGTCTACATGCTTACTTTAATTTTCCGTTAGCAATCCCCCTTTTATTTATCGTTTTATTTTATTGTTTTAGTTAATTAAAAAGCAAATAGAAATTAATTAGGAGAAAATAATTTAGGTTCCCTGTGGATCGACCCGACTACCACTAGCTGCAAAGCTCAGTTGTAGCGGAATTATAAATGTTATTTTGGCAAGCCTCGACAGCTTGAAATTAGAGTACCGCAAAAGCACCTCTACCAAAATTGGCGCCGTTGCCGGGGAACCATTTAGTTTCTCTTAGTTAAATTTTATTTGTTAGAAAACCACAAAAATATTTTTTCTTTTCTTGTGTCTTCTTGTTTGAGTATGGCAGGTATTCACTTAGAAAGCTGGGTGAAAGTTTCAAGGCGTGAAGCTTCAGAAATTGCTTTGAATGACGACATGGCATATGATGACATGGAGATTCTGCTAGCTTCAAATTTTTTCGATTCCAACAGACGTGAGGGGATGAGAAGGAATTCGCAGGCTGCGAGAGAATATATGAGACAAATGCGCAAGCTGCACTTCGAGGTTTGGTGGACGTTTGTTAGAGAGACACATGCGAGAGCAAAGTGTTGTGCTTGCTCGGTAGGGGGTCATACTTCCTGCGCATGCCCTGAGTCGCCACCAACCGGTCTCCTTGATGTCTACCCCGCGCAGGAGCATCCCGAGTTAGAAAATCAATCCTCCCTGTATCTTGATTTCTCGATTGATGATATGAAGGAGCAGATTGATTTTATGCTCGAGGAACTTCACCCCAGCCCGAAAATAGAAATCGTGATTGCTCCGCCATATGACGATGAGATCTTCTGGAAAAAGAAGAGAGCCGAGCCTACTATCTTGAAGGAATTTCAGGTGATAGAGTTCGAGGCTGACAAGTCTCTTTCTATTTTATTTCCTGAGCTCCCTTCTATCGAAGCATGCTTTCTTCCTTTTTCCCCTGTCGAGTCTTTATTTTCTGTTGAGTCTTGTTTTGTTTTATTTCATTCTGTTGAGTCTTTATTTTTCCCATATATCAAAAATACCAAAAAAATAACAACTCTGTCCGGCTGCCTCGAAAAGTCGAAGAGCTTGCTTCTCTTAGCAGGTTTTGTTGATTCAAGGAAGAAGGGGCCGAAGAAGTACGAGAATTTCTATGTACCCTGACAGAGTGGAAGACACGTCGAGCATAACGACGTTAAAATTTGCGCTTCTTGGGAGGCAACCCATGAGTATTTTAAATTCATGTTTTTACTTTTAGTTTTTATTTTCCTAGCTTAGCTTTTTCTTGCTTTCTTTTGTAGGTGTTTTGTGGCTTAAGGATCGGATCAGTAGGCGAAGAGTGCACTGCTCCAACCAACAACCTAACAAAATTCAGGGGAGGTTTTCTGTTCCCTTTTATTTTGTGCATTTTAACTGCTTAGTCTGAAATGTTGATACATAGAGGACTATGTATAATTTTAGGTTGGGGGTGGAGTTGTATGTTGGATGGATCCCATGTGCAGTTTGTTGAGCAGTGCTAATTTAAAATTTGAAGTGCTTGGGACTCTGTTTATATGTTTTCTGATTATGACGATCTAGGAAGTGTCTTTTTGGAATCTGAGCATTTGCATAATCTAGTTTTTGCATGATGGAGCTTTGCATTTATTAGGTTCATGTCAAAAATTTTAAAATTTTTCCTATTGCTCCCTTGCATCTATCGAGCACTTAACGACCTCACCTTAGACTCCGCAGGCTTAGTTGATTGCATGTAGCATTAATTCTTGTTGTCACCCCGAAAGGCACCCCTAGGTAGCTTGTTGCATGAGAGTTAGTGGTCGATTAATCGAGTAGCTTGCGCTAAGCCTAAATATAAAAAAAAATAGAAAAGCATGTTGGTTAGAAAAATCTCCCGAGGCGTTCCTCCTTTTTAAAGTGCGCACTTAAAAAGTGAACGTTAGTCCTTAAAAATGTGAAGCTGAAGCTTAAGTTTGACATGTTAGGCAACTCGGGATGGGAAAGAAAAAAAAGAAAATAAAAAGTTGGGTTCAAAGAACCTTAACAAAGAGTACAAAGTACTCAAAGAAAAGAGAAAGGAATTAGAAAATTTTAGGTCTCTTAATTTATTACTCTCTCTCGTGTAAGTCAAGTTTAGACTGTTCTTAATCGCTAGAAGTAGGGGGAAAACGGGATGATATGTTGCAGGTGGTTTTTCTAGGCTTACGATGGTTTAGGATAGGTTGGCTAGCACACACACACGTTAGGGAGCAATAGTTAATTTTTGATGTGATCTTGATTAAATGCATGCGCCGATTGCTTTCATGATTATGTCCTGTTTAGATTTGTAAAAAGCATCGAGGTTTGAGTTAGAAGCGTGTATGCATGGTCCCTTAGAGTCAAATTCTTTATTAGCCTTGCTCGAGGACTAGCAAGATTTAGGTTGGGGGTATTTTGATAGCTCCAAATTAGAGCTATTATTTACTCCCTAATTTTAGCTAAAACCATGCTCGATATTGATTAAAATGCCTTTTTGTAGGTAAACTCATGATAGAGAGCTCGAGGAGTCCGAGGACGCGTTTCGGGGCTAAAAGTAACACTTTAGAGCTTCATGGACGCATCGGGAGCCAAGGGGCTTGAAGCAATGAAGAAATGGCAAAATTTGCCATTGAAAGGCAAAAGTTGGCCATCAAACCCGAGAGCAACATTGCATGGGCGGCAGCATCGAGACGCTAGCTCGACGCTGGCCAAGCGTCTCGACGCCGCCCAGACATCATCCGACGCACGCGCGCGCGCCCCCAGCGTCGAGACGCCACCCGAGGGTCTCGACGCCGCCCCGATTGCCACACGCAGACGAAGCGCGCGGCAGCGTCGAGACGCCGCCCGAGGGTCTCGACGCTTGCCCGACATTTTTCCGGATTTTGAAGCGCCCCAGCGTCGAGCGCGCGCGTCTCAACGCTCGCTCAACGCCGACGGCGTCGAGACGCTGCCCTAGCGTCTCGACGCTACCCCGTGCGCGCGCGCTGCCAACTTAGGGCACAGCGTCGAGACGCTGCCCTAGCGTCTCGACGCTCCGACGGCTTTAAAAGCCTTCTTCTCCGTTTTTTGCCGCACTTCTTCTTGGATTTTAGGTTTTCCACCATTGTTAGGCTCGGGTGGGAGCTCAAAACTTGATTATCTTCCATTATACCTTCAATAAAGCTTCAACATTAGCGTTTTTGCTTGATTTGCACAACGGGGAGCTAAGGTAAGTGCTCTAATTTGAGGTTAGGGGTGAATTTTGATGCGATTTATGAGGGTTCGTTCTTAATTCCGTGACTTAGCATGACTGATTGGGCGAATCTATTTCTTCTAAGCATATCACATGAATGTGTTTGAATGATTTAGGCCTAGACACCCTTGATTTCCAGCATGTTTGATTGTTAAAGATTATGATGTCGTGCCTCTCTTAATCGCCAAGTAACACGGATAAGTTGAGCCATAGGTAATGTGGGTTTTCAGTTGATCTTTGGCGGCAATTTATCTTGAACGAAATAGGCAAATCGGAATATTAGCTCAGGCGTCCTAGTTAAACATCCGTCGTAATGCTCCCGTTACTGTCAATTAGTCAATATGGGTGGCATTTGCTCCCTATTAATTCATTGCCACGTTTAATTAGAATCGAACATTCGTCTCTGTTCTTTACTTAATTTAGGATTGATCCCCTTAGATTAATAAAAGAACAGTCCGCTTTGCACTCCACGTTTCTAATTAATTATTTGGGTTACTTGTATTAGTAGTTTCGTGCAAGTAAATTACGTGTTCAATTATGCTCTTGTTAAGTATGTTTGAATCCCAATGAATTGAGTCGCATCAAAGTAAACCCCGACCCTTAAAATTAGGAGCACGTGTTCCGTTTAATTTTCCGTTAGCTAGTCTACATGCTTACTTTAATTTTCCGTTAGCAATCCCCCTTTTATTTATCGTTTTATTTTATTGTTTTAGTTAATTAAAAAGCAAATAGAAATTAATTAGGAGAAAATAATTTAGGTTCCCTGTGGATCGACCCGACTACCACTAGCTGCAAAGCTCAGTTGTAGCGGAATTATAAATGTTATTTTGGCAAGCCTCGACAGCTTGAAATTAGAGTACCCCAAAAGCACCTCTACCACTCTCTAAGAGTCGTCTTGCATAATTAAAGTAGGGCATTAAATCTGGATGCTTCACCTCGTATTGAAGCGACAATTGATTAATTATCAGTTTTGAATCTCCGTAAATCTCAATGTAGGTCACTCCAATTTCTATTGCTATTTGAAGACCCATAATGAGTGCTTGATATTCAACAACATTATTCGAACATACCTCTTCAAATGCGAAGCTATACGGCAGCATGTGTTTTTCAGGGGTAATGAATACTATACCCGCTCCTGCGCCATATCTCCGAGCTGCACCGTCAAAATACATAATCCATGGGTCAACAATTTCAACAAAGAAGATTTCTTCGTCAGGCAGGTCGTCAGATAATTTCCAGTCTGACGGCACCGGATGATCTGCCAAGAAATCAGCCAAGGCTTGCCCCTTCACCGCCTTTTGCGGAACATAAACAATATCATACTGTTGTAGTAAAATTGCCCACTTTGCCAACCGACCTGAGATAATTGGTCTAGACAGAACATACTTGATTGGGTCAGCTTTAGCCACCAGATGCACTGTGAATGCCTGCATATAATGCCTCAACTTGTCGATGGTGAAGAAGAGTGAAAGACACATCTTCTCAATGGGTGAATAATTCAGCTCTGCCCCATTGAGAGTTCTACTTAAGTAGTAGAGGGCACATTCTTTGCCCTTCTCGCTTTCTTGTGCAAGCAATGCCCCAAGCGACCTTTCTTGCGCAGTAACGTAGAGTATCAATGACTTTCCTGCTACGGGTGCGCCCAAAACAGGAGGGTTAAGCAAATATTTCTTTATGTTGTCAAAGGCATTTTGACATGCTTCATCCCACTCAAAGGTCGTGTCTTTCCTCATCAATCTTTGAAATGGTTGGCATCGGCCTGGTAGATTGGAGATGAACCTCCTGATATAAGCAAGTCGTCCTTGGAGACTTCTTAGTTCATGCAAGTTTCGCGGCTCTGGCATTTTTTGAATGGCGTCGATCTTGGACTGATCAATCTCGATCCCTCGATGTTTTACGACGAAACCAAGGAATTTCCCCGAAGTTACACCGAATGCACATTTGAGAGGATTCATCCTCAATTGGTACTTTCTCAAACGATCGAAAACCACCTTTAGATCTTTCAAGTGATCTTGTCGCTTTTTGGACTTGACTACAAGATCGTCGACGTAGCATTCGACATGCTTATGCAGCATATCATCGAAGATCTTTTGCATGGCACGTTGATAAGTTGCGCCGGCGTTCTTTAATCCAAAGGGTATTACCTTGTAACAGTATATCCCTTTCGGAGTCCGGAACGCTGTCATTTCTTCATCTTTAAGGGCCATTCGAATCTGTTTGTATCCTGATGACCCATCCATGAAAGACAAAGCTTCATGCCCTGTGGTAGCATCGACCATTAGTTCGGTGATGGGCAATGGGAAGTCGTCTTGCGGACATGCACTATTCAGATCGCGAAAGTCAACGCATATCCGTAATTGTCCGTTTTTCTTTCTGACGGGGACAATGTTTGCTATCCATGTCGGGTAGTTTACTTCGCGAATGAACCCTGCTTCAATTAGCTTGTTAACCTCATTTTCAATTTGGGGGATGAGCTCTGGCCTGAAACGTCGTTGAGCTTGTTTGACTGGTCGATACCCATGTTCAATAGCGAGATGATGTACTGCGACTTTTGGATCAAGTCCCGGCATCTCTTTATACGACCAAGCAAAGAAATCTTTATACGCAATGAGCAAACTCAAGTACTCGCACTCCTCTTCACCGGAAAGTGATGCGCTTATAAAGGTTGGACGTGGTTCTTCCGCCGTACCCAGATTAATTTCTTTTAGCTCATCAACTGTTGGTTGGCTTCCATCTTCGAGTGGCAGTGGAGCCTCTTCAACATCCTCTTCAGATATCTCGGCCTCCGTTTCTTCCCCGACAGTAATATGGTGACAAGAGGCTTCATCCCCATTCTCTGCACGTTTGCTCGCAGGGTTGGTGATGATGACAATGCGTCGTTTAACCTTTAATGCACCATCTGTATTCACGGTAACAAAAGTTTTTCTTTTCATCCGTGAGGGGACGATACTGCGGATCTCTTCATTGCTTTTTGTTTTGCTAGACTCTTTATTGTTCAAAGTCTCTCGAGGCTCTTCGTGTAGGAGGCGATCGAAAATGGAAGTGGATGAAAGTTTCTTATCTCTCTTTGTGGTCACGCTTAATCTTTGCAACGCTGACGTTCGTGAGAGAGATTTATCAGGCAACGTATTTTCTTTCTCCTCTGTCGGCTTACTCAACCTTTGAAATGTTGCCTTCCGTGAGAGGGGTTTAGCGGACGGTGTGTTTTCCTTCTCATCTGCTGGCTTACTCAACCTTTGAAATGCTGATTGCCGTGAGAGAGGTTCAGTGGACGGCGTGTTTTCTTTTTTATCTGCCGACTTACTCAGTCTTTGAAATGCAGATTGCCGTGAGAGAGGTTCAGTGGACGGCGTGTCTTCTTTCTTATCTGCCGACTTACTCAACCTTTGAAAGACGGAAGATCTGATGGGATTAGGTGTTGAGTGCGAACTGTCTTCTTCCGTCACAGCCGCTTTCAATCGCTGGAAGGCTGAAGCGCGCGTAGCCGGCGGCTTGATGCGCTTAAAGATAGAGATCCTTGGTTTGACAGTTTCCTCTTCTTTTGAGTTGTGTGCCTCTTTGGTCGTTATGTTATTACTGTTGGCCACTTTCTCTTTCCCTTTTCGGGTTATCCAGACTGGTTCAGGCGACTTATATCCAAGCCCCTTTCTTGATGCCGATATAGGATATCCCTCCTTTAGGAGTTTCTTCTGTGTCGAAGAAAGCTCTGACCTGCCCTCGAGGATTTTCAGGCCCTTGAACTCAGTGTGAGTTGTGAAGTCATATCCTGCCTTTGCTAGCAGTTTATATGCCTTGGGATCGTATCCTTCTTTCGTTCGTTTCTCAGGTAGGACCATCCCTTTCTGAGTCTCTTTGGACTTCGTGACCTCTTGCTTCGTTATTTTCGTAAGAGGGGTGACAAAGTTTTCTTTCAGGATCTTAATGTCACCGACTTTCAAACTTTTAGTACATTCTGCGAATGGTGATTCACCTTTCTTACGTCGGGACAAGGGAACGTAGCGCAGAACAGAAGGGTTCGAACTTTTCTCGTCTTTCAAGGCCTTAGCCTTCGTAGGACTGACGGATGTCTTGCTTTCGCAAAACTTGGGAACATTTTCTTCTTTGATTGATTCTTTCCCTGCGCAAGTCTTCTGCTCCCCGCTGATCAAAGGGATTTCTTTTGGCATTATTTCTTCTATGTTGCTGTTATTTATATAAAACTTTGCATCCGCGAAATGAGACTCGGCCTCTGAAAACGGCTTAGTGTCTGCCTCAACCTTTTTGACGCCGTTCTGGTAAAACTTGAAGCACTGATGCAAGGTGGAAGTTATTACCCCATTTCCATGAATCCAAGGGCGACCCAACAATATTTTATAGGTAGTCCTGCAGTCTATGACATGGAATAAGGTATGTGCTTCTAAGTCCCCGATGATGAGCTGTAGGCGAATCATGCCGATCGCTCGTTGTCCTCCCTGATTGAAACCTTGGATTACCAGCTTGCTACTTGATAGCTCTTCCATCAGGATGCCAATCTCCTTCATGACTGATTTCGGCATTATGTTGACGGCCGATCCATCATCAATGAGGATTCGACCGACCTTCTGTTCTCGAATGTACCCTGAGACAAACAAAGGTCTATTGTGAGGTTTTGACCCCAACATCAAATCATCATCGGTGAAGCTTATGGACATGCAATCAGACGCGCATGCATGTGCTGTAGAGGTTGAAGGTTATGAATCATTAGGGTCCTTCAACGTGTTGATGTGAGTAGTTTTGTCCATTTGAGGCAAATCTACTACATTGGGGGAAGGTGTATCATCCAGCTTTATTACCAACTCCGTTGAACTTGGAGTGGCGTTGTCATCCTCGATTGCCACAACGACATGGCACGTAGCAGCTTCAACTATTTCTTCCTGCTTCTTATTAAAGAATCCCTTGGGGAAAAATTCCCGTAGGGTAATAGGCTGCTGGGGTCGAGGGAGGTCTTTGTTTTCCTCCACGACAAGTTTTGGCCTTCTCATACTCTTTCTTCCTTTTCTCTTGCTTTTTCGCCTATACTCTCGGAGTAGGCGGGCTTCTTTCTGGACAGGTCTCTGTCGCCGCATTTTTCGACGAGTTACGACGGTCCATCCTTCATCCTCATCCCCAACGGGTTCGGGCTTCACCCGCGAAGTCTCCTGTAGGATTTCATGTTCGTATCGAACGATTACAGGTTCGCAAGTCCCGAACTGGATCAAACTCTCCTCTTGCTTCTTAGAAGAGACAGGAGATAATTGAACGCCGGAATTCAATGTTACAGCGGCGTGATTTGCTTGAGCTATCTCGTCGAGATCCAGCTCAATCTTCTTTTCACTAGCTAACTTCATGATTAGCTCTTTCAAGACGAAACATTTGCCTACAGGATGACTGACGACCCGGTGGTATTTGCAGTAGTTAGGATCATTTACCTTTCCTAACTCCTCCGGTCGTTTGCACTCTGGCAGTTGGATGAGTTGCGTTTCCAGCAATTGCTCTAACATATCAGGGATGTCAGAGTCTGGAAACGGGTAGATCTTTTCTTGTCTTTCTTTCAACGTAAGGCGACGTCTTTCGCCTTTGTCATTTCTGGCTTCCGTTTTGTTTTCCTTCGCTTTGGAGGAAAACCTTAAAGGGGCCGTGTTGACGACCATGGATTCTTTCACGACATTCTTCGTGATCTTCCCAACGCTCTTCATTTCTGTCTTTGTTTTCTTTACATCGGGGATTAAGAGGTCTTTGTTTCCTCTATTGGCAATACTCAACTCCATATCATGGGCGCGAGTTGCCAACTCCTCGAATGTTTGGGGCTTTATCCCTTGCAGGATGTAGTGAAGTCCCCAATGCATGCCGCAGATGCACATCTCGACAGCAGACACTTCCGTGAGTCAGTCCTTGCAGTCAAGACTCAACGATCTCCAGCGGTTAATGAAGTCGACGACAGGCTCGCCCATTCTTTGGCTTGATGGAGCGCATGTAGCGCAGCGGAAGCGAGACGGATCATTGGCACTCTAATTTCATCAATTTAGCTAAATAAGAAACATGCACAAAGCTTTGAAATAAAAGGAATTAGAACACATACCTCTTGTAGTTCTAAAGACTTCTCTTCCAAAGCTCAAATCTCCTCACGAACCCTTCGAAGCTTCCCTCGAACTCCTCGAGAACCACCTCCGGTAGTCCCGCTATCCTCGGGCCGAGCAACGGAGTGGTGGGACTCCTTTATGAAAGAAAAAGTTTGGAAGAAGAAGATGGGAAGATGAAAGTGATGAGGATTTTGTGAGAAGAAGTCTAACACTTAGCTTTCTAATTTCTCAAGTAACATGAACTCTTCATGCTCATCCAACATTCAAACTCTTTGAAATTTCATCAACTTCAAACCATTTGAACTTCATCCAATTTATAGGCAATTCACATGCAACAAAGTCTTTACTTAGCATGACACCTCAAATTGGATGGATTAGTCTTCAACCAAGTGTTCCAAAATTGATGAGTTTATATGCATGTTGTTGGTGATTCACAATCCACTTCACAACTTGGATAAACCCACTCAACTTGGATAAATCCACTCAACATGGATAATTCCACTTTGACTTATAATCACACTTGTAATATTTTGTCATTTTAAAATTAATTCATAATTAATTTTAATAAGCAAAATAAATTATAATTAATTAAACTTTTTAATTAATTAATATTATTATTTAATTCAATATCAAATATTAATTAAATAATAAGACTAATCTCGGTTTCTTAAACCGAATCATCACACATGAATCCCTATTCATGTTTTACACCGATCCCATATTTAAATCATATTTAAATATGTCCATCATTCTTCCAAAACCGAATTTCAATAAATTCAAATTCTTTTTCTCTCATATTGTTACACGGCTTAATCCGAGCTAGCCAGGAGAACCTAAAGGACCTACAGATCATGAGCTCCAACGATACGAGATTAACCAGTCAAACTCTTTAACCAAGCTAACCAACATTCGTTAACCCCCGGAGACTCCACTAAAGTCCAAGGGTTGCACTCTCCTCACCGTAGATATATTTCTGTCCTCTTGATATAACCATCATCAGTAAATCGATCCTTCACAGGTCGTTCGTAATTATAGCTGGGTCAAAATAACCGTTTTACCCCCGTAATTACATCTTGTTCCTTAAGTCCCACTGATCCTCTAATGAACTATTGGTTTGTGGTCCAACCACCAAACCGATTGGTATGTGATCTCATCACTATACCAAGTCCCTCTCGGGCCAATGAGAGGGTGGGATCCCTAGTTCAAGACCTGGAGTCAGCACTTAAGGGAAGAACCTCTCTACTAATCCCTCAGAGCGGGTAGGAGTGAATTCCATCTCGCAGGACTATGTTCCCAGCTACCTACCCGGTCTTATCCCCAAGATGGTAGGCTTATTGAGTCGGCGATCTCGGGCCACTCTCACCCATACAAGTCAAAGGATAAACCCGAATAAACAGGAGTTCATAGTGTGCTCAGGATTCAGATCGAGTTACCTAGGTCATCATATGAAAAAATCGGTCTTTACAGTAAACGGAGTTATAAAGAAAGAGCGACTTGTTTTGCGGTTCAGTCTTATGCAAACTCATTGCATAGGACGCCCCCACTCACATGTCTCCACATGAACGATTTCGGATCACATCGTTTGTACTATACAAAGTGGTCCGCGTCCAATAGTGTCCCCAGGATAAGGTACCCAGCCTTATCCCTATACTATAGACCGTTCTGGCTATTACTTGAACTTGATCCACAATCATGTCATACATGAAGTTCAAGTATACAACCTATAGCCATGGGTTCTTTGTTTATTGGAGTTAGGTTAAAAGTAAAAACAATTCATTTTATTCAATAACAACTTTACTGAATAAATCTCAATAACAACTTTATTGCAAAATAGAATATACATTCAGTTTACAAACCACGAGTTTTAGGACATAAAACCCAACAAACTCCCACTTGGACTAAAACGTCAGTGGAGTATTACATGCGGGATGAGAAAAACTGGAATATCAAATATTTCCATGGTTTTTCTCCCACTATCCTACTGTACAACTCGTAGTCCTAGACTCACTAGGTGCCCCTCGAACACTTTAGCCGTGAGGGACTTTGTAAACGGATCAGCAATATTGTGCTCTGAGGCGATCTGCATGACGATCACGTCTCCTCGATGCACTATCTCCCTGATGAGATGATATTTCCGCTCTATGTGCTTTCCACGCTTATGGCTTCTTGGTTCTCTCGAATTTGCCACAGCACCAGTATTATCACAATAAAGTGTGATAGGCAAATTCATATTTGGAACAACTTCCAAATCCGTCAAGAACTTTCTAAGCCATACAGCCTCTTTCGCAGCTTCGCAAGCCGCGACATACTCAGCTTCCATGGTGGAGTCAGCAATACAACCTTGCTTTATACTCCTCCATACTATTGCCCCTCCGTTAAGAGTGAACACTGATCCCGATGTGGATTTCCTCGAATCCTTATCGGTTTGAAAATCAGAGTCAGTGTATCCTGTAAGGATCAAATCCTTCGCGCCATACACGAGCACATAGTCTCTCGTTCTCCGAAGATACTTGAGGATGTGTTTAACGGCAGTCCAATGATCATATCCTGGATTGGACTGGTACCTACTGACAAATCCTACTGCATAGCATATGTCGGGTCGTGTACATAACATGGCGTACATCAGACTACCGACTGCTGATGCATAGGGAATTCGTCTCATATCCTCAACTTCTTGAGGTGTCTTAGGACACTCTTCCTTTGACAATTGAATTCCATGCCTGAAAGGTAAAGAACCCTTCTTGGAATTCTGCATCGAATATCGTATCAACACCTTGTCGATATAAGATGCTTGAGACAACGCTAACGTTTTGTTCTTACGATTCCTTACGATTTGAATCCCTAGAACAAACTGAGCCTCTCCCAAATCTTTCATTTGGAATTGGGTCGCTAGCCATTGCTTAACGTCAGTCAGGAACCCTACATCATTCCCAATGAGTAGGATATCATCTACATATAAGACTAAGAAAGCTACAACAGAATTGACTATTTTCTTGTAGACACAAGGTTCGTCAACATTCTGTTCAAAGCCATAGGATTTGATCGCAGTATCAAACCTTATATTCCAGGATCTAGACGCTTGCTTCAACCCATAAATGGATCGATTAAGCTTGCAAACCTTTTGCTCTTGACCCTGAATTATGAACCCCTCTGGTTGAGCCATATAGATACTCTCTTCAAGATTGCCATTAAGAAAGGCTGTCTTGACATCCATTTGCCAAATTTCATAATCATAAAACGTGGCAATGGACAAGAGTATTCTAATCGACTTTAACATGGCAACAGGGGAGAAGGTTTCTTCATAGTCCACCCCTTCCCTCTGGGAATAACCCTTTGCCACAAGTCGAGCCTTAAAGGTTTGCACCTTACCGGCTTGGTCTCATTTCCTCTTGTAGATCCACTTACAACCGATAGGTCTTTCACCATCAGGTTGCTCTACAAGATCCCAGACCGAATTGAAGTACATCGACTCCATTTCGAGGTCCATGGCTTTAAGCCACTGGTCCTTGTCTATGTCATTCATTGCCTGTTTAAAGGTCAATGGATCCTCAACGCCGTCATCAGGTATGACGACCTGGGTTTCCGTTAAACCCATGTAGCGGTCGGGTTGTCTCACATCCCTCCCACTACGTCGAGGTATTCTCAACTCTTGAGAAGGACCAGCCTGATCAACAACTCTTGTTGACCCATCTGTAGCTTTCCTGGAAAGTTCGGTCAAAACAATTTTGCTCGAAGGTTGATGATCTCTCATGTGGTCTTCCTCTAAGAATGTGGTGTTTGTCGATACAAGCACCTTATCTTGTTGAGGATCGTAAAATAGACCACCTTTCGTTTCCTTGGGGTAGCCTACGAATAGGCATAATTTTGAACGATGTTCCAATTTCTTTGGATTGGGCACCAACACATGTGCCGGACACCCCCAAATTCTGAAGTGACGTAAACTACCTTTACGCCCTCTCCATAACTCATAAGGTGTTTCTGAAACACTCTTAGAGGGAACCATGTTCAAAATATATACAGCAGCCTCTACTGCATATCCCCAAAACGAACTAGGCAGTTGAGCATAGCTCATCATAGATCGAACCATGTCTAACAGGGTTCTATTTCTCCTTTCGGACACACCGTTCTGCTGCGGTGTTCCGGGCGCTGAGAGTTGGGATAGTATTCCATGTTCTATCATATAGTCCTGGAATCTTAAATCCATATACTCTCCACCTCGATCTGATCGGAGTATTTTAATCGTTTTACCTAATGTGTTCTCAACCTCTGCCTTATACTCCTTGAACTTTTCAAGAGCTTCGGACTTATGATGCATTAGGTAAAGATAGCCGTACCTAGAACAATCATCAATGAAGCTGATGAAATATTCATACCCTCCCCGTGCTTTAACATTCATCGGACCACAAAGATCTGAATGTACAAGCTCTAGAGTTTCTTTGGACCTATGACCTTTTTCAGAAAAAGATCGTTTGGTCATCTTGCCCTCAAGACAAGACTCACATGGTGGTAAAGAGTTGTCCTCTAACTGATTTAGGAGACCACTCTTAACCAATCTCCCAATCCTATTGAGATTAATGTGGCCTAGTCTCAAGTGCCAAAGATAGGTACTTGGAGAAAGTTTCTGCCTTTTAGTTTGAGTTTGAGCTGTTTTAAACATCTCGGTGTTCAAAATAGCTTTTGCCTCTGTTGGTCTTAACACATACAAGTTGTTTTCAAGTTTCGCAGAACATATATGTACACCTCTTTTGCTAATGAACGCTTCATTAAAATCAAAAGATACTTTATACAAATGTTCAAGTAAACAAGAGATAGATACAAGGTTCCTTTTAAAGCTAGGAACCAACAGTACATTTTCAAGTAAAATGAAACTATCTCTATATAACAACTTGACAGTTCCCACTGCCTTGGCTGAGACAACCTCTCCTGTTCCAACCCTGAGAGTTATCTCACCTTCAGCAAGCAGCTGCCAGGAACTAGTTTCCTGGAAAGAAGAACAAACATGGTTAGTGGCTCCTGAATCCAGTATCCAGGCAGAACTATCATGTTCCACTAAACATGTTTCAACAACGAGTAAATCATATTTACTTAGTTGTTTCTTCTCAGCTTTGCTCGCCATGAGGGTATCATGATAGACCGATGAGGACGGTTGTCCAAACATCATCTGTAATGAATCCATGATCTCCTTAGCGGAGACCATTACCTCATGCTTCTTAGCTAACACATCGGATGTGCTGGCCAAGATGTAGACTCGGGCTTTATCATTAGCCCTAGTCCACCTGTCAAATGCATCTCGAACAGTTCGAGTTGCAGATGAGCTAGGAGGGGGAGGACATTCCTCTGTTAAGACAAACCTAAGATCATCGATAACAAGAATCGTATTCAAGTTCGATTTCCAGGTCGTGTAGTTATCGCCGTTTAGTTTATCAGAAGCTAGTAATTGGATAAACGAGCTAGACATGCTGAAAAGAATGAATTCTATTAGTCAATTGAACTTAACCTATTTTTAACAACCAATCAAGAACTTTAGCAAAAGTAATAATGTACCCAAAAAATCATTATTAATTTGCAACGATACTTCAGTGAGTCAGAGCAACCGCTACCGAGGGGCAGTCAATCACTCCTTCACTGAACCAAGACATTCTTGACTAAATGCTAATACCAGAATAACTCATATTCCTATAGCACCTTAGTTATCACTACTTCGGTCAAGAATCTACTAACAACTTAGTAATCCTTGTAAGTGTGACCCGCCATTTTCAGAACTCAGAGGTCGACCCCAACAGTGCAACCGAATGGAAATGTCAGAGTTGGGAATGGACCTAAGAGACCCTATCCATTTCTGGAGATTGAGTTGTTCCGACTCCCATGAAACGGCCCTCCGAATGGACGGTGCTACTATGGGCAACCAGCAGGCGGAACATGGGAATCTCACGGTTCAACCTAATGGAGGAGACCGCAGGATGTATTGACATACTTCCTTCTCCCACTTACTATAAATACTTTCTCCATTCACCTTGCTCTTGATTTATGCAAACACCATCCGAATGGGGATGCCCTATTGACATCACGAGGCCGAGCATAAATCTCACGGTGTGAACTTTGCGGAGAACGTAGGAGGAGATTGATATATCATATATACCTTCTCAACACCACTACTAAGTATTTTAGAATGGTTTGGGTAAAGTTTTACTTAGGCATTATCCGGCTAAGACAATAAAACCTAAGTCTAGGTAGAACATACTTTTACCTAAGATGTCTAGGTGATAAACGTTTTATAACCTTACACCTCTCACGTGCATGCTCATAAAGCCGGGTTAACTTAACTCAAGTACCGGATCGATCCCCAAGTAGGAGGTGTTCCGTAAACCGTCATCTTAAATACCTCCAACCTTAGTGCAGGATCAAACCGGGTGAGTTCTCTCGTAACCTTAGCTTTACAAGATATCGACCTATTTTAACTATTAAAACGAATCGATACTAAATTCCTAATCGCATTGGAATTCTTTAACCCTTAGTGAGCATGCATTTATCTTTGTTATAGATTTTAAATGTCTATCTCATTTTACAACGCTTTATAAAACAAAGACATTCTATAACATGCTTCCTAAGCTAGAATATAACCATTACATTCAATTTATAACATGCTTCCCAAGCAAGAATATAACAATTATATTCAACTAAGGCAACTATGTTGTATGTTTAATTTCACAATTAATATAACACTTATATTAATTTTACTTTTAAACAAGCAACATCCAATTCATAAATTAATATAACACTTATATTAATTCTCATGAATTAAGCATGCATACTATACAACATAACACTTATATTATACTTTCAATGCATGCAACATGCTTCCTATGGTGGGATTTGAAATCTATATGGCATACTTTATGCACATACAAGATACTTTAATTAAAACATACATTCACAATGCATAATTAATTAAACACACTAAAGTGGACCGATTTTGGCATCACGGACAAGCAAGCAACTAAATTATTACAATAATAATTCATCAACTAAGTTGAGACGCTTCCGAACCCTTCGAACCGCCACGAACCAGCTTGAATTTGCTTGAACCGACCAAAAAAAAACAGCAACTTCAAAACTTCAAAAAAAACTGAACCGGTCCATAACAGCTGTCCCGACTTCAACAGCCCGTAACTGGACCAATACCGACCCGAACTGGACCAAACGAACGCTGAACCGGACCTCCAGAGGGTGAAGAACAAGGAACCGGTCTGACTTTCAGTGAACCGGACCACCCGAGGACCGAACCGGACTGTTTCTTCCACCTTGCGCTGAACCGGTTTTGTGCTGGAATTTTGCAGAAAAAAAAACAGCAAAAAAACAGCATGCTGTTTTTTTCGACACCCGAGCTTCTGTCTTTGAATTGAAAGCCTATATGGACTCTAATGACTCCGAATTTTTTACAGACTCTTCTTCACACATTAAAGCCCATACACGCCCGGGCAATTACAAAACAAAGTACAAATAAAAGCTCAAAAAAAATGCCAAAACCGGAATCACACTTTAGACGCCCAGAAAAATAATTTCTAAAACAAATACCCACCGAGCTTAAATTGATGCAAATTGAGTGACCAAAAAACGCTCTGATACCAATTGATGGAGCGCATGTAGCGCAGCGGAAGCGAGACGGATCATTGGCACTCTAATTTCATCAATTTAGCTAAATAAGAAACATGCACAAAGCTTTGAAATAAAAGGAATTAGAACACATACCTCTTGTAGTTCTAAAGACTTCTCTTCCAAAGCTCAAATCTCCTCACGAACCCTTCGAAGCTTCCCTCGAACTCCTCGAGAACCACCTCCGGTAGTCCCGCTATCCTCGGGCCGAGCAACGGAGTGGTGGGACTCCTTTATGAAAGAAAAAGTTTGGAAGAAGAAGATGGGAAGATGAAAGTGATGAGGATTTTGTGAGAAGAAGTCTAACAATTAGCTTTCTAATTTCTCAAGTAACATGAACTCTTCATGCTCATCCAACATTCAAACTCTTTGAAATTTCATCAACTTCAAACCATTTGAACTTCATCCAATTTATAGGCAATTCACATGCAACAAAGTCTTTACTTAGCATGACACCTCAAATTGGATGGATTAGTCTTCAACCAAGTGTTCCAAAATTGATGAGTTTATATGCATGTTGTTGGTGATTCACAATCCACTTCACAACTTGGATAAACCCACTCAACTTGGATAAATCCACTCAACATGGATAATTCCACTTTGACTTATAATCACACTTGTAATATTTTGTCATTTTAAAATTAATTCATAATTAATTTTAATAAGCAAAATAAATTATAATTAATTAAACTTTTTAATTAATTAATATTATTATTTAATTCAATATCAAATATTAATTAAATAATAAGACTAATCTCGGTTTCTTAAACCGAATCATCACACATGAATCCCTATTCATGTTTTACACCGATCCCATATTTAAATCATATTTAAATATGTCCATCATTCTTCCAAAACCGAATTTCAATAAATTCAAATTCTTTTTCTCTCATATTGTTACACGGCTTAATCCGAGCTAGCCAGGAGAACCTAAAGGACCTACAGATCATGAGCTCCAACGATACGAGATTAACCGGTCAAACTCTTTAACCAAGCTAACCAACATTCGTTAACCCCCGGAGACTCCACTAAAGTCCAAGGGTTGCACTCTCCTCACCGTAGATATATTTCTGTCCTCTTGATATAACCATCATCAGTAAATCGATCCTTCACAGGTCGTTCGTAATTATAGCTGGGTCAAAATAACCGTTTTACCCCCGTAATTACATCTTGTTCCTTAAGTCCCACTGATCCTCTAATGAACTATTGGTTTGTGGTCCAACCACCAAACCGATTGGTATGTGATCTCATCACTATACCAAGTCCCTCTCGGGCCAATGAGAGGGTGGGATCCCTAGTTCAAGACCTGGAGTCAGCACTTAAGGGAAGAACCTCTCTACTAATCCCTCAGAGCGGGTAGGAGTGAATTCCATCTCGCAGGACTATGTTCCCAGCTACCTACCCGGTCTTATCCCCAAGATGGTAGGCTTATTGAGTCGGCGATCTCGGGCCACTCTCACCCATACAAGTCAAAGGATAAGCCCGAATAAACAGGAGTTCATAGCGTGCTCAGGATTCAGATCGAGTTACCTAGGTCATCATATGAAAAAATCGGTCTTTACAGTAAACGGAGTTATAAAGAAAGAGCGACTTGTTTTGCGGTTCAGTCTTATGCAAACTCATTGCATAGGACGCCCCCACTCACATGTCTCCACATGAACGATTTCGGATCACATCGTTTGTACTATACAAAGTGGGCCGCGTCCAATAGTGTCCCCAGGATAAGGTACCCAGCCTTATCCCTATACTATAGACCGTTCTGGCTATTACTTGAACTTGATCCACAATCATGTCATACATGAAGTTCAAGTATACAACCTATAGCCATGGGTTCTTTGTTTATTGGAGTTAGGTTAAAAGTAAAAACAATTCATTTTATTCAATAACAACTTTACTGAATAAATCTCAATAACAACTTTATTGCAAAATAGAATATACATTCAGTTTACAAACCACGAGTTTTAGGACATAAAACCCAACATGGCTAGCATGCGAGAGTGCTGACATGCTGACTGTTCGCCTCGTGCTGTAGAAGCGATTCAGGAAGTCTCTTTCAAACTGCTCCCAACTGTCGATCGTCTCGGGTTCCAAGTCGGTGTACCAGTCAAAGGCGTTTCCTTTCAAGGTTCGGACGAATTGCCTAACCAGCAAGTCTCCGCGAGTTCCAGCATTCTCGCATGTTTCGACGAAGTGGGCAATGTGTTGTTTAGGATTGCCCTTCCCATCGAATTGTTGAAACTTTGGCGGCTGATACCCAATGGGCATTCTCAAATTGTCAATCCTCTTGGAATACGGTTTGGTATATAAGAGGGTGCTTTGGGCTGGTCCACCGTACTGGACTCGGATGGTGTTGGTAATCATGTCCTGCAGTTGTTGGACAGATAAGGAAGCGACTGACGTCGAGTGTTGCGCTTGGTCTTCCTGGATGACCATTTTTTCTTTGTCATTCTTACTGGCCGCAGGAGTTAGGCTTGACTCCGCGACCTCACGGCTCTGCATCTGACTCCTCAGTTGGGCAATCTCGAAGTCTTTGTCCTCGACTGCTTTCATCAGGAAGCTGATTTTCTTTTCCATTTCAGCCATCGCTTCATCGTTAGTACGCGCATCCGCCATCATTACAGATACGTTGGAGTCAGACACCTTCTCCGGCTGATCAGAGGAGGGAACAACCTCATCGAACAAAGGATTGTCCTTGATGATTATCCCAACCCGCTCGGACTCCGTCAGTCGTTTGTATATTTTGCGCACGATGGCAGGAGTGTGTTCGCCCGTCTGCGAGACTTCTTTGATGACGCGGCTGCAGGTGGTAGGTCCCCTGTAAGGGCTGTTGGAACTGACAGCCTGGACCGTTGTCTTCTTTGATGCCATTGTTAATTTTTGTTGAGAGAGAGAGATGAAAGGTAGAGAGGTCCCACTGGGCGTGCCAATCTGTTCACACGAGAATTCGAACGACGAATGGAAATTCGAACACGTGTAAATGAATTTGAATTTGTATTTATCTTTGTATGTATCAGTGCGTAGTGGATTACAATCTCTAATGTTTGATCCTCTGATTCTTTCTCTCTCAAATGTAAATGTCTCTCGAGGGCTTCGCAGCTTGTTCTCGATGTTGGATTTGTTTCGAGGGCTTTGCAACTTGTTCTCGATGTTGAATTTGGATCGAGGGCTTCGCAGCTTGTTCTCGATGTTGAATTTGGATCAAGGGCTTCGCAGCTTGTTCTCGATGTTGAATTTGGATCGAAGGCTTCGCAGCTTGTTCTCGATGTTGAATTTGGATCGAAGGCTTCGCAGCTTGTCCTCGATGTTGAATTTGGATCGAAGGCTTCGCAGCTTGTTCTCGATGTTGAATTTGGATCGAGGGCTTCGCAGTTTGTTCTCGATGTTGAATTTGGATCGAGGGCTTCGCAGCTTGTTGTCGATGTTGAATTTGGATCGAGGGCTTCGCAGCTTGTTCTCGATGTTGAAGGGTTGTTCGGTCTTCCAAGGTTTCAGGGAGTCTTCGTTGCTTGAGAATTCTCTCTGAGCTCTTAGGAGTAGAAATTTTCTGAACCTTGCAAATGAAAATGAGCTCTCTATTTATAGAGCTCTCATGGGCCTGGTGGGCTTGGGCCTGGATCCAATGGGCTTGGGCTTTGGGCCCAATGTGCTTGAGTTTAAACCCAATGGGCTTTTGAATCTTGGGCCCAATGAGTTTGATCTTTGGGCCAAATTGTCTTTTGCATATCTCTCTGGCCCGATTCGATTTCGAGCCCAATTGCAGTTTGACCGAATTTGCTCGGTCAAGTCTATCTGATCCCCGGTCGTGATGGAGACACGTGGCGACCGCTGATTGGCCGAAATTTCTCGGTCAACAGGGCCGTTTAGTAACGCATTCAATTTCTATTTTTGGTTTTTTATTTTTATTTTTTAAAAAACATGTCTCTTTGGTAACTAATTCAGTTTTTTGTTTTTCAAATTTTGAAAACGTTTTTACATTTTTTAACAAATTTATAAAAACGAAAAAAAAAAAAAAAAATTGATTTCAGTTTTTTTAGTTGGTTAGATATAATTTCAAATCAAATATTTTATTTATTAAAATTGGAATCAAATTGTCATTAATATATATATTTTTTCAGAAATTATCATTAATATTATTAGTATATTCTAAAAAAAGAATATTATTAGTTTTTTTTTTATATAAAAATATTATTAATCTTTTTTTTATATAAAAATATTATTAATATAATATAGGGAAATTGTAACCGATGTCAATTTAGAATAACACAATTAAAAATATAACATGTTTTTAAAAAATTTGCGGATATGGCAATTTCTATCGCTGATATCTTGTGGCTGATAGAAGTCTATCGCTGATCACCTCAACTTTTTATAGATTTTTGTCAGTGATAATAGTCTATCGCTGATAGAAGTTTATCAGTGATATGATAAAGTCTATCACTGATAGAAACATATTTTTTTGCCATAATTGCAAAACATTTTAAAGTTTGTTAAATTTGCAATTACTTTGGACCTGATTGCTATTTGTCCAACCAGCCCTATAATATATTATAATTTTATTAAAAAAAAATTATAATATATTATACTTTAATATTAATATTATTGTGATGTTACACCAATGTACCTAACCACTCTACTCAATTAACATATTTTATTTTCGTGACTTTAGGAATGACAAGCGTCAACTAAAGAATGTCTAATATATTAAACTATCGACACATCAAATTCTTTTTATTTTAAAGAAAATCATTTTTTACCCTTAAATTTCAATTTCATCAAATAATTGTATCTTAATTAAATTTTGATAAATCTTGCCATTTTTACATTATAATAAATTAACATTACTTTAGAAAATTTAATTTTTATTTTATAAAAAAATTACAAACGTATAGTAAAGTTTGAACTTTTGTTGTTTTGAAAAACTAGAAACCAAAAACAGTTATCAAATAAATTTGGTTTTTTATTTTTTAAAAACTGAAAACAAAAAACAGTTATCAAACGACATATATGATTTTTATTTTTAAAAAACAATAAACAAAAAATAGAAACCAGAAAAACCAAAAACTAAAAACAAAAAACTGAATGCGTTATCAAACGGGGCTTACAAATTATTTTTCTATTTTTCTTTAAAATTCGGCTTGGATTTTGAAAACACTTATAAAATGTGTGAATTTTGAAAACACTTATAAAATAATGTAGATAACAAAACAAAAAAACTCATAGAGTGTAGAAGTAATGTATATGTTTAATTTTCAAAAATTAAAAACTAAATATATGAAACACGACCTAAATTATTGTTTTGTTGAAATATTAAGACTCGTTAACATGCCACTTGGAAAAAATGATTTTTATTTTTGTTATGAACGGTTGAATTTTGTTTGGTGGGAGTTAAAACTTTCATGTATCAGATAGCATTTAAGGGTGTGTAAATATGTTAATAAAATAATATTTTAAAATAACATTTTAATGATACATGTTATCAAATTAAAAAAAAAAAATTAATAAATTAATGGAAGGACTTAATTAAGAATTTTAAACATCGTGAAAAAAATTCATATATATATATTTATAGTTAGTGGGATTTAAATATAATTAAAGTTTTATTCTTTAATTTATTTATTTATTTATTTTTATTTTTATTTCTTTTTTACAAAAATGTTTGGGTGAGAATCAGACCTAGGACCTCGTAGTCACTAATCCATACAAATACAAGTTATCCTCTTGTTGGCAGAACCATACAGTTAATAAGTGGGAATAATATTTAAGAAATAAATTAAAGTGTTTATACTATATGGATAAAGTTAAGGGCCCGTTTGATAACGTTCCCGTTTCTTGTTCCCTGTTTCCTGTTTCTTGTTCCCTGTTTCTTGATCCTTGTTTTTTGAGAACTAGAAATAGGAACATGTTTGATAACTACTCTTGTTTCCTGTTTCTTGAAAAAAAGAAACAGAAACAGAAACTTGTTTGATAACATTTCTTGTTTCTTGTTTCTTGAAAAAAAAATAAACAAAATAGATTGATAAATTTTTTTTTGTTAATTTTTTGTTAATTTTTTTTTTTTTTTTATTATTTTTTTTTTTTTTTATGTTTTTATGTTTTTTCTTTTTTATAGTTTAAATATAATTTAGTATACATAATATAAAAAAATATAACATGCATTAAAATATATATATATATACAAAAAAAAAACTATCCAAAATTTACATAATCGAATACAAATAAATCTCGATGCAAAATTAAAAACAACCATAAAATTGTATTTATACTTCAAATGTTACCCAAATTTGATTTGGTATATGTTTTTGTGTGTTAACCGGGTAAGGAGACATTTTAACGTAGATATTTACATTACTATTAATATATGAGTTACTTCAAATGTTCACATTACTATTAATATATTTAATATATAAATTAATAAATAAACATTTTATGGAAATGTTGATAAAAAAAAAAAAATATCCATAAAATGTGATAGATATTTATGAAAAAAATATATATACTTAAATTAGTAATAAATAAACATTTTAACTTAGCTAGATAGGATAAAATACTTATTATTAATATTAGTTTCACATTACTATTAATATATTCTCAAACAAAACAAAAATAAAAAGTGACAAAATTCAAAATTAAAATAATATATAAAAAAATACTGAAAAATTAAGAGAAAGAAAAGAAAAAAAATAAAAAATGACACTTCTAGGATTTGAACTCAGGACCTTGAATGTAAAAGGTTTAAGTAAGCACATCTCTTGCCAACAAACCAACCACACTATTTTAACTTAAAAAGGAACTGAAATATATAAATGGGAACAAAACAGAAGAAACAATTTTTTGGTGTTTCTCAATTTTTGCCATTTTTTTAGAAATGTTTCTCAAAATTTAGAAACAAGAAACGGGAATAGTTATCAAACAAGTCTGTTTCTTAAAAAATGAGAAACAGAAACAGGAAACAGGAAACGGGAACGTTACCAAACGGGCCCTAAATGTCTTACTATTGATATGCCCCGCCATGTAACCGTTACAAATTATTTGATTCAAATTGTTCATGTGGAGACATATGAGTAGAACTATCATATATAATGAATTTGTGTAAGATTGGACACATAATATGATGGAGCGACATGCGCAGCGGAAGGCGATTTCGGACCGATGATACTCTAATTTCATCAATTTAACAAATAGAAAACATGCTCAAAGCGACGAAAATAAGAAATTAGAAATACATACCCTTGTAGCTCCAATTTCTTCAAGTCCGCCGGCCGATCCTCGTCACGAACTCTTCCAGCCTCTTCTCACGAACGCTGCGAGGACCACCCCAGGTAGTTCCGCTATCCTCGGCGCCGCCCAACGGAGTTGTGGGACTCCGAATAGAAGAGAAAAGAAAAAAAAAAAAAAAGGAAGAAGAAGAAGACCTGAGGCAGAGAGCAAAAAATGAAAAAAAACTCAATCCCAAATAAATTGAATTCTTTCATTTACGTATACCCCTTTCTAACTTCTTTCTTTTCTTTTCTTTTTTTTTTTTTTTTTTTTTTTTTTTTATTTATTTATTAATAGCCAAAGGACACTTGCATCACATGCAAGTGTCCAGCCCCATATATATATATATATATATATATATATATATATATATATATTTAATATTTATTTTTAAAAATAAATAAATAAATATAATATATATAATTTTTAGTAATTAAACTTTTTAATTAATAAATATATATATTTTAATTAATTAAACTTTTTAATTAATTAAAATTATTTAATTCAATATCAAATATTAATTAAATAATATGACTAAACTCGGTTTTTCGAAAACCGACTTTTTACAGATGAATCCTATTCATGTTTTTGACCATTCCCATATTTAAATCATATTTAAATATGTTCATCCTTCTTCCAAAAATCGAATTTGAACAATTCAAATTCTTTTCATTTTTCTTTTATTTTCTCTTATATTGTTGCACGACGTTATCCGAGCTAGCCAGGAGAACCTAAAGGACCTACAGATCATGAGCTCCAACGATACGAGATTATTCAGTCAAAACTCTTTTAACCCGAATCAATCAACTTTCGTTAACCCCCGGAGACTCCACTATAGTCCGAGGGCTGCACTCCCCTCACTGTAGATATATTGTGTCCTCTTGATATAACCATCATGGGCAAGTCGACCCTTCACAGGTTGTTCGTAACCACAGCTGGGTCATTTAAACCGTTTAACCCCTGCGTTACGTCTTTGTTCTTTAAGTACCATTGACACCTCTAATGAACAATTGATCAGTGGTCCAACCAACAGATCAGGAACCCTCGCTTGCCAAGGAGAGGGTGGGCGCCCATTGTTCAAGCCCTGGAGTCAGCTATTAAGGGAACAACCTATCTACTAACCCTGAAAATCGGGTTAAGAGTGAACTCCATCTTACTACACTATGTCCCCAGCTACCTATTGGACTTTATCCCTGAGATGGTAGGCTTATTGAGCGAACATCCTGCCACTCTCATCCATACAAATCTAAGGATACTGACTAATAAGCAGGAGTTCATAGTAAGCTCAGGATTGAGATCGAGTTACCTAGGCCATCAGGTGAAATAGTCGGTCTCTTCAGTAAACGGTGTTATAAAGAGAGAGCGACTTTTCGTGGTCCAGTCTTACGCAAACTCATCGCGTAGGACGCCCCCGCTCGCACATCTCGATGTGAAACGACTCGGATCACATCGTTTTGTACAATACAAAACGGGCCGCATCCAATAGTGTTACCAGGATAAGGTACCCAACCTTATCCATATACTATAGACCGTTTTGACTGTCTACTTGAGCTTGACCCACATTCATGTCATACATGAAACTCAAGTATCCATGATCGTCAAGGGTGTTGGTCATTGGTATAGATTAATGCAAACACGTTTCACTTTATTCCAGCAAACACCTTTACTGAATAAAACTTAATAACTCATTATTACTAAATAGATAATTTACAAACATAACTGTTTACAAACCACGAGTTTTAGGACATTAAACCCAACAAACTCCCACTTGGACTTAAACGTCCATGGTGTACATGTTGGCGAGGAGAACTATAATATCATATATCTATAGTCTTCTCCCACTATCCTATTTAGCAACCCGGAGCCCTAAACTCTTTAGGTATCTCTCAAACACTTTAGCCGTGAGAGACTTAGTAAACATATCAGCATGAAGTACTATGAGACTTTCCATGTGACCATCACATCTCCTCATTCGCACTACTTAAGAGCTCAAAAACCACTTTTTTGATGTTGCTATACAAGCTGCAACATATTTTTAGCTTTTATAGAGGAATCAACAATACAACTCTTGTATTCCATTCCTTTATACTATGACAAATTATTAACCGATATAACTGACAGCTCCCACTGAATAAAACATATTGGGTCATCTATCTCATAAGAGATAGATCTTAACCCAAGATGTGTTAATGCGTAGGGACAGCACCTCATAACATCGATTATTAACAACTCTTGTCAATATCAGATGTTGGGAGACTACACTAGCGATTTGTTCTTACGACTCAGATTAATCTGAATCCTTAGAATAAACTAAGCCTCTCCCAGATCACATATCTGGAAATGGGTCGCTAGTTTATGCTTAAGTGCCAGAAACTACATCCTATAACATTCTCAATGAATAGGACATTAATTACCGAAACATATTATGAAAGCTATAGTATTGATAAAACACTTGCCCAGCAAAGTTTATCAATAACATGTTTAAGCCATAAGATTTGATTTGAACATCAAACCTTAATCATTCAAAATTAAGTTGCTAGTTCCAATCCATAAGAGAATTGAATAAGCTAACAAAACGATTTTGTTCTTAATCTTGTATATGACTCTTAGAGAGATTATGACTTATAGACACTCTAATCAAGATAGCTAGTCTTGATTTCTATTTATCTTATCCTATCTAGTATAAAACAAAAAATAGATGAGAGTAGTCTAACAACTTACGTCTGGTAACAAGTAAACAAGTTGATACACAATCAACCTCTTCACTTTGGGACAGTCCCATTACCAGAAAGTCAAGCCTTAAAGGTTTTCACCTTAGAGGCTCGGTCATTTAACCTCTTGAAGATCTACAGCTTCGAACCATTGGTCCTTGTCTAAATAATCCATTGTCTAATTAAAGACAACGAATCCTCAAGTCATCATCTGGTATGATAACTCGAGTTTTATAGACAAACCAATGAGTTAGGGTTTTCTCAACTATTGAGAATAACCAACTCTACTATCAACAACCCTTGTTGATTTAGATATAGCTTTCCTCTTAATACGCCTAGTCTTAACATCCATGTTGTTTTCTGAATTAATAGAACATGCAAGTATACATCTTTTGTAAAATGAACCGTTCATTTATTTACACCAAAAGATACTTATATACATATGTTCAAAAATACAGAAATATGTACAACTTAATTACACATATCACATATGTGATTTAGGTTCATACAAAACATCATCAAAAACACAAAACTCCCACTGTGCAGCTGAATAGACGTCTTCTCAAGTCATCCAGCACAGAGAAACCGACAATCAGGAACTAGTTTCCTGAAAGAAAAACAAACATGATTAGTGGTTCCTGAAAAACATTCAGGTATGACATTCATAAATCCACTATACATGTTTAGACAAATAAATCTCATTTACCTTGTCGTTCTTTCTCGGCATGTTTCTCTGCAAGGTATTTCGGGCAGTTGCGCTTCCAATGCCCTTCTTTGTTACAATGGAAACACTTCCCTTTGTCCGAAGACTTTACCTTGGCCACAAGCATAGGAGCTTTGCCTTTTCTCCTGTTACTCTTCTTCTTACGAATAGTCCTACTACTCGTAGCAGTTGCTTCAGACTTACTCCCATACCCAGCCCCCTTCAGGAACTTCTTCGAAGTGACTACATTAGCCTCCTTCTCTTTTCCTTTAGAGGCATGAAGGGTCTGGTAAGTCTGCAACTCGTGCAGAAGAGTGGTCAAGTTGAATTATATCTTATTCATGACCATATTTGATATGAAATTCAGGAAACTCTGCGGGAGAGATTCCAAGATAAAACTTACTTGACTCTTCTCGTCAATCGCAGCTCCGTTGACTTCTGCCGTCATGAAGTGGACCATCATGTTAAGGACATGTTCCCTAACAGAGGTTCCTTCCTTCATTCTAGCATTATAAACGAATTTGAGGGCTTCATGGCGAAAAGACGAGGACGGTTGTCCAAACATCTCTTGCAATGAAGACATGATTTCTTTAGCAGAAACCATAACCTCATGCCTCTTGGCCAAGACATCCTGCATGCTTGCCAAGATATAGACTCGAGCTTTATCATTAGCCCTAATCCAGCGATCGTACGCCTCACGAACAGTTCGTGAAGCGTTTGAGCCAGGAGTTGGAGGACAGTCCTCCGTCAAGACAAATCTCAGGTCATCCAACACAAGAATCGTATTCAAGTTGGATTTCCAAGTTCCGTAATTCTCTCCGGTAAGTTTGTCGTTAGCTAATAATTGTACAAAAGAGCTCGCCATGCTGAAAAAGAATGTAAACCTATTAGTGAAACGGTTTTAACCTATTTAAACCAATTAAGAGATTTAGCAGTAAATAAAGTACCCAAACTCTTTATTTACAAGCAACGATATTTTAGTGAGTTAGAATGATCGCTACCTAAGGGTAAACGGGCACTCCTCCACTAAACCAAGACATTCTTGACTAAATGCTAGCTCCAGAATAACTCATATTCCACTAGCATCTTAGTTATCGTTTTCGGTCAAGATTTACTAACTTCTTAGGAAATCTCGTAAGTGTGACCCTCCATTTTTAGAACGCACAGGAAGACCCCAACAGTGCAACCTAAGGGAATGTCAGAGTTGGGAATGACCCTAAGTTTCTTTATCCATAAATGGTGACTGGCTTGTTCAACTCTCCATGAAACGGCCCTCCTAAGGGATTGGTGCCGCCAAGGGCACCTTGCAGGCGGAACATGGGAATCTCACGGTTCAATCCAATGGAGGAGACCGTAGCAAGTACTGATGTACTTCCTTCTCCCACTTACTATAGACACTTACTCCAATCACCTTGCTATTGAAAGTTGCAAATGCCATCCTAAGGGGGTTGCCACATTAGCAACACGAGGCCGAGCAAAATTCTCACGTTGTGAACTATAGGGAGTGCGTAGCAGGAGAGGGATATATCATATATTCCTTCTCAACACTTCTACTAAGCATCGTGGACGGTGTTTAGGGTAAATACTCAGGTTTTATCTGGCTAAGTAAATAAAACCTTAAGTCTAGGCAAACTATTTACCTGAGATGTCTAGGTTATTAACAAAATTAATTAACCTCACACCTCTCTCGCACGCTCATAAAGCCTGGTTAACTTTACTCAAGTACTGGATCGTCCCCAGGTAGGAGGTGTTCCATAAACCGTCAGCTTAAATACCTCCAACCTCGAACATGATTTCACCGGGTGAGTTTCTCATAACCTTAGCATTTACGAGATAACGACCTATTCATCTAATGAACCCGATCGTCTCATTAACCCTAAATGAACATGCTTTTCTTTGTTATAGATTTTAAAAGTCTAGGTCATTTTTACAACGCTTGCAAAAGCAGACTTTCTATAACAACCATCTATATGCTTCTCAAACATACATTCGCTAAGGCATGACAAGTTGAATATTTAACTTCATAATCAATATAACACTTATATCGATTATGCTCTTTAAACATACAACTCCTAATTCATAAATTAATATAACACTTATATCAATTTTTAATGAATTAAGCATGCATCCTATACATTATAACAATTATAACATACAATATGCATAAAACTAATGTTGGATGTTTTAATTTCATAATTAATATAACATTTATATTAATTATTCTATTAAGTAAACAACATCAAATTCATGAATTAATATAACTCTTATATTAATACTCATGAATTAAACATGCATATACATTACAACACTTATAATATACAATAAGCATAAAACTATAATATACAATAAGCATAAAACTAGGATAACCAATGTTGTACGTTTAATTTCATAATTAATATAACGCTTATATCAATTTCTCTATTAAACTAACAACATTCAATTCATGAATTAATATAACTTTTATATTAATTCTTATGAATTCCTAAATATGCATACTATATATTATAACACTTATAACATATTTACTATGCATGGAGCATGATTCCTACAGTGGGATTTTAAATCTATATGGCATACTATATGCACATACAAACATGGATTTTAATTAAAACATACATTCACAATGAATAATTAATTAAACACACTAAAGTGGATCGATTTTGGCATTTAACAAGCAATAACTATTTTATTACAAGCTTGATCAACAAGCTAAATCTTGAGCGGACTTCGAACTCTTCGCACCGCCTTGGACCAGCTTGCTTCCCCGAACGCTTCGGCCAATTTCTCTTCGAATTTCTCCTCGTAAAGCCTAGAACGAGTTTGAACTTATACCGAACATTTCGGCGAGTTCCAAACTCAAACTTCTTTCACAAAGAAACCTATATGGACTCTAATGACTCTAAAAATACAGACGCTTCAGCACACATTAAAGCCCATACATTCTCGGGCAATTACAAATAATGAAATTCAAATAGAAACTATGCCAAAATCGATTTTCACTTTAGACATCTATTCAGAAACAATTTCTAAATTAAAATACCCACCAACTTAAATTGATGCAAAGTGAGTTAATCACAAAATCGCTCTGATACCAATTGATGGAGCGACATGCGCAGCGGAAGGCGATTTCGGACCGATGATACTCTAATTTCATCAATTTAACAAATAGAAAACATGCTCAAAGCGACGGAAATAAGAAATTAGAAATACATACCCTTGTAGCTCCAATTTCTTCAAGTCCGCCGGCCGATCCTCGTAACGAACTCTTCCAGCCTCTTCTCACGAACGCTGCGAGGACCACCCCAGGTAGTCCCGCTATCCTCGGCGCCGCGCAACGGAGTTGTGGGACTCCGAAGAGAAGAGAAAAGAAAAGAAAAAAAAAGGAAGAAGAAGAAGACCTGAGGCAGAGAGAAAAAATGAAAAAAAACTCAATCCCAAATAAATTGAATTCTTTCATTTACGTATACCCCTTTCTAACTTTATTTTTTATTTTTTTTTTTATTTTTTATTAATAGCCAAAGGACACTTGCATCACATGCAAGTGTCCAGCCATATATATATATATATATATTTAATATTTATTTTAAAAATAAATAAATAAATAAATAAATATAATATATATAATTTTTATTAATTAAACTTTTTAATTAATAAATATATATAATTTTTATTAATTAAACTTTTTAATTAATAAATATATATATTTTAATTAATTAAACTTTTTAATTAATTAAAATTATTTAATTCAATATCAAATATTAATTAAATAATATGACTAAACTCGGTTTTTCGAAAACTGACTTTTTACACATGAATCCTATTCATGTTTTTGACCATTCCCATATTTAAATCATATTTAAATATGTCCATCCTTCTTCCAAAAACCGAATTTGAACAATTCAAATTCTTTTCATTTTTCTTTTATTTTCTCTTATATTGTTGCACGACGTTATCCGAGCTAGCCAGGAGAACCTAAAGGACCTACAGATCATGAGCTCCAACGATACGAGATTATTCAGTCAAAACTCTTTTAACCCGAATCAATCAAGTTTCGTTAACCCCCGGAGACTCCACTATAGTCCGAGGGCTGCACTCCCCTCACTGTAGATATATTGTGTCCTCTTGATATAACCATCATGGGCAAGTCGACCCTTCACAGGTTGTTCGTAACCACAACTGGGTCATTTAAACCGTTTAACCCCTGCGTTACGTCTTTGTTCCTTAAGTACCACTGACACCTCTAATGAACAATTGATCAGTGGTCCAACCAACAGATCAGGAACCCTCGCTTGCCAAGGAGAGGGTGGGCGCCCATTGTTCAAGCCCTGGAGTCAGCTATTAAAGGAACAACCTATCTACTAACCCTGAAAATCGGGTTAAGAGTGAACTCCATCTTACTACACTATGTCCCCAGCTACCTATTGGACTTTATCCCTGAGATGGTAGGCTTATTGAGCGGACATCCTGCCACTCTCACCCATACAAATCTAAGGATACTGTCTAATAAGCAGGAGTTCATAGTAAGCTCAGGATTGAGATCGAGTTACCTAGGCCATCAGGTGAAATAGTCGGTCTCTTCAGTAAACGGTGTTATAAAGAGAGAGCGACTTTTCGTGGTCCAGTCTTACGCAAACTCATCGCGTAGGACGCCCCCGCTCGCACATCTCGATGTGAAACGACTCGGATCACATCGTTTTGTACAATACAAAACGGGCCGCATCCAATAGTGTTACCAGGATAAGGTACCCAGCCTTATCCATATACTATAGACCGTTTTGACTGTCTACTTGAGCTTGACCCACATTCATGTCATACATGAAACTCAAGTATCCATGATCGTCAAGGGTGTTGGTCATTGGTATAGATTAATGCAAACACGTTTCACTTTATTCCAGCAAACACCTTTACTGAACAAAACTTAATAACTCATTATTACTAAATAGATAATTTACAAACATAACTGTTTACAAACCACGAGTTTTAGGACATTAAACCCAACATAATATTTTATTTATCTTTATAAATTTGTAAATTGAAAAGATAAATATTTTACTTGATGATCATATGCAACTTTATCTTAATCCGAATTAATTATGAATTTATTTATGTGAAGGCATGATGTGTCTTTTAATTTACATGAGTGAGAATGACTTTTATAGTCGGTTCAATAAGCCTATCATTTTGGGAATTAACCAAATAGGAAGCTGGAAACATAAGTTTAACGACATGGAATTCAATGATTCTCATATAGGAAAAGTAGATAGTAGTTCTCCGGATTGATTTCGGGACTTGAACAATTGAGCCTCATTCTAGGACATGAAATTCAATGATTCTCATATAGGAAAAATAGATAAGTAGTTCTCCAAGTATTGATTTCTGGACTTGAACAATTGGATCTCACCCTCTCACTGGCTAGAGAGAAACATAACTTATGATTGGATCATATTCAAATTGTTTATTAGATGATTAGTGATACGTAAGGTATAAGATGTAATTACAAGGGTATAAAAAGAACTTTCTGTTGGGTTTTATGTCCTAAAACTCGTGGTTTGTAAACTGAATGTATATTCTATTTTGCAATAAAGTTGTTATTGAGATTTATTCAGTAAAGTTGTTATTCAATAATATGAATTGTCTTTACTTTTAACCTAACTCCAATAAACTAAGAACACATGGCTATAGGATGTATACTTGAACTTCATGTGGTGACATGATTGTGGATCAAGTTCGAGTGATAGCCAGAATAGTCTATAGTATAGGGATAAGGTTGGGTACCTTATCATGGGGACACTATTGGACGCGACTCACTTTGTATAGTACAAACGATGTGATCCGAAATCGTTCATGTGGAGACATGCGAGTGGGGGCGTCCTATGCAATGAGTTTACATAAGACTAAACCGCGAAATAAAGTCACTCTTTCTTTACAACTCCGTTTACTGTAAAGACCGACTTTTTCATATGATGACCTAGGTAACTCGATCTGAATCTTGAGTACGCTATGAACTCCTGTTTATTCGGGATTATCCTTTTACTTGTATGGGTGAGAGTGGCCCGAGATCGCCGACTCAATAAGCCTACCATCTTGGGGATAAGACCGGGTAGGTAGCTGGGAACATAGTCCTGCGAGATGGAATTCACTCCTACCCACCTTGAGGGATTAGTAGAGAGGTTGTTCCCTTAAGTGCTGACTCCGGGTCTTGAACTAGGGATCCCACCCTCTCATTGGCCCGAGAGGGATTTGGTATAGTGATGAGGTCACATACCAATCAGTTTAGTGGTTGGACCACAAACCAATAGTTCATTAGAGGATCAGTGGGACTTAAGGAACATGATGTAATTACGAGGCTAAAACGGTTATTTTGACCCAACTGTAATTACGAACGACCTGTGAAGGATCGACTTACTGATGATGGTCATATCAAGAGGACTAAAATATATCTACGGTGAGGAGAGTGCAACCCTTGGACTTTAGTGGAGTCTCCGGGGTTAACGAATGTTGGTTAACTTAGCTAAAGAGTTTGGTCGGTTAATCTCGTATCGCTGGAGCTCATGATCTGTAGGTCCTTTAGGTTCTCTTGGCTAGCTCGGATTAAGCCGTGTAACAATATGAGAGAAAAAGAATTTGAATTTATTCAAATTAATTTTTGGAAGAATGATGAACATATTTAAATATGATTTAAATATGAGATTGGTCTAAAACATGAATAGGGATTTATGTGTGATAATTCGGTTTAAGAAACCGAGATTAG
Source organism: Herpetospermum pedunculosum (assembly GCA_028017165.1). Taxonomy (NCBI): domain Eukaryota; kingdom Viridiplantae; phylum Streptophyta; class Magnoliopsida; order Cucurbitales; family Cucurbitaceae; genus Herpetospermum; species Herpetospermum pedunculosum. Next base: position 29,394,809 of record CM051527.1, on the reverse strand, counting down.
TCTTATTATTTAATTAATATTTGATATTGAATTAAATAATAATATTAATTAATTAAAAAGTTTAATTAATTAGAATTTATTTTATTTATTAAAATTAATTATGAATTAATTTTAAAATGACAAAATATTACAAGTGAGATTATCCAAGTTGAGTGGATTTATCCAAGTTGTGAAGTGGATTGTGAATCACCAACAACATGCATAAACTCATCAATTGTTGAACAGTTCTGTGAAGACTAATCCATCCAATTTGAGGTGTCATGCTAAGCAAAAAGTTTGTTGCATGTGAATTGCCTATAAATTGGATGAAGTTCAAATGGTTTGAGGTTGTTGAATTTTCAAAGAGTTTGAATATTTGGATGAGCATGAAGAGTTCATGTTACTTGAGAAATTAGAAAGCTAAGTGGTAGATATTTCTCACAAAATTCTCTCCACTTTCATCTTCCCATCTTCTTCTTCTAAACTTTTTCTTTCATAAAGGAGTCCCACCACTCCGTTGCTCGATCCGAGGATAGCGGGACTACCGGAGGTGGTTCTCGGAGAGTTCGAGAGAAGCTTTGAAGGGTTCGTGAAGAGATTCGAGCATCAGAATAGAAGTCCTTAGAACTACAAGAGGTATGTGTTCTAATTCTTTTTATTTCAAAACTTTGAGCATGTTTCTTATTTAGCTAAATTGATGAAATTAGAGTGCCAATGATCCTTGTAGAGTGTTGTTCTAGGTCAATAGTGGAGTGACCTTGAATTAATGAGTTTAATTAATTATTTTTGTATATTTATTGTTTGTAAATATATTTAATTTATGCGGGAATTGAACCTTTGATCTCTTAGTTAAGGGCACAATCTGATGTCATTTGAGCTATACTCGATTTACCATTATTTTTATATATCGAACTTATAATCTATAGTTTTCATAATGTATCATTGGTAAGTTATATGAAAAAGTTGGATATATATTAAATGTAGAAATACATATATATATATAGGGCTGGTTGCACAAATAGCAATCAGGCCCAAACTAATTGCAAATTTAGCAAACTTTAAAATGTTTTGCAAATATGGCAAAAAAACCCGTTTCTATCACTGATAGACTTTATTATATCACTGATAGACTTCTATCAGTGATAGACTATTGACTATTATCACTGACAAAAATCTATAAAAAGCTGAGGTGATCAGCGATAGACTTCTATCAGTCATAAGATATCAGCGATAGAAATTGCTATATCCGCAAAAATTTTAAAAACATGCTATATTTGCAAACAATAAGTCTTAAATTGTCATTTACTACAATTTCCCTATATATATATATATATATTATATTTAATACCTTAAATATTAAAAAGAATAATATATTATCAAGACATTCAAATAAGTTAAATATATATTTTTATGAAATTTAAATAAGTTAAATATATATTTTTTAATATATATAAAATATTAAAATATACTATTTGATTTACAGGAAGATTTTGCGTGCCCTATAAATACCCTTCATTGAGTAAAAAGGTGGAAGGAGCTCTTGTGGACTTGAAAGTTCTTGAAAAAAAAAGTAAATTGTTTTTCTTTTCGTTTAATTTTAAATAATTTCAAAACTATCCCAAAATGACATATTTGAATAACAATAAATAAATATATATATATATATATATATATATATATATATATATATATATATATATATATCAAATCTCCTCCCTCATTTTATTCAAAATTACAAAGAGTGCCACAAAGCTCATTTTATGTTCTTAATTATATTTTTGAATATTCACTCTGTTTACAGTTTTATTTTATTGGAGAATTTGTATAAAGTGTTTGGAAAAATACTTGGGTGTAAAGATGTCCATTTGCCCCGCCTCGCTCCGAATGAGACGGGGAATCCCGATTACACGCAGGGAACGAAGAATTTTTTTTGCCCCGTTAGCTAAACGTGGCGGGGGCGGGTAATAGCATACCCGCCCCGTATACTTTTATATATATATATATATATATTATTCATAAAAAAATTAACTACACACTCCCTTTTTTTTATCTAAAAAAAATACACATCTTACCAATAAAGTTCCAAAAAAAAACACAAATAATGTTTATGAAATTAAATATATATAATATTAATCAACTTAACAAATAACAAAACTTAAAAAAAATGGATAAGAATAAATTAAAAAAGAAAATTATTCGTGGAAAATTACCCGCGGGGAATATTCGTTACCCGCGAATTCCCCGCGGGGAATACCCGCTCCGCTCCCGCAAAATTAAACGGGAAATTTCGCGGGGACGGGACGGGGAAGGCATTACCCGGCCCCGCCCCGCCCCATGGATCTCTACTTGGGTGTGAGGTTAATTTTTAGCCTTGAAAAAAATGGTGTTAGGGTTGTTTTTTCTTGAGAAGAAGAGTGTGTATAAGTTTAACTCTCATCCATAGAAATGTCGTGGTTTTAGTCAAATTACCAAGAGGTATGTGATTCCGAGTAAAATATGTCGAGTTTTACCGAACCACTATTTTTTTTTAATCTTATCCAAGTTTCCGTGCTCATTTGTTTTTTTTTTTATTTTATTAAAAAGTGTGATTGGTTAAATATCTTTAAATTAAAAAATATATGTTTTGAAAAGTTTTTAATAATTGTATTCACTCATATCCCTCCGTTATCATCGATCCATCTAACGAATCTCTACATATATTTTTACAATGAAATGATATTTTCCTTTTTAAGCATAAACACTGTTGGAATGTCTTGAATCTGTTAGGACCCTCTACAACTGACTAATGACTTCAGCCGCCCCTAGACTGTCATTTGTAATTCTCTTATATTCGTAATAATATTGTTCTCTCCCTTTTGCCCGTGAACGTAGCTAATACAACGTTAGTGAACCACGTAAATCTGTGTCGATCTTTCTTTTGCGCTTATTTGTTCTTTGTTATTCGATTATATTGTAACAAACACACTCAAACTTTTTGTTTTTGGTTTCGTCCAAAGGGCTTCATGCAAATGGATATATTATCTCCACTTATATATCGCGACTCTTCCCCTATTTTGACCCATGCGAGGCTTTGAGAGCATTCACAAGCAATAGAAGTATCTTGCGTTGTCGTGGCAAAAAATGTATTGTGATGATTAAAGCATTGTCTCTATCTTTCTCATATGCTTCAAATATTGTATATTAAAAAGTCAATAGCTCCGTATTTGTAGGAACACTTTAGGGTTGTCTTCGTCTTCGACGACTAGGACAAGGCGGTGCAGTCTAGAGCAGGGGCCTTCGTGGCTCTCATTTTCGAAAGAGGTTGTGCGTGGGTCGTTGGGATTTATCCCCTAAAGCCTCGTAATTAATTAATAACTATTTGATAATTATTTTATATTATTATTTGCAATTTATAATATTCATTATATATAAAAATTCAAGGTTATTAGTGTAATCTTGAACAATGTGTAGTTGACATACAAAAGGATCATGTTCAAGGAATAACCTAAATAGTCTACAGTATATGGATAAGGTTGGGTGCCTTATCCTGGTAACACTATTGATACGACCCGCTTTGTAATTGTTACAAATGATTTGATTCAAATCATTCAGGTAGAGACATGTGAGTGGGGGTATCATATACAATGAGTTTGTATAAGATTGGACCACGAAATATATAATCTCTCTTTATAAATTCGTTATTTGAGAAGATTAATATTTCACAAGATGATCATATGTGACTCAATCTTAATCCCGAGTGAGTTATGAACTCCTGCCTGTGAGGGCTCGTCCACAAAAGGATCATGTTCAAGGAATAACCTAAATAGTCTACAGTATATGGATAAGGTTGGGTGCCTTATCCTGGTAACACTATTGATACGACCCGCTTTGTAATTGTTACAAATGATTTGATTCAAATCATTCATGTAGAGACATGTGAGTGGGGGTATCATATACAATGAGTTTGTATAAGATTGGACCACGAAATATATAATCTCTCTTTATAAATCCATTATTTGAGAAGATTAATATTTCACAGGATGATCATATGTGACTCAATCTTAATCCCGAGTTAGTTATGAACTCCTGCTTGTGAGGGCTCGTCCTTTGATTTGTATGGGTGAGAATGACCTTTATACCTGATTCAATAAGCCTACCATTAGGGAGTTGGGAACATAAGTTTCACAAGATGGAATTCATTTTTTCCCATATAGGGAAAGTAGATGAATAGTTCCCTTAAGTGCTAATTTTGGGACTTGAACAATGGGGCCCCACCCTCTCACTGGACAGAGAGGGACTTGGTTTATGGTTGGATCATAAACATGTTGTTCATTAGAGAATCAATGGTACTTAAGGTGTAAGATGTAATTACAGGGGTAAAACAGACATTTGACCCAGCTATAATTACGAACAACTCGTGAATGATCGACTTGCGTGTAATGGTTATATCCATGAACACAACTTGTCCTACAGTGCATACGAGTGCAACTCTAGGCCTATAGTGGAGTGACCTAAAGTTAAAGAATGAAAGTTAATTACTTAAAGAGTTTAATTAATTAATTTTGTATCATTGGAACTTATAAATCTGTAGGTTCATAAAGTTCCCTTGCTAGCTCAGAATAACACTAAAATGATCAATTTAGTTGAAAGAGAAATTTGAAATGTTCAAATTAATATTTAATATATTAATTATAGAAGAGAAAACTATATTTATTGTATTTGATACCTTAAATATTAGAGGAAATAATTTATGGATTAGATATATTAATATTAAAAATTATATATACATATAAAATTTGAATGAGATTCAAATTGGTTAAATGTATATTAGATTAAGTTTATGATATTTGAATGAGATTCAAATAAATATATAAAATAAATATTTTAATATAAAAGATATTAAAATGTATTTTATTAAATAAAATTAATTCCTAAAGGCCCTATAAATAGTACATTTAGGTTTAACCAAAAGGTTGATAAAAAACATACTCACCCTCTCCTTTGAGAATTGTTCTCTCAAACTTTCAAAGAGCTACCACAAGCCTTGATCCCGTGTTCGAGTCATAGCAAGGAAGGTCTTGTGGAAATGGAATACAAGAAGGTTATTGTTCTTCAAAGGTATTTGCTTAACTTGTAATTTGAGTTTAAGTCTAAATAAAACAAAGATCGATTTCAACGCTTCCGCTGCATGGGTTTGGAGATGGGCGACACACTCTGTTTCGTGACGGTGGTGGTGGCGTGCGAATGAATGGGTAAGAAGATGGTGCTTATAGGGCGTCCGACAGAGGACTCGTTTGACTCGATCTCCAACGAACTTGTGAAAAAGTCGTTCCCCCCAAGAAAAGGCTTACGATGGTGAAGCAACAACTGAGCATGAGGGTGATGCTCATATGGTTTTGGAGGAGTTTTTGGGTGGAAGTGTGGGTCGTGGGGTCGGATTTAGAAGTGGTGGACGGCAACGCCGGGGGGCTACGGTTCGAAACGGGCTTAGAAAGAAGGGGTTGGTGGTGTTGGGTTGGTGGTGAGGTAGTTGGTGTGGCGAGGAACAATGAGCACGAAGATGCTTTTCTCCATCGACATCGTTTCTTGAATGGTTGGTGGGTTTGGCCCCACTTGGCGATCACCATCACTAAGCGGGATGTTTTGGTCCCAAACTGCCACCCATCTTGGATGACAATATTGATCTCACCACCGCCTTCCATCATCCAACGACTGGTTTTCCCCACGTTGTTGTTCATAAGCTTGAAATTTGATGGTTATCGGAACACACTTATGAATCTTCTCGTCCCCACATATACGACGTCAACTCGTGATACTGAAATATGGTCAACTGTGATTTTTTTGTTTGGAGGATCCAAATGTGTCTGCAAAACAAATGAGGGGTGATATCTAACATTGGTGTGGTGTTAGTCACAGGATCTCCGACGATCAAGTCAGATTAGGAAGAAATATGACAAATATGGAACGAATTCTCTCAAATGGGAAAAGTTTATCATTTCCTTCTTCAATCTCCTTCTTATATAGGCTCATCTTAGGTGGTGGTAATTGTTCATTCCGACACATTAATCGGCATATTGATGAGGTGTTTGTAACATCTGACTATTCATTGTCTCAAAATCGCCCATTGGGGCAGTTTTGCTCGCTTTGGTCGACTCCTCGAGGTGAGCCTTTTTAACGCCTTGAACCGACTCCTTTAAAGGTTGGATTTTCCTGGGTTGACCCCTCTTGGGGATCAGTTCTTCTTCATAGGCCGACCCCTTGGCGTCGGCGATCTTCTGCCTTAGAGTTGATCTCCCTTCATGGGGTCGTCGTTGTTTCTCATGGGTCGATCCCTTGTACGTCCGTTCTTCCTTGCTTGGTCAACCTCTAAGGGGTCGGTTCTTCCACTCTATTCATGAGTCGACCTTTTTTGAATGTGTCTCTTTCTAGAGTTAGTCTTTTGGGTCTTCATAGTTTGAGTCTGATTATTTCACCCACAACCATTAAGATAGAATTTCAAGAAAGAGAGATAAGATTGATGATATAGAAAATTGGAAGTAGGGGCAAGCATTTATAGAAAGAAATGGAAAAGGAGAGATATGAAAAAGAATGAGAGAGAAAAATGGTTGGAGGGGTAAACGGAAAAAAGGTGGAGTGAAGAGAGAGGGAAAGGAAAAGAAAACGAAAAATGAAAAACCACCAAAGCTATACTTCAAATAAAAATGGCATGTTATACTCAGTTGACAAGTTGCGCCGCCAGGGGTTTTTTTCTTTCTTTTTGAGAGTGCTCCCTCTATCTGAGCGTTTTTTCGTTCCTTCGGCTGCATCTTTTGGGTTCTCAGCTGGCAGCTTATACGCTCTTTATTGCAGCTTAGTCTTCTAGTGGTGTTTTTAACCTGAGACGTCGAACAGGGCAATGGGTAAGGTTTTGTTTTTAGTTTGGTGGTTGTTTGCGAAGGGGTCTTCTGATTCTCTTTTGATCCTTTTTTCTTGTGTTTTTTTTGTTCTGTTGAGAATGGAGGAAATTTCCAAGATGTGAAAATCGTTCTCCTTAACGGAGAGTGAAGAAGTGGAAATTGAGGCAACTGAAAAACAACTTCTCCTGTCTCCTGAAAATATTCAAAAGTGCTTAGTTGCTAAAATTTTGACAACCAAAAGGGTTAGTGTAGAGTCTTTTAAATAGATATAAAATACATTGTCGTCTGCTAGAATTGAAGAAGAACAAAGGAAAGAGATGCAAGAAGTTCCAATTAGCTAAACATACACAAGAGGGCAAATCTCCCCTTCAATCCATAGTTTACAATCCCAAGCTCAACATTAAACACTAACCTTGCTTAGCCTTCCATGGAGGATGAATAAACCCAACACTCCATGGAAGAAAAATGGCCAAAAATGGCAGAGGAGGAAGAAAAATGGCCAAAAATGGCAGAGGAACCGCAAACCCGAGGCTGAAATTCGTGGAGAAGATGAGCCAAAAATTGGACTAAAGGCTTTTTAAGTCGTCGGAGCGCCTCGATGCTAGGCTAGCGTCTCGACGCTGAGCAGCGTTGAGCCAGCGTCTCGACGCCGTTGCTCAACGCTTGCTCTCGGGTTTGGAGGCCAAAAATTTCCTTTGCATGGCAATTTTTGCCATGTCTTAATACTTCAAGCTCCTTCATTCCCGATGCATCCATGAAGCTCTAAAACGTCGCTTTTAGCTCCGAAACACGTCCTCAGACTCCTCGAACTCTCGACCATGAGTTCACCTACAAAAAGACATTTTAATCAATATTAATCATGGTTTTTAGCTATAATTAGGGAGTAAATAATAGCTCTATTTTGGAGCTATCAGTTTCCTTCATTTCAGAACCAATATGGTGATGAATAAGATTGAATACAACTTGACTTCTCTCCTACACGAGCTTCAGACTTACCAGTCTCTGTACACCTCAAAGGGAAAGGAGAAGGATCAAATGTTGTCTTTTCAAAGAAATTCCATGAGGAGTCGGGGTCACGGAGTAAGCCTGAATTGACTTCTGTGAGTAATAAGATTATTCAAAAGAAGAAGAGTAACAAGAGAAAAGGCAAAACCCCTACTGTACGCAAGGGAAATTCTTCTAACAAGGGAATGTGTTTCCATTGTAACGAAGATGGGCACTGGAAGCGTAACTGCCCCAAATACCTTGCGCAGAAAAAAGCTGAGAAGGAACGACAAGGTAAATGAGATTTATTGATTGCGTAACAGTTTAGTGGTATATGAGTGTCATATTTCACTAATCGTGTTTATTCTTCATTTCAGAAAACTTGTTCCTGATAGCAGCTGGCCGTAAGATGTCTTGTGAAGACATCGTCACAGCTAAGCCAGTGGGAGCTTGTAATAGTTGTTGTATAGAGATAAAATCATTTGATGTATTTTTTTTTCTATATTTTTAGGTTGAATCGAACACCTGTATATGTTATCGTTTGTTTGTATATAAAGAACCGTTCTTTTCGTAAAAAGATGCATACTGTGGTGTTCTATTAAACTCGAAAACAACTAAAATGTTAAGACTTACATTGTAATAAGAAAGCTGTTTTTATTCAACCATGGTTGTTGATCAAACTGGAGCTTCTCAACCGTTGAGAAATCCTCATTGCAGTGGGAGGGTTGTTAGACAACCCGGTCCGCTGTATTGGCTTGTCTTAAACTTGAAGTTGTCATGTTTGATGATAACATTGAGGATCCAATACTCTTTAACTAGATAACGGATCATGTAGACAAGACCAAGCAGTTCAAAACCATAAATCTTTGAGTGGTATTGAGACCAAGCCTCTAAAGGTGAAAACCTTTTGGCCTTGACTATCTGGTAACGGGATTGATAACTCCATTTTGGAGCTATTATTCATTCCCTAATTCAAGCTAAATTCCGCATTTAATTGTCTAATTTATCTCGTTTATAGGAGATTTGCGGAGAAGAGCTCGTGCGTCCATTGGACTTGTTTTGGAGCTAAGAGCGGTGTTTTAACGCCCCGGGAGTGCATCGGGAAAAGGGCAAGTTGATCCAAGAAGAACCGGACCAAAATTGCCTAGGAGAGGCAATTTTCCAGCCCAAACCCGAGAGCAAGCATCGAGCAGACAGCGTCGAGACGCTTGCTCAACGCTGCCAAGCGTCGAGACCCTGCCGTGGCGTCGAGACGCTCCGAGGGAGGCGCGCGCAAGAAATTATCGGGCCAGCGTCGAGACGCTCGCCTAGCGTCTCGACGCCATCGCGAGGCGCGCGCGGGGATTCATTAGGTCGCAGCGTCGCGACGCTGTCCCAGCGTCTCGACGCTCCGACGGAATTAAAGAGCTGGAGGACGATTTTCCAGCAGCCATCTTCGTTTTTCATCTTCTTCCTCTCGGTTTTTCCTCTTCTTTTAGCTTAGCTCCGCCATTTGTGGCCTAGGTGTGGAGCTTTTATTTGTAATAAGCTTAGAGATGGTGTCCGAGGCTTCTCTTGAAGCGTTTGTGACGATTCGCCCCATGGTCGGCTAAGGTATTGTGAACGGTTTGGGGTAATTTAAGGGATTTCTTGTTAGACTTTTATACTTTGATAATCCATGCTTTAAATTCCAATTTGGTTTCTGATTTGTATGCATTTATTGTTCTTACTTCATACCATGCATGTGTTAGATTTCGCCGACGGACAATCGAGTTTTCTAGCATATGTTAGAGTTAAAGAGTAGCGATGCCGTGCCTCTCACTATTCGCCTAGTAACACAGAACAATAAAATAAATCGGAGTATCGAGTCATGCATGATAGTTGTTGGGTACTTCAGCGTTGGCGGGTAACCAGTTAGCAATTTGATTACGTGGTCGAATGTCCGTCGCGGTATGCTAGTGACTGTTTAGAGTCGATTTGGGGCTGATCACTCTAATGAAACCTTAAACAATGTTTAATTAGATCTTTTGATTTAGTTAATTTCTATGGAGCCGGTTACTTTAGGGTGCCCTGGGTAACCGACCGCGTGTATGACAAACTGTTAGCCTTAGGATTGTATTAAATGATAAGTGGTAGAATGTCTAGCAAAGAAATCCCGAAAATCCCCGAACCGTACACTCTTCATTCTCTTTCTCTTTAATTCTTCCGTTAGCGTTTAATCTTTTTTATCGCATGCTAAAACTCCCCCTTGTTACAAAACCCAATTGGTCAATTAAATTCAGTTTCGAACCTTAATTTCAATCACATCCTTCTCTGTGGATCGACCCTGTTACCACTAGCTGCAAAGCTTTGGTTAATAGGTATTATAAATTCATTTTGGTCAGGCCTCGACAGACTGTGAATTAAGCAGATATTCACAAAATCCACACAACCAAAATAGGCGCCGTTGCCGGGGAAGGGGCAAAAATTGATTGAAGTTATGTTTGAATTTGAATTTGGTTGATTGATTGTGTGCTGAAAATTTTTCTGTTTGTATCTTGTATGTTTAAAATTTTGTTTGTGTATGACCCGTTCTTCTGAGTTTAGTGGATTACAGTTTATACCTGAGATCGAAAGAGAAGAGCGGCGGTTGAGAAGAGAAGCCCGCGAGGGGCAAAGGTTGTTTGAAAAAGAAGGCAATCCCTTCTTTGTTGAGGAGATGGCGCAAGGAGAAGCGCCAAGGACGTTGAAACAGCTGGCAACGCCAGATTTGAATTTGCAACCCCTGTGCATCAACTACCCCGTGGTAGCAGGTAATTTTGAATTAAAATCCGATTTAATTCACCAATTGCCTTCCTTCCATGGTAATGCAGGTGAGGATGCGAACAAGCATTTGATGGAGTTTCATTGCGTCTGTGCGGGGATGAAGCCCACAGGAGTAACGGAGGAGCAGTTGAATTTAAGGGCATTCCCCTTCACGCTTAAGGATAAAGCCAAGGACTGGCTTTATTATTTGCCCTCCGGATCGATTACAACGTGGCAGGACATGAAGAGGGTCTTCTTGGAGAAATTTTTCCCTGCGTCCCTGGCCACAACATTGAGAAAAAGAATTTATGGGATCACCCAGGATGTTGGTGAATCCCTACACGAGTACTGGGAACGCTTTGGGCGCCTGTGCACAAGCTTCCCGCATCATCAAATTTCCATCAGCTTCTGATCCAGTATTTTTATGAGGGTATGACGCCTCATGATCGGCAGATGATCGATGCCGCGAGCGGTGGGGCGTTGATTGATAAGACCCCGGTGGAGGCCAAACAGTTGATTGCAAACATGGCGGCCAACTCGCAGCAGTTCGGTATTCGAGGGCAGGGGCAAGTTCACAGCGTGGCCCAGAGTCACGAGATGTCGGAAATGAAGGCCCAGGTGGCTGAAATTGGAAATTTATTGAAGAAGTTTGTCGGAGGTAGCCGAGAAGAGGAGGTCAACGCAATCGAGGGATATGCTTCCAACTCAAGGAAGTATGATCCTTACTCGAACACATACAACCCCGGTTGACGTGACCATCCCAATTTGAGTTATGGGAATAGGGAAGGACAACAACGCTTCCAAGGCCAGTCCTACGATAGGCCTAACACTTCCTCCCAAGCTCAAGCCTCGAGCTCCTCCAGCTCATTGGAAGAGATGGTTCGGACCATCGTGACATCGACAAGCCAATTTCAGAAAGAAGCTCGAGAAGAGCTAAACTCACACAAAGCAGAGCTGCAAAATCTGAACAAGCAGCTGACACAAATGGCGGTGTCGATAAGCAAGATTTAGAGCCAGAGCTCTGGGAAGCTTCCTTCCCAAACCACGGTGAACTCATGTGAGAACGTGAGTGCAATCCAGCTGAGGAGTGGGAAATCAGTTCCCTCCAGAGCCGTGAAGGAAGCCAAGGGCCGTTTGAATGAGCCCGCCCCAGTTGTTCTTGATGAATTGAAGGATGAGAAAGAAGAGAAGATTGTGCAAGAGAATGTCGCCACAGCACCCTTCCCCAGTAGGCTTGCGAAGCCTGCTCTGGTAAACGAAGACGAGGAGGTCTTGAGAACCTTCCAGAAGGTGATGGTGAACATACCGCTCCTTGAGACAGTGAGCCAAGTGCCAAAATATGCCAAATTTCTCAGGAGCTGGTGCACAAAGAAGAGAAAGTCCAGAGGGACTGAAAAGAAAAAGGAGAATGTTTCTGCGATCCTCCCAGGTACGTTGCCCGCCAAGTGCAACGACCCAGGTACATTTACTATCTCATGCATGATAGGTAGTAAAATTGTTAAAAATGCCATGCTTGATCTTGGAGCATCTGTTAATGTCATGTCGCATGCTTTATTTTTAGATTTGAATCTTAATGAGTTGCATGAGACTGATGTGGTGATTCAGCTTGCTAATGGGTCTTGTATACGTCCTAGAGGGAAGGTCGAGGATGTTCTGATTAGAGTAGGAGATATGATGTTTCCTGCAGATTTCCTTGTGCTTGACATGAATAAAAATTCTTTGCATGCTTCGTCCTCTATGTTGTCAGGACGCCTTTTTCTTAAGACCGCGAGGGTTAAAATAGATGTGTTTAAGGGCGTAATTTCCTTAGAGTTTGATGATACAGTGCATGAGTTTTCTTTATTTGAGAAGAAGTCTGTGGAGAATGTTTCCTGTGTTGAGTTTGTCGAGACTGAGAGTCTTACCTCGCGCTTGAGGGATGATTCTCAGGTCTCTGTTAAAAAATCTGACTTAGAATTGATTGAAATGAATGCTGTTTTTTATACTAATCACTGTGATATTCACGTGCTTGAGGCACGAAGAGAACAAAAAGTTTTGAATGGTGTTTGCAGGTTCAGTGTGGATGAGGACATGTCTGGAACGTCCCCCGCACTATCAGAATATGGATGAGTCATTGGAGAGAATTCAGTCGAGCAAACGACTTTAAAAATTTTGCGCTTCTCGGAGGCACCCGAGTGTTGAACTGTTTTTTCTGTTTTTTAATTTCACTGCTGTTTTTTGTTCTTAGTTTAGTTTAATTTAGCTAATGTAGCTTGCTGTTTTTTTTTTAGGAATCGAGGAAGTTGAGGAAAATTTTGGGCTTCGATGAGTGCGCCGCGTCCTTTCCCTCGCCAACTTCGCTAAGAATCAGGGGAGTATTGTTTTTCATTCCCTCTTTCTTCGTTGTATATCTGACTAAGTGGCATTGAGGACAATGCCAACTTTTGAAGTTGGGGGTGGAGTTTGTGGATAAGCATGTGTAGTTGAAGTGCTTGAGACTCTGTTTACTGTTTTCTAATTATGATAATCTAGGAAATGCATATTGGAAATCTGAGCACGTATATAATCTAGTTTTTGCATGAGTCGTTTTGCATTTATTAGGTTCATGTAAAAAATTTTAAATTTTTTTTTTCTGTTGCTCCCTTGCATCTATCGAGCACTTAGGCAACCTCATCTTAGATTTCGTAAGCTTAGCTCAATCACATGTAGCATTAATTCTTGTTGTCACCCCGAAAGGCACCCTTAGGTAGCTTGTTGCATGAGAGTTAGCGGTCGATTAATCGAGTTAGCTTACGCTAAGCCTAAAGTAAAAAAAAAATAGAAAAGCATGTTAGCAAGAAAAATCTCTCGAGGCGCTCCTCCTTCTTAGTGGTGCACCTAAGAAGTGAGCGTTAGTCTTTAAAAACGTGAAGTTTATGCATGAATTTGACGTGTTAGGCAACTCGAGGTTGGAAAGAAAAAGAGAATAAAAAGTTGGGTTCAAAGAACCTTAATAAAGGGTACAAAGTACTCGTGAAAAGAAAAAGAAAGAGAAAATATTTAAGTCTCTTAGTTTGCTACTCTCTCTCGTGTAAGTCAAGTGTAGACTGTTCTTAAACGCTAGAAGTAGGGGAAAACGGGATGATATGTTGCATGTGGTTTTTCCGGGCTTATGTGGGTTTAGGATAGGTTGGCTAGCACACATACACGTTAGGGGGCGATAGTTAATTTTTGATATGTTCGTAGTAAATGCATGTGCGGATTGCTTTCATGATTATGTTGTGTTTGAATTTGTAAAATGCATTGAGATTTGAGTTAGTAGCATGTAAGCGTGTCCTTAGAGTCAATTTCTTTATTAGCCTTGCTCGAGGACTAGCAAGATTCAAGTTGGGGGTGTTTGATAACTCCATTTTGGAGCTATTATTCATTCCCTAATTCAAGCTAAATTCCGCATTTAATGGTCTAATTTATCTCGTTTATAGGAGATTTGCGGAGAAGAGCTCGTGCGTCCATTGAACTTGTTTCGGAGCTAAGAGCGGTGTTTTAACGCCCCGGGAGTGCATCGGGAAAAGGGCAAGTTGATCCAAGAAGAACCGGACCAAAATTGCCTAGGAGAGGCAATTTTCCAGCCCAAACCCGAGAGCAAGCATCGAGCAGACAGCGTCGAGACGCTTGCTCAACGCTGCCGAGCGTCGAGACCCTGCCGTGGCGTCGAGACGCTCCGAGGGAGGCGCGCGCAAGAAATTATCGGGCCAGCGTCGAGACGCTTGCCTAGCGTCTCGACGCCATCGCGAGGCGCGCGCGCGGATTCATTAGGTCGCAGCGTCGCGACGCTGTCCCAGTGATAGCTCTAAAATAGAACTATAATTCTAGCCTCAAATCTAGCTAAATGCCATGCTTAATTTAGTTAAATTGCCTTTTTATAGGTGTTTTCGTGGCGAAGAGCTCGGGAAGTCCATTTATGATTTTCGGGGCTAAAACGGTCATTTAAGAGGTTTCGGGAAGTGTTCGGGTCAAAAAGATAGGCAAAACGGAGCTCGGGAGCCAAAACGACCCAAAATGGGGCTTAGACCCGAGAGGGCAGCGCCCAGGCGCCGGCGCCCAGCGCCCAGGCGCTAATCGGAGCCAGACGCCCACGCACGCGCACACCCGCGCGCCCAGACCGCCCACGCCCGCGCGCCCCGCGCGCGCCCCCGCCCGTCATTGAAAGTCCGCGTGCGCGCCCGCGCGCGTCGCTCGCCCTCGCCCGGTCCGTGTCCGAGCGCCCGCGCGCGCCGCCTCGCCTCGGCCGCGCCCAGACCGCCGACGCCCGCGCGCGTCGCTCGCCCGCCTCGCCTCGGCCGCGCCCAGACCGCCGACGCCCGCGCGCCCGTCATCGTAGGTCACCCGCGCGCGCCGCTCGGCCGCTCGCCCACGCCTCGCCTCGCCCCAGCCGCGCGCACCCTTCCCTGACGCAAAATACCCGTCATCTAAAGTCCTGAAGCCCGTCCTTAAAAGTCAAGAAATTCCCAATTTTGTAATTTTTCCAGAGGGCTCAGCGCCTAGGCGCTGACTTATGGCGCCTAGGCGCTGACTTATGGCGCCTAGGCGCTGTCTCGATTCTGTGCGTGCGCCCCCGCGGCGCCTAGGCGCTGACTTATGGCGCCTAGGCGCTAGTCTGACGCAGAAATGGGTATTTAAGTCCGTTTTTGCTGTTTTTAGGTCATTCTTTCCCATTCACTCTCATTTTCTTCCGCCCCCATTTGTTGTAGAGCTCAAATCTTGAGCCAAAACATATTTCTTACCTATTCTAATACATTATCTTGTTGATTTCTCTTGATTTTCACAACGGGGAGCTAAGGTAAGTGCTCTAATTCGAGTTTAGGGGTTGTTTTGATGCTTAGGGAAGGTTTATAAGAATTTCTAGCTTGGTTTTGTTAATTTCTTGCATCTCTTGGTCTGTATTAAGAACGAATAACTTGCCTTTCCGATTAGGAGTGACGTCCATAATTAGTTACACATGCTTAGTTGGCTATTATTGATTTTTGACAAACTTCAATACTTAGTAGCGAAAGTCTAGCTCGTGGCTAATCAATTCGAGCCTAAGTGACAGTTGGGGGTAGGAGTTGATTAACGTTTTCACGGTGGGCTTAAGACTAAGAGATAAATCGAATTAGTTTTAGGATTAGTTCGTCTCAATGATACCCGTTACTGTTTGTTAATTGGTTTAAGCGTCATGAACTTAGATTAATTGGGAAGCATGTTTAATTAGAATTTACGCCTCTAATTAATTCTTTGGGGTGCTTCGGACCCGTTTGGGACGAAGCATTTTGTGTGCATGAAATAGAATTACCTTGCTAATTAGAATCCCTATGAACTAAGCGCATCAAGATAAATCCCGACACTCGAATTAGGAGCACGTGTTACATTTAATTGTTTTTCGCTCTTTACTTTTCGCAATTATTTTTCCGTTAGCTTAGTTTAGTTTTAATTAACTCCTCCTTTATTTGCTTTTGAGTTTTAGTTAAAAGACAAATAGAAATTAGCTTGGAGAAAATAACTTAGGTTCCCTGTGGTTCGACACCCGTTACCACTAGCTGCAAAGCTTAGTAGTTTCGGTATTATAAATGTTATTTTGGCAAGCCTCGACAGCTTGAAATTGGAGTACCCCAAAAGTGCTCTACCAAAATTGGCGCCATTGCCGGGGAACCATTTAATTTCTCTTAGTTAAATTTTATTTGTTAGAAAAAAAAAAAAAATGTATGGTTCCAAGGGATCTCTCTCTGATGAAGTCAGTGAACTGAAAGCTCAAATGTCTGATTTAGTTACTTTATGTAAATCAACTGTTGAGGATTATCAGGCATACAACAGAGCTCGAGAGGAAAGTCAAGCTCGCACAGGTTTGTTATTGGAACAAATGGTTGCGCAAATGGCCACTACTAACTTTGAATTGCAGAAGGCAGCAACCATATTCCATCAAGAACAAGCTCGGCCTCAAGAAGAGCCCCGGGAAGACTCATGCCCCGAGTACTTTCCTTCGATGTCTGACGAACAAGGGGAGGCTGAGTTTAGTCCCGAGGAATATCCTGAGGAGACTGACGATGCGAATGAGCTGAGTGGAGCTGAGACTTCTCCAAGATTGAAGTTCTGGGCGGAATTTCTCGCCTGTGATGAAGAAGATCTCAGAGAATTCTTAGAGGTAAGTAATTCTCCACCTGTTGATTTCGATTCAGAGCATGAATTTTGTATTGAAAATTTATTTGAAGAATCATGCATGGATGAGCTTGAGCATATTTCTGATGTTGAAGATATTTTCGGAAATCTTTTCACTGATGAGTTAGAACCAGCATGCTATGAAAATATTGTTGTGATGGATGAGGAAGTGGCAATTGTGCCTTTAGATTATTTATCTCCTTGTGTTGTGCCTCGTGATAATTCATGTAATCTAGGAGATTTATCTTGCATGCCCCCTTCCATCTGTGCTTCAGTTAATGTTGGTTGCCTCGAGAATTTCGATGTGATCCCTTCCCATATCGAGTCTTTATTTTCCGTTCAGTTAGTTGAGTCTTTTAATTCTGTTGAGTCAGTTGAGTCTGCTTTTATTTTGTTTGAGTCTGTTGAGTCTTTTATTTTTCCATATATCAAAAATACCAAAAAAATAACAACTCTGTCCGGCTGCCTCCAAAAGTCGAAGAGCTTGCTTCTCTTTGCAGGTTTTATTGATTCAAGGAAGAAGAGGCCGAAGAAGTACGAGAATTTCTATGTACCCTGACAGAGTGGAAGACACGTCGAGCATAACGACGTTAAAAATTTGCGCTTCTTGGGAGGCAACCCATGAGTATTTCAATTTTTGTCTTTACTTTTAGTTTTTGTTTTCCTAGCTTAGCCTTTTCTTGCTTTCTTAGGTAATAAGCGAGAGATGAATTGCATTTTGGATCTGTTTTGGAGACGAGGTTGCGCATCCCTACTCACCGATCCCGCAAAAATTCAGGGGAGGTTTCTGTTCCCTTTAATTTTTGTCGTTATCATTGTTTATCTGTGGGATTAGATGCATTGAGGACAATGCAATCTTTTAGGTGGGGGTAGAATGTATAGTTGGACTTCGTTGTAGTTCTTGAGCATGTCATACTATGATTTTGAGATGTTTAGGAATCTGAATGCATGTTGTCCGATGAGGACTTTCTGTGATTTGTTTGTAAATACTCCATAATTGTGCATTGCGAGAAAGCTATGAGAATGTATGCATAGTTTGAGCATATTTTAAAATTTTTTCGAATATTCCCCTACATTCACTGAGCACGTAGACCTCTTACTCTTAGTTCTGTAGGCTTAGAATAATTTTATTTGGTCTGAAAACTTGTTGTCACCCCGAAAGGTACCTTTAGGGAGGCTTGATGTGTTAGAATTTATAACGAATCATTTGATTTAGCGAAGCTATATGCCTATTTAAAAAAAAAAAATCATTAAGAGTAAAGAGCATGTTTGTAATATATTATGAGGTGCTCCTCCTTCTTGTGTTGCCCGTGTAACCAGGGGCAATCGTGTAACCCACGGTTGCCACTGCATGAAAAGGCAACTAACAGAAGTGAGCACTAGTCCTTAAAAACGTGAAGCGAACTAAAAACTTGACGTGTTAGGCTCTCAAGAAAAGAAAAGATGAAAAAAAAAAAAAAATTAATTAGGCCTTTTGTTTTGTTATTCTTTCCGACATTGAAAAGCCGTTAGACTGTTCTCATTGCCAGAAGTAGGGGGAAGATGAGTATTAGGATCGATTAAGGTGGTTCCGGGTCTATGGAAGCTAGGATAGGAGGCGCTAATCACACACACACGTTAGGGAATAGGAGCGAATATTTTGAAATATTCACAATTTATGCATATGCTTGATTGTTTTCCGTTAGCATGATTATCTTGTTTTTGCAAGTATTGAGATTCGAGTCATCAACATGCATGCTTATTTCTATGAGATAAATCTAAGTGTTCCTTGCTCGAGGACTAGCAAGATTCAGGTGGGGGTATTTTGATAGCTCTAAAATAGAGCTATAATTCTAGCCTCAAATCTAGCTAAATGCCATGCTTAATTTAGTTAAATTGCCTTTTTATAGGTGTTTTCGTGGCGAAGAGCTCGGGAAGTCCATTTATGATTTTCGGGGCTAAAACGGTCATTTAAGAGGTTTTGGGAAGTGTTCGGGTCAAAAAGATAGGCAAAACGGAGCTCGGGAGCCAAAACGACCCAAAATGGGGCTTAGACCCGAGAGGGCAGCCCCCAGGCGCTAATCGGAGCCAGACGCCCACGCCCGCGCACACCCGCGCGCACCCGCGCGCCCAGACCGCCCACGCCCGCGCCGCACGCCTGCGCGCCCCGCGCGCGCCCCCGCCCGTCATTGAAAGTCCGCGCGCGCCGCCTCGCCTCGGCCGCGCCCAGACCGCCGACGCCCGCGCGCGTCGCTCGCCCGCCTCAGCGCCCGAGCGCCCGTCATCGTAGGTCACCCGCGCGCGCCGCTCGGCCGCTCGCCCACGCCTCGCCTCGCCCCAGCCGCGCGCACCCTTCCCTGACGCAAAATACCCGTCATCTAAAGTCCTGAAGCCCGTCCTTAAAAGTCAAGAAATTCCCAATTTTGTAATTTTTCCAGAGGGCTCAGCGCCTAGGCGCTGTCTCGATTCTGTGCGCGCGCCCCCGCGGCGCCTAGGCGCTGACTTATGGCGCCTAGGCGCTAGTCTGACGCAGAAATGGGTATTTAAGTCCGTTTTTGCTGTTTTTAGGTCATTCTTTCCCATTCTCTCTCATTTTCTTCCGCCCCCATTTGTTGTAGAGCTCAAATCTTGAGCCAAAACATATTTCTTACCTATTCTAATACATTATCTTGTTGATTTCTCTTGATTTTCACAACGGGGAGCTAAGGTAAGTGCTCTAATTCGAGTTTAGGGGTGGTTTTGATGCTTAGGGAGGGTTTATATGAATTTCTAGCTTGGTTTTGTTAATTTCTTGCATCTCTTGGTCTGTATTAAGAACGAATAACTTGCCTTTCCGATTAGGAGTGACGTCCATAATTAGTTACACATGCTTAGTTGGCTATTATTGATTTTTGACAAACTTCAATACTTAGTAGCGAAAGTCTAGCTCGTGGCTAATCAATTCGAGCCTAAGTGACAGTTGGGGGTAGGAGTTGATTAACGTTTTCACAGTGGGCTTAAGACTAAGAGATAAATCGAATTAGTTTTAGGATTAGTTCGTCTCAATGATACCCGTTACTGTTTGTTAATTGGTTTAAGCGTCATGAACTTAGATTAATTGGGAAGCATGTTTAATTAGAATTTACGCCTCTAATTAATTCTTTGGGGTGCTTCGGACCCGTTTGGGACAAAGCATTTTGTGTGCATGAAATAGAATTACCTTGCTAATTAGAATCCCTATGAACTAAGCGCATCAAGATAAATCCCGACACTCGAATTAGGAGCACGTGTTACATTTAATTGTTTTTCGCTCTTTACTTTTCGCAATTATTTTTCCGTTAGCTTAGTTTAGTTTTAATTAACTCCCCCTTTATTTGCTTTTGAGTTTTAGTTAAAAGACAAATAGAAATTAGCTTGGAGAAAATAACTTAGGTTCCCTGTGGTTCGACACCCGTTACCACTAGCTGCAAAGCTTAGTAGTTTCGGTATTATAAATGTTATTTTGGCAAGCCTCGACAACTTGAAATTGGAGTACCCCAAAAGTGCTCTACCACCCAGCGTCTCGACGCTCAGACGGAATTAAAAAGCTGGAGGACGATTTTCCAGCAGCCATCTTCGTTTTTCATCTTCTTCCTCTCGGTTTTTCCTCTTCTTTTAGCTTAGCTCCACCATTTGTGGCCTAGGTGTGGAGCTTTTATTTGTAATAAGCTTAGAGATGGTGTCCGAGGCTTCTCTTGGAGCGTTTGTGACGATTCGCCCCATGGTCGGCTAAGGTATTGTGAACGGTTTGGGGTAATTTAAGGGATTTCTTGTTTGACTTTTATACTTTGATAATCCATGCTTTAAATTCCAATTTGGTTTCTGATTTGTATGCATTTATTATTCTTACTTCATACCATGCATGTGTTAGGTTTCGCCGACGGACAATCGAGTTTTCTAGCATATGTTAGAGTTAAAGAGTAGCGATGCCGTGCCTCTCACTATTCGCCTAGTAACACAGAACAATAAAATAAATCGGAGTATCGAGTCATGCATGATAGTTGTTGGGTACTTCAGCATTGGCGGGTAGCCAGTTAGCAATTTGATTACGTGGTCGAATGTCCGTCGCGGTATGCTAGTGACTGTTTAGAGTCGATTTGGGGCTGATCACTCTAATGAAACCTTAAACAATGTTTAATTAGATCTTTTGATTTAGTTAATTTCTATGGAGCCGGTTACTTTAGGGTGCCCTGGGTAACCGACCGCGTGTATGACAAACTGTTAGCCTTAGGATTGTATTAAATGATAAGTGGTAGAATGTCTAGCAAAGAAATCCCAAAAATCCCCGAACTGTACACTCTTCATTCTCTTTCTCTTTAATTCTTCCGTTAGCGTGATAGCTCCATTTTGGAGCTATAATTATGTCCCTAATTAAGGTTTATTACATGCTTAATCTTGCTTTTATGTGTTAATTGCAGGTGTTCTCGGTAATTCGCCCTCAGGAGCGTTTCGGCGCTTTTCGAGGCTTAATATCGCATTTTGAAGACCTAAGAACACTTCCGGGGAAGGACCACGCAAAAACATGAAGATTGGGCGCTTTGGGGAAATTGAAGGCAAAATACCATGCAAAAACCCGAGAGCTAGCGTCGAGTGACAGCGTCGCGACGCTAGCTCGACGTTGCCCAAGCGTCGAGACGCTGCCATAGCGTCTCGACGCTCCGAAGTCTGAGGCGTGAAATTGAAAATCCACCCGAGAGCAAGCATCGAGTGACAGCGTCTCGACGCTCGCTCGACGCCGCGCAAGCGTCTCGACGCCGCGCGAGCGTCTCGACGCCACCCCGACTGCGCGCGCGCATTATTTAGGTCGCAGCGTCGAGACGCTGCCCTAGCGTCTCGACGCTCCGACGGATTACTTAAGTTTTTGTCCGATTTTTAGCCGCCATCTTCATCTCCTACCTCGTGCTCCGCACCTGATTAGACGTTCCAGCAGCCATTTTCACCATGGGAGAGGCTAGGAAGCTTGGATTTGAGCCATCCCACATCACACACATCATGAGTGAGTAGTCTTTAGCGTTTTTGGCTCGGGATTGTATAGGAATAATGTAGTTTGAACTCTTGGTGAGGTTGTTGAACTAAAATTCTGATTTGGTTTGAATGATTGATTGAATTGGTTTCTATTTCTTTGCTTAATCCATGAATGTGCTTGAATGATTTAGGACTAGGCACCCTTGATTTCGAGCATGCTTCATTTGTTAAAGGTTTTGATGCCGTGCCTCTCTAAACCGCCGAGTAACAAAGATTTACGACACCTTTGAGCGCATAGGCGTCCTTGCGTTCTTGGTGTTCGTTCTTCTCGAATTAGAATCTGAAATCGATACACTAATTTCGCGTCCAAATTAGATAATCGTCGTAGTTAGCTCGTTGCTATCGATTGGTCTTGGGAGAGCGTTGGCCGCCAATGTCCAATCGATATGCTTGGTTAGCGTGATTTATTATGTCTAATTAATATCCATGGAGCATGTCTGAGTTAATTCATTAATTAGAGACGAGCTGCGTATTCGTTAAATCGTTTAGCCATTATATTCGTCAACCTATGATCCAAGAGGCATGCTAATTTTATTCCCGATCGTCCCGAGTCGAACGCCCCGTTAGTTAATTTTTCCCGCTTGCATTGTTCCCTCTTAGTCAATCAAAAACCAACAAATCCCCCATATTTCATTTATTTTAATAGTTTGCAAATTTAATTAAGATTAAGTCTAATTAGCTTAATTCCCTGTGGATCGACCCCGTTACCACTAATCTACTAATAGTTCAGTGAATTCGGGTAAATATAAATTCATTTTGGCGGGTTTCGACAACCCGATGATTGGCGATAGTTCCAAAATATCGCTACCAAAATTGGCGTCGTTGCCGGGGAATCTAAAGTGTAATTCGGCCTAATTTAGATTTGATTTGTAGACTTTTGACTTTTACTTTAAAAATTTGTTTATTCTTTGATTATTTGCAAGATTTGATCGGTTTGTTTAAGTGTGCTAGTAGTGCCAAATTCTTGATTGAGAAAATGGAATTTGACGATGAGGCTGAAGTCCCAAAAACACTCAGGCAGTGGACGTCGGTTGCTATGGACCACCAACCATCTTGTATTTCCTACCCGGAAATTTCAGGTGAGTTTTTGCTTAAGTCTGGTTTAATTGACCATCTGCCTTCTTTTTGTGGTGAAGCAGATGAAGATCCCTTTAAACATCTCAAGGATTTTCAAATGACAAGTTCTGCGATGAAGCCAAGTTACATAACTGAAGACCAGCTCTACCTGAGAGCTTTTCCATTCACCTTGAAAGGCGAAGCTCGAAATTGGTTACATTACATACCATCGGGAACCATCTTCACTTGGGAGAAGATGAAGAGTCTGTTCTTGGAAAGGTATTTCCCAGCTTCAAGAGCCAGAGCCGTGAAAAAAGATATCTACAGTTTCAAGCAAGAAGAGAAAGAGGCATTTCACGAGTGCTGGGAGAGATTCATTAAGCTCTGCGAGAGATGCCCGAACCATCTGATAGCAGAGGCCGCACTTATCGAATTCTTCTATGATGGTTTGCTTCCGCATGACTGTCAGATGCTCGATGCATCGAGTGGAGGAGCCCTTAAGGAGAAAACGCCTACGGAAGCCAGACAGTTGATCAACAACATGGCTGAGAACCGTCGCCAATACGGGGGAAGAAACGAGCAAGCTAAAATGTCCACCGACATAGAAGAGCTCAAAGAAAAAGTGTCTCAGGTATTTGGCTTATTTCATACGTTGCAAGAAAACTCATCTCAGGCTGTTTCTTCTATTTCAGGTAAAGCCATTGAAGGAATGTTCAAGTCCCTCATGGAGAGCAACAAGGAGACCAATTCGCAGATGCGGTCTCTAAGTGAGGAGACCAGGTCGGAGATGAGATCGCTAAGAGATGGGTTCACGAAGATGAAGGACAGAATGCGTAAAATGGAGTCCCAAGAGGAAAGCGTTAGTGCCATCAATCTCCGAAGTGGTAAAGAGATACCATCACGGACCACTCCCGAGGACTCTAACAAGGATACAGAGATATCTCCAGATAAGTGTCTTCAAACACCCTCTGAAACGGTTGTAGCTTCTCCTTATATTTCTATGAAGTCTTACACTCCAGTTGCTCCTTTTCCGAGTAGGTTGGTGAGACCACCTAAGGAGGTCGAGGACGCGGACGTCCTTGAGACGCTGAAAAAGGTTGGGATAAATATGCCGCTGCTTGATGCAATTCAGCAAATCCCAAGGTACACGAAATTTCTAAAGGAGATGTGCACCATGAAGAGGAAGACTAAAGGTGCTGAGAGAGTCGTGGTAAGCAAGAATGTTTCTGCCCTGATAACACAAGGTATTCCAAACAAGTGCCAGGACCCAGGTATGTTCCTCTTGCCATGTACTATAGGAGATAGAGAAATCGAGCACGCCATGCTAGACTTAGGAGCCTCAATTAATGTTATGCCATACTCAGTCTACAAGAGTCTCGATTTAGAAGGTATGCAGGAAACAAGTTTAATTATCCAGTTAGCTAATAGGTCTTCTATTCATCCTCTAGGAGTGATTGAGGATGTGTTGGTTAAAGTTAAGGACCTGATCTTTCCTGCTGATTTTTATGTGATAAATATGGAAGGAAACGCATCACCCACTACTTCAGTTTTACTAGGTAGACCATTCATGAAAACCGCTAAGACAAAAATTAATGTGCATGATGGTACTTTGTCAGTTGAGTATGAAGGGGATGTGTTCGAATTTAATGTATTTGATGCCATGAAACAAAATGCTGATGTGCATTCTGTCTATAAAATTGATCTTATAGATACTTTAGAACAAGAAGAATGCATGACTGTTGTTGATGGGGATGACCCACTCGTTTTTACTGAAATTGTTGGCGAGGTCGAAAGTAGTGTTCCCATATTGTCTGACTCATCTGAACAAACTACTTTTGCTTTAGAGGCATGTGAAAAGCCAACTAAAATATTACCATCTCTTTTGCAGGCTCCCAAGTTGGAACTTAAGAAGTTGCCGGGTCATCTCAAGTACGTATACTTGGGCGAGGTGGAGACACTCCCGGTAATCATCTCCAAGGAGCTTACATCGGAGCAAGAAGGCAAGTTGGTTGAGGTCTTGAAAAAGAACAGAAGAGCCATAGGATGGACATTGGCAGACTTGCATGGGTTGAGTCCAGTTTGTGCATGCACAAGATTCGGCTGAATGAGGGAGCGAAGCCGTCCCGAGAGCCTCAGCGGAGACTGAACCCAGCAATGAAAGAGGTAGTGTTGTCTGAGATACACAAACTCCTTGATGCAGGTATCATTTTTCCCATTTCTGATAGCCAGTGGGTTAGCCCTATTCATGTTGTACCTAAAAAGACGGGCATAACCGTTATTAGGAATGATAAGGGTGAGTTAGTACCTAAGAGAGTGCAAAATGGGTGGAGGATGTGTATAGATTTTAGAAAACTGAATGATGTGACTAAGAAGGACCATTTTCCGATTCCCTTCATAGATCAAATGGTGGAGCGTTTAGCTGGGAAGCCATTCTTCTGTTTTCTAGATGGTTTTTCTGGGTTTTATCAAATTCCCATAGCCTAGGAAGACCAAGAAAAAACTACTTTTACCTGTCCATTCGGAACTTACGCATATAGGACAATGCCCTTCGGGCTTTGTAATGCTCCAGGGACTTTTCAGCGATGCATGATGAGCATATTTACTGAATTCGTAGAAAGATGCATCGAAGTCTTTATGGATGATTTCACTGTATATGGGAGTTCATTTGAGGATTTCCTGTTTAACTTGTCTAGAGTCATGGAAAGATGCATTGAGACTAATCTTGTTTTAAATTTTGAAAAGTGTCATTTCATGGCCAGTCAGGGCATAGTATTAGGTCACGTTGTGTCAGCTAAGGGGATAGAGGTTGATAAAGCAAAAATTGATGTCATATGTGATTTACCTTACCCCACGAACCTTCGGAAAGTGCGTTCTTTTCTTGGTCACGCAGGTTTTTACCGCAGGTTCATAAATGACTTCTCAAAGATAGTGAATCCGATGACAAGCTTGCTGAAAAAGGATGTCCCATTCTGCTTTGACAAGCAGTGCAAGCTGGCTTTCGATGTTCTGAAGAAGTGTTTGACCAATGCACCCTTCATTCATCCACCACAGTGGGGGACTCCCTTCGAGATCATGTGCGACGCAAGCAATTACGCCGTGGGCGCTGTATTGGGCCAGAGGATAGACAAGAAAAGCCACGTAATTTATTATGCCTCCAGGACGCTCAACTTCGCGCAAATCGGTTACACAACAACAGAGAAGGAGCTGCTTTCCATTGTTTTCGCTCTTGATAAATTCCGGCCATATATTCTTGGATCTAAAGTGATTGTTTTTTCTGATCATGCAGCAGTTCGATACTTGATGAACAAGAAGGACTCGAAGCCTAGACTGCTCAGATGGGTATTACTACTCCAGGAGTTCGACGTCTCAGTACAGGATAGGAAAGGGTCAGAAAACACAGTTGCTGACCACTTGAGCCGCATTGTGCGTAATGAGGATGACTTGCCTCTGAATGATGAGTTCCCTGATGAAGTCCTCTTCCAGGTGAGTGCAGAGACACCATGGTACGCAGACATTGTCAATTACTTGGTCACAGGTACGTTCCCATTCGACTTTTCATATAACCAAAGAGCTAAGCTGAGAAGCAAGGCCAAGACTTATGTTTGGGAAGAGCCCGTTTTATGGAAATTTTGCGCTGACCAAGTAATTAGGAAGTGTGTTCCGAAGTCTGAGCATAGGTCCATACTTATATTTTGCCATGAATTTGCATGTGGGGGACACTTTGGGCAAAATAGGACAGCGAGAAAAATATTAGATTTTGGGTTTTTCTGGCCATCACTGTTTAAGGACTGTTATGAGTTTTGCAAATCATGTGATCAGTGTCAGAGAAAAGGGTCCATCACAAGTAGGAATGAAATGCTCCAAAACCCCATTTTAACTTGCGAAATTTTTGAGGTTTGGGGTATGGACTTCATGGGACCCTTTCCCCCTTCATTTGGTTTTGTCTATATCTTGTTGGCTGTGGACTACGTGTCTAAGTGGGTGGAGGCTAAGGCCACCAAAGTTGATACTGCTAATGTTGTTTCCAGTTTTGTCAAATCCAATATTTTTAGCAGGTATGGAGTTCCACGAGCCATCATAAGCGACCAGGGGAGCCACTTCTGCAACAAGACGATCCAGGCTTTGATGAGGAAGTATGGGGTAAATCACAAAATCTCTACCCCGTATCATCCTCAAACCAATGGCCAAGCAGAAGTTTCAAATCGAGAGGTGAAGAGCATCCTCGAGAAAACAGTAAGTCCAGCAAGGAAAGATTGGAGTCTCAGGCTGGACGATGCTTTGTGGGCCTACCGTACGGCTTACAAAACCCCCATAGGGATGTCTCCCTACCGGATAGTTTTTGGGAAAGCCTGTCATCTCCCTGTGGAGATCGAGCACAAAGCTTACTGGGCCGTGAAGAAGTGTAACATGGACTTTGACAAGGCTGGCGAAGAAAAACTCCTCAAATTGCAAGAACTAGAGGAGCTTCGCTTGGATGCATATGAGAACTCGAAGACCTACAAGGAAAAGACCAAGATGTTCCACGACAGACGAGTCGTCCGGAAACACTTCGAAGTTGGTCAGAAGGTCCTCTTGTTCAACTCCCGCCTGAAGTTCATGCCAGGTAAACTTCGTTCCCGGTGGCTTGGTCCTTTCATTATAACTGATGTCCATCACTATGGTGCAGTCAAGATTCAAAGCCTTGATTCAGAGAAGACCTTCACGGTGAATGGCCAACGAATAAAGATCTTCCCTGAGGGAATGTCAGAGGACTTCGACGACCATGCCTACTTGAAAGAGCCCGATTAGCTTGAACTGTACATGCTTTTTGTTTACTTACCGTCTTTAGGATTAGCTTAGGTTCTTACTCTGATGTTGTGAGTTTTCAGGTGAAACAATGGCTCATCCTTGAGGTTTATTTGCTAAGGATAAAGCGCACTCTCCAACCCTCTAAGTCACAATTCAGGGAAGGTTTTCTTTCCTTAAAAATTTGACCGTGCATATTTAGTCCAATGAGGACATTGTCCATTTCTAAGTTGGGGGTGGTGGGTTGTGCCTTACATTGATTTTCGAGTTTAGTTTTGGAATTCTGAAAAGCATATTCTGTTGCAATGAATGCATGCTAGTCTGGCTATGAAATTCTGTGATGTACTGTTGAGGTCTTCGTATTTGTATTTGTTGTGAAATTCAGCATGATTGCATTTGTTAAGGCCATTTTGAATTTTTTTTTCAAGTTATTTCCCTGTTTAAGCTTCGCATGTTAGCGCTCTATCTTGGATCCGTGGGTTTAGGGTAGCTCTGTTTGTTTTGAAATTCGCTGTCACCTCGAAAGGCAGCCTTAGGATGGGCTAAGATTCGCTCTTGTTTGTAATCCATGCGCTTAAAATTTCAACATGATTTTTAGGCTAAAAAGAAAAATGAATGCATATTTTATAAAAAGAAAGTAATATCCTGAGGTGTTCCTCCTTCTTGAGTTGCCTTAGTAGCCAGGGGCGGTCGTGTAACCCACGGTCGCCACTGCATGAAAAGGAAGCACAAAGAAGTGAACGTTAGTCCTTCAAAATGTGAATTTTGCCCGTAGTCAGATGCACTGTGCAATGAAATTGCAGGCAAGCTGAAACGAAAGTAAAATTGACATGTTAGGCGCTCATAGAGATCAAAAAAAAGAAAGAAAAGATGCCTTGCGGTCTGTTACTTGCTTGGACGATGAATAGCCCTTAGATTGTTCTGTTTAGCCATAAGTAGGGGGAAGGCGAAGTTTCGGGGCGGGTAGAGCTGTTCTAAGCCTGTAGAAATCTAAGATCGAGGAGCTAGGTCCGAAGCATAAATAGGGAAGCATCTTTAAATTTCTCGAATTGTTCTTAACCAATGTATGCATGCAGCTGTTTCTTTCGAAAGCAAATGCCTTGTCGTTTCCAGTACTGAGAATTGAGTCCATAGCATGCGTATTCGTTTTATTTCGATTAATCAGAATTCCACCTTGCTCGAGGACTAGCAAGATTTAAGTTGGGGGTGTTTGATAGCTCCATTTTGGAGCTATAATTATGTCCCTAATTCACGTTTATTACATGCTTAATCTTGCTTTTATGTGTTAATTGCAGGTGTTCTCGGTAATTCGCCCTCGGGAGCGTTTCGGCGCTTTTCGAGGCTTAATATCGCATTTTGAAGACCTAAGAACACTTTCGGGGAAGGACCACGCAAAAACATGAAGATTGGGCGCTTTGGAGAAATTGAAGGAAAATACCATGCAAAAACCCGAGAGCTAGCGTCGAGTGACAGCGTCGCGACGCTAGCTCGACGCTGCCATAGCGTCTCGACGCTCCGAAGTCTGAGGCGTGAAATTGAAAATCCACCCGAGAGCAAGCGTCGAGTGACAGCGTCTCGACGCTCGCTCGACGCCGCGCAAGCGTCTCGACGCCACCCCGACTGCGCGCGCGCATTATTTAGGTCGCAGCGTCGAGACGCTGCCCTAGCATCTCGACGCTCCGACGGATTACTTAAGTTTTTGTCCGATTTTTAGCCGCCATCTTCATCTCCTACCTCGGGCTCCGCACCTAATTAGACGTTCCAGCAGCCATTTTCACCATGGGAGAGGCTAGGAAGCTTGGATTTGAGCCATCCCACATCACACACATCATGAGTGAGTAGTCTTTAGCGTTGTTGACTCGGGATTGTATAGGAATAATGTAGTTTGAACTCTTGGGGAGGTTGTTGAACTAAAATTCTGATTTGGTTTGAATGATTGATTGAATTGGTTTCTATTTCTTTGCTTAATCCATGAATGTGCTTGAATGATTTAGGACTAGGAACCCTTGATTTCGAGCATGCTTCATTTGTTAAAGGTTTTGATGTCGTGCCTCTCTAAACCGCCGAGTAACAAAGATTTACGACACCTTTGAGCGCATAAGCGTCCTTGCGTTCTTGGTGTTCGTTCTTCTCGAATTAGAATCCGAAATCGATACACTAATTTCGCGTCCAAATTAGATAATCGTCGTAGTTAGCTCGTTGCTATCGATTGGTCTTGGGAGAGCGTTGGCCGCCAATGTCCAATCGATATGCTTGATTAGCGTGATTTATTATGTCTAATTAATATCCATGGAGCATGTCTGAGTTAATTCATTAATTAGAGACGAGCTGCGTATTCGTTAAATCGTTTAGCCATTATATTCGTCAACCTATGATCCAAGAGGCATGCTAATTTTATTCCCGATCGTCCCGAGTCGAACGCCCCGTTAGTTAATTTTTCCCGCTTGCATTGTTTCCTCTTAGTCAATCAAAAACCAACAAATCCCCCATATTTCATTTATTTTAATAGTTTGCAAATTTAATTAAGAGGAAGTCTAATTAGCTTAATTCCCTGTGGATCGACCCCGTTACCACTAATCTACTAATAGTTCAGTGAATTCGGGTAAATATAAATTCATTTTGGCGGGTCTCGACAACCCGATGATTGGCGATAGTTCCAAAATATCGCTACCATAGCGTTTAATCCTTTTTATCGCATGCTAAAACTCCCCCTTGTTACAAAACCCAATTGGTCAATTAAATTCAGTTTCGAACCTTAATTTCAATCACATCCTTCTCTGTGGATCGACCCTGTTAGCACTAGCTGCAAAGCTTTGGTTAATAGGTATTATAAATTCATTTTGGTCAGGCCTCGACAGCCTGTGAATTAAGCAGATATTCACAAAATCCACACAACCAAAACGTCCCGAAGAGATAGGGTTTATTGTGTATACCCTCCTTCTCTTGTTACCAGACGTAAGTTAATAGATAGCTCTTATCCATTCCCATGTTCTATTTTGATAGGATAAGAAAAACGGATGTCAAGACTAGCTATCTTGATTTGAGTATCTATTAGTCTCAATCAGAATCGATTCATAATTCGAGGACAAAGAGCAAATGGTTTGCAAGCCTATTCGATTCATTTATGAATTAGAATAAGCATCTTTATCCTGAATTGTAAGATTTGATATGCTAATCAAATCTTATGGTTTTGAATAACAGTTTGAACAAAAGTTTGATGAACCTTGTTTGACAAGGGTTTAATCAAAGTCGTAGCTTTCTTGATTTGTTTCTGTAATTGATGTCCTAATCATTGAGAATGATGTAGGATTAACTTCTGACATTTAAGCATAAACTAGCGAGCCACTTCCAAATAGTTGATCTAGAGGTTGACTTAGTTTGTTCTAAGGATTCAGGTTGATCTGAGACGTAAGAACAAATCGCTAGTGTTGTCTCTAAAATCTTTTATTGACAAGTTGTTGTCAATATTCGATGGTCTATGGAAATGGTTTCCAGAGACACCTCAGGTGTTGAGGATATGAGATGCACTCAAGTGCATTTACATATTGGAGGTCAGATACATCTTTCTAGATGTATGACCCGGTATGTGCTATGTAGTGGGAGCTGTCAGTAGTGAAAGTCCAATCGATTTTGATCATTGGATTCTGGTTAAAGTTTGTCCTAGTGCAAACGAGGAGTAGAATACAAGAGTTGTATTGCTAATTCCTCGGTGGTAGCTAAATCTTGTTGTAGCTTGTGAAGCAGCAAATGGTTTTAAGTTGAGCTCGCAGTTAGTGTTATGAGGAGATGTGATGGTCACATGGAAAACCTCGTAGTACTTCATGCTGATTAGTTTACTAAGTCTCTCATGGCTAAAGTGTTTGAGAGACACCTAGAAGAGTCTAGAGCTCCGAGTTGTTGGAGAGGATAGTGGGAGAAAACTTCATGATATATGATATATTAGTTTTCTCCACCTAACATGTACACCACGGACGTTTAAGTCCAAGTGGGAGTTGTTGGATTTTATGTCCTAAAACTCATGGTTTGTAAACTGTTATGTTTGTTAATATTCTATTTAGAATAAAGACTTATTAGTTTTATTCAGTAAAATAGTTTATTGGAATAAAGTGAAACGTGTTTAGGTTAATGTTACGTCTCCAAAAGTGCATAAATTAGGAACTTATTTACCATGTAATTGAGTAAACTCTTAAGCGTTTTTGTTAGAATTTAGTTTAATACGTGCTTAAATATGAGAAATCAAGGAATGAAGCTAAATTAGGACTTATTTGTAAAAGGAACAAAAAAGAATCAAAAACGAAGTTAAAAGAGTTGAAATTGTGCATTGCAGGAAAATTGCTGAAACATTGCTGTCTCCGCAATGTTTAAGCTGCGAATGCTAAGTTGTTCCAACCGTCCGCCGTTTTGTTGCGATCTTTCAGCCGCCCAAGTTCTCCCCTGCTGCCACGTGGAGGGTCGTCGTTCAGAATGGATGATTTTCCTTGACTGAAGAGTACCTGCAAAGAGCTATAAAAGGAGGTCAAGGGGGAAGGAGAACAACAAGCTTGGAAGCGTAGAACTCTCCATCTCAACGCAGTTTCTCTCTATTTTCTATCCCGTTTGTTGGAGTGAAGGAATCAGCTTTTGGCACCGATAATTCGAGAGGAAGAAGAGAAGATCCTTCTTGTCTTCTGATTGGATTCATCCCCAAAAAATGCTAACCTTCCCCTTCATCCGAGGCGCTTGCGGCGAGGGTTCACGCACACATTTACATCGCTTTCTACTGCTTTCTGTCTTCAATTTTCTCTACTGTTTGCTGTTATTTACTTCTGTTTGCTGTCATTTGTTCTGTTCGTCTTCATTTGCTTAGTCTTTACTGTTTTACAGTCTTTGCACATTAAGCTTTGAATCTTACTTAATAGAGAAATCATTTACAACTTCGCAAGTTTCTTACCACGTTTTGTCTTTCCTTTGCTTTCATTTTCGTACTGTTAATCATGCTTAAACAATCTAGTATTTCCACTTCCACATCAACCATGAGTAACTAAATCACACAAGGGTCTGCTAATGATGAATCTATAGGTAGAAAGACGTGAATTCAGCTTGTAGGATAGCTTCGAATGCATTGAATGTATGTGTACTTCATCCCACGGGCAATTTCGATTGGCCATCCATTTTGTCTAAAAAACTCCTAACCTCCGGAAGGAGTAAGAGTTCAGAGTCGTCCATTCATGCTAGCCTTTCATGGTAGCCAGAAAACGACCTAGGAATAGGCGTTTTCCTAGCACAATTCATTAACTTGCTTATATAAATAGATGCTTAAGTCTTACTTGGATATGAGTGAACTAAAGGATCTAATGCATGTAATCGAGAGATGCATGAGAATGAGTTAAATTGATGCATGATAAGTTGAGCTACTGCTGAATAATCGTATGAAAAAGCCTATAGAGGAGTCGTTAGTTGACCTTGTTTCCCCATCTCACCCTTAAAACGTTGCTAATTTAATTGCTAGATAATTGCTGCCTGCGCAATTCTAAAGTTCTGTTTTTGCCTTAGCCATTTTTCCAGCATTTCACTTTTGCGATTTTATTGCTAGCAAATTGCTTTCTCCGCAATTCTTTTTCCTCTACATTCAAGTTCATCTCTTTACTTGCTTTCGTTTATGCTTGCATATCTCGTATATTCTTCATTAGTTAGGCACATTAATCTCCAATTCACCCCATTTAAGCCACCCTTTCTAATTTAGCATCTCACTTCGTTAGTAACTAAGAATAAATCTCTGTGGGAAAACGAATGAAAAAATACTTATTACTTGCTACAAGACCATGTATGCTTGCATGTTCTGAGTGCTTCCGCATCGCATTTTTATTTATACACTGAGCACGCAACAAGTTTTTGGCGCCGCTGCCGGGGATTTTGTTTAGTAAACACGGAGTTTGTTATTTTAGAAAAAAAAAAGAGCATTAATATCTATTGGAGCTAATCTTCTTTCATTTCTCTTACAGGTACCATTAAGCTAGTTTATGAATGAACATTCAAATAGCAACCTAGAGTTCAATCCTGAGCCTGAAAGACTTCTTAGGGCCAGAAAAAAAGCTAAGAAACGCCTTTTTAAACAGCCACCTGTAACTCAAAACATTGCTGACTCCACAGAGTCATCGCAATTCCTACAAACCGAAATGGATAGAGCAGCCCCAAACCAAGCACCTACCATTCGCAACCCCATCGAAATTGCGAATGATAAGGATAGTGCCATCCTTTCATACTTAGTTCCTATGCCTGAGGAGCTTAATCCGAGCATTATACGCCCTGAGATTACAGCTCTCTCATTTGAGTTAAAGCCAGTTATGTTCCAAATGCTGTCCACCGTTGGACAATTCTTTGGAGTGGAAAATGAAGATCCCCACAACCATTTGAGAAACTTCCTAGGAGTCAGTGATACTTTTATCATCCCTGGAGTTTCCCAAGAAGCCTTAAGACTTTACCTCTTTCCCTACTCATTAAGAGACAAGGCCAAAACGTGGTTAAATTCCCTTCCCTCTGGATCGATTGTCAATTGGACAGATCTAGCTGAAAAATTCCTAGTTAAATACTTCCCACCTGATAGGAATTCTAACTTTCGTGATGATATAATCAAGTTCAAGCAAGCCGAAAACGAATCATTACACGAAGCTTGGACAAGATTCAAAGATCTATTGCTTAAATGTCCACACCATGGCATTCCATGGTGTATAAAAATAGAAGTGTTCTTTAAAGGATGCAACCCCAGCACAAGGCAAGTGTTGAATTCTTCAGCTGGTGGTTCCATGCTTTCAAAGAGCTACAATGAAGCCTACGAGATTTTGGAGAAAATCTCGACTTCCCATTGTAGATGGTCAGACGATCCTGTAGAGCCTAGGAGTGCTCAAGACAAGGATGCACTTAGTGCAAAAAGTAGCCAAATCAATGCCCTGACCAATCTAGTAAAACAAATGACTCAAACCAATCTCCAACCAAGTGTCAACACCGCAGCAGCCGTTTCAATGGGCGCATCAACTAGTCAAGGTGAGACACTAATCTGTGGATTCTGTGGGGAAGGGCACTTGTATGATTTTTGCCCTTGGAATCCAGCCTCGGTATGCTATGTTGGGAGTCAACAGCAGCCTAGGAACAACCCCTATTCTAACACCTATAATCCTGGTTGGAGGAACCACCAAAATCTTTCTTGGGGTGGACAACAAAATACTAACCAAGCACAAAACCAACCAAGACCGAGTGGAACACCTGGTTTCACTCAACAAAATAACCCACCTATGTACCAAAAGCCATATAACCAACCCATAGGATCATCAGTAGAGAATTTACTTAAAGAGTACATTGCAAAAAATGATGCAACCCTGCAAAGTCAGCAAACAACCCTGAGGAGCTTAGAAAACCAAATAGGGCAGTTAGCCAACGAATTGAAAAATAGGCCCCAAGGTAGATTGCCTGCAGACACTGAAGTGCCAAGAAGGGATGGAAAAGAACAAGT
This sequence comes from Herpetospermum pedunculosum, assembly GCA_028017165.1. Taxonomy (NCBI): domain Eukaryota; kingdom Viridiplantae; phylum Streptophyta; class Magnoliopsida; order Cucurbitales; family Cucurbitaceae; genus Herpetospermum; species Herpetospermum pedunculosum. The sequence continues at coordinate 29,359,709 of CM051527.1, read as the reverse complement.
TCCAGCAATTGAACTTCGTAGTGGAAGACCGTTGGTGATCAACAACAGAGAAGCCCCAAAGCGAGTAGAGAATGAAGAGTCTAATGCTCCACTGGATTCTCTGCCAAACCATGATCAATCACCACCAAGCACAACAAGGGTGAGGCTGGAACCTATCATTGAGGAACCAGAAGAAATTTCAAGGCCTCCACCTGTCATTAGGCAAACTGAATTGCCTACATATGTGCCACCACCTCCATTCCCTAGAAGGCTGAAGAAAAAACAAGAACATGAAGTGCACTTTAATAAGTTTTTAGAAATTTTAAAACAAGTGCATGTTAATATCCCATTTGTGGAAGTTTTGCAATCTATGCCTTCTTATGTTAAATTCTTGAAAGATATAATTACTAACAAGAAAATTATTGGTGAATTTGAAACAGTGAATCTCACTGAGGAGTGCAGTGCTATACTCCAAAACAAACTACCAAAGAAGGAGAAGGATCCTGGTTCCTTCACCTTACCAGTCGAGTTGGGAAGCAAGCACGTGGGCAGAGCTCTATGTGATCTGGGAGCCAGCATCAATCTCATGCCCTTGTCACTATTCCGTCAGCTTGGAATAGGAGAAGCACGACCTACTACTGTCACCTTGCAGCTTGCAGACAGATCCATAGCATACCCGGAGGGTAAAATTGAGGATATACTTGTCAAGGTTGACAAATTCATCTTTCTTGCGACTTCATCATTCTAGATTATGAGGCAGACAAGGAGGTACCAGTCTTATTGGGCAGACCATTTCTAGCCACAGGTAGGGCTTTAATCGATGTCCAGAAAGGTGAGCTCACCATGAGGGTTCATGATGAGGAGGTTAAATTCAGTGTATTTAAAGCTCTAAGGTATCCCTCTGATTCTGAATCCTGTGCAAATGTAGATGTAGTAGATGTAGTAGATTCCCTTATGGAAGAACAACTTGAGCATGAACTGTTAATTAAGCATGCCACTAACTATGTACAAGTAGATATAGATGACTTAAATATCTCTGAATTGATGGATATATATGTGGACAACCCTCAGCATGTTTGTATGACTAATAAATTGTCTGAGAGAACCTCCAACGCTTTGAAACCATCAATTGAACATCCACCTCTATTAGAATTAAAACCATTGCCTGATCATCTTAAGTATGCATATCTAGGAGAGGAAGATACTTTGCCTGTTATTATTTCGTCCAAACTGAGTAAACAACATGAAATTGCGCTAATATTGTTGCTTAAGCAACATAAAAAAGCTATTGCATGGACGATTGCTGATATAAGAGGTATTAGTCCTTCCTATTGCATGCATAAAATATTGTTGGAAGAGGAACATACACCTAGGGTAGATCACCAACGTAGGTTGAACCCCTCCATGAAGGAGGTAGTTAAGAAAGAAATTATCAAATGGTAAGATGCATGTGTAATTTTTCCCATAGCCAATAGTCAATGGGTGAGTCCGTTCCAATGTGTGCCTAAAAAGGGTGGGATGACTGTAATAGTTAATGAGAATAACGAACTAATTCCAACTAGAACTGTTACAGGATGGAGAGTCTGTATGGACTACAGAAAACTTAACAAAGAAACAAAAAAAGATCACTTTCCTTTACCATTTATAGATCAGATGTTAGATAGAATAGTTGGCCGAGCCTATTACTGCTTTTTAGATGGTTATTCTGGATATAACCAAATTACCATAGACCCTGTGGACTAGGAGAAAACAACCTTTACATGTCCCTTTGGAACATTTGCTTTCCGTAGAATGCCATTTGGCTTATGCAATGCACCAGCAACATTTCAAAGGTGCATGTTGGCTATTTTCTCTGACTTAGATGAATCCATGATAGAAATATTTATGGATGACTTCTCAGTCTTTGGTGATTCTTTTAATAATTGCTTAGAAAACTTAGGACAAGTCCTAACTAGGTGTGAGGAGACCAACCTAGTCTTAAATTGGAAGAAATGCCACTTTATGGTGGAAGAAGGGATAGTCCTAGGACATAGAGTATCTAGAGCAGGAGTAGAGGTCGATAGGGCCAAAATAGAAATCATAGAGAAACTAGTGGAACCTCAAAATGTAAAAGCTATTAGAAGTTTCCTAGGTCATGCAGGTTTCTATAGGAGATTCATTAAAAACTTTTCAAAAATCTCTAAACCTTTGTGCGAGCTTCTAGAGCTTAATAAACCATTTGTCTTCTCAAAGGAATGTTTCCTAGCATGGACAACACTTAAAGAAGCCTTAGTCAAAGCACCAATTATAGTAGGTCCAAACTGGGATTTACCGTTTGAAATGATGTGTGATGCTAGTGACTATGCAGTAGGGGTTATGCTAGGACAAAAAATTGATAAACTAACACATCCTGTATATTATGCAAGTAAGACTTTAAATGAAGCACAATGTAATTACACGACCACAGAGAAGGAAATGCTAGCTGTAGTGTTTGCTTGTGAAAAGTTTAGGAATTACATTGTAGGCACTAGAACAATTGTGTACACTGATCACTTTGCACTAAAATATCTAATGAGGAAGGCTGATGCTAAGCCAAGGTTGATTAGATGGGTATTATTGTTGCAAGAGTTTGACTTAGACATTAGAGATAAAAAAAGGATGCGAAAATGTAGTTGCTGACCATTTATCTAGATTGCGAAGTAATTGCGAAAACATTGCTGAGCCAACAATTTCTGATGCCTTTGTTGATGAGCATGTCTTTGTATTGGCACATCGTGATAACGATGAGGAACCTTGGTTTGCGGACATTGCTAACTTCCTTGCCTCGCAGGTACTACCAACTTTCAAAGGGGGGCAAGAAAAGAAAAGGTTCCTACATGAAGCTAGGAAGTTCATCTGGGACGATCCTACACTTTACAAGACTTGTGCAGATGGATTGTTGAGGAAGTGTGTATCAGCTGCTGAGGCAAAGTCAGTGTTGCAGCACTGCCATACATCTCCTTACGGTGGACATTTTGGTGGCCAAAAGACGGCTGCAAAAGTGTTCCAGAGTGGCTACTATTGGCCCACGATCTTCAAGGATGCCCACGACCATGCACACAGCTGCAATGAGTGTCAACGGACACAGGTAACCTCAGTAGGAAGGATGAGATGCCTCTCACCTATATTCTAGAGTTAGAACTCTTCGATGTATGGGGCATTGATTTCATGGGACCATTCCCTCCATCTGCAGGTAATCTCTATATATTGGTAGCTGTAGATTACGTATCTAAATGGGTAGAAGCCATTGCATGTCCATCAAATGATGCCAAAACAGTCATTAAGTTTCTAAATAGGCATATTTTTACAAGATTTGGTACACCATGTGCAATAATAAGTGATGAGGGAACCCACTTTATAAATAAAGCTATGGAAAAGGTACTAGCTAAATACAATGTTAGACATAGAGTAGCAACCTCTTATCACCCAAACTCAAATGGACAAGCTGAAATATCCAATAGGAAGATCAAGAACATACTTGAAAAAGTGGTTAAACCTAATAGAAATGACTGGTCTTTTAAGTTAGACGATGCACTTTGGGCGTATAGGACTTCATATAAAACACCCTTAGGTATGTCTCCTTATAGGCTAGTATATGGAAAAGCATGTCATTTACCCTTCGAATTAGAAATCAAAGCCTTTTGGGCCTTAAAAGAGCTGAATTATTGCGTGACCGATGCTGGAACTTTGCGGTCTCTGCAATTACATGAGTTAGATGAGCTAAGACATATGTCCTACGAAAATGCGAAAATGTATAAAGAAAAAACTAAGATTTGGCATGATAGTAGACTGAGGTTCAAGGACTTTAAAAAGGGGCAGCATGTCTTATTATTCAACTCACGGTTAAGGTTATTTCCAGGCAAACTTAAATCTAGATGGTCAGGTCCTTTTGTGATTACTAACGTTTTTGTTCATGGTGCTATTGAGATTCGAAACCTACACCAAGGGAAACCGTTCATGGTAAATGGTGCGAGACTGAAGCATTACTATGAGGAAGGAGATGTGCAGACACTCTTGGCCTTCCTCCTAGCTGAAGCCTAAGAAGCAGTTCGAAAGGGGATGAGTGACCACTGTGCTCATCCGTCAGAAGGCTATGCCTTAGATTTTTCTTTAAGTATTTTTAGATTGTGTTTTGTTTGTTTATTTTTGGGTTTAATTACGGATTTTTGTTTTTATTAAAAGGATATTAATGGGAGATCTTTAAGAAGCAATGAGGGAGATGAATCGAGGGGAGAAGATCCACGAAGAAGATCTGGCAAACTCAGAGAATTGGTTGCTAAATCTTGCAACTCAAATCAAGAAAATCCTAACGGCTATGCGGATTAATTGCGGAGGATTTGCGGAGTACGCAACAGAAAATAGCCGTTGGAGAGTACTTGAGTACAAATAACCGTCGTTGGGGGATCCCTGCCCTCTACGTTTTCTCAAACCGTTGGAACTTCAGCTACTCAGCCTTCTCCTTCCTCTGCATTCCCCAAACTCAGATCTCAAAGAAACAGCAATGGTGTCAACACGAGCAGATCGGTCCACGCCCAAGAAAGCGTCGCCTGACGCAGAAGAAGCTGTGAGGGAGGCGCTGCTTTCCTTAGCAAACGTCGATACTGCGCAACCCTCACGGCCTCCGAAGCTACCTGTGCGGAGAAAGAAATGGAAGGTGGCGACTGAGGAACCTGTTGGTCCCTCTGATCCGGTAGGGACTCCCAAGAAAAGGAAGTGGAGAATCGCGATGGATGATTCACCGATCAGGGAGAAAAAGAATCCCAGCGAGGAGAGCCGAGGGAGTGGCCGCCCATCATTTGAGACGGCCAGGCAGAGCCCCGAACCTTCTCCACAAACGTCGGAGCCTGAAGCTCCACTTGAAGAGCACCAAGATTCGGTGCCAAGCGACGAGCCGGCGGAGGAAGATGAGGTATTTTCCCCCTTAAGGGATGTCAGTCTTGACAGCCCTGTGGAGGGGGAAAGCAAGGACTCCATGGACGAGACACTAGGAGATTGTCTCCAGCAGATAACCACCAAGGCACGACTCAAGAAGAAGGCCCAGTGATTGTCAAGGGCAAGCGGCCGAAGTCTTCCAAACGAGCCAAGAAGAAGAAGGTTGGAGCTGAACCTTCTTTAAAGAAAATGAAGATTGAGGCCTCTGAGTCGGCCAAAGCAAAAGAGAAGGGGAAAAGGAAGATGTACCCAGAGGATGAACCTCAAGCTGCGAGGTACGTCTCCCAGGAAGCAGAGGCCAAGGGCCTCGAATTGATGAAGAAGGAACTCCTCCACGAGCGAGGATTTCTTGATGCATTGGCAGACCTGCCGCAATTTTTGCGCGCAGGGATCATCAACCATGGCTGAGAAGAACTCTGCAGGCCTCCAATTCCAGCATATCCTGATATGGTGTACGATTTCTACGCCAATCTCACACACCCTGAAGCGTGTCTATCAACAGTGAGGGGGATAGAAATCGACTTCTCTGCCAACGCCATCAATGAGGCCTATGCTCTCAAGGGGCATACACATTCTGATTATGCCAAGATCGTCGACTCGCCATCTGAGGTAGCCCTAGAAGAGGCCTTGCACACAATCGGCAAACCTGAGGCAGCCTGGGCGGTCTCACGGAATGGGAAGCACACCCTGATGAGTGCAACCCTTAGAGACAAGGCAACAGTCTGGTTCTCTCTTGTGCGCCGACACATCTCCCCCGTGACGCACGAAACGACTATCAACCAGGGGCGATCGTTGCTGCTCTATGCCATCATGCGGGGACTCACCATTGATGTTGGTGAAGTCATTGCCGCCTCCATCATTGACTGCTCACGCAAAGGTAAGGGCCAATTATTTTTCCCAAACACTATAACTAAACTGTGCTTACGTGCAGGTGTGCCTATTGCGAGGGATGAGAGGCAGTTGGCTTACACTGGCCACATGGAGCTGCCCACAATCTTAAGGATGAGAAGACGGGGCAATATGGAATTTGAGATGGACGGTCTGGCTGCTGCATAGTCACTGTCCATGGCATGCCTGATGGACCTGCAGCACAAGATGGCCCAATGGGCTGAGTACGCGCAAGTGAGGGACAAGAAGGTGGCTGAACAATTGGGATGCATATTTCCCACCTTCCCTACTGATCTGCTGAAGCCTTGGGTGCCTCCAAAAGAGAGGAGACATGAGGACAAGGATGATTGAATGCCAGCTTGACGACATTCGAGGGAGTTTTCTGATCCCTCTTAAGAAAAAAGAAACAAAACCTGCTTTTCTGTGAACTGTTACCCCATTTTTAATCCAATCTATGATCTGTTTTAATTGTTAATTTGTGTGTTTAGAGTAGTTTAGATTAGATTGATGTCATCTGCGTAGTTAACTTAAATAGTTTTGTTGTTTTATGTAGTTGTGATGTCTGAATATAGCATGTTAGAGCCTTGATCACAGCTAAATTTGCTCTGTAGGATTAATTGCTAATTCCTTGCGGTGTCCGCAATTTTTTGTTAGTGTTCGCATGCTGTTGGATGACTTTTTGATGGGTTGTTTCGATTTAAATCTCCATATTTTGCTGCTTTCCTGACTTCAGTATGTAATCTATCCGTTGAGCATGCTGGATGAGTGTCATAGTACACATTTGTTCGTTTAAAATTAGCTTCCTTTATTGCTAAGCATGCACCTATGTCAGCCCTTAACATGTTGTTTTTACAAATATTCTGCCTCTGAGTTATCTGCTTTACGAAGGTCGTTCTATGCCTAGGAGTTTTAGATTCTGCTTGTTTTTCCTTAGACTAGATGCTTCTAGGACAAGTTTGGGGGTGTGCCACCTCCGATTCTCATTGGGGACAATGAGGAGTTCAAGTTTTGGGGAGGCAGCCTCTAGGCCTAGGAACATTCCTCTCTCCCTCTTTAAACATAAGCATTCTTCTTCTTTGAAAAAAAAATGAAAAGAAAAAAAAAATGAAAGAATAAAGAGTTGTGTCTCTCTTGAGGATGCTGAGTAATCAGGGCCATTTGTGTAACCCACAAGTGGCACTACATCAAAAGGCAAACTATAAGGAGAGACTCTACCAGAAAAAGAAAAGAAAAAGGAAAAACCAAGGAAGAAGAATGTATGCCTACAAGTTATAGCCTAAGTGCTTAGGTGTCCTGTATGAATGAACTCTGATCCTTAGTTTGCTAAGCACAGGGCTGTAGCTTGAAGGTATGTTAGGGGAGATGAGTGTATATCCAATGTAGTGATGCTAGGGTTTAGGTTGTTCTATGAAATGTACTACTGTTACTCGTGTGTACTAAGACTGGCATGAGTCGAAGGAATCCTAGGTAGCTTAAAAGAAATACTTTAGAAGCATGTACTGAGTCTGGGATAAAACTAGGGAGAATTTGAAAACTTAGGGATAACTGCACAATGAACCTAATGACATAGGCAGATAAATCAGTTGATAGGAAATTTGTAAAAGGCAATAGGTTTTAAAAGGCAAGAGAAACCAAAATAAGCAGCATCTGAAGTTAGTTTGAACTTAGGAGAGTGTCACAGGACAGCCATGCCGTGGATAGTAAGCTTAGGGAAGTCAGCAAGTAGTCAGATAGAGTTTAAAAGATAAGAGTTAGCAGCCCAAGTAAGCCCTTATATTGCTCGAGGACGAGCAATAACTTAAGTTTGGGGGTGTGTTACGTCTCCAAAAGTGCATAAATTAGGGACTTATTTACCATGTAATTGAGTAAACTCTTAAGCGTTTTTGTTAGAATTTAGTTTAATACGTGCTTAAATATGAGAAATCAAGGAATGAAGCTAAATTAGGACTTATTTGTAAAAGGAACAAAAAAGAATCAAAAACGAAGTTAAAAGAGTTGAAATTGTGCATTGCAGGAAAATTGCTGAAACATTGCTGTCTCCGCAATGTTTAAGCTGCGAATGCTAAGTTGTTCCAACCGTCCGCCGTTTTGTTGCGATCTTTCAGCCGCCCAAGTTCTCCCCTGCTGCCACGTGGAGGGTCGTCGTTCAGAATGGATGATTTTCCTTGACTGAAGAGTACCTGCAAAGAGCTATAAAAGGAGGTCAAGGGGGAAGGAGAACAACAAGCTTGGAAGCGTAGAACTCTCCATCTCAACGCAGTTTCTCTCTATTTTCTATCCCGTTTGTTGGAGTGAAGGAATCAGCTTTTGGCACCGATAATTCGAGAGGAAGAAGAGAAGATCCTTCTTGTCTTCTGATTGGATTCATCCCCAAAAAATGTTAACCTTCCCCTTCATCCGAGGCGCTTGCGGCGAGGGTTCACGCACACATTTACATCGCTTTCTACTGCTTTCTGTCTTCAATTTTCTCTACTGTTTGCTGTTATTTACTTCTGTTTGCTGTCATTTGTTCTGTTCGTCTTCATTTGCTTAGTCTTTACTGTTTTACAGTCTTTGCACATTAAGCTTTGAATCTTACTTAAAAGAGAAATCATTTACAACTTCGCAAGTTTCTTACCACGTTTTGTCTTTCCTTTGCTTTCATTTTCGTACTGTTAATCATGCTTAAACAATCTAGTATTTCCACTTCCACATCAACCATGAGTAACTAAATCACACAAGGGTCTGCTAATGATGAATCTATAGGTAGAAATACGTGAATTCAGCTTGTAGGATAGCTTCGAATGCATTGAATGTATGTGTACTTCATCCCACGGGCAATTTTGATTGGCCATCCATTTTGTCTAAAGAATTCCTAACCTCCGGAAGGAGTAAGAGTTCAGAGTCGTCCATTCATGCTAGCCTTTCATGGTAGCCAGAAAACGACCTAGGAATAAGCGTTTTCCTAGCACAATTCATTAACTTGCTTATATAAATAGATGCTTAAGTCTTACTTGGATATGAGTGAACTAAAGGATCTAATGCATGTAATCGAGAGATGCATGAGAATGAGTTAAATTGATGCATGATAAGCTGAGCTACTGCTGAATAATCGTATGAAAAAGCCTATAGAGGAGTCGTTAGTTGACCTTGTTTCCCCATCTCACCCTTAAAACGTTGCTAATTTAATTGCTAGATAATTGTTGTCTGCGCAATTCTATAGTTCTGTTTTTGCCTTAGCCATTTTTCCAGTATTTCACTTTTGCGATTTTATTGCTAGCAAATTGCTTTCTCCGCAATTCTTTTTCCTCTACATTCAAGTTCATCTCTTTACTTGCTTTCGTTTATGCTTGCATATCTCGTATATTCTTCATTAGTTAGGCACATTAATCTTCAATTCACCCAATTTAAGCCACCCTTTCTAATTTAGCATCTCACTTCGTTAGTAACTAAGAATAAATCTCTGTGGAAAATCGAATGAAAAAATACTTATTACTTGCTACAAGACCATGTATGCTTGCATGTTCTGAGTGCTCTCGCATCGCATTTTTATTTATACACTGAGCACGCAACAGAAGGGCACACTCCTAGAATAGAACATCAGCGTAGGCTGAACCCCTCCATGAAGGAGGTTGTTAAGAAGGAAATTATTAAATGGTTAGACGCTGGTGTCATCTTTCCAATCTCTAACAACCAGTGGGTCAGCCCCATCCAATGTGTACCAAAAAAAAGGGGCATGACAGTAGTGGTTAATGAGAGCAATGAGTTAATACCCACTCGAACCATCACTGGATGGAGAATGTGTATGGATTACCGAAAGCTTAACAAAGAAACAAAAAAAGACCATTTCCCTCTGCGCTTCATCGATCAAATGCTTGATAGATTAGCTGGCCAAGCCTTCTATTTCTTTTTAGATGGCTACTCAGAGTATAATCAAATCACCATAGACCCCAAAGACCAAGAGAAGACAACATTTACATGTCCATTTGGCACGTTTGCATTTCGCAGAATGACATTCGGCCTCTACAATGCACCAGCAACATTCCAACGATGTATGTTGGCAATCTTCTCTAATCTAGATGAGTCCATAGTAGAAATATTCATGGATTATTTTTCAGTGTTTGGTGATTCCTTTACCACTGCCTAGCCAATCTAGGGCAAGTCCTCACTCGGTGTGAGGAAGCCAATCTAGTTTTGAATTGGGAAAAATGTCACTTCATGGTGGAGGAAGGCATAGTTTTGGGGCATATAGTGTCTAAGGCAGGAATAAAGGTTGATAGGGCTAAGAAAGATGTCATTGAGAAGTTGGTTGAGCCTAAAAATGTAAAAGCCATAAGGAGTTTCCTAGGACACGCAGGGTTTTACAGAAGATTCATAAAAGATTTCTCAAAAATCTCCAAACCCCTCTGTGAGCTCCTAGAATTAAATAGAACTTTCATCTTCTCAGAAGAATGTTTTACGGCATGGAATAAGCTCAAAAATGCCTTAGTAAGAGCTCCAATCATAATCGGTCCAAACTGGGATATGCCTTTCGAATTGATGTGCGACGCAAGTGATTATGCTATTTGAGCCATGCTTGGCCAGAAGAGAGAAAAATTGACACACCCTATATATTATGCAAGTAGAACATTGAATGAGGCTGATAAGCGCCAAATAAGTTAGATTTACAAAGCTAGAGGTCCTTCTAGGATCCTTGTAAATGTTCACAAATATGACTAACTTAACCTTCGATCTCAACCCCTAAGAAAGGCTAGACGACAGATTACTTAGACGATCAAATAAATAAAGGATCGGACAGAGCTTGTGGCTCCCATCAACCCTTGATCTTTAAAGCACTCCACAAGCAAGATTGATCAACTCTCACTTGAATGCTCCAAATATACATGCATTCTATCACAAGAACACACAAGAAACAAAGCTTAAAAGCTTTCAAGGTTTAAAACCCAAAACACTACATTTCATATCTCATATCAAGTTGTCTTTTACAATAGACAAGGCTAATCCCTTTTATAGACAAGGAATTAAGCCAAGAGACTCCTAACATAAATGCTAATATGAAAAGTCACCTTGAAATACCAAAAGATGCCTTGATATTCTAAAAGGCACCTTGGAAAACTAAAAGTTTATCTTGAAAAATGAAAGATCACCTAAAACTTAGTTACACTTTAAATGAGTACATTAAGTAACCAAATATGGATTTTAAACTCAGTTTAACATGATCTATTAGTCTTCCACCAAATGGACTTGTGAGATAATGAAGTTCATGCATTTATCTTCCATGTTGACTTTGATTCTTCCTCCATAACAATGGTTTGACTTCATTAAGCTTCATCATGGATATGAATTGGATTGCCAAAATAATTCATATCATCCTCCCATTCTTCAAAAATGCATATTTCAGCTTCAATTCTTCTACCGGTCAAAGTCATCATCCATTGGACATGATAAATTAATTCTTCTTGAGGTGATCAGACGAGAACCAATCATATTCGTATCAGAGGCTCAATGCAACTACACTACTAGTGAAAAGGAAATGTTATCCGTAGTGTTTGCATGCGAGAAGTTCAGGGCATATATTGTGGGAAATAAGACAATTGTATATACCGATCATGCTGCTATAAAATACTTAATGAGGAAGGCTGATGCCAAGCCCCGTCTGATTAGGTGGGTATTACTTTTGCAGGAATTCGATTTGGAAATACGAGACAAAAAGGGATGCGAAAACGTGGTTGCTGACCATTTATCAAGACTGAAGAGTTCTCGCGAATCTGTCGCGGAGCCCGCAATGCTGGATTCTTTTATTGATTAACATATTTTTGTTTTAATGCATTGTGATGATAATACTGAACCATGGTTTGCTGATATTGCAAACTTTCTGGCCTCGCAGGTGTTACCCGAATTCAATAAAGGGCAGGATAAGAAGAAGTTCTTAAACGATGCTAAAAAGTACCTTTGGGATGATCCAAACCTCTACAAATGCTGTGCGGATGGACTGTTAAGGAAATGTGTATCAGCTGCCGAAGCAAGGTCCATCTTGCAACATTGTCATACAGCTCCGTATGGAGGGCACTTCGGTGGTCAGAGGACCGCTGCAAAGGTATTTCAGAGTGGCTATTTCTGGCCCACAATCTTCAAGGATGCACATGACTACACACGCACTTGCAACGAATGCCAACGAATAGGTAACCTCAGTAGGAAGGATGAGATGCCCCTGACATACATCTTGGAGTTAGAACTCTTCGACGTATGGGGCATTGACTTCATGGGTCCATTCCCACCCTCTGTTGGTAATCTGTATATTTTAGTAGCCGTAGACAATGTCTCAAAATGGGTCGAGGCAATTGCATGTCCTTTGAATGACGCCAAAACTGTTATCAAATTTCTGAATAAACAGATTTTCACACGATTTGGCACTCCACGTGCCTTCATAAGTGATGAAGGGTCGCACTTCATAAACAAATCTATGGAGATTGTGTTGGCGAAATATAATGTACACCCTATCATCCCCATTCAAATGGGCAAGCAGAAATTTCTAATAGAGAGATCAAAAGTATCTTAGAAAAAGTTGTCAAACCAAATAGAAAGGATTGGTCTTTTAAATTAGACGATGCATTATGGGCATATAGAACTGCATATAAAACACCTTTGGGAATGTCTCCATATAGGTTGGTTTATGGAAAGGCATGCCATCTCCCCCTTGAATTAGAAAACAAAGCCTTTTGGGCTTTAAAAGAACTAAACTTCTGTGTGTCTGATGCGGGAACGCTACGGTCCCTGCAATTACATGAATTGGATGAGTTAAGGCACATGTCATATGAAAATGCCAAGATGTACAAGGAAAAAACAAAAAAACGGCATGACAGTAGGCTTAGACCAAAAGATTTCAAAAAAGGACAACATGTTTTACTATTCAATTCGAGATTAAAAATCTTTCCTGGAAAGCTAAAATCTTGTTGGTCTGGCCCCTTTGTTATCACTAACGTCTTTGTACATGGTGCTATTGAAATCCAAAATTTAGAACAGGGACAACCGTTTATGGTGAATGGTGCGAGGTTGAAGCACTACTACGAAGAAGGAGACGTGAGGACGCTCTCGGCGTTCCTCTTGTCCGAAGCTTGAGTCAACCAAGAAAGGATGAGCATGGGCTTAATTAGAAATATTATTATGCTCAATTGTTTAAGATTTGAAAAAAATTAAAAAATTAAAAAAAATAAATAAATAAATAAAATGGTTGCCAAATCTGCATATGAAATTTTAATCTCGTAATTTCAATTGAATGTTAAATTAATCGATGTTTTTTTTTTTTTTTTGTGAATCAAATTAGGGGATGCAGAAATTTCAGAGATTGGGTTTTGTGCAGATCTTGCGGCAGTCGCCAATTAGGGTAAGAAAATCTCCAACGGTCATATTTTGGAGATTTTCGTCAGAATTGCTGCATTGCGATTGCGTTGCGAGGCCGCAAAAGGTGTTGCCTTTAATTTTTCAAGACGTTATAAATTGAGAAGGTCTGTACAACTCATTTTTCATTCAGAATCCCAAAGCTTATTCGAGCCCTCAAGAATTTCTCTTTTCCCCCGCTACTGTACAAGTCTTCATCCTCTCAAAAATCCATCCCTCTCTCCACAAACAAATTAGCCATGGTCTCGACCAGAGAATCTCTCCATCCTGAAGCGGGAAGCTCTAAAGCTCCAGCCAATCCATCTCCCACAGCTGAAGAAACTACATTGGCTGGTAACGTGCTGATCTCCCTAGCTTCGGCAGACAAGGCCAAACTTTCTGAGCTTCGTAAAGCAGCCCTTAAAAGAAAAAGGAAGGTCACAGTAGAGAGATGTCCAACGTGATGGAGCGATATACGCAGCGGAAAGCGATTTTGGAGCGATGATACTCTAATTTCATCAATTTAACAAATAGAAAACATGCTCAAAAGACGGAAATAAGAAATTTAGAAATACATACCCTTGTAGTTTAGAATTTCTTCAAGTCCGCCGGTCAATCCTCGTCACGAACTCTTCCGGCCTCTTCTCACGAACGCCCCGAGGACCACCCGAGGTAGTCCCGCTATCCTCGGCGCCGAGCAACGGAGTTGTGGGACTCCGAAACGAAGAGAAAAGAAAAAGAAAAGAGGAAGAAAGAAGAAGAAAATGAAGGCAGAGGAGAGAAACTTCAAAAATCAATCAGAGAAAAATATTCTCTCTTTTTTTTTTTCGTCAAACCTCTGCACTCCCTTTCTCTTTCTCAAATGGAAAAAAAAGTTTCATATATATACATAACTTTTATATATATATATGTGTCTTGCTGCATGCAAGACACATATATATATTTAATTATTATTATTATTAAAAATAATAATAATAATTTTATTTATTAAACTTTTTAATAAATAAAATATATATATATATAATTATTAATTAAACTTTTTAATTACTAATTATTATTTAATTCAATATCAAATATTAATTAAATAATATAACTAAACTCGGTTTTTCGAAAACCGACTTTTTTCCACATGAATCCTATTCATGTTTTAGGCCATTCCAATATTTAAATCACATGAATCTGAGCTAGCCAGGAGAACCTAAAAGACCTACAGATCATGAGCTCCAACGATACGAGCTTATCCGGTCAAAACTCTTTTAATCGAATTAATCAACATTCGTTAACCCTCGGAGACTCCACTATAGTCCGAGGGTTGCACTCTCCTCACTGTAGATATATTATGTCCTCTTGATATAACCGTCATGGGTAAGTCGATCCTTCACAAGTGTCCGTTATCACAGCTAGGTCTTTTAAACCGTTTAACCTCTGTGATACCTCTTGTTCCTTAAGTACCACTGACGCCTCTAATGAACATTTGATCTGTGATCCAATCATCAGATCAGAATCCTCTTCACACAGAAGAGGATGAGGCCTCAAAGTTCAAGCCCCAGAGTCAGCTATTAAGGGAACACCTATCTACTAGACCCTAAAGAGGGTATGAGTGAATTCCATCTTGCCACACTATGTCCCCAGCTACCTATTCGAGTTTATCCCCAAGTTGGTAGGCTTATTGAGCGGGCGACCTGCCACTCTCACCCATACAAGTCTAAGGATACTCTCAAATAAGCAGGAGTTCATAGTAAGCTCAGGATTAAGAACGAGTTACCTTAGGTCATCAAAAGTGATAAATTCGATCTCACCAGTAAACGGTGTTATAAAGAGAAAACGACTTTATCGTGGTTCTGTCTAATGCAAACTCTTTGCATAGGACGCCCCCGCTCGCACATCTCCATGTGAAACGATTTGAATCACATCGTTTTGTACAATACAAAGCGAGCCGCATCCAATAGTGTTACCAGAATAAGGTACCCGACCTTATCCGTATACTATAGACCGTTTTGACTGACTACTTGAGCTTGACCCACAATCATGTCATACATGAAGCTCAAGTACTCATATTCAGCCAAGGGTGTTATTATTGGTACAGGTTAATGCAAACACGTTTCAGTAAATTCAATAAACACCTTTACTGAATAAACATCAATAACTCTTTATTGTATTTAATAGACATATTACATTTACAACGTTTACAAACCACGAGTGTTAGGACATAAAACCCAACAAACTCCCACTTGGACTAACATGTCTGTGGGACGAATGCTGGTCAGGAATACAAAGTATCTCCCACCGTCCTATTTAGCAGCTCGCAACCCCAGACTCTCCAGGTGTCTCTCAAACACTTTAGCCGTGAGAGACTTTGTAAACGGATCAGGAACATTGTGGTCCGAGGCAATCTGTGTGACGATCACATCTCCTCGTTGCACTATCTCCCTGATAAGGTGATATTTCCGCTCGATGTGCTTCCCGCGCTTATGACTCCGAGGTTCTTTAGAATTTGGCACAACACCACTGTTATCACAATAAGGTGTGATGGGCAAATTCATATTTGGAACAACTTCAAAATTTGTCAAGAACTTCCTGAGCCATACTGCTTCCTTCGCTGCTTCACAAGATGCGACGTATTCAGCTTCCATGGTGGAGTCAACAATACAACCTTGCTTGATACTCCTCCACACTATAGCCCCTCCGTTAAGAGTGAACACTGATCCTGATGTAGATTTCTGAGAATCTATATCAGTCTGAAAATCAGAGTCAGTGTATCCTGCTAGGATCATATCCTTAGGCCCATACACGAGCACATAGTTCCTCGTTCTCCTAAGATACTTGAGGATATGTTTAACGGCGGTCCAGTGATCATATCCTGGATTAGACTGATACCTACTGACAATTCCGACTGCAAAGCAGATGTCAGGTCTAGTGCATAACATAACATACATCAGACTGCCAACTGCAGATGCATACGGAATCCGTCTCATGTCCTCAACTTCTTGAGGTGTCTTAGGAGACTGTTCCTTAGACAAATGAATTCCATGCCTAAACGGCAGCGAACCTTTCTTGGAATTCTACATCGAATATCTAGATAAATGTTGCGTGCTCAGTGTGTAAATAAAATGTGATGCGAAAAGCACTCAGAACATGCAAGCATACATGGTCTGCAACAAGTGATAAGTATTTTTAATTCGTTTTCCCACAGAGATTGAGTTTAGTTACTAGCGAATTGAGGTGTTAAATTAGAGAGGGTCACTAGTATTGGGTGGATTTGAGGTTGATGTACCAAACTAACAAAGAATGTAAGGAAGATGCAAGCATAAACGAAGCAAATAATGTGGTTAAACTATTATGTAGAGCAAGAAGAATTGCGGAGCTAGCAATGTTCTAGCAATAAAATCGCAAGAGTAAAAGACTAGAAAAACGGCTAAGGCAAAAACAGAGTTATAGAATTGCGGATCCAGCAATTATCTAGCAATTAAATTAACAACGATTTAAGGGTGAGATAAGGAAACAAAGTCGACTTAAGACTCCTCTATAGGCAATTAACTACGATCATTCAGCAGTAGATTAACTTACCATGCATCAATTTAGCTTAGTCTCATGCATCTCTCGATTACATGCATTAGATCCTTTAGTTCACTCATATCCAAGTGAGACATAAACACCTATTTATACAAGCAAGCTAATGAATTGTACTAGGAGAACGCCTATTCCTAGGTCGTTTTCTGGTTACCATGAAAGGCTAGCATGAATGAAAAACTCTGAACTCTTACTCCTTCCGGAGGTTAGGAATTCTTTAGACAAAATGGATGGCCGGTCGAAATTGCCCATGGGATGAAGTGCACGCACATTCAATGCATTCGACGATATCCTACATGTTGAACTCTCGTATTTCTAACCTATAGATTCATCCTAAACCGACCTTTATATGATTAGTTACTCATGGTTGGTAGGGAATTGAAAAAGATAGATTGATTAAGCATGGTTCAAAGAACTAAATGAAAGCAACGGAATAACAGATAACACAATGAAGAAACCGAATGATTCAAATGATTACTTTCTAGATTGAGGTTCAAAACATATTGTGCGAAGGTGCGAAAAACAGTAAAGAACTGAGTAATATTGGAAACGAATCGAAACAGTGTAGCAATGGAAACGAAAGACAGAAAGCAGTAAAAGTGTGCACGGATCTCCTCGTCCCAAGCGCCTCGGATGAAGGTGAAGATTAGCTGATCTTGGGGATGAATTCGATCAGAAGAGAAGAAGGATCTTCTCTTCTTCCTCTCGAGTTATCGACGCCAAGGGCTGATTTCTTCGTTCCAACAAACGGGGTAAGGAAAATGGATCTGTGGAATGCGTTGAGACGGGGAACTCCACGCTTCCGAGTTGTGTTTCCCCTTCACCCTTCATCTCTTTTTATAGCGTTTGCAGGTACCTTCAGCCACGGAGAACCAGCCATTCTGAACAACAACCCTCCACGTGGCAGCAGGGGAAAGCTTAGGCGGCTGAAAGATCGCAACTATGACGACTGACGGTTGGGAAAAACTCAGCAGCAGCAGCTTCGACATTGCGAATTCCTTGCGGTGACCGCAATGTTCATTGCGCAGACAGCAATAATGTTTCAGCAATTCTCCTGCAATGTACATTTTAACTCTTTTAGCATCATTTTCTATTCTTTTTCGTTCCTTTTCCAAATAAGTCCTATTTTAGCTTCTTGTAGCTTAATGGAAACGGGGTCGATCCGCAAGGAATTAAATTAAATTCAACTTGATTCAATTAAACTTGTTAACTAATAAAACACAAGAGTTGGGATTTTGGAGTAATTCTTGAACAAGCTAACGGAAAATTAATAAATGAAGGGAAAACAAATTGACAAAAGCATTTAACTTGGGGTGCTTAGGATTGATAATTAGAGCAATTTTAGATCATTAACTAATGGAGAAATTAACTAAATCGAATGAACACACAATTTGCCTATTCGAAGAATCGAAATAAACACGCCCCATAAAAATTAATCAGAGAAATAATTTTCTAATTAAACGTAACAATTGGGAATTGGGGGCCAATGCTCGGCCAAGACCAATCGCTAGTAACGGGCTAATTATGACGATTATCTAAAATCGGAATCCAAAGATAGTGTATCGATTTGAATTCAAACTCCAAGAGAAATTAATGCAAGGATAACATGGAAGCCAATGCATCGTTTGCATAATCAAACTTTTGTTACTTAGGCGATTAAGAGAGGCAATGAATCATAATCTATTAACGGTGCGATATGTAAACAATCAAGATCGTCAACCCATTATGCAAACATACCACTAAGATTAAGCAAAGGAGAAGAATCATGCTCAAGTTTAAGCTAAGTAAAAAGATTAAGCTCTAATCTCCCTAAAATACTCTAATTAAGCAAATCATTTACAATCCCAAGTTAAACACTTACTAACAATAGATCTGTGGTCCAACCAACAGATCAATTAACTCTCTCGTACCAGAAGAGGGTGAGCGCTCATTCTTCAATCCCCGGAGTCAGTTATTAAGGGAACAACCTATCTACTAACCCTGAAGAGCGGGTTAGGAGTGAACTCCAATCTTGTTGTACTATGTCCCCAACCATCTATTCGAGTTTATCCCCAAAATGGTAGGAATATTGAGTCTGCGCTAATGGGCCACTCTCACCCGTGCAAGTGAAATGATACTCTCGAATAAATAGGAGTTCATAGCGAGCTTAGGATTAAGATCGACTTACCTAGGCCATCATATGAAAATGTCGGTCTCATCAGTAAATGGTGTTATAAAGAGTGAGCGACATATTTCGCGGTTCGGTCTTATGCAAACTCTTTGCACAGGACGCCCTCACTCGCACATCTCCATGTGAACAATTCGGATCACATCATTTTGTACAATACAAAGTGAGTCGCATCCAATAGTGTTACCAGGATAAGGTACCCAGCCTTATCCGTATACTATAGACTGTTTTGACTGACGACTTGAGCCTGATCCACAATCATGTCATACATGAGGCTCAAGTACTAATATTCAGCCATGGGTGTTGGTCATTGGTATAGGTTAACCTAAACATGTTTCACTTTATTCCAGTAAACTCTTTTACTAAATAAAACTAATAACTCTTTATTCTAAATAGAATATTTACAAACATAACAATTTACAAACCACGAGTTTTAGGACATAAAACCCAACAACGACCCACTTCATGAGTTAGTCGAGGCCACGACATCAGCACAAGACATCCCAACGACCTTGGACCGACCCAAGGACCCTACGGATCCGAGCCATCCGAGGACTCGTTGTTGCCACGCTGCCTCTCGAGTAGTGTGAGGAATATATGATCACAAGACGTTCCTGACTCACCTGACCAGATGACGGTACAACAGCGCCTCCAATCCACCCGAAATTGGGGGATCGACGACCGTCATTATGAAAAATAGTACGAACCGACCTAGACCGTCCACACCTCCTCGAGGACCCTCATAATGACGACCGACGCGGAACTGTCAAGTTGTATCCGCACCATACTGCCTATAAATACCTCCCTGAGGATCTCCATTAGGTATGTGATTTTTACATTACACACTACACTCCTACTTAACCGACGAGGCTCTCTCTAACTTAAGCATCGGAGACTTGTGGGTTTAGCCCCACACCGGTAAAAGGAACTTCTACTTCCCTGTGTAGGTCGAACAAGCCTCCAACGACGGCGGAGCAACCCACCGGAAGTCCGACGACGGGAGGTCCAGAATCTTGCGCCAACAAGATGTAACCACATAACATCAAATATTGTATTAGAGTCGGAATGGATATTTCATCCATAAATGAGATCTGATAATGGATGAAACTTCATAACATCAAATATTGTATTAGAGTCCAAACGGGTATTTGATCCATAAATGAGATCGGATGGAACCCCATAACATCAAATAAGTACGATTTAAAAAAAAGATATCCAAAAATGAAATCCGATGGAACTCCATAGTATCAAATAAATCCAATTTCAAAAAAAGTTTAATTAAAAAAAAAAAATGCTACCCATTGTAAAATTCTTAAAAGAAAATTGAAGTAAAATAGTTAAATATATAGAATCCTAAACGTTCACGAAACCGGTAATTTAAATCCAAAAACAATATTCATACTCATATATTCTAGATATTGGTTACTCCTAAACCTTCTAAGCAAGGTAAGATTATGTTAATATGGTGCAACACATTTTTCTCTTTTACCACTTATTTTTTGGGTAGGCTGACTTTGGTACTAATTTATTTCTCTTTGAAGAGGGAGGGCTGAATAGGAGGTGATGCATTACAGCTAATATAGATAACATAAGCTAAATAATAATAAAATAAAATAAAAAATTGTCACATTTGGATTAATAAAAGTAAAAGCAAAGTTTGAGTTGTGATTCATTTGAAAGATGTAGCCCTTGTACTCTGCTGACTTCTAAAGTTTATTCAACCAAAAATAGGAAAGGTTGAAATATGAAGCACCTACTTACCCTTATTCATTTATTACAAAGCATAGAATTAACAACATATATATATATATATGCCTAAATACATCAATTGCAACAAAGTCCATCATCCTATCATTTATTACTGGATCTTTTTAACTCTTTTTATACTAAACTGAAATCAAATTTTCAAAAGCCTAAAATATACATTTCTTCCGTATGATGTATGATTTTTGGAGTTGGTATCTATTTGATTTTCAAATTTTAAAATTAACGTTTTTAGTTCTTAAAGTTTGTGAAAATATTTTTAATAGTTTTTGAGCTTTTTTTAACGGTAAAAAATATGATGTGGTAGTGGACTTAGTTGACGTGACAATTTTTGACTGAAAATATTACATTTTTTTTTAATGAGTGGACTAATAATAATATGGGAAATTGTAGTAAATGACAATTTAAGACTTATTGTTTGCAAATATAGCATGTTTTTAAAAATTTTGCGGATATAGCAATTTCTATCGCTGATATCTTATGACTGATAGAAATCTATCGCTGATCACCTCAACTTTTTATAGATTTTTGTTAGTGATAATAGTCTATGAGAGATAATAGTCTATCACTGATAGAAGTCTATCAGTGATATAATAAAGTCTATCCGTGATAGAAACGGGTTTTTTTGCCATATTTGCAAAACATTTTAAAGTTTGTTAATTTTGCAATTAGTTTGAGTTGATTGCTATTTGTGCAACCAGCCCTAATATATATATATATATATATATATATATATATATATATATATATATATATATATATATATAATATTTTTAAAAAAATTCTGAAAAAGTGGAAGATACATTAATATTTTTTATTTTGAAAGTGTCTAAACTTAAATTATATATATATAATATTTTAAAACATTTCTGAAAAAGTGGAAGATACATTAATATTTTTTTTTTGAAAGTGTCTAAACTTAAACTAGAAGGTATTCTAGGTAGACAAGTATCAGTCTAATGTGGGCTATTCCTTCGTGTACTACTTATGGATGTTTTTTTTCTAACATTTTTTTAAAAAAATAGAATATTTAATTAATGCGAGATTAAACTCATGATGTAAGAGCACAACCTTATTGCAATTGAAGTTGTTGGATCTAAAAAAAACTATTAAAGTAAGAGAAACTTCTACAATAGTATGTCAAATATAATTATTAATTGCTATAAAATTAATATATATATTTTAAACTAAGATAAGTTCTCTCATTTTTACTACGTGAAATTGTTAGATCACTAATCCACTCAAAAACGACTTATGAACTCAAAAACGATTTATGAGTTGTGATAAATTTAATTATATTAATATTCTAATACTCAATATTAGTGGAAGAGAAAATAATATTATAAGGATTCGAACGTGAGACGATCTTTTGCTCTTATACCATGTTAAATTGTCAATCAACTTTAGAATTTTACCATATTAGATTTAGAAAATCATGCAGTAGAATTAGAATATATTGTTTGATAGTTTAAAAATACATATAACAATCAAGAACAAAGAATTTTTAGTTATTACATTTCAATAGAAATTTATTATTTAATCTATTTTCTAATAAATATATTTCTTTTATAATATTTAGGGGTGGAAGAATCGAACTTGTGACCTCTTAATCACTCAGAAATATATTATACATGTCTGTTGAGTTAGGATGAGGTCTTATTATACATGTCTGTTGAGTTAGACGTTTTTTTTTTTTTTTTTTTTTTTGGAATTAATGTGAATTTCCCAGAAGGAAAAAAAGAAATGCAAATTAAATTAAACTTCTAGAGCTCACCAACTATTCCATCTTTCCTCTATAAATATGACTTGCAAACCATTATTATTTGTATTAAAATCTTGAAAGGCAGACACAAGCTACTACTAAATTATGGGTTCCAAAAACCTATCATGCTCTGTGGCCCTTCTTCTTCTTCTCTTGTTTCTATATGAAGCTTCAGCTCATTATTATTTTGCAGTATATTACAATTTATTTTTATTTTTTTTGTATAGTTTTTGAAATTATGTTAATTAAGAAGCAGATGAATTATTATTAATTATTGCCTTTTTTGTGTGGTTAATTTGCAGATTAAAGAGGCTCCATACAGAAGACTTTGTGAGAGAAAGAAGATATTGACTGTAAATGGGGAATTTCCAGGACCAACAATATATGTTCACAAGGGACAAACAATCTATGTTAAGGTTCATAACAAGGCTAAATCCAACATCACCATTCACTGGTAAAATAACAATAACAATCAATAATTCTCCTTTTCTAACCTTATTGTTTTTACCATATACACTTATGAAAGAGGTTGAAATGTTTCCAAAAATAATAATAAAAGAAATGGAAGAGCTTAAAATGTAAACGTACGTGTTTGAAAATAAGAGTATAGCTCGGCATGATGTATTGCCTAGTGACCATGAAATCCTAGGTTCAATCTCCACCCCAACATGTTGTAATAAAAAATAAAAAAATAAAAAACCTATGTGTGTAGCCAAACTGAGCATAGCTCAATTGATATAAAGTTGTGATTAATTAATTAAAATACCGTTGCAAAAAAAAAAAGAAAAAAAAAAAAATTGCTTTTGTCTTGTTTCTTATTTTTTTTTATTTCTTGTTTTTTCAAGGAAAGAAAATTAAAAGTTGTTATCTTTGTTTCTTGTTTTTTTTTTGTTTTTTTGTTTTTTTGTTTTGAAAGGATCTTGTTTCTTGTTTCAAAGGAGGAAAAAAAAAATATGCATTTGTTAGCTATTTCTTATTCATGTTATTTACAACTTTGAATGAAACAAATCAATATGTTTGCATGAGTGAGTTTTTTGAAATATAAAATTCAAAATTATTATATTGTATTTACTTTTTTTTAATAATATTTACTACATTTTAAATAATATGCTTATGTAAAGAATGAAAACGAAAAAAAGAAACAAGGAACTAGGTTTTATTATTTCCAAAATTTTAATGGGTACATAAGTTAAGAAACGTTTCTTAAAAAAAAAATGAGGTAGCAGACATTAAGGATAGTTACAATTTTTTTTTATTATAAATAATGTAGTTTTAAGAAATAATTTAAAAAATAGTGTAATTTTGAAAGTATTTACAAAAGTATGATAGTTAAATCATACCATGGATACAAGTATGTTAAATCGTGTACTATATGGACATGATTTCCAGAATAAATCTTGTACCATGAACGCAATTTATACGCCAGTTGAGGTGGCATATGTGGTTCTTAAATCGTTTTCATAGTACATGAGTTACTCTAAAAATCGTGTTCATACTACACGATTTAGCATACTTATGTCCATGGTACACACGATTTAACTACTCTATTTTGCAGACACTTCGAGAATTATCATATCTCTCTACCTACTTTAAAAAAAAAAAAAAAAAAAATCACGGCCAAACCGCCCCTAAATTATCATTTCAATTTTCTATAGTTTGGATTTATTTTTTATTTTTTAGTTTTATTAAAAATCTTGTTTTAGTCCATATAATAATGACTAAATCTTTCCGAATGTCACAAGAATTGAATATACAACTATATATCTACAACGCATATATGAATCGTATGCAAGGATTTAAATGTCGATGTTGTAACTAATCTTATATACATATATGAAAATGTCTATGCCAATAGATATTACAGGAAGATTTAAACTTTTTTTAAAAAAAATTATAAATAAATATTTTGTACCTTTAAAATAAGTTAAAATACACTTATTATAATATTATAATTACGATAGGTTATATTTTTTTGTTATTTTTTTTTAATATTTCATCGATTAATTTGTACGAAAGAAATTTCGATTCACTTTTCATGTCGATGTAGAACCTATGAATATATAGAAATTCATGTTGATCCGCTCTTTCCACAATGTAAAAAGAAACCATCCAACCTTAAAAAGTTTATGAATATTGTCGTAAGTTTAAGTGAAAAATGTTTGTTGTTTTATAATAGGCATGGAGTAAAGCAGCCAAGAAATCCATGGTCAGATGGGCCAGAATATATCACACAGTGCCCAATCCAACCCGGAGCCATTTTCAAACAGAAGCTCATTTTTTCTGAGGAAGAAGGCACCCTCTGGTGGCACGCGCACAGTACCTGGTCACGCGCCACCGTCCACGGCGCCATCATCATTTACCCCAACCATTCCTCTTCTTATCCCTTTCCTAATCCTTCTCGCGAAGTTCTCATTATATTAGGTAATTTACGAGTTTAGTAGTCTCATGCTTGTTAAAATTTAATTTTTAAAAAGTGATATATTTTTTCATTTTTTAATTTTGTGTCTAATAAATTCTTAAGTTTTAAATTTTAAAAAAGTGTGATATATTTTTTAATTTTTTAATTTTGTGTCTAATAAATTCTTAAGTTTTTAAATGTTTGATAGAGTATTCTTTAGATCTTCAATTGTTTATAAATTTATTAGACATTAACTTGAAAATTTAAGATCTCATAAGTATGAATTTTTAAAAATGTAGAAAATGGTGAGACCTACAAAATTAGAAGTGTGAAGGACACGTTAGACATTTTTTAAGTTTATGGACTTATTAGATACAATTTAGACTTCATTTCATCATCATTTCGTTTTTAGTTTTCTGTTTTTGAAATTTAAGCGTGTTTTTTTCTATTTTTTTTACTATAGTTTACACTTTTCTTATAAAAACATTTGGATTTTTAATCAAATAACAAAAGTTACCTTTTGTAAACTATTTTTTTTAGATTTTAAAATTGACTTGATTTTTTAAAATATTAGTAGAAATTTGATAACAAAATAATGAAAGTTAGAGGTGAAAGAAGTGTTTAGAGGCTTAATTTTCAAAAACCAAAAACTAAAAATGAGATTGTAGGAATTAAATTTTTAATTTAACATAATTTCTACTTAATTTATTGACCACCCTTTTAAAAAAAAAATAACAAGTTTTGTATTTATTTATTATAGGAGAATGGTGGAAAAAAGACGTGAGAGAAGTTTACAAGCAGCTGATTCGAACCGGAGGAGATGCAGTTGCTTCTGATGCTTTGACCATCAATGGCCAACCTGGTGACCTCTTCCCCTGTTCAAAATCAGGTAGGTTTTTTTTTTTTTTTTTTTTCAAATAATTTTCTATTTCATGTTTTTTTTTTTTTTTTTTTTTTTTTATCTTTTGATATATTTATATATAAAAATAATCTTGCAACACTTTTTTACTTATTTTTTTTCGAATGGGAGTAAAAAAAAAAAATGAGAAGTTGAATGAATAGTCAATCATATAGCTAAACTAGCATGATATAAGGGTAATGTAGGAGGAAGAGGTGTTGATTTCTAAATAAATTAGAAAAATAGAGTTGTTTTGAGGAAAAAAGAATTCGAGTACTTTTTTTGTTTTTATTAGAGTGGGTGCTCTAAATATAGTTAGACATGTAGACCAATCGTATGATGCCACGTGTCACCTCAAAATTGAATCTATTGAATCTCACTCTCCTTTTTTTTTTTATTCGTTTTTTGCTGTTATTTTTTCTTCTTTTTTCTTTTCTCTCCTTTCATTTTTTTAGTTTTGATTTCTTTATTTTATTATTATTATTATTATTATCCTATCATATCATACACAATATTATCATTTATTTTCGATTATCAATTAAAATTTAAAGATTTAAAATAAAAATAATAGAAATAAATAAATCAAAACTAAATTATAAATAAATTTTTAACAATGTTTATAACTTTATATTTAATTATTTCATTTAAAATATTTCAAAATAAAACAAAATAAACTAATGTTCTAAATATCAATCATCATCTTAGTGGTTGAATTTTGTTACCAAATGGCAACTATATATATGATTTTTAAGGTTATTCGAATTCATAAGAAATTGGAGATTTAAAAATTAAAAAAATAATAAAAAAAGAACTAAGAATAAGTGGACATATTTTAAAAAAAATAAATTAAACAACAAAATTAAAACAATAAATTAACGAAAAAAAAAAAAAAAAAAGTGACTTTTCTAATATTTTTAGATTTAAGAATATGTGATTTATATTTGTCTATATCATTTAATCTACCCATAAATAAATTCTTTGTTTTTCTATAAATTTTTTGACAATATTAATTTATTTTAAACTAATCAAATTAAAATTGGATTGTTTAGTGATAAATATTTTTCATAATTACCTATAGGAAACGACAGCTTGAGTTCAATTTTTCTTGGTTTTGTTAATTTATTGTTTTAATATTGTTGTTTATTTTTTTTTTTTCATTTTTTCTTTCTTAAATATATTAATTTTTTTTTAATTTTTCTTTTTTTCTTCTTTTTAAAATCACCATTTTTTTTATGGATTGAAATGAAGACCATTAGAATATATATATATGTATATATATATATATAGGGCTGGTTGCACAAATAGCAATCAGGCCCAAACTAATTACAAAATTAGCAAACTTTAAAATGTTTTGCAAATATGGCAAAAAAACCCGTTTTTATCACTGATAGACTTTATTATATCACTGATAGACTTCTATCAGTGATAGACTATTATCTCTGATAGACTATTATCACTGACAAAAATATATAAAAAGCTGAGGTGATCAGCGATAGACTTCTATCTGTCATAAGATATCAGCGATAGAAATTGCTATATCCGCAAAATTTTTAAAAATATGCTATATTTGCAAACAATAAGTCTTAAATTGTCATTTACTACAATTTCTCTATATATAATAAAAACGGTAGCATTTGGTAACAAAATTCAACCAACAATATGATGATTAATATTTTGAGCATTAATTTATTTTGTTTAAGTTTATTTTAAAAAAATTAAGTGAGATAATTAGATATAAAGTATTTTTTTTTATAGCAATTAGATATAAAGTTATAAATATTTTTTTTTTAAGTATCGTTATAAATATGGTTAGAAGTTTATTTGTAATTTAGTTTTGATTTATTTATTTATATAATTGTTATTTTGAATCTTTAAATTTTAATTGATTTGTTGAAAATAATGATAATACTAGGTAGACGAAAAAAAATAAATAAAATAAATAAATCAAAACTATAAAAAGAGAGAAAAGAAAAAAAAAAGGAAAAAATTAGGAAAGACAACAACAAAAAAAAAAAAAAAAAAAATACCTGACGCCATACTTTGCCACGTGCAAATTGTGGTTTACTCCATTTGTGACTAGTTAGAGTGGGCTCATCAATCTGCACACTCTAATAAAAACTTTTTCGATTTTTTTTCAAAACAACTCAATTTTTCTAATTGATTTCAAAATCAACCACTCCCTCAATTACTCCTGATGTAACGACTAGAGATCAAGAGGTCCGACACCCAACCCCCACATATTGTCTAAAAAAACATAATGAATAAGATGTGGAGACGGGTATGTATTATAATCAATTAAGTTGGGCACATATTAGCTAATGAAAATGAAGGGTTAGGATAAAAACAAACCTTTTTTTTCTCAATTGTTTTTACTTTTTGAGTGCAGAGACATTCAAGGTACTAGTGAACCAAGGGCAGACCTACTTACTGAGAATAGTAAACGCAGCAATGAACACCATCCTGTTCTTCGCCATCGCCAACCACAACCTGACCGTGGTAGCCATCGATGGCAGCTACACGAAACCACTCACCACATCACACATCGCCATCTCTCCAGGCCAAACCCTTGACGTCTTACTACTCACCAACCGCCGCCCAAACCACTACTACATGGCCGCACGAGCCTTCTCGAGTCGACCAAACACAATCCCTTTCGACAACACCACCACCACCGCCATACTTCAATACACAAACGCAATAATCTCTTCCTCCCCTCATAGGCCTCTTCTCCCTTATCTTCCTTTCTTCAACGACACCGTCGCCGCCTTCAGCTTCTTCACCAGCCTCAGAAGCTCTCGAGATTTAGCAGCGAACGTTCCCAAGCATATCACCAACCGCATTATCTCCACCGTATCCATCAACACTCTTCCGTGTGGTGTCCCGCCCTGCGAGGGCCCGAACGGGACGCGCTTCGCGGCTAGCATGAACAACATAAGCTTTGTCTTGCCTTCTTCCCTCAACATACTTGAAGCATATTATTACCGGATACAGGCAAGGCTTTTGAATGTCTCACACTTTTATCAAAATATTGTGGTTGGATATTTTTATATTAGGTTTACAAAAAAACATTAGTTTCGTTGTTTCTGATATTTTGTCACTTGACAAACCGAGGCGAGCATAGTTCAATTGACATAAAGGTGGACAATGCAGGGAGTGTACAAGAAGGGTTTCCCGATGCGGCCTCCAATGGAGTTCAACTTCACGGCAGACGACGTGAGAGCAGAGTGGGAGGTGCCACGGCGGGGGAGGAGGGTGGAGGTGTTCGAGTACGGCGCGGCGGTGGAGATTGTGTTGCAAGGGACGAGTTTGGTGGGAGCAACGGACCATCCAATGCATTTGCATGGGCATAGCTTTTATGTGGTGGGATTAGGGTTTGGGAATTTTGATGAAGCAAAGGACCCTCATACGTATAATCTCGTGGATCCTCCTCTAAGGAATACGGCCACGGTGCCCGCCAATGGCTGGATCGTCGTTCGGTTTTGGACAAACAATCCGGGTAATATTTTTTTTGAAAAAGATACTTCATTGATTAGACAGAAAAGAGTACAAATTTATTAGTAACTTTGAAATTAAGTTCTTTAAAAATAAAATTATAATTATTTTATCGCAGACTAAATATGTAATTTACACAAATAATTATACTATTCTTCAATACTTACTTTCATAGAAGTAACAATTTCGACCTAATAGGTTCATATAATAATAATTTTTTATTTTACAAATAAAGTGTTTAACTTAATAATACTTATTTAAATTTATTTTTTTAAGAACATGAAAAATAATTGAGATATGATGTAATTTGGTTAAATTATCAAAAATGCTCCTGAACTATGGGTTTCGTTTAAAAAATACTCTCAAGCTTTTAAAAATACTCCTAAACTTTGAAAATGGGTATTTTCATTGACGATTTTTCAAATGAAAATATATTAAAGAATAAAAACTGTGACACGTATTTAAATTTGAGGTTAGTATTATTGAATGTATTAAGATGCAATTGAATGAAAATATTGAATATATTAAGGTGCAATTGGATGAAAATAAAAGTTTGAAATTGAGTCGTTTTGACTAAAGTTGTTAATGTTTTTTTTTTCTTCTTGCATGTTTTGATATATTAATTAACGATAATATATTTTTATTTTACAAATAAAGTGTTTAAATTAATAATACAATGAAAAAAAATTGAGAAATGATATATATTAAAAAAAATAAGGAGTTAACCTTTTCTTAAAAATAGAAAATAAAATAAAACAAAGTAAGGAGTCAACCATTGCAAAAAAATTAGAAAAAACACATCTAAACCACCAAGTAAACTCGAGAATACATCATATTGTCGTTTGTCATGTTATTCGTACGTAAATCGTCAATTTTGACGTTCATCCACACCGTAAACGATTGGTCAATTTTTTTGGGATGCTCGTCTTGAATCCGCACGTTTGAGTGCACTTCTTGAAGATGCTGAATCTTATAAAAGACAAGAAAACAACCCCTTTTCTTCTAAATTATTTGAAAATAATTTATTTTTTCTAATAAATTTCAAAAACCACTCTCCCACCTAAAAAAAACAGTGTTGTAAATTGTTTGATACTTAAATTTTGATGAAATTTGGCATGTATGATATAAATTAAATTGTTACCGTTGAAGGACTGGAAATGAAAATTTGGAGAAGAAAAGTGTTTTTTTAACCAAATAAATAATTATAAAATTATGAGTTTGTTACCTATTATATTATAGGAGTGTGGTTCATGCATTGCCATTTGGAGAGGCACATGACGTGGGGAATGAACACAGTGTTTATTGTGAAGAATGGAAAGACCCCACAAACCAAGCTGCTTCCTCCACCACCCGATATGCCGCCATGTTGATCATACTACAACCACCAAATGTTCTAAATTTCTATTTTTCCTATCTTCTAAATCACTTTAGTGTTTATCTGATTATCTATATGTATAATTAGACCTTATTATTTGTGGTTTTTTTTACCTTCTTTTCTAACCTTTTTACACTAAAAAAAAGAAGTTATTGTTCGTCTTTGTTGGCTTATTATTACATGTGTGTTTGACTTGTAATGTCTTTTAACTTTTGTTTGGAATCAGGGAAGTTATCCACCTTTATAGTTAAGAAGTTGTTTTAATATTATTACATTTATATTCCTCCTTCGAGAGATAAATAACATGTTAGAACTATTTTCTCTCGCCAAACTGAGCATAGCTCAATTGGCATAAGGTTGTGCCCGTGATTATAAGATCATGGGTTCAATCCTCGCTTTAATTAATATATCGTTGCTAAAAAAAAAAACTATTTTCTCTCCAAATTTTCATTTGTTATAATATCAAAATCCAAAATTTTCTACCAACACAACCATAGCTCAAATGTAATTGAGATGAACTCATTCAAAGAAGGGAAAACTAGAGGAATGTCTAAGATAAAAAACGAAACGGTTAATGAAAAATGTTCAAGTACGTGTTTTAGCACAAATCTATTTAAGTGATTTCTCCATTATACCCTTTTAGGATTCACTTTTTTTTAAAAAATATTAGGTTTAAAATTAGTTTAATTTATTTTTAAATTAAATTAATTTTAATAGTTTATTTGGTGAGCTGGATCATTTCACTAAAAATAAACCGTTTTTCTTTTTCCGTTAACTAACGTCAGCCATTTTGTATCTTCATATGTTGCTGTGAGTAGATCTGACACTAACACCCTCTGTCGGGTATACGCTAGGACACACCCGTGGGTATATACAGCGCACCAGAAAAAAAAACGGTAGGGGTATACAGCTGGAGCCTGCGTGTGTAATTACTAGTTCCATTATTTTTGTAAATCTTTCCCTAAATATAGGGATCAAACAATACACAATTCACCCCTACAAATGAGGAGATTCAGTCAAAATCTCATAGTTTTAAACAACAATACCTCTGGAATTATGCAATGTCTAACATTTTGGAGAATCAAATCTTCAACCTTACATTTTTTTTTTACGTTTCCCTTTTCCATCGTGTTTTTTCCCTCATCCTTTTCGAGTTCTTCTGCATTGTTCCACCACACAATTTCACGGTTGTCCCTCTTTCGGAACACAAATCTTTGATTACGAAAATGAGAAAAAATAGGCAGTTGTTATATTTAACAACATGTAAATCCCCTGTAATCGTCTATTTTTTATATTCTGGAACTTCAACTGAATCCCTCAAAAAAAGGGATCACCACTTATTATCTAGATTTTTTGAAATCTTGGAGCTATCCGTGATTTTAATTCAAACAAATCACCTGTATAACAAAAAAAAAATCCAGCTCCCGCTGAAGGTAAAACCCTATACCCCTGTAATCGTCTATTTTTTATAGTCTGAGACTTCAACTGAATCCCTAAAAAAAAGGATCACCACCTATTATCCAGATTTTTGAAATCTTGGAGCTATCCGTGATTTTAATTCAAACAAATCACCTGTTTAACAAAAAAAAAAAATCAACTCCCGCTGAAGGTAAAACCTTAGATTGTTAACCCGAAACCCCCTATACCTAAACTTTCATTATCATTTTAGTCGTTCGTTGGAAAAACAGTAACGAAGAAAAAATGCGAGAGAGGAAAATGCTTACGAAAATTAGGAAAATGCTTACCACGACTGTAGGTCGAACTTCCCTGTCTAATGCGTGGTGTTTACGTCGAATGATGCGAAGAAGGTAGTGTGTGTTTTCGGTGTTTTCTGCCGAAGAAGGTAATGCCAAACAAAAGAAGAACTACGTTTTGTGTTTTCGGTGTGCTCTGCCTCTAGGTCGAAGAAGAAGAACGATGTCGAAGAAGGTATGTGTATGTCTTTTCTGCCTCTAGGTCGAATGGAAGCAACTTTTGAGGATGAATTTAATTCTAGGCGGCGTGGTGCAGGTTTCTCTCTACCCCATAAACTACATGATATCAAAATATTGGGAATCGTTACCTTATTTAAAAATAGAGTATTCTCTGTTTTAAGTTGTTGGCCTCTTTTATTACTCTGTATGCAGTAATGCACACCCCAGTGATGGTTCATTCGTTGGCTGTATAACTTCTTCGGGATATACATATTTCTGGTTCCCCCTACAGAAATCGTTTATGCCCATTTCTTACTATGTGTGCAGACATGCACACACCGCCACTGTTGATATTCTATTTAGTCCGTTTGCAGACATACACACAGACACCCTGCTTTGTTTTTGCTCTGTGTGCAGTCATGCAAAGACCTACGTTGATTGTTGCTTCGTTGGCTATCACACTTCCTATGGTTAAACATATTTGGTCCCCCCAGTGTCGTGTATGTCTCATTCTTACTACGTATGCAGTCATGTACACACAGCAACTGTTCGTATAAATTTTATTATGTTTGCAGGCATTCACACACCGACCGAATTGGATGCACAAAATTGGATTCGAACTATTTTCTCTCTCCTCCTAACATTTTATATTTTTAAATATTAATTTTTTGATTCTCAAAATTAGGATAAATTGTGGAAGGGTAGACTTGTCCATTTGGTTGTAAATAACTTACTAAATATAGGTTTTAGACATAATTCAAAAGAAAAAAGACATTAGACATTTTTCATCTTACCTTCCATATTTTTAGACATTCTTCTGATTTCCCCTTCAAAGAAAGACTTGTAAAGCCCATGCCCAAGCAGTACAATTTCTCTCCAACCGAATAGGCTTATTAAATTCATTCTTTTATTCATTGTTGTTATAGTGGTTTGTTGCCACGTGTCCTACTATTCTTTTGTATAGACCCTGTATATTTTTCTCAAAACCCTAATAGGGTTTTCAGCCTATATAAAAGAGCCTATATAAAAGAAAGTAAGTACCCTGCTACATTAAATTATTGGAAAAGCAGTCGATACACCTTTTTGTCGCCTTTTGTGTCAAAGCTTATCCTGATATCAGAGCTTCACAATCGCCAACGCCAGTCTTTCTCATATTTCTCATAGTGTTGTGTCTTGTCTACCACAAACCCTGTTACAGGCTACCTCAGCATGAGGTCAGCACCTGACGTCACGACCCACTTCAGCAAATAGTCGAGGTCACAACGTCATCAATTGACATCCCAATGACTTGGGGCTGACCCCCAGGTCCCTTCAGGATAGGCGCCCCTAGGCCCTCCTTATGATCGTTGTTGTCACGATGTCACTCGATTAGAGTGAAGGACGTCCGATGGGACGTGTCTGTCCTATTTGACAGGATAGCGGTACAACATCGCCCTCAATTCGTCTGCGATCGGGGGGATCGACGATTGTCATCATGAGAAAGAGTACGGACTGCCAGTAGACCATCCACACCTCCTCACCTGACGTGAGTGACCCCTGACCCTCATGATGATAATCGGTACGGATTGATCACAATTAGCCGCGCCATGCTGCCTATAAATACCCCCACGGGGATCTTCATTAGGTATGTGATTCTCATCCAACACATTATACTCCTACTTAACACTCAGAACTCTCTCTGACTTAAGCATTGGAGTCTTGTGGGGTCAACCCCACAATGGTGCAAGTTGATTTTTCTTCCGTGTTCAGATGGACCTCGGTTCCAGCTGCCGCCAAGCTCGCCAGAAACGCGGACGAAAGGGAAATATCCAGATTCTTGCGCCAACATTTGGCGCCGTTCTGTGGGGAGGCGTTAGCCAAAACTAAAACGCTCTCCTTAAAAGCTAAGATATTATGTCGCCTCAACGATCGGACGAAGACGTCTCCAGCGACGTGGAAAAGGGAGAAGAAATGTGGATTGCAACCTCGAGCTGCCACACCACTCTGAGGACACTCCACTCCTCCCGGAGCCAAGTGTAAGGCTCCTTCGCTCAACGACGGAAAAAACTCGTTATCCTGAGGGGAAACATAACGAAAAGGTCGTCACGCCTCCCCCATGGAGTGTTGGACTGATGGCCACGCTCCACGAAGCCTTCCAAGCCCAGACAGTAGAGTTCTGGGCCAAAATGGAAAGCATGGCGAACAAAGTCTTGTGCCAGGGACGGGACGCTTCGAATCCAATCGAGTCGGTAGCCCCTCCTAGATGCAAGGGCGGGGAAAAGGTCAGCGATGAAGTCCCCCACAAAAGTCGAGTTAAACCACGAGAAGACTGCTAAACAGGTTGTCGAGGCCTGCCAAATTAATATTTATAAGCTGCCTAAAGCTTCTCTAACTTGTAGATAGCAGTAGTCAGGTCGATCCTCAGGGAACCTCTAATTAACTTCTCCTAATTAATTTCTATTTTCTTTTAATTAAAACAGTAAATTAAAGGGGGGATTGGTTACAGAAAATTAACTAACGAAAAAATAAATAACATAAAGTAAAAATGTAACATGTGCTCCTAATTTAAGGGATCGGGATTTACTTTGATGCGACTTAGATCATATGGATTCTAACATGCTTAGCTATTCTATCTCATGCACACGAAATGTTTGACCATATTCCGGTTCAAACACCCCAATTAACTAATTAGACAAGTGCAATTCTAATTAGACTTGCTCCTTAATTAATCTAAGGTGACGAATCTTAAATTAATCCAAGAACAGTGACGGGTAACATCGCGACGAACTAATCCGAAAATTAATTTGATTTCTCTCCTAACCATGAGCCCACCATGAAAACAATAACTAACTCATACCCCACATGTCATATAGGCTCGAGTTACTTAGCCACGATTAGACCCTTGCTACTTGCATTAAAACTTGTCAGGAATTAAAGCTAGCACACTAACATGAGTAACAATTAGAGATGCAATCCTAATTAGAAAGGCATGTTATTCGCGATCGATACAGGTAAAAGATGCAAAAGATAATAAAATGTTAAGCTTAGAAATTAACATTAACCCTCACTAAGCATCAAGGTAAAATCTCTAACCTTAAATTAGAGCACTTACCTTAGGTGCTCGTGATGAAAATCAATCCAAAACACCAATGGTTTGAGAGTTCATACAAGAAATTAAAGAGAAAATGAGTTTTTCCTCTCAAAAATCGAAATTGGGGAAAAGCGGGAAGAGCAAGAATGACCTAAAGATCGAAAAAATGGGTTTTATAATCGACGTAGCGTCGAGACGCTACAGGCAGCGCGCGACGCTACAGACGAAAATCTTCAGCGCGCGCGTTCTCAAAGAGTCGAGACGCTGGGCTTCTAGTGCCAACTTGATCATTCGCTTCTCTTCTTTGTCGGGTGCACTCCCGAAGCTCCTAAAATAGTCTTCTTAGCACCGAAACGCGTCCTTGGACTTCTTGAGCTCTTTACCGGGAACCACCTACAATAAGGCCAATTAATCAACAATAAGCACGGTATTTAGCTAATATTAAGAAGTAAATAATATCTTCATTTGAAAGCTATCAAAATACCCTCAACCTAAATCTTGTTAGTCCTCGAGCAAGGAAAACTCTAAATTATCACTGAAGAATGAAATTGCATGCTAACGACTCTAACCTCGACACTTTCAAAAGCAAGGCATTTGCAACAAAAGAAAACAATCGAATGCATGCACAAAGTTCAGAACATTTCAAAAATTAACTATTACTCTCTTACGTGCGTGTGTGTATAGCAAACATATTCTAGCTCTAATATAAAACCTTATGCAACCCTACATCTAGTTTTTCCCCTACTTCTAACAATAAAGAACAGTCTATGGTTTTTCAACATTCAAGAGAGTAACAAATCAAAAGGCTTAATTTTTTTTCTTTTGAGTACTTTGTACTCTTCACTTTTATTTGAACTACTCTTTTTTTCTTCTTCTTCTTGTTTTCTTTGCTTCTCCAAGAGAGCCTTTAATGTCAAGCTTGGTTTCATTTCAGCTTACCCGCAGTTGGAGCAGCGCGGTCCTTGCCTAACTATTTTGTTCCTTAGGTCAAACACCTACAAAAGAAAACAAAGAAACTTTTTGGATTTTATGTCCTAAAACTCGTGGTTTGTAAACTGAATGTATATTCTATTTAGCAATAAAGATGTTATTGATATTTATTTAGTAAAATTGCTATTGAATAAAGTGAATTGCGTTTATTTTTAACCTAACTCCAATAAACAAAAAACCCATGGTTATAGGTTGTATACTTGAACTTCATGTGTGACATGATTGTGGATCAAGTTCGAGTAATAGCTAAAACGGTCTATAGTATAGGAATAAGGTTGGGTACCTTATCCTGGGGACACTATGTACGCAACCCACTTTGTATAATACAAACGATGTGATCCGAAATCGTTCATGTGGAGACATGTGAGCGGGGGCATCATGTGCAATGAGTTTGCATAAGACTGAACCGCGAAATCAAGTCGCTCTTTATTTACAACTTCGTTTACTGTAAAGACCGACTTTTTCATATGATGACCTAGGTAACTCGATCTGAATCCTGGGCACACTATGAACTCCTGTCTATTCAGGATTATCTTTTGATTTGTATGGGTGAGAGTGACCCTATTCGCTGACTCAATATGCCTACCACTTTGGGGATAATACAGAGTAGGGAGCTGGGAACATAGTCCTGCGAGATGGAATTCACTCCTACCCGCCTTTAGAGTCTAGTAGAGAGGTTGTTCCCTTAAGTGCTGACTCCGGGTCTTGAACAATGGGCGCCCACCCCCTCTCTAGCACGAGAGGGATTCAGTTTGATGGTTGAACCACAAACCAATTGTTCATTAGAGAAGCAGTGGGGACTTAAGGAGAAAGATGTAGTTACAAGGGTTAAACAGCTTATATGACTCAACTGTCATTACGAACAACCTGTGAAGGATCGACTTACCGATGACGGTTACATCAAGAGGACAAAAATATATCTACGCTGACGGGAGTGCAACCCTTGGACTTTAGTGGAGTCTTCGGAGGTTAACGAATGTTGGTTAGCTTGGTTAAAGAGTTTGGTCGGTTAATCTCGTATCGTTGGAGCTCTGATCTGTAGGTCCTCTAAGTTCTTCTGGCTAGTTCGAATAAAGTCGTGTAACAATATGAGAGAAAAAAAAAATTGAATTTATTCAAATTCATTTTTGGAAGAATGATGGACATATTTAAATATGGGATTGGTTTAAAAACATGATTAAGGATTCATGTGCGAAAAGTCGGTTTTCGAAAAATCGGGATTAGCCATATTATTTAATTAATAGTTGATATTGAATTAAATAATATTAATTAATTAAAATTATTTAATTAATTAAAATATATATTATATATTATATTAATTAAAAAGTTTAATTAATAAAATATATATTATTATTTAAAATTAATTTTGATAAATTTTTAAATAATAATAAAATAATATATATTTGGATGTGAAAGTGCTTGTGTATGTTAGACATGTAATCCACTTTCATGTTTTTTATTTAAGGTTGAGAAACTTATATTTTAAAAGCTCATTTTTGGGTTGATCTTTTTTAGCGGATGAGATTTTATGAGATAGAAATGTTGTTTTAAAAATTCAAGTGTTCAATTTGAAGTCAGTTGATAAAGGTTGAGTTTTTGAACTCAAGAACCAATCCAAAGTCTTTTTCTTCTATTGTTTTCTCTTGTAAAAGAGTCTCACCACTCCGTTGCTCGACCCGAGGATAGCGGGACTACCGGAGGTGGTCCTCGAAGAGTTCGAGAGAAGTTTCGAAGAGTTCGTGAGAAGATTGAAGCGACGAAATTCGAACAACGAGAGGTATGTGTTCTTATTTCTTTTATTTTCAAGTTTTGAGCATGTTTCTAGTTTAGCTAAATTGATGAAATTAGAGTGTCAATGATCCAAATCGCTTCCGCTGCGTTTTATGCGCTCCATCAAAACTAAGCTAGAAAAATAAAAACTGAAAGTAAAGACAATGATTCAAAAACTCATGGGTTGTCTCCCAAGAAACACAATTTTTTAACGTCGTTATGCTCGACGTGTCCTCCACTTTGTCAAGGTACATAGAAATTCTCGTACTTCTTCGGCCCCTTCTTCCTAGAATCTATAAAACCTGCTAAGATAAGCAAGCTCTTCGACTTTTCGAGGCAGTCGAACAAAGATATATTTTTGTATTTTTTCAATATAAGGAAAAAATTAAGACTCAGCAGACTCTACCAAAAATAAAAACTCAACTGAAATAAATGACTCAACAGGAGAATAAAGAAGATAGCATGCATCAATAAATGGATTTTCAGAGAATAGAACAGATAGAGACTCGTCAGTCTCAAACTCCATCACCTGAAATTCCTCCTCCGGACTAGGCTCAACATCTTCCTTAGTCTAACAAACCTCATCTTCGCATGACAAAAAAATTTCAAGCTCTTCATCATAATCGGGGTACATTACGATAATGACCCTCTCCTCAGTGGTATGCTCAAATGGATGTTCTTCTTCAACATCCAATCTCTTCGCTGAATCGAGCAAATGGTTAATTTGCTCACTCGTTCTTTGCACTTCGACTCGAGTTTCAAATCGAGCCTGGCGAGATTCCTGCGCAAATTGGAGAGTGCTATTAACTAAATTATCAATCATTTGTTCCAATGACATACCTTGGAGAGGATTCTGAGAAGCTTCTTCAACTTCATAACTTGAAGCTCGTCCCCAATGATCTAATGGATAATCTGCCATGCTACAACAAGATGACACAAAAGAAAAGAAATATATAATTTTTTTTTAAACAAATAAAATTTAACAAAGAGAAACTAAATGGTTCACCGGCAACGGCGCCAAATTTTGGTAAACAGGCTGTTGAGGCCTGCCAAATTAATATTTATAAGCTGCCTAAAGCTTCTCTAACTTGTAGATAGCAGTAGTCAGGTCGATCCTCAGGGAACCTTTAATTAGGTTCTCCTAATTAATTTCTATTTGCTTTTAATTAAAACAATAAATTAAAGGGGAGATTGGTTACGAAAAATTAACTAACAGAAAAATAAATAACAGAAAGTAAAAATGTAACCTGTGCTCCTAAATTAAGGGATCGGGATTTACTTTGATGCGACTTAGATCATAGGGATTCTAACATGCTTAGCTATTCTATCTCATGCACACAAAATGTTTGACCATATTGTTGGGTTTTATGTCCTAAAACTCGTGGTTTGTAAACGATAAAAATATTTTATTACTAATAAAGTGTTATTGAG
The DNA here is from genome assembly GCA_028017165.1 of Herpetospermum pedunculosum. NCBI lineage: Eukaryota > Viridiplantae > Streptophyta > Magnoliopsida > Cucurbitales > Cucurbitaceae > Herpetospermum > Herpetospermum pedunculosum. The sequence goes on along the minus strand of CM051527.1, from coordinate 29,319,936 downwards.
GTTTATTCAATAAAGTTGTTATTGAATATGTGAATTATTTATTTCTTTTTAGAAAACCCTAAATTCAATAAACTAAGATCCATGGCTATAGCATGAGTACTTGAACTTTATGTGGAGACATAAAAGTGGATCAAGTTCGAGTAAATAGCCAAAACGATTTATAGTATACGGATAAGGCCGGATACCTTATCCTGGGGACACTATTGGATGCGGCCCATTTTGTATTAGTACAAACGATGTGATCCTGTATCGTTCATGTGGAGACATGCGAATGGGGACGTCCAATGAAAAGAGTTTGCATTAGACCCGACCAAAAAATATAGTTACTTTTGCTTTATAACGTTGTTTACTGTTTTAAAGACTAACTATTTCAAAACGATGACCTAGGTAACTTGACCTTAATTCGGAGCTAACTATGAACTCCTGTTTATTCGAGATTATCCTTAGATCTGCATGACTGAGAGTGACTCAACAGCGCCGACTCAATAAGCCTCCCATTTCAGGGGTAAGACCGAATAGATAGTTGGGGACATAGAGTGCAAGATGGAATTCACTCCTACCCGTCTCTAAGGATAGTAATTAGGTTGTTCCCTTAAATGTTGACTTCATGTCTTGAACAAGGGACCCCACCCTCTCATTGGCTCGAGAAGGACTCGGTGTAGCGATTAAATCACATACCAATTGGTTTAGTGATTGGATCACAAACCAATTGTTCATTAGAGGATCAGTGGGATTTAAGGAGCAAGATGTAATTACAGGGTAAAACAGATATTTGACCCAGCCGTAAATTACGAGCAACCTGTGAAGGGTGAACTTACTAATCATGATTATATCGAGTGGACAAAAATATATCTACAGTGAGGAGAGTGAAACTACTAGGCTATAGTAGAATGTCTTGGTAGTTAACGAATGTTGATTAACTAGGTTAAAGAGTTTAATCAGTTAATCTCGGATTGTTGGAACATATGATCTGTAGGTTCATGAGGCCCCCCTGCTAGCTCATATCGAACTAAACCTTAGAACAGTGTGACGAGTGAATTCGAAGTGTTCGAATTCAGATTAGGGAATAAGCGTTAAATATATGTGATATATTTAACGACATAACGTTCAATTGTGAATTGAATAATAGAGAGAGATGGAGATATTTCAATAAGATTTAAATATCGAAAATATGAATAGGGATTCATAATCAAGTATATCGGGAATGAACGGGATTAGTGTTGGATTTATTGGATATTAAATTTGAATTAATTAAATTGTTTAATTAATTATGTATATTAATTTAATTTAATTTAATTTAAAATTAATTATTTGAATTAATTTTAAAATTGAATTAATTTGGTCAAAGTTAGTCAAAAGTCAAGATGAGGACAATTAACTAAAATTTTGAAAGTCAAAGGTCTAATGTTGACTCCACTAAACCTTGAAAGTCAAGAGTCAATATGTTGACTAAAGTTAGTGAAAAAATCTAATTCTTTAATTAGTGGGAAAAACTATTTTTTGGTGTTTTTATGACTCAAACAATTTTGTTATGGTAGTGAACTTTTGTACGTTCACAAATATCGGGTTGTCGAAGCCCGCCAAAATAATATTTATAAGCCGATTACACCAAACTAACTTGTAGTTAGTGATAACCGGGTCGATCCACAGGGAGCGATCTATAATCCTAATTTAATTGAATTGAATTTGTAATGACAAAAACAGGGGGGTTTTGTTTGGGAAAAACAGTAACCAAACAGAATTTAAGCTAACGGAGAATTAAAAACTGGAAGTATAAAATTGACAAACGTGCTTGATTAGTAAGTGTCGGGATTGATCTAATGTACTTCGGTTCATTGATTAATAAAGGAAATAGCCAAGACGCTTCAAGCACACAAAATGTTTTGTCCCTCTCGGGTCCAAAACATCCCAAAGACTTAATTAGAAACAGAAAACTTGTAATTAAACATGCCCACTAATTAATCTAAGTTTACGAGTCTTAAATCAATTAACAAACAGTAACGGGTATCATTGAGACGAATTAATCCTAAAATTAATCTGATTTGTCTTTTAATCTTAAGCCCGCCGTGAGAACGTTAATCAATTCCTACCCCAACTGTCACTTGGGCTCGAATTGATTAGCCACGAGCAGGACTTTCGCTACTAAGTATTAAGGCTTGTCAAGAATTAACACTAGCCGACTAATCATGCGTAACTAATTAAGACGTCACTTCTAATCGGAAAGACAAGTCATTCGTTCTTAAAACAGACCAAGAGATGCAAGAAACACATTCAATCATGCTAAACAGTTCAATTAAGCATAAATCTCACCTAATACAAAAGATAATCAATCCCTAAACTTAACTAACCAATCACTAACCTCTAGTTATCCATGGAGATGAAGTTTGCCCAAGCATTCATGGAGGTTATCTCATTCATACAACCCAAAGATGGGTAAAAACCAGAAAAAGAGAGAGAAAAGCGGCTATCCCGAGGCGGGAAAGAATTATATTTTTTACCTAAATTCGAAAATTGGGTATAAATACCAATTTCCGCGTCAAACAATCGGGACAGCGCCTGGGCGCTAACCTCTCTGTACAGGTACAATGACGGGCGCCTAGGCGCTGACCTCTCGGGTTTTGGCGCAGAGGCGCTCCGCGGCCAGTGCAGGGGCGCTGGCCTCTCGGATCTGGAACGATGTCGAGCGCCTAGGCGCTGCGTCTGGGTCTGGGAGGTTTGCGACAGCGCAAGGGCGCTGCTCGGCCAGCGCCTGAGCGCTGGGCCTTCTGCTTGATGCCTCCGATGGGCGCTGCCCTCTCGGGTTTGGCCATCTTCTCTTCAACACTTCAACTTTTCACCTCCTTTGCACTCGTCTTTGACCCGAACACTTCTCGAAGCTCCTAAAATACCCGTTTTAGTCCTGAAACTCATGAATGAACTTCTCGAGCTCTCTAACCGTGAAACATCTAAATCAAGGTAAATTATCTTAATTAAGCACGGTTTTCAGCCATTATTAAAGACATAATAATAGCTCTATTTTAGAGCTATCAGGTGTTAATCTCACATCAAGCCATTAATCCCACTAAATTGAGTGGATTCTAGGTGTCATCCTAATGTTAACTCAATTTTGCATGATTTTGCATGTGGTCTACTATATATACATGCATACACTTTGATTCATTTACACTTTGAAAGGCGGCCTTGGTCCTCGAGGGCACAACTCAGTCTGTACGGTTCAACCAACCATCCCTCTGGTGAAAGAAGGCATGGCTATGTATGGGTCCCAAAGTGTGAACCACACATGGTACTCCTATGGAGCCCTGTACGACCACACCTCCAGGAGGCCTCGCCCAACGGTACTCGTATGGAGCCATTCGATCTCTCAAGCCTAAAACACCCCCCGGGGTCCCACGACGAGATCCCCATTTGGCAACAATCCAAACGAAGAGTTGCAGAGCGAAAGAAGGTGGCGGAAACTACCGAAATAAGATGTGTGGAGGATGTCACAGTGGTCAGCTCTTTTATAGCAACCCAGGGATGATCCTGACAGTCCATGATGGAAACCATCCAACGGATGGGGACAACTTGAGAACTTCACACCTCCTCGAAACCACGCACGATGGTACGCATTCCTGCCACACGCCTAGTCTTCTCCACAAACAGCGGAACGACAAGACGATTCGCCTGGAGAAGTAATTATCGACGCGACGGTCCATGACCTAGTCCTCTTACTCAAAGCCAGCTGGGCCACACACCAACCGACCTCGAGTAGGGTTCGAGAGGGACCAAGTCATCACAACACTAAGTGTTAAGGTATCAAACTTTGGCATGGGCATCAAGAAGACTTCTACTCTAAGACGCCGGCGTCAGATGGAGCAAACAGACTTGCCAATCTCGAGCTCGCAATAGACAGACAGAAGATCGCGCCATGTCAGAACATAGGTATCAAACCTAGACACCGACGCTAAACAGACTACCGCTCTAAGACGACAACTAAAAGACTTGGATCACGCAAACAGACTTGCACATCCCGAGTCCGTTGCAGACAGACAAAGACTATGTTGTGTCAAAACACTAAGTGTGAAGTAACGAACCATGACACCGACGCAAAAAGACTTCTCTCGCTCTAAAACGTCGGCCCCGGGTCGCGCAAACAGACTTACGCACCCCGAGCCCTTGGCAAATAGATAGAGAATTACGACTGTTAGAACACAGGTATCAGACCTTGGCACGGGTGCAAACAGACTCCCACTCTAAACCGTCGGCCTCGAATCACAAAAACAGACTTGCGCACCTCGAACCTTAGGCAAACGAGCGGAGACTACACCGTGTCAAAAACATCACCAGATCAGGACTTAACGTCACGATAACACTGGAAGTGTAAGGCTTTCGAATCTTAGCGCCTAAGTGAAAGAACACTCTTTCTAAAGAACCGGGCTCAGATCCCGCAAACAAACTTGTACGTCCAGGCTCGTCTTCGACAAGTTGAAATTTCGATAAAAGCACTAGGGATCGAATCCTCACACCGACGTAAAATGACTCTCTTTCTAAGGCAGGCCTCAGGTTCCACACATAGATTTTTACGCTTGACGCCCACCTCCGAAAGATAGTGATTTCGCTCAGTGTCAGACATCGAATCAGCACACTCGCTCGAAAAGGCTTTCATCCCAAAAGTCGGTCTCGGACCTACGCGAACAGACTCGCACGCTCCGAACAAACCGCAGACGGAATTAAATTTCGCTAAGTGTCAAAAGTTAAAACTCGTGCGCCGAAGCGAAAAGACTCTCCATCTAGAGAACATGCTCGACCTACGCAAACAGATTTGCAGAGCCTGCCTCTGACATATCGGGATTTTGCAGGACAGCACTGATGGAGCGTTTTACGCTGCGGAAGCGATTTTGGATCGATGATACTTTAATTTCATCAATTTAACAAATAGAAAACATGCTCAAACGACAGAAATAAGAAAAATTAGAAAACATACCCTTGAGGTTCTAATTTTCTTCGAGTTCCGCAGCTCGTTCCTCGTCACGAACTCTTCCGGCCTCTTCTCACGAATGCCCCGAGGACCACCTCCGGTAGTCCCGCTATCCTCGGCGCCGTGCAACGAAGTTGAGGGACTCCGAAAATAAAAGAAAAGAAAAGAAGAAGAAGAAGAAGAATGGACGAGCGGTGTGAAAAATATATCAAGAATTTGTGAGTTTTTTTTTAAACTTCAAATAGAAGCTAAAAGTGAAGAACTCAGCAAAATGAGTTTTAAAAACTCACAAATCGTATACCCCAACCTTGCAATTTAAGTTTAGCCAATTATATATATATCATATATATTCATTTGATAAACATGTGTCTTACATTCAATTGCATGTAAGACACATTTTTATAAATATATATTATTATATTTTATATATTATTATATTATTATATTATTATTAAAACTTAATTCTTAATTAATTTTAAGTAATAATAATTTTTTTTTATTTATTAAACATTTTAATAAATAATATATATATATATATATTAATTAAGCATTTTAATTAATTAGTATTATTTAATTCAATATCAAATATTAATTAAATAATATTGCTAAACCAGGTTTTTCGAAAACCGACTTATTTCCAGATGAATCCTATTCATGTTATAGACCATTCCCATATTTAAATTAGGGGTGTTAAAAAAACCCGCAACCCACGAAACCCAACCCAACTTTTCGGGTTGGGTTGGATTTTTTTTTAATATGGGATGGGTTGGGTTGCTATTTTGAAAAACCGAATTTTCGGGTTGGTTCGAAGGGTTGAACCAAATTTGGCTCGGTTCAACCCGAACCAACCCGAATTCAATATATTAAAAAAAAAAAATTATATATATAATGAATTCAATATATTGTTTTTTAAAAAAAATCATTCGGTGATTTTGAAAGGAAAATCAAGGATTAATGATGATTTTGAAAGGAAAATCAAGGATTAAGTAATTTGATTAATGATAATTTTGAAAGAAAAATAAGGATTAAGGAATTTCATTAATGGTGATTTTAAAGTTAATTAAAAAATAAATATCTATTAATTAAAATTAAAAAAAAAAAAAAAAAAAAAAAAAAAAAGGCCAACCTGTCAACCCAACCCGAAAATTGGAGGGTTGGGTTGGGTTAGGTTGACAAAACCCTCCAACCCAACCCAACCCAACCCAACCCATGTACACCCCTAATTTAAATATGATTTAAATATGTCCATCATTCTTCCACTAACCGAATTTGAACAATTCAAATTCTTTTTCTTTTTATTTTCTCTTATACTGTTGCACGGCGTTATCCGAGCTAGCCAGGAGAACCGAAAGGACATACAGATCATGAGCTCCAACGATACGAGATTATCCGGTAAAAACTCTTTTAACCGAACTAATCAACATTCGTTAACGCCCAGAGACTCCACTATAGTCTGAGGGCTGCACTCTCCTCACTATAGATATATTTGTTGGGTTTTATGTCCTAAAACTCGTGGTTTGTAAACTGTTATGTTTGTAAATATTCTATTTAGAATAAAGAGTTATTAGTTTTATTCAGTAAAAGATTTTACTGGAATAAAGTGAAACGTGTTTAAGTTAACCTATACCAATGACCAACACCCTTGGCTGAATATGAGTATTTGAGCTTCATGTATGACATGATTGTGGATCAGGCTCAAGTAATCAGTCAAAACGGTCTATAGTATACGGATAAGGCAAGGTACTTTATCATGGTAACACTATAGGATGCGACTCACTTTGTATTGTACAAAACGATGTGATCCGAATCGTTTCACATGGAGATGTGCGAGTGAGGGCGTCCTTTGCAAAGAGTTTGCATAAGACCGAACCGCGTATTAAGTCGCTCTCTCTTTATAACTTTGTTTACTGATGAGACCGACTTATACATATTGATGGTCTAGGTAACTCGATCTCAATCCTGAGCTCGCTATGAACTCCTGCTTATTCGATAGTATCCTTTAACTTGCACGGGTGAGAGTGGCTCATAAGCGCCGACTCAATAAGTCTACCATCTTGGGGATAAAGTCGAATAGGTAGCTGGGGACATAGTACAGCAAGATTGGAGTTCACTCCTAACCCGCTTTTCAGGGTTAGTAGATAGGTTGTTCCCTTAATAGCTGACTCCGGGGCTTGAACAATTAGTGCGCACACTCTCATGAGATGAGAGGGTTAATTGATCTGTTGGTTGGACCACAGATCTATTGTTCATTAGAGATGTCAGTGGTACTTAAGGAACAAGACATAATGCAGGGGTTAAATGGTTTAAATGACCCAACTGTGATTACGAACAACCTATGAAGGGTCGACTTGGCCATGACGGTTATATCAGAGGACATAATATATCTATAGTGAGGAGAGTGCAACCCTCGGACTATAGTGGAGTCTCCGGGGGTTAACGAATGTTGATTAGTTCGGTTAAAAGAGTTTTGACCGGATAATCTCGTATCGTTGGAGCTCATTGTTAACTCTCCAAATGAGAGTTATTTAGGTCTTTAATTGCTTTAATTCATGAAGTCTTTTGAAGCATTCTAGCCATTATTCAGCATAATATGTGTTTAATAGTGACATTTGTGAAAATGTGTTAAAATTCAGGCTTATGTGAAATATTTGTGCATAAGTGTATAATTGGTGAAAAAAATGTCTAAATAATGCCTTTCAGGAGTATTGTTGAAGTTTTGCGAGGAGCGCAATAGGATAAGAAGAAGGGCAGTTGAAAACAGAGCTTTGCGATCGCAACGCAATCGCAATGGAGTCTTTAAGAAACTTTGCGATCGCAACGCAATCGCAATACTGGCAGTATCCTTGGCTGAGGGATTAGCCGTCGGCCCTTCTGTAGCTGCCACGTATGAGGTTATTTCCCTAATTTGGATGATGATCCGTGATTAGGGAGCACACTATGGAACCACTAAAGGTTATATAAGCGAGCTAGATGAAGGAAGAAAGGAATCCCTCGACGGTGAAGAGATTCGGCAAAGGCCAAACCACAGAAAAGAGAATTCTCTCGTTTGATGGATCGAAGAAACAAAGGCTCCTTTGGCATCTTCTCTTCCGATTGAATTTCCTTCCCAAGTCAAGCCATTCTTCTTCTTCAACCGAAACGGATCGGGTGCAATCGGACCTTCACTGATTTACTACTTTACTTTAGTTTCTGTTTTCGGATTATCTACTGCTTTACTTTAGTTTCTGTTTCCGGATCGAATTATATTTTGCTTTCGAATCATTACTGGATCTGTTTTTCCTTAAGTAATCAATTAGTTTTGTTGAGTTCTTTTCCATAAGTAATCAATTAGTTTTGTTGAGTTCTTCTATTTCTATGAGCAATCAATTACTTTTGTTGAGTTCTTCTAAATCCATGAGTAGCTAGTTTTATAAAGGTTAGTTAAGATGAATCTGTAGGACATAACTATGTGAAATCAGTATGTAAACAAACATGATTGCATTGAATGAATGTGAACTTCATCCCATGGACATTTTCGACCGGCCATCCATTTTGTTCTAAAGAATTCCTAACCTCTGGAAGGAGTAAGAATTCAGAGTCATTCATTCATTTTAGCATTTCATGGTAAATAGAGAGTGGCCTAGGAATAGGCACTTTCCTAGCACGTTTAATAGCATGCCATTATAAATAGGTTCTTAGCCTTACTTGGATATGAGTAACGTATGAATCTAATGCATATAATCGGAAGATGTATGAGATCTAGCTAATACGATGCATGTAATGTTTGTTCATTGCTAAATGATCATGGTTTATTGTTATCTCTCCAAATGAGCGTTATTTAGGACTTTAATTACTTGATATTCATGACATCTCTTGAGCATTTTAATTAGAAGTAAGCATAATATGTGTTTAAAAGTGACATTTTGGGAATTGAGGTAAATTTAAGACTTTTGTGAAAAAACTACGAATAAGTGTACAAAGTGATGCAAAAATGTCTAATAAATGCTTTGCAGATGTATTGCTGAAGTTTTGCGAGGAGCGCAATGGGATCCGAAGAGCAGCTGGAGACAGAGCATTGCAAGATCGCAACGCAATCGCAATACTGGTCTTTGTTGCTGCGTTTTTCCAGCCGTCGGCCTTCCTATAGTTGCCACGTGTGAGGTTGTTATCTCAAATTTGGATGGTGATCCATGATTAAAGGAACCAACTATGGAACCACTAAAGGCTATATATAGAGAGCTAGATGAAGGATCAAAGCATGGAATTGAAGGGAATTCAATCCACAAACCACTCAACGGTGAAGAGAATCAAAAACCCTTTCCCGATTGTTGGATCGAAGAACCACGATCCCTTGGCGTCGATAATTCAAAAGGAGGAAGAGAAGATTCATCTCTCTTCTGATTGAATTCCTTCCCAGGATCGGCCATTCTTCTCCTTCATCCGAGGCGAATCGTGTTCAAGAGATCTTCATCTGGTCTACTGCTTTCTTTAATTCCTTTTCGAATTAGATATTGTTCCTTTTAGTTCTTGTTCGGTTCATCTACTGTTTTTCTTTAATGTCGCTATCGGATTGAGTTGTGTTTGCTTTTCGCATGGAGAACGCCTATTCCTAGGTCATTTTTTGGTTACCATAAAAGACTAGCATGAATGGATGACTCTGAACTCTTACTCCTTCCATAGGTTAGGAATTCTTTAGACAAAATGGATGGTCGGTCGAAATTGCCCATGGGCTGAAGCTCACATACATTCAATGCAATCATGCTGCTCTACATGCTGGACTCTCGTATTTCTAGCCTATAGATTCATCTTTAGCAGACCTTTCTTAGATTAGTTACTCATGGTTTTCGAAGAACTAAAAGGGATGGATTGATTGATCATGATTTAGAGAATTCAGTGAAAGCACTTGAACAAGAAATAACAAAATGAAGAACTCAACAAAACTTAATTGATTGCTCTCTAAAACTAAGGTTCAGACACTTCATAAGAACAACGTGCAATGATATGAAAGCAGTAAAGATCAAGTGTATTGGAGAATGAATCAGAACAATGTCGAAAATGGAAACAGTAGAGAGAAAACAGTAAAGAAAGCTGTAAATTGCTTGGATCCCTGGTAACGATATTTTCAAATTATCGCCAATCATCGGGTTGTCGAGACCCGCCAAAATGAATTTATAATTACCCGAATGCACTGAACTATTAATAGATGAGTGGTAACGGGGTCGATCCACAGGGAATTAAGCTAATTTGACTCAATCTTAATTAAATTTGCAAACTAAGAGAATAAACAAAACGTGGGGGATTTTTGGTTTCAATTAACAAATTGGGGAAACAACGCAAAAGAGGGAAAATTAAACTAACGGTGCGTTCGGCTCGGGACGATCGGGAATAAAATTAGCATGCCTCTTGGATCATAGGTTGACGAATATAATGGCTAAACAATTGAACGAATACGCAGCCCGTCTCAAATTAATGAATTAACTCAGACATGCTCCATGAATATTAATTAGACACAATAAATCATGCTAATCAAGCATATCGATTGGACATTGGCGGTCAACGCTCTCCCAAGACCAATCGATAGCAACGAGCTAACTACGACGATTATCTAATTTGGACGCGAAATTAGTGTATCGATTTCGGATTCTAATTCGAGAAGAACGCACACCAAGAACGCAAGGACGCCTATGCGCTCAAAGGTATCGTAAATCTTTGTTACTTGGCGATTTAGAGAGGCACGACATCAAAACCTTTAACAAATGAAGCATGCTCGAAATCAAGGGTGCCTAGTCCTAAATCATTCAAACACATTCATGGAATAAACAAAGAAATAGAAACCAATTCAATCAATCATTCAAGCCAAATCAGAATTTAGTTCAACAACCTCACCAAAAGTTCAAACTACATTATTCCTATACAATCCCGAGCCAAAAACGCTATAGACTACTCACTCATGTTGTGTGTGATGTGGGATGGCTCCATTCCAAGCTTCCTAGCCTCTCCCATGGTGAAAATAGCTGCTGGAACGTCTAATCAGGTGTGGAGCCCCAGGTAAGAGATGAAGATGGCGGCTAAAAAAAACGGACAAAAACTTAAGTAATCCGTCGGAGCGTCGAGACGCTAGGGCAGCGTCTCGACGCTGCGCCCTAAATAATCAGCGCGCGCAGTCGGGGTGGCGTCGAGACGCTTGCGCAGCGTCGAGCGAGCGTCGAGACGCTGTCACTCGACGCTTGCTCTCGGGTGGATTTTCAAATTTACGCCTCAGACTTTGGAGCGTCGAGACGCTCTGGCAGCGTGATGAACGTCATTTATGTCATGTTTTTACCCTTTAAAGCATACTCATTAATTGACTTTTTGAGTTAAATTAAAGATAATTGTGCATGTAATTGATAAGAAAAGAATAAAAATAGGAAAGTCACATGCTCAAGGTCGTTTTGTCATTATGAAGCAATTAAGAGGGTAAAAGAGTCATTTTTGATAAGAATTAATGTTGTTTTAATTATTTTCAGGAAAACTGTATTCTGCTTCAGCTTGTGGCCACAGAGTTTCAGTTTGTGGCCATAGAGGAGTCACAGAGTGCAAAATCCAGCTTGTGGCCACAGAGGAGTCAAGAGTGCAAAATCCAGCTTGTGGCCACATAAGAGGCCACAGAGTGCAGTTGACTGGTCAAACGAATTGGTTGAGATATTTTGTCAAAGATCTTCCAAAGATTCAGCCAACCAACTCCCTATTTGACCTAACAACCCTTCCCAAAGATCTCTCCCTCATTTTAGCAACCTCCAAACAAACCCCAAGGCCTATAAAAGGCACCTCAAGCCTTCATTCAAATCATCGATCATTCTTTACAACAATTAAACTCCACATAGTCGATCAACCTTCTTCCTCTCTCGAAGAACTCACCCAAATTCCCGAAATTCCAAACAAGAGCGGACCACTCCTCTGTAATAGTTCTACTTCAGCCAGCTCCGAAAGGAAGGTGCTGCGAGGATTCGATTTGCATTGACGACGTGAATCGAGCGAGTAGAGACCCTTCATCCGTTGTCCACAAGTTCGAGAGAGAGAAAGTTGGAAAATTTCCAGATTTATTTTCTATTTTATTCTGCACATTTTCTATTTACATTCTGTTTTTATTTCGCATTTCTTTTCGTTCTTAACTTTTCATACAAAATTACCATTTTACCCTTTTAGCAACTTTCGGATTTATAATTTAATTTTCAGTTCAGAACCTTTGTTATTTCAATTTTGTCCTCTATTTATTATTTACATTCTATTTTTATTCCATTTTTATTTTATCTTTAATTTTCGAGTAAAATTACCATTTTACCCTTTTAGCAATTTTTGTACTTATGCATTATTTTTCAATGAAGTATTTTAGTCTAGTTCTCATTATGAGCTAAGTTTTCCTAAGGGATTCAATTATGTGAATGCCCGTTAAGAAATGAGTTAGCTTGACAGCTGTAAATTACGGTTTTACCCCTTATGCCTTATGTGGTTCGTCCTTTACTGAATATATGCAAAAATGTTATATTAATTTGATCACTTAATTAGCATGAAATGTTAATGTCGATACTGGACAGGTCGGGCAATTAACGGCTCTCGTAAAGGTGATATAGCAGAAAAACCTAGGAATAGGATTTCGTCGATTGTCCTTTATGATTGGGGCAAAAGACTATAGGATCAATAGGATTGCATTCTTAACCATCTAAGATCACATTATCCACTGGACCGTGAGTATAATGGCTTAGACTCCTAAAGGTACTTGCAAAGAGGCTGAATAGGAGACGAATCCGATCCAAAAGCATAAGGTACTATGTGGTGACTCTGTGGTCACAGGCTGTCAAGTAAACTCAACTTAGGGCTGAAACATGATTGGATCCCTGTTTTTATTATTATTTTCAAACCAAAACCAACCAACCACATTATCAATTTATTTGTGTACCTTTCATTGCATTCGAAAAACAAATTCTTTCTAAAACTAAATTCTTCAACAGTCTCTTGGGATACGATACTTGGAATACTTTCCAAATTATTACTTGATTGACAGTGTATACTTGCACTTGACCATAAACTTCATTGCAGGTTATTGAACCAAAATATATACCCACGTTTTGGTCCATCAAGTTTTTGGCGCCGCTGCCGGGGACTGTTAACGGAATTTTATTTTATTTAGATATTGTTATTCGATTGCGATTAGGAAAAATAGGAGTTGAGCGCACGGGAAATCTATAAGAAGTTTTGTTTACTAAAAAAACTTCTAAATCATCCACCTGGAGTCGATCCTCCTATCAACCTACAAAATAAAAATATCTCTTTCTCAAAGAATCTGATTTTTGTTTTGTTTTCTTTTGCAGGTTTATTTATTTAAGAAACAAAGAGCATAACACTTTCGAGTTACAAAATGGAAGTAGACGTCACAACAAAGATAACCAACATGCTAAGAAAATCAATCATGAGAAATGATACCTACATTTCTCTTGTGTACAAACTTTCTGATATCTTTTGTGTTAATTGTGGCGATGAGCATTTCTCTCAACATTGTCCATTTAATCGTTATTTGTCTATTTCGTGTGTTTATTGTAGAGGAAGTCATGAATTTGATAATTGTCCTTATAACCCCGATTCTATATTTTTTATAGGGAAACCAGGCAGTGGGAATATGTTAATTCCTTACCCCACTGCTTACGACTCAAGATGGAGACATCACTCCAACTTTTTATGGGGAGATCAGCAAAAGGTGCAAGAAGAAACGATTCCACAAGTGCCAACCGAGGACAAGAGCATCGAAGAACTTATAAAGGAATATAGAGCGAAAGTCGATGCTGAGATGCAAAGCCAAGGAACATCTATTCAGGATTCCGAGATCCAGATAGAACAGAGTGTGGACGAATTGAAGATCAACCCACAAGAAACCTTGCTTAAAGGCATAAAGACTTCTGAATATGAAGAAATAGAACAATCTAAGGCGATGGCAATCAAAAGTGACATTGAAGATAAAGAACCTTTGTTCCCAGAAGAAGCAAGGAGCACTCCAGTAATTGAAAACATTATAGGGCCAGAATGGGGAGAAGAGATCAAAGAAAACAAAAAAGAGAAGGAACCAGAAAAGGAAGTTGCACTGAGCCATGAGGCGACAACTTCGCAAAAAGAAACATTCAATGTTCTCCAAGCATTGAATTTCCCTGATGAAATCCAAGAATTTCCTGCTATTGGTTTAATTGATATTTTTACTTGTTGTAACTTGCAGGAAACATTAAAAGAAAATGAATTCAGGGAAGAAGTAGAAGAGGAGATCATGGAGGAAGATAATGCACCAGATATTGCGACCCCAATTTCTGCATACAAAAGCATACATAGATCTCTTCAGCTGATGAAAGAAAATTTCAAGTCAACAAAACCGTACATGATTAAAGCACCTCAACTAAGGCTTAAATCTCGTCCATCATCAAGACCTAGGTGCAAGATGAAAGTTGACGGCCAAAGAGAGTGAATAAGACATCAATCTCCATTTTGGAGATTAGATAAGTATTCTTTTAATATGTTTTTTATTTCATTTAATATATATATATATATATATATATATATATATATATATATATTATAAGTTTTGTAGAGTAATTTCAAGAAAAATCAACTCTGGCGTAGACTGGTCCTGCCAAGGAAAAGGTATTTAAGTTGACCGTAGGGAACACCTTTTCTTGGGGACCTAACTGGGAGATGATTTGATTGAAACCACTCCATAGGAACTTATAAGAAATATTAAAAAATATGTGTTTTGAAAAAAAAAAAAAAAAAAAAAAAAAAAAAATCAAACTAATCCAGCTTGTTATTTTTGTTTATGAACTTTTTAATGTTTTTATGAGTGTTTCAGGAAAGATTCTCATGGATGGAGATTTGACTAGGAAATTCAAAATATAGATTTATAGAACTCTGTGGCCACAAACCTGACTAGCATAAAGTGCTATGTGGCCACAAAGTACACAAGTGAAGGGCAATGACGTCATTTAAAAAAGTCAGAGGGGTTGACCTATTTTGGAAACATATATAAGTCAAAAGACCCTTTCATTTTTCAACATGCAAGTCATTCCAAGAGTTTCCAGGTTGAAAAGTCCCTTCACGAAAATTCTTCCCTCTCTCACGCACGCTAGAACCCGTCGGAGCCCATGGCTGGAAAATCCACTCTGATTACCGATGAGGCCGCCGCTGATTAAACTTCCTTGCGTTCTGGACGCCGGAGGAAGTTTGAAGATGTTCCACCTAAGCCCATACAAGTGGAGCCCTTGGTCGATTTACCTTCATCATCCTCGAAGAAGGTTGAACCGAATAAACCTATAAGATCGGCCATTGTTATGCGTGAAGGTGAAGAGAAGGAAAATCCAGCTACTGAAAGCCCTAAGTTGAATTCAAGCTCCCTAAATGTTCAAACCCAAGAATCGGTGATAGGGAAAAAGCCCATGAAAACTCGAACTACCGGTTGGCGTAAAATGATCAAAAAGATGGGAGAACATAGGCTACGAGCCCTAGCTGAATCTGCTGAAAATTCATTAAGTGAAGAAGAAGAAGTTCAGCCGGAAGCTGGGGCGACCTCAACAAAACCATGTTCTACGCGCGAGGACCCACCTCCGGTTTCAAAAGTAAGTATTCCTCCACCAATTCTTGAAAGTTCTGATAGAAAAACTTTAGTGTACAGGCACACTAAGAAGCAAACCGAGACCCCAATCGACCACAACTTTGGATTAAAAAGAAGAGATACGGTTGAGAGTCTGATTCAAGAATCAATTCTTTCCCCGACCATGATGGAAGAGATGATTAAAGAAGTCGTGGAGAAGGCAGCCTTGCTAGTAGCAGAATATCAAGAAAATAAAAGTTGTCAAGAAACGAAGCAAGCTCTCCAAAATGATACCACTAAGCGGACAAGGAAAGAAGAGGAAAATGTGATACAAGTAGAAAAAAAAAAAAAAAAAAAAAAAAAAAAAAAAGGAAGGCAATGAGAGAGAAACTGAAGGAATGAAATTTGAGTCAAACACTTTTTCAACTGAGAAGGAGATTGAAGGAAATAATGAAGAAGTTCAGGAAGGGAATCCTACAAATGACACAACCATTTCCTTGGAACGAGGGATGTTGCTGCATTGCATCCTAAAACGGTCTTGATCTCAATATTGGGAGGTTGCTAAGAGAAGAGTTGATTGCTTATGGCAAGAAGATGGCTGAAAAATTATTCTTTGGGTCACTTGTCACTCGACTTTGCCTCAAAGTAGGACTTAAGCCTCGGCAAGGTGAGGAGACAAGTTTGCCAAAGCCAACCATCACTGCGCAGCTTGTTCACAAGTTACAGCTTTTCAGTAACCAAAAGGCCGAGAAAGCATCGATGTCGTGTGCGCCCAAGCCAAAAGGTTGTTCCACCTCTGTGGCCACAGAGCAGTCACAACCTGCCACCAGTTCAGAAAATATTCCAAGCATCACCGTGTCTCAATGGCAACATATGATCCAACAGAATATGGCCTACTAGGCATATGCCAAAGAGAGGGATGAGCTCATTCAAGGGTTCTTTAATGCCTTGGCCTCGACCTTGATGCCTGCTTTCCCGACGTTTCCTCCCGTTTGCCTGAATCTTCCTTCGATACTGATTCCGAAGACGATACCTCGTCTGAAGATTAGGGGAGTACCGTTCTTCCTTAATCTCTACTCTTTTCCTTCATTTTCTGAATATTTTGTTATTTGTTAAGATTCAGTTTTTAGTTGTTTATTTTCCTGGTAGGGTAGAAGTTGCATTTTGTTATTTCATTATTTCATTGTTTTTCTGGTAGGGTAGAAGTTGCATTTTGTTATTTCATTATTTCGTTGTTTTGTTAGGGTAGTAGTTGTAGTTGTTCCTGCTAGGATAGACGTTTTGTGGAATGTGCCTAATTGAACTTAATGACTTGATTGCACAAGTATGAGAATGTTTTTAGCATGCTATCTTTCTTTTGTTTTCTTTAAAGTAACCTTTATGATGATAACTAGAGTTTATCTCTGCTCAAATAGTGCCACATGTCATAGCTTGTAAGTTTTTTTCAAAAGCATAGGGTTCCATTAGTACTTTTCTATGCAAAAGTTTTTCACAAGTCTAAACTTCCTTTTATTTAACCCGTTTAACATGTTTAGGAGAGTTTAGCCTTGACGTTTTTTTGTAGACTAATGCTCACACCATCCCTTTTGAAAAAAATCTCTTGAATAGTCAATGAGGACATTGCCTTCTTTAAGTTTGGGGGGGTGAAGTATATTTGTAATGTGTTGACTGCTAGGTCTTGATTGTTATGTCTCTTCCAAAGGAAGAATGGTTGAAAAAAAAAAAAAAAAAAAAAAAAAAAAAAAAAAAAAAAAACCTTATTTCTAGAGGTACTCCTCCTTCTTAAGTTAGCTGAGTAACCAGGGGCGATCATGGGCCCCATGGTTGTCACTGCATGAAAGGGTAACTAGGAAGTGAGTATTTATCTTAGTTTGTGAGGCTTGCTCGTAGCTAGATGCACTGTGCAATGAAATTGCAGGCAATCTGGAACGAAGGTGAGTCTAGCAATAAAGATTCTCTAGATGGTAAAGAAAAAAAGAGAGAAAGACAAATAAAAAATGAGAAGCCTAGCAGCAACACAAGTTTGGGGGAGAAAGTGGTCAAAATTCACACAAAGAAGGAAAAGTCTAAGCTTAGTTTATTTCACGAAAGGGACTATCCTAGACTCAGTGACTAAAGGTTAGATAGATTAAGCATATGGTTAGGATAGACTAGAAAAAAGCTTTGTTTACAAAATGAAAGTAGAAACTTATGTGAGAAATTACTTATGGGATTATGACTGGCATTAGAGTATGAGACCTCTCCTGAAAGGTTGTTTATAAGCGAACTTTGTTGAAAGCATGTTAAACATTTTCATAATTGTACATTCTTGTTGTTATTATGTGTTGAATTGCTTGAGGACAAGCAATAAGCTAAGTTTGGGGGTGTGATGAACGTCATTTATGTCATGTTTTTACCCTTTAAAGCATACTCATTAATTGACTTTTTGAGTTAAATTAAAGATAATTGTGCATGTAATTGATAAGAAAAGAATAAAAATAGGAAAGTCACATGCTCAAGGTCGTTTTGTCATTATGAAGCAATTAAGAGGGTAAAAGAGTCATTTTTGATAAGAATTAATGTTGTTTTAATTATTTTCAGGAAAACTGTATTCTGCTTCAGCTTGTGGCCACAGAGTTTCAGTTTGTGGCCATAGAATAGTCACAGAGTGCAAAATCCAGCTTGTGGCCACAGAGGAGTCAAGAGTGCAAAATCCAGCTTGTGGCCACATAAGAGGCCACAGAGTGCAGTTGACTGGTCAAACGAATTGGTTGAGATATTTTGTCAAAGATCTTCCAAAGATTCAGCCAACCAACTCCCTATTTGACCTAACAACCCTTCCCAAAGATCTCTCCCTCATTTTAGCAACCTCCAAACAAACCCCAAGGCCTATAAAAGGCACCTCAAGCCTTCATTCAAATCATCGATCATTCTTTACAACAATTAAACTCCACATAGTCGATCAACCTTCTTCCTCTCTCGAAGAACTCACCCAAATTCCCGAAATTCCAAACAAGAGCGGACCACTCCTCTGTAATAGTTCTACTTCAGCCAGCTCCGAAAGGAAGGTGCTGCGAGGATTCGATTTGCATTGACGACGTGAATCGAGCGAGTAGAGACCCTTCATCCGTTGTCCACGAGTTCGAGAGAGAGAAAGTTGGAAAATTTCCAGATTTATTTTCTATTTTATTCTGCACATTTTCTATTTACATTCTGTTTTTATTTCGCATTTCTTTTCGTTCTTAACTTTTCATACAAAATTACCATTTTACCCTTTTAGCAACTTTCGGATTTATAATTTAATTTTCAGTTCAGAACCTTTGTTATTTCAATTTTGTCCTCTGTTTATTATTTACATTCTATTTTTATTCCATTTTTATTTTATCTTTAATTTTCGAGTAAAATTACCATTTTACCCTTTTAGCAATTTTTGTACTTATGCATTATTTTTCAATGAAGTATTTTAGTCTAGTTCTCATTATGAGCTAAGTTTTCCTAAGGGATTCAATTATGTGAATGCCCGTTAAGAAATGAGTTAGCTTGACAGCTGTAAATTACGGTTTTACCCCTTATGCCTTATGTGGTTCGTCCTTTACTGAATATATGCAAAAATGTTATATTAATTTGATCACTTAATTAGCATGAAATGTTAATGTCGATACTGGACAGGTCGGGCAATTAACGGCTCTCGTAAAGGTGATATAGCAGAAAAACCTAGGAATAGGATTTCGTCGATTGTCCTTTATGATTGGGGCAAAAGACTATAGGATCAATAGGATTGCATTCTTAACCATCTAAGATCACATTATCCACTGGACCGTGAGTATAATGGCTTAGACTCCTAAAGGTACTTGCAAAGAGGCTGAATAGGAGACGAATCTGATCCAAAAGCATAAGGTACTATGTGGTGACTCTGTGGTCACAGGCTGTCAAGTAAACTCAACTTAGGGCTGAAACATGATTGGATCCCTGTTTTTATTATTATTTTCAAACCAAAACCAACCAACCACATTATCAATTTATTTGTGTACCTTTCATTGCATTCGAAAAACAAATTCTTTCTAAAACTAAATTCTTCAACAGTCTCTTGGGATACGATACTTGGAATACTTTCCAAATTATTACTTGATTGACAGTGTATACTTGCACTTGACCATAAACTTCATTGCAGGTTATTGAACCAAAATATATACCCACGTTTTGGTCCATCACAGCGTCTCGACGCTTGGGCAGCGTCGAGCTAGCGTCGCGACGCTGTCGCTCGACGCTAGCTCTCGGGTTTTTGCATGGTATTTTGCCTTCAATTTCTCCAAAACGCCCAATCTTCATGTTTTTGCATGGTCCTTCCCCGGAAGTGTTCTTAGGTCTTTAAAATGCGATATTAGGACTCGAAAAGCGCTGAAACGCTCCCGAGGGCGAATTACCGAGAACACCTGCAATTAACACATAAAAGCAAGATTAAGCATGTAATAATCGTGAATTAGGAACATAATTATAGCTCCAAAATGGAGCTATCAATCCCCCACGTTGCTAAACGCCTCGGATGAAGGGGAAGATTAGCTGATCTTGGGGATGAATTCAATCAGAAGAGAAGAAGGATCTTCTCTTCTTCCTCTCGAATTATCGACGCCAAGGGCTGATTTCTTCGATCCAACAAACGGAGGAAGGATTTTCATCTGCAGATTGCTTTGCAACTGGGATCTCCACGCTTCTGAGTCTCCGTTTCCCTTCATCATCCGTCTCTTTTTATAGCTTCTGCAGGTACCTTCAGCCGCGGATATCCATCCATTCTGAGCAACAATCTTCCACGTGGCAGCAGTGGAAAGCTTAGGCGGCTGGAAGATCGCAACAATGACGACTGACGGCTGGAAAAGTTCAGCAGAAGAAGACTGGCATTGCGATTTCCTTGCGAGGGTCGCAATGCTCTGTTGCGGTTTCAACAATGTTTCCGCAATGTTTCCTGCAATGTACATTTGAGCTCTTTTTTGCATCATTTTACATCCTTTTTCGTTCTTTTTCCAAATAAGCCCTATTTTAGCATCATTTCTCAAATTCTCACATTTAGGCACACATTAAGCTAACTTCTAACAAAAACACTCAAGAATGTACATGATTTAAAGGTAGCCCTAAATAATGTACTTTTGGAGAGGTAACAGTCACCCTCGCCCGTCATCAAATGTCCTGCACGCTTCGCGCGCCCTGACGCGCCCGTCATTAAAGGTCTCGCGCGCCCTAGCCTTGACTCAAAATGCCCGTCATTAAAAGTTAAAAAATTCACGATTTTGTAAATTTTCCAGAGAGGTCAGCGCCTAGGCACTGACTTATGGCGCCTAGGCGCTGTCCCGATTCTGTGCGCGCGCTCCCGCGGCGCCTAGGCGTTAGTCTGACGTAGTTTTGGGTATTTAAGTCTGTTTTTTGCTGATTTTAGGTCATTTTCACCCAATTTCTTCCACCCCCATTCTTTGTAGAGCTCGTTTCTTGAGCGAAAACCTTATTCTTACCTATTTTAATACATTAGAGTTGATTTCTTATTGATTTCTCTTGAATTTCTCAACGGGCAACTAAGGTATGTGCTCTAATTTGGGTTTAGGGTTTGTGTTGTTGATGTATTAGGTGAGATCTGATCTTTTTATCATCTTCTTGGCTTGTTCTAGCATTCAATTCATCTCTAGCATCGTTCTTAATGTCCAGCATGATTTTCTTTATGGTTGACACCCGTTTAGTAAATTGTGTGTTGGTTAGATTAAAAATCCATGACTTAGCGATCAGACTTCATGTTTTGAGTAATTAAATCTAGCATTCTAAATTAAATGTGGCCACATTTTGTTGGGTTTTATGTCCTAAAACTCGTAGTTTGTAAACTGTATGAATGTATATATTATATTTCAATAAAGTTGTTATTGAATTTTAGTGAATTGTGTTTGTATTAACATATGCCAATAACTAACACCCATGGCGATAGTGTGAGTACTTGAACTTCATGTGTGACATGAATGTGAATCAAGTTCAAGTAGACAGCCAAAAATGGTCTATAGTATAGGGATAAGGCTGGGTACCTTATCTTGGGGACACTATTGGACGCGGCTCACTTTGTATAGTACAAAACGATGTGATTCGAATCCTTTCATGTAGAGACATGTGAGTGAGGGCGTCCTGTGCAATGAGTTTGCACAAGACCGAACCAAGAAATAAAGCTCTTTCTTTATAACACCGTTTACTGTAAAGACCGATTTTTTCATATGATGACTTAGGTAACTCGATCTCAATCCTGAGCTTACTATGAACTCCTGTTTATTCAACCTTATCCTTTGATTTGTACGGGTGAGAGTGGCCAGATCGCCGACTCAATAAGCCTACCATCTTGGGGATAAGATTGAATAAGTGGCTGGGGACATAGTTGTAGCAAGATTGGAATTCACTCCTACCCGCTTTAAGGGTTAGTAGAGAGGTTGTTCCCTTAAGTGCTGACTCTAGGTCTTGAACAGTGGGCCCATCCTCTCCTGATCAGGGAGGAATCTGATTTGATGGTTGGACCACAAATCAATTGTTCATTAGAGGTGTCAGTGGTACTTAAGGAACAAGATATAATACAAGGGTTAAACGGTTTAAATGACCCGTTGTGATTATGAACAACCTGTGAAGGATCGACTTACTGATGATAGTTATATCAAGAGGACACAATATATCTACAGTGAGGAGAGTGCAGCCCTTGGACTTTAGTGGAGTCTCCGGGGGTTAACGAATGTTGGTTAGTTCGGTTGAAAGAGTTTTGACCGGATAATCTCGTATCGTTGGAGCTCATGATCTGTAGGTCCTTACGGTTCTCCTGGCTAGCTCGGATAAAGCCGTGAAACAATATAAAAGAAAAGAAAAGAATTTGAATCGTTCAAATTCGGGTTTGTGGAAGAAGAATAGACATATTTAAATATGATTTAAATATGGACATATTTAAATATGATTTAAATATGAGATTGGTCTGAAAACATGAATAGGATTCATGTGCAAAAAGTCGGTTTTCGGAAAACCGGGTTTAATTATATTATTTAATTAATATTTGATATTGAATTAAATAATATTAATTAAAATATATATATTTTTTTATTAATTAAAAAGTTTAATTAATAAAATAATAATAATTATTTTTAATAATAATAATTTATAAAATATATATATATATATATATATATATATATATATATATATATATATATACATGTGTCTTACATGCAAGATGTAAGACACATGTTATATATACAGAGTATATATATATGAGTCAGATCAATTGAATTAAAAAAAAAAAAAAAAAAAAAAAGGAAATAGAAATTAAAGTGGGTGAGTGCACTTTGGGTCTCACATTGAATTGTGAATTCAATTTGAGATTCTCTCTCTATCTCTACGACTTCTTCCTTCTGCCTCTGCTCTCTGAAGAAAATTGGTTTTCTTCAGTAAAGTTTCGTCCTTCTTTTCTCTTGTAAAAGGAGTCCCACTACTCCATTTCTCGGCCTGAGGATAGCGGGATTACCGTGGGTGGTCCACGAAGGTTTCGTGAGAAGGCTCGGTGAGCTCGTGAGGAGATTCTGGCGGTGAAATCTGGAGAAATACGAACGACAAGGGTATGTGTTCTAATTTCTCTTTTTCATTGCTTTTGCATGTTTCCGTTTTGTTTAAATTGATGAAATTAGAGTGTCTATGATCCAAATCGCTTCCGCTGCGTGCCATGAGCGCTCCATCATATTTTTTTGGGTTGTTGATAAATTATAGAGATAGAATAAAATCGAGTCTCATGGATAGAGATTTCATCAATTGGCTCGTCGCATGAATACCCGTCGCTCGCGACTAATCCTAATTTGGGAGAGCGATCGCCCCTAAGTTAGAATTATTAGCGAAGCATAGTCTAGAGCCGTCAACTCTTTTCTAATTAATTGGGATTATTAGTTCTAATTAAAGCATGGGAGCACTTGTTTTAATTGGGTCTTTTAATGTGTGTGAGTGTTAACAAAAACCGGTTAAGTATATTTTGTGTGTATGATCCAAACTACATCAACAACCAATCCCGACACTCAAATTAGGAGCACGTGTTCCGTTTATTTTTCTTGCATTTATTTTTCTCGTATTTTAATTTTCCGTTAGCTATTTTTTCTGTTTTAGTTGAATTCTCCGTTAGCGTTTTCCCCCTTTATTTTTCTGTTTTAATTTGAGTTTTATTAAAAACAAATAGAAGTTAATTAAAAGGAAATAATTTTGGTTCCCTGTGGTTCGACACCCGACTACCACTAGCTGCAAAGCTCTGTAGTATCAGATTTATAAATGTTATTTTGGCGGGTCTCGACAACCCGAACATTAGAGAATTTTATAAATTAAAAAATCTCTTGCCATCTCTCATAGTGGAGGATACCTCTGTTAGGGAGCTTATCCTTAACATGATGGTCCACTTTAATGCGGTGGCAGTAAACAGTGCCTCCATCAACGAGAAAAGCCAAGTTAGTTTTATCTTGGAATCTCTTTCGAAGAGTTTCCTTTATTTCAGATCCAATATGGTGATGAATAAGATAGAATATAACTTGACTTCTCTTCTGAATGAGTTCTAGGCTTATTAGTCTCTGTACACTTCCAAAAGAATAGAGAAGAAGGCAAATGTTGTCACTTCGAAGAAATTCCTTAAAAGGTTGGCGTCGGGGAGTAAGCCTGAGTCTGCTTCTCTGAGTAATGAGATTATTCAGAAGAAGAAGAGAAATTGGAGGAAGGGCAAAGCCCCTGCTGTTCGCAAGGTGAAGTCTTCAGTCAAAGGAAAATGTTTCTATTATATTGAAGATGGGTATTGGAAGCGTAACTGCTCCAAATACCTTGTTGAGTAACTGGCTGAGAAAGAACGACAAGATAAATGTGATTTATTTGTCTAAACAAGTTTAGTGGAATATGAATGTCATACATGGATGTCTTCAGGAACCACTAATCATGTTTGTTTTTCTTCAGGAAACTAGTTCCCGACAGCCGGTTTTCTCGCCGTGAGATATGGAGATATCATTGCAGTTGAACTAGTGGGAGTCTTTGTAGTTGTTGTATAGAGATAATAATATTTGTTATATGTAATTATTGTCTATATTTCTAGTTTAAACTGAACACTTGTATATTATATCCTTTGGTTTTATAATGAACAGTTCATTTAGCAAAAGATATATACTGATGTGTTCTATTAAACTCGAAAACAACTAGTGTGTTAAGACTTACAGTTTAAAATGAATGTTATAGTTACTTCAACAAAGGTTGTTGATCAAACTAGAGTTTCTTAACCGTTAAGAAAGCCTCAATGCAGTGGCAGGGTTGTAGGACAACCCGATCCGCTGCACTGGCTTGTCTTTAACTCAAAGTTCTCATACTTGATGATAACATTGAGAATTTGTTGTCTTTAATTAGACAATGGATCACATAGACAAGGCCAAATGGCTCAAAGCCACAAATCTATGAATGATATTGAGACCAAGCCACTAAGGTGAAAACTTTTATGGCTTGACTTTCTGGTAATGGGATTGTCCCGAAGAGAAAGAGGCTATTGTGTATACTCTCTTTCTCTTGTTGCCAGACGTAAGTTAAATAAATGACTCTTATCCACTACTATGTTCTATATTTATAGAATAAGGCAAGTGAATGTCAAGACAACTTTTCTGCAGAACTGTTATCTTGATTGAGTATCTACGAGTCTCTACCAGAAAGATTCATAGTTTGGACAAAAAACAAATAGTTTGCCAGCTTATTCGATTCATTTATGAATTGAAATAAAGCATATTCGTCCTGAATTGTAAGGTTTGATATGGTGATCAAATCTTATGGCTTTGAACAAGAAGTTTGAACAGTAGTATGATAAACCTTGTTTGACAAGGGTTTAGTCAACGTTGTAGCTTTCATAGTTCATTCCCGTAGTTTATGTCCTAATCATGGAAAATGATGTAGGATTCCCTTCTGACATTAAGCATAAGCTAGCGACCTATTCTCAAACTGTTTCGAAGGAGGGCTTAGTTTGTTCTAAGGATTCATATTGTTCTGAGTCGTAAGAACAAATCGCTAGTGCTATCTCTAAAATCTTATACTGACAAAGTGTTGTCGATATTCAATGGTCTATGGAAACGGTTTCCTAAGACACCTCAAGTGTTGAGGATATGAGAGGCATCCGTGTGCATTTACATATTGGAGGTTAGATGTATATTTTGAGATACATGACCCGATATGTGCTATGCAAGGGGAGCTGTCAAAAGATATTAGTCCAATTGCATTGGACTCTGGTTAAAGCTTATCCCAGTGCAAACGAGGAGTAGAATACAAGAGTTGTATTGTTGATTCTTTGGTGGTAGCTAATTTGTTGTTGCAGCTTGTAAAAGCAGCAAAAGTTTATAAGTTGAGCTCTAGGTTAGTGCATTGAGGAGATGTGACAGTCACATGTAAGCCTCGCAGCACTTCATGCTGATATGTTTACTAAGTCTCTCATGGCTAACGTGTTTGAGAGACACTTAGAAGAGTCTAAGGCTCCGAGTTGCTAAATAAGACAGTAGAAGAAAACTTCTAATATCTGATATACTAGTTTTCTCAACCAACATGTACACCACGGACGTTTAAGTCCAAGTGGGAGTTTGTTGGGTTTTATGTCCTAAAACTCGTGGTTTGTAAACTGTTATGTTTGTAAATTATCTATTTAGTAATAATGAGTTATTAAGTTTTATTCAATAAAAGTGTTTGCTGGAATAAAGTGAAACGTGTTTGCATTAATCTATACCAATGACCAACACCCTTGACGATCATGAGTACTTGAGCTTCATGTATGACATGAATATGGATCAGGCTCAAGTAGACAGTCAAAACGGTCTATAATATA
The DNA here is from genome assembly GCA_028017165.1 of Herpetospermum pedunculosum. Taxonomy (NCBI): domain Eukaryota; kingdom Viridiplantae; phylum Streptophyta; class Magnoliopsida; order Cucurbitales; family Cucurbitaceae; genus Herpetospermum; species Herpetospermum pedunculosum. The sequence goes on along the minus strand of CM051527.1, from coordinate 29,293,554 downwards.
CGGAGAAGGCTGGGTACCTTATCCTGGTAACACTATTGGATGCAACCCGTTTTGTATTGTACAAAACGATGTGATTCGAGTCGTTTCACATCGAGATGTGCGAGCGGGGGCGTCCTACACGATGAGTTTGCGTAAGACTTAACCACGAAAAGTTGCTCTCTCTTTATAACGCCGTTTACTGAAGAGACCGACTATTTCAAACTGATGACCTAGGTAACTCGATCTTAATCCTAAGCTTACTATGAACTCCTGCTTATTAGACAATATCCTTAGACTTGTACGGGTGAGAGTGGCCCATTAGCGCCGACTCAATAACTTATCATCTCAGGGATAAAGTCAAATAAGTAGTTGGGGACATAGTGTAGTAAGATGGAATTCACTCCTAACCCGCTCTTCTGGGTTAGTAGATAGGTTGTTCCCTTAATAGCTGACTCCGGGGTTGAACAATGGGCGCCCACCCTCTCCTGGTCAGAGAGGGTTCCTGATCTACTGGTTGGACCATAGATCAATTGTTTATTACAGGTGTCAGTGGTACTTAAGGAACAAAGACGTAATGCAGGGGTTAAACGGTTTAAACGACCTAGCTGTGGTTACGAACAACCTGTGAAAGGTCGACTTGCCCATGACGGTTATATCAAGAGGACATAATATATCTACAGTGAGGAGAGTGCAACCCTCAGACTATAGGGGAGTCTCCGGGGGTTAACGAAAGGTCATTGATTCGGGTTAAAAGAGTTTTGACCGGATAATCTCGTATCGTTGGAGCTCATGATCTGTAGGTCCTTTAGGTTCTCCTGGCTAGCTCGGATAACGTCGTGCAACAGTTTAAAAGAAAAGAAAAAGAAAAAGAATTTGAATTGTTCAAATTCGGCTTGTGGAAGGATGATGAACATTTAAATATGGGAATGATCTAAAACATGAATAAGATTCTTGTGCAAAAATTCGCTTTTCGAAAAACCGGGTTGAGCCATATTATTTAATTGATATTTGATATTGAATTAAATAATAAATTAATTAAAAAAGTTTAATTAATTAATAATATATATATTTTTTATTAAAAAATTTAATAAATAAAATATTTATTATTATTTTAAATTAATATTGTATTAATTTTTAAAAAATAAAAATAAAAATAAAAATAATAATATATATATTTACAAAAATGTGTCTTACATGCAAAGATAGCATGTAAGACACATATCGATAATTATATATATATGTGGCAAGGCTTAAAAAATAAAGTGAGTTCCTTTTAGAATTTGGTGAGTTTGAAATTCTTAAAAAAAGTGGTGAGTACATGAACTTGGGAAGTTCATGTTTTTGGAGTAGCTCCTCTGCCTCCATTCTTTCTTCTTCTTCCTTTCTTTTCTTTTGTCTTCGGAGTCCCACAACTCCGTTGCTCGGCGCCGAGGATAGCGGGACTACCTCGGGATCCTCAACGTGTTCGTAAAAAGAAGCTCGAAGAGTTCGTGATGAGAAACGGCGGACGGAACACGAATAGAATGAAGATTTTAAACAAATAGACTTTATTAGCTTTGTGTCGTAGGAGACTGGTAGTGTCCATACTTACTTGGAATGAAGATTTTAAACCAATAGATTTGTAAAATATTTAAGTGTATTAAATCAATTGTTAGATTTTAGACCATTATAAATTTTAGTTTAATATAGTTAATTTCAAAATAAATTGATTTTCTTTTTGTTAAAATATAACTAAATTTAAATTAATATGACAAATTTGTATAGTCTCGACAATAAATTTCTATTACTTATAAAAAAAAATGTCATATGTGCAAATACTTTTAGATTATGTTAAATTTACAAATTTGTGTTAGATTTTCGTGTATATATATATATATATATATATATATATATATATATATATATGCAATCATTTCATTTAATTAAATCATTTCATTTAATTATGTAAGAAATTGACTAACTTAAAAACAAAATATGTTTGATATGTTTTTTTTAAATGACAACGTAAAAAATAAAAGATATATTTTATTTTTATTTTTATATGACTAGGTTTAAATTTAATATATATATATATATATATATATATATATATATATTATTTTTATCTTCAATATGACTAATTTGTAAATTAAATATTATTTTAATATGACAAACTTAAAACTAAATACTATTTATTTTAGAAATTTTGTAATTGATATTCAACTTGATTTAAATTACTTTTTCATCTTTAGAATTAAATATTATCCTAGGACATAAATACGGAGTTGAGATAATCTCAAAATTTTTAGGTAAACAATTTACTTTAAGGAAAATGAAATTCAAACATGATAACCATGCTCGCTCTGCCGGCAACAAACCAAATAAAAAATCATAACCCTTAAAAGAGAACGTCAGCCCGTGCGTTGCAACAAACCAAAAATAAAACCAGAAAAAATCATAACCCTTAAAATAGAACCCCATGCGTTGCAACAAACCAAAAGAAAAACCAGAAACACCATTGGCTTAGGCTCAAACCCACACATTGATGGGTCAAAGCACAAGCGCCCAACCACTGAATCAATACATAAATCTTTTTTTTTTAACTTATGTCAATTGAACTATGATCGGTTTGGCGCAGTTCATAAATCTTTGATCTATGTATATTTGAGATTTTATAAAATTTGTTTCAATTGGACTCTAACAACCACAAGACTTCACCACCGACCACATTCTTTAAATGAAAAACAAAGAAACAAAAAGAAACCTAGACCCTTATGAAAATTTACAAAGGATCTAAATCAAATGAATAAATTATATACGCTTAGCCTAAGCAATCAATTTGCAAACCACAACATATATCACATATGCAATTAAATATCCACCACCTTTGAACTTTAGATCTAAATATCTCAAAGAATACGGAGATAATTTTGGAAGGTCTTAACATTCTTGGTGTTCCAGTGAATCAACTCTTAATCTCCACAAAATAAAACAAGAGAACAAGAACAAAGTAGAGATGATGAGAAAGTAGGGAGATGATATGTATTCTCTATTCGGTAGTGTATGTCAAAGACCCAACGACAAATTTTTTATAGGGTTTACAAGATATGAGAGTGATATGAATAAGATAAAGAATATTTTGATGTATCCCAAAATGTGTATAAATATTCATAATATTTTATAAAGATAATATAATTAAAACTTGTTTTTGTTTTATTATTTTGCAGAGGAAGATAAAAGAGAGAGCAGATAAACGACACGTGGACCACAGCATAGCAGTTGGTTCGTTTATACAGAAACAGCAAAAGGAAAAGCATTGTTTGGCTGATTTTCAAAATTCATGAAAATGTTACTTCTTCCTTCTTCTTCATTTTCCGCCATTGTTGAATCCAAACGCCATCCTTTTCGTATTTCTCTCCCGCCCCGTCGGATCTTCCACCGATGTGCCGCCGTCGATTCCTTCACCGAGAACTCCGGTTACCTCTTCGATCTAACCGCATACGAGTCCGACTCCTTGTCCGAATACAGCGTCTCCAAGATTGCCTCCGTTTATCGGAGGAAGCCGCTCCTTGTTCTGAGGAGACTTCTTCAGGTCGCCTCCACTCTCGGCCGATGGTTCGCTCTCCGATTCATCGACGATTTCAGGGAAAGCTCCGACCTCATGTTCGAGGTCAGAGCTGCTGAGCTTAGGAATATATTGGTGGAGCTTGGTCCGGTATTTTCATGCTACTTTCCCTGATTTATTTTATACCATTAACTTTAGCTTCAATTAATCAAATTATTTCATTATGATTCTCTTCCAGGCATACATCAAAATTGCTCAGGCTATCTCATCTAGAGCTGTAAGTTTTTAAGTTTATTTCTTCAAAGCCGCTCAAAATTTCTTATGATTATATAACTATTGATTGTGATATTCCACATTTTATTTTAATCTCATACAATTATTCCACTTCTTGTAGTTCTCTATTTTCATATGCTTTCTGATAATCACTCTTGGGAGGTAACTTGGACCTTTGATTGAAAACTTTTATACTTTTATTAGCTTGGTTAGCTTTGAGTTGACTCTAGATTGGAAGTTGTCTCAGATATCTGTTGTTGGAAGTATTAGCATCACCATTGAAAGTTGGTTAGATTGTAACAATATTGGGTGGCCATTAAACTATGTTTGAAATCTTTCTTTCAGAAGAAGCTTCAATGATTTGCTGATCTCATTGCAAATACATTCTTCAAAATCTCAAAACCATTCATCTAAACTTTAATATTGTTATAGCCTATAGGCCTAAGGTTCAATTTAAATGAGCACATAAGCAAGCAAGCTTAGGCGGGAGATTGGGAATGGGAGAGAATTTGAAGAATTTTTTATTCTTTCTTTCGTAGTCCTCAATCCCATTTGTTCTTTCATCATGACCCTCAAGTACAATGGGGTAATGTAATTCTCGTTAATTTGGATTTTGAACTTTCTGCAAGTTCTGTTGTATTGGCCTTTGGTTGGATAGGATGCCTTACTACAATACTACCTCTTTAGCATTTATTGTTCTATAGAAATGAAAGTTTACATGCACATGCAGACATGAGTAATTTGCTTCAAGATCTGAGATTTTGTATTCTCTACTCTGGAAGAGTATTTTCTTGTAATTTTTATTTCAAATTTTTGGAAGAATGAATACTTGTGATGTTTGTTAAAAGAATAAAAAGAGAGCATTATTTCATTCTTGATGCATTTTTATTCATTGACCTTGACGTTGCAAGAGAATGTGTTCTAATCTGGTAGTCGTAGATTGATTTTTTTAAGAAAAAAATGTTATTTGTGATATTTTGATAATTTTTCTCAGGAAAGACTGGAAGATTAACTTTTCCACTTGACCATTCTACTTCTGTTTAATCTCTTTATATTTGATAAGTTAATTCTTAAAAAAAAAAAGCAGAAAGTTTTTTGTGACAGTGTCACCTAAATGGCATCAACTGTGTGAAGTAACATAATATTTACAAAACTTATTTTGAGACAACTTTCTTTTTTCTTAATAGATTTATATCTAAAGTCTGATTGAGATGATCCTTCCAAGCATTTTAAGTAGTTTGGTGAGATTTTAATTGGATGTACATTGCAGGATTTGATACCACCTTCTTATTTGGATGAACTTTCACTTTTACAAGACCAAATTGCGCCGTTCTCATCTAAACTGGCTTTTGATACCATAGAACGAGAACTTAATATACCTTTGGACGAGCTTTTCTCTGAGATATCGCCAGAGCCGACTGCTGCAGCATCTCTTGGGCAGGTTTTTATCTATCACTGTGGCTGTGTTATTTTTGGTAAAATACGTTCATGGTCTGAGAAAGTAATAGTTCAATATGATCACGTATATAAATATTGCATGTAATAATCAGAGAATGAGAGAATATTTGTGTATCTATTTCAATGAGAATCAGTGGGTATAAATACCCATACAATGTATTTACATAAGGAAACCCTAATTAATCTAATGCTAGTAATTAGGCCTTAATCAAAGGGAAAGGATATGAGAATATATATACAGCTGTAACACTCCCCCTCAAGTTGGAGCATAGATATTTATCATGCCCAACTTGTTACAAAGATAGTCAACCCGAGACCCATTTAGAGCCTTGGTAAAAATATCACCTAGTTGTTCTCTCGTTCCCACATATCCTGTAGAGATCAATCCTTGTTGCAGCTTTTCACGAACAAAGTGACAATCGATCTCGATGTGTTTAGTTCGTTCATGGAATACAGGATTCGATGCAATGTGAAGGGCTGCTTGGTTGTTGTTATAATATATGGAAAGTATATTATTCATTGTATTGAGAGAGAATTACATTGAGATATATATAGAGATTGCTATGACGAAATAAGGAAAGAACAAATACAAATAAGGATAGAATAACCAATAACAAATAAGGAAAGAATAATCCCTAAACTAAACCCTAAATCCTAACACCCTCCCTCAAACTCAAGATGGTAGTTGAGAAACCAAATTGAGTTTGTTAGATAATTTTGGACGAACAAATGCAGATTTGAATCTTCATGACGGAGAGTTTGCGCGAACATGCGGAGGCAGATGCACAACGAACATAGTGAACCAAAATAAACCGAACCGAATCAGAGTAAACTGAATAAGATTTAACGAAACCAAACCGGATTGAACCGGGGTTGAAACGAAACCAAACCGGATTGAACCGGGGTTGAAACGAAACGAACTGGAATGAACCAGGCTGAAACGAAACCGGGCTGAACCGGACTGAAACAAAACTGAATCGGGGTTGAACCGATTTGAACCAAAACCGAACATTGAACTGAAATAAACCGAGACCAAAATAGGTCTTTTATTCAATCGAAGGAAGAGGTGCCAGATGGAGGAGGACTGCGGCAACAAATCTAAAAGAAGAGAGGAAGAGCTCTTTGGTGGCGGCGGCGTGCGGAGGAAACGGCGGCGGCAGACGGAGACAAGCAGTGGTGGCGGCGGCGGCGGCAGACGGAGACAAGCAGTGGTGGCGGCAGCGGCGGCAGACGGGGGAGAACGAGTCTTGCGGCGGTGCGCGGAGGAGACGGCGGCGGCGGCAGATGGGGGAGAACGAGTCTGGCGGCTGCGGCGGTGCTCAGAGGAAACAACGGCGGCGACAAACAGAGATGGGCAGCGACGGCGGCAGTGAGGGAGGAGAATGAAAAAAGAAACCAAATGAAAATCTAGGGTTTCTTGGACGAACGAAAGAACAAAATTGGGTTGGGGCGACGGCCGCCAAACGCAAGCCGCCGCCCTAGGGTTTTTGATTTCTTAGGGTTTCAGAAAGTGCTCTGATACCATGTTATAATATATGGAAAATATATTATTCATTGTATTGAGAGAGAATTACATTGAGATATATATAGAGATTGCTATGACGAAATAAGGAAAGAACAAATACAAATAAGGATAGAATAACCAATAACAAATAAGGAAAGAATAATCCCTAAACTAAACCCTAAATCCTAACAGTTGTCACACCACAACTTAGCTGGCATTGAAAGTTCCAAACCCACTTCAGTGAGGAGATTGTAGATCCATACTATTTCACACACAGATTTTGCCATTGCTCTATATTCTGACTCAGCACTCGATCGAGACACTACATTTTGTTTCTTGTTTTTCCAAGAGACCAAATTTCCCCCCAACAAAGACATAATAACCGGTAGTAGATCTTCGATCTTCCTTAGACCCAACCCAATCAGCATCCGAGAAACATTCAATCTTACTGTGGCCTTTATTGCTATACAAAATTCCTCGTCCAGGAGCACCTTTTAGGTAACACAAGATTTGCTCAACAGCTTTCCAATGCTCAACAGTAGGAGAGGACAAATATTGACTCAATATACTAACCGAGTATGCAATGTCTGGGCGAGTTACCGTAAGGTAATTTAGTTTCCCAACCAATCTCCGGTATCTTTCAGGTTCTGCAAATAATTCACCATCCTTATTGTGCTGAGAATTAGGAACCATCGGAGTGCTACACGGCTTAGCCCCCAACTTTCCTGTTTCTGACAATAAATCCAGCACATATTTCCTTTGAGATAAGTAAATACCTTTACTGCTTCTTGTTACTTCAACACCCAAAAAATATTTCAATCTTCCCAAGTCCTTTGTATGAAATTGACTATGGAGGAAAGGTTTGAGAGATGCGATACCAGCAACATCATTACCTGTAATGACAATGTCATCCACATATACAACTAACAGAGTAATACCAGCTGCAGACTTTCGATGAAAGACAAAATGATCAACTTTACTTTTCTTCATGCCAAATTGTTCAACTGCTAGACTAAATTTTCCAAACCATGCACGCGGGCTCTGTTTCAAGCCATATAACGATTTTCTCAGATAACAAACCTTATTATGCTCCCCTTGAGCAACAAAACCAGGTGGTTGCTCCATATACACTTCCTCCTGGAGATCCCCATGAAGAAAAGCATTCTTGATATCTACCTGATGCAAGGGCCAACCATGGGTAGCAGCAAGAGAAATAAACAATCTTACGGAACTGAGTTTAGCCACAGGAGAGAATGTGTCAAAGTAGTCAATTCCATAGACCTGAGCATACCCTTTTGCCACCAAACGAGCTTTTAATCGAGCAATAGAACCGTCAGGGTTAACTTTGATAGCAAAGACCCATTTGCACCCAATAGCTTTCTTACCGGTTGGTAAATCGACTAAATTTCATGTACCATTTTCCTCTAAGGCTCGCATTTCCTCCATCATGGCATCACGCCATCCAGTGTGAGATAGAGCATCATGAACAGACTTAGGCACAAACACGAAATCAAGCGATGTAATAAAGGAACACACAGAAGGAGACACACTAGTATAAGATATAAAAGAAGTAACAGGATACGTACATGTTCGTTTCCCTTTGCGGAGAGCAATGGGGAGATCACTGGTTGAAGCTGGATCTGACGACGAAGTTTCTTGTACAGTGTCTAGACATGAGTCTGGTGCAATAATTGGACGACGGGTGTACACATGTGGAAATGGAGTTATTGGCTGACGGGTAATCATAGGACTTGGAACTGACTGTTGTACAACGGTCCTAATGGTGTAGATTAACAAATCCTCCTCCTCAGGATACATGTGTGGGATGGACTGAGAAAAATGTGTGTTTTCGAAGAAAGTAACATCTGCTGAAACAAGATATCTGTTGAGAACCGTAGAGAAACATCTATAACCCTTTTGAACCCGAGAATACCCAAGGAAAATACATCGTAAGGCTTTATGGTCAAGTTTAGAACGTTGGGGTCGAACATCCCGAACAAAACATGTGCAACCAAAAATCCTAGGTTCAATAGGAAAGAGAGGTTTGTTCGGGAACAAACTGTGATACGAGATTTGACCTTTAAGAATAGATGAGCTCATACGGTTGATGAGAAAGCAAGCTGTTGACACCGCATCAGCCCAAAAAATTTTAGGAACCTGCATTTGAAACAGTAGAGCACGTGCAGTTTCCAACAAATGTCTATTTTTACGTTCTGCAACTCCATTTTGGGATGGAGTATCGACACACGATGTTTGGTGGAGGATGCCATGAGTTGTCATAAAATTTTGAAATGTTGAAGATACATATTACTTAGCATTATCACTTCGGAGGGTCTTTAGAGAAACATTGAATTGTGTTCGAATTTCAGCACAAAAGGCAGAAAAATGAAAAAAATAATTCAGAACGATTCTTCATTAAATATAGCCATGTCATTCGAGAATAATCGTCTACAAACGTAACAAAATACTTAAATCCTGTTGTAGAGGGAACTGGACAAGGACCCCAAACATCAGAATGGACTAACTCAAAGGGAGCACTTGCTCTTTTATTGACTCTTGGACTATAACGAATACGATGGTGTTTAGCAAACTGACATGACTCACAGTCTAAAGACGATAAATGCTGAAACTGAGGACACAATTTCTTAAAAACAGAAAGAGAAGGATGACCGAACCGACAATGAGTATCAAATGCAGACGATACTCCAGAGCAAACAATAGGCTTTTGTGGGTCAAGAGTGTAGAGGCCGCCAGACTCATGTCCTTTACCAATAATCTGCTTCGTCGTAAGATCCTGAAATAAACAATGGGTTGGAAAAAATGAGATACAGCAATTTAAAGACCGAGTAAGTTGACTCACAGATATCAAATTAAAGGACAAATCAGGGAGACTAAGAACAAAAGATAAAGGTAAGGAAGGAATAGGGATAGCTTGGCCAGATCCAGTAACAGTGGATGTAGATCCATCTGCTAATGTAACATGAGATGAGGAGGTATGAGGCGAAAATGTGGAGAGTAATTTCGGATTACCTGTCATGTGGTCTGTAGCACCAAAATCTATGACCCATTTGGAGGAAGAGGAAAGTAGACATGTTGTCGATTTACCTGACTCAGCAAGAGCAGTAACAGGAGCATGCTGATGATTTAAATATTCTTGGTTCTGATCAGGTGATTCATTCACAGATGCAATATGGGCAAACTGCTTCCTTCTGTTCAGTAACTTTCGGCATTCATGCTTCATATGACCAGGTTTCTGACAATAACGACAAATGATGTTCTGAGACTCATGTCCCTTGTTACTCGTATTCTGATCATAGCTGCCAGATCCGCGCCCCCTATCATTACCTCGATAGTTTTGTTTCCATGGTTCAGATGTGTGACTCACAAAAGCACTCGGAGGTACCGGTGTAGTATGTTCTGTGCGAAGAAATCTGCTGAACGCCTCTTCCAGAGAAGGAATCTCGGGACTAGACAAAATTTGAGATTTTGCACCTTCAAATTCAGAGGGGAGTCCAGCCAAAAAACTCATGACCGCTAGCTTTTCTCGTTTGCTTTGTTGGACGCTCACATCAGAACTGTATGGGAGCAACACATTAAGTTCTTCATAGGTCTTCTTGAGATCCATGAAATAGTCAGTGACAGATCTATCTCCCTTCTCCATACGATAAAACGCTTGGCTAGTATCGTAAATGCGTTTTATATTTCCTTTACCTGAGTACACAGTCTCCAAAAAAGTCATGATAGATTTTACAGAAGTACAATGACCAATCATACCTATCATACTGCTATCAATCGAATTACGGATCTGTAGAAACAACCGAGCATCATCTCGAACCCATTTGGTTTTAGTATCATCAGTGGGTGGGTCTTTAGTCAAATGGTCATCCATAGCGATACTCAACAGATAGATGCGAATGACGTTGGACCAATCCAAGTAGTTGGTGCGATCAACTTATAGTCTGTGATTCTAGACATCGAATGAATCACATCAGTTGTAACAGCCGATTTCATCGCTACTAATTCACTGTTGTCAGTCATTGAGTTGAAAGAATCACAGATAACGAAACCCAACGAATAATGATTAAACAAACGGGCAAATAAATGACCCCAAAGAGCAGAAATTTAGGGCACAAAACCTGAAAATTGAACAAACCCAGACCAAAACGATTCTGGACAGCAACGAAAAACCTCGTTTTCTTCGCAACCACATACTTTTTGCACCCACAAATACCGTAGACGAACCGAAAATACTATTCCGAGAAGAACCCAACAAACGACAGCGGAAACGGGTGGCTCACGCGCCGGCGCGTAGGGAAGACTACTTCAATGGACGGCGGCGCGTGGGGTCCACGCGCAGTCTTTTCCGGCGAAAAAAAAAAAAAATTTTTTGAGCTGCTTCTCCTGCGGGCGACGATTCTTTCTGTGGAGGAGGTGTCGAAAAAAGAACAACGAACAAAAAAAAACCCTAACCCGGAAATCAACTCTAAAAAAAAATGATTTAGGAATTTTGGTGCTCTGATACCATGTAATGATCAGAGAATGAGAGAATATTTGTGTATCTATTTCAATGAGAATCAGTGGGTATAAATACCCATACAATGTATTTACATAAGGAAACCCTAATTAATCTAATGCTAGTAATTAGGCCTTAATCAAAGGGAAAGGATATGAGAATATATATACAGCTGTAACATTGCATAAACATCTGTCAAGTTACAATTTCATTACCACTCAACAAAATGGTAAGATGAAAGTGTTAGGATACTTCCTAACTAGCTATAACATATTGAAATATAACGGTAACCGAGCTACAAGATAAACAAGTATTCGGGGTACTTGCACCCTCCCTCTTGAGAACAACCTCTCAAGCCCTAATTCACTATTCCATTGGCTGCCTCTCCTCAAGAGCCTCTCCCTCTATTTATAACCCCATACCCTAACCCACTTCCTAGCTAATTACCTTTATGCCCCTACTACTATTTCCCCTATTAGTCCCCTTACAGAAAGTTGAAAAAAAAGAAAAGGAATATGGTACATCACATGGGCTTGCAATTTTCTCTGTCTCTCTCTCATGAAAGCTCCTTTATCTAAGTGGATTTGGTGTTTTCAATTCGAAAAAGGGGCTTTATGGAGAAGGATTATTGAGGTCAAGTACGGTTCTACTCACACTTTGATACTAGACCAAATTCCATATCCTTGCATTCTGCAAAAGGACCATGGAAAAGCCATTGACTCCCAAAAAAAAATTGATCTTTGAACACATATCTATAAAAGTTGGAAATGGGGCAAAGGCCTTCTTTTGCAAAGATGCACGGTGCGGAACTAGCCTACAAATTCTTCCCAAGAATGTATCATTTATCCAAGAAAAAGGAGACTTCTGATGCAATAGGATTAGGAGTTATCTCATGTTTAATCTTTAGTTAATCTTTTTAGTTTTCTTTTAGGATTTAGTTTGCTTTTAATTCTCTATAAATAGAGAATTTATCATTTGTATTCTTTAACTTTTGATAGCTTTTGCTTTGAATAATACTTTGAGTATTGATATTTTAGAGAGGATTCTCTTGTGCCAAATTAGGCTACACCAATTGGTATCAGAGCAACCGTCTGGGCCAACGTTGACTGCCGCTGGTGGAAGACCGGGAAACTCTTGTTGGCGCAGATCGCAAGAGGGAGCTTCGTGAGCTGTGCTCGTTGCCGAACAACGTACACCTAATTACAAGGGGGAACCCTTTAAAGAAGATTCACCAAGAATTTTCAAGAATGGAGAATTACAAGGCGGCCAAGAAAAGATTCAATGATCGGTATAAGTAAGAAAACTACAAATACATTCAAGAACAGTGCTGGAATTTTGATTCTAGCGATTCGGAAGATGAATTTCAACATAACAACTCGATCCATGCTCGATTCTTTCAAAGATCCTATCAAGATCTAAACTGGAGCCAAACCGAGCATAGCTCAATTGGCATAAGGTTGTGCCCGTGACTAAGAGGTCATGGGTTCAATCCTCGCATTTATTAAAATACTGTTGCAAAAAAAAAAGATCTAAACTGGAATTCTTATTGTAGTGACTCTAGTGATTCCGAAAAAGAAGACCATGTTGCAATTTCAAGAATGTTCAAGAAATTGCCAAGAATGAGAATTTACAACACAAGAAAGAAGTTCAGGACTAGAAAAGTTTCCTTTGAATATGCATCACACCCATTGAAGACAAAAATTGAAGGAAATCACGACATACACTACAACAACCATGATGAAATTGGGCGTCTTTTGGAAAATATATCTAACAATTTGGCTCGTTTTACAACCAAACAACAAGAACCCAAAAAAACAAGAATGACAAATTTTGAAAGTAGTAGTCAAGAAAATGGAGAATTCACCCGAAGTCCAGAACTCATGGATCATATGAGAAAGATTCAAGAAAATACAATGGGGAGGCCTCTAGAACATCAATTTTCAAGATTCGGAAAGTTCGAGAAAAGAAGATTTTTACTACGAAGATCCACACCAAAATTGTGAAGATAGACAAGAAGAAATGCTCCAAGAAAAGAAAACTCACCTTCCAAAAAATGTTGGGAACATCTTTTGTGATGATAAACTCCAAGAATGTCGAAATGAAGGTTTCTTGGTTCAAGATTTCAATTGTTCTAACGGAGAAAATGATTTTTTTCATGGATTTGATCTTAAAGATTCTGGCTTTTTCAACAAAGAAGATAAGTGTTTTCTACAATTTGAAAATTATTTTGACGAGGAAGATAAAGTTGAAAAAGAATTGAAAGAAACAATTGATGTTAATGATATTGATGGTATTGTTGGAAAATTTATTCAAGATCTTCATCACAATGATTTGTCTGAAAAACACGGAGATTCTTTATTGACCTCAATGATTTACTCTCAAATGATGAACACCATCAAATAAGTTCGAATGTCGTGGAAGATCAATTCCTTTTGAATTTTGCTGAGTATTTTGACGAAGAAGATGAAATATTAATCTGTTTGGATAATCTTTTGACTATTGTGGAAGAAAACTTGGGGCTGAAAAAATTTCAAAACCAAATCCATTTAACTGCAGTTGAGAAAAACCTTGTTGAAATTCTTGAGGTTAATGTTGTAAGATATTCAAATAAGGGTACTATTCTTAAGTTTGGAACTTCAAGAGAATTTTCAAGAAAATTTCTTCAAGAATCTAATTTTGATTTGTTACATGAAAGACTAAATCCTTCACAAATTTGGTCAAGTCAGGAAGACATCTTTATGAAAGCAGTTGAACTTTGTTTCACTAAAAAAGTATGTGTATTTGGAGGAATTTTGGAAGACTACTGGATCCTATTGCATATGATTTTGGATTGGCAAGACTTTTGGCATAGAAACCAAACTTTGGGGAGCATTGGTACACCTTGGCGTGTTGATGAAATTAGAACGCAATTTTCAGTTGAAGTCTTTTGCAACCATCGACTGAAATATCTTTCTAGTCGGGCAGTTCACTTGTTTCTACCTATCTTCATTTTCTTTTTTAAACTCGAGGACGAATTTTTTCTTGGAGGAATAGAATGATGTAGTAGGATTAGGAGGAGGATTAAGAGTTATCTCATTATGATGATGCAGTCTAGGATTAAGAGTAGGATTAGGAGTTATCTCATGTTTAATCTTTAGTTAATCTTTTTAGTTTCCTTTTAGGATTTAGTTTGCTTTTAATTCTCTATAAATAGAGAATTTATCATTTGTATTCTTTAACTTTTGATAGCTTTTGCTTTGAACAATACTTTAAATATTGATTTCTTAGAGAGAATTCTCTTGTGCCAAATTAAGCTACATCAGCTTCCATAGCTGAGATATGGTGTCCTCATTTGAGAATGTGGTTGTTGGCTTGTTGCAGCTTAGAAGAAACCTACAAGATGAGGAAGTTGAAGAATGGTCTTCTTTAAACAGCACCTTGTTACCTTTCTGCCCTATTGATAGGGAGGACACTTGGCTTTGGAGTTTAGAGAGAAACAACCAATTTTAAATCGATGGCCTCGACTTTAGCATCTATTGGCATTTGCGAGCATGCTGCTTTATACAAGTCTATATGGGCTGAGAGATATCCAAAAAAGGTGATGTTCTTCATATGAGAACTTAGTCATTCGTGTATTAAAACTTATGACAAGCTTCAAAAGAGACTCCCAAAGCTTTTTTTATCCCCTAGTTGCTGTCATATGTGCATTGCCAATGAGGAAACACAAATACACCTATTCAGTGTTTACCTTTATGCTGATAAGTTCTGGAATTTCATTCAAGATGCCTTTGAATGGTCTTTCCCCCGACCTAGAGACATCATCTCTCTAATCTACAATCTGTTTATGGGTCACCCTTTCAAGAAAGCTAAAAATACCCTTTGGCTCTGTTTTGTCCGTGCTTTCATGTGGAATCTTTGGAATGAGAGGAATACTCGTATCTTTAGGGATATTTTCAAAGATGCTCAACATTGCATCGACTCAACGACTCTATTAGCTATCATTTGGAGCAAGCTATCTCCGGCTTTTTGTAATTATGATCTCACCACCCTCTATAATCAACGGAGGTGTCTTTTGTAATTAACAAGATATGATATCTTTTGTAACAATCTTTCATATTATCAATGAAATTGTTTCTGTTTCCTATAAAAAAAAAAAAAAAACTCTCGGCCTCCTACTAACATTAAGGGGTAGAGTGCTTCTTGCAAGTTGAGGTGAGAATTGTTTGTCCTCCTAGCACTCTAAGTTGTTTATTTTTTTTTTTTTTTAAGAGTGAGATTGAATAAATTGATGTAGAAAGCAAATTTAAGGTTGAAGACAATAAATGAGAAATTTATAAGTCAGATTTTTATGTCATGATGTATTCAATAACGAGGAAATATAGTAACATGTTCTATTATTTAGGAAAAACACATACAAGCTAAAGTCACTGGCTCTTTTTTAAAGGCCCGTCTACCATTAATCTCGAGTAATTATATGTACATATAATTACGGATTACCCCTAGCAATTTAGTAGGATTTTTTTTTAATCTTTTTCGATTATAGCATTACAATTGTGAGTGTGGGGATTCAAACCTTCGACAATTGTAATTTAGCATTACTGATGTCTTAACTATTGAGCTATCACTCGGGTTTGAAATTTAGAAAACACCTAATGACCAAATTGTATACATCTAATCCACACATCTTAGGAAAAATTCATTCCTAGTTTTATAATGCTAATTGAAAACCCATCTTGTTGGCAATATTCTTGAAGATCAGCTACTTTGGAATCCAAGAGAGATGACTCCAATGGAAATTGTATCTTTTGCATGGTTGGACCAATCCAAAGTATTTTGCACAAGCCTATTTTCATCTTGTGAAATTTTTTATACTTCCTCGTAGGTAGCTTGCACATGGTGACCATAGAAGCAAACTGGCCTACTAGCCTTCAATGGTTTTTTTTGTAGCTTATAGCATTCATTTTCCATCATTAGGCGGTAAATAACTTCTTGGTGCATCTCCTCAATGTTTGTAGTTAAGTTTTTTAGGCCGATAGAGAAGATCTAGGGTCTCAAATTGACCCCACATTGGCTTGCCTACTAGAATCATGCATTCCCCTCTATTCTTTTTGACTGAACTTGTTAAGGTGAAGTATGGATCTTTTTAGTATGTAATTATTTAGTCCTTAAAAAACCTATCATAAAAATGATGTAGTCCTTAAAAATACATTTGTTCCATGAGTGGTTTATAATCAACATACGTAAGAAGCTCCCATTTATTAATTGACATACATAATAATCTAGTCTTTGAATTACAGGGGAAAAATTAGTACATGCTTTAAATCATGGACTAAATTGTTACAAATCTTAAATTTTGTGGACTAACTTATTACATACTAGACTAGGTCATAGACTAAATCTTCAATTGAAGTATAGGGACCAAAAGTGTGTGCGTGTGTGGTTTTTTATTTTATTTTTTTTGTGTATATTCTAATAAACGTGTCCTCATATCCTTGTGTAATAATTTTGGAAAATAATGTGACACCATGTCCATGATGACATTAATTTTGGAAAATAATGTGACATCATGGACTAAATTGTTACAAATCTTAAATTTTGTGGACTAACTTATTACATACTAGGCTTGTCTGTCTATTTCCCGTGTTTGTGTGTCTTTAGTTTTGAATGATGGCTATTGGTCGACAAAGATCAAAAAGTGCAAATTTATGATTGTTGGAGAAAATGATAAGAAGAATGAACAAGCACAAAGAGTGAGCATTGGAGGATATTATAGCTCACAGGAAGTAGAATGCATTGGAGAATGGTGGTGGTTAGGGTTTTGCTTTAATACAACTAGATTTTGTGCAGAAATGTGACTAGTATATAAATAAGAAAAATTAAAAATAAAAATAAAGTTAACATAATTTCTTCTATCAAAACGACTAATATGTAAATATGAACTGCTAATATTAAGGTTGTCTAACATCTAGCAACTTACAATATTTTACTGTAACGTGTTAGTTTTGGTTAAGTTGAAATAGGAAAAAGTTGTCTTCAATACATTTTTTATTATAAAAGAAAAAGGAAAGCAGAAAACAAAACGGAAAGATATACATAGGACTCTAAAGAAGTATCAGCAAAATAATTACTCAAAATTTGCTTTGTCTATACAAGTACTTTCGTCCAGTCTTACTAGATAAGTAAATTGGCTTTTCTTCTCTAAAATTATAGGTTTATCAAGCAAGGCTTCGACGTAATGGACAAGTTGTTGCTGTCAAAGTTCAAAGGCCTGGAGTTCAGGCTGCCATATCCCTAGATATCTTGATCTTGCGCTATTTAGCTGGTGTATTTCGCAAAGTTGCCAAGTTAAATACTGATTTTCAGGTAACCTATGAACATTGATCTAAGCACACCGATTGAGTAACTTTTTTGTTCTCAGACACATAAATGACCCCTTCCCTTAGTTTCTTTAAGTGAGTTGTGCAAAGGTTCAACCCACAATCTCACCACATATAAATTATCTAATGACGTTTCTTATAAAAAAAAAAAAAAATTCTAATGACTTTTGATATACAGGCAGTTGTTGATGAATGGGCAACGAGCCTTTTCAAGGTAAATATTCTATTCCTAATCTTGAAACAATCTAATCATTAGGGACCACAAAATCAGTACAATTGCAAAGAATTGTAAAGTACTTATGAAATAAGAGTTTTCTCTTAATGAATGGTTTAGTTCTCCTTTGCTTTTATGTGAGGGATGATATCCTTTACTAGGGAACTCCATAGACTTATCCTTTCACAAGTCAAAACATTAATATACATTTGTAACTTAGTCTCCAAGATCCCTCCCCTCAACCATGTCACGGGGAAAATATATTTCATTGAAATCTTGTGAGAATACCTCCTCCCCCCACCCCAAATAATATAATTAAGAGTTTTGTCCTACCATTTTTTGTTTGAATTTTTTGGATGACTGTTCTTAAGTTAAGATTGAATACAGGTAAATCGTAAATCACATTGAATGCAGGAGATGGATTACACGAGAGAAGCAAAAAATGGTCGTAAGTTCAGGTAAGAGCAAGATCATTATCACTGGAATTTATTTCATTATGGGAAGGGTCTCCATTTGCAAGGCTGTTTTTCTTTTACCTGAAAAGTAAAGGAATGTAGGACCTGAAAACTAAAGTTTCTTAAGGTAATATAGTTGAGAGCACTTTTTGGGTTTTGGGAGAGTTTGGCTATTTTATAACTTGTGTCTCAATACTTTTGCTGTAAAATGGTAGAGATAGTGACAGCACAATTCAGAGTCTCTGTGGCATGGCATTGGATCAGACAAGATAAATTAAGTATGTAGTCTATAATAAAAGGTGAACATACACTTTTGGTCCCTGAGGCAGGGTTGGTGCATATTTGGTTCCTGAGGTTTCAAAAGAGACTTTTAGTCCCCGAAGTTTGAAAAATTGTTCTAAATGGTCCATAGGTTTCTTTGGCCGTTACTTGACTAACAGTAGGAGGATTTGACAGTTAAATTGCTGACTGTGCCTTGCTGAATTGGCAAAATATATTAATTTAATAGTATTTTTTTAATGATTAGGATTCTCTCTTCCCATCCTCTTTCCTTCTCTTCCTCTTTCGGAAAACCCCACTGTTGCCCCTGCCCGTAGCCGAAATCCCTCGCTGTCGCCGAAAGTTGAAAGTTGGTGCCTATCCAATCATACCTTGTATGTGAACGTTTTCATCCCAAATCACGAACGAGAAAGTTCCTCGTTCATCTAAGTTCGTTTGTGAAAGCCGAAATTCCTCACCATTCTTGTTTGTGAAAGTTTGTTGTTTGTCTAAGTTTGTTTAAGAACGCGAGGAAGTTCCTCGTCTAGATTTGGGATGAGGGATGTTCCTCATCCCAAATCTAGACGAGGAACGATGTTCCTCGTTCCAACAGTGAGCGAGAAACCTTCATTCCTAGTCCAAACCTGGTGATGCGAGTAAACCTAGTGTTCGACACAAGTGTATCCCTTTGGATAAACGAAATCTACAAACACCAAACCACAAACGTCACTTAGATCAATTCAAAAGACAAGTTAGAGCCGAGTTACCTTTGGATAGGTGGTCAAGACCATGTAGCAAGAAAATTTGAATGCCTAAGCACTATTCACAAATCAACTTGAATGTCTAAGCACTATTCACAAGCCAACTTGGATGCATAAACACTATTCACAAGCCCATTCATTTCAAGGAAAAAACACAACACAAGTTTAATAATGACCAATCAACTTGATTATGCTTTTCTGCCTTCTCAGAGTTGATTATTGTAGTTTTTCTACTTCCAGTTTGTTTCTTTAATTGTATTTTGTAATTCACTCCTTGGAGTTTGTTTTTTCTCCTCTGTGGAGTTTGTATCTCTGAAGTATCCTTTTCATTACATCAATGAAAAATGTTGTATCTTGTTCAAAAAAAAAATGACCAATCA
This sequence comes from Herpetospermum pedunculosum, assembly GCA_028017165.1. NCBI lineage: Eukaryota > Viridiplantae > Streptophyta > Magnoliopsida > Cucurbitales > Cucurbitaceae > Herpetospermum > Herpetospermum pedunculosum. The sequence goes on along the minus strand of CM051527.1, from coordinate 29,273,859 downwards.
ACTTGAATGTTTCTAAACATGCAATTCTAAGCTATGCACCAGAATTACAAGGGGGGGGGGGGGGGTTCTATGAACTACAAAAATAGACAAGTCAAAGACTTAGAGAAAATTAACTGAAAATTCATTCAGATCACATCTCAATGGAAAATAAGGCATATATATAGTCTTATGAAGTGGTAGCCAAGAAAGACCAAGCCCCTAAAACAATTAAGGTAAAATTTCCTAAAACAATTAGGGAAAATAATCCTATTAAATTAAAATAATTCTAAGACTTTCCCATGATAAAATACTAATAATTTTTTGAAAAACATTCCTAAAAAGGGTTTAGGGTTTGGCTAGTCTTTAGACGCTGCCTTCAACTTTCTTTAGTTTCAAGTCTCACCTCTTGATTCAGTGTTGGGTACCCAGTTAAGTTATTTCCTTCGTCTAGATTCTCATCTCACTGCTTCAGTTTCTTTTTCTTTTGCAAATATGGAAGTCAAAAGTTGTTGTGTTAACTCTACCTACTTTTGTATTTGGGCCAAAGATAATTCAGTTTTTGTTGAAAATATGAAGCATAATTCTGTCATTTCCCTTTCTTTATCACATTTGAATTGGTTTGAAAAATCCTTCATTGATCTTTTGCATCTCCCAATGTATAAGGGCTACTTTAAACAATTCAGAAATGAAAGTGGTGCAATCCGTTTGTCAAAACGAAAGTTGTCAACAGAATGGTTTGTGGAATGCTGTGTTTGGCCACCTTCTGGAGGAAGACAACTGCTACAGGTCCCAATGGGTTACATAAAAAAGGGTTGGCTTGTGTTCTGGGAGATGATCAAAGACTTTTTGAAGTCTGTCAAGAGGATGGGTCAAGAAGCTAAGCAACAAGTTCAACAGTTAGACAAGGAGACAACCCCAAAACAACCTCTGAAGCCCATTTTTCCTCCCTGTGGTAGTTTTGTGGAGGTAGTAAGAAGAAACACGAAGGGGAAGGAAATTCAGACTGGGTTCTTGGGCTTAGATTCTTCAATAAATGCCTCTAGACCGACCGAAAAGATGCTCTCCTCACACTGGGTAAGAAAGGATCAGGAAGTTTTGTCTATGGACTTCAATGATCTATTGGTTGTTTCTAAATTATTTGCTCATAACAGCTGGAAGGAAATCAAAGAGACTTTGGAAGTTCATTTTAAGCAAATTGTTATTAATCCTTTTATGGCAGATAAGGCCCTATTTAGATTCAAAGATGAAAATTCTTCAATTGTTTCAGCTAACAATGAGAATGGCAGCTTTTTGGTGACTTTCATCTGCTTTTTGAAAAATGGAATAAATTCAAGCACTCTCATCCAGAGTTCATCAAGGGTTATGGGGGTGGATTTCCCTAAAAAACTTGCCTTTGGAATATTGGCAACGTAGCACCTTTGAAGCAATTGGATTGCACTTTGGAGGACTTGTCGGTATTTCCTCTCAAACCCTCAACTTACTGGATTGTATGGAGGCAAAGATAGAAGTCAAGAAAAACTTATGTGGCTTCATTCCAGCAGCAATTGAGATTACAGACAAGTTTGGAGGAAATGTCTCCCTTAAATTTGGTGACATTGAAGCAATTGGTCCTCAAAATATCCTCCATGGTGACCTTTCTTTAAATGATTTTTCAAATGCATTGGATCTAGTTCGGTTGCATCAAGTAATGGCTGATGAGGGAGTTATTAGTGTGAATAAACATATTGAAGCCTTAAAGGATTTTGTGGAAAAAGGATTAATCAATCCAAGAGCTATAACTCAAACCCCTCGTATTCCTAAAGACACACCTATTGGAATTCCCAAGGAGAAAATACAGCAAGGGATTTCTGTCATTTTGAATTCTTCTAAGGAATTGTCAAAGCTGCCCATTGAAATTCCCAAGGAGAAAACACAGCAAGGGATTTCTGTCTTTTTGAATTCTTCTAAGGAATTGTCAAAGCTGCCTATTGGAATTCCCAAGGAGAAAACACAGCAAGGGATTTCTGTCTTTTCGAATTCTTCTAAGGAATTGTCAAAGTTGCCAGTTGCTCTCCCCACCTTTCCAACTCTTAGTAATACATCTGAATTAAATAAGGAAGATGGAGAGTTCATTGATCCTTTAATTGAAGTTGATTTAATTACCTTTAGGGAAGAGGAAAACACGGTTTTTGAAGAGCCTTTACCAAAGTTGTCCGTTGATCTTCCCAACATTTCAAATCAAAGTAAAGCTTTTGCATTAAATCAGACATTGGAGGATGGTGAATACATTGATTCTCTAATTAATGCAAATTTATTCACTTTTATGGAAGAAGAGAATTCAGCTTTTGAAGAAGATAATCATTCATCATTATTTTCACAAAATGATGATGTTGGTGACTGTTCATTAATCAAGGAAAACACATCTATTACACAAGTCTTGCATGATGAGAATAACCTTAGCCTAGTACCAAAGTCTGTTGATCTCCTTCTCAAGAATACCAAAAGTCTTCCCGAGGGCCCCACATTTATTCAATCTTCAGAGAATCTGAATAGTTGCCTACATTTTTCTGCTGCAGACTCGTTGGATAAAATGCCTAAGTCTTCACAAGACACTCCATTGCCAAATCAGTTTCTTGAAGACACTTTCTCCCCAAATAATAGGGAGGGAATTCATCCACGTTTTACAGAGGTCCTCCCTCTTCACTATACCCGAAAAAAACAGACAGATTTCACCCCTCTCTCATCTACACATTTTACAGGAGCCAACTCAGATGTTTTAGAAGAATCGTGTACTCGAAGATTGGTTGTTTCATCTAAGGAGAAACCAATTCAAACAGCAAAGTCCCTTGCAACAAGTACCTTCACTCAGACATCAATATCCATTCCGGGTACAAACACAATTTTGACCAAAGGTACTCTTTCATCTCCAAAGAATGTTGTCTCTCCTTCAATTTCAGCAATAGATTCAGAGGATGAATTTGATGTTAGTGTGAGTAGTGAAGAATCTGAGCAATTGCTAGAAGATACACAAGCACTTGAGGAAGATTCACATGCTGAATCCTTCAAAATTCTTTTCCATGTTGAAAAAATAAAGCAACCACAGTGTGATCTCTTGAAACCATCTGTGAACTCCACTTCGTTACCTAGCAAGTTTCTGCCTTTTATTGAACGATGTGGAATACAAGTACGTGACATTCCCTCCTCTTCACTCCAATCTCACAACTAGCACAACCCCTTAAAAGTGTTTCATGAAGATCATTTCATGGAATACTTGGGGTCTGGGGGATAGCACTAAACAGATTGCAATAAAGAATTTTCTACAACAACAGTGTCCAGATATGGTTCTGATTCAAGAGACGAAAAATCAGATTTCGACAGGCAGTTTATCAAATTATTATGGAGCTCTATTGAAGTAGGGTGGATCAGCCTTGCTTCAATTGGAAAATCTGGAGGACTATTAATTATGTGGGATGAAAACAAGGTCAAGGTTTTAGAATATCTTGAAGGCGGCTACACCCTTTCGATAAAATTCTCATTTTTGAATGAGAGCTCTTGTTGGGTGACCAATGTTTATGGTCCAAATGACTACCGTGAACGGAAACATCTTTGGAGTGAATTGAGATCCTTATATTGACGACATCAAGCTTCAACAAATGTCCTCTCGTCTTAATTGCAAAGTAGAAACTTTGCCCTTCATATATCTTGGCCTACCCCTCGGTGGTCACCCAAAGAATTTTTCTTTTTGGCAGCCCGTAATTGATAAGCTACAAAAGAAGTTAGACCGGTGGAAGCGCTTCAATCTTTCTCGAGGAGGCCGTATGACATTATGTAACTCGGTACTTTCTTGTATTCCTATATATTACATGTCAATCTTTCAAATGCCAACCAATGTCTTTTTGATAGTGGAAAGTGATAACGTAAGACCAAATATGAGAGAATCATTCACCTTTCCATTTAGAAGAGTTAACAATATATAGACATACATGAAAGCCCTAACCCTAATAATAGTAAATTACAATAAAGGACATTATAAGCTCCTATATTCACAAGTATACTATAACACTCCCCCTCAAGCTGGATCATATATGTTAATCATGCCCAGCTTGTTACAAAGGTAATCTATTCGAACTCCATTTAAAGCTTTCGTGAAAATATCTCCCAATTGCTCTCCAGTCTTCACATAACCAGTAGACACCAAACCTTGTTGTATTTTCTCACGAATAAAATGACAATCAATTTCAATATGTTTAGTCCGCTCATGAAACACTGGGTTGGATGCAATATGAAGGGCTGCTTGGTTGTCACACCACAGCTTGGTTGGAACTGCAATATTGAACCCTAACTCGGTCAAGAGTTGATGTACCCACATTATTTCACATACTGATTGTGCCATCGCTCTGTATTCTGATTCAGCACTTGATCGTGAGACTACATTTTGTTTCTTGCTCTTCCATGAAACCAAATTACCGCCAACAAAAACACAATAGCCAGAAGTCGATCTTCTATCTTCTCTTGATCCTGCCCAATCGGCATCTGTAAAGCACTCAATCTTCATATGACCATGGTCTTTATATAAGATCCCACGTCCAGGTGCAGCCTTTAAATAACATAGAATTTGTTGTACTGCAGCCCAATGATCCACTGTAGGTGAAGACATAAACTGACTCACAATACTTACCGAATAAGCTATGTCTGGTCGTGTCACTGTAAGATAATTCAACTTTCCAACCAATCTTCTATATTTCTCTGAATCTATAAATGGTTCTCCATCTTTTGTAAGTTGCAAATTAGGCATCATTGGAGTACTACATGGCTTGGCTCCCAATTTTCCCGTCTCGGATAGCAAATCAAGCACATATTTCCTTTGTGACATAAAAATACCTTTCTTACTTCTCATTACTTCAATACCCAAGAAATACTTTAATTTTCCCAAGTCTTTAGTATGAAACTGAGTTTGGAGAAAAGCTTTGAGAGATAAAATGCCAGATGTATCATTTCCGGTAATTATAATATCATCAACATATACGACAAGTAGAATAATACCACTCTTAGATCGTTGATAGAAGATAGAATGATCTGACTTGCTTTTCTTCATTCCAAACTGCTCAAGTGCTTGACTAAATTTTCCAAACCATGCTCGTGGGCTTTGTTTCAATCCATATAGAGATTTGCGAAGGCGACACACTCTATCATTCTCCCCCTGAGCAACAAACCCTGGTGGTTGCTCCATATAAACTTCCTCCTCAAGATCTCCATGGAGAAAGGCGTTTTTAATATCAAGCTGATGCAAAGGCCAACATTGAGAAGCAACCATGGAAATGAATAACCTGACAGAAGTTAGTTTAGCAACAGGAGAAAAAGTATCAAAATAATCAATCCCATACGTCTGAGCATAGCCTTTGGCAACAAGGCGCGCTTTTAATCGAGCAACTGACCCATCCGGATTAACCTTAATTGCAAACACCCATTTACATCCGATAGCCTTCTTCCCTGCAAGACGAGATACTAAATCCCAAGTACCATTATCATCTAAGGCATTCATCTCATCTATCATCGCATTGCGCCAACCAGAGTGTGACAAGGCTTCATGAACAGTTTTAGGAATCGAGATAAAATCCAGAGATGCAACAAAAGAACATGTAGAAGATGACAAGTGGTCATAAGAGACAAACGAAGAAATAGGGAAAGTGCAAGAACGCTTACCTTTACGAAGAGCAATAGGAAGCTCATCACTTGGTTGAGGATCTAACGACAAAGAAGCTTCTGGTACAAGACATTCACTTGGAGGGTGTTGCCGTCTAGAGTAGACTTGAGTAATCGGTGGACGAGTAGGGACATCCAAAGGAGATTGATCGGGGGAGGATGTAATGGACACACGTGTATAGATAAAAATATCATCATCCTCCCCCTGACTCGTACTAGGCAAAGATGGAGTGAAAGACTTGTCTTCAAAAAAAGTAACATCACGAGATACAAGATACCTGTTCAAATTAGGATTATAGCATCTGTACCCTTTCTGAACACGGGAATAGCCTAAGAAAATGCATTTCAAAGATTTTGGGTCTAATTTTGTCAGAGTAGGACGAACATCCCGAACAAAACAAGTACAACCAAATATTTTTGGCTCAATAGGAAACAAAGGTTTTGTCGGATGTAAAACATGATAAGGAATCTGACCTTTAAGAACAGATGAAGGCATTCGATTAATCAAAAAACAGGCCGTGGAAATGGCATCAACCCAAAAGTGTTTTGGAACATGCATTTGAAAGGATAATGCTCTTGCAGTTTCAAGAAGATGCCTATTCTTTCTTTCAGCAACTCCATTTTGGGATGGAGTATCAGCACAAGATGATTGATGAATAATTCCATGCTTACATAGGTACGACCTAAGTGCTTCAGAAAAGTACTCACCAGCATTGTCACTTCTCAAAATTTTAATGGGAACATCAAACTGAGTTCGAATTTCAGCATGAAAATTACATAAGTGAGAAAGTAACTCAGAACGATTCTTCATAAAATATAACCAAGTCATACGAGAGTAATCATCAACAAAGGAAACGAAGTATCGAAATCCAGTTTTAGACACAACTGGACAAGGACCCCAAATATCGGAATGAACTAATTCGAAAGGCGCACTTGCTCGCTTATCGATTCTAGGGCTCGAACTAAGACGATGAAATTTGGCAAACTGACACGAGTCACAATTTAAGGAAGACAAGTTATGAAATTGAGGACAAAGCTTTCTTAATACTGAAATAGATGGATGACCTAGACGACAATGGGCATCAAGAGGAGTGACGACTCCAGAACAAGCAACTTTCGACACTTGATGATCAAAAATATAAAGTCCTCCAGATTCATGTCCTCTACCAATAATCTTCTTTGTCATTAGATCCTGAAACAAACAATAACCAGGATAGAATGAAACGGAACAATTAAGATCACGAGTAATTTTACTAGCAGAGATCAAATTAAAGGAAAGTTGAGGCAAATGTAGGACAGATGACAACGTAAGAGATGAGGTTAAAATTACTGTGCCAGAGCCAATAGCAGAAGATGTTGATCCATCTGCCAAAGTAACCTTAGCAAGGGATGTAGATGACAAAAGAGTGGAAAACAAATTGGGATTACCTGTCATATGGTCGGTAGCACCAGAGTCTATGACCCATTTGGTAGTTGATGAAATAAGACAATGATTCATGTTACCTGACCCAACAATGGTTGTAATAGAGTTAAGCGCGCATGATGAAGAAAGTGCTTGTGATGAGTTCTGGTAATGTGTAGACTTAGCAAACTCGGCAATAGAATCAACAAATGGCTTCTTAAATGAACCATAGATGGATTGAGTCCCCGATTGACCCAAATTAGATGTCCTTGCTAGCTTCTGCTTGGCCATAGATCAACGACAAATATAGAGACACAAGATTGGATCTAAACCCACGAAATCAGAACCAAGTGACCACAAAACTCCTGAAAAAACAGATCCGAATGGAGTTCCCAACACAAACGTTAATACTTTTCCAAACCGACTTCGAATTCGAGCCAATGATGACCAAGAAAACCACACAAACAAGCCAGAAAATTGCAAAAAATGGCAAGTCACGAAACCAAAAAAAAAAAAAAATCCGGCCACGCAGATCGGCGGCTGGGCGGTTACGGTTTTTTTTTTTTTTTTTTTTCGGTGGCTGGCGGCGGCGGCTACTGACGACGGCAGCGGCGGTGGCTGGTGGCGGCGGCGGGGGTAATAGATGCCAAGGGTATAACAAATCACAAAACTCAAGGTTGAACAAAAAAAGGCCCTAAAACCTTAAAACCTAAAAGGTTGACAAAACCCTAATTTACAAAACCCTAATAGCCATAGGAAAAGATTTCTCTGATACCATGATAACGTAAGACCAAATATGAGAGAATCATTCACCTTTCCATTTAGAAGAGTTAACAATATATAGACATACATGAAAGCCCTAACCCTAATAATAGTAAATTACAATAAAGGACATTATAAGCTCCTATATTCACAAGTATACTATAACAGAAAGATTGTTGAGATCTTTCTTTTGGGAAGGCAATGTTGGGGGTAAGATTAATCACTTGGTGAGATGGAGCTTGACAACAAACTCAAAAGAGGAGGGAGGGCTCGGCATTGGTGCATTACAGCACAAAAACAAGGCTTTAATAGCAAAATGGGGATGGCGTTTTATCCACGAACCTGAGGCTTTTTGGCGGAAAATAATTGTTAGTATTCATGGTTCTTCTCCTCATAATTGGCATACTAAAGGTAAGAGGGGCTTGAGTCTTAGAAGCCCTTAGTTGAGCATTTCAAAGGTGTGGAAACAAGTTGATTTTTTGGCACATTTAAAGTTGGGGAACGGTAGAAGAATTCTATTTTGGCATGACCAATGGGCAGGCAATTCTTCTTTAAAGTCCAGATTCCCTCGTTTGTATTTGATTTGCTCTTCTCAAGAAGGATCAGTTTGTGATTACTGGGATACGATCACTCTTTCTTGGAATATATGCTTTCGTCGACTACTTAAAGATGGAGAAATACTTGACTTTCAGCGGCTTCTGGGTGATATTTCTCCTTTTCAAGTTGTTTCCCAGCCTGATTCAAGGGTGTGGTCTATTGAGAAATCGGGGGTCTTTTCAGTTAAATCATTCACCCGTCACTTCGCATCCTCTTCAATTCTCGTGGACGACGAAGTTTACTTTTCTCTTTGGAAAACCAAGTGTCCAAGCGAGTCAACTTATTGTTATGGATAATGCTAAATGGATCCTTGAATTGTTCAGATGTTCTATAAAAAAAAAATTGTCTTTTCATTGCCTATCTCCGACAGTTTGTTCATTCTGCTTCTCAGACTCAGACTCCCTTCAACATATATTTTTTGATTGTCATTACTCAAGAAAGATGTGGAACAAGCACTTTGAGGTATTCAGAGTTCTTTGGGTTTTTTATTGCTCTTTCAAAGCAAACGCGCTTCAGTGTCTCATTGGTCCTTATGCGGCTCCTAAAAAAAAAAAAAGATTATGGCGGAATGCGGTTAAAGCTCTACTTTCAGATTTGTGGTTTGAAAGAAATCAAAGGGGTTTTCAGAACAAAAGCCGTCCTTGGCTCGATTGTTATGAAGCGGCTCATCTGAAAGCTTCTTCTTGGTGTTCTCTCTCTAAGTTCTTTGAAAACTTATCTTTGCGAGATATTAATCTCAACTGGTCCTGTTTTATTTCTCCTATGTAATTTTATTCTTAGTTTTTTATTTATTTTCTCCCTTGTGGAGTTTGTTTCTTTTGAGCGTTAGTCTCTTTTCATTTTCTCAATGAATTTTCTTGTTTCTTGTGTCAAAAAAAAAACATTCCTAAAAAGCAGAAAAATTAAGTTCAGCAAAAAATGGGAAAGTTTTTGGACTAGACACTCTTCGATATTTTGACGATAACTTTTTCTCTAGTGCTTGGATTTGAGTGTTCTTTATATAGCGCTTTCAAAAGGCTTTAAAATGGTATTCAATTTGGCTACTTTTCCAAAAGCTATCAGCAAGATAAATGAAATCGAAGTTGGCACAAAGCAGTCTCGGCTACAGCCAGTTTCCAACAAGGGCAGTGTTCACTTAAAAGGTCATAACTTCCACAATAATACTATTAAATTAAAATAATTCTAAGACTTTCCCAAGAGAAAATACTTATAAACATTCCTAAAAAGTAGAAACATTAAGTTCAGCAGAAAATCAAGACTACACTCTTCAATATTTTGACGATAACTTCTTCTTCAGTGCTCGGCCTCATTCAAGAATTGTTTTTGATCCAATCCGTAGGAATCAATAGAAAAGGAAAATCCCTTATGATACACCAGATCCGACTCGGTTATTGATAGAGTGAATAGATCTGCCATTTCTTGAAATCTCTCTTCTGATTCAAAATCGTGGTGTAACGTGTATTTATAGAGTAATAGAGTGAATAGATTTGAATATTCTTTATATGGTTGGAAAACGCTTTCAAAAGGCTTTAAAATGGTATTCAATTTTTCCGCTTTTTTGGTCGGCCCTCATTGGTCGCTTTCGACACTACCGGAGTCTCCCACCCTATGTGTTTTGTTTGATTATTGGACTCCTGTTTGAGCTTGTTCCTCTTCTTCTCTTCAAGAGAACTCTTTTGTCATTTTGCACAGTTTGATCTCTCTTTTGTAACACTTCACATATATTTAATGAAAGGTTACTGATTCTTATCAAAAAAAAAAAAAAAAAAAAAAAAACAAGATAAATGAAATCGAAGTTGGCACAAAACAGTCTCGGCTACCACAGTTTTCCAGCAAGGGAAGTGCCCACTTAAAAGGTCATAACTTCCACAATACTTGATGGAATGCAATGAGTCGTACACCGTTGGAAATCTAATTCAATAAGCTTTAATTTGGTTGAATATATTTGAAGCTAAAACGAGCATGATATAATCAGTCGAAATTGGTGTAAAAATCTGGATTCATAGCAAAAGATCTCAACGGTTGTGATTTACAAGAAGATATATAGGCTTTTGTGGTATTAGGATCACATCACCTGGCCTGGTATGAGGAACAATCATTCTTCGTTCCACTTTCGATGACGACGAAGGATTTCGGCGACAGCGGGCGGGAGTGAGGTTTGCCAGAAGAGGAAGAGAGAGAATGAGAGATGTTGGAGAGGAGTGGAAGAGAGAATCCTAGTCACTAAAATAATATTATTAAATTAATATATTTTTCCAATTCAGCATGGAGATAGCAACTTAACTGCCAAATCAATTAACAAACGTCAACTAACAATCAAAGGAGCTCAGGGACCCATTTAGAACCATTTTCCAAACTGTCGGGACTAAAAGTGTTCCTTTTGTTGAACCTCAAGGGCCAAAAGTGTATTTTGCCCTAAAATAAAGTAACTGAAAAAAGTAATGAATGAGTTAACTTGACCTAGAAAAGCTACCGAGATTTACAAAAAAGTATTCCAATTGGTAAAAATTTTACTTAAACCCCCGTAACTACAAAAATCCTTTGACAAAGAGCACCACTAAGTTAAAGAGAAAAATCTAACTATGTATATCCCAAAATTCTTTGTGGCAAGTAGAAATTTAGTCAACCTATTAATGTTTCTATATATGGTGTTGGCAACTTTTTTTTTCATGGCTTTACTTGTTTTCTTCTCAAGTGTCTATCTATATCTAAAACAATGTCTTGCACTCTTAGTCGCTCTCCCTAAAAGAAAAAAATGATACTTTTCCATGTTATAGGCTTTCAGTGAGAATTTTAAATTGTCCCATTTTTATCTTATTACCCATGCTTGGATATGTTTTATAATGAGACTAAATAGTGTTGCCTAATGCTATTCTACAATTTACTTTGCATCGAGCAGACAGTTGTATGGAAGTTTGCAAGATGTGTTGGTTCCTCAAATGTTCATGGAGCACACGTCTCGTAGGGTCCTTACTATGGAATGGGTAAAGGTACTATTGCTTGACTCATTCTTTGAGATATGAAATGAGTCTTGGACATATTACTTGACTTACCCTTGAGATTAGGAATGGAAAAAATATCCCTGGGGTAGGAATTTTGACTCCAACCTTGCCCCAATTCTTTATTTTTAATTATTATTTGTATATTAATATAAAGTATTGATCAGTAATAAATATTAAAATTATTGATTAACACTTGTATAGTAAAGAAAATTAATATATTTTTTTTCTATTCTTAATCTAAAAATATATAGTTTTTAAATCTTTATGATTTTTATTTATTTATAAAAGAATTAAATTTAAAAAAAAAAACTATTTTTTAATTTTTGCCAGGGGAAATCTAATTTCCAAATGGGGAATGATTGAAGTCAACCAAATTTCCCAATGGGAAGGCAAGGGCAAGTATAAACGTTCTCAAGGTCCAATCTCATTTTCCTGTCAAAATATATTTGAGATCAAAGATTTTTCATAAAAGGATCACTTGATGGATTGTTTCGAAAGATGAGATTTTGCTAAAAGTCGTGCTTCTCTTTGGTGCTCACAGTCAAGATTGTTTTCTAATTACTCTTTCAATGTAAAGCTGGGAGGCTTTTTCATATGTTGTTTATGCCTATGATTTTGTTTTAGTTAGTTTGTGTGAAGGGCAGGTAGTTTAAATCTATACTGTATTAATCTTATATTGTAAATTTTCAAATATCAATGAAAAGTTCTATTTCCTTTGAAGAAAATAAAAGAAAGCTAGGTTTTTATGTAAAAGAAAAATTGTCACTAAACCTGGTAATAATAATAGTGAAATTAACAAAAAATAGTGAGAGGACAATCATGTTTACCTCATTTGTTACGTCCAGCAATCTTTTTGTAAATAAAAACTCAAAATTTTTATTTTGCAATATAAGGTGAATCTAGATGTTTGAGGCAGACTATTTACCTTTCTATAGTAGATATAATGTAAATTTTGTGAGAGGACAATAAAGTTTATGGAGCCTATTTTTGCTAGTGCTTATAAGTTTATGAACGAAATTCCTTTCTTGAGTGTTCAATAGGATCTTTGCTCACTTTTCTTACATATTGTGTATATAGGGCCAGAAGTTAACAGAAGTGAAGGATCTTTACTTGGTCGAGGTTATTCTCAGGACTAATTGAAATTCTACAATTAGACTATATGTTTCTCATGTAATCTTCTTGTGTAGCGTTTCTCTTTGAAATCTCTAAACATGATCTCTTTCCAAACAGGTTGGGGTTTACTGCTCCTTCAATCAACTTCTAGAATATGGATTCTATCATGCAGATCCTCACCCTGGAAATCTTCTTCGCACCTCTGATGGAAAACTAGCTTATTTAGGTATTATCAGCCTTTTCATCTTATGCAAAACTTTTGCCGAGCTTGAATATACATCTTAAGTTTTTGCCCATCGCTACCATAAATTTATTTTTTAGTATATAAGGTGTTTTTCTAGTTTCATTTATTTATAGTTTATCGTTGCCCTCTTTCAAACAATATTCAACTCTTTTTGTGTTGCTCTCTTACAAATAATACCCAACTATTTTTGTGATTGTGATATTTATCTCAAATGGAGGGCTTAAGTGGTGCCTTGTTGATGTGGGATGAGAATACAGGTTTAAGGGGATTTTTTTTTTTTTTTAATATAAAATGGAAACTTTTCATTGATTTATAAATGTCAAAAATAGCACCATCAAGTTTCTTCAAACACCGCCATAATTTATTATATAGAAGCTATAACTAGGCAAAGGTTGCCAAAATGTCATTAATAGAAAATAGAAAATTTGAAACATAATTCATGTTCTATATCGCCAACATGAGCTGAGTGGTTAAAGCACGACTTTCTTTCGTTGATGTCGGAGGTTCAAATCCCCACCCCCCACATGTGTTGACTCACATACAAGTTCTCTTTTTTCCTTTAAAAATAAAAATTATCTTTATATTATCAAAGAAATAAAAATCATCTTTATAACCTAAAAATAATTTAAAAATAGAAAGAACATGGTTTTATTTGAACCAAGAATAATTTCACGATTAAATTATTAATGTCAACCTTTTGTTTCAGACTTGAACCAGCTGCCAGTGCCAATTTTTTTCTTATCATTTCCTCATGCTCAACTATATATTTTTGACATGCTAATAACGATAGACCATATATCTTGATGAGCTAATATTTATACACATACTTTTTTGCCAGATTTTGGTATGATGGGTGAATTTAAACAGGAGCTTCGTGATGGATTTATTGAAGCTTGTCTTCATCTTGTAGACCGTGATTTTGATGCATTAGCCAAGGATTTTGTCACCCTTGGGTATCATGGCTTTTTCCCTCTACTCGTTTCCTGTTAAAGATAATTCTTATGATACTCGACTTTTTAGGGTGGCATTTTTCTTGTCTTTACAGGCTTCTTCCACCAACTGCAGATAAACAAGCGGTTACACAGGCATTAACAGGTTTTCTGTTTTTCTCTAAAAAAATTCATGGACCAATTAACTGTTTTCTTGGGTTTGATGGTAATTTTTAAAGGGCTATCATGGATTTTGGGTGCAGCTGTCTTCCAAAACGCTGTTTCCAAAGGAGTAAGAAGTATTAGCTTTGGAGACCTTCTGGGAAACCTAGGAACCACAATGTATGAACACTTACCATCCAAATCATTATCTTTGTTTCATTATTCTTTGGATGTCCAATCAGGGTGCAATATAAAATTTATTCATTCATCGTACAAGTCTAGGTTATACAAAATGAAGAAAAGTTAGCTTATATATGGCAACATAAGAAACTTTAATTAGTAAGTTAAGCCTAATGTAAGCAAACTTAAACTAATAAAAGGCAACATAAAGTCAAGCTATGGCCAAGGAGTTCAAGTCCAAAAAGACATAAGAATACAAGCTTTCCTAAAAATGTTTGGAGGTTCTTTAGAGGTTATATTGGGCTTGGTGCATGCAGGGGGCCTGTTTGGATGTTATTTAGGTGTGTGAGGTGCATTGGCAGGGCATAGGGACATGATGATAGGTGAGGCACAAGGGTGGTTGATTGGCGTACGAATGCACCCGACAGGGTGCGCATGCATGTTGGGCAAGGAAAAGGCAAAGGCATTCGTATTGCTACCGACTTGGGACTTGGGCAGGGGATAGCATGCACACACTGTGTGTCTCCTTTGGAGGTTCTCATGGGCTAGTCTGCTCGCCATCTGTGCATGCGAGTGTGCAACCTGGTTGAGCTTTGCTTCGGCACTTAGGCGGGGTGTCCAACTCTTGAGCCATCTCGATGACTAGACTCCACAAATCTCAACATAGAGATCACATGGCAGGCAACCTTAGTTATTTTCCACCCTTCAAACACCTAAAGGCTAAATCCTTCCTTGAGGACATTCTTTGGTACCCATGGCTAATTTTACTTCCATCATTCCATGTAGAATAATATTTATCTGTTAGGACTTAGGAGTCAGACGTGGTTGGCTGTAGTTTCTTGAGTTGATTCCAAAGTGCCTCTGAATTCGTAGTCCTTTCTTCTATTGTTTTCTCTAGGTTATGAAATAGCCATTTCACTAGAAAGCATTAAATATTCCTAGTCATTTTAAAATTTAATCACTATTGATTTATTGCATAATTGATTAGAATTCATGTTTATTTAAATTTGGAGGGAGTCAAGTTTAATCTTACAGTTATGATTTCATGAAATTGGGCTTTGAAGTAAAAAAAAGTGGTAAAATTAATATTATCTAGCTGTTTTGTTAGTCTTTCATCAGGATCTATGGTGGTTAGGTGTGGGCTTGGTGTTAAAGTATTAATAAAACTGTTTAAGCTTTTGGGTTCAGTAGTGATTTAAATGGTATTGGTGTAGCAAAAGGACCTATGTTTGAACTCCAGTCATTTTCTCACCATTTAATATTGATAACCACTTGTTGGCCATTTTGCAAATTTCCAAGCCCACAAGTGAGGGAGAGTGTTTCTCTGCTGACTCATATTTAGAGCTCAATCTAATGAAATTTTCAGATATTTCCCCTTCCTCTATCAAAATCAGTGAGGAAATCATTTTTGAAGACTCTTGCCTATCCACCCTGTTCATTGAAGAAGAGAATGTCCCCCTCATTGAGAAAGAAATTTCAGATTCAGCTGTTCAAGCAACCATTGTCCCCTCAAAAATAGTAGAACAGGGTCCCAAGGTAAACTTCGACTATACTTCTTTCTATAATAAGTGTGGTCTTGAAGTGGTTCCAATTAAATCTTTTGGCGATTCATGAAGATAATCTCTTGGAATACAAGAGGTTTGGGAGATCCAACAAAAAAGTTATTATTAAAGAAATTCTTAATGGACCATTGCCCAGAAATAATGTTAATTCAAGAAACAAAGACTGAGAAATTCGATTCCCGACTCATCAAATCCTTATGGAGCTCTAAGGATGAAGGTTGGTCGTGTGTTGAGTCTATTGGACACTCGGGGGGGCTGCTGGTTTTGTGGGACGAAAGTAAGGTGAAGGTCTTAACAGTCTTCAAAGGAAGATTCTCCCTCACAATTAAAATCTCCTTTCAATCAAAGTCAGAATGTTGGATCACATCTGTTTATGGACCAAATGATTATCGTGAGAGAACTCTATTCTGGAATGAAATTCGTAAAGTTTCTGATTTGTGTGATGGTCCTTGGTGTATAAGGGGAGATTTCAACATTATTCGATGGGCAAAGGAAAGGCAGCCAATCAGAAGAACAACCAGATGCATGAAAAGTTTTAATGACTTGATCAAAGAGTTGGACATTGTGGATCTCCCTCTGACAAATGCAAAATTTACTTGGTCCAGACAAGGGGATGAAGGCTCCCATTCATTGCTGGATCGTTTTTTCATTTCCAAAGAATGGGATCTACTTTTTGGTAATTCAAAAGTTGGTAGATTAACCCGTACTTTTTCGGATCATTTTCCTATTGTACTTGAAGCAGGGAATTTTATTTGGGGCCCTTCTCCATTCCGGTTTTATAACTCATGGCTATTAGACAAAGATTGTATTGAGTTGATCAAACAATCTTTATCAAAGAACCAATCTTTTGGATGGGCTGGAATTGCAATTGACAAAAAGCTTCGGGAGTTAAAATGGGTCTTGAAAAATTGGAATACAGAGAAGGAATCTAAGCTCAAAGCCATGAAACATAACCTAATATCTGAAATTGATTTGCTAGATCAAAAGGCAGAAGAAGGTCCATTATCTTCATTAGAGTGCAGTACTCGGGCTTTAGCAAAAGGGGAGCTGTTATCCTTATATACAAATGAGGAAAGAAATCTTCTACAGAAAAGTAAAATACAGTGGCTGAAATTAGGAGATGAAAACACCAACTTCTTCCATCGTTTCTTGGCTGCAAAAAAAAAGAAAAGGCTTGATCACAGAACTCCAATCAGTGAGGGGGGTTTCCCTATTATCTTACAAGGCCATTGAAGAAGAAATAGTTGGTTTCTTCTCATCATTATACACCAAACTCACGGATTCTCGGGCTCTCCCTTCCAACATTCAATGGGGAATGATCTCTCCAAGCAGCAACAGCAGGTTAGTTGCTACCTGTTCCGATGATGAAATATGGAAAGCTATAAATGGCCTTGGTAAAAATAAAGCCCCCGGTCCGGATGGATTTACAATTGAATTCTTCATTAAATTTTGGGATTACTTCAAGAAGGACTTCTCAAGATTATTCAAAGATTTCCACAAAGATGGTATTGTGAACTCACCTTTAAAGGAGAATTTTATTTGTCTTATTCAGAAAAAGGAGGCTATTTCTTCAGTCAAAGACTTCCGGCCCATAAGCCTCACTTCTTCATCTTACAAGATCTTAGCAAAAGTCCTTGCCGATCGTCTAAAACAAGTGATGCCCTCTATTATCTCACCTTCGCAAAGTGCCTTTGTGGAAGGTAGACAAATACTTGATCCGATACTAATTGCCAATGAAATAGTGGAAGAATATAGAGTTAAAAAGAAACAAGGGTGGATCTTGAAGCTTGACATTGAAAAGGCATTTGATTCGGTGGATTGAGACTTTTTAGAACAAGTTATGAAACAGAAACTTTTTGCTCCCAAATGGATTCAATGGATCAGAGGTTGCATCCGAGATCCAAAATTTTCCATCTTCATCAATGGCCGCCCTCGTGGTAGGGTGTTTGCGTCAAGAGGGATTAGGCAAGGTGACCCGCTTTCCCCCTTTCTCTTCCTCTTGGTAAGTGAGGTCCTTTCCGCTCTTATTGACAATATTCATAATAAAGGCATTTTCGAGGGTTTTAAAGTCGGGGCAACAAATGTACATGTCCCAATACTTCAGTTTGCAGATGACACTCTTCTTTTTTGCAAATATGATGATTCAATGCTTGAAGTTCTACTGCAAACAGTGATGACTTTTGAAAAGCTTTCAGGTCTTAAGATTAATTGGCAAAAATCCTCCATAAGTGGAATCAATATTGAAGTCTCCAAGCTACAAAGTGTATCAGGTCAGATTAATTGCAAAATTGAAGTTTTACCATTCTTATACCTTGGTCTTCCTTTGGGGGGTCGTCCAAAGAATGCTTCGTTTTGGCAGCCAGTTTTAGATAAAGTTTCTAAAAAACTAGATCGATGGAAGAGGTACACTTTATCAAGAGGAGGAAGGTTAACACTCTGTCAATCGGTGCTATCTAATCTTCCAATCTATTATATGTCAGTTTTTCTTATGCCAACCAGTATTTGTGTGGAGTTTGATAGGCTTATGAGAAATTTTTTCTGGGAAGGAAACAGTGGAGGAAAGGTCTCTCATCTTGTTAGATGGAAGATCGTGGAAAATTCTCAAGAAAATGGCGGTTTAGGTATTGGCAACGTGAGAAACAAGAATCTTGCTTTGTTAGCAAAATGGGGGTGGAGATTTTTTCATGAACACCAATCTCTTTGGAAGAAGGTGGTATCTAGTATCCATGGCTCAGATCTGTATAATTGGCACACTATTGGAAATTCAGCCTTCAGTCTTCGTAGTCCTTGGATCAGTATTTCAAGATCTTGGAAATCGGTGGAATGTTTTGCTCCTTTCACTCTTGGAAATGGCTCAAGGATTTCATTTTGGCATGACCTTTGGATAGGTGATAATTCTTTGAAATTGGGATTTCCTCATCTCTTCATTTTATCTTCTCTCCCCAATGGATCAGTTTCAGAATTTTGGGATTCTCTCCACGGAGTTTGGAATATTACCTTCCGAAGACATCTTAAAGAAGTTGAAATATCAGATTTTACAAGTCTTCTTGAAGCACTCGTGGTCGTGCAAATAGGCCCCACATTAGACACTCGAAGCTGGATTTTAGAAGTTTCTGGTTCTTTCTCAGTAAAGTCTCTCTCGAGCAAGCTTAACGATTCTTGTCCTTTAATAAAGGACTTATATTCAGCTTTATGGAAGACAAAATGTCCTAAACGAATCAGCATTCTTCCATGGATCTTACTCAATAGCAGCCTCAATACAACCGATGTTCTTCAGAAAAAATCACCCAAATCCAATTTGCAGCCGTCGATTTGTTTCCTATGCCGAAATAGTGGGGAATCACTCCTTCATCTTTTTTTTGGGTGTTCGTATTCGCAAGCCTGTTGGTTTAGATTGTTGAGCCTTTTTAATATGAAATGGGTGTTTTCCTCAAATATAAAGGATAACATTACTCAACTTCTTTCGGGTCCTCCTCGGTCTCTCTTACTTTGGATCAATGGGGTTAAGGCCATTCTCTCGGAAATTTGGATGGAAAGGAACAAGAGGATTTTTGAAGACTCTCAAAGTTCTTGGCATGCTCGTTTTGACTCGGCTCACCTCAAAGCCTCTCTTTGGTGCTCTCTTTCTAGTTCTTTTGAAGATTATTCTTTGCAAGAAATTTCTTTAAATTGGAATGCTTTTATATTTCCCTTGTAATAGTTATATTTTTTCAGTATTGTTTTTTGCTTTATTATGCTTTATTTCACTCCTCTGTGGAGTTTGTTTTCCTTGAGCAATAGTCTCCATTCATTTTATCAATGAAGTGGTTTGTTTCTTGTTCAAAAAAAATCTAATGAAATTTTCAACCTAATTAAGTATAGCTGTATAATATTAATATATATATATATGTATATACATATATAGATATCTATATGCATATACATGTATGTACATATATATCATGATGCGAAATCCCATATATACATATATATCATGATGCGAAATCCCTGCCATTGCTTCGAACATGGTGAATTTATTCTCTGCATTTTAACAACTTTGTTGGTCAAGATATATGTTTGTGAGTACATATTTATTAATTTCTATTCAGATGGAGACACATTTTCATTTAAAATATCTAGGTAATCATAGGGTTCTCATTGACATTTTTTAAAATTTTCTTGCAGGTATAAATTCAAATTCCGCATACCTTCATATTTTTCTCTCGTCATTAGGAGGTAGTCATACTTATTTTGTGAGATATGCACCTCTTGCATAGTTAAACTATTAGCATTATGTTATTTAAAATTTGATGTACGAGGTGATATAAATATTTATGAATCATTTTTTCTTCACTTGATATAACAGCTAAAATCATTGGTTTAAACTCCTATTTCGTTGATGGATTTAGCCTTGCAGTACTAGAGGGAATTGCTGTCACCTTTAACCCAAATTACAAAGTTTTGGGCAGTACATATCCTTGGATTGCTAGAAAAGTACTAACTGACAATTCGCCCAAGCTCAAGGCCTCCCTGTTATCCCTGCTTTATAAAGTGAAACATCCTTTGCTTTGTAAATTAAGCTTTTTTTATGCATTTGTTCATTAAATTTTGGTCCTTTCTTAAAGATCTATGTGTCTTCTTGATAGGAAGGTGTTTTCAGGATTGATCGTTTGGAGTCTCTGATTACAGAGGTGAGATTTTCTATTTTATTGAATCAATAGTTTCATTTACACTAAATAGGGATGGACCAGAATGTTTTCTACATGAATATTTCGTTAATCAAGCTTCAATTGTTAAATCAGAGTAATTAATTCACTTATTTTAAATCTTAATGTTCTTATACTTCGATTTAAAAAGAATCGACACAGTCACACTATACAACAAGCCGACATGAAGTTTTAAACTCAAGATCTCCTTTTGTCCCTTGTTGAAAGAATTCAACTATTAGGTTAGATTTAATTTATTCTAAAAAACTCTTAGATTATGTTCAAACCAAATCTCCAATATTAGCTTTTGACCGCATTAAGCCATAAAAAATGGGAGGATCTAGGAGGCAAAGAAGAAAGGATCATAAAGTTGATGAAGACCCACTGCACTTTAAAAATTTAGAAAAGCTGAAACCAGCAAACCAAGGCAAAAGGGCAACCAAAAAACAAATGGTTCTGCACCGCTGCATCCGCAACACACGTTAAAGAAACTGATGGCATAGAAGAGGAATACTTCAAACTTCAGCAGTATTTAGGTTACTGTTTAACAAAATCCAAATAAGGATGACTACTCGCTTGGGACTCTTAGAACTTCCAAATTGCCGAAAACAACTCTTTATGTAATGGAGAAGACAAATTAGAGAGATGCATGCATAAGGATTTAACTGAGGAAAGACAGGCCCAATGAAACATTTTTCCAGCCTCTTGAATCCTCAAAACCTCCCAATTTAACTGCAACCAACCAGAATATTCAATAAAGAGCTGAACTCACTGATTTCCTCCTCCTTAAGATGCTGCCAAAAGCAATATAAAGCTGAACTCACTGATTTCAACAATTGTTATATATCCGTTGGCACATCTAATCAATCCATTATACGCTCTCCTTATAGCAAAAGCATTAATTTGCAACAGCCTGGTCGGTCATATTAGAAATTTATTGGTGCTGGCTATAAGCCATGCAGCTCTTAGGATTTTCTCACGTTAGTTATAAAGGAGTATGATTTGTGATGGTTCTAGGGGTTGGTTGATCTGCATTGATAATAATTCTTGATTAACAACCAGTTGAGTCGAGGGAATTTGAGGGTTTGTGAAGTAGATTTGGAGGAGTCTTATTGACTTGCTTCAGGACTAAAAGCATGTTAAGTGACGTTTTATTGATTTGCTTCATTGTTTTTTTTTTAATAAATAATTATGGCTGCAAGCCTGCAATACCTGGTATATTTCTTAACAGGACTAAAAGCATGTTAAGTCTTAAAGGCACAAAAAGGCCAAATATGGTCCATGGCAAAAATCCAATAGATGTTTCTTGATCAACAATCAGTTGAGTCCAAGAGATTTAATGGTTTGTTGCATCTTTGTGGGGTGGCAGATTTGGGGGATTTGGAGGAGGAGCCTTATTGACTTGCTGCGTTGCTCATTGCTTATTTATTTTTTGAACAATGAAACTTTTCATTGAATAGATGAAAAGAGACTCATGCTCAAGTGATACAAACTCCACAAGGGAGTGAAGAAGGAATAAGAATAAGATAAAAAAAATAAAAAGAACAGAGAAATGCCCTATAAAGTAATAAAAAACTGAAAAGAACAAAGCTTGCAAAAATCTTGATGAGGCTCGAACCGAACTTGCAACTTGAAAATCCACAAACAGGAGAGAGGATTCTGTGAGAACCAAAGAGAAAGCTTGCAATGAAAGAACCCCTGAAGCCAAACACAAGAGAAAGCCCTCTGAAAGAACATAAAAAGCCTTCAATAATCAAGAAAGAAACCACCACCACCAAAACACCAGGACCTTCTGAAGACTAAAGCACCTGAAAAACAAGAGAACAACAAAACCAGCAGAAGAGAGGCTTGAGCCGGAGCAGAAAATACAAAGAAATCCATCTGAAAATAAGCTGAGCTATCCCACCTTGATAACTGATGTTTTCCATAGGAGGTTGTAGAAATTTACCCTCGATATCTTATTGTAGAAAAAGATACAACCCTAATATATAACCTTAAAGAGGCAACGGTCAGAAAAGAAAAGGAGGAGAGTAACCTGTACAAGGAAATTACAAAACCTAGGAATTAAATGCAGATTCTATTTAAATAATAACATATATGGTTAATGGGCCTAAATGATAGGAATGGCCCAAACCCTAATTCTTCAACACTCCCCCCTCAAGCTGGGGAATAAATGTTGATCAAACCCAGCTTGGACTTCAATTCTTAAAACTGAGGTCGAGGAAGAGCTTTGGTTAGGATATCTGCAGTTTGAAGTTTCGTAGGCGTGTATACGAGGGATATCAACTTCATTTCTATTTTTTCTTTGATAAAATGACGATCAATCTCAACATGTTTTGTGCGGTCATGATGTACCGGATCTTTTGCAATGCATATGACAGCTTGATTGTCACAATATAGTTTTATAGGCTCTTGTGTTGGTATTTTTAGCTCTTCAAGGAGTCTTTTTAGCCATATTCCTTCACAAATTCCACAGTCAGAAAAGAAAATGAAGCTCTGAATTCAGCTTCAGCACTACTTCTAGAGACTACATTTTGCTTTTTGCTTCTCCACGTTACTAAGTTCCCCCATACATATGTGCAATAGCCCGTAGTGGATTCCCTGTCAATCTTTGATCCTGCCCAGTCTGCATCACAAAAAAGCACTATGGTTATCAAGGCCAAGGCTAACCTCTGATATAAGCTTTGCTATTAGTAAAGTGAGTCAGGTCTAGTATGTGATAGATAAATAAGTCTTCCAACTAACCTCTGATATCTATTTTTGTCCACAGAAGCACTATGGTTATTGTTATAGTATACTTGTGAATATAGGAGCTTATAATGTCCTTTATTGTAATTTACTATTATTAGGGTTAGGGCTTTCATGTATGTCTATATATTGTTAACTCTTCTAAATGGAAAGGTGAATGATTCTCTCATATTTGGTCTTACGTTATCATGGTATCAGAGAAATCTTTTCCTATGGCTATTAGGGTTTTGTAAATTAGGGTTTTGTCAACCTTTTAGGTTTTAAGGTTTTAGGGCCTTTTTGTTCAACCTTGAGTTTTGTGATTTGTTATACCCTTGGCATCTATTACCGCCGCCGCCGCCACCAGCCACCGCCGCTGCCGTCGTCAGTAGCCGCCAGCCACCGCCGCCGAAAAAAAAAAAAAAAAAAAAAAAAAAATCCGTAACCGCCCAGCCAAGGAGGAAGCCCAGCCGCCGATCTGCGTGGCCGGATTTTTTTTTTGGTTTCGTGACTTGCCATTTTTTGCAATTTTCTGGCTTGTTTGTGTGGTTTTCTTGGTCATCATTGGCTCGAATTCGAAGTCGGTTTGGAAAAGTATTAACGTTTGTGTTGGGAACTCCATTCGGATCTGTTTTTTCAGGAGTTTTGTGGTCACTTGGTTCTGATTTCGTGGGTTTAGATCCAATCTTGTGTCTCTATATTTGTCGTTGATCTATGGCCAAGCAGAAGCTAGCAAGGACATCTAATTTGGGTCAATCGGGGACTCAATCCATCTATGGTTCATTTAAGAAGCCATTTGTTGATTCTATTGCCGAGTTTGCTAAGTCTACACATTACCAGAACTCATCACAAGCATTTTCTTCATCATGCGCGCTTAACTCTATTACAACCATTGCTGGGTCAGGTAACATGAACCATTGTCTTATTTCATCAACTACCAAATGGGTCATAGACTCTGGTGCTACCGACCATATGACAGGTAATCCCAATTTGTTTTCCACTCTTTTGTCATCTACATCCCTTGCTAAGGTTACTTTGGCAGATGGATCAACATCTTCTGCTATTGGCTCTGGCACAGTAATTTTAACCTCATCTCTTACGTTGTCATCTGTCCTACATTTGCCTCAACTTTCCTTTAATTTGATCTCTGCTAGTAAAATTACTCGTGATCTTAATTGTTCCGTTTCATTCTATCCTGGTTATTGCTTGTTTCAGGATCTAATGACAAAGAAGATTATTGGTAGAGGACATGAATCTGGAGGACTTTATATTTTTGATCATCAAGTGTCGAAAGTTGCTTGTTCTGGAGTCGTCACTCCTCTTGATGCCCACTGCCGTCTAGGTCATCCATCTTGATACGAATATGATTGGTTCTCGTCTGATCACCTCAAGAAGAATTAATTTATCATGTCCAATGGATGATGACTTTGACCGGTAGAAGAATTGAAGCTGAAATATGCATTTTTGAAGAATGGGAGGATGATATGAATTATTTTGGCAATCCAATTCATATCCATGATGAAGCTTAATGAAGTCAAACCATTGTTATGAAGGAAGAATCAAAGTCAACATGGAAGAGAAATGCATGAACTTCATTATCTCACAAGTCCATTTGGTGGAAGACTAATAGATCATGTTAAACTAAGTTTAAAATCCATATTTGGTTACTTAATGTACTTATTTAAAGTGTAACTAAGTTTTAGGTGATCTTTCATATTCCAAGATAAACTTTTAGTTTTCCAAGGTGCCTTTTAGAATATCAAGGCATCTTTTGGTATTTCAAGGTGACTTTTCATATTAGCATTTATGTTAGGAGTCTCTTGGCTTAATTCCTTGTCTATAAAAGGGATTAGCCTTGTTTATTGTAAAAGACAACTTGATATGAGATATGAAATGTAGTGTTTTGGGTTTTACACCTTGAAAGCTTTTAAGCTTTGTTTCTTGTGTGTTCTTGTGATAGAATGCATGAATATTTGGAGCATTCAAGTGAGGAATGATCAGTCTTGCTTGTGGAGTGCTTTGAAGATCAAGGGTTGATGGGAGCCACAAGCTCTGTCCGATCCTCGATTTATTTGATCGTCTAAGTAATCTGTCGTCTAGCCTTTCTTAGGGGTTGAGATTGAAGGTTAAGTTAGTCACTTTTGTGAATATTTACAAGGATCCTAGAAGGACCTCTAGCTTTGTAAATCTAGCTTATCTGACGCTTATCATTTGGTATCAGAGCTTCGGCTTTAGATCGGGTTTTATTGTTGTTGGTAAGCAATTCGTAAGGTTAGTGTTTGAGATGATTATTTACAAGGATCCTAGAAGGACCTCTAGCTTTGTAAATTTTGGATCTTCGCTATCTTTATCAATTCCGCTTTCGCTTATCTTTCATTTTATTTTTATCTAAAACAAAAAAAAAAAAAGTTGTTGGTAAGGTTTGGGTTGAGATGAATTTTTTTACAAGGATACTAGAAGGACCTCTAGCTTTGTAAATCTTTCATCTTTGCCCTAAAAAAAAAAAAAAAAAAAAAAAACGTTCTTCAATTTTTTGTCTTTAGCCAATGATGACTCTCGAACTTCTTCTCAATCCATTGCGATGCTTTAGATTCGAGGACGAATCTTCTTAAAGAAAGGGAGAATGATACGAATATGATTGGTCCTCGTCTGATCACCTCAAGAAGAATTAATTTATCATGTCCAACGGATGATGACTTTGACCGGTAGAAGAATTGAAGCTGAAATATGCATTTTTGAAGAATGGGAGGATGATATGAATTATTTTGGCAATCCAATTCATATCCATGATGAAGCTTAATGAAGTCAAACCATTGTTATGGAGGAAGAATCAAAGTCAACATGAAAGAGAAATGCATGAACTTCATTATCTCACAAGTCCCTTAATAGTTAGGCACTTTAAACCCAAATCTACCCCATTTAAACCACCCTTTCTCACTTAACCTCTCACTTCGTTAGTAACTAAGAATAAATCTCTGAGGGAAATCGAATGAAAAAATACTTATTACTTGCTACAAGATCATGTATGCTTGCATGTTCTGAGTGCTCTATCCTTGCATCTTTATTTTAAACATTGAGCACGCAACAAGTTTTCGCAATGCTTCAGCAATGTGCAATTTTCACTCTCTAGCTTTGTTTTTGGTTCTTTTCCTTTCCTTTTACACATAAGTCCTAATTTAGCTTCATTCTACTAATTCTCATATATAAGCACAAGTTTAAGCCAAATCCTACCAAAAACGTTAAAGAGTGTACATCTTTCTCTATCAAATAAGTCCTAAAATAGTCACTTTTGAAGACGTAACACACCCCCAAACTTAAGGTTTTGCTCGTCCTCGAGCAATATAAGGACTTTATTTGGGTTGTTATTACTCTCTCTGTCTGCTTGCTGACTTCCCTAAATTCACTCTCTATGGCAATGCTGTCCTGTGACACGCTTCTAAGTTTAAACTAACTTCTCATTTTGCTTCTTCTGATTTCTCTCGCCTTATGATCCTACTGTTTTTATTAACTCCCTACAACTGATCTATCTGCTTTGGTCATTAAGTTCATTGTGCAACTATCCCCAAGTTTTCAAATTCTACCTAGCTTTACCCTAGACTCAGTACATGCTTCTAATGTTTTTCTTTTGAACTGCCTAGGATTCCTTAGAGTCATGCCAGTCTTAGTATAAACCAGTGTCAATAGTACATTCATAGAACAACCTAACCCCTGGCATCACTACATTGGATATACATTCATCTCCCTTAACAAACCTACAAGCTACAACCCTGTGCTTAGCTAACTGATGATCAGAGTTCATTCACCTAGGACACCTAAGCACCAAGGTTATAACTTATAGGCACACACTCTTCTTCCTTGGTTTTTTCTTTTTCTTTCTTTCTTTGGTAGGGCCTCTCCTTTGGTTGTCTTTTGATGCAATGCCACTTGTGGGTTACACACATGGCACTGATTACTCAGCAACCTCAAGAGAGACACCACTCTTTATTCTTCTTTTTCATTTTTTTTTTCTTCAGTTCATCACTTTTTCAAAAGGAGAAGAAGAATGCTTATGTTTAAAAGGGAGAGAGGAATGTTCCTAGGCCTAGGGCTGCCTCCCCCAAACTAAAACTTCTCATTGTCCCCAATGAGAGTCTGAGGTGGCACACCCCCAAACTTGTCCTAGAAGCATCTAGTCTAGGGCAAAACAAGAAGAATCTAAAAGTCCTAGGCATAGAATGAATTTCCTAAAGCAAACAACACAGCAGCAGAATTTGATAAAAACAGTAAAGTAGGGCTTAAAGAGATGCATGCTGAGCAACTAAAGGGAGTTAATTTCAACTAACAAAGGTGTTCTAAGACACTCATCCAGCATGCTCACAGATAGGTCATATATGGCAGTCACACAAGCAGCAAGAGAGCAAAATTTAAACAGAACCAGCCTATCAAACAGTCAGTCAATAGCATGCGATAACTAACACAAATTGCGGGATCCGCAATAATTTCGCAATGACCATACAGGGCATATTTATCAGTGATCAAGGCCCTTTTGCATGCTATTTCCAGTCATCTACAACTAAACAAAAAGGAAACTAAAACAAGCTAGCTACTCAGATACCATCAACCTATACTAAACTATCCTAAACAACCAAAAGAAATTAAAAACAGAACAAGCATTTGATTCAAAAATATCAGTCACAAGTTAACGAAAAGCAAGTTTTTTTTTTCAAGAGGGAACAAAAGTACTCCCTCGAGTGCCCTTCAGACTGGCACTCAAACATCCTCATCATCATCCCTCCTTTCCCTAGGAGGTGCCCACGGCTTCAATAGATCAGTGGGGAAGGCAGGGAAGATGCATCCCAATTGATCAGCCACGTCTTTGTCCCTCGCCTGCGCGTATTCAGCCCACTGCGCCATCTTTTGCTGGAGGTCCATTAAGCAGGCCATGGAGAGTGATTGAGCAGCAGCCAATCCGTCCAGCTCAAACTCCATGTTACCTTTCCGTCGCATCCGCAAGCCTGTGGGCAGTTCCAGATGCCCTGTGTAGGCCAGCTGCCTCTCCTTCCTCTCGATGGGCACACCTGCACGTAAACAGAGTTTAGTAATGGTGTTTGGGAAGAAGAGAGGGCCCTTACCTTTCTTTGCGCAACCGGCTATGGAGGCTGCAATGACCTCTCCAACATCTATGGTGAGGCCCCTCATAATGGCATATACCAGCAAAGATCTCCCCTGGTTTATGGTTGTCTCGTGGGTTACAGGGGAGAGACGCCTTCGCACAAAGGAAAACCAGACGGCTGCCTTGGCCTTGAGGGTCGCACTCATCAGAGTGTGCTTCCCATTACGTGAGATTGTCCAAGCCGCCTCAGGTTGGCCTATGATGCGCAGGGCTTCTTCCAAGACAGCCTCAGATGGTGAGTCGATGATCCTCGCGTAGTCAGTGTATTTCTGCCCCTTGAGGCCATAAGCTTCATTGATGGCCTTGACTGAGAAATCGACCTCAATTCCCCTCACCATGGACAGACCATCCTCGGGGTGCGTTAGATTGGCGTAGAAATCGTACACCATGTTGGAGTAGGCAGGGATGGGCGGTCTGCACAGCTCTTCCCAGCCGTGGTTGGTGATCCCTGCGCGCAAGAATTGCGGCAGGTCTGCCAGTGCATCAAGAAACCCCTTCTCATGGAGCAGGTCTCTCTTCCTCAATTCAGTGCCCCTGGTCTCTGCATCTTGAGAGACATAACGCACGTCTTGAGGATCGTCTTCGGGGTACAATTTTGCCTTCCCCTTCTCCTTCGCCTTGGCCGATTCAGCGGCCTCAACCTTCAGCTTCTTTAAAGAAGGCTCACCACTGACCTTCTTCTTCTTGGCCCATGGATGAAACGTTGGGGGATTGCCTCCAACAAAAGATGTACAATGGATGATGACTTTGACCGGTAGAAGAATTGAAGCTGAAATATGCATTTTTGAAGAATGGGAGGATGATATGAATTATTTTGGCAATCCAATTCATATCCATGATGAAGCTTAATGAAGTCAAACCATTGTTATGAAGGAAGAATCAAAGTCAACATGGAAGAGAAATGCATGAACTTCATTATCTCACAAGTCCATTTGGTGGAAGACTAATAGATCATGTTAAACTAAGTTTAAAATCCATATTTGGTTACTTAATGTACTTATTTGAAGTGTAACTAAGTTTTAGGTGATCTTTCATATTTCAAGATAAACTTTTAGTTTTCCAAGGTGCCTTTTAGAATATCAAGGCATCTTTTGGTATTTCAAGGTGACTTTTCATATTAGCATTTATGTTAGGAGTCTCTTGGCTTAATTCCTTGTCTATAAAAGGGATTAGCCTTGTCTATTGTAAAAGACAACTTGATATGAGATATGAAATGTAGTGTTTTGGGTTTTAAACCTTGAAAGCTTTTAAGCTTTGTTTCTTGTGTGTTCTTGTGATAGAATGCATGAATATTTGGAGCATTCAAGTGAGGAATGATCAGTTTTGCTTGTGGAGTGCTTTGAAGATCAAGGGTTGATGGGAGCCACAAGCTCTGTCCGATCCTCGATTTATTTGATCGTCTAAGTAATTTGTCGTCTAGCCTTTCTTAGGGGTTGAGATTGAAGGTTAAGTTAGTCACTTTTGTGAATATTTACAAGGATCCTAGAAGGACCTCTAGCTTTGTAAATCTAGCTTATTCGATGCTTATCATTTGGTATCAGAGCTTTGGCTTTAGATCGGGTTTTATCCACAGTGTTGTTGGTAAGCAATTGGTAAGGTTAGTGTTTGAGATAATTATTTACAAGGATTCTAGAAGGACCTCTAGCTTTGTAAATTTTGGATCTTCGCTCTCTTTATCAATTCCGCTTTCGCTTATCTTTCATTTTATTTTTATCTTATAAAAAAAAAAAAGTTGTTTGTAAGGTTTGGGTTGAGATGATTTTTTTTTACAAGGATCCTAGAAGGACCTCTAGCTTTGTAAATCTTTCATCTTTGCTCTCTGAAAAAAAAAAAAAAAAAAAAAACATTCTTCAATTTTTTGTTTTTAGCCAATGATGACTCTTGAACTTCTTCTCAATCCATTGCGATGCTTTAGATTCGAGGACGAATCTTCTTAAAGAAAGGGAGAATGATACGAATATGATTGGTTCTCGTCTGATCACCTCAAGAAGAATTAATTTATCATGTCCAATGGATGATGACTTTGACTGGTAGAAGAATTGAAGCTGAAATATGCATTTTTGAAGAATGGGAGGATGATATGAATTATTTTGGCAATCCAATTCATATCCATGATGAAGCTTAATGAAGTCAAACCATTGTTATGAAGGAAGAATCAAAGTCAACATGGAAGAGAAATGCATGAACTTCATTATCTCACAAGTCCATTTGGTGGAAGACTAATAGATCATGTTAAACTAAGTTTAAAATCCATATTTGGTTACTTAATGTACTTATTTAAAGTGTAACTAAGTTTTAGGTGATCTTTCATATTTCAAGATCAACTTTTAGTTTTCCAAGGTGCCTTTTAGAATATCAAGGCATCTTTTGGTATTTCAAGGTGACTTTTCATATTAGCATTTATGTTAGGAGTCTCTTGGCTTAATTCCTTGTCTATAAAAGGGATTAGCCTTGTCTATTGTAAAAGACAACTTGATATGAGATATGAAATGTAGTGTTTTGGGTTTTAAACCTTGAAAGCTTTTAAGCTTTGTTTCTTGTGTGTTCTTGTGATAGAATGCATGAATATTTGGAGCATTCAAGTGAGGAATGATCAGTCTTGCTTGTGGAGTGCTTTGAAGATCAAGGGTTGATGGGAGCCACAAGCTCTGTCCGATCCTCGATTTATTTGATCGTCTAAGTAATCTGTCGTCTAGCCTTTCTTAGGGGTTGAGATTGAAGGTTAAGTTAGTCACTTTTGTGAATATTTACAAGGATCCTAGAAGGATCTCTAGCTTTGTAAATCTAGCTTATCTAAAGCTTATCACATCTATTTCAGTATTAAGAAAGCTTTGTCCTCAATTTCATAACTTGTCTTCCTTAAATTGTGACTCGTGTCAGTTTGCCAAATTTCATCGTCTTAGTTCGAGCCCTAGAATCGATAAGCGAGCAAGTGCGCCTTTCGAATTAGTTCATTCCGATATTTGGGGTCCTTGTCCAGTTGTGTCTAAAACTGGATTTCGATACTTCGTTTCCTTTGTTGATGATTACTCTCGTATGACTTGGTTATATTTTATGAAGAATCGTTCTGAGTTACTTTCTCACTTATGTAATTTTCATGCTGAAATTCGAACTCAGTTTGATGTTCCCATTAAAATTTTGAGAAGTGACAATGCTGGTGAGTACTTTTCTGAAGCACTTAGGTCGTACCTATGTAAGCATGGAATTATTCATCAATCATCTTGTGCTGATACTCCATCCCAAAATGGAGTTGCTGAAAGAAAGAATAGGCATCTTCTTGAAACTGCAAGAGCATTATCCTTTCAAATGCATGTTCCAAAACACTTTTGGGTTGATGCCATTTCCACGGCCTGTTTTTTGATTAATTGAATGCCTTCATCTGTTCTTAAAGGTCAGATTCCTTATCATGTTTTACATCCGACAAAACCTTTGTTTCCTATTGAGCCAAAAATCTTTGGTTGTACTTGTTTTGTTCGGGATGTTCGTCCTACTCTGACAAAATTAGACCCAAAATCTTTGAAATGCATTTTCTTAGGCTATTCCCGTGTTCAGAAAGGGTACAGATGCTATAATCCTAGTTTGAACAGGTATCTTGTATCTCGTGATGTTACTTTTTTTGAAGACAAGTCTTTCACTCCATCTTTACCTAGTACGAGTCAGGGGGAGGATGATGATATTTTTATCTATACACGTGTGTCCATTACATCCTCCCCCGATCGGATGTCCCTACTCGTCCACCGATTACTCAAGTCTACTCTAGACGGCAACACCCTCTAAGTGAATGTCTTGTACTAGAAGCTTCTTCATCGTTAGATCCTCAACCAAGTGATGAGCTTCCTATTGCTCTTCGTAAAGGTAAGCGTTCTTGCACTTTCCCTATTTCTTCGTTTGTCTCTTATGACCACTTGTCATCTTCTACATGTTATTTTGTTGCATCTCTGGATTTTATCTCGATTCCTAAAACTGTTCATGAAGCCTTGTCACACTCTGGTTGGCGCAATGCGATGATAGATGAGATGAATGCCTTAGATGATAATGGTACTTGGGATTTAGTATCTCGTCCTGCAGGGAAGAAGGCTATCGGATGTAAATGGGTGTTTGCAATTAAGGTCAATCCGGATGGGTCAGTTGCTCGATTAAAAGCGCGCCTTGTTGCCAAAGGCTATGCTCAGACGTATGGGATTGATTATTTTGATACTTTTTCTCCTGTTGCTAAACTAACTTCTGTCAGGTTATTCATTTCCATGGCTGCTTCTCAATGTTGGCCTTTGCATCAGCTTGATATTAAAAACGCCTTTCTCCATGGAGATCTTGAGGAGGAAGTTTATATGGAGCAACCCACCAGGGTTTGTTGCTCAGGGGGAGAATGATAGAGTGTGTCGCCTTCGCAAATCTCTATATGGATTGAAACAAAGCCCACGAGCATGGTTTGGAAAATTTAGTCAAGCACTTGAGCAGTTTGGAATGAAGAAAAGCAAGTCAGATCATTCTATCTTCTATCAACGATCTAAGAGTGGTATTATTCTACTTGTCGTATATGTTGATGATATTATAATTACCGGAAATGATACATTTGGCATTTTATCTCTCAAAGCTTTTCTCCAAACTCAGTTTCATACTAAAGACTTGGGAACATTAAAGTATTTCTTGGGTATTGAAGTAATGAGAAGTAAGAAAGGTATTTTTATGTCACAAAGGAAATATGTGCTTGATTTGCTATCCGAGACGGGAAAATTGGGAGCCAAGCCATGTAGTACTCCAATGATGCCTAATTTGCAACTTACAAAAGATGGAGAACATTTATAGATTCAGAGAAATATAGAAGATTGGTTGGAAAGTTGAATTATCTTACAGTGACACGACCAGACATAGCTTATTCGGTAAGTATTGTGAGTCAGTTTATGTCTTCACCTACAGTGGATCATTGGGTTGCAGTACAACAAATTCTATGTTATTTAAAGGCTGCACCTGGACGTGGGATCTTATATAAAGACCATGGTCATATGAAGATTGAGTGCTTTACAGATGCCGATTGGGCAGGATCAAGAGAAGATAGAAGATCGACTTCTGGCTATTGTGTTTTTGTTGGCGGTAATTTGGTTTCATGGAAGAGCAAGAAACAAAATGTAGTCTCACGATCAAGTGCTGAATCAGAATACAGAGCGATGGCACAATCAGTATGTGAAATAATGTGGGTACATCAACTCTTGACCGAGTTAGGGTTCAATATTGCAGTTCCAACCAAGCTGTGGTGTGACAACCAAGCAGCCCTTCATATTGCATCCAACCCAGTGTTTCATGAGCGGACTAAACATATTGAAATTGATTGTCATTTTATTCGTGAGAAAATACAACAAGGTTTGGTGTCTACTGGTTATGTGAAGACTGGAGAGCAATTGGGAGATATTTTCACGAAAGCTTTAAATGGAGTTCGAATAGATTACCTTTGTAACAAGCTGGGCATGATTAACATATATGATCCAGCTTGAGGGGGAGTGTTATAGTATACTTGTGAATATAGGAGCTTATAATGTCCTTTATTGTAATTTACTATTATTAGGGTTAGGGCTTTCATGTATGTCTATATATTGTTAACTCTTCCAAATGGAAAGGTGAATGATTCTCTCATATTTGGTCTTACGTTATTAATAATTTTCACTTTGTTGTATTTTTCTCCTTAAGCCTTCATTCTAATGTGTGTATATATGTATTACAATAATAATGTTCTCATGGCAGTCACTGCGTGCGAGAATGGAGAAGCCCTCAGTGGGAAAAGATGTAGAGAACCAGGGTAACAGGATAGTAGTCAAGGACGTCCTTTCCTTTGCATTGTCAGAGAAAGTATGAACTAATTTTCTTGTCTTCCTTTTGAATAATATATCCAAAGTACCCCATTATGATGAGTAACTTTAAGTTTCTATTTTTTTTCTTCTTTTAAAAATTCAAACAATACAGGGCTCCTTCCTGAGAGATTTACTTGTCCAAGAAATAGCTAAGGTAAATTTTTGGCATATGCATGCTCTCTCCTTACACTCGAGATTGCAAGAAAATTTTGGCCAGACATAATATGTAATCATGATTTGAATTCGACAGATAGGTCTATGGTAAAAAAAGATGCCATTTTACCTCTCTCTAATGTTCTCATGTTTCTCTAATCTTCTAATGTTCTGATTAATTCATCGAGGAAATTCTAAAACTCTTAATATATTCATCCTTTCAACTCACAAAAGCTGCTGCCAATGACTAGTTATCATCGATATTTTATAGTTCATTTTCTGTAACCCTGACAAATGATAAATAATATTATCATTTACAGTACACATGTCTATGGGTTTCTGTAAAGAAACTACTTCTTGTATTGATTCCAAACGCGAAGTGAGACCGAATCGGTTCCCTACTCCCCCAATCTCTTAATGAGACTTCTTACAATATTTTCCAGATCCTTTTTAGAGAGAATCAGAATAGTATTTATAGGAAGAGTGTAACTAACCCAACTACCTTGACAACTACTCTTACAAGAATTAGTTACAAAGATCAACTATATCATGCTTCTAACTACTTATTAACTAACTCACACTTTGAGTTACCATCTTATTTCTTCTAACATAGTGTTTAGTTATGGGTGGCCTAACAATTCCCGCCGCCTCAAAATCAACCTTGTCCTCAAGGTTGAATAATGGAAATTGTCGCCGCATATCTCGAACATTTTCCCATGTGGCCTCATGCTCCGGAAGTCCTTGCCAACGTATGAGAGCTTCAGTTGCCCCTGTTTGTTCATTTCGTTGATAAGCGAAAACCTCGAGAGGCTCTGCTATCCATTCATGATCATCCGTAAGATTAGGAGGATCCGGACTTGCTTCCTCATCAACCCCTAGTGCCTTTTTCAACTGGGATACATGAAACACTGGATGGATTCTTGCTCCGGTTGGTAAGATCAGGCGATACGCCACTGCCCCGATCTTCTCTTGAATTTTGTAGGGTCCAAAGTATTTCGGAGACAGTTTTTCATTTCTTCTTTTAGCCACCGACGCTTGACGATAGGGCCTGAGTTTAACAAACACCCATTCACCCACTTCCAACTCCAGATTTCGTCTTCTAGCATCTGCATACTTCTTCATTCGGGACTGTGCTGCCAAGAGATTCTCTTTCAAACGATGTAGAGTTAAGTCCCTTTCCAGGAGCTGCTGATCAAGGGTAGCATTTGGGGTTCTCATGCCTTCATATGCTAATAGAGGTGGTGGTGGACGACCATATACCGCTTGAAAAGGTGTAATCCCAATTGATATATGAAACGTGGTATTGTACCAATACTCAGCCCAGCCTATCCACTTAACCCACTGTTTGGGCTTCTCTCCACAAAAACACCGAAGGTAGGTTTCCACACTTTTGTTAACAATTTCGGTCTGACCATCCGTTTGTGGATGATAAGAGGTACTTCGACATAGTTGTGTTCCAGCCATTCGAAACGTTTCCTTCCAGAAATTGCTAAGAAATACCTTGTCTCGATCTGAGACAATGGTCTTAGGAAACCCGTGTAAGCGAACTACTTCATTGATGAACACTTCTCCAACAGATACGGCAGAAAGAGGGTGTTTCAATGGCAAAAAATGTGCATACTTACTCAAGCGGTCCACCACTACAAAGATCACTGATAATCCTGAGGATTTGGGTAGTCCTTCAATGAAATCCATTGAAATGTCCTCCCAAATTTGTTTAGGAATGGGCAGGGGCTGCAACAACCCATTTGGGGAAGCAGCCACAGACTTGTTCTTTTGACAAGTTGGGCAGATTTCAACATGACGTTTTGTGGCCGCCTTCATTCCTTCCCAATAAAGTTCCCCTGACAGTCGTTTGTACGTTCGAAGGAACCCCGAGTGTCCTCCAAGGATTGAATCATGATAAGTATGTAGGATAGTTGGAATCAGGGAAGATGTTGAAGATAGTACTAACCTTCCTTTATACAATAGTGTTCCTCTATGTAAAGAGAACTTAGTATGACTATCCTTGCTGTGGATTAGTTGCTTCACAACTTCTTGTAACTTGGAATCCATTAGTACTTCTCTTCTTACTACTTCCATGTCTACCATGTTTGGTGCAGCCATCGAAGCTAACTGCGCTGTAGGCGATATTCGGGACAAGGCATCTGCTGCCTTATTTTCATTACCCGGCCTATATTGTACTTCAAAGTTGTAGCCGAGCAATTTAGACAGCCAACGTTGATACTGTGGTTGGATTACCCGTTGTTCCAACAAGAACTTGAGTGCCCTTTGATCTGTTTTGACGAGAAACTTTTGACCCAACAAGTACGGGCGCCATCTCTGTACAGCCATGACAATGGCCATCAATTCCCTCTCATAAATGGAGGTAGCTTGAGCTCTTGGCGACAAGGTGTGGCTGTAATAAGCAATGGGTCGCTTGTGCTGGACCAATACTGCACCCAACCCTGTCCCTGAGGCATCCGTCTCTACCACAAATTGTTGCGAAAAATCCGGCATTGCTAATACCGGAAGTGTCACCATGGCTCTTTTCAAGGCCTCGAAAGCTACTGAAGCTGCATCGTTCCACAAAAACGCCCCTTTTTTAAGCAAAGATGTCAATGGTACGGCAATGGTACCATAATCCTTCACAAACCTCCGGTAATACCCAGTCAGTCCAAGGAAGCCACGAAGTTCACGAATGTTTACTGGCTGTGGCCATTCGATCATAGCTTTAATCTTTTCAGAATCAGCCTCAACTCCCTTCGCCGAAATCCAGTGTCCTAAGTATTGGACACGCTCTTGAGCAAACTGACACTTCCCATCGTTTGCAAATAGTTCATGATCCTTCAAAATGGAAAACACAAGTTCCAAATGCCGAAGATGCTCAGGTAAATCCTTGCTGTATACAAGAATATCATCGAAGAAGACTAACAAAAACTTCCTCAGATACGGCTTGAAGACTGTGTTCATTAGTGATTGAAAAGTAGCCGGTGCGTTGGTCAAGCCAAATGGCATTACCAAGAACTCATAATGCCCTTCGTGAGTACGGAAAGCTGTTTTTTTAATATCCATCTCTTGGACTCTTATCTGATGATAGCCTGATCTCAGATCAATCTTTGAATACCATCTAGATCCGATCAGCTCATCAAATAATTCCTCTACCACTGGGATAGGAAACTTATCCGGCACCGTGACATTGTTTAGCGCTCGATAATCCACACAGAAACGCCAACCCCCCGTTTTCTTTCGTACCAAAAGCACTGGACTAGAGAACGGACTTACACTTGGACGGATTATGCCAACTTGTAACATTTCGCTCACCATCTTTTCAATCTCCGCTTTCTGAGCGAATCCATAGCGATAAGGTCTGACACTTACACTGGTAATCCCTTCTTGTAAATGTATTTGATGATCAATCAATCGCCGAGGGGGTAGTTGCGTAGGAGGTTCGAAAACCGATCGAAATTTTCTTAGCAATTTCTGAACTTCTATTGGAATGTTTTCAATCAGCTTCTCAGGCAAAGACACGGTCATCGAAGACTCCAAAGATTGAAACTCAACCAAATACCCCTGATCATCAGCTTCCCAGGCCTTCGCCATGCTTTTTAGTGAAACCTGAGACTTCGTGAGACTTGGGTCGCCCCTCAAGATTACTTGATCTTTACCCTTCCCAATTCGAATAGTTAGCAACTTCCAGTCAACTTCAGTTACTCCCAGGGTATGTAACCACTTCATTCCAAGAACGACTTGCACAACTCCTCCTAGTTCAAAAGGAAGAAAATCTTCGACAATAGTCATCTGATCAAGGCAAAGAACAACTGACTTGCACACCCCTTTGCCTTTCAAAGTCTTTCCTGAACCCATGATAACTCCATAGTGATTTGTATCCGACAGTGGTAACTTCAATTCCTCCACCAAAGCCTGGCTCACAAAATTGTGCGTCGCGCCACAATCGATCAAGACTACCACCTCCTTCTCGTCAATCGTCCCCTTCAACTTGATCGTTCCTGGAGAGGATAGCCCAACCACGGAGTTTAACGATAGTTCAATTGTTTCCCCAATCTCGATTGCTTGAAGAGTCGCGATTCCAGCCATGTCTTCGTCTTCTTCCTTTAATTCAAGTTCCTCAGAGTTCTCTTGAACCACCAACACCCTTAATTCCTTGGATTTACACCGATGACCTGGTGCGAACGGTTCCTCGCAGCGAAAACAGAGTCCCTTGTCTCTTCGAGAGCGAAAATCGGCGTCTGAAATTCGACGGGTTGGAGTTTCTTTACGGGCGTTCGCTTGGGTCGGGTTCACCAACGTGATAATTCGGGTCGGAGTCGACCCATACGCCTTATCATTCCCTTTCAGGCCCACTAACGGCTTTAGGCCCGAACCACTCGCAACACTGTTGATCGGTTTTTGGGCCTCCATCTTCGTCAACTGAACATCTTCCACCAACTGCGCCAGCTTCATTGTCTCCTTCAGTCCCACCGGTCTCAGGCAGCGTACCTCCGACCGGACTACCGGATCAAGCCCATTGAGGAACGTATCGACCAAAACCTCCGTTGGCAAATGAGGCAACGGTGCGGCCAGGCGATCGAACTCCTTTCGATACGCTTCCACCGTCGTGGTCTGCTTGATGGCAAGAAACTGACCACACAAACTTCCTTTTCGGGTAGGGCGAAACCTCTCCAACATTTGCTCCTTCAGTTCCGGCCAAGTCGAAAACTCGTCTCGATCTTCTTCTCCACGAAACCAGTGCAAGGCTGCGCCTGAAAAGCTGATCACTGCCACGGTGAGTTTTTCCAAATCGGTGAGTTTGTGAATTCTGAAATATCTTTCAGCTCTGAATAGCCACGAGTCGGGGTCTTCACCATCAAAAATGGGCATCTCAACCTTCTTGAATTTACTTCGATCAGTTACTCCTTCATCAACCTTTTCTACCATGGGGCGGACTTCTTCAGCCACTTTGCCTTCCATCCCAAGCTTTTGTTCAACGGCTGCCATTTTGCGACCCATTGCGGCTAACTCGATCACAATGTTCGACATTACTACCGTCGATTCCTCAGTCGCTCTCTTTTGTTCCCCAAGTTGCAACGAAATCTGCTGCACCGCCGATGTCAGTGCTGATACATTTTCCTCAAGAACGGGCATCTTCTCTAAATGAGCTCGAATTCCTCCTAACTCAAAATCGGCCTGATCTAACCTCTCTTCGATTCTTCGTTGTGCCATTGTTGCGGATATTCTTTGATCTTGGCTCTGATACCAAATGTAAAGAAACTACTTCTTGTATTGATTCCAAACGCGAAGTGAGACCGAATCGGTTCCCTACTCCCCCAATCTCTTAATGAGACTTCTTACAATATTTTCCAGATCCTTTTTAGAGAGAATCAGAATAGTATTTATAGGAAGAGTGTAACTAACCCAACTACCTTGACAACTACTCTTACAAGAATTAGTTACAAAGATCAACTATATCATGCTTCTAACTACTTATTAACTAACTCACACTTTGAGTTACCATCTTATTTCTTCTAACATAGTGTTTAGTTATGGGTGGCCTAACAGTTTCTTTGGTGTGGAGGGGTTGTAAGAAGAGAATGTAAAGATATTGTACAAATCAGAGAATGAGAGAATATTTGTGTGTCTATTTCAATGAGAATCAGTGGGTATAAATACCCATACAATGTATTTACATAAGGAAACCCTAATTAATCTAATGCTAGTAATTAGGCCTTAATCAAAGGGAAAGGATATGAGAATATATATACAGCTGTAACACTCCCCCTCAAGTTGGAGCATAGATATTTATCATGCCCAACTTGTTACAAAGATAGTCAACCCGAGACCCATTTAGAGCCTTGGTAAAAATATCACCTAGTTGTTCTCTCGTTCCCACATATCCTGTAGAGATCAATCCTTGTTGCAGCTTTTCACGAACAAAGTGACAATCGATCTCGATGTGTTTAGTTCGTTCATGGAATACAGGATTCGATGCAATGTGAAGGGCTGCTTGGTTGTCACACCACAACTTAGCAGGCATTGAAAGTTCCAAACCCACTTCAGTGAGGAGATTGTAGATCCATACTATTTCACACACAGATTTTGCCATTGCTCTATATTCTGACTCAGCACTCGATCGAGACACTACATTTTGTTTCTTGCTTTTCCAAGAGACCAAATTTCCCCCAATAAAGACACAATAACCGGTAGTAGATCTTCGATCTTCCTTAGACCCAGCCCAATCAGCATCCGAGAAACATTCAATCTTACTGTGGCCTTTATTGCTATACAGAATTCCTCGTCCAGGAGCACCTTTTAGGTAACACAAGATTTGCTCAACAGCTTTCCAATGCTCAACAGTAGGAGAGGACAAATATTGACTCAATATACTAACCGAGTATGCAATGTCTGGGCGAGTTACCGTAAGGTAATTTAGTTTCCCAACCAATCTCCGGTATCTTTCAGGTTCTGCAAATAATTCACCATCCTTAGTGTGCTGGGAATTAGGAACCATCGGAGTGCTACACGGCTTAGCCCCCAACTTTCCTGTTTCTGACAATAAATCCAGCACATATTTCCTTTGAGATAAGTAAATACCTTTACTGCTTCTTGTTACTTCAACACCCAAAAAGTATTTCAATCTTTCCAAGTCCTTTGTATGAAATTGACTATGGAGGAAAGCTTTGAGAGATGCGATACCAGCAACATCATTACCTGTAATGACAATGTCATCCACATACACAACTAACAGAGTAATACCAGCTGCAGACTTTCGATGAAAGACAGAATGATCAGATTTACTTTTCTTCATGCCAAATTGTTCAACTGCTAGACTGAATTTTCCAAACCATGCACGCGGGCTCTGTTTCAAGCCATATAACGATTTTCTCAGATAACAAACCTTATTATGCTCCCCTTGAGCAACAAAACCAGGTGGTTGCTCCATATACACTTCCTCCTGGAGATCCCCATGAAGAAAAGCATTCTTGATATCTAGCTGATGCAAGGGCCAACCATGGGTAGCAGCAAGAGAAATAAACAATCTTACGGAAGTGAGTTTAGCCACATGAGAGAATGTGTCAGAGTAGTCAATTCCATAGACCTGAGCATACCCTTTTGCCACCAGACGAGCTTTTAATCGAGCAATAGAACCGTCAGGGTTAACTTTGATAGCAAAGACCCATTTGCACCCAATAGCTTTCTTACCGGTTGGTAAATCGACTAAATTCCATGTACCATTTTCCTCTAAGGCTCGCATTTCCTCCATCATGGCATCACGCCATCCAGTGTGAGACAGAGCATCATGAACAGACTTAGGCACAGACACGGAATCAAGCGATGTAATAAAGGAACACACAGAAGGAGACACACTAGTATAAGATATAAAAGAAGTAACAGGATACGTACATGTTCGTTTCCCTTTGCGGAGAGCAATAGGGAGATCACTGGTTGAAGCTGGATCTGATGACGAAGTTTCTTGTACAGTGTCTGGACATGAGTCTGGTGCAATAACTGGACGACGGGTGTACACATGTGGAAATGGAGTTATTGGCTGACGGGTAATCATAGGAGTTGGAACTGACTGTTGTACAACGGTCCTAATGGTGTAGATTAACAAATCATCCTCCTCCTCAGGATACACGTGTGAGATGGACTGAGAAAAAGGTGTGTTTTCGAAGAAAGTA
This sequence comes from Herpetospermum pedunculosum, assembly GCA_028017165.1. NCBI lineage: Eukaryota > Viridiplantae > Streptophyta > Magnoliopsida > Cucurbitales > Cucurbitaceae > Herpetospermum > Herpetospermum pedunculosum. Next base: position 29,232,027 of record CM051527.1, on the reverse strand, counting down.
ACATCTGCTGAAACAAGATATCTGTTGAGAACCGTAGAGAAACATCTATAACCCTTTTGAACCCGAGAATACCCAAGGAAAATACATCGTAAGGCTTTATGGTCAAGTTTAGAACGTTGGGGTCGAACATCCCGAACAAAACATGTGCAACCAAAAATCCTAGGTTCAATAGGAAAGAGAGGTTTGTTCGGGAACAAACTGTGATACGGGATTTGACCTTTAAGAATAGATGAGCTCATACGGTTGATGAGAAAGCAAGCTGTTGACACAGCATCAGCCCAAAAGATTTTAGGAACCTGCATTTGAAACAGTAGAGCACGTGCAGTTTCCAACAAATGTCTATTTTTACGTTCTGCAACTCCATTTTGGGATGGAGTATCGACACACGATGTTTGGTGGAGGATGCCATGAGTTGTCATAAAATTTTGAAATGTTGAAGATACATATTCCTTAGCATTATCACTTCGGAGGGTCTTTAGAGAAACATTGAATTGTGTTCGAATTTCAGCACAAAAGGCAGAAAAATGAGAAAATAATTCAGAACGATTCTTCATTAAATATAGCCATGTCATTCGAGAATAATCGTCTACAAACGTAACAAAATACTTAAATCCTGTTGTAGAGGGAACTGGACAAGGACCCCAAACATCAGAATGGACTAACTCAAAGGGAGCACTTGCTCTTTTATTGACTCTTGGACTATAATGAATACGATGGTGTTTAGCAAACTGACATGACTCACAGTCTAAAGACGATAAATGCTGAAACTGAGGACACAATTTCTTAAAAACAGAAAGAGAAGGATGACCGAACCGACAATGAGTATCAAATGCAGACGATACTCCAGAGCACACAATAGGCTTTTGTGGGTCAAGAGTGTAGAGGCCGCCAGACTCATGTCCTTTACCAATAATCTGCTTCGTCGTAAGATCCTGAAATAAACAATGGGTTGGAAAAAATGAGATACAACAATTTAAAGACCGAGTAAGTTGACTCACAGATATCAAATTAAAGGACAAATCAGGGAGACTAAGAACAGATGATAAAGGTAAGGAAGGGATAGGGATAGCTTGGCCAGATCCAGTAACAGTGGATGTAGATCCATCTGCTAATGTAACATGAGATGAGGAGGTATGAGGCGTAAATGTGGAGAGTAATTTCGGATTACCTGTCATGTGGTCTGTAGCACCAGAATCTATGACCCATTTGGAGGAAGAGGAAAGTAGACATGTTGTCGATTTACCTGACTCATGATTTAAATATTCTTGGTTCTGATCAGGTGATTCATTCACAGATGCAATATGGGCAAACTGCTTCCTTCTGTTCAGTAACTTTCGGCATTCATGCTTCATATGACCAGGTTTCTGACAATAACGACAAATGATGTTCCGAGACTCATGTCCCTTGTTACTCGTATTCTGATCATAGTTACCAGATCCACGCCCCCTATCATTACCTCGATAGTTTTGTTTCCATGGTTCAGATGTGTGACTCACAAGAGCACTCGGAGGTACCGGTGTAGTATGTTCTGTGCGAAGAACTCTGCTGAACGCCTCTTCCAGAGAAGGAATCTCGGGACTAGACAAAATTTGAGATTTTGCACCTTCAAATTCAGAGGGGAGTCCAGCCAAAAAACTCATGACCGCCAGCTTTTCTCGTTGGCTTTGTTGGACGCTCACATCAGAACTGTATGGGAGCAACACATTAAGTTCTTCATAGGTCTTCTTGAGATCCATGAAATAGTCAGTGACAGATCTATCTCCCTTCTCCATACGATAAAACGCTTGGCTAGTATCGTAAATGCGTTTTATATTTCCTTTACCTGAGTACACAGTCTCCAAAAAAGTCATGATAGATTTTACAGAAGTACAATGACCAATCATACCTATCATACTGCTATCAATCGAATTACGGATCTGTAGAAACAACCGAGCATCATCTCGAACCCATTTGGTTTTAGTATCATCAGTCGGTGGGTCTTTAGTCAAATGGTCATCCATAGCGATACTCAACAGATAGATGCGAATGACGTTGGACCAATCCAAGTAGTTGGTGCGATCCAACTTATAGTCTGTGATTCTAGACATCGAATGAATCACATCAGTTGTAACAGCCGATTTCATCGCTACTAATTCACTGTTGTCAGTCATTGAGTTGAAAGAATCACAGATAACGAAACCCAACGAATAATGATTAAACAAACGGGCAAATAAATGACCCCAAAGAGCAGAAATTTAGGGCACAAAACCTGAAAATTGAACAAACCCAGACCAAAACGATTCTGGACAGCAACGAAAAACCTCGTTTTCTTCGCAACCACGTACTTTTTTGCACCCACAAATACCGTAGACGAACCGGAAATACTATTCCGAGAAGAACCCAACAAACGGCAGCGGAAATGGGTGGCTCACGCGCTCTCACGCGCCGGCGCGTGGGGAAGACTACTTCAATGGACGGCGGCGCGTGGGGTCCACGCGTGGTCTTCTCCGGCGAAAAAAAAAAAATAATAAAAATTTTGAGCTGCTTCTCCGGCGGGTGACGATTCTTTCTGTGGAGGAGGTGTCGAAAAAAGAACAACGAAAAAAAAAAAAAAAAAAAAACCCTAACCCGGAAATCAACTCTAAAAAAAAATGATTTAGGAATTTTTGGTGCTCTGATACCATGTACAAATCAGAGAATGAGAGAATATTTGTGTGTCTATTTCAATGAGAATCAGTGGGTATAAATACCCATACAATGTATTTACATAAGGAAACCCTAATTAATCTAATGCTAGTAATTAGGCCTTAATCAAAGGGAAAGGATATGAGAATATATATACAGCTGTAACAGATATATTGCAATGTAAAGATAAGTTTGGTACCTTATAAAAAAAAGAATGATATATTACAATGTAAAGATAACCAAACTACAAGATAATCAAGTAATTCGAGGTACTTGTACCCTCCCCTCTTGAGAACACTCTCTCAAGCCCTAATTCACTCATACCATTGCCGCCTTCCTCTAATCTCACTCCTATTTATAACCAAATACCCTAACTCTCTAACTAATTACCCTTATGCCCTTACTAATATCATACTAATATCATACTGCTCTTACTCATAAATCCCTATTAGTACTTACAGAGAACTTATCTTGGCAGTTCCACGATCCAAGTGAATATGGTGTACTATGATTTAATTATAAATTGGTATAATTTTCTCTGTGATCAATTCTGAGCCAAATGGTGAAGAGAAAGGATTTATTTATGTTCTCCTATGACTGATACCTGATGCATACCATCTTTCCTTTTTCTCTTTGTTTGTTTTTTCTTTTTTCTTTTTGTGTGTGGGTGGGTGGGGGATAATTGGCAGGGTTTGGATGCATTGGGTTTAGCAACATTGGATTCTATAAATTCTATGACTGCTGCAAGGATACCTTTTGGCTCTTCAACTTCTGTCTCTATGATGACCAATGAAGATGTGAACAACTTGAGAACATTGAGTCGCCTTCTACTCTTGCTGTCAGGATCTCAAGAAATTTTTTCCAACCAGGTTGGTACTTCTGTACTCTCAATACTAACATTACTAGAAAAATTGAGAATTAGCGGACAAAACTAAGCCCTTAAAAAAAATTAAAACTATTGTTTCTGCAAAAACATAAATTAAGTTTACAGGAATGTCGTTTGTTTGTTGAGTGAGGAGAGAGAGCTGAACGAGTGTCTTAATTTCTTGACCGAAGGCCTCAGCTGTAGTTGTTGCTTTCTTCAAGTCCAAGTAATTCAGGAAGCAGATTCTCATACTCCCAAAATTCAATTAAATTAGATGTGAAATCTAGAAATATTTCTTTTGTGTTTGTAGTTATATTTTTGTTTGAAGCTTTATATTTTTTTTCATTTTTTTAGGATTCCATGAACGAAAGAGAACAACGAATAAAATAATAATCAATATTCGTAATGCACACATTATTGTTGTTATATTAGTCTCAAAGGATTGTTCTTCACCAAATTAGAAGAATGGTTTTTTTATGGAAAGAAATTAGAAGAATGGTTTTTTTAGGGAAAGAAAAAATGTAGAACCTAGTTTCGAGGGATCTAATCGTGCGATACGTTTTTCTTTTTATTCATTATGGGAACGCTACTGAAAATCTAATTAGTTGGAATAAATTTAAATAAAGGGCATTATAACTTATAAGAAGATTCTTCATTCAAAGAGCATTTCATTTTTAGAAGGAAGTTACACAACATAGTTTATTTATTATTTATTTATTGTCTTTCTGATTATTTAGAATCAATTTAATAGATTTCTATATTAAACTATTTTTTTTATCCATAATCTTAAAGAAGTGCAAAAGGAGGTGAAAAAAGGACCTCTCGGGTGCTTATGTCAATTTTATTATTTATTTATTTTTTTTGGAAGGAAACAGAAACCAATTCATTGATTAAGAGAAAGTGTTACAAAGGAACTCTCAATCGAGCATAGGTACAAAAAACTCGTCCATTGATTGAGGAGAATTACAAAAGGGAGGAGAAAGTTTACTCCAAGATAAAGCAATTAAAATAGTAGAATCAATGAAGGAACAAATGTTTCTAAATACATCTCTAAAAATTCTAGTATTACGCTCATTCCATATATTCCATATGAAAGCCCTGATCATGCATAGCATAGCCAAAGGGTTTTCTTTTCGTTCTTGAAGGGGTGACCCATGAACAAAACCAAGTAAAATACATGAAATTTTTATTCTTATGTCAATTTTTCGATCCAAATCAGGAGTACATGAAATTTTCCTAACATGTAATCAAAGCAATTCATTTGTGGTTTAATACAGAACCAAGTAAAATACTCAGAGAAATCCAAGTATTTTATTCTCTGCCTTTTTTTATGACATATAGACTATCATATACTGATTACCAGAAAATCCAGCGACAAATAATAACTCCTACCATCGCTAAAAAACCATATGAATGTTCTCAGATTTTTATATCAGAGCTGGAAATTTTTTTGAATTATTATCGCACACTGTTGTCTCCTTTTTCTACCTAATCGCCTCTTTCCTGAACCTCGTGTTAACTTGTTGACCCTTTTTACAGGGAGCTAATAAGAATCAGATAACGGGTTTGGATGAAGCATCCACACGGGAAATTTTATCTGTACTTTCTGTTATTCCTGAGGTACGGATTTGATGTTTGCACTTCTATTACATTTTCAGTGTATAGTGTCGAAATGTCTTTATTGTTACTTTACTAGTCTTTTTTAATTATTGCGGGTGTAGAATCAAACCTCTAACCTATTGGTTATTTATTAGTTCATGTTTTATGCCATTTGAGCATAGCTCATGTTGGCATTATTTTACCGGTCTTTCTCATTTATTATTGGTCATGAAAATTTAATCATGTTCCAAAATATACCATCTTATAGACTTGCTATTTGATGGACTCCTAAAGTAGGAATATAGTTAACAGAGGGAAGGAACATCTATTCCTGTCATCATTAGTCATTTATATTATAGGTTAAATTACAAGTTTAGTCTCTGGCATTTTAGGATAGTGTCTATTTGGTTCCTGAACTTTTAAAAGTGTCTAATAGGTCCCTGAACTTTTAAAAAGTGTGTAATAGATTCTTAAACTTTTGATTTTTATCTCCATTAAGTTCCTAAACTTTAAAAAATGTTTAAAAGATCTTTAAACTTCCAACATTTTACCACGTGGAATTGGTACTACTGAAAGTGTCTGGGCTTGGCATGTTATTGGACAATTTGGTTATGATTTAATATTTCTTCATACAAACGTTAGTTTCTGTGGCAATCAAGGATGAAAATGTTGATGTCAATAATTTATTCTACAGATATATCCACAACTAATCCTTACACTACAACATTTGTGGAGTAAAGAAAAAATCATAAGATATTTTCATAAGACATAATATGCAGAAGGGAAAAAAAACATAGATATTCAGTTATAATATGTGCTACTTAAATGTGATTCCGTTCGTATGTGTTGAAACACTTGAAGAAAAAAGTTATTTTGCATATGATCTTGGCCTGGTGCTGTTGATTTATCAATTTCCTCTTAATTCAAGACGCTTATTCCTTCGGTTCATTTTCTTTCCTTTTCATTAACTGTGAATAATATGGTCTATCATTTAATGTTTACCGATCTCTCTTTGATGCCTTTCATGCAGCTCCCACCAGAATCACAACAACAAATACTTAACCTGCCCGTCGAGGTTGCAAGACGTTTAATCTCTCGTGTTACTGCAAGAACTATTAGAAGGATGTGGAGCTGAGTAGTTGTCTGAATTGGCCGGGGCAGAAAATAGAATCTCAGTATATAAAATATATATATATGTATATACTGAACTGCTTGCAGAATCAAATTCTATTCAGAGCGGATTAGTTTTTTCTCTTGCCATGTCCAGGAAGGTAATACTCAATTAGTTTTGAAGGAAACAATTGTAGTGGGGGAAAATCATTGATTTAAAAACATGAATATTTTGATGTGAAATTTTGAATTAGGATGCAAACTGGAGTCCTAAATGAGGCTGTTGCATTGTATGAAAATGGTATTGGGCAGATATACACCTTTCTTTCCTGATTTTCTCTGCTGCAAAGTTTTTGCTCATGACTTCATTTTAGATCCTAAATTCCCCATTTGTTAGCCGTTAAGTCTTATTTCCTTACATGTGCAGTGTATATTTGTGACATCTTTTATTCCTTTCCTTTGTATTTCCTTAGTTACTTACGACTCCAAGTCTATTTAGGGCTGTACAACTTTGTAAGCAATACAGAACAACATGGTATCAAAGAGTGGTATGTTCTTCTTGACGGTCGCTCCAAACGTGGCCCCGATCCTCCCTCAATTCCCCTCCATGCTTCTCAACGATCCGCAGAGTTCTCATGAACAAGACACTTTTTTTCTGATGATTAGGAGTACTGCAATCTTCTACTACTCTTTTCTTTTCTTCTGCTTTACCTTAAATGCTTTTAGACTTGTAGATATTTTGTGTTGATGATTAGGTAGGCTTGAGTTCTCTTCTGTTAATTGTTTTTCTTCTTCAGTATGTTAATATGCATATAAATAGACTATCTCTAAACCCTCGTTGCACAACTCCCTCTTTTAGTACATGAAGAAAAATATTGATAAGCATGCTTTCCTATGTTTGTTTCTTTTCAAAAGACCTTGATGGTGACACCTAGATCTAATCTCTACTTTTAAAAGTCTCAAACATCACAACATTTAAGTTTTCAAAGCAAGAGTTTTCATTAGTTCATTTTCTTTGCAATTTTTTTTACAAAGTCCAAACTTTCATATATTAAACCAATGGAAAATATTTAGGAGAGCTTAGCCTTCATGTTTTGCGAGATAAGTTACATACCGTGGTATTATTAGAATCTCTCGATATTAGTCAATTTTGTATGTTATGTAATGTTTTGTGTTGCTTGGATTTTATATTTATTCAAAATAATAATAACGAGAGATACTTCTCTTTCTTGAGTTAAGAGTAACTAGGGACATTCATGATACTCATTGTTTGCCATTGTATGAAAAGTTAGCTTAGAAGTGATTATGTGAAAAACGATCTTAGTAGTGATTTTTGCTTGTAGTTAGATACTTTCACTATCAAGTGTTAGTAAGCTAAAACGAAGACATCGAGTGACAACAAAAACCCTCTCTAGAAAGAAAAAATAAGGGAATTAGGAGCCTAGCAGCTAAGTAAGTTTGGGGGAAGTAAAAAAAGCATTTTTTGTAAAAGGGACATGGTTAGACTTGGCTTGTTAAACAAAGAAGATTAACCTAACATTAATAAATTAATAAATACGGGTTAGACGGAGTAAACATGTTGGGTAGTATCATTAGGAAAGTTTTGTTTTGGAAAGGAAAAGTTTACTCGTGTAAACAAAAATTTAGAGGTTGATTGGCATTAGAGTATGAGACATCTCTTGAATTTAAAGAACTTTGTTGGAAAGGATGTTACTCGCTTAATTGATCTTTCTTGCTAATTTATTGTTTGAGGACAAGCAATAAACTAAGTTTGGAGTGGGACGAACCTTGTTCATATTGTCTAACTATAATTAGCCCTAAATTCAAGCTTATTCCTTGACAAATTAAATGTATTTTAATTAATAATCGTGCTTAAATGATCTAAACATGAAAAAGTAAGAAATTCATATGATTTTATTCATGTTGTGCTCATTAGACGTATTTGACGATAAAAAAGTCATTTTATTAACAATTAAACATTTTTGGTTGTTGGGCAGAAAACTGTTGAAAAGCCTCAGATGCGGCCACAATGTTTGCAAGGCAAAAATGCTAGCGACCGCAAACGCACATCGCTTGTTTCAGCAAGGAATTCACGGGTCAAAATTGCTAGAGTTGATTTCACAACCTCCTTCTTGCTGATGTAGACTCAGATTCTATTAAATCATGTGTGAATGTGGAATAAGATAATGGAAGTTGGAAATTATGATGTGAATGGAAATTAAGTGTGAAAGTGAAATCACAAGAATACATCGGAGCATTAGCATATAATAAGTGTGAAAGTGAAATCACAAGTATACATCGGAGCGTTAGCATATAATACTGGTAGTATTTCAGGGTCGATCCACAGGAAAAACTAATTATTACTTGAACTTGATTCACATTCATGTATCACATGAAGTTCAAGTATACAACCTATAGCCATGAGTTCTTAGATTATTGGAATAAGTTCAATAAGAACATAATTCATTTTATTCAATAACAACTTAATTGAATAAAACTCAACAACAACTTTATTGTTAAATAGAATATACATTCAATTTATAAACCACGAGTTTTAGGACATAAAACCCAACAATCCCTCCTCCTCTTCCTCCATCATTCTCTTCTTCCTCTCATGGCCGTCGTCGGCGTGTCGACGATTTTTTTTTTCTTTTTTTCCTCTCCCTCTCCCTCTTACCTTCATCTCCCCTTCTCTCCCCTCGTTTTAAAAAAAATATATATTACATCTGAAACCCAAATCTGTAAAATATGTTTTCTTTTTTCTTTCTTTCTTTCTTTCTTCTCCCCGACTCTCCTCTTCTTCTCTTTTTTTTCCTTTATTTTGGAGATCCTTGACACTCATACAACTCGCAAGATACGGAATTTGGCAGCTAATCCGACGTCGTCGACCAAAACTAATTTTTTTTTAGATATGAAGTGTCAACGAGTCTCGTTGCGTCAAGGAGATATTCATACTTGATTTTTGACAGGGAGGGAGAAAGGAAAAGAGGAAAACATAAGAAAAAAAAATAAAAAAATACCGTCGGCGACCGACACCGACGACAACCATGGGAGGCAGAAGGAAGGAGGAGGGAGGAGGGAGGAGGGAAGAGAGAAGAGGGAGGAGGGAAGGGGGTGGAGGAGGAGGAAAAAGATAAGAGATTGAAAAGAAAAGAAAAGAAGAAAAAAAAATCGTCGACGACGACCATGGGAGGAAGAAGATGGATGATGGAAGAGGAGGAGAAAGAAAAATAAAAATAAAAATAATTTTTTTTTAAGGAATTTTAATAATTAAAATATATTTTTTAATTAAAAATAAGTGTCATGCAAACCGTTAGGATTTAACCAAAAATTTGATAGAGGGACCAAAAACGCATCAAATCCAAACCTCAAAGGTATAATTGTTGAATTTGGAACCTTGGGGACCCAAATGCTATCAAACCCAAACTTGAGGGACTATTAGTATAATTTTCCAAAAAAAAATTGTCTCATGTTGCATAAAAGTTCTACAATTCACAAAACATCAACTAGAAAAGAAAAAGAAAAAAAAAACGAGGTAGCAAAAGGAAAAAAAAAAATTGTCCAAACTCGAGTTTCAGAATATTGCACCACAGGCTCCTCATTCTCAAGCTCCCCAACAGGATTTTGATTCTCAAGATTCTGAATTCAAGACAGTACCCCTCAAAGCAATAATTATCTCACCATTAAAAATGGGTTAAAGATCAAAGACATATTGGTCTAAAAATGTTCTTGAAAATGTTAAATTATAGAAAATACCTCTCAACTTTGAACCTGCTTTCAATAATACCCCTACTTTTTTAATATAGGTTAAATTATAGAAAATACCTCATAACTTTGTACCTTAAACGTTAAAAAGTTACATTAGTATCATTAACATTTCAAAATATTTTAAAAGTACTCTTATCGTGCCAACATGAGCGTAGCTCAACCAACATAATGTACAATCTAGTAACTAAGAGCTCACATGTTCGATTCTCCCGAATTTCAAAGTTGTAAAAAAAAAAAAAAGTACGACTAAGATGGAAGAAAAACATTCAACGGCATCACTTCTCTCTTCCATTCCCTATTTCTTCTGCCCCATTTCCCCTCTTTTATCCCTTTCTTCTTCAATACCCTCTTAATTCCCTTCTTCCATTCCCCCATCTCTAAAACCAACCCTTCTTCCCCATTAAGATTACAACAATTCAAGATGTTTAGGGTGAAAATGGATATATTTATTTTTTATTTTAATGTATCCAAAAAAACCCAATGAAAAACAACTTTAAATTTTACATTCTAATATAAGAAGGAAAGTTTCATTGCCTAATATGGAAGAGGGTATTGAAGAGAAAAAATAGAAGAAATAAGGAAATGTTAGGCCATGGATAGAAGCAGAAAGTGATGAGATTAGGATAAAACAGTAAACAGTATAGATACTTTTGAACTTTTTTTAAAATGTCACAGTCACTTTTAAGTTCAAAGTAGTATGAAAACGAGGTTACTGAACTATTTTCTATAATTTAGCCTTCAATATAATATTTCATCTTCAAAAATTTGTTGATGTAATAACTCCTGCAAATAGCATCTCTACCAGTCCTATAGATTCCGTACTTAGTTAAATTAATATCATTCAAATTTTGAATTTCACATTAAAAAACACAATTATACAAACAATATAGACATTTTATCCTAAAGTAATGAAAATGATAACTTCAGAACCCCAAGGATCGTTGTTAATAGTAGATAACTTGCATTATAAACTTTTACCCTTTTTACATACAAAAAAACTAATATTTTTTTTTTCTCTTATATTTTACAAAGTTCAAATATTGTCATTTCCAGGTTCATAAGGAGATGCATCTTTGCCATAGTCTTACAGCTCCTATAAATACCCATAAGATGGCACATAATGCTCCAAGAACAGAGAAGAGAAAGAACCCACCCTTTCTGCTCCTGCTTGCTGTTCTCCTACTCATTAGAGAAGAAGAATCGATTGCAGAAATCGTCGTGCTTTTCATACTTACTCTCCTCCTACTGAAGCTCGACATTTGATCAAATGTCCGGTTAACCAGGCCGTTCTCTGCAGCTGATGCGGGGGTAGTAGGTATAGATTCAACAAAGGCCCAGAGAGCAGACGAGATGCGACTAGCCGAACTCCCATCATCCTCCCCGACTTGATTTTGATTTGTTTCAGCAACAAAATTTGAAGAGTCACACAACGCACCTATATATATTGCCATAAACTACTATATTAGCAACTAATTCATGTTATTAGATTTATAGAACAGCTTCCCATCACTGGAAAATGTATGTTTTCCATGAGGAGAGGATTTCCGCTATATACCTGAAGTTCGCTGCAATTCTGATAAAGAAAAGCCATTTGAGGCCGGATCAGGCATCAGCATTTGATTGTCGATCCGGCTTGCATTTGCACAATCTGGATTGGATTGGAACTGACCATCCAAGGGGTTTGCCACATTATTCACATTTTCATCCTGGTATAAATTTGGAACAGTTCCATACTCAAAAGGCCCCAAATCATTAAGAAACATGGCCATATCACGGAACTGATCGAGGTCGTATAGATCATTTAACTCTTCAAACTGCAAGTTCCCAGATCCAGATGGTTTTTCAGTGTTTGATAAATTAAATTCAGGACCACCAAGATCATCTATCTCCAGAAAATCATCCTCAAACAGAACACTAGCTAGTTCAGAAAAGTTGGGGGCAGATTTGGCCTCAGGTGTCTGCAGTTGAGAGATATCTGACTTGGTGAGGTTGAAGCTTTCAGGCGTATTACTCGGCTGCTGCTCGGAATTAGTCACTTCATCTGAGCTAGCAAAGATATGATCTTGCGAACATAGATCAACAACAGTACTCACAGATTCTTCTTGACCACCAACCTACCAAAAAGTAAAAAAGAAAGTAGAAGTTAATATCTCATTATATTCCCCTGGGGCCTAGCATTGAAAAATAATCTTCTTAAGTTTATTATTAGACATTGATTAACAAATCCATTGTAATTTCAACAATATAGGCAGAAAGGTAGCATTTAAAGCAACTAACCTGGGGTAAGGAGTTGGCACAAGGATCAGCTTCTGGAAACTCAAATAGAGCCTCATCAGAAATTTGGTTCATTAACATATCAAAATCATCCAACGAAAAAAGGGTCGCTTGGCCAGTCTCTCTCTCAATGGCATTAGTATCCGTCTTAGGTTTCTCAGCGGGTATCTCTTGATCATCAGAGTTATTAAAATCACAGAAATCATCACCAACCCAGTCTTCTTCTTTAAATGGTGCTCCGTACTGCTCACCATTTTTCGGACCAGGTCCACTCTTTTTGAAGACCTTATAAACAGCATAATAGCTCTGAAAGAAAGAATAGCACAGCTCAGCAAACAATAGGTATACAAGGAAACACTAGCAGCATTGAATTCGAGAGCGTATTTACCTGCACATTTGTGCATCTGCTCAGCTCCTCCTCTTCCATTGTGTACTCGTGCATTACCCAGTCGGTACGCTCACCACTAGGGGCACGACCTCTATAGAAAACCAATGTTTTCTTGACTCCTACATTGCGAGAATTACATGTTACAGTACGATCCTTACCAGTAGCTTTCCAATACCCATGTCTGGTTGCCCTATTTGATCTAGGCCCATTTGGGTACTTCCTATCCCTTGGGCTGAAAAAAAACCATTGTCTATCACCAGTTTTTAGCTTAGAAAGCCCTGCATTGCATTCAATCATTAGAACCGATACGGAAAAATAGGCATTTATCTACATTTGCAAACGCTAAAATAAACAATAAAATATGACAGCACATAGTTTCCACCAGAACATTATAACAACTTCTACCAAATTAAAAATAAGCTCAAACCGTAAGCCAAACAATTATCACTTGTAACTAATTGTAATCAGTTGCAGAAATGAGAAACCAGATATGAACAGATTACCATCCCAACAAAGGCTTTCCAACAAAAATTGAGAATTTTGAACAACTCAAGCAAGAGGTCCCCTGTAATCAAGAAGTCAACATAACAAGATTGAAACAAATAAGAACCATATACTCTCAACCCCCCAAGGTAAAAAGGAAAAATCAGAACTAGTGGCCAAGTTTGGGAGTGATTTTAGTGGAAAATGACTAGTTTATAAGGGATTTATTAAATGTGATTTTCATATAATCATTTTAATTTGAATGGTTGGCTCTAAATCACTTTTGTCGTGTTTGAAATCACTCTCAAACATGGTTAAGCATTCCAAGTCAATTTTGATTATACAAAAAATGTAATCAAAAGTGTAAAAGCAAACAATAAATTGATTTTGATTATTAAAAACATGTTTCAGATTGATTTTAAACATGATAATCAAAATGACTCTCAAACATGCCCTAAATCACCATTTGAAAAAACCATACACCAACCAATCGAATAAACTTGAGAAAGAAGCACTAGCATCGCAAGAGACAGATTACCCAAATGAAAAAATTCAAAATTAAAATCGATCACTCAGCCAAATAGAAATTAGGGTCGGAAACACAAAACAGCAAATTCTCCAAACAGAAACACCAGAAAAAACAGACGAAGCAGCTGATATTGACAAAACAAGAAACGGAATTAAAAAAAAAAAAAGTAGATACCAGGCAATTCCTCGGGGTCCCACTTGTAGACGTCGATATCGGCGACGATGTTGAGTTTGATTTTTCGGCCACAGATCTTCCTCTTCAAATAGTAAAGAATAATCTCCTCATCAGTTGGGTGGAAGCGGAATCCCGGTGGCCAGGCCTTGTCGTCGTCGTCGGTAGAGCTCCGGCGTAAAACCTTCATTGATGATCGGGAAAGGAGATGGAAGGAATCTGAGGTTGGAGCGATGGAGAAGGGGGAAGGAAAGGAAGAGTGTAGGGGAAGAAAGCAGGGTTTAGGGATGTGTGATGTGAATGAAACAAAGCGGACGCCAAATTTCCTTCGCATTCCAGATTAAATTAAGTAGTTAACAAATTCATTTCATTTTTTTCATTTCTCCTCAATTCTTTTTTTTTTTTTTCATTTCTTACCGTATAATTTTTTTGTAATAAAAAAAATTGGAATTCTAATCTTACTCAAATTCCAACCTAACATATATATATATATAAGACAACTTATGCTCAATTATTTGGTTGAAAAATAGCTAACTTTTATATTTAGAATAATATTTACAATAGGTTTTGACGAAATTACCCATTGAACTCAAATTCCCTAAAAAGAAGATTTATTTTGAAAGGAAATGAAAAGGAAAATAAGGATTTATTCACAAATAATCGAAAAATAAAGATTTATTTTAAGAGAGAATCAGTTAAAAAATAATAAAAAATTGAGATATGGTCAAACCAAGGATAACAACACCAATTAAATCGAAACATGTAAACAAAATTCAATAAAATCTAATCTGGAATATGAATTCAAATTAATTTTTAAACTAAAATTTTCATAGACGGTTGTGACAAAAAATTTAATAACGGTGCTCTCGATAATTTCTAATGGGTATATATTCGAAGTTACATGTACATATAAGTAGGGGTGTTCAAAAAACCCGCAACCCACGAAACTCAACCCAACTTTTCGGGTTGGGTTGGATTTTTTTTTTAATATGGGTTGGGTTGGGTTGCTATTTTGAAAAACCGAATTTTCGGGTTGGTTCGCGGGTTGAACCAAATTTGGCTCGGTTCAATCCGAACCAACCCGAATTCAATATATTAAAAAAAAAAAATTATATATATAATGAATTCAATATTTTTTTAAAAAAAAATTCATTCGGTGATTTTGAAAGGAAAATCAAGGATTAATGATGATTTGAAAGGAAAATCAAGAATTAAGGAATTTGATTAATGATAATTTTGAAAGAAAAATAAGGATTAAGGAATTTCATTAACGGTGATTTTAAAGTTAATTAAAAAAATAAATATCTATTAATTAAAAAAAAAAAAAAAAAAAGTCAACCCGTCAACCCAACCCAACCCAACCCGAAAATTGAAGGGTTGGGTTGGGTTGAGAATTCACCAACCCGAAATTTTCGGGTTGGGTTGGAAAACCCTCCAACCCAACCCAACCCAACCCATGTACACCCCTACATATAAGTATATCATATGAAGTATATGTGTATTATGCAAACCATTAATTGGTGGATATACATGTAAGTATAACATAGCCCGTAAGAAAATTATATAAGCAATTAAATTTTCAGCATATTGATGTTTATAAAAACTAAAATGTTCATAGACGGGTGTAAGAAAATTATAAAAATGACACCCTCGATAACTTCTAGTGTGTATATATTCATAGTTACATCTATAACAACGTACATGTATGTATATCATATGAAGTATATGCGTATATATACACCATAAACCATTACCTTGTGAGCATTGAACAAATGATAATAAAAAAATTAAAATGTTCATAGACGGTTGTAAGAAAATTATAAAAATGAGGGTCCTCGATAACTTCTAGTGTGAGTATATATTCGTATTTACATCTATAACAATGTACATGCAAGTATATCATATGAAATATATGTGTGTATATACACCATAAACCATTAATCCGTGAGCATTGAACAAATGATACTAAAAAACATTAAAATTGGTATGCATGTCGAGTTTACCCGGGAAAACGTTCAATCAATTGTATCATTACCTGCAACATTGAATTAGGAGATTTGCAAACCTTCCCTCCTCCAAATCGATTTGAAACATGTATGTATATCATATGAAGTATATGCGTATATATACACCATAAACCATTACCTTGTGAGCATTGAACAAATGATAATAAAAAAAATTAAAATGTTCATAGACGGTTGTAAGAAAATTATAAAAATGAGGGTCCTCGATAATTTCTAGTGTGGGTATATATTCGTATTTACATCTATAACAATGTACATGCAAGTATATCATATGAAATATATGTGTGTATATACACCATAAACCATTAATCCGTGAGCATTGAACAAATGATACTAAAAAACATTAAAATTGGTATGCATGTTGAGTTTACCCGGGAAAACGTTCAATCAATTGTATCATTACCTGCAACATTAAATTAGGAGATTTGCAAATCTTCTCTCCTCCAAATCGATTTGAAACAACCATCGATTCTCAACTTTGAAACTCTCTACGTTGAAAAAAAATTATCTACATCAACCTTCTACATCGTTGAACGCTTGAATTGGGCTACAAATTTCGACTCCCAAAACCTTCTATGACGTATTTTCAGAGTAAGTAAGGATCTTAATCTCTCCACTCTTGTCTCTATACATTGTCCTCGTTTCAACTTTGGAAAAAAAAAATGAACCCCTCTTTTCAAAATGCATGAAGGTAGAAGAGTAATCTAGGAGGGTTGTTAGTGAGATAATTTTTTTTTTTTTTTTTTTTTAACCATTTTCAAATCTAAATTGTTGGGATTTTTTCTTTTCCTCAAAATCCATGGATCAGGTTGTTAGAAACTTTTTCTTAAAAAACGGATGAATGAATCTGATTGTTAGAAACTAAAATAAATAAATAAATAGTTATGTCGGTTGTCCGTAAATAAGCGTATATACCAGGGGTATAATTGGGATGAAAATTGTCAACTTCATTCCTTACCATTGTGGTAGTCATGAGATGAAAATATGAAACTTTCTTAACTATTTTTCAATTCAGTTTTTTATTTCTAGTTATTTTTAAAAATTTCACTATATAATAACCAATTGGATGATTTTAGTAAAATTAATTAGGTGATTTTAGTAAAATTAGTTGTAAAATTAGTATTTAGTAAATTTTACTTTTAAATTTTAAAAAAATAAGTTACAACAATTAATAAATTCAAACAAAATGATTGTGGTTTAATCATAATGATCAAAGTAAACACATATAATTTTAATTATTTAAAAAAATTATAGATTAAATTAAAAATTATATTTTGTGGTTACTTTAAATTAAGAAAAATTGTAACAGATGTCAATTTAGAGTAAAATAATTAAAAATATAGCACTTTTTTTAAAATTTTTGCGGATATGGCAATTTCTATCACTGATACTATGATCTATCCCTGATAGAAGTTTATCGGTGATAAAAGTCTATCGCTGATAATAGTCTTTTTTTCATAGAATTTTGTCAGTGATAATAGTCTATCAGTAATAGTCATAAAGTCTATCAGTGATACCCACTGATTTTTTGCCATATTTGCAAAATATTTTAAACTTGGTTAAATTTGTAATTATTTTAGGCGTGATTGTTGTTTGTGCAACCAACCCTTAAATTAAACCATAAACACTTAAAAAAGATAATTGTAATGAAGATTTCTTTTATGTTTTTGATTCATAGGATCTCATATTATCCTTCTCTACCTTTCAAAATTTATTTATGTTCACACGAGATTTCTACGAAAGAAATATGATACGTGTAATATGAATTTGATTTCTATTGATTTGTATGTATGCGTGTGGATTACAATATCTAATGTTTATCTTTTGATTCTTTCTCTCTCAAATGTAAATGTGTCTTGAGGGCTTTGCAGCTTGTTCTCGATGTTGGAGGACTTGTTTCAAGGGCTTTGCAGCTTTGCAACTTGTTCTCGATGTTGGATTTGTTTTTAGGGTTTTATGTGTCTCGAGGGCTTTACAACTTGTTCTCGATGTTGGACTTGTTTCGAGAGCTTTGCAGCTTGTTCTCGATGTTGGATTCTACTCGAGGGTTGAATCTTCAACTTCTCGAAGATGTGAAGTTTTCAAGTGTGGAGTGTTCAGCCAAGGATTCAGAGAGTATTCGTTGCTTGTGAATTCTCTCTAAGCTCTTAGGAGTAGAAATTTCCTGACCGTTGCAAATGAGGATGAACTCTCTATTTCTAGAGTTCCATGGGAACATAATGCGTTTGGGCCCAATGAGCTTTTGGGTCTAGCCATATGAATTTGGGCTTTGGGCCAAATTGTCATAAGTCCAAATTGTCATTTAAATTAATTTTTTTGGGCTCATTTGATCTTGAGCCCAATTGTAATATGACCCAACTTGATCGGTTAAGCTTATCGGATCAAACGGTCATGATGAAAATTCGTGGCGTTTTTTCCCGGGAATCGCCAATTTTGTCTTCAAATTTAATTTGGGACATATGTCAATTTGAGATTCGTCACAAATATAAGTTTGTAGTCACTTTGTGAACAATGACGTTGCAACTGTTGATTGGCCGAAATTTCTCGGTTAACAAATGCCCCTTTTTCGAGGTTTATGCACAAGTATGTATGGGTGAGTCTCAGAAAAGTTGAATTTCGAAATCAAAATGTAGGACAATTATTCATAATTTTGACTGCCTTGACATGCCAATTTTATCGAAATGTGAGATTTGATTCATAAATCCATTGCTTGACACACTTTTCTATGACAATGGATCAAAATATGAATTTGAGTAATAATTTTGATTTTTTTTTTATTCGGCAACAAACTTTGACTTGAATTTTGGTTGATTTGATGCCCTACCTTAATTCCATTTTGAACGTAGAGTAAGTTTGGTGTCTACCCTTTTTGGTGTGAACTTTGAGTAGAGTTTGACTTTGAATTTTATCCCAATTTTGATGTGGGATAAAATTTGAATTCCACCCAAACTTTCAATTTCGATTTAAGACTTGAATTTAGATAAATTAGGAGTCTAAATCTTGCTCGGGAATAAAATTTGGAATATGCCCAAATTATAATTCTTAGTAAATTTTGGATTTCATTCAAAATTTGGTTTGAACTCGAAAGTGATGGACAAATTAATTTGGGATAATTTTGGAATTTCTACGAATTTGGACTTCAGGCTTGAATTTGAGATGGAACTGAACTCAACTCATGATCAAGGGATGTAATTTAGAATACGCCCAAATCTCAATTGAATGTATGGATTAGAATTCCACAACAAAATTGAATGAAACATTTAGGATTAATGAAATAATATCAACAAAGCTTGCTTTGCTTGACAAAGTGGAACTTATGTAAACTTGTTTATGCTGAATGTTGTGTTTAAATCCTTTTGCATCCATATTTTGAACGAATTTTCTTCAACCTTTTAAGTAGAGAGTACTAGGAAATGACAATTCCCATTGATTTAAGGGTTTCATCTCTTGGTTTAAAATGAAAATGTTTCATTTTTTCTCTTTTTTTTTTTTTTATATCACAGCAGTAGATCTCAGACGCCCCAGCCGCCGTCGGTGAGGGTCTTCAGTCGCTGACGTGAGTCTCGATTTGAAGGAGGTTGATCGCGCCGACGTGGGTTTCGGTGGCATGGGGCGGAGGTCACGCTGCCGTGGGTCTCGATTTAGGAGCTTGGTTTCGTCGGTCATCGTCGTCGCTGGTCTCGGTGTAGGAGGTTGGAGCGCAGGCGTGGGTCTCAGTTAGGGAGGCTGAACGACGCGACTGTGAGTATTGCGTCGCCGACGGTCTCGTATTGCCGAAGGTGAGTTTCCTCTCTTTTCTTTTCTATTTTTTTGTTTTTGTTTTTGTTTTTGTTTTTTTTTTTATGAACTTGACAGTAGGAAGGGAGAATATCTAGTACATCGAGTTTTTCCATATCACTGCCTTCAAATGAATGACATATGGCGAAATAGAAAAACTCCATACCACCCATGTACTATAAATTCTCCCCGGTACGAAGGATTCACCAGTAGTTTTTTTTTTTTTTTAATATTGGTTCATAATCCTGATGGGTGAGCTTAGAAATTCGAAATATTGGTTCACCTTTTGAACACTGATGAGGTCCACAGTGCACATGGATTTTTTTTTTTAACAGCTTACAAGCCTAAATTGCATTCCAAATGAAGAAATCCATTGAAGGGGCATGCATAAGTGGGGTTCACAGTGTACAAGCCTAAATTGTTTAAGTGGGCAAGTTTAGAAATCCATGAAAGGGCATGGGCAACACGCTCATCTCTTATGTTTGCATAAACATTTGGAGTAACTAAACTTGGGGGCAATCTCTTATATATTTTTTTCAAAATGCTTCCAGACAGCCACCGCTCAACCGCCGTCGTTGATCTTGGTCAAGAAAGAATCGGTAAGAACCCGTTTGACTTCTCGGGTCTTCAATTGACTCTGTTATATGCATTTTTACAATCACAAATTGGACTTTCGCTTAAGTTTTGGACTGTCGCTATAATTTTTTGGACTGTCACAATAATTTTTTGGACTGTCGCTATAATTTTTGAACTGTCGCTATAATTTGTGGACTGCTGTAATTTGGAATTTGTTATATAAGTTATTGAATGTATGCTTGATGTCTCCAATATAGAGTCTGAATGTATGCTTGAGTTTTAGTACTTGATACTCGATTTTTGTCTCGTTGTACAACTTAAACTCAATTTATAACTTGCATGTCCGAATTGTTCAAACCTTACCCAAAGTTTTAATTGAACTCGGAATAAGGAAGAAAAATGGATTTCCAAACACTTCCCCCTCTTTCTTTTTGCATGCCAAAGAAGTTTTTGATGTGACACTAGTAGTGAGATGTCCACTTGTCGGATGCGACTTGTAGGGCTTTCTCGCAGGGGCGGATCCAGACATTGATGTTTGGGGGGCCAAAAAATTAGAGTATATAAATATTAAAAAAAGATCGCCAAAAATCCAGAGGTTCGAATTCACACTCTCAAGTTATGTTGACATTAAAAAAAAGTTATCACTGATAAACATATGTGAGTGTATCAAAGACTTACGGACTAAGTTTAAATAAATTTAATACCATCATATAATTTTGCTCATCTCTATATTATTATAAAAAAAAAAAAAAAAAAAAAAATCCTACTTAAATTTTTTTTTAATGCATCCCTATACTTTCAATTTTGTTTCTAATGAATTCCTAGATTTTAAAAAATGTCAAATAAATACAAGGATATATTAGACTTAAACTTGAAAATTTGAGAACCAATTAAATACAAAATTGAAAGTTAAAAAATATATTGAACTATTTTTGAAGTTCGTGGTCTATTAAACACAAAATTAAAAGTTCAAAGATTTATTAGACATTTAAAAAAAAAAACACAATATAACATGAATTTGTTTACAAAATTTATAAAAGGGAGGTTAATATAGTCTAAATTAGTATACAATTATTTTTAAGAATGAAATTTACAAAATATTAAAAGAGAACAACCTTTTTTTAAAAAAAATATACATATATGGAAGGAAATGTAAAGCAAATAAATTATTGTTATGGTTGAGTTTCGAACTCAGACACAACAAAATAAAAACATGCTTAATGACCACTACAGCGAAATAATATTTTGTTAATTTAGGGGGGCCAAAATGTATTTAATAACAACAGTATATATTTAAAGCATTATTTTTGCCTACGAGTATAAGAAAATCAAAAATTTTGGGGGGGCCTTCAGAGGTCCGCCCCTGCTTTCTCGTGTTGTGTGTTGCCCCTGCTAGGACCGTTACTACGTGCAGGACATCATACTCAATAATAATTTAAATTAACTTTAAGTTAGAAGTGAAGAAATAAAAATATAATTTTTTCCGAACATCTCAACATCAAAACAAATACATTTACTTTTGAGATCCCAATAAATCAATAAATAATTAAATCAAGTTCATTGAAAACAAACTTTAAGTCAAAACTGTCAGTCCTAATTCTTAGGAGAACAATGTAACGAGACTCAAATGAATAAATAACTAAATGCGGAAACTCTAACTTCTCAGATCCCATGGCTTCATCAATCGATCACCTCGTCAAACGCCTTATATGTTCCTAACATTTCTTGAAAAAAAGGTTTTAAGAAAGAATGAGTATTTTATAAAATACTCAGGAAACAACTCCACTACCGTGGTCAGGTTATACAATCACATGCAATCATGAACTGACTGAAGACTTTAACTAGTGGGACTTAAACCTGTCTCTTTAGCATATTACTTCATTCTTGTTCTTCTGGATGTGCATCAATTTCATACACATCAGTCTTAGATACATCAATTTCATGTACTAGGAACCCTCTAGGCATGCATCACTTCCATGCACGCCAACCTCTAGGTATGCATCACTTTCATACATTGGTGATCATCGCTTTCATACTCACCGACTCTAAGCACATCACTTTCATGTTATTCGAACCCCTAAACCTGCATCACTTTCATGCAGATAAATTTTACAGGAAATGAAGGGTAGTTATTTTACAATCTCGTGATTCATATGTCACACACAAATGCATGGGTCCCACCTAAAACCTTTCAGATACTACAAATGATGCAACATGAAGTAATTTTCTCTCATGCATTAACGATCGTATCTCAACATGCATCTCATTCATAAACACTTCACATCAGCAACATTAAAGCTTTACAAACACATTTCAATGCATAGACATAACTCAAAACTCATAAAGAGGTAACCTTCTCTTTTCATCATTCATAAATTCCTCAACGACGTTACCTGAATAACTTCCTCAAAGCCAGCAGAAATAATTTTACATTTCACATTCATAAACCACTATAAATAATTTCAGAGATACATACGGAAACACATTCCACATTTCAAACAAACATCAGAAAAGTTCCCAACCTAGCCCGAAGGCTAGCCAACAGTATGTTACTTACCTCAATTCTAATTCTAGCAAGATTAGTCCTCCAGCCAGGCTTGTAAAGTTTAAACCCAACCTAATTGTTATCTACTTCAAAGTTTGACTCTCAATCTCAAAGAATCGGTCGACCCTAAGCACGATGAGGTTCGACACTTATAACTCCAAAAAGAAACAACATTTTAAATAGACCAAGAATAATGATTTTGGAACTTTCTTACCCAATGAAGCGATACTAACAAACTTGCTAGCTCTTGCTGAACAACGTGCTTAGAACACTCAATTTATCGATTAAACGACAACGCCAACTCTATGCAAAAGTTTTAAGCGTTAAAGTTTATCTAGCATAAGTAAATCGACAAAGAAATTTCGAAGGGAGAATCGAAATCCGTTGAACTTACACCGAACGGTCAACGATTGGAGGAGCGATGTCGCAGCGAGGGAGGAGCGGAGCAGCGACGGTCGACGGCAGCGTAGTGAGGTTGGGCGACAGGCGACGACGGAGATCGGCTGGGTCGTCGAAGCTGAGGAAGGGAGAGGACGACTGGCTTTCGGAGGGGGAGCGACGACGATTTGCGAGGGCGTGCGACTGGCGGAGAGGGACAGAGAGTGACGACGACGACGTGCGGTTGACGGAGGAGGAGAGAGAGCGGCGACTAGCAACGTGCGAGTGAGCGAAGGGGTGACGATGTGGGTTGGTCGGAACATAGTAGAGGGGAAAGAGGCAGCTGAGAGGGAGAGACGAAGAGGGAGGCAACGTGGAAGAAGAATCGTGAGGGGGCGTCGAATTGGGTTTTCCCGAAGAAGAACATATGATTTTCCCTTTTTGATTTGTTTTGTTATATTTTTCTATTTACTTTTCTTAATTATTTAATTATTTAATTTATTTATTATTATTAATAATAATTTTAATTACTTAATTTCTTTTTAAATTCTTTTTAAAACAACTAACCCTAGTTGACTTGTCAACCACCTAAGCCCAAATCATTTTTAAGCCCAAAATTCATAAGATCAACCCATTATCGAGCCCGATACAATAGTAAAAATAAATTTCTCTTACCTGGGATTCAGGTTGTTACAATCTCCCCTCCTTAAGAACTTTCGTCCCCGTAAATTACAAAAACCTGTGAAGGATCAACTTACTAATCATGGTTATATCGAGTGGACATAAATATATCTATAGTGAGAAGAGTGCAACTACTAGGCTATAATGGAATGTCCTGGTAGTTAACGAATGTTGATTAACTGGGTTAAAGAGTTTAATCAAATAATCTTAGATTGTGGAGCTTATGATGTGTAGGTCCATGAGGTCCCCCTTCTAGCTCATATCAGACTAAACCTTAGAACAGTGTGACGAGTGAATTCGAAGTGTTCGAATTCGGATTATGGAATAAGCATTAAATATATGTGATATATTTAACGACATAACGTTCAATTGCGAATTGAACAATAGAGTCAGATGGAGATATTTAAATAAGATTTAAATATCGAAAATATGAATAGGGATTCATAATCAAGTATATCGGGAATGATCGGGATTAGTGTTGGATTTATTGGATATTAAATTTGAATTAATTAAATTGTTTAATTAATTATTTAATATTAATTTAATTTAATTTAAAATTAATTATTTGAATTAATCTTTAAATTGAATTAATTTGATCAAAGTTAGTCAAAAGTCAAAATGTTGACAATTGACTAAAACTTTGAAAGTCAAAAGTCAAATGTTGACTCCACTAAATATTGAAAGTCAAGAGTCAATATGATGACTAAAGTTAGT
The DNA here is from genome assembly GCA_028017165.1 of Herpetospermum pedunculosum. Lineage (NCBI taxonomy): Eukaryota > Viridiplantae > Streptophyta > Magnoliopsida > Cucurbitales > Cucurbitaceae > Herpetospermum > Herpetospermum pedunculosum. Next base: position 29,207,481 of record CM051527.1, on the reverse strand, counting down.
GGAAAAATTCAATTTTTAAGTTAGTGGAAAAATCCAATTCTTGAGTTAGTGGGAAAAATCATTTTTTGGTGTTTTTACGACTCAAACTTTTTTGCTAAGTGTTAATCCCACATCAAGTCACTAATCCCACTAAATTGAGTGGATTCTAAATGTTATTCTAATATTAACTCAATTTTGCATGATTTTGCATGTAGTCTTCTATATATATACAAAGGGTTAATTAGATTAACTTATTATTGAATTTTTGATTAATTTTGAGAATTGTAAAGACAATTTCTCTACCATTCTCTCCAAATTTATCTTCAATTCCCTTTCAAATTAGTCACTCAAAGGATCCCGCAATCCCGTTCTAAGGCAGGAGAATAGTCGGGAAGACTTTCGTGGTGGTTCGTGAATGAGAGCGTCCTATTGTCTTTGATTTTCAAATTACTTACTTTTTCCTTTGAAATTAACAAAATTAGAGTACTTAGATCCAACGTTGCTTCCATTATGCATGTCGAAACTCTTTCAAATGGTATCAGAGCATGCTTTAAGTACTTATTTTTGGTTAATTTCGAGTTCGTGGGTACTAATTCATGTGATGAATGCAGCTGTGCTAAAATGGATATTTTTGGTCTTTGACATCTAATTCTCTTCCAATTTGTAATAATTATTGTATTTGCCTTCTGATGGGCTTTAATGTGTTAGAAAGAGTCTGTATTCTTTCTAGAGTCATTAAAGTCCATTTTAGGGTGTATTTTATCAAATTTGGAAGAGACGTCGAGTGGCGGTTCGGCGGCGCTTCGTGCAATCCAGCGGCTTACAAGCGGTTCGAGTCGATTCGAAGTGTTTGGGGGCGGTTTGAGGTTTTTTCCTAATTTATTATTGTAATAATTTAGGTAATTGCTTGTTTAGGATGTCAAAACCAATCCATTTTTAATGTGGTTTATTTATTTATGCATTGTGAATGTATATTTTAAATAAACATAATCTTGTGTGCATATTGTATGCCATGTAGATTTAAAATCCCACCATAGGATAAGCATGAAGCATGCATTGAAAGTATGTTATAAGTGTTATAATATATAATATGCATGTTTAGGATTCCATGAGATATGATATAAGTTGTTATATTATTGCATGAAATATTTTTATATAATTTTTATATAAAAGCATGTTAGATGTATGTTATAGGGTTTGTCTAAGTTATAAGTGTTATAAAATGAATTAGACATTAAAACATATAACAAAGATAAATGCATGCTCATTTCGGGTTAACCACCAAACAATCTCTTGTTTTAATAGTTAAATTAGGTTGATATCTTGTAAAACTTTGGTTACATGAAAAACTCACCCGATAAGATGCTGTCTAAGGTTGGGGGTATTTAAGTTGACGGTTTACGGAACACCTCCTACCTGGGCATCAAACTGGCGCGCCGAGAGAAACGTTTCTAGGAAAACCTCACCCGGTAAGATGTTGTCTCGTTTCTAGACGAAATTGAAAAACGGTCGAGAGAAATATTTCTCTCGAAGGTTTTAGGAAAACCGTCGAGAGAAATACTTCTCTCGAAGGTTTTAGGAAAACCGTCGAGAGAAATACTTCTCTCGAAGGTTTTAGGAAAACCGTCGAGAGAAGTGTTTCTCTCGCCGAATTCACTGAACCGTCGAGAGAAGCGACGGTCGTGACAAACCGTCGAGAGAAGTCTCACTTCTCTCGAAGAGCACAAAAAATCGTCGAGAGAGGTTCTTCGACGGGGCTCTCTCGACAGTTTGTGCTGACGGTTTTTTTCCGTCGAGAAAGCTTCTCTCGACGATTTTTGTGCGTCGAGAGAAACCAAAATTCTTGTAGTGGCATTTGAGTTTAGTTAACCCGATTTTATGAGCATGCGTGAATGATGTGAGGTTTTAAAAGGTTTATCACCTAGACATCATAGGTTAAAATCCAGTATAAACGTTATACTCGGAAAAATTACCTAGACGTAGGATATGTTTTAGTTAGCCAAAATATATGCCTAAGTAAAATCATACCCAACCGTCTAGAACACTTCAGTGGGAGGAAAAATGTTTTCAGCTCATACGTCCCTAAGAGTTCACACAGTGAGATTCATGCTTGGTTTCGAGTCGCCCTGGGAGCGACCTACAGTAGGAAAGTATTTGCATGAGTCAATAACAAGGTGAATAGGGGAAGTCGTTCATAGTAAGTGGGCGAAGACTGTGTGTCAACACATCCTACGGTCTCCTCCATTAGGTTGCACCGTGAGATTCCCATGATACGCCTGCGAGTCTGCCCTGGGAGCGACCACCCCTTAAGAGGGTTGTATCATGGGATTTGGAACACTACGAACTCCAGAAATGGATAGGGTCTCACAGGTCCGTTTTCAGCATTATCTTTCCAACTTCAGGAGCTTGTTGATTCCGATCTCTGAGGTCTGAAAATGGAGAGTTAGACTTACAAGAATTACTAAGTGTTAGTAACTTATTGACCAAAGTAAACGATAGTTAAAAGATCTATTGGAATATGAGTTATTCTGGTAATAGTGTGATTAACTGAGATTGTTTCAATTCAAAGGAGGAGGGATAGACTGCCCCTAGATGGATGTTGCTCTAAACCTTTGTAGTATCGTTGCAATAAAGAATAAATAATGGGTACATTATTACTTTTGCTAAACTTGATTGGATAATATAAAAGGGTTAATGAGATTTTTCACTAAATAGGATATTGTTGCGTGCTCAGTGTGTAAGTAAAATGAAATGCGAAGAGCACTCAGATCATGCAAGTATACATGGTCTGCAGCAAGTGATAAGTATAATTTATTTCGTTTTCCCACAGAGATTAAGTTTAGTGACTAGCGATTTGGTGTATTAGATTAGATAAGGTGACTTAAATTGGATAGATTTTGGGTCGAGGGACAGAATTATAAAAGATGCAAGAAGAATGTAAACATAAATGCAAAGCAAGAAAATAGGTAAAGTTATAATGTGGAAAAGACTAAGGCAGAAGGCAGAATCCGGTTCTCGCAATAAATTCGCAAAGGATAAAAAAACTACGGAAAAGACTAAGGCAGAAGGCAGAAATGGTTATTGCGGTTCTCGCAATAATCTCGCAATAAAATAACAATGATTTAAAATCTAAAGTAAGACAGCAAGATCAGCTTAAGAGTTCTCTATAGGCATTTATTTATGATCATTCAGCAGCAAATTAACATATCATGCATCGTCTTAGCTAGGTCTCATGCATCTTTCGATTACATGCATTAGATCTTTAGTTTACTCATATCCAAGCAAGACTTAAAACCTATTTATACGCACATGCTAACAACGTGCTAGGGGAATGCCTATTCCTAGGCCATTCTCTGGTTACCATAAAAGGCTAACATGAATGGATGACTCTGAATTCTTACTCCTTCCAGAGGTTAGGAATTCTTTAGACAATATGGATGGCCAGTCGAAATCGCCCATGGGATGAAGATCACATACATTCAATGCAATCATGCTACTCTACATGCTGAATTCACATACTTCTAGCCTATAGATTCATCTCTAGCAGACCCCTATTAGATTAGTTACTCATGGTTTTCAAAGAATTAAAGGAGATGAATTGATAAAACATGAATTGAAGAACTCAGTAAAATTAATTGATGAAGAAATGATAAGATGAAAAACTCAACAAAACTATTGATTACTGATAGCTCCATTTTGGAGCTATAATTTGTCCCTAATTCACGTTTATTATTGGCTTAATCTTGCTTTTATGTGATTTTTGCAGGTGTTCTCGGTGATTCTCTCTCGAGAGCGTTTCGGCGCTCTTCGGAGCTTAATATCGCAATTTTAAAGCCTAAGAACACTTCCGGGGAAGATCCATGCAAAGGCATGAAGGTTGAGCACTTTGGGGAAATTGAAGGCAGAAATCCATGCAAAAACCCAAGAGCTAGCGTCGAGCGACAGCGTCGCGACGCTAGCTCGACGCTGCCCAGCGTCGAGACGCTGTTAGAGTGTCTCGATGCCCCGAAGTCTGAAGCGCTGATTTGAAGAAAAACCCGAGAGCAAGCGTCGAGCGACAGCGTCTCGACGCCGCACAAGCGTCTCGACGCTGTGCGAGCGTCTCGACGCCACCCCGACTGCGCGCGCGCGTTATTTAGGGCGCAGCGTCTCAACGCTGCCCTAGCGTCTCGACGCTACGACGGATTACTTAAGTTTCTGTCCGATTTTAGCCGCCATTATCATCTTCTACCTCGAGCTCCGCGCCTGATTTGACGTTCCAGCTGCTGTTTTCACCATGGGAGGGGCTAGGAAGCTCGATTTGAAGCCGTCCCACACCACACAAGTCATGAGTGAGTAGATTTACCGTTTTTGGCTCGGGATTGTAAAGGAGAAATGTAGCTTGAACTCTTGGGGAGATTGTAGAATTTAAATTCTGATTTGGTTGAATTATTTAATGAATTGAGTTCTATTTCTTAGCTTAATATATGAGCATGCTTGAATGATTTAGGACTAGGCACCCTTGATTTTGAGCATGTTCATTAGTTAAAGGATTTGATGCCGTGCCTCTCTGATCCGCCAAGTAACAAGGAATAACGACACCTTTGAGCGTATTGGCGTCCTTGCGCTCTTGGTGTTCGTTCTTCCCGAATTAGCATTCCAAATCGACATACTAATTTCGCGTCCAAATTAGAGAGTTGTCACAGTTTGCTCGTTGATATCGTTCGGTCTTGGGAGAGCGTTGGCCGCCAATGTCCGAACGATATGCTTGATTAGCATGATTAATTATGTCTAATTAATTCCATGGAGCATGTCTGAGTTATTTATTAATTTTAGGCGGGCTGTGTATTCGTTAAATGATTTGGCCATAATACTCGTCATTCTATGATCCAAGAGGCATGCTAGATTCACTCCCGATCGTCCCGAGTCAAAAACTCTGTTAGCCAAATTTTCCTTTGCATAGTTCCTTCTTAGTTAATTAAAAACCAACAAATCCCCCATATTTCATTTATTTTAATAGTTTGCAAATTTAATTGAGATTAAGTCTAATTAACTAAATTCCCTGCGGATCGACCCCGTTGCCGCTACTCTACTAATAGTTTAGTGAATTCGGGCAAATATAAATTCATTTTGGCGGGTCTCGACAACCCGATGATTGGCGATAGTTCAATAATATCGTTACCAAAATTGGCGCCGTTGCCGGGGAATTAAGTGTAATTCGACCTAATTTAGATTTGATTTGTAGACTTTTAATTTTTACTTTAAAATTTTGTTTATTCTTTTATTATTTGCAATTTTTGATCTGTTTGTTTAAGTGTGCTAGAAGTGCTTAATTTTTATTGTGAAAAAAAAAATGGAGACCGCCGATGAGGGTGGAGACCCAAAGACGCTCAGACAGTGGACATCGTTTGCTATGGGCCACCAACCTTCTTGTATTTCCTACCCGGAAATCTCAGGTGAGTTTGTACTTAAGTCAGGCTTAATTGATCATTTGCCTTCCTTTCATGGTGAAGCAGATGAAGATCCCTATAAGCACCTCAAAGAGTTTCAAATGATAAGTTCCGCGATGAAGCCTGGCGACATAACTGAAGATCAGCTCTACCTGAGAGCTTTTCCATTCACCTTGAAAGGTGAAGCTCGAGATTGGCTGCATTACTTGCCATCGGGAACCATTTTCACTTGGGAGAAGTTGCAGAGTCTATTCTTGGAAAGGTATTTCCCAGCTTCAAAAGCCAGAGCCGTGAAAAAAGATATCCATCATTTCAAGCAAGAAAAGGATGAGGCATTTCACGAATGCTGGGAGAGGTTCATTAAACTCTGTGAAAAATGCCCGAACCATTTGATAGCAGAAGCCGCGCTTATCGAATTCTTCTATGAAGGGTTGCTTCCGCATGACTGCCAGATGCTTGATGCATCGAGTGGAGGAGCCCTTTGGGAGAAAACGCCTGCGGAAGCCAGACAGTTCATCTCTAACATGGCTGAGAACCGTCGCCAGTACGGAGGAAGAAATGAGCATTCTAAGATGTCTTCCGACATCGAAGAGCTCAAAGAACAAGTGTCTCAGGTATTTGGTTTGATTCATACGATGCAAGAAAAATCATCTCAGGCTGTTTCTTCTATTTCAGGTCAAGCCATTGAAGGCATGTTCAAGTCACTTATGGAAGCTAGCAATGAGACCAGGTCGCAGATGAAATCTCTAAGAGATGAGTTCACGGAAGTGAAGGTAAGAATGAGTAAAATTGAATCCAAAGCGGAAGGTGTTAGTGCGATAAACCTCAGAAGTGGCAAAGAGATACCATCACGTACCACTCCCGAGGACTCTAACAAAGATTCAGAGATATCTCCAGATAAGTGTATTCAATCACCCTCTGAAACAGTTGTACCTTCTCCTTATATTTCTATGAAGTCTTACACTCCCGTTGCTCCTTTTCCTAGTAGGTTGGCGAGGCCACCTAAGGAGGTCGAAGATGCGGATGTTCTTGAGACGTTGAGAAAAGTTGGGATCAATATACCGCTGCTTGATGCAATTCAGCAAATCCCAAGGTACGCTAAATTTCTAAAGGAGATGTGCACCATGAAGAGGAAGACTAAAGGTGCTGAGAGAGTCGTGGTAAGCAAGAATGTTTCTGCCCTGATAACCCAAGGTATTCCAAACAAATGCCAGGACCCAGGTATGTTCCTCTTGCCATGTACTATAGGAGATAGAGAAATCGAGCACGCTATGCTAGACTTAGGAGCCTCAATTAATGTTATGCCATACTCAGTCTACAAAAGCCTCGGTTTAGAAGGTATGCAGGAAACTAGTTTAATTATCCAGTTAGCTAATAGGTCTTCCATTCGTCCTTTAGGGGTGATTGAGGACGTGTTGGTTAAGGTTAAGGATTTGATCTTTCCTGCCGATTTTTATGTTATAAAAATTGAAGAAAACACGTCCACTACTTCAGTTTTACTTGGTAGACCATTCATGAAAACCGCTAAGACAAAAATTAATGTGCATGATGGTACCTTATCTGTTGAGTATGAAGGGGATGTATTCGAATTTAATGTATTTGATGTCATGAAACAACATGCTGATGTGCATTCTGTCTGTAAAGTTGATCTGAAAGATACTTTAGAACAAGAAGAATGCATGACTGTTGTTGATGGGGATGACCCACTCGTTTTTACTGAAATTGTTGGCGAGGTTGAAAGTAGTGTTCCCATATTGTCTGACTCATCTGAACAACCTACTTTCGCTTTAGAGACATGTGAAAAGCCAACTAAAATATTACCATCTCTTTTGCAGGCTCCCAAGTTGGAACTAAAGGAGTTGCCGGGTCATCTCAAGTACGTGTACTTGGGTGAGGTGGAGACACTACCGGTAATTATCTCCAAGGAGCTTACATCGGAGCAAGAAGGCGAGTTGGTCGAGGTCTTGAAAAAGAACAAAAGAGCCATAGGATGAACATTGGCAGACTTGCACGGGTTGAGCCCAGTGCTGTGCATGCACAAGATTCGGTTGGATGAGGGAGCGAAGCCATCCCGAGAACCTCAGCGGAGACTGAACCCTGCAATGAAAGAGGTAGTGTTGTCTGAGATACACAAACTCCTGGATGCAGGTATTATCTTTCCCATTTCTGATAGCCAGTGGGTTAGCCCTATTCATGTTGTACCTAAAAAGACGGGCATAACTGTTGTTAGAAATGAGCGGGGTGAGTTAGTACCTAAGAGAGTGCAAAATGGGTGGAGAATGTGTATAGATTTTAGAAAACTGAATGATGTGACTAAGAAGGACCATTTTCCGATTCCCTTCATAGATCAAATGGTGGAGCGTTTAGCTGGGAAGCCATTCTTCTGTTTTCTAGATGGTTTTTCTGGGTTTTATCAAATACCCATAGCCCAGGAAGACCAAGAAAAGACTACTTTTACCTGTCCATTCGGAACTTACGCATATAGGAGAATGCCCTTTGGGCTTTGTAATGCTCCAGGGACTTTTCAGCGATGCATGATGAGCATATTTTCTGAATTTGTAGAAAAATGCATCGAAGTCTTTATGGATGATTTCACTGTATATGGAAGTTCATTTGAGGATTGCCTGTTTAACTTGTCTAGAGTCATGGAAAGATGCATCGAAACTAATCTTGTTTTAAATTTTGAAAAGTGTCATTTCATGGCCAGTCAGGTGTTACGTCTCCAAAAGTGACCTTTTTAGGACTTAATTATCTTAGAAAGATGTTCACTCTTAGGTGTTTTTTGATAGCATTTAGCCTAAACCTATGCTTAAATATGAGAATTAGAAGAAGGTAGCTAAATTAGGACTTATGTACAATAGGAAAGAAAAGGGTTGAAAACCGAAGGAAAAGAATGAAAAACAAGCATTGCGGAAACATTGCTGAAACCGCAATGTTTCAAGTGAAAACCGTAAGTTGACTGATCTTTTTCTGTTAATTTCCGTTATTTCAGGGATTCGTTCTTTCTCCTCCATCCATTCTGAAGTTCGACGTTGAAGATTGATGGTTCTCCTTGGCCCAAATGCACCTGCAGATTACTATAAATAGGGGTCAAAGTCGAGGGTTCAAGCATCATCCGAAAGCGTAGAAGTTTTCTCGCAGTCCATCTTTTCTCCTGTTTTCCTTTGCCGTCTGCTGGTTTGCGAAGCTCATCTGTTGGAATCGATAATCTGATAGGAAGGAGAGGAGGTTCTTCTTCTCTCCCGATTGGATTCATCCAAGCAAGGCTGACCTTTCTCATCCTTCATTCGAGGCGGTTGCGACGAGACATTCAAGCTTGTTTTACTGCTTTCTGCTCTTCATTTCCATTTTTCAGCTTTGTCTTGTTGCTGTTCCTTTTCTAGAAGCTAGATTAGACTATTTCGTTGTGTTCTGTCTTTCTGTTATTTGCTTTAAAGCTTTCCTTTGTCAGTCAAACAATCAAGTAATCAAATCTCAATTCTTTAGTTCACAGTTTCTTGCCTTTGCATTCTACTGCTTTCCCTTGCTGTTTTAAGCATATTTCCCTTCTAAGCATGTCTATCTTATCCCTTATTTCTGTTCTTCCTATATCCATGAGTAACTAAGTCACATAGGGGCATGCTGACAACAATTCTATAGGCTAAAAAAACGTGAACCAAGCATGTAGGATAGCTCTCGAAGCATTGATTGTATGTAAGCTTCATCCCACGGGCAATTTCGATTGGCCATCCATTTTGTCCAAAGAACTCCTAACCTCTGGAAGGAGTAAGAGTTCAGAGTCATATAATCATGCTAGCCTTTCATGGTAGCCAGAAAACGACCTAGGAATAGGCGGTTTCCTAGTACAAACCATAACTTTCTGCTTTAACAAGAAGCTTAAGACCTTACTTGGACATGAGTAAACTAAAGAATCTAATGCATGGAATCGGACGATACATGAGATTGAGTGAGTTTGATGCATAGGGAGTTGATCCAATGCTTGAGAATCGGGAGAAAAAGCCTATAGAGGAGTCGTTAGTAGCCCTTGTTTCTCCATTTTACACACTTTCGCTGTTAAGACAATTGCGGTAGAATTGCTGTTTCCGCAATTCTGCTAATTTTACAATTCTGTTTAGCTGTTTTCTTCTTCATTTATTGATCTCATCTCTTTTCCTTTGAGTTTAATTTTGACTTGCACTCGTTTATGTTGCTACCCTTTATACATTCAGCAGGAATTAGACAATTAAAAACCAATTTTACCCCATCAAATCCATCCCTTCTTTCTTAACAAATACACTTCGCGAATAGCTAAAAATAAATCTCTGTGGGAAAACGAATGAAAAAAAATACTTACTACTTGCTATAAGATCATGTATGCTTGCATGTTCTGAGTGCTCTCTCTCTCTTATTGCTTAGTTTTATTAACACATTGAGCACGCAACAAGTTTTTGGCGCCGTTGTCGGGGATTTATTTAAGTGAAAACGAAGTTTGTTAAGTTTGAAATACCAAGTTTATTGCCTATTGAAGCTGATCTGTTTCATTTCTTTTGCAGGTACTATTGGGTTAGTTTATGAGTGAGCCTTCAAGTAGTGATCTAGAGTTCAATCCTGAGCCTGAGAGATTACTTAGGGCCAGAAATAGAGCCAAGAAACGTCTCTTTAAACAACCCCCTCTACCTCAAGTAATTGCGGGAACCGCAATTCCTCCGCAATTGTCTCAAGAAGAAATGAATGGAATAGTTCCAAATCCGGTGCCTGTCACTCGCAATCCCATCGAAATAGCGAATGACAAGGATAGCGCCATACTTTCGTACCTAGTACCTATGCCTGGGGAGCTGAACCCCAGCATAATCCGTCCTGAAATCACTGCCAACTCATTCGAGTTAAAGCCAGTGATGTTCCAAATGTTGTCCACTGTGGGACAATTCTTTGGAGTGGAAAATGAGGATCCCCACAACCATCTTAGAAACTTCTTAGGAGTTAGTGACACATTCCTCATCCCTGGAGTTTCCCAAGAAGCCTTGAGGCTATACCTTTTCCCTTACTCTTTGAGGGACAAAGCCAAAACATGGTTGAACTCATTACCCTCAGGATCAGTCCTTAATTGGACAGACTTAGTAGAGAAATTCCTATTTAAATACTTCCCACCTGATAGGAATTCTACCTTTCGTGATGACATAATCAAATTTAAACAAGCTGACACTGAGTCTCTTCACGAAGCTTGGACAAGGTTTAAAGATCTCCTTCTTAAATGTCCACATCATGGCATCCCATGGTGTATCCAAATAGAGGTCTTTTTCAAAGGATGCAACCCCAACACTAGACAAGTCTTAAACTCATCTGCTGGAGGTTCCATGTTGTCCAAGAGTTACAACGAGGCCTATGAGATCTTGGAGAAGATCTCAGCATCTCACTGTAGGTGGTCAGATGATCCTGTTGAGCCAACTAGAGCTCAAGACAAGGATGCTCTAAGTGCAATGAGCAGCCAAATAAATGCCCTGACCAACCTAGTTAAGCAAATGGCTCAAGCCAATCTCCAAACAAGTGTTAACACCGCTACCGCCATGTCAATGGGCACCCAACCAAGTCAAGGTGAAACACTTATATGTGGATTCTGTGGGGAAGGGCACCTGTATGAATACTGCCCTGGGAATCCAGCCTCAGTCTGCTATATTGGAAGTCAGCAGCAGCCTAGGAACAACCCCTATTCCAATACTTACAACCCTGGTTGGAGGAACCACCCAAACCTGTCATGGGGTGGCCAACGAAATGCTAACCAAGCTCCTAACCAACCTAGACCGAGTGGAACACCTGGTTTCACTCCCCAACATAACCAATCCATGTATCAAAAACCATACAACCAACCTGTAGGATCTTCTGTAGAAAACTTACTCAAGGAATACATAGCCAAGAATGATGCCACACTACAGAGTCAGCAAGCCACTCTTAGGAGCCTAGAGAATCAAATAGGGCAACTAGCCAATGAAATCAAAAGTAGGCCCCAAGGTAGACTCCCTGCTGACACTGAAGTGCCAAGGAGAGATGGTAAAGAACAAGTTCAAGCAATTGAACTTAGAAGTGGTAGACCATTGGTAAGCAGCACCAAAGACACACCAAAGAGAGTAGAGAACACTGAGTCTAGTGCTCCACTGGAGACTCTGCCAACCCAAGGCCCACCACCAACAAGCACATCAGGAGCCAGACTGGAGCCGATTATTGAGGAGATAGAAGAAATTCCAAGGCCTCCACCAATCCTAAGGCGACCTGACGTACCTGCATATGTGCCACCACCTCCATATCCTCGAAGGCTTAAGAAGAAGCAGGAACAGGAAGTGCATTTTAATAAATTCTTAGAAATTCTTAAGCAAGTGCATGTCAACATTCCTTTTGTAGAAGTTTTACAGTCTATGCCTTCCTATGTAAAGTTTTTGAAAGATATTATTACTAACAAAAAAATAATTGGTGAGTTTGAAACAGTAAACCTCACTGAGGAGTGCAGTGCCATACTCCAGAACAAGCTGCCCAAGAAGGAGAAGGATCCTGGTTCCTTCACCTTACCTGTAGAACTTGGAGGCAAGCACGTGGGCAGAGCGCTTTGTGACCTGGGCGCCAGCATAAACCTCATGCCCCTATCACTATTCCGCCAGTTGGGAATAGGAGAAGCACGTCCAACCACTGTCACTTTACAACTAGCAGACAGATCCATTGCATACCCAGAAGGTAAGATTGAGGATATTTTAGTAAAGGTTGACAAGTTTATTTTCCTTGCAGATTTCATTATCCTGGATTATGAAGCAGACAAGGAGGTCCCCATCCTATTAGGCAGACCTTTTCTTGCCACAGGTAGGGCCCTGATCGACGTCCAAAAAGGTGAGCTCACTATGAGGGTTCATGATGAAGAGGTGAAATTTAGTGTGTATAAAGCTTTAAGGTACCCCTCTGACCTTGAATCCTGTGCTAGCATGGACGTTATAGATTCTTTAATGGAAGAACAATTGGAGCATGTATTATTAACCAAGCATGCTAATGAATATGTAGGATTAGAATTAACTAATTTAAACATAGCTGAGATAATGGACATATCTGTAAATAACCCTCAGCATGTTTGTATGAATATTGACTTAACTGATAGAGCCTTGAATCCTTTAAAACCATCCATTGAGCATCCACCTGTCTTAGAATTAAAGCCTCTCCCCACTCACCTCAAGTATGCATATCTAGGAAGTAATGATACCTTGCCTGTGATTATTTCTTCTAAATTAAGTGAAAAGCATGAGGTTGAACTGATTCTACTACTTAAGCAACATAGGAAGGCTATTGCATGGACTATTGCTGATATTAGAGGCATTAGCCCTTCTTATTGCATGCATAAGATTATACTAGAGGAAGAGCACACACCTAGAGTAGATCACCAACGTAGGCTGAATCCCTCTATGAAAGAGGTAGTTAAGAAAGAAATAATTAAATGGTTAGATGCTGGTGTGATCTTTCCCATAGCTAGTAGTCAGTGGGTGAGCCCTATACAGTGTGTACCTAAAAAGGGTGGGATGACTGTGGTAGTCAATGAGAACAATGAACTGATTCCAACTAGGACTGTCACAGGATGGAGAGTTTGCATGGATTATAGGAAGCTAAATAAAGAGACCAAGAAAGACCATTTCCCTCTACCATTCATTGACCAAATGTTAGACAGAATAGCTGGTCGAGCCTACTACTGCTTCCTAGACGGTTATTCAGGGTATAATCAGATCACTATAGATCCCAAAGACCAAGAGAAGACTACCTTCACTTGCCCTTTTGGAACTTTTGCCTTTCGCAGAATGTCTTTTGGCTTATGCAATGCACCGGCAACTTTCCAAAGGTGCATGTTGGCAATCTTTTCTGATTTAGATGAGTCCATGATAGAAATATTCATGGATGATTTCTCAGTCTTTGGGGATTCATTTACAAACTGTCTAGAGAATTTAGGACAGGTCTTGGCTAGGTGTGAGGAGACCAACCTTGTCCTAAATTGGGAAAAGTGCCATTTCATGGTGGATGAAGGGATTGTCTTAGGTCATAGAGTGTCAAGGGCAGGTGTAGAAGTTGACAGGGCAAAGATAGAAATCATAGAGAAGTTGGTAGAGCCTCAGAATGTCAAGGCCATTAGAAGTTTCTTAGGGCATGCTGGCTTCTACAGAAGGTTCATTAAGGACTTTTCTAAGATAGTCAAGCCTCTATGTGAGCTTCTAGAGCTAAATAGGCCATTCGTCTTCTCTAAGGAATGTTTAGTAGCTTGGCAAACCCTTAAGAAAGCACTGATCACAGCACCTATTATAGTAGGGCCAGATTGGGATCTTCCATTTGAGATGTTATGTGATGCTAGTGACTATGTTGTAGGGGTTATGTTAGGACAGAAGATTGACAAGTTAACACACCCTGTCTATTATGCTAGTAAGACACTTAATGAGGCACAATGCAACTACACAACCACTGAGAAGGAGATGCTAGCTGTAGTGTTTGCTTGTGAGAAATTTAGGAACTATATTGTAGGCACTAGGACAATCGTGTACACTGACCATTCTGCTTTAAAGTACCTCATGAGGAAGGCTGATGCTAAGCCTAGGTTGATTAGGTGGGTACTGCTGCTGCAAGAGTTTGATCTAGACATTAGAGATAAGAAAGGAAGTGAAAATGTGGTTGCGGATCATCTTTCCAGATTGCAGCATAATTGCGAAAAAATTGCGGAACCCGCAATTTCTGATGCTTTTATTGATGAACATGTCTTTGTATTGACTCATCGTGATAACGATGAGGAACCTTGGTTTGCTGACATTGCTAACTTCCTTGCATCACAGGTATTACCAGTTTTCAAGGGAGGACAAGAGAAGAAGAGGTTCCTTCATGAAGCAAGGAAATTCATCTGGGATGACCCCACACTTTACAGAACATGTGCTGACGGCTTGCTAAGGAAGTGTGTTTCAGCTGCTGAGGCGAAGTCTGTGCTGCAGCACTGTCACACAGCTCCTTATGGTGGACACTTTGGTGGCCAAAGAACAGCTGCAAAGGTATTTCAGAGTGGCTACTATTGGCCAACGATCTTCAAGGATGCCCACAACTATGCCCACAGCTGTGATGAATGCCAAAGAACAGGTAACCTCAGTCGCAAGGATGAAATGCCTCTCACCTACATCTTAGAGTTGGAGCTCTTTGATGTGTGGGGCATTGATTTCATGGGACCATTTCCCCCATCTTCAGGTAACTTTTACATATTAGTGGCAGTAGACTATGTATCCAAGTGGGTAGAAGCCATAGCATGTCCCAATAATGATGCCAAAACAGTAATAAAATTCTTGCATAGGCATATTTTTACTAGGTTTGGAACACCTCGTGCTATCATTAGTGATGAGGGGACACATTTCATTAATAAGGCTATGGAGAGAGTGTTGGCTAAGTATAACATTAGACATAGAGTAGCCACTCCTTATCACCCACACTCGAATGGTCAGGCTGAAATTTCAAATAGGGAGATTAAGAACATCCTGGAAAAAGTGGTCAAACCTAATAGAAAGGACTGGTCATTTAAACTCGAGGATGCACTTTGGGCGTATAGAACTGCATATAAGACACCCTTAGGTATGTCTCCTTACAGACTTGTGTATGGTAAAGCTTGTCATCTTCCATTCGAGTTAGAAATTAAGGCATTTTGGGCACTAAAAGAGTTGAATTATTGCGTGACCGATGCGGGCACGTTGCGGTCTTTGCAATTACATGAGCTTGATGAGCTTAGACATATGTCTTATGAAAATGCCAAAATGTATAAGGAAAAGACCAAGATTTGGCACGACAGTAGACTTAGGATCAAGGACTTTAAGAAAGGCCAACTTGTTTTATTATTCAACTCACGATTGAAATTATTTCCAGGCAAACTAAAGTCCAGATGGTCAGGTCCTTTCATGATTACTAATGTGTTTGTTCATGGTGCTATTGAGATAAAGAACTTGCAGCAAGGACAACCATTCATGGTTAATGGTGCAAGGTTGAAGCACTACTATGAGGAAGGAGATGTGAAGACTCTCTCGGCCTTCCTCTTGACTGAAGCATGAAATTAAGAACGAGAGAGGACGAGTGATTGCTGTGCTCGTCAACATGAGGCTCATGCCTTAGTTTATTTTTTGCGATTTTCCGGTTATCGTTTGTGTGTCTTTTTGTATGATTTTAAGTACGAATTTGATGTTGATTTTATTTCTTTTTGTAGGGAATCAATAGAGGGAATCAAGGAGATTGAGTCCAGCTAAAAAAATCAAGAAGATATTGGGCCAAATCAAAGATACGGTTGAGCAAAGATTGACATTTAAATGAAAATATCTCCAACGGTCACTACAATTGCGCTGGATTTGCAGAATCCGCAAAAATATAGCCATTGGGATATTTCCGTTTTCTTTATATCCGTTGAGACGCGCGTTGATCTATACGATTTCCCAAGTATCTGAACTCCAAGAAAGCTCTTTTCTCTTCATCTTTGATTCTTCTCTCCAAATCTCCAAGATTCAACAATGGTGCTAACAAGGGCCGAACGATCTGCGTCCAAGAAAAGGGCCGATGACGCTGAAACGGCTGCGAGAGAAGCACTGCTTGCCTTGGCTGATGCTGAGGCTGCGCGTACCGAACGCCTGCCGAAACTGCCTGTCCGCAAGAAGAAGTGGAAGGTAGTTACGGAGATACCTGCTGGACCTTCTGAACCAGCAGGCACACCCAAGAAGCGACGATGGAGTATGGCGGTGGCCGAGGAAGAAATCAAGGAAAAGACTCCCTCTGTGGAGAGTCAAGAATTGGGCCAGCCATCTCACGAGTCAGCCGAGCGCAGCCTTTCACCAGCCCCACCGGTGCAAAGTCCTGAGCTCTCCTTATCGCCACCAGCGCAGAGCCCTGAGCAGCCGTCTTCACCACAGAGTTCTGCACAGACACCTACAACAGAGCAAAGAACCACGCCGTCGCACACTTCCCCACGGCCTGACCCTGAATTCCCATATGGGGAGTACCAAGAATCAACGCAGGGCAGTGGGGAAGCTGAGGAAGAAGAGGTTTTCTCTCCTATGAGGGAAGCTAGCCCGGAGAGTCTTGCACAGAAGGATGACTCAATGGAGGAGACACTGGGGGCGTGCCTCCAGCAGATCACCATCGAGGCTAAGCTCAAGAAGAAGAAGAAGGCCAAGATTCTCAAGGCCAAGCGATCCAAGAAGCTGAAAAAGAAGAAGGCCAAGAGGGCGCCTTCATCAGAGAAGGAAAGCACGGAGCCATCGCTCAAGAAACTCAAGGTTGAGGCTGCGGAGTCAGCCAAACCAACAGACAAAGGGAAGGCCAAGCTTTACCCTGAAGATGAGCCTCAGTCAGTGAGGTATGTGTCCTCTGACGCTGAGTCCAGGGGTATTGAGCTGAGAAAGAGGGAGTTGCTGCATGAGAAGGGCTTCCTCGACAGACCTGCTGACCTGCCGCAATTCTTGCGCACAGGCATTGTGAATCACAGCTGGGAGGAGTTGTGCAGACCACCCAATCCGGCTTACACGAGTATGGTATATGACTTCTACGCCAACCTACGAAACTCTGAGGAGGGGCTGTCTGTGGTTAGGGGAGTAGAAGTGGACTACTCAGCAAAAGCCATCAACGAAGCCTATGGCCTAAAGGGCAAAAAACATACTGACTATGCGAGGATCGTTGATGAGCCTACTGAGGCAGTCCTGGAGGAGGCCATTCGAACCATTGGCCAGCCTGAAGCATCCTGGACCGTGTCACGCAATGGGAGGCACACTCTCATGAGTGCCAACCTCACAGCTAAGGCGGCTGTATGGTTTGCCTTTGTAAGGAGGAAGCTGTCCCCCGTGACTCATGAGACCACCATCAACCAGAGCAGATCGCTGCTGGTCTATGCCATCATGCGAGGTCTCACGGTCAACGTGGGTGAAATCATGTCAGCCGCCATTGCTGAGTGCGCGAAGAAAGGTAAGGGACCATTGTTTTTCCCTAATACCATAACTAAACTCTGTTTGCTTGCAGGAGTTCCCATTGAGCGAATGGAGCAGCAAATGGCTTACACAGGCCACTTGGAGCTGCCTGCTGGCTTGAGGCTGAAACGGAAGGGGAATATGGAATTCGAGCTGGATAGGTTGGCTGCTGACCAGTCGCTGTCCAACGCTTGCCTGATGGATATGCAGAAGAGGATGGCTCAATGGGCCACATACGCGCATGCACGGGACAGGGAAGTTGCTGACCAGCTTGGGTGCATCTTCCCTGACTTCCCCACGAATCTCCTGAATCCATGGGTGCCTCCACGACCACGACGACCTGATGAGGATGAAGACATCTGAGTGCCGGTTTGAATTGCACTCAAGGGAGTATTGCTGTTCCCTTAGAATAATAAAAAAATCTGCTTTCTGATAGACCATGTGAATTATGCTGTTTGTAGTAAAATTTTGATCTGTTTTAGTTGCTTAGTTTTACGTTTTTAAATTGCTTAGTATAGCCTGCTGCTAGCTGATTAGGTAGGATAGTTTAGGTTTATTTTTGTCGAGCTTGAATGACTGGACAAAGCATGCTTAGGGGCCCTAAACATTGATATATCTGCCCTGACTTAATTGCGAAATAATTGCGGTACCCGCAATTTTTATTACTGAATGCATGTTTTGGACTGTCTGTTTAGCTAGGCTGTGATCTGTTTAAATTCTATCTTTTGTTGCTGTCATGACTACCTTATATAGCTTATCTAAATGCGTGCTGGATGACTGTCATAGGACACCCTTTGATAGTTTAAATTAACCTCTAAATAGCTCAGCATGCATAGCTGTAAGTCCTTGCCTGTCTGTTTTTTTTCGAATTCCTGCTGCTGTGATATTTTCTTTTAGAATGTTCTGTCTATGCCTAGGGCTTTTAGATTCTCTTTGTTTTACCTTAGACTAGATGCTTCTAGGACAAGTTTGGGGGTGTGCCACCTCAGACACTCATTGGGGACAATGAGTAGTTGAAGTTTGGGGGAGGCCACCCTAGGCCTAGGAACATTCCTCTCTCCCTTAAAACATAAGCATTCTTCTTCTCCTTGACAAAAATAATGAACTGAAAAAAAAAAAATAGAATAAAAAGGGGAGTCTCTCTTAGGTTGCTGAGTAATCAGTGCCAAGTGTGTAACCCACAAGTGGCATTGCATCAAAAGGCAACCAAAGGAAAGGCTCCACCTAAGAAAGAAAAAAGGAAAAGAGTAGGGAAGAAGAATGTATACCTAGGAGTTGCAACTTTGTGGCTTAGATGTCCTGTTTAAAAAGAACTCTGATCCTCAATGAGCTAAGAGCAAAGTTGTAGCTTGTAGGGTTGTTTAGGGAGATGAGTGTATATCCAATGTAGTGATGCCAGGGTTTAGGTTGTTCTCTAAAAAGTACTACTGTCACCATTAATACTAAGACTGGCATGACTCTAAGGAATCCTAGGTAGCTCATAAGTATAAACTAGAAGCATGTACTGAGTCTGGGGTAAAGCTAGGTAGAATTTGAAACCTTAGGGATAGTGGCATGATATGACAAAAGCAAGTAGATCAGTTGTAGGGAGTTAATAAAACAGCAGGAGTATTAGGCATGCGAAGTCAGAAGAAGCTAGATAAGAGGATAGTTTTAAACTTAGAAGTGTGTCACAGGACAGCACTGCTATAGACAAGGATATAGGGGAGTCAGTAAGTGGTTAAAGAAAAAGAAACAGCAGCCTAGGAAAGTCCTTAGATTGCTCGAGGACAAGCAAAACCTTAAGTTTGGGGGTGTGTTACGTCTCAAAAAGTGACCTTTTTAGGACTTAATTATCTTAGAAAGATGTTCACTCTTAGGTGTTTTTTGATAGCATTTAGCCTAAACCTATGCTTAAATATGAGAATTAGAAGAAGGTAGCTAAATTAGGACTTATGTACAATAGGAAAGAAAAGGGTTGAAAACCGAAGGAAAAGAATGAAAAACAAGCATTGCGATAGCATTGCGGAAACATTGCTGAAACCGCAATGTTTCAAGTGAAAACCGTAAGTTGACTGATCTTTTTCTGTTAATTTCCGTTATTTCAGGGATTCGTTCTTTCTCCTCCATCCATTCTGAAGTTCGACGTTGAAGATTGATGGTTCTCCTTGGCCCAAATGCACCTGCAGATTACTATAAATAGGGGTCAAAGTCGAGGGTTCAAGCATCATCCGAAAGCGTAGAAGTCTTCTCGCAGTCCATCTTTTCTCCTGTTTTCCTTTGCCGTCTGCTGGTTTGCGAAGCTCAGCTGTTGGAATCGATAATCTGATAGGAAGGAGAGGAGGTTCTTCTTCTCTCCCGATTGGATTCATCCAAGCAAGGCTGACCTTTCTCATCCTTCATTCGAGGCGGTTGCGACGAGACATTCAAGCTTGTTTTACTGCTTTCTGCTCTTCATTTCCATTTTTCAGCTTTGTCTTGTTGCTGTTCCTTTTCTAGAAGCTAGATTAGACTATTTCGTTGTGTTCTGTCTTTCTGTTATTTGCTTTAAAGCTTTCCTTTGTCAGTCAAACAATCAAGTAATCAAATCTCAATTCTTCAGTTCACAGTTTCTTGCCTTTGCATTCTACTGCTTTCCCTTGCTGTTTTAAGCATATTTCCCTTCTAAGCATGTCTATCTTATCCCTTATTTCTGTTCTTCCTATATCCATGAGTAACTAAGTCACATAGGGGCATGCTGACAACAATTCTATAGGCTAAAAAAACGTGAACCAAGCATGTAGGATAGCTCTCGAAGCATTGATTGTATGTAAGCTTCATCCCACGGGCAATTTCGATTGGCCATCCATTTTGTCCAAAGAACTCCTAACCTCTGGAAGGAGTAAGAGTTCAGAGTCATATAATCATGCTAGCCTTTCATGGTAGCCAGAAAACGACCTAGGAATAGGCGGTTTCCTAGTACAAACCATAACTTTCTGCTTTAACAAGAAGCTTAAGACCTTACTTGGACATGAGTAAACTAAAGAATCTAATGCATGGAATCGGACGATACATGAGATTGAGTGAGTTTGATGCATAGGGAGTTGATCCAATGCTTGAGAATCGGGAGAAAAAGCCTATAGAGGAGTCGTGAGTAGCCCTTGTTTCTCCATTTTACACACTTTCGCTGTTAAGACAATTGCGGTAGAATTGCTGTTTCCGCAATTCTGCTAATTTTACAATTCTGTTTAGCTGTTTTCTTCTTCATTTATTGATCTCATCTCTTTTCCTTTGAGTTTAATTTTGACTTGCACTCGTTTATGTTGCTACCCTTTATACATTCAGCAGGAATTAGACAATTAAAAACCAATTTTACCCCATCAAATCCATCCCTTCTTTATTAACAAATACACTTCGCGAATAGCTAAAAATAAATCTCTGTGGGAAAACGAATGAAAAAAATACTTACTACTTGCTATAAGATCATGTATGCTTGCATGTTCTGAGTGCTCTCTCTCTCTTATTGCTTAGTTTTATTAACACATTGAGCACGCAACATCAGGGCATAGTATTAGGTCACGTTGTGTCAGCTAAGGGGATAGAGGTTGATAAAGCAAAAATTGATGTCATATCTGATTTGCCTTACCCCACGAACTTTCGGGAAGTGCGTTCTTTTCTTGGTCATGCAGGTTTCTACCGCAGGTTCATAAAAGACTTCTCGAAGATAGTGACTCCGATGACAAGCTTGCTGAAAAAGGATGTTCCATTCTGTTTTGACAAGCAGTGCAAGCTTGCCTTCGATGTCCTGAAGAAGTGCTTGACCAGCGCACCCATCATTCATCCACCACAGTGGGGGGCTCCTTTCGAGATCATGTGCGACGCAAGTAATTATGCCGTGGGCGCTGTGTTGGGCCAGAGGATAGACAAGAAGAGCCATGTGATCTATTATGCCTCCAGGACGCTCAACTCCGCGCAAATCGGCTACACAACAACAGAGAAGGAGCTGCTTTCCATTGTGTTCGCTCTTGATAAATTTCGGCCATATATTCTTGGATCTAAAGTAATTGTTTTTTCTGATCATGCAGCAGTTCGATACTTGATGAACAAGAAAGACTCGAAGTCTAGACTGCTCAGATGGGTGTTATTACTCCAGGAGTTCGACGTCTCTGTTTAGGACAGAAAAGGATCAGAAAATACCGTTGCGGACCACTTGAGCCGTATTATGCGTAATGAGGATGACTTGCCTCTGAATGATGAGTTCCCTGACGGTTCTCTTCCAGGTAAGTGTGGAGACACCATGGTACGCCGACATTGTAAACTACTTGGTCACAGGTACGTTCCCATTCGACTTTTCATATAACCAAAGAGCTAAGCTGAAAAGCGAAGCCAAGACGTATGTTTGGGAAGAGCCCGTTTTATGGAAATTTTGCGCTGACCAAGTAATTAGGAAGTGCGTCCCTAAGTCTGAACATAGGTCCATCCTTACATTTTGCCATGAATTTGCATGTGGGGGACACTTTGGGCAAAATAGGACTGCGAGAAAAATTTTAGATTGTGGGTTTTTCTGGCCATCACTGTTTAAGGATTGTTATGAATTTTGTAAATCTTGTGATCAGTGTCAGAGAAAAGGGTCCATCACTAGTAGGAATGAAATGCTCCAAAACCCCATTTTAACTTGTGAAATTTTTGAGGTTTGGGGTATGGACTTTATGGGACCTTTTCCCCCTTCATTTGACTTTATTTATATACTGTTGGCTGTGGACTACGTGTCTAAATGGGTGGAGGCTAAAGCCACCAAAGTTGATACTACTAATGTTGTTTCAAGTTTTGTCAAATCCAATATTTTTAGCAGGTATGGAGTTCCACGAGCCATCATAAGCGACCAGGGGAGTCACTTCTGCAACAAGACGATCCAGGCCTTGATGAGGAAGTATGGGGTAAATCACAAAATCTCTACCCCGTACCATCCTCAGACCAATGGCCAAGCAGAAGTTTCCAATCGAGAGGTGAAGAGCATCCTCGAGAAAACAGTAAGTCCAGGAAGGAAGGATTGGAGTCTCAGACTGGACGATGCTTTGTGGGCCTACCGCACGACTTACAAAACCCCCATAGGGATGTCTCCTTATCGGATGGTTTATGGTAAAGCCTGTCATCTCCCAGTGGAGATCGAGCACAAAGCTTATTGGGCCGTGAAGAAGTGCAACATGGACTTTGACATAGCGGGCGAAGAAAGACTCCTGAAATTGCAAGAACTAGAGGAGCTTCGCCTGGATGCATATGAGAACTCGAAGACTTACAAGGAAAAGACCAAGATGTTCCACGACAGGCGAGTCGTCAGAAAACACTTCGAAGTTGATCAGAAGGTCCTATTGTTCAACTCCCGCCTGAAGTTCATGCCAGGTAAACTTCGTTCCAGGTGGCTTGGTCCTTTCATTATAACTGATGTCCATCACTATGGTGCAGTCAAGATTCAAAGCCTAGATACTGAGAAGGAATACACAGTGAATGGCCAGCGACTAAAGATCTTTCATGAGGGAATGTCCGAGGACTTCGACGATCATGCCTACTTGAAAGAGCCTGATTATGAGAAAGGATGAAATGAGTTTAGGTAAAGTCGAGCAATCGACTCTAAAAATTTGCGCTACTCGGAGGCACCCGAGCTTGAACTGTACAAGCTTTTTGTTTACTTACTGTCTTTAGGATTAGTTTAGATTCTTACTCTGATGTTGTGTGTTTTCAGGTGAATCAATGGCTCGTCCTTGCGGTGTATTTGCTCAGGTTAAAGCGCACTCTCCAACCCTCTAAGTCACAATTCAGGGAAGGTTTTCTTTCCTTTCATTTTGACTGTGCGTATTTGGTCCAATGAGGACATTGTCAATTTCTAAGTTGGGGGTGGTGGGTTGTGCCTTATAGTGATTGTCGAGTTTTGTTGTGGAATCCTGATTAACTTGTTGAGTTATGGTGAAAGCATGCTAGTCCGATTATGAAATTCTGTGATGTACTGTTAAAGCCTTCGTATGTGTATCTTTCGTGAAATTCAGCATAATTGCATATGTTAAGGCCATTTTAAAAAAATTTTCAAGTTATTTCCCTGTTTAAGCTTCGCATGTTAGCACTCTATCTTGGATCTGTGGGTTTAGGGTAGTTCTGTTTGTTTTGAAATTCGTTGTCACCTCGAAAGGCAACCTTAGGATGGGCCAAGATTCGTTCTTGTTTGTAATTCATGCGCTCAAAATTTTTAACATGATTTTTAGGCCAAAAAGAAAAATGAATGCAAGCTTATAAAAAGAAATTAATCTCCTGAGGTGTTCCTCCTTCTTGAGTTGCCTTAGTAGTCAGGGGCGGTCGTGAAACCCACGGTTGCCACTGCATGAAAAGGAAGCACAAAGAAGTGAACGCTAGTCCTTAAAAATGTGAATTTTGCCCGTAGTCAGATGCATTGTGCAATGAAATTGCAGGCAAGCTGAAACGAAAGTAAAATTGACATGTTAGGCGCTCATGGAGATCGAAGAAAAAGAGAGAAAAGGTGCCTTGCGATATATTACTTGCTTAGACGATGATTAGCCCTTAGACTGTTCTGTTTAGCCATAAGTAGGGGGAAAGCGAAGTTTTAGGATAAATAGAGCTGTTCTAAGCCTGTTAAAATCTAAGATCGAGGAGCCAGGTCCGAAGCATAAATAGGGAAGCATCTTTAAATTTTTCAAATTGTTCTTAACCAATGTATGCATGCAGTTGTTTCCTTCAAATACAAATGCCTTGTCGTTTTCAGTACTAAGAATCGAGTCCCTAGCATACATTCTCGTTGTATTTTATTAATCAGAATTCCACCTTGCTCGAGGACTAGCAAGAATTAAGTTGGGGGTGTTTGATAGCTCCATTTTGGAGCTATAATTATGTCCCTAATTCACGTTTATTATTGGCTTAATCTTGCTTTTATGTGATTTTTGCAGGTGTTCTCGGTGATTCTCTCTCGAGAGCGTTTCAGCGCTCTTCGGAGCTTAATATCGCAATTTTAAAGCCTAAGAACACTTTCGGGGAAGATCCATGCAAAGGCATGAAGGTTGAGCACTTTGGGGAAATTGAAGGCAGAAATCCATGCAAAAACCCGAGAGCTAGCGTCGAGACGCTGTCAGAGCGTCTCGACGCCCCGAAGTCTGAAGCGCTGATTTGAAGAAAAACCCGAGAGCAAGCGTCGAGCGACAGCGTCTCGACGCTCGCTCGACGCCGCACAAGCGTCTCGACGCCACCCCGACTGCGCGCGCGCGTTATTTAGGGCGCAGCGTCGAGACGCTGCCCTAGCGTCTCGACGCTACGACGGATTACTTAAGTTTCTGTCCGATTTTAGCCGCCATTATCATCTTCTACCTCGAGCTCCGCGCCTGATTTGACGTTCCAGCTGCTGTTTTCACCATGGGAGGGGCTAGGAAGCTCGATTGGAAGCCGTCCCACACCACACAAGTCAAGAGTGAGTAGATTTACCGTTTTTGGCTCGGGATTGTAAAGGAGAAATGTAGCTTGAACTCTTGGGGAGATTGTAGAATTTAAATTCTGATTTGGTTGAATTATTTAATGAATTGAGTTATATTTCTTAGCTTAATATATGAGCATGCTTGAATGATTTAGGACTAGGCACCCTTGATTTTGAGCATGTTCATTAGTTAAAGGATTTGATGCCGTGCCTCTCTGATCCGCCAAGTAACAAGGAATAACGACACCTTTGAGCGTATTGGCGTCCTTGCGCTCTTGGTGTTCGTTCTTCCCGAATTAGAATTCCAAATCGACATACTAATTTCGCGTCCAAATTAGAGAGTTGTCACAGTTTGCTCGTTGCTATCGCGTCCAAATCGACATACCCAAGGCTGTACCCTCTTGGCATACATCATCCTTCTTTGTTTTCCATATTTTTTCTTATTTGCACCTCTTTCTTTCCCTTAAGTATGCCTTTTGATGCAGTGCCCCTTGTGGGTTACACAAGTGGCCCTGATTACTCAGCAATTTTAAAGAAAAGAAAATGCTTCTTTTTCATTTTTTTTTTCAAAGAAGGATGATGCATATCTTACTAAGGGAGAGAGGAGTGTTCCTAGAACTAGAGGCTGCCTCCCCCAAACTTAAACTTCTCATTGTCCCCAATGAGAGTCTGAGGTGACACACCCCCAAACTTATCTTAGAAGCATCTAGTCTAAATAAAAACCAAACAGATTTTAAAACTCCTAGGGATAGAATGGCCCTCACAGTTCAGATAACTCAACAGCAGAAATTTACTAAAATCAAAATGGTAAGGTCTAACAGAGGCACATGCTCAGCATTTTATGAAGTTAATTAAACCTAACAAGAGTGTACTCGACACTCATCCAGCATGCTCAATAGACAGGCTATCTAATGACATCAGTAATGCAGTCAAATAGTGAGAATTAAAGACAGACATACCAACAGAAAGTCATATAACAGCATGCTTAAATGAACAAAATATTGCGGTGTCCGCAAAGAAATCGCAATGATACTAACAGAGCAGATTTAACCGTGATCAAAGCTCCTAACATGCACTATTCCATTTGCGAACAACTACAGGCAACATAAAAAACTATCTAAGCTAACTAATCATACGAAGTTAAACTAAACTAAGCTACTCTAACTCTAGCTAATTAAGGAAATCAAAACATAACAACAATTGATATTGGGGGGGGGGGGGGGGGGGGGTAACTGGTTATAGAAAAGCAGGTTTTTGAGAGGGATAAGAAATACTCCCTCGAATGTCGTCAGTCTGTGGCATTCCTTCATTCATCCTTGTCCTCTTCATCACTCCTCTCGCTCGGAGGCATCCTTCTCCTCTATCGCCACAGGCACCCCTGCGCGCAAGCATAACTTAGTAATAGTGTTAGAGAAAAAGAGTCGGCCTTTACCTTTCTTGGAGCATTCGACGATCGAGGCTGCTATGATCTCACCCATGTCAATAGTGAGTCCCTTCATGATCGCATAAACCAGCAGCGATCTCCCTTGGTTGATGGTCGTCTCGTGCGTGACGGGGGATATTCTTCTCCGAATTAAGGAGAACCAAATGGCCGCCTTGTCTTTGAGGGTTGCACTCATCAATGTGTGCTTCCCATGCTTTGAGACTGCCCATGCTGCCTCTGGTTTGCCTATCATATTCAGCGCCTCCTCCAAGATTGCTTCTGAGGGTGAAGCCACGATCTTTGAATATTCAGAGCTCTTATGCTCTTTGGGAGCATACACCTTGTTGATCGCTTCAGCAGAGAAGTCCACATCCACGCCCCTCACCACCGATTGAAAGATTGAAAGCCTTCGGGGTGAGAGAGGTTGGCGTAGAAGTCATAAACCATGTCCGAGTAGGCCTGAATTGGAGGCCTACAAAACTCTTCCCAGTCGTGGTTTGTGATTCCTGCGCGCAAAAATTGCTGCAGGTCCGCAGGGGAGTCTAGAAATCCTCTCTCGTGGAGGAGTTCCCTTTTCATCAGTTCCACGCCCCTAGCCTCAGCATCCTTGGATACATACCTTTCAGCTGGAGGCTCATCTTGTTGGAACATTTTCTTCTTCCCTTTATCCTTTGCCTTGGCTGCTTCAACAGCCTCAGTCTTCATCTTCTTGATGGAGGGTTCGGCTTCAACCCTCTTCTTCTTAGCTTTCTTGGAGGCCTTTGGCCGTTTTGCCTTCACAATGACAGGGGCCCTCTTCTTGAGCCTCGCTTTGACAACCAATTGCTGGATGCATTCATCCAGCGCGTTGAATCTCTGCTCTCCTTCTCCACAGGACTGTCAAGATTGACATCCCTGAAGGGAGAGACTACCTCCTCGTCTTCATCCGCATCACCGATTGATGCAGAGTCTGGTTGTCCTACAAGGGGGACTTCAGGTTCCGATGGTTGTTGAGTGGGATCAGGGCTTTGCATGGCCGTCTCCATCGATGGTTCGCCACTGGTAAAGCTTTCCTCACCCATGGATTTCCGAATTCTGGTCATTGGGGCTTCCAGGGCAACCTTCCACGTCTTTCTAGGGGACTGCGTTGGATCAGAGCTGTTTGCAGCCTCAGTTGTTGCAACCTACCACTTCCTCTTCATAGGGAGCTTCAGAGGTCTGGAAGGTTTTACAGCCTCAACGTTTGCTAAAGAAAGCAACGCATCTCGTACCAACGCAGCATCCTCTGTGATTGGGGATGTCTTTTTGGGCGTGGATCTTTCAACTCTCGTTGACACCATGGTTGTTTCTTGAAGGTGGAGCTTTGGGATGAAGGAGAGATCTGATTTGTAAATTCGAGGGTTTGAGAATCGTAAATGGGAGATGATCAACAACCCTTCCTATTTATAAAGATTTGCGCACTAACGGCTATATTATTGCGGATTCCGCAATATTTCCGCAACGCTTCGAATCTCATCAAATCTTTTGGAAATGTAACCGTTAGGATTTTTATCCTTGATTGTTGTTTGTTTGCAAGATTCTAACAACTAATCTTTGATTTTCCAAGATTTCTCCCTTCATCTTCTCCTTGCCTCTCGATCGTTCATCCTTTATTGTCGTTAAGATCTCCAATTACCACGCTTCTAATCACATTAAAAACAAACTTAATTAATATTACGAAATTAAGAATACTCTAAACAAAATAAATAAACAGTAAATAAAGATATCTATTCCATAATCCTTTGATGGTTGAGCATGAAGATAATTCCATTAAGTGCCCTTGCTCATCGTCCTTTGCTTGACTTTTAAGCTTCGGATAAGAGGAAAGCCGAGAGTGTTTGCACATCTCCTTCCTCATAGTAGTGTTTTAATCTAGCACCATTCACCATGAACGGCTGACCTTGATTCAGATTTCAAATTTCAATTGCACCATGAACAAACACATTAGTAATCATAAAAAGACCTGACCAACGAGACTTAAGTTTGCCAGGAAACAATCTCAATCGTGAGTTAAACAATAGAACATGCTGGCCCTTTTTGAAGTCCTTAATCCTAAGTCTACTATCATGCCATATTTTAGTCTTTTCCTTATACATTTTAGCATTTTCATATGACACGTGTCTTAGTTCACACAACTCATGCAATTGCAGAGACCGCAATGTTCCCGCATCGGTTACGCAAAAATTCAACTCTTTTAAAGCCCAAAATGCCTTGTTTTCTAATTCAAGGGGTAAGTGGCATGCTTTTCCATAAACTAACCTATAAGGAGACATTCCTAATGGTGTTTTATATGCAGTCCTATACGCCCATAGTGCATCATCTAACTTAAAAGACCAATCATTTCTATTCGGTTTCACAACTTTTTCAAGTATACTTTTGATCTCTCTATTAGAAATTTCAGCTTGTCCATTTGAGTGGGGGTGATAGGGTGTTGCTACTCTATGCCTAACATTATACTTAGCTAACACTTTCTCCATAGCTTTGTTTATAAAATGTGTTCCTTCATCACTTATGATGGCACGTGGTGTGCCAAATCGTGTGAAAATATGCCTATTTAGAAATCTAACAACTGTTTTAGCATCATTTAAAGGACATGCAATTGCCTCTACCCATTTTGAGACATAATCTACCGCTACTAATATGTAAAGATTACCAGCAGATGGTGGGAATGGACCCATGAAGTCAATGCCCCATACATCAAAGAGTTCTAACTCTAAGATGTATGTTAGAGGCATCTCATCCTTCCTACTGAGGTTACCTGTTCGTTGACACTCATTGCAATTGTGTGCATAGTCGTGTGCATCCTTGAAGATCGTGGGCCAGAAGTAGCCACTTTGGAACACCTTTGCAGCAGTCCTCTGACCACCAAAGTGCCCTCCATACGGGGCTGTATGGCAATGCTGCAAGACTGACCTTGATTCAGCAGCTGACACACATTTCCTTAGCAATCCATCCGCACAACTTTTGTAGAGGGTTGGATCGTCCCAAATGTACTTCCTAGCCTCGTTCAAGAACCTCTTCTTGTCTTGCCCGCTTCTGAAAGTTGGTAACACCTGCGAGGCAAGAAAGTTTGCAATATCAACAAACCATGGTTCATCATTGTTATCACAGTGTCCTAACATAAAAACATGTTCATCAATAAAGGCATCAGTCATTGCGGGCTCCGCAACGTTTTCGCAATGACTCTGCAATCTTGATAAATGATCAGCAACTACGTTTCCACATCTTTTTTTTTTTTTTTTTATCTCTAATCTCTAGATCAAACTCTTGCAAAAGTAACACTCATCTAATTAGTCGAGGCTTAGCATCAGCCTTCCTCATTAAGTACTTTATTGCAGAATGATCAGTATAAACAATCGTTTTATTTCCTACAATATAAGGCCTGAATTTTTCACATGCAAACACTACCGCTAACATCTCTTTCTGTGTGGTAGTGTAGTTACATTGTGCTTCATTCAAAGTTTTACTTGCATAATATATAGGGTGTGTTAATTTATCTCTCTTTTGACCAAGCATAGCCCCAATTGCATAGTCACTAACATCACACATTAGTTCAAAAGGCATCTCCCAATTTGGGCCTACTATGATTGGTGCTTTGACTAAGGCATCTTTAAGCTTGGTCCATGCTATTAAACATTCATTTGAGAAGACAAAAGTTCTATTCAACTCTAGAAGCTCACACAGGGGTTTAGAGATTTTTGGAAAGTCTTTTATAAATCTTCTATAAAAGCTTGCGTGTCCTAAGAAACTTCTTATAGCTTTGACATTTTTAGGTTCAATTAACTTCTCAATGACTTCTATTTCGGCCCTATCGACCTCTATTCCTGCTTTGGACACTCTATGTCCTAGTACTATTCCTTCTTCCACCATAAAGTGGCATTTTTCCGAATTTAACACTGGATTGGTTTCTTCACACCTAGTTAAGATTTGTCCTAGGTTTTCTAGGCATTGGTTAAAGGAGTCACCAAAGACTGAGAAGTCATCCATAAATATCTCTATTATGGACTCATCTAGGTCAGAGAAGATAGCCAACATACATCTTTGGAACGTTGCTGGTGCATTGCATAGGCCAAATGGCATTCTGCGAAAAGCAAACGTGCCAAAGGGACATGTAATGTTGTTTTCTATTGATCCTCAGGGTCTATGGTGATTTTGTTATATCCTGAGTAGCCATCTAAAAAGCAGTAAAAGGCTTGGCCAGCTATTTTATCTAGCATTTGGTCTATAAAGGGTAAAGGAAAATGGTCTTTTTTAGTTTCTTTATTAAGTTTTCTATAATTCATACATACTCTCCATCCTGTAACAGTTCGAGTTGGTATTAATTCATTATTTTCATTAACTACTACAGTCATACCACCCTTTTTTGGTACACATTGGATATGACTGACCCACTGACTATTGGATATTGGGAAGATTACTCCTGCATCTAACCATTTAATGATTTCTTTTTTAACTACCTCTTTCATAGAGGGATTCAACCTACGTTGATGATCTACTCTAGGTGTATGTTCTTCCTCTAATAATATCTTATGCATGCAATAATAGGGACTTATACCCCTAATGTCAGCAATCGTCCAAGCAATTGCCCTTTTATGTTGCTTAAGCATGAATATTAACGCAATTTCATGCTGTTTACTTAGTTTAGACGAAATAATGACAGACAAGGTATTTCTCTCTCCTAGATATGCATATTTAAGGTGTTCAGGCAATGGTTTCAATTCTAGTAAAGGTGGTTGATCAATTGATGGCATCATAGAAGTTGTAGTTCTTTCAGACAGTTCATTGGTCATGCATACATGCTGAGGGTTATCCACAGATACATCCATCAATTCAGAAATATTTAAATCATTCACATCTATTTGTGCGTAATTAGTAGCATGCTTGACTAACAATTCATGCTCAAGTTCTTCTTCCATTAATGAGTGTACTATATCTATAGTTGCACAATGTTCAAGATCAGAAGGGTACCTTAAAGCTTTAAACACACTGAACTTAACCTCTTCATCATGGACTCGCATGGTGGGCTCACCTTTTTGGACGTCAATTAGGGCCCTACCTGTGGCTAAGAAAGGTCTGTCCAGTAGGATTGACACCTCTTTGTCTGCCTCGTAGTCCAAGATTATAAAGTCTGCAAGAAAAATAAATTTGTCAACCTTGACTAGTATATCCTCAATCTTACCTTAGGGTATGCGATGGATCTGTCTGCAAGTTGCAAGGTGACTGTTGTTGGTCGTGCTTCACCTATCCCAAGCTGTTCGAATAGTGACAAGGGCATGAGGTTGATGCTGGCTCCCAGATCACACAAGGCTCTGCCCACATGTTTGCCTCCCAATTCTACTGGCAAAGTGAAGGAACCAGGGTCCTTCTCCTTCTTTGGCAGCTTATTTTGGAGTATGGCACTGCACTCCTAAGTGAGATTTACTGTTTCAAACTCACCAATAACTTTTTTGTTAGTTATAATATTTTTTAAGAATTTTACATAGGTTGGCATAGACTGCAAAACTTCCACAAAGGGAATATTAACATGGACTTGTTTCAGGATTTCCGAAAACTTATGGAAATGAGCTTCTTGTTCTTGTTTCTTTCTGAGCCGTCTAGGAAATGGAGGTGGTGACACATAGGTAGGCAGTTCAGGTTGCCTAATGATAGGGGGAGGCCTAGGAATCTCTTCTGGTTCCTCAATGATAGGTTCGAGCCTCACCCTTGTTGTGCTTGGTTGTATTTGATCAAGATTAGGCAGAGAATCCAGTGGAGCACTAGACTCTTCATTCTCTACTCTCTTTGGTGCTTCTCTGCTGTTGATCACCAATGGCCTTCCACTTCGAAGTTCAATGGCTTGAACTTGTTCCTTGCCATCCCTTCTTGGATTTTCTGTGTCTGCAGGCAGTCTACCTTGGGGCCTATTCTTCAGCTCGTTTGCCAACTGCCCAATCTAATTCTCTAAGCTTCTCAGTGTTGCTTGCTGGCTCTGCAGAGTTGCATCATTCTTTGCTATGTATTCATTCAACAAGTTCTCCACTGATGTTCCCATTGGTTGGTTGTTGACATATTGTTTCTGATATGAGGGTTGACTAGTTTGTTGAGTGAAACCAGATGGTCCACTTGGTCTTGGTTGATTTTGCATTTGGCTTGTGCTTTGTTGTCCACCCCAAGAGAGATTTGGGTGGTTTCTCCAACCAGGGTTATATGTGTTTGATTAGGGGTTGTTCCTTGGTTGTTGTTGACTCCCAACATAGCACACCGATGACGGATTACCAGGGCAAAAGTCATACATATGCCCTTCCCCACAGAATCCACAGACTAGTGCCTCACCTTGGTTGGCTACTGATGTGCTTGTTGAAACAGCTGCCACGGTGTTGACACTTTGTTGAATATTGGTTTGAGCCATTTGCTTCACTAGGTTGGTCAGAGCATTGATCTGGCTGCTCATTGCACTGAGTGCATCCATGTCTTGAGTCTTCCTTCTGTTTGGCTCCACTGGATCATCTGACCACCGACAATGTGATGTTGAGATTTTTTCCAAAATCTCATAGGCTTCATTATAGCTCTTTGATAGCATCGAACCGCCAGCTGAGGAATTCAACACTTGCCTCGTGCTGGGGTTGCATCCTTTGAAGAATACTTCAATTTGAATACACCATGGAATGCCATGGTGTGAACATTTGAGTAGCAGATCTTTGAATTTGGTCCAAGCTTCATGCAGTGACTCATTCTCAGCTTGCTTGAACTTGATGATGTCATCACGAAAGTTAGAGTTCCTGTCTGGAGGGAAGTATTTTACCAGGAACTTCTCAGCTAGGTCTGTCCAATTGGCAATTGATCCAGAGGGGAAGGAGTTCAGCCACGTCTTGGCCTTGTCTCTTAATGAATATGGAAAAAGGTAAAGTCGCAAAGCCTCTTGAGATACTCCTAGAATGACAAAGGTGTCACTCACTCCCACGAAGTTTCTCAAGTGATTGTGGGGGTCTTCATTCTCCACTCCAAAGAATTGTCCAACTGTGGACAGCATCTGAAACATAACAGGTTTCAGTTCGAATGAGTGAGCTGTAATCTCAGAGCGTATGATGCTTGGATTAAGCTTCTTAGGCATAGGTACAAGATATGATAGAATAACACTATCCTTGTCATTCGCAATTTCAATGGGATTGTGAATGTTAGGTGCTCGGTTTGGTGCTCCTTCTGGTCTATCCATTTCAGCTTGTTGTGATTCAAATTGTACTGATTCTGCGTGGTCAACAATGTGCTGAAATACAGGTTGATTTTGGGTTTGCTGTTTAAAAAGTCGTTTCCTACTTCTATTTCTGTTCCTTAGAGTCCTTTTAGGCTCAGGATCAAATTCTAGATTGTGGTTTGGAAACTCATTCATAAACTAGCTTTGTTGGTACCTGAAAAATAAACACAAAAGATTAGCTCCAATTAATTAAGCTCTTCTAAAATAACACAAGTCGTGTTTACTAAACAAAATCCTCGGTAGCGGCGCCAAAAACTTGTTGCGTGCTCAGTGTGTAAGTAAAATGAAATGCGAAGAGCACTCAGATCATGCAAGTATACATGGTCTGCAGCAAGTGATAAGTATAATTTAATTCGTTTTCCCACAGAGATTAAGTTTAGTGACTAGCGATTTGGTGTATTAGATTAGATAAGGTGACTTAAATTGGATAGATTTTGGGTTGAGGGACAAAATTATAAAAGATGCAAGAAGAATGTAAACATAAATGCAAAGTAAGCAAAGAGGTAAAGTTATAATGTGGAGAAGTAGAATTGCGGTTCTCGCAATTTTCTCGCAATAAATTCGCAAAGGATAAAAAAACTACGGAAAAGACTAAGGCAGAAGACAGAAATGGTTATTGCGGTTCTCGCAATAATCTCGCAATAAAATAACAATGATTTAAAATCTAAAGTAAGACAGCAAGATCGGCTTAAGAGTTCTCTATAGGCATTTATTTATGATCATTCAACAGCAAATTAACATATCATGCATCATCTTAGCTAGGTCTCATGCATCTTTCGATTACATGCATTAGATCTTTAGTTTACTCATATCCAAGCAAGACTTAAAACCTATTTATACGCACATGCTAACAACGTGCTAGGGGAATGCCTATTCCTAGGCCATTCTCTGGTTACCATAAAAGGCTAACATGAATGGATGACTCTGAATTCTTACTCCTTCCAGAGGTTAGGAATTCTTTAGACAAAATGGATGGCCAGTCGAAATCACTCATGGGATGAATATCACATACATTCAATGCAATCATGCTACTCTACATGC
Organism: Herpetospermum pedunculosum; assembly: GCA_028017165.1. NCBI lineage: Eukaryota > Viridiplantae > Streptophyta > Magnoliopsida > Cucurbitales > Cucurbitaceae > Herpetospermum > Herpetospermum pedunculosum. The sequence continues at coordinate 29,172,974 of CM051527.1, read as the reverse complement.
TGAATTCACATACTTCTAGCCTATAGATTCATCTCTAGCAGACCCCTATTAGATTAGTTACTCATGGTTTTCAAAGAATTAAAGGAGATGAATTGATAAAACATGAATTGAAGAACTCAGTAAAATTAATTGATGAAGAAATGATAAGATGAAGAACTGGTAGTAGGATTTTTGAATATCCTATAAATTTCGGGGTGTCGAGTCCCGCCAAAACAACATTTATAATTCCGCTACATTTGAGCTTTGAAGCTAGTGGTAGTCTGGTCGATCCGCAGGGAACCTAAATTATTTTCTCCTAATTAATTTCTATTTGCTTGTTAATTAACTAAAATAAAAACGATAAAGTAAAACATTAAAGTAAAGGGGGGATTTGCTAACGGTAAAATAAAAGAAAAGCATAAAAGTTGCTAACGAAAAATTAAAACTAATTACATGTGCTCCTAATTTTAAGGGTCGGGGTTGACCTTGATGCGACTCGATTCATTGGGATTCAAACGTACTTAGCAAGAGCATAATTAAACACGTAATTTACTTGCACGAAACTACTAATACAAGTAACCCAAATAATTAATTAGAAACGTGGAGTTCTAAGTGAACTATTCTTTAATTACTCTAAGGTGATCAATCCTAAATTAAATAAAGAACAGAGACGAATGTTCGATTCTAATTAAACGTGGCAATGAATTAACAAGGAGCCAACGCCGCCCATATTGATTAATTGACAGTAACGGGAGCACTACGACGGATGTTTAACCTGGAAGCCTAAGTTAATATTCCGATTTATCTATTTCTTCAAGATAAGTTACAACCAAGATCAACAAGGAAGCCTATGTTACCTATGGCTCAACTTATCCATGTTACTTGGCGATTAAGAGAGGCAAGGCATCATAATCTTTAACTATAAAACATGCCGGAAATCAAGGTCGTCTACTCCTATCAATCAAACATGCTTATGTGATATGCTTAGAAGAAATAAATTTGTCCAATCAGTCATGCTAAGCTCAAAATTAAAGAACTAAAACCCTCATGAATCGCATCAAATTTAACTCCTAACCTCAAATTAGAGCACTTACCTTGCTCGGGATGAAAACCAAGCTAAATCCAACAAGTCTTTGCTTTGATATATGAGCAAAGGGGAGAAAAGCTCCAAATTCTAGAGAGAAAACGCTAAAAAAATGTCCAAACCCGAGAGAGAATGACCTAAAAAACGCTAAAAAATGGGTTTTATACAGTCGAAGAATCGAGACCCTACCATGCAGCGTCTTGACGCTGTGTCTGTACCTGAAGGAAAAATAACGAAAATTCTACCCTCCACTGGACTCGAACTCAAGCCTATCAACTTGCCAGATTCCTCCTACACCACCAAACCACTTATCACAATTGATATATCATTTGATTAATTAATATACATAGTATAAACACTCAGAACGATTAATCAAAATTATCCTCTAAACGTTCTTTTAAGCTCTAAATTAATGCAATGGTCCGATTTACCCCTAAGTAATTAAATTATACAAAATATATCAATTAAGCACAATTAATTACTTAATTCGCAAGACTTAGGAGCTAAATATTAGCACTTTTTGAGTGCTATCAAGAACTCAACAAAACTATTGATTACTCTTCTTTAAAAAGCAAAGTACAAAACTCTTCGTAAGACAAACGTGCGATAGTTCGAAAGCGATACAGAACGAGTGCAGTAGATAATTCAGAACAACATCTCAAATAGACAGCAAGTAGTTAGAAAGCAGTAAAGAAAGCTGTAAAGGCGTGAGGATCTTTCAAGTCGTGAATCGCCTCGGATGAAGGGGAAGATTAGCTGATCTTGGGGACAATTTCAATCAGAAGAGAAGAAGGATCTTCTCTTCTTCCTCTCGAATTATCAACGCCAAGGGCTTGTTTCTTCGATCCAACAAACGGGGGAAAGGTTTTGTCTGCAGGTTTCTTCACAATCGGGATCTCCTCGCACTCCGATTGATTGTGTTTTCCATCGCCATTCAACTCCTTTTATAGCTTCTACAAGTACCTTTAGCCGCGGATCTCCATCCATTCTGGAGTAACAGCCTCCCACGTGGCAGCAGTAGAAAGGTTAGGCGGCTGAACAATCGCAACAATGACGACTGACGGCTGGAAAAATGCAGCAAAAGAAGACTGGCGTTGCGGTTTCCTTGCGAGGGCCGCAATGCTCTGTTTTGGCTGATTCCATTGCGAGTCCGCAATTTTTCCGCAATGCACCTGCAATGTACAATTTAGCTCTATTTTCACCAATTTGCATCCTTTTTTGTTCCTTTTCCATATAAGCCTTGAATTAGCATCATTTCTCAAATTCTCACTTTTAAGCACACATTAATCTAACTTCTAACAAAAACACTCAAGAACTTCCATGTTTTTTAGGTAATTAAAGCCCTAAATAATGCACTTTTGGAGAGGTAACAGATATGTTTACTTTTTTCAGCATGACCAACTCAACAGTACATTTACTAGCTTCTGAAAAACTTAACGGGGATAATTACGCAACGTGGAAATCAATTTTAAACACAATACTGGTAATTGATGATCTAAGGTTTAGTGTCCTCCAAACCCCGACTCAAATGCAAACTAAAATGTTCGGGATGCATATGACAGTTGGACAAGGGCAAATGATAAAGCCCACGTCTACATTATGGCCAACATATCTGATGTATTGGCTAAGAAACACGATGGTATGCGTGCTGCCAAAGAGATTATGGAATCTCTGAAGGGGATATTTGGACAACCGTCCTTCTCTCTTAGGCATGATGCCATCAAATACGTTTATAACTGCCATATGAGAGAAGTAACCTCTGTTAGAGAACATGTCCTGGACATGATGGTACATTTCAATGTGGCAGAAGTAAACGGAGCTGTCATAGATGAGTAGAGCCAAGTCAGTTTTTTTCTGGAGCCTCTTCCGAAGAGCTTTCTACAGTTCCGCACAAATGCAATGATGAAAAAAATTGAATATAACTTGACTACTGTTCTGAATGAGCTTCAGACTTATCAGTCACTTTTAAAAACTATGGAAAATGAAGTGGAGGCAAACGTTGCTACCACTAAAAAGTTCTATAAAGGATCGTCCTCTAGGACGAAGTCTGGCCTTTCTTCTTCTAAAAATAAGAGTATTTCGATGAAAAAGAAAGGGAAGGGGAAAAGTACAACTCCTACTGATCGCAAAGGCAAAGTTCAAGTTACAAATAAAGAAAAATGTTTCCACTGCAACGAGAATGGGCATTGGAAAAGAAACTGCCGAAAGTACCTTGTAGAGAAGAAAGCCGAAAAGGCAAAACAAGGTAAATATGATTTACTAGTTGTTGAAACATGTTTAGTGGAGAGTGATGACTCTCCTTGGATACTGGATTCAGGGGCCACTAATCATATTTGTTCTTTTTTTCAGGAAACTAGTTCCTGGAGAACGCTTGCGGAAGGCGAGATAACTCTCTGGGTTGGAACAGGAGAGGTTGTCTCAGCATAATCAGTGGGACATTTGAATTTGTTTTTTGGAGATAGATTCATTATATTAGATAATGTGTATCTTGTACTTGGAATGAAAATGAATCTTGTATCTATCTCTTGTTTGTTAGAACAATTGTATAAAGTATCTTTTGAAATTAATGAAGTGTTCATTAACAAAAGAGGTATTCCTATTTGTTCTGCAAAACTAGAAAAAAACTTATATAAGTTAAAACCGACCAGAGCGAAATCTATTTTAAATATCGAGATGTTTAACAAACGCGAAACAAAAGGCAAAACATTTCTTCAAGTACATATCTTTGGCACTTAAGACTTGGCCACATTAATCTAGATAGGATTGAAAGATTGGTTAAGAATGGTCATCTAAGCCAGTTAGAAGACAACTCTTTACCAACATGTGAGTCTTGTCTTGAGGGAAAAATGACGAAAAGATCTTTTACTGGAAAATGTCTTAGAGCCAAAGAATCCTTAGACCTCGTGCATTCAGACCTCTATGGACCAATTAATGTCAAAGCACGAGGAGGATATGAATATTTCATTAGTTTCATAGATGATTATTCAAGGTACGATTATGTTTACCTAATGCATCATAAGTCCGAAGTGTTGGATTTTATGTCCTAAAACTCGTGGTTTGTAAACTGTTATGTTTGTAAATAATCTATTTAGAATAAAGAGTTATTAGTTTTATTCAGTAAATGAGTTTACTGGAATAAAGTGAAATGTGTTTAGGTTAACCTATACCAATTACCAACACCCTTGGTTGAATATGAGTACTTGAGCTTCATGTATGACATGATTGTGGTTCAGGCTCAAGTAGTCAGTCAAAACGGTCTATAGTATACGGATAAGGCCGGGTACCTTATCCTGGTAACACTATTGGATGCAGCTCACTTTGTATTATATAAAACCATGTGATCCGAATCATTTCACATGGAGATGTGCGAGTGAGGGCGTCCTGTGCAAAGAGTTTGCATAAGACCGAACCGCGAAATATGCCGCTCTCTTTTTATAACACCGTTTACTGATGAGACCGACATTTTCATTTGAAGGCCTAGGTAACTCGATCTCAATCCCGAGCTCGCTATGAACTCCTGCTTATTCGAAAGTATCCTTTGACTTGCACGGGTGAGAGTGGCCCATAAGCGCCGATTGAATAAGCCTACTGTTGTGTGCTCAATGTTTAAAATAAAGAAGCAATGATAGAGCACTCAGAACATGCAAGCATACATGATCTTGTAGCAAGTAATAAGTATTTTTTCATTCGATTTCCCATAGAGATTTATACTTAGTTACTAGCGAAGTGTTTTGTTAAGTGAGAATGGGTGGGTTAAATGGGGTAGATTTGGTTTTAAGGTGCCTAATTACTAAGGAATGTGTAAATGATGGACACATAAACAAGTGCAAGTAGATAATAAACTTGAATGTAAAGAGAAGAGAACAACAAACGAAGAGAGAAATGACTAAGGCAAAATTTTAACTAAGGGAATTGCGGAAACAACAATTATTTAGCAATGTTACTAACAGCGAATTATGTGTAAAGTGTGGAAACAAGGGCTACTAACGACTCCTCTCTAGGCTTTTTCACACGATTCTCAAGCAGTAGATAAACTCATCATGCATCAAACTAACTCATTCTCATGTATCTTCCGATTTCATGCATTAGATCCTTTAGTTTACTCATGTCCAAGTAAGGTCTTAAGCATCTTTTTATAACAGCAAGTATTGGTTTGTACTAGGAAAACGCCTATTCCTAGGTCGTTTTCTGGCTACCTTGAGAGGCTAGCATGGATGTACGACTCTGAACTCTTACTCCTTCCAGAGGTTAGGAGTTCTTTGGACAAAATGGATGGCCAATCGAAATTTCCCGTTGGATGAAGCTTACATACATTCAATGCATTCGAGAGCTATCCTACATGCTTGATTCACATGTTTCTACCTATAGATTTGCCATTAACATGCCCTTATGTGATTTAGTTACTCATGGATGAAGATGGAATGGGGAGAAGAGATGAAGACGACATGCTTAGTAGAATATTAAAGACAAAATAGAAGGCAAAGACAGTAAACAGAAAAGCGAAGAGCTTGCGTAGTGATGAAATAATGCTTCGATTAGCTAAGGTTTGAACCACACAAATGCTAACTCTGAACAACTAAAACTTAAACAGACAGCAGCGAAATGAAATAGAGTGGCAAACGGAAGTGAAAAAACAACAAACAGCAAAGGAAACAGAAAGCTAAAGCAGAAAGCAATTAAATCCGTGCGTGATCTTCTCGTTGCCAACGCCTCGGCTGAAGGGTGAAAGAAAGCCTTGCTTGGATGAATCTAATCAGAAGAGAAGATAAATCTTCTCTCCTTCCTATCAGATTGTCGACTCCAACAGCTGATCCTTTCAAACCAACAGACGGAAAAGAGAAAGAGAGTAGAAAAGACTGCGTTGAACTAGAAGTCTACGCCTTTCGAGTGTGTTTCAACCTTCCATCTTGACCTCCTTTTATAGTGTTCTGCAGGTACGATTGGGTCAAGGAGAACCATCCATTCCAAACGTCGTTCTTCCATGTGGCAGCAGGAGAAAGAATGGGCCCCTGAAAGATCGGAACAAAACATAAATTGGTTAGACAACTTACGGATTTCACTTAAAACATTGCGGTTTTAGCAATGTTTCCGCAATGCTTCAGCAATGTGCATTTTTCACTCTATTAACTTTGTTTTTGGTTCTTTTCCTTTCCTTTTACCTATAAGTCCTAATTCAGCTTCATTCTACTAATTCTCATATATAAGCACGAGTTTAAGCTAAATCCTACCAAAAACACCTAAGAGTGTACATCTTTCTATAGTAAATAAGTCCTAAAATAGTCACTTTTGGAGACGTAACACACCCCCAAACTTAAGGTTTTGCTCGTCCTCGAGCAATCTAAGGACTTTATCTAGGCTGCTGTTAACTTCTCTAACCACTTGTTGACTCCCCTAAGTTCACTATCTATGGCAAAGCTGTCCTGTGACACACTTCTAAGTTTAAAACTAACTTCTCATTTTGCTTCTTCTGACTTCGCTCGCCTTATGATCCTACTGTTTCATTAACTCCCCACAACTGATCTATTTGCTTCGGTCATTAAGTTCATTGTGCAACTATCCCTAAGGTTTCAAATTCTACCTAGCTTTACCCCAGACTCAGTACATGCTTCTAATGTTTTTCTTTTGAGCTACCTAGGATTCCTTAGAGTCATGCCAGTCTTAGTATAAACCAGTGACAGTAGTACATTCATAGAACAACCTAAACCCTGACATCACTACATTGGATATACATTCATCTCCCTAAACAAAGCTACAAGCTACAACCTTGTGCTTAGCTAATTGAGGATCAGAGTTCTTTTATTCAGGACACCTAAGCACAAAGCTGCAACTCCTAGGCATACATTCTTCTTCATTAGTTTTTCCTTTTTCTTACTTTCTTTGGTGGAGCCTCTCCTTTGGTTGCCTTTTGATGTAATGCCACTTGTGGGTTACACACATGGCACTGATTACTCAGCAACTTTAAGAGAGACACCATTCTTTATTCTATTCTTATTTTTTTTCAGTTCATCATTTTTTTTTTGTTTTGCAAAGGAGAAGAAGAATGCTTATGTCTAAAGGAAGAGAGGAATGTTCCTAGGCCTAGGGTGGCCTCCCCCAAACTTAAACTTCTCATTGTCCCCAATGAGAGTCTGAGGTGGCACACCCCCAAACTTGTCCTAGAAGCATCTAGTCTAGGGCAAAATAAGGAGAATCTAAAAGTCCTAGGCATAAAATGAATATTCTTAAAGCAAATAACACAGCAGCAGAATGTTGTAAAAACAGTATGGTAATGACTTAAAGATATGCATGCTGAGCAACTTAAGGGAGTTAAATTAAACTATCAAAGGTGTCCTAAGACACTCATCCAACATGCTTACAGATAGATCATATATGGAAGTCAAGAAAGCAGCAAGAAAACAAAATTGAAACAGAACCAGCCTATCTAACAGTCAGTCAAAAGCATGCGATAACTAACAAAAATTGCGGAATCCGCAATAATTTCGCAATGAACCCGCAGGGCATATATATCAGTAAGCAGCCCCTTTTGCATGCTATTTCCAGTCATCTACAACTATACAAAAAGGAAACTAAAACAACCTAACTACTCAGATACCATCTACCTAAACTAAACTATCCTAAACAACCAAAAGAAAGAAAGAAAAGCAGATCAAACAATGGATTCAAAACAACAGGATTCACACAGTTTAACGAAAAGCATAATTTTTTTTTTTTATGAAAGAGGGAACAGAAGTACTCTCTCGAGTGCTCTTCAGACTGGCACTCAAACATCCTCATCATCCTTCCTCTCCCTTGGAGGTGTCCATGGCTTCAGGAGATCCGTGGGGAAAGTAGGGAAGATGCATACCAATTGATCAGCCACGTCCTTATCCCTCGCTTGAGCGTACTCAGCCCACTGTGCCATCTTGCGCTGGAGATCCATCAAGCAAGCCATGGAAAGAGATTGAGCTGCAGCCAGGCCGTCTAGCTCAAATTCCATGTTCCCCCTTCTTCGCATTCGCAGGCCTGTAGGCAGCTCCAGATGACCTGTGTAGGCCAGCTGCCTCTCCATCCTCTCGATTGGCACACCTGCACGTAAACATAGCTTAGTGATGGTGTTTGGGAAGAAAAGAGGGCCCTTACCTTTCTTGGCACAGTCGGCTATTGAGGCTGCAATGACCTCACCAACATCTATAGTGAGGCCCTCATGATCGCATACACCAGCAACGATCTCCCCTGATTTATGGTGGTCTCGTGGGTCACCGGGGATAGACGCCTGCGCACGAAGGAGAACCACACGACTGCCTTGGCCGTAAGGGTCGCACTCATCAGAGTGTGCTTCCCATTATGTGAGATTGTCCAAGCCGCCTCAGGTTGGCCTATGATGCGCAGGGCTTCTTCCAAGACAGCCTCAGTTGGTGCATCGATGATCCTTGCGTAGTCAGTATACTTCTGCCCTTTGAGGCCATAGACTTCATTGATAGCCTTGGCTGAAAAATCAACCTCAATCCCCCTCACCATGGACAAACCATCCTCGGGGTGCGTCAGATTTGCGTAGAAGTCGTACACCGTGCTGGAGTAGGCAGGGATGGGCGGTCTGCACAGCTCTTCCCAGCCGTGATTGGTAATCCCTGCGCGCAAGAATTGCGGCAGGTCCGCCAATGCATCAAGAAACCCCTTCTCATGGAGTAGGTCTCTTTTCCTCAACTCACTGCCCCTTGATTCTGCGTCTGAAGACACATACCTCACACCTTGAGGTTCATCTTCGGGGTACAATTTGGCTTTCCCCTTATCCCTTGCCTTGGCCGACTCAGCAGCCTCGACCTTCAGCTTCTTCAAAGAAGGCTCACTACTGACCCTCTTCTTCTTGGATCTTTTGGAAGCTTTTGGCCGTTTGGCCTTCACAGTCTTGGGCGCTTTCTTCTTCAGCCATGCCCTGGTGGTGATCTGCTGGAGGCAGTCCCCCAACGTCTCATCCATCGAGTCTCTCCCCTCTGCTGGGCTATCGGGGCTGACTTCCCTCAAAGGAGAGAAACCTTCGTCTTCCTCAGCCGCTTCTTCGCTCGGCGCTGATTCTTGATGTTCTTCAATTGGGGCTTCAGGCTCAGGCGTCTGCGAAGATGGAGATAGCTCAGGGCTCTGTGATGGTGGAGATGGCTCGGGGCTTTGTCTGGCCGTCTCGTAGGATGGACGGCCACTCCCTTGACTCTCCACAGTGGGAGTCTTTTCCTTGATCGGTGCGTCCTCGACTGCCATCTTCCACTTCCTTTTCTTGGGTGTACCCACTGGTTCAGACGGACCAGCAGGAATTTCAGTCACCACCTTCCACTTCTTCTTGCGTACAGGAAGCTTAGGTGGTCGTACGGGTTGTGCAACTTCGGCATCTGCCAAGGCAAGTAGTGCCTCTCTCGCAGCTACCTCGGCGTCCGGTGACTTCTTCTTGGAAGCAGATCGCTCAGCCCGTGTAAGCATGGTGGTAGGATTTTTGAATATCCTACAAATTTCAAGCTGTCGAGGCTTGCCAAAATAATATTTATAATCCGAACTCACTAAGCTTTGCAGCTAGTGGCAACGGAGTCGATCCACAGGGAGCAAGCTATAATCCTAACTTAATTAAATTGAATTTGTAATGAGGTAAAAACAATGGGAGGTTTTGTTTGGAAAATTACTAACATGCAAAGAATTGCGCCAACGGAAAATAATTAGAAAGTATTGGGATTGCTCTATTGTAATTCAGTTCATCGATGAAAATGGAAATTAGCGGAAATGCTCATGCACGCGAAATGTTTGCTCGACACCGATACAAACACCCCGAAGAATTAATCCTAAAACTAATGACAATTCTAATTAAACATGCCTCTTAATCAATTCAAGGTGATTAGTCCTAAATTAATCAGAAAACAGTAATGGGTAACATCGCGACGAATTAATCCTAAAACTAATTCGATTTCTCTCTTAACCTTGAGCCCACCGCGATACGATAATCAATCCATACCCCATTCGTCACATAGGGTCAAATTGATTAGGCACGATTAGACCCTCGCTACTTGCATTAAAACTAATCAGGAATCAATGCTAGCCGACTAACATGCGTAACACTTATGGACGTCAATCCTAATTAGAAAGGCATGCTATTCGTTCTTAATACAGGAAAGAGATGCAAGAGTTCATACACATATGCTAAACATTCATATAAAAAACAAATCTCACCTAAATACAATAGAAATCAATCCCTCAACTAACTAATCAAGCATTTACCTCTAGCCTTCCATGGGAGATGGAGTATTCCAAGCTTCCATGGAGGTTGTAGAGTTCATACAACCCAAATGGAGAAGAAGAGCTTCAAAAATGGTGAAAAAACGTCAATCCCGAGCCCAAAACGAAGATGGAATAACCTAAAATCGCGAAAATGTTCTTTTTATACTTCAGAGTAGCGTCGAGACGCTGTCCTAGCGTCTCGACGCTACGGAGAATGGAAAAATGGAAAACACCGCTTTTTTTAGACTTTTAATGACGGGCAAATTTTTGGACTTTTAATGACGGGCATTTACAGTCACGAATAGGGCGCGCGGGCGAGGGCACTGGGGCGCGAGCGGAGCGATGGCGAGGGTCTGGGCGTGGTGTTGACTGTTGACTGTTGACCGTTGACTTTCTACAAAAATAATAAAATTCTGCTCCCACCGAGAATTGAACCTTGGCTTCACCATTTCCTCAACAAGACCTACACCATTAAGCCATTAGTCTATTTTGAGTTGAAATTAGATTATTTAATTAATGTAGCTTAGTCACTCAAAACGACTAATTAATAAAATATTCTAAAATATTCATTTAAACTCTTAATTATCGCAAATGCCCGGTTTACCCCTTAGCGATTAAATTATACAAAATATATCAATTAAGCCCAAATAATTATTCTAATTTACAAGACTTAGGAGCTAAATATTAGCACTTTTAGAGTGCTATCAAAACCCCCAACCTAAATCTTGCTAGTCCTCGAGCAAGGAAAACTCTGAACTAGCTCCTAAGAATGAAATTGCATGCAACGACTCTAACCTCAATGTTTTCAAAAACAAGGCACTTACAACAAAAGAGAACAATTGATTGCATGCATAAGTTGAGAACATTTCAAAAATTAAACTGTTACTCCCCTACGTGCGTGTGTGATTAGCCAACCTATTCTAGCTCTTATAGACTCGGAAAAACCATATGCAACTCTACATCTCGTTTTCCCCCTACTTCTAGCAATAAAGAACAGTCTAATGGCTTTTCAACAATGAAGAGAGTAACAAATCAAACGGCCTAAACATTTTCTTTTTCTTGAGTACTTTGTACTCTTTATTTCTTTTGATCCACTTTTTTTTTTAATTTTCTTTTGCTTCTCCAAGAGAGCCTAACACGTCAAGCTTCATTTCGCTTCACGTTTTTAAGGACTAATGCTCACTTCTTAATGTGCACTTTAAGAAGGAGGAGCATCTCTAGAGTTTTTATTTTCATGCTTACTTACTTATTTATTTTTTTTTATTTTTTTTTAGGCAATAGCTTTGCTATAACACGATTAATTTAATACAACCTATCATGCATCAAGCCTTCCCTAGGGGTGCCTTTCGGGGTGACAACAAGATTTCATGCAACATAAGAAAATTCTAAGCCTACAGAACCAATAATAGGATGCTACGTGCTCGATAGAGCAAGGGAGAAACAGAAAAATTTTAAATTTTTTTGAAAAATGCTCAACATGCACATACAATCTCATGCTTTTCTAGATATGTAAATACGAAGAATTTAAAAGCATTTCATAGATTGTCCTCATCGAACAACATGCAACACCAGACCAAAGCACTTCTAATTCAGAATTTCCACAGCTCAACAACTTCAAAAATCCAACAAACTTCTCCACCCCCAACCTAAAAGGATACATAGTCCTCTATGTATCACACTTCAGACTAAGCAGTTAAAACGCCCAAAATAAAAGGGAACAGAAAACCTCCCCTGAATTTTGTTCGGTTGTCGGTTGGAGCAGCGCAGTCTTCGCCCACTGTCTCGATCCTCAGGTCAAACCTCCTACAAAAGGAAAAGCAAATAAACTAAGCTAGGAAAAATAAAAACTGAAAGTAAAGACAAGAATTTAAGAACACATGGGTTGCCTCCCAAGAAGCGCAAATTTTTAAAGTCGATTGCTCGACTGAATTCTCCCTTCTTGACTCATCCATAATCAATCTTGGAAGATGCCTCATACATCTTCCCAATCTCATCGTTAATTGCAAGTTCCATCTCTTCCACTTTTCTCAAAAATTAAAAGAAAACTGCACACAACAACTCAGAACAAACAGGTCATACTGTACAAGAAGGATAAAAATAAACAGAACCAAAGAAAATAATTTTAAAAAGAAAAATTAAAAACACAAAACAAATAAAATTCAACCAAGTAAGATTAATTGTTGCTCCCCGGCAACGGCGCCAATTTTGGTGGTAGGATTTTTGAATATCCTACAAATTTCAAGCTGTCGAGGCTTGCCAAAATAATATTTATAATCCGAACTCACTAAGCTTTGCAGCTAGTGGCAACGGAGTCGATCCACAGGGAGCAAGCTATAATCCTAACTTAATTAAATTGAATTTGTAATGAGGTAAAAACAATGGGAGGTTTTGTTTGGAAAATTACTAACATGCAAAGAATTGCGCTAACGGAAAATAAAAGAGGGAAATATGAAATTGACAAGTATGCTTAATTAGAAAGTATCGGGATTGCTCTATTGTATTTCAGTTCATCGATGAAAATGGAAATTAGCGGAGATGCTCATGCACGCGAAATGTTTGCTCGACACCGATACAAACACCCCGAAGAATTAATTAGAAACAGACAATTCTAATTAAACATGCCTCTTAATCAATTCAAGGTGATTAGTCCTAAATTAATCAGAAAACAGTAATGGGTAACATCGCGACGAATTAATCCTAAAACTAATTCGATTTCTCTCTTAACCTTGAGCCCACCGCGATACGATAATCAATCCATACCCCATTCGTCACATAGGGTCAAATTGATTAGGCACGATTAGACCCTCGCTACTTGCATTAAAACTAATCAGGAATCAATGCTAGCCGACTAACATGCGTAACACTTATGGACGTCAATCCTAATTAGAAAGGCATGCTATTCGTTCTTAATACAGGAAAGAGATGCAAGAGTTCATACACATATGCTAAACATTCATATAAAAAACAAATCTCACCTAAATACAATAGAAATCAATCCCTCAACTAACTAATCAAGCATTTACCTCTAGCCTTCCATGGGAGATTGAGTATTCCAAGCTTCCATGGAGGTTGTAGAGTTCATACAACCCAAATGGAGAAGAAGAGCTTCAAAAATGGTGAAAAAACGTCAATCCCGAGCCCAAAACGAAGATGGAATAACCTAAAATCGCGAAAATGTTCTTTTTATACTTCAGAGTAGCGTCGAGACGCTGTCCTAGCGTCTCGACGCTACGGAGAATGGAAAAATGGAAAACACCGCTTTTTTTAGACTTTTAATGACGGGCAAATTTTTGGACTTTTAATGACAGGCATTTACAGTCACGGATAGGGCGCGCGGGCGAGGGCGAGGGCGTGGCGCGCGCGAGGGTCTGGGCCTGGTGTTGACCGTTGACTGTTGACCGTTGACTTTTTACAAAAATAATAAAATTCTGCTCCCAGCAGGATTTGAACCTTGGCTTCACCATTCCCTCAACAAGACCTACACCATTAAGCCATTAGTCTATTTTGAGTTGAAATTAGATTATTTAATTAATGTAGCTTAGTCACTCAAAACGACTAATTAATAAAATATTCTAAAATATTCATTTAAGCTCTTAATTATCGCAAATGCCCGGTTTACCCCTTAGCGATTAAATTATACAAAATATATCAATTAAGCCCAAATAATTATTCTAATTTACAAGACTTAGGAGCTAAATATTAGCACTTTTAGAGTGCTATCAAAGCACCATTGTTGATTTGGAGAGGTCTGAAGGTAGGAGATGCAGAGGAAGAAGAAGATTGATTTCTTGAAGTCCAACGAATGACGGAAGCGTACGGGGCACAACTGTTGTAACGGCTATTTGTAATCAAGTGAATCCCAACGACTCTTTCTGTTGCGGTTTCAGCAAATCCACCGCAATTAAATGGCCGTTGGAGATTTTCTTGATTTAAATCCCAAGATTCTCACAACTCAATCTTTGATTCGGCCCGATTTCTTCCTCGATTTTTTACCCTTGATCCATCTCCTTGATTTCCTCTTTTGATCCCCTATTAAAACGTACAAAATTAACAACAAATTCGTAATAAAAATCCCACCTAAACATACAAAAATAACAACCGAAGAAATTCAAAACAACACAAAAAAACTAAGGCATAGCCTCGCATGGACGAGCACAGTAATCACTCGTCCTCTCTCGGTTTTATTTTCAAGCTTCAGATAAGAGGAAGGCCGAGAGTGTCTTCACATCTCCTTCCTCGTAGTAATGCTTCAATCGTGCACCATTGACCATAAACGGTTGCCCGTGCTGCAGGTTCCTAATCTCAATTGCACCATGAACAAACACATTAGTTATAACAAAAGGACCTGACCATCTGGACTTAAGTTTGCCTGGAAATAATCTCAACCTTGAGTTAAACAACAAGACATGCTGGCCTTTCTTAAAGTCCTTAATCCTAAGTCTACTATCATGCCAAATTTTAGTTTTTTCCTTATACATTTTGGCATTTTCATAGGACATATGTCTCAGCTCATCAAGCTCATGTAATTGCAGAGACCGCAATGTTCCCGCATCGGTCACGCAATAATTTAGCTCTTTTAAGGCCCAAAAGGCTTTGATTTCCAATTCGAATGGTAAGTGACATGCTTTGCCATACACAAGTCTATAAGGAGACATACCTAGGGGTGTCTTATATGCAGTCCTATATGCCCAAAGTGCATCCTCTAATTTAAACGACCAATCTTTTCTATTGGGTTTGACCACTTTTTCGAGTATGTTCTTAATCTCCCTATTTGATATTTCAGCTTGTCCATTCGAATGTGGATGATAAGGGGTGGCTACTCTATGTCTAACATTGTACTTAGCCAACACTTTTTCCATAGCTTTATTAATAAAGTGCGTCCCTTCATCACTAATTATAGCACGGGGTGTACCAAACCTAGTAAAGATATGTCTATTTAGGAACTTATTGACTGTTTTGGCATCATTTGTTGGACATGCTGTGGCTTCTACCCATTTAGATACATAGTCTACAGCTACAAGTATATAAAGGTTACCTGCAGATGGGGGAAATGGTCCCATGAAGTCAATGCCCCACACATCAAAGAGCTCCAACTCTAAGATGTAAGTGAGAGGCATCTCATCCTTCCGACTAAGGTTACCTGTTCTCTGACATTCATCGCAGCTGTGTGCATGGTCGTGGGCATCTTTGAAGATCGTGGGCCAATAGTAACCACTCTGGAACACCTTTGCAGCTGTTCTTTGGCCACCAAAGTGTCCACCATAGGGAGATGTATGGCAGTGCTGCAGCACAGACTTCGCTTCAGCAGCTGACACACACTTCCTCAGCAAACCATCTGCACATGTCTTGTAAAGTGTAGGGTCGTCCCAGATGAACTTCCTAGCTTCATGTAGAAACCTCTTCTTTTCTTGTCCTCCCTTGAAAGTTGGTAGTACCTGCGAGGCAAGGAAGTTAGCAATATCAGCAAACCAAGGTTCCTCATCGTTATCACGGTGTGCTAATACAAAGACATGCTCATCGATAAAGGCATCAGAAATTGCGGTTTCCGCAATTTTATCGCAATTATGCTGTAATCTAGAAAGATGATCCGCCACTACATTTTCGCATCCTTTCTTATCTCTAATGTCTAGATCAAACTCTTGCAGCAACAATACCCATCTAATTAACCTAGGCTTAGCATCAACCTTCCTCATAAGGTATTTTAGTGCAGAATGATCAGTGTACACGATTGTCCTAGTGCCTACAATGTAATTCCTAAACTTCTCACAAGCAAATACTACAGCTAGCATTTCCTTTTCCGTGGTTGTGTAATTACATTGTGCCTCATTTAGTGTCTTACTTGCATAGTATACAGGATGTGTTAGTTTGTCAATCTTTTGTTCTAGCATAACCCCTACTGCATAGTCACTCGCATCACACAACATCTCAAATGGGAGGTCCCAATTTGGTCCTACTATAATAGGTGCTTTGACTAATGCTTCCTTAAGGGTTGTCCAGGCTAAAAAACATTCTTTTGAGAAGATGAATGGCTTATTCAGTTCTAGAAGCTCACACAAAGGCTTAGAAATTTTTGAAAAGTTCTTAATGAACCTTCTATAGAAACCTGCGTGTCCTAAGAAACTTCTAATAGCTTTTACATTCTGAGGTTCCACTAGCTTCTCTATTATTTCAATCTTGGCCCTATCGACCTCTACTCCTGCTCTAGAAACTCTGTGACCTAGGACTATTCCTTCTTCCACCATAAAGTGGCATTTCTCCCAATTAAGGACTAGGTTGGTCTCCTCACACCTAGCTAGGACTTGTCCTAAGTTCTCTAAGCAATTTGTAAAAGAATCACCAAAGACTGAGAAGTCATCCATAAATATTTCTATCATGGATTCATCTAAGTTAGAGAAAATGGCCAACATGCACCTTTGGAAAGTTGCTGGTGCATTGCATAAGCCAAAAGGCATTCTGCGAAAAGCAAATGTTCCAAAGGGACATGTGAAGGTTGTTTTCTCCTGGTCCACAGGGTCTATGGTGATTTGGTTATATCCAGAATAACCATCTAGAAAGCAGTAGTAGGCTCGGCCAGCTATCCTATCTAACATCTGGTCTATAAACGGTAAAGGAAAGTGATCTTTTTTTGTTTCTTTATTCAATTTTCTATAGTCCATACAGACTCTCCATCCTGTAATAGTTCTAGTTGGAATTAGTTCATTACTCTCATTCACTACTACAGTCATCCCCCCCTTCTTAGGTACACATTGAATTGGACTCACCCATTGACTATTAGCTATAGGGAAGATTACACCTGCATCTAACCACTTTATTATCTCTTTTTTAACTACCTCCTTCATGGAGGGGTTCAACCTACGTTGGTGATCTACTCGGGGTGTATGTTCTTCTTCCAATATTATCTTATGCATGTAGTAAGAAGGGCTAATACCTCTGATGTCAGCAATCGTCCATGCAATAGCCTTTTTATGTTGCTTAAGCAGCAATACTAACTCAATTTCATGCTTTTCACTTAACTTGGACGAAATGATAACAGGCAAAGTATCATGCTCTCCTAGATATGCATACTTAAGATGTTCAGGCAATGGTTTTAATTCTAAGATAGGTGGATGCTCAATGGATGGTTTCAATGGATTAATAGATCTTTCAGTCAAGTCACTAGTCATACAAACATGCTGAGGTTTATCCACAGGTATATCCATTATTTCAGAAATATTTAAGTCAGTTGCATCTAAGTGTACATAATCATTAGCATGCTTAATCAACAGTTCATGCTCAAGTTGTTCTTCCATCAGTGAATCTACTATGTCCATACTTGCACAAGATTCAGAGTCAGAAGGATACCTTAGGGCTTTAAAGACACTAAACTTAACCTCCTCATCATGAACCCTCATGGTGAGCTCACCTTTCTGGACATCAATCAAGGCCCTACCTGTGGCTAGAAATGGTCTGCCTAATAGGATGGGGACCTCCTTGTCTGCTTCATAATCCAGAATGATGAAGTCTGCAAGAAAAATGAACTTGTCAACCTTGACAAGAATATCCTCTATCTTACCCTCAGGGTAGGCTATGGATCTGTCTGCCAACTGCAAAGTGACAGTGGTAGGACGTGCTTCCCCTATTCCAAGCTGACGGAATAGTGACGGAGGCATGAGATTTATGCTGGCTCCCAGGTCACAAAGAGCTCTGCCTACGTGCTTGCCTCCCAACTCCACTGGTAAGGTGAAGGAACCAGGATCCTTCTCCTTCTTTGGCAGCTTGTTCTGGAGTATAGCACTGCACTCCTCAGTGAGATTCACTGTTTCAAATTCACCAATAATTTTCTTGTTAGTGATTATATCCTTCAAAAACTTAACATAAGAAGGCATAGATTGCAAAACCTCTACAAACGGAATATTAACATGCACTTGCTTTAGAATTTCTAAAAATTTATTAAAGTGCACTTCCTGTTCTTGTTTTTTCTTTAGCCTTCTAGGGAATGGAGGTGGTGGCACATATGTAGGCACTTCAGGTCGCCTCAGGACAGGTGGAGGCCTTGGAATTTCTTCTAGTTCCTCTATGATAGGTTCCAGCCTCACCCTTGATGTGCTTGTTGGTGGTTGACCTTGGTTTGGCAGAGAATCCAGTGGAGCACTAGACTCTTCATTCTCTACTCTCTTTGGTGTTTCTCTAGTGTTGCTCACCAATGGTCTTCCACTGCGAAGTTCAATTGCTTGAACCTGCTCTTTACCATCCCTTCTAGGCACCTCAGTGTCAGCAGACAGTCTACCTTGGGGCCTACTTTTTAGTTCATTGGCTAATTGCCCTATTTGGTTCTCTAGGCTCCTAAGGGTAGCTTGCTGACTTTGTAGAGTAGCATCATTCTTTGCAATGTACTCCTTAAGTAGATTTTCTACAGATGACCCTATTGGTTGGTTATATGGTTTTTGATACATGGATTGGTTATTTTGGGGAGTGAAACCAGGTGTTCCACTCGGTCTTGGTTGGTTTTGATTTTGGTTAGTGTTCTGTTGCCCACCCCAAGAAAGATTTGGGTGGTTTCTCCAACCAGGGTTGTAAGTGTTAGAATAGGGGTTGTTCCTAGGCTGCTGCTGGCTTCCAACATAGCAGACTGAGGCTGGATTCCCAAGGCAGTATTCATACAGGTGCCCTTCCTCACAGAATCCACAGATCAGTGTCTCACCTTGACTTGTTTGTGCCTCCATTGAGACGGCTGCTGCGGTGTTGACACTGGATTGGAGATTGGTTTGAGCCATTTGTTTGACTAGGTTGGTCAGGGCGTTTATTTGGTTGCTCATTGCACTAAGAGCATCCTTGTCTTGAGCTCTCCTAGGCTCTACTGGATCATCTGACCACCTACAGTGAGAGGCTGAGATCTTCTCCAGGATCTCATAGGCTTCATTATAGCTTTTAGAAAGCATGGAACCACCAGCTGACGAATTCAACACTTGCCTAGTGCTGGGGTTACATCCTTTAAAAAAGACTTCTATTTGGATACACCATGGGATGCCATGGTGCGGACATTTAAGCAGAAGGTCCTTGAACCTTGTCCAAGCTTCGTGAAGAGACTCATTTTCAGCTTGTTTGAATTTAATAATGTCATCACGAAAGTTTGAATTCCTATCAGGTGGAAAGTATTTGACTAGGAATTTCTCAGCCAGATCTGTCCAATTGACAACTGATCCGGAAGGTAATGAGTTTAACCACATTTTGGCTTTATCTCTTAATGAGTAAGGGAAGAGGTAAAGCCTCAAGGCTTCTTGGGAAACTCCAGGGATAAGGAAGGTATCACTAACTCCTAGGAAGTTTCTTAGATGGTTGTGGGGGTCCTCATTTTCCACTCCAAAGAATTGTCCCACAGTGGACAACATTTGGAACATTACTGGCTTTAACTCGAATGAGTTGGCAGTAATTTCAGGGCGTATGATGCTTGGGTTTAGCTCCCCAGGCATGGGAACTAAGTAGGAGAGAATGGCACTATCCTTGTCATTCGCTATTTCGATGGGGTTGCGAATGGTAGGTGCTGGATTTTGGTTTGTTCTATCCATTTCTATTTGAGAGAATTGCGAAGACTCTGCGGAGTCAGCAACGTTTGGAGGTATAGAGGGTTGTTTGAAGAGACGTTTCTTAGCTTTGTTTCTGGCCCTAAGTAATCTCTCAGGCTCAGGATTGAACTCTAGATCGCTACTTGAATGCTCATTCATAAACTAACCCAATGGTACCTGCAAAAGAAATGAGAATAGATCAGCTCCAATTGATCTTAAACTTTGTGTTTCTAACTTAACAAACTTCGTTTTTACTAAACAAAATCCCCGGCAGCGGCGCCAAAAACTTGTTGCGTGCTCAATGTTTAAAATAAAGAAGCAATGATAGAGCACTCAGAACATGCAAGCATACATGATCTTGTAGCAAGTAATAAGTATTTTTTCATTCGATTTCCCACAGAGATTTATTCTTAGTTACTAGCGAAGTGTTTTGTTAAGTGAGAATGGGTGGGTTAAATGGGATAGATTTGGTTTTAAGGTGCCTAATTACTAAGGAATGTGTAAATGATGGACACATAAACAAGTGCAAGTAGATAATAAACTTGAATGTAAAGAGAAGAGAACAACAAACGAAGAGAGAAATGGCTAAGGCAAAATTTTAGCTAAGGGAATTGCGGAAACAACAATTATTTAGCAATGTTACTAACAGCGAATTATGTGTAAAGTGTGGAAACAAGGGCTACTAACGACTCCTCTCTAGGCTTTTTCACACGATTCTCAAGCAGTAGATCAACTCATCATGCATCAAACTAACTCATTCTCATGTATCTTCCGATTTCATGCATTAGATCCTTTAGTTTACTCATGTCCAAGTAAGGACTTAAGCATCTTTTTATAACAGCAAGTATTGGTTTGTACTAGGAAAACGCCTATTCCTAGGTCGTTTTCTGGCTACCTTGAGAGGCTAGCATGGATGTACGACTCTGAACTCTTACTCCTTCCAGAGGTTAGGAGTTCTTTGGACAAAATGGATGGCCAATCGAAATTGCCCGTGGGATGAAGCTTACATACATTCAATGCATTCGAGAGCTATCCTACATGCTTGATTCACGTGTTTCTACCTATAGATTTGCCATTAGCATGCCCTTATGTGATTTAGTTACTCATGGATGAAGATGGAATGGGGAGAAGAGATGAAGACGACATGCTTAGTAGAATATTAAAGACAAAATAGAAGGCAAAGATAGTAAACAGAAAAGCGAAGAGCTTGCGTAGTGATGAAATAATGCTTCGATTAGCTAAGGTTTGAACTACACAAATGCTAACTCTGAACAACGAAAACTTAAACAGACAGCAGCGAAATGAAATAGAGTGGCAAACAGAAGTCAAAAAACAACAAACAGCAAAGGAAACAGAAAGCTAAAGCAGAAAGCAATTAAATCCGTGCGTGATCTTCTCGTTGCCAACGCCTCGGCTGAAGGGTGAAAGAAAGCCTTGCTTGGATGAATCTAATCAGAAGAGAAGATAAATCTTCTCTCCTTCCTATCAGATTGTCGACTCCAACAGCTGATCCTTTCAAACCAACAGACGGAAAAGAGAAAGAGAGTAGAAAAGACTGCGTTGAACTAGAAGTCTACGCCTTTCGAGTGTGTTTCAACCTTCCATCTTGACCTCCTTTTATAGTGTTCTGCAGGTACGATTGGGTCAAGGAGAACCATCCATTCCAAACGTCGTTCTTCCATGTGGCAGCAGGAGAAAGAATGGGCCCCTGAAAGATCGAAACAAAACAGAAATTGGTTAGACAACTTACGGATTTCACTTAAAACATTGCGGTTTTAGCAATGTTTCCGCAATGCTTCAGCAATGTGCATTTTTCACTCTATTAACTTTGTTTTTGGTTCTTTTCCTTTCCTTTTACCTATAAGTCCTAATTCAGCTTCATTCTACTAATTCTCATATATAAGCACGAGTTTAAGCTAAATCCTACCAAAAACACCTAAGAGTGTACATCTTTCTATAGTAAATAAGTCCTAAAATAGTCACTTTTGGAGACGTAACACCTACCATCTTGGGGATAAAGTCGAATAGGTAGCTGGGGACATAGTACAACAAGATTGAAGTTCACTCCTAACCCGCTCTTCAGGGTTAATAGATAGGTTGTTCCTTTAATAGCTGACTCCGAGGCTTGAACAATTAGCGCACACACTCTCAAGAGATGAGAGAGTTAATTGATTTGTTGGTAGGACCCCAGATCTATTGTTCATTAGAGGTGTTAGTGGTACTTAAGGAACAAGACGTAATGTAGGGGTTAAACGGTTTAAATGACCCAACTGTGATAACGAACAACCTGTGAAGGGTCGACTTGCCCGTGACGGTTATATCAGAGGACATAATATATCTACAGTGAGAAGAGTGCAACCCTCGGACTATAGTGGAGCGTCTGGGGGTTAACGAATGTTGATTAGTTCGGTTGAAAGAGTTTTGACTAGATAATCTCGTATCGATGGAGCTCATGATCTGTAGATCCTTTAGGTTTTCCTGACTAGCTCGGATAACGTCATGCAACAGTATAAGAGAAAAGAAAAAGAAAAAGAAAAAGAATGTGAATTGTTCAAATTCGGTTTGTGGAAGAATGATGGACATATTTAAATATGATTTAAATATGAAAGTGGTCTAAAACATGAATACGATTCATGTGCAAAAAAGTCGGTTTTCGAAATACCGGGTTTAGGCATATTATTTAATTAATATTTGATATTGAATTAAATAATATCAATTAACTAAAAAGTTTAATTAATTAATTTTTCTTTTATATATATATATATTATTTATTAAAATGTTTAATAAATAAAAATATTTATTATTATTTAAAATTAATTAAAGTTTTAATTAATTTTTAAAACAATAATATTTATTTACAAATGTGTTACGCGTGTGCATGTAAGACATTTGTTAAGTTTTATATATATATATATATATCAAAATTTGGCTAAATTTATAAAGATAGTGGATTTTTGGTTCTTCAAAATGGTGAAATGTAAAAACTTCGAAAAGTTTGAAGTTCTGTCCTTTGTTGAACAAAAAAAAAAACTTCTTCTTCTCCATCCTCTTCTCTTCAGTTTTTCTTTGCTTTTCCTTTCTTTTCTCTTGTAACGGAGTCCCACAACTCCGTTGCTCGGCGCCGAGGATAGCGGGACTACCTGGGGTGGTCCTTAGGGCGTTTGTGAGAAGAGGCTGGAAGAGTTCGCGACGAGGAACGTGCAACGGAGCTTGAAGAAATTGGAACTACAAGGGTATGTATTCTAATTTCTTTATTTCCGTCCTTTGAGCATGTTATCTATTTGTTAAATTGAAGAAATTAGAGTATCATCGATCCAAAATCGCTTCCGCAGCGTGATACGCTCCATCAATTGGTATCAGAGCGTATTTTGATGAACTCAATTTGCATCAATTTAAGTTGGTGGGTATTTTAATTTAGAAATTGTTTCTGAATGCACGTCTAAAGTGAATATCGGTTTTGACATTATTTCTTTTTTAATTTCATAATTTGTAATTGCCCGAGAATGTATGGGCTTTAATGTGTGCTGAAGAGTATGTATTCTTTAGAGTCATTAGAGTCCATATAGGTTTCTTTGTGAAAGAAGCTCGAGTTTTGAGCTCGCCGAAATGTTTGGTGCAAGTTCAAACTTGTTCTAGGCGATACAAAGAGAAGCTCGAAGAAAAATTGTCTGAAGCGTTCGGGGGAGCAAGCTTGTCTGAGGCGGTACGAAGAGTTCGAAGTCCGCTCAAGACTTAGCTTGTTGTTCAAGCTTGTAATAAATTAGTTATTGCGTGCTTGATGCCAAAACTGGTCCATTTTAGCATGTTTAATTAATTATGCATTGTGAATGTATGTTTTAGTTAAATTCCTTGTTTGTATGTGCAGAACGTATGCCATATAGATTTAAAATCCCACTGTAGGAAGCATTCTCCATGCATTGAAAATATGTTATTAGAGTTATAATATATAGTATGCATATTTGAGAATTCTTGAGTATTAATATAAGAGTTATATTAATTCATGAATTAGATGTTGTTAGTTTAATAGAATAATTAATATAAGTGTTATATTAATTATGAAATTAAACATACAACATAGATTGCCCGGGTTTTATGCATATTGTAGGTTATAAGTGTTATAATGTATAGGATGCATGTTTAATTCATGAGTATTAATACAAGAGTTATATTAATTCATGAATTATTTGTTGTTTGATTAATAGAAGAATTGATATAAATGTTATATTAGTTATGAAATTAAACATCCAACATTAGTTGCGTTTTGTATATTATAAGTGTTATAATGTATAGGTTGCATGCTTAATTCAGAGATTCGACATAAGTGTTATATTGATTATGAATTAGGATTTGTATGTTTAAGAGCATAGTCGATATAAGTGTTATATTGATTATGAAGTTAAATATTCAACTTGTCATGCCTTAGCGATGCATGTTTGAGAACCATGTAGAAGTTGGTGGTAGAAAGTCTAATTTTTGCAAGTGTTGTAAAAATGACTTAGACTTTTAAAATCTATAACAAAAGATAAAGAACATGCTCATTTAGGGTTAAATGAGTCAATCTGTTTCATTAGATGAATAGATCGATATCTCGTAAATGTTAAGGTTATGAGAAATTCACCTGGTGAAATCCTGTCTAAGGTTGGAGGATTTGAATTGACGAACACCTCCTACCTGGGGACTATCCGGTACTTGAGTAAAGTTAACCAGGCTTTGTGAGCATGCGTGAGAGGTGTGAGGTTAATAATCTGTTAATAACCTAGACATCTCAGGTAAATAGTTTGCCTAGACTTAAGGTTTTATTTACTTAGCCAGATAAAACCTGAGTTTTTACCCTTTATCGTCTACGATGCTTAGTAGAAGTGTTGAGAATGAATATATGATATATCCCTCTCCTGCTACGCACTCCCTAAAGTTCAAAACGTGAGAATTTTGTTCGACCGTGTATTGTCAATAGGGCAATCCCCAGTCGGGCGGTGTTTGCAACTTTCAATAGAAAGGTGAATGGAGTAAGTGTCTATAGTAAGTGGGAGAAGGAAGTGCGTCAGTACTTCCTGCGGTCTCCTCCATTGGATTGAACCGTGAGATTCCGATGTTCCGCCTGCAAGGTGCCCTTAGAGGCACCAATCCCTTTGGAGGGCCGTTTCATGAGAGTCGAACAAGTCAGTCACCATTTATGGATAAAGAAACATAGGGTCATTCCCAACACTGACATACCCTTCAGATGCACTGTTGGGGCAGTCGTGTGCATTCTAAAAATGGAGGGTCACACTTACGGGATTTGCTAAGGAGTTAGTAAATTCAGACCGAAAATGATAACTAAGAGGCTAGTGGAATATGAGTTATTTTGAAGCTAGCATTTAGTCAAGAATGTCTTGATTTAGTAAAGGGGTGCTCGACTACCCTTCAGTAGCGACCATTCTGACTTACTAAAGTATTGTTGCAAGTAAATAAAGAGTTTGGGTACTTTATTTGCTACTAAATTTCATGATTGGTTTAAATAGGTTAAAACCGTTTCACTAATAGATTTACATTCTTTTCAGCATGTCGAGCTCTTTTATTCAGTTGTTAGCTCTG
Source organism: Herpetospermum pedunculosum (assembly GCA_028017165.1). Lineage (NCBI taxonomy): Eukaryota > Viridiplantae > Streptophyta > Magnoliopsida > Cucurbitales > Cucurbitaceae > Herpetospermum > Herpetospermum pedunculosum. Next base: position 29,147,561 of record CM051527.1, on the reverse strand, counting down.
GTAGCGATATTTTTGAACAATCGCCAAATATCGGGTTGTCGAGACCCGCCAAAATAAATTTGTAATTACCCGAATTCACCGAGCGATTAGTAGCCTAGCGATAACGGGGTCGGTCCACAGGGAATTATGTTAAACCAACTTAATTCTGATTAAATTTGCAAACTAGAAAATTAAACGGAATGGGAGAATTTTTGGGTTGAAATTTGCTAACGGAAAAATTACGCAAAGAGGGAAAAAACTAAACTAACGGAGCGTTCGACTCGGGGTGTTCGGGACTAAGAATTAGCAAATTAATGGATCACAGGCTAACAATTTTCTTTTAGCTAAGCATACGGATGAATGCGCAGTTCGTCTCAATCGATTAATCAATTCAAACACGCCCCATGGATAATAATTAGACAAAATTAATTACGCTAATTAAGCATATCGATTGGACATTAGGGGCCAACGCTCTCCCAAGACCAATCGATAACGACGGGCTAACTACGACGATTATCTAACGTGGAAGCCAAATTAGTGTATCAATTTAAATTTCAACTTCGAGAAGAACGAACACCAAGAACGCAAGGAAGCCTATACGCTCTTTGGCATCGTTAATCCATGTTACTTGGCGATTTAGAGAGGCACGACATCAAAATCTTTAACTAACGAATCATGCTTGAAATCTAAGTTGTCTAATCCTATCAATCAAACACATTCATGTAATATGCATAGAAGGAGAAACTAACTCAACCAAATATTCTAGCTAAATCAGAAATTGAAAACATAAACCTCACCAAAAATACTAACTACATTAATCCCTTACAATCCCGAGCCAAAACGCTATAATCTACTCACTCATGATGTAGATGACTTGAATTAGCTCCCATCCAAGCTCCATGGCTTCCCCAATGGTGGAAATGACTTCAAAAACGTCAAAAATGGTGCGGAGCCCGAGGTAGGAGATGATTGTCGGCGCTGGAAATCGGACAAAATGTTATATATTCCGTCGGAGCGTCGAGACGCTTGGGCAGCGTCTCGACGCTGCGCCCTAAAGTTCCAGCGCGCTGATTCGGGGTGGCGTCAAGACGCTTGGGCGGCGTCTCGACGCTGTGCAGCGTTGAGCGGGCGTCTCGACGCTTGCTCTCGGGTGGAATTTCTGAATGACGCTTTAGACTTCGGAGCGTCGAGACGCTTGGCCTAGCGTCTCGACGCTAGGCAGCATTGAGCCAGCGTCGGGACGCTCCCTGCTCAACGCTTGCTCTCGGGTTTTTGCATGGTATTTTGCCTTTGAACTTCCGAAAACGCCAATTCTTCATATTTTTGCATGGTTCCTTCCCCGAGGTGTTCTTAGGGCCTTAAAATGCGATATTAAGCCTCGAACGACGTCAAACGTGCCCGAGAACGAATTATCGAGAACACCTATAATTAACACAGATACACAAGATTAAGCACATAATTAACATGAATTAGGGACATATATATAGCTCCAAAATGGAGCTATCAAACACCCCCAACTTAAATCTTGCTAGTCCTCGAGCAAGGTAGAATTCTTACTTATCACGATAAAACGACGTGCATGCTAATGACTCAATTCTCAGTACTAAAAGAGACAAAGCATTTATATTAGAAAAAAAAATATTTGCATTCATGCATTGGTTAAGAACATTTCAAGAAATTTAAAATGCTACTCCCCACGAGTGCTTCGCTTCTAGCTCCTCTATTTTAAATCTTACAGGCATAGAACAGTCCTAATCGACCCAAAACTTCGCTTTCCCCCTACTTATGGCTAAACAGAACAGTCTAAGGGCTTTTCATCGTTAAGACAAGTAGTGGATCGCAAGGCTTCTTTTCTTCTCTTTTTTTTTTTTTGATCTCCCAGAGTGCCTAACATGTCAATTTTACTTTCGTTTCAGCTTGCCTGCAATTTCATTGCACAATGCATCTGACTTCGGGCAAAATTCACATTTTTAAGGACTATTGTTCACTTCTATGTGCTCCCTTTTCATGCAGTGGCGACCGTGAGTTACACGACCGCCCCTGGCTACTAAGGCAACTCAAGAAGGAGGAACGCCTCAGGAGATTACATTTTCTTTCTTCTCTTTTTGTTTTTATAAACTTAGCATTCTTTTCTTTTAGCCTAAAAATCATGTTATAAATTGAACGCACAACTTACAAGCACTAACGAATCAAACCCATCATAAATGTGCCTTTCGAGGTGACAACGAATTTTAAACCAAGCAGAACTACCCTAAACCCACAGATCCAAGATAGAGTGTTGTTACCTCTCCAAAAGTACATTATTTAGGGACTTATTTACCATGAAATCGTGTAATCTCTTAAGCGTTTTTGTTAGAATTTAGCTTAATACGTGCTTAAATATGAGAATTCAAGGAATGAAGCTAAAGTAGGACTTATTTGGAAAAGGAACGAAAAATAATAGAAAATGATGCTTAAAGAGCTAAAATGTTCATTGCAGGAGAATTGCTGAAACATTGCTGGGAGCGCAATAAACATTGCGGCCACCGCGAGGAATCCGCAATTCCAAGTTGCTGCTGCTAAGTTTTTCCAGCCGCCAGTCCTCACGGTTGCGATATTTCAGCTGCCTAAGCCTTCCCATGCTGCCACGTGTAGGGTTGTTGTTCAGAATGGATGGTTCTCCATGACTGAAGGTACCTGCAAAAAGCTATAAAAGGAGGTGAAGGGTGAAGGAGAAACACAGCTCGGAAGCGTAGAGTTCCCCGTCTCAACGCAATCCACATATCCATTTCCTTATCCCGTTTGTTGGAGCGAAGAAATCAGCCCTTGGCGCCGATAATTCGAGAGGAAGAAGAGAAGATCATTCTTCTCTTCTGATTGAATTCATCCCCAAGAACCGCTAATCTTCCCCTTCATCCGAGGCGCTTGCGACGAGGAGATCCGCGCACACTTTAAGAAGCTTTCTTACTGCTTTCTGTCTTCTGTTTCCATTTGTTACATTGCTGTGATTAGTATTCAATTTGTTCAGTTCTTTACTATTTTACATACCTTCGCACATTGAGCTTTGAATATTAATTTATAAAGTAATCGTTTAAGTCTTTGCAAGTTTTCATCTCGTTATCTGTTTTTCCATTACATTCATTGAGTACTTTAAATCATGCTTAGTCAATCTAGTCTTTCCAATCCTCCATCAACCATGAGTAACTAATCACACAAGGGTCTGCTAAAGATGAATCTATAGGTTAGAAATACGTGAGTTCAGCATGTAGGATAGCTTCGAATGCATTGAATGTATGTGTACTTCATCCCATGGGAAATTTCGATCGACCATCCATTTTGTCTAAAGAACTCCTAACCTCCGGAAGGAGTAAGAGTTCAGAGTCGTCCATTCATGCTAGCCTTTCATGGTAGCCAGAAAACGACCTAGGAATAGGCGTTTTCCTAGCACGGTTCATTAGCTTGCTTGTATAAATAGATGTTTATGTCTTACTTAGATATGAGTGAACTAAAAGATCTAATGCATGTAATCGAGAGATGCATGAGACTGAGCTAAATCGATGCATGGTAAGATAATCTACTGCTGAATGATCGTATGTAAAAGCCTATAGAGGAGTCTTAAGTCGACCTTGTTTCCTTATCTCACCTTCAAATCGTTGCTAAATTAATTGCTAGAAAATTGCAGGAACCGCAATTCTATAGTTCTGTTTTTGCCTTAGCCATTTTTCCAGTCTTTTACTTTTGCGATTTTATTGCTAGAACATTGCTAGTTCCGCAATTCTTTCTTCTCTACATTAAAGTTAATCTCTTTACTTGCTTTCGTTTAGGCTTGCATACTTCGTACATTCTTTGTTAGTTTGACACATCAACCTCAAATCCACCCAATTTAAGTGACCCTCTCTAATTTAACACCTCACTTCATTAGTAACTAAACTCAATCTCTGTGGAAAAACGAATGAAAAAAATACTTATCACTTGCTGCAGACCATGTATGCTTGCATGTTCTGAGTGCTCTAGCATTACATTTTATTTACACACTGAGCACGCAACAAGTTTTTGGCGCCGCTGCTGGGGATTCTGTTTAGTAAACACGAATTGTGTTAATTTAGAAAAAAAACTTAATATCTATTGGAGCTAATCTTCTTTCATTTCCTTTACAGGTACCATCAAGCTAGTTTATGAATGAGTATCCAAATATCAACCTAGAGTTCAATCCTGAGCCTGAAAGACTTCTAAGGGCCAGAAATAAAACCAAGAAACGCCTTTTTAAACAGCCACCTGTAACTCAACACATTGCGGACTCCGCAGAGTCATCGCAATCCCAACAAACCGAAATGGATAGAGAAGCCCCAAACCGAGCATCTACCATTCGCAACCCCATCAAAATTGCGAATGATAAGTATAGTGCCATCCTCTCGTACCTAGTACCCATGCCTGAGGAGCTTAATCCGAGCATTATACGCCCCGAGATTACAGCTCACTCATTCGAGTTAAAACCCGTCATGTTCCAAATGCTGTCCACTGTTGGACAATTCTTTGGAGTGGAAAACGAAGACCCCCACAATCACTTGAGAAACTTCCTAGGAGTAAGTGACACTTTTGTCATCCCAGGAGTGTCTCAAGAAGCCTTAAGACTTTATCTTTTCCCATACTCGTTAAGAGATAAGGCCAAAACGTGGTTAAATTCCTTCCCCTCTGGATCAATTGTCAATTGGACAGATCTAGCTGAAAAGTTCCTAGTAAAATACTTTCCACCAGATAGGAACTCCAACTTCCGTGATGATATTATTAAATTCAAGCAAGCCGAAAACGAGTGATTACACGAAGCTTGGACTAGATTCAAGGACCTATTACTTAAATGTCCACACCATGGCATTCCATGGTGTATTCAAATAGAAGTGTTTTTCAAAGGATGCAACCCCAGCACAAGGCAAGTGTTGAATTCCTCAGCTGGAGGTTCCATGCTTTCAAAGAGCTACAATGAAGCCTATGAGATTTTGGAGAAAATCTCAACATCACATTGTAGATGGTCAAACGATCCTGTGGAGCCAAGAAAAGCTCAAGACATGGATGCACTTAGTGCAATGAGCAGCCAAATCAATGCCCTGACCAATCTAGTAAAACAAATGGCTCAAACTAGTATTCAACAAAGTGTCAACACCGGAGCAGCTGTTTCAACGAGCGCAACAACCAATCAAGGTGAGGCACTAGTCTGTGCTGTGGGGAAGGGCACATGCATGATTTTTGCCCAGGGAATCCATCCTCGGTATGTTATGTCGGAAGTCAACAGCAACCAAGGAACAACCCCTACTCCAACACTTATAACCCTGGTTGGAGAAACCACCCAAATCTTTCTTGGGGTGGACAACAAAATACTAACCAAATACAAAATCAACCAAGACCGAGTGGAACACCTGGTTTCACTCAACAAACTAACCAACCCATGTACCCAAAACAATATAACCAACCGATAGGATCATCAGTAGAGAATTTGCTTAAGGAATACATTGCAAAAAATGATGCAACCCTGCAAAGTCAGCAAGCAACCCTGAGGAGCTTAGAAAACCAAATAGGGCAGTTAGCAAACGAGTTGAAAAATAGGCCCCAAGGTAGATTGTTTGCAGACACTGAAATACCAAGAAGGGATGGGAAAGAACAAGTTCAAGCAATTGAACTTCGAAGTGGAAGACCGTTGGTGATAAATAACAGAGAAGCCCCAAAGCGAGTAGAGAATGAAGAGTCTAGTGCTCCACTGGATTCTCTGCCCAACCTTGATCAATCACCACCAAGCACAACAAGGGTGAGGCTGGAACCTATCATTGAGGAACCAGAAGAAATCCCGAGGCCTCCACCTGTCATTAGGCGACCTGAATTGCCTATATATGTGCCACCACCTCCATTCCCTAGAAAGCTGAAGAAGAAACAAGAACAGGAAGTGCACTTTCATAAGTTTTTAGAAATTTTAAAACAAGTGCATGTTAACATCCCATTTGTGGAAGTTTTGCAATCTATGCCTTCTTATGTTAAATTCTTGAAAGATATAATTACTAACAAAAAAATTATTGGTGAATTTGAAACAGTGAATCTCACTGAGGAGTGCAGTGCTGTACTCCAAAACAAACTGCCAAAGAAGGAGAAGGATCCTGGTTCCTTCACCTTACTAGTCGAATTGGGAGGCAAGCACGTGGGCAGAGCTCTGTCTGATCTGGGAGCCAACATCAATCTCATGCCCTTGTCACTATTCCGACAGCTTGGGATAGGGGAAGCACGACCAACTACTGTCACCTTGCAGCTTGCAGACAGATCCATCGCATACCCTGAGGGTAAAATTGAGGATATACTTCTCAAGGTTGACAAATTCATTTTTCTTGCAGACTTTATAATTCTGGATTATGAGAGGCAGACAAGGAGGTACCAATCTTATTGAGCAGACTGTTCTTAGCCACAAGTAGGGCTTTAATCGACGTCCAGAAAGGTGAGCTCACCATGAGAGTTCATGATGAGGAGGTTAAATTCAGTGTATTTAAAGCTCTAAGGTACCCCTCTGACCTTGAATCCTGTGCAACTATAGATGTAGTAGATTCACTTATGGAAGAAGAACTTGAGCATGAACTGTTAATTAAGCATGCTACTAACTATGCACAAGTAGATATAGATGATTTAAATATCTCTGAATTGATGGATGTGGTGGGCGGAATTTTGAATATCCGCTTAATCTCAAGCTGTCGAGGCTTGCCAAAATACGATTTATAAAGCCTATGACCAAGGCTTTGCAGCCAGTGGCAACAGGGTCGATCCAAGGAATAGGAAGAATGAATTTACTAGTGAAATTGGGATTTAATTGATTAATTGGTAACGGGGGGTTTTATCATGCAAGAGAATTAATAAGAAAGCTAAAGAAAGAAAGAAATAATATGAAGAACGTGTGCGCGGTTTGGGGAGTCTAGGGATCAATTGTTAGACAACATTCAGCTTATCATGTAATGCTAATAACATGGAATACAGTTTATTTAGCACGCGGACGACTACCAGAGAAGCCCCAAAGTAGCCGACTCCATGGATTTTAATTAGGCCACACAGTCCTAATTACACGTTATCTAAGCTCGCATTAAGATGATCAGTCCTAAAGTGAATTTAGATAGTCACTAGCTAACCGCGACGAACATTCGAGCGTGAATTCTAAATGCTAGTAGGTTGCCCGCAAACGCCGTATGCAACCAACATTTATCCTACCCGACCCGATACTTCGATTTAGTTCTATTTACCTGTGTTACTTAGTCGAGCAGTGAGAGGCACGACATCGCTACTCTTTAACATACACAACATGCGAAACTACCCGAGTGTCAATCAACGTATTTTAGCATGCGCGTTGGATTAAGCAAGGTAAACAGATGCCAATAATCAGATTCCAATATGCAAAATTATACTCAGATTATCAAAGCCATAAATGTCTAACAAAATTCCCCTAAAAAAATCCCAAACCGTCACCCTTACCTTAGCCGCTCATGGCGCGGTGCGTCAATCCTGCTCCAACCACGGCCATGGAAGGATCCTTCTAAGTATTACAAAGGAAAGTGGAGCTCACAAGCATGCCAACAATGGCGGAGCTCCACGGAAAATAGAGAGAAAATGGGGAAGAAGAAGACCAAAATCGCCGGATTCCGTTGAGAGATGAAGAAGATGAAGCTCTCTAAAATTCTGCAGAAAAATCGTCTTTTAGCTACTGCCTTCGTCGTAGCGTCGAGACGCTGTGCCCTAAGTAATCCGCGCGCGCGCGCGATGGCGTCGCGACGCAAGGCCAGCGTCGCGACGCTGCCCCGATGAATTTCCTGCGCGCGCCTCCTCCGGAGCGTCTCGACGCCAAGCAGGGTCTCGACGCCAGGGCAGCGTCGAGCTAGCGTCTCGACGCTATCACTCGACGCTTGCTCTCAGGTTTTTCCAGCGTCGAGCCAGCGTCTCGACGCTATAGCTCGACGCTGGCTCTCGGGTTTGGGGCTGATGCTTTGCCTCTCCAAGGCTGTTTTGGCCCGTTTCTTCACGGAACAAGTTCCCCTCTTCCCGATGCATTCCCGGGGCGCTAAAACTCTGCTTTAAGCACTCGAACATGCCCAACGGACGCACGAGCTCTTTGCCGCTTTTCTCCTACAAAAGAGATATATTTAATCAATTGAAAGCGGACTTTAGCTATAATTAGGACGTATTTAATAGCTCCAAAATGGAGTTATCAAACACCCCCAACTTAAACATTGCTAGTCCTCGAGCAAGCACTACAAAGATATTGACTCTAAGGACGCGCTTACACATATTCTAACTCAAACCTCCATGCATATTAAAATTTAAACAAGAGCATAATCATGGAAGCATTTGTTCATGTATTAGCTAGGACATATCAAAAATTAACTCTTGCCCCCTAACGTGTGTGTGTGCTAGACAACCACTCCTAAACTCACGTAAACCCGGAAAACCTACATGCAACGCACATCCCGTTTTCCCCCTACTTCTAGCGTTTAAGAACAGCTACACTTGACTTACACGAGAGAGAGAAGCAAATTAAGAGACCTAATTATTTTCTCATTCTTTTTCTTTCTTTTCAAAAGTACTTTGTACTCTTTTATTTGGGTTCTTTGAACCAACTTTTTGTTTCTTTTTCTTTCCTACTCGAGCTGCCTAACACGTCAAACTTTGGCCAAAGCTTCACGTTTTTAAGGACTGACGCTCACTTCTTTTAAGCGCTAATAAGAAGGAGGAGCGCCTCGAGAGGAATTTTCTACCAAACATGCTTTTCTATTTTTTTTTAGATTAGGCTAAGCACATGCTTTCTCAATTAACTAACCACTAACTCTCATGCAACAAGCTACCTAAGGGTGCCTTTCGGGGTGACAACGAGAATTAGCTAAACATGCAATAAACCAAGCTTACGGAGTCTAGGGAGAGGTGCTAAGTGCGCGATAAGTGCAAGAGAGCAAAAGAAAAAATTTTAAAATTTTTGACATGAACCTAATAAACACAAAACTCATGCAAAAACTCGATTATGAACATGCTCAGATTTCTAACATGCATTTCCTAGGCTATCACAGTAAGAAAACAATAAACAGAGTCCCAAGCACTTCAATATCTTTATAACACTTCTCAACAAACTACACATGCACATCCATCGGACTACTCCACCCCCAACTTCAAAATTTGGCATTGTCCTCAATGCCAACCAGTCAGATACATCAAAGTAAAAGGGAAGAAGAAATTCACTTCCCTGACTCTTGGTGAAGCTGGCGAGGGCGAGGAAGCGGCGCACGAACGCCTTAGAGCCCAAAATTGTCTTCTCATCCTCGATTCCTAATAAAAAAAAAACAGCAAGCTAATTAATACTAAATTAATCTAAAAAGCAATAAAACTAAACTAAAGCATAAAAACAGTCCATCGCTCGGGTGCTGTTGCGTGCTCAATGTGTTAAAATAATTAGGCAATAAAAGAGATAGAGCACTCAGAACATGCAAGCATACATGATCTTATAGCAAGTAGTAAGTATATTTCATCCGTTTTCCCACAGAGATTTATTTTTAGCTATTCGCGAAGTGTTTTGTTAAGAAAGAAGGGGTGGATTTGATGGGGTAAAATTGGTTTTTAATTGTCTAATTCTTGCTGAATGTGTAAAGGGTAGTAACATAAACAAGGACAAGTGAAATCTAAGCCCAAATGAAAAGAAACGAAATTAATAAATGAAGGCAAAGACAGCTAAACAGAATGGAAACTTAGACGGAATTGCGGAGACCGCAATTCTACCGCAATTACAATAACAGCGAAAGTGTGTAAATGGGTGAATTAAGGGCTACTAATGACTATCCTATATGCATTTTTATACGATTCTCAAGCACTGGATCTACTCTCTATACATCAAACTATCTCAATCTCATGTATCGTCCGATTCCATGCATTAGATTCTTTAGTTTACTCAACTCAAAGTAAGGTCTTAAGCATCTTGTTAAGGCAGAAAGATATGGTTTGTACTAGGGAAACGCCTATTCCTAGGCCGTTTCCTGGTTACCTTGAAAGGCTAGCATGATAATATGACTCTGAACTCTTACTCCTTCCAGAGGTTAGGAGTTCTTTGGACAAAATGGATGGCCAATCGAAATTGCCCGTGGGATGAAGCTTACATACAATCAATGCTTCGAGAGCTATCCTACATGCTTGATTCACGTTTTTTAGCCTATGGAGTTGTCATTAGCATGCCCCTAAGTGACTTAGTTACTCATGGATATAAGGAGAACAGAACTAAAGGATAAGATGGACATGCTTAGAAGGGAAATGTGCTTAAAACAGCAAGGGAAAGCAGTAGAATGCAAAGGCAGAAACTGTGAAATACTGAATGTTGTGTTTGATTAATTGATTGTTTGAATGAACATAAGAGATACTTAAAGTAGAGAACAGCAAGACAGAACACAACGAAATGATCTAAACTAGCCACAAGAACAGAAACAACACAAGACAGAATTGGGAAACAGAAATGAAGAACAGAAAGCAGTAAAACAGCTCGAAATCTCGTTGCAGCCGCCTCGAATGAAGGATGAGAAAGGTCAGCCTTGCTTGGATGAATCCAATCGGGAGAGAAGAAGAATCTCCTCTCCTTCCTATCAGATTATCGATTCCAACAGTTGAGCTTCGCAAACCAGCAGACGGCAAAGGAAAACTAGGAGAAAATGTGGACTGCGAGAAGACTTCTACGCTTTCGGATGATCCTTGAACCCTCGACTTTGACCCCTATTTATAGTAATCTGCAGGTGCATTTGGGCCAAGGAGAACCATCAATCTTCAACGTCGTACTTCAGAATGGATGGAGGAGAAAGAACGAATCCCTGAAATAACGGAAATTAACAGAAAAAGATCAGTCAACTTACGGTTTTCACTTGAAACATTGCGGTGACCGCAATGTTTCCGCAATGCGTTCGCAAAGCTTGTTTTTCATTCTTTTCCTTCGGTTTTCAACTCTTTTCTTTCCTATTGTGCATAAGTCCTAATTTAGCTACCTTCTTCTAATTCTCATATTTAAGCATAGGTTTAGGCTAAATGCTATCAAAAACACCTAAGAGTGAACATCTTTCTAAGCTAATTAAGCCCTAAAAAGGTCACTTTTGGAGACGTAACACACCCCCAAACTTAAGGTTTTGCTTGTCCTCAAGCAATCTAAGGACTTTCCTAAGCTGCTGTTTCTTCTTCTTTAACCACTTACTAACTCCCCTATATCCCTATCTAGCACTGCTGTCCTGTAACACACTTCTAAGCTTAAAACTACCCTCTTATCTAGCTTCTTCTGACTTCGCCTGCCTAACACTCCATCTGTTTCCATTAACTCCCTACAACTGATCTTCTTGCTTTTGTCATATCATGCCACTATCCCTAAGGTTTCAAATTCTGCCTAGCTTTACCTCAGACTCAGTACATGCTTCTAGCTTTATTTTTAATGTGCCTAGGATTCCTTAGAGTCATGCCAGTCTTAGTATTAACGGTGACAGTAGTACTTTTAAAGAATAACCTAAACCCTGGCATCACTACATTGGATAAACACTCATCTCCCTAAACAACCCTACCAGTTACAACTTTGTGCTTAGCTAATTGAGGATCAGAGTGCTTTTTAAATAGGACATCTAAGCCACAAAGTTATAACTCCTAGGTATACATTCTTCTTCCCTATTCTTTTCCCTTTTTCTTACTTAGGTGGGGCCTCTCCTCTGGTTGCCTTTTGATGCAATGCCACTTGTGGGTCACACACTTGGCACTGATTATTTAGCAACCTAAGAGAGACCCCCCTCTTTATTCTATTTTTCATTTTTTTTTCAGTTCATCATTTTTTGTAAAGGAGAAGAAGAATGCTTATGTTTCTAAGGGAGAGAGGAATGTTCCTAGGCCTAGGGTGGGCTCCCCCAAACTTCAACTACTCATTGTCCCCAATGAGTGTCTGAGGTGGCACACCCCCAAACTATCCTAGAAGCATCTAGTCTAAGGTAAAACAAAGAGAATCTAAAGCCCTAGGCATAGACAAAACATTCGAACGACAAATATCACAGCAGCAGTAATTAAAAAAAACAGACAGATAAGGGCTTAAAGCTGTGCATGCTGAGCTTTTTAGAGGTTGATTTAAACTAGCAAAGGGTGTCCTATGACACTCATCCAGCATGCTTTTAGATAAGCTATATATGGTAGTCATGATAGCAGCAAAAGATGGAATTTAAACAGATCACAGCCTAGCTAAACAGACAGTCCAAAACATGCTTTCAGTAATAAACATTGCGGGTACCGCAATTATTTCGCAATCAAGTCAGGGCAGATATAACAGTGATTAAGGTCCCTAAGCATGCTTTTTCCAGTCATTCGAGCTCTCTAAAAATAAAACAAAACTAACCTACCTAGTCAGCTATCATCAGACTATACTAAGCAAGATAAAAAACATAAAACTAAGCATCTAAAACAGATCAAAAGTGTACGAAAAACAGCATAATTCACATGGTCTATCAGAAAGCAGAAAATTATTTTTTTTTCTAAGGGAACAACAATACTCCCTTCAGTGCAATTCAAACCAGCACTCAAACGTCTTCATCCTCATCTGGTTGTCGTGGTCGTGGAGGCACCCATGGAGTCAGAAGGTTTGTGGGGAAGTCAGGGAAGATACAGCCAAGTTGGTCTGCAACTTCCTTGTCCCGTGCCTGCGCGTAAGTGGCCCATTGAGCCATCCTCCTCTGCATATCCATCAGGCATGCCATGGATAGTGACTGATCAGCAGCCAGCCTATCCAGTTCAAACTCCATATTCCCCTTCCTCTTCAGCCTCAAGCTAGCAGGCAGCTCCAAGTGGCCCGTGTAAGCCATCTGCTGCTCCATTCGCTCAATGGGGACTCCTGCAAGCAAACATAATTTGGTTATGGTGTTAGGGAAAAACAATGGTCCCTTACCTTTCTTGGCGCACTCAGCAATGGCGGCTGACATGATTTCCCCCACATTGACCGTGAGACCTCGCATAATGGCATAGACCAGCAGCGATCTGCTCTGGTTGATGGTCGTCTCATGGGTCACAGGGGACAGCTTTCTCCTTACAAAGGCAAACCATACAGCTGCCTTTGCTGTCAGGTTGGCACTCATGAGGGTGTGCCTCCCATTGCGTGAGACAGTCCACGCTGCTTCAGGCTGGCCAATGGTTCGAATGGCCTCCTCCAGCACTGCCTCAGTAGGCTCATCAACGATCCTTGCATAATCAGTGTGTCTTTGGCCCTTGAGGCCATAAGCTTCGTTGATGGCTTTTGCTGAGTAATCCACCTCTACTCCCCTCACCACAGAAAGCCCTTCCTCAGAGTTTCGCAGGTTGGCGTAGAAGTCGTAAACCATGCTCGTGTAAGCTGGATTGGGCGGCCTGCACAACTCCTCCCAGCCATGATTTATGATTCCTGCGCGCAAGAACTGCGGCAGGTCAGCAGGTCTGTCGAGGAAGCCTTTCTCGTGCAGCAACTCCCTCTTCCTCAGCTCAGCACCCCTGGACTCAGCATCAGAGGAAACATACCTCACTGACTGAGGCTCATCTTCAGGGTAGAGCTTGGCCTTCCCTTTATCTGCTGGCTTGGCTGACTCGGCAGCCTCAACCTTGAGTCGTTTGAGCGAAGGCTCAGTGCTCTCTTTGGCTGACTCGGCAGCCTCAACCTTCTTGGCCTTCTTCTTCTTCAGCTTCTTGGCTCGCTTGGCCTTAAGAATCTTGGCCTTCTTCTTCTTCTTGAGCTTTGCCTCAATGGTGATCTGCTGCAGGCACGCCCCCAACGTCTCTTCCATTGAGTCAGTTTTCTGTTCAAGACTCTCTGGGCTAGCTTCCCTCACAGGCGAGAAAACCTCCTCGTCCTCACCTTCCCCACTGCCCTGCGTTGATTCTTGGTACTCCCCATATGGGAATTCAGGGTCAGGCCGTGGGGAAGTGTGCGACGGCGTGGTTGTTTGCTCTGCTGAAGGTGTCTGTGCAGAACTCAGTGGTGAAGACGGCTGCTCAGGGCTCTGCGCTGGCGGTGATGAAGAGAGCTCTGGGCTCTGCACTGGTTCAGATGGTGAAGGGCTGTGCGCAGGCGATGCAGATGGCAACGAACCCTTCTTGGTCGATTCGTGGGACGCACGATCCGTTTCTTGACTCTCCACAGAGGGAGTCTTTGCTTTGCTTGGTTCGGCGGCCATCTCGATACTCCACCGGCGCTTCTTGGGTGTGCCTGCTGGTTCAGAGGGTCCAGCAGGTATCTCAGAGACAACCTTCCACTTCTTCTTGCGAATCGGCAGCTTATCCAGTCGTTCCGTTCGCGCAGCCTCAGCATCAGCCAAGGCAAGCAATGCATCTCTCGCAGCCGTTTCAGCGCCGTCAGCCCTCTTCTTGGCTGCAGATCTTTCAGCCCTTGTGAACACCATTGTTGAGTCTTGGAGATTTGGAGAGAAGAATCAAAGATGAAAAGAATCGCAGCTTTCTTGGAATTCAGAGAGTGGGAGAATCGTATCGATCAAGCGCCTTCTAACGGATATAAAAGAAACGGCTAAATCCCAACGGCTATATTTTTGCGGATCCTGCAAATCCAGCGCAATTTTAGGGATATTTTTTCATCAAAATGTCAATCTTTGCTCGTCCGTATCTTTTATTTGGCTCAATCTTTTCTTGATTTTTAAAGCTGGAATTACTCTCCTTGATTCCCTCTTTCGATTCCCTACAAAAAGAAATAAAAGCAACATCAAATTCGTAATTAAAATCCTACAACAAAACACACAAACGATAACCGGAAAATCGCAAAAAATAAACTAAGGCATGAGCCTTATGTTGACGAGCACAGCAATCACTCGTCCTCTCTCGTTCTCGTTTTCATGCTTCAGTCAAGAGGAAGGCCGAGAGAGTCTTCACATCTCCTTCCTCATAGTAGTGCTTCAACCTTGCACCATTAACCATAAACGGTTGGCCTTGCTGCAAGTTCTTTATCTCTATGGCACCATGAACAAACACATTAGTAATCACAAATGGACCTGACCATCTAGACTTAAGTTTCCCTGGAAATAGTTTCAACCGTGAGTTAAACAACAAAACAAGTTGACCCTTCTTAAAGTCCTTAACTCTAAGTCTACTATCGTGCCAAATCTTGGTCTTTTCCTTATACATTTTGGCATTTTCATAGGCCATATGTCTAAGCTCATCAAGCTCATGTAATTGTAAGGACCGCAATGTTCCCGCATCCTTTACACAAAAATTCAATTCCTTCATGGCCCAAAATGCTTTGTTTTCTAACTCAAGTGGTAAGTGACAAGTCTTGCCATATACCAGCCTATAAGGAGACATACCTAGGGGTGTCTTATATGCTGTCCTATAAGCCCAAAGTGCATCCTCGAGCTTAAAGGACCAGTCTTTCCTATTAGGTTTGACCACTTTTTCTAGGATGTTCTTAATTTCCCTATTTGAAATTTCAGCCTGTCCATTCGAGTGTGGGTGATAGGGGGTGGCTACTCTATGTCTAATGTTATACTTAGCCAACACTTTCTCCATAGCCTTGTTAATGAAATGTGACCCCTCATCACTAATGATGGCACGAGGTGTCCCAAACCTAGTAAAAATGTGCCTATGCAAGAATTTGGTGACTGTTTTAGCATCATTATTGGGACATGCTTTGGCCTCTACCCACTTGGATACGTAGTCTACTGCTACCAAAATGTAAAGGTTACCTGATGATGGAGGGAATGGCCCCATGAAGTCAATGCCCCACACATCAAAGAGCTCCAACTCTAAGATGTAGGTGAGGGGCATCTCATCCTTTCGACTGAGGTTACCTGTTCTTTGACATTCATCGCAGCTGTGGGCATAGTTGTGGGCATCCTTGAAGATTGTTGGCCAATAGTAGCCACTCTGAAATACCTTTGCAGCTGTTCTTTGGCCACCAAAGTGTCCACCATAAGGAGCTGTGTGGCAGTGCTGCAGCACAGACTTCGCTTCAGCAGCTGAAACACACTTCCTTAGCAAGCCGTCAGCACAGGTTCTGTAAAGTGTGGGGTCATCCCATATGAATTTCCTTGCTTCATGAAGGAACCTCTTCTTCTCTTGACCGCCCTTGAAAACTGGTAATACCTGTGATGCAAGGAAGTTAGCAATGTCAGCAAACCAAGGTTCCTCATCGTTATCACAATGAGTCAAAACAAAGACATGTTCATCAATGAAAGCATCAGAAATTGCGGGTTCCGCAATTTTTTCGCAATTGTGCTGCAATCGAGAAAGGTGATCCGCAACCACATTTTCACATCCTTTCTTGTCTCGAATGTCCAAATCAAATTCCTGCAGCAATAACACCCACCTAATCAACCTAGGCTTAGCATCAGTCTTCCTCATAAGATATTTCAAGGCAGAATGGTCAGTGTACACAATTGTCCTAGTGCCTACAATATAGTTCCTGAATTTCTCACAAGCAAACACTACAGCAAGCATCTCTTTCTCAGTAGTTGTATAATTACATTGAGCCTCATTCAAGGTTTTACTAGCATAATAGACAGGGTGTGTTAGCTTGTCAATCTTCTGTCCTAACAGAACCCCTACAGCATAGTCACTAGCATCACATAACATCTCAAATGGGAGATCCCAATCTGGCCCTACTATAACAGGTGCTGTGACTAGTGCTTTCTTAAGGGTTGTCCAAGCTACTACACATTCCTTAGAGAAGATGAATGGCCTGTTTAGTTCTAGAAGCTCACACAGAGGCTTGGCTATCTTAGAAAAGTCCTTAATGAACCTTCTATAGAAGCCAACATGCCCTAAGAAACTTCTAATGGCCTTGACATTCTGAGGCTCTACCAACTTCTCTATGATCTCTATCTTTGCCCTGTCAACTTCTACACCTGCCCTTGACACTCTATGACCTAAGACAATCCCCTCATCTACCATGAAGTGACACTTTTCCCAATTAAGGACTAAGTTAGTCTCTTCACATCTAGCCAGGACTTGTCCTAGGTTCTCTAGACAGTTGGTGAATGAATCCCCAAAGACTGAAAAGTCATCCATGAATATCTCTATCATAGATTCATCCAAATCAGAGAAGATCGCCAACATGCACCTTTGGAAAGTTGCCGGTGCATTGCATAAGCCAAAAGGCATTCTGCGAAAGGCAAAAGTTCCAAAAGGGCAAGTAAAGGTAGTCTTTTCTTGGTCTTTGGGGTCTATAGTGATCTGGTTATACCCTGAATAACCGTCTAGGAAACAGTAATAGGCTCTACCAGCTATTCTGTCTAACATTTGGTCAATGAATGGTAGAGGGAAGTGGTCTTTTTTAGTTTCTTTATTTAGTTTCCTATAATCCATGCAAACTCTCCATCCTGTGACAGTCCTAGTTGGAATCAGTTCATTGTTCTCATTGACTACCACAGTCATCCTACCCTTCTTAGGTACACACTGTATAGGGCTCACCCACTGACTACTAGCTATTGGAAAGATCACACCAGCATCTAACCATTTAATTATCTCTTTCTTAACTACCTCTTTCATAGAGGGATTCAGCCTACGTTGGTGATCTACTCTAGGTGTGTGCTCTTCCTCTAGTATAATCTTATGCATGCAATAAGAAGGGCTAATGCCTCTAATATCAGCAATAGTCCATGCAATAGCCTTCCTATGTTGCTTAAGCAGTAATATCAGTTCAACCTCATGCTTTTCACTTAATTTAGAAGAAATGATAACAGGCAGAGTTTCATTACTCCCTAAATATGCATACTTGAGGTGAGTGGGGAGTGGCTTTAATTCTAAAACAGGCGGATGCTCAATGGATGGCTTTAAAGGATTTAAGGCTCTATTAGTTAAGTCAATATTCATACAAACATGCTGAGGGTTATTTACAGATATGTCCATTATCTCAGCTATGTTTAAGTCAGTTAATTCTAATCCTACATATTCATTGGCATGCTTGGTTAATAATACATGCTCCAATTGTTCTTCCATTAAAGAGTCTACAACGTCCATGCTAGCACAGGATTCAAGGTCAGAGGGGTACCTTAAAGCTTTATACACACTAAATTTCACCTCTTCATCATGAACCCTCATAGTAAGCTCACCTTTTTGGACGTCTATCAGTGCCCTACCTGTGGCTAGAAATGGTCTGCCTAACAGGATGGGGACCTCCTTGTCTGCTTCATAATCCAGGATAATGAAATCTGCAAGGAAAATAAACTTGTCAACCTTTACTAAAATATCCTCAATCTTACCTTCTGGGTATGCAATGGATCTGTCTGCTAATTGTAAAGTGACAGTGGTTGGACGTGCTTCTCCTATTCCCAGCTGGCGGAATAGTGATAGGGGCATGAGGTTTATGCTGGCGCCCAGGTCACAAAGCGCTCTGCCCACGTGCTTGCCTCCAAGTTCTACAGGTAAGGTGAAGGAACCAGGATCCTTCTCCTTCTTAGGCAACTTGTTTTGGAGTATGGCACTGCACTCCTCAGTGAGGTTTACTGTTTCAAACTCACCAATTATTTTTTTGTTAGTAATAATATCTTTCAAAAACTTTACATAGGAAGGCATAGACTGTAAAACTTCTACAAAAGGAATGTTGACATGCACTTGCTTAAGAATTTCTAAGAATTTATTAAAATGCACTTCCTGTTCCTGCTTCTTCTTAAGCCTTCGAGGATATGGAGGTGGTGGCACATATGCAGGCACGTCAGGGCGCCTTAGGATAGGTGGAGGCCTTGGAATTTCTTCTATCTCCTCAATAATTGGCTCTAGCCTGGCTCCTGATGTGCTAAGTGGTGGTGGACCTTGGTTTGGCAGAGACTCCAGTGGAGCACTAGACTCAGTGTTCTCTACTCTCTTTGGTGTGTCCTTTGTGTTGCTCACCAAGGGTCTACCACTTCTAAGTTCAATTGCTTGAACTTGTTCTTTACCATCTCTCCTTGGCACCTCGGTGTCAGCAGGGAGTCTACCTTGGGGCCTACTCTTGAGTTTATTGGCCAATTGGCCTATTTGGTTCTCTAGGCTCCTAAGAGTAACTTGCTGGCTTTGAAGAGTAGCATCATTCTTAGCTATGTATTCCTTGAGTAAGTTTTCTACAGAAGATCCTACAGGTTGGTTGTAAGGTTTTTGATACATTGATTGGTTATGTTGGGGAGTGAAACCAGGTGTTCCACTCGGTCTAGGTTGGTTAGAATTTTGGTTAACATTCTGTTGGCCACCCCATGACAGGTTTGGGTGGTTCCTCCAACCTGGGTTGTAAGTATTGGAATAGGGGTTGTTCCTAGGCTGCTGCTGACTTCCAATGTAGCAGACTGAGGCTGGATTCCCAGGGCAGTATTCATACAGGTGCCCTTCCCCACAGAATCCACATACAAGTGTCTCACCTTGACTTGGTTGGGTGCCCATTGACATGGCGGTAGCGGTGTTGACACTTGTTTGGAGATTGGCTTGAGCCATTTGCTTAACTAGGTTGGTCAGGGCATTTATTTGGCTGCTCATCGCACTTAGAGCATCCTTGTCTTGAGCTCTAGTTGGCTCAACTGGATCATCTGACCACCTACAGTGAGATGCTGAGATCTTCTCCAAGATCTCATAGGCCTCGTTGTAACTCTTGGACAACATGGAACCACCAGCAGATGAATTTAAGACTTGCCTAGTGCTGGGGTTGCATCCTTTGAAAAAGACCTCTATTTGGATACACCATGGGATGCCATGATGTGGACATTTGAGAAGAAGGTCCTTGAACCTTGTCCAAGCTTCGTGAAAAGATTCATTATCAGCTTGTTTGAATTTAACTATGTCATCACGAAAGGTAGAATTCCTATCAGGTGGGAAGTATTTGACTAGGAATTTCTCTGCTAAGTCTGTCCAGTTGCGGACAGATCCAGAAGGTAATGAGTTTAACCATGTTTTGGCTTTGTCCCTCAAAGAATAAGGGAACAAGTACAGCCTCAAAGCTTCTTGGGACACTCCAGGGATGATGAAGGTATCACTAACTCCTAAGAAGTTCCTAAGATGGTTGTGGGGGTCCTCATTTTCCACTCCAAAGAATTGTCCCACAGTGGACAACATTTGGAACATCACTGGCTTTAACTCGAATGAGTTGGCAGTGATTTCAGGACGGATTATGCTGGGGTTCAGCTCCCCAGGCATAGGTACTAAATATGAAAGAATGGCACTATTCTTGTCATTCGCTATTTCGATGGGGTTGCGAATGACAGGTACCTGATTTGGAACTATCTCATCCATTTCTTCGATTTCAGGTATGATTTGAGGTATAGAGGGTTGTTTAAAAAGACGTTTCTTGGCTTTATTTCTGGCTTTAAATAGTCTCTCGGGCTCAGGATTGAACTCTAGATCACTATTTGAATGCTCACTCATAAACTACCCCAATAGTACCTGCAAAAGAAATGAAACAGATCAGCTTCAATAAGCAATAAACTTGGTGTTTCAAACTTAACAAACTTCGTTTTCACTTAAATAAATCCCCGGCAGCGGCGCCAAAAACTTGTTGCGTGCTCAATGTGTTAAAATAATTAGGCAATAAAAGAGATAGAGCACTCAGAACATGCAAGCATACATGATCTTATAGCAAGTAGTAAGTATATTTCATTCGTTTTCCCACAGAGATTTATTTTTAGCTATTCGCGAAGTGTTTTGTTAAGAAAGAAGGGGTGGATTTGATGGGGTAAAATTGGTTTTTAATTGTCTAATTCTTGCTGAATGTGTAAAGGGTAGTAACATAAACAAGGACAAGTGAAATCTAAGCCCAAATGAAAAGAAACGAAATTAATAAATGAAGGCAAAGACAGCTAAACAGAATGGAAACTTAGACGGAATTGCGGAGACCGCAATTCTACCGCAATTACAATAACAGCGAAAGTGTGTAAATGGGTGAATTAAGGGCTACTAATGACTATCCTATAGGCATTTTTATACGATTCTCAAGCACTGGATCTACTCTCTATACATCAAACTATCTCAATCTCATGTATCGTCCGATTCCATGCATTAGATTCTTTAGTTTACTCAACTCAAAGTAAGGTCTTAAGCATCTTGTTAAGGCAGAAAGATATGGTTTGTACTAGGGAAACGCCTATTCCTAGGCCGTTTCCTGGTTACCTTGAAAGGATAGCATGATAATATGACTCTGAACTCTTACTTCTTCCAGAGGTTAGGAGTTCTTTGGACAAAATGGATGGCCAATCGAAATTGCCCGTGGGATGAAGCTTACATACAATCAATGCTTCGAGAGCTATCCTACATGCTTGATTCACGTTTTTTAGCCTATGGAGTTGTCATTAGCATGCCCCTAAGTGACTTAGTTACTCATGGATATAAGGAGAACAGAACTAAAGGATAAGATGGACATGCTTAGAAGGGAAATGTGCTTAAAACAGCAAGGGAAAGCAGTAGAATGCAAAGGCAGAAACTGTGAAATACTGAATGTTGTGTTTGATTAATTGATTGTTTGAATGAACATAAGAGATACTTAAAGTAGAGAACAGCAAGACAGAACACAACGAAATGATCTAAACTAGCCACAAGAACAGAAACAACACAAGACAGAATTGGGAAACAGAAATGAAGAACAGAAAGCAGTAAAACAGCTCGAAATCTCGTTGCAGCCGCCTCGAATGAAGGATGAGAAAGGTCAGCCTTGCTTGGATGAATCCAATCGGGAGAGAAGAAGAATCTCCTCTCCTTCCTATCAGATTATCGATTCCAACAGCTGAGCTTCGCAAACCAGCAGACGGCAAAGGAAAACTAGGAGAAAAGGTGGACTGCGAGAAGACTTCTACGCTTTCGGATGATCCTTGAACCCTCGACTTTGACCCCTATTTATAGTAATCTGCAGGTGCATTTGGGCCAAGGAGAACCATCAATCTTCAACGTCGTACTTCAGAATGGATGGAGGAGAAAGAACGAATCCCTGAAATAACGGAAATTAACAGAAAAAGATCAGTCAACTTACGGTTTTCACTTGAAACATTGCGGTGACCGCAATGTTTCCGCAATGCGTTCGCAAAGCTTGTTTTTCATTCTTTTCCTTCGGTTTTCAACTCTTTTCTTTCCTATTGTGCATAAGTCCTAATTTAGCTACCTTCTTCTAATTCTCATATTTAAGCATAGGTTTAGGCTAAATGCTATCAAAAACACCTAAGAGTGAACATCTTTCTAAGCTAATTAAGCCCTAAAAATGTCACTTTTGGAGACGTAACAGGTGCCTCCGAGAAGCGCAGAATTTTTAAAGTCGGTTGCTCGACTGTATTCTCTCAACAGACTCATCCATAGTCTGTAGGTGCGGGGGACGATCCATACTTGTCCTTGGCCACACCTTTTCCACCATCCACCTGAAAATTGTTTTGCACTCTTCGTGCCTCGGGCACGTGAATATAAGAAGTGTTAGTGCAAAAACCAGCATTATCATCACACATATTCAAATCAGAAATTTTAACAGAGACATGGGAACCATCCCTCAAGCGCGAGGGTAGACTCCCATTCTCAACATGCTCACAAACAGACACATTTCCAGCAGATTTTCCAAATAAAGAGAACTCATGCAAAGTATCATCAAACTCCAGAGAAACAACGCCCTTATACACATCAATTTTGACCCTAGCGGTCTTAAGAAAGGGACGTCCTAACAACATGGAGGACGAAGCATGCGATGAGTTTTCATTCATATCTAAAACAAGGAAATCAGCGGGAAACGTCATATTCCCAACTCTAACCAAAACATCCTCTACCTTCCCCCTAGGACAGATGCTCGACCCATTAGCCAACTGAACAGAAACATTACATTCATGCATTTCATTTAAATTCAGATCACGATACAATGCATAAGACATAACATTAACAGAGGCTCCTAGGTCTAACATGGCATTATGAACAATTTTACTACCTATAGTGCAAGGGATAGTAAAAGTACCTGGATCGTTGCACTTTGCAGGCAACGTACCTGGGAGTATGGCAGAGACGTTTTCTTTCTTTTTCTCAGTCCCTCTGGACTTTCTCTTCGTAGTGCACCAGCTCCTTAGAAATTTCGCATACTTTGGCACTTGACTGACTGCCTCTAGGAGCGGGATATTTACCATCACCTTTTGGAAGGTTCGCAGGACCTCCTCATCATCAGATTCCAAAGTAGGCTTCGCAAGCCTACTCGGGAATGGTGCTCTGGCAACATCCTCAGGTACACTGACCTTCTCATTTCTCTTCTCATTCTGAGTCTCGGGAGCAGTCGGGGCGGACTTGTTCAGGCTGTCCGTGGCTTCCTTCGCAGCTCTGGTGGAAAGTGACTTCCCACTGCGCAGCTGAATGGCACTCACGTTTTCACATGAGTTCACAGTAGTTTGGGAAGGAAGCTTCCCCGAGCTCTTGCTCTCAATCTTACTAATAGACACCGCCATCTGTGTCAGCTGCTTGTTCAAATTCTGCAGCTCTGCCTTGTGAGAATTAAGCTCTTCTCGAGCTTCTTTCTGAAACTGGCTGGTGCTAGTCACGATGGTCCTTACCATTTCTTCAAGTGAGCTGGAGGAGCTCGAGGCTTGAGCCTGGGTGGAAGAATTAGGCCTATCCTGGGATTGGCCTTGGAAACGAGTTTGTCCTTCCCTATTCCCATAGCTGAAATTAGGATGGTCGCGCCAACTGGGGTTGTAAGTGTTTGCATATGGGTCGTACTTCCTTGGGTTGGAAGCATACCCCCCGATCGCGTTGACCTCCGCATCCTCACGGTGTCCTCCAACGATTTTCTTCAACATACTGCCTATCTCGGCCACCTGGGCCCTCATTTCAGTCATCTCGTGGCTCTGAGCCACGCTGTGCACTTGGCCTTGTCCCCGAATACCGAATTGCTGCGAGTTGGTGGCCATATTTGCTATCAACTGTTTGGCCTCAACTGGGGTCTTGTCAATCAGTGCCCCTCCACTCGCTGCATCGATCATCTGCCGGTCATGGGGCGTCATCCCCTCATAGAAGTACTGTATCACTAACTGATCGGCAATCTGATGATGTGGGAAGCTCGCGCACAGGCGCCCGAAGCGTTCCCAGTATTCGTGCAGGGACTCACCGACATCCTGGGTGATCCCATATATCCTCTTCCGCAGAGTGGTGGCTAAGGATGCGGGAAAGTATTTCTCCAAAAATACCCGCTTCATATCCTGCCACGTGGTGATGGACCCGGAGGGCAAATAGTACAGCCAATCCTTGGCCTTGTCCTTGAGCGTGAAGGGGAATGCCCTCATATTCAGTTGCTCCTCCGTGACTCCTGCGGGCTTCATCCCCGCGCAGACGCAATGGAATTCCATCAGATGTTTGTTCGCGTCCTCACCTGCGTTTCCATGGAAAGAAGGTAATTGGTGAATTAAACCAGATTTTAACTCGAAGTTACCTGCTACCACGGGGTAGTTAATGCACAAAGGCTGCAGGTTCAGGTCTGGCGCTGCCAGCTGCTTAAGCGTCCGTGGCGCATCACCTTGCGCCATCTCGTCAAATAAGAAGGGATTGCCTTCTTCTCTTTCAACCGGTCCTTGCCCCTCACGGGCCTCTCTACGTAACCGCCGCTCCTCTCTGTCAATCTCAGGGATAAACTGCAAACTACCCTCAGAGGAACGGGTCATACACAAACAAAAATCTAAACATACAAATTACAAACAAGAAAATTTTTTCAGTCAACCATCAATAAATCAAATTCAAACTTCAATCATAAATTCAAACAATTGCCTATTCCCCGGCAACGGCGCCAATTTTGGTGGGCGGAATTTTGAATATCCGCTTAATCTCAAGCTGTCGAGGCTTGCCAAAATACGATTTATAAAGCCTATGACCAAGGCTTTGCAGCCAGTGGCAACAGGGTCGATCCAAGGAATAGGAAGAATGAATTTACTAGTGAAATTGGGATTTAATTGATTAATTGGTAACGGGGGGTTTTATCATGCAAGAGAATTAATAAGAAAGCTAAAGAAAGAAAGAAATAATATGAAGAACGTGTGCGCGGTTTGGGGAGTCTAGGGATCAATTGTTAGACAACATTCAGCTTATCATGTAATGCTAATAACATGGAATACAGTTTATTTAGCACGCGGACGACTACCAGAGAAGCCCCAAAGTAGCCGACTCCATGGATTTTAATTAGGCCACACAGTCCTAATTACACGTTATCTAAGCTCGCATTAAGATGATCAGTCCTAAAGTTCATTTAGATAGTCACTAGCTAACCGCGACGAACATTCGAGCGTGAATTCTAAATGCTAGTAGGTTGCCCGCAAACGCCGTATGCAACCAACATTTATCCTACCCGACCCGATACTTCGATTTAGTTCTATTTACCTGTGTTACTTAGTCGAGCAGTGAGAGGCACGACATCGCTACTCTTTAACATACACAACATGCGAAACTACCCGAGTGTCAATCAACGTATTTTAGCATGCGCGTTGGATTAAGCAAGGTAAACAGATGCCAATAATCAGATTCCAATATGCAAAATTATACTCAGATTATCAAAGCCATAAATGTCTAACAAAATTCCCCTAAACAAATCCCAAACCGTCACCCTTACCTTAGCCGCTCATGGCGCGGTGCGTCAATCCCGCTCCAACCACGGCCATGGAAGGATCCTTCTAAGTATTACAAAGGAAAGTGGAGCTCACAAGCATGCCAACAATGGCGGAGCTCCACGGAAAATAGAGAGAAAATGGGGAAGAAGAAGACCAAAATCGCCGGATTCCGTTGAGAGATGAAGAAGATGAAGCTCTCTAAAATTCTGCAGAAAAATCGTCTTTTAGCTACTACCTTCGTCGTAGCGTCGAGACGCTAGGCCAGCGTCTCGACGCTGTGCCCTAAGTAATCCGCGCGCGCGCGCGATGGCGTCGCGACGCAAGGCCAGCGTCGCGACGCTGCCCCGATGAATTTCCTGCGCGCGCCTCCTCCGGAGCGTCTCGACGCCAAGCAGGGTCTCGACGCCAGGGCAGCGTCGAGCTAGCGTCTCGACGCTATCACTCGACGCTTGCTCTCGGGTTTTTCCAGCGTCGAGCCAGCGTCTCGACGCTATAGCTCGACGCTGGCTCTCGGGTTTGGGGCTGATGCTTTGCCTCTCCAAGGCTGTTTTGGCCCGTTTCTTCACGGAACAAGTTCCCCTCTTCCCGATGCATTCCCGGGGCGCTAAAACTCTGCTTTAAGCACTCGAACATGCCCAACGGACGCACGAGCTCTTTGCCGCTTTTCTCCTACAAAAGAGATATATTTAATCAATTGAAAGCGGACTTTAGCTATAATTAGGACGTATTTAATAGCTCCAAAATGGAGTTATCAGGATGTATCTGTGGACAATCCTCAGCATGTATGTATGACTAATAAATTGTCTGAGAGAACCACAAATCCTTTGAAACCATCAATTGAACACCCACCTTTACTAGAATTAAAACCATTGCCTGATCATCCTAAGTATGCATATCTAGGAAAGCAAGATACTTTGCCTGTTATTATTTCGTCCAAACTAAGTAAACAGCATGAAATTGCGTTAATATTGCTGCTTAAGCAACATAAAAAAGCTATTGCCTGGACGATTGCTGATAGAAGAGGTATTAGTCCTTCCTATTGCATGCATAAAATATTGTTGGAAAAGGAACATACACCTAGGGTAGATCACCAACGTAGGTTAAACCCCTCCATGAAGGAGGTAGTTAAAAAAGAAATTATCAAATGGTTAGATGCAGGTGTAATTTTCCCCATAGCCAACAGTCAATGGATTAGTCCGATTCAATGTGTGCCTAAGAAAGGTGGAATGACTGTAATAGTTAATGAAAACAACGAACTAATACCAACTAGAACTGTTACAGGATGGAGAGTCTGTATGGACTACATAAAACTTAACAAAGAAACAAAAAAATACCATTTTCCTTTACCATTTATAGATCAAATGTTAGATAGAATAGCTGGCCGAGCCTATTACTGCTTTTTAGATGGTTATTCAGGATATAACCAAATTACCATAGACCCTGAGGACCAGGAGAAAACAACCTTCACATGTCCCTTTGGAACATTTGCCTTTCGCAGAATGCCATTTGGCTATTTTCTCTGACTTAGATGAGTCCATGATAGAAATATTTATGGATGACTTCTCAGTCTTTGGTGATTCTTTTAACAATTGCTTAGAAAACTTAGGACAAGTCCTGACTAGGTGTGAAGAGACCAACCTAGTCTTAAATTGGGAAAAATGCCACTTTATGGTGGAAGAAGGAATAGTCCTAGGACATAGAGTATCTAGAGCAGGAGTAGAGGTCGATAGGGCCAAAATAGAAATCATAGAGAAGCTAGTGGAACCTCAAAACGTCAAAGCTATAAGGAGTTTCCTAGGGCATGCAGGTTTTTATAGGGGATTCATAAAAAATTTCTCAAAGATTTCTAAACCCTTGTGTGAGCTTCTAGAGCTAAATAAACCGTTTGTCTTCTCAAAAGAATGTTTCCTAGCGTGGACAAAACTTAAAGAAGCCTTAGTCAAAGCACCAATTATAGTAGGTCCAAATTGGGATTTACCTTTTGAACTAATGTGTGATGCTAGTGACTATGCGATTGGGGCTATGCTGGGGCAGAAAATAGATAAACTAACACATCCTGTATATTATGCAAGTAAGACTTTAAATGAAGCACAATGTAATTACACTACCACAGAGAAGGAAATGCTGGCGGTAGTATTTGCATGTGAAAAATTTAGGCCTTATATTGTAGGTACTAAAACAATTGTTTACACTGACCACTCTGCAATAAAATATTTAATGAGGAGGCTGATGCTAAACCACGGCTAATTAGATGGGTGTTATTATTGCAAGAGTTTGACTTAGACATTATAGATAAAAAAGGATGCGAAAACGTAGTTGCTGACCATTTGTCTAGATTGCGGAGTAATTGCGAAATAATTGCTGAGCCCGCAATTTCTGATGCCTTTGTTGATGAACATGTCTTTGTGTTAGCACATTGTGATAACAATGAGGAACCTTGGTTTGCGGATATTGCTAACTTCCTTGCCTCGCAGGTACTACCAACTTTCAGAGGGGGGCAAGAAAAGAAGAGGTTCCTACATGAAGCTAGGAAGTACATCTGGGACGATCCTACATTTTACAAGAATTGTGCGGATGGATTGCTGAGGAAGTGTGTATCAGCTGCTGAGGCAAAGTCAGTATTGCAGCACTGTCATACATCTCCTTACGGTGGACATTTTGATGGTCAAAAGACGGCTGCAAAAGTGTTCCAAAGTGGCTACTACTGGCCCACGATCTTCAAGGATGCCCACGACCCTGCACACAGCTGCAATGAGTGTCAACGAACAAGTAACCTCAGTAGGAAGGATGAGATGCCTCTCATCTATATCTTAGAGTTGGAACTATTTGATGTATGGGGCATTGACTTCATGGGACCATTCCCTCCATCTGCGGGTAATCTTTATATATTAGTAGTTGTAGATTATGTTTCTAAATGGGTAGAAGCTATTGCATGTCCCTCAAATGATGCCAAGACAGTCATTAAATTTCTGAATAAGCATATTTTTACAAGATTTGGTACACCACGTGCAATAATAAGTGATGAAGGAACCCACTTTATAAATAAAGCTATGGAAAAGGTACTGGCTAAATATAATGTTAAACATAGAGTAGCAACCCCTTATCACCCACACTCAAATGGACAAGCTGAAATATCCAATAGGGATATCAAGAGCATACTTGAAAAAGTTGTTAAACCCAATAGAAATGACTGGTCTTTTAAGTTAGACGATGCACTTTGGGCGTATAGGACTGCATATAAAACACCCTTAGGTATGTCACCTTATAGGCTAGTGTATGGAAAAGCATGTCATCTTCCCTTTGAATTAGAAATCAAAGCATTTTGGGCCTTAAAAGAGTTGAATTATTGCGTAACCGATGCGGGAACATTGCGGTCTCTGCAATTACATGAGTTAGATGAACTAAGACATATGTCCTATGAAAATACTAAAATGTATAAAGAAAAAACTAAGATTTGGCATGATAGTAGACTTAGGATCAAGGACTTTAAAAAGGGCCAGCATGTTTTATTATTCAACTCGCGATTAAGGTTATTTCCAGGCAAACTTAAGTCTAGGTGGTCAGGTCCTTTTGTGATTACTAATGTCTTTGTTCATGGTGCTATTGAAATTCGGAACCTACACCAAGGGCAGCCGTTCATGGTAAATGGTGCGAGGTTGAAGCATTATTATGAGGAAGGAGATGTGAAGACACTCTCGGCCTTCCTTCTATCTGAAGCTTAAGAGGCGAATCAAGAGAGGATGAGTGATCACTGTGCTCATCCGTCAGAGGGCTATGCCTTAGATTTTTCTTTATTGTTTTTAGATTGCGTATCGTATGATTATTTCTTGTTTTAATTAAGTGTTTTTATTTTGATTAGGAGTATAATAATGGGAGATTTTAAGCGACAATTAGGGAGGTGAATCAAGAGGAGAAGATCCACGAAAAGATATGGAGAAATCAGAGATTTGGTTGCTAAAATCTTGCAACACAAATCAAGATAAATCCTAACGGTTATATTAAAAATGCTGAATAATTGCTGAAGAATTGCGGAGTCCGCAACAAAAGAGCCGTTGGGAGAACACTTGAGTATAAATAGCCGGCATTGGGGATCTCTGTCCTCTACGATTTCTCAAACCGTTGGAACTCCACAACTTAGAACTCTCTTTCCTCTGCAACTCCCAAACTCAGATCTTCAAAGAAGCAACAATGGTGACCACAAGAGCAGACCGATCCACGCCCAAGAAAGCGTCACCTGACGCAGAAGAGACAAGGCTGGTGAGGAAGGCGTTGCTGTTGATAGACGATATTTTTGAACTATCGCTATAAACTCAAGCTGTCGAGGCTTGCCAAAATGTAATTTATAAGCCTATGACCAAGGCTTTGCAGCCAGTGGTAACAGGGTCGATCCAAGGAGTAGGTAGATTGAAATTACTAATGAAATTGAGATTTAATTAATTGATTGATTTTCGTAACGGGGGGATTTTTAGCATGCAAGAGAAATAATAATAAAGCTAACGGAAGAATAATAAGCAGAAAAACGCGTGCACGGTTTGGGAGTTTCGGGATTAATTGCTAGACAATTTCGGTTCATCATTTAATGCTAAATTCATGGTATTCAGTTTATTATGCACGCGGACGACTACCAGAGAAGCCCCAAAGTAGCCGACTCCATGGATTTTAATCAGACCACACAGTTCCAATTATACGTTATCCAAACTTACATTAAGGTGATCAGCCCTAAGATAAATCTAGACAGTCACTAGCTAACCGCGACGAACATTTAAGCGTGAATTCTAATTGCTAGTAGATTGCCCGCAAACGCTGTATGCAATCAACAACTATCCTACACGACTTAATACTCCGATTTAGTTTTATCTACCTGTGTTACTTAGTCGAGCAGTGAGAGGCACGACATCGCTACTCTTTAACATACACAACATGCAAGATGACTCGAGTGTCAATCGTCGAAATCTAACATGCACGTTGGATTAAGCAAAGTAGATAAATGCAAATAAACAGAACCAATATGCATCATCAAAACGTAAATTATCAGAACCAAAATTGCTAACAAAATCTCCCTAAACTATTCCCAAACCGTTCACCCTTACCTTAGCCGCTCATGGCGCGGTTTGTCAAATCCGCTCCAACCACGGCCATGGAAGGCGTCATCAGCGTATTACAAAGAGAGGGAAGCTCACTATCATGCCAACAATGGCGGAGCTTGAAGAGAAATACAGAAAAATAGAGGAAGAAGAAGATGAAGAACACTAAAAATGGTGGAGAACTCCTCTCAAATGTGCAGAAAATCGTCCTAATAAGCTTCTGCAATCGTCGTAGCGTCGAGACGCTAGGCCAGCGTCTCGACGCTGTGCCCTAAGTTTTCCGCGCGCGCCTTCGATGGCGTCGCGACGCTGGGTCAGCGTCGCGACGCTGCCCCGATAAATTTCCTGCGCGCGCCTCCTCCGAAGCGTCTCGACGCTGTGTGTTATGTCTCCAAAAGTGACTTATTTAGGACTTATTTAGCTTAGAAAGATGCACACTCTTAGGTGTTTTTGATAGGATTTAGCTTAAACCTATGCTTATTTGTGAGAATTAAAAGAAGGTAGCTAAATTAGGACTTGTGTGCAAAAGGAAAGAAAAGGATTGAAAACCGAAGTAAAAGAATGAAAAAACTACATTGCGACAGCATTGCGGAAACATTGCTGAAACCGCAATGTTTCAAGTGAAAACCGTAAGTTGACTGATCTTTTTCTGTTAATTTCCGTTATTTCAGGGATTCGTTCTTTCTCCTCCATCCATTTTGAAGTACGACGTTGAAGATTGATGGTTCTCCTTGGCCCAAACGCACCTGCAGATTACTATAAAATGGGGTCAAAGTCGAGGGTTCAAGCATCATCCAAAAGCGTAGAAGTCTTCTCGCAGCTCCATCTTTTCTTCTGTTCTTCTTTGCCGTCTGTTGGTTTGCGAAGCTCAGCTGTTGGAATCGATAATCTGATAGGAAGGAGAGGAGATTCATCTTCTCTCCCGATTGGATTCATCCAAGCAAAGCTGGTCTTTCTCATCCTTCAGCCGAGGCGGTTGCGACGAGGCGTCCAAGCTCATTTACATGCTTTCTGTCTTTCCTTTCTATTTTACAGCATTGTGTAGTTGTTGTTTCTGTTCTAGTGACTAGTTCATTTCTTTGCGTTGCTTTCTGTCTTTAAGTTATTGGCTTTAAGCTTTCCTTTGTCCATTCAACAATCAAGTAATCAAAAGCAAAGTTCAGCATTTCACAGTTTCTTGCCTTTACAGTGTACTGTTTTTCGTTACTGTTTTGCCTTTAAATTCCTTCTAAGCATGTCTGTTTTCTCTTTTCTTTCTGTTCTCCCTATATCCATGAGTAACTAAGTCACATAGGGGCATGCTAATGACAATACTATAGGCTAAAAAACGTGAACCAAGCATGTAGGATAGCTCTCGAAGCATTGATTGTATGTAAGCTTCATCCCACGGGCAATTTCGATTGGCCATCCATTTTGTCCAAAGAACTCCTAACCTCTGGAAGGAGTAAGAGTTCAGAGTCATACACTCATGCTAGCCTTTCAAGGTAGCCAGAAAACGACCTAGGAATAGGCGTTTTCCTAGTACAAACCGTAACTTTCTGCTTTAACAAGATGCTTAAGACCTTACTTGGATATGAGTAAACTAAAGAATCTAATGCATGGAATCGGAAGATACATGAGATTGAGTGAGTTTGATGCATAGTGAGTTGATCCAATGCTTGAGAATCGTATGACAAAGCCTATAGAGGAGTCGTTAGTAGCCCTTGTTTCTCTATTTTACACACTTTCGCTGTTATTAAAATTGCGGTAGAATTGCTGTTTCCACAATTCTGCTACGCCTACAATTCTGTTTAGCTGTTTTCTTCCTCTTTTATTAATCTCGTCTCTTTTCATTTGAGTTTAACTTTGACTTGCACTTGTTTATGTTGCTACCCTCTTCGTATTCAGTAGGAAATAGACAATTTAAAACCCCATCAAATCCACCCTTTCTTTCTTAACTTTACACTTCACGAGTAGCTTATAATAAATCTCTGTGGGAAAACGAATGAAAAAAATACTTACTACTTGCTATAGGATCATGTATGCTTGCATGTTCTGAGTGCTCTCTCTATCTTATTGCTTATTTATTTTAACACATTGAGCACGTAACAAGTTTTTGGCGCCGCTGCCGGGGATTTATTTAAGTGAAAACGAAGTTTGTTAAGTTTGAAACACCAAGTTTATTACCTATTGAAGCTGATCTGTTTCATTTCTTTTGCAGGTACGAGTTGGGTTAGTTTATGAGTGAGCCTTCAAGTAGTGATCTAGAGTTCAATCCTGAGCCTGAGAGATTACTTAGGGCCAGAAATAGAGCCAAGAAACGTCTCTTTAACCAACCCTCTATACCTCCAATAATTGCGGGAACCGCAATTCCTCCGCAATTGTCTCAAGAAGAAATGGATGGAATAGTTCCAAATCCGGGGCCTGTCACTCGCAACCCCATCGAAATAGCGAATGATAAGGATAGCGCCATACTCTCTTACCTAGTACCTATGCCTGGGGAGCTGAACCCCAGCATAATCCGTCCTGAAATCACTGCTAACTCATTCGAGTTAAAGCCAGTGATGTTCCAAATGTTGTCCACTGTGGGACAATTCTTTGGAGTGGAAAATGAGGATCCCCACAACCATCTTAGAAACTTCTTAGGAGTCAGTGATACATTCATCATCCCTGGAGTTTCCCAAGAAGCCTTGAGGCTATACTTGTTCCCTTATTCTTTGATGGACAAAGCCAAAACGTGGTTAAACTCATTACCCTCAGGATCAGTCCGCAATTGGACAGACTTAGCAGAGAAATTCCTAGTCAAATACTTTCCACCTGATAGGAATTCTACCTTTCGTGATGACATAATCAAGTTCAAACAAGCTGACACTGAGTCTCTTCACGAAGCTTGGACAAGGTTTAAAGATCTTCTTCTTAAATGTCCGCACCATGGCTTCCCATGGTGTATCCAAATAGAGGTCTTTTTCAAAGGATGCAACCCCAGCACCAGACAAGTTCTAAATTCATCTGCTGGAGGTTCCATGTTGTCCAAGAGTTACAACGAAGCCTATGAGATCTTGGAGAAGATCTCAGCATCTCACTGTAGGTGGTCAGATGATCCAGTTGAGCCAACTAGAGCTCAAGACAAGGATGCTCTAAGTGCAATGAGTAGCCAAATAAATGCCCTGACCAACCTAGTTAAGCAAATGGCTCAAGCCAATCTCCAAACAAGTGTCAACACCGCCACAGCCATGTCAATGGGCACCCAACCAAGTCAAGGTGAGACACTTATCTGTGGATTCTGTGGGGAAGGGCACCCGTATGAATACTGCCCTGGGAATCCAGCCTCAGTCTGCTACGTGGGAAGCCAACAGCAGCCTAGGAACAACCCCTACTCTAATACTTACAACCCTGGTTGGAGGAACCACCCAAACCTGTCATGGGGTGGCCAACAGAATGCTAATCAAAATCCTAACCAACCAAGACCGAGTGGAACACCTGGTTTCACTCCCCAACATAACCAATCCATGTATCAAAAACCATACAACCAACCTGTAGGATCTTCTGTAGAAAACTTACTCAAGGAATACATAGCCAAGAATGATGCCACTCTACAGAGTCAGCAAGCTACTCTTAGGAGCCTAGAGAACCAAATAGGGCAACTAGCCAATGAAATCAAAAGTAGGCCCCAAGGTAGACTCCCTGCTGACACTGAAGTGCCAAGGAGAGATGGTAAAGAGCAAGTTCAAGCAATTGAACTTAGAAGTGGTAGACCATTGGTAAGCAACACCAAGGACACACCAAAGAGAGTAGAGAACACTGAGTCTAGTGCTCCACTGGAGTCTCTGCCAAACCAAGGTCCACCACCAACAAGCACATCAGGACAAAGGCTGGAGCCAATCATAAAAGAGATAGAAGAAATTCCAAGGCCTCCACCTATCCTGAGGCGACCTGAAGTGCCTGCATATGTGCCACCACCTCCATTTCCTAGAAGGCTAAAGAAAAAACAAGAACAGGAAGTGCACTTTAATAAATTTCTAGAAATTCTTAAGCAAGTGCATGTTAATATTCCTTTTGTAGAGGTTTTACAGTCTATGCCTTCTTATGTTAAGTTTTTGAAGGATATTATAACTAACAAGAAAATAATTGGTGAGTTTGAAACAGTAAATCTCACTGAGGAGTGCAGTGCCATACTCCAGAACAAGCTACCCAAGAAGAAGAAGGATCCTGGTTCCTTCACCTTACCAGTAGAGCTAGGAGGCAAGCACGTGGGCAGAGCTCTTTGTGACCTGGGAGCCAGCATAAACCTCATGCCCCTATCTCTATTCCGCCAGCTAGGAATAGGAGAAGCACGTCCAACCACTGTCACTTTACAACTAGCAGACAGATCCATTGCATACCCTGAAGGTAAGATTGAGGATATTCTTGTAAAGGTTGACAAGTTTATTTTCCTTGCAGATTTCATTATCCTGGATTATGAAGCAGACAAGGAGGTCCCCATCCTGTTAGGCAGACCATTTCTAGCCACAGGTAGGGCACTGATAGATGTCCAAAAAGGTGAGCTCACTATGAGGGTTCATGATGAAGAGGTGAAATTTAGTGTGTATAAAGCCTTAAGGTACCCCTCTGACTCTGAATCTTGTGCTAGCATGGACATTATAGATTCATTAATGGAAGAACAATTGGAGCATGAATTATTGACTAAGCATGCTCATGAATATGTAGGATTAGAATTAACTAACTTAAACATAGCTGAGATAATGGACATATCTGTAAATAACCCTCAGCATGTTTGTATGAATATTGACTTAACTGAAAAATCTGTGAATCCATTAAAACCATCCATTGAGCATCCACCTGTTTTAGAATTGAAACCTCTCCCCACTCACCTCAAGTATGCATATCTGGGAAGTAATGATACTTTGCCTGTGATTATTTCTTCTAAATTAAGTGAAAAGCATGAGGTTGAACTGATATTACTACTTAAGCAACATAGGAAGGCTATTGCATGGACTATTGCTGATATTAGAGGCATTAGCCCTTCTTATTGCATGCATAAGATTATATTAGAGGAAGAGCATACACCTAGAGTAGATCACCAACGTAGGTTGAACCCCTCTATGAAAGAGGTAGTTAAAAAGGAAATAATAAAATGGTTAGATGCTGGTGTGATCTTCCCCATAGCTAGTAGTCAGTGGGTGAGCCCTATACAATGTGTACCTAAGAAGGGGGGGATGACTGTGGTAGTCAATGAGAACAATGAACTTATTCCAACTAGGACTGTCACAGGATGGAGAGTTTGCATGGATTATAGGAAACTAAATAAAGAAACCAAAAAAGACCATTTCCCTCTACCATTCATTGACCAAATGCTAGATAGGATAGCTGGTAGAGCCTACTACTGTTTCTTAGACGGTTATTCAGGATATAACCAGATTACTATAGACCCTAAGGACCAAGAGAAGACTACCTTCACTTGCCCTTTTGGAACTTTTGCCTTTCGCAGAATGCCTTTTGGCTTATGCAATGCACCGGCAACTTTCCAAAAGTGCATGTTGGCAATCTTCTCTGATTTGGATGAATCCATGATAGAGATATTCATGGATGATTTCTCAGTCTTTGGGGATTCATTTACAAACTGCCTAGAGAACCTAGGACAAGTCCTGGCTAGGTGTGAGGAGACCAACCTAGTCCTAAATTGGGAAAAGTGCCACTTCATGGTGGATGAAGGGATTGTCTTAGGTCATAGAGTGTCAAGGGCAGGTGTAGAGGTTGACAGGGCAAAAATTGAAATAATAGAGAAGTTGGTAGAACCTCAAAATGTCAAAGCCATTAGAAGTTTCTTAGGGCATGCTGGCTTCTATAGAAGGTTCATTAAGGACTTTTCTAAGATCTCCAAGCCTCTATGCGAGCTTCTAGAGCTAAACAAACCCTTCATCTTCTCTAGAGAATGTTTCCTAGCTTGGAAGACCCTTAAGGAAGCACTAGTCACAGCCCCTATTATAGTAGGACCAAATTGGGATCTCCCATTTGAGATGTTATGTGATGCCAGTGACTATGCTGTCTATTATGCTAGTAAGACACTTAATGAGGCACAATGCAACTACACAACCACTGAGAAAGAGATGCTAGCTGTAGTGTTTGCTTGTGAGAAATTTAGGAACTATATTGTAGGCACCAGAACGATTGTGTACACTGACCATTCTGCTTTAAAGTATCTTATGAGGAAGGCTGATGCTAAGCCTAGGTTGATTAGGTGGGTACTGCTGCTGCAAGAGTTTGATCCAGACATTAGAGATAAGAAAGGATGTGAAAATGTGGTTGCGGATCATCTTTCTAGATTGCAGCATAATTGCGAAAAAATTGCGGAAACCGCAATTTCTGATGCTTTTATTGATGAACATGTCTTTGTATTGACTCATCGTGATAACGATGAGGAACCTTGGTTTGCTGACATTGCTAACTTCCTTGCGTCGCAGGTACTACCAACTTTCAAGGGAGGACAAGAGAAGAAGAGGTTCCTTCATGAAGCAAGGAAATTCATATGGGATGACCCCACACTTTACAAAACATGTGCTGACGGCTTGCTAAGAAAATGTGTTTCAGCTGCTGAGGCGAAGTCTGTGCTGCAGCATTGCCACACAGCTCCTTATGGTGGACACTTTGGTGGCCAAAGAACAGCTGCAAAGGTATTTCAGAGTGGCTACTATTGGCCAACAATCTTCAAGGATGCCCACAACTATGCCCACAGCTGTGATGAATGCCAAAGAACAGGTAACCTCAGTCGAAAGGATGAAATGCCTCTCACCTACATCTTAGAGTTGGAGCTCTTTGATGTATGGGGCATTGACTTCATGGGACCATTTCCCCCATCATCAGGTAACCTTTACATATTAGTGGCAGTAGACTATGTATCCAAGTGGGTAGAGGCCATAGCATGTCCCAATAATGATGCCAAAACAGTCATAAAATTCTTGCATAGGCACATTTTTACTAGGTTTGGAACACCTCGTGCTATCATTAGTGATGAGGGGACACATTTCATTAATAAAGCTATGGAGAGAGTGTTGGCCAAGTATAACATCAGACATAGAGTAGCCACCCCCTATCACCCACACTCGAATGGACAGGCTGAAATTTCAAATAGGGAGATTAAGAACATCCTAGAAAAAGTGGTCAAACCCAACAGAAAGGATTGGGCGTTTAAACTCGAGGATGCACTTTGGGCGTATAGAACAGCATATAAGACGCCCCTAGGTATGTCTCCTTATAGACTTGTGTATGGTAAAGCTTGTCATCTTCCATTCGAGTTAGAAATTAAGGCATTTTGGGCACTAAAAAGAGTTGAATTATTGCGTGACCGATGCGGGAACGTTGCGGTCTTTGCAATTACATGAGCTTGATGAGCTTAGACATATGTCTTATGAAAATGCCAAAATGTATAAGGAAAAGACCAAGATTTGGCACGACAGTAGACTTAGGATTAAGGACTTTAAGAAAGGCCAACTTGTTTTGTTATTTAACTCACGATTGAGATTATTTCCAGGCAAACTAAAGTCCAGATGGTCAGGTCCTTTCATAATAACTAATGTGTTTGTTCATGGTGCCATCGAGATAAAGAACCTGCAGCAAGGACAACCATTCATGGTTAATGGTGCAAGATTGAAGCACTACTATGAGGAAGGAGATGTGAAGACTCTCTCGGCCTTCCTCTTGACTGAAGCGTGAAATTAAGAACGAGAGAGGACGAGTGATTGCTGTGCTCGTCCAGAAGGGGCTCATGCCTTAGTTTATTTTTTTCCATTTTTCCGATTATCGTTTGTGTATATGTTCGTAGGATTTTAATTACGAATTTGATGTTGATTTTATTTCTTTTTGTAGGGAATCAATAGAGGGAATCAAGGAGATTAAATCCAGCTAAAAAGATCAAGGAGATATTGGGCCAAATCAAAGATACGGTTGAGCAAAGATTGACATTTAAATGCAGAAAATCTCCAACGGTCACTAGAATTGCGCTGGATTTGCAGAATCCGCAAAAATATAGCCGTTGGGATTTTTTGTGTTTTCTTTATATCCGTTAGAAGGCGCGTTGTTCCGTACGATTCTCCCATTATCTGAACTCCAAGAAAGCTGCTTTCCTCTTCATCTGTGATTCCTCTCTCCAAAACTCCACAATTCAACAATGGTGCTAACAAGAGCCGAACGATCTGCGTCCAAGAAAAGGGCTGATGACGCTGAAACTGCTGCGAGGGAAGCACTGCTTGCCTTGGCTGATGCTGAAGCTGCGCGCACCGAACGCTTGCCCAAACTGCCTGTTCGCAAGAAGAAGTGGAAGGTAGTTACGGAGATACCTGCTGGACCCTCTGAACCAGCAGGCACACCCAAGAAGCGCAAATGGAGTATGGCTATGGCCGAAGAAGAAATCAAGAAAAAGACTCCCTCTGTGGAGAGTCAAGAACTAGGCCAGCCATCCCACGAGACAGCCGAGCATAGCCCTTCACCATCCCCACCGGTTCGAAGCCCTGAGCTCTCTTCATCGCCATCAGCGCAGAGCCCTGAGCTGCCGTCATCACCGCAGAGTTCTGAGTATACGCCACCAGCAGAGAGCCCTGAGGCCTCGCCCACTTCTCCACGGCCTGACCCTGAATTCCCATATGGGGAGTACCAAGAATCGACGCAGGGCAGTGGGGAAGCTGAGGAAGACGAGGTCTTCTCTCCTTTGAGGGAAGCCAGCCCTGAGAGCCCTGCACAGAAGGATGACTCGATGGACGAGACACTGGGGGACTGCCTCCAGCAGATGACAACAAAGGCACGATTGAGGAAGAAGGAAGCCACGGTTGTCAAGGCCAAACGGCCAAGAACAAAAAAGAAGTCCAAGAAGAAGAAGAAGTCCAGGGCTGCGCCTTCATCCAAGAAGGGGAGTGACGAGCCGTCCCCAAAGAAGCTCAAGATTGAGGCTGCTGAGTCAGCCAAACTGAAAGACAAGGGGAAGGCCAAGCTGTACCCTGAAGATGAGCCTCAGTCAGTGAGGTACGTGTCTTCTGACGCTGAGTCTAGAGGCCTTGAGCTGAGGAAAAGGGAGCTGCTGCACGAGAAGGGCTTCCTCGACAGACCTGCTGACCTGCCGCAATTCTTGCGCGCAGGAATTACGAATCACGGCTGGGAGGAGTTGTGCAGACCACCCAATCCAGCTTACACAAGCATGGTGTACGACTTCTACGCCAATTTGAGGAATTCTGAGGAAGGAATGTCTGTGGTCAGGGGAGTAGAAGTAGACTTCTCAGCAAAGGCAATCAACGAAGCCTATGGCCTGAAGGGCCAAAAACATACTGACTATGCGAGGATTGTTGATGAGCCTACAGAAGCTGTCCTGGAAGAGGCCATACGGATCATTGGCCATCCTGAAGCATCATGGACCGTGTCGCGCAATGGGAGGCACACTTGTTAAGTCTCTGAAAGTGACTTATTTAGGACCCATTTAGCTTAAGAAGATGTACACATTTAGGTGTTTTTGTTAGCATTTAGCTTAAACCTATGCTTTAATATGAGAATTAGAAGAAGGTAGCTAATATAGGACTTGTGTACAATAGGTAGAAAAAGGGTTGAAAACCGAAGAAAAGAATGAAAAAATAACCATTGCAAATGAATTGCGGAATAATTGCGGTGACCGCAATTATTCAAGTTAAAACCGTAAGTTGGCTGATCTTTTTCTGTTTAGATCCGACTTTTCAGGGATTCGTTCTTTCTCCTCCATCCATTCTGATATATGACGTTGAAGATTGATGGTTCTCCTTGGCCCAAACGCACCTGCAAACTACTATAAAAGGGGGTCAAAGTCGGAGGTTCAATCATCATATTCGAAGCGCAGAAGTCTTCTCGCAGTCCACCATTTCCATCTGTTTTCCTTTGCCGTCTGTTGGAGTGAGAGTCTCAGCTTTTGGAGTCGATAATCTGATAGGAAGGAGAGAAGATTCTTCTTCTCTCTCGATTGGATTCATCCAAGCACGGCTGACTTTTCATCACCATCATTCGAGGCGACTGCCACGGAGTTTTCTAGCAAACCTCTACTGTTTTTCTGCTCTGTTCTTCTCATTTCCATTTCTGATCACTGTTGTTCTTAGTTTAGCATTTCAATTACTACATTTCGTTGTTGTCTGTCTTGAATTCATTTCTTTTAGAGCTTCCCTTTGTCATTCAAACACTTTAAGTAATCGAAGTATACTTCGGCATTTTACAGTTTCCATCTGTTTCTGCTACGGCTTTGGCTTGCTGTTTTAAGTATATTTATCTTCTAAGCATGTCTGTTTTATCTACCTTTCCTACTCTCCACATATCCATGAGTAACTAAAATCACTTAGGGGCATGCTAATGACAGAACTATAGGCTAAAAAACGTGAGTCAAGTAGGCAGATTAACACTCGAACATTGATTGTATGTAAGCTTCATCCCACGGGCAATTTCGATTGGCCATCCATTTTGTCCAAAGAACTCCTAACCTCTGGAAGGAGTAAGAGTTCAGAGTCATATAATCATGCTAGCCTTTCATGGTAATCAGGAAACGGCCTAGGAATAGGCGTTTCCCTAGTACAAACTAAACACTCCTGCTTTAACAAGATGCTTAAGACCTTACTTTGAAGTCGAGTAAACTTGAGTCTCTCATGCATGGAATCGGACGATACTTGAGATAGAGTGAGTTTGATGTATAGAGAGTTGATCCCAAGCTTGA
Source organism: Herpetospermum pedunculosum (assembly GCA_028017165.1). Classification (NCBI taxonomy): domain Eukaryota; kingdom Viridiplantae; phylum Streptophyta; class Magnoliopsida; order Cucurbitales; family Cucurbitaceae; genus Herpetospermum; species Herpetospermum pedunculosum. The sequence goes on along the minus strand of CM051527.1, from coordinate 29,106,306 downwards.
TAATCGTAATAAACTGCCTATAGGATAGTCATTAGTAGCCCTTAATTCACCCTTTTAATCAGTTTCGCTGCCATTTAATTGCGGATTAATTGCGGTTCTCGCAATTCTGCTAAAACGCATTCTGTGTAGCTGTTTTCTTCTTCGTTTATTGATTCCATCTCTTGTTCTTTGAGCCTGATTTTAACTTTAACTTGTTTATGGTATATTCCTTTACACATTCAGCAAAACTTAGGTACTTAAAAACCAATTTTATCCCCTCAAATTCATCCCATCTTTCTTAACAAACACACTTCGCGAATAGCTAAAAATGAGTCTCTGTGGAAAAAACGAATGAAATATACTTACTACTTGCTGTGAGACCATGTATGCTTGCATGTTCTAAGTGCTCTCTCTACCCTTTTGCATATTTATCTTTACACATTGAGCACGCAACAAGTTTTTGGCGCCGCTGCCGGGGACTTATTTTAAGTGAAAACGAAGTTTGTTAAGTTTGAAACATCAAAGTATTTTTCATTGAATTTGATCCATTTTCATTTCTTTTTTCAGGTACCATTTAGGGAAGTTTATGAATGAGACTCCAAGTAGTGATCTAGAGTTCAACCCTGAGCCCGAGAGATTACTTAGAGCTAGGAATAGAGCCAAGAAACGTCTCTTTAAACAAACCCTTTTACCTCCAATCATTGCAGAGACTACAATTCCTCCGCAATTACCTCAAGAAGAAATGGCTGGAGTAAATCAAAACCTGGTGCCTGTCACTCGCAACCCCATTGAAATAGCGAATGACAAGGATAGCGCCATCCTTTCATATCTAGTACCTATGCCTGGGGAGCTGAACCCCAGCATAATCCGTCCTGAAATCACTGCCAACTCATTCGAGTTAAAGCCAGTGATGTTCCAAATGTTGTCCACTGTGGGACAATTCTTTGGAATAGAAAATGAGGACCCCCATAACCACCTTAGGAACTTCCTAGGAGTTAGTGACACATTCCTAATCCCTGGAGTTTCCCAAGAAGCCCTGAGGCTATATCTTTTCCCTTACTCTTTGAGGGATAAGGCCAAAACATGGTTAAATTCTTTACCCTCAGGATCTGTCCGCAATTGGACAGATTTAGCAGAAAAATTCCTAGTCAAATATTTCCCACCTGATAGGAATTCAACCTTTCGTGATGATATCATAAAATTCAAACAAGCTCCAAGTGAGTCTCTTCACGAAGCTTGGACAAGATTCAAAGACCTTCTCATTAAATGTCCATACCATGGCATTCCATGGTGTATCCAAATAGAAGTGTTCTTTAAAGGATGCAACCCCAGCACCAGACAAGTTTTAAATTCATCTGCTGGAGGTTCCATGTTGTCCAAGAGTTACAACGAAGCTTATGAGATCTTGGAGAAGATCTCAACATCTCATTGTAGGTGGTCAGACGATCCAGTAGAGCCAACTAGGGCTCAAGACAAGGATGCTCTAAGCGCCATGAGCACCCAAATAAACGCCCTGACCAACCTAGTTAAGCAAATGGCTCAGGCCAATCTCCAAACCAGTGCCAACACCGCCACAGCCATGTCAATGGGCACCCAACCAAGTCAAGGCGAGGCACCAATCTGTGGATTCTGTGGGGAAGGGCACCCTTATGAATACTGCCCTGGGAATCCATCCTCAGTCTGCTATGTAGGAAGCCAGCAGCAGCCCAGGAATAACCCCTACTCCAACACCTATAACCCTGGTTGGAGAAACCACCCTAACCTGTCATGGGGTGGCCAACAGAACACTAACCCAAATTCTAACCAACCTAGACCGAGTGGAACACCTGGTTTCACTCCCCAACATAACCAGTCCATGTACCAAAAACCTTATAATCAACCTGTAGGATCTTCTGTAGAAAACCTACTCAAGGAATATATAGCTAAGAATGATGCTACTCTTCAGAGCCAGCAAGCTACTCTTAGGAGCCTGGAAAACCAAATAGGCCAATTAGCCAATGAACTTAAAAGTAGGCCCCAAGGTAGACTCCCTGCTGATACCGAGGTACCAAGGAGAGATGGCAAGGAACAAGTTCAAGCCATTGAACTTAGGAGTGGAAGACCATTGGTGAGCAACACAAAGGACACACCAAAGAGAGTAGAGAACACTGAGTCTAGTGCCCCACTGGAGTCTCTGCCAAGCCAGGGTCCACCACCGACTAGCACATCAGGAGCCAGGCTAGAGCCAATTGTAGAGGACGTAGAAGAAATTCCAAGGCCTCCACCTATCCTAAGGCGTCCTGACGTGCCTGCATATGTGCCACCACCTCCATATCCTCGAAGGCTGAAGAAGAAGCAGGAACAGGAAGTTCATTTTAATAAATTTTTAGAAATACTTAAGCAAGTGCATGTTAACATTCCTTTTGTAGAGGTTTTACAGTCTATGCCTTCATATGTAAAGTTTTTGAAGGACATTATTACTAACAAAAAAACAATTGGTGAGTTTGAAACAGTAAACCTCACCGAGGAGTGCAGTGCCATCCTCCAAAACAAGCTGCCCAAGAAGGAGAAGGATCCTGGTTCCTTCACCCTACCTGTAGAACTTGGAGGCAAGCATGTGGGCAGAGCGCTTTGTGACCTGGGCGCCAGCATAAATCTCATGCCCCTGTCCCTATTTCGCCAGTTGGGAATGGGAGAAGCACGTCCAACCACAGTCACTTTACAACTAGCAGACAGATCCATCGCATATCCAGAAGGTAAGATTGAGGATATTCTAGTTAAAGTTGACAAATTTATTTTCCTTGCAGATTTCATTGTCCTGGACTATGAGGCAGACAAGGAGGTTCCCATCCTGCTAGGTAGACCATTTCTAGCCACAGGTAGGGCACTAATAGACGTGCAAAAAGGTGAGTTAACTATGAGGGTTCATGATGAAGAGGTAAAATTTAGTGTTTACAAAGCTTTAAGGTATCCCTCTGATTCTGAGTCTTGTGCTAGCATTGATGTTGTTGACTCACTAATGGAAGAACAATTAGAGCATGTATTATTAACCAAGCATGCTAACGAATATGTACAAGTAGATGTAGCTGACTTAAATGTATCTGACATAATGAATATGCCTGTAGATAGACCTCAGCATGTATGTATGACTATAGACTTAACTGATAGAACTGCAAATCCGTTAAAGCCCTCTATTGAGCATCCACCTGTTCTAGAACTAAAACCACTACCAACTCACCTCAAATACGCATATCTAGGAGATAATGATACGCTGCCTGTAATTATTTCTTCTAAGCTAAGTGAACAGCATGAGGTTGATTTAATTTTACTGCTTAAGCAACATAGGAAGGCTATAGCATGGACTATTGCTGATATTCGAGGCATTAGCCCTTCTTATTGCATGCATAAAATCATACTAGAGGAAGAGCACACACCTAGGGTAGATCACCAGCGTAGGTTAAACCCCTCTATGAAAGAGGTAGTAAAGAAAGAAATAATAAAGTGGTTAGATGCAGGAGTAATTTTCCCCATAGCTAGTAGCCAGTGGGTGAGCCCCATCCAATGTGTACCTAAAAAGGGGGGAATAACTGTGGTAGTCAATGAGAACAACGAACTGATTCCAACAAGGACTGTCACAGGGTGGAGAGTATGTATGGATTACAGAAAGTTAAATAAAGAAACCAAAAAAGACCATTTCCCTCTACCATTCATTGACCAGATGCTAGACAGAATAGCTGGTAGAGCCTACTATTGTTTTTTAGATGGGTACTCTGGCTATAATCAAATCACTATAGACCCTAAGGATCAGGAGAAGACTACCTTCACTTGCCCTTTTGGAACGTTTGCCTTCCGCAGAATGCCTTTTGGCTTATGCAATGCACCGGCAACTTTCCAAAGGTGCATGATGGCAATCTTCTCTGAGTTGGATGAGTCCATAATAGAAATATTCATGGATGACTTCTCAGTCTTTGGGGATTCATTTAAAACCTGTCTAGAGAACCTAGGACAAGTCCTGGCTAGGTGTGAAGAGACCAACCTAGTCCTAAATTGGGAAAAGTGCCATTTTATGGTAGATGAAGGGATTGTCTTAGGACATAGAGTGTCAAGGGCAGGTGTGGAAGTGGATAGGGCAAAAATAGAGGTCATAGAGAAGTTGGTAGAGCCCCAGAATGTCAAGGCCATTAGGAGTTTCTTAGGGCACGCTGGCTTCTATAGAAGGTTCATCAAGGACTTCTCTAAGATAGCCAAGCCTCTATGTGAGCTTCTAGAGCTAGGTAGGCCATTCATCTTCTCTAAAGAATGTGTAGTAGCTTGGAAAACCCTTAAGGAAGCACTGGTCACAGCACCAATCATAGTGGGACCAAATTGGGATCTCCCATTTGAGATGCTATGTGATGCCAGTGACTATGCTGTAGGAGTCATGTTAGGACAGAAGATTGACAAGCTCACACATCCTGTCTATTATGCTAGTAAAACCTTGAATGAGGCTCAATGTAATTATACAACTACAGAGAAGGAGATGCTTGCTGTAGTATTTGCTTGTGAAAAATTTAGGAACTATATTGTAGGAACTAGGACCGTTGTATATACTGACCATTCTGCTTTAAAATATCTTATGAGGAAGGCTGATGCTAAGCCTAGATTGATTAGATGGGTGTTATTGCTGCAGGAATTCGATTTGGACATTCGGGACAAGAAGGGATGTGAAAACGTGGTTGCAGATCACCTGTCTCGATTGCAGCACAATTGCGAAAAAATTGCGGACCCCGCAATTTCTGATGCTTTTATAGATGAACATATCTTTGCTTTGACTCATCGTGAAAACGATGAGGAACCTTGGTTTGCTGACATTGCTAACTTCCGTGCATCACAGGTATTGCCAGTGTTCAAGGGAGGACAAGAGAAGAAGAGGTTCCTCCATGAAGCAAGGAAATTCATCTGGGATGACCCCATACTTTACAGGACCTGTGCTGATGGGTTGTTGAGGAAGTGTGTTACAGCTGCTGAAGCGAAGTCTGTGCTGCAGCACTGTCACTCATCTCCTTACGGTGGGCACTTTGGTGGTCAAAGAACAGCTGCTAAGGTATTTCAGAGTGGCTACTACTGGCCAACAATCTTCAAGGACGCCCACAACTATGCCCACAACTGTGACGAATGCCAAAGGACAGGTAACCTCAGTCGCAAGGATGAGATGCCCCTCACCTACATCTTAGAGTTGGAGCTCTTCGATGTGTGGGGCATTGATTTCATGGGACCCTTCCCTCCATCATCAGGTAACCTGTACATCTTAGTAGCAGTAGACTATGTGTCAAAGTGGGTAGAAGCTAAGGCATGTCCTAATAATGATGCTAAAACAGTCACTAACTTCTTGCATAGACACATTTTCACTAGATTTGGGACTCCTCGTGCTATCATTAGTGATGAGGGGTCACATTTCATCAATAAGGCTATGGAGAAAATATTGGCTAAGTATAACATTAGGCATAGGGTAGCTACTCCCTACCACCCACACTCAAATGGCCAAGCTGAGATTTCCAATAGGGAGATAAAAAACATCCTAGAAAAGGTAGTCAAACCTAATAGGAAAGACTGGTCTTTCAAGCTTGAGGATGCACTTTGGGCTTACAGAACAGCATATAAGACACCTCTAGGAATGTCTCCCTATAGGTTGGTGTATGGCAAGGCTTGCCACTTGCCACTTGAGTTGGAAAACAAGGCATTTTGGGCCATGAAAGAATTAAATTTTTGTGTGAAGGATGCGGGGACATTAAGATCTTTACAGCTACATGAACTTGACGAGCTTAGGCACATGGCCTATGAGAATGCCAAGATGTACAAAGAAAAGACAAAAATATGGCATGACAGTAGACTCAGGATCAAAGACTTTAAGAAGGGCCAACTTGTATTGTTATTTAACTCACGATTAAAGCTATTTCCAGGCAAATTAAAGTCTAGATGGTCAGGTCCATTTATTATTACTAATGTCTTTGTTCATGGTGCCATAGAGATCAAAAATTTGCAGCAAGGCCAGCCATTTATGGTCAATGGTGCTAGGTTGAAGCACTACTACGAGGAGGGGGATGTGAAGACTCTCTCGGCCTTCCTCCTACGTGAAGCATGAAGTTAGAAACGAGAGAGAACGAGTGGTTACTGAGCTCGTTCAGTCAAGGCCAATGCCTTAGTTTATTTTTACTGTTTTTTTCGCTTATCGTTTGTACGTTTTGTGATGTGTTTTTAATTACGTGTTTAATGTTTGTTTTGTTTACTTTTGCAAGGAATCGAAAGAGGGGATCAAGGAGAGTAAATCAGGCTTTAAAACTTGAGAAACGGTTGAGCCAAATAAAAGATACGGACGAGCAAAGTTGGAGATTTCGATGAAAAGATATCCCTACAATTGCGCAAAAATTGCTGGATCCGCAAAAAGAGCCGTTGGGGATTTTTTCCGTTTTATTTATAGCCGTTAGAACGCGCTCGTTGATACGATTCTCTCATTCTTTGATCTCCAAGATTTCTGCGATTCTCTCCATCCTTGATTCTTCTCTCAAGATCTTCAAGACTCGACAATGGTTTCCACTAGGGCTGAAAGATCCGCAGCCAAGAAGAAGGCCGACGACGCAGCTGAAGCGGCTGCGAGGGAAGCGCTTCTCGCCCTCGCTGATGAAGGTGCTGTACGCACTGGCCGCCTTTCCAAGCTTCCTATTCGTAGGAAGAAGTGGAGGGTGGTCACTGAGATCCCTGCTGGCCCATCTGAGCCAGTGGGCACGCCAAAGAAACGTCGGTGGACTGTCACGACTGCTGCCGAACCAAGCACCGCCAAGACTCCCTCTGTGGAGAGTCAAGAAACTGATCGTGCAGCCCACGAGTCAGCCAAAGAAGGTTCGTCGCCGTCTGAATCACCTGCGCGCAGTCCCCTCTCGTCTGAACCAGTGCCAAGCGCAGAATCGTCACCACCTGCACAGAGCCCTGAGCTGTCTCCAGCACCTCAGAGTTCTGATCCGACACCTGCAGCAGCGCAGAGCCCTGAGCTGCAATCTTCGCCACTGAGTTCTGCGCCGATACCATCAGCAGCGCACAATTCTCCACGGCCTGATCCTGAATTCCCATATGGGGATTATCAAGAGTCCACGCAAGGCAGTGGAGATGCTGGAGAAGACGAAGTCTTCTCGCCTATGAGAGAAGATAGCCCTGCCGAGCCTGCACAGCAGGGCGATTCTATGGAAGAAACGTTGGGGGCTTGCCTCCAACAGATCAACATTAAGAAAAAGAAGAAGAAGGCCAAGATGGGCAAGGCCAAGAAGTCCAAAAAGCTGAAGAAAAAGAAGGCCAAACGAGTGCCTTCAGCAGACGAGGAGAGTGCTGAGCCTTCGCTCAAACGCCTCAAGGTGGAGGCTGCTGCATCATCCAAACCAGCCGATAAGGGGAAGGCTAAACTCTACCCTGAAGATGAACCTCCGTCAGTGAGGTATGTCTCATCTGATGCTGAATCCAGGGGTGTTGAGCTGAGGAAAAGGGACCTGTTGCACGAGAAGGGGTTCCTTGATCGACTTGCTGACCTGCCGCAGTTCTTGCGCGCAGGGGTGATCAACCATGGCTGGGAGGAATTCTGCAGACCTCCCAATCCAGCCTACTCGAGCATGGTGTACGATTTCTACGCCAATGTGCTCAGCCCTGAGGATGGCCTATCTGTGGTCAGAGGGGTGGAAGTTGATTTCTCAGCCAAGGCCATCAATGAAGCCTTTGGTCTCAAGGGCCAAGCGCACACAGATTATGCACGGATAGTAGATGAGCCGACCGAGGCTGTGCTAGAAGAGGCCCTTCGCACAATTGGCCAGCCTGAAGCCTCCTGGACGGTGTCACGCAATGGGCGGCACACACTCATGAGTGCCAACCTCACGGCGAAGGCAGCTGTGTGGTTTTCATTCGTCAGACGAAGACTCTCCCCAGTCACTCATGAGACTACAATTAACCAGAGCCGTTCGCTGCTGGTTTATGCTATAATGAGAGGTCTCACGATCAACGTGGGAGAAGTCATCGCTGCTGCCATAGCTGAGTGTGCTAAAAAGGGTAAGGGGCCATTATTTTTCCCCAACACTATAACCAAATTGTGTTTGCTTGCAGGGGTTCCCACCGAGCGCTTGGAGCAGCAGCTGCCTTACACAGGCCATTTGGAGTTGCCTGCACACCTAAGGCTGAGAAGAAAGGGCAACATGGAATTTGAGTTGGATAGGCTGGCTGCTGAACAGTCCCTAACCATGGCCTGCTTGATGGACATGCAGAGGAGAATGGCTCAATGGGCCAACTATGCGCAGGCGAGGGACAGAGAAGTTGCAGACCAGTTGGGGTGCATCTTCCCAGACTTCCCCACCAACCTCCTAACTCCATGGGTGCCCCCACGACCAAGGCAACCAGATGAGGATGATGAGAATTGAGTGCTGGTTTGAAGAGCACTAGAGGGAGTATTACTGATCCCTTACGAAACAAAAGACAATTTTCCTGCTTTTTGATAGAATCATGTATAGTATGCTGTTTTGTATTCAATTTTTGATCTGTTTTTAATGTTTAGTTTTATGTTTTTTCTTTTGTTTAGTCTAGTCTGATGTTAGCTGAATAGGTAGGATAGTTTAGTTTTATTTTTAGGATGCATGAGTTACAGGGAAAAGCATGCTAGGGGCCTGAATCAATGTTATATCTGCCCGGATTACATTGCGAAATAATTGCGGTTCCCGCAATTTTTGTGACTGATTGCATGTTTTGGACTGTCTGTTTAGTTAGGCTGTGATCTGTTAAATTCTATCTTTTGTTGCTAGCATGACTACCTTATATAGCTGATCTTGAAGCATGCTGGATGAGTGTCATAGGACACCCTTTGATAGTTTAAATTTGCCTCTGAATAGTGCTCAGCATGCATAAACCATAAGGTCTTAAACCTGTCTGTTATGTTCAAATTTTCTGCTGCTGGGATAGTTGCTTCTAGAATGTTTTGCCTATGCCTAGGATTTTTAGATTCTCTTTGTTTTGCTTTAGACTAGATGCTTCTAGGACAAGTTTGGGGGTGTGCCACCTCAAACACTCATTGGGGACAATGAGTAGTTGAAGTTTGGGGGAGGCCACCCTAGGCCTAGGAACATTCCTCTCTCCCTTAGAAACATAAGCATTCTTCTTCTCCTTTTAAAAAAAAAATGATGAACAAAATGAAAAAAAGAATAAAGGGGGGGAGTTTCTCTTAGGTTGCTGAGTAATCAGTGCCAAGTGTGTAACCCACAAGTGGCGTTGCATCAAAAGGCAACCAAAGGAGAAGCTCCACCTAAGAAAAAAAAAGAGAAGAAGAATGTATACCTAGGAGTTATAACTTTGTGGCTTAGATGTCCTATTTAAAAAGAACTCTGATCCTCAAAGTAGCTAAGCACAAAAGTTGTAACTTGTAGGGTTGTTTTAGGGAGATGAGTGTATATCCAATGTAGTGATGCCAGGGCTTAGGTTGTTCTCTAAAAGTACTACTGTCACTGTTAATACTAAGACTGGCATGACTCTAAGGAATCCTAGACACATTAAAAATAAGCTAGAAGCATGTACTGAGTCTAGAGTAAAGCTTGGTAGAATTTGAAACCTTAGGGATAATAGCATGATATCATAAAAGTAGTTAGATCAGTAGTAGGGGGTTAACAAAAGCAGTGGGTATAGTAGGCAGGTGAAGTCAGAAGAAGCTAGACAAGAGGTTAGTTCTAAACTTAGAAGTGTGTCACAGGACAGCACTGCTAGAGACAAGAATATAAGGGAGTTAGTGAGTAGTTAAAGAAGAAGAAACAGCAGCCTAAGTAAGTCCTTAGTATGCTTGAGGACAAGCAAAGCCTTAAGTTTGGGGGTGTGTTAAGTCTCTGAAAGTGACTTATTTAGGACCCATTTAGCTTAAGAAGATGTACACATTTAGGTGTTTTTGTTAGCATTTAGCTTAAACCTATGCTTTAATATGAGAATTAGAAGAAGGTAGCTAATATAGGACTTGTGTACAATAGGTAGAAAAAGGGTTGAAAACCGAAGAAAAGAATGAAAAAATAACCATTGCAAATGAATTGCGGAATAATTGCGGTGACCGCAATTATTCAAGTTAAAACCGTAAGTTGGCTGATCTTTTTCTGTTTAGATCCGACTTTTCAGGGATTCGTTCTTTCTCCTCCATCCATTCTGATATATGACGTTGAAGATTGATGGTTCTCCTTGGCCCAAACGCACCTGCAAACTACTATAAAAGGGGGTCAAAGTCGGAGGTTCAATCATCATATTCGAAGCGCAGAAGTCTTCTCGCAGTCCACCATTTCCATCTGTTTTCCTTTGCCGTCTGTTGGAGTGAGAGTCTCAGCTTTTGGAGTCGATAATCTGATAGGAAGGAGAGAAGATTCTTCTTCTCTCTCGATTGGATTCATCCAAGCACGGCTGACTTTTCATCACCATCATTCGAGGCGACTGCCACGGAGTTTTCTAGCAAACCTCTACTGTTTTTCTGCTCTGTTCTTCTCATTTCCATTTCTGATCACTGTTGTTCTTAGTTTAGCATTTCAATTACTGCATTTCGTTGTTGTCTGTCTTGAATTCATTTCTTTTAGAGCTTCCCTTTGTCATTCAAACACTTTAAGTAATCGAAGTATACTTCGGCATTTTACAGTTTCCATCTGTTTCTGCTACGGCTTTGGCTTGCTGTTTTAAGTATATTTATCTTCTAAGCATGTCTGTTTTATCTACCTTTCCTACTCTCCACATATCCATGAGTAACTAAAATCACTTAAGGGCATGCTAATGACAGAACTATAGGCTAAAAAACGTGAGTCAAGTAGGCAGATTAACACTCGAACATTGATTGTATGTAAGCTTCATCCCACGGGCAATTTCGATTGGCCATCCATTTTGTCCAAAGAACTCCTAACCTCTGGAAGGAGTAAGAGTTCAGAGTCATATAATCATGCTAGCCTTTCATGGTAATCAGGAAACGGCCTAGGAATAGGCGTTTCCCTAGTACAAACTAAACACTCCTGCTTTAACAAGATGCTTAAGACCTTACTTTGAAGTCGAGTAAACTTGAGTCTCTCATGCATGGAATCGGACGATACTTGAGATAGAGTGAGTTTGATGTATAGAGAGTTGATCCAAAGCTTGATAATCGTAATAAACTGCCTATAGGATAGTCATTAGTAGCCCTTAATTCACCCTTTTAATCAGTTTCGCTGCCATTTAATTGCGGATTAATTGCGGTTCTCGCAATTCTGCTAAAACGCATTCTGTGTAGCTGTTTTCTTCTTCGTTTATTGATTCCATCTCTTGTTCTTTGAGCCTGATTTTAACTTTAACTTGTTTATGGTATATTCCTTTACACATTCAGCAAAACTTAGGTACTTAAAAACCAATTTTATCCCCTCAAATTCATCCCATCTTTCTTAACAAACACACTTCGCGAATAGCTAAAAATGAGTCTCTGTGGAAAAAACGAATGAAATATACTTACTACTTGCTGTGAGACCATGTATGCTTGCATGTTCTAAGTGCTCTCTCTACCCTTTTGCATATTTATCTTTACACATTGAGCACGCAACAACACTCTCATGAGTGCCAACCTCACAGCTAAGGCGGCTGTCTGGTTTTCCTTCGTGAGAAGGAAGCTGTCCCCCGTGACCCATGAGACCACAATCAACCAGAGCAGATCGCTGCTGGTCTATGCAATCATGCGAGGTCTCACGATCAACGTGGGTGAAGTCATGTCAGCTGCCATTGCTGACTGCGCCAAGAAGGGTAAGGGTCCATTGTTCTTCCCTAATACTATTACTAAACTATGCTTGCGTGCAGGGGTCCCCATTGAGCGGATGGAACAGCAGATGGCTTACACAGGCCACTTGGAGCTGCCTACAGGCTTGAGGCTGAAAAGGAAGGGGAACATGGAGTTCGAGCTGGATAGACTGGCTGCTGCTCAGTCACTGTCCATGGCTTGCCTGATGGATCTACAGAAGAGGATGGCTCAATGGGCCACATACGCACAGGCGAGGGACCAGGAAGTTGCTGACCAACTGGGATGCATTTTCCCTGACTTTCCCACAAACCTACTGTCTCCATGGGTGCCTCCACGACCACGAGGGACTGATGATGAGGATGAAGACATCTGAGTGCTGGTTTGAATTGCACTCAAGGGAGTATTGCTGTTCCCTTACAAAAAAAAAAAAAATCAAAACTGCTTTTTGTGAACCGTGTGAATTATGCTGTTTTTAGTTAATATTTTGATCTGTTTTAGTTGCTTAGTTTTAAGTTTTTAAATTGTTTAGTGTAGTCTGATGCTAACTGATTAGGTAGATTAGTTTAGTTTCATTTTTAGAGAGCTTGAATGACTGGAAAAAGCATGCGTAGGGGCCTTAATTAATATTATATCTGCCCAGTCTTTATTGCGAAATAATTGCGAAACCCGCAATTTTTATTACTGAATGCATGTTTTTGACTGTCTGTTTAGCTAGGCTGTGATCTGTTAAATTCTGTCTTTTGCTGCTATCATGACTACCGTATATAGCTTATCTTAAAGCATGCTGGATGAGTGTCATAGGACACCCTTTGATAGTTTAAATTAACCTCTAAAAAGCTCAGCATGCATAGCTCTAAGGCCTTACCTGTCTGTTTTTTTTCAAATTTCTGCTGCTGTGATATTTCCTTTTAGAATGTTCTGTCTATGCCTAGAACTTTTAGATTCTCTTTGTTTCACCTTAGACTAGATGCTTCTAGGACAGTTTGGGGGTGTGCCACCTCAGACACTCATTGGGGACAATGAGTAGTTTAAGTTTGGGGGAGGCCACCCTAGGCCTAGGAACATTCCTCTCTCCCTTAAAAGCATAAGCATTCTTCTTCTCCTTTACAAAAAAATGATGAACTGAAAAAAAAAAAAATGAAAAACAGAATAAAGAGGGGAGTCTCTCTCTTAGGTTGCTGAGTAATCAGTGCCAAGTGTGTAATCCACAAGTGGCATTGCATCAAAAGGCAACCAAAGGAAAGGCTCCACCTAAGAAAGTAAAAAGGAAAAAGTAGGGAAGAAGAATGTATACCTAGGAGATTCAACTTTGTGGCTTAGATGTCCTGTTTAAAAAAGAACTCTGATCCTCAATTAGCTGAGCACAAAGTTGTAACTTGTGGGGTTGTGAGGGAGATGAATGTATGTCCAATGTAGTGATGCCAGGGTTTAGGTTGTTCTCTTAAAGTACTACTGTCACTGTTAATACTAAGACTGGCATGACTCTAAGGAATCCTAGGCAGTTCTAAAGTAAAAGACTAGAAGCATGTACTGAGTCTGAGGTAAAGCTAGGTAGAATTTGAAACCTTGGGGATAGTGGCATGATATGACAAAAGCAAGTAGATCAGTTGTAGGGAGTTAATGAAAACAGCAGGAGTATTAGGCATGCGAAGTCAGAAGAAGCTAGATAAGAGGATAGTTTTAAACTTAGAAGTGTGTCACAGGACAGCACTGCTATAGATAGGAATGTAGGGGAGTCAGTAAGTGGCTAAAGAAGGTGAAACAGCAGCCTAGGCAAGTCCTTAGTTTGCTTGAGGACAAGCAAAACCTTAAGTTTGGGGGTGTGTTATGTCTCCAAAAGTGACTTATTTAGGACTTATTTAGCTTAGAAAGATGCACACTCTTAGGTGTTTTTGATAGGATTTAGCTTAAACCTATGCTTATTTGTGAGAATTAAAAGAAGGTAGCTAAATTAGGACTTGTGTGCAAAAGGAAATAAAAGGATTGAAAACCGAAGTAAAAGAATGAAAAAACTACATTGCGACAGCATTGCGGAAACATTGCTGAAACCGCAATGTTTCAAGTGAAAACCGTAAGTTGACTGATCTTTTTCTGTTAATTTCCGTTATTTCAGGGATTCGTTCTTTCTCCTCCATCCATTTTGAAGTACGACGTTGAAGATTGATGGTTCTCCTTGGCCCAAACGCACCTGCAGATTACTATAAAAGGGGGTCAAAGTCGAGGGTTCAAGCATCATCCAAAAGCGTAGAAGTCTTCTCGCAGCTCCATCTTTTCTTCTGTTCTTCTTTGCCGTCTGTTGGTTTGCGAAGCTCAGCTGTTGGAATCGATAATCTGATAGGAAGGAGAGGAGATTCATCTTCTCTCCCGATTGGATTCATCCAAGCAAAGCTGGTCTTTCTCATCCTTCAGCCGAGGCGGTTGCGACGAGGCGTCCAAGCTCATTTACATGCTTTCTGTCTTTCCTTTCTATTTTACAGCATTGTGTAGTTGTTGTTTCTGTTCTAGTGACTAGTTCATTTCTTTGCGTTGCTTTCTGTCTTTAAGTTATTGGCTTTAAGCTTTCCTTTGTCCATTCAACAATCAAGTAATCAAAAGCAAAGTTCAGCATTTCACAGTTTCTTGCCTTTACAGTGTACTGTTTTTCGTTACTGTTTTGCCTTTAAATTCCTTCTAAGCATGTCTGTTTTCTCTTTTCTTTCTGTTCTCCCTATATCCATGAGTAACTAAGTCACATAGGGGCATGTTAATGACAATACTATAGGCTAAAAAACGTGAACCAAGCATGTAGGATAGCTCTCGAAGCATTGATTGTATGTAAGCTTCATCCCACGGGCAATTTCGATTGGCCATCCATTTTGTCCAAAGAACTCCTAACCTCTGGAAGGAGTAAGAGTTCAGAGTCATACACTCATGCTAGCCTTTCAAGGTAGCCAGAAAACGACCTAGGAATAGGCGTTTTCCTAGTACAAACCGTAACTTTCTGCTTTAACAAGATGCTTAAGACCTTACTTGGATATGAGTAAACTAAAGAATCTAATGCATGGAATCGGAAGATACATGAGATTGAGTGAGTTTGATGCATAGTGAGTTGATCCAATGCTTGAGAATCGTATGACAAAGCCTATAGAGGAGTCGTTAGTAGCCCTTGTTTCTCTATTTTACACACTTTCGCTGTTATTAAAATTGCGGTAGAATTGCTGTTTCCGCAATTCTGCTACGCCTACAATTCTGTTTAGCTGTTTTCTTCCTCTTTTATTAATCTCGTCTCTTTTCATTTGAGTTTAACTTTGACTTGCACTTGTTTATGTTGCTACCCTCTTCGTATTCAGTAGGAAATAGACAATTTAAAACCCCATCAAATCCACCCTTTCTTTCTTAACTTTACACTTCACGAGTAGCTTATAATAAATCTCTGTGGGAAAACGAATGAAAAAATACTTACTACTTGCTATAGGATCATGTATGCTTGCATGTTCTGAGTGCTCTCTCTATCTTATTGCTTATTTATTTTAACACATTGAGCACGTAACACTGTGCCCTAAGTTTTTCCAGCGTCGAGCCAGCGTCTCGACGTTATAGCTCGACGCTGGCTCTCGGGTTTGGGGCTGAAACTTTGCCTCTCCTAGGCAGTTTTGGCCCGTTTCTTCACGGATCAAGTTCCCCTTTTCCCGATGCATTCCCGGGGCGTTAAAACTCCACTTTAAGCACTCAAACGGGCCCAACGAACGCACGAGCTCTTTGCCTCATTTCTCCTACAAATGAGATATATTAACCAATTAAACGCGGACTTTAGCTATAATTAGGAAGTATTTAATAGCTCCAAAATGGAGTTATCAAACACCCCCAACTTAAACATTGCTAGTCCTCGAGCAAGCACTACAAAGAAAATGACTCTAAGGACGCGCCTACATGCAACTAACTCAAACCTCCATGCATATTGAAAACTTAAACACAACATAATCATGGAAGCATTTTGTTCATGCATTAACTAGGACATATCAAAAATTAACTCTTGCCCCCTAACGTGTGTGTGTGCTAGCCAACCACTCCTAAACTCACGTAAACCCGGAAAACCCACATGCAACGCACATCCCGTTTTCCCCCTACTTCTAGCGTTTAAGAACAGTCTAAACTTGACTTACACGAGAGAGAGAAGCAAATTAAGAGACCTAATTATTTTTCTCATTCTTTTTCTTTTCACGAGTACTTTGTACTATTTTATTTAGGTTCTTTGAACCAACTATTTTATTTCTTTTTCTTTCCAACTCGAGCTGCCTAACATGTCAAACTTTGGCCAAAGCTTCACGTTTTTAAGGACTGACGCTCACTTCTTTAGCGCTAATAAGAAGGAGGAGCGCCTCGAGAGGAATTTTCTATCAAACATGCTTTTCTATTTTTTTTTATATAAGGCTAAGCACATGCTTTCTCAATTAACTAACCACTAACTCTCATGCAACAAGCTTCCTATGGGTGCCTTTCGGGGTGACAACGAGAATTAGAGCAACATGCGATTTTTCGAGCCTACGGAATTTAGGAAGGGGTTGCTAAGTGCTCAATATGTGCAAGGGAGCAACAGAAATTTTTTTAATTTTTTTGACATGAACCTAATAAACGCAAAACTCATGCAAAAACTCGATTACGAACATGCTCAGATTTCCAACATGCATTTCCTAGGCTATCATCGTCAGAAAACAGTAAACAGAGTCCCAAGCACTTCAATATCAAAATAGCACTTCTCAACAGACTATACATGCATATCCATCAGACCATCTCCACCCCCAACTTCAAAATATGGCATTGTCCCCAATGCCAACCAGTCAGATATACAAAGTAAAAAGGGAAGAAGAAGTACACTTCCCTGACTCTTTGTGAAGCTGGCGAGGGCGAGGAAGCGGCGCACAAAAGCATCAGAGCCCAAAAATGTCTTCTCTTCCTCGATTCCTAAAAAAAAAAACAGCAAGCAAATTAAAACTAAGTTAATCTAAAAAGCAATAAAACAAAAAACAGCAACTAAACTAAAGCATAAAAAACAGTCCATCGCTCGGGTGCCTCCGAGAAGCGCATAATTTTTAAAGTCGGTTGCTCGACTGTATTCTCTCCACAGACTCATCCATAGTCTGTAAGTGCGGGGGACGATCCAGACTTGTCCACGTCCACACTTTTCCTGCAATCATCATGAAAAATATTTTGCACTCTTCGTGCCTCAAGCACGTGAATATCAGAATTGTTAGTGCAAAAACCAGCATTATTATCAAACAAATTCAAATCAGATTTTCTAACTGAGACATGGGAACCATCCCTCAAGCGCGAGGGTAGACTCCCATTCTCGTCATGCTCAACCACAACAGATACATTCTCAGCATTCACAGGCAATTTCGATGCATTTATAAGAAACTCATTCACCATTCCATCAAATTCTACTGACAAGGCACCCCTATCAACATCAATTTTGACCTTAGCGGTCTTCATAAATGGGCTGCCTAATAAAATAGAAGAGGAAACATGCGAAGAATTTTCATTCATGTTCAGCACATAGAAATCGCATGGAAACAATAAGTCCTTTACTTTGACTAGAATGTCCTCAATCTTCCCTAACGGATGCACAAAAGATCGATCGGCTAGTTGTACAACTATATTAGACTCAATTAAGTTACACAATTCAAGCTCTTTAAACACATCAAAAGACATGACATTAATTGAGGCACCGAGATCTAACATGGAATTTTCAATAAATTTAGTACCGATAGTGCATGGGATAGTAAACATACCAGGATCGATGCACTTCGGTGGAAGATTACCTTGGAAGATTGCGGAGACAGTTTCTTTCTTCGTCTCATCACTATTTCTTGACATTCTCTTGCTCGTGCACCACTTCTTGAGGAACTTGGTATATTTCGGCACTTGGCTTACTGCCTCAAGAAGCGGGATGTTGACCACCACCTTTTGGAAGGTTCGAAGGACCTCCGCATCCTCGGTCTCCAAAGTAGGCTTCACAAGCCGACTTGGGAATGGTGCTCTGGTAACATCCTTAGGTACACTGACCTTTTCGTCTTTTTTCTCATTCTGAACCTCTAGAGCAGGCGGGGCGGACTTGTTCAGGCTGTCCGTAGCTTCCTTCACAGCTCTAGCGGAAAGTGATTTCCCACTCCGCAGCTGAATATCACTCACGTTTTCACATGAGTTGACTGTAGTTTGGGAAGGAAGCTTCCCCGAGCTCTTGCTCTCAATCTTACTGATAGACACCGCCATCTGTGTCAGCTGCTTGTTCAGATTCTGCAGCTCGGCCTTGTGAGAATTAAGCTCTTCTCGAGCTTCTTTTTGAAACTGGCTGGTGCTCGTCACGATGGTTCTTACCATCTCTTCTAGTGACCTGGAGGAGCTCGAGGCTTGAGCCTGGGTGGAAGAATTAGGCCTATCCTGAGACTGGCCTTGGAAGCGAGATTGTCCTTCCCTATTCCCATAGCTAAAGTTGGGGTGGTCGCGCCAACCGGGGTTATACGTGTTGGAATATGGATCGTACTTCCTTGGGTTGGAAGCGTACCCCCCGATCGCGTTGACCTCCTCCGCCTCGCGGGTTCCTCCAACGATCTTTTTCAGCATATTTCCTATCTCGGCCACTTGGGCCTTCATTTCAGTCAATTCATGGCTCTGAGCCACGCTGTGGACTTGTCCTTGCCCCCGAATACCGAACTGCTGCGAGTTTGTTGCCATGTTCGCTATCAACTGTTTGGCCTCAACCGGGGTCTTGTCGATCAGAGCCCCGCCGCTCGCTGCATCAATCATTTGCCGGTCATGGGGCGTCATCCCCTCGTAGAAATACTGAATCAATAACTGATCGGAAATCTGATGGTGTTGGAAGCTGGCGCACAGGCGCCCGAATCGCTCCCAGTATTCGTGCAGGGACTCACCGACATCCTGGGTGATCCCATAAATCCTCTTCCGCAGTGTAGTGGCCAAGGATGCGGGAAAGTATTTTTCCAAGAATACCCGCTTCATATCCTGCCACGTGGTGATCGATCCGGAGGGCAGGTAATATAGCCAATCCTTGGCCTTGTCCTTGAGCGTGAAGGGGAATGCCCTCATGTTCAACTGCTCCTCCGTGACTCCTGCGGGCTTCATCCCCGCGCAGACGCAATGGAATTCCATCAGGTGTTTGTTCGCGTCCTCACCTGCGTTTCCATGAAAAGAAGGTAACTGGTGAATTAAACCTGACTTTAATTCGAAGTTACCTGCTACCACGGGGTAGTTTATGCACAAAGGCTGCAGGTTCAGATCTGGCGCTGCCAGTTGCTTTAGCGTCCGTGGCGCATCACCTTGCGCCATTTCGTCAACCAAGAACGGATTGCCTTCTTCTCCTTCAACCGGTCTCTGCCCCTCACGGGCTTCTCTCCTTAACCGCCGCTCCTCTCTGTCGATTTCTGGGATAAACTGCAATCCACTAACCTCAGAGGAACGGGTCATACACAAACAAAAACTCAAACATACAAAATACAAACAGAAAAGTTTTTCAGCCAACCAACCATCAATCAATCAAATTCAAACTTCAATCATAATTTTAATCAAATTGCCTACTCCCCGGCAACGGCGCCAATTTTAGTAGACGATATTTTTGAACTATCGCTATAAACTCAAGCTGTCGAGGCTTGCCAAAATGTAATTTATAAGCCTATGACCAAGGCTTTGCAGCCAGTGGTAACAGGGTCGATCCAAGGAGTAGGTAGATTGAAATTACTAATGAAATTGAGATTTAATTAATTGATTGATTTTCGTAACGGGGGGATTTTTAGCATGCAAGGGAAATAATAATAAAGCTAACGGAAGAATAATAAGCAGAAAAACGCGTGCACGGTTTGGGAGTTTCGGGATTAATTGCTAGACAATTTCGGTTCATCATTTAATGCTAAATTCATGGTATTCAGTTTATTATGCACGCGGACGACTACCAGAGAAGCCCCAAAGTAGCCGACTCCATGGATTTTAATCAGACCACACAGTTCCAATTATACGTTATCCAAACTTACATTAAGGTGATCAGCCCTAAGATAAATCTAGACAGTCACTAGCTAACCGCGACGAACATTTAAGCGTGAATTCTAATTGCTAGTAGATTGCCCGCAAACGCTGTATGCAATCAACAACTATCCTACACGACTTAATACTCCGATTTAGTTTTATCTACCTGTGTTACTTAGTCGAGCAGTGAGAGGCACGACATCGCTACTCTTTAACATACACAACATGCAAGATGACTCGAGTGTCAATCGTCGAAATCTAACATGCGCGTTGGATTAAGCAAAGTAGATAAATGCAAATAAACAGAACCAATATGCATCATCAAAACGTAAATTATCAGAACCAAAATTGCTAACAAAATCTCCCTAAACTATTCCCAAACCGTTCACCCTTACCTTAGCCGCTCATGGCGCGGTTTGTCAAATCCGCTCCAACCACGGCCATGGAAGGCGTCATCAGCGTATTACAAAGAGAGGGAAGCTCACTATCATGCCAACAATGGCGGAGCTTGAAGAGAAATACAGAAAAATAGAGGAAGAAGAAGATGAAGAACACTAAAAATGGTGGAGAACTCCTCTCAAATGTGCAGAAAATCGTCCTAATAAGCTTCTGCAATCGTCGTAGCGTCGAGACGCTAGGCCAGCGTCTCGACGCTGTGCCCTAAGTTTTCCGCGCGCGCCTTCGATGGCGTCGCGACGCTGCCCCGATAAATTTCCTGCGCGCGCCTCCTCCGAAGCGTCTCGACGCTGTGCCCTAAGTTTTTCCAGCGTCGAGCCAGCGTCTCGACGCTGGCTCTCGGGTTTGGGGCTGAAACTTTGCCTCTCCTAGGCAGTTTTGGCCCGTTTCTTCACGGATCAAGTTCCTCTTTTCCCAATGCACTCCCGGGGCGTTAAAACTCCACTTTAAGCACTCGAACGGGCCCAACGGACGCACGAGCTCTTTGCCGCATTTCACCTACAAATGAGATATATTAACCAGTTAAACGCGGACTTTAGCTATAATTAGGAAGTATTTAATAGCTCCAAAATGGAGTTATCAGCTGTCTTTGGCAGACGCCGACGCTGCGCAACCCTCAAGGCCCCCAAAGCTTCCTGTGAGAAGGAAGAAATGGAAGGTGGCGACGGAGGTAGCTGCTGACCCCTCTGATCCGGTAGGAACCCCTAAGAAGAGGAACTTGAAGGTCGCAGTGTCTGATTCCCCGATTAGAGAGAAGAAGACCCCGAGCGAGGAAAGCCTCGATAGTGGCCGTCCATCATTTGAGACGGCCATGCAGAGCCCCGAATCTTCTCAACATGCGCCGGAGCCTGAAATTCCATCTGACGAGCACCAAGATTCGGTGCCAATCGACGATCCGGCTGAGGAAGACGAGGTGTTTTCCCCCTTAAGGGATGTCAATCTTGACAGCCCTGTGGAGGGGGAAAACAAGGACTCAATGGAGGAAACGCTGGGTGAATGTCTCCAGCACATGGCCACAAAGGCACGGCTCAAGAAGAAGACCCCCGTGATTGTAAAGGGCAAGCGACCAAAGGCCTCCAAACGGACCAAAAGGAAGAAGGTTGAAGCTGAACCCTCTTTGAAGAAAATGAAAACTGAGGCCTTTGAGTCGGCTAAAGAAAGGGCCAAGGGGAAGAGGAAAATGTATCAAGAAGAGGAGCATCGATCTGCGAGGTATGTTTCTAAGGAAGCAGAGGCTAAGGGCCTCGAACTGATGAAGAAAGAACTCCTCCACGAGCGAGGATTTCTTGATGCCCTTGCGGACCTGCCGCAATTCTTGCGCGCAAGGATCATTAACCATGGTTGGGAGGAGCTATGCAGGCCTCCAATTCATGCCTACCCTGACATGGTGTACGACTTCTGCGCCAACCTCACGCATCCTGAAGCATGTCTGTCAATGGTGAGGGGGATAGAGGTTGATTTCTCAGCCAACGCCATCAACGAAGCATATGCTCTCAAGGGGCATAAGCACTCTGAATATGCAAGAATAATCGAATCACCCTCAGAGGCAGTCCTAGAGGAAGCCTTGAATACAATAGGCAAACCTGAGGAAGCTTGGGTGTTGCGTGCTCAATGTGTTAAAATAAATAAGCAATAAGATAGAGAGAGCACTCAGAACATGCAAGCATACATGATCTTATAGCAAGTAGTAAGTATTTTTTCATTCGTTTTCCCACAGAGATTTATTATGAGCTACTCGTGAAGTGTAAAGTTAAGAAAGAATGGGTGGATTTGATGGGGTAAAATTGGTTTTAAATTGCCTAATTCCTAAGGGATATGTAAAGGATAGCAACATAAACAAGTGCAAGTCAAAGTTAAACTCAAAGGAAAAGAGACGAGATTAATAAACGAAGAGGAACTTAGCTAAACAGAATTTTAGACTTAGTAGAATTGCGGAAACAGCAATTCTACCGCAATTTTACTAACAGCGAAAGTGTGTAAAATGGAGAAACAAGGGCTACTAACGACTCCTCTATAGGCATTTTCTCACGATTCTCAAGCATTGGATCAACTCTCTATGCATCAAACTCACTCAATCTCATGTATCGTCCGATTCCATGCGTTAGATTCTTTAGTTTACTCATGTCCAAGTAAGGTCTTAAGCATCTTGTTAAAGCAGAAAGTTATGGTTTGTACTAGGAAAACGCCTATTCCTAGGTCGTTTTCTGGCTACCTTGAAAGGCTAGCATGAGTGTATGACTCTGAACTCTTACTCCTTCCAGAGGTTAGGAGTTCTTTGGACAAAATGGATGGCCAATCGAAATTGCCCGTGGGATGAAGCTTACATACAATCAATGCTTCGAGAGCTATCCTACATGCTTGGTTCACGTTTTTTAGCCTATAGTATTGTCATTAGCATGCCCCTATGTGACTTAGTTACTCATGGATATAGGGAGAACAGAAAGAAGAGACAAAACAGACATGCTTAGAAGGAATTTAAAGACAAAACAGTAAGGAAAGACAGTAGACCGCAAAGGCAAGAAACTGTGAAATGCTGAATTTTGCTTTGATTACTTGATTGTTTGAATGAACAAAGGGAAGCTTAAAGTAAATAACATAAAGACAGAAAGCAACGAAATGAGATGAACTAGCCACTAGAAAAGAAACAACAACTAAACAGAGCTGGAAATGAAGAATAAAAAGACAGAAAACAGTAATGAGCTTGAGCGCCTCGTCGCAACCGCCTCGGCTGAAGGATGAGAGAGATCAGCCCTGCTTGGATGAATCCAATCAGGAGAGAAGATGAATCTTCTCTCCTTCCTATCAGATTATCGACTCCAACAGCTAAACCTCGCAAACCAACAGACGGCAAAGAAAAACAGGAGAAAAGATGGAGCTGCGAGAAGACTTCTACGCTTTCGGATGATGATTGAACCCTCGACTTTGACCCCCTTTTATAGTAATCTGCAGGTGCGTTTGGGCCAAGGAGAACCATCAATCTTCAACGTCGTACTTCAAAATGGATGGAGGAGAAAGAACGAATCCCTGAAATAACGGAAATTAACAGAAACAGATCAGTCAACTTACGGTTTTCACTTGAAACATTGTTGTTTTAGCAATGCTACCGCAATGCTACCGCAATGCTTATTTTTCATTCTTTTACTTCGGCTTTCAATCATTTTCTTTCCTTTTGCACACAAGTCCTAATTTAGCTACCCTCTTCTAATTCTCATCTATAAGCATAGGTTTAAGCTAAATCCTATTAAAAACACCTAAGAGTGTACATCTTTCTAAGATAATTAAGTCCTAAAAAGGTCACTTTTGGAGACGTAACACACCCCCAAACTTAAGGTTTTGCTCGTCCTCGAGCAATCTAAGGACCTGCCTAGGTTGCTATTTTATCTTCTTTAACCACTTACTAACTCCCCTATATTCCTATCTATAGCAGTGCTGTCCTGTGACACACTTCTAAGTTTACAACTAACCTTTTATATTGCTTCTTCTGACTTTGCACGCCTAATACTCCTGGTGTTTCATTAACTCCCTACAACTGATCCACTTGCTTTTGTCATATCATGCCACTATCCCTAAGGTTTCAAATTCTACCTAGCTTTACCCCAGACTCAGTACATGCTTCTAGTTTTTCTTTTGAGCTACCTAGGATTCCTTAGAGTCATGCCAGTCTTAGTATTAACAGTGACAGTAGTACTTTAAGAGAACAACCTAAACCCTGGCATCACTACATTGGACATACATTCATCTCCCTAAACAACCCTACAAGTTACAACTTTGTGCTCAGCTAATTGAGGATCAGAGTTCTTTTTAATCAGGACATCTAAGCCACAAAGTTGCAACTCCTAGGTATACATTCTTCTTTCCTACTTCTTCCTTTTTTCTTTCTTACTTAGGTGGAACCTCCCATTTGGTTGCCTTTTGATGCAATGCCACTTGTGGATTACACACTTGGCACTGATTACTCAGCAACCTAAGAGAGACTCCCCCTTTATTCTATTTTTCATTTTTTTTTTTTTCAGTTCATCATTTTTTTGTAAAGGAGAAGAAGAATGCTTATGCTTTTAAGGGAGAGAGGAATGTTCCTAGGCCTAGGGTGGCCTCCCCCAAACTTAAACTACTCATTGTCCCCAATGAGTGTCTGAGGTGGCACACCCCCAAACTTGTCCTAGAAGCATCTAGTCTAAGGTAAAACAAAGAGAATCTAAAAGCCCTGGGCATAGACAGAACATTCTAAAAGTAAATATCACAGCAGCAGAAATTTGTAAAAACAGTCAGGTAAGGCCTTAAAGCGATGCATGCTGAGCTTTTTAGAGGTTAATTTAAACTATCAAAGGGTGTCCTATGACACTCATCCAGCATGCTTTAAGATAAGCTATATAAGGCAGACAAGATAGCAGCAAAAGATAGAATTTAAACAGAACCAACCTAGCTAAACAGACAGTCAAAAACATGCATTCAGTAATAAAAATTGCGGTTTCCGCAATTATTTCGCAATAAAGACAGGGCAGATATATCAGTGATTAAGGCCCCTATGCATGCTTTTTCCCGTCATCCAAGCTATACAAAAATGAAACTAAACTAATCTACCTATTCAGCTATCAACAGACTATACTAAACAAATTTAAAAATTAACACTAAACAACTAAAACAGATCAAAAGATTAACTCAAAACGACATAATTCACATGGTTCAACAAAAAGCAGTTTGATTTTTTTTTGTCTTATATTAAGGGAACATCAATACTCCCTTTAGTGCTACTCAAACCAGCACTCAGATGTCTTCCTCATCATCATTTCGTCGTGGTCGTGGAGGCGCCCATGGAGTCATTAAGGTCGTAGGGAAGTCAGGGAAGATGCATCCCAATTGGTCAGCAACCTCCTTGTCCCTTGCCTGCGCATATGTGGCCCATTGAGCCAACCTCTTCTGCAGATCCGTCAGGCATGCCATGGTCAAAGACTGAGCAGCAGCCAAGCCATCGAGCTCGAACTCCATGTTCCCCTTCCTGCGCAACCTCAAGGCAGTCGGCAATTCCAGGTAGCCCGTGTAGGCCAGCTGCCTCTTCATTCGCTCGATCGGGACCCCTGCACGTAAGCACAACTTAGTAATCGTGTTAGGAAAGAAAAGTGGTCCCTTACCTTTCTTGGCGCAGTCAGCAATTGAAGCTGCAATGACCTCGCCCACGTTGATCGTGAGACCTCGCATGATTGCGTAGACCAGCAGCGACCTGCTCTGGTTGATGGTGGTCTCATGAGTCACTGGGGACAGCTTCCTTCTAACGAAGGAAAACCAGACAGCCGCCTTGGCTGTGAGGGTGGCACTCATCAGGGTGTGCCTCCCATTTCGTGACACTGTCCATGATGCCTCTGGCTGGCCAATGATCCGAATGGCCTCCTCCAAGACAGCCTCTGTTGGCTCATCAACAATCCTTGCATAGTCAGTGTGTTTTTGGCCCTTGAGGCCATAGGCTTCGTTGATCGCCTTTGCTGAGAAATCTACCTCAACCCCTCTGACCACAGATAGGCCATCCTCAGGATTCATCAGATTGGCGTAGAAGTCATACACCATGCTGGAGTAGGCTGGATTGGGTGGTCTGCATAGCTCCTCCCAACCGTGATTCGTGATTCCTGCGCGCAAGAATTGCGGCAGGTCAGCAGGTGCGTCGAGGAATCCCTTCTCGTGCAGCAACTCTCTTTTTCTCAGCTCAGCGCCTCTGGACTCAGCATCAGAGGAGACATACCTCACTGATTGAGGCTCATCTTCAGGGTAAAGCTTGGCTTTCCCTTTGTCTTTTGATTTGGCTGACTCAGCAGCCTCAATCTTGAGATTTTTCAGTGACGGCTCATCACTTTCTTTCTCTGATGGAGGCGCAGCCCTCTTGGTTTTCTTTTTCTTTGACTTCTTGGGCCGTTTGGCCTTGACAGCCTTGGCGGCCTTCTTCTTCTTCAACCTCGCCTTGGTTGTCAACTGCTGGAGGCAATCCCCCAGTATTTCGTCCATCGAATCAGTCATCTGCACAGGGCTCTCAGGGCTGGCTTCCCTCAAAGGAGAGAAGACTTCGTCTTCCTCAGCTTCCCCACTGCCCTGCGTCGATTCTTGGTACTCCCCATATGGGAATTCAGGGTCAGGTTGTGGGGAAGTGGGTGATGCTTCAGGGCTCTCTGCTGGTGGGGTGCGTTCAGAACTCTGCGGTGATGAAGGCTGCTCAGGGCTTTGCGCTGGTGGAGATGGCGAAGTGCTCTGCTTTGGAGACTCGTGTGACCGAGGATCACTTTCTTGACTCTCCACAGAGGGAGTCTTTTCCTTGCTTGCTTCTTCGGCCACCGCCATACTCCATTTGCGTTTCTTGGGTGTGCCTGCTGGTTCAGAGGGTCCAGCAGGTATCTCCGTGACAACCTTCCACTTCTTCTTGCGGATTGGTAGTTTGGGAAGTCGTTCAGTTCGCGCAGCCTCAGCGTCTGCAAGGGCAAGAAGGGCGTCCCTCGCAGCAGTTTCAGCGTCGTCAGCCCTCTTCTTGGACGCAGACCGTTCAGCTCTTGTTAGCACCATCGTTGGATCGTTGGAATCTGGAGAGAAGAATTGCAGATGAAGAGGGAGAGGGATTTCTTGGAGTTCAGATAATGGGGAAATCGTGCAGATCAGCGCGCGTCTTAACGGATATAAGTAATGATGAAATCCCAACGGCTCTATTTTTGCGGATTCTGCAAATCCAGCGCAATTCTAGTGACCGTTGGAGATTTTCTGCATTTAAATGTCAATCTTTGCTCAACCGTATCTTCGATTTGGCCCAATATCTCCTCGATCTTTTTAGCTTGATTTAATCTCCTTGATTCCCTCTATTGATCCCCTACAAAAAGAAGTAAAATAAATATCAAATTCGTAATTAAAATCGCACAAGAATATACACAAACGATAACCGAAAAAATAGAAAAAATAAACTAAGGCATGAGCCTCGCATGGACGAGCACAGTAATCACTCGTCCTCTCTCGTTCTTGTTTTCATGTTTCAGTCAAAAGGAAGGCCGAGAGAGTCTTCACATCTCCTTCCTCATAGTAGTGCTGCAATCTTGCACCATTAACCATGAATGGTTGCCCTTGCTGCAGGTTCTTTATCTCGATTGCACCATGAACAAACACATTAGTTATTATAAATGGACCTGACCATCTAGACTTAAGCTTGCCTGGAAATAATTTCAATCGTGAGTTAAATAATAAGACAAGCTGGCCTTTCTTGAAGTCCTTAATCCTAAGTCTACTGTCGTGCCAAATCTTGGTCTTCTCCTTATACATTTTGGCATTTTCATAAGACATATGCCTAAGCTCATCAAGCTCATGTAATTGCAAAGACCGCAATGTTCCCGCATCGGTCACGCAGTAATTCAACTCTTTTAGGGCCCAAAAGGCTTTAATTTCTAACTCGAATGGCAAGTGACATGCTTTGCCATACACCAGTCTATAAGGAGACATACCTAGGGGTGTCTTATATGCAGTTCTATACTCCCAAAGTGCATCCTCGAGTTTAAACGCCCAATCTTTCCTATTGGGTTTGACCACTTTTTCTAGGATGTTCTTAATCTCCCTATTGGAAATTTCAGCTTGGCCATTCGAGTGTGGGTGATAAGGGGTGGCTACTCTATGTCTAATATTATACTTAGCCAACACTCTCTCCATAGCCTTATTAATGAAATGTGTCCCCTCATCACTGATTATAGCCCGAGGTGTCCCAAATCTAGTAAAAATATGTCTATGCAAGAATCTTATGACTGTTTTGGCATCATTATTCGGACATGCTATGGCCTCTACCCACTTAGATACGTAATCTACTGCTACAAGGATGTAGAGGTTACCTGATGATGGAGGAAATGGCCCCATGAAATCAATGCCCCACACATCAAAGAGCTCCAACTCTAAGATGTAAGTGAGAGGCATCTCATCCTTTCGACTTAGATTACCTGTTCTCTGGCATTCATCACAGCTGTGTGCGTAGTTGTGGGCATCCTTGAAGATTGTTGGCCAATAGTAGCCACTCTGGAATACCTTTGCAGCTGTCCTTTGGCCACCAAAATGTCCACCATAGGGTGCTGTATGGCAATGCTGCAGCACAGACTTCACCTCAGCAGCTGACACACACTTCCTGAGCAGACCGTCAGCACATGTCTTGTAAAGTGTGGGATCATCCCATATGAATTTCCTTGCTTCATGAAGGAACCTCTTCTTCTCTTGTCCCCCCTTGAAAGTTGGCAGTACCTGTGATGCAAGGAAGTTAGCAATGTCAGCAAACCAAGGTTCCTCATCGTTATCACGATGAGTCAATACAAAGACATGTTCATCAATAAAAGCATCAGAAATTGCGGTTTCCGCAATTTTTTCGCAATTATGCTGCAATCTAGAAAGATGATCCGCAACTACATTTTCACATCCTTTCTTATCTCTAATGTCCAGATCAAACTCTTGCAGCAGCAAGACCCATCTAATCAATCTAGGCTTGGCATCAACCTTCCTCATAAGGTACTTTAAAGCAGAATGGTCAGTGTACACAATTGTCCTAGTGCCTACAATGTAATTCCTAAACTTCTCACAAGCAAACACTACAGCTAGCATCTCCTTCTCAGTAGTTGTGTAATTACATTGTGCCTCATTAAGTGTCTTACTAGCGTAGTATACAGGGTGTGTTAACTTGTCAATCTTCTGTCCTAACATAACCCCTACAGCATAGTCACTAGCATCACATAACATCTCAAAGGGAAGATCCCAATTAGGCCCTACTATAATAGGTGCTGTGACTAGTGCTTCCTTAAGGGTTTTCCAAGCTAGGAAACATTCTTTAGAGAAAATGAACGGTTTGTTTAGCTCTAGAAGCTCACATAAAGGCTTGGAGATCTTAGAAAAGTCCTTAATGAACCTCCTATAGAAACCAGCATGCCCTAAGAAACTTCTAATGGCCTTGACATTTTGGGGTTCTACCAATTTCTCTATTATTTCAATTTTTGCCCTGTCAACTTCTACACCTGCCCTTGACACTCTATGACCTAAGACAATCCCTTCATCCACCATGAAGTGGCACTTTTCCCAATTTAAGACTAGGTTGGTCTCCTCACACCTAGCCAGGACTTGTCCTAAGTTCTCTAGACAGTTTGTAAATGAATCCCCAAAGACTGAGAAATCATCCATGAATATCTCTATCATGGACTCATCTAAATCAGAGAAGATTGCCAGCATGCACCTTTGGAAAGTTGCCGGTGCATTGCATAAGCCAAAAGGCATTCTGCGAAAGGCAAAAGTTCCAAAAGGGCAAGTGAAGGTAGTCTTTTCTTGGTCCTTAGGGTCTATAGTGATCTGGTTATATCCTGAATAACCGTCTAAGAAGCAGTAGTAGGCTCTGCCAGCTATCCTATCTAACATCTGGTCAATAAATGGGAGAGGGAAGTGGTCTTTTTTGGTTTCCTTATTGAGTTTCCTATAATCCATGCAAACTCTCCATCCTGTGACAGTCCTAGTTGGAATCAGTTCATTGTTCTCATTGACTACCACAGTCATTCCCCCCTTCTTAGGTACACATTGTATAGGGCTCACCCACTGACTACTAGCTATGGGGAAGATCACACCAGCATCTAGCCATTTTATTATTTCCTTTTTAACTACCTCTTTCATAGAGGGGTTCAGCCTACGTTGGTGATCTACTCTAGGTGTATGCTCTTCCTCTAATATAATCTTATGCATGCAATAGGAAGGGCTAATGCCTCTAATGTCAGAAATAGTCCATGCAATAGCCTTTCTATGTTGCTTAAGTAATAAAATCAGTTCAACCTCATGCTTTTCACTTAATTTAGAAGAAATAATCACAGACAAAGTATCATTACTTCCTAGATATGCATACTTGAGGTGAGTAGGGAGAGGTTTCAATTCTAAGACAGGTGGATGCTCAATGGATGGTTTTAATGGATTCAAAGATTTTTCAGTTAAATCAATATTCATACAAACATGCTGAGGGTTATTTACAGGTATGTCCATTATCTCAGCTATGTTTAAGTCAGTTAATTCTAATCCTACATATTCATGAGCATGCTTAGTCAACAATTCATGCTCCAATTGTTCTTCCATTAATGAATCTACAATGTCCATGCTAGCACAAGATTCAGAGTCAGAAGGATACCTCAGTGCTTTAAAAACACTAAACTTAACCTCCTCGTCATGAACCCTCATAGTGAGCTCACCTTTTTGGACATCTATCAGGGCCCTACCTGTGGCTAGAAATGGTCTGCCTAACAGGATGGGGATCTCCTTGTCTGCTTCATAATCCAGGATAATGAAATCTGCAAGGAAAATAAACTTGTCAACCTTTACAAGAATATCCTCAATCTTACCTTCAGGGTATGCTATGGATCTGTCTGCTAGTTGTAAAGTGACAGTGGTTGGACGTGCTTCTCCTATTCCTAGCTGGCGGAATAGTGATAGGGGCATGAGGTTTATGCTGGCTCCCAGGTCACAAAGAGCTCTGCCCACGTGCTTGCCTCCTAGCTCTACAGGTAAGGTGAAGGAACCAGGATCCTTCTCCTTCTTGGGTAGCTTGTTCTGGAGTATGGCACTGCACTCCTCAGTGAGATTGACTGTTTCAAACTCACCAATTATTTTCTTGTTAGTTATAATATCCTTCAAAAACTTTACATAAGAGGGCATAGACTGTAAAACTTCTACAAAAGGAATATTAACATGCACTTGCTTAAGAATTTCTAGAAATTTATTAAAGTGCACTTCCTGTTCTTGTTTTTTCTTTAGCCTTCTAGGGAATGGAGGTGGTGGCACATATGCAGGCACTTCAGGTCGCCTTAGGATAGATGGAGGCCTTGGAATTTCTTCTATCTCTTCTATGATTGGCTCCAGCCTTGCTCCTGATGTGCTTGTTGGTGGTGGACCTTGGTTTGGCAGAGACTCCAGTGGAGCACTAGACTCAGTGTTCTCTACTCTCTTTGGTGTTTCTTTGGTGTTGCTCACCAATGGTCTACCACTTCTAAGTTCAATTGCTTGAACTTGCTCTTTACCATCTCTCCTTGGCACTTCAGTGTCAGCAGGTAGTCGACCTTGGGGCCTACTCTTGAGTTCGTTGGCTAGTTGCCCTATTTGGTTCTCTAGGCTCCTAAGAGTAGCTTGCTGACTCTGTAGAGTGGCATCATTCTTGGCTATGTATTCCTTGAGTAAGTTTTCTATAGAAGACCCTACAGGTTGGTTGTATGGTTTTTGATACATGGATTGGTTAAGTTGGGGAGTGAAACCAGGTGTTCCACTCGGTCTTGGCTGGTTAGGAGCTTGGTTAGCATTCTGTTGGCCACCCCATGACAGGTTTGGGTGGTTCCTCCAACCAGGATTGTAAGTATTGGAATAGGGGTTGTTCCTAGGCTGCTGCTGGCTTCCAACATAGCAGACTGAGGCTGGATTCCCAGGGCAGTATTCATACAGGTGCCCTTCCCCACAGAATCCACAGATAAGTGTCTCACCTTGACTTGGTTGGGTGCCCATTGACATGGCTGTGGCGGTGTTGACACTTGTTTGGAGATTGGCTTGAGCCATTTGCTTGACTAGGTTGGTCAGGGCGCTTATTTGGCTACTCATGGCATTGAGTGCGTCCTTGTCTTGAGCTCTAGTTGGCTCAACTGGATCATCTGACCACCTACAGTGAGATGCTGAGATCTTCTCCAAGATCTCATAGGCTTCGTTGTAACTCTTGGACAACATGGAACCTCCAGCAGATGAATTTAGAACTTGTCTGGTGCTGAGGTTGCATCCTTTGAAAAAGACCTCTATTTGGATACACCATGGGATGCCATGGTGTGGACATTTAAGAAGAAGGTCCTTGAACCTTGTCCAAGCTTCGTGAAGAGACTCACTCTCAGCTTGTTTGAACTTGATTATATCATCACGAAAGGTAGAATTCCTATCAGGTGGGAAGTATTTGACTAGGAATTTTTCTGCTAAGTCTGTCCAATTGAGGACAGATCCAGAGGGTAATGAGTTTAACCACGTTTTGGCTTTGTCCCTCAAAGAGTAAGGGAAAAGGTATAGCCTCAAGGCTTCTTGGGAAACTCCAGGGATGATAAAGGTATCACTGACTCCTAAGAAGTTTCTAAGATGGTTGTGGGGGTCCTCATTTTCCACTCCAAAGAATTGTCCCACAGTGGACAACATTTGGAACATCACTGGCTTTAACTCGAATGAGTTGGCAGTGATTTCAGGACGGATTATGCTGGGGTTCAGCTCCCCAGGCATAGGTACTAGGTAAGAGAGTATGGCGCTATCCTTATCATTCGCTATTTCGATGGGGTTGCGAGTGACAGGCACCGGATTTGGAACTATTCCATCCATTTCTTCTTGAGACAATTGCGGAGGAATTGCGGTTCCCGCAATTATTGGAGGTATAGAGGGTTGGTTAAAGAGACGTTTCTTGGATCTATTTCTGGCCCTAAGTAATCTCTCCGGCTCAGGATTGAACTCTAGATCACTACTTGAAGGCTCACTCATAAACTAACCCGACTAGTACCTGCAAAAGAAATGAAACAGATCAGCTTCAATAGGCAATAAACTTGGTGTTTCAAACTTAACAAACTTCGTTTTCACTTAAATAAATCCCCGGCAGCGGCGCCAAAAACTTGTTGCGTGCTCAATGTGTTAAACTAAATAAGCAATAAGATAGAGAGAGCACTCACAACATGCAAGCATACATGATCTTATAGCAAGTAGTAAGTATTTTTTCATTCGTTTTCCCACAGAGATTTATTATGAGCTACTCGTGAAGTGTAAAGTTAAGAAAGAATGGGTGGATTTGATGGGGTAAAATTGGTTTTAAATTGCCTAATTCCTAAGGGATATGTAAAGGATAGCAACATAAACAAGTGCAAGTCAAAGTTAAACTCAAAGGAAAAGAGACGAGATTAATAAACGAAGAGGAACTTAGCTAAACAGAATTTTAGACTTAGTAGAATTGCGGAAACAGCAATTCTACCGCAATTTTACTAACAGCGAAAGTGTGTAAAATGGAGAAACAAGGGCTACTAACGACTCCTCTATAGGCATTTTCTCACGATTCTCAAGCATTGGATCAACTCTCTATGCATCAAACTCACTCAATCTCATGTATCGTCCGATTCCATGCGTTAGATTCTTTAGTTTACTCATGTCCAAGTAAGGTCTTAAGCATCTTGTTAAAGCAGAAAGTTATGGTTTGTACTAGGAAAACGCCTATTCCTAGGTCGTTTTCTGGCTACCTTGAAAGGCTAGTATGAGTGTATGACTCTGAACTCTTACTCCTTTCAGAGGTTAGGAGTTCTTTGGACAAAATGGATGGCCAATCGAAATTGCCCGTGGGATGAAGCTTACATACAATCAATGCTTCGAGAGCTATCCTACATGCTTGGTTCACGTTTTTTAGCCTATAGTATTGTCATTAGCATGCCCCTATGTGACTTAGTTACTCATGGATATAGGGAGAACAGAAAGAAGAGACAAAACAGACATGCTTAGAAGGAATTTAAAGACAAAACAGTAAGGAAAGACAGTAGACCGCAAAGGCAAGAAACTGTGAAATGCTGAATTTTGCTTTGATTACTTGATTGTTTGAATGAACAAAGGGAAGCTTAAAGTAAATAACATAAAGACAGAAAGCAACGAAATGAGATGAACTAGCCACTAGAAAGGAAACAACAACTAAACAGAGCTGGAAATGAAGAATAAAAAGACAGAAAACAGTAATGAGCTTGAGCGCCTCGTCGCAACCGCCTCGGCTGAAGGATGAGAGAGATCAGCCCTGCTTGGATGAATCCAATCAGGAGAGAAGATGAATCTTCTCTCCTTCCTATCAGATTATCGACTCCAACAGCTAAACCTCGCAAACCAACAGACGGCAAAGAAAAACAGGAGAAAAGATGGAGCTGCGAGAAGACTTCTACGCTTTCGGATGATGATTGAACCCTCGACTTTGACCCCCTTTTATAGTAATCTGCAGGTGCGTTTGGGCCAAGGAGAACCATCAATCTTCAACGTCGTACTTCAAAATGGATGGAGGAGAAAGAACGAATCCCTGAAATAACGGAAATTAACAGAAACAGATCAGTCAACTTACGGTTTTCACTTGAAACATTGCTGTTTTAGCAATGTTTCCGCAATGCTACCGCAATGCTTATTTTTCATTCTTTTACTTCGGCTTTCAATCCTTTTCTTTCCTTTTGCACACAAGTCCTAATTTAGCTACCCTCTTCTAATTCTCATCTATAAGCATAGGTTTAAGCTAAATCCTATTAAAAACACCTAAGAATGTACATCTTTCTAAGATAATTAAGTCCTAAAAAGGTCACTTTTGGAGACGTAACATTGGGCAGTCTCAAGGAATGGGCGGCACACATTGATGAGTGCGACCCTTAGAGACAAAGCAGCCGTCTGGTTCTCCCTTGTACGCAGACGAATCTCTCCAGTGACACATGAAACAACCATCAACCAGGGGAGATCGCTGCTGCTCTATGCCATTATGAAGGGACTCACCATTGATGTGGGTGAAGTCATTGCCGCCTCTATCACCGAATGCTCAAAAAAAGGTAAGGGCCAACTATTTTTCCCCAATACCATTACTAAGCTTTGTTTGCGTGCAGGAGTACCTGTTACGAGGGATGAGAGGCAATTGGCCGATATTGGCCATCTGGAGCTGCCCACGATCTTGAGGATGCGGCGAAGGGGCAATATGGAGTTCGAGATGGATGGTCTGGCTACTGCACAGTCGTTGTCCATGGCCTGCCTGATGGACTGGCAACACAAGATAGCCCAATGGGCTGAATATTCGCAAGCAAGGGACCGAGAGCTGGCTGAGCACTTGAGATGCACATTCCCCACCTTCCCTGCTAGTCTGTTGAAGCCTTGGGTGCTTCCAAGAGAAAGGAGTGATGAGGATGAGGATGTTTGAATGCCAGACTGACGACATTCGAGGGAGTATTTCTAATCCCTCTTTTTAAAAAAAATAAAACAAGAAACCTGCTTTTCTGTGAACTGTTACCCCCCTTTTTAATAAATTATGTGATTTGCTGTGAATTGTTAGTTTGTTTGTTTAGAGTAGTTTAGTTTTGTTTGACTGTCATCTGAGTAGGTAGCTTAGGTAGTGTGCTGTATTTGTAGTTATCTAGGTCCGAATATCGCATGCTAGGAGCCTTGATCACAGCTAGATTTGCTCTGATAGATTAATTGCGAATTCCTTGCGGTGTCCGCAATATTTTGTTAGTTTTTGCATGCTGTTAGATGACTTTTTGATGGGCTGGCTATGTTTAAATCTCGATATTTTGCTGCTTTACTGACTTCACTAGGTAATCTGTCTATTGAGCATGCTAGATGAGTGTCATAGTACCTCTGTAAGCCCTTACCATGTTGTTTTTTAAAATTCTGCCTCTGAGTTATCTGTTCTACGAAGGTCATTTTATACCTAGGAGTTTTAAGTTCTACTTGTTTTTCCATAGACTAGATGCTTCTAAGACAAGTTTGGGGGTGTGCCACCTCAAACTCTCATTGGGGACAATGAGAAGATAAGTTTGGGGGAGGCAGCCTTTAGGCCTAGGAACATTCCTCTCTCCCTCTTGAAAAACATAAGCATTCTTCTTCTTTGAAAAAAAAAAAATGAAAATGAAAGAAACAGAAAAATAAAGGGTAGTGTCTCTCTAAAGGATGCTGAGTAATCAGGGCCATTTGTGTAACCCACAAATGGCACTGCATCAAAAGGCAAACCAAAAGAAGACTCTACCGAAAGGAAAGAAAAAGAAAAATAAAACCAAGGAAGAAGAGTGTATGCCAACAAGCTATGGCCTAAGTGCTTAGGTGTCCTGTATAATTGAACTCTAATCCTTAGTTTGCTAAGCACAGGGCTGTAGCTTGAAGGTTTGTCAAGGGAGATGAGTGTTGATCCAACACAGTGATGTCAAGGCTTAGTTGTTCTATGGACTTTACTCTGATTCTCGTGTGTGCTAATTTTGGTATGACTGTAAGGATTCCTAGGTAGCTCAATAATAAATACCTTAGAAGCATGTACTGAGTCTGGGTTAAAACTAGGGAGAATTTGAAAACTTAGGGATAGCTGCACAATGAACCTAATGACATAGGCAGATAAACCATTTGTTAGGAAATTTGTAAAAGACAAAAGGTTTTAAAGGCAAGAGAAACCAGAATAAGCAGAATGTGAAGTTAGTTTGAACTTAGGAGAGTGTCACAGGACAGAAATGCCTTGGATAGTAAGCCTAAGGGAAGT
This sequence comes from Herpetospermum pedunculosum, assembly GCA_028017165.1. Classification (NCBI taxonomy): domain Eukaryota; kingdom Viridiplantae; phylum Streptophyta; class Magnoliopsida; order Cucurbitales; family Cucurbitaceae; genus Herpetospermum; species Herpetospermum pedunculosum. The sequence goes on along the minus strand of CM051527.1, from coordinate 29,069,848 downwards.
CAGCAAGTCAGTTAGATAGAGTTTAAAAGACAAGAATTAACAGCCCAAGTAAGCCCTTATATTGCTCGAGGACGAGCAATAACTCAAGTTTGGGGGTGTGTTACCTCTCCAAAAGTACATTATTTAGGGACTTATTTACCATGAAATCGTGTAATCTCTTAAGCGTTTTTGTTAGAATTTAGCTTAATACGTGCTTAAATATGCGAATTCAAGGAATGAAGCTAAAGTAGGACTTATTTGGAAAAGGAACGAAAAAGAATAGAAAATGATGCTTAAAGAGCTAAAATGTTCATTGCAGGAGAATTGCTGAAACATTGCTGGGAGCGCAATAAACATTGCGGCCACCGCGAGGAATCCGCAATTCCAAGTTGCTGCTGCTAAGTTTTTCCAGCCGCCAGTCGTCACGGTTGCGATATTTCAACCGCCTAAGCCTTCCCCTGCTGCCACGTGGAGGGTTGTTGTTCAGAATGGATGGTTCTCCATTGTGAAGGTACCTGCAAAAAGCTATAAAAGGAGGTGAAGGGTGAAGGAGAAACACAGCTCGGAAGCGTAGAGTTCCCCGTCTCAACGCAATCCACATATCCAGTTCCTTATCCCGTTTCTTGGAGCGAAGAAATCAGCCCTTGGCGCCGATAATTCGAGAGGAAGAAGAGAAGATCCTTCTTCTCTTCTGATTGAATTCATCCCCAAGAACCGCTAATCTTCCCCTTCATCCGAGGCGCTTGCGACGAGGAGATCCGCGCACACTTTAAGAAGCTTTCTTACTGCTTTCTGTCTTCTGTTTCCATTTGTTACACTGCTGTGATTAGTATTCAATTTGTTCAGTTCTTTACTATTTTACATACCTTCGCACATTGAGCTTTGAATCTTAATTTATAAAGTAATCGTTTTAGTCTTTGCAAGTCTTCATCTCGTTATCTGTTTTTCCATTACTTTCATTGAGTACTTTAAATCATGCTTAGTCAATCTAGTCTTTCCAATCCTCCATCAACCATGAGTAACTAATCACACAAGGGTCTGCTAAAGATGAATCTATAGGTTAGAAATACGTGAGTTCAGCATGTAGGATAGCTTCTAATGCATTGAATGTATGTGTACTTCATCCCATGGGAAATTTCGATCGGCCATCCATTTTGTCTAAAGAACTCCTAACCTCCGGAAGGAGTAAGAGTTCAGAGTCGTCCATTCATGCTAGCCTTTCATGGTAGCCAGAAAACGACCTAGGAATAGGCGTTTTCCTAGCACGGTTCATTAGCTTGCTTGTATAAATAGATTTTTATGTCTTACTTAGATATGAGTGAACTAAAAGATCTAATGCATGTAATCGAGAGATGCATGAGACTGAGCTAAATCGATGCATGATAAGTTAATCTACTGCTGAATGATCGTATGTAAAAGCCTATAGAGGAGTCTTAAGTCGACCTTGTTTCCTTATCTCACCTTCAAATCGTTGCTAAATTCATTGCTAGAAAATTGCGGGAACCGCAATTCTATAGTTCTGCTTTTACCTTAGCCATTTTTCCAGTCTTTTACTTTTGCGATTTTATTGCTAGAACATTGCTAGTTCCGCAATTCTTTCTTCTCTACATTAAAGTTAATCTCTTTACTTGCTTTCGTTTATGCTTGCATACTTCGTACATTCTTTGTTAGTTTGGCACATCAACCTCAAATCCACCCAATTTAAGTGACCCTCTCTAACTTAACACCTCACTTCATTAGTAACTAAACTGAATCTCTGTGGGAAAACGAATGAAAAAATACTTATCACTTGCTGCAGACCATGTATGCTTGCATGTTCTGAGTGCTCTCGCATTACATTTTATTTACACACTGAGCACGCAACAAGTGCTAAACGCGAAGCTTAAACAGGGAAATAACGAAGAAATTTTTTCAAAATGGTCTTAACAAATGCAAACATGCTACATTTCACTGTAGATACAAATACGGAGGTTCCAACAGTACATCACAGAATTTCAATGTCAAACTAGCATGCATACATCACAACAAAGCACGTTAATCAGAATTCCACAACAAAACTCGACAACCTTGTGAACCATAACCCACCACCCCCAACTTAGAAAGAGACAATGTCCTCATTGGACTAATTAACACAATCAAAATGCTAGGGAACAGAAAACCTCCCCTGAATTTTGATGTAGAGGGTTGGAGAGCACGCTTCTTCTTTATCAAGCAAAATCGCAAGGACGAGCCATCATTTCTCCTGGCATGAACCTCAGGCGGGAATTGAACAAGAGGACCTTCTGACCAACTTCGAAGTGTTTCCGAATGACTCGTCTATCGTGGAACAACTTGGTCTTTTCCTTGTAGATCCTCGAATTCTCATATGCGTCCAAGCGAAGCTCCTCTAGTTCTTGCAATTTGAGGGGTCTTTCTTTGCCAGCCTGATCGAAACTCATCTTACATTTTTTTACTGCCCAATACGCTTTGTGCTCGATCTCCACTGGGAGATGACAGGCTTTGCCAAAAACCATCCGATAGGGAGACATCCCTATGGGGGTTTTGTAGGTTGTGCGATAGGCCCACAAAGCGTCGTCCAGCCTGAGACTCCAATCTTTCGTCCCAGGACTTACTGTTTTCTCAAGGATGCTCTTCACCTCTCGGTTAGAGACCTCGACTTGGCCATTGGTTTGAGGGTGTGTTACCTCTCCAAAAGTACATTATTTAAGGCCATATTTACCTAGAAATCATGGAAATTCTTGAGTGTTTTTGTTAAGAGTTAGCTTAATGTGTGTTTAAATGTGAGAATTTGAGAAATGATGCTAAATTAAGGCTTATTTGGAAAAGAAACGAAAAAGGATGCAAAATGGTGAAAAAACAGCTAAATTGTACATTGCAGGTACATTGCTGAAAAATTGCGGCCCTCGCAATTAAACAGTCTTAGCTGCTGCATTTTTCTAGTCAACAGTCTTTGTTGACTGCGATTTTCCAGCCGTCAACTCTCCCTGCTGCTGCAACGTGTCAAGCTTGACTACCTCACAAAGTTGGCTGGTGATCCACGAATATATAGCAGCTTTTGGCAACCTCTGCATGCTATATAAAGAGAGTTAGATGAAGGATCAAAGCAATTGAATTCCACTCAATTCAAACACAACTGAATAGTGAAGAACTCGAAGACGAAATCCTTTTCCCCCGGTTGTTGGATCGAAGAAACAAAGTCCTTGGCGTTGATAATTCGAGAGGAAGAAGAGAAGATCCATCTTCTCTTCTAATTGAGTTTATCCCCAAGATCAACTAATCTTCCCCTTCATCCGAGGCGATTCACGACTTGGAAGATCCTCACGCAATTTACAGCTTTCCTTTACTGCTTTCTAATTAATTATTATTCTTCTTTAAGCGTTGTTATGAACCATTTACTGTTTTACCCTTTAAATATTGCTTTCGGATCAAAGGTTGTTGCTTTACGAATTGTTATGAGATTTGCCTTTCTAAGAGTAATCAATTAGTTTTGTTGAGTTCTTCATTCCATGCTTAATCAATTAGTATTCTTCGAAAACCATGATTAACTAACTATAGAGGATTCTTAAGTCGACCTTGCTACCTTACTTTACATTTAAAATCGTTGCTAATTTATTGCTAGATTATTGCGAGAACCGCAATAAAACATTTCTGCTTTTTGCCTCAGTCTTTTCATTAGCTTTTTGTCTTTGCGATTTCATTGCGATAGAATTGCGAGACCCGCAATTCTTCTTCTCCACATTATAGCTTTACCTCTTTACTTGCTTTGCTTTTACATTTGCTTTCTTCTTGCATCTTTTACGTTTCGGCACACCAACCCAAAATCTACCCAATTTAAGTTACCTTATCTAATTTAGCACACCAAATCGTTAGTCACTAAACTCAATCTCTGTGGGAAAACGAATTAAATTATACTTATCACTTGCTGCAGACCATGTATGCTTGCATGATCTTAGCGCTCTTCGCATTTACATTTTACATACACACTGAGCGCGCAACAGGGTGGTACGGGGTAGATATTTTATGATTGACTCCATACCTCCTCATCAAGGCCTGGATCGTCTTGTTGCAGAAGTGACTCCCTTGATCGCTTATAATGGCTCGTGGAACTCCATACCTGCTAAAAATGTTAGATTTGACAAAACTAGAAACAACATTAGCAGTATCAACCTTGGTGGCTTTGGCTTCCACCCACTTAGACACGTAGTCCACAACCAGCAATATATAGACAAAACCGCATGAAGGGGGAAAAGGTCCCATAAAGTCCATACCCCAAACCTAAAAAATTTCACAAGTCAGTATAGAGGTTTGGAGCATTTCATTCCTACTCGTGATGGACCCTTTCCTTTGACACTGATCACATGATTTACAAAATTCAAAACAGTCTTTAAACAGTGTTGACCAGAAAAACCCACAGTCTAATATTTTTCTTGCTGTCCTAGATGGCTCAAAGTGTACCCCACATGCAAACTCATGGCAAAATTCAAGAATGGACTTATGCTCAGATTTAGGGACACACTTCCTAATTACTTGGTCTGCACAGAATTTCCATAATGTAGGCTCTTCCCAGACATAATTCTTGGCTTCGCTTTTCAGCTTAGCTATCCTATTATACGAATAGTCAAAAGGGAACGTACATGTGACCAAATAATTGACTATGTCGGCATACCATGGTATTTCCACGCTCACCTGGAAGAGGACTTCATCAGGTAATTCGTCATTCAGAGGCAAATCATCCTCTCCACGCACAATGCGGCTCAAGTGGTCAGCAACCGTATTTTCTGATCCTTTCCTATCCTGGACTGAAACATCGAACTCCTGAAGGAGTAGTACCCACCTGAGTAGCCTAGGCTTCGAGTCCTTCTTGTTCATCAGATATCGATTTGCTGCATGATCAAAAAATACAACCACTTTAGATCCAAGTATATAAGGTCGAAATTTATCAAGAGTGAAAACAATGGAAAGCAGCTCCTTCTCTGTGGTGGTGTAACCGATCTGCGCGGAGTTGAGCGTCCTGGAGGCATAATAAATCACATGGCTCTTCTTGTCTATCCTCTGACCCAGCACAACACCAACAACGTAATTGCTCGCATCGCACATAATCTCGAAGGGGGTCCCACACTGCGGTGGATGAATAATGGGTGCATTGGTCAGACACTTCTTCAACACATCAAAGGCAAGCTTGCACTCTTTGTCAAAGCAGAATGAGACGCCTTTTTTCAGCAAGCTCGTCATCGGTGTCACTATCTTCGAGAAGTCCTTGATGAACCTGCGGTAGAAACCTGCATGACCAAGAAAAGAACGCACTTCCCGAAGATTCGTTGGGTAAGGTAAGTCAAATATAACATCAATTTTTGCTTTATCCACCTCTATACCCTTAGCTGACACAACGTGACCTAAGACTATGCCTTGACTCGCCATGAAATGACACTTCTCGAAATTTAAAACAAGATTAGTTTCAATGCATCTTTCCATGACTCTAGACAAGTTAATCAGGCAATCCTCAAATGAACTCCCATATACTGTAAAATTGTCCATGAAGACCTCGTTGCATTTTTCTACGAATTCAGTAAATATGCTCATCATGCATCGCTGAAAAGCCCCTGGAGCATTACAAAGCCCAAAGGGCATTCTCCTATATGCGTAAGTTCGAAATGGACATGTAAAAGTAGTCTTTTTTTGGTCTTCCTGAGCTATGGGAATTTGATAAAACCTAGAAAAACCATCTAGAAAACAGAAATATGGCTTCCCAGCTAAACGCTCCACCATTTGATCTATGAAGGGGATAGGAAAATGATCCTTCTTAGTCACATCATTCAATTTTCGAAAATCTATACACATCCTCCACCCATTTTGCACTCGTTTAGGCACTAACTCACCCTTCTCATTCCTAATAACAGTTATGCCCGTCTTTTTAGGTACAACATGAATTGGGCTAACCCACTGGATATCAGAAATGAGATAGATGATACCTGCATCAAGGAGTTTGTGTATCTCAGACAACACTACCTCTTTCATGGCTGGGTTCAGTCTCCTCTGAGGCTCTCGGAATAGCTTTGCTTCCTCATTCAGCCTAATCTTGTGCATACAGAGAACTGGACTCAACCCATGCAAATCCGCCAAGGTCCATCATATCGCTCTTTTGTTCTTTTTCAATATCTCCACCAACTTGCTCTCTTGCTCTGATGTAAGCTCCCTAGAGATAATTACCGGGAGTGTCTCCACCTCACCCAAGTATACGTACTTGAGGTGACCCGGCAACTCTTTAAGTTCCAGCTTGGGAGCCTGCAAAAGAGATGGTAACATCTTAGCTAGCTTTTCACATGCCTCTAAAGCAAGGGTAGCTTGCTCACATGAATCAGACAATATGGGCAAGCTCCTTTCAATTTCGCCAACAGTTTTAGTAAAAACGAATGGGTCATCCCCATCAACAGAAGTCATGCATTCTTCTTGTTCTAAAGTATCAATCAAATCAATTTTACAGACAGAATGCACATCAGCATGGTGTTTCATGGCATTAAAGATATTAAATTCAAACACCTCTCCTCCATACTCAACAGACAAAGTACCATCATGCACATTAATCTTAGTCCTAGCAGTTTTCATGAAAGGTCTACTGTTGCGCGCTTAGTTTGTATATAAAATGTAAATGCGAAGAGCACTAAGATCATGCAAGCATACATGGTCTGCAGCAAGTGATAAGTATAATTTAATTCGTTTTCCCACAGAGATTAAGTTTAGTGACTAACGATTTGGTGTGTTAGATTAGATAAGGTAACTTAAATTGAATAGATTTTGGGTTGAAGTACAGGAATATAAAAGATGCAAGAAAAATGTAAACATAAATGCAAAGCTATCAAAGAGGTAAAGTCATAATGTGGAAAAGTAGAATTGCGGTTCTTGCAATAATCTAGCAATAAATTAGCAACGATTTTAATGTAAAGTAAGGCAGCAAGGTCGACTTAAGAATCCTCTATAGGCATTTAACTATGATCATTCAACAGTAGATTAACATCTCATGCATCGTCTTAGCTAGTTCTCATGCATCTTCCGATTACATGCATTAGTTTCTTAGATTACTTTTGTCCAAGTAAAGCTAACAACCTAATCATAAACACATGCTAATAAACGTGCTAGGAGAACGCCTATTCCTAGGTCATTTTCTGATTACCATAAAAGGCTAACATGAATGGATGACTCTGAATTCTTACTCCTTCCGGAGGTTAGGAGTTCTTTAGACAAAATGGATGGCCGGTCGAAATTGCCCGTGGGATGAAGATCACATACATTCAATGCAATCATGCTACTCTACATGCTGCATTCTCATGCTTCTAGCCTACAGATTCCTCTTTAGCAGACCTCTCTTAGATTAGTTACTCATGGTTTTCGAAGAACTGAGGGAGATGGATTGATTGAACATGAATTGAAGAACTCAACAAACCTAGTTGGTTGATATATAATTAAATGAAGAACTCAACAAAACAAAAAATTGATTAAGGGATGACAAAATGAAGAACTCAATAAACCAATTGATTACTCTTTTAAGAAAGCAATTCATATAATAATTCGTAAACAAACATATGTCAATCCGGAAGCAACAATGAAAGGGAAAAGCAATAAATGATTCAGAACAACATTTAGAGGAAGCAGAAATTAAATTGGAAAGCGATAAAAGAAAGCAGTAAAGGAAAGCTGTTAATTGCGTGAGGATCTTCCAAGTCGTGAATCGCCTCGGATAAAGGGGAAGATTAGCTGATCTTGGGGATAAATTCAATCAGAAGAGAAGATGGATCTTCTCTTCTTCCTTTCGAATTATCACGCCAAGGGCTTTGTTTCTTCGATCCAACAACCGGGGGAGAAGGATTTCGTCTTCGAGTTCTTCACTATTGAGTTGTGTTTGAATTGAGGGGAATTCAATTGCTTTGATCCTTCATTTAACTCTCTTTATATAGCCTCTAGGTGGTTGCAAAAGGTTGCTCAATAATTATGGATCATCATTCAATTTTGTGAGGTAGTCAAGCTTGACATGTGGCAGCAGCCGAGAGAGGTGACTCCTGGAAAAAGTCAGTCAACAAAGATTGTTGACTGGAAAAAAATGCAGCAGCAAAGACTGTTTTATTGCAAGCTCCGCAATTTTTCAGCAATGTATCTGCAATGTACATTTTAGCTTGGTTTTCATCATTTTTACTTCTTTTTCGTTCCTTTTCCAAATAAGTCGTATTTTAGCATCATTTCTCAAATTCTCGCATTTAAGAACACATTAAGCTAACTCTTAACAAAAACACTCAAGAATGTACAAGATTTTAAGGTAAATATAGCCCTAAATAATGTACTTTTGGCGAGGTAACACACCTAGCTGATTTAGGCTTACTTTGACTGCTAAATCTTGTCTTTCACACTCTACCTAGCTGACTTGCTGACTTCCCTAGGCTTACTATCAAAAGGCACTGCTGTCCTGTGACACTCTTCTAAGTTCAAACTAGCTTCATATTCTGCCTATTCTGATTTCCCTTGCTTTTAAAACCTTCTGTTTTTACTAACTTCCTACCTTATGGCTTATCTGCCTACGTCATTGGGCTCATTGTGCAGTTATCCCTAAGCTTTCAAATTCTTCCTAGTTTTAACTTAGACTCAGTACATGCTTCTAATGTTTTTATTTTTGAATTACCTAGGATTCCTTAAAGTCATGTCAGGCTTAGCACACACGAGGATCAGAGTTCAGTATCCATAGAACAAACTAAGCCCTGGCATCACTGTGTTGGATAAACACTCATCTCCCTTGACATACCTTCAAGCTACAGGCCTGTGTTTAGCAAACTAAGGATCAGAGTTCAATTTCACAGGACATCTAAACACTTAGGCCGTAGCTCTTTGGCACACATTCTTCTTCCTTGGTTTTACTTTTCCTTTTTTCTCTTTTGGCAAGGTCTTCTCTTTGAATTTCCTTTTGATGCAGTGCCACTTGTGGGTTACACAAATGGCCCTGATTACTCAACATCCTTTGAGAGAGACAGTACCCTTTACTTTTCTTTTGCTTTCTTATTCATTTTTTTTAGAAGAAGAATGTCTATTTTTCAAAGGAGAGAGGAGTGTTCCTAGGCCTAGAGGTTGCCTCCCCCAAACTTAAAATTCTTATTGTCCCCAATGAGAGTCTGAGATGGCACACCCCCAAACTTATCTTAGAAGCATCTAGTCTAAATAAAAACCAGACAAACTTAAAACTCCTAGGGATGGAATGACCATCATAGTGCAGATAACTCAACAACAGAAATTTACTAAAACCAACATGGTAAGGTCTAACAGAGGGACATGCTCAGCAATTCATGAAGCTAATTAGAACTAACAAGTATACTTGACACTCATCCAGCATGCTCAATAGACACACTACCTATGGACATCAGTAATGCAGCCAAATCATGAGATTTAAAGACAGACAACCCATCAGAAAGTCATACACCAGCATGCTTAAACTAACAAAATATTGCGGTGTCCGCAAAGAATTCGCAATGATTCCAACAGAGCAGTTTTAACCGTGATCAAAGCTCCTAACATGCACTATTCCATTTGTAAACAACTACAGGCAACAGGAAAAACTATTTAAGCTAACTAATCATACGAAGTTAACGAAACTAAGCTACTCTAACTCTAACTAATTTAGAAAATCACAACATAACAACAATTGATAGTGGGGGGGGGGGGGGGGGGTGTAACTGGTTACAGAAAAGCAGGTTTTTGAGAGGGATAAGAAATACTCCCTCGAATGCCGTCAGTCTGTGGCATTCCTTCATTCGTCCTTGTCCTCTTGATTGCTCACCCTTTTTGCCGTTTAAGATTTCCAATTACCATGCTTCTAATCAAATTAAAAACAAACTTAATCAGTACTAAAAAATTAAAAATACTCTAAACAAGTAAAATAAAAACAGAGAATAAAGATATCTAATCCATAGTCCTTTGATGGTTGAGCATAAAGAGAATTCCATTAAGTGCCCTTGCTCATATTCCTTTGCTTGACTTTTAGGCTTCGGATAAAAGGAATGCCGAGAGTGTTTTCACATCTCCTTCCTCATAGTAGTGTTTTAATCTAGCCCCATTCACCATGAACGACTATCCTTTATTAGGATTTCGAATTTCAATAGCACCATGAATAAATACATTAGTAATCACAAAAGAACCTGACCAACGAGACTTAAGTTTGCCAGGAAATAATCTAAGTCGTGAATTGAATAGCAAAACATGCTGGCCCTTTTTGAAATCCTTAATCCTAAGTCTACTATCATGCCAAATCTTAGTCTTTTCTTTATACATTTTAGCATTTTCATATGACATATGCCTTAGTTCATCTAACTCATGTAATTGCAGAGACCGCAATGTTCCCGCATCGGTCACGCAATAATTCAACTCTTTTAAGGCCCAAAAGGCTTTGATTTCTAGTTCAAGGGGTAAGTGACATGTTTTTCCATACACTAACCTATAAAGAGACATTCCTAAAGGTGTTTTATATGCAGTTCTATATGCCCACAGTGCATCATCAATTCATGCTAAACGACTATGATTGTTGGCACATAATAAATATTACATTCCCAAAATAAACTACTCCTAACATACGAAATCTAAGCAAAACATGATAAAATCCTAATTTAAGAGTTTAGGGATCAGAAATCTCCCTTGTCAATCTGCCTCATATGGATGTTCTTCAATGTTTCGAGGCACCACTTCTGCTTCTTTAAGATACTTAAGTCTTAATTTACGGGATCGGACATTCTGCCACACCTTGAAATTGTTGATTCTTTCAAAGAGACTGCATGTTATAACATCCCAAGGTTTGTACTTTCTGTGCGTTGGTTTTGTTTCTACAACATTTGCTACAACATAGCTTCGATGCGATGAGACTTCTTTTTCGTGCATATCTCTTTCTAACTCCTTCAGCTGAAGCATTTGTGGTGGTGGTGGCTCAGCTCTTTCATTGGTGGAGAAGCTTGCTGCAACATCAAACATTTCAAATTCTTGTTCCTCCAGCAGCGCATTAGTCTCTTTGGCCTCATCCAGCACAATTTCATTTTTTTCAACTTTCACCAACTCCCCCAATTCATAAAGAGATTCCATTGGATCACTCTCCTTAGATTCGAAGGTAACAAAGGAGTCATCATCATAAAAATCAAACATTTGAGGGTATGGTGGTGGTGACATATAGGTAGGCAAATCAGGTTGCCTAATGACAGGGGGAGGCCTAGAAATCTCTTCTCGTTCCTCAATGATAGGTTCCAGCCTTACCCTTGTTGTGCTTGGTTGTATTTGATCAAAGTTAGGCAGAGAATCCAGTGGAGCACTAGACTCTTCGTTCTCTACTCTCTTTGGTGCTTCTCTGTTGTTGATCACCAATGACCTTCCACTTCGGAGTTCAATAGCTTGAACTTGTTCCTTACCATCCATTCTTGGAGTTTCTGTGTCTGCAGGCAGTCTGCCTTGGGGCCTATTCTTCAGCTCGTTTGCCAACTGCCCGATTTGAGTCTCTAAGCTTCTCAAGGTTGCTTGCTGGCTCTGCAAAGTTGCATAATTCTTTGCTATGTATTCCTTCAGCAAGTTCTCCCCTGATGTTCCCATCGGTTGGTTGTTGACATATTGTTCCTGATATGGGGTTGACTAGTTTGCTGGTGTTGAGTGAAACCAGGTGGTCCACTCGGTCTTGATTGATTTTGTGTGTGGCTTGTGCTTTGTTGTCCACCTCAAGAGAGATTTGGGTGGTTTCTCCAACCAGGGTTATATGTATTTGATCAGGGGTTGTTCCTTGGTTGTTGTTGACTTCCAACATAGTACACCGAAGATGGATTAACAGGGCAATAGTCATACATATGCCCTTCCCCACAGAATCCACAAACTAGTGCCTCACCTTGGTTGGCTATTGTTGTGCTTGTTGAAACAGCTGTCACTGTGTTGACACTTTGTTGAATATTGGGTTGAGTCATTTGCTTCACCAGGTTGGTTAGAGCATTGATCTGGCTGCTCATTGCGCTGAGTGCATCCATGTCTTGAGCCTTCCTTCTGGTTGGCTCCACAGGATCGTCTGACCATTGACAATGTGATGTTGAGATTTTCTCCAAAATCTCATAGGCTTCGTTATAGCTCTTTGATAGCATCGAACCTCCAGCTGAGGAATTCAAGACTTGCCTCGTGCTGGGGTTGCATCCTTTGAAGAATACTTCAATCTGGATACACCATGGAATGCCATGGCGTGGACATTTGAGTAGAAGATCTTTGAATCTGGTCCAAACTTCATGTAGAGATTCATTCTCAGCTTGCTTGAACTTGATGATGTCAACACGAAAGTTAGAGTTCCTATCTGGAGGGAAATACTTTACCAGGAACTTCTCAGCTAGGTCTGTCCAAGTGACAATTGATCCAGAGGGGAAGGAATTCAACCATGTCTTGGCTTTGTCTCTCAATGAATAAGGAAACAGGTACAATCGCAAAGCCTTTTGAGATACTCCTGGAATGACAAAGGTGTCACTCACTCCTAGGAAGTTCCTCAAGTGATTGTGGGGGTCTTCATTCTCTACTCCGAAGAATTGTCCAACTGTGGACAACATCTGAAACATGACGGGTTTTAATTCGAATGAGTGAGCTGTAATCTCGGGGCGTATGATGCTCGGATTAAGCTCCTCAGGCATTGGTACCAGGTATGATAGAATAGCATTGTCCTTATCATTCGCAATTTCAATGGGGTTGCGAATGATAGGTGCTCGGTTTGGTGCTTCTTCTGCTCTATCCATTTCAACTTGTTGAGATTGCGCTGACTCTGCGTGGTCCGCAATGTGCTGAATTACAGGTTCTTTTGGCTGTTTAAAAAGGCGTTTCTTAATTTTGTTTTTGGCCCTTAAAGTCCTTTCGGGTTCAGGATCACATTCTAGATTGTGATTTGGAAACTCATTTATAAACCAGCTTTGTTGGTACCTGTAAATGCAAAAGATTAGCTCCAATAAATTAAGCTCTTCTAAAATAACACAAATCGTGTTTACTAAACAAAATCCCCGGCAGCGGCGCCAAAAACTTGTTGCGCGCTCAGTGTGTATATAAAATGTAAATGCGAATAGCGCTAAGATCATGCAAGCATACATGGTCTGCAGCAAGTGATAAGTATAATTTAATTCGTTTTCCCACAGAGATTAAGTTTAGTGACTAACGATTTGGTGTGTTAGATTAGATAAGGTAACTTAAATTGGATAGATTTTGGGTTGAGGTACAGGAATATAAAAGATGCAAGAAGAATGTAAACATAAATGCAAAGCTATCAAAGAGGTAAAGTCATAATGTGGAAAAGTAGAATTGTGGTTCTTGCAATAATCTAGCAATAAATTAGCAACGATTTTAATGTAAAGTAAGGCAACAAGGTCAACTTAAGAATCCTCTATAGGCATTTAACTATGATCATTCAACACTAGATTAACATCTCATGCATCGTCTTAGCTAGTTCTCATGCATCTTCCGATTACATGCATTAGTTTCTTAGATTACTTCTGTCCAAGTAAAGCTAACAACCTAATCATAAACACATGCTAATAAACGTGCTAGGAGAACGTCTATTCCTAGGTCATTTTCTGATTACCATAAAAGGCTAACATGAATGGATGACTCTGAATTCTTACTCCTTCCGGAGGTTAGGAATGCTTTAGACAAAATGGATGGCCGGTCGAAATTGCCCGTGGGATGAAGATCACATACATTCAATGCAATCATGCTACTCTACATGCTGAATTCTCATGCTTCTAGCCTACAGATTCCTCTTTAGCAGACCTCTCTTAGATTAGTTACTCATGGTTTTCGAAGAACTGAGGGAGATGGATTGATTGAACATGAATTGAAGAACTCAACAAACCTAGTTGGTTGATATATAATTAAATGAAGAACTCAACAAAACAACAAATTGATTAAGGGATGACAGAATGAAGAACTCAATAAACCAATTGATTACTCTTTTAAGAAAGTAATTCATATAATAATTCGTAAACAAACATATGTCAATCCGGAAGCAACGATGAAAGGGAAAAGCAATAAATGATTTAGAACAACATTTAGAGGAAGCAGAAATTAAATTGGAAAGCGATAAAGGAAAGGAGTAAAGGAAAGCAGTAAAGGAAAGCTGTTAATTGCGTGAGGATCTTCCAAGTCGTGAATCGCCTCGGATGAAGGGGAAGATTAGCTGATCTTGGGGATAAATTCAATCAGAAGAGAAGATGGATCTTCTCTTCTTCCTCTCGAATTATCACGCCAAGGGCTTTGTTTCTTCGATCCAACAACCGGGGGAGAAGGATTTCGTCTTCGAGTTCTTCACTATTGAGTTGTGTTTGAATTGAGGGGAATTCAATTGCTTTGATCCTTCATTTAACTCTCTTTATATAGCCTCTAGGTGGTTGCAAAAGGTTGCTCAATAATTGTGGATCACCATTCAATTTTGTGAGGTAGTCAAGCTTGACATGTGGCAGCAGCAGAGAGAGTTGACTCCTGGAAAAACTCAGTCAACAAAGACTGTTGACTGGAAAAAAATGCAGCAGCAAAGACTGTTTTATTGCGAGCTCCGCAATTTTTCAGCAATGTACCTGCAATGTATATTTTAGCTTGTTTTTCATCATTTTTCATTCTTTTTCGTTCCTTTTCCAAATAAGTCCTATTTTAGCATCATTTCTCAAATTCTCGCATTTAAGCACACATTAAGCTAACTCTTAACAAAAACACTCAAGAATGTACAAGATTTTAAGGTAAATATAGCCCTAAATAATGTACTTTTGGCGAGGTAACATCTACCCAACAGGACTGAAGCAGCAGATGATGCATTATCTTCCATTTTTAACACATAAAAATCAGCAGGAAAAATAAGATCCTTAACCCGAACTAACACATCCTCAACTACTTCTAAAGGATGAATAGAGGACCTATCAGCTAATTGGATTATGACACTAGTTTCCTGCAACCCTTCCAAATCAAGACTTTTATAAACTGAGTATGGCATAACATTAATCGAAGCCCCTAAATCTAGCATTGCATGCTTGATTTCCTTATCTCCTATGGTGCATGGTAAGAGAAACATACCTGGGTCCTGACATTTATCTGGCATGTTTTGCGTGATCAGGGCAGAAACATTTTTACTTACCACCACTCGTGCTCTTTGCTTTCCTCTTATTAGTGCACATCTCCTTAAGAAATTTCGCATACCTTGGAATTTGTTGAATGGCATCAAGCAGCGGTATGTTGATTCCAACTTTCTTCAGTGTATCGAGGATGCCCACGTCCTTGTCTTCCTTGGGTGGCCTCACCAACCTGCTAGGAAAATGAGCAATGGGAATGTAAGACCTCATAGAAGTAGATGGAGTAGCAAATACTGTGTTCTCAGGAGGTGTTTAATGACACTTATCTTCAGGTATTTCTGGACTCTTGTTGGGATCCTCAAGCTCAGGCCGCGACGGTACTTCTTTGCCACTTCGCAGGGCGATGGCGTTAATGCCTTCTGCTTCCCGAGTCTCTCCCTTTCTCATCCCATCCTTCATTTCCACGATCTTTCTTCTCAATAACTCAAATTGTGCCTTGGACTCCTCGCGACTCTCCTTTCTTGATGACTCAAATCGTGCTTCGGACTCTTTGCGACGATACACGTCCCTTTCCATAAAGGACTTGAACATTCCTTCAAGGGATTTACATACCTGAGACACTTGAGTCTTAACCTCTTCCACGTCAGTTGCCAATCGAGCTTGCGCATTTCCTCCTCTGTACTGCTGAAGGTTCCCTGCCATGCTGCAGATCAACTGTCTGGCCTCTGCAGGTGTCTTTTCCCTAAGAGCTCCTCCGCTCGAAGCATCGAGCATCTGACGATCATATGGTTGCAACCCGTCATAGAAAAAACGAATGAGCTCAGCCTCTGATATCTGGTGGTTTGGGCAGCTCTCGCATAGCTAAATGTAACGCTCCCAACACTCGTGAAATTCCTCTTCAACTGATTGAGCAAACCCGAAGATCTGCTTCCTTAGAAATACGGCTCTCGAGGCTGGGAAATATTTATCGAAAAACAAGCTCTTCATTTTTTCCCAAGTGGAAATGGTTCCCGAAGGGAAATAATGCAGCCAATCTCGAGCTTTCCCTTTCAAGGTGAAAGGAAAAGCCCTCAAGTTGAGTTGGTCTTCAGTCACTCCGCTCGGCTTCATAGCAGAACTAACCATTTGAAAAAATTTCACATGCTTGATAGGGTCGTCGCCTGTTTCATCACAAAAAGAAGGCAATTGATTAATTAAACCGGAATTAAACTCAAACTCACCTGTGATTTCCGGATAGAAAATACATGAAGTTTGGCAGTCCAAATCAACCGACACCCACTGTCTGAGTTTTTTCGGAACTTCCGCCTCATTGACATCCACAGTGACTTCCATTTTCTCAATTCAAATTTAGCACTCTAGCACACTTAACAAACAAATCAAATTTCGCAAATAATAAAAGAATAAACAAATCGAAAATCAAAATAAAAATTCAAAAAGTCTACAAATTAAATCTAAATTAGGTCGACTTAAACTTAATTCCCCGGCAACGGCGCCAATTTTGGTAGCGATATTTTTGAACAATCGCCAAATATCGGGTTGTCGAGACCCGCCAAAATAAATTTGTAATTACCCGAATTCACCGAGCGATTAGTAGCCTAGCGATAACGGGGTTGGTCCACAGGGAATTATGTTAAACCAACTTAATTCTAATTAAATTTGCAAACTAGAAAATTAAACGGAATGGGGGAATTTTTGGGTTGAAATTTGCTAACGGAAAAATTACGCAAAGAGGGAAAAAACTAAACTAACGGAGCGTTCGACTCGGGGTGTTCGGGACTAAGAATTAGCAAATTAATGGATCACAGGCTAACGAATTTTTTTTAGCTAAGCATACGGATGAATGCGCAGTTCGTCTCAATCGATTAATCAATTCAAACACGCCGCATGGATAATAATTAGACACAATTAATTACGCTAATTAAGCATATCGATTGGACATTAGGGGCCAACGCTCTCCCAAGACCAATCGATAGCGACGGGCTAACTACGACGATTATCTAACGTGGAAGCCAAATTAGTGTATCGATTTAAATTTCAACTTCGAGAAGAACGAACACCAAGAACGCAAGGAAGCCTATACGCTCTATGGCATCGTTAATCCATGTTACTTGGCGATTTAGAGAAGCACGACATCAAAATCTTTAACTAACGAATCATGCTTGAAATCTAAGTTGTCTAATCCTATCAATCAAACACATGTAATATGCATAGAAGGAGAAACTAACTCAACCAAATATTCTAGCTAAATCAGAAATTGAAAACATAAACCTCACCAAAAATGCTAACTACATTAATCCCTTACAATCTCGAGCCAAAACGCTATAATCTACTCACTCATGATGTAGGTGACTTGAATTAGCTCCCATCCAAGCTCCATGGCTTCCCCAATGGCGGAAATGACTTCAAAAACGTCAAAAATGGTGCGGAGCCCGAGGTAGGAGATGATGGTCAGCGCTGAAAATCGAACAAAATGTTATATATTCCATCGGAGCGTCGAGACGCTTGGGCAGCGTCTCGACGCTGCGCCCTAAAGTTCCAACGCGCTGAGTCGGGGTGGCGTCGAGACGATGTGCAGCGTTGAGCGGGCGTCTCGACGTTGTGCGGTCGACGCTTGCTCTCGGGTGGAATTTCTGAATGACGCTTCAGACTTCGAAGCGTCTCGACGCTAGGCAGCGTTGAGCCAGCGTCGTGACGCTCCCTGCTCAACGCTTGCTCTCGGATTTTTGCATGGTATTTTGCCCTTGAACTTTCCAAAACGCCAATTCTTCATATTTTTGCATGGTTCCTTCCCCGAGGTGTTCTTAGGGCCTTAATACGCGATATTAAGCCTCGAACGACGTCAAACGTGCCCGAGAACGAATTACCGAGAACACCTATAATTAACACAGATACACAAGATTAAGCACATAATTAGCATGAATTAGGGACATAAATATAGCTCCAAAATTGAGCTATCAAGCTCACGACAAATTAACCGATGAAAATTACGGGACCTGGAAGTCGAACCTGAATACGATTCTGGCTCTCGACAATCTCAGATTTGTCTTAACGGAGGAATGTCCTTCAGCTCCTGGCTCGAGTACTTCTCGAAGTGTTCGAGAGGCATACGATGGATGAGGGCTAACGATAAAGCTCGAGTCTATATCTTGGCAAGCATATTTGATGTCTTATGCAAGAAGCACGAGGGGATGGTTTCCGCTAAGGAAATCATGCTTTTATTACAAGGGATGTTTGGACAGCCAACCTCATCTCTTCAACATGAGGCCCTCAAGTTCGTTTATAACTCCCGTATGGTGGAGGGTACCTCTGTTAGGGAACATGTCCTTAACATGATGATCCACTTTAATATGACGGAAGTAAACGGAGCTTCCATCGACGAGAAAAGTCAAGTCAGTTTCATCTTGGAATCTCTTCCGAAGAGTTTCCTTCATTTAAGAATCAATATGGTGATGAATAAGATTGAATACAACTTGACTGCTCTCCTAATAGGGCTTCAGACTTACCAGTCTTTGCACACATCTAAAAGAAAGGAGAATGAAGCAAATGTTGCTACTTCTATGAAATTCTATGAGGGGTTTGCGTCAGGGAGTAAGACTGAATTGACTTCTGTGAGTAATAAGATTATTCAGAAGAAGAGAAACAGAAGAAAAGGTAAAGCCCCTATTGTACGCAAGGGAAAATCTTATGACAAGGGAAAGTGTTTCCATTATAACGAAGATGGGCACTAGAAGCGTAACTGCCTCAAATACCTTGCGCAAAACAAAGCTGAGAAGGAACGACAAGGTAAATGAGATTTATTGATTGTCGTAAACAATTTAGTGGTATATGAGTGTCATATTTCACTAATCGTGTTTATTCTTCATTTCAGGAAACTAGTTCCTGATAGCAGCTAGCCGTGAGATGACTTGTGAAGACATCGTCACAGCTAATCCAGTGGGAGTTTTGTAATAGTTGTTGTATAGACTTAATATCATATGATGTAATTATTGTCTATATTTCTAGTTTAAACCTAACATCTGTATATATTATCTTTTGTTGTTTATAAAGAACCGTTCTTGTCGCAAAAGATGTATACTGTGGTGTTTTATTAAACTCGAAAACAACTAAAAGGTTATGACTTACAGTGTAATAAGAAAGCTGTTTTTATTCAACAATAGTTGTTGATCAAACTGGAGCTTCTCAACCGTTGAGAAATCCTCAATGCAGTGGGAGGGATGTGAGACAACCCGATCCACTGTATAGCCTTGCCTTGAACTCGAAGTTGTCATATTTGATGATAACATTGAGGATTCGTTGACAAGGCCAAGTGGTTCAAAACTATGAATCTATGAGTGGTTATGAGACCAAACCTCTAAAGGTGAAAACCTTTTGGGCTTGACTATCTGGTAAATTGACCGTCCAGAAGAGAAAGGGTTTATTGTGTATACTCACTTTCTCTTGTTACCAGACGTAAGTTAATAGATACCTCTTATCCATTCTCATATTCTATTTTGATAGAATAAGGCAAATGGGTGTCAAGACTAGCTATCTTGATTTGAGTATCTATAAGTCTCAATCATAATAGATTCATAATTCGAGGACAAAGAGCAAATGGTTTGCACGCCTATTCGATTCATTTATGAATTGAAATAAGCATATTTATCCTGAATTGTAAGGTTTGATATGGTGATCAAATCTTATGGTTTTGAACATCAGTTTGAATAAACGTTTGATAAACCTTGTTTGACAAGGGTTTAATCAAAGTTGTAGCTTTCATAATCTGTTTCCGTATTTTCATGTCCTAATCATTGAGAATGATGTAGGATTCACTTCTGACTGATAATCATTAACTAGCGACCCACTCCCAAATAGTTGATCTGGAAGTAGGCTTAGTTTGTTCTAAGGATTCAGGTTGATCTGAGTCATAAGAACAAATCACTAGTGTTGTCTCTAAAATCTTTTCTTGACAAGCTGTTGTAAATATTCAATAGTCTATGGAAATGGTTTCCCGAGACACCTTAAGTGATGAGGATATGAGACGCACCCAAGTGCATTTGCATATTAGAGGTCAAATAAATTTTTCTAGATGTATGACACGATATGTGCTATGCAGTGGGAGCTATCCCTAGTGAAAGTCCAATTGATTTTGATCATTGGATTCTGGTTAAAGTTTGTCCTAGTGCAAACGAGGAGTAGAATACAAGAGTTGTATTGCTGATTGGTAGTAGGATTTTTGAATGTCCTACAATTTATCGGGGTGTCGAATCCCGCCAAAATAATATTTATAATACCGATACTACTGAACTAACTTATAGTTAGTGGTAACGGGTCGATCCGAAGGGAACCTAAATCAATTTCTCCTAATTAAGTTATATTTGTCTTTTAATTAAAACTGTAAGTAAAAGGGGGGAGGTTAAAGAAAACTAAACTAAATGAGAAATTAAACTAACGGAAAATTAGATGCTAGAAAAAATAAATGTAACATGTGCTCCTAATTCGAGGGATCATGATTTTCTTGATGCGCTTAGATTATAGGGATTCTAATCATGCTTAGCAATTGTATCGATTTTTCCTCTTTCCCTAAGTCTATCGTGAAAACAATAATTAATTCAAATCCCTCAACTGTCACTTAGGCTAGAATTAATTAGCCACGCTTAGACCCTTGTGTTGCGTGCTCAGTGTGTGTGTAAATTAGATGCGAAGAGCACTCAAATCATGCAAGTATACATGGTCTGCAGCAAGTGATAAGTATATTTTATATCGTTTTCCCACAGAGATTTGATTAAGTTTATGCTAAGTACATATTGATTGAAGGAAAATGTAACCGGTGACAAATAGTTGTTGGTTGGGTTGCTGCATTAACGATTTGATGCGTGTTAAATTAGATAAGGTAACCAGGAATGAAATGGATTTTGATTCGAGACACAAGATTGTAAAGGACGCAAAGAAAACGCAAAGTTACAACAATGCAAATAAACTAAGGAAACTACAGTCCACGAAAATAGGCTAACTAACTCACATAATAGAAAATAGTATTGCGGGTCTCGCAATACTTTCGCAATGAACTCGCAATGAATAAAGTCTAAAGATAAAACAGCAAGGTTGGCTAAGAATCCTCCATAGGCATAAATTATGATCAATCATCAGTGAACAAACATTACATGCATCGTATTCAGCTAGATCTCATACATCTTTCGATTATATGCGTTAGATTCATAAGTTACTCATATCCATGTAAGGTTAAGAACCTATTTATGACTGCATGCGATTAAACGTGCTAGGAGAACACCTATTCCTAGATCACTCTCTGGTTACCATGAAAGGCTAACATGAATGAATGACTCTGAATTCTTACTCCTTCCAGAGGTTAGGAATTCTTTAGAACAAAATGGATGACCGGTCGAAATTGTCCATGGGACGAAGCTCACATTCATTCAATGCACTCATGCTGATTTCACATAAGTATATCCTACATATTCATCTCAGCTAACCTCTATAAAATTAGCTACTCATGGTTTTGGAAGAGCTCAACAAAACTAATTGATTACTCATGAAATGAAGAACTCAAGAAAACTAATTGATTGAATTATGATTGAGAGAAGAACTCAACAAAATTAATCGCTCACTTATAAAACCAAATCCAATAACAATTCATAAAACAAACACAACTCAATCCAAAAGCGATATTAAAGAAAAACAGTAGATGAACCGAACAAGAACTTAGAGGAACAATATCTAATTCGAAAAGCAATTAAAGAAAGCAGTAGATCGGATGAAGATCCTCTTGACCACGATTCGCCTTGGATGAAGGAGAAGAATGGTCGATCCTGGGAAGGAATTCAATCAGAAGAGAGATGAATCTTCTCTTCCTCCTTTTGAATAATTGACGCCAAGGGATCGTTGGTTCTTCGATCCAACAATCGGGAGAGGGTTTTTGATTCTCTTCACCGTCGAGAGGTTTATGGATTGAATTCCCTTCAAATTCAATGCTTTGATCCTTTGATAGCTCCAAAATAGAGCTATTATTTACTCCCTAATATTAGCTAAAACCATGCTCAATATTGATTAAAATGCCTTTTTGTAGGTGAACTCATGGTAGAGAGCTCGAGGAGTCCGATGACGTGTTTTGGGCCTAAAAGCGCCGTTTTAGAGCTTCATGAACGCATCGGGAGTGAAGGGGCTTGAAGAATTGAAGAAATGGCAAAAATTAGTTGCCGAATAAAAGACAGCGGTTTTTATTTCAAAACTTAGCTGCAAAACCAAAAGACAACGATTTTTATTTCAAAACTTAGTTGCCGAAAAAAAGACAGCGGTTTTTATTTCAAAACTTAGCTGCAAAACAGAAGACAACGGTTTTTATTTCAAAACTTAGTTGCCGAACAAAAGACAGCGGTTTTTATTTCAAAACTTAGCTGCAAAACACAAGCCAACGGTTTTTATTTCAAAACTTAGTTGTCGAACAAAAGACAGCGATTTTTATTTCAAAACTTAGCTGCAAAACAAAAGACAACGATTTTTATTTCAAAACTTAGTTGCCGAACAAAAGACAGCGGTTTTTATTTCAAAACTTAGCTGCAAAACAGAAGACAACGATTTTTATTTCAAAACTTAGTTGCCGAACAAAAGACAGCGGTTTTTATTTCAAAACTTAGCTGCAAAACAAAAGACAACGGTTTTATTTCAAAACTTAGTTGCCGAACAAAAGACAGCGGTTTTTATTTCAAAACTTAGCTGCAAAATAAAAGACAACGGTTTTTATTTCAAAACTTAGCTGCAAAATAAAAGACAACGGTTTTTATTTCAAAACTTAGTTTTCGAACAAAAGACAACGGTTTTTATTTCAAAACTTAGCTGCAAAACAAAAGACAACGGTTTTTATTTCAAAACTTAGTTGCCCAACAAAAGACAACGGTTTTTATTTCAAAACTTAGCTGCAAAACAGAAGACAACGATTTTTATTTCAAAACTTAGTTGCCGAACAAAAGACAGCGGTTTTTATTTCAAAACTTAGCTGCAAAACAAAAGACAACGATTTTTATTTCAAAACTTAGTTGCCGAACAACAGACAGCGGTTTTTATTTCAAAACTTAGTTGCAAAACAGAAGACAACGGTTTTTAATTCAAAACTTAGTTGCCGAACAAAAGACAACGGTTTTTATTTCAAAACTTAGCTGCAAAACAAAAGACAACGGTTTTTATTTCAAAACTTAGTTGTCGAACAAAAGACAGCCGTTTTTATTTCAAAACTTAGCTGCAAAACAAAAGACAACGGTTGTTATTTCAAAAATTAGTTGTCGAGCAAAAGACAACGGTTTTTATTTCAAAACTTAGCTGCAAAACAAAAGACAACGGTTTTTATTTCAAAACTTAGTTTCCGAACAACAGACAGCGGTTTTTATTTCAAAACTTAGTTGCAAAACAGAAGACAACGGTTTTTAATTCAAAACTTAGTTGCCGAACAAAAGACAGCGGTTTTTATCTCAAAACTTAGCTGGAAAACAAAAGACAACGGTTTTTATTTCAAAACTTAGTTGTCGAACAAAAGACAGCGGTTTTTATTTCAAAACTTAGCTGCAAAACCAAAAGACAACGATTTTTATTTCAAAACTTAGTTGCCGAAAAAAAGACAGCGGTTTTTATTTCAAAACATAGCTGCAAAACAGAAGACAACGGTTTTTATTTCAAAACTTAGTTGCCGAACAAAAGACAGCGGTTTTTATTTCAAAACTTAGCTGCAAAACACAAGCCAACGGTTTTTATTTCAAAACTTAGTTGTCGAACAAAAGACAGCGATTTTTATTTCAAAACTTAGCTGCAAAACAAAAGACAACGATTTTTATTTCAAAACTTAGTTGCCGAACAAAAGACAGCGGTTTTTATTTCAAAACTTAGCTGCAAAACAGAAGACAACGATTTTTATTTCAAAACTTAGTTGCCGAACAAAAGACAGCGGTTTTTATTTCAAAACTTAGCTGCAAAACAAAAGACAACGGTTTTATTTCAAAACTTAGTTGCCGAACAAAAGACAGCGGTTTTTATTTCAAAACTTAGCTGCAAAATAAAGACAACGGTTTTTAATTCAAAACTTAGTTGCCGAACAAAAGACAACGGTTTTTATTTCAAAACTTAGCTGCAAAACAAAAGACAACGGTTTTTATTTCAAAACTTAGTTGTCGAACAAAAGACAGCCGTTTTTATTTCAAAACTTAGCTGCAAAACAAAAGACAACGGTTGTTATTTCAAAAATTAGTTGTCGAGCAAAAGACAACGGTTTTTATTTCAAAACTTAGCTGCAAAACAAAAGACAACGGTTTTTATTTCAAAACTTAGTTTCCGAACAACAGACAGCGGTTTTTATTTCAAAACTTAGTTGCAAAACAGAAGACAACGGTTTTTAATTCAAAACTTAGTTGCCGAACAAAAGACAGCGGTTTTTATCTCAAAACTTAGCTGGAAAACAAAAGACAACGGTTTTTATTTCAAAACTTAGTTGTCGAACAAAAGACAGCGGTTTTTATTTCAAAACTTAGCTGCAAAACAAAAGACAACGGTTGTTATTTCAAAACTTAGTTGTCGAACAAAAGACAACGGTTTTTATTTCAAAACTTAGCTGCAAAAAAAAAGACAACGATTTTTATTTCAAAACTTAGTTGTCGAACAAAAGACAACGGTTTTTATTTCAAAACTTAGCTGCAAAACAAAAGACAACGGTTTTATTTCAAAACTTAGTTGCCGAACAAAAGACAACGGTTTTTATTTCAAAACTTAGCTGCAAAATAAAAGACAACGGTTTTTATTTCAAAACTTAGTTGCCGAACAAAAGACAACGATTTTTATTTCAAAACTTAGCTGCAAAACAAAAGACAACGGTTTTTATTTCAAAACTTAGTTGCCGAACAAAAGACAGCGGTTTTTATTTCAAAATTTAGCTGCAAAACAAAAGACAACGATTTTTATTTCAAAACTTAGTTGCCGAACAAAAGACAGCGGTTTTTATTTCAAAACTTAGCTGCCGAAACAGAAGACAACGGTTTTTATTTCAAAACTTAGTTGCCGAACATAAAACTTGAAAAAGACTCTTTGGAAAGCATTAGAAACTTTCATGAATATGAAGAAGTCCTAAATGCATTTTTTTTTTTTTTTAATAAATGAACTGATGAAACTGACCCTCAAATGAGAATATGATGATGTCAATGCGAGTTGCAAAATGTGACTCGGCTGTCGCGCAAAACATGAGTGTATGCGTTGTTGTGCAATGGCAAAGATGAAGCAATGTTCATTAATTTTGGGAAATGGCAATGCATTTGACAATTTTGTGAAAATATGTCTTGATTCGTTTGGCTTGACCAATGGATTTGACTTTGAAAGCATGACGCAATGATGCATATGCATGCTAATGGTAGAAGATGATTGTTTATGAATGCAACATGTGTGCATAATATGTTAATGGTAATGAATGATTGAATGCAACATGTATGCATGTACATTAACAAAATGTCATATTTGTTGCACATATGCATGAGCATGCTAGAAGTAGGATGACGGGTGTCATGAATGCAGTATGTATGCATGATATTGATGCATATGCATCCCAAGGATAATGTCATGAATGCAACATGTGTGCACATGCTTGTCGAGGGTATGAGAATGATTCAATGCAACATGTGCATAATATGTTAAAGGTGATGAATGATTGAATGTATCATGTTGAGGATAGAAAACTGTAGAATGCAACGTGTATGCACGAATCATATGATCTACCAACTAGCCATGATATGTGAAAATGCTTTTTTTTTTTTTTTTTTTTTTTTTTTTTTTTTTTTTTTTTTGGAAATGATGATGTAAATGATTTCAACTTACATGATGGAATGCATGATTTGTGAAAACAAATGAGCTATCAAAAATTACTTTTATGTTTGTGAAATGACCACTCTTGCTTAAGTCCATCGATCTTATCAGCCAATACTTAGCGGAGAATCAAATGAAAATAATGGTGTCATCATCAGGATTTTTTTTTTTTTTTTTGGAATGCTTTCACCTGAGAGAAATTAAATGTGTCAGTCCTAGATCACTCAATCATATTGGACAATGTGGGTTGTTGGGTAGATTCTCATGTGCTAGGTTAGAGAACTTATCAAAAGTAATTGATAATGTTGAACATATTCTGATTAAACTGCTTCATAACTTAGCCTTGTAATGAACAAGAATGTTGGAGTACAAGAAAGTGAATTTAGATGATGACAACCAATGAGGTTTTTTTTTGGCGCAAATGCAGGAAGAAATGCGAAGAAAGATGTAGTACTTGCATGCTTTCAGTAGATCTCTTGGACAATAAGAGATTGGAAATGTCTTTTCACATTTGAGTGAGAAATTGGAAATTGGTTAGATGGAAAGATGAGTGATATGACTCCATTTCTTCGGACAAGGGTTTTGAGAGCTAAAAGTAGCTTATTGAGAAATTCTCGTTTTTCTTTGAGTAAGCTCGAAATCTTTGATGATATTTGATCTAGCGTGGCAAAGGCGTAGGCTTTGCCCCAGTTTTGCAGACGGTTATCCGACGTGGCAAATACATAGGCTTTGCCCCAGTATTGATGATGTGTGACTGAGATACCCGTAACCTCTTGATCTACTGATTGCACCAGCTTTGCATTTTTTTTGTTTTTGTTTTTTTTGTTTTTTTTTTGGAATGATGCAATAAACTGCCCCAACTTCATGACGGTGACTTCGCTCTATTTGTGGCAAAGACGTGGGCTTTGCCCCAGTGTTCATGATATTGACCCAGCGTGGCGAAGACGTAGGCTTTGCCCCAATATTGACGACGTTCAAATGAGACACTTCAAGCTTTGTGAGATGTAGCTTTTTGATCAATTAATTGCACCAATTTTTTTTTTTTTTTTTTTTTTTTTTTTTTTTTTTTTTTTTTTTTTTTTACATGATGCAATAACGTGTTCCAACTTGTATACGGTGGTTTCGCTCTATTTGTGGCAAAGACGTGGGATTTGTCCCAGTGTTGCAAAGGCGAAGGCTTTGCCCCAGTTTATGATGTTGCTCCAGCGTGTGGCAAAGGCGTAGGCTTTGCCCCAGTGTTGCAAAGATGTGGGCTTTGCCCCAGTTTGATGACGGTGACTTCGCTCTTATGGCGAAGACGTGGGCTTTGCCCCAGTCTATGAGAAAGCTCCAACGTGTGGCAAAGGCGTAGACTTTGCCCCAGTGTTGCGAAGATGAGATCCCACATGGCTCAGACATAGGCTTTATCCTGATGTGGCAAAGGTTAAGGTTTTGCCCCAGCTTATTGATTTACCGCGGAGATCTTTCGGCATCTTCAAAATGTAGCTTTTATTGCATCATTCTCGTGTTTTTTTTTTTTGAAACATGGTGCAACCAGACCCTAATGTTATACTAGCAGACATTCCATATCATTTCTTTATCCACGCTCCTTGAGACTGTGATGATGTTAACCCCGAGCAAAAACTCATTTAAGACCCTGAGATAATTTCCAAAGTTACTACCTCTTTAGCTCTCAAAACCAACATCTTTAGTCCTGAAATTAATTTTTAGTCGAGGAAAGAGATAGATCAAAGAATAGGAAAAAGAAGAATGAATTTATAAAGATGAAGCTCAAATAGTTGTACATGAGAAATTACAAGTCTTAATTATGAAGCAGTAAATCACAAGTATTTAACATTATTTCATTACATCTGAAGCTCTCCTGGTCCGGATAGATATTTTTGAGAGGTTTGCCACATAATTAAGTGTGACTTGCTTTGCAAAAGGCTTGGCGGATAGAAAGATGTAGAGATACACCGTATAAATGTAGATGGTGAAATTAACCAGATAATTTACGATGGATCTACAAATTGAGTAGATTGCCTCAAAATTATGTGCGGCATGCAGGTATAAGGTTTTACAGTGAGTAATTTTGAACAGTCCTGCAAGATGGGTCTTCCCTAGTGTTATAATTAAAACACTGCTCAATGGGGTATGATGATATGAATTTTGGCACATGAGAGAGAATGAAGGTCAAAATAACGCTCCTCTTGAAAATGAAGTTCGGCTTAAAAGCTTGAGAGAAGTATTTTGAAAAGGTAATGAAATGGTCGAGACTTGACAAATTTCTCAGAGAAAAGCAGTGAAAGCAACCACTTTTTTTTTTTTTTTTTTTTTTCATGGTGAAACACCATGATTTTGTTATTAATTCTCGCTAAGGTTTCAACCAATGAGAACGATTAAAGCAATCACAAGAATGATCAAGTAAACACACAAAAGACTTTTTTGATTATTTTATTTAATTTTTTTATGCAAATGATGAGTTTTTTAATTTCAAAATATGCACGAGATGCAATTTTCGAAAGACATGATTTTTATGTTATGATATGCAAAATGAGACGATGCATGAAATTATTGTTGCATGCAATTTTATGCAATTAAGAACAAATGAGATCCTTGAACGACTCGTCATGTGGAATGTGATAATGCATGCATGAACGACATGATACAATGTAATGCAACTGAATTTTTTTGTTTTTTTTTTTTTTTTTTTTAAATGCATGAACAATTTTCATGATGTGATAACGTGGTGTTATGCAACGATTTTGATTTTTCTATCATGTAAAATGAAACGACACATGCATGGACACCCTTTTTTATTTTATGCATGATGTTATGCAAAATATTTTTTTTTTGAAATGATAGAGATAACCATGCAAATGAGCTATTGAATCTATGATATGATGCAAATGATTTTTTTACCTTTTTTGAGATGTTATGACTTGAGATGCAAGATGAGCCGACGAATGCACAATGCAACGTTATGCAAATGATTAATGACTTTTTTTTTAATTGAGATGTTATGACATGTTATGCAAGATGAGCTAATGCATATTTTTTGTTTTATGTGTGAATTTTTTTATGCATGTCTTTGAGACTATGTATGCCATGCAAAGTGAAATAATTAATGCATGAATATTTTCTATGATGCCTGTGATTTTTTTTTTTTTTGTCATGCAAATAAGCTAATGCCGAAACATTTTTTTATGATGTGATGAATTTTGGTGCATGTACAAAATGATACAATGCCACGAATGATGAAATGTTATGACTTCTCGTTCAAATGAGATAATTCATGAATCTCTTTTATGACGTGATGATGCGATGAACTTTGATGCATGCTTAATGAATTAACAATGTATGAATATTCTTTTTGTGAATGCATGATGATATGCGACTGAATGATAATTCGACATGCAAAATGAGTTTATGATGCATGAACATTTTTTATTATGCATGATGATATGCAATTGAATGATAAACAAATTATCAAACGAAATGCAAAATGAATTTATGATGCATGGAAATTTTTTTTTTTTTTTTTTTTTTTTTTACGCATGATGATATGCAATGGAATGATAAACAAATGATCCCACGACATGCAAAATGAGGTGATGCATGAACACATTTTTTTAGCATGATAATATGTAATTAAATGATTCGACATGCAAAATGATTTTATGATGCATGACATTTTTTATTATGCATGATGATATGCAATTGAATGATTCGATATGCAAAATGATTTTATGATGCATGAACATTATTTTTTTTATGCATGATGATATGCAATTGAACGGTTCGACATGCAAAATGATTTTATGATGCATGAACATTTTTTATTATGCATGATGATATGCAATGAAAATATAAACAAATGATCCAACAACATGCAAAATGAGATGATGCATGTACATTTTTTTATTATGCATGATGATATGTAATTGAATGATAAACAAATGGTCAAACGACATGCAAAATGAATTTATATGATGCATGAACATTTTTATTATGCATGATGATATGCAATGAAATTATAAACAAATTATCCAACGACATGCAAAATGAGATGATGCATGGACTTTTTTTTTTTTTTTTTTTGATGCAAAACGAAACAATTACAAATTTTTACTGATGCATGAATGATGAAATTTTTTTTTAGCGATGTATGCATGAAATGCAATTAACGAAATGATTTCTTTTTTTAATTTTTTTATGCATGTCTAACCTTAACCGCTCTTAGGAAGAAAATGTTTTTTTTTTTTTTAACGAAAGACTTTATTTGGACGAGAACGCGATGACTCGTGAAAAAATGCATGATTCTTAAATTATAAGGTGTCAAAATACAAATAATTTTTTTGTTTTTTTATTTTGATTTTTTTTAAAAAAAAATGACGTATGTAAAACAAATATTCACAAAAGGAAAATTTTCTGAAAACGAAAAAATGAACAAAGACTTTTCGTGCGCCTTTACGGGGACATGTTACATCTTCCCGCAGGTCGACATTACTCGACTCTCCATTCTAAACCTAAACAAAGAGGTCCCCCATTATAATTGAATGCTAAAAAATTAGCAAACGAATTAATTTGAACGTGAATCTTTCGTGCGCCATACAAGGGTGATTATGTCCATTTGAAGGTCGACATTACTCGATTATCTGTTCTAAACCAAAGGAGGAGGACTCGGGGTTTGTTTTTGTAAAAATCAAAATAAAACAAATAATGAAAACAACACACGCAACGTGAATGAAACAAGCAATATGATACAAGTGCGAGAATCAAACATGCGACAAAGTAAGTGTATTCTAAAATTCAGAGTTTGGACAGATAACGGTTAACCCTAGGATGTATATGAGTGTGGTTTAGGTTCTAAACAATCCTAGATAAAACGGTCCCCGAGTTTTCAACCTGATTAAACAGCGCGGATAGCTCGAGTGAAGAATTTCATGCACCTGCACGAGAACCGAAGTTCCACGAAGGTCCACTACTCAATCTTCGAATCTAATCCTAAAGGGTAGAGCCCGGGTAGGAGGCTCGTGAACGAGTGTGTGAAATGGATAAATTAAAACAATGCATAACAACGAAAATAATAAACATGATGTGAGGGTAAGATTCTAAACATAAGGATAAATGCCCCCAAATTAATTTGAAAGCTAAAGATTAGCTAACGAATTAATCTGAGCGAGAATCTTTCGTGCGCCTATACAAGGGCA
Source organism: Herpetospermum pedunculosum (assembly GCA_028017165.1). Classification (NCBI taxonomy): domain Eukaryota; kingdom Viridiplantae; phylum Streptophyta; class Magnoliopsida; order Cucurbitales; family Cucurbitaceae; genus Herpetospermum; species Herpetospermum pedunculosum. The sequence continues at coordinate 29,038,776 of CM051527.1, read as the reverse complement.
ATTATATCTCCTTGAAGGTCGACATTACTCGATTTCAATTCTAATCCTAAGAGGTAGAGCCCGGGTAGGAGGCTCGTGAACGTGTGTGAAATGCATGATAATGCAATAAACAGTAAATTGCGAGAATAACAAAAAATAAAAACCCGACATGAGAGAAGCAAAACAAAACATAAAGATAAATAAACGACGATCGACTCTAGGATGCACATGAGTGTGGTTTAGGTTCTAAACAATCCTAGAAGAAAACGGTCCCCGAGCTTTCCAACTGATTAAACAGTACGGTCAGCTCGAGTGGAGAATTTCATGTGCTTGCACGAAAACCGAAGTTCCACGAAGGTCACACTACTCAATCTCCGAATCTAATCCTAAGGGTAGAGCCCGGGTAGGAGGCTCGTGAATGTGTGTGAAATGTATGATCATGCAAAATTAATTACGATAAAGCAAGCTAATTAAGACAATATAAATCAATAAATAAATAAAACAAACAAGGACCAAAAATGAAAACCGGATAAATGCAAGATAAAATGGAATGACCTAGACCCACTAAAAAGTCCCCAGTGGAGTCGCCATGCTGTCGCAACGTTTTTGCGACGCGGAGCGGCCGACAACCTTCTGTTAAACAGGGGGTTTTACAAAAAATGGAGTCGCCACCAATCATTTCGGGTCTGATTGGTCACCTTAAAAATACGGTCTACGAAGTAAAAAAGACGAGGTTCGGGGGTCGGTTGAGTGTAGGGAAGGTGCTAGCACCCTACAACATCCCGTTTAAAAAAACGGTAGTCAAAACGTTTTATCCTAATTATCTAGCTAATTTCAAATGATCCTTAATTTGAAAACGAATAAAATAAACAATTAAAATTAAACAATGTCTCAACTAATCATACCCTAACTTTAAAAAAAGTAGGAATTTGATTTTGTGAGCGAGACTGTTAATTTCGCCATTAATCGCCTTAATCCCGATACCGAGATCATACGATAGAAACAAGAATTTTAGAAATCATTTAGTAAAATCGTTTTGTTTCAAATTCAATTTGAAATCCGATTAAAACTTGAATTAAAATTAGAACACTTTTTCTTTGAAAACAAACGATTTCGAAATTTAATTTAAACTTGATTTGAACTAAAAAAGTCTTTTTGTTTTTAAATAGTAAACAAAATTCAATTTAAAAATCAAATGAAAACTCTTTTTTAAAAAAACAAGGGCGTTCTTGTAATTAGCACATAATGGCTGTAACCATAAATCCTCAAAAATAGAGAAACCCCTATTTATCCCGGGATTTCAATAAAATTAAAATACCCTCGAGATGAGAGGAACAGTCCTTCATCTTTCCCGGGGTTGCAAATTGGTAGAGCCATTTATGTGGGACTCCAAATTCGAGTTGTCGAGACTCGCCAAAATACAATTTATAAGCCTATAACCAAGGCTTTGCAGCCAGTGGTAACAGGGTCGATCCAAGGAGAAGTTATGACCGAAATTAATATTAAAATTGAAATTAATTAATTGATTGGGTTTTTGTAACGGGGGAATTTTTAAGCATGCAAAGAAAGCAATTAAACGCTAACGGAAGAATAAAAAGAGAGAGAGACGCGTGCACGGTTTGGGGATTTTCGGGATTTAATTGTTAGACATATTCAGCTTATCATTTAATACAAAATTCAAGGCAAACAGTTTGTAGTACACACAGACGATTACCCGAGAAGCCCCAAGGTAACCGGCTCCATAGAAATTAATTAGACCACACAGTTCTAATTAAACATTATCTAAAATTGCATTAAGGTGATCAGCCCCAAATTTATTCTAGATAGTCACTAGCTAACCGCGACGGACATTCAAGCACGTAATCTAATTGCTAACTGATTGCCCGCAAACGCTGTATGCAATCAACAACTATCATGCATGACTCGATACTCCGGTTTAGTTTTATCTATCTGTGTTACTTAGTCGAATAGTGAGAGGCACGACATCGCTACTCTTTAACATTCACAACATGCTAGAAAACTCGAGTGTCAATCGTCGAAATCTAACATATGCATAGGGTTTAGCAAGAAAGATAAATGCATACAAACAACCACCAATTTATGAACTAAGCATGGATTATCAAAGCTAAAATAGTCTAACAAAAACCCCTCAAATATATCCCAAACCGTTCACCCTTACCTTAGCCGTCCATGGAACGGGTTGTCAATACCGCTCCAAGGGAAGCCATGGAAGTCGTCATAAAAATAATACAAGATAAAAGCTCATAAACAAGCCACAAATGGCTGAGCTAAAGGAAAAATAATGGAAAACCGAGAGGAAGAAGAAGAGAAATCGCTTGAGAATGGGGAAGAAGAAGTGCAGAAATCGTCATTTACATCCTCTTTAATCGACGTAGCGTCGAGACGCTAGGGCAGCGTCGCGACGCTACGCCCTAAGTAATCCGCGCGCGCCTCGCGATGGCGTCGAGACGCTAGAGCAGCGTCTCGATGCTGGCCCGATAATTCCTTGCGCGCGCCTCCTCCGGAGCGTCTCGACGCCGCGGCAGGGTCTCGACTCTTCGGCAGCGTCGAGCTAGCGTCTCGACGCTATAGCTCGACCCTAGCTCTCGGGTTTGGGGCTGGAAAAATTGCCTCTCCAAGGCAATTTTGGTCTGTTTCTTCTCGGATCGACTTGCCCTTTCCCGATGCACTCCCGGGGCGTTAAAACTCCACTTTTAGCTCCGAAACGGGTCCAATGGACGCACGAGCTCTTTGCCGCATTTCTCCTACAAACGAGATCAATTATACAATTAATTGCGGACTTTAGCCATAATTAGGAAGTATTTAATAGCTCCAAAATGGAGTTATCAAACACCCCCAACTTGAATCTTGCTAGTCCTCGAGCAAGGCTATAAAGAAATTGACTCTAAGGACACGCCTACATGCTACTAACTCAAACCTCCATGCATTTTGAAAATTTAAACACAACATAATCATGAAAGCAATTCGTGCATGCATTTACTATGAACATATCAAAAATTAACTATTGCCCCCTAACGTGTGTGTGTGCTAGCCAACCACTCCTAAACTCACATAAACTCGGAAAAACCACATGCAACATCACATCCCGTTTTCCCCTACTTCTAGCGTTTAAGAACAGTCTACACTTGACTTACACGAGAGAGAGAAGCAAATTAAGAGACCTAAGTATTTTTTCTCATTCCTTTTTCTTTTCACGAGTACTTGTACTCTTTATTAAGGTTCTTTGAACCAACAATTTATTCTCCTTTTTCTTTCCACCTCGAGTTTCCTAACACGTCAAGTTCATGCATAAACTTCACGTTTTTAAGGACTAACGCTCACTTCTTAAGTGCACTTAATAAGAAGGAGGAGCGCCTCGAGAAGATTTTTCTATCCAACATGCTTTTTCTATTTTTTTTACTTTAGGCTTAGCGTAAGCTACCTCAATTAATCGACCGCTAACTCTCATGCAACAAGCTACCTATGGGGTGCCTTTCGGGGTGACAACGAGAATTAGCGCTACATGCAATTCACAAAGCCTACGAAATCTAAGACGAGGTTGCTAAGTGCGCGAAAGATGCAAGGGAGCAACATAAATTTTTTTAAAATTTTCGACATGAACCTAATAAATGCAAAACTCATGCAAAAACTAGATTATGTACGTGCTCAGATTTCCAACATGCATTTCCTAGATTATCATCATTAGAAAACAGTAAACAGAGTCTCAAGCACTTCAATATCAAAATAGCACTGCTCAACCGACTACACATGCTTATCCATAACTCCACTCCACCCCCAACTTTAAAAGTTGGCATTGTCCTCAATGCCACTCAGTCAGATACATAAAGTAAAAGGGAAAGAGAAACTACACTTCCCTAACTCTTTGTGAAGCTGGCGAGGGTAAGGAAGCAGCGCGCACATCATCGAAGCCCAAAATTGTCCTCTCTTCCTCGATTCTTAAAAAAAAAAAAAAAAAAGCAAGCTATGTAAGACTAAATTAAACTAAAAAGCAATAAAAAAAACAGCAACTAAACTAAAAACAGAAAAAACAGTTCATCGCTCGGGTGCCTCCGAGAAGCGCAGAATTTTTAAAGTCGTTTGCTCGACTGAATTCTCTCCACAGACTCAACCGTAATCTGATAGTGCGGGGGACGTTCCAGTCTTGTCCTCCTCCACACTACACCTGCGATCAACATCCAAAACTTTTTGCACTCTTCGTGCCTCAAGCACGTGAATATCGCATTTGTTAGTGCAAAAAACAGCATCAACTTCATTCAATTCTAAGTCAGATTTTTTTACCGAGACATGAGAATCATCCCTCAAGCGCGAGGTAAGACTCCCATTCTCATCATACTCAACAACAGAAACATTCTCCACAGATTTCTTTTCAAATAATGAAAATTCATGCATTGTATCATCAAACTCTAAAGAAACGACACCCTTAAACACATCGATTTTGACCCTAGCGGTCTTAAGGAAAGGGCGTCCTAACAGCATAGAGGACGAAGCATGCAAGGATTTTTCATTCATATCAAGTATAAGAAAATCAGCGGGGAACATCATATCACCTACCCTAACGAGAACATCTTCCACTTTCCCTCTAGGACATACACTCGACCCATTAGCTAACTGGACAGTCACGTTACACTCATGCAGTTCATTTAAGTTCAGTTCAAGAAATAAAGCATAAGACATAACGTTCACAGAAGCTCCTAAATCAAGCATGGCATTTCTAACTACCTTACTACCTATCATACAAGGAATAGTAAAGGTACCTGGGTCGTTGCACTTGGCGGGCAACGTACTTGGGAGGATCGCGGAAACGTTCTCTTTTCTCTTCTCAGTCCCTCTGGACTTCCTCTTCTTCGTGCACCAACTCCTTAAGAATTTTGCATATTTAGGCACTTGGCTCACTGCCTCTAGGAGCGGAATGTTGACCATCACCTTCTGGAAGGTACGAAGGACCTCCTCATCGTCGGATTCCAAAGTAGGCTTCGCAAGCCTACTAGGGAAGGGTGCTCTGGCAACTTCCTCTGGCACACTGATTTCTTCTTTTTTCTCATTAAGATTCTCGGGAGCAGTTGGGGCGGACTCGTTCAGGTTGTCCTTGACTTCCTTCACGGCTCTGGGGGAAAGTGACTTTCCACTCCTTAGCTGAATAACACTCACGTTTTCACATGAGTTGACCGTGGTTTGGGAAGGAAGCTTCCCTGAGCTCTTGCTCTCGATTTTGCTAATCAAAACCGCCATTTGTGTCAGCTGCTTGTTCAAGTTTTGCAGCTCGGCCTTGTGGGAGTTAAGCTCTTCTCGAGCTTCTTTTTGGAACTGACTGGTGGATGTCACGATGTACCTGACCATCTCTTCTAATGAACTGGAGGAGCTCGAGGCTTGAGCTTGGGTGGAAGAGTTAGGCCTATCGTGAGACTGACCTTGGAAGCGTGGTTGTCCTTCCCTGTTCCCATAGCTGAAGTTGGGGTGATCGCGCCAACCGGGGTTGTAAGTATTTGAATATGGATCATATTTCCTCGGGTTGGAAGCATACCCCCCGATTGCGTTCACCTCCTCCGCCTCGCGGTTTCCTCCAACAATCTTTTTCAGCATATTTCCGATCTCGGCCACCTGGGCCCTCATTTCCGTCATCTCGTGGCTTTGGGTCACACTGTGGACTTGCCCCTGCCCTCGAATACCAAACTGCTATGAGTTGGTTGCCATGTTCGCGATAAGTTGTTTGGCCTCAACTGGGGTCTTATCGATCAAAGCCCCACCGCTCGCTGCATCTATCATCTGCCGATCGTGGGGCGTCATCCCCTCATAAAAATACTGTATCAGAAGCTGATCGGCAATCTGATGGTGTGGGAAGCTTGCGCACAGGCGCCCAAAGCGTTCCCAGTACTCGTGCAAGGACTCACCCACGTCCTGAGTGATCCCATATATTCTCTTTCTCAAGGTTGTGGCCAAGGACGCGGGGAAGTATTTTTCCAGAAAAACCTGCTTCATGTCCTGCCATGTCGTGATCGAGCCGGAGGGCAAATAATACAGCCAATCCTTGGCTTTGTCTTTGAGCGTGAAGGGGAATGCCCTCATATTCAGTTGCTCCTCCGTGACTCCAGCGGGCTTCATCCCCGCGCAGACGTAGTGAAATTCCATTAGATGCTTGTTCGCGTCCTCCCCTGCATTACCATGAAAAGAAGGCAACTGGTGAATTAAACCTGACTTTAACTCAAAGTTACCTGCTACCACGGGGTAGTTGATACATAGGGGTTGCAGGTTCAAATTTGGCGCTGCCAGCTGTTTCAGCATCCGCGGCGCTTCGCCTTGCGCCATCTCTTCAAACAAGAAGGGATTGCCTTCTTCCTCAAACAATCTCTGCCCCTCCCGGGCTTCTCTCCTCAACCGCCGCTCTTCTCTTTCGATTTCAGGAATAAACTGCAATCCACTAAGCTCAGAAGAACGGGTCATACACAAACAAAAATTTAAACATACAACTACAAACAGAAAAAAATTTCAGCAACCAATTAATCATCCAAATTCAAGGTCAATCATAATTTCAATCAAATTTTGCCTTCTCCCCGGCAATGGCGCCAATTTTGGTAGAGCCCTTTATGTGGGACTCCAAATTTGAGTTGTCGAGACTCGCCAAAATACAATTTATAAGCCTATAAACAAGGCTTTGCAGCCAGTGGTAACAGGGTCGATCCAAGGAGAAGTTATGACCGAAATTAATATTAAAATTGAAATTAATTAATTGATTGGGTTTTTGTAACGGGGGAATTTTTAAGCATGCAAAGAAAGCAATTAAACGCTAACGGAAGAATAAAAAGAGAGAGAGACGCGTGCACGGTTTGGGGATTTTCGGGATTTAATTGTTAGACATCGTCAGCTTATCATTTAATACAAAATTCAAGGCAAACAGTTTGTAGTACACACGGACGATTACCCGAGAAGCCCCAAGGTAACCGGCTCCATAGAAATTAATTAGACCACACAATTCTAATTAAACATTATCTAAAATTGCATTAAGGTGATCAGCCCCAAATTTATTCTAGATAGTCACTAGCTAACCGCGACGGACATTCAAGCACGTAATCTAATTGCTAACTGATTGCCCGCAAACGCTGTATGCAATCAACAACTATCATGCATGACTCGATACTCCGGTTTAGTTTTATCTATCTGTGTTACTTAGTCGAATAGTGAGAGGCACGACATCGCTACTCTTTAACATTCACAACATGCTAGAAAACTCGAGTGTCAATCGTCGAAATCTAACATATACATAGGGTTTAGCAAGAAAGATAAATGCATACAAACAGCCACCAATTTATGAACTAAGCATGGATTATCAAAGCTAAAATAGTCTAACAAAAACCCCTCAAATATATCCCAAACCGTTCACCCTTACCTTAGCCGTCCATGGAACGGGTTGTCAATACTGCTCCAAGGGAAGCCATGGAAGTCGTCATAAAATTAATACAAGATAAAAGCTCATAAACAAGCCACAAATGGCTGAGCTAAAGGAAAAATAATGGAAAACCGAGAGGAAGAAGAAGAGAAATCGCTTGAGAATGGGTCTGGTTTGAAGTTTGCGCCGCCGTTCGTGGAGGTGTCGCTGGAGTTGAATGCTTGAAGAAAACGAAGTCCGCCGGAGCTGGTTCGGGTTGCTGGAGAAGACGAAGCTGACTCCGTTCGCCGTCGTTCAAAGATGAAGAAGATGAAATTGTGCAGTGCGCTAGTTCAAAGAGGATCGCCGCCGTGGTCCTGCCGGATCTCCGCCGTGGGCTTGCCGGACCGCCGCCGTGCGCGGTGGTTATCCACCGTGAGCCCGCGTGGTGAAGTTGAGTGGTGGCCGGATTTAGGTAGAAGATGGTGGAGTAGATCCAATGATGAAGATGATGAATAGTGGAGAGAGAGAAAATAATTTTCTTGGAATTTTTGGGATCCCCACCAAATTTGTCTTATTGTCCCCTCCTCCCTCAAACTTTCCTTTCTCTTTCTATTTATAGCAACCAAACTAGGTCACCCTCCAAATGCCCATAAACCCTAAATAAAAGAACCCCAAATTAAAACCCTTTAAAACAAAGCGCTAAATTGGAGTCCTGACACTGAGACACCAAACCCTAAAATGATAAACTCTAAACCGGAATCCCGAGGCCGAGACACCAAACCCTTAAATGATAAACTCTAAAATTGAACACTAAACCCTCAAACAAAAACCCTAAACTGGAAACCCTAAATTAAAACCCTAAATTGGAACTCTAAAATAAGACTTGGACGTCTGAACGATCTACTAACAGAAGACAAATCTGGTGATTTTCTCGAAAATCCCAAAATGACCGAAAAACACTAAATTAAAGAAAAACTCCAAAAATACTTAAAAATGAGTGAAAAAACATAAAATGGTTTAAAAAATCCAAAATGATGATAAATAAGGTCGGACGAAATACGGTGTCAACACCATGCTTAGAACAAAAAAAAAGTAATAGAGTACAGAATCCATAGAACAATCTAAGCCATGACATCACTCTTGTTAGGACAGACACTCATTTCCCTAGATAAGCCTTCTAGTTGCAGCCCCTTGTTTAGCTAACTTAGGATCAAAGTTCAGTAAATAGGACATCTAAACACTTAAGGCTGCAACCTTCTGGCATACATCCTTCTTCTTTGTTTTTTTATTTTTTTCCTTTTCCTTTCTCTTGCACTGCTTTCTCTCTCCTTAAGTTTGCCTTTTGATGCAGTGCCACTTGTGGGTTACACAAATGGCCCTGATTACTCAGCATTCCTAGAGGAAAGACTTTTTCTTTTGTTGTATTCTTTTTTTTTTTTTTTCAAAGAAGAACAATGTATATCTACTAAGGGAGAGAGGAGTGTTCCTAGGATTAGAAGGCTGCCTCCCCCAAACTTGGACTTCTCATTGTCCTCAATGAGAGTATTGGGTGGCACACCCCCAAACTTAATTAGAAGCATCTAGTTCTAAGTTAAAAGCAAGTAAACTTTAAAAATCTAAGGGTTGAAATGGCTTTCCTAGGTTAGATAACACATCAAGCAAAGGTTTATTTAAAACAAAAGGTAAGGTCTTACAGGGCACATGCTTTGTCAACTTATGAAGCTAAGTCAATCGTAAAGAATGTACTCGACACTCATCCAGCAAACTCAACAAACAGTAAACAGCCCACAGAGAATCACATTCAGCTAAGTATGAAGAGATAAAAACATGAAAAATAACAGAAGTTACATTGCACCGCACCAATATGCTTGGAAAATGAAAACATGCTGGTTTAGATACAAACATGCTTGAAATGGCTATGCGGAGAGTGCAATGAAAACGCAATTAATTCAACAGAGCATATATGGCATTGATCAAAGCTCCTAACGACTCTAACTCTATTGTGGCCCATGGGGCTTGGTGGAAATTAAAGAAAGCATGAAAGAACTATCTAAACTAACTGTGCTACACGAATTTAAACTAATCTAAGCTACTCTAACCTAAGCTAACTACTAAAATTAAAACAGAACAACATTTGATATTGGTGATGGAGCGCCCATGGCACGCAGCGGAAGCGATTTGGATCATGGACACTCTAATTTCATCAATTTAAACAAAATGGAAACATGCAAAAGCGATGAAAAGAGAAGTTAGAACACATACCCTTGTCGTTCGTAATTCTCCAAATTCACCGCCAGAAGCTCCTCACGAGCTCAACGTGCCTTCTCACGAAACGATCGTGGACCACCCACGGTAGTCCCGCTATCCTCAGGCCGAGAAACGGAGTGGTGGGACTCCTTTAATTCAAGAAAAGAGGGAAGAAGGTTCACTGAAGAAAACTTTTTTTCTTCAATCAGAGAAGAAGAAGAGATAGAGAGAGAGAACTTCAAATTCGAATTCACAATTCGTAATTGAAGAACCAAAAGAGCACTCAGCTCTTTTCTTTTCTTTTTCCTTTTTTTTTTTTTTTTTTTTTTTATTTCAATTGATCTGATGAGAAATATATATGCTGCTGTATATATATAAACACTACATGTGTCTTACATGCTTGCATGTAAGACACATATATATATATATATATATATATATATATATATTTATATATATATTTATAAATTATTATTATTAAAAATAATAATAATTATTTTATTAATTAAACTTTTTAATTAATAAAATATATATATATTTTAATTAATATTATTTAATTCAATATCAAATATTAATTAAATAATATAATTAAACCCGGTTTTCCGAAAACCGACTTTTTGCACATGAATCCTATTCATGTTTTCAGACCAATCTCATATTTAAATCATATTTAAATATGTCCATATTTAAATCATATTTAAATATGTCTATCCTTCTTCCACAAACCCGAATTTGAACGATTCAAATTCTTTTCTTTTCTTTTATATTGTTTCACGGCTTTATCCGAGCTAGCCAGGAGAACCGTAAGGACCTACAGATCATGAGCTCCAACGATACGAGATTATCCGGTCAAAACTCTTTCAACCGAACTAACCAACATTCGTTAACCCCCGGAGACTCCACCAAAGTCCAAGGGCTGCACTCTCCTCACTGTAGATATATTGTGTCCTGTTGATATAACTATCATCAGTAAGTCGATCCTTCACAGGTTGTTCATAATCACAACGAGTCATTTAAACCGTTTAACCCTTGTATTATATCTTGTTCCTTAAGTACCACTGACACCTCTAATGAACAATTGATTTGTGGTCCAACCATCAAATCAGATTCCTCCCTGATCAGGAGAGGATGGGCCCATTGTTCAAGACCTGGAGTCAGCACTTAAGGGAACAACCTCTCTACTAACCCTTAAAGCGGGTAGGAGTGAATTCCAATCTTGCTACAACTATGTCCCCAGCCACTTATTCAATCTTATCCCCAAGATGGTAGGCATATTGAGTCGGCAATCTGGCCACTCTCACCCGTACAAATCAAAGGATAAGGTTGAATAAACAGGAGTTCATAGTAAGCTCAGGATTGAGATCGAGTTACCTAAGTCATCAAATGAAAAAATCGGTCTTTACAGTAAACGGTGTTATAAAGAAAGAGCGATTTTAATTCTTGGTTCGGTCTTGTGCAAACTCATTGCACAGGACGCCCTCACTCACATGTCTCTACATGAAACGATTCGAATCACATCGTTTTGTACTATACAAAGTGAGCCGCGTCCAATAGTGTCCCCAGGATAAGGTACCCAGCCTTATCCCTATACTATAGACCATTTTGGCTGTCTACTTGAACTTGATTCACATTCATGTCACACATGAAGTTCAAGTACTCACACTACAGCCATGGGTGTTAGTTATTGGTATAGGTTAATACAAACACAATTCACTAAAAATTCAATAACAACTTTATTGAAATAAAATATTTACATATTCAAACAGTTTACAAACTACGAGTTTTAGGACATAAAACCCAACAAACTCCCACTTGGACTAAAACGTCAGTGGAGTACATGCTGGTCGAGAGAACTAGAATATCAAATATCTAAAGTTTCTCCCACTGTCCTACTGAGCAGCTCGCAGCCCTAAACTTTTTAGGTGTCTCTCAAACACTTTAGCCGTGAGAGACTTAGTAAACGGATCAGCAATGTTGTGCTCCGAGGCTACCTGTGTGACGATCACATCTCCTCGTTGCACTATCTCCCTGATGAGATGATACTTTCGCTCAATATGCTTTCCACGCTTATGGCTTCTAGGTTCTTTAGAATTTGCCACTGCACCACTGTTATCACAATAAAGGGTGATTGGCAAGTTCATATTTGGAACAACTTCCAAATCTGTCAAGAACTTCCTAAGCCATACAGCTTCCTTCGCTGCTTCACAAGCTGCGACATACTCAGCTTCCATGGTGGAGTCAGCAATACAACCTTGCTTTATACTCCTCCATACTATTGCTCCTCTGTTAAGAGTGAACACTGATCCTGATGTAGATTTCCTCGAATCTATATCAGTCTGAAAATCAGAGTCAGTGTATCCTGCAAGGATCAAATCCTTCGCGCCATACACAAGCACATAGTCCCTCGTTCTCCTAAGATACTTGAGGACGTGTTTAACGGCTGTCCAGTGATCATATCCTGGATTGGACTGGAACCTACTGACAATTTCTACTGCATAGCAGATGTCGGGTCTTGTACACAACATAGCGTACATGAGACTACCAACTGCAGATGCATAGGGAATTCGTCTCATATCCTCAACTTCTTGAGGTGTCTTAGGAGACTGTTCCTTAGACAAGTGAATTCCATGCCTAAAAGGCAGCGAACCTTTCTTGGAATTCTGCATCGAATATCTTGACAACACCTTGTCAATATAAGATGCTTGAGACAGCGCTAGCACTTTGTTCTTACGATCCCTTATGATCTGAATCCCTAGAACAAACTGAGCCTCTCCCAAATCTTTCATTTGGAATTGGGTCGCTAGCCAATTCTTAACGTCAGTTAGGAACCCTACATCATTCCCAATGAGTAGTATATCGTCTACGTACAAGACTAAGAAAGCTACAACAGTATTGACTACTTTCTTGTAAACACAAGGTTCGTCAATATTTTGTTCAAAGCCATAAGATTTGATCGCCGTATCAAACCTTATATTCCAGGATCTAGATGCTTGCTTCAACCCATAAATGGATCGATTAAGCTTGCAAACCTTTTGCTCTTGACCCTGAAGTATGAATCCCTCTGGTTGAGCCATATAGATACTCTCCTCAAGATTACCATTCAGAAAGGCAGTCTTGACATCCATTTGCCAGATTTCATAATCATAAAATGTAGCAATGGATAAGAGTATTCTAATCGACTTTAACATGGCAACAGGAGAAAAGGTTTCTTCATAGTCCACCCCTTCTCTTTGGGAATAACCTTTTGCCACAAGTCGAGCCTTAAAGGTTTGCACCTTACCAGCTTGGTCTCGTTTTCTCTTGTAGATCCACTTGCAACCGATAGGTCATTCACTATCTGGTTGGTCTACAAGATCCCAGACCGAATTGAAGTACATAGACTCCATTTCGAGATCCATGGCTTTAAGCCACTGGTCCTTGTCTATGTCATTCATTGCCTGTTTAAAGGTCAATGGATCCTCAATGCCATCATCAGGTATGACGACTTGAGTTTCAGACAAGCCGATGTAGCGGTCGGGCTGTCTTACATCCCTCCCACTGCGTCGAGGCTTTCTCAACTCTTGAGAAGGACCAGCCTGATCAACAACCTTTGTTGATCCGTTTGTAGCTTTCCTGGAAAAATCGGACAAAACAATTTTGCTCGACGGTTGATGATCTCTCATGTGGTCTTCCTCTAAGAACGTGGCATTAGTCGATACTAGTACCTTGTTCTCATGAGGATCATAAAATAGACCACCTTTCGTTTCCTTGGGGTAACCTACAAATAGGCACAATTTTGAACGATGTTCCAACTTCTTTGGATTGGGTACTAGCACATGTGTCGGACACCCCCAAATCCTGAAGTGGCGTAAACTACCTTTACGCCCTCTCCATAACTCATAAGGTGTTTCAGAAACACTCTTAGAGGGAACCATGTTCAAAATATATACTGCAGTCTCTACTGCATATCCCCAAAACGAACTAGGCAAATGAGCATAACTCATCATAGAACAAACCATGTCTAACAGGGTTCTATTTCTCCTCTCGGACACACCATTCTGCTGTGGTGTTCCTGGCGCTGAGAGTTGAGATACTATTCCATGTTCTATCATATAGTCCTGGAATCTTAAATCCATATACTCTCCACCTCGATCTGATCGGAGTGTTTTTATCGATTTACCTAATGTGTTCTCAACCTCTGCCTTATACTCTTTGAACTTTTCAAGAGCTTCGGACTTATGATGCATTAGATAAAGATAACCGTACCTAGAATAATCATCAATGAAACTGATGAAATATTCATACCCTCCTCGTGCTTTGACATTCAAAGGACCGCAGAGATCCGAATGCACGATTTCTAGAGGTTCTTTGGACCTATGACCTTTTTTAGAAAAAGATCGTTTGGTCATTTTGCCCTCAAGACAAGACTCACATGGAGGTAAAGAGTTGTCCTCTAAACGATTTAGCAGACCACTCTTAACCAATCTCCCAATCCTATTGAGATTAATGTGACCTAGTCTTAAGTGCCAAAGATAAGTACTTGGAGAAAATTTTTGCCTTTTAGTTTGAGTCTCAGCTGTTTTAAACATTTCAGTGTTCAAAATAGCTTTGGCTTCGGTTGGTCTTAACACATACAAGTTGTTTTCAAGTTTCGCAGAACAAATACGTACACCTCTTTTGCTAATGAACGCTTCATTATGAACAAAAGATACTTTATACAACTGTTCTAACAAACAAGATATAGATACAAGATTCCTCTGGAAGGTAGGAACCAGGAGTACATTTTCTAGTAAAATGAAACTATCTCTATACAACAACTTTACAGCTCCCACTGCTTCACCTGAGACAACCTCTCCAGTTCCAACTCTGAGAGTTATCTCACCGCGAGAAAGTGGCTGCCAAGAACTAGTTTCCTGAAAAGAAGAACAAACATGGTTAGTAGCTCCTGAATCAAGTATCCAGGTATGACAATCATGTTCTACTAAACATGTTTCAACAACAAGTAAATCATATTTACCTTGTCTTTCTTTCTCAGCCTTTTTCTCTGCAAGATACTTTGGGCAATTGCGTTTCCAGTGCCCATCTACACCACAATGGAAACATTTTCCTTTGTCTGTAGATTTACTCTTGCTCTTAGCAGTAGCAGGTGCTTTTCCCTTCCTTTTATCTTTATTCTTCTTTTGAATACTCTTATTCTTAATAGAAGAAAGTTCAGACCTACTCCCTGAAGACGACCCCTTTTGGAATTTCCTAGAAGTGACAACGTTTGCCTCCTTCTCTTTTCCTTTAGAAGTCTGTAGGGACTGATAAGTCTGTAGCTCGCTGAGGAGAGAAGTCAAATTATACTTTATCTTATTCATTACCAAATTGGTTCTGAACTGAAGGAAACTCTTCGGAAGAGATTCCAAGATAAAGCTTACTTGACTTGACTCATTTATAATAGCTCCGTTTACTTCCGCCACATTGAAGTGGACCATCATGTTAAGGACATGCTCCCTAACAGAGGTTCCCTCCTTCATGCGAGAGTTGTAAACGAATTTGAGGGCTTCATGACAGACCGATGAGGACGGAAGTCCAAACATCTCCTGTAATGAAGACATGATTTCTTTAGCAGAAACCATATCCTCGTGCTTCTTAGCTAACACATCAGATATGCTGGCTAAGATATAGACTCGGGCTTTATCATTAGCCCTTGTCCATCTATCATATGCTTCTCGAACAGTTCGAGTCGCATCCGAGCTAGGAGGGGGAGGACAATCCTCTGATAAGACGAACCTTAGATCATCTAGAACAAGAATCGTATTCAAGTTCGATTTCCAGGTCGCGTAGTTATCGCCGGTTAACTTATCGGAAGCTAGTAAGTGAATAAAAGAGCTAGACATGCTGAAAAGAGAATGAATAAATATTAGTGAAAAGGTTTTAACCTAATTTACACACCAATCAAGAATTTAGCAAAGAATAATAATGTACCCAAAACTCATTATTAAACTGCAACGATACTTCAGTGGGTCAGAATGGTTGCTACCGAGGGGCAGTCAAGCATTCCTTCACTGAATCAAGACATTCTTGACTAAATGCTAATACCAGAATATCTCATATTCCTATAGCATCTTAGTTATCGCTGTTTGGTCAAGATTTACTAACTCTTTAGCAAATCTCGTAAGTGTGACCCTCCATTTTTAGAATTCATAGGGCGGCCCCAACGATGCAACCGAATGGAAATGTCAAAGTTGGGAATGGCTCTATGTTTCTTTATCCATAAATGGTGATTGAGATGTTCCGATTCCTATGAAACGGCCCTCCGAATGGATCGGTACCACTTGTGGGCACCTAGCAGGCAGAACATAGGAATCTCACGGTTCAATCCAATGGAGGAGACCGCAGGATGTATTGACATACTTCCTTCTCCCACTTACTATAAATACTTTCTCCATTCACCTTGCTCTTGAATTATGCAAATACCATCCGAATGGGGATGCCCTATTGACATCACGAGGCCGAGCATAATTCTCACGGTGTGAACTTGACAGAGAACGTAGGAGGAGAGGGACATATCATATATACCTTCTCAACACCTCTACTAAGTATTTTAAGACGGAATGGGTAAATTACTCAGGCATTATCCGGCTAAGACAATAAGGCCTAAGTCTAGGTAAAACAAACTTTTACCTATGATGTCTAGGTGATAAACACTTCATTACCTCACACCACTCACGCATGCTCATAAAGTCGGGTTAACTTTACTCAAGTACCGGATGGTCCCCAGGTAGGAGGTGTTCCGTAAACCGTCAGCTTAAATACCTCCAACCTCGAACAGGATGTCTCCGGGTGAGTTTCTTGTAACCTTAGCATTTACAAGATATCGACCTATTCATCTAATGAAACGGAACGATACATTCAACCCTAAGTGAGCATGCCTTTGTCTTTGTTATAGATTTTAAAAGTCTATGTCAATTTTACAACGCTTTGCAAAACTAAGACTTACTACAACAAACTTCTACATGCTTCTCAAACATGCATCACTAAGGCATGACAAGTTGAATATTTAATTTCATAATTAATATAACAATTATATCGATTATGATTTTAAATATACAACTCCTAATTCATAAATTAATATAACACTTATATCAATTCTCATGAATTAAGCATGCATCCTATACATTATAACACTTATAACAAACAAAATGCATCTAATGTTGGATGTTTAATTTCATAATTAATATAACACTTATATCAATTATTCTATTAAGCAAACAACATCTAATTCATGAATTAATATAACTCTTATATTAATACTCATGAATTAACATGCATCCTATACATTATAACACTTACAATATACCATGTGCATAAAATTAGGACAACCTATGTTGTATATTTAATTTCATAATTAATATAACACTTATATCAATTATTCTATTAAATTAACAACAACTAATTCATGAATTAATATAACTTTTATATCAAAAATCATGAATTGCCAAATATGCATACGATATATTATAACACTTATAACATATATTCAATGCATGAAGCATGCTTCCTATGGTGGGATTTTAAATCTATATGGCATACGTTATGCACATACAAACATGGAATTTAATTAAAACATACATTCACAATGCATAATTAATTAAACACACTAAAGTGGATCGATTTTGGCATTTAGCAAGCAATAACTAATTTATTACAAGCTTGAACAACAAGCCACGTCTTGAGCGGACTTCGAACTCTTCGCACCGCCTTTGACCAACTTGCTTCCTCCGAACGCTTCGGCCAAAATTTCTTCGAATTTCTCCTTGTATTGCCCAGAACGAGTTTGAACTTACACCGAACATTTCGGCGAGTTTCAAACTCAAACTTCTTTCACAAAGAAACCTATATGGACTCTAATGACTCTAAAAATACAGACTCTTTAGCATGCATTAAAGCCCATACATTCTCGGGCAATTACAAATAATGAAATTCAAAAGAAACTATGCCAAAATCGATATTCACTTTAGAATCCATTCAGAAACAATTTCTAAATAAAACCCACCATAACTTAAATTGATAGAAATTGAGTGGCCAAAAACGCTCTGATACCAATTGATGGAGCGCCCATGGCACGCAGCGGAAGCGATTTGGATCATGGACACTCTAATTTCATCAATTTAAACAAAATGGAAACATGCAAAAGCGATGAAAAGAGAAGTTAGAACACATACCCTTGTCGTTCGTAATTCTCCAAATTCACCGCCAGAAGCTCCTCACGAGCTCAACGTGCCTTCTCACGAAACGATCGTGGACCACCCACGGTAGTCCCGCTATCCTCAGGCCGAGAAACGGAGTGGTGGGACTCCTTTAATTCAAGAAAAGAGGGAAGAAGGTTCACTGAAGAAAACTTTTTTTCTTCAATCAGAGAAGAAGAAGAGATAGAGAGAGAGAACTTCAAATTCGAATTCACAATTCGTAATTGAAGAACCAAAAGAGCACTCAGCTCTTTTCTTTTCTTTTTCCTTTTTTTTTTTTTTTTTTTTTATTTCAATTGATCTGATGAGAAATATATATGCTGCTGTATATATATAAACACTACATGTGTCTTACATGCTTGCATGTAAGACACATGTATATATATATATATATATATATATATTTATATATATATTTATAAATTATTATTATTAAAAATAATAATAATTATTTTATTAATTAAACTTTTTAATTAATAAAATATATATATATTTTAATTAATATTATTTAATTCAATATCAAATATTAATTAAATAATATAATTAAACCCGGTTTTCCGAATACCGACTTTTTGCACATGAATCCTATTCATGTTTTCAGACCAATCTCATATTTAAATCATATTTAAATATGTCCATATTTAAATCATATTTAAATATGTCTATCCTTCTTCCACAAACCCGAATTTGAACGATTCAAATTCTTTTCTTTTCTTTTATATTGTTTCACGGCTTTATCCGAGCTAGCCAGGAGAACCGTAAGGACCTACAGATCATGAGCTCCAACGATACGAGATTATCCGGTCAAAACTCTTTCAACCGAACTAACCAACATTCGTTAACCCCCGGAGACTCAACTAAAGTCCAAGGGCTGCACTCTCCTCACTGTAGATATATTGTGTCCTGTTGATATAACTATCATCAGTAAGTCGATCCTTCACAGGTTGTTCATAATCACAACGGGTCATTTAAACCGTTTAACCCTTGTATTATATCTTGTTCCTTAAGTACCACTGACACCTCTAATGAACAATTGATTTGTGGTCCAACCATCAAATCAGATTCCTCCCTGATCAGGAGAGGATGGGCCCATTGTTCAAGACCTGGAGTCAGCACTTAAGGGAACAACCTCTCTACTAACCCTTAAAGCGGGTAGGAGTGAATTCCAATCTTGCTACAACTATGTCCCCAGCCACTTATTCAATCTTATCCCCAAGATGGTAGGCATATTGAGTCGGCAATCTGGCCACTCTCACCCGTACAAATCAAAGGATAAGGTTGAATAAACAGGAGTTCATAGTAAGCTCAGGATTGAGATCGAGTTACCTAAGTCATCAAATGAAAAAATCGGTCTTTACAGTAAACGGTGTTATAAAGAAAGAGCGATTTTAATGCTTGGTTCGGTCTTGTGCAAACTCATTGCACAGGACGCCCTCACTCACATGTCTCTACATGAAACGATTCGAATCACATCGTTTTGTACTATACAAAGTGAGCCGCGTCCAATAGTGTCCCCAGGATAAGGTACCCAGCCTTATCCCTATACTATAGACCATTTTGGCTGTCTACTTGAACTTGATTCACATTCATGTCACACATGAAGTTCAAGTACTCACACTACAGCCATGGGTGTTAGTTATTGGTATAGGTTAATACAAACACAATTCACTAAAAATTCAATAACAACTTTATTGAAATAAAATATTTACATATTCAAACAGTTTACAAACTACGAGTTTTAGGACATAAAACCCAACAATTGGGGAGGGGGAGGGGGGGGGGGGGGGGGGTCATCCCAAATGTACTTTCTAGACTCATTCAAGAACTTCTTTTTGTCCTGTTCTTTATTGAATTCAGGTAACACTTGTGAGGCAAGAAAATTTGCAATGTCAGCAAACCATGGCTCATCATTATCATCGCAATGTACTAAAACAAAAATATGTTCATAAATAAAAGAATCCATCATTGCGGGCTCCGCAATAGATTCACAATGACTCTGCAATCTTGATAAGTGGTCAGCAACCACGTTTTCACATCCCTTTTTGTCTCGTATTTCCAGATCAAACTTCTGCAAAAGTAACACCCATCTGCAAATACTACAGATAACATCTATTTTTCTGTGGTAGTGTAGTTGCATTGAGCTTCATTCAATGTTTTACTCGCATAATATATAGGGTGTGTTAATTTTTCTCTCTTCTGGCCAAGCATGGCTCCAATTGCATAATCACTTGCATCGCACATCAATTCAAAAGGCATATCCCAATTTGGACCGATTATGATTTGAGCTTTTACTAAAGCAGTCTTAAGCTTAGTCCAAGCTAGAAAACATTATAAATATAACAGCATTATCATACGACAAATTCGGAAGGCAGAAATCCACACTTCCCTCAATACTTAAGTATAATATTGTAATGGCACAAGCATGCAAAATAATCATTTCAAAATGAAGGCATCATCAATTCATGCTAAACGACTATGGTAAGCGCATTAACAAAGATTTCAAGCATGATAGCAGAAGCATCAAACTATTTTCAGAATTGTCTCCCAGTACACTATGATTGTTGGCACATGATAAATATTTCATTCCCAAAAATAAACTACTCCTAACATACGAAATATAAGCAAAGCATGATAAAAGCCTAATTTAAGAGTTTAGGGATCAAAAATCTCCCTTGTCAATCTGCCTCATATGGATATTCTTCAATGTTTCGAGGCATCACTTCTGCTCTTTTAAGATACTTAAGTCTTGATTTACGGGGTCGGACATTCTGCCACACCTTGAAATTGTTGATTCTTTCAAAGAGACTGCATGTTATAACATCCCAAGGTTTGTACTTTCTGTGCGTTGGTACAACATAGGTTTGATGCGATGGGACTTCTTTTTTCTGGCACATCTCTTTCTAACTCGTTCAGCTGGAGCATTTGTGGTGGTGGTGGCTCAGCTCTTTCATTGGTGGAGAAGCTTGCTGCAACATCAAACATTTCAAATTCTTGTTCCTTAAGCAGCGCATTAGTCTCTTTAGCCTCATCCAACACAATTTCATTTTTCTCAACTTTCACCAACTCCACCCTTTCATATGGAGATTCCATTGGATCACTCTTCTCAGAATCGAAGGTAACAAAGGAGTCATCATCATAAAAATCAAACATCTGAGGGCATGATGGTGGTGATTTTACTATAGCAAGTAAATTTTGTAAGTCATTTGTGAGCTGGGCTAATTGCACATCAATTCTCCTCATGGATGCATCATTCCTTTCCATGAATTCTATCCATAACGCCTCCAAAGCGGGTGATAATTCTTCATTTTTATTTGGCGCATAATGTTGATAGTCTTCATGTTGGTGGAACTCTTCATAATGAGCAACTTGCACCTACTCTTCCCAAGGATTATTTGAGAGTTGCCATTGATCATGTCCAGATAAGTACGAATAATGGTTGTCATAGCTTTGTTGATATTGTCTCTCTTGATAATTCAATGTTGGGCAATTCTCCAAGTTATGATTATCCCCACAATAAGCACATGACTGATAAAATTCTTCAAACTGTTGTGGGCAAACTCTTCCTCCAATTAAGTTCTGCAGCGTATTCATTTACTTTGCCGTACACATACGTTTTTCCCCTGCATAGTTTCGCTCTGTGCCTGAAAATGATAGTAAACAAATTAAGCTCACGTATTCAACACAGATCTTTACAATCAATCAACTTAACACAAAAGTAATGCAAATCCTCGGCAGCGGCGCCAAAAACTTGTTGCGTGCTCAGTGTGTGTGTAAATTAGATGCGAATAGCACTCAGATCATGCAAGTATACATGGTCTGCAGCAAGTGATAAGTATATTTTATATCGTTTTTCCACAGAGATTTGATTAAGTTTATGCTAAGTACAGATTGATTGAAGGAAAATGTAACCGGTGACAAAATGTTGTTGGTTGGGTTGCTGCCTTAACGATTTGATGCGTGTTAAATTAGATAAGGTAACCAGGAATGAAATGAATTTTGATTCGAGACACAAGATTGTAAAGGACGCAAAGAAAACGCAAAGTTACAACAATGCAAATAAACTAAGGAAACTACAGTCCACGAAAATAGGCTAACTAACTCACAGAATAGAAAATAGTATTGCGGGTCTCGCAATACTTTCGCAATGAACTCGCCATGAATAAAGTCTAAAGATAAAACAGCAAGGTTGACTAAGAATCCTCCATAGGCATAAATTATGATCAATTAGCAGTGAACAAACATTACATGCATCGTATTCAGCTAGATCTCATACATCTTTCGATTATATGCGTTAGATTCATAAGTTACTCATATCCAAGTAAGGTTAAGAACCTATTTATGACTGCATGCGATTAAACGTGCTAGGAAAACACCTATTTCTAGATCACTCTCTGGTTACCATGAAAGGCTAACATGAATGAATGACTCTGAATTCTTACTCCTTCCAGAGGTTAGGAATTCTTTAGAAAAAAATGGATGGCCGGTCGAAATTGTCCATGGGACGAAGCTCACATTCATTCAATGCATTCTGCTGCAAAATCTCAACAATCCCAATCCCTGATTTTCCTTGATTCTCCCTACATCTTCTCCTTACCTCTTGATTGATCCACCCATTTTGCCGTTAGGATTTTCAATCATCACCCTCCTAATCAACATTTAAACAAAATTAATTAGTTTCAGAAATTTAAAACACTTTAATTGAAAAAAAAACATTAAATAGACACAATTATTTCGTATTCCTTCAACTTGTGAGCACAAGGATATTTCTAATAACGCCCTTGCTCATTTTCTTCTTGGTTGCATTCAAACTTCGGACAAGAGGAATGCTGAGAGAGTTCTCACATCCCCTTCCTCATAATAGTGCTTTAATCTTGCACCATTCACCATAAACGGCTGGCCTTGTTCCAAGTTTTGGATCTCAATTGCACCACGCACAAACACATTAGTAATTACAAAGGGACCAGACCAACGAGACTTAAGCTTGCCAGGAAACAACTTCAATCGTGAATTAAATAATAAAACATGTTGGCCCTTTTTTAAATCATTTATCCTAAGTCTACTATCATGCCAAATTTTAGTTTTTTCTTTATACATTTTAGCATTCTCGTATGACATGTGCCTTAGTTCATCTAATTCATGTAATTGCAGAGACCGCAATGTTCCCGCATCGGTCACGCAAAAGTTTAACTCCTTTAAAGCCCAAAAGGCTTTGTTTTCTAATTCAAAGGGAAGATAGCATGCTTTTCCATAAACTAGCTAATAGCTCCAAAATAGAGCTATTATTTACTCCCTAATTATAGCTAAAATCATGCTCAATATTGATTAAAATGCCTTTTTGTAGGTGAACTCATGGTAGAGAGCTCGAGGAGTCCGATGACGTGTTTTGGGGCTAAAAGCGACGTTTTAGAGCTTCATGAACGCATCGGGAGTGAAGGGGC
Source organism: Herpetospermum pedunculosum (assembly GCA_028017165.1). NCBI lineage: Eukaryota > Viridiplantae > Streptophyta > Magnoliopsida > Cucurbitales > Cucurbitaceae > Herpetospermum > Herpetospermum pedunculosum. The sequence continues at coordinate 29,015,515 of CM051527.1, read as the reverse complement.
TTGAAGAATTGAAGAAATGGCAAAAAATGTCATGGAAAGGCAAAATTTGGCCAACAAACCCGAGAGCAAGCGTTGAGCGGCAGCGTCGAGACGCTGGCTCAACGTTGCTCAGTGTCGAGACGCTGTCCAAGCGTCTCGACGCCGCCCCGAAATTTTCCGGAATTTGACGCGCCCCAGCGTCGAGACGCTGTCCGAGCGTCTCGACGCTACCCCGTGCGCGCGCGCTGCCAACTTAGGGCACAGCGTCGAGACGCTGCCCTAGCGTCTCGACGCTCCGACGGCTTTAAAGCCTTCTTCTCCGATTTTTAGCCGCAAGTTTTGTTCCATTTTTGATTTCCACCATTGTTTAAGCTCGGGTGGGAGCTCCAAACTCATATTTTCTTCCCTTTTCTCTTCAATAAAGCTTCAACATTAAACTTTTCTCTTGATTTGCACAACGGGGAGCTAAGGTAAGTGCTCTAATTCGAGTTTAGGGGTTGTCTTGATTCATTAGGGAGGGTTTAACATGAAATTTCCAGCTTGTATTTTATAGTTTCTTGCATGATTCTTCCTTTGTTTGAATCCCATGAGCATGTATGACTGATTAGGAGTGACGCCCGAGTCCTCACGCATGTTTTACCGTTAAAGGTTAGGACGTATAATTGCCTCAACCGCTAGGTAACAAAGGTCTAAGCGTGACTAATTAATTCTAACCTAAGTGACAGCAGGAGAATAGAATTAATTAGCGTTTGCACGATAGACTTAGGGAAAGAATAGAAATCGCGCCAATTGGTCGAGTTCTAGATCAATTGGTTCGTCGCGATATTACCCGTTACTGTTCTTTGATTGGTTTAGGCTTGATCAACTTAGATTAATTAATGAGCATGTTTAATTAGAATTGCACTTTTCTAATTAATTCATTGGGATGTTTGCCCTTTTCCCGATGCATTCCCGGGGCGTTAAAACACCGCTTTTAGCTTCAAAACGGGTCCAATGGACGCATGAGCTCTTCACCGCAAATCTCCTATAAATGAGACATATTAATAAATTAAATGCGGAATTTAGCTAGAATTAGGAAGTGAATAATAGCTCCAAAATGGAGTTATCATTCATCATCATAAAAATCAAACATCTGAGGGCATGGTGGTGGTGATTTTTCTATAGCAAGTAGATCTTGTAAGTTATTTGTGAGCTGGGCTAATTGCACATCAATTCTCCTCATGGATGCATCATTCCTTTCCATGAATTCTATCCATAGCGTCTCCAAAGTGGGTGATAATTCTTCATTTGGAGTTGGGGCATAATGTTGATAGTCTTCATGTTGGGGGAACTCTTCATAATGAGCAATTTGCACATGCTCTTCCCAAGGATTATTTGAGAGTTGCCACTGATCATGTTCACACATGTACGAATAATGGTTGTCATAGCTTTGTTGATATTGCCTCTCTTGATAATTCAATGTTGGGCAATTTTCCAAGTTATGATTATCCCCACAATAAGCACATGGCTGGTAAAATTCTTCAAACTGTTGTGGGCAAACTCTTCCTCCAATTAAGTTTTGCAGCGTATTCATTTACTTTGTCGTACACATACGTTTTTCATCTGCAAAGTTTCTCTCTGTGCCTGAAAATGATAGTAAACAAATTAAGCTCACGTATTCAGTACAGATCTTACAATCAATTAAGTTCTTCTAAAATAACACAAATCGTGTTTACTAAACAAAATCCCCGGCAGCAGCGCCAAAAACTTGTTCCGTGCTCAGTGTGTAAATAAAATATAATGCGAAGAGCACTCAGAACATGCAAGCATACATAGTCTGCAGCAAGTGATAAGTATTTTTTAATTCGTTTTCCCACAGAGATTGAGTTTAGTTACTAGCGAAGTGAGGTGTTAAATTAGAGAGGGTCACTTAAATTGGGTGGATTTGAGGTTGATGTGCCAAACTAACACAGAATGTACGAGCATGCAAGCATAAACAAAAGCAAGTAAAGAGATTAAGCTTTGATGTGGAGAAGAAAGAATTGCGGATCTAGCAATATTCTAGCAATAAAATCGCAAAAGTAAAAGACTGGAAAAAAATGCTAAGGCAAAAATAGAACTATAGAATTGCGGTTCCCGCAATTATCTAGCAATTAATTTAGCAACGATTTAAGGGTGAGATGAAGAAACAAGGTCGACTTAAGACTCCTCTATAGGCTTTTACATACGATCATTCAACAGTAGATTAACTTATCATGCATCAATTTAGCTCAGTCTCATGCATCTCTCGATTACATGCATTAGATCCTTTATTTCACTCATATCCAAGTAAGACTTAAGCATCTATTTATACAAGCAGGCTAATGAATCGTGCTAGGAAAACGCTTATTCCTAGGTCGTTATCTGGCTACCATGAAAGGCTAGCATGAATGGACGACTCTGAACTCTTACTCCTTCCGGAGGTTAGGAGTTCTTTAGACAAAATGGATGGCCGATCGAAATTGCCCATGGGATGAAGTACACATACATCAATGCATTCGAAGCTATCCTACATGCTGAACTCACGTATTTCTAACCTATAGATTCATCTTTAGCAGACTGATAGCTCTAAAATAGAGCTATAATTATAGCCTCAAATCTAGCTAAATGCCATGCTTAATTTAGTTAAATTGCCTTATAATAGGTGTTTTCGTGGCGAAGAGCTCGGGAAGTCCATTTATGATTTTCGGGGCTAAAACGGTCATTTAAGAGGTTTCAGGAAGTGTTCGGGTCAAAAAGATAGGACAAACGGAGCTCCGGAGCCAAAACGACCCAAAATTGGGCTTAGACCCGAGAGGGCAGCGCCCAGGCGTCGGCGCCCAGCGCCCAGGCGCCCAACGAAGGCAACAGCCCAGCACGCCCACGCCCGCGCCCAGACGGCCAGACGCGCGCGCGCCCGTCATCGAAGGTCCGCGGGCGCGCCGCTTGCCTCACCCGCGCGCGTCCTCGCCCGTGTCCGCGCGCCCGTCATCGAAGGTCCGCGCGCGCCGCTCGCCTCACCCGCGCCCAGACCGCCCACGCCCGTGTCCGCGCGCCCGTCATCGAAGGTTCGCGCGCGCCGCTCGCCCTCGCCCGGTCCGTGTCCGCGCGCTTCGCTCGGCCGCCTCACCGCCCGAGCGCCCGTCATCAAAAGTCTCGCGCGCGCGCCCGCGCGCGCCGCTCGGTCGTTCGCCCACACCGCTCGACCGCTCGCCCCACGCCTCGCCTCGCCCGCGCGTACACCCCTTCCCTAACGCAAAATACCCGTTATCTAAAGTCAGTTGAAGCCCGACATTAAAAGTGAACAAAAATACCCGGTTTGTAAATTTTCCAGAGAGCTCAGCGCCAAGGCGCTGACTTATAGCGCCTAGTCGTTGTCCCGATTCTGTGCGCGCGCCCCCGCGGCACCTACGCGCTGACTTATGGCGTCTAGGCGCTAGTCTGACGCAGAAATGGGTATTTATGTCCGTTTTTGCTGATTTTAGGTCATTCTCTCCCAATTCTTCCGCCCCCATTTGTTGTGGAGCTAAATTCTTGAGCCAGAACACATTTCTTACCCATTCTAATAGATTAGAGTTGGTTTCTTGTTGATTTCTCTTGGATTTCACAACGGGCAACTAAGGCGATTTTCCACCATTTTTGGGCTTCTTCTTCTCCTCTTTGTATGCTACTAAGCTCTTCCATGGGGGATTGGATTTATCCATCCTCCATGGAAGGCTAAACTAAGGTTAGTGTTTAATTTTGAGTATGGATTTGTAAGTTTTGGATGTTTGGGGAGATTTTCCCCTTTGTAAATGATGAGATTATTGGCTTGTTTATGTATCTTCTTGCTTGTTCTTCATAAAATCTAGCATGTGTAGCTAAATTAGGTTGACGCCCTAGTTCCTATGCATGATAGAGGGCTAAAGGTCGGGACGTATAATTGCCCAAACCGCTAGGTAGTACGGGTCTAAGCATGGCTAATTAGTTCGACCCAAAGTGACAGTTGGTAATCTGAATTAATTAACGTTTTCATGTTAGGCTTAAGGCAAGAGAGAAACCGGGTTAGTCTTAGGATTAAGCCGTCGCAATGTTCCCGTCACTGGCACGTAGTCGATTTAGGGGTCGCTACCTTGGATAGATTATTGGCCAAGTTTAATTAGAATTTCACGCGTCTAATTAAATCCTTGGGTCATTTGAGTTAGAAATAACTAAATGAATTGTGTGCATGAACATGGCTAGCGAGTAAATTGTATCGATGAACCGAACATCCATAACGAGCAATTCCATTTCTCGAAGTTAAGCACGACCGTTTGCACGTTGTCCTTTAATTTTCCGTTAGCTTGCATAATAGGAGCTCCCTTCCCCCCAAACCAAATTACCATTCTTTTATTTGTGCATACTTTTTATCTCTAGCAAATTAGACTTAGTTAAATTAGATTTCTTATTTCCCTGTGGATCGACCCCGTTGCCACTTAGCTACAAATAGCTCGGTGTACTCGGGTTTATAAATTGTATTTTGGCAAGCCTCGACAGCTTGAATTTGGAGTACCACATAAAGTGCTCTACCAAAATTGGCGCCGTTGCCGGGGACTTAATTAATTTAGTTTAGTTAAGTTTAGTTTGTTAGTTTTAAAAAAAAAAAATTCTTTACTTTTTGTACAGTTTAATTCTTTTGTATTATTTTACCCGTTTTTGTTTGAGTTCTTGGAGCGCAGTCATTCTTTAAAAATTCAAAAGAAGCGCCAAGATGGAGGTCGTGGGTAATTATGAGCATCAAAGATCCTTGAGGGAGCTTGCATAATCTGAGCTAGCCCGGAACATATCGAGTATCTTGTATCCGGTAGCTTCAGGTAATTTTGAACTTAAAGCTGGTCTGGTTAACTTATTACCTTCTTTTTGTGGTAATACAGATGAGAATCCCGTCAGACACGTCAAGGCATTCAAGATGGTGTGCTCGTCATTTAGGACCGACGGCATCACCGAAGATCAACTCCATCTCAGGGCCTTTCCCTTCACCTTGAAGGAAGAGGCGAGAGATTGGATGCATTACCTACCGACTGGGTCCATCAATTCGTGGGCAGAGTTGCAGGGAGCGTTTTATGCGAAGTATTTTCCGCCTCCCAAGGTCGCCGCCCTTAGAAGAATGATAAATAGAATTGAGCAAGGAGAAAAAGAGACCGTTCTTGAGTGTTGGGAGAGATTTGGTCGGTTGTGCGAAGATTGTCCCAACCACCAAGTAGCTGAACAACAACTCATTCAGAACTTCTACGAAGGTCTCTTACCGCCAAACCGACAGTTAGTTGATGTCGCAAGTGGAGGATGTCTCATGGATAAAACGCCCGCCGAAGCTAGAGTTTTAATTTCCAACTTGGCTAGAAGCTTGGAGCGGAGTGGAGATGGAGACAAGGAGAAAGATCGCCTGATCAGGGATGTGGACGAGCTTAAGGGTCAACTTTTTGAAGTAAGTAGTGTTATTCTTGCTTTGAAAAATAACTCACAACCCCGTTCTTCTGTTTTAGGTAGATCGTTGGAAGAAATACTTGAATCACAACACAAGGAAACTCGAGAGCAGTTTCAAACTCTGAGCGATGCAGTGATTCAAGTCAGTAAGAGGTTGACAGTGATTGAGCATCAGAACGCGGAGAGCGCTAGTGCCGTCACTTTGAGAAGTGGGAAGCATCTTCCCACGAGTACCCCGCCAGTGGAAATCGATCTTGGCCACGTCGAGCCACAGACAGAAAATCCCGAACCACGGTGGCATGGGGTAAATTTCGATCCTACATGTACTAGAGTTTATGTGCCTAAGGCTCCTTTTCCTAACAGGTTAGCAAGACCGCCCAAGGAAAACTACGAGGAGGAGTTCTTAAACACATTCAAGAAAGTAGAGATCAACATCCCTCTGTTGGATGCCATCAAGAAAATCCCAAGGTACGCTAAGTTCCTGAAGGAGTTATGCACCAACAAGAGGAAGACAAAAGAGAAAGAGCGCGTCGTGGTAAGTAAAAATGTCTCCGCTTTAATCACGAAGAACTTACCAGAAAAATGCGACAATCCAGGTATGTTTTCTCTCCCTTGCGCTATTGGAGGTAAGAAAATTAGAAGAGCCATGCTAGATCTAGGAGCCTCCATTAGTGTCATGCCTCACTCCGTTTATCAGGATTTGAATTTAAAAGAAATACAAGAAACTAGTGTTGTTATACAACTTGCTGATAGGTCTTTCGTGCATCCTTTAGGAGTAGTGGAAGATGTATTAGTTAATGTTAACGAGCTGATTTTTCCTGTGGATTTTTATATTCTGAAAATGGATGGAAATTCTGCTTCTTCGTCTGCGCCGATCTTATTAGGAAGGCCCTTTATGAAAACTGCTAAGACTAAGATAAATGTAGATAAGGGCACTTTATCTGTTGAGTATCGTGGACAAGTTGTTGAGGTTGATGTGTCTAATGAGTTGGAGCATGATGAGAGCGTCCACTCTCTTTGTCAAGTAGATACAATTGAATCGTTAGTTCAGGATGAATGCATGTCTGATAGAGATGGGGATGACCCATTGTTTTTGACTTATCTTTTTGATGAATCTAATATGCATGAACCATCTATGTCTGAACCTTGTGATTCAACTGTCTCTTCTTTGGCAATTGCTCAAGATCATGTTAAGATGCTCCCCTCTACTTTGCAGGCACCTAAATTGGAGTTGAAGGACTTACCTGATCATCTCAAATACGCATATTTGGGGGATGATGAGACGTTGCCGGTCATCATAGCGAAAGACCTTATGCCGGCGCAGGAAGAGAAATTAATGGAAGTTCTTAAAGCGCACAAGCTGGCAATTGGATGGACATTAGCAGATTTACATGGGCTAAGTCCAGCTACGTGCATGCACAGAATCCTGCTCGAGGATGGAGCGAAACCTTCACGAGAGCCCCAAAGGAGGCTCAATCCCGCGATGAAGGAGGTAGTAGTTTCTGAGATCCTCAAACTCCTCGAAGCAGGTATCATCTATCCTATCTCAGATAGTAAATGGGTTAGTCCTATTCATGTTGTTCCTAAGAAAACTGGCATAACTGTGGTTAGGAATGAGAAAAATGAATTAGTGCCCAAGAGGATTCAAAATGGATGGAGAATGTGCATAGACTTTAGGAAGCTTAATGAGGTCACTAGGAAGGACTATTTTCCCATTCCTTTTATTGATCAGATGGTGGAGCGTTTAGCCATTTTGGAGCTATTATTCACTTCCTAATTCTAGCTAAATTCCGCATTTAATTTGTTAATATGTCTCATTTATAGGAGATTTGCGGTGAAGAGCTCATGCGTCCCTTGGACTCGTTTTGAAGCTAAAAGCGGTGTTTTAACGTCCTGGGAATGCATCGGAAAAAGGGCAAGCTGATCCAAGAAGAGCCGGACCAAAATTGCCTAGGAGAGGCAATTTTCCAGCCCAAACCCGAGAGCAAGCGTCGAGCAGATGGTGGGACGGATTTTGAATATCCTCCCTAAATTCGAGTTGTCGAGACTCGCCAAAATACAATTTATAAGCTTATTAACCAAAGCTTTGCAGCTAGTGGCAACAGGGTCGATCCACGGAGAAGGATATGATTAAAATCAAATTGAACTTGAAATTAATTGATTAATTGGGATTTTGTAACGGGGGGAGGTTTAAGCATGCAAGAAAGATAATTAAAAGCTAACGGAGGAATAAAAGAGAGAGAGAGAGACGCGTGCACGGTTTGGGGATTTTCGGGATTTATTTGTTAGACATTCTTCAGCTTATCATTTAACACAATCCTAAGGTGAGCAGTTTGCAATACACACGGTCAGTTACCCGAGAAGCCCCAAGGTAACCGGCTCCATAGAAATTAACTAGACCACACAGTTCTAATCAAACATTATTTAAAGTTGCATTAGGGTGATCAGCCCCAAATTGACTCTAAATAGTCACTAACATACCGCGACAGACATTCGATCACGTAATCTAATTGCTAACTGGCTACCCGCAAACGCTGTATGTACCCAACAACCATCATGCATGACTCGATACTCCGGTTTAATTTTATTAATCTGTGTTACTAGTCGAATAGTGAGAGGCACGACATCGCTACTCTTTAACGCTAACAAAATGCTAGAAAACACGAGTGTCAATCGGTGAAATCTAACATATGCATGGGATGAAGCAAGACTAATAAATGCATACAAATCAGCCACCAAGTTAGAAACTATAGCATAGATTATCAAAGCTTAAAAATCTAACAAACAATCCCTTAAATTATCCCAAACCGTTCACGTTACCTTAGCCGTCCATGGGACGGATTGTCACTACCGCTCCAAGGAAGGCCATGGAAGTCATCTCCAAGCTAATACAAACTAAAAGCTCCAAAACATGCCACAAATGGCGGAGCAAAGGTGAAAACCGAAGAAAAGCCGAGAGGAAGAAGATGAAAAACCGAAGCATAATGGCTGAAAATCGTCCTTCAGCCGATTTAAATCGTCGTAGCGTCGAGACGCTGGGACAGCGTCGCGACGATACGCCCTAAGTAATCCGCGCGCGCCTCGCGATGGCGTCGAGATGCTAGGGCAGCGTCTCGACGCTGGCCCGATAACTTCTTGCGCGCGCCTCCTCCAGAGCGTCTCGACGCTGCAGCAGGGTCTCGACGCTTCGGCAGCGTCGAGCAAGCGTCTCGACGCTGATGCTCGACGCTTGCTCTCGGGTTTGGGCTGAAAAATTGCCTCTCCTAGGCAATTTTGGTATGTTTCTTCTTGGATTGACTTGCCCTTTTCCCGATGCACTCCCGGGGCGTTAGAACTCCACTTTTAGCTTCAAAACGAGTCCAAGGGTAAGGGTCCACTTTTCTTTCCTAATACAATCACTAAGCTTTGCTTACGTGCAGGGGTTCCAATCGAGAGGATGGAAAGGCAGCTGGCCTACACGGGGCACCTGGAGCTGCCTACAGGCCTGAGGATGCGCAGGAAGGGGAACATGGAGTTCGAGTTAGACGGCCTGGCTGCTGCTCAATCTCTGTCAATGGCCTGCCTGATGGACCTGTAAAAGAAGATGGCTCAATGGGCTACAAAAGCACAGGTAAGGGATAAGGATGTTGCTGACCAATTGGGCTGCATCTTTCCTGAGTTCCCCACGGACCTACTGACACCATGGGCGCCTCCAGGACCACGGAGGAATGATGAGGATGAGGACATCTGAGTGCTGGGCTGATTGGCACTCAAGGGAGTATTTTCTGTTCCCTACAAAAAAAAAAAATCAAACTGCTTTTTCGTAAACTGTGTGAATGCTGCTATTTTGGAATCAATTTTGATCTGTTTTTAGTTCTTTATTTTTGCTGTTTAGAATTGCTTAGTATAGTCTGATGGTAGCTGAATAGGTAGATTATGTTAGTTTCCTTTTTGTATAGCTTAAATGACTGGAAAGAGCATGCATAGGGACCTTGATCACTGATTTATCTGCCATGTATCCATTGCGAAATAATTGCGGAATCCGCAATTTTTGTTAGTAATTGCATGTTTTTGGCTGACTGTTTAGCTAGGCTGGTTCTGTTTAATTTTGTTCTTTTGCTGCTATCTTGACTACCTTATATAGCCTTTCTATAAGCATGCTGGATGAGTGTCATAAGGCACCTTTGATAGTTTAGATTAGCCTCTTAAAACTGCTCAGCATGCGTAGCTTTAAGTCCTTACCTGCCTGTTTTTATAAATTGCTGCTGCTGAAATGTTTGCTTTTAGAATATTTTGTCTATCCCTAGGGCTTTTAGATTCTCTTTGTTTTACCTTAGACTAGATGCTTCTAGGATAAGTTTGGGGGTGTGCCACCTCAGACAATCATTGGGGACAATGAGTAGTTTAAGTTTGGGGGAGGCCACCATAGGCCTAGGAACATTCCTCTCTCCCTTAAAGCATAAGCATTCTTCTTCTCCTTTACAAAAAAATGAGCTGAAAAAAAAAATGAAAAATAGAATAAAGAGGGGTGTCTCTCTTAAAGTTGCTGAGTAATCAGTGTCAAGTGTGTAACCCACAAGTGGCATTGCATCAAAAGGCAACCAAAGGAGAGGCTCCACCAAAGTAAGAAAGAAAAAAGAAGAAATAGGGAAGAAGAATGTATACCTAGGAGTTGCAACTTTGTGGCTTAGATGTCCTGAATAAAAAGAACTCTGATCCTCAATTAGCTGAGCACAAAGTTGTAGCTTGTAGAGTTGTTTAGGGAGATGAATGTATGTCCAATGTAGTGATGCCAGGGTTTAGTTTGTTCTCTAAATGTACTACTGTCACTGTTTATACTAAGACTGGCATGACTCTAAGGAATCCTAGGTAGCTCAAAAGTAAAAACTAGAAGCATGTACTGAGTCTGGGGTAAAGCTAGGTAGAATTTGAAACCTTAGGGATAGTTGTACGATATGACAGAAGCAAGTAGATCAGTCGTAGGGAGTTAATGAGACAGTAGGAGCATTAGGCATGCGAAGTCAGAAGAAGCAAAGTAAGAGGGTAGTTGTAAACTTAGAAGTATGTCACAGGACAACACTGCCTTAGATAGGAATTTAGGGGAGTCAGCAAGTGGTTAAAGAGGATAAAACAGCAGCCTAAGTAAGTCCTTAGTTTGCTCGAGGACGAGCAAAACCTTAAGTTTGGGGGTGTGTTACGTCTCTAAAAGTGACCATTTTAGGACTTATTTATCTTAGAAAGATGTACACTCTTAGGTGTTTTTGATAGGATTTAGCTTAAACCTATGCTTATATATGAGAATTAGAAGAAGGAAGCTAAATTAGGACTTGTGTGCAAAAGGAAAGAAAAGAAATGAAAAACGAAGTTAAATGAATGAAAACTGTGCATTGCGGAAGCATTGCGGAAACATTGCTAAAACCGCAATGTTTCAAGTGAAATCCGTAAGTTGGCTAACCTTTTTCTGTTGTGATCCGATATTTCAGGGATTTGTTCTTTCTCCTCCAACCACGTTGAAGTACGACGTTGAGAATGGATGGTTCTCCTTGGCCTAATCGCACCTGCAGAATACTATAAAAGGAGTTCAAAGAGGAGGGTTGAAAAAATAATCCGAAAGCGTAGAAGTCTCTTCGCAGCTCAATTCTTTCTTCTGTTTTTCTCTTCCGTCTGTTGGGTTGGAAAGCTTAGCTGTTGGAGTCGACAATCTGATAGGAAGGAGAGAAGATTCATCTTCTCTTCTGATTGGATTCATCCAAGCAAGGCTTACCTTTCTCTCCCTTCAGCCGAGGCAACTGCGACGAGGCGATCTAGCACACCTTTACTGCTTTCTGTCTTTAATTTCTTATTTCCAGCACCGTTTGTTGTTATTTCATTTCCATTAGTTAATCCATTCCATTTCGTTGCTTCCTGTCTTTTTGTTAGTAACTTTAAGTCTTCATTTGTTCATTCAAACAATTGGTTAATCAAAGTACAATTCATCATTTTGCAATTCATTTATTCTTCTCTGCCTACTGTTTTTCCTTTCCTGTTTTGTCTTTAATCTTCTTCTAAGCATGTCTTCTTCATCCACTCTTTCTATTCTATCTACATCCATGAGTAACTAAGTCACATAGGGGCATGCTAATGACAAGGCTATAGGCTAAAACACGTGACTAAAGCATGTAGGATAGCTCTCGAATGCATTGATTGTATGTAAGCTTCATCCCACGGGAAATTTCGATTGGCCATCCATTTTGTCCAAAGAACTCCTAACCTCTGGAAGGAGTAAGAGTTCAGAGTCATACACTCATGCTAGCCTCTCAAGGTAGCCAGAAAACGACCTAGGAATAGGCGTTTTTCTAGTACAAATCATAACTTACTGTTTTAAGAAGATGCTTAAGACCTTACTTGGACATGAGTAAACTAAAGAATCTAATGCATGAAATCGGAAGATACATGAGAATGAGTTAGTTTGATGCATAGTGAGTTGATCTAATGCTTGAGAATCGTGTGAAAAAGCCTATAGAGGAGTCGTTAGTAGCCCTTGTTTCCACATTTTACACACTTTCGCTGTTAGTAACATTGCGGTAAAATTGCTGTTCTCGCAATTCTTTTAAGTTAAAATTCTGCCTTAGCCATTTTTCTCTTCGTTTATTAATCTCTTCTCTTTACATTTGAGTTTATCATTGACTTGCACTTGTTTATGCATCTATCCTTTACTTATTCCGTAGTAATTAGGCAACTTAAAACCAAATCTACCCCATCAAATCCACTCATTCTTGCTTAACAATACACTTTGCGAGTAACTAAGAATAAATCTCTGTGGGAAACGAATGAAAAAATACTTACTACTTGCTGCAAGATCATGTATGCTTGCATGTTCTGAGTGCTCTCTTATTGCATATTTCTTTTAAACATTGAGCACGCAACAAGTTTTTGGCGCCGCTGCCGGGGATTTAGTTTAGTGAAAACGAAGTTTGTTAAGTTTGAAACACAAAGTTTATTATCTATTGGAACTGATCTTTTTCTCATTTCTTTTGCAGGTACCATTGGGTTAGTTTATGAATGAGCCTTCAAGTAGCGATCTAGAGTTCAATCCTGAGCCTGAGAGATTACTTAGGGCCAGAAATAGAGCTAAGAAACGTCTCTTTAACCAACCCTCTATACCTCAAATAATTGCGGAAACCGCAATTTCTCCGCAATCCTATCAAGAAGAAATGGACAGACCAGTCCCAAATCCGGTACCTACCACTCGCAATCCCATCGAAATAGCGAATGATAAGGATAGTGCCATTCTTTCCTACCTAGTACCTATGCCTGGGGAGCTAAACCCAAGAATAATCCGCCCTGAAATTACTGCCAACTCATTCGAGTTAAAGCCAATAATGTTCCAAATGTTGTCCACTGTGGGACAATTCTTTGGAGTGGAAAATGAGAATCCCCACAACCATCTTAGAAACTTCCTAGGAGTTAGGGATACCTTTCTCATCCCTGGAGTTTCCCAAGAAGCCTTGAGGCTCTACCTCTTCCCTTACTCTTTAAGGGACAAAGCAAAGACGTGGTTAAACTCATTACCCTCTGGATCAGTCCTCAATTGGACAGACTTGGCGGAGAAATTCCTAGTAAAATATTTCCCACCTGATAGGAATTCTACCTTTCTTGATGACATAATCAAGTTCAAACAAGCTGAAAATGAGTCCCTTCACGAAGCTTGGACAAGGTTCAAGGACCTTCTGCTTAAATGTCCACACCATGGCATTCCATGGTGTATTCAAATAGAGGTCTTTTTCAAAGGATGCAACCCCAGCACCAGACAAGTGCTAAATTCATCTGCTGGAGGTTCCATGCTTTCCAAGAGTTATAACGAAGCCTATGAGATCTTGGAGAAGATCTCAGCATCTCACTGTAGGTGGTCAGATGATCCAATCGAGCCAAGTAGAGCTCAAAATAAGGACGCACTCAATGCCATGAGTAGCCAAATAAGCGCCCTGACCAACCTAGTTAAGCAAATGGCTCAAGCCAATCTCCAAACTAGTGTCAACACCGCCACAGCCATGTCAATGGGCACACAACCAAGTCAAGGTGAGACACTAATCTGTGGATTCTGTGGGGAGGGGCACCTGTATGAATACTGCCCTGGGAATCCAGCCTCAGTCTGCTATGTTGGAAGCCAACAGCAGCCTAGGAACAACCCTTACTCCAACACTTACAATCCTGGTTGGAGGAACCACCCAAACCTTTCGTGGGGTGGCCAACAGAATACTAACCAAACTCCTAACCAACCAAGACCGAGTGGAACACCTGGTTTCACTCCCCAACATAACCAATCAATGTATCAGAAACCATACAACCAACCAATAGGGTCATCTGTAGAAAATCTACTCAAAGAGTACATCGCCAAGAATGATGCTACTCTACAAAGCCAGCAAGCTACCCTCAGGAGCCTAGAGAACCAAATAGGGCAACTAGCCAATGAACTCAAAAATAGGCCCCAAGGTAGACTACCTGCTGACACTGAAGTGCCAAGGAGAGATGGAAAAGAACAAGTTCAAGCAATTGAACTTAGAAGTGGTAGACCATTGGTGAGCAACACTAAAGAAACCCCAAAGAGAGTAGAGAACAAAGAGTCTAATGCTCCACTGGAATCTCTGTCAAACCAAGGTCAACCACCAACAAGCACATCAAGGGCAAGGCTGGAGCCAATCATAGAAGAGGTAGAAGAAATTCCAAGGCCTCCACCTATCCTGAGGCGACCTGAAGTGCCTGCTTATGTGCCACCACCTCCATTTCCTCGAAGGCTAAAGAAAAAACAAGAACAGGAAGTGCACTTTAATAAATTCTTAGAAATTCTTAAGCAAGTGCATGTTAATATTCCTTTTGTAGAAGTTTTACAGTCTATGCCCTCTTATGTTAAGTTTTTAAAGGATATAATCACTAACAAAAAGATCATTGGTGAATTTGAAACAGTGAACCTCACTGAGGAGTGCAGTGCCATACTCCAGAACAAGCTACCAAAGAAGGAGAAGGATCCTGGTTCCTTCACCTTACCAGTAGAGCTAGGAGGCAAGCACGTGGGCAGAGCTCTTTGTGACCTGGGAGCCAGCATAAACCTCATGCCCCTATCACTATTCTGCCAGCTAGGAATAGGAGAAGCACGTCCTACCACTGTCACCTTGCAATTAGCAGACAGATCCATAGCCTACCCTGAGGGTAAGATTGAGGATATTCTTGTAAAGGTTGACAAGTTTATTTTCCTTGCAGATTTCATCATCCTGGATTATGAAGCAGACAAGGAGGTCCCCATCCTATTAGGCAGACCATTTCTAGCCACAGGTAGGGCCCTGATTGATGTCTAGAAAGGTGAGCTCACTATGAGGGTTCACGATAAGGAGGTTAAATTTAGTGTTTTTAAAGCCTTAAGGTACCCCTCTGACTCTGAATCTTGTGCTAGCATGGACATTGTTGATTCACTGATGGAAGAACAGCTGGAGCATGAACTATTGACTAAGCATGCTAATAATTATGTACAATTACATTTAACTGATTTGAATGTTTATGAGATAATGGATATACCTGTAGATAAAATACAGCATGTTTGTATGAATAGTGACTTGACTGACAGAGCCATGAATCCATTAAAGCCATCCATTGAGCATCCACCTGTCTTAGAATTAAAACCACTGCCCACTCATCTTAAGTATGCATATTTAGGAAGTAATGATACTCTGCCTGTGATTATTTCATCTAAATTGAGTGAGAAGCATGAGGTTGAGCTGATATTATTACTTAAACAGCATAAAAAGGCTATTGCATGGACAATTGCTGACATTAGAGGCATTAGCCCTTCTTACTGCATGCATAAGATAATATTGGAAGAAGAACATACACCCCGAGTAGATCACCAACGTAGGTTGAACCCCTCTATGAAAGAGGTAGTTAAGAAAGAGATTATAAAATGGTTAGATGCAGGTGTAATCTTCCCTATAGCTAGTAGTCAGTGGGTGAGTCCAATACAATGTGTACCTAAGAAGGGGGGGATGACTGTAGTAGTAAATGAGAGCAATGAACTGATTCCAACTAGAACTATTACAGGATGGAGAGTTTGTATGGATTATAGGAAATTGAATAAGGAAACAAAAAAGGATCACTTCCCTTTACCATTTATTGACCAGATGTTAGATAGGATAACTGGTAGAGCTTATTACTGCTTTCTAGACGGTTATTCAGGATATAACCAGATCACTATAGACCCTAAGGACCAAGAGAAGACCACCTTCACTTGCCCTTTTGGAACATTTGCCTTTCGCAGAATGCCTTTTGGCTTATGCAATGCACCAGCAACGTTCCAAAGGTGCATGTTGGCAATCTTCTCTGACTTAGATGAATCCATGATAGAGATATTTATGGATGACTTCTCAGTCTTTGGTGATTCATTTACAAACTGTTTAGAGAACTTAGGACAAGTCCTGGTTAGGAGTGAGGAAACCAACCTATTCCTTAATTGGGAGAAATGTCACTTCATGGTGGAAGAAGAGATAGTCCTAGGTCATAGAGTGTCTAGAGCAGGAGTAGAGGTCGATAGGGCCAAGATTGAAATAATAGAGAAGTTGGTAGAACCTTAGAATGTGAGAGCCATTAGAAGTTTCTTAGGACACGCAGGTTTCTATAGAAGGTTCATTAAGAACTTTTCAAAGATCTCCAAGCCTTTGTGTGAGCTTCTAGAGCTGAATAAGCCATTCATCTTCTCTAAAGAATGTTTCTTAGCCTGGACAACCCTTAAGGAAGCATTAGTCAAAGCACCTATTATAGTAGGACCAAATTGGGACCTCCCATTTGAGATGTTGTGTGATGCGAGTGACTATGCAGTAGGGGTTATGCTAGGACAAAAGATTGACAAGCTAACGCACCCTGTATACTATGCTAGTAAGACACTTAATGAGGCACAATGTAATTACACAACCACGGAAAAGGAAATGCTAGCTGTAGTGTTTGCCTGCGAGAAGTTTAGGAATTACATTGTAGGCACTAGGACAATCGTGTACACTGACCATTCTGCACTAAAATACCTTATGAGGAAGGCTGATGCGAAGCCTAGGTTGATTAGGTGGGTATTTTTGCTGCAAGAGTTTGATCTGGACATTAGAGATAAGAAAGGATGCGAGAATGTGGTTGCGGATCATCTTTCCAGATTGCAACATAATTGCGATAACATTGCGGAAACCGCAATTTCTGATGCCTTTATCGATGAGCATGTCTTTGTATTAGCACATCGTGATAACGATGAGGAACCTTGGTTTGCTGACATTGCTAACTTCCTTGCATCGCAGGTACTACCAACTTTCAAGGGAGGACAAGAAAAGAAGAGGTTCCTACATGAAGCTAGGAAGTTCATATGGGATGATCCTACACTTTACAAGACATGTGCAGATGGGTTGCTGAGGAAGTGTGTGTCAGCTGCTGAGGCGAAGTCTGTGCTGCAGCATTGCCATACAGCCCCCTATGGTGGACATTTTGGTGGCCAGAGGACAGCTGCAAAGGTGTTCCAGAGTGGCTACTATTGGCCCACGATCTTCAAGGATGCCCACGAATACGCACACAGCTGTGATGAATGCCAGAGAACAGGTAACCTTAGTCGAAAGGATGAGATGCCTCTCACTTACATCTTAGAGTTAGAGCTCTTTGATGTGTGGGGCATTGACTTCATGGGACCATTTCCCCCATCATCAGGTAACCTTTACATACTTGTAGCTGTAGACTATGTATCTAAATGGGTAGAAGCCATAGCATGTCCAAACAATGATGCCAAAACAGTCATTAAGTTCCTTAATAGACATATTTTTACTAGGTTTGGTACACCTCGTGCTATAATTAGTGATGAAGGAACACACTTCATTAATAAAGCTATGGAAAAAGTGTTGGCTAAATACAATGTTAGACATAGAGTAGCCACCCCTTATCACCCACATTCGAATGGCCAAGCTGAAATATCAAATAGGGAGATTAAAAACATACTCGAAAAAGTGGTCAAACCCAATAGAAAAGATTGGTCGTTTAAACTCGAGGATGCACTTTGGGCATATAGGACTGCATATAAGACACCCCTAGGTATGTCTCCTTATAGACTTGTGTATGGCAAAGCATGTCACTTACCATTCGAATTGGAAATTAAAGCATTTTGGGCCCTAAAAGAGTTGAATTATTGCGTGACCGATGCGGGAACATTGCGGTCTCTGCAATTACATGAGCTTGATGAGCTTAGACATATGTCCTATGAAAATGCTAAAATGTATAAGGAAAAGACTAAGATTTGGCATGATAGTAGACTTAGGATTAAGGACTTTAAGAAAGGCCAACTTGTCTTATTATTTAACTCACGGTTGAAATTATTTCCAGGCAAACTTAAGTCCAGATGGTCAGGTCGTTTTGTAATAACTAACGTGTTTGTTCATGGTGCAATCGAGATTAGGAACCTGCAGCAAAGGCAACCGTTCATGGTTAATGGTGCACGATTGAAGCATTACTATGAGGAAGGAGATGTGAAGACTCTCTCGGCCTTCCTCTTGACTGAAACGTGAAAATAAGAGCGAGAGAGGACGAGTGATCACTGTGCTCGTCCATGCGAGGCTATGCCTTAGTTTATTATTTGCTATTCTTTCGGTTACGATTTGTGTATATTTTTGTGTGATTTTTATTACGAATTTGATGTTGATTTTATTTCTTTTAATAGGGGATCAATAGAGGGAATCAAGGAGATGACTCCTGGATTAAAAATCGGGGAAGATATTGGGCCAAATCAAAGATTGAGGTGAGGAAATATGGGCATTTGAAACGAAGAAATCTCCAACGGTCGTTTAATTGCGAAAGATTTGCTGAATCCGCAACAGAAATAGCCGTTGGGATTTTCATCATTACAAATAGCCATTGGAATAGCGTTGGCCCATACGCTTCCTTCATTCACAGAACTCCAAGAAAGCTCTCTCCTTCTTCCTCTGCAATCCCTCTTTCCAGATTCCTACGATTCCACCATGGTGCTAACAAGAGCTGAGAGATCTGCGTCCAAGAAGAAGGCCGACGACGCTGAGATAGCTGCGAGAGAGGCACTCCTTGCCTTGGCAGATGCCGAAGCCGCACGAACCGAACGCCTTCCCAAGCTCCCTGTCCGCAGGAAGAAGTGGAAGGTGGTGACGGAGATCCCTGCTGGGCCATCTGAACCAGCAGGAACGCCCAAGAAAAGGAAGTGGAAGGTGGCTGTGGCCGACGCAGCGATCAAGAAGAAGACTCCCTCTGTGGAGAGTCAAGAAAGTGGCCGTCCATCCTACGAGACGGCCAGACAAAGCCATTCTCCACCTCCACCAGCGCAAAGCCCTGAACCGTCTCCGTCTCCACAGAGCTCTGAGCAATCTCCACCGCCGCAGAGTACTGAGGCATCACCCATCTCCCAGACGCCTGAACCTGAAATTCCAGATGAAGAGCATCAAGAATCGGCGCAGGGCGATGAAGCAGCTGAGGAAGAAGAGGTCTTCTCTCCGTTGAGGGAAGTTAGCCCCGAGAGCCCAGCACAGGGGGATGATTCGATGGAAGAGACATTGGGGGATTGCCTCCAACAGATCACAACCAAGGCGAGATTGAGAAAGAAAGCCACCAAGGTTGTCAATGCCAAACGGCCAAAAGCTTCGAAGAAGTCCAAGAAAAAGAAAGCCAGGGGTGAGCCTTCATCAAAGAAGGTTAGTGGTGAGCCCTCTCCAAAGAAGCTCAAGATCGAGGCTGCTGAATCAGCCAAAGCAAAAGATAAGGGGAAGGCCAAGCTGTACCCCGAAGATGAGCCTCAAACAGTGAGGTATGTGTCCTCTGATGCGGAGTCGAGGGGGACTGATTTAAGGAAGAGGGACCTGCTCCATGAGAAGGGGTTCCTTGACGTGCTAGCAGACCTGCCGCAATTCTTGCGCGCAGGGATCACCAATCACGGCTGGGAGGAACTGTGCAGACCACCCGTCCCCGCCTACTCCAGCATGGTGTATGATTTCTACGCCAACTTGATGAACCCTGAGGATGGCCTATCTGTGGTCAGAGGAATCGAGGTGGATTTCTCAGCTAAGGCAATCAATGAAGCCTATGGCCTCAAGGGGCAAAAACACACTGATTATGCAAGGATCATTGATGCGCCAACTGAGGCGGTCCTGGAGGAAGCGCTGAGGATCATTGGCCAAGCTGAGGCAGCGTGGACGATTTCGCGCAATGGGAAGCACACTCTGATGAGTGCTACCCTCACAGCCAAGGCAGCTGTCTGGTTGTCATTCGTACGGAGGAGGTTATCCCCAGTGACCCACGAGACCACCATCAACCAAGGCAGATCGCTGCTGGTTTATGCGTTCATGAGGGGCCTCACAATCAACGTTGGTGAGGTCATTGCAGCCTCAATCGCAGACTGCGCCAAAAAGGGTAAGGGTCCACTTTTCTTTCCTAATACAATCACTAAGCTTTGCTTACGTGCAGGGGTTCCAATCGAGAGGATGGAAAGGCAGCTGGCCTACACGGGGCACCTGGAGCTGCCTACAGGCCTAAGGATGCGCAGGAAGGGGAACATGGAGTTCGAGTTAGACGGCCTGGCTGCTGCTCAATCTCTGTCAATGGCCTGCCTGATGGACCTGCAAAAGAAGATGGCTCAATGGGCTACATATGCACAGGCAAGGGATAAGGATGTTGCTGACCAATTGGGCTGCATCTTTCCTGAGTTCCCCACGGACCTACTGACACCATGGGCGCCTCCAGGACCACGGAGGAATGATGAGGATGAAGACATCTGAGTGCTGGGCTGATTGGCACTCAAGGGAGTATTTTCTGTTCCCTACAAAAAAAAAAATCAAACTGCTTTTTCGTAAACTGTGTGAATGCTGCTATTTTGGAATCAATTTTGATCTGTTTTTAGTTCTTTATTTTTGCTGTTTAGAATTGCTTAGTATAGTCTGATGGTAGCTGAATAGGTAGATTATGTTAGTTTCCTTTTTGTATAGCTTAAATGACTGAAAAGAGCATGCATAGGGGCCTTGATTACTGATTTATCTGCCCTGTATCCATTGCGAAATAATTGCAGAATCCGCAATTTTTGTTAGTAATTGCATGTTTTTGACTGACTGTTTAGCTAGGCTGGTTCTGTTTAATTTTGTTCTTTTGCTGCTATCTTGACTACTTTATATAGCCTTTCTATAAGCATGCTGGATGAGTGTCATAAGGCACCTTTGATAGTTTAGATTAGCCTCTTAAAACTGCTCAGCATGCGTAGCTTTAAGTCCTTACCTGCCTGTTTTTATAAATTGCTGCTGCTGAAATGTTTGCTTTTAGAATATTCTGTCTATCCCTAGGGCTTTTAGATTCTCTTTGTTTTACCTTAGACTAGATGCTTCTAGGATAAGTTTGGGGGTGTGCCACCTCAGACACTCATTGGGGACAATGAGTAGTTTAAGTTTGGGGGAGGCCACCCTAGGCCTAGGAACATTCCTCTCTCCCTTAAAGCATAAGCATTCTTCTTCTCCTTTACAAAACAATGAGCTGAAAAAAAAAATGAAAAATAGAATAAAGAGGGGTGTCTCTCTTAAAGTTGCTGAGTAATCAGTGTCAAGTGTGTAACCCACAAGTGGCATTGCATCAAAAGGCAACCAAAGGAGAGGCTCCACCAAAGTAAGAAAGAAAAAGGAAGAAATAGGGAAGAAGAATGTATACCTAGGAGTTGCAACTTTGTGGCTTAGATGTCCTGAATAAAAAGAACTCTGATCCTCAATTAGCTGAGCACAAAGTTGTAGCTTGTAGGGTTGTTTAGGGAGATGAATGTATGTCCAATGTAGTGATGTCAGGGTTTAGTTTGTTCTCTAAATGTACTACTGTCACTGTTTATACTAAGACTGGCATGACTCTAAGGAATCCTAGGTAGCTCAAAAGTAAAAACTAGAAGCATGTACTGAGTCTGGGGTAAAGCTAGGTAGAATTTGAAACCTTAGGGATAGTTGTACGATATGACAGAAGCAAGTAGATCAGTCGTAGGGAGTTAATGAGACAGTAGGAGCATTAGGCATGCGAAGTCAGAAGAAGCAAAGTAAGAGGGTAGTTGTAAACTTAGAAGTATGTCACAGGACAGCACTGCCTTAGATAGGAATTTAGGGGAGTCAGCAAGTGGTTAAAGAGGATAAAACAGCAGCCTAAGTAAGTCCTTAGTTTGCTCGAGGATGAGCAAAACCTTAAGTTTGGGGGTGTGTTACGTCTCTAAAAGTGACCATTTTAGGACTTATTTATCTTAGAAAGATGTACACTCTTAGGTGTTTTTGATAGGATTTAGCTTAAACCTATGCTTATATATGAGAATTAGAAGAAGGAAGCTAAATTAGGACTTGTGTGCAAAAGGAAAGAAAAGAAATGAAAAACGAAGTTAAATGAATGAAAACTGTGCATTCCGGAAGCATTGCGGAAACATTGCTAAAACCGCAATGTTTCAAGTGAAATCCGTAAGTTGGCTAACCTTTTTCTATTGTGATCCGATATTTCAGGGATTTGTTCTTTCTCCTCCAACCACGTTGAAGTACGACGTTGAGAATGGATGGTTCTCCTTGGCCTAATCGCACCTGCAGAATACTATAAAAGGAGGTCAAAGAGGAGGGTTGAAAAAATAATCCGAAAGCGTAGAAGTCTCTTCGCAGCTCAATTCTTTCTTCTGTTTTTCTCTTCCGTCTGTTGGGTTGGAAAGCTTAGCTGTTGGAGTCGACAATCTGATAGGAAGGAGAGAAGATTCATCTTCTCTTCTGATTGGATTCATCCAAGCAAGGCTTACCTTTCTCTCCCTTCAGCCGAGGCAACTGCGACGAGGCGATCTAGCACACCTTTACTGCTTTCTGTCTTTAATTTCTTATTTCCAGCACCGTTTGTTGTTATTTCATTTCCATTAGTTAATCCATTCCATTTCGTTGCTTCCTGTCTTTTTGTTAGTAACTTTAAGTCTTCATTTGTTCATTCAAACAATTGGTTAATCAAAGTACAATTCATCATTTTGCAATTCCTTTATTCTTCTCTGCCTACTGTTTTTCCTTTCCTGTTTTGTCTTTAATCTTCTTCTAAGCATGTCTTCTTCATCCACTCTTTCTATTCTATCTACATCCATGAGTAACTAAGTCACATAGGGCATGCTAATGACAAGGCTATAGGCTAAAACACGTGACTAAAGCATGTAGGATAGCTCTCGAATGCATTGATTGTATGTAAGCTTCATCCCACGGGCAATTTCGATTGGCCATCCATTTTGTCCAAAGAACTCCTAACCTCTGGAAGGAGTAAGAGTTCAGAGTCATACATTCATGCTAGCCTCTCAAGGTAGCCAGAAAACGACCTAGGAATAGGCGTTTTCCTAGTACAAATCATAACTTACTGTTTTAACAAGATGCTTAAGACCTTACTTGGACATGAGTAAACTAAAGAATCTAATGCATGAAATCGGAAGATACATGAGAATGAGTTAGTTTGATGCATAGTGAGTTGATCTAATGCTTGAGAATCGTGTGAAAAAGCCTATAGAGGAGTCGTTAGTAGCCCTTGTTTCCACATTTTACACACTTTCGCTGTTAGTAACATTGCGGTAAAATTGCTGTTCTCGCAATTCTTTTAAGTTAAAATTCTGACTTAGCCATTTTTCTCTTCGTTTATTAATCTCTTCTCTTTACATTTGAGTTTATCATTGACTTGCACTTGTTTATGCATCTATCCTTTACTTATTCTGTAGTAATTAGGCAACTTAAAACCAAATCTACCCCATCAAATCCACCAATTCTTGCTTAACAATACACTTTGCGAGTAACTAAGAATAAATCTCTGTGGGAAACGAATGAAAAAATACTTACTACTTGCTGCAAGATCATGTATGCTTGCATGTTCTGAGTGCTCTCTTATTGCATATTTCTTTTAAACATTGAGCACGCAACACTAAGGTTATGAGAAACTCACCCGGTGAAATCCTGTTCGAGGTTAGAGGTATTTAAGCTGACGGTTTACGGAACACCTCCTACCTGGGGACGATCCAGTACTTGAGTAAAGTTAACCAGGCTTTATGAGCGTGCGGGAGAGGTGTGAGGTTAATTAAATTTGTTAATAACCTAGACATCTCAGGTAAATAGTTTGCCTAGACTTAAGATTTTATTTACTTAGCCAGATAAAACTTGAGTATTTACCCTAAACACCGTCCACGATGCTTAGTAGAAGTGTTGAGAAGGAATATATAATATATCCCTCTCCTGCTACGCACTCCCTATAGTTCACAACGTGAGAATTTTGCTCGGCCTCGTGTTGCTAATGTGGCAACCCCATTAGGATGGCATTTGCAACTTTCAATAGCAAGGTGAATGGAGTAAGTGTCTATAGTAAGTGGGAGAAGGAAGTACGTCAGTACTTGCTACGGTCTCCTCCATTGGATTGAACCGTGAGATTCCCATGTTCCGCTTGCAAGGTGCCCTTGGCGGCACCAATCCCTTAGGAGGGCCGTTTCATGGGAGTTGAACAAGTCAGTCACCATTTATGGATAAAGAAACATAGGGCCATTCTCAACTCTGACATTTCCTTAGGTTGCACTGTTGGGGCCGTCCTGTGCGTTCTAAAAATGGAGGGTCACACTTACGAGATTTGCTAAGAAGTTAGTAAATCTTGACCGAAAACGATAACTAAGATGCTGGTGGAATATGAGTTATTCTGGAGCTAGCATTTAGTCAAGAATGTCTTGGTTTAGTGAAGGAGTGCTCGTTTACCCTTAGGTAGCGATCATTCTAACTCACTAAAATATCGTTGCTTGTAAATAAAGAGTTTGGGTACTTTATTTACTGCTAAATCTCTTAATTGGTTTAAATAGTTTAAAACCGTTTCACTAATAGGTTTACATTCTTTTTCAGCATGGCGAGCTCATTTGTACAATTATTAGCTAACGACAAACTTACCGGAGAGAATTACGGAACTTGGAAATCCAACTTGAATACGATTCTTGTGTTGGATGACCTGAGATTTGTCTTGACGGAGGACTGTCCTCCAACTCCTGGCTCAAACGCTTCACGAACTGTTCGTGAGGCGTACGATCGCTGGATTAGGGCTAATGATAAAGCCCGAGTCTATATCTTGGCAAGCATGCAGGATGTCTTGGCCAAAAGGCATGAGGTTATGGTTTCTGCTAAAGAAATCATGTTTTCATTGCAAGAGATGTTTGGACAACCATCCTCGTCTCTTCGCCATGAAGCCCTCAAATTCGTTTATAATGCTCGAATGAAGGAAGGAACCTCTGTTAGGGAACATGTCCTTAACATGATGGTCCACTTCATGACGACAGAAGTGAACGAAGTTGCGATTGACGAGAAGAGTCAAGTAAGTTTTATCTTGGAATCTCTCCCGCAGAGTTTCCTGAATTTCAGATCAAATATGGTCATGAATAAGATAGAATTCAACTTGACCACACTTCTGCACGAGTTGCAGACTTACCAGACCCTTCATGCCTCTAAAGGAAAATAGAAGGAGGCTAATGTAGTCACTTCGAAGAAGTTCCTGAAGGGGGCCGGGTCTGGGAGTAAGTCTGTAGCAACTGCTACGAGTAGTAGGACTATTCGTAAGAAGAAGAGTAACAGGAGAAAAGGCAAAGCTCCTATGCTTGTGGCCAAGGTAAAGTCTTCGGACAAAGGGAAGTGTTTCCATTGTAACGAAGAAGAGCATTGGAAGCGCAATTGCCCGAAATACCTTGCAGAGAAACATGCCGAGAAAGAACGACAAGGTAAATGAGATTTATTTGTCTAAACATGTATAGTGGATTTATGAATGTCATACCTGAATGTTTTTCAGGAACCACTAAACATGTTTGTTTTTCTTTCAGGAAACTAGTTCCTGATTGTCGGTTTCTCTGTGCTGGATAACTTGAGAAGACGTCTATTCAGCTGCACAGTGGGAGTTTTGTGCTTATGATGTTGTTGTCTGTATGAACCTAAATCACATATGTGATATGTGTAATTAAGTTGTACATATTTCTGTATTTTTGAGCATATGTATATAAGTATCTTTTGATGTAAATAAATGAACGGTTCATTTTACAAAAGATGTATACTTGCATGTTCTATTAATTCAGAAAACAACATGGATGTTAAGACTAGGCGTATTAAGAGGAAAGCTATATCTAAATCAACAAGGGTTGTTGATAGTAGAGTTGGTTATTCTCAATAGTTGAGAAAACCCTAACTCATTGGTTTGTCTATAAAACTCGAGTTATCATACCAGATGATGACTTGAGGATTCTTTGTCTTTAATTAGACAATGGATTATTTAGACAAGGACAAATGGTTCGAAGCTGTAGATCTTCGAGGGGTTAAATGACCGAGCCTCTAAGGTGAAAACTTTTAAGGCTTGACTTTCTGGTAATGGGACTGTCCCAAAGTGAAGAGGTTGATTGTGTATCAACTTGTTTACTTGTTACCAGACGTAAGTTGTTAGACTACTCTCATCTATTTTTTCTTGTTCTATATTAGATAGGATAAGATAAATAGAAATCAAGACTAGCTATCTTGATTAGAGTGTCTATAAGTCATAATCTCTCTAAGAGTCATATGCAAGATTAAGAACAAAATAGTTTTGTTAGCTTATTCAATTCTTTTATGGATTGAAACTAGCAACTTAATCTTGAATGATTAAGGTTTGATGTTCAAATCAAATCTTATGGCTTAAACATGTTATTGATAAATTTTGCTGGCAGAGTGTTTTATCAATACTATAGTTTTCATAATATGTTTCCATAATTAATGTCCTATTCATTGAGAATGTTATAGGATGTAGTTTCTGGCACTTATGCATTAGCTAGCGACCTGTTTCCAGATATGTGATCTGGGTGAGGTCTTGTTTATTCTAAGGATTCAGATTAATCTGAGTCGTAAGAACAAATCGCTAGTATAGTCTCCTAACATCTGATATTGACAAGAGTTGTTAATAATCGATGTTATGAGGTGCTGTCCCTACGCATTAACACATCTTAGGTTAAGATCTATCTCTTCTGAGATAGATGACCCGATATGTTTTATGCAGTGGGAGCTGTCAGTTATATCGGTTAATAATTTGTCATAGTATAAAGGAATGGAATACAAGAGTTGTATTGTTGATTCCTCTATAAAAGCTAAAAATTTGTTGCAGCTTGTATAGCAACATCAAAAAAGTGGTTTTTGAGCTCTTAAGTAGTGCGGATGAGGACATGTGATGGTCACATGAAGAGCCTCATAGTACTTCATGCTGATATGTTTACTAAGTCTCTCACGGCTAAAGTGTTTGAGAGATACCTAAAGAGTTTAGGGCTCCGAGTTGCTAAATAGGATAGTGGGAGAAGACTATAGATATATTATATTATAGTTCTCCTCACCAACATGTACACCACGGACGTTTAAGTCTAAGTGGGAGTTTGTTGGGTTTACTGTCCTAAAACTCGTGGTTTGTAAACAATTATGTTTGTAAATTATCTATTTAGTAATAATGAGTTATTAAGTTTTATTCAGTAAAGGTGTTTGCTGGAATAAAGTGAAACGTGTGTGCATTAATCTATACCAATGACCAACACCCTTGACGATCATGAGTACTTGAGTTTCATGTATGACATGAATGTGGGTCAAGCTCAAGTAGACAGTCAAAACGGTCTATAGTATATGGATAAGGCTGGGTACCTTATCCTGGTAACACTATTGGATGCGGCCCGTTTTGTATTGTGCAAAACGATGTGATCCGAGTCGTTTCACATCGAGATGTGCGAGCGGGGGCGTCCTACGCGATGAGTTTGCGTAAGACTGAACCACGAAAAGTCGCTCTCTCTTTATAACGCCGTTTACTGAAGAGACCGACTATTTCACCTGATGGCCTAGGTAAGTCGATCTCAATCGTGAGCTTACTATGAACTCCTGATTATTAGACAGTATCCTTAGATTTGTATGGGTGAGAGTGGCAGAATGTCCGCTCAATAAGCCTACCATCTCAGGGATAAAGTCCAATAGGTAGCTGGGGACATAGTGTAGTAAGATGGAGTTTACTCCTAACTCGCACTTCCGGGTTAGTAGATAGGTTGTTCCCTTAATAGCTGACTCCGGGGCTTGAACAATAGGCGCCTACCCTCTCCTCGTTAGAGAGGGTTCCTGATCTGTTGGTTGGACCACTGATCAATTGTTCATTAGAGGTGTCAGTGGTAATTAAGGAACAAAGATGTAACGCAGGGGTTAAACGGTTTAAATGACCCAGCTGTGATTATGAACAACCTGTGAAGGGTCGACTTGCCCGTGACGGTTATATCAAGAGGACACAATATATCTACAGTGAGGAGAGTGCAATCCTCGGACTATAGTGGAGTCTCCAGGGGTTAAGGAAAGTTGATTGATTCGGGTTAAAAGAGTTTTGACCGAATAATCTCGTATCGTTGGAGCTCATGATCTTTAGGTCCTTTAGGTTCTCCTGGCTAGCTCGGATAACGTCGTGCAACAATATAAGAGAAAATAAAAGAAAAAGAAAAAAAAATTTGAATTGTTCAAATTCGGTTTATGGAAGAAGGATTAATATATTTAAATATGATTTAAATATCGACATATTTAAATATGATTTAAATATGAAAATGGCCTAAAACATGAATAGGATTCATGTGTAAAAAAGTCGGTTTTCGAAAAACCGGGTTTAATCATATTATTTAAACAATATTTGATATTGATTTAAATAATAATTATTAATTAAAAAATTTAATTAATAATTATATATATATTTTTTATTTATTAAAAAGTTTAATAAATAAAATTATTATTATTATTTTTAATAATAATAATAATTATATATATATATATATGTGTGTCTTGCAAGACACACATATATATATATTAAGTAATCTATATATATATATGGAGTGCAGCTATTGAAATAGAAAGAGATGTGCAGAGGAAATGAATTGGAGAAGCGGGGTA
The DNA here is from genome assembly GCA_028017165.1 of Herpetospermum pedunculosum. Classification (NCBI taxonomy): domain Eukaryota; kingdom Viridiplantae; phylum Streptophyta; class Magnoliopsida; order Cucurbitales; family Cucurbitaceae; genus Herpetospermum; species Herpetospermum pedunculosum. The sequence continues at coordinate 28,987,172 of CM051527.1, read as the reverse complement.
TTCATTTTGAAGAGAAACTTTTGAAGTTTCAATTTAAAGTTTCAATTTTTTTTTAAAGCCTCTGTTCTTCTTCTTCTCCTTCCTCTTCTATTTTTCCTTCTTTTTTTTTATTTTCTTTTCTCTTGTAACGGAGTCCCACAACTCCGTTGCTCGGCGCCGAGGATAGCGGGACTACCTGGGGTGGTCCTCGCAGCGTTCGTGAGAAGAGGCCGGAAGAGTTCGTGACGAGGATCGACCGGCGGACTTGAAGAAATTGGAGCTACAAGGGTATGTATTTCTAATTTCTTATTTCCGTCTTAAGAGCATGTTTTTCTATTTGTTAAATTGATGAATTTAGAGTATCATCGGTCCAAAATCGCTTTCCGCTGCGCATGTCGCTCCATCACCGAGGACCACCTCCGGTAGTCCCACTGTCCTCGGCACCGAGCAACGGAGTTGTGGGACTCCGTTAAAAGAAAAAAGAAAACAAAAAGTGAAGAAGGAAGATGAAGGGATGAAGAACTCAGGGGTTGAAGAAGAAGAACATAACTTAATAAACTCAAAAAGATGAGTTTTTCAAATCCGTCCAATTCTTCAATTTTTCAACACTTTGAACACCCAAAGATCCACTCAACTTAACCATGTTATATATATATATATATATATATATATATATTATTATTATTATTATTATTATTTTATAAAATTAATTCTTAATTAATTTTAAATAATAATAAATATTTTATTTATTAAACATTTTTAATAAATTAAAAAAATATATATTTATTAATTAAAATTTTTAATTAATAAAAATTATTTAATTCAATATCAAATATTAATTAATTAATATGGCTAATTCAGGTTTTCCGAAAACCGACTTTTTGCACCTGAATCATATTCATGTTTTAGACCATTCTCATATTTAAATCATATTTAAATATGTCCATCATCCTTCCAAAACTCGAATTTGAACAAATTCTTTTTTTTTTCTTTTTCATTTTCTTTTCTCTTGTATTGTTGCACGGCGTTATCCGAGCTAGATAGGAGAACCTAAAGAACCTACAAATCATGAGCTTCAACGATACGAGATTATCCGGTCAAAACTCTTTTAACCGAACTAATCAACATTCGTTAACCCCCGGAGACTCCACTATAGTCTGAGGGTTGCACTCTCCTCATTGTAGATATATTATGTCCTCTTGATATAATCATTATGGGTAAGTCGATCCTTCACAGGTTCCGTAATCACAGTGGATCATTTATACCGTTTAACCCGTGTATTACCTTTTGTTCCATAAGTACCACTAACACCTCTAATGAACTGATCTGTGATCTAATCATCAAATCATTAACCCTCTTCACAAAGAAGAGGATGAGGCCTCATATTCAAGACCCGAAGTCATCTATTAAGGGAACACCTCTCTACTAGCCCTTATAAACGGGTATAAGTGAATTCCATCTTGTTGTACTATGTCCCCAATCACCTATTCAAGTTTATCCCCAAGATGGTAGGCTTATTGAGTCGGCGATCTGGCCACTCTCACCCGTGCCAGTCAAAGGATACTCTCAAATGAATAGGAGTTCATAGCGAGCTCAGGATTGAGAAGGAGTTACCTAGGTCATCATATGAAAAAGTCGGTCTCAACAGTAGACGGTGTTGTAAAGAGAGAGTGACTTGATTTCGCGGTTCAGACTTATGAAAACTCATCTCATAGGACGCCCTCGCTCGCACATCTCCATGTGAAACAATTCGGATCACATCGTTTTGTACAATACAAAGCGAGCCACATCCAATAGTGTTACCAAGATAATGTACCCAACCTTATCCGTATACTATAGACCGTTTTGACTGTCTACTTGAGCTTGATCCATAATCACGTCATACATGTAGCTTAAGTACTCATCATTCGCCATGGGTGTTTGTTATTGGTACAGGTTAATGCGAACACGTTTAACTATATTCAATAAACACTTTTACTGAAAAAATCTCAATAACTCTTTATTGCATAAATAGAAATATTACATTCACAACGTTTACATACTACGAGTTTTAGAACATAAAACTCAACACATCGTTCCTCCAATCGTTGACCGTTCAGAGTAAGTTCGGCGGGTTTCGATTCTCCCTTCGAAATTTCTTTGTCGATTTAATTATGCTAATAAGCTCTAACGCTTAAAGCTTTTGCATGGTGTTGACACCATATTTTTTCCGGCCTTGTTTATCATCATTTTGAGTTTTTCACCTCATTTTATGTTTTTTTCACTTTTTTCTAAGTATTTTTTAGTTTTTTTTTAATTTCGTCTTTTTCCGTTATTTTCGTGGTTTTCGAGAAAATCGACAAAAAATGTCTTCCGTTCGTGGGTCGTTCGGAGCATCCAAGTTTTGTTTTTAACTTCTTTAGGTTTCTTTTTGTTTTAGGGTTTGGTGTCTCGGTATAAATTTGGCTGGAATTTTAATATGATTTTAATTTGAACTAATTTGAACTAATTTGGAATTACAAACCTGGAAGGTGATTTTGGAATTTACGGAATTAGGGAACTAGGGAATTTCAACTTCAATTTACTTTGATTCTTTGTTAAGCAAGGGTCTCCTGAAATTTAAGTTCAACTTTTGATGAAATTTTCAATATGATGAAGCTCAAACAAAGCTTAATTCTTCCAGCATCTAGACAGCAATTTTGCATTTTAAATTTTGAGTAAGGCATTTTAAATGTGATTTAGGATGCAATTTTGCAATTTTAAATTTGTAACTCTAGATTTGCTACTTAGGATCCTATAATTTAGAACTAGTAAATTATATTAAATTTGAATTTTGGATGATAATTCAGTGAAAAAAATTTTAATGATTTTTCTTTTTTAACTTTGATGTTTTTTTTGGCACTGTGATTTTAATTTTTAGAAACTTGGAAGCAATATGCGATGTTGGAATTTTGGATTTTAGGAATTAGGAATTTAGGAATTAGGGAATTAGGAATAAATTTTGGAATGAGAATTGAAAACGTCCAATCTTCAAATTCAAAACCAAACATGCATTTTCGTGTTTTGCTCCGCTTTAAATTCAAAAAATTTCATCGGGAATATAGACATGGGTTTCCAAATAAAAACTTGGATTTCTTTGTTTTGCTCCGCTTCAATTTTTTCTGGAATATGGACACGGATTCCAAAAAAAACTTGGATTCCTGTGTTCTGTTCCGCTTCAAATCAAAAAAATTTATCGGGAATATAGACATGGATTTCCAAATAAAAACTTGGATTTCTTTGTTTTGCTCTGTTTCAATTTTTTTTCTGGAATATGGACATGGAAATCCAAAAAAAACTTGGATTCCTGTGTTTTGTTCCGCTTCAAATCAAAAAATTTCGTCGGGAATATAGACATGGATTTCCAAATAAAAACTTGGATTTCTTTGTTTTGCTCCGCTTCAATTTTTTTCTGGAATATGGACATGGAAATCCAAATAAAAACTTGGATTTCTGTGTTTTTCCCCACTTCAATTTTTTTTCTGGAATATGGACACGAATTTCCAAAAAAAAAACTTGGATTCCTGTGTTTTGTTCCGTTTCAAATCAAAAAATTTCATCGGGAATATAGACCTGGATTTCCAAATAAAATTTTGGATTTCTGTGTTGGATTTCCAAATAAAAACTTGGATTTCTGTGTTTTGCCCCACTTTAATTTTTTTTCTGGAATATGGACATGGAGTTCCAAATAAAAACTTGGATTTCTTTGTTTTGCTCCGCTTCAATTTTTTTCTGGAATATGGACATGGGTTTCCAAAAAAAAACTTGGATTCCTGTGTTTTGTTCCGCTTCAAATCAAAAAAATTCATCTGGAATATAGACATGGATTTCCAAATAAAAACTTGGATTTCTTGGTGTTGCTCCGCTTCAATTTTTTTTCTGGAATATGTACATGGAAATCCAAAAAAACTTGGATTCCTGTGTTTTGTTCCGCTTCAAATCAAAAAATTTCATCGGGAATATAGACATGGATTTCCAAATAAAAAACTTGGATTTCTTTGTTTTGCTTTTTTTTTAGTATCCTTTAGTGTTGTTTTTTTTTTTAGTATTCGTAGCTTCGTGTCCGTAAGAAATCCTCAGGTTGATTTTATTTTATATATTTTTTTTGCAGAACCATGGTGTATTTTATGGAACGGATTGTCTCCGACCAGAAATACCTCGTACTCTTGAAAGATCATAAACAAACTACGAGGAGCGGAGTCAATTTGTTAGTAGAAGACCCGAAGGCCAGTCGACTTTCAAGTGCATGGCCTCCGTTGGACAATCCAACATATTTGTCAGCGTGGTCAGTGGAGAGGCCTTTAATCCGGGTAGTTCGTCTAAAGTGTGGTTTTTGGACTCCTCCATCCATAATCAAGACTCAAACCTTGATCCAGAATTGACATTGGGTCGTCGCATAATAAATGACGAGGTTTGCTGGGAGAACATACTCAAATTCCCGGGAGAATTTATTTTCCTTCCCTGTTATTGGGAGTGGCTGGAGCTCGTAGTTGCTCGAAGTGCGACTATTCTTGACAGTGCTTGTTTGTACGATGCTTTAATGGCTTCGCTTTATACCTATGACCGTAACACAGACGTAGTTCGGGCTTTATGTGAGGCGTGGTGTCCTGCGACGAACACTTTTCATACCCAGGCTGGAGAGGTTTCCATTTCTCTATGGGATCTATGGAAATTTGGTGGCCTTCCAATCAAAGGGCGATTCTACGAGGAGGTCATTCCCAGTCTTAAAGAATTGACCGGGTCAGGTAAGCACGACAGGTTCCTCCCAAAAACATGCGAGTATCTTTTTCGTGCTTACTACCTCTTGTCTGCTTCGAAAGCCGATCACGCTCACGTAGCAACCCATTCTTGGATTTCCTTCTGGTTTAAGGATGAACAGAGGTATGAGAAACCACCTCGCAAGAAGCAAAGGAAGACCTCTCGCTCCGACTTGACTCACAATCCCGATGGTATTCTCTCCAAATCTCGTGAATGGTCAAGTGAGGAGAATCTGTTATTTCGTACTCTTAACGTTGGGGAGGACTGGAAGGAGAAAACCTACCTGGCCGCCTTTCTATCTTGTTGGCTTTGTGCCTTTGTGTTTCCGTGCAAGAGTGCGGCTCATGTCCGTCCTGATGTTTTCAGAGTTGCCAGCTTAATGGTTGATGGCATAGCCTTTAGCCTTGCCATCCCGGTCTTGGCCAATATTTACTCCGGGTTAAGAAAAATATCGGAAGCATTGCCTCCGATGGGGCGTATGGAGGCGTGCTTCCCTATGCAATATGTTTATGGCTGGTAAGCCCATTATTTTGCCACTCATTACAAGACTCCTGTGAGGGTTCGCGGTCCAATGATGGTTGACTTTTTCAGGCGAGGGCGGGGCCAGACTTTTTGAAGAGTTCGCGGCTCGTGAACTAATTCATACGGGTGCCTCCATAGCATGACACGTGAACCTTCAACATAGAAATAAACACGAAACTCTAAGGGATCACAAAGATTTGAATTTTGAGGATTCCTCATATTTTTTGAGTCTCCGTTCGGGTTGTGTATCCTCACGATGTGGGGGTTCCCTAGTTATTGAGACCTACAGTCCTTATCGATTTGGCCGTCAATTTGAATTTTATCAGGACATACCAAATGACTTGGGGCAAGCTCTTCCTCTAGTTGACCTAGACAATGTCCTGAGTCACTGGCGAATTTGTGTTCGGTGTACCCCACCATCACGAATATTTCTTCTGGCTCGTGTATTAAGTCCGCACGATCAGGTCACTGAGCGTTTTAAAAGTTGGTGGTCAAGTAAGCATGGAAACTATCTGGAAGAGGGCGCGCGCAAATTGGTGAACAAAGTCGTGGTTATGAAGTCTCGATCTAAATTTCCGAAGAAGGTCGGAAATAATTTTGGGGGAAAAAAAATTTGCTTACTTGAAAACACAACGGCACCAGATGATTCTGAACAAACTGACGAGAGTCACTCCAGTAACCGAGATCGTTATTTTAAACAAGACAGGAGGTCTAAGAAGACTTCAAATCCTGATGATCATTTTTTTGACGATGTTCCCAGCGCCTCCCAGATTCCTGATAACGTCGAGGAACTAGTTTAGTAATCTTTCGCTCTAATCTTTTTTTTTAATCTTTGTAGACCATTTTTTCTTTATTTACTTAACTATCCTTTATTGTTGCAGCTTCCCTTGAATGATTTCATTCAAAGAGATAAGGAGCAACCTGGTGACCAGTCTGAGGCAGATTCTGCCACTTCGATCTCCCTCGAAAAGGCCGTGGGAAATTCTCATGTGCCACCTGTTAAGCGAGCTGCCATTGCGCCTCCCATCGCTATCACGTATCATACCCCTCAAGTTCGAAACCAAGTGGCCGCGTTAGCTCCCGAGGTTTCCCATTATTGTGCCGACCAAGTAATATCCAAACTTCAACAACAAGTTGTCGTGTCTATGTGGCAAAGTCTACAAGGGAAGCTCGTGCGCACCCTTTTTGAGGACGTCACCAAACTTGAGCCAGAGGTGCATAAGATTCTTAAAGGCATTTCGGAAACTCGAACAAAAAACATGATAGTCCTACAAGACTTCGTAGAAGGCTACTGTAAGAGGGTGGAAGACTACAACCAGATGCAATCCTCACTTTCCACCCAGCTAAACTCAAACAATAGGGATCGTCAATTGGAGGAAAATAAGCTTAAATTGGAACGAGGCCTTCTAACGATCACATAAATTCAAACAGATTTACAAGCTGCGAAGACCGAGCTTGAGAGGCTTTCCACTTTAGTTTCCAAGAAGGAGAAGGCCTTAAATCAAGAGACACTTGAGGTTTTGCATGTGCGCGAGAAGATTAATACCCTTGAATGTACCCCTGTTATCGACGATGCCGATGCTCGAGCCGTGGCCGCAGTTCGCGAGCTTCTAGAGAGTTCGCGCGAGGAGCTGAAAGAGTTTCAGTGGATACCTTGATTTATGCATTTTTTGTTATATTCCCTGTATCTTATTCTAGAATTCTCTTATGTAAAGATTGTTTTTTTTTCTTTGTTTGATTGTTTCTTAACTACTAATTTTGTTCAGCACAGTCATTCGACTCACCTCATTCATTTTGGAATAAATTTTTTTATATATATTGTCGTGACTGAACTTGAAGATTATATATATTTTTTTCTTTAAGTTGCCTACGTACCCTTAGATGGAAGGGATCAAGTCATAACGTAGTTCAGATGAAATGAATATTTTTTTATTGCGCGACTGGACTTAAAGTATATATGTATTTTTTTCTTTAAGTTGCCTACGTACCCTTAGATGGAAGGGATCAAGTCATAACGTAGTTCAAATTACATGATGAGTAAAAAAAATTTTACTTGGGTCGTTCACCTTTTAAGCTCGTGCGGGCCAGGAGCAACATGTAGTTTATACTCTTACGTTAAGGAGTATTACATTTTTATGCATAAAATTTCTTAAGAAATTTGTCGTTGATTGGGCCAATCCTTAATCCATCTTGATCCACAATTTTGTATGTCCCATTTGTATAGACTTCCTTAACAACATAGGGTTCATCCCACTTAGGGGTGAACTTGCTCCCCGTATGTCTCGTTGTGATAATGGGTCTTCGAACCGCGAGTACTATATCGCCAACTTGAAATGATCGAGGTTTCAAATTTTTGTTGAAAGCCTTGGTCATTCGCGCTTGGTAACATTCCTATGCTTGTTGAGCATCCAATCTTCTTTCATCGAGTGCTTCCAATTCTTCGAGGCGCAATCTTGCATTGTCTTCGGTAGTTAACCCTTCTTGCACCGCCATTCTTAAGGAAGGGATTTCTCTTTCTAATGGGAGTACAGCCTCGACCCCATAGACCAGGGAATAAGGTGTGACTCCCGTAGGAGTGCGATGGGTAGTTCGGTAAGCCCATAATGCTTCCCCAATCTTTTCTTGCCAGTCTCTTTTTGACTTGGAGACTACTTTCTTCAACAAGTTGCACAATGTCTTGTTGAATGCCTCTGCCAATCCGTTTGCTGGAGCGTTGTACATGGATGACTTGCATTGCTTGAACTTGAATTTCTCACATAAATTGTCCATTAGACTATTGGAAAATTGTCTTCCGTTATCGGTCACGATGCGGTGAGGGATGCCGTAACGATAAATGATGTGGGTTCGGATGAAATTCACAACAGTTTCCTTCTTTGCCTCCTTTAGCGCAATTGTCTCGGCCCACCTTGAAAAATAATCTGTCCCAGCGAGGATATAAGAATGTCCCGCTGAGGACTTAGGTGTTATTGGACCGACGAGATCAAGCCCCCAGGCTTCAAAGGGCCATGAAGCTATGGTTGGGTGAAGGAGTTCTGGCGGTTGATGTATGAAGTTTGCATGAAATTGACAAGCCTCACATTTCTTTGCATACTCCATCGAGTCTTGAATCATTGTTGGCCAGTGATAACCCATTCTCTTTAACTGAAAATGAAGTTTTGGTCCCGATTGATGAGCACCACAGACCCCTGAGTGCGCTTCCTCTAATGCCTTTATCGATTCTTCTTTTCCTAGGCATCGAAGAAAAAGTCCGTCATAGGAGCGTCGATAAAGGGTTTCCTTGTAGTAGATGAATCGGGCATTTCTTCTTCGTATATCGGCCTTGCGCCGGGACTCTGTGGGAAGCTTTCCATGTTGTAGATAATCTACAATCGGTTGTCGCCAATCCTCTTCCTCAATCACATAGACTGATATTACGTTTGCTTCTTGACTTTCAATTTCAGTTGGCGGTACAACCCATTTTTGACAAATCGGGACGTTCAATACTTCACTTTCTGAGACAGTCAGGGTTGTGGCCAAGTTTGCTAATGCATTTGCATTTTCAGCTCTTGGAATATGCTCTATCGTCATATTGTCAAAGCTCTCTATGAGTTGTCTTGCATAATTAAAGTAAGGTATTAAATCTTGATGCTTCACCTCATATTGGAGCAATAACTGATTAATTATCAGCTTTGAATCTCCGTAGATCTCAATGTAGTTCACTCCCATTTCTATTGCTATTTGAAGACCCATAATGAGTGCTTGATATTCAGCAACATTATTCGAACATACCTCTTCAAATGTGAAGCTATACGGCAACATGTGTTTTTCAGGGGTAATAAATACTATCCCCGCTCCTGCGCCATATCTTCGAGCTGCATCGTCGAAATACATAATCCAAGGTTCAGCAATTTCAACGTAGAAGATTTCTTCGTCGGGCATGTCGTCAGATAATTTCCAATCTGACGGCACTGGATGGTCTGCCAAGAAATCAGCCAAGGCTTGTCCCTTCACCGCCTTTTGCGGAACATAAACAATATCATACTGTTGCAGTAAGATTGCCCACTTTGCCAACCGACCTGAGATAATTGGTCTAGACAGAACATACTTGATTGGGTCAGCCTTAGCCACCAAATGCACTGTGAATGCCTGCATATAATGCCTCAACTTGTCAATGGCGAAGAAGAGCGATAGACACATTTTCTCAATGGGTGAATAACTCAGCTCTGCCCCATTGAGAGTTCTACTTAAGTAGTAGAGGGCACATTCTTTACCCTTCTCGCTTTCTTGTGCAAGCAATGCCCCAAGCGACCTTTCTTGCGCTGTAATATAAAGTATCAGTGGTTTTCCTGCTACGGGGGCGCCCAAGACAGGAGGGTTAAGCAAATATTGCTTTATGTTGTTAAAGGCATTTTGACATGCTTCATCCCACTCAAAGGTCGTGTCTTTCCTCATCAATCTCTGAAATGGTTGGCATCGGCCTACTAGATTGGAGATGAACCTCCTGATATAAGCAAGTCGTCCTTGGAGACTTCTTAGTTCATGCAAGTTTCGCGGCTCTGGCATTTTTTGAATGGCGTCTATCTTGGATTGATCAATCTCGATCCCTCGATGCTTGACGACGAAACCAAGGAACTTCCCTAAAGTTACGCCGAATGCACATTTGAGAGGGTTCATCTTCAACTGGTATTTCCTCAAACGCTAAAAAACCACCTTAAGATCCTCCAAGTTATTTTGTCTCTTTTTAGTCTTGACCACGAGATCGTCGACGTAGCACTCGACATGTTTATGCAGCATATCATCGAAGATTTTCTGCATGGCACGTTGATAAGTAGCGCCGGCGTTCTTTAATCCGAAGGGCATTACCTTGTAACAGTATATCCCTTTTGGAGTCCGGAACGCTGTCATCTCCTCATCATTGAGGTCCATTCGAATCTGGTTGTACCCCGATGATCCATCCATGAAAGACAAAGCTTCATGCCCGGTGGTAGCATCAACCATGAGTTCAGTGATGGGCAATGGGAAGTCATCCTTCGAACATGCGTTATTCAGATCGCGAAAGTCAACGCATACCCGGAGTTGCCCGTTCTTCTTTCTGACGGGGACAATGTTTGAAATCCACGTCGGGTACTTCACTTCGCGAATGAAGCTTGCTTCAATTAACTTATTGACTTCGTTTTCAATTTGAGGAATGAGTTCTGGCCTGAAGCGTCATTGAGCCTGTTTTATTGGTCGATACCCATCTTCAATAGCGAGGCGATGTACTGCTACTTTTGGATCTAGGCCCGACATCTCCTTATACGACTAAGCAAAGACGTCCTTGTATGCGATGAGCAAACTCAAGTACTCGCATTCCTCTTCATCGGACAGTGATGCACTTATAAAGATTGGACGTGGTTCTTCCGTCGTACCAAGATTAACCTCTTTCAGTTCATCAACTGTTGGTTGACTTCCATCTTCGAGTGGCAGTGGTGCCTCTTCAACATCCTCTTCAGATATCTCGGCCTCCGTTTCTTCCTCGGCAGTAATATGGTAACAAGAGGCTTCACCCTCATTCTCCACTGCACATTTGCTTGCAGGGTTTGTGATGATGACATTGCGCCGTTTAACCTTCAGTGCACCATCCGTATTCACGGTAACAAAAGTTTTTCTTTTCATTCGTGAGGGAACGATACTGCGGATCTCTTCATCGCTTTTTGTCTTGCTAGACTCTTATCGTTCAAAGTCTCTCGAGCCTCTTCGTGTAGGAGGCGATCGAAAATGGAAGTGGATGAAAGTTTCTTATCTCTCTTTGTGGTCACGCTTAATCTTTGCAACGCTGACGTTCGTGAGAGGGATTTATCGGACAACGTATTTTCTTTCTCCTCTACCGGCTTACTCAATCTTTGAAATGCTGACTTCCGTGAGAGAGGTTTAGTGGACTGTGTGTTTTGCTTCTCATCTGCTGGCTTACTCAACCTTTGAAATACTGATTTCCGTGAGAGAGGTTCAGTGGACAACATGTTTTCTTTTTTATCTGTCGGTTTACTCAACCTTTGAAAGACGGAAGATCTGATGGGATTATGTGTTGAGTGCGAAGTGTTTTCTTCTGTCACAGCCGCTTTCAATCGCTGGAAAGCTGAAGCGCGCGTAGCCGGCGGCTTGATGTGCTTAAAGATAGAGATTTTGGGTTTGACAACTTCCTCTTCTTTTGAGTTGTCTACCTCCTTGGTCGTTATGTTATTACTGTTGACCACTTTCTCTTTCCCTTTTCGGGTTATACGGACTGGTTCAGGCGACTTATATCCAAGCCCCTTTCTTGATGTCGGTATAGGATATCCCTCCTTTAGGAGTTTCTTCTGTGTCGAAGAAAGCTCTGACCTGCCCTCGAGGATTTTCAGGCCCTTGAACTCAGTGTGAGTTGTGAAGTCATATCCTGCCTTTGCTAGCAGTTTATATGCCTTGGGATCGTATCCTTCTTTCGTTCGTTTCTCAGGTAGGACCATCCCTTTCTGAGTCTCTTTGGACTTCGTGACTTCTTGTTTCGTTATCTTCGTAAGAGGGGTGACAAAGTTTTCTTTCAGGATCTTAATGTCACCAGCTTTCAAACCTTTAGCACATTCTGTGAACGGTGATTCACCTTTCTTACGCCGGGACAAAGGAATGTAGCGCAGAACAGAAGGGTTCGAACTTTTCTCGTCTTTCAAGGCCTTAGCCTTCGCAGGGCTGACGGATGTCTTGCTTTCGCAAAACTTGGGAACATTTTCTTCTTTGATGGATTCTTTCCCTGTGCAAGTCTTCTGCTCCCCGCTGATCAAAGGGATTTCTTTTGGCATTATTTCTTCTATGTTGTTGTTGTTTATATAAAACTTGGCATACGCGAAATGAGACTCGGCCTCTGAAAATGGCTTAGTGTCTGCCTCAACCTTTTTGACGCCGTCCTGAAAAAACTTGAAGCACTGATGCAAGGTGGAAGTTATTACCCCATTTCCATGAATCCAAGGGCGACCCAACAATATTTTATAGGTAGTCCTGGAGTCTATGGCATGAAATAAGGTATGTGCTTTTAAGTCTCCGATGATGAGCTGTAGGCGAATCATGCCGATCGCTCGTTGTCCTCCCTGATTGAAACCCTGGATTACCAGCTTGCTACTTGATAGCTCTTCCATCAGGATGCCAATCTCTTTCATGACTGGTTTTGGCATTATGTTGACGGCCGATCCATCATCAATGAGAATTCGACCGACCCTCTGTTCTCGGATGTATCCTGAGACAAACAAAGGTCTATTGTGAGGTTTTGACCCCAACATCAAATCATCATCGGTGAAGCTTATGGACATGCAATCAGACGCGCTTGCATGTGCTGTAGAGGTTGAAGGTTCTGAAACATTAGAGTCCTTCAACGTGTAGACGTGAACAGTTTTGTCCATTTGAGGCGAATCTACTATATTGAGGGAAGGTGTATCGTCCAGCTTTATTTCCAACTCCGTTGAACTTGGAGTGACGTTGTCATCCTCGATTGCCACAACGACATGGCATGTAGCAGCTTCCACTATTTCTTCCTGCTTCTCATTAAAGAACCCCTTGGGGAAAAATTCCCGTAGGGTCATAGGCTGTTGGGGTCGAGGGAGGTCTTTGTTTTCCTTCCCGACAAGTTTTGGCCTTCTCATACTCCTTCTTCCTTTTCTCTTTGGAAGTTTGCTTTTTCGCCTATACTCTCGAAGTGGCGGGCTTCTTTCTGGACAGGTCTCTGTCGCCGCATTTTCCGACGAGTTACGACGGTCCATCCTTCATCCTCATCCCCAACGGGTTCGGGTTTCACCCGCGAAGTCTCCTGTAGGATTTCATGTTCGTATCGAACGATTACAGGTTCGCAAGTCCCGAACTGGATCAAACTCTCCTCTTGCTTCTTAGGAGAAACATGAGATAATTGAACGCCAGAGTTCAATGTTACGGCGGCGTGATTTGCTTGAGCTATCTCGTCGAGATCCAGCTCAATCCTCTTTTCACTAGCTAACTTCATGATTAGCTCTTTCAAGATGAAACATTTGCCTACAGGATGACTGACGACCCGGTGGTATTTGCAGTAGTTAGGATCATTTACCTTTCCTAACTCCTCCGGTCGTTTGCATTCTGGCAGTTGGATGAGTTGCGTTTCCAGCAATTGCTCTAACATATCGGGAATGTCAGAGTCTGGAAACGGGTAGATTTTTTCTTGTCTTTCTTTCAACGTAAGGCGACGTCTTTCGCCTTTGTCATTTCTTGCTTCCGTTTTGTTTTCCTTTGCTTTGGAGGAAAACCTTAAAGGGGCCGTGTTGACGACCATAGATTCTTTCACGACATTCTTCGTGATCTTCCCAACGCCCTTCATTTCCGTCTTTGTTTTCTTTACGTCTGGGATTAAGAGGTCTTTGTTACCTCTATTGGCAATACTCAACTCCATATCATGGGCGCGAGTTGCTAACTCCTCGAATGTTTGGGGCTTTATCCCTTGCAGAATATAGTGAAGTCCCCAATGCATGTCGCCGATGCACATCTCGACATCAGACACTTCCGTGAGTCGGTCCTTGCAGTCAAGACTCAACGATCTCCAGCGGTTAATGAAGTCGACGACAGGCTCGCCCATTCTTTGGCTAGCATGCGAGAGTTCAGACATGCTGACTGTCCGCCTCGTGCTGTAGAAGCGATTCAAGAAGTCTCTCTCAAATTGTTCCCAACTGTCAATCGTCTCGGGTTCCAAGTCGGTGTACCAGTCAAAGGCGTTTCCTTTCAAAGTTCGGACGAATTGACTAACCAGCAAGTCTCCGCGAGTTCCAGCGTTCTCGCATGTTTCGACGAAGTGGGCAATGTGCTGTTTAGGATTGCCCTTCCCATCGAACTGTTGAAATTTCGGCGGCTGGTACCCGGTGGGCATCCTCAAGTTGTCGATCCTCTTGGAATACGGTTTGGTATACAAGAGGGTGCTCTGGGCTGGTCCACCGTACTGGGCTCGGATGGTGTTGGTAATCATGTCCTGCAGTTGTTGGACAGATAAGGAAGCGACCGACGTTGACTGTTGCGCTTGATCTTCCTGGATGACCATTTTTTCTTTGTCACTCCTTCTGGCCGCAGGAGTTAGACTTGACTACGCGATCTCACGACCTTGCATCTGACTCCTCAGTTGGGCAATCTCGAAGTCTTTGTCCTCGACTACCTTCATCAGAAAGTTGATTTTCTTTTCCATTTCAGCCATCGCTTCGTCGTTGGTGCGCGCATCCGCCATCATTACAGATACGTTGGAGTCAGACACCTTCTCCGGCTGATCAGAGGAGGGAACAACCTCATCGAACAAAGGATTGCCCTTGATGATTATCCCAACCTGCGCAGACTCTGTCATTCGCTTGTATATTTTGCTCACGATGGCAGGAGTGTGTTCGTCCGTCCGCGAGACTTCTTTGATGACACGGCTGCGGGTGGTAGGTCTCCTATAAGGGCTGTTGGAACTGACAGCCTGGAACGTTGTTTTCTTTGACGCCATTGTTAATTTTTTTTGTTGAGAGAGAGAGATGAAAGGTAGAGAGGTCCCACTGGGCGTGCCAATCTGTTCACACGAGATTTCGACGAAGGATAGAGATTCGAACACGTGTAAAATGCAATTTGAATTTGTATTGATGTATTGTATGTATCAGTGCGTAGGATTACAATCTCTAATGTGTGATCCTCTGATTCTCTCTCTTAAATGTAACGTACTCGAGGGCTTCGTAGCTTGTTCTCGAGGTTGAATCTTCAGCTTCGCGTAGCGGTGAAGTCTTCAGGTGTTTGGTCTTCAAGTGACGTTCAGTCTTCAGGATTCAAAGAGTCTTTCGTTGTTTGAGAATTCTCTCTGAGTTCTTAGGAGAAGAAATTTTTTGAACCCTAAAAATGAAAATGAACTCTCTATTTATAGAGTTCTCATGGGCCTGGTGGGCTTGAGCCTGGATCCAATGGGCTTGGGCTTTGGGCCCAATGGGCTTGGGTTTGGACCCAATGGGCTTTTGCATCTTGAGCCCAATGAGTTTGACCTTTGGGCCAAATTGTCTTTTGCATATCTTTCTGGCCCGATTCGATTTCGAGCCCAATTGTAGTTTGACCGAATTTGCTCGGTCAAGTCTATCTGATCCCCGGTCGTGATGGAGACACGTGGCGACCGTTGATTGGCCAAAATTTCTCGGTCAACACAATCTTTTTTCTAAAAAAGAAAATTGGGTGGTTCTTCCATTTTAAATTGTGCATCAATTGAAATATCCAACTTTAATGTAGGTTATCATGGTTGTAGTTTTTTTTTTCTCTTATTATATATTTTTTTTTAAAGAAAAGTAAATATGAAAAGATTATAATTAAACAATTTATTTATAAATATTATATATGTTTATTCAAAATAACATATTCTAATTTAAAAAATAAAAAACTATTTTATTAATTTTATGTTTTAGACTTTAAAATAAAATGACAAAATTTCACGTACATCGTGTTATTTACTAGTTAAAAAAAAGAGAGATAGAAATCCTATTTGATTTAGGATTCAGATAAAATAAATAGCCTTCTAACAAAATTATGAACTCTCTCTATGAGAGTTCACGTCAATGACGGGTCGTCCCCGTCATCTATAGTTCACAAATTTTTTCCATTTGAATAGAATGAGGACAAATTTGAGTAGTGATTCCGGGTCCATCACCTCCAACAAAATCACTTATCAACTAATGCTTTAATAATCAATTTTAAATTATTTTAAATTTAGTTAAAATCAATTTTGTCTTTTTTGCCAAACATATAGTTATGTGCATTTTAGATGTCCAATTTGTTTTTAATATATATATATATATAGTGTCCCATTAAATGAGATTCTTTAATGGATCTAACCAATTAAATGGAGATTCATAGTGGATAATTATTTATTTAATTAAATTTCCTAAATGAAGTAATTTAATTGAGGATTTTATTTTTTTACACTTATGATTCAACCGTGAATAATTCTCTATTTGTAGAGAATTTGATGTAGCCTAATTTGGCACAAGAGAATTCTCTCTAAGAAATCAATACTCAAAATATTATTCAAAATAAAAGCTATCAAAAGTTAAAGAATACAAATGATAAATTCTCCCTACTTAGAATAAATATGTTTGTAATTTGTTTGATTTGAATTTGACGATGAGGTACTCAAATCCGGTGGATCAAATGGGCGTTCCCTTATTGAGGGCGTAAAAAGTAAGCATCTTTTGTTCTCTTCTTTCAATTTCAAATATGTTAAAAAAATTGGCACAAGAAATCCTCTCTAAGAAATCAATACTCAAAATATTATTCAAAACAAAAGCTAACAAAAGAATACAAATGATAAATTCTCTTGATAAATTCTCTATTTATAGAGAATTAAAAGCACATTAGATCCTAAAAGCAAACTAAAAAATTTAACTAAAGATTAAACATGCCTTAACTCCTAATCCTAGACTTATAATCCTTATAATCTTTCCTTTTTTGTGCATTTTTGTGTGGCTGTAAATATTTTGAAAGAAAATTTTCAGCCAAGTCGTCCCAATATGTGATTAAACCAAGAATAAAATACTATAACCATGCTTCAGTATTCTCCCGCAAAGAAAAAGGAAATAAATAAAATTTCAGCCAAGTCGTCCCAATATGTGATTAAACCAAGAATAAAAGACTAAAGACTCTAACCATTCTAACCATGCTTCAGTATTGTCCCGCAAAGAAAAAGAAAATAAATAATTTTTAACAATGTGTCTCCTTGGTCACTCAGTATTGTCCGGCAAAGAAAAAGGAAATAAATAATTTTTAACAATGTGTCTCCTTGGTCACTCATGTGATCTTCAACGAATTGCAAGTCATTAAAAGGTTCTAGATGTGCTTGTTAGTTGTGCAACAAAAGTAGCTGGTGAGAATATTCTTTCAAACTTACAAAATATGATTATAATATCTCCTTGTAATCGATCTAAATCACTAATGCGCGTTATTTTCGCACACCTATTACAAAAGAATGAACATAACTCTACAATAGTAGGTGGACACGTCCTTTCGAAAGTAAGCTCGAACATCAATAGGAAGAAGTATGTGAAGCAGAACATGAAAGAGTTGTGGGTTTTCAACCCCCATAGTTTTCCATCTTTCATTCACGCATCATCCTTATAATCCTACTCCTACTGCATATCACTCGTTTAGGTGACAAGAAAAAACTCCCCCCATATAACTCCTAATCCTACTACATCACTCGTTTAGGTCACAAGAAAAAACTCCCCCCATCCCCCATGTAAGAAAAAACTCCCCCCATGCACCGTGCCCTCATTCTCTCGTTGATATATGCGACGATAGAAATTGACATATGCGGCGATAGAAATTGACATATCGGCGATAGAAATTGACATATGTTTCTAATTCTAAAAAAACATGAAACATAAAACAGAGAACAGAGAACAAGAAACGTTATCAAACGAGTCAATTTCAATTATCAGAATTTCAATTCTCATTCATGTAAACAATCAAAATGACAGTAACCCTAAAGGAAAACTATGAATACAAATTATATGTATAACACATACGACCAAAAATAGTTAGAAGAATTGAATGGTTAGAGATGTTTTGAGAAAGAAATAAAATATTTGTTGAGTAATTAATTAAGCTCTCCTGCCACCTTTCCGGGCTTGAGCTTGGAGAGCTTTATCACAAGAGAGTCCTTCAGGTCCTCCTCTGCATTTATTAGCAAAAAGGCCAATTGAATATTTACCATTGTGATTGATATAACAGAACATTGTGACTGCGCAATTGTTCGACATGTCGTTCAATTGATCTACAAACCCACAAGAAAACTCCAACAATGACTCACAGGGTGATGCTGGGTAGCTTGGTCGTTTGCATTTGCTTGTTATGATTGTGTAATTTTGTCTCCCCATGTTTATTGGGCAATCTGTAAAACATATAATATAATATACACAAATTTGAAATCAATATAAAACAATTCACAATAACACCTCGGGGCTACACCTACTTCATTTATAAAGATTGTGACGTC
The DNA here is from genome assembly GCA_028017165.1 of Herpetospermum pedunculosum. Taxonomy (NCBI): domain Eukaryota; kingdom Viridiplantae; phylum Streptophyta; class Magnoliopsida; order Cucurbitales; family Cucurbitaceae; genus Herpetospermum; species Herpetospermum pedunculosum. Next base: position 28,968,904 of record CM051527.1, on the reverse strand, counting down.
CTTTCATCTTTTAACAAACACTAGAAATCGAAAGAAGACAACAAAAGATGCTTACTTTTTACGCCCTCAATAAGAGAACGCCCATTTGATCCACCGAATTTGAGTACCTCATCTGCAAATTCAAATCAAACAAATTACAAAACCACCCTAAGAAAAAAGAAGAAAAAAAACCAGAGAATGTGAAGAAATGACTTGAGAGAAATGGGATGTGAGTGTGAGAGTTCGTGAAGGCAATCAAAACGAAGAGAATGGCAAAAAAGAGGCAATGTTGATTGGATGCCATTTCTCTGCAACTCTCTTGCTTTATGCGGTGGAGGAGTTGCAGAATAAGGGCATGTATGAAAATCAATTTTACAAAATTAATTATACTTAAATCACTAATTCTGCAATCACTCTCAAACATGCCTTATACTTTTAAAAAATAATTATTTGGGTTATTACATAGATTTTTTTTTCCAACAAGAGCATAGCTCAACTATCGCCTAGCCTAGTGATCATGAGGTCCGAGGTTCAATCCCTCACCCCCAACATGTTGTAAAAGAAAAAAAAAAAAAATTAAGTCTATAGACTTAAATAAATAAAAGTTGAAAGTACAACTACTAAAATGAACATTTTGAGAGTACAAAGACCAAAATGAACCGAAGCAATCAAATTGATATTTAAACTTTTATTTGTTTAAGCAATGTATCAAATATTTGTTGTGAACCATGCCATCAAATATTTTTCATCAATTTTCTGCTATAATTCTAGTCATTCTATTTAGTCTACCTATATACTTCATTCTACCATTTCAATAAATATGACATGCATAAAATAAAAAGTAAAAAATTATGTGATAGATGTATATTGACTTTTCTTATTTGAAACAATCGAAAGATTAACTTGTAATCTTCTGCTACTCGGTTTGGTAACCATTTTGTTTTTAAATTTTTTATTGTTTGTCAAAAACAATTGGTAAGTTTTTCACCTTCTTACAAAGACACTTGAACTTCATTCCTATTTTTTTTTTTTTTTAAGTACATTGGGGTGGAGGAATTCGAAACAACCTCTTGGTCGTCAATACATACATATGTCAGCTGAGCATAGCTCGCTTTGGGTTGAACTTCATTCCTTTTGTTTATATATTTGAGTGGATAACTAGTTGATAATGGTCTATTAACATTTTTTTAATTAATATTATTTGATCTAAATATTATATATCAATAATGCATTTATATGAATTTTCAAAAAAAAAAAAATGCATTTATATGAAGGTTAAATTAGAAGTCCAGTGTTAACAAATTGTCCACTTTTGAGGCAGAATTTCCCTCTCCTCCTTACAAATTCCTCTCTCCCTCACACAGTTTCCTAATAAAATCAAATCCAAAAACACCATTATTTGCAAGAAAAGAAAGAAAGAATTAGTTGGGTTGATTGAGAGCCATTCTGCAACTCCTCCACGGCAGAAAGCAAGAGAGTTGCAGAGAAATGGCATCCAATCAACATTGCCTCTTTTTTGCCATTCTCTTCGTTTTGATTGCCTTCACTAACTCTCACACTCACACCCCATTTCTCTCCAGTAATTTCTTCACATTCTCTGGTTTTTTTTCTTCTTTTTTCTTAGGGTGGTTCTGTAATTTGTTTGATTTGAATTTGCAGATGAGGTACTCAAATCCGGTGGATCAAATGGGCGTTCTCTTATTGAGGGCGTAAAAAGTAAGCATCTTTTGTTGTCTTCTTTCAATTTCTAATGTTTGTTAAAAGATCAAAGGACGTCACAATCTTTATAAATGAAGGTGTAGCCCCGAGGTGTTATTGTGAATTGTTTTATATTGATTTCAAATTTGTGTATATTATATTATATGTTTTACAGATTGCCCAATAAACATGGGGAGACAAAATTACACAATCATAACAAGCAAATGCAAACGACCAAGCTACCCAGCATCACCCTGCTGTGAGTCATTGTTGGAGTTTTCTTGTGGGTTTGTAGATCAATTGAACGACATGTCGAACAATTGCGCAGTCACAATGTTCAGTTATATCAATCGCAATGGTAAATATCCAATTGGCCTTTTTGCCAATAAATGCAAAGGAGGACCTGAAGGACTCTCTTGTGATAAAGCTCTCCAAGCTCAAGCTCAAGCTCGGAAAGGTGGCAGGAGAGCTTAGTTAATTACTCAACAAATATTTTCTTTCTTTCTCAAAACATCTCTAACCATTCAATTCTTCTAACCATTTTTGGTCGTATCTGTTATACATATCATTTGTATTCACAGTTTTCCTTTAGGGTTACTGTCATTTTGATTGTTTACCGATTGGATGAATGAGAATTGAAATTCTGATAATTGAAATTGACTTGTTTGATAACGTTTCTTGTTCTCTTTTTATGTTTTATGTTTCATGTTTTTTTAGAATTAGAAACATATGTCAATTTTTATCGCCGATATGTCAATTTTTATCGCCGATATATCAACGAGAGAATGAGGGCACGGAGCATGGGGGGAGTTTTTTCTTACATGGGGGATGGGGGGAGTTTTTTCTTGTGACCTAAACGAGTGATGTAGTAGGATTAGGAGTAGGATTATGAGTTATCTCATGATGATGCACTATAGGATTAGGAGTTATATGGGGGGAGTTTTTTCTTGTCACCTAAACGAGTGATATGCAGTAGGAGTAGGATTATAAGGATGATGAGTGAATGAAAGATGGAAAAATGAAAGATGGAAAACTATGGGGGATGAAAACCATGAAAGATGGAAAACTATGGGGGTTGAAAACTCACGACTCTTTTATGTTCTGCTTCACATACTTCTTCCTATTGATGTTCGAGCTTACTTTTGAAAGGATGTGTCCACCTACTATTGTAGAGTTATGTTCCATTCTTCTGTAATAGGTGTGCGAAAATAACGCGCATTAGTGATTTAGATCAATTACAAGGAGATATTATAATCATATTCTCACCAGCTACTTTTGTTGCCCAACTAACAAGCACATCTAGAACCTTTCTTTCTCACCAGCTACTTTTGTTGCCCAACTAACAAGCACATCTAGAACCTTTTAATGACTTGCAATTCGTTGAAGATGAAGATCACAGGAGTGACCAAGGAGACACATTGTTAAAGGAGTGACCAAGGAGACACATTGTTAAAGGAGTGACCAAGGAGACACATTGTTAAAGGAGTGACCAAGGAGACACATTGTTAAAGGAGTGACCAAGGAGACACATTGTTAAAGGAGTGACCAAGGAGACACATTGTTAAAGGAGTGACCAAGGAGACACATTGTTAAAGGAGTGACCAAGGAGACACATTGTTAAAAATTATTTATTTTAAAAATTATTTATTTCCTTTTTCTTTGCGGGACAATACTGAAGCATGGTTAGAGTCTTTTATTCTTGGTTGACGACTTGGCTGGAGTTCACGCATGTTTAATCTTTAGTTAAAAAATTTAGTTTGCTTTTAGGATTTAATGTGCTTTTAATTCTCTATAAATAGAGAATTTATCAAGAGAATTTATCATTTGTATTCTTTTGATAGCTTTTGTTTTGAATAATATTTTGAGTATTGATTTCTTAGAGAGGATTTCTTGTGCCAATTTTTTTAACATATTTGAAATTGAAAGAAAAGAACAAAAGATGCTTACTTTTTACGCCCTCAATAAGGGAATGCCCATTTGATCCACCGGATTTGAGTACCTCATCGTCAAATTCAAATCAAACAAATTACAAACATATTTATTCTAAGTAGGGAGAATTTATCATTTGTATTCTTTAACTTTTGATAGCTTTTATTTTGAATAATATTTTGAGTATTGATTTCTTAGAGAGAATTTTCTTGTGCCAACTACATCAAATTCTCTACAAATAGAGAATTATTCACGGTTGAATCATAAGTGTAAAAAAATAAAATCCTCAATTAAATTACTTCATTTAGGAAATTTAATTAAATAAATAATTATCCACTATGAATCTCCATTTAATTGGTTAGATCCATTAAAGAATCTCATTTAAAGGGGCACTATATATATATATATTAAAAACAAATTGGACGTCTAAAATGCACATAACTATAATTGACACCTTATTTGAGGTTGGAAGTTACCCAGCATCATCCCTACTTAGGGCTCAATTTTTCTATTGTCAAAATCATTTCTCTTTAAAATAAATATGTTTGGCAAAAAAGACAAAATTGATTTTAACTAAATTTAAAATAATTTAAAATTGATTATTAAAGCATTAGTTGATAGGTGATTTTGTTTGAGGTGATTGACCGAGAATCACTACTCAAATTTGTCCTGAAAATATAAATTCACCCTTCGATTTAAGAAAAAAAAATGGGAAAAAATTTGTGAACTATAGATGACGGGGACGGCCCGTCATTGACGTGAACTCTCATAGAGAGAGTTCATAATTTTGTTAGAAGGCTATTTATTTTATCTGAATCCTAAATCAAATAGGATTTCTATCTCTCTTTTTTTTAACTAGTAAATAACACGATGTACGTGAAATTTTGTCATTTTATTTTAAAGTCTAAAACATGAAATTAATAAAATAGTTTTATTATTTTTTAAATTAGAATATGTTATTTTGAATAAACATATATAATATTTATAAATAAATTGTTTAATTATAATCTTTTCATATTTACTTTTCTTTAAAAAAATATATATAATAAGAGGAAAAAAAAACTACAACCATGATAACCTACATTAAAGTTGGATATTTCAATTGATGCACAATTTAAAATGGAAGAACTCACCCAATTTTTTATTTTAGAAAAAAGATTGTTCATTTGATTTTTAATTTGGATAAACAAAATCACCACATATAACTTTTATTGTTTTAGTTTGAATCATTATAACTATTTTTATATTCCTTTTAAATTTTTCAATTAACCGAGTAGAAATTATTAGAATTTGAATTGTGTGATTTCAAAATAATAATATAATAATAAATTAATGCAAATACAATCACAATTAATGGTAGTTAAAAATGAAAAAAAAAAAAAACTAACTTATTAGCTATAAATTGAATAGAAAAATATTTATACATAAGACATTGAAATCTCCTACAATACAATAGCCAAACTGTGTAACTAACAAAAACAAAAAAATATATCTACTACACGTTTTGAAGATGAAGATGAGAAGAATCGCCTCGTTCGTTTTCTCTACTGATGAATTATTTGATTGATAGAACAAATATTTATAGTAACAATGAAGGTTGATTTCATGAAGTGAGGATCACCAAGAGTCATCTTGAAAAGTTAAATAGACAATCAAGTGGATGAATACTAAAAGTCATCTTGGGAGTTAATACGAAAAATAATGTAAAATTTAATTTCATGTAAAATTAAAATGGATGGAATACCAAGAGATCACGTGCACGATTTTTTTGGTGTTGGAATACAAAAGTACAACCATAACCTCATGTTTTTTAAAAGGGAAAAACAAAAATGAAGAGCAAAATGAGGAGAAAATTTTTATTCTATTTTGATTAAATCAGCTTCGTCCCCTCTAAAATTCAGTCATATTTCTCCAGTCCCTCGTAATCGTGTAATAAAAAATAACATAACAGAAAAAAAAAAAAAATACACTAAAATGAAATATCCTACGATACAATAGCCAAACTGTGGAACTAACAAAAACAAAAAAAAAAAATATCTACGACACGTTGTTGAAGATGAAGATGAGAAGAATCGTCTCGTTCGTTTTCTCTACAAATGAATTGTTTGATTGATGAAAAATATATTTATAGTGACAATGAAGGTTGGTTTCATAAAGTGAGGGTCACCAAGAGTCATCTTGAAGAGTTTTTTTGTTTTTTTGAAGAAAAAAAAATGTAAAGTTGATAGTTAATACAAAAGAGTCGTCTTAAATGGGCAATCAAGTAGATGAATACTAAAAGTCATCTTGAGAGTTAATAGGAAAAATGATGTAAAATTCTTTTTATTTTACTTAAATTTAAAATGGATGGAATACCAAGAAATGTACACGATTTTTTTGGTGTTGGAATACAAAAGTACAACCATAACCTCAATTTTTTTTAAAAAAAAACAAAAATGATGGGCAAAATGAGGAGACAAAATTTCTCCCCTCAAACTTCTATTAGATATAGCTAGTAAAATAACAATGCACGTGAAATTTTGTCATTTTATTTTAAATTCTAAAACATAAAATTAATAAAATAGTTTTTTTAATTTTTTAAATTAGAACATTTTATTTTGAATAAACATATATAATATTTACTTTTCTTTAAAAAAAAAAATATAATAAGAGAAAAAATAAATTACAACCATGATAACCTACGTTAAACCAACCCGAACCGGACCGTTTCTTCCACCTTGCGCTGAACCGGTTTTGTGCTGGAATTTAGCAGAAAAAAAATAGCATGCTGTTTTTTTCGACACCGAGCTTCTGTCTTCGAATTGAAAGCCTATATGGACTCTAATGACTCCGAATTTTTTAAAGACTATTCTTCCCACATTAAAGCCCATACACGCTCGGGCATTTACAAAATGAAGTACAAATAAAAGCACAAAAAAATATGCCAAAACCGGAAAAATACTTTAGACGCCCAACGGAAACAATTTCTTAAAAAAACCCACTGAGCATAAATTGATGCAAATTGAGTGACCAAAACAAAAATCGCTCTGATACCAATTGAGGGAGCGCATGTAGCGCAGCGGAAGCGGGTCAGATCAATTGGTAATCTAATTTCATCAATTTACCTAAATAAGAAACATGCTCAAAGCTTTGAAATAAAAGAAAAAGAAAACAAACCTCTTGTAGTTCGAAAATCTTCTATTCCAATGCTTGAATCTCCTCACGAACCCTTCGAAGCTTCCCTCAAACTCTTCGAGAACCACCTTCGGTAGTCCTGCTATCCTCGGGTCGAGCAATGGAGTGGTGGGACTCCTTTACAAGAGAATAACTTTGGAAGATGAAGATGGGAAGGTGAAAGAGATGAGATTTTGTGAGAAATATCTAACACTTAGCCTTTTAATTTCTCAAGTAACATGAACTCTTCATGCTCATCCAAATATTCAAACTCTTTGAAAATTCATCAACAACAAACCATTTGAACTTCATCCAATTTATAGGCAATTCACATGCAACAAACTCTTTGCTTAGCATGACACCTCAAATTGGATGTGTTAGTCTTCAACCAAGTGTTCCAAAATTGATGAGTTTATGCATGTGGTTGGTGATTCACAATCCACTTCACAACTTAGATAAACCCACTCAATTTGGATAAATCCACTCAACTTTCAACTTGGAGAAATCCACTTGATTTGGATAATCCCACTTGTAATATTTTGTCATTTAAAATTAATTCATAATAAATTTTAATAAACAAAATAAATTTTAATTAATTAAACTTTTAAATTAATTAATATTATTATTTAATTCAATATCAAATATTTATTAAATAATAAGACTAATCCCGGTTTCTTAAATCGAATCATCACACATGAATCCCTATTCATGTTTTAGACCGATAACATATTTAAATCATATTTAAATATGTTCATCATTCTTCCAAAAATGAATTTGAATAAATTCAAATTCTTTTTCTCTCATATTGTTACACGGCTTAATCCGAGCTACCCAGGAGAACCTAAAAGACCTACAGATCATGAGCTCCAACGATACGAGATTAACTGCCAAACTCTTTAGCCAAGTTAACCAACATTCGTTAACCCCCAGAGACTCCACTAAAGTCCAAGGGTTGCACTCTCCTCGTCGTAGATATATTTATGTCCTCTTGATATAACCATCATCAGTAAGTCGATCCTTCACTGGTTGTTCGTAATTACAGCTGGGTCAAAATAACCGTTTTACCCCCGGAATTACATCTTGTTCCTTAAGTCCCACTGATCCTCTAATGAACTATTGGTTTGTGGTCCAACCACCAAACCGATTGGTATGTGATCTCATCACTATACCAAGTCCCTCTTGGGCCAATGAGAGGGTGGGATCCATAGTTCAAGACCCGGAGTCAGCACTTAAGGGAACAACCTCTCTACTAATCCCTAAAGGCGGGTAGGAGCGAATTCCATCTCGCAGGACTATGTTCCCAGCTACCTACCTGGTCTTATCCCCAAGATGGTAGGCTTATTGAGTCGGCGATCTCGGGCCACTCTCACCCATACAAGTCAAAGGATAAGCCCGAATAATTAGGAGTTCATAGCGTGCTCAGGATTCAGATCGAGTTACCTAGGTCATCATATGAAAAAGTCGGTCTTTACAGTAAACGGAGTTATAAAGAAAGAGCGACTTGGTTCGCGGTTCAGTCTTATGCAAACTCATTGCATAGGACGCCCCCACTCACATGTCTCCACATGAACGATTTCGGATCACATCGTTTGTACTATACAAAGTGGGTCGCGTCCAATAGTGTCCCCAGGATAAGGTACCCAACCTTATCCCTATACTATAGACTATTCTGGCTATCACTCGAACTTGATCCACAATCATGTCACCACATGAAGTTCAAGTATACATCCTATAGCCATGGGTTCTTACTTTATTGGAGTTAGGTTAAAAGTAAACACAATTAACTTTATTCAATAACAAGTTTCCTGAATAAATCTCAATAACAACTTTATTGCAAAATAGAATATACATTCAGTTTACAAACCACGAGTTTTAGGACATAAAACCCAACACTTAATGAATTAACGATGTATGGACATTTTTTGTGAATGCATGATGTTATTCAATTGAATGATAATTCGAAATGCAAAATGAAGAATCTATGATGCATGGACATTTTTTGTGAATGCATGATGTGATGCAAACGATAATTCGACATGCGAAATGAGTTTATGATGCATGAACATCTTTTCTATGCATGATGTTATGCAATTGAATGACAATTCGACATGCGAAATGAGTTTACGATGCATGAACATTTTTTATATGCATGATGATATGCAGTTGAATGATAATTTGACATGTGAAATGAGTTTATGCAGAGTTTATGATGCATGAACATTTTTCTATGCTTGTATGAAATATATTTTTTAAATGCTTGCCATACAAAGATAATGCATGAATGAATATTTTTATTACACGTGTACATGTGAAATGACACTGTGCGATTCATGAATGACTATTCTATGATTTTATGCATGAGAAGATGCATGAATTTTTATGATGTTCTGCATGGATTTTTATGATGTTGATGAATTTTTATTTGAAATTTATGGTTTGTCATGCAAATGACCTAATGAATGCATGAACATTTTTTTATGTATGATTTTTACATGCAACATGAGATGATGCATGAATGCACATTTTTTATGATGCACGTGTGAAATGACATCATGCAATTGATGAAATGACTTTTTTTTCACATGCAAAATGCGATGTTTTTATTACACGTGCATGTGTGAAATGACACCATGCAAAATAAGATAATGCATGTTATGCTTGAATTTTTATGTATGCATGATGATATGCAAATGATGGATTAGAAATGAGGAATACTTTTGGAATGAACATTTTTATGCATGCAAATGATTTTTTGAGATTTTTTTTTGTATGTCATGCAAAATGAGATAATAAGGCATGAACATTTTTTATGCATGCAAATGATTTTTTTTTTGTTTTTAGATTTTTTTTTATGTCATGCAAAATGAGATAATTCATGAATTTTTATTTATGTCTGAATGAAAAAATGAAACTTAGTTTTTTATTGTGATGTATAGATGAGATGCAATTAATGAAAGATTTTTTTTAATGCATGTCTCTAAACCCTAAATGTTCTTAGAAAAATAAAATAAAATTTTTCTGAACGAAGGACTTTAATTGGATGAGAACTCGATGACTCGTAAAAAATGCATCATTCTTAACTTCCAAACTGTCAAAACACAAATGATTTTTGTTTTCGCTTTTAATTTTTTGTTATTTTTTTTTTTTTTTTGAAAAACAGACATAGGTGATACAAAAATTCACAAAAAGAAAATTTTCTAAAAATTGAAAAAACAAGAGAAAATGAACGAAGACTTTTTGTGCGCCTTTACGGGGGCATTTTACATCCTCCCGTAGGTCGACATTACTTGACTCTCCATTCTAAACCTAAATGAGAAAAAAACGAATGAAGACCTTTCATGTGCCTTTACGGGGCATTTTATATCCCCTGAAGGTCGACAATACTCTACTCTCCATTCTAAACCTAAAATGGAAAAAAAAAATGAACGAAGACTTTTCATGCGCCTTTACGAGGTCATTTTACATCTTCCCGAAGGTCGACAATACTCGACTCTCCATTATAAACCTAAACAATGAGGTCCCCAAATTAAATCCAATGCTAAAAATTAGCAAATGAATTAACCTGAACAATAAATCTTTCGCGCGCCACACAAGAGAAATTATGTCCCTTTGAAGGTTGACATTAGTCGATTATTAGTTCTAAACCTAAGGGGTACAACTCGGTATTTTTATGTAAACCAAAACACACACACAACTTGAATACATGAATGAGACACACCATACGTGATATAAGCTCGAGAAACAAACATGCAACAAAGTAGGTGTATTCTAAAATTCAGAGTTTGGATAATCTTCGGTCGGTTCTAGGATGCAAATGAGTGTAATTGAAGTTCTAAACAATCCTAGAAGTAAACGGTCCCCGAACCCTCTAACTGATTAAACAGCGTGGTTAGCTCGAGTGGAGAACTTCATACGCCTACACGGGAACCGAAATTCCACGAAGGTCAAACTACTCAATCTCCGATTCTAATCATAAAGGGTAGATCCTGGGTAGGAGGCTCGTGATTGTGTGCAAGGAATGTATGATTATGCGATAGGCAGGAAGGAAATCGAAAATAACAGAAATAAAACCCGACAAAATGAGGATGCATGAGAGAAGCAACACATAACATAAAGATAAACAAGCAATGACCGGCTGCAGGATGTAAATGAGTGTGGTTTAGGTTCTAAACAGTCCTAGAAGAAACGGTCCCCGAGCTTTCCAACTGATTAAACAGTGCGGACAGCTCGAGTGGAGAATTTCATGCGCTTGCACGGGAACCGAAATTCCACGAAGGTCACACTACTCAATCTCCTATTCTAATCTTAACTGGTAGAGCCCGGGTAGGAGGCTCGTGATTGTGTGCGAGGAATGCATGATTATGCAATAAAAAAATAAATTACGATAAAGCAAGCTAATTAATTCAATACATAACAATAAATAAATAAAACAAACAAGGACCAAAACGAAAACCGGATAAAAGTAAGATAAAACGCAATGACCCTGACCCTCTAAAAAAAGATGTCCATAGTGGAGTGATGAACGCCATTTATGTCATGTTTTTACCCTTTAAAGCATACTCATTAATTGACTTTTTGAGTTAAATTGAAGATAATTGTGCATGTAATTGATAAGAAAAGAATAAAAATAGGAAAGTCACATGCTCAAGGTCGTTTTGTCATTATGAAGCAATTAAGAGGGTAAAAGAGTCATTTTTTATAAGAATTAATGTTATTTTAATTATTTTCAGGAAAACTGTATTCTGCTTCAGCTTGTGGCCACAAATGAGTCACAGAGTGCAGAACCCAGCTTGTGGCCACACAAGAGGCCACAGAGTGCAGTTGACTGGTCAAACGAATTTGTTGAGATATTTGTCAAAGATCTTTCAAGATTCAGCCAACCAACTCCCTATTTGACCTAACAACCCTTCCCAAAGATCTCTCCCTCATTTTAGCAACCTCCAAACAAACCCTAAGGCCTATAAAAGGCACCTCAAGCCTTCATTCAAATCATCGATAATTTCTTTACAACAATCAATCTCCACATAGTCGATCAACCTCCTTTCTCTCTCGAAGAACTCACCCAAATTCCCGAAATTCCAAACAAGAGCGGACCACTCCTCTGTAATAGTTCTACTTCAGCCAGCTCCGAAAGGAAGGTGCTGCGAGGATTCGATTTGCATTGACGACGTGAATCGAGCGAGTAGAGACCCTTCATCCGTTGTCCACGAGTTCGAGAGAGAGAAAGTTGGAAAAATTTCCAGATTTACTTTCCATTTAATTCTGCACATTTTCTATTTACATTCTGTTTTTATTTCGCATTTATTTTCGTTCTTAACTTTACATGCAAAATTACCATTTTACCCTTTTAGCAACTTTCGCATTTATAATTTAATTTTCAGTTCAAAACCTTTGTTATTCCAATTCTGTCCTTTATTTATTATTTACATTCTGTTTTTATTCCATTTTCATTTTATCTTTAATTTTCGAGTAAAATTACCATTTTACCCTTTTAGCAATTTTTGTACTTATGCATTATTTTTCAATGAAGTATTTTAGTATAGTTCTCATTATGAGCTAAGTTTTCCTAAGGGATTCAATTATGTGAATGCCCGTTAAGAAATGAGCTAGCTTGACAACTGTAAATTACGGTTTTACCCCTTATGCCTTATGTGGTTCGTCCTTTACTGAATATATGCAAAAATGTTATATTAACTTGATCACTTAATTAGCATGAAATGTTAATGTCGATACTGGACAGGTCGGGCAATTAACGGCTCTCGTAAAGGTGATATAGCAGAAAAACCTAGGAATAGGATTTCGTCGATTGTCCTTGATGACTGGGGCAAAAGACTATAGGATCAATAGGATTGCATACTTAACCATCTAAGATCACATTATCCACTGGACCGTGAGTATAATGGCTTAGACTCCTAAAGGTACTTGCAAAGAGGCTGAATAGGAGACGAATCCGATCCAAAAGCATAAGGTACTATGTGGTGACTCTGTGGTCACAGGCTGTCAAGTAAACTCAACTTAGGGCTGAAACATGAATTGGATCCCTGTTTTTAGTATTTCTTTTCAACCCAAAACCAACCAAACATTATCAATTTATTTTTGTTACTTTTCATTGCATTCGGAGAACAATTCTTTCTAAAACTAAATTCTTCAACAATCTCTTGGGATACGATACTTGGAATACTTTCCAAATTATTACTTGATTGACAGTGTATACTTGCACTTGACCATAAACTTCATTGCAGGTTATTGAACCAAATTAAACACACACGTTTTTGGTCCATCAAGTTTTTGGCGCCGTTGCCGGGGACTGTTAACGGAATTTTATTTTATTTAGATATTGTTATTCGATGCAGTTAGGAAGAATAGGAGTTGAGCGCACGGGAAAATCTTAAAGAAGTTTTTTGTTTACTCAACAACTTCCAAATCATCCACCTGGAGTCGATCCTCTTATCAACCTACAAAATAAAAATATCTCTTTCTCAAAGAATCTGATTTTTGTTTTGTTTTCTTTTGCAGGTTTATTTATTTAAGAAACAAAGAGCATAACACTTTCGAGTTACAAAATGGAAGTAGACGTCACAACAAAGATAACAAACATGCTGAGAAAATCAATCATGAGAAATGATACCTACATTTCTCTTGTGTACAAACTTTCTGATATCTTTTGTGTTAATTGTGGCGATGATCATTTCTCCCAACATTGTCCATTTAATCATTATTTGTCTATTTCTTGTGTTTATTGTAGAGGAAGTCATGAATTTGATAATTGTCCTTATAACCCCTGCTCTATATTTTTTATAGGAAAACCAGGTAGTGAGAATATGTTAATTCCTTACCCCACTACTTGCGACTCAAGATGGAGACATCACTCCAACTTTTTATGGGGAGATCAACAAAAGGTTCAAGAACAAGTGATTCCACAAGTGCCAACCGAGGACAAGAGCATCGAAGAACTTATAAAGGAATATAGAGCAAAAACCGATGTTGAGATTAAAAGCCAAGAGACATCTATTCAGGATTCTGAGATCCAAATAGAACAAAGTGTGGACGAAGTGAAGATCAACCCACAAGAAACCTTGCTTAAAATCATAGAGACTTCGGAATATGAAGAAATAGAACAATCTGAGGTGATGACACTGAAAAGTGAATGTGAAGATAAAGAATCTTTGTTCCCAGAAGAAGCAAAAAACACTCCAGCAATTGAAAGCATTAAAGAGCCAAAATGGAGAGAAAAGATTGAAGAAAATACATTTCAAGAAAATAAAAAAAAGAAGGAACCAAAAAATGAAGTTGCACTGAGCCATGAGGCGATAACTTCACAAAAAACAACATTCAATGTTCTTCAAGCATTGAATTTTCCTGATGAAATCAAAGAATTTTCTGTTGCTGATTTAATTGATATATCTTTTTGTTGTAACTTGCAGGAAACATTAAAAGAAAATGAATTCAGGGAAGAAGTAGAAGAGGAGATCATGAAGGAGAATAAAGCGCCAGAAATTACGACCGTAATTTCTGCATACAAAAGCATACATAGATCTCTTCAGCTAATCAAAGAAAATTTTAAGCCAACGGAGCCGTACATGATTAAAGCACCTCAATTAAGGCTTAAATCTCGTCCATCATCAAGGCCTAGGTGCAAAATGAAAGTTGGCGGTCCAAAGAGAATGAATAAGACCACAATCTCCTTATTGGAGATTAGTTAAGTATTCTTTTAATGTGTTTTTATTTCATTTAAAAAAAATATATTATTATAAGTTTTGTGGAGTAATTTCAATCAACAAATAAACTCTGGCGTAGAGTGGTCCTGCCAAGGAAAAGGTATTTAAGTTGACCATAGGGAACACCTTTTCCTGGGGACCTAACTGGGAGATGATTTGATTAAAACCGCTCCATCGAAACTGATAAGGAGTATTAAAAATTATATATATATTTTTTTTTTTTTTTTAAAAAATTAAAAAAATTAAAAAAATTAAAAAAATTAAAAAAATAAAAAAAATTAAAAAAATAAAAAAATAAAAAAATAATAATAATAATAGTTTAAAATAAAAAAAATAAAAAAAATAATCAGCTTGTTATTTTTCTATGAATCTTTTGATGCTCTTATGTGTGTATCAGGTATGATTTTCAAGTAATTGACTTGAAATTTAAAATACGAAGAAGGGTTAAATATGCTCCACCCGAGCCCATGAAAACTCGAACTACCGCTTGGCGTAAAATGATCAAAGAGATGGGAGAACATAGTCGACGAGCCCTAGCTGAATCTGCTAGAAATTCATCAAGTGAAGAAGAAGAAGTCCAGCCGAAAGTTGGGGGACCTCAACAAAATCGCGTTTTGTGCGCGAAGACCCACCTCCGGTTTCAAAAGTAAGTATTCCTCCAACAATTCTTGAACGTTCTGATATAGAATCTTTAGTGTACAGGCACACCAAGAAGCAAACCGAGACCCAATCAACCACCAATTTGAATTAAGAAGAAGAGATACAGTTGGGAGTCTGATGGAAGAATCAATTCTTTCCCCAATCATGGTGGAGAGGATGATTAAAGAAGTCGTGGAGAAAGCAGCCTTGCTAGCAGCGGAATATCAAGTAAAAAAAGGTTGTCAAGAGGTAGAGCAAGCTTTGCAACAAGCTATCCAAAGAGATATCGCTGAACAAACAAGGAAAGAAGAGAAGAGAATATGAGAAGAGAAAAGTTTGATACAAGCTGAGGAAAAAAAAAGTAAAAAAAAAAAAAAATGGAGAAAGCTGAAGAAAGATTGAAAAAAAATTGAT
This sequence comes from Herpetospermum pedunculosum, assembly GCA_028017165.1. Lineage (NCBI taxonomy): Eukaryota > Viridiplantae > Streptophyta > Magnoliopsida > Cucurbitales > Cucurbitaceae > Herpetospermum > Herpetospermum pedunculosum. Next base: position 28,953,374 of record CM051527.1, on the reverse strand, counting down.
CAAAAAAAAAAAAAAAAAAAGAGGAAAAGAGATAGCAACTGGGGAATAATTCGACCGATTATTTGAGTATTAGACGGAAGGGAATGAAATTTGAGCCAAACACTTCTTCAACTAAGAAGAAGGTTGAAGGAAATACTGAAGAAGTTCAGGAAGGGAATCCTACAAATGACACAACCATTTCCTTGGAACGAGGGATGCTGCTGCATTGCATCCTAAAACGGTCTTGACTCAATATTGAGAGGTTTCTAAGAGAAGAGTTGATTACTTATGACAAGAAGATGGCTGAAAAATTATTCTGTGGGTCACTTGTCACTAAACTTTGCCTCAAAGTAGGACTTAAGCCTCGGTAAGGTGAGGAGACAAGTTTGCCAAAGTTAGCCATTACTGCGCAGCTTGTTCACAAGTTACAGCTTTTCAGTAACCAAAAGACCGAGAAAGCATCGATGTCGTGTGCGTCTAAGCCAAAAGGTTGTTCCACCTCTGTGGCCACAGAGCAGTCACAACCTACCACCAGTTCATAAAATATTCCAAGCATCACCCCTTCTCAATGGCAGCATATGATCCAACAGAATATGGCCTACTGGGCATATGCCAAAGAGAGGGATGAGCTCATTCAAGGGTTCTTTAATGCCTTGGCCCCGACCTTGATGCCTGCTTTCCCGACGTTTCCTCCCGTTTGCCTGAATCTTCCTTCGAATACTGATTCCGAAGACGATACCTCGTCTGAAGATTAGGGGAGTACCGTTCTTCCTTACTCTCTACTCTTTTCCTTCATTTTCTGAATATTTTGTTATTTGTTAAGATTCAGTTTTTAGTTGTTTGTTTTCCTGGTAGGGGTAGAAGTTGCATTTTGTTATTTCATTATTTCATTGTTTTTCTAGTAGGGTAGAAGTTGCATTTTGTTATTTCATTATTTCGTTGTTTTGTTAGGGTAGTAGTTGTAGTTGTTCCTGCTAGGATAGACGTTTTGTGGAATGTGCCTAATTGAACTTAATGACTTGATTGCACAAGTATGAGAATGTTTTAGCATGCTATCTTTCTTTTGTTTTCTTTAAAGTAACCTTTATGATGATAACTAGAGTTTATCTCTGCTCAAATAGTGCCACATGTCATAGCTTGTAAGTTTTTTTCAAAAGCATAGGGTTCCATTAGTACTTTTCTATGCAAAACTTTTTCACAAGTCTAAACTTCCTTTTGTTTAACCCGTTTAACATGTTTAGGAGAGTTTAACCTTGACGTTTTTTTTGTAGACTAATGCTCACACCATCCCTTTTGAAAAAATCTCTTGAATAGTCAATGAGGACATTGCCTCCTTTAAGTTTGGGGGGGTGAAGTATATTTGTAATGTGTTGACTGCTAGGTCTTGATTGTTATGTCTCTTCAAAGGAAGAATAGTTGAAAAAAAAAAAAAAAAACCTTATTTCTAGAGGTACTCCTCCTTCTTAAGCTAGCTGAGTAACCAGGGGCGATCATGGGCCCCATGGTTGTCACTGCATGAAAGGGTAACTAGGAAGTGAGTATTTATCTTAGTTTGTGAGGTTTGCTCGTAGCTAGATGCACTGTGCAATGAAATTGCAGGCAAGCTGGAACGAAGGTGAGTCTAGCAATAAAGATTCTCTAGAGAATGGTAAAGAAAAAAAAAAAAAAAAAAAAAAAAAAAAAAAAAAAATGAGAAGCGTAGCAGCAACACAAGTTTGGGGGACACAAGGAAGGAAAAGTCTAAGCTTAGTTTATTTCACGAAAGGGATTATCCTAGACTCAGTGACTAAAGGTTAGATAGATTAAACATATGGATAGGATATACTAGAAAAAGCTTTGTTTACAAAATGAAAGTAGAAACTTATGTGAGAAATTACTTATGGGATTATTACTGGCACTAGAGTATGAGACCTCTCCTGAAAGGTTGTTTATAAGCGAACTTTGTTTGAAAGCATGTTAAACATTTGCATAATTGTACATTCTTGTTGTTATTATGTGTTGAATTGCTTGAGGACAAGCAATAAGCTAAGTTTGGGGGTGTGATGAACGTCATTTATGTCATGTTTTTACCCTTTAAAGCATACTCATTAATTGACTTTTTGAGTTAAATTGAAGATAATTGTGCATGTAATTGATAAGAAAAGAATAAAAATAGGAAAGTCACATGCTCAAGGTCGTTTTGTCATTATGAAGCAATTAAGAGGGTAAAAGAGTCATTTTTTATAAGAATTAATGTTATTTTAATTATTTTCAGGAAAACTGTATTCTGCTTCAGCTTGTGGCCACAAAGGAGTCACAGAGTGCAGAACCCAGCTTGTGGCCACACAAGAGGCCACAGAGTGCAGTTGACTGGTCAAACGAATTTGTTGAGATATTTGTCAAAGATCTTCCAAGATTCAGCCAACCAACTCCCTATTTGACCTAACAACCCTTCCCAAAGATCTCTCCCTCATTTTAGCAACCTCCAAACAAACCCTAAGGCCTATAAAAGGCACCTCAAGCCTTCATTCAAATCATCGATAATTTCTTTACAACAATCAATCTCCACATAGTCGATCAACCTCCTTTCTCTCTCGAAGAACTCACCCAAATTCCCGAAATTCCAAACAAGAGCGGACCACTCCTCTGTAATAGTTCTACTTCAGCCAGCTCCGAAAGGAAGGTGCTGCGAGGATTCGATTTGCATTGACGACGTGAATCGAGCGAGTAGAGACCCTTCATCCGTTGTCCACGAGTTCGAGAGAGAGAAAGTTGGAAAAATTTCCAGATTTACTTTCCATTTAATTCTGCACATTTTCTATTTACATTCTGTTTTTATTTCGCATTTATTTTCGTTCTTAACTTTACATGCAAAATTACCATTTTACCCTTTTAGCAACTTTCGCATTTATAATTTAATTTTCAGTTCAAAACCTTTGTTATTCCAATTCTGTCCTTTATTTATTATTTACATTCTGTTTTTATTCCATTTTCATTTTATCTTTAATTTTCTAGTAAAATTACCATTTTACCCTTTTAGCAATTTTTGTACTTATGCATTATTTTTCAATGAAGTATTTTAGTATAGTTCTCATTATGAGCTAAGTTTTCCTAAGGGATTCGATTATGTGAATGCCCGTTAAGAAATGAGCTAGCTTGACAACTGTAAATTACGGTTTTACCCCTTATGCCTTATGTGGTTCGTCCTTTACTGAATATATGCAAAAATGTTATATTAATTTGATCACTTAATTAGCATGAAATGTTAATGTCGATACTGGACAGGTCGGGCAATTAACGGCTCTCGTAAAGGTGATATAGCAGAAAAACCTAGGAATAGGATTTCGTCGATTGTCCTTGATGACTGGGGCAAAAGACTATAGGATCAATAGGATTGCATACTTAACCATCTAAGATCACATTATCCACTGGACCGTGAGTATAATGGCTTAGACTCCTAAAGGTACTTGCAAAGAGGCTGAATAGGAGACGAATCCGATCCAAAAGCATAAGGTACTATGTGGTGACTCTGTGGTCACAGGCTGTCAAGTAAACTCAACTTAGGGCTGAAACATGAATTGGATCCCTGTTTTTAGTATTTCTTTTCAACCCAAAACCAACCAAACATTATCAATTTATTTTTGTTACTTTTCATTGCATTCGGAGAACAATTCTTTCTAAAACTAAATTCTTCAACAGTCTCTTGGGATACGATACTTGGAATACTTTCCAAATTATTACTTGATTGACAGTGTATACTTGCACTTGACCATAAACTTCATTGTAGGTTATTGAACCAAATTAAACACACACGTTTTTGGTCCATCATGGAGTCGCCATGCTGTCGCAACGTTTTTGCAATGCGGAGCGGCTGACATTCTTCTGTTAAACAGGGGTTTTTAAAAGAAATAAAAATAAAACGGAGTCGCCACCAATCATTTTGGGTGTGATTAGTCACCTAAAAACGGTCTACGAAATCAAAAATAAGATTCGGGGGTCGTTGGAGTGTAGGGAATGTATTAGCACCCTACAACATCCCGTTAAAATAGTAGCCAAAATCATTTTTATCCTAATTATCCAGCTAAATTTCAAATGGTTCTTAATTTGAGAAAAAAAATAAACAACAATTAAAATTAAAACAAATGTGTCAACTAATCGTACCCTAATTTTAAAATAAAGTATGGACTTGATTTGTGAGCGAGATTGTTAATTTTTCCATTAGTTGTCTTAATTTCATTTATCGGGATCGTACAACAAAAACAAGAATTTTGAAATCAATTAAGAAAATCCTTTTGTTTCGAAATCAAAACAATTTTGAAATTTAATTTAAAACACAATTTGAACTCAACAATTCTTTTTGTTTTGAAATCAAAGCAATTTTGAAATTTAATTTAACTCAATTTAAAAATCAAATTCTTTTTGTTTTGCAATCAAAATAACTTTAAAATTTGATTTAAAAACTCACTTTGAAAATCCAATGAAAGCTTAAAAGAGAGTAATTTTGTAATTAGTGTGTAATGACGTTTTTAAAAGAATAAGAACAAATCCTCCAAATAGCAAAATCCCCATTTATCCCTAGATTTTAAAAAAGAACGACAAAACTCAATAACAACCTCAAGGTGGGAGGAACAATCCTCCACCTATCCCAGGATTTCAACTAAAATAAAGCGACAAAGCCATAAACAACCACAAGGTGGGAGGAACAATCCTCCACCTAACCCGGAATTGGAATTTAAAAACTAATTAAACAAACTAAAAAAATAACAATGAAAGTGCGCTTTAAAATTAAACGGCATGCATCAAAATTAAAAAGCAAAGTAAGAATATCCAATCAGGGAGTATATATGAAATAAGCAGGGGTATATATGGATTCAAACAGTGGGTACATGCGATACAAACTAGGTATATATAAACAAACAGGATATATCGAATAGGCAAGGGTATATATAAGACACTCAACAAATAAGGGGTATATGTCTTAAATAAATAAATGCAGGGGCACAATCGTAATTTCAATAAAAAAAACTAAAGAAAAACTTTCATTACCCACGCGAGGACCAGACGCCCGACCTTCTTCTTCCTCGTCGAGTCACTGCCGCAGCGCGTTGTGGAAGATCGACCATCGTTGGTCCGCCACGAGTTCACCGTGGCCTAAAGTTGACCCGTCGTCGTCTAGATTGCGAGGTCCGCCGCCATGATCGAGTTGCAAGAACTACGGTCGTCTGGGTTCGGAAATCGCCAGAGAAGAGATTTTTCGCCAGTTCGGGTCCGCTGTTGAAGAATCGGAGTCCGTCGTCGCTAGTCTGCCATGAACGCCGCCGTGGAGGTTCGAGGGGACGAGGGCGTCGCCACCGTCTGGGTTCGCTCGCCGCCGTGGAGTTAAGATCTGTCGCCGGTTCGCTCGCCGCAGATTTGAAGTTAAGCCATCGTGGGGTTGAAGATGGAGTTCGTCGCACGTCGCCACTCGTCGTCTGCTGTCTGGGTTCGCTCGCCGTCGTCTGGGTTCGAGGGGACGAGGGACGTCGTGGTTCAAAATCTGAGGAAGATACGCCGCCGTCTGGTCTGCCATGAACGCAGCCGTGGAGGTTTGAAGAATCGAGGTCCGTCGTCGCTGGTCTGCCATGAACGTCGAGCTGGTTCGAGTTTGTCATGAAGATCCGCAGCTGGTTCGAGCTCGCCGTGGTTTTCCGGATCTCCTCCGGAGCTCTGCCGCCGCCGTGAGGTACCGGAGTTAGCCAGAGTTAGGTGGGATGAAGATGATGAAGGTGAAGAAGATGATGAATAGTAGGAGAGAGACTGAAGAGGAAAAATGAATTTTCTATCTTTTTTTCTGGGATCCTCCAACATTTTGTAATATCCCCTATTTCCCCAACTTTTTTCTTCCCAAAAATTTCCCACTCTCCAACTTTCTCTTTCTATATATATAGTAATTAATTAGGTCAACATTCAAATGTGTTGGGATTTATGCCCTAAAGCCTCGTAATTAATTAATAATTATATGATAATTATTTTATTATTATTATTTACAATTTATAATATTCATTATATAAATAAAATCCAAGGTTATTAGTGTAATCTTGAACTGTATGTAGTTGACATACTGGAGAATCATGTTCAAGTAATAACCTAAAGGGTCTATAGTATATGGATAAGGTTGGGTGCCTTATCCTGGTAACACTATTGAAATGACCCACTTTGTAATTGTTACAAATGATTTGATCCAAATCATTCATGTAGAGACATGTGTGTGGGGGTATCCTATACAATGAGTTTGTATAAGACTGGACCACGAAATATATAATCTCTCTTTATAAATCCGTTATTTGAGAAGATTAATATTTCACAGGATGATCATATGTGACTCGATCTTAATCCTGAGTGAGTTATGAACTCCTGCTTGTGAGGGCTCGTCCTTTGATTTGTATGGGTGAGAATGACCTTTATAGCCGATTCAATAAGCCTACCATTTTGGGGACTTGACCAAATAGGGAGTTGGGAACATAAGTTTCACAAGATGAAATTCACTTCTTCCCATATAGGGAAAGTAGATGAGTAGTTCCCTTAAGTGCTGATTTCGGGACTTGAACAATGGGGCCCCACCCTCTCACTGGCCCGAGAGGGACTTGGTTTATGGTTGGATCATAAACAGGTTGTTCATTAGAGAATCAGTGATACTTAAGGTGTAAGATGTAATTACAGGGGTAAAACGGACTTTTGACCCAGCTGTAATTACGAACAACTCGTGAAGGATCGACTTGCATGTAATGGTTATATCCCTGGACACAACTTGTCCTACAGTGCATAAGAGTGCAACTCTAGGCCTATAGTGGAGTGACCTAGAGTTAATGAATGAAAGTTAATTAATTAAAGAGTTTAATTAATTAATTTTGTATCATTGAAGCTTATAAATCTGTAGGTCCATAAGGTCCCCTTGCTAGCTCATAGTAACACTAAAAGGATCAATTTAGTTGAAAGAAAAATTTGAAATATTAAAATTAATATTTAATATATTTGATATATTAAATGTAGAAGAGTAAAATATATTTATTGTATTTGATACATTAAATATTAGAGAAAATAGTATATGTATATGATACATTAATATTAAAAACTATATACCTATATTATTTGAATGAGATTCAAATTGGTTTAAAGTATATTATAAAAGATTAATTTTATAATATTTGAATAAGATTCAAATAAATATAAAATACATATTTTAATATATTAGATATTAAAATGTATTTTATAAAATAAAATTAATTCCTAAAAGCCTTATTATAAATAAGTTTAGCGTTGGTCAAACACACTACTCACCCGCAAAGAGAATTGTTCTTTCATTCCTTCAAAAGCTCCCACAAGCCTTGATCGTGTTCGAGTCATTAGCGAGGAAGATCTCGTGGAAAAAGGAACACAAGAAGATGATTGATCTTCAAAGTTATTATTTGCTTAACATGTATTTTAATTTAATTCTAAATAAACCAAAGAATCGATTCTAAACGCTTCCGCTGCGACGGAATGAAGAGTTCATTCCCTTCAATTGGTATCAAAGCTTTTCTTTGAGTTTTGTTTAGAATTAACATTGTGTATGGTGGGTATTTTAAGTTTATATATATGTGATATATATGGTTTGCGAGTTGACTGTTTAGGCATATTTGATTGGCATTAGAATTTACAAATTTTGTGTAAAACTCTATGAGTTTGGATTCATGTAATATTGTAAGTTAAAGTTGAAACTGGCAAAGGTGAGTCTTATTTTTTAGTCGGCAGTGAAGTGCTTGCGATGAATAATTCGACAAATCTCATTAATTCAAACGAAGCGGTGAGTACCTCAACTGGTGGCGTATGATTCACCATATAAATCAACACTTAACTATAAAAGCCAGTGCTTCATTATATGGCTATATGTATGAATCATCATGTAAGTCAGTGCTTCATTAATTGTCTATCTGGATCATTCATCATAAGTTAGTGCTCCATTTTTCTATGGGTATGATGCATCTCTTCAACGACATTCAAAAGATTTGAGGAGAGTCAAAGAAATGTATGTGAAATTGTGATGGTAGAATAAAACCATTTTCAGCCTTTGTTGAACGTGAGGTGGTGTCAGTTTCATTAATGCTTCATACGGCTGTAGAAGAGATAATTTAGGGTACGGCTGTAGAAGAGATATTTTAGGGTTTCTAACTCTGGATTTCAAAAAAAAAACGTTAAAGACCAAGATATGTCTTGGATTTAAATTATTGTAATTTAAATTGTTTTCAATTTTTTAGGAGGCCAAATATGCCGGTCAATTTTGCTGTTTAATTATGCATGTTGATGTATAATTTAATTTTATTAATTGATTGCATAAAGTATGTCCATCTAGATTAAAATTCCACCATAGGTTAAGCATGATCATGCATTTTAATTATTTTTAATATAATTGTTATATTTAGAATATTATGATTAAAATTCTTTCTAATTTGATTAGATGATTTCCTAATATTTATCTTTCAGTATAATTGTTATATTTGGAAATTTTAAATTAGGATACTTCCTTCCTAAAGGAGATTGAAAATTTTAAATTAGGATACTTCTTTCCTAAGGAGATTGGAAATTTTTTTACTAAGGAGATTGGAAATTTTTTTACTAAGGAGATTGGAAAAAATCTTTTTTTGAGATGGGAAATCTTTTATTGAGAACTCTTTTTTAGAAATCTTTTATTGAGAAATCTTTTATTGTGATATCTTTTCCAATAAGTTTGTGATATCTTTTCCCTTGTGATATCTTTTCCCAATAAGTTTGTGATAAATTGTGATATCTTTTCTCAATAAGATTGTGATATCTTTGTGATATCTTTTCCAAATAAGATTGTGATATCTTTTCCAAATAAGATTGTGATAGTGATATCTTTTCCAAATAAGATTGTGATATCTTTTCCCAATAAGATGATTGAGATATCTTTTACCAATAAGATTGAGTGAGATATCTTTTCCCAATAAGATTGAGATATCTTTTCCCAATGAGCTTAGGATATTTTCCCAATTACCCCAATGACCAAATGAGCTTAGGATATTTTCCCAATGACCAAATGAGCTTAGGATATTTTCCTAATGACCAAATGAGCTTAGATATTTTCCTAATGAGATTAGATATTTTAGATTAGATTTTTTCTTTCCTTATTTAAAAGATAATTAATTCATTATTTAAATAGTTTAAATATTTGAATTTAGTTTATCTTTTATTTTAATAAGATTAGAATATATGATAATCTCTAATTTTGTTTTAAAGGGTTTAAAATTGTTAAAATTTCAAGATTATCCATACGGTGAATTAGTTTTTAATAGGATTAAAAACATTGGTTAAAATCAATTGAAGTTCATTGATCTAGTAATTAATAGTTAATTAAAAATTAATGAATTTGAAATAAAAATTGACTATAAGGGAACCCTGTCTAAGAAAGGTTACTCGGGTGAGGTACTTAAGTTGACTGAAAAGGAACACCTCTACCTAAGAACTGGCCTGGGGTTGAATTAGTCAAATTTTATTTTATTTCATTAAGCAGACTCATAATGTGATTAGTTTTAAATAGTTTAATATACTTGATAATTCACATTAAAATCAATCTAACCAACATAAGGGTTATGAAAGGGTAGATTGAAAAACTTAGATAAATAAGATTAACCTAATTTGTCTAAGTAATAGAAAACTCTATTTCAAAATACTTAGTGGGAGAAAGACATATGTCAAAATAACCCTACGACCTCTACCATAGATTCACAACGTGAGATTCATGTGAGGCCTCGAGGGGGCTTTGGACCGTCCCCCTACGGAAGGTGTTTACATGGGTCAATATCAGGGTGAATCTCTTGAGAAAGTATTTTTAAATAGTAAGTGGGAGAAGGAAATGTGTCAACATATCCTACGCTCTCTATCATTGGTTCAAAACGTAAGATTCATGTGGGGCCTCGCGGCGGCTTTTGGACCGTCCCCCTACGGAAGGTGTTTACATGGGTCAATATCAGGGTGGATCTCCTGAGAAGGATAGGATAGTAATTTTATTTCCAATACTTGACCTACCCTACGGCGACACTTGTTGGGATAAAATTATAAAATCTAAAATGATGGGTTACACTTACAAAGATCTCATTAAGGTTGTTAATGATTTTCTTGACCAAACTAATGGTAACTAAATGTTATAGAAATAAGAGTTATTTTGGGATAACACTTGGTTGAGATTTTCTCATTTTAGTGAAGTAGCATTTGACCTACCCTACTGCGACACCTGTTCTAACACACTAAAGTATCATAGCATTAGAAATTAATGTTTTAGGGTTCATTTATCAAATTGTTTGTTTTCTATGCTGAAATTGAATGAATATTGATTGCATGTTGTTAAATAATATTTTTTTTTATATTTCAATATTATGTCTATTTCTCTCAATTTTAATTTTCGTTGCTAATTTGTCAAATTGAAAAAATAATATCACTTGGAAAAATAATGTTAACACTATATAATGACAGTGTAAATTTTTTCTTTAATTTGTCTTTATTGAGAAACGTTCTCAAAAACATGTTGCCAATGCTAATCGAATTACTCAAAAACCTGTTGCCAATGCTAATCGAATTGTTCGTGAAGCACATGATTAATAAATCAATATAACGAGATGGCTTATACAAATTTTCTATTTGACATATTAAATGTCAAGCTAAGAAGATAAAGAAGATGACAACAACATATGAGATATTGTTGAAGTCAATAAAAGCTAGATTTAGATACTTATCTAAATAATCTAAAAAAAAAATTAAGTATTCCCAAAATCCAAGAAAAGAAACCATATGACTGTAGCTAAAAGAAAATAGTTTCTAAATTAGCAAAGTAGTCATAATAAGAGGAATTTATGAAATACCTCTATAAGAAGAACATGGATAAAAGTAAATTTGATTTACTAGATTTTTGGTGGAAAATTATCATTACCAGTAGATTCATATCCACTATTAAGATTTGTTCTTCATTACACTTTATATAATTCTTGGAAAATACTTAATGATGTAGAATGATCTCTATTTGTTGGCACCAGAAAACTCATCTCAATTAATGTAGTGGGAGACATTAAGATGTCCATAAAAAATAATTGTTATTTAATGCTGAATATGGTGTTTTTAGTACCATAGGAGAAATTCAATTTCTCTAACTTTATTACTAATAAAATGTTCATATAGTATGAATATTTTAATACTAAATTTTTATTTTCAAAATTGTTTGAAAATTTCAGCTGAAAAATAAGAATAATTTGTATATGTTAAATTGTTAACATATAAAATACTACACATTGAGATATTCAGGATTATAGAATCCAGAATATAAAGACAATTTATATTCTCCTAAAATATGATACTTGTCTTTGACATTCAAGATTGATTCTGATCAATTTGAATAAAAAGACTACTACGAAGTGATTCTCTAAATGTTAGAGTTAATTACTTTATATGTCTTAAGATCTTGCCTTTCATGCAAGATAATAAATAGATTTTTGTTGGAAAAGCCTACAGGCCAAAGAACACTGATGAATATGTCATCATTCTAGCTAATGATTATTCAAGAAATAAGTATCGTAACCTAATGCAACATAAGTCTGAATATTTTGAAAAGTTCAAGGAATATAAGACTCAAGTTGAAGGTCAATTAGGTAAATCTATCAAGACACTATAATCAGATCACAGTGAAAAGTACAGGAACCATATGTACTAAGACTAATTGATAGAAAGTGAGATTTTATCTCAACTCTAGCACAAAGTACAATTGTGTGAAATTGTGTTGTAAGAGGAAAAACAAGACCTTGTTAGACATGGTCAGAACAATAAAGAATTACACGTCATTATCAGACTCTTGTTAGGATATACAATCTAGATTGTATAGTGAACATGATTCTATCTAAAAGGTGTCCATGAGACAACTTTGAGATTATAGAAGAGTAGTAAAGTTAGTTGACAACCCTTCGAGTTTTGGGAGTTTTAAGCATACATGCTGAAACTTGAATATGTTCAATAGAGTTGAAAAGTTGGTTCCAAGTGAAGCCACTAAATAGTTAACAAAAGTTGTTAACAATTTAATTACATTTGATAGTCAAATGGATCCTAGTCATGAATTGGATAAGCCTCATCGTAGTGGGAGAGTTATGAGATGACCCGACCGTTACAAGAGCTTATATGAAGCCTAAGTTGCCGTATTAGATGACAAAATGTAGGGCTTCTTGACCTCAAAGTTGAAATGAGGGTCAATGACAAAGACTAATAGACCAAAGTCATAAATCTCGAGATAGAGTAGATGTACTCATCTTTATCTAGAACTTGTAGATATTCGTGATGAGGTAAAACCCATAGGTTTTGAATATATCTACAAAAGTAAAGATTTGTAAATAAGAAGGTACAGACCTTCAAAATAAGACTAATGACAAATATAGTAGGAGAAAGTAAACCATGGATAAACTTTATTATTTGTTGTCATATTAGAGTATATAACCATTTCCTAATTCATAGTTGCATATGAGATATGTCAAGTGAAGGTTTAAGAAATCTTTTTTGAAAAGAAGCCTTAAAAAATGCATTTGCAAATCAATTACATGAGTTCATTTTAAAAAATCAAAAGCAAAAGGTTTGCAAGCAGTAAAGGTTCATTTATGAAATGAATTTGATCACTAGATTTTTGAATGTAAGGTTTGATAAAAGTATCAAAAACTATGACTTTGAATAAACATTAATGATATTGTATAAATAAGAAAATCATTAATTACTTAGTGGAATTTTCTCATATTTTATGTGGATGATTTACTACTCATTGTAAATGATGTAAGATTTCAATCCAACATAAATTGTTGACTATCTAACCAATTCCAAATGAATGATTTAAATTACTGGGTATGTCCTAAAATAGAGTTTTCGAGGACAAAATTATATTTATGTCTCACACGTCTTATATTGACAAATTTGTTGTCAAGTATATGATGTAATACTTCAAAAATGATAATGTATCATTCTTACATGAAGTTTATCTTGTTTAAGGAATAGTGTCCTCGGGCATTTCAAAATGTTGAGAACATAAGATTGACTATCTACGTTTGAGTGGGAGAAAATCTAATGTACACTTGAGACATGACATTTGACAGTAAAATTGGTTAGCATTTATTAGTTAACTCAATGGTATGACCATTGCGCGAAAAAATAAAAACTTTTCTCAAAATATCTACGAATAAAATGAGAAATTATATTTTTGTGTATGAGGTTAAAAATTTGATCTTTACGAGATGCACTGGTTTTAACAAAGATTTATGGAAATCTATGTTTACCCTAGATGGTGGAGCATGGTATGCAAGTTAAATGTTCTTGCTTATGAAGTAAAGAACTTGCATAACTCAAATAATTTCTTATTGGTCTGAAAGATGTTTCAGATATAGTTAAGCCTAAAACGTTTTATGTAATGGCTAAACTTAAGGAACTTAGATAACATCAATATATAGGGTATCCAGCTGAGAGAGAAAGAATCGTGGTAGGACCAAGATGACTTTTAATTGACAGTCGTTTTGATCTATATAAAAAGACTTTTCAGGCTAAAGTGTTTGAAAGCCACCTAGAATGTCTAGGATTATGAGACATGTCTCATCTTCACTAGGGCAAGTGGGAGAACATGTTGGGTGTAGAGTATGCCCTAGGATACATGTCTCACCGACTTTAGTGCAAGTGGGAGATTGTTGGGATTTATGCCCTAAAGCCTCGCAATTTATAATATTCATTATATAAATAAAATCCAAGGTTATTAGTGTAATCTTGAACTGTATGTAGTTGACATACTGGAGGATCATGTTCAAGTAATAACCTAAAGGGTCTATAGTATATGGATAAGGTTGGGTGCCTTATCCTGGTAACACTATTGATATGACCCACTTTGTAATTGTTACAATTGATTTGATCCAAATCATTCATGTAGAGACATGTGCGTGGGGGTATCCTATACAATGAGTTTGTATAAGACTGGACCACGAAATATATAATCTCTCTTTATAAATCCGTTATTTGAGAAGATTAATATTTCACAGAATGATCATATGTGACTCGATCTTAATCCTGAGTGAGTTATGAACTCCTGCCTGTGAGGGCTCGTCCTTTGATTTGTATGGGTGAGAATGGTCTTTATAGCCGATTCAATAAGCCTACCATTTTGGGGACTTGACCAAATAGGGAGTTGGGAACATAAGTTTCACAAGATGAAATTCACTTCTTCCCATATAGGGAAAGTAGATGAGTAGTTCCCTTAAATGCTGATTTCGGGACTTGAACAATGGGGCCCCACCCTCTCACTGGCCCGAGAGGGACTTGATTTATGGTTGGATCATAAACAGGTTGTTCATTAGAGAATCAGTGGTACTTAAGATGTAAGATGTAATTACAGGGGTAAAATGGACTTTTGACCCAGCTGTAATTACGAACAACTCGTGAAGAATCGACTTGCATGTAATGGTTATATCCATGGACACAACTTGTCCTACAGTGCATAAGAGTGCAACTCTAGGCCTATAGTGGAGTGACCTAGAGTTAATGAATGAAAGTTAATTAATTAAAGAGTTTAATTAATTAATTTTGTATCATTGAAGCTTATAAATCTGTAGGTCCATAAGGTCCCCTTGCTAGCTCATAATAACACTAAAAGAATCAATTTAGTTGAAAGAAAAAATTGAAATATTCAAATTAATATTTAATATATTTGATATATTAAATGTAGAAGAGTAAAATATATTTATTGTATTTGATATATTAAATATTAGAGGAAATAATCTATGTATATGATACATTAATATTAAAAACTATAAACATATGTTATTTGAATGAGATTCAAATTAGTTTAAAGTATATTATAAAAGATTAATTTTATAATATTTGAATAAGATTCAAATAAATATAAAATACATATTTTAATATATTAGATATTAAAATGTATTTTATAAAATAAAATTAATTCCTAAAAGCCTTATTATAAATAAGACACATTTAGGTTTAGCCAAAAGGTTGGCCAAACACACTACTCACCCGCAGAGAGAATTGTTCTCTCATTCTTTCAAAAGCTCCCACAAGCCTTGATCCCGTGTTCGAGTCATAGCGAGGAAGATCTCATGGAAAAAGGAACACAAGAAGATGATTGATCTTCAAAGGTATTATTTGCTTAACATGTATTTTAATTTAATTCTAAATAAACCAAAGAATCGATTCCAAACGCTTCCGTTGCGGGGAATGAAGAGTTCATTCCCTTCAAAATGAACCTTAAACAATAAATAATTGAAACCCCAAACTAAACCCTAAACTTGAATCCCTAAACTTGACACATTAAATCAACCTAAAACCCTAAAACAAAAACCCTAAATTGGAATCCTAAGACCGAGACACCAAACCCGAAAACAAGAAACCCTAAACTGGAATCCCAAGATCGAAACACCAAACCCTAAAACAAAAAACCCTAAAATGGAATCATGAGACCGAGACACCAAACCCAAACTCAAAAAATCCTAAACTGGAATCCTGAGACCGAGACACCAAACCCTAAAACAAGAAACCTTAAACTAGAATCCTGAGACAGAGACAGCAAACCCTAAAACAAGAAACCCTAAACTGGAATCCCGAGACCGAGACACCAAACCCTAAAACAAGAAATCCTAAGCTGGAATCTCGAGATCGAGACACCAAACCGTAAAACAAGAAACCCTAAGCTGGAATCCCCAGACCGAGACACCAAACCCTAAAACAAAAAGAAACCTAAAGAAGTTAAAAACAAAACTTGGATGCTCCGAATGACCCACGAACGAAAGACATTTTTTTGGCGATTTTCTCGAAAACCACGAAAATAACGGAAAAAGACGAAATTAAAAAAAAAACTAAAAAATACTTAGAAAAAAGTGAAAAAAACATAAAATGAGGTGAAAAACTCAAAATGATGATAAACAAGGCCGGACAAAATATGGTGTCAACACCATGCAAAAGCTTTAAGCGTTAGAGCTTATTAGCATAAGTAAATCGACAAAGAAATTTCGAAGGGAGAATCGAAACCCGCCGAACTTACTCCGAACGGTCAACGATTGGAGGAACGATGTGTTGAGTTTTATGTTCTAAAACTCGTAGTATGTAAACGTTGTGAATGTAATATTTCTATTTATGCAATAAAGTGTTATTGAGGTTTTTTCAGTAAAAGTGTTTATTGAATATAGTTAAACGTGTTCGCATTAACCTGTACCAATAACAAACACCCATGGCGAATGATGAGTACTTAAGCTACATGTATGACGTGATTATGGATCAAGCTCAAGTAGACAGTCAAAACGGTCTATAGTATACGGATAAGGCTGGGTACATTATCTTGGTAACACTATTGGATGTGGCTCGCTTTGTATTGTACAAAACAATGTGATCCGAATCGTTTCACATAGAGATGTGCGAGCGAGGGCGTCCTATGAGATGAGTTTTCATAAGTCTGAACCGCGAAATCAAGTCGCTCTCTCTTTACAACACCGTCTACTGTTGAGACCGACTTTTTCATATGATGACCTAGGTAACTCCTTCTCAATCCTGAGCTCGCTCTGAACTCCTATTCATTTGAGAGTATCCTTTGACTGGCACGAGTGAGAGTGGCCAGATCGCCGACTCAATAAGCCTACCATCTTGGGGATAAACTTGAATAGGTGGCTAGGGACATAGTACAACAAGATGGAATTCACTTCTACCCGTTTATAAGGGCTAGTAGAGAGGTGTTCCCTTAATAGATGACTTCGGGTCTTGAATATGAGGCATCATCCTCTTCTTTGTGAAGAGGGTTAATGATCTGATGATTAGATCACAGATCAGATGTTCATTAGAGGTGTTAGTGGTACTTATGGAACAAAATGTAATACACGGGTTAAACGGTATAAATTATCCGCTGTGATTACGGAACCTGTGAAGGATCGACTTACCCATAATGATTATATCAAGAGGACATAATATATCTATAGTGAGGAGAGGGCAACCCTCAGACTATAGTGGAGTCTCCGGGGGTTAACGAATGTTGATTAGTTCGGTTAAAAGAGTTTTGACCGGATAATCTCGTATCGTTGAAGCTCATGATTTGTAGGTTCTTTAGGTTCTCCTATCTAGCTCGGATAACGTCGTGCAACAATACAAGAGAAAAGAAAAAGGAAAAGAAAAAGAAAAAGAAAAAGAAAAAGAATTTGTTCAAATTCGAGTTTTGGAAGGATGATGGACATATTTAAATATGATTTAAATATGAGAATGGTCTAAAACATGAATATGATTCAGGTGCAAAAAGTCGGTTTTCGGAAAACCTGAATTAGCCATATTAATTAATTAATATTTGATATTGAATTAAATAATTTTTATTAATTAAAAATTTTAATTAATAAATATATATTTTTTTAATTTATTAAAATGTTTAATAAGTAAAATATTTATTATTATTTAAAATTAATTAAGAATTAATTTTATAAAATAATAATAATATATATATATATATAACATGGTTAAGTTGAGTGGATCTTTGGGTGTTCAAAGTGTTGAAAAATTGAAGAATTAGACGGATTTGAAAAACTCATCTTTTTGAGTTTATTAAGTTATGTTCTTCTTCTTCAACCCCTGAGTTCTTCATCCCTTCATCTTCCTTCTTCACTTTTTGCTTTCTTTTTTCTTTTAACGGAGTCCCACAACTCCGTTGCTCGGTGCCGAGGACAGTGGGACTACCGGAGGTGGTCCTCGGGGCGTTCGTGAGAAGAGTTTCGAAGCGTTTGTGAGGAGAAACGACCGGCGAAACTTCAAGAAACTGGAACTTCAAGGGTATGTATTCTAAGTTTTTTATTTCCGTCTTTTCGAACATGTTTCTAGTTTGTTAAATTGATAAAATTAGAGTATCAACGATCCAAAATCGCTTCCGCAGCGTTATACGCTCCATCATGATGTCGCAGCGAGAGAGGAGCGAAGCAGCGACGGTCGGCGGCGGCAAGGTACGACTGGGCGACAGACGGCGGCGGCGGCGGAGTGAGATTGGGCGACATGCGATGACATGTGCGACGATGGAGAGCAGCTGGGTCGTCAGAGCTGAGGAAGGGAGAGGACGACTGGCTTTCAGAGGGGGAGCAACGATGATTTTCGAGGGCGTCGACTGTCGAAGGGGGAGAGAGATTGGCGGCAGCGGCGTGCGGTTGGCAGAGGAGGAGAGAGAGCGGTGGCTGAGCGAATGGGCGACGATGTAGATTGGTCGGAACGAAGCAGAGGGGAATGAGGCAGCCGAGAGGGAGAAACGAAGAGGGAGGCGGCGTGGAAGAAGAATCGTGAGGGGGGCGTCAAATTGGGTTTTCCCGAAAAAGAACATGTAGACACCGTATTTGGTCCGACCATTTGTTTATTATTAAAGTTATTTTCACCTATTTTTTTTTTATGTATTTTTGTCATCATTTTTGTCATCATTTTTAACTTTTTAAATTCATTTATTTATTTAGTTAATTCTGAAAAATTCAAGAAAAATAACAAAAAAAAAAAAAAAGAACGATTTGGTTGTTTGGAAAAGTTTTTACCTAATTTCACAAATAAAATTAACTGATGAGTATGGCTAAAATTTGATATTCATTTATGAGTATAAAATATTTAATTCATTTTTAGTTTAAAATTTGATATTCATTTATGATATAAAATATTTTTTCATTTTTGGGTTAAAATCTATTTCAATTGAGAAAACATTTGGAGTAATTCATTGAGATTTTTACCCGATTTTCAATGCCTATAAATACCGACCAAGAGAAATAGGTAAAGAGGGGAGAGAACACAAAAATATTAGAGCGAAAGGCTCGAGGGGTGAGGTCATAAAATATCAGAGCGAAAGGGTTGGGAGATGACACACAAATATTGGAGCGAAAGGCTCGGGGAGACGACATAAAAGATCACAGCAAAAAAGGCTCATAGAAAGACACGATGAAATCCGAGCAAAAAGGGCTACCAAAATTGGAGAGTAAAAAATGATATTTACCGTCTAATGTCACTTCAACGCTTTTTTTTTCTTTCATTTTTTTCATTTCTCCTTAACTTTCAATTTCCAATTTTGCCCTTCTCTCCAGTATCTCTTTTTATGAATGATTTGCTCCTGTCAAATCTTAGTAAACATTTCTTAATCTCTCCATGTGCCTAATAGCATAGCGAAAATTGGTAGAATTTTAGAAAGGTAATAGTTAATTATTTATTCTATGATAAATGAAGTGAAATTGAGTTGAAAACTTGAAATGCACAAAAAAAAAAAAAAAAAAATTAGATAGAAGAGGAATTTTATTAAAAAAACGATAGGAGGTTGGACAATGGTGAAGTTTTAGATATTATTATTATTATTAAAAATGGTCGCAAGATTTTTTTTTATCGATGATTTGCCAAATTTTAGTAAACATTTTCAAATATGAGGTTTTAGATCTTATTATTATTATTAAAAGTTGTGGGTCTCTTTTTTTTTTATGGATGATTTGCTATTTTCAAATCTTAGTAAAAAAAAATTCAAATCATTAATAAAAAAGAGATATTGGAGAGGATTGAATATGGAAAGACAAAATCGAAAATTAAAAGTTATGGAGAAGAGAAAAAAAAGCAGGAAAAAAAAGTTGAAGTGAGGTGAGCATTATATATGATTTTTTAATTAAAAATAATAACATAATACTTGGTCAATCAAAATCTGTCAGCTTGGGTGACAAAAGATAGTTGTAGCTCAGCCTGCAACTCAGTTTTACTCTTTTACTATGGCTTATATTTGACTTGTGATTTATTTTGAAACTCTAAAAACAACTTTTGATTTTAATTTAGGTTTTTAGTATCGTTAATTTTTCTTTTCTTGTTTTAAAATTAAATTAACTTTTCATTTTATTTTAATTTAGGTTTTTAGTATAGTTAATTTTTGGGCTGGTTGCACAAACAGCAATCAAGCCCAAAATAATTGCAAATTTAGCAAAATTTAAAACGTTTTGCAAATATGGCAAAAAAATCAGTTGCTATCACTGATAGACTTTATGACTATTACTGATAGACTTCTATCACTAGTCTATCACCGATAGACTATTATCACAGACAAAATTCTATAAAAAAGACTACTATCAACGATAGACCATTAATCAGGGATATAAATTGTCATATTTGCAATTTTTTTAAAAAATGCTATATTTTTAATTATTTTACTCTAAATTGACATCCGTTACAATTTTCCTTAATTTTTCTTTCTTTTAATTTTTCTTTTCTTGTTTTAAAATTAAATTAACTTTTCATTTCATTTTAATTTAGGTTTTTAGTATCGTTAATTTTTATTTTCTTGTTTTAAAATTAAATTTTAACAAATTAGATATTTCAATTGAATTTGAAGAAATTTCGAAATTAGATATTTTAAGTGAACCTTCAAAATTAGATATTTAAATGAATTTTAATTCTCCTTGAATTTGATTTTTTCGAGAAAAACACCGTTTAGTTTAAAATTTATTTGTTTTGACTGCGGAGTAATATGCTTCTATGGAGTCTCGACTCTGGTACAAGTCTACGAAAATCTTAATTTTTAATAAAATAATATTTGTTTTGAGGACGGAGTAATAATGTGACTTTTGTAGGGTTTCGACTCTCGCAACACACGAAAATCCTCCCAATCAATTTCTAAAAAACTAATAAATCAACCTATGTTTTAAAATTTAAATATTATCGTTGAAATTTTATGACGGAATTGAGATATTTTTTCAAATTCTTGAAGTAAACAATTTCTTTTAAATAAAAGGAGATTTAAGCAGTATAATTAATTAAATATAAATCTCACTCAACATATCAAATTCTTACTTTATTTCTAAATTTAAGGTTTGATTAAATGAGACATTATTTTTTTAATAAACTATTATTTATTTTCTCAAATTAAGAACACTTTTTAAAATTAACTAGATAATATAAGATAAAATATGAATACCATTTTTAACTGTTGTTGTAGGGACCTCCCCTACACTCAAACTACCCTCCGAACCTAATTTCTTTTTTCGTATACCAATTTTTTTTTCAAGGTGATCAATCACACACAAAATGATTGGTGACGACTCCATCTTTTTTATTTTAAAACAAAACCCTTAAAAGAGAACGTCGGCTGCTCCACGTCGCGATGACGTTGCGACAACATGACGACAGTAAATTTATTAATAATTTGATATTAATAAATTTGATATTTATTTATGAGTATAAAATATTTAATTCATTTTTTGTTTAAAATTTTATATTCATTTATGATATAAAATATTTGTACATTTTTTGGTTAAAATCTATTTCAATTGAGAAAACATTTGGAGTAATAAATTCATTCAGATTTTTAACTTTGATTCAGTTTTCAATGAAGTCTCGGGGGACGACATAAAATATCATAGCGAAAAGAATTCAGAAAAAAAATATGAGTTATTTTTAGGGTCAAAGTCTCAATTTGACCAAGAAAAAAATAATCCATCTTTTTCTTTCAAAACTCTAAATTCTCTCTCATCCAAACCCCAAATTCTATCTCCTCCAAATACCCAAACTTCGTCTTCTTCGACCTATCAACTCCGGCGGTGGCTCACGATGGCGCGACGGGGTTCCGGCGAGACGACCTCGGCGTTCAAGCAGACGACAGTTCAAACAGCTCCGACCAGCTCCCTCCTCGGCGCGCCTCCTCCGGCGACGACGCTACCCCTTCGAGTTGATTCATGAAGACGGCGACGCGACAACCCAACCACGAATGCGAACAGAGGAAGTGGCGACGTGAACGATGACGACTGGAATGGACAGCAGCTACATCATCTTCTTATTCTTCGTGAGTTTTCTTGAATCTGGATTTATTTTTTTAAGATTTTCTTTGAAAAGTACAATCTTACCCCTGTTTTAAGATAAATTAACAAATTTACTATTTCACTTTGAATATCCTATTTTGAACATGGATTTTATTTAAGTTTTGATTTATTTATTTTTAAATTGCAATTTAAAAAATAACTTTTAATCTTATTTTATTTAAATATTTAATGTACATCATTTGTTTATTTCTTTTTTATTTTTAAAACTTATTTAAAAATTAGATTTTAAGTAAAAAATAAAAAAAAAAATTGAAATTTATTACAAATTTCTAATTTTAATATCATTAAAATTATTTTTAAAAAAATCTAATTTTTAAATAAGTTTTAAAAATCAAAAAGAAATCTAAACAAATGATGTACATTAAAGATTTAAATAAAATAAGATTAAAAGTTATTTTTTAAACTGATATTTGTAATAATTTTTTTTTTTTTTTTTTTACTTAGACTTCTTTAAGTAAATTTTAATTTAGTTTATAACTAATAATATATGATCTTTATTAAAAATAACGTTTGATCAATAAAATAATATTCTCTTGAGGGTTGAGTAATGTTGCTCTCGTATAGTTTTGGCTCTCGTGCAAGCACACAAAAATTTTCTCAATGCTTCTAAAAAAATATTAAATCAACATGTTTTCAAAATAAAATATTATCATGTAAAAATTATATGACGGAGTTGGGATAATTTCTCAAATTTTATTTTTGAGGTAAACAATTTCCTTTAAATAAAAGGAAATTAAATATGATAATAAATGAAGAATAAATCTCATTAAATACATCATAATCTTACTTTATTCTTAAAGTTAAGATTTGATTATATGAGACATTATTTTTTAATAAACTATTATTTCTTTTATCAAATTAAGGACCTTTTTAAAATTAACTGTATAATATAAGATAAAATATGGCTACTGTTTTTAACGGGTGTTGTAGAGTGTTAACCTTTCCTACACTCAAACGACTCTCGAACCTAATTTCTATTTTCGTAGACCAGTTTTCTTTTCAAGGTGACCAATCACACCCAAAATGATTGGTGACGACTCCATCTCTTTTATTTTTAAAACAAAATCGTTGAGGACGTCGGTCTCTTCGCGTCGCGATGGCGTTGCGACAACATGACAATGACACTGGGGATCTTTTTTTAGAAGGTCAAAGTCATTGCATTTTATCCTTTATTATCCCGTTTTGAATTTTTGGTCTTTTCTTTGTTTGTTTTTTTTATTTTTTTATTAATTTTATTGTTAAGTATTTTTTTTTGTATGTAGCATGTTTTATTTAATATCACTGTATTAATATATTTATCGCAATTTACATTTTTGCATTGTCATGCATCACACACACATTCATGAGCCTCCTACCTGGACTTTACCTTTAGGATTAGATTCGAAGACTGAGTAGTGTGACCTTCGTGGAATTTCGGTTCTCGTGCAGGCGCATGAAATTCTCCACTCAAGCTAACTACGCTGTTTAATCCGATAGAAGGCTTGATGACCATTTCCCTCTACGAATGATTAGAACCTAAATCACACTCATATGCATCCTAGAGCCAACCCGTTATTATCCAAAGTTTGAACTTTAGGATACACATATTGTGTTATATTACATGTTTGATAATTAAGCTTACTGTATAGCATATTACTAATGTCATTCTTGTATTCAGGTTGTCTATTTATTCTTTGTATATAATTGTTGTGTTTTTGCTTTGTTTCCTTAAAAAAAAAAAAAGAACAAGAAAAAACAAGAAAAAGACTTTTGGTTTAAAAATTTCAAAATATTAATCACAGCTACATACTCGAACTGTACCCTGTAAGATTAGAATTGATTTTGTATTTTTATAACATGAGAAGTGATTAAGAGACATTTCTCTTTTAGGGTTAGAGTATTATCTTTACTTCATTGTTGTTTTTCTTCTCTAGTAATTCCATTGTCATATCAATGACAATGAAATTAATTTGGAATCCATTATTTTATTTTATTTCATTTATTTTTTCCTCCTAAAATAAGAAAAAGAAAATGAAACAATAAAAAATTTAGGAAAAGAAAAGATGTTTTCTTTTGGTAAAACAAAAAAGGGTGATAGATCTTTGTATATATTTTTTCTCTAAAAAAAATGATTTTTTTTTATTAGCTTTCTTTTAATTGTTTTTTCTAAAAAAAAAACACAAAAATACAAAAAAGACTACATGTCACATCATTCACATACATCTCTTCAACATTCTTTTTATACCCCATACATGCATAAAATCTTTTTTTCATATTGATCCATTCATTATAGGAAATAAAAAAAGGGTTCATCTGTATTCTTACATACCCTAGAATTAAAAGAATCATCCATTTCATGAGACATTGACCGATTTTCATAAAATCTTCCAGTCATGATTATGATTAGAAGACATTTCATTTTTCTTTCTTGAGATAGCATTTAGAGTCTAACGTTCCATATTCACATGCATAATAAAAATTACCAATGATTGCCTGAATGTTAAATTTAAGGATGCAACATATCATTTGGGGCAATCAACAGTTTATTTTTTTCTAATAAAAAAAACAAAAAATGTCCAGTATCATTTGACACACATGCATATTTTAAATGAAAATTTCATGCATGCCAAGTCATAAAAAAAACATTTGTTAGTTGCATAATATCATTTCACACATACAAAAATAATAAATAAATTAAATTTCACGCATCATTATTTCATTTTTGCAGGTGAGTCATAAGTTTATGATTTTTTTTTATTCACCAATTGCATCATATCTTCTCACACATGCATAAAAAAAATAAAAATAAAAATTTGTTATCTTACACATGCATACATCACAAAAAAGAAAATTAAGTTTTATTTTTACTTCACACATGATTAAAACGCTCATGCATCATTATCTTATTTTACATGTAAAATAAAAACAAAAACAAAAACAACTATTTTTTTCTTCAATTTCATAATATCATCTCATGCATGTTTCATAAAATATTCTCGAATTTTATCACATCCTTCATTACATCATTGAAAAAAAAAAGAATATTTTTTTAGCTTTTCTATTTATCATCCTTGTGTTTACCTTGATTGTTCTTGTTAGCTGAAAACTTAGCAAGAATTTTTGGCAAAAAAGTTGAATCATCTCACTTGGAGGGAATGAAAAAAAAAAAATTGAAAAAACAAAAAAAATAATAATGAAAGGAAATGAGTGTTTTCACTACTCTTATATAAGATATAAGAAATTGTCAAGTCTCAACCATGTTATGTCTCATTTGAAAATATTTTTCTCAAGCTTCATTAGTGAGATGAACTCCTAGTTGAAGACGACCTTATTTTGACCTATATATCCCTCATGGGCTAAACACCTTGTCACCGTACACCAGTTGGGCAAGATTTTAATCTTCATACGGGGTAAACACCCTTTTGCAGTGAATGTTCCAAATTACTCACTGTAAACCTTGAACTTTCATACCACATCAACTTTGAGGCAATTTACCCGGATTTGTGTATCCACCATTAAATTTCGGACCAAACTCACCATCTACATTATATGGTGTCTCTCTACATTTATCTACCCACCCAGTCTTTTGCTAAACCTGCCACATTTAATTAGATGACAAACATCCTAAATTATTCAAGAGAACTTCAAATGTAATGAAATAGTATTGAACTCTTGTGATCTACTGCTTCATAATTAAGACTTGTAATATCTCATATATTCCTCATATTCGACTTCATTTGATCCAAATTCTCATTTCTTTCCATTCTTATCATTTGTCATTTCTCTTTCCTCGATTAGAAAATGGTTTCAAGACTAAAGATAATAGTTTTAAGCACAAACGAGTCAACAACTTTGAAAATTATCTCTAAATCTCAACTTCATTCAATGAGTTTTGCTTGGACGATCCTCATCACGATGCTAAGAATCATGGACAAAGAAATGGAAGAACTAATGGAGTTTAAAAAACAACCTTTAATCTTATTTTATATAAATATTTAATGTGCATCATTGGTTTAGATTTTTTTAAACATATTTAAAAATTAGATTTGTTTTTTAAATAATCTTAATGGATATTAAGATTAGATATTTGTAATAAATTTCATTTTTTTTTATTTTTTTTAAACTTCTTTAAGTAAATTTTAATTTAGTTTATAACTAATAATATATGATGTTTATTAAAAATAATGTTTGATCAATAAAATAATATTCGCTTGAGGGTTGAGTAATGTTGCTTTCGTACCGTTTCGGCTCGTGCAAGCACACAAAAATCCTCCCAATCCTTCTAAAAAATATTTAATCAACATGTTTTAAAAATAAAATATTATCATGTAAAAATTCTATGACGAAGTTGAGATAATTTCTCAAATTCTTGAGGTAAACAATTTCCTTTAAATAAAAGAAAATTTAATATTGTAATAAATTAAGAATAAATCTCACTTAATACATCATAATCTTACTTTATTCTTAAAGTTAATTTGATTGAATGAGATATTGTTTTTTTAATAAATTATTATTTCTTTTCTCAAATTAAGGACCCTTTTTAAAACTAACGGGATAATATAAGATAAAATATGACTACAGTTTTTAACGGGTATTGTAGGGTGCTAATATCTTCCCTACACTCAAACGACTCTCAAACCTAATTTCTGTTTTCGTAGACCAATTTTCTTTTCAAGGTGACCAATCACACCCAAAATTATTGGTGGCGACTCCATCTCGTTTATTTTTCAAACAAAACCCTTAAAAAAGGACGTCGGCCGCTCCGCGTCGCGATGACGTTGCGACAGAACATATGATTTTCCCTTTTTTTTATTTGTTTTGTTTTATTTTTCTATTTATTTTTTTAATTATTTTCTTAATTAATTAATTTATTATTAATAATAATAATTTTAATTACTTAATTTCTTTTTAAATTCGGGGTTGACTTGGTCAACTACCTAAGCCTAAATCATTTCTAAGCCCAAAATTCATAAGATCAACCCATTATCGAGCCCGATACAATAATAAAAATAAATTTCTCTTCCCTGGGATTCAGGTTGTTACAGTTCAAGCCTTACCCAAAGTTTTAATTGAACTCAGAATAAGGAAGAAAAATGAATTTCCAAACACTAGCCCCCATTATTTTTTGCTTGCCAAAGAAGTTTTTGATGTGACACTGGTAGTGGGATGTCCACTTGTCGGATGCGACTTGTAGGGCTAAATTCACAATGTAGCGAGGGAGTGTTGATCTCGGGGTTTTTCTATAGACCATTCGACCAAAAAATGGGATCTCTCCAATTCCTACTCCCTAGACGGACCTTACAAAGGGAGAATGATGTCACATTTAAGTGGTTGGTTTTCGTCCTTCAAAACAACCAAATTTTTTCCACCGTCGTCTAAAAGCTCTGCAAAAAAAAACATGACTTGGCCTACAAAAAAAAGAATAAAAAAAGGCTTACAGTGATGACTACGACGAAGGATTAACAATGTTGATGCAGCACACTGCACGAGATAGCCCTATAAGTCGCATCCGACAAGTGGATATCCCAATAGCAGTGTCGCATCGCATCAAAAAAATATAAAGAAAGTAAAAATGGGAGAAGAGTCTAGAAATCAATTCTTTTTTATTCCAAGTCCAAAGAAGTTGAAGATGTCTGCATGGGATAGCCCTACAAGTCGCATCCGACAAGTGAATATCCCACTACCAGTGTCACATCAAAAACCTTATTTGGCAAGCAAAAATGGGAACAAAAGTTTAGAAATCAAATTTTGTTTATTCCAAGTCCAAAGAAGTTGAAGATGTATGCATGGGATAGTCGTACAAGTCGCATCCGACAAGTGGACATCCCACTATCAGTGTCACATCAAAAACTTCTTTGGCAAGCAAAAAGGGGAGCAGAAGTTTAGAATTCAATTTTTGTTTATTTCAAGTCCAAAGAAGTTGAAGATATATGCATGGGATAGCCCTATAAGTCGCATCCGACAAGTGGACATCCCTAGCAGGGGCAACCCACAACACGAGATAGTCCTACAAGTGGCATCTGACAAGCGGACATCCCACTACTAGTGTCACATCAAAAAAACTTCTTTGGCAAGCAAAAATGAAAGCAGGAGTTGAAGATATCTGTATGAGATAGCCCTACAAGTCGCATCCGACAAGTGGGCATCCCTAGCAGGGGCAACACACAGCACGAGTGTGTCCCTGAGCATGAACATGCATCCATTCTTGCTTTCTGTCATAATTATGCATGTGGGGGACATTTTGGGCCTAGGAGAACAACTAGGAAAATTTTAGATAGCGGGTTTTACTGGACTTCTCTGTTTAAAGATTCATATGAATTTTATAAAACATGCGATAAATGTCAAAGAGTAGGGTCAATATCAGGTAGAAATGAGATGCCTCAAACATCTGTTATAGTTTGCGAAATTTTTGACGTTTGGGGCATGAACTTTATGAGACCCTTCCCTCCTTCTTGTGGTTTCTCTTACATTTTACTGGCTGTCGATTATGTCTCTAAGTGGGTTGAGGCGAAAGCCACGAAGACTAACGATTCTAATACTGTTGTTATGTTTGTTTAGTCTAATATTTTTACCAGGTTTGGAATCCCACGAGCCATAATAAGTGACTAGGGAACTCATTTCTGCAACCGATCTGTGGAGGCTTTGCTGAGGAAGTATGAGGTGCATCATCGGGTGTCCACCGCCTACCATCCTCAAGCCAACGGGCAAGCCGAGGTCTCCAACAGAGAGGTGAAATCAATTCTAGAGAAAACCGTGAGACCGAGCAGGAAGGACTGGAGCGTTCGTTTGCAGGATGCTTTGTGGGCGTACCGCACCGCTTACAAAACCCCTATAGGGATGTCCCCATATAGGTTGGTTTTTGGGAAGGCTTTCCACTTACCCGTGGAGATTGAGCACAAGGCATTCTGGGCGATCAATAAATGTAACATGAGCTCTGATGAAGCTGGCGAGGCACGACTACTTTAGTTACAGGAATTGGATGAGCTGCGTTTGGACGCTTATGAAAATTCCAAGATCTATAAGGAAAAGTCCAAACAGTTCCATGACCGGAAGATCTTAAAGAAAAATTTCGAAGTCGGTCAGAAAGTTATGTTGTTCAATTCCCGCCTGAAGTTCATGCCAGGTAAGCGTCGTTCCCGTTAGAAAGGACCCT
Organism: Herpetospermum pedunculosum; assembly: GCA_028017165.1. Taxonomy (NCBI): domain Eukaryota; kingdom Viridiplantae; phylum Streptophyta; class Magnoliopsida; order Cucurbitales; family Cucurbitaceae; genus Herpetospermum; species Herpetospermum pedunculosum. The sequence continues at coordinate 28,924,403 of CM051527.1, read as the reverse complement.
ACATTATAACTAAAAAATTTCCTTATGGCACTATAGAAATTCAGAGCTTGGACTCAGAGGAGGTGCAGAAAGTGAACGGCCACCGTCTGAAGGTTTTCCATGAGGGTGATGTCGAGTGTTATGACGTTACATTACTTCTAGCGCCACCCGAGTACGAGAAGGGATGAGAGGATGCGAGAATACAATCGAGCAATCGACTCTAAAAATTTGCGCTTCTCGGAGGCACCCGAACTTGGACTGTAATTCTGTTATTTATTGCTTTGTTATTTTTGTTTATTTTGGCTTTTGAATTTGTACTTTGTTTTTCTTAGGAGAGAAAGGGGAATGACCGATAATTCGAATTTATTTTGGAGACGAGGATGCACATCTCTACCCGTCGACCCCGCAAAATTTAGGAGAGGTTTTATGTTCCCTTAGAATTCTGTTGTTTTAATTGTTGAATGCATTGGGGACAATGCATGTCTTAAGGTGGGGGGTGAAGTTTGTTGAAAGAAGGACTTCTTTGTAGATGTCTGGCATGTGTATACTCTGATTTTTAGATTAGAATTTGTTTGCATGTTGTCCGATGAGGACGGTCCGTGATATGCCGTGAATACTCTATATTTGTGTAATTCGAATTTTTTTGACAATGTATGCACATTTTGAGCCTATTTTAAAAAAAAAAACTGTTATTTTCCTACATTCACTGAGCACATAGTCCTCTTATTCTCAGTTCTGTAGGCTCAGAATGATTTTATTTGGTCTGAAACCTTGTTGTCACCCCGAAAGGTACCCTTAGGGAGGCTTGATGTGTTAGAACTAGTAATAATTCACTTGTTTTATAGCGAAGCTATTGCCTAGAAAAAATATAAAAAAGTAGTAAGCATGAAAATAATATCTTTAGCGATGCTCCTCCTTCTTGTGCCACCCGTGTAACCAGGGAAGATCGTGTAGTCTCTGCATGAAAGGGGAGCTAATAGAAGTGAGCATTAGTTCTTAAAAACGTGAAGCGAAATTAAGCTTGATGTGTTAGTCTCTCTTAAGAAAAATGAATAAATGGTACAAAGTACCCAAAAAGAAGAAAAAAATATAGGCCTTTTGTTTTGTTGCTCTTTATGTCACTGAAAAGTCGCTAGACTGTTCTTATCGCCAGAAGTAGGGGAAAACGAGTTATATGGCTGTATAAGGTTATTTCGGGCTTATAAGAGCTACGCTAAGAGGTTATAAACACACACACGTAAGAGAATATGAGTAAAATTTTGGAATGATCTCAGCTTATGCATGTATTTGATGGTTTTCCATTTATTTAAATACCTTGCTTTCACGAGCATGGAGGTTAGAGTTGTCAGCATGCAAGTTCGTTCTTTTGAGATAATTTAGAGTATACCTTGCTCGAGGACTAGCAAGATTCAGGTCGGGGGTATTTTGATAGCTCTAAAATAGAGCTATTATTATGTCCTTAATATTCGCTAGAACCATGCTCAATATTGATTAAAATGATTTTTTGTAGGTAATTTCATGGTCGAGAGTTCGAGGAGTCTGAGGACGCATTTCGGGGGCTAAAAGAGACGTTTTAGAGCTTCATGGGTGCATCGGGAATGAAGAAGCTTCAAGTATGAAGAAATGGCAAAAGTTTCCATGCAAAGGCAATTTTTGGCCTCCAAACCCGAGAGCTAGCGTTGAGCAACAGCGTCGAGACGCTGGCTCAACGCTGCTCAACGTCGAGACGCTACTTCGTCAAAATTTCCAGAAAACCCGAGAGCAAGCGTCGAGCGAGAGCGTCTCGACGCCCCGAACGCGCGCGCTGCAAATTTAGGGCACAGCGTCGAGACGCTACCCTAGCGTCTCGACGTTCCGACGACTATAAAGGCCATAAGTCCGATTTTTGGCTCATCTTCTCCAACGGTTTTGCCTCGAGATTGCGACATTCTTCACAATTTTTGGCTATTTTTCTTCCTTCTCTTGTATGCAACTAAGCTCTTCCATGGAGTGTTGGATTTATTCATCCTCCATGGAAGGCTAAACAAGGTTAGTGCTTAATTTTGAGATTGAGATTGTAAAACTATGGATTGAAGGGGAGATTTGCCCTTTTGTGTATGTATGGCTTTTATGAACTTCTTGCATCTCTTTCCTTTGTTCGTCTTCAAATTTAGAATGTATGGCTTAATTAGGAATGACTCCTTAATTCCTATGCATGTTAGAACGCTAAAGATTAGGACGTATAATTGCCTATATCGCTAAGTAGCAAGGGCTTAAGCATGGCTAGGTAATTCAAGCCCAAGTGACAGTTGAGGGAATGAATTAGTTAACGTTTTCATGTTAGGCTTTGGGCGAGAGAAATCGGGTTAGTCTTAGGATTAATTCGTCGCAATGTTCCCGTTACTGACCTTTGGTCAATTTAAGATTAGCTACCTTGAATTGATTGTTGGCCAAGTATAATTAGAATTGCACTTTTCTAATTATGTCTTTGGGTCGTTTGAGTTAGAAATTAACCAATCGAGTTGTGTGCTGAAGCATATTAGCTAATTATTTGTTATCGATGAACTGAACGTCCATAGCGATCAATCCCTTTACTCGAAATTAAGCATGCGCGTTTAATTTGTCACTACGCCGCTTAATTTTTCGTTAGCTTTTTGCATGTTTAGAGCTCCCTTTTCACAAACCAAATTCTCCTCTTTTTTTATCATTAGCAACTTGAATTTAATCAAATCTGAATTTAACATAATTCCCTGCGGATCGACCCCGTTACCATTAAGCTACAAATTGCTCGGTGGATTCGGGTATATAAATATTATTTTGGCAAGCCTCGATAACTTGAAATTTAGGTGAACCATTCCAAAAAGTTCTTTTACCAAGTGGTGATTAAAGCTGACGAATGAACTGTCTTCCTACTGAGAGCATCTGCCACTACATTAGCCTTACATGGATGATACAAGATCTCGCAGTCGTAATCCTTTACTAACTCTAACCACCTTCGTTGCCTCATGTTCAACTATTTCTGAGTGAAGAAGTACTTCAAGCTCTTATGGTCTGTGAAGATTTGGATTTTCTCCCCATACAGGTAGTGCCTCCAAATTTTTAAAGCAAAAACCACAGCTGCCAACTCCAAATCATGGGTTGGGTAATTATGTTCATACCCTTTTAACTGGCGAGAGGCGTAAGAAATTACCTTACCATGCTGCATCAATACATATCCTAACCCTTTCTTAGAGGCATCACTGTAAATAACAAAATTTCCAACTCCTTCGGGTACCGTGAGTACCGGTGCAGAAACTAACCTCTGCTTGAGTTCTTGAAAACTCTCTTCACAAGCTTCACCCCAGACAAAAGAATTTCCTTTCCTGGTTAACCGAGTCAAAGGTGTTGCTATACGGGAGAAATCATTCACAAATCGTCGATAGTACCCTGCCAATCCAAGAAAACTACGCACCTCCCTGGTTGTAGTTGGGCGAGGCTAATAGGTCACTGCCTCTACCTTCGCGGGGTCCACTAAGATCTCATCTTTTGACACCACGTGTCCTAAGAACGCCACCTGATGTAGCCAAAACTCGCACTTAGAAAATTTGGCGTACAACTTGTTCAGCCTTAGGGTAGTCAAAACGCTCCTAAGGTGTTCCTCATGCTCTGCCTCTGTCTTGGAATACACCAAGATATCGTCGATAAACACTATCACGAACGTGTGAAGAAACTCCTTGAACACTTTGTTCATCAAGCCCATAAAGACAGTTGGCGCGTTAGTCAGACCAAAGGACATTACAGTGAACTCGTAATATCCATACCCAGACCTAAACGCCGTCTTAAGAATGTCAACACTCTTTATTCTCAACTGGCGATACCCTGAACGTAAATCAATCTTTGAAAACACGGTGGTTCCCTGTAACTGATCAAACAAGTCATCTATCCGAGGGAGAGGATACCTGTTCTTAATGGTTACTTTGTTCAACTCCCAGTAGTCGATGCACAACCTCATGGAACTATCCTTCTTTTTTACAAACAAAACTGGTGCACCCCAAGGCGAGACACTAGGGCGTATGAAACCCCTGTCTAACAACTCTTGAACCTGAGACTTGAGCTCTTTCAATTCCGCAGGGTCCATTCTATACGAAGCTTTGGAAATAGGGCCTGTTCCCGATTCTAGCTCAATGTTAAACTCTACCTCCCGACTAGGTGGCAACCCTAGGAGGTCATCAGGAAACACATCTGCAAATTCACTAACCACGGGAACTGATGCCACTGAAACCTCAATGCACCTGGTGTCAACCACGTTGGCTAGAAGTCTCCAAGTGCCTTGACTGATCAATTTCCTTGCCTTAACGACAGAGACTACCTTGGGCAAGACCTCAGTTCTAGTCCCCTTAAACTTGAAGTTTACTCCTGCTGGTGAACTGAACACAACTTCCTTACGAAAACCGTCGATATTGGCGTGATTCTTCACCAACCAATCCATCCTGAGAATCACATCAAAGACTGTCATGTCGAGGACCACTAGCGTTACATCTAACAGACGCTATGACACTAACACCTGACATGCTTTCACCTTCTCATGTACTAACATCATCATAACCCAGTCGGGGTAGAAACAGACAAGACATAGTCCAGTGGTTCCAATTCTAACTTAGCTTGACGTACAAATGCAGTAGAAACAAACAAATGGGTAGAAACCGAGTCAAACAATACAAGGGCATAATGACCCAAAATAGGGAGCGTACCTGTCACAATTGTGTTCGAGTTTTTGGCTTCCTGACATGTGGTAGCATAAACTTTACCATGTTGCTGAGTCTGTCTACTTGTGCTACCCTGGTGCGAGCTTGAGGGTTGATCCCTACTACCTGGGGTATTTCTCTTGGGACAACGATCTGCCATGTGTCCCTCCTGACCGCATCTGAAACATACCCCTGATCCAGTGACGCCTCCCACAATAGTTGCATAACAAATTGTCCCTACCAGAGCTCTCTTGCCTGGTGAACTGTTGTCTCTAGTTTTGATGTGAGCCCCAGAGTTAAGCTGCGTACGTTGGAAACACGAGGAAATCTGATCTGATCTCCTCTTCTGACCTGAAAATGAACTCGTACCCATAGGCACTTGAGATTGCCCGGGCGCGCGATTATCAATCAGAGTTGCCGCGCAGAGGGCTACAACATAATCTGGTGGAGCAAGGGCCGCCACAATGCCTTGGACCTCGCTTCTCAGACCCATAATGAATCAATCTGCTTTTGTCGCTTATGTAGCCACTAGCTCAGGGGCGAAACGTGACAACCTGCTGAATTCAACTTCATACTCTAAAACAGAACGACCTTCTTGCTTGAGGTGTAAAAACTCTGCTTGCTTTTTATATCGAGTTACAGCCGGAAAATACTGTTGATAAAAGGCTTCCTTGCAATGTGACCAGGTCACCGGTCCTCTGCTAGTATCGATCGACCTCTCGGCCTACTTCCACCATAGTTGAGCATCGTCTATCAATACGAAGACTGCACACTGCAGTTTCTGCTCCTCTGGGCATCTCATGTAACGGAAAATCGTCTCAATGGACAACAACCATATCTCTGCTTTTGTCGGATCCACCAACGACCCATTGAAGAAACGGGGGTCATACTTCCTGAAGTCTCGCAAATGTTGTGCCTCTTCTGACAAACCCCGTCTGAATCAATGTCTGCATGGCTTCCATCATTGTTGTCGTTAATATGGCTCATGCCTGCTGAGCCGCAGGTGTGTCACCAGTCTGAACAACTAGTTGGACTGTGGGAGTTAGTCCCACTGGTGTCTCCTCAACCTGGTTGTCTACCTGAGCCGAGGGTATCGGTCCCACTGTGTCTCCTCAGCCTGGATACTCGATATGCCCTTATCAAACTTACCCCGCTTACTGGAGCTTCTCTTACGTGAATTACATGACTGACCCCTACCAGACAAACATCGCCTGACCAAGCCTCTATTACGTCCCATAACCTACCAAAATCCAGCTACCTTATCAAAACAACAATTAAGACCATAACAGTTGCTAGGCATTAAACTAAACCAATTCACTTAAATATCATCTTTCATAAAGTTTTTGTTAAAACTGAACATACCTGGCGATGACGAAGGACTTGTTGATGAGCCATGGGAACACTTAGGGCTTACGATATAAGCCAGTCTACAGAACCCTAAACTTAGGCTCTAATACCAACTGTAATGACCCGACTTTTTCTATGACATCATTGTAGGACCGTTACTATATGCATGATGTAAGAACTTCATAAATAAAAAAAAAAACTTTATTTCAGAATTAGGAAGAGAAATAAAAAAATGTTCAGAACGTCTAAAAAATCATTGCAAATCCATCTACTTCGGGATTCCCTTAAAAGCATAAAACGAAATTAAATAAGTACTTTTAGGAGAAGATTAAAACCAAAACTTTTAGTTCAAATCACAACAAAGGTGATCTAACTCAAACAAATAAATAAAAGAAAATAATGAATGCGGAAGCTCGGACTCTAATCCCATGGCATCATCAATAAACCACCTCGTCACACACCATGTACGTTTCTGTCATTACCTGAAAAAAAAAAAAGGTTTTAAGGAAATAATGAGTATTTTATGCAAAATACTCGGTAAATAACCCCACTATCGTGGTCAAGCTATGAAATGACATGAAGACATGAACATACTAAAAACTTTAAACGGTGAGACCTAAACTTGTATCATACAATTTACTAGCCCATTCCTATTCTTCTAAATGTGTATCAATTTCATACACATCCGTCTCAGATGCATCAATTTCATGCACTGAGAACTCTCTAGGTATGCATCACTTTCATGCACAGGTGAGCATTACTTTCATACTCCCCAGCTCTACACACATCACTTCCATGTGATTAGAGCTTCTAAACCTGCATCACTTTCATGCAGAATAAAACTTACAGGGAATGGGGGTAACTATATTACAATCTCATGATTCATACATCACACCGTTATATGGGGTCACACCTGTCTTGTTGTGATATTATAATTGATACTACATGGAGTAATTTTTCTCATGCGTAAGTCTCATCTTTCAGCATGCATTACTTTCATAAATACTTCATCTCAGCTACATTCAAACTTATAAACGAAATTCATACATAACCATAACACACAGCTCATCACCATACAGGCCTAGTGTGTTCATGACATCATTCACCACAATCTCTCATTAGCAATTTCTAGACTTTCCAACAACATCACATCAACAGATAACAAGCACTTCAAAGCTAATTCACATCAACAAATAACCAGCACTTCGAAGCTAATTCACCTCAATAGATAACCAGCACTTCAAAGCTAATTCACCTCAACAGATAATAAGCACTTCAAAGCTAATTCACATCCATAGATAACAACACTTCAAAGTTACTCTATATCACAGATAACAAACTCTTCAAAGCTAATTCTCATCCACAGATAACAACACTTCAAAGTTAATCTATATCCACAGATAACAAACACTTCAAAGCTAATTCTCATCCACAGATAACAACACTTCAAAGCTACTAAAACAACATAATCCACATACAGACAAGAAATCCCAACCTAGTCCGAAGGCTACCCGTAGTAAGATTACTTACCTAAAGCTAAGTTCGACGAGATGGCTAACAAGTTGTTATGAAAGCTTCTGGTCCCAGCCTACGCACTCCCGACTTACCGTCACTTCTAGGCTAGGATACTTCAACCCGAAATTTGGTCTCAACACCGAAACTGAAAGGTTCCAAGGTCAATACAGATCGAAACTCACTGCAACGCTGTCGAGTCCTGCTGGACAACACGTTCCCAGACTACGTTTCGCAACACTAACGTTGGAACCGAACATGAACTAACTCTCGCAGTTGAACATAACGTTTGAACTAACAATAACCAACATTGAAAGGATTTAAGATTTGAAATCGACACTCAATCGAGCAAGATGAAGAAATAAAAGAAAAAAACGACGGAGGTGGAACGCTTACTCGCTGCCCACGATGTGTTTCCGTTACCACTCTCGTTGCGCCGTCGTCAGAGACCAAGACAAATCGTCGTCGTCGCTCGAAGCTGCTAGAGTGTTGTGCGACGCCGGTGAAACCGCCGGAGAATGCCGCCGCTGCTGGAGCTCTTGGGTTGGTGTCGACGGAGGTCGGAGAGGAGAAGCAGCACGGTGGTGGTCGAACGGAAGGCAACGATCGATTTGGGAGAGAGGCGGCGACGAACAAGGGTTGTGTGAGGGAGAGTTGTGAGGAAGAAGAAAATGTGTTGTGCTTCGTACGATTTTTCTTTGTTTTATTTCTTTTATTTTAAAACATATTTAATTTTTTTTTCTTAAAAACTAAATAAAGAAAACAATTACTTTTCAATCCCCACTAACTCTAGTTTGACCTAATTAAACTCTTAAGCCCAATCCATTTTTAAAAGCCTAATTTCAAGACTAAGCCACTTAACCCACAAACGAGCCCGATAACAAAATTAATTAAATAAATTACTCATACCTTGAGCTCGGGTCGTTACAAGCGATGAAGAAATAATGACGGGCAGAGTTTCATTATCACCTAGGTACACATACTTCAAATGATCAGGTAAAGGTTTTAATTCAATTACAGACGATTGTTTAATTATGGGAAGCATGAGAGATGATATGCGATCTACAAGATCATTAGGTTGAAGAGCATGCGAGAATGCGAGTAAATTTTTTGATGCATCATGCTACATGTTGCGTGCTCAGTGTGTATGTAAAATTAAATGCGAAGAGCACTAAGATCATGCAAGTATACATGGTCTGCAACAAGTGATAAGTATAATTTAATTCGTTTTCCCACAGAGATTAAGTTTAGTGACTAGCGATTTGGTGTGTTAGATTAGATAAGGTAACTTAAATTGGGTAGATTTGGGTTGAGGGACGAAAGTATAAAAGATGCAAGAAGGATGTAAACATAAATGCAAAGCAAGCAAGGAGGTAAAGTTATAATGTGGAAAAGTAGGATTGCGGATCTCGCAATCTTTTCGCAATGATTTCGCAATGGATTAAAAGCTACTGAAAAAGACTAAGGCAAAGGCAGAAATGGTTATTGCGGCTTTCGCAATAATCTCGCAATAAATTCGCAACAATTTAAAAACTAAAGTAAGATAGCAAGGTCGGCTTAAGAGTCCTCTATAGGCATTTATCTATGATCATTCAGCAGCAAATTAACATATCAGGCATCGTCTTAGCTAGGTCTCATGCATCTTTCGATTACATGCATTAGATCTTTAGTTTACTCATATCCAAGCAAGACTTAAAACCTATTTATACACACATGCTAACAAACGTGCTAGGAGAATGCCTATTCCTAGGCCACTCTCTGGTTACCATGAAAGGCTAACATGAATGGATGACTCTGAATTCTTACTCCTTCCAGAGGTTAGGAATTCTTTAGACAAAATGGATGGCCAGTCGAAATCGCCCATGGGATGAAGATCACATACATTCAATGCAATCATGCTACTTTACATGCTGAATTCACATACTTTTATCCTATAGATTCATCCTTAGCAAACCTCTATGGAATTAGTTACTCATGGTGTTCGAAGAACTAAAGGGAATGAATTGATTAAACATAGAATGAAGAACTCAACAAAACTAATTGATTGAAATATAATTAAATGAAGAACTCAACAAATTGATTAAGGGATGACAGAATGAAGAATTCAATAAATCCAATTGATTACTCTTTTAAGAAAGCAATTCAGATAATCATTTGTAAACAAACATATGTCAATCCGAAAGCAACAATGAAAGGGAAAAACAGTAAATGATTCAGAACAACATTTAAAGGAAAGCAAAAAGTAATTAGGAAAGCAGCAAAGGAAAGTAGTAAGGTGAGTAAGGATCCTCCAAGTCGTGAATCGCCTCGGATGAAGGGGAAGATTAACTGATCTTGGGGATAGTTTCGATCAGAAGAGAAAAGGGTTCTTCTCTTCTTCCTCTCGAATTATTGACGCCAATGGCTTGTTTCTTCGATCCAACAAACGAGGGAAGAGTTTTTGTCTGCAGGTTTCTTCACGATCGGGATCTCCTCACTTCTCAGATTGTGTGGAATGAATTGAAGTGAATTCAATTCGATTGCCTTGATCCTTCATCTCACCCTCTTTATATAGCTTTTAGGTAGTTGCCAAAGGCTGCTCATTAATCGTGGATCACCATTCAACTTTGTGAGGTAGTCAAGCTTGACATGTGGCAGCAACAGGGAGAGTTGACGGCTGGAAAATCGCAGTCAACAAAGACTGACTGCTGGAAAAATATTGCAGAAAAGACTGGCGTTTCGGTTTTATTGCGAGGGCCGCAATATTTCCGCAATGCACTTGCAATGTACAATTTAGCTCTTTTTTCACCATTTTGCATCCTTTTCCGTTCATTTTCCAAATAAGCCTTAAATTAGCATCATTTCTCAAATTCTCACTTTTAAGCACACATTAAGCTAACTTCTAATAAAAACACTCAAAAACTTCCATGATTTTTATGTAATTAAGGCCCTAAATAATGCACTTTTGGAGAGGTAACACACCCCCAAACTTGAATTATTGTTAGTCCTCGAGCAATATAAAGGCTTACTTTCTCTCTAATTAGCTGCTAACTCTTGTCTTTTAAACTCTACCTAACTGATTTGCTGACTTCCCTAGGTTTACTGTCAAAGGCATTTCTGTCCTGTGACACTCTCCTTGGCTAAAACTAACTTCATCTTTTGTCTATTCTGATTTCTCTTGCCTTTAAAACCTTCTGTTTTTACTAACTTCCTGTCTTTTGGTTTATCTGCCTATATCATTGAGCACATTGTGCAGACATCCCTAAGCCTTCAAACTCTCCTTAGTTTTAACTCAGACTCAGTACATGCTTCTAAGATTTTTTATTTTTGAACTACCTAGGAATCCTTAGAGTCATGTCAGGCTTAGAACAACACAAGTATCAGAGTACAGACCATAGAACAGACTAAGCCCTGGCATCACTTCTATTTTAGGACAGACACTCATCTCCCTCAACAAGCCTTCCAGTTACAGCCCTGTGCTTAGCTAACTTAGGATCAAAGTTCATTTCACAGGACATCCAAGCACCAAGGCTGCAACTTTCTGGCACACATTCTTCTTCTTTGTTTTTACTTTTCCTTCTCTTCTTTTTCTATTGGCAAAGTCTTCTCTTTGAATTGCCTTTTGATGCAGTGCCACTTGTGGGTTACACAAATGACCCTGATTACTCAGCATCCTTAGAGGAAGACAATGCCCCTTTCTTTTTCTTTGCTTTTTTTTTTTTTTCAAAGAAGAACAATGTCTATTTTCCCAAGGGAGAGAGGAGTGTTCCTAGGACTAGAGGCTGCCTCCCCCAAACTTAAACTTCTCATTGTCCCCAATGAGAGTCTGAGGTGGCACACCCCCAAACTTATCTTAGAAGCATCTAGTCTAAATAAAAACCAGACAGATTTTAAAACTCCTAGGGATAGAATGACCCTCACAGTTCAGATAACTCAACAGCAGAAATTTACTAAAATCAAAATGGTAAGGTCTAACAGAGGCACATGCTCAGCATTTTATGAAGCTAATTAAACCTAACAAGAGTGTACTCGACACTCATCCAGCATGCTCAATAGACAGACTACCAATGGACATCAGTAATGCAGTCAAATATTGAGAATTAAAGACAGACAGGTGGTAGTAGGACTTTTGAATGTCCTACTAAATTTCAAGCTGTCGAGGCTTGCCAAAATAAAATTTATAATACCGAAACTACTAAGCTTTGCAGCTAATGGTAACGGGTGTCGAACCACAGGGAACATAAATCAATCTCTCTTAACTAATTTCTATTTGTCTTTTAAACTAAAACTCAAAATAAAATAAAGGGGGAGTTAATTAAAACTAAACTAAGTAAAATTAAGCTAACGAAAAAATAAATGGCGGAAAGTAAAGAGCGGAAAAATAAATGTAACATGTGCTCCTAATTCGAGGGATAGGAATTTTCTTGATGCGCTTAGATCATAGGGATTCTAATCATGCTTAGCAATTTAATCTCATGCACGCGAAATGTTTGCTCGTTTCCGAAGCAAACATCCCAATGAATTAATTAGAGGCTCTAATTAAACATGCTCATTAATTAATCTAAGTTGATCAAGCCTAAATTGATTAAAGAACAGTAACGGGTAGTATCGCGACGAATTAACCCGGAGACTAAATCGATTTTTCCTCTTTACCCAAAATCCAACATGAAGGTTAATTAATTTCTACCCCCAACTGTCACTTGGGATCAAACTAAATACCCATATTCAGATTCGTGTTACCTAGCGATTGAGACAATTATACGTCATAATCTCTAACGGTAAAGCATGCATAAGGACTCGGGCGTCACTCCTAATCAGTTACACAAGCTATTGAGATGAAGTTTAAGGAAGAAGATGCAAGAAATCTAACAATTACAAGCTGGAAAATTCATACAAACCCTCCCTAAGCATCAAGATTACCCCTAAATCTCAAATTAGAGCACTTACCTTAGTTGCCCGTTGTGAAAATCAAGAGAAATCAACAATAAATCAACTCCAATGTATTAGAATAGGTAAGAAATAGGTTTTGTCTCAAGAAACGAGCTCTACAAAAGATGGGGCGGAAGAAATTGAGAGAAAATGACCTAAAATCAGCAAAAACGGACTTAAATACCCATTTCTGCGTCAGACTAGCGCCTAGGCGCCGCGGGAGCGCGCGCACAGAATCGGGACAGCGCCTAGGCGCTGACCTCTCTGGAAAATTTACAAACTGGGCATTTTTGTTGACTTTTAATGACGGGCTTCTGCTGAGTTTTAATGACGGGCATTTGGCGTCAAGGAACAGGCGAGGGGCGAGGCGCGCGCGGTCGTGGGGTGCTGACCGTTGACTGGTGCTGTTGACTTTTAAAAAAATGAAGAAAAATCTCACATCCACCAAGATTTGAACTTGGGCACCCTCATTGTCTTGGCAAGGCCTGCACCATTAAGCCATTAGTCAATTTTGAGTTTAAGTTAGATTATTTAATAAATGAAGCTTAATCACTCAAAACGACTAATTAATAAAATCTTCTAAAATATTCATTTAAGCTCTTAATTATCGCAAATGCCCGATTTACCCCTTAACAATTAAATTATACAAAATATATCAATTAAGCTCAAATAATTATTCTAATTTACAAGACTTAGGAGCTAAATATTATCACTTTTAGAGTGCTATCAAAATACCCCAAACCTAAATCTTGCTAGTCCTCGAGCAAGGTGTACTTTGATTTATCTTATAAGAAACCACTTGCATGCTGACGACTCAAATCTCAAAACTTGTGAACACAAGATATTAATGCTAACGGAAAAACAAACAAGCGTATGCATAAGTTAAGAACATTTCAAAAAAATTTAAATCCTACTCTCTCATGTGCGTGTGTGCTTAGCTTCTCTTACTCTAGCTCTTATAGACCCAGAATTCCTTTAATCGATCCTAAGACTCGTTTTCCCCTACTTCTAGCATTGAGAACAGTTTAATGGCTTAACGGGTCGGAAAGAGCAACAAAACAATTGGCCCAATTCTTTTCTTCTTTTCCTTGGTACTTTGTACCCTTTTCTTTTTATTTTTCTTCTTTCGAGAGAGCCTAACACGTCAAGCTTAATTCACTTCACGTTTTTAAGGACAAGTGTTCACTTCAATTAGTCACCCTTTCATGCAGTGGCAACCGTGGGTTACACGATCGCCCCTGATTACACGGGTAACACAAGAAGGAGGAACACCTCAAAAAGGAACATTTTTCATGCTTTTTACTCACAGAAAATTGAAAAATTTTAGGCATAAAGCTTTGCTTAAATCAAATGAGTTATTACAAATTCTAACACATCAAGCCTCCCTAAATATGCCTTTCGAGGTGACAACAAATTTTCAGATCAAATAAAATAACTCTAAGCCTATCAGAACCAAGAGAAAGAGGGCTATGTGCTCGATGAATGTAGAGAGTATTCAGAAATTTTTTAAAATAAGCTCAAAATATGCATACAACTCATGGTTTATTCGAAATGCACAAATATGGAGTATTCACTAGTAAATCACAGACAGTCCTCATCGGACAACATGCATTCAGATTCCTAAACATCTCAAAATCAGAGTATTACATGCTCAAGAACTACAACGAAGTCCAAATAATAAATTCTACCCCCACCTAAAAGACTGCATTGTCCTCAATGCATCTAATCCCACAGATAAACAATGGTAATGACAAAAATTAAAGGGAACAAAAACCTCCCCTGAATTTTTGCGGGATCAGTGAGTAGGGATGCGCAACCTTGTCTTCAAAATATATCTGAAATGCAGGTCGTCTCTTGCTTATTACCTAAGAAAGCAAGAAAAAGCTAAGTTGGGGAAAACAAAAACTAAAAGTAAAGACAAAAATTGAAATACTCATGGGTTGCCTCCCAAGAAGCGCAAATTTTTAACGTCGTTATGCTCGACGTGTCTTCCACTTTGTCAGGGTACATGGAAATTCTCGTACTTCTTCGGCCCCTTCTTCCTTGAATCAACAAAACCTGCTAAGAGAAGCAAGCTCTTCGACTTTTGGAGGCAGCCGGACAGACTTGTTATTTTTTTGGTATTTTCAATATATGGAAAAAATAAAGACTCAACGGACTCAAACAAAATAAAAGCAGACTCAACTGACTCGACAGAAATAAAAGACTCAACGGACTTAGGAGAAGAAGGAAGAAAGCATGCATCAATAGAGGATTTAACAGGAAATAAAACAGATAGAGGCTTGTCAGCCTCAAACTCTATCACCTGAACATCCTCCTCGGGACTAAGCTCAGCCTCTTCCTTAATCTCCCGATCTCATCTTCGCATGGCGGAGCATTCTCAAGCTCTTCATCACTATCGGGGTACATTTCCTCAGAGAACCTCTCCTCAGTGGTATGCTCAACTGGATGATCTTCCTCACCCTCCAATTCCTTCGCAGGATTGAGCAAACGGCTTATTTGCTCATTCGCTTCGCGGAGCTTGACTTTTAACCGAGCCTCGTGCATTGCCTGCGAATATTGGTGAGTGCTATCAACTAATTCATTAACCATTTGTTCCAGTGACATACCTCGACAATAATTATGAGGAAATTGGTTTTGTTGCTCCTCCATTCCTTGCAACTCAACTTCAGTCTCTAGGCGAGACTGGCGCATTCCCTGCTCGAATTGGAGCGTGTTGTTGACTAACTTGTCAACCATCTGCTCCAATGACATTCTTTGGCAAGATTTTGGAGGAGCTCTTTCACCTTCATAACTTGAAACTTGTCCCCAATAATCAAATGGATAATCTGGCATGCTAAACGAGAAGACACAAGAAAAAAAAGAATTTTTTTTTTGGGTTTTTTAAACAAATAAAATTTAACTAAGAGAAATTAAATGGTTCCCCGGCAACGGCGCCAATTTTGGTAGTAGGACTTTTGAATGTCCTACTAAATTTCAAGCTGTCGAGGCTTGCCAAAATAAAATTTATAATACCGAAACTACTAAGCTTTGCAGCTAGTAGTAACGGGTGTCGAACCACAGGGAACCTAAATCAATCTCTCTTAACTAATTTCTATTTGTCTTTTAAACTAAAACTCAAAATAAAATAAAGGGAGAGTTAATTAAAACTAAACTAAGTAAAATTAAGCTAACGGAAAAATAAATGGCGGAAAGTAAAGAGCGGAAAAATAAATGTAACATGTGCTCCTAATTCGAGGGATAGGGATTTTCTTGATGCGCTTAGATCATAGAGATTCTAATCATGCTTAGCAATTTAATCTCATGCACGCGAAATGTTTGCTCGTTTCCGAAGCAAACATCCCAATGAATTAATTAGAGGCTCTAATTAAACATGCTCATTAATTAATCTACGTTGATCAAGCCTAAATTGATTAAAGAACAGTAACGGGTAGTATCGCGACGAATTAACCCGGAGACTAAATCGATTTTTCCTCTTTACCCAAAATCCAACATGAAGGTTAATTGATTTCTACCCCCAACTGTCACTTGGGATCAAACTAAATACCCATATTCAGATTCCTGTTACCTAGCGATTGAGGCAATTATACGTCCTAATCTCTAACGGTAAAGCATGCATAAGGACTCGGGCGTCACTCCTAATCAGTTACACAAGCTATTGAGATGAAGTTTAAGGAAGAAAATGCAAGAAATCTAACAATTACAAGCTGAAAAATTCATACAAACCCTCCCTAAGCATCAAGATTACCCCTAAATCTCAAATTAGAGCACTTACCTTAGTTGCCCGTTGTAAAAATCAAGAGAAATCAACAATAAATCAACTCCAATGTATTAAAATAGGTAAGAAATAGGTTTTGGCTCAAGAAACGAGCTCTACAAAAGATGGGGGTGGAATAAATTGAGAGAGAATGGCCTAAAATCAGCAAAAACGGACTTAAATACCCATTTCTGCGTCTGACTAGCGCCTAGGCGCTGACCTCTCTGGAAAATTTACAAACGGGCATTTTTGTTGACTTTTAATGACGGGCATTTGGCGTCAAGGAACGGGCGCGCGCCTGGGGAGGCGGAGCGAGGGGCGAGGACGCTGACCGTTGACCTTTATAAAAATGAAGGAAAATCTTGCATCCACCAAGATTTGAACTTAGGCACCCTCATTGTCCTAGCAAGGCCTGCACCATTAAGCCATTAATCAATTTTGAGTTTATTTTAGATTATGTAATTAATGAAGCTTAATCACTCAAAACGACTAATTAATAAAATATTCTAAAATATTCATTTAAGCTCTTAATTATCGGAAATGCCCGATTTACCCCTTAACAATTAAATTATACAAAATATATCAATTAAGCCCAAATAATTATTCTAATTTACAAGACTTATGAGCTAAATATTAGCACTTTTAGAGTGCTATCAACAGACCAGCAAAAAGTCATATAACAGCATGTTTAAATGAACAAAACATTGCGGTGTCCGCAAAGAAATCGCAATGATACTAACATAGCAGATTTAACCGTGATCAAAGCTCCTAACATGCAATATTCCATTTGTGCACAACTACAGGCAACAAAAAAAACTATCTAAGCTAACTAATCATACGAAGTTAAACTAAACTAAGCTACTCTAACTCCAGCTAATTAAGGAAATCAAAAGATAACAACAATTGATATTGGGGGGGGGGGGGGGGATAACTGGTTGCAGAAAAGCAGGGTTGAGGGAGATAAGAAATACTCCCTCGAATGCCGTCAAACCATGGCATTCATTCATTTCCATCATCTTCTTCTTCATCACTCTTCTTCACACTCGGAGGCATCCAGGGGCTCAACAAACCAGCAGGGAATGTAGGAAATTCGCACCTCAGATGCTCAGTTAAGTCATAGTCTCTTGATTGATCACCCGCATTGCCGTTAAGATTTCCCATTACCATGCTTCTAATCACATTAAAAACAAACTTAATTAGTACTAGGAAATTAAAAATACTTCAAACAAATAAAAACAGTAAATAAAGATATCTATTCCATAATCCTTTGATGGTTGAGCATAAAGATAATTCCATTAAATGCCCTTGCTCATCCTCTCTTTCTTTGCTCTTAGGCTTCGGATAAGAGGAATGCTGAGAGCGTTTTCACGTCTCCTTCCTCATAGTAGTGCTTCAATCTAGCACCATTCACCATGAACGGCTGACCTTGTTCCAGATTTCGAATTTCAATTGCACCATGAACAAACACATTAGTAATCACAAAAGGACCTGACCAACGAGACTTTAATTTTCCAGGAAACAATTTCAATCGTGAGTTAAACAATAGAACATGCTGGCCCTTTTTGAAGTCCTTAATCCTAAGTCTACTATCATGCCAAATTTTAGTCTTTTCCTTATAGATTTTAGCATTTTCATATGACATGTGTCTTAGTTCATCCAACTCATGCAATTGCAGAGACCGCAATGTTCCCGCATCGGTTACACAAAAGTTCAACTCTTTTAAAGCCCAAAAGGCTTTGTTCTCTAATTCAAGGGGTAAATGGCATGCTTTTCCATAAACTAACCTATAAGGAGACATTCCTAATGGTGTTTTATATGCAGTTCTATACGCCCACAGTGCATCATCTAACTTAAAAGACCAATCATTTCTATTCGGTTTTACAACTTTTTCAAGTATACTTTTGATCTCTCTGTTAGAAATTTCAGCTTGTCCATTTGAGTGGGGGTGATAGGGTGTTGCTACCCTATGCCTAACATTGTATTTAGCTAACACTTTTTCCATGGCTTTATTTATGAAATGTGTTCCTTCATCACTTATGATGGCACGTGGTGTGCCAAATCGTGTGAAAATATGCCTATTTAGAAATCTAACAACTGTTTTAGCATCATTTAAGGGACATGCAATTGCCTCAACCCATTTCGAGACATATTTTACAGCTACTAGAATGTAAAGATTACCAGCAGATGGTGGGAATGGACCCATGAAGTCAATACCCCATACATCAAAGAGTTCTAACTCTAGGATATATGTTAGGGGCATCTCATCCTTCCTACTAAGGTTACCTGTACGTTGACATTCATTGCAATTGTGTGCGAAGTCATGTGCGTACTTGAAGATTGTAGGCCAGAAGTAGCCACTTTGGAACACCTTTGCAGCAGTCCTCTGACCACCAAAATGTCCTCCATACGGGGCTGTATGGCAATGCTGCAAGATTGACCTTGCTTCAGCAGCTGACACACATTTTCTTAGCAATCCATCCGCACAACTTTTGTAGAGGGTTGGATCGTCCCAAATGTACTTCCTAGCCTCGTTTAAGAACCTCTTCTTATCTTGCCCTTTTCTGAATTCTGGTAGTACCTGAGAGGCAAGAAAATTTGCAATGTCAGCAAACCATGGTTCATCATTGTTATCACAATCTCCTAACACAAAAACATGTCCATCAATAAAGGCATCAGTCATTGCGGGTTTCGCACTAGATTCGCAATGACTCTGCAATCTTGATAAGTGATCAACAACTACATTTTCACATCCTTTTTTGTCTCTGATTTCTAGATCAAACTCTTGTAAAAGTAACACCCATCTAATTAGTCGAGGCTTGGCATCAGCCTTCCTCATTAAGTACTTTATTGCAGAATGATCAGTATAAACAATTGTTTTATTTCCTACAATATAAGGCCTGAATTTCTCACATGCAAACACTACTGCTAACATTTCTTTCTCTGTTGTAGTGTAGTTACATTGTGCTTCATTCAAAGTTTTACTTGCATAATATATAGGGTGTGTTAATTTTTCTCTTTTTTGGCCAAGCATAGCCCCAATTGCATAGTCACTCGCATCACACATTAGTTCAAAGGGCATATCCCAATTTGGCCCGACTATGATTGGTGCTTTGACTAAGGCATCTTTAAGCTTGGTCCATGCTATTAAACACTCATTTGAGAAGACAAATGTTCTATTCAGCTTTAGAAGCTCACACAAGGGTTTAGAGATTTTTGAAAAGTCTTTTATAAATCTCCTATAAAATCCTGCATGACCTAAGAAACTCCTTATAGCTTTGACATTTTTAGGTTCCACTAACTTCTCAATGACTTCTATCTTGGCCCTATCGACCTCTATTCCTGCTTTGGACACTCTATGTCCTAGTACTATTCCTTCTTCCACCATGAAGTGGCATTTCTCCCAATTTAATACTAGGTTGGTTTCTTCACACCTAGTGAGGACTTGTCCTAGATTGGCTAAGCAGTGGTTAAAGGAATCACCAAATACTGAGAAGTCATCCATAAAGATTTCTATCATAGACTCATCTAGATCAGAGAATATTGCCAACATACATCTTTGGAACGTTGTTGGTGCATTGCATAAGCCGAATGACATTCTGCGAAAAGCAAACGTACCAAAGGGACATGTAAATGTTGTTTTCTCTTGATCCTCAGGGTCTATGGTGATTTGGTTATACCCTGAGTAGCCATCTAAAAAGCAGTAAAAGGCTTGGCCAACTATTTTATCTAGCATTTGCTGTATAAAGGGTAAAGAAAAATGGTCTTTTTTAGTTTCTTTATTAAGTTTTCTATAATCCATACATACTCTCCATCCCGTGACAGTTCGAGTTGGTATTAATTCATTGTTTTCATTAACTACCACAGTCATATCACCCTTCTTTGGTACACATTGGATAGGACTGACCCACTGACTATTGGCTATTGGAAAGATCACTACTGCATCTAACCATTTAATCATTTCTTTCTTAACTACCTCTTTCATAGAGGGATTCAACCTACGTTGATGATCTACTCTAGGTGTATGTTCTTCCTCTAATAATATCTTATGCATGCAATAAGAGGGACTTATACCCCTAATGTCAGCAATCGTTCAACCAATAGCTTTTCTATGTTGCTTAAGCAGCAATATTAACGCAATTTCATGTTGTTTATTTAGTTTGGACGAAATAATGACAAACAAGGTATCTTTCTCTCCTAGATATGCATATTTAAGGTGTTCAGGCAAAGGTTTCAGTTCTAGTAAAGGTGGTTGTTCAATTGATGGCATCATAGGAGTTGTAATTCTTTCAGACAGTTCATTGGTCATGCATACATGCTGAGGGTTATCCACAGATACATCCATCAATTCAGAAATATTTAAATCATTCAAATCTATTTGTGCATAATCAGTAGCATGCTTGACTAACAATTCATGCTCAATTTCATCTTCAATTAATGAGTCTATTATATCTACAGTTGCACAGTGTTCAAGATCAGAGGGGTACCTTAAAGCTTTAAACACACTGAACTTAACCTCTTCATCATGGACTCGCATGGTGAGTTCAACTTTTTGAACATCAATTAGGGCCCTACCTGTGGCTAAGAAAGGTCTGCCCAATAGGATTGACACCTCTTTATCTGCCTCGTAGTCCAAGATTATAATGTCTGCAAGAAAAATAAATTTGTCAACCTTGACTAGTATATCCTCAATCTTACCTTCAAGGTATGCGTTGGATCTGTCTGCAAGTTGCAAGGTGAATGTTGTTGGTCGTGCTTCCCCTATCCCAAGCTGTTGGAATAGTGACAAGGGCATGAGGTTGATGCTGGCTCCCAGATCACACAAGGCTCTGCCCACATGCTTGCCTCCCAATTCTACTGGCAAAGTGAAGGAACCAGGATCCTTCTCCTTCTTTGGCAGCTTATTTTGGAGTATGGCACTGCACTCTTCAGTGAGGTTGACTGTTTCAAACTCACCAATAACTTTTTTGTTAGTGATAATATCTTTTAAGAATTTAACATAGGTTGACATTGACTGCAAAACTTCCACAAAAGGAATATTAACATGGACTTGTTTCAGGATTTCCAAAAACTTATGGAAATGAGCTTCTTGTTCTTGTTTCTTCTTGAGCCGTCTAGGAAATGGAGGTGGTGGCACATAGGTAGGAAATTCAGGTTGCCTAATGACAGGGGGAGGCCTAGGAATTTCTTCTGGTTCCTCAATGATAGGTTCCAGCCTCACCCTTGTTGAGCTTGGTTGTATTTGATCAAGATTAGGCAGAGAATCCAGTGGAGCACTAGACTCTTCATTCTCTACTCTCTTTGGTGCTTCTCTGCTGTTGATCACCAATGGCCTTCCACTTCGTAGTTCAATGGCTTGAACTTGTTCCTTACCATCCCTTCTTGGAGTTTCTGTGTCTGCAGGCAGTCTACCTTGGGGCATATTCTTCAGCTCGTTTGCCAACTGCCCAATCTGATTCTCTAAGCTTCTTAGTGTTGCCTGCTGGCTTTGCAGAGTTGCATCATTATTTGCTATGTACTTCTTCAGCAAGTTCTCTACTGATGTTCCCATCGGTTGGCTGTATTGTTTTTGGTATGGGGGTTGACTAGTTTGTTGAGTGAAACCAGATGGTCCACTTGGTCTTGGTTGATTTTGCATTTGGCTTGTGTTTTGTTGTCCACCCCAAGAGAGATTTGGGTGGTTTCTCCAACCAGGGTTGTATGTGTTTGAGTAGGGGTTGTTCCTTGGTTGTTGTTGACTTCCAACATAACACACCGAGGATGGATTACCAGGGCAAAAGTCATACATATGCTCTTCCCCACTGAATCCACAGACTAGTGCCTCACCTTGGTTGGCAATTGTTGTGCTCGTTGAAACAGCTGCCACGGTGTTGACACTTTGTTGAATATTGGTTTGAGCCATTTGATTCACTAGGTTGGTCAGAGCATTGATCTGGCTGCTCATTGCACTGAGTGCATCCATGTCTTGAGCCTTCCTTCTGTTTGGCTCCACAGGATCGTCTGACCATCTACAATGTGATGTTGAGATTTTCTCCAAAATCTCATAGGCTTCGTTATAGCTCTTGGATAGCATCGAACCTCCAGCTGAGGAATTCAACACTTGCCTCGTGTTGGGGTTGCATCCTTTGAAGAATACTTCAATTTGAATACACCATGGAATGCCATGGTGCGGACATTTGAGTAGTAGATCTTTGAATCTGGTCCAAGCTTCATGTAGTGATTCGTTTTCGGCTTGCTTGAACTTGATGATGTCATCACGAAAGTTAGAGTTCCTATCTGGAGGGAAGTATTTTACTAGGAACTTCTCTGCTAGGTCTGTCCAATTTACAATTGAACCAGAGGGGAAAGAGTTCAGCCACGTCTTGGCCTTGTCTCTTAATGAATATGGAAAAAGGTAAAGTCTCAAGGCCTCTTGAGACACTTCTGGGATGACAAAGGTGTCACTTACTCCCAGGAAGTTTCTCAAGTGGTTGTGGGGGTCTTCATTCTCCACTCCAAAGAATTGTCCAACTGTGGACAACATTTGAAACATGACGGGTTTCAATTCGAATGAGTGAGCTGTAATCTCGGGGCGTATGATGCTCGGATTAAGCTCCTCAGGCATTGGTACAAGGTATGATAGAATAGCCCTATCCTTATCATTCGCAATTTCAATGGGGTTGCGAATGATAGGTGCTCGGTTTGGTGCTGATTCTGCTCTATCCATTTCAGCTTGTTGAGATTGCGCTGACTCTGCGTGGTCTGCAATGTGCTGAATTACAGGTTGTTTTGGCTGTTTAAAAAGGCGTTTCTTAATTTTGTTTCTGGCCCTTAAAGTCCTTTCAGGTTCATGATCAAATTCTAAGTTGTGATTGAGAAACTCATTCATAAACCAGCTTGTTGGTACCTGTAAAATAAATGCAAAAGATTAGCTCCACTAAATTAAGCTCTTCTAAAATAACACAAATCGAGTTTACTAAACAAAATCCCCGGCAGCGGCGCCAAAAACTTGTTGCGTGCTTAGTGTGTATGTAAAATTAAATGCGAAGAGCACTCAGATCATGCAAGTATATATGGTCTGCAGCAAGTGATAAGTATAATTTAATTTGTTTTCCCACAGAAATTAAGTTTAGTGACTAGCGATTTGGTGTGTTAGATTAGATAAGGTAACTTAAATTGGGTAGATTATGGGTTGAGGGACGAAAGTATAAAAGATGCAAGAAGGATGTAAACATAAATGCAAAGCAAGCAAGGAGGTAAAGTTATAATGTGGAAAAGTAGGATTGCGGATCTTGCAATCTTTTCGCAATGATTTCGCAATGGATTAAAAGCTACTGAAAAAGACTAAGGCAAAGGCAGAAATGGTTATTGTGTCTTTCGCAATAATCTCGCAATAAATTCGCAACGATTTAAAAACTAAAGTAAGATAGCAAGGTCGGCTTAAGAGTCCTCTATAGGCATTTATCTATGATCATTCAGCAGCAAATTAACATATCATGCATCGTCTTAGCTAGGTCTCATGCATCTTTCGATTACATGCATTAGATCTTTAGTTTACTCATATCCAAGAAAGACTTAAAATCTATTTATACACACATGCTAACAAACGTGCTAGGAGAATGCTTATTCCTAGGCCACTCTCTGGTTACCATGAAAGGCTAACATGAATGGATGACTCTGAATTCTTACTCCTTCCAGAGGTTAGGAATTCTTTAGACAAAATGGATGGCCAGTCGAAATCGCCCATGGGATGAAGATCACATACATTCAATGCAATCATGCTACTTTACATGCTGAATTCACATACTTTTATCCTATAGATTCATCCTTAGCAAACCTCTATGGAATTAGTTACTCATGGTGTTCGAAGAACTAAAGGGAATGAATTGATTAAACATAGAATGAAGAACTCAACAAAACTAATTGATTGAAATATAATTAAATGAAGAACTCAACAAATTGATTAAGGGATGACAGAATGAAGAATTCAATAAATCCAATTGATTACTCTTTTAAGAAAGCAATTCATATAATCATTTGTAAACAAACATATGTCAATCCGAAAGCAACAATGAAAGGGAAAAACAGTAAATGATTCAGAACAACATTTAAAGGAAAGCAGAAAGTAATTAGGAAAGCAGTAAAGGAAAGCAGTAAGGTGCGTAAGGATCCTCCAAGTCATGATTCGCCTCGGATGAAGGGGAAGATTAGCTGATCTTGGGGATAGTTTCGATCAGAAGAGAAGAGGGTTATTCTCTTCTTCCTCTCGAATTATCGACGCCAGGGGCTTGTTTCTTCGATCCAACAACCGGGGGAAGAGTTTTTGTCTGCAGGTTTCTTCACGATCGGGATCTCCTCACTTCTCAGATTGTGTGGAATGAATTGAAGTGGATTCAATTCGATTGCCTTGATCTTTCATCTCACCCTCTTTATATAGCTTTTAGGTAGTTGCCAAAGGCTGCTCATTAATTGTGGATCACCATTCAACTTTGTGAGGTAGTCAAGCTTGACATGTGGTAGCAGCAGGGAGAGTTGACGGCTGGAAAATCGCAGTCAACAAAGACTGACTGCTGGAAAAATGCAGCAGAAAAGACTGGCGTTTCGGTTTTATTGCGAGGGCCGCAATATTTCCGCAATGCACCTGCAATGTACAATTTAGCTCTTTTTTCACCATTTTGCATCCTTTTCCGTTCATTTTTCAAATAAGCCTTAAATTAGCATCATTTCTCAAATTCTCACTTTTAAGCACACATTAAGCTAACTTCTAATAAAAATACTCAAGAACTTCCATGATTTTCAGGTAATTAAGGCCCTAAATAATGCACTTTTGGAGAGGTAACACTACACATAATTCACATTAAGATCATTCAATTCAGTTTGCCCATAATTGCTAGTCTGAACTTTTAGCAATTCTAACTCGTGCTCATGCTTGAATATTTCTTCCACTACATCAATTATTGCACAGTCTTCTAAATCAGAGGGTACCTTAATGCTTTGAACACATTAATTTTTACCTCCTCCTTATGCACTCTCATTGTCAATTCGCCTTTTTGAACATCAATTAGAGCACGTCCTGTTGTTAAGAATTATCTACCCAAGATGATGGGTACATTCTTATCGGCTTCATAATCTAGGATAATGAAATCTGCAAGAAAAATATACTTGTCAACTTTGACGAGTATATCATCAATCTTACCTTCTGGATAAGTGATTGATCGGTCAGCCAATTGCAACGTCACTGCGGTAGGTCGAGCTTCGTCAATTCCTAATTGTTGGTACAATGATAATGGTCTGAGATTTATACTAGCGCCTAGGTCACACAATGCTCGTCCTACATGTTTTCCCCCTATTACAACTAGCAAGGTGAATGAGCCTGATTCCTTTTCCTTTAGAAGAATCTTGTTTTGTAAAATCGCAACACTCCTTAGTCAAATTTATAGTCCCAAATTCTTTTATTACTCGTTTATTGATCACAATATCCTTGAGGAATTTAACATAGGAGAGCATTGATTGTAAGACTTCTACGAATGAAATATTGACATGAACTTGTTTTAATATTTCTAAGAACTTATGGAAATGGACCTCTTGATCTTGTTTCTTTTTTAGTCTCTTAGGGAAAGGTGGAGGGGGAACATACAAGGGTATGTTGGGTCTAGGACCTACTGGTTGAGTTCTATAAACTTATTCGATTTCCTCCTCTATCACTTTAACTCTAACCTTCTGTCTATCACTAGTATTATTATTACCAATGTTTTGTTGTTTCGTGACTAGAGCACTAGGCTGCTCGTCCTCTACTCTCTGTGGATTAGCCTTGGAAATACTAAGTAATGGTCGATCGCTTCTTAGCTCTATGGATTGGACCTGTTCTTTCCCTTCCCTCCTTGGATTTTATGTATCTGAGGGTAACTTTCCTTGAGGTCTGGCCTTTAACTCGTTTGGCAACTGTTCCAATTGGTTTTCTAAGTTTCGCAGAGAAACTTGTTGGCTGTGGATGGCCGCATCATTTTGACCATATATTCTTTCAACATTATTTCTAACGAAGACCCTATCAGCTGATTAACTTGGGGTTTCCTAAATTGAGAGAAATTTGCTTGGTTTGATTCGTTAAATGTAAGGGGGTTTATTTGGCATGGGTTGCATGTTAGGTATGGTATTGCTATGATTTTGCCTGATCCACGAAAAGTTAGGATGATTCCTCTACCCTGAATTAAAGGTATTCGAATAGGAATTGTTCCTTTCCTGGGGTTGATTTCCAATGTAACAGACAAATGCTAGATTAGCTGGACAATAATCGTATACATGCCCTTCACCATAATAAGATGCACACCAAAGCATCTAATTGATTTACCGATGCAGGCAATGCTGAAGCATTTGTGTTGGCACTAGCATTGTGCTGGAGATTTGCTTGTGCCATCTGCTTCATCATGTTGGTTATGTTGGGTTTTATGTCCTAAAACTCGTGGTTTGTAAACTGTTATGTTTGTAAATATTCTATTTAGAATAAAGAGTTATTAGTTTTATTCAGTAAAAGAGTTTACTGGAATAAAGTGAAACGTGTTTGGTTTAACCTATACCAATGACCAACACCCTTGGCTGAATATGAGTACTTGAGCTTCATGTATGACATGATTGTGGATCAGGCTCAAGTAGTCAGTCAAAACGGTCTATAGTATACGGATAAGGCTGGGTACCTTATCCTGGTAACACTATTGGATGCGGCTCACTTTGTATTGTACAGAACGATGTGATCCGAATCGTTCCACATGGAGATGTGAGAAGTGAGGGCGTCCTGTGTAAAGAGTTTACACAAGATCGAACCGCGTATTAAGTCGCTCTCTCTTTATAACTCCGTTTACTGATGAGACCGACTTATACATATTGATGGCCTAGGTAACTCGATCTCAATCCTGAGCTCGCTATGAACTCCTGCTTATTCGATAGTATCCTTTGACTTGCACGGGTGAGAGTGGCCCATAAGCGCCGACTCAATAAGCCTACCATCTTGGGGATAAAGTCGAATATGTAGCTGGGGACATAGTATAGCAAGATTGGAGTTCAATCCTAACCCGCTCTTCAGGGTTAGTAGATAGGTTGTTCCCTTAATAGCTGACTCCGTGGCTTGAACAATGAGCGCTCACACTCTCATGTGATGAGAGGGTTTATTGATCTGTTGGTTGGACCACAGATCTATTGTTCATTAGAGGTGTCAGTGGTACTTAAGGAACAAGATGTAATGCAGGGGTTAAACGGTTTAAATGACCCAACTGTGATTACGAACAACCTGTGAAGGGTCGACTTGCCAGTGACGGTTATATCAGAGGACATAATATATCTACAGTGAGGAGAGTGCAACCCTCGGACTATAGTGGAGTCTCCGGGGGTTAACGAAAGTTGATTGATTCAGGTTAAAAGAATTTTGACCGAATAATCTCGTATCGTTGGAGCTCATGATCTGTAGGTCCTTTAGGTTCTCCTGGCTAGCTCGGATAACGTCGTGCAACAGTATAAGAGAAAATTAAAAGAAAAAGAATTTGAATTGTTCAAATTCGGTTTATGGAAGAGGATGGACATATTTAAATATGATTTAAATATAGACATATTTAAATGTGATTTAAATATGGAATTGATCTAAAACATGAATAGGATTCATGTGCAAAAAAGTCGGTTTTCGGAAAACCGGGTTTAGCCATATTATTTAATTAATATTTGATATTGAATTAAATAATATTAATTAATTAAAAAGTTTAATTAATTAAATATATATATATATATATTATTTATTAAAATGTTTAATAAATAAAATATTTATTATTATTTAAAATTAATTATGAATTAATTTTATTTATAATAATAATATATATGTGGTGGTACTTTGCATGCTTGCCAAATGGCTAAACTTAGGTTAATTGAGTGGGTTTTGGGTAATTGAATTGATATTGAAAAACTTAAGTTTTTCAAGTCATTTTGGCTTCTGTGTTCTTCGTAAGCCAAAGACCTCTCATTAGTTTTTTTCCTTTCTTCTTCCATTCTTCTTCTTCTTTTCTTTTTGTTTTCGGAGTCCCACAACTCCGTTGCGCGGCGCCGAGGATAGCGGGACTACCTGGGGTGCTCCTCGGGGTGTTCGTGAGAAGAAGCTTGAAGAGATCGTGACGAGGAACGGCCGGCGGAACGCGAAGAAAAGTAGAACTTCAAGGGTATGTTTTCTTTTTTTCTTATTTCCGCTTTAAGAGCATGTTTTCTATTTGTTAAATTGATGAAATTAGAGTATCATCGGTCCGAAATCGCTTTCCGCTGCGCATGTCGCTCCATCAATTGGTATCAGAGCGATTTTGTGATTAACTCAATTTGCATCAATTTAAGTTGGTGGGTATTTTAATTTAGAAATTGTTTCTGAATTGGCGTCTAAAGTGAATATCGATTTTGGCATAGTTTCTATTTGAATTTCATTATTTGTAATTGCCCGAAGAATGTATGGGCTTTGATGCGTGCTAAAGAGTCTGTATTTTTAGAGTCATTAGAGTCCATATAGGTTTCTTTGTGAAAGAAGTTTGAGTTTGGAACTCGCCGAAATGTTCGGTATAAGTTCAAACTCGTTCTAGGCAATACGAGGAGAAATTCGAAGAGAATTTGGCCGAAGCGTTCGGAGGAAGCAAGTTGGTCAAAAGCGGTGCGAAGAGTTCGAAGTCCGCTCAAGACGTAGCTTGTTGTTCAAGCTTGTAATAAATTAGTTATTGCTTGCTAAATGCCAAAATCGATCCACTTTAGTGTGTTTAATTAATTATGCATTGTGTATGTATGTTTTAATTGAAATCCATGTTTGTATGTGCATAACGTATGCCATATAGATTTAAAATCCCACTGTAGGAAGCATGCTCCATGCATAGTAAATATGTTATAAGTGTTATAATATATAGTATGCATATTTAGGAATTCATAAGAATTAATATAAAAGTTATATTAATTCATGAATTGTATGTTGTTAGTTTAATAGAGAAATTGATATAAGCGTTATATTAATTATGAAATTAAACGTACAACATTGGTTATCCTAGTTTTATGCTTATTGTATATTATAAGTGTTGTAATGTATATGCATGTTTAATTCATGAGTATTAATATAAGAGTTATATTAATTGATGAATTTGATGTTGTTTAGTTAATAGAATAATTAATATAAGTGTTATATTAATTATGAAATTAAAACATCCAACATTAGTTTTATGCATATTGTATGTTATAATTGTTATAATGTATAGGATGCATGCTTAATTCATTAAAAATTGATATAAGTGTTATATTAATTTATGAATTAGGAGTTGTATGTTTAAAGAGCATAATCGATATAAGTGTTATATTGATTATGAAGTTAAATATTCAACTTGTCATGCCTTAGCGTATGTATGTTTGAGAAGCATATAGAAGTTTGTTATTACAGAAAGTCTAGTTTTTGCAAGCGTTGTAAAAATGACTTAGACTTTTAAATATAACAAAGATAAGTGACATGCTGATTTAGGGTTAAATGGTTCGGTCTGTTTCATTAGATGAATAGGTCGTTATCTCGTAAATGCTAAGGTTATGAGAAACTCACCTGGTGAAATCCTGTTCGAGGTTGGAGGTATTTAAGCTGACGGTTTACGGAACACCTCCTACCTGGGGACGATCCGGTACTTGAGTAAAGTTAACCCGGCTTTATGAGCATGCATTAGAGGTGTGAGGTTAATAATTTGTTATAACCTAGACATCTCAGGTAAATAGTTTGCCTAGACTTAAGGTTTTATTTTCTTAGCCGGATAAAACCTGAGTAGTTTACCCTAAAAATCACCGTCTATGATGCTTAGTAGATGTGTTGAGAAGGAATATATGATATATCCCTCTCCTGCTACGCACTCCGTATAGTTCACAGCGTGAGAATTTTTCTCGGCCTCGTGTTGCTAATGTGGCAACCCCCTTAGGATGGTATTTGCAACTTTCAATAGCAAGGTGAATGGAGTAAGTGTCTATAGTAAGTGGGAGAAGGAAGTACGTCAGTACATCCTACGGTCTCCTCCATTGGATTGAACCGTGAGATTCCCATGTTCCGCCTGCTAGGTGCCCTTGGTGGCACCAATCCCTTAGGAGGACCGTTTCATGGGAGTTGAACAAGTCAGTCACCATTTATGGATAAAGAAACACAGGGCCATTCCCATCTCTGACATTCCCTTAGGTTTCACTGTTGGGGCCGTCCTGTGCGTTCTAAAAATAGAGGGTCACACTTACGAGATTTTCTAAGGAGTTAGTAAATCTTGACCAAAAACGATAACTAAGATGCTATAGGAATATGAGTTATTCTAGAGTTAGCATTTAGTCAAGAATGTCTTGGTTTAGTGAAGGAGTGCTCGTTTACCCTTAGGTAGCGACCATTCTAACTCACTAAAGTATCGTTGCATGTAAATAAAGAGTTTGGGTACTTTATTTGTTGCTAAACCTCTTAATTGGTTCAAATAGGTTAAAACTGTTTCACTAATAGATTTACATTCTTTTTCAGCATGTCGAGCTCTTTTATACAGTTGTTAGCACACGACAAATTAACCGGTGAAAATTTTGGGACGTGGAAGTCGAACCTTAATGCAGTTTTGGTTCTGGACAACCTAAGATTTGTATTAACGGAGGAGTGTCCTCTGGTTCCTGGTTCAAATGCCTCACGAACTGTTCGTGAAGCATATGACGGTTGGATTCGGGCTAATGATAAAGCTCGAGTTTATATCCTGGCAAGCATATCTGATGTTTTGTCGAGGAAGCATGAGGGGATGGTTTCCGCTAAGGAAATCATGGCTTCACTACAAGAGATGTTTGGAAAGCCTTCCTCATCTCTTAGGTATGAAGCCCTCAAGCACATTTACAACTGCCGTATCGCTGAAGGAACCTCTGTTAGGGAACATGTCCTTAACATGATGGTGTACTTCAATACTGCAGAAGTAAATGGAGCAACTGTCGATGAACAAGGTCAGGTTGGATTTATCTTGGAATCTCTTCCGAAGAGTTTCCTGCACTTCAGGACCAATATGGTCATGAACAAGATAGAATATAATCTGACGTCTCTTCTGAACGAGCTTCAGATTTATCAGTCCCTGCATACCTCGAAAGGAAAGGAGAAGGAGGTAAATGTTACCACTTCTGTGAAGTTCCAAAAAGGGTCTGGGTCTGGGACTAAATCTGAACCTCTTACTGTGAGTAATAAGATTATTCACAAGAAGAAGAGAAGTGCCAGGAAGGGCAAAACCCCAGCTGTAGGCAAGGTTAAAGCTACACACAGTGGAAAGTGTTTTCATTGTGGTGAAGAAGGGCACTGGAAGTGAAACTGCCCTAAATACCTTGCGGAGAAAAAGGCACAGAATGAACGACAAGGTAAATATGATTTATCTTCTGTCTAAACATGTTTTGTGGATTATGATTGTCATACCTGGATGTTGATTCAGGAACCACTAATCATGTTTGTTATTCTATTTCAGGAAACTAGTTCCTGTCAGCCTATTTCTCGACGAAGACGACTTATGAAGACGTCTACGCAGTTTATACAGTGGGAGCTTGCTTGTTTGTTTAGTTGTCTGTATAGAAATAATTTCAACTGTTGTAATTATTGTCTATAAACTCAAGTTTGTTGTGAACGCTTTAGATGTATATAGCATCTTTTGTTTTTAATGAATAGTTCATTTTGCAAAAGATGTATACAAGTAGTGTTCTATTAAACTTGGTAACAACTAAAGTGTTAAGACTTATCTTGTTTTATTAGAAGCTATAAATTAACAATGGTTGTTAGTTTTGCTGGTTCTTCTCAAGTGTTGAGAAAGTTTTAATGCAGTGGGAGAATTATGAGATAATTCGGCCTGCTATATTAGTATGTTGTATGACTCTAGTTATCATACTTGATGATGACTGTTGCGTGCTCAATGTGTTAAAATAAATAAGCAATAAGATAGAGAGAGCACTCAGAACATGCAAGCATACATGATCTTATAGCAAGTAGTAAGTATTTTTTCATTCGTTTTCCCACAGAGATTTATTATGAGCTACTTGTGAAGTGTATTGTTAAGAAAGAAGGGATGGATTTGAGGAAGTAGAATTGGTTTTAAGTTGTCTATTTTCTACGGAATATGTAAAGGGTAGCAACATAAACAAGTGCAAGTCAAAGATAAACTCAAATGAAAAAGAGAAGAGACTAATAAACGAAGAGGAAGTTAGCTAAACAGAACTTCAAACTTAGCAGAATTGCGGAAACAGCAATTCTACCGCAATGTTACTACAACGAAAGTGTGTAAAATGGAGAAACAAGGGCTACTAACGACTCCTCTATAGGCATTCTCTCACGATTCTCAAGCATTGGATCGACTCTCTATGCATCAAACTCACTCAATCTCATGTATCTTCCGATTTCATGCATTAGATTCTTTAGTTTACTCATGTCCAAGTAAGGTCTTAAGCATCTTGTTAAAGCAGAAAGCTATGGTTTGTACTAGGAAAACGCCTATTCCTAGGTCGTTTTCTGGCTACCTTGAAAGGCTAGCATGAGTGTATGACTCTGAACTCTTACTCCTTCCAGAGGTTAGGAGTTCTTTGGACAAAATGGATGGCCAATCGAAATTGCCCGTGGGATGAAGCTTACATACAATCAATGCTTCGAGAGCTATCCTACATGCTTGGTTCACGTTTTTTAGCCTATAGTATTGTCATTAGCATGCCCCTATGTGATTTAGCTACTCATGGATATAGACAGAACAGAAATAAGAGATGAAGTAGACATGCTTAGAAGAAATTTAAAGACAAACAGCAAGGGAAAAGCAGTAGCAGCAAAGAGAAGAAACTGTAAAATGAAGAATTGTGCTTTGATTACTTGATTGTTTGAACGAACAAAGGGAAGCTTAAAGTAAATATCATAAAGACAGAAAGCAACGAAATGCAATAAACTAGCTACTAGAAGGGAAACAACAACAAAGCAGAACTGGAAATTAGAAATGAAAGACAGAAAGCAGTAAATGAGCTTGAACGCCTCGTCGCAACCGCCTCGGCTGAAGGATGAGAAAGATCAGCTTTGCTTGGATGAATCCAATCGGGAGAGAAGATGAATCTTCTCTCCTTCCTATCAGATTGTCGACTCCAACAGCTAAACTTCGCAAACCAACAGACGGAAAAGAAAAACAGGAGAAAAGATGGAGCTGCGAGAAGACTTCTACGCTTTCGGATGATGATTGAACCCTCTACTTTGACCCCCTTTTATAGTAATCTGCAGGTGCGTTTGGGCCAAGGAGAACCATCAATCCTCAACGTCGTACTTCAAAATGGATGGAGGAGAAAGACCGAATCCCTGAAATAAC
Organism: Herpetospermum pedunculosum; assembly: GCA_028017165.1. Classification (NCBI taxonomy): domain Eukaryota; kingdom Viridiplantae; phylum Streptophyta; class Magnoliopsida; order Cucurbitales; family Cucurbitaceae; genus Herpetospermum; species Herpetospermum pedunculosum. The sequence goes on along the minus strand of CM051527.1, from coordinate 28,890,873 downwards.
GGAAAATAACAGAAAAGGATCAGCCAACTTACGGATTTCACTTAAAACATTGCTGTTTTAGCAATGTTTCTGCAATGCTGCCGCAATGCCTATTTTTCACTCTTTTCCTTCGGTTTTCATTCCTTTTCTTTCCTTTTGCACACAAGTCCTAATTTAGCTACCTTCTTTTAATTCTCATATATAAGCATAGGTTTAAGCTAAATCCTATCAAAAACACCTAAGAGTGTACATCTTTCTAAGATAAATAAGTCCTAAAAAGATCACTTTTGGAGACGTAACACACCCCCAAACTTAAGGTTTTGCTCGTCCTCGAGCAGTCTAAGGACTTGTTTAGGCTGCTGTTTCATTCCCTTTAACCACTTACTGACTCCCCTACATTCCTATCTATAGCAGTGCTGTCCTGTGACACACTTCTACGTCTACACTTAACCTTTCATATTGCTTCTTCTGACTTCGCACGCCTAATACTCCTGCTGTTTCATTAACTCCCTACAACTGATCTACTTGCCTTTATCATATTGTGCATCTATTCCTAAGGTTTCAAATTCTACCTAGCTTTACCCTAGACTCAGTACATGCTTCTAGTTTTTCTTTTGAGCTACCTAGGATTCCTTAGAGTCATGCCAGTCTTAGTATTAACAGTGACAGTAGTACTTTTAGAGAACAACCTAAACCCTGGCATCACTACATTGGACATACATTCATCTCCCTAAACAACCCTACAAGTTACAACTTTGTGCTCAGCTAATTGAGGATCAGAGTTCTTTTTATTTAGGACATCCAAGCCACAAAGTTGCAACTCCTAGGTATACATTCTTCTTCCCTATTTCTTCCTTTTTCTTTCTCACTTTGGTGGTGCCTCTCCTTTGGTTGCCTTTTGATGCAATGCCACTTGTGGGTTACACATTTGGCACTGATTACTCAGCAACTAAAAAGAGACACCCCTCTTTATTCTATTTTTCATTTTTCTTTTTTTTCAGCTCATCATTTTTTTGTAAAGGAGAAGAAGAATGCTTATGCTTTAAGGGAGAGAGGAATGTTCCTAGGCCTAGGGTGGCCTCCCCCAAACTTAAACTACTCATTGTCCCCAATGAGTGTCTGAGGTGGCACACCCCCAAACTTGTCCTAGAAGCATCTAGTCTAAGGTAAAACAAAGAGAATCTAAAAGCCCTAGGCATAGACAGAACATTCTAAAAGTAAATATCACAGCAGCAGAAATTCATAAAAACAGGCAGGTAAGGACTTAAAGCTATGCATGCTGAGCACTTTTTGGAGGTTAATTTAAACTATCAAAGGGTGTCCTATGACACTCATCCAGCATGCTTTAAGATAAGCTATATAGGGCAGTCATGATAGCAGCAAAAGACAGAATTTAAACAGAACCAGCCTAGCTAAACAGTCAGTCAAAAACATGCATTTACTAATAAAAATTGCGGTTTCCGCAATTATTTCGCAATAAAGACAGGGCAGATATATCATTGATTAAGGCCCCTATGCATGATCTTTCCAGTCATTCAAGCTATACAAAAATGAAACTAAACTAAACTACCTACTCAGCTATCATCAGACTACACTAACCAAATTTAAATACTAAAACTAAAGAACTAAAACAGATCAGAATATGAACTCAAAACAGCATAATTCACATGGTTCAACAAAAAGCAGGGTGATTGTTTTTTTTTTTTTTAATTGAAGGGAACAACAATACTCCCTTTAGTGCTTCTCAGACTAGCACTCAAATGTCTTCCTCATCATCAGTCCTTCGTGGTCGTGGAGGTGCCCATGGAGTCATTAAGTTCGTAGGGAAGTCAGGAAAGATGCATCCCAATTGGTCAGCAACCTCCTTGTCTCTTGCCTGCGCATATGTGGCCCATTAAGCCAACCTCTTCTGCAGATCCGTCAGGCATGCCATGGTCAAAGACTGAGCAGCAGCCAAGCCATCGAGCTCGAACTCCATGTTCCCCTTTCTGCGCAACCTCAAAGCAGTAGGCAATTCCAGGTAGCCCGTGTAGGCCAGCTGCCTTTCCATTCGCTCGATTGGGACCCCTGCACGTAAGCACAGTTTAGTAATGGTGTTGGGAAAGAAAAGTGGTCCCTTACCCTTTTTGGCGCAGTCAGCAATTGAAGCTGCAATGACTTCGCCCACATTGATTGTGAGACCTCGCATGATCGCGTAGACCAGCAGCGCCCTGCTCTAGTTGATGGTGGTCTCATGGGTCACTGGGGACAGCTTCCTCCTCACGAAGGAAAACCAGACAGCCGCCTTGGCTGTGAGGGTGGCACTCATCAGGGTGTGCCTCCCATTGCGCGATACTGTCCATGATGCCTCTGGCTGGCCAATGATCCGAATGGCCTCCTCCAAGACAGCTTCTGTTGGCTCATCAACAATCCTCGCATAGTCAGTGTGTTTTTGGCCCTTGAGGCCATAGGCTTCGTTGATTGCCTTCGCTGAGAAGTCTACCTCAACCCCTCTGACCACAGATAGGCCATCCTCAGGATTCATCAGATTGGCGTAGAAGTCATACACCATGCTGGAGTAGGCTGGATTGGGTGGTCTGTACAGCTCCTCCCAGCTGTGATTCGTGATCCCTGCGCGCAAGAATTGCGGCAGGTCAGCAGGTGCGTCGAGGAATCCCTTCTCGTGCAGCAGCTCCCTCTTCCTCAGCTCAATGCCTCTAGACTCAGCGTCAGAAGACACGTACCTCACTGATTGAGGCTCATCTTCAGGGTAAAGCTTGGCTTTCCCTTTGTCTTTTGGTTTGGCTGACTCAGCAGCCTCAATCTTGAGCTTCTTCAGCGACGGCTCAGCACTCTCCTTCTCTGATGAAGGCGCCCTCTTGGTTTTCTTTTTCTTTGACTTCTTGGACCGTTTGGCCTTGACAACCTTGGCGGCCTTCTTCTTTTTCAACTTCGCCTTGGTTGTCAACTGCTGGAGGCAATCCCCCCGTGTTTCGTCCATCGAGTCATTCTTCTGCACAGGGCTCTCAGGGCTGGCTTCCCTCAAAGGAGAGAAGACCTCTTCTTCCTCAGCTTCCCCACTGCCCTGCGTCGATTCTTGATACTCTCCATATGGGAATTCAGGGTCAGGTTGTGGGGAAGTGGGTGATGCTGCAGGGCTCTCTTCTGGTGGGGTGTGTTTAGAACTCTGCGGCGATGGGGGGAGCTCAGGGCTTCGCGCTGGTGGAGATGGCGAAGAGCTCTGCTTGGCTGACTCTTGTGACCGACGGTCACTTTCTTGACTCTCCACAGAGGGAGTCTTTTGCTTGCTCGTTTCTTCAGCCACCGCCATGCTCCATTTGCGCTTCTTGGGTGTTCCTGCTGGTTCAGAGGGCCCAGCAGGTATCTCCGTAACTACCTTCCACTTCTTCTTGCGGATCGGCAGTTTGGGGAGTCTTTTAGTGCGTGCAGCCTCAGCGTCTGCAAGGGCAAGAAGTTCTTCCCTCGCAGCAGTTTCGGCGTCGTCAGCCCTCTTCTTGGACGCAGATCTTTCAGCTCTCGTTAGCACCATTGTTGAATCGTGGGAATCTGGAAAGAAGAATTGCAGATGAAGAGGGAGAGATATTTCTTGGAGTTCAGATAATGGGGAAATCGTACGGATCAGCGCGCGTCTTAACGGATATAAGTAATGATGGAAATCCCAACGGCTATATTTGTTGCGGATTCTGCAAATCCAGCACAATTCTAGTGACCGTTGGAGATTTTCTGCGTTTAAATGCCAATCTTTGCTTAACCGAATCTTTGATTTGGCCCAATATCTCCTCGATTTTTTTAGCTGGATTTAATCTCCTTGATTCCCTCTATCGATTCCCTACAAAAAGAAATAAAATCAACATCAAATTCGTAATTAAAATCACACAAAAATATACACAAACGATAACCGGAAAAATAGAAAAAAATAAACTAAGGCATGAGCCTCGCATGGACGAGCACAGTAATCACTCATCCTCTCTCGTTCTTGTTTTCATGTTTCAGTCAAGAGGAAGGCCGAGAGAGTCTTCACATCTCCTTCCTCATAGTAGTGCTTCAATCTTGCACCATTAACCATGAATGGTTGTCCTTGTTGCAGGTTCTTTATCTCGATTGCACCATGAACAAACACATTAGTTATTACAAATGGACCTGACCATCTAGACTTAAGTTTGCCTGGAAATAATTTCAATCGTGAGTTAAATAGTAAGACAAGCTGGCCTTTCTTGAAGTCCTTAATCCTAAGTCTACTGTCGTGCCAAATCTTGGTCTTTTCCTTATACATTTTAGCATTTTCATAAGACATATGCCTGGTGGGCGGATTTTTGAATATCCACTTAATCTCAAGCTGTCGAGGCTTGCCAAAATACGATTTATAAAGCCTATGACCAAGGCTTTGCAGCTAGTGGTAACAGGGTCGATCCACGGAATAGGAAGATTGAATTTACTAGTGAAATTGGGATTTAATTGATTAATTGGTAACGGGGGTTTTAATCATGCAAGAGAAATAATGATGAAAGCTAACGGAAGAAAGAAATAATAAGAAGAGAACGTGTGCACGGTTTGGGAGTCTAGGGATCAATTGTTAGACAAATTCGACTTATCATTTAACGCTAATAACATGGAAAACAGTTTATTGAGCACGCGGACGACTACCAGAGAAGCCCCAAAGTAGCCGACTCCATGGATTTTAATTAGACCACACAGTTCTAATTACACGTTATCTAAGCTCACATTAAGATGATCAGTCCTAAGATGAATTTAGACAGCCACTAGCTAACCGCGACGAACATTCGAGCGTGAACTCTAATTGCTAATAGATTGCCCGCAAACGCCGTATGCAATCAACAATTATCCAACCCGACCCGATACTTCGATTTAGTTCTATCTACCTGTGTTACTTAGTCGAGCAGTGAGAGGCACGGCATCGCTACTCTTTAACATACACAACATGCGAAACTACCCGAGTGTCAATCAACGTATTTTAGCATGCGCGTTGGATTAAGCAAGGTAAATAGATGCTAATAAACAGAACCAATATGCATCAAAATCAGATTATCAAAGTCAAAAACGTCTAACAAAAATCATCCTAAAACATTCCCAAACCGTTCACCCTTACCTTAGCCGCTCATGGCGCGGTTCGTCAATCCCGCTCCAACCACGGCCATGGAAGGATTCATCTACTTATTACAATGGAAAATGGAGCTCACAAGCATGCCAACAATGGCGGAGCTCCACGGAAAATAGAGAGAAAATGGGGAAGAAGAAGACCAAAATCGTCCAAAACCGTAGAGAGATGAAGAAGATGAAGATACTAAAAAATGTGCAGGAAAATCGTCTTTTAGCTGCTGTAATCGTCGTAGCGTCGAGACGCTAGGCCAGTGTCTCGACGCTGTGCCCTAAGTAATCCGCGCGCGCGCTCGCGATGGCGTCGCGACGCTGCCCCGATAAAATTCCTGCGCGCGCCTCCTCCGGAGCGTCTCGACGCCAAGCAGGGTCTCGACGCCAGGGCAGCGTCGAGCTAGCGTCTCGACGCTATCACTCGACGCTTGCTCTCGGGTTTTTCCAGCGTCGAGCCAGCGTCTCGACGCTATAGCTCGACGCTGGCTCTCGGGTTTGGGGCTGAAGTTTTGCCTCTCCAAGGCTGTTTTGGCCCGTTTCTTCACGGAACAAATTCCCCTCTTCCCGATGCATTCCCGGGGCGCTAAAACTCTGCTTTAAGCTCTCGAACATGCCCAACGGACGCACGAGCTCTTTGCCGCTTTTCTCCTACAAAAGAGATATATTTAATCAATTGAAAGCGGACTTTAGCTATAATTAGGACGTATTTAATAGCTCCAAAATGGAGTTATCAAACACCCCCAACTTAAACATTGCTAGTCCTCGAGCAAGCATTACAAAGACATTGACTCTAAGGACGCGCTTACATGCATTCTAACTCAAACCTCCATGCATATTGAAATTTAAACACGAGTATAATCATGGAAGCATTTTGTTCATGCATTAACTAGGACATATCAAAAATTAACTCTTGCCCCCTAACGTGTGTGTGTGCTAGACAACCACTCCTAAACTCACGTAAACCTGGAAAACCTACATGCAACGCACATCCCATTTTCCCCCTACTTCTAGCGTTTAAGAACAGCTACACTTGACTTACACGAGAGAGAGAAGCAAATTAAGAGACCTAATTATTTTCTCATTCTTTTTCTTTCTTTTCAAAAGTACTTTGTACTCTTTTATTTGGGTTCTTTGAACCAACTTTTTGTTTCTTTTTCTTTCCTACTCGAGCTGCCTAACACGTCAAACTTTGGCCAAAGCTTCACGTTTTTAAGGACTGACGCTCACTTCTTTTAAGCGCTAATAAGAAGGAGGAGCGCCTCGAGAGGAATTTTCTACCAAACATGCTTTTCTATTTTTTTTTAGATTAGGCTAAGCACATGTTTTCTCAATTAACTAACCACTAACTCTCATGCAACAAGCTACCTAAGGGTGCCTTTCGGGGTGACAACGAGAATTAGCTAAACATGCGATAAACAAAGCTTACGGAATCTAGGGAGAGTTGCTAAGTGCGCGATAAGTGCAAGAGAGCAAAAGAAAAAATTTTAAAATTTTTGACATGAACCTAATAAACACAAAACTCATGCAAAAACTCGATTATGAACATGCTCAGATTTCCAACATGCATTTCCTAGGCTATCACAGTCAGAAAACAATAAACAGAGTCCCAAGCACTTCAATATCTTTGCAACACTTCTCAACAAACTACACATGCACATCCATCGGACTACTCCACCCCCAACTTCAAAATTTGGCATTGTCCTCAATGCCAACCAGTCAGATACAACGAAGTAAAAGGGAAGAAGAAATACACTTCCCTGACTCTTGGTGAAGCTGGCGAGGGCGAGGAAGCGGCGCACAAACGCATCAGAGCCCAAAATTGTCTTCTCTTCCTCGATTCCTAAAAAAAATCAGCAAGCTAATTAATACTAAATTAATCTAAAAAGCAATAAAACTAAACTAAAGCATAAAAACAGTCCATCGCTCGGGTGCCTCCGAGAAGCGCAGAATTTTTAAAGTCGGTTGCTCGACTGTATTCTCTCAACAGACTCATCCATAGTCTGTAGGTGCGGGGGACGATCCAGACTTGTCCTTGGCCACACCTTTCCTACCATCCACCTGAAAAATATTTTGCACTCTTCGTGCCTCGGGCACGTGAATATTAGACGTGTTAGTGCAAAAATCAGCATTATCATCACACATAATTAAATCAGAAATTTTAACTGAGACATGGGAACCATCCCTCAAGCGCGAGGGTAGACTCCCATTCTCATCATGCTCACAAACATATACATTTCCAGCAGATTTTCCAAATAAAGAGAACTCATGCAAAGTATCATCAAACTCCAAAGAAACAACGCCCTTCTACACATCAATTTTGACCCTAGCGGTCTTAAGAAAGGGACGTCCTAACAACATGGAGGACGAAGCATGCAATGAATTTTCATTCATATCTAAAACAAGGAAATCAGCGGGAAACGTCATATTCCCAACTCTAACCAAAACATCTTCTACCTTCCCCCTAGGACAGATGCTCGACCCATTAGCCAACTGAACAGAAACATTACATTCATGCATTTCATTTAAATTCAGTTCACGATACAATGCATAAGACATAACATTAACAGAGGCTCCTAGGTCTAACATGGCATTATGAACAATTTTACTACCTATAGTGCAAGGGATAGTAAAAGTACCTGGATCGTTGCACTTTGCTGGCAACGTACCTGGGAGTATGGCAGAGACGTTTTCCTTCTTTTTCTCAGTCCCTCTGGACTTCCTTTTCGTAGTGCACCAGCTCCTTAGAAATTTTGCATACTTGGGCACTTGACTGACTGCCTCTAGGAGCGGGATATTTACCATCACCTTTTGGAAGGTTCGCAGGACCTCCTCATCATCAGATTCCAAAGTAGGCTTCGCAAGCCTACTCGGGAATGGTGCTCTGGCAACATCCTCAGGTACACTGACCTTCTTGTCTTTTTTCTCAATCTGAGTCTCGGGAGCAGTCGGGGCGGACTTGTTCAGGCTGTCCGTGGCTTCCTTCGCAGCTCTGGTGGAAAGTGACTTCCCACTGCGCAGCTGAATGGCACTCACGTTTTCACACGAGTTTACTGTAGTTTGGGAAGGAAGCTTCCCCGAGCTCTTGCTCTCAATCTTACTAATAGACACTGCCATCTGTGTCAGCTGCTTGTTCAAATTCTGCAGCTCTGCCTTGTGAGAATTAAGCTCCTCTCGAGCCTCTTTCTGAAACTGGCTGGTGCTAGTCACGATGGTCCTTACCATCTCTTCAAGTGAGCTGGAGGAGCTCGAGGCTTGAGCTTGGGTGGAAGAATTAGGCCTATCCTGGGACTGGCCTTGGAAACGAGTTTGTCCTTCCCTATTCCCATAGCTGAAATTAGGATGGTCGCGCCAACCGGGGTTGTAAGTGTTTGCATATGGGTCGTACTTCCTTGGGTTGGAAGCATACCCCCCGATCGCGTTGACCTCCGCATCCTCACGGTGTCCTCCAACGATTTTCTTTAACATACTGCCTATTTCGGCCACCTGGGCCCTCATTTCAGTCATCTCGTGGCTCTGAGCCACGCTGTGCACTTGGCCTTGTCCCCGAATACCGAATTGCTGCGAGTTGGTGGCCATGTTTGCAATCAACTGCTTGGCCTCAACTGGGGTCTTGTCAATCAGTGCCCCGCCACTCGCTGCATCGATCATCTGCCGGTCATGGGGCGTCATCCCCTCATAAAAATACTGTATCAATAACTGATCGGCAATCTGATGATGTGGGAAGCTCGCGCACAGGCGCCCGAAGCGTTCCCAGTATTCGTGCAGGGACTCACCTACATCCTGGGTGATCCCATATATCCTCTTCCGCAGAGTGGTGGCTAAGGATGCGGGAAAGTATTTCTCCAAAAATACCCGCTTCATATCCTGCCACGTGGTTATGGATCCGGAAGGCAAATAGTACAGCCAATCCTTGGCCTTGTCCTTGAGCGTGAAGGGGAATGCCCTCATATTCAGTTGCTCCTCCGTGACCCCTGCGGGCTTCATCCCCGCGCAGACGCAATGGAACTCCATCAGATGTTTGTTCGCGTCCTCACCTGCGTTACCATGAAAGGAAGGTAACTGGTGAATTAAACCGGATTTTAATTCGAAGTTACCTGCTACCACGGGGTAGTTAATGCACAAAGGCTGCAGGTTCAGGTCTGGCGCTGCCAGTTGCTTAAGCGTCCGTGGCGCATCACCTTGCGCCATCTCGTCAACCAAGAAGGGATTGCCTTCTTCTCTTTCAAACGTTCCTTGCCCCTCACAGGCCTCTCTCCGTAACCGCCGCTCCTCTCTGTCAATCTCAGGGATAAATTGCAAACTACCCTCAGAGGAACGGGTCATACACAAACAAAAATCTAAACATACAAATTACAAACAGAAAAAATTTTCAGTCAACCATCAATAAATCAAATTCAAACTTCAATCATAAATTCAATCAATTGCCTACTCCCCGGCAACGGCGCCAATTTTTGGTGGGCGGATTTTTGAATATCCACTTAATCTCAAGCTGTCGAGGCTTGCCAAAATACGATTTATAAAGCCTATGACCAAGGCTTTGCAGCCAGTGGTAACAGGGTCGATCCACGGAATAGGAAGATTGAATTTACTAGTGAAATTGGGATTTAATTGATTAATTGGTAACGGGGGTTTTAATCATGCAAGAGAAATAATGATGAAAGCTAACGAAAGAAAGAAATAATAAGAAGAGAACGTGTGCACGGTTTGGGAGTCTAGGGATCAATTGTTAGACAAATTCGACTTATCATTTAACGCTAATAACATGGAAAACAGTTTATTGAGCACGCGGACGACTACCAGAGAAGCCCCAAAGTAGCCGACTCCATGGATTTTAATTAGACCACACAGTTCTAATTACACGTTATCTAAGCTCACATTAAGATGATCAGTCCTAAGATGAATTTAGACAGTCACTAGCTAACCGCGACGAACATTCGAGCGTGAACTCTAATTGCTAATAGATTGCCCGCAAACGCCGTATGCAATCAACAATTATCCAACCCGACCCGATACTTCGATTTAGTTCTATCTACCTGTGTTACTTAGTCGAGCAGTGAGAGGCACGACATCGCTACTCTTTAACATACACAACATGCGAAACTACCCGAGTGTCAATCAACGTATTTTAGCATGCGCGTTGGATTAAGCAAGGTAAATAGATGCTAATAAACAGAACCAATATGCATCAAAATCAGATTATCAAAGTCAAAAACGTCTAACAAAAATCATCCTAAAACATTCCCAAACCGTTCACCCTTACCTTAGCCGCTCATGGCGCGGTTCGTCAATCCCGCTCCAACCACGGCCATGGAAGGATTCATCTACTTATTACAATGGAAAATGGAGCTCACAAGCATGCCAACAATGGCGGAGCTCCACGGAAAATAAAGAGAAAATGGGGAAGAAGAAGACCAAAATCGTCCAAAACCGTAGAGAGATGAAGAAGATGAAGATACTAAAAAATGTGCAGGAAAATCGTCTTTTAGCTGCTGTAATCGTCGTAGCGTCGAGACGCTAGGCCAGCCTCTCGACGCTGTGCCCTAAGTAATCCGCGCGCGCGCTCGCGATGGCGTCGCGACGCAAGGCCAGCGTCGCGACGCTGCCCCGATAAAATTCCTGCGCGCGCCTCCTCCGGAGCGTCTCGACGCCAAGCAGGGTCTCGACGCCAGGGCAGCGTCGAGCTAGCGTCTCGACGCTATCACTCGACGCTTGCTCTCGGGTTTTTCCAGCGTCGAGCCAGCGTCTCGACGCTGGCTCTCGGGTTTGGGGCTGAAGTTTTGCCTCTCCAAGGCTGTTTTGGCCCGTTTCTTCACGGAACAAATTCCCCTCTTCCCGATGCATTCCCGGGGCGCTAAAACTCTGCTTTAAGCTCTCGAACATGCCCAACGGACGCACGAGCTCTTTGCCGCTTTTCTCCTACAAAAGAGATATATTTAATCAATTGAAAGCGGACTTTAGCTATAATTAGGACGTATTTAATAGCTCCAAAATGGAGTTATCAATGCCTAAGCTCATCAAGCTCATGTAATTGCAAAGACCGCAATGTTCCCGCATCGGTCACCCAGTAATTCAACTCTTTTAGGGCCCAAAATGCTTTAATTTCTAACTCGAATGGCAAGTGACATGCTTTACCATACACAAGTCTATAAGGAGACATACCTAGGGGTGTCTTATATGCAGTTCTATATGCCCAAAGTGCATCCTCGAGTTTAAACGCCCAATCTTTTCTATTGGGTTTGACCACTTTTTCTAAGATGTTCTTAATCTCCCTATTTGAAATTTCAGCTTGGCCATTCGAGTGTGGGTGATAAGGGGTGGCTACTCTATGTCGAACATTATACTTAGCCAACACTCTCTCCATAGCTTTGTTAATGAAATGTGTCCCTTCATCACTGATTATAGCACGAGGTGTCCCAAATCTAGTAAAAATATGTCTATGCAAGAATCTTATGACTGTTTTGGCATCATTATTTGGACATGCTATGGCCTCTACCCACTTAGATACATAGTCTACTGCTACCAATATGTAAAGGTTACCTGATGATGGGGCAAATGGTCCCATGAAATCGATGCCCCATACATCAAAGAGCTCCAACTGTAAGATGTAAGTGAGAGGCATCTCATCCTTTCGACTGAGGTTACCTGTTCTCTGGCAGTCATCACAGCTGTGTGCATAGTTGTGGGCATCCTTGAAGATCGTTGGCCAATAGTAGCCACTCTGAAACACCTTTTCAGCTGTCCTTTGGCCACCAAAATGCCCACCATAGGGTGCTGTATGGCAGTGCTGCAGCACAGACTTCGCCTCAGCAGCTGACACACACTTCCTGAGCAGACCATCAGCACATGTCTTGTAAAGTGTGGGATCATCCCATATGAATTTCCTTGCCTCATGAAGGAACCTCTTCTTCTCTTGTCCCCCCTTTAAAGTTGGCAGTACCTGCGATGCAAGGAAGTTAGCAATGTCAGCAAACCAAGGTTCCTCATCGTTATCACGATGAGTCAATACAAAGACATGTTCATCAATAAAAGCATCAGAAATTGCGGTTTCCGCAATTTTTTCGCAATTGTGCTGCAATCTAGAAAGATGATCCGCAACCACATTTTCACATCCTTTCTTATCTCTAATGTCCAGATCAAACTCTTGCAGCAATAACACCCATCTAATCAACCTAGGCTTAGCATCAGCCTTCCTCATAAGGTACTTTAAAGCAGAATGGTCAGTGTACACAATTGTCCTAGTGCCTACAATGTAATTCCTAAACTTCTCACAAGCAAACACTACAGCTAGCATCTCCTTCTCAGTAGTTGTGTAATTACATTGTGCCTCATTTAGTGTTTTACTAGCATAGTATACAGGGTGTGTTAACTTGTCAATCTTCTGTCCTAACATAACCCCTACAGCATAATCACTGGCATCACATAACATCTCAAAGGGAAGATCCCAATTGGGCCCTACTATAATAGGTGCTGCGACTAGTGCTTCTTTAAGGGTTTTCCAAGCTAGGAAACATTCTTTAGAGAAAATGAATGGTTTGTTTAACTCTAGAAGTTCACATAAAGGCTTGGAGATCTTAGAAAAGTCCTTAATGAACCTTCTATAGAAGCCAGCATGCCCTAAGAAACTTCTAATGGCTTTGACATTCTGAGGTTCTACCAATTTCTCTATTATTTCAATTTTTGCCCTATCAACCTCTACACCTGCCCTTGACACTCTATGACCTAAGACAATCCCTTCATCCACCATGAAATGGCACTTTTCCCAATTTAGGACTAGGTTCGTCTCCTCACACCTAGCCAGGACTTGTCCTAAGTTCTCTAGACAGTTTGTAAATGAATCCCCAAAGACTGAGAAATCATCCATGAATATCTCTATCATGGACTCATCCAAATCAGAGAAGATTGCCAACATGCACCTTTGGAATGTTGCCGGTGCATTGCATAAGCCAAAAGGCATTCTGCGAAAGGCAAAAGTTCCAAAAGGGCAAGTGAAGGTTGTCTTCTCTTGGTCCTTAGGGTCTATAGTGATCTGGTTATATCCTGAATAACCGTCTAAAAAGCAGTAGTAGGCTCTACCAGCTATCCTATCTAACATCTGGTCAATGAATGGTAGAGGGAAGTGGTCTTTTTTTGTTTCCTTATTGAGTTTCCTATAATCCATGCAAACTCTCCATCCTGTGACAGTCCTAGTTGGAATCAGTTCATTGTTCTCATTGACTACCACAGTCATCCCCCCCTTCTTAGGTACACATTGTATAGGGCTCACCCACTGACTACTATCTATAGGGAAGATCACACCAGCATCTAACCATTTTATTATTTCCTTCTTAACTACCTCTTTCATAGAGGGGTTCAGCCTACGTTGGTGATCTACTCTGGGTGTATGTTCTTCCTCTAGTATAATCTTATGCATGCAATAAGAAGGGCTAATGCCTCTAATGTCAGCAATAGTCCATGCAATAGCCTTCCTATGTTGCTTAAGTAATAAAATCAGTTCAACCTCATGCTTTTCACTTAATTTAGAAGAAATAATCACAGGCAAAGTATCATTACTTCCTAGATATGCATACTTGAGGTGAGTGGGTAGAGGTTTCAATTCTAAGACAGGTGGATGCTCAATGGATGGTTTTAAAGGATTCATGGATCTGTTAGTCAGGTCTTTATTTATACATGCATGCTGTGTTTTATCTACAGGTATATCCATTATCTCAGATACATTCAAATCAGCTACATCTAATTGTACATATTCATTAGCATGCTTAGTTAATAATACATGCTCCAGCTGTTCTTCCATTAGTGAGTCTACAATGTCCATGCTAGCACAAGATTCAGAGTCAGAGGGGTACCTTAAGGCTTTATATACACTAAATTTCACCTCTTCATCATGAACCCTCATCGTGAGCTCACCTTTTTGGACATCTATCAGGGCCCTACCTGTGGCTAGAAATGGTCTGCCTAATAGGATGGAGACCTCCTTGTCTGCTTCATAATCCAGGATAATGAAATCTGCAAGGAAAATAAACTTGTCAACCTTTACAAGAATATCCTCAATCTTACCTTCAGGGTATGCTATGGATCTGTCTGCAAGTTGTAAAGTGACAGTGGTTGGACGTGCTTCTCCTATTCCTAGCTGGCGGAATAGTGATAGGGGCATGAGGTTTATGTTGGCTCCCAGGTCACAAAGAGCTCTGCCCACGTGCTTGCCTCCTAGCTCTACTGGTAAGGTGAAGGAACCAGGATCCTTCTCCTTCTTTGGTAGCTTGTTCTGGAGTATGGCACTGCACTCCTCAGTGAGATTTACTGTTTCAAACTCACCAATTATTCTTTTGTTAGTAATAATATCCTTCAAAAACTTTACATAAGAGGGCATAGACTGTAAAACTTCTACAAAAGGAATATTCACATGCACTTGTTTAAGAATTTCTAAAAAATTTGTTAAAGTGCACTTCCTGTTCTTGTTTTTTCTTTAGCCTTCGAGGAAATGGAGGTGGTGGCACATATGCAGGCACTTCAGGTCGCCTCAGGATAGGTGGAGGCCTTGGAATCTCTTCTATCTCTTCTATGATTGGCTCCAGCCTTGGTCCTGATGTGCTTCGTGATGGTTGACCTTGGTTTGGCAGAGACTCCAGTGGAGCACTAGACTCATTGTTCTCTACTCTCTTTGGTGTTTCTTTGGTGTTGCTCACCAATGGTCTCCCACTCCTAAGTTCAATTGCTTGAACTTGTTCTTTACCATCTCTCCTTGGCACTTCAGTGTCAGCAGGTAGTCTACCTTGGGGCCTACTCTTGAGTTCGTTGGCTAGTTGCCCTATTTGGTTCTCTAGGCTCCTAAGAGTAGCTTGCTGACTCTGTAGAGTGGCATCATTCTTGGCTATGTATTCCTTGAGTAAGTTTTCTACAGACGACCCTACAGGTTGGTTGTATGGTTTTTGGTACATGGATTGGTTATGTTGGGGAGTGAAACCAGGTGTTCCACTCGGTCTTGGTTGGTTAGGAGCTTGGTTAGCATTCTGTTGGCCACCCCATGACAGGTTTGGGTGGTTCCTCCAACCAGGATTGTAAGTATTGGAATAGGGGTTGTTCCTAGGCTGCTGCTGGCTTCCAACATAGCAGATTGAGGCTGGATTCCCAGGGCAATATTCATACAGGTGCCCTTCCCCACAGAATCCACAGATAAGTGTCTCACCTTGACTTGGTTGGGTGCCCATTGACATGGCTGTGGCGGTGTTGACACTAGTTTGGAGATTGGCTTGAGCCATTTGCTCGACTAGGTTGGTCAGGGCGCTTATTTGGCTACTCATGGCATTGAGTGCGTCCTTGTCTTGAGCTCTAGTTGGCTCAACTGGATCATCTGACCACCTACAGTGAGATGCTGAGATCTTCTCCAAAATCTCATAGGCCTCATTATAACTTTTGGACAACATGGAACCTCCAGCAGATGAATTTAAGACTTGCCTAGTGTTGCGTGATTTATTGCGTACCGCAAATGTACGGGTCAAGTTTTAATATAGTGATTTAAGTAAAGAGTATCGTCCACAGGATTGATTTTCTAGATCAATTGAGTACCGTAGGTACTACCCACAAATTTTATTTAGATTAAAAAGACTTTGAAGTTGAGTGAAAATTAAATGACTGAAAAGTAATGGGAAACCTTTAGGAGAGAAAGCCTAGGGAATTGATTTCACCGAAAAGATTCATGCTTAATTAATCTATTAAACCAAAAATAGTCATGCATACAATTATAAGCCAAGAAGTACAAAACTCATAAAAGACTCGCTAGAGCTCTATTAATTCTCTTCCCTTAATATAAAACCAACATGCCTGTCTAGTTTTAATAGAAAAGAAAGGCATTAAGCAACTTCTATTATCGGCCTCTAAGAGAATTCTTCATTTCCATGCAAGAATTTACAAGTAGTCAAGTGTTTGAGTTCTACTCTAAAATCTACTCTTCCAAGCTAGAATTAAAGCAATCAACAATTTATACTTTGGCCAAAAGATAAAAGCATTAAGCAAACAAACACAAGAACAATTGTTGCAATATGAAGAACATTAGATTAATCAAGCATGAAAACTAAAACGATTACATCAATCCCCTAAGTAAAAGTCTAGCTACTCATAATCACTAAAATCATGCTTAGACAATGTTTAGAATCCATAAAATAAACAATAAAATCAAAGGTAAAAGAAGAAAAACTCTTGTCGCGTGCCAAGCCTCGTTCCCGATGTGATATGCACGTTCCCGAGCCTCTGAATCTCTTCTTCAGCTCTCTAGAGTGTCCCTCAGCCTTTCCAATGAGTGTATTTCGAAATTAGGAATAACTCTCCCAATTGGCTCCCCTTTGAATGAAGACAACATGTCTTTTTATAATAGACTACTTTTCCCAATCTAATAAGGAATCCATATTTTAATTAGATTAGGAATCTAATCAATTTAGGAATTCCAAATTAAATTAGGAATAACTTTTCTATTCAAACATGCCCAAAATAAGATCAAATAGGATAAAACCGGATAAAATTTACGATAGGATAAACTCGGATAAGATATGATAAAATCCATATCTAATCTTTAGATTTTTAACTTGATTCTCTTTTTCTCTTCACATAAATCTTCTAAATTATCAGTTTTGCTCCAAATGCTCGATATCTATAAAATAAGAGAATATCAACGTGAAAACAATCATTTAAGCCTCAAAACTAGCATAAAATAGGTCCTAAAGATAGCTCACTTTGTGTTCTATCAGAATACCCCCAAACTTAAGATTTTGCTAGTCCCCGAGCAAAATAAAACTAACCATTAAATGAAACAATGATGCATGCTCGTGACTCGAACCTCAGTGTTCTTAAGACAAATAAACCACAAAAGAAGGCATATTAAACCACGACCTATCAACAATAAATTTTAAAAATCAAAACATTTTATCTTTTGCATGTGTGCTCACTTTTCTTCCCTTAATATCTATGAATACCAATAAAACTAAACATACATCAATAACTTGAATCATAGTGACAATCAAGAGATTAAGCAATCATAGATTTCAATTTTATAACAAAAAACTCA
This sequence comes from Herpetospermum pedunculosum, assembly GCA_028017165.1. Lineage (NCBI taxonomy): Eukaryota > Viridiplantae > Streptophyta > Magnoliopsida > Cucurbitales > Cucurbitaceae > Herpetospermum > Herpetospermum pedunculosum. The sequence continues at coordinate 28,873,730 of CM051527.1, read as the reverse complement.
AGCATCTCATAAAATTACTAAAATCGAATGCACAAGACTTGATACCCTCACATAGAATCACTCAAAACACTCAACTGTTTAGGGCATATGAAAGATAAACGCTCAAACCAAAACATAAGAGACATTTACAAATAAGCTTGCTAATATATCACATCTTCATCATCGATGAATTAGATTGAATGTAAAACTTCAAGGGTCTTGCTTTGGTTGTAATTGGGCTTAGGTAAAGGTGGATGGATGAACATTTTAAGCTACTAAGTTGGAAGAATTATAAGACTTTATCACATAAAACTTTATTTTCTTTTTCTTTTCTCAATTTTTCTTTTCTTTTCTTCTTCTATTTTCTTTTGTCTCTAAAATAAGCTAATGGAATGAATGCTTCCTTTTGAACATTCTATTAACATCATTCAACTTTTTCCTTTGGATGGATGGACACATCTTGTGGTAAGCACTTATAAATCTTCCATTAAGGATTCAAAGAAAGGAAAACAACAAGAGAATGGGTACAATGCTTGTAATGAGGTAATTTTCCAATAAAAAGGTCTAAGGCTCAAAAAATGGCTTTCTAAGGATTATGTCAAGGTAGGTCATTTGAGAAAGCTAAAATTGGTTTTACCTAAATGCCCTTGTGAAATTAAAACATTCAAGTCAAATTCAGAGATTCCAGACATGCATAACAAAGCAAGTTCTAGAAATATCAATCATGTATGGCAATCACCCAATTTTAAAAGAATAGAACACCGTGTTAAGGAGGTGCTTATTGGCTCAAAAAATCACAGAAAAGCATGGTATTTTGGTATCAAATCTTATGCATTTTTCATTTAGCAACAAAAAACGAGACACCATCATAAAACTTTTCAAAGAAAAATCTAATCATGTTTATCTCTTTTATGCATTAAAACTCAAACTAAAGATGCATCCTTAGCTTACAAAGTACTCAAACATATCAAATGGGACTAAAAAAATAAAAATTTCTCCGTTAACCAGCATGGTCTCATAGTCCAACTAAAATAGAATATCAAACTTTAGAACACTTCCTAGATTATCCTAATCACGAGCAATGCAACAACGATTCAACCATGAAGATCATGCTAAAAAAAAATATAAAATTCACCTAAAACATGCATAACATGCATAGTTCCACCCCCAAACTTAAAACATACATTGTCCTCAATGTATAATCAATATGCAAAAGGACAATAAAAATAGATAGAGGATATCGAAACTGCCCTGAAATGCGAGTGAATCCTCTATTTTCTGAGATGTGGAGGAAGACTTTGGTGATCAAGCTCTTATATGAAAAGCAAAGGGATATAAGGACAACAACACGCCACAAAAGAATTAAACAAAAGAAAACAAATAAAACAAATAAAACAAACTAAAAACTCAAAAATAAACTTGGGTTGCCTCCCAAGAAGCGCTTTATTTAACGTCTTAGCTAGACGGGAGGAATATTTATGCGTCAAGGTACATAAAACTCCTCTATTTTCTTCGGTCCCTTCTTGTTTGAATCAATGTAACCTACTAAGTCTAGTAAACTAACTTGTTTCTCATGGGCACCTGAAAAATAAATATTTTTGTTATTTTTATTAAATGAATAAAAAAAATTAGAAGACGGAAAATCAAAATCAAGGGAATAAGACTCATGAGAATAAGGAAAAGAAAGTCCAGCATTAAAAGGATTTTCTGCAAATAAAGTAAGGTGAGGTTTTTCAGCCTCATACTCTATCACCTGAATTTCTTTTTCCACATTAGACTCACTTTCTTTCTTTATCTCATAAACTTGATCCTGGTATTGCTCACAATTTCTCAATTCATCCCCACTATCAGTGTCTATGGCTTCACAATGTTTTCTACTATCAACCTTAGTGGCATCAAAATAATTTTGCTCTAGTAAAGTTTTAACTGTACCAACCATTTGACTAAGTTGCACATTTATACGATTTAAAGCAACTTCATTTTCTTCTACCTTAACCTTGAATTTTGTATTATCGACTTCAATGGCATCCAAATAGTTTTGCTCTAGTAAGACTTTAACTGTATCAACCATTTGACTAAGTTGTACATTTATACGATTTAGAGCAACCTCATTTTCTTCAAATTTAACCTTTAATTGATCCAACCTCTCTAATTCAATAGTACAAAGCCTTTTAATCTTTGATTTTAAAATATATTCTTGCACTAAAGTTTCAAGGGAAGATTTTTCCTCAATTTGGTTGGGACAGAAATTGTTTTGGTTATGAATGCCCTCATCATTACCATAAAAATAATTTCCATAACTCATAGATTCAGAATAGTAATGATTAGGCATTTGATATCCTAGAAAGCCATTGGAAACATTATAATTCACATGGTCATAAGCGGTATAGTTCAATGGGTAGGAATTGAAGGATGGTGTTGGTTCTTGGGTATGTTGATACTCCCTATAAGGCCACCCATAATTATTAAAAGCCATAAAATAATTAAATAATTAAAATCCGACTTCCAATAAATGTAAACACCAATCAACAAAATATATAGCCAGGATAAAGAGAAAAAACTAAAATAAAAACAATAAAATACCAATGAAAAATAGTAAAAATAAAATAAAAAATAAAGTTCTAAAGTAAAATCAAGTGAGTTCTGTACAATATCAATTGATCTAAATATGCCAATCCCCGGCAACGGCGCCAAAAACTTGTTGCGTGATTTATTGCGTACCGCAAATGTACGGGTCAAGTTTTAATATAGTGATTTAAGTAAAGAGTATCGTCCACAGGATTGATTTTCTAGATCAATTGAGTACCGTAGGTACTACCCACAAATTTTATTTAGATTAAAAAGACTTTGAAGTTGAGTGAAAATTAAATGACTGAAAAGTAATGGGAAACCTTTAGGAGAGAAAGCCTAGGGAATTGATTTCACCGAAAAGATTCATGCTTAATTAATCTATTAAACCAAAAATAGTCATGCATACAATTATAAGCCAAGAAGTACAAAACTCATAAAAGACTCGCTAGAGCTCTATTAATTCTCTTCCCTTAATATAAAACCAACATGCCTGTCTAGTTTTAATAGAAAAGAAAGGCATTAAGCAACTTCTATTATCGGCCTCTAAGAGAATTCTTCATTTCCATGCAAGAATTTACAAGTAGTCAAGTGTTTGAGTTCTACTCTAAAATCTACTCTTCCAAGCTAGAATTAAAGCAATCAACAATTTATACTTTGGCCAAAAGATAAAAGCATTAAGCAAACAAACACAAGAACAATTGTTGCAATATGAAGAACATTAGATTAATCAAGCATGAAAACTAAAACGATTACATCAATCCCCTAAGTAAAAGTCTAGCTACTCATAATCACTAAAATCATGCTTAGACAATGTTTAGAATCCATAAAATAAACAATAAAATCAAAGGTAAAAGAAGAAAAACTCTTGTCGCGTGCCAAGCCTCGTTCCCGATGTGATATGCACGTTCCCGAGCCTCTGAATCTCTTCTTCAGCTCTCTAGAGTGTCCCTCAGCCTTTCCAATGAGTGTATTTCGAAATTAGGAATAACTCTCCCAATTGGCTCCCCTTTGAATGAAGACAACATGTCTTTTTATAATAGACTACTTTTCCCAATCTAATAAGGAATCCATATTTTAATTAGATTAGGAATCTAATCAATTTAGGAATTCCAAATTAAATTAGGAATAACTTTTCTATTCAAACATGCCCAAAATAAGATCAAATAGGATAAAACCGGATAAAATTTATGATAGGATAAACTCGGATAAGATATGATAAAATCCATATCTAATCTTTAGATTTTTAACTTGATTCTCTTTTTCTCTTCACATAAATCTTCTAAATTATCAGTTTTGCTCCAAATGCTCGATATCTATAAAATAAGAGAATATCAACGTGAAAACAATCATTTAAGCCTCAAAACTAGCATAAAATAGGTCCTAAAGATAGCTCACTTTGTGTTCTATCACCTAGTGCTGGGGTTACATCCTTTGAAAAAGACCTCTATTTGGATACACCATGGGATGCCATGGTGTGGACATTTAAGAAGAAGGTCCTTGAACCTTGTCCAAGCTTCGTGAAGAGACTCATTCTCAGCTTGTTTGAATTTGATTATATCATCACGAAAGGTAGAATTCCTATCAGGTGGGAAGTATTTGACTAGGAATTTTTCTGCTAAGTCTGTCCAATTGAGGACAGATCCAGAGGGTAATGAGTTTAACCACGTCTTTGCCTTGTCTCTCAAAGAGTAAGGGAAGAGGTAAAGCCTCAAGGCTTCTTGGGAAACTCCAGGGATGATGAATGTATCACTGACTCCTAGGAAGTTTCTAAGATGGTTGTGGGGATCCTCATTTTCCACTCCAAAGAATTGTCCCACAGTGGACAACATTTGGAACATCACTGGCTTTAACTCGAATGAGTTGGCAGTGATTTCAGGACGGATTATGCTGGGGTTCAGCTCCCCAGGCATAGGTACTAGGTAAGAGAGTATGGCGCTATCCTTATCATTCGCTATTTCGATGGGATTGCGAGTGACAGGCACCGGATTGGGAACTAATCTATCCATTTCTTCTTGAGAGGATTGCGGAAACTCTGCGGTTTCAGCAATTATTTGAGGTAAAGGGGGTTGTTTAAAGAGACGTTTTTTGGCTCTATTTCTAGCCTTAAATAATCTCTCAGGCTCAGGGTTGAACTCTAGATCACTACTTGAAGGCTCATTCATAAACTACCCCAATGGTACCTGTTATGAGTATAACTAAATGTAGTTTTCTATTTATTATTAATTGTTATAAGATTCAGTTAGGCTATTTGTTACATATCAGTTAGCTTTTATCTTTCCTGTATAAATAGCAGTGTATCTTTCCTATTTGATTCAATGAGAAATATCTTCATAAATCTAGAAGATTTCATGGTATCAGAGCCCTAAATTGGACTCGCGTCTTTTTTTCTCGATCCTTCTTCTTCGATTGACCGATAATGGCGTCCTCTTCAATTTCCTCTTTGAATTCTTCTGATCTTCACTCTCCAATCTTCTTGCTCTCCAATATTTGTAATCTGATTTCAATCCGATTGGACTCTTCCAACTATGTTCTCTGGAAATTTCAGTTTTCTGCAATCTTGAGGGCTCATCGACTTTTCGGCTTCATTGACGGATCTGTGCCAATACCTTCGCGATTTCTTCTGCCGACGGCTTCTACTTCCACGGAATCAGATGTTTCATCTACAACTCCTCCATTAAATCCTCAATTTGAGGATTGGATTGCTAAAGATCAAGCCCTAATGACGTTGATTAATGCTACCTTGTCTCAAACCGCCTTGGCTTATGTTGTTGGTTGCAAGAATTCTCATGAAATGTGGGCAACACTTGAGAAACATTATTCATCAAGCAGTAGATCAAATGTTGTTAATCTGAAGTCAGATCTCCAGACTATTGTGAAAAAATCCAGTGAGTCAAAAGATTCTCGGACTGATTCAGTTCTTTGTTCTTCTGATGATGCTCAAAGTTATCGTGCCATGATTGGAGCTTTACATTACTTAACATTCACTCGCCCTGATATTTCCTTTGCAGTTAGTAAGTTGTCTCAATATATGCATTCTCCATCTCTTGACCATCTTACTGCTGCCAAACGTGTTCTGAGGTACATAAATGGCTCTCTCACTTCTGGGGTGTTGTTTAAGAAGTGTTCCTCGGGCTCTCTCTCTTTGAATGCTTTTTCAGATTCTGATTGGGCCGGTGATTCTCTCGATCGGCGCTCCACGACGGGCTATATTGTTTTTCTTGGTTCTAATCCAATTTCATGGGCTGCCAAGAAGCAAACTACTGTTTCTCGCAGTTCTACTGAAGCTGAGTATCGTGCCCTTGCTGTTACTGCTGCCGAATTATTTTGGTTACGACAATTGCTCCGGGATTTGGAGATTTTTGGCACTACTTCTCCTACTATATGGTGTGATAACTTATCGGCTATTCAGCTTGCCAAGAATCCCATTTTTCATGGACGAACCAAACACGTTGAAATTGATTTTCATTTTGTTCGAGAACGAGTTGTTCGGGGTGATATTTCTCTTCGTTATATACCAACTACATCACAACTTGCTGATATACTCACAAAACCTCTTACCAGTGATCGTTTCACTTCTCTCAAGACCAAACTTCTGCCTGGTTTGGCATCTGTTTGAGGGGGAATGTTATGAGTATAACTAAATGTAGTTTTCTATTTATTATTAATTGTTATAAGATTCAGTTAGGCTATTTGTTACATATCAGTTAGCTTTTATCTTTCCTGTATAAATAGCAGTGTATCTTTCCTATTTGATTCAATGAGAAATATCTTCATAAATCTAGAAGATTTCAGTACCTGCAAAAGAAATGAAAACAGATCAGCTACAATAGACAATAAACTTGGTGTTTCAAACTTAACAAACTTCGTTTTCACTAAAATAAATCCCCGGCAGCGGCGCCAAAAACTTGTTGCGTGCTCAATGTGTTAAAATAAATAAGCAATAAGATAGAGAGAGCACTCAGAACATGCAAGCATACATGATCTTATAGCAAGTAGTAAGTATTTTTTCATTCGTTTTCCCACAGAGATTTATTATGAGCTACTTGTGAAGTGTATTGTTAAGAAAGAAGGGATGGATTTGAGGAAGTAGAATTGGTTTAAAGTTGTCTATTTTCTACGGAATATGTAAAGGGTAGCAACATAAACAAGTGCAAGTCAAAGATAAACTCAAATGAAAAAGAGAAGAGACTAATAAACGAAGAGGAAGTTAGCTAAACAGAACTTCAAACTTAGCAGAATTGCGGAAACAGCAATTCTACCGCAATGTTACTACAGCGAAAGTGTGTAAAATGGAGAAACAAGGGCTACTAACGACTCCTCTATAGGCATTCTCTCACGATTCTCAAGCATTGGATCGACTCTCTATGCATCAAACTCACTCAATCTCATGTATCTTCCGATTTCATGCATTAGATTCTTTAGTTTACTCATGTCCAAGTAAGGTCTTAAGCATCTTGTTAAAGCAGAAAGCTATGGTTTGTACTAGGAAAACGCCTATTCCTAGGTCGTTTTCTGGCTACCTTGAAAGGCTAGCATGAGTGTATGACTCTGAACTCTTACTCCTTCCAGAGGTTAGGAGTTCTTTGGACAAAATGGATGGCCAATCGAAATTGCCCGTGGGATGAAGCTTACATACAATCAATGCTTCGAGAGCTATCCTACATGCTTGGTTCACGTTTTTTAGCCTATAGTATTGTCATTAGCATGCCCCTATGTGATTTAGCTACTCATGGATATAGACAGAACAGAAATAAGAGATGAAGTAGACATGCTTAGAAGAAATTTAAAGACAAACAGCAAGGGAAAAGTAGTAGCAGCAAAGAGAAGAAACTGTAAAATGAAGAATTGTGCTTTGATTACTTGATTGTTTGAACGAACAAAGGGAAGCTTAAAGTAAATATCATAAAGACAGAAAGCAACGAAATGCAATAAACTAGCTACTAGAAGGGAAACAACAACAAAGCAGAACTGGAAATTAGAAATGAAAGACAGAAAGCAGTAAATGAGCTTGAACGCCTCGTCGCAACCGCCTCGGCTGAAGGATGAGAAAGATCAGCTTTGCTTGGATGAATCCAATCGGGAGAGAAGATGAATCTTCTCTCCTTCCTATCAGATTGTCGACTCCAACAGCTAAACTTCGCAAACCAACAGACGGAAAAGAAAAACAGGAGAAAAGATGGAGCTGCGAGAAGACTTCTACGCTTTCGGATGATGATTGAACCCTCTACTTTGACCCCCTTTTATAGTAATCTGCAGGTGCGTTTGGGCCAAGGAGAACCATCAATCCTCAACGTCGTACTTCAAAATGGATGGAGGAGAAAGACCGAATCCCTGAAATAACGGAAAATAACAGAAAAGGATCAGCCAACTTACGGATTTCACTTAAAACATTGCTGTTTTAGCAATGTTTCCGCAATGCCTATTTTTCACTCTTTTCCTTCGGTTTTCATTCTTTTTCTTTCCTTTTGCACACAAGTCCTAATTTAGCTACCTTCTTTTAATTCTCATATATAAACATAGGTTTAAGCTAAATCCTATCAAAAACACCTAAGAGTGTACATCTTTCTAAGATAAATAAGTCCTAAAAAGGTCACTTTTGGAGACGTAACAATGACAGTGAGTACATAAACAAGAACCAGTGGCTCAAAGCCATGGATCTTCAAGAGGTTTACAGACCTAGTCTATGAGGTGAAAACCTCTAAGGCTTGACTTTCTGACAAAGGGACTGTCCCGAAGAGAAATGATTAATTGTGTATTAACTTTGTCTCTTGTTGTCAGATGTAAGTTATATAGAATACTCGTATCCATTTTCCTGTTCTATTTGATAGGATAAGGTAAATGGATATCAAGACTAGCTATCTTGATAGAGTATCTATTAGTCTTAACTAGGGAGATAAATTATTCAGGATTAAGAGCAAATCGTTTGCGAGCTTCTTCAATCCATTTATGAATTGAAATATGCATATATATTCTGATTTATAAGGTTTGTTTTTTCAAATATTATGGTTTTGAACATTACATTGATAAAACTTGTTGGACAAGTGTTTAATCAATGTTAAAGCTTTCATAATATATTTCCGTAATTTTGTCCTAATCATTGAGAATGATGTAGGATTCACTTCTGACATTTTAACATAAACTAGCGACCCACTCCCAAATAGTTGATCTGGAGGTAGGCTTAGTTTGTTCTAAGGATTCAGGTTGTTTTGAGTCGTAAGAACAAATCGCTAGTGTTGTCTCTAAAATCTTTTATTGATAAGTTGTTGCCAATATTTGATGGTCTATGGAAATGGTTTCCTGAGACACCTCAAGTGTTGAGGATACGAGATGCACCCAAGTGCATTTACATATTGGAGGTCAGATGTATCTTTTGAGATACATGACCCGATATGTGCTATGCAGTGGGAGCTGTCAGTATTATTAGTCCAATTGGATTGGATTCCGGTTAAAGTTTTGTCCTTGAATTTAGAGGAGTAGAATACAAGAGTTGTATTGTTGAGTCCTTGGTAGTAGCTAAGTCTATTTGCAGCTGGTGAAGCAGCAATAGGTTTATAAGTTGAGCTCATAGTTAGTGCTATGAGGAGATGTGATGGTCACATGGAAAGCCTTTTAGTACTTCATGCTGTTTAGTTTACTAAGTCTCTCATGGCTAAAGTGTTTGAGAGACACCTAGAAGAGTCTAGGGCTCCGAGTTGCTGGAGAGGACAGTGGGAGAAAGCTTCTGATATATGATATATTAGTTTTCTCCACATAACATGTACACCACGGACGTTTAAGTCCAAGTGGGAGTTTGTTGGGTTTTATGTCTTAAAACTCGTGGTTTGTAAACTGTTATGTTTGTAAATATTCTATTTAGAATAAAGAGTTATTAGTTTTATTCAGTAAAAGAGTTTACTGGAATAAAGTGAAACGTGTTTGGTTTAACCTATACCAATGACCAACACCCTTGGCTGAATATGAGTACTTGAGCTTCATGTATGACATGATTGTGGATCAGGCTCAAGTAGTCAGTCAAAACGGTCTATAGTATACGGATAAGGCTGGGTACCTTATCCTGGTAACACTATTGGATGCGGCTCACTTTGTATTGTACAGAACGATGTGATCCGAATCGTTCCACATGGAGATGTGAGAAGTGAGGGCGTCCTGTGTAAAGAGTTTACACAAGATCGAACCGCGTATTAAGTCGCTCTCTCTTTATAACTCCATTTACTGATGAGACCGACTTATACATATTGATGGCCTAGGTAACTCGATCTCAATCCTGAGCTCGCTATGAACTCCTGCTTATTCGATAGTATCCTTTGACTTGCACGGGTGAGAGTGGCCCATAAGCGCCGACTCAATAAGCCTACCATCTTGGGGATAAATTCGAATAGGTAGTTGGGGACATAGTATAGCAAGATTGGAGTTCACTCCTAACCCGCTCTTCAGGGTTAGTAGATAGGTTGTTCCCTTAATAGCTGACTTCGTTGCTTGAACAATGAGCGCTCACACTCTCATGTGATGAGAGGGTTTATTGATCTGTTGGTTGGACCACAGATCTATTGTTCATTAGAGGTGTCAGTGGTACTTAAGGAACAAGATGTAATGTAGGGGTTAAACGGTTTAAATGACCCAGCTGTGATTACGAACAACCTGTGAAGGGTCGACTTGCCAGTGACGGTTATATCAGAGGACATAATATATCTACAGTGAGGAGAGTGCAACCCTCGGACTATAGTGGAGTCTCCGGGGGTTAACGAAAGTTGATTGATTCAGGTTAAAAGAGTTTTGACCGAATAATCTCGTATCGTTGGAGCTCATGATCTGTAGGTCCTTTAGGTTCTCCTGGCTAGCTCGGATAACGTCGTGCAACAGTATAAGAGAAAAATAAAATTAAAAGAATTTGAATTGTTCAAATTCGGTTTATGGAAGAGGATGAACATATTTAAATATGATTTAAATATAGACATATTTAAATGTGATTTAAATATGGAATTGATCTAAAACATGAATAGGATTCATGTGCAAAAAAGTCGGTTTTCGAAAAACCGGGTTTAGCCATATTATTTAATTAATATTTGATATTGAATTAAATAATATTAATTAATTAAAAAGTTTAATTAATTAAATATATATATATATATATATATATATATTATTTATTCAAATGTTTAATAAATAAAATATTTATTATTATTTAAAATTAATTATGAATTAATTATGAATTAATTTTATTTATAATAATAATATATATGTGGTGGTACTTTGCATGCTTGCCAAATGGTTAAACTTAGCTTAATTGAGTGGGTTTTTGGGTAGTGAATTGATATTGAAAAACTTAAGTTTTTCAAGTCATTTTGGCTTCTGTGTTCTTCGTAAGCCAAAGACCTCTCATCAGTTTTTTTCCTTTCTTCTTCCATTCTTCTTCTTCTTTTCTTTTTGTTTTCGGAGTCCCACAACTCCGTTGCGCGGCGCCGAGGATAGCGGGACTACCTGGGGTGGTCCTCGGGGTGTTCGTGAGAAGAAGCTTGAAGAGATCGTGACGAGGAACGGCCGGCGGAACGCGAAGAAAAGTAGAACTTCAAGGGTATGTTTTCTTTTTTTTCTTATTTCCGCTTTAAGAGCATGTTTTCTATTTGTTAAATTGATGAAATTAGAGTATCATCGGTCCGAAATCGCTTTCCGCTGCGCATGTCGCTCCATCAGGTTAAGGCTTTGGTTATTCATTACATTCAAGGCATCCACATTGATGTTCCTTTTCTCCTATTGGGCTCTATTGGATCATCAGACCATCGAAAATTCGTGGCTGAAATTTTCTCTAAGATTTCATAAGCTTCGTTGTAACTCTTAGATAACATTGACTCCCCTACGGATGAATTAAGTACTTGCCTAGTACTCGGATTGCATCCTTTAAAGAAAACCTCAATCTGTATGCACCATGGGATATCGTGATGTGTTGTATCGTGTCCACGCCTCGTGCACAGATTCATTCTCACTTTGTTTAAATTTTATGATGTCATCTCTAAATTTTGAATTCCTATCGGGTGGAAAATACTTCACTAAATAAGGACAAACAGAGTCAGACTATAAGTATTTATGATATAGAATGTGAATGGATTGTATTAGCAGAACTCAGGCAAAGGCTAACCACATACCACAACCATAAGAACCCTTTTAGTGTTCGAACATTAAAAGATAACTTTCGTTCTACTTCTATTCATACAAGCATGCTTTCTTAGTGTGTTAGGCGAGTGACTGTGTCTTGACTCCTCACTGGTTACCATAAAAGGCTAGCAAAAACATGAATATTCAGAAATCTCTACTCTTTTCGAAGATCACTAAATTAGTATCACATAATGGATGACCGATCGAAAATGCATAATTAGAAGTAAACAAAACATGGTTTGAAAGCTGATGCGAGAATAATGCTAAAATATTATTTTCATAAACTATCTCATACTCCTAGCCATTCCTTTGAGAAGTTAGTTCATCAAGCTAAAATAGAGGATAAAACTAACTAAGTTACTCATTATAACTCTAATGAAAGTGATACTCAGGAGATAAGCAACAAAAGTGAAGAAGAAGAAGTGGGAAAAGCTTCGAATGTCGTCGGAAGGTGGTCTTCAACCGCCATACTTCTTTTCTCCCTTCCTCCGACGATCAATAACTTTCTTCAACACCTCGAATGGCTCTGAAAACCAAGGCTCTCAGCGGTTCCTTCAAGGTCTTCTTCTTCAGGAGAATGTTTTCTTCCAAAAATTCTAAAAAACTCCTAAGAATAATAATTTCTCCAAAATGGTTTGATCCCCTTCTCTTTTTCATCCATTTCTTTATATACCATTAGGGTTTCCCAAGGAATTGCCCTAAAATGGACAAATAATTTTTATTGGATGACAGAAAAGCAAATGCTTTTTTGTTTGTACGGAAATGGAAAGAAATCACGTGACAAAGTACAACTTATGCCAAGGTTTTTTTCTTCCAAAATGTGCTTTGCAATTCCAAAGATCCCAGCTTTGGGTTCCCTTTGCTGGCACACTTTTACCGCGAACCTCCTGAATGGCCATAAATGCATTATTTACTCACAATTCAGGCCTCAATATTTACATAATAAGGAAAAGAGGTTCAAAGACGGTTCTCAGTGTATTTTGACACAATTAGCTTGTAATCACGCAATTTCACAAGCAACTACTCTAATAAGGGCTTTAATTATCTTTTAAAGTACTTCTAAATAACTGTCATTTGGAGAGTTATCCCTCATCAAGAGCATATGTCATATTTATTTAACTAAACTAACATGACATTCCTGACTGAATAACTTGCAAACAGAACATTGTTCATCAAGAGCATATGTTATATTTATTTAACTAAACTAACGTGACATGCCTGACTGAATAACCTGCATACAGAACATTGCTCATCAAATATATTATTTAACTAAGATAATTGGCGAAACTTACCAAAGAGACTCGACACCTTGTTGGTTGGGGCTCGAAGGTGTTTAAGAACGCAGATTTGAAATCAACAAAATGTGGGTACTCAGATCTGACCAGAGAAGAAGTGGGTGTTGGAAATCCAAGGTAGTTTGAGCATATAGGCCAGCGTCGAAGCTCGATGAATGGGGAAGAAATCGCTGCACAACGTTGTCGTGGGGGTTGTCGATGTGGGTCCGAGTACATCAAGGCACCACCAACAAGTGGGTGTTCACGAAATTGGGTCGTCGCACAGACCTTGGGAGGAATTGTCACTCGTGGTCATCGAAATGAGGGTCACCACGCTCGTTGCGTCGCCATCGTTCACGTGCTTGGTCGTTACTGGAAGAGAAGAGGAGCACCACTAAGGGCTGGAAAACATGAAGAGTGGGGGAAAACGCTGTTGGCCGGACGATGGAAATGCGAAGAAAAAGGGAGGTGAGCAGCTGTGATGCGTGAAGGAGAAAGAGAGATAGGAGAAGAATAAGGCTCTTTCAATTTTCCTTTTTAATTTCCTTTCTAAATGAGCCTCATAAATCAAAGATTAAGAAAATACTAGGGTTTGTTCTAAATTTCAAATTTCCCCTCTTTCCTTAATTAAAAAAGCCTAACTTAAACTCTAACATTTTGGAAGATTCTAAACGAAAGAAGGTTTGGTGCTTCTGTTTGAACTTGGGGGTAAGATTGAAAATTAAACCTTCACACTTTCAAATTCAAGATTTAAATAAAAATCTACTTTCTCAAAATTATAGAAATTTAATTTCTCGAACTTAGGGACTAAACTAAAATTCTAATTTTCTAAATTAGAACCCTTAAACAACTAAAGTTCAGTTGATTTAAAATTAACGGACCAGAAGAGCTTAGAGACATATTTTATTCCAAACTAGCTGATAACTCTCCAAATGAGAGTTATTTAGAGTAGAAAAAGAAGAAATATTGAGTCTTCATGAAGTGATTAATTTGATTTATTTGATGTTTTAAGGAATTTAGCATAAAGTTGAGTGAAAGTGTGCTTAAGAGTCATTGTGCGAAAATTGTATATATTTATGCCTGATTGTACTTAAATAAGTTCATTTGTGCCAATTTCAGGTTTCGCCAAGATTTCGCCGAAGAGCATTTTGGCACCAAAGCTGGCGTTTTTATTGTAAGAGTTTTGTGGGTGCGGCGCGGCAGCAAAGCTGAGACCTTTAAGGATTTTTTTGCGAACGCAAAGCATTCGCAAAAACTGTACCTGGGCACAGAAAATGTCAAAATTTGTCCTCAGCCGCACAAACAAGTTGTTTTTTTTTTCTGTTTTTTAGCCAGCCAATGAGATTCCTTCCTCCATTTTAGGGAAAAATGAGGTGAAACCCTTGGGGTATATATAGAAAAGGATGGAAAGAGAAAAAAAGAGTTCAGTCATAGAGAAAAATCTTAGAAACTCGATTTTTGGGAGGAGAGACCTCCATTGAAGAAAGCTCCATCACCCACAAGGTGAAGAAGAAGAAAAAATATGGAGAAAAGCTTCTTGGAGGAAGGATGAACTTCTCCACTGTTTTGTTTATTATTTTTAGTATGTTGAACTAATTTTGTCGAAGGGAAGGCTAGGAGTAAGGTTTAATGAATGTAATTGATATTTTAGCGTAAGTTTAGCATAATATTTACAAAGCATGTGTGTTGTTATTCCAATAATGCATTTTCGACCGGCCATCCATTATGTGTTACTGATTTCTGAACCTCCGAGAGAAGTAGAGAGTCTGATTTCACATGCTTTTGCTAGCCTTTCATGGTAACCAGAGAGGAGGCTAGACATAGTCGCTCTCCTAGTACACTCTATAACATGTTGTTGTGAATAGGATGAAAACTACGTTTGGATATGAGCGAAGTTTGATTCCTAATGACGAGGATCGACAGATCTCGTGTGCTTATGCTATGTGGTCTGTATGTATGCTTGATCTATGTTGAAATATCTGATTCATGAGTTAAACCGTTATTATTCCTAGCCTGACCTGTTCTGTTTAGATCGTGAACCCTACATTATTTCTTTGCTATTTTCTTGCTGTTTACGCATCGTTCCATAGTCTTGTCTAAAGATTTATGCAAGTTGTTGCTGTTTAGCATCTTTTACGCATTCTCTGTTAAGTTTCCATTTAGTCGCTTTTTATTTTGTTTTCGTTATTTACATTGCTGAAGATTCCCCCAAAAATCATTTCGTCACTGGTTACTTCGTCTTTGAGTTACGTCAACTAACGAATCCATGCACCAAATCTCTGTGGAATACAATATAAATATACTTATTACTTGCTGCATAAGACCTTGTATACTTGCATGATTTGAGTGTTTGTTATAAATTTGCCCACGCAGTAGACACGCAACACTAGCCTTGTTTTGAAACGCGGGGCGTTACAAGTTCCCTTAAGTATTATTTCGGGACTTAAACAATTGGGCACCACCCGTTCACTGGATTGAAAGAGATTTGGTTTATGGTTGAAATATAAATAGATTGTTCATTAGAGGATCAATGGTACTTAAGGTACAAATGTAATTACAGGGGTAAAAAAAACTTTTGGCCCATGTTGTAATTATGAACAACTCATGAATGATCGACTTGCATGTAATGGTTATATCTATTGAAAGAACTTGTCCTACAAGGCATATCTATTGAAAGAACTTGTCCTACAAGGCATAAGAGTTCAACTATAGACATATAGTGGAGTGATCTAGAGTGAATGAATGAAGTTAATTGATTAATGAGTTTATTAATTAATTTTGTATCATTGAATCTTATAAATCTGTAGGTCTAGAAGATCTCATTTCTAGCTCATTGTAACACTAAAAAGATCAATTTAGTTGAAAGAAAAATTTGAAATGTTCAAATTAGTATTTAATAAATTAAATATAGAAGAGAAAAATATATTTAATGTATTTGACTTATTAAATATTAAAGGGAGTAATTTATTTATATATTAGTTACATTAATTAAAAGGGTGTTGCAAGAATAACAAAAGAAGAATGAGAAATTGTATTTGTAGCAACCATGGTTAATCTTTGCATACATAGATATAAATTAGGCCGAACCCAAACACGAAAAACGGAAGCCCAACTATTAAAAGGTTAAAAATCGAAAATATCACCTCTCTAACACTCCAAAGTAATCACCTGTTAATCACTAATCTAAATGATTGCACGTTGATATATCTATGATATACTTGAAATGCCTGTCGTTGATACACCTCTTATATACTTGAAATGATTGTAGCTGATACACCTCTAGTAGTTGTTGTCTAATAGTTGAATGA
Organism: Herpetospermum pedunculosum; assembly: GCA_028017165.1. Classification (NCBI taxonomy): domain Eukaryota; kingdom Viridiplantae; phylum Streptophyta; class Magnoliopsida; order Cucurbitales; family Cucurbitaceae; genus Herpetospermum; species Herpetospermum pedunculosum. The sequence continues at coordinate 28,857,448 of CM051527.1, read as the reverse complement.
TGCACTAGGGATTGGACATCAACTAATAGTCAAATGATACACATCTGGTAGTTGATTGACACCTGACAGTCTTAAATGAATGTTGATTAACGTCTGATAGCCTGTTGATATACCCATTTTTTTTTAATAAATCGATACACTTATATGATATACTATTCACTTGTGTCTATTTTAAGTTGTTGAAATACTCAAAATTTTAATCGGATACACACATGTGATATATATACTAGTAGTTAATGTCTGATAGACTGATTGATATTTGATAACTTGCTAATATAGTAAAAAAAATTAATAGAATGAAAGATCTTGATTGATGTTGATTGATGTCTTAATAGTATTTATAAATGCACATATTGATATCTAATTTAAAATAAAAATATAAAAATTATAACCAGTCCTAGCTAATTTGAAATAACTAATAAGTGGTATATCAGTTGACTGATACACCAAATATAGGGTATATCAATTGCGATTTATATACAATAAAAATCAAATAAAACATTCGTAAATAGAACACGTTATCGTTAAAACCTAATTCATGTCAGTTTAATCGAACTAAAATCACTATAAAAACAAAATTAGTTATACAATAAATTGACTGCTGATATGCCTTATTATCAATTATATAATTGATACACCAAATATAAAGTATATCAGTTGTGACTGATACACTAAATATAAAGTAAATCAATTGTATAACTGATACACCAAATATAAGGTTTATCAATTGTGACTGATACACCAAATATAAGGTAAATAAGTTGTATTTATGATACACTGAATATAAGATATATCAGTTGTGACTAATACACCAAACATAATCTAAATAACTTATATAATTGATACACAATATAAGGTAAATAAGTTGATAGAGAAAGTAAATTAGGAATAAAGAAAAAACAAAAATCAAAATTTAAAATTTCGTTAAATTTGCAAATATCAAAAAAATAATTTGTAATTACTCTAGTTTATTTTGGTATTCATTATAATTTCTTTTAATTAAAAACCTTGAGATTCAAAATGATTAAATATATATGGTAAGAAATTAATTTTATAATATTTGGAGGGGTTTGAAATGATATATTTATATTTAACTCGTAGTTGTACTTGGGTTAGGTAGGAGAGAGTAGTGAGATGATACAAATAATCGTGCAAGAGAGTGAGCAATAGGAGAGATGATTTGAAAACTATTCTTTGTTGTGCATTTTGTAAGAACCCCATTTGTAATCGAAGGATTCTAGATGAGCTTCAAATTCTCATGGTTGAGGAACATTACGGCCGAAGATTTCCATGGAAAATTCAAATTGGGGTTCCAATCATACCTGATAAAGGGTCTTCTTCCTCACACTCCCACTTCACACAGGCCCTTCTTCGTCATCTCCGATCAAAATCGAAAACCTCGGCCTAGAAACTATCATGAAACAACTCTGGTTTCCAACTCCATCGACGTTCATCCAGATGACCAATCTGCTCTTTATGTCCAAAACGTCCTCAAATTCAGAAGAGACAAACCAGTGGACGAGATCGAGAACGCTCTTAATCGATGCGGCCTCGTGTTAACCGATGATTTTGTTCTCAATGTGCTGCGAAGGCATCGATCGGATTCGAAACCCGCCTTCATTTTCTTCAATTGGGTTACGGAAAGAGGTTCTGGAGAAGGTGAGTACTCCCCTGGTTCTGTTATTTACAATGAAATTCTTGATATTCTCGGGAAATCCAGACGCTTCGAGGATGTAGACAAGGTGTTTGCAGAAATGTCTAAGAGAAAAAAACTTGTCAATGAGGAAACATATTTAGTTCTTGTTAATAGATATGCTGCAGCTCATAAAGTGGAGGAAGCAATTGACATTTTCTACAGAAGGCAAGAATTTGGACTTGAGATGAATTTGATTGCATTTCAGTCACTTTTGATGTGGTTATGCAGATACAAACATGTAGAAGTTGCAGAGACTCTGTTCCACTCCAAGAAGCATGAGTTTCTTATAGATATAAAGACTAGCAATATTATCCTTAATGGGTGGTGTGTGTTGGGGAATGTTCATGAGGCCAAACGGTTTTGGAGGGAAATAATTGAATCAAAATGTGAGCCTGATTTATACACTTATGGGACTTTGATAAACTCATTGACAAAGAAGGGAAAGTTGGGGACAGCTTTGAAGTTGTTTCGAGCCATGTGGGAGAGGGGTTTGAAACCAGATGTTGTGATCTGCAATTGCATCATTGATGCACTTTGTTTCAAGAAGAGGATTCCTGAAGCTCTGGAGATCTTCAAGGAAATGAATGAGAGAGGGTGTGCCTCAAATGTAGCAACTTACAACACTCTCGTCAAACACCTCTGTAAGATTAGGAGGATGTTGAAGGTTAATGAGCTTTTGGATGAAATGGAAGAGAGAAAGGGAAGCTGTTGGCCAAATTCTGTGACTTTCAGCTATTTACTTGGGTCGGTAAGGGAGCCGGAGGAAGTTCCTGTACTCTTGCAAAGGATGGAAAGAAGTGGCTGCAAGATGACCAGTGACACATACAACCTGATTTTGAGATTGTACATGGACTGGGATATTCAGGAAAGGGTCAAGTCTACTTGGAATGAAATGGGAGAGATGGGGTTGGGACCCGACCGTCGCTCTTACACTGTTATGATTCATGGGTTGTATGAGAAGGGGAGAATAGATGACGGGTTGCGCTATTTCAGAGAGATGAAATTGAAGGGAATGATGCTTGAGCCAAAGACTGAAAAGTTGGTGAATGCCATGAGCCTCAAACTGCAAGAAAGGAGAGCCAAATAGAAAAGATCATTTATTAAGATCTTATAATCTAGTCTAGGTAAAATAGAAAAGCTACCAGCAATTTGGGAGAAAATAAAACGAAGAACAGCCCATAAATGTACTTTCCAATTAAAGTTTGTTCCATTGCAGCATTGCAAATACTGTTTCTTATTGTTATTGTGTTTAATTTGAGAGGGATTTATTATTTTTTTCTGCAATGGGTGTTGCAGGCTCCAAATTTCGATGGGCAAGAGTTTTCTCTCCAACTTCATCCAGATGGACATTTGGGCAGCTTTCAGGATTCATCAGGTAATTTTTATTTTTCAATGCTATACTACACTGACAATCTTATGTTAACATACTTTTTTCTTGAGTGATGTGATTCCTAGACTTGGAGTAACTGGTTGAATTTATCTAGGTTAAAAAACACTTTTGTACTCAACTTAAGTAACAATTTAGTCCCTAAACTTTAGTTGGTAAAGATTTAGCCTCTTTACTTACAATTTTGTAACAATTTAGTTCTTGAACTTTAATATGTAATAATTTAGTCAATGTACTTTAACATTTGTAACGCCATGAACTATAATATTTAACAATTAAGTCCTGTACTTTAAAATTTGTAATGATTTAGTCCCTATCTTAAAAAATATTGTTCAAATTTAATGAGATTTCTTTCATGAGATTTCATACATATAGATCGATAAACTAATTAGAAAGAAAATGTGTTAATAAACTACAAAAACTAAGTCGTTACACAATAAAAATTAAACTTAATTTTTATTTTAAAGTACAGGGCTAAATTGTTACATACTAAAGTTTAGGAACAAATGTTAAAAATTTGAAAATACAGGGATTAAATTGTTAAAAACTAAAGTTCATGGACTAAATTGTTACTTTCATGAAAGTTCGGGACCAAAAGTGTTTTTTAATCATTTATCTATTATCAGTTTTTCAAAGAACAGTTGGTGTGTAAATATACTTGAAGTAATTTTGTTTGAATGTGAATTGCATCTATTCTATTAGTCTTCTTTTAAAAATTTGAATTTATTCTTTGTTTCCATCAAAAGGCAAATCATATGATGTGTGGTCAGCTGTGTGGCTCAAGAACCTGAAACTTTGAAACTTCTATTTCTCTACCTTCTTCATCAGACACCAAATTAGGTAAATGCCGTCTTTCTGTTATAACTTTTATATGTATAATATGATTTTGTTTTACTTCACATGTTCGTATCTTGGCAGTACTTGATCTTTTGCCAGTTGTGCACTCTATTCTTGCTTCGGTTTCAGAGTTCCTATATTTTAGATTAGAAAAGTAGTTTTCCTTCCAATGCAAAAGATGGTGACGCCTAGACTTCTATCTTCTCCTCCGTCCCCAGCTAAATCCGATTCTATATGTTTTCACTCAATGGTATGTGTATCAATGTTAAGGCATCTATTCCTTTTCATAGGATCAGAAGTTCAAATCTTCATCCCCACATTTGTTGTACTAAAAAACAAAATATGATGTGTGGTCAGCTGTGTGGCTCAAGAACCTGAAACTTTGAAACTTCTATTTCTCTTCCTTCTTCATCAGACACCAAATTAGGTAAATGCCGTCTTTCTGTTATAACTTTTATATGTATATTATGATTTTGTTTTACTTCACATGTTCGTATCTTGGCAGTACTTGATCTTTTGCCAGTTGTGCACTCTATTCTTGCTTCGGTTTCAGAGTTCCTATATTTTAGATTAGAAAAGTAGTTTTCCTTCCAATGCAAAAGATGGTGACGCCTAGACTTCTATCTTCTCCTCCGTCCCCAGCTAAATCCGATTCTATATGTTTTCACTCAATGGTATGTGTATCAATGTTAAGGCATCTATTCCTTTTCATAGGATCAGAAGTTCAAATCTTCATCCCCACATTTGTTGTACTAAAAAACAAAATAGCAGGTGCATCAATGAGTGTGGTTTTTAAGCAATCTCCTCCTGTCGATGTCTTTTTGTTGCTATTTTTTCGACTACATGTCAACATTTTATTTGGCAATCTGTAGTGTAGTTAAATTTTGTGTCGTATCTAAATGTTGGAAATGCGAAGGATCAATGTTGGTACTTCAATTAGGGTCATTGTAAGTAATAATGGACTTAGAGGGAATGAGTTCCAGCCATGAAGACCACCGACCTAGGATTTAATATCCTACAAGTTACCTTGACAACCAAATGTAGTAGGTTCAAACAGTTGTCCTGCAAGAATAGTCGAGGTGCGCGCAAACTAGCCCGAACATTAACGGATAGCAAATGAAAAATGTTTGAACTTTTTATACACCATATTCTAGTGGAACGGATATTATGTATGAGTAGATTTACCATGCATTTTAATATAAACCCTTCTTCACTTGATAAAATTGTTTCCATTTTTGTGATTTTGTTCTTTTATCCTTGAAGTTGGAAAGATTTGGCGATGGATTTCTCTTGTGCATTACCCAGAACCTGAAGAACTGGAAAAAGGCCACCCCGATAAAATCAGTGTGTCGGAGATCTTTGGGAATTTTCATTGGTATTTTAAGTAGGTTTCCGCACGTATTAGTACAAACAGAAGTTCAGTATTTGAAGAAAATTCACACACGAACCTGGAAGATCAAATCTACTGAGTCCAAATTCCATCTGATAAAGGATTCATTGAAAAGAAAATTCACACACGAACCTGGAAGATCGACGGATCACTCAACGTACTTGAAAGTTGGACTAATCCTTACTTAAATGCAAGGAAGTTCTAAAGTAAGGAAAGGGCTTCGCCAGATTCGCTCTCCAGCCTCATTCACGGCTGAGGAAAGACAAGAATAAAGTAACTGGATTACTATGGTGATAGGCAACAATATAACCTTACCGATGTCTCATATCACTAACCGACACTAGTTCGACTCAACATTTGGGACGTAGTCATAGTCCAGTAACTTTTTCAGGGACCAGGTTTATGGAAACTTTTGATGACTAAAGTTTATTTCGTCTACTGTTCTTTCCCATTGTTCTTTGTTTGGTTTGAATTTTGAAGTATTTTTATATCATGGGTAGTTCTCTCTCTTTTAATGAATACTTAATTAATAATTAAGTTTTTTTTCCTTTTCAATATCGACAGATATTTCAGGAAAAATTACGGATATCATGAAAACTTGTAACTTGTAATTTTTGTGAAACTTTAGGACAAACTTATTTAAGTAATAAACTAATGCTTTAAGCACATATATAAACAATTATAAGCAAAAGAAAAAGATGGATGATGATGAAAAATGAATATGAACTTGAATACTTCATTAATAAAAAAATATATGGAAATAAATAATTAAAAGTGAAATATATGCATTAATACAATAATGGATAGTACAATAATGGATAGTGATTTAGGGGAAACCAGAGGAATGTCTACAATCAAGCCAGCCAACATGAAAAATGTCTAATCACTATTTTATTTTGAATTATGTCTCTAAAACCTATATTTAGTAAGGGAATTTAGAATCAAATGAACTGGTTTACCTTTGTCAATTTCTCCTAATTTTTTAGAATGAAAAATATAATATTTTAAAATATAAAATGTTGGCAGAGAGGGTTTAATAGAGAGAAGACGTTAAAAATGATAAATGACACATATCCCAATTTCCATACATGGTTATACCCCACCCCAAATAATTTAGAAATGAGTCTATATACCTGAGGAAGTAATACAGGCAGAATGAATCCATTAGTGGCGTTGTGTGTATGTCTGCCGACAAAGTAAAAAGAATACCCAACAGTGGCTGTGTATAACTACAGGAAGTGTTATAGCCACCCAAGAAATCATCAATGAAGGTGTGTGCATGACTGCACACAGAGTAATACAGGGGCAGGCTGTGCCGTGTGTGCAGCTACAGACAGTTAAAAAAGAGCATCAACGGTGGCGGTGTGTGCATGCGTGCACACATAATAAACATGGGACATAAACGAGTTTAGGAGTTGTGTGCATTACTGAGTAATAAAGACGTCAACAACTTAAGAAGAGGGAATTGGTTCTTTTTTTTAAAATAAGGTATCAATTCCTAAGAAATGAGTTAAGATGTATTTTATGGGGTAGATAGAGAGGCTTCAACACGCTACCTGAAATTAAATCCTCCTCAGGAATTCGCTCTTTTTAATAGGCTGTTAGGAAAACTCGTAGGTCGCAAAACTCGGAAGCCAAAAAAATCGCAGTTCTACACCATACCAGTGATCAGAAAACTCATACTGCCGCAAATAGAATCGGCAAACTATTCCCAATCAGAAAACTCATACCGAAGCTCTACACAGTACCAGTGATTCCATTCGACCTACAGGCTGAAACACACAGAGACACCAAAAACGCAATTCTTCTTCAATTTTTCCATAACCTTCTTCGACATCCTTCAAAGTAAACACGACGCATTCGACGGCTACGTTCGACCTAGAGTCTTGGTAAGCATTTTCCTCTCTCGCAATTCTTCTCCATCCCTGTTTTACCAACGAACGACTTTAATGGTAATGTTAGTTTAGGTTAATTTGGTTTCGGGTTAGTAGGTTAGTATTCTAGGGTTTTACCTTGCGGGAGCATTAGATGTTTTTGTTTAACATATGATTTGTTTATATTAAAAGCAACGAAAACTCCAAGATTTTAAAAAATCTAAATAATAGCTGGTGATTCCTTTTTTTGAGGGATTCGGTTGATCTCCCAAATCCCATAAAAAAACACTATAATAGAAAGGGACGACATGGTTGGTTGTTGTGTGGTTGAAGGTTTTTTTGTTTTTGCAGAATAACTGGAAAAGGATGCTAGAATTTTTTTTGTCCTGAAGGTTGCAAATGGAAAAACTAAAAACGAAGGGTTCAAGAATCAAATCTGCCAAAGGAAAGATTTTACCTAATTGTAGGGGATTTGTTGTGTCACAAATTAGATTTTGACCGATATCTACTCTAGGTTGGCCAGCGTGGATCCCTAATTTTAGGGAACAAATCACAAAATTAAATGGACCTCCTAGTTACACACGACAGGTACAATTCTATAACCCCACGTAATATATGTGTGCCGCAATGGCTGTATATCCCCTAGTGTGACAACCGTATACCCCACAGACGCGTGGGTGTGAGATATACTCATCCGGTAATACAAAGATACATAATGGAAGACAATACTTAACGAGAAAAAAAAATCCGTGTATTTTAACGTGCAATGATCCACCTCACCAAATAAGGTATTCAAACAAATTAATCCTTCCAAATAAATAAACAAATTTCAAATCTAATATTATTAAACAAAACAAATCTTATAAGGGTATAATAGAGAATCAACACAACCAGATTTTCTCCTAAAAAAAACTCTAGCCATACATTACAACCTAAACACATATTTAGACATATCTCATTAACAGTATTTTTCTGTAGACATTCTTCCGATTTTCCCAGTGATTTACCTCCCTTGATCAACCCAAAGCACAAACTAGGCCTTGGGAAAAGCTCCTAAAGGATCAAACTCCGGAATGAGCAAGGTCCAATGAACCAAGGTCGAGGCAGATCCCAAACCCTAAACTCTAAACCCTAATTACGAACCCTAAACCCCAAACCCCAAATCCTAATTACGACATGTGACCGACTTTGAAATTTAAAATTAAATATATATATATATATATATTGGACGATTCATATGAAAAAAAGGTAAATTTTGTTGGACGACTTCCATTGACTCACGCACGCACCGGGCGTTTCTTCTTCCAAACGCGTGAGTGGCGTTCTTTCTCCCTTCCGTGCGCGTGGTTTTCGATTTATGACCGTTACAACTTTATTTTTATTTGATTGCCCAATTCTTTCCCTCTAATCTCCATCTTTCATATATTTAACCACTGGTCTAATGATCACTCTTAAATCCAGCTTTAATATGATTTTCGACCAAAAATTCGCTTTAAATTTCAACAACCTTTCTACTCCAAAACAACCCTTCTATTGCTAAATTCCCTCGCTTCATTTCGCTTCATTTCGTTTTGTTTTCTTGTTGGAGAATTTTATTTGAGAGATTAGATTGTTTGATTGTATCAAATCTTGTGTATTGGTTCGTTGTGAAAACTTTTACTTTGTGTGGGAACTCTTCTTTTACATTATTGAGGTTTGTAATAAAGTGTGGGCGTACATTGGGATTGAGTGAGCGGTTTAATCTTGAACCCGATTTTTTTTTTGTAGTGGTGGTGGTAAGGATTTTTGAATATCTTATAAATATCAAGTTGTCGAAGCCCGCCAAAATAATATTTGTAATCTGAATTTTGCTTAGCTTTGCAGCTAGCGGCAACGGAGTCGATCCATACAGAGCGTGTCAAGATGAAATTAAATGCTTGAATTGAAAATTGATTAATTGATTAATTGTCACAAATTGGGGGGTTTTGTTCATCCAAAGTAATGGAAAAGTGCGCTAACGGAGAAATAAATCAAGAGTCTAACGTGCTAGATTTGGGGAGTTCAGAATTCAGAATTAGTTGTAAACACAATCATGAAATTTCTCATACACGGACATAATTTAATTAAGTACATAAACAGTTACCGAAGCAACCGACCACATGGAAATTGGTTAAAGGCGTCAATTCTAACCAAACGATGCTATTAATTAATTAAGAGAGATCAAGTCTAAATTAACCAAAACAGTAACTAGCATATTATGACGATCAATCAACTTGGATAGCCTAAACCATTACATCGATTCATCTACTTCTTCGGGACGAATCCCTTGTTACCTTGGCGATTAGGAGAGGCAATCGCTTCTCTAATCTATTAACAATAGAGCATGCCAAAAAATGAGGTCGTCTACTCCTCAAAATCAAGCCTACTCATGGAATATTCAAAGAAAAAAATAGAATACTCAACCAAAATCAGTCCAAGATAAGCATTAAACACAAATTCTCAAGTCATTACAACCAACTATGAATTCCCTACTAAAATTCCCCAAATCTACACCTTACCTTAGCCTTCCATGGAGATTAAATGAATCCAAGCTCCCATGGAGGCCTTGGAGTTCATACAGCAGCTAGGGGGAAGAAAACCTTCAAAATCTAGCTACAATGGCAGAAAATGGAGAGAAAACCGAGAGAGAGATAACCTAAAATCGGTAAAATGAGTTTTATAACCCATTATAGCGTCGAGACGCTTGGACATCATCGAGACACTACAAGCGGAACTTCCAGCGCGCGTCTTTGTAGCATCGAGACGCTTCGGGCTAGCGTCGCGGTGCTGAGGCAACGTTGAGCAGCGTCTCGACGCTGAGTGCTCAACGCTAGCTCTCGGGTTTGGGAGTTTAATTTTGCCTTTGGATGACAACTTTTTGCCATTTCTTCATGCTTGAAGCTCCCCTTGTCCCGATGCATTCCCGAAGCTCTAAAACAGCTTCTTTAACCCTGAAACACGTCCAACGGACACCACGAGCTCTTTGCCGCGAATCACCTAAAAACAAGGCAAATTACACATTTAAACACGACTTTTAGCTAGAATTTGGGAGTGAAATATAGCTCCAAATTAGAGCTATCAAACACCCCCAACCTAAATCTTGCTAGTCCTCGAGCAAGACAAACCTAGAATTCAACTCTAAGGACTATACATGCATGCTTCTAATTCAAACCTCGATGCTTTTAAAGATCAAAACATTAACATGCTCAAGAAAGAAATCGGTGCATGTACTTAATTAAGAACAAATCAAAAATTAACTATCGCTCCCTAACGTGTGTGTGTTAGCCAACATATCTTAAACCTATGCAAACTCGGAAAAATCTCATGCAACATTTCATCCCGTTTTTCCTCTACTTCTAGCATTTAAGAACAAACTATAGCTTAATCACATAAGAGATAGCAACAAATTAAGAGGTCTTAAAATAAATTTTCTCTTTCCTTTTTTTTTTTTTTTTTGAGTACTTTGTACTTCTTATTTCGGTTTTTTGAACCTAACTTTTTATTTTCTTTTTCTTCTCCGAGATGCCTAACATGTCAAGCTTAGGCCTAAGCTTCACATTTTTAAGGACTAACGCTCACTTCTTTAGCGCGCACTTAAGAAGGAGGAGCGCCTCGGGAGGATTTTCTAAACAACATGTTTTTGCTTTTTATTTTTTTTTTATTTTTTTTTTTACTTTAGGCTTAATAGCTTTGCTAACTCGATTAATCAATTACTAACTCTCATGCAACAAGCTTCCCTACGGGTGCCTTTCCGGGTGACAACAAGAATTCATGCAACATGCGATTAACCTAAGCCTACAGAGTCTAAGAAGAGGTTTCTAAGTGCTCGATAGATGCAATTGAGCAACATAATTTTTTTTTTAAAATTTTTGACATGGACCTAATTAGTGCAAAACAAGTTCATGCTAATCTAGATATGCTAGTGTCAAGATTCTAAAATCATTTCCTAGATTATGACCATCAGAAAGCATATAAACAGAGTCCCAAGCACTTAAAATCCTAAATCTACTCCTACTCCACAACTGCACATAAATATCCATAGGACACTCCACAAAGTCCACCCCCAACCTCCGAAGATAACATTGTCCCCAATGCTTCTACCATTAGATATACGCAAAATTAAAAAGGAAAAAACAAAACTTCCCTGATCTTTGCAAGGTTGGCGAGGGGCACGAGGCGACGCTTCCCATTTAGGGTCAACATCCTCGATTCTCTCTTCAGCTTCTAAAAAAAACAGCAAATAAAATAAACTAAATTAAGCTACGAAACTTAACAAAAACAATTAAACTAAAGACAGAAAAACAATTCAACACTCGGGTGCCATTAGAAGCGCAGAATTTTTAAAGTCGTTTGCTCGATTGAATTCTCCCTTCAAAGTCAACCATAGTCTGACAGCGCGGGGGACGTTCCAATCATCTCCTCGTCCGCGCTGGACCTGCAAACATTCATCAAACATATTTTTTCTCTTCGTGCCTCAAGCACGTGAATAACATCATTATCAGTCAGATAAAAAACAAAACCATCATCATTCAAATTCATATCATTTTTCACAAAAACATAAGAATTATCCATCAAGCTCGAGGTCAAATTCATATCCTTCACATAATCCACACAATCCACAGATTTCAAGTCAAACATAGAAAATTCATGAACAATCTCGTCAAATTCCAAAGATATGATGCCCTTATAAACATCGATTTTGACCCTAGCGGTCTTTAAAAAGGGACGCCCTAACAACATGGAAGAAGAAACATTCAAAGATTTCCCATTCATATCTATTACAAAGAAATCTGCAGGAAACATCATACTTCCTACTTTCACAAGAATGTCCTCGACTTTTCCCTTGGGATAAATGCAAGACCCATCAGCTAATTGCACTACCACATCAGTTTCATGCATATCATTTAAATTAAGCTCTTGAAACAGTGGATAAGACATTACATTCACTGAAGCACCTAGGTCTAGCATGACATTTTTAACTACTTTGCTACCTATCATCCAAGTGATAGTAAATGTACCTGGATCCTTGCACTTGGCTGGCAACAAACCTGGAAGAATTGCCGAGACATTTTCCTTCTTTTTCTCATGAGTCGTTCTTGTCTTCCTTTTTCCTGTGCATCAACTCTTAAGGAACTTGACATATTTCGGAATTTGTTTCACGGCCTCCAAGAGTGGAATGTTCACCATCACCTTCTGGAAGGTCTTCAACACCTCCTCATCTTCATTCACAATCATAGGCTTTGCAAGCCTACTCGGGAAGGGTGCTGTGGGGACACTCGCTGACACACTTTTCTTTAATTATTCTTTCTTCTCAAATTCTTCGTTCTCAAGATGGCTCGGGGAGGACACATTCAGGCTGTCCTTCTTGACTTTCTTCTCAACTCTAGAGGGAACTGCTTTCCCACTTCTCAGCTGAATGGAACTCACATTTTCACATGAGTTTATCGTGGTTTGGGAAGGAAGCTTCCCTCAGCTCTTACTTTCAATTCTGCTAATCGACACCCCCAGTTGTGTGAGTTGCTTATTCAAATTCTGCAACTCCGCCTTATGCGAATTCAGCTCCTCGCGAGCTTCTTTCTGAAACTGGCTTGTCGAATTAAGGATGGTCCTCACCATCTCTTCCATCGAATTCGTGGAACTGGAGGCTTGAGCTTGGTTGGGATTTTGTGGTCTGTCAAATGGCTGACCCTTATACCTTTGTCCTTCCCTGTTCCCATAGCTCAAATTCGGGTAGTCTTTCCATCCGGGGTTGTATGTGTTGGAATATGGATCATACTTCCTTGGGTTGGAAGCATAACCCCCGAGGGCATTTACCTCTTCCATGTCTCAACCGCCTCCTGCCACGATCTTTTTCAACATATTTCCAATCTCGACCACCTGAGCCTTCATTTCACTGACCTGATTCACCTGATGGACTTGTCCTGTTCCACCACGAATTCCAAACTGCTGCGAGTTAACTGACATGTTTGCTATTAACTGTTTGGCATCAGCTGGGGTCTTGTCAATCAACGCCGCTCCACTCGCTACGTCGATCATCTGCCGATCGTGGGGCATCATCCCCTCGTAGAAATACTGGATCAATAGCTGGTCGACGATCTGATTATGTAGGAAGCTCGTGCACAGGCGCCCAAAGCGTTCCCAGTACTCGTGTAGAGACTCACCCACGTCTTGGGTGATACCATATATTCTCTTCCTCAGCGTGGTTGCAAGAGATGCAGAAAAGTATTTTTTCTAAGAACATCCTCTTCATCTCCTGCTAGGTTGTGATCGATCCAGAGGGCAAGTAGTAAAGCCAGTCTTAGGCCTTATCCTTCAGTATAAAGGGGAATGCCCTTAAATTCAATTGCTCCTCCGTGACGCCTGGGGGCTTCATCCCCGAAAACAAGCAGTGGAACGAAGTACAAATAAAAGCTCAAAAAATATGCCAAAACCGGAAAAACACTTTAGACGCCCAACAAAAACAATTTCTTAAAAAATACCCACCAAGCATAAAATGATGCAAATTGAGTGACCAAAAATCGCTCTGATACCAATTGATGGAGCGCATGTAGCGCAACGGAAGCGAGTCGGATCATTGACACTCTAATTTCATCAATTTAGCTAAACTAGAAACATGCTCAAAACTAGGAAATAAAAGAAATTAGAACACATACCTCTTGTAGTTCTAAAACCTTCTAATCCCAATGCTCGAATCTCCTCATGAACCCTTCGAAGCTTCCCTCGAACTCTTCGAGAACCACCTCCGGTAGTCCCGCTATCCTCGGGCCGAGCAACAGAGTGGTGGGACTCCTTTACAAAAGAAAATTTTTGGAAGATGAAGATGAGAAGGTGAAAGAGATGAGATTTTTGTGAGAAATATCTAACACTTAGCTTTCTAATTTTTCAAGTAACATGAACTCTTCACGCTCATCCAAATATTCAAACTCTTTGAAAATTCGTCAACCTTCATCATTTGAACTTCATCCAATTTATAGGAAATTCACATGAAACAAACTCTTTGCTTAGCATGCCACCTCAAATTGGATGAATTAGTCTTCAACCAAGTGTTCCAAAATTGATGAGTTTATGCATGTGGTTGGTGATTCACAATCCACTTCACAACTTGGATAAACCCACTCAACTTGGATAAATCCACTAAACTTGGATAAATCCACTCAACTTGGATAATCCCACTTGTGATATTTTGTCATTTTAAAATTAATTCATAATTAATTTTAATAAACAAAATAAATTTTAACTAATTAATATTATTATTTAATTCAATATCAAATATTAATTAAATAATAAGACTAATCCCCGTTTCTTAAATCAAATCATCACACATGAATCCCTATTCATGTTTTAGACCGATCTCATATTTAAATCATATTTAAATAGGTCCATCATTCTTCAAAAAACGAATTTGAATAAATTCAAATTCTTTTTCTCTCATATTGTTACACGGCTTAATCCCAGCTAGCCAAGAGAACCTAAAGGACCTACAAATCATGAGCTCCAACAATACGAGATTAACCGGCCAAACTCTTTAGCCAAGCTAACCAACATTCGTTAACCCCCGAGACTCCACTAAAGTCCAAGGGTTGCACTCTCCTCACCGTAGATATATTTCTGTCCTCTTGATATAACAATCATCAGTAAGTCGATCCTTCACAGGTCGTTCGTAATTACAGCTGGGTCAAAATAACCTTACCCCCGTAATTATATCTTGTTCCTTAAGTCCCACTGATCCTCTAATGAACTATTGGTTTGTGGTCCAACCACCAAACCGATTGGTATGTGATCTCATCACTATACCATGTCCCTCTCGGGCCAATGAGAGGGTGAGATCCCTAGTTCAAGACCCGGAGTCAGCACTTAAGGGAACAACCTCTCTACTAATCCCTCAAGGCGGGTAGGAGTGAATTCCATCTCGTAGGACTATGTTCCCAGCTACCTACCCGATCTTATCCCCAAGATGGTAGGCTTATTGAGTCGGCGATCTCGGGTCACTCTCACCCATACAAGTCAAAGGATAAGCCCGAATAAACAGGAGTTAATAGCGTGCTCAGGATTCAGATCGAGTTACCTAGGTCATCATATGAAAAAGTCGATCTTTACAGTAAACGGAGTTATAAAGAAAGAGCGACTTGTTTCGCGGTGCAATCTTATGAAAACTCATTGCACAAGACGCCCCCACTCGCATGTCTCCACATGAACGATTTCGGATCACATCGTTTGTACTATGCAAAGCGGGCCGCGTCTAATAGTGTCCCCAAGATAAGGTACCCAGCCTTATCCCTATACTATAGACCGTTCTGGTAATTACTTGAACTTGATCCACAATCATGTCACACATGAAGTTCAAGTATACAACCTATAGCCATGAGTTCTTTGTTTATTGGAGTTAGGTTAAAAGTAAACACAATTCACTTTTTTCAATAACAACTTTACTGAATAAAACTCAATAACAACTTTATTGCAAAATAGAATATACATTCAGTTTACAAACCACGAGTTTTATGACATAAAACCCAACAGCAGAAGCTGCGTCCGAGCCGAGGTTGATGATCTAATGTCTGTCGCCATGTACTTCTTCAATTGTTTGTCAGGACTCGGGTGTGCTGATGATTGTGCACGACCAGCGAGTGGCGTATAGACTGGTAGAAGCTGTGTTTGAGCCGAGGTTGAGGACCCGCTGTCGGTCGCCATGTACTTCTCCGTCTGTTTTTCAGAACTCAGATGTGCTGATGATTGTGCACGACCGATGAGTGGCGTATAGAAGAGGCAGAAGCTGCGTCCGAGGTGAGGTCCGAAACTTGCAGACTTAGCATTTTTCGACGCCACTTGGATCTTGCCTTAGCTATGTCGAAACCCGCCGAGAGTGGTTAGGAACGTCAAAAAACGCACCTGATTCGAAGGCGAATAGTCCTGTCGAATCTCTGTTCACAAAGAAGACAAATCGAGCGGTAGGAAAACATACCGCCGCGCGTGGTTTCGAGGTGTCGGGGAGTTCCCAGGTCATCGTCGTCTGTGGGATGCGCGATGCGGTTGACGGCTGCTATAAAGAGGGGGCGGCCCCCGCGATATTCTCCACACCTCTTCTTTCGCCGGCACCGATGCTCCTTCTCGCTTGGAAACTGCTCTACTTTGCGTCGCACCGGGCAGGGTTCTCGCCATGGGATCTGGGGAAAGACTTCCTCCTAGAGTTATCCGATGGCCCCATACGAGTACCGTTGAGCAAGGTCGCCTGGGGGTGTGGTCGCACATGGCTTCATAGGAGTACCGTGTGCGGTTCACGCTTTTGGGCTCCCTTGTCGCCTTTCCTCCGCCGTTAGTAGATGTTTAAGCTCTCCACCTGTGATGTGTCGTCGCTACATCCAGGAAGAGGGTTGACGGACATGCCGCTAGCGACTGACTTGGAGGAGACGGTCGTCCGTGTCTGCCGTCTGCTGCCAGACCCACACTCCTCGAGATGAACGGTCGTTTGAGTTTGCAACCTCGAGTTCGTTCCCTGGGGCGTCCCTCTGCCCGGTCTTCTACAACAAGGAGAGAAGGGGAACGAGACATGACGCCGATGGTTCGGTGGGCTTGCCGCTTGAGATGAATAAACCTGGACGACCTCTGGTCGTTGGAGGCGCTGCACTCGAGGGGCGATCAATTGAGATCTTAATTTTCAAGTGCTGCTCGCGGCCTCAGTCATGTATAAGCTTTGGTCGCTCTTTCTTTTGTTTTTGCTACCCCGGTCCGTCGGGTGTAGCGTCGTTGCATGCTTTAATAAAATAACTTTGACCATCCCTTTCTTCTCTTATCTCGTTCTCTCGTCCTCCGCTTTTGTTTCTTGCCTGGGATGCACCGTTTAGGGTTATACATCACGAATGACTCGCTAAGCGAGAGCTGTGCGAGGGGAGAGGAGTTAGGATAGCGCGTGCTGCTGGCCCTGGATGGCTTTGCTCTTCCAGCAGGGCGGTGATAACTCCAATTTGGAGCTATATTTCACTCTCTAACTCTAGCTAAAAGTCGGGTTTAATTGTATAATTTACCTTGTTTTTAGGTGATTTGCGACAAAGAGCTCGTGGTGTCCGTTGGACGTGTTTCGAGGCTAAGAAAGTCATTTTAGCGCTTCGGGTATGCTTCGGGTTCGAAAGGGCTTCAAATATGAAGAAATGGCAAAACATTGCCATGCAAAGGTGAAATTTAGCCCCCAAACCCGAGAGCAAGCGTTGAGCAAGCAACGTCGAGACGCTCAGAAGAGGCGCGCGCTGGAAATTTAGGGCGCAGCGTCGAGACGCTGTCCCAGCGTCTCGATGCTCCGACGGATTATAAAACTCATTTTTCCGATTTTTCATGATCTTCTCCGCCATTTCTCCTCGGGTTTTCGCCATTGCAGCTAGATTTTCAAGCTTTTCTTCCCCTCCTTTACCTTGTATGAACTCCAAAGCCTCCATGGGAGCTTGGATGCTTCTATGTACAATGGAAGGCTAAGGTAATGTGACGAATTTGGGATAAATGTTGGGATTTTGTAAACGTTTTGTAATATTTTGATAATCTAAGCTTTGAATTCTGTCTTGGCATGTTTGTAGTGTAGCATCTACTCTCTCTTGCTTAATATCATGAGTGTGTTTGATTGATGGATTGACAAACTTGATATCTAGCATGCTTTAACGTTATAGATTAGTGATGTCATGCCTCTCCTAATCGACTTAGTAACAAAGAGGAGTAGAACAAATCGAAGTATTATTTTAAATGTTCTGAATGTTGATTGCTTCAGGGTTGCCGCGTAATCGCTTAGCATTTAGGATGTTTAATTGAATGTTCGTCGTGAATTGCTAGTTATTGCTGTAATTATCTTGGGGCTGATCATTCTGACTTAGTTATTAGCATTGTATAATTAGGATTCACAATTCTAATTATTATTTATGTGGTCGGTTGCTTCAGGGTTGCCGGACAACCGCTCACGTGCATCCTTTCATCCATAGCCATGCTGTAGAATTAAATGATAGATATTACATTACTTAGCAAATCTCGAAATTCCCAAATCCATCACGCTTGAATCTCTGATATTTTTCCGTTACCATTCTTAGAATTAACTTGCATGAGAAAAAACCCCCAATTTGTGACAATTAATCAATCAATTTATTTACAATTCGAGCATTTAATTTCATCTTGGCACGCTCTCTGTGGATGGACTGTGTTGCTGCTAGCTGCAAAGCTAAGCAATTTTGGACATATAAATTTCATTTTTGGCAAGCCTCGACAACTTGAGAAATTAGTAGGATATTCCCAAATCCTACGCACCAAAAATTGGCGCCGTTGCCAGGGAGCAACTAAGATGAAATTATGTTTGTTTTGGATTTAGGTTGATAGATTGCTTTTTAATTTTTTTTTTCTGAATTGATTGATTGTGTTTGAATTTTTGTTCTTGTATGACCCGTTCTTCTGAGATGAGTGGACTGCAGTATATTCCTGAGATAGACAGGGAAGAACGTAGGTTGAGAAGAGAAGGCCGCGAGGGCCAGAGATTGTTTGACGAAGAAGGATTCAATACTTTCTTGCGTGAAGAGATGGCACAAGGAGAGGTGTCGAGAATACTGAAACAGCTGGCAGCACCAGATCTGAACCAGCAACCCCTCTGCATTACATATCCTGTAGTTGCAGGTAACTTTGAATTAAAGTCCGGTTTAATTCACCAGTTGCCTTCTTTTCATGGTAATGCAGGTGAAGATGCGAACAAACATCTGATGGAATTTCATTGCGTTTGTTCGAGGATGAAGCCCCCAGGTGTGACTGAAGAGCAACTGAATCTTAGAGCTTTTCCCTTCACTCTGAAGGATAAAGCCAAAGATTGGTTGTATTACCTGTCGTCTGGGTCGATAACCACCTGGAAGGAAATGAAGAGATTGTTCTTGGAGAAATATTTTCCAGCAATCCCTTGCCACCACGGTGAGAAAGAGGATTTATGGGATTACCCAAGACGTGGGTGAGTCTTTGCACGAGTACTGGGAACGCTTTGGGCGCTGGTAGCGGAATTTTTGAATATTCCGTTTGTATCGGGCTGTCGAGACCCGCCAAATTAAAATTTATAACTCTGCCTAAGGCTTCTTCAAAACTTGTAGAAAGCAGTAGTCGGGATCGAACCACAGGGAAATTGACTAATTCAGTCCAAATTTTAGTTCTAATTGTCGATTGTAAAAAAAGGAAAACAAGGGGGTTTTGAAAATCTAAAAACAGAAAACATGCAATTTAAAGAAAGATTTAAGTAAGAGTTTGGAAAAACGGGAGAATAAAAAGATGAGACGAGTACACTCAATCTACAAGTTTCAGATTTATTGATGTGATGTGATTTTGGGTCGTTGACACAAAAGACGTTCAGCTGGTTTTGGGCATTCACACAAATTGTAATTCCTAATTAAAATAAGGGGTCCCAAGCCTTAAAAAGAAATTATCAATCCCGGGTAATTAATTTAGAGGTGACGACTCTAAACTAAGCTTTGCTAGGAACTCTAATTCAGGGGCGATTGCTCTCCCAAATTAGAATTATTCGCGAGCGACGGGTAAACAAGCGACGAGCCCATTGCTGAAATCTCTAACAATGGGACTCGATTTTACTCATTCTCAACAATTATCAGCAACCCAGAACAAATAAGGCCCTATTTGATTCAGAATGCTAGATTTAATTACTCAAAACATGAAGTGTGATCGCTAAGTCATGAATTTTTAATCTAACCAACACACAACAAGCCAAATGGGTGTCAACCATAAAGAAAATCTTGTTGTACATTAAAGATCATAGATAGAGAAGAATTAAATGCTAAAACAAGCCAACAATGCATTAATTAGAACAAGTCTCCCCTTAATCACATCACAAAAGTATTAATCCATCCACTAAAGATTAAATGCTTACCTTTAGCTAGACATGGAAGAGATGGTGTTGCGTGCTCAATGTGTAAATTAAAATGCAATGGTAGAGCACTCAGAACATGCAAGCATACATGGTCTTGTAGCAAGTAATAAGTATTTTTTCATTCGATTTCCCACAGAGATTTATTCTTAGTTACTAGCGAAGTGAGATGTTAAACTAGAAATGCTGGTTTGAATGGGGTAGAATTTGGATTAATGTGCCTAACTAATGAATAACGTGCAAGATATGCAAGCATAAACAAAGACAAGTGAAGAGGTTAACTTAAATGTAGAAGGGAAAGCATTGCGGAGAGAGCAATTATCTAGCAACAAAATCGCAAAACAGAAAACTAAGAAAAACGACAAAGGCAAAAATTAAACTAGGAAAATTGCGCAGACAGCAATTTTCTAGCAATGTTACTAACAACGATTTAAGGGTAAAGTATGGAAACAAGGGCTACTAACGACTCATCTATAGGCTTTTTCATACGATTCTTCAGCAGTAGATCAACTCATCATGCATCAAATTAACTCATTCTCATGTATCTCTCGATTTCATGCATTAGATCCTTTAGTTTACTCATGTCCAAGTAAGGCTGAAGCATCTATTTATATAAGCAAGTTAATGATTTGTGCTAGGAAAACGACTATTCCTAGGTCGTTTTCTGGCTACCATGAAAGGCTAGCATGAATGGACGACTCTGAACTCTTACTCCTTCCAGAGGTTAGGAGTTCTTTAGACAAAATGGATGGCCAATCGAAATTGTCCGTGGGATGAAGCACACATACATTCAATGCATTTGAAGCTAACCTACATGCTGAATTCATGTATTTCTACCTATAGACTTGTCATTAGCATACCCTTATGTGGTTTAGTTACTCATGGATGACGATGGAATGGAAAGAATAGATGGTGTAGACATGCTTAACAGTAATGGAATGGAAATGAAAGAAAACAACAACAATACAAGCAACGAGGAATTCGTGAAATAGTCAAATACTTCTTTGATTTAAACGAGGTTCAAAGCTTACAAAGCAACAACTCTAAACTAATGAAAACTAAACAGAAGAAGACGAAATGAACTAATTTAGCAAACTTAAACAAATAGCAACAACAGAAGCAAACAGAGCGACAGAAAATAGCAGAAAGCAAGTAAATCGTGTGCGTGAACCCTCGCCGCAAGCGCCTCGGATGAAGGAAGAAGGAGAGCTTTGTTTGGATGAATCCAATCAGAAGAGAAGGAAGATCTTCTCTTCTTCCTCTCAGATTATCGACTCCAGCAACTGAGTCCTTCAAGCCAACAAACGGAAGAGAGAAAACAGGGAGAAAAGACTGCGTTGAGATGGGAGTTCTACGCTTCCAGCTTGTCTTTGTCCATCCACCTTGACCTCCTTTTATAGGGTTTTTCAAGGAGTCTTCAGCCAAGGAGAACCACCCAATCTGAACGTCGACCTTCCACGTGGCAGCAGGAGAAAGAATGGGCCGCTGAAAGATCGTAACAACATAGCAATCAGTTAGACAACTTAGCAGATTTCACTTAAAACATTGCTGAGACAGCAATGTTTTCGCAATGTTTCAGCAATGTGCAAATTTCAACTCTTTAGTTTTGTTTTTGGTTCTTTTTCCTTCCTTTTACCCATAAGTCCTAATTTAGCTTCATTCTACAAATTCTCATATATAAGCACAAGTTTAAGCTAAATTCTACCAAAAACGCTTAAGAGTGCACATCTTTCTATAGCAAATAAGTCCTAAAATAGTCACTTTTGGAGACGTAACACACCCCCAAACTTAAGGTTTTGCTCGTCCTCGAGCAATATAAGGACTTTATTTGGGCTGCTATTACTCTCTCTAACTGCTTACTGAGTTCCATAAATTCACTATCTAAGGCATGGTTGTCCTGTGACACGCTTCTAAGTTTAAAACTAACTTCTCATTTTGCTACTTCTGACTTCTCTTGCCTTATAATCCTACTGTTTCTATTAACTCCCTACAATTGATCTATCTGCTTTGGTCATTAAGTTCATTGTGCAACTATCCCTCAGTTTTCAAATTCTACCTAGCTTTACCCCAGACTCAGTACATGCTTCTAATGTTTTTCTTTTGAGCTGCCTAGGATTCCTTAGAGTCATGCCAGTCTTAGTATAAACCAGTGACAGTAGTACCTTTCATAGAACAACCTAAACCCTGGCATCACTACATTGGATATACATTCATCTCCCTTAACAAACCTACAAGCTACACCCCTGTGCTTAGCTAATTGAGGATCAGAGTTCATTCATATAAGACACCTAAGCACAGAAGCTATAACTCATAGGCATACACTCTTCTTCCTTGTTTTTTTTTTTCTTTTCTTTTTCTTTCCTTCTTTGGTAGGGCCTCTCCTTTGGTTGCCTTTTGATGCAATGCCACTTGTGGGTTACACACATGGCACTGATTACTCAGCAACCTCAAGAGAGACACCACTCTTTATTCTTTTTTCATTTTTTTTTTCAGTTCATCATTTTTTCAAAGAAGAGAAGAAGAATGCTTATGTTTAAAAGGGAGAGAGGAATGTTCCTAGGCCTAGGGCTGCCTCCCCCAAACTAAAACTTCTCATTGTCCCCAATGAGAGTCTGAGGTGGCACACCCCCAAACTTATCCTAGAAGCATCTAGTCTAGGGCAAAACAAGGAGAATCTAAAAGTCCTAGGCATAGAATGAACTTTCTTAAAGCAAATAACACAACAGCAGATTTTTGCAAAAAACAGTCTGTTAAGGGCTTAAAGAGATGCATGCTGAGCAATTTGAAGGAACTAATTTAAACTATTAAAGGTGTACTAAGACACTCATCCAACATGCTCACAAATAGGTCATATATGGCAGTCAAGAAAGCCGCAAGAGAGCAAAATTTAAACAGAACCAGCCTATCCAAACAGTCAGGCAATAGCATGCGAAACTAAACAAAAATTGCGGACTCCGCAAAAAATTCGCAATTAAACCTACAGGGCATATTTATCAGTGATTAAGGCCCCTAGCATGCTATTTCTAGTCATAAAAAACTACTCAAAACAGGAAACTAAAACAAGCTAGCTACTCATATACCAACAACCTATACTACACTATCCTAAACAAACAAAGGAATTGAAAACAGATCAAGTATTGGATTCAAACAGAATTCACAAAGTTAACGAAAAGCAGATTTTTTTTTTAAGAGGGAACATAAATACTCCCTCGAGTGCCCTTCAAACTGGCACTCAATCTTCCTCATCCTCATCTCTCCTTTCCCTAGGAGGTGCCCACGGCTTCAATAGATCAGTGGGGAAGGCAGGGAAGATGCACCCCAACTGATCAGCCACGTCTTTGTCCCTCGCCTGCGCATATTCAGCCCACTGCGCCATCTTGTGCTGCAGGTTCATTAAGCACGCCATGGATAATGATTGAGCAGCAGCCAGGCCGTCCAGCTCAAACTCCATGTTGCCCCTCCTTCGCATCCTCAGGATGGTGGGCAGCTCCAGATGGCCTGTGTAGGCCAACTGTTTCTCGTTTTTCTCCATTGGGACTCCTGCACGAAGGCACAATTTAGTTATAGTGTTAGGGAAAAACAATTGACCCTTACCTTTCTTCGAGCAGTCGGCAATGGAAGCAGCAATGACCGCACCAACGTCAATGGTGAGGCCCCTCATGATGGCGTATAGCAGTAGTGACCTCCTCTGGTTTATAGTTGTCTCGTGGGTCACAGGGGAGAGGCGTCTGCGCACGAAAGAAAACCAGACAGCCGCCTTGTCGCGCAGGGTTGCACTCATCAGGGTGTGCTTTCCGTTCCTAGATACTGCCCACGATGCCTCTGGCTTACCAATTGTGTGCAAGGCCTCCTCCAAAACTGCCTCAGATGGCAGATCCATGATCTTGGCATAGTCAGAATGAGGGTATCGCTTGAGGCTGTAGGCCTCATTGATCGCGTTGGCAGAGAAATCCACCTCTACCCCTCGCACCGTGGACAAGCAGGCGTCCGTATGTGCGAGATTGGCGTAGAAATCATACACCATGTCGGTGTAGGCTGGGGTAGGGGGTCTGCACAGCTCTTCCCAGCCGTGGGTGATGATTCCTGCGCGCAAGAACTGCGGCAGGTCAGCCAATGCATCAAGGAAGCCCCGCTCGTGCAGGAGCTTCTTCTTTCTAAACTCAAGGCCCTTGGCCTCTGCTTCTTGCGAGATAAACCTCTCAGCCTGAGGTTCATCCTCGGGGTACATCTTCTTCTTCCCCTTCTCTTTCGCCCTCGCCGATTCAGCAGCCTCCACCATCAATTTCTTTAAAGAAGGTTCAGATATGACCTTCTTCTTCTTGGCTCGTTTGGAGGCTTTCGGTCGTTTGGCCTTCACGATGACAGGGACCCTCTTCTTGAGGCGTGCCTTGGTGGTGATCTGTTGGAAGCAGTCCCCCAACGTTTCATCCATCGAGTCTCTGCTTCCCCCCTCCGCAGGACTATCAGGGCTGACTTCCCTCAAGGGGGAGAAGACTTCATCTTCCTCCGCCGCCTCCTCGCTCGGCACCGAGTCTTGGTGCTCTTCAATTGGAGCTTCAGGCTCCGGCGTCTGCGGTGAAGGTGATGGCTCAGGGCTTTGCCTGGCCGTCTCATAGGATGGACGGCCACTCCCTCGACTCCCCTCACTGGGAGTCTTTTCTTTGATCGGGGCATCCACCACCTCCACCGCCCACTTCCTCTTCTTCGGCGTACCGACTGGCGCAGATGGACCAACAGGGATCTCAGTCACCACTTTCCACTTCTTCTTGCGTACTGGAAGCTTCGGCGGCCGTGAGGGCTGCGCAGCTTCGACATATGCCAAGGAGAGCAATGCCGCTCTCGCAGCTTCCTCTGCGTCAGGTGACTTCTTTTTGGGCGTGGAACGGTCAGCTCGTGTGGACACCATTTCCGTTCTGTGATGATCTGAAGGTAGGAGATACAGAGGAAGAAGAAGATCGAATTCTTGTTGTCCAACGGATGAAGAAAGCGTAAGGGGCAACGCTGATCTAACGGCTATTTGTACTCGAGTGGATCCCAACGGCTCTATTCTGTTGCGGACTCAGCAATTCTACCGCAGTTAAATAGCCTAGCCGTTGGAAGATTTTCTTGATTTAAATCGCAAGATTCAATCAACCAAATCTTGGATTTAGCCCGATCTTCCTTGTGGATTCTTTCCCTTGATTCATCTCCTTGATCTCCTCTTAAAGATCTCCTATTTAAAATTCACCTAAATAAAACAAAAATTCGTGAATAACATCAAAGATAAACACAAAACATCAACCAAAAATATGAAAGGAAAAAAAAACTAAGGCATAGCCTTCTGTTGGATGAGCACAGTGGTCACTCATCCTCTCTCGATTCTTTTCTCAAGCTTCAGATAGGAGGAAGGCCGAGAGTGTCTTCACATCTTCCTCCTCATAGTAGTGCTTCAATCGTGCACCATTGACCATGAACGGCTGCCCGTGCTGAAGGTTTCTAATCTCAATCGCACCATGAACAAACACGTTAGTTATCACAAAAGGACCTGACCATCTGGACTTAAGTTTGCCTAGAAATAATCTTAACCTTGAGTTAAATAATAAGACATGCTGGCCTTTCTTAAAGTCCTTAATCCTAAGTCTACTATCATGCCAAATTTTAGTTTTTTCCTTATACATTTTAGCATTTTCATAGGACATATGTCTTAGCTCATCGAACTCATGTAATTGCAGAGACCGCAAAGTTCCAGCATCGGTCACGCAATAATTTAGTTCTTTTAAGGCCCAAAATGCTTTGATTTCCAATTCGAATGGTAAGTGACATGCTTTCCCGTACACAAGCCTATAAGGAGACATACCTAAGGGTGTTTTATATGCAGTCCTATATGCCCAAAGTGCATCGTCCAATTTAAATGACCAGTCTTTTCTATTAGGTTTGACCACTTTTTCGAGTATGTTCTTAATCTCCCTATTGGATATTTCAGCTTGTCCATTCGAGTGTGGGTGATAAGGGGTTGCTACTCTATGTCTAACATTGTACTTAGCTAACACTTTTTCCATAGCTTTATTAATAAAGTGCGTCCCTTCATCACTAATTATAGCACGGGGTGTACCAAACCGTGTAAAGATATGCCTATTAAGGAACTTAATGACTGTTTTGGCATCATTCGATGGACATGCTATGGCTTCTACCCATTTAGATACATAGTCTACAGCTACAAGTATATAAAGATTACCTGCAGAAGGAGGGAATGGTCCCATGAAGTCGATGCCCCACACATCAAAGAGCTCCAACTCCACGATGTAAGTGAGAGGCATCTCATCTTTCCTACTGAGATTACCTGTCCTTTGACACTCATCGCAGCTGTGGGCATGGTCATGTGCATCTTTGAATATCGTGGGCCAATAGTAGCCACTTTGGAACACCTTTGCAGCTGTCATTTGGCCACCAAAATGTCCACCATAGGGAGACGTATGGCAGTGCTGCAACACACTTCCTCAGTAATCCGTCTGCACATGTCTTGTAAAGTGTAGGATCTTCCCAGATGAACTTCCTAGCTTCATGTAGAAACCTCTTCTTTTCTTGCCCTCCTTTGAAAGTTGGTAGTACCTGCGAGGCAAGGAAGTTAGCAATATCAGCAAACCAAGGTTCCTCATCGTTATCATGGTGTGCTAACACAAAGACATGCTCATCGATAAAGGCATCAGAAATTGCTGGCTCAGCAATTTTATCGCAATTATGCCGCAAACTAGAAAGATGGTCAGCAACTACATTCTCGCATCCTTTCTTATCTCTAATGTCTAGATCAAACTCTTGCAACAATAATACCCATCTAATTAACCTAGGCTTAGCATCAGCCTTCCTCATTAGGTATTTTAATGCCGAATGATCAGTATACACAATGGTCCTAGTGCCTACAATGTAATTCCTAAACTTCTCACAGGCAAACACTACAGCTAGCATTTCCTTTTCCGTGGTTGTGTAATTACATTGTGCTTCATTCAGTGTCTTACTTGCATAGTATACAGGATGTGTTAGTTTGTCAATTTTTTGTCCTAGCATAACCCCTACTGCATAGTCACTCGCATCACACAACATCTCAAATGGTAGGTCCCAATTTGGTCCTACTATAATAGGTGCTTTGACTAATGCTTCCTTAAGGGTTGTCCAGGCTAAAAAACATTCTTTTGAGAAGATGAATGGTTTGTTAAGCTCTAGAAGTTCACACAGAGGCTTAGAAATTTTTGAAAAGTTCTTAATGAACCTCCTATAGAAACCTGCATGACCTAGGAAACTTCTAATAACTTTTACATTCTGGGGCTCCACTAGCTTCTCTATTATTTCTATCTTGGCCCTATCGACCTCTACTCCTGCTCTCGACACTCTATGACCTAGGACTATCCCTTCTTCCACCATAAAGTGACATTTCTCCCAATTTAGGACTAGGTTGGTCTCCTCACACCTAGCTAGGACTTGTCCTAAGTTCTCTAGACAATTACTAAAAGAATCACCAAAGACTGAGAAGTCATCCATAAATATTTCTATCATGGATTCATCTAAGTCAGAGAAGATGGCCAACATGCACCTTTGGAATGTTGCTGGTGCATTGCATAAGCCAAAAGGCATTCTGCGAAAAGCAAATGTTCCAAAGGGACATGTAAAGGTTGTTTTCTCCTGGTCCACAGGGTCTATGGTGATTTGGTTATATCCAGAATAACCATCTAGGAAACAGTAGTAGGCTCGGCCAGCTATCCTATCTAACATCTGATCTATAAACGGTAAAGGAAAATGATCTTTTTTTGTTTCTTTATTTAATTTTCTATAGTCCATACAAACTCTCCATCCTGTAATAGTTCTAGTTGGAATTAGTTCATTACTCTCATTAACTACTACAGTCATCCCCCCTTCTTAGGCACACATTGGATTGGACTCACCCATTGACTATTGGCTATATGAAAGATTACACCTGCATCTAACCATTTGATTATCTCTTTTTTAACTACCTCCATCATGGAGGGGTTCAACCTACGTTGGTGATCTACTCTAGGTGTATGTTTCTCTTCCAATAATATCTTATGCATGCAATAGGAAGGACTAATACCTCTAATGTCAGCAATCGTCCATGCAATAGCTTTTTTATGTTGCTTAAGCAGCATTATTAGCGCAATTTCATGCTTTTCACTTAACTTGGACGAAATAATAACAGGCAAAGTATCATGCTCTCCTAGATATGCATACTTAAGATGACCAGGCAATGGTTTTAATTCTAAGAGAGGTGGATGCTCAATGGATGGTTTCAATGGATTCATGGATCTTCCAGTCAAGTCATTAGTCATACAAACATGCTGAAGTTTGTCCACATGTATATCCATTATTTCAGCTATGTTTAAGTCAGTTACATCTATTTGTACATAGTCATTAGCATGCTTAATCAACAATTCATGCTCAAGCTGTTCTTCCATTAGGGAATCTACTACATCTACACTTGCACAAGATTCAGAATCAGAATGATACCTTAGAGCTTTAAAGACACTAAACTTAACCTCCTCATCATGAACCCTCATGGTGAGCTCACCTTTCTGGACATCGATCAGGGCCCTACCTGTGGCTAGAAATGGTCTGCCTAATAGGATGGGGACCTCCTTGTCTGCTTCATAATCCAGAATGATGAAGTCTGCAAGAAAAATAAATTTGTCAACCTTGACAAGAATATCCTCAATCTTACCCTCAGGGTATGCTATGGATCTGTCTGCAAGCTGCAAGGTGACAGTAGTAGGACGTGCTTCCCCTATTCCAAGCTGGCGGAATAGTGATAAGGGCATGAGATTTATGCTGGCTCCCAGGTCACAAAGAGCTCTGCCCACGTGCTTGCCTCCCAACTCGACTGGTAAGGTGAAGGAACCAGGATCCTTCTCCTTCTTTGGAAGCATGTTCTGGAGTATATCACTGCACTCCTCAATAAGATTCACTGTTTCAAATTCACCAATGATCTTTTTGTTAGTAATAATATCCTTCAAAAATTTAACATAAGAAGGCATAGATTGCAAAACCTCTACAAATGGAATGTTCACATGCACTTGCTTTAAAATTTCTAAAAACTTATTAAAGTGCACTTCCTGTTCTTGTTTTTTCTTTAGCCTTCTTGGGAATGGAGGTGGTGACACATATGTAGGCACTTCAGGTCGCCTTAGGACAGGTGGAGGCCTCGGTATCTCTTCTGGTTCCTCTATGATAGGTTTCAGCCTCACCCTTGATGTGCTTGGTGGTGGTTGATCATGGTTGAGCAGAGAATCCAGTGGAACACTAGACTCTTCATTCTCTACTCGCTTTGGTGCTTCTCTACTGTTGCTCACCAATGGTCTTCCACTTCTAAGTTCAATTGCTTGAACTTGCTCTTTTCCATCCCTTCTTGGCACTTCAGTGTCAGCAGGAAATCTACCTTGGGGCCTACTCTTTAGTTCATTGGCTAACTGCCCTATTTGGTTCTCTAGGCTCCTAAGGGTGGCTTGCTGACTTTGTAGGGTAGCGCCATTCTTTGCAATGTACTCCTTAAATCAAAATGCAATGGTAGAGCACTCAGAACATGCAAGCATACATGGTCTTGTAGCAAGTAATAAGTATTTTTTCATTCGATTTCCCACAGAGATTTATTCTTAGTTACTAGCGAAGTGAGATGTTAAACTAGAAATGCTGGTTTGAATGGGGTAGAATTTGGATTAATGTGCCTAACTAATGAATAACGTGCAAGATATGCAAGCATAAACAAAGACAAGTGAAGAGGTTAACTTAAATGTAGAAGGGAAAGAATTGCGGAGAGAGCAATTATCTAGCAACAAAATCGCAAAACAGAAAACTAAGAAAAACGACTAAGGCAAAAATTAAACTAGGAAAATTGCGCAGACAGCAATTTTCTAGCAATGTTACTAACAGCGATTTAAGGGTAAAGTGTGGAAACAAGGGCTACTAACGACTCATCTATAGGCTTTTTCATACGATTCTTCAGCAGTAGATCAACTCATCATGCATCAAATTAACTCATTCTCATGTATCTCTCGATTTCATGCATTAGATCCTGTAGTTTACTCATGTCCAAGTAAGGCTGAAGCATCTATTTATATAAGCAAGTTAATGATTTGTGCTAGGAAAACACCTATTCCTAGGTCGTTTTCTCGCTACCATGAAAGGCTAGCATGAATGGACGACTCTGAACTCTTACTCTTTCCAGAGGTTAGGAGTTCTTTAGACAAAATGGATGGCCAATCGAAATTGTCCGTGGGATGAAGCACACATACATTCAATGCATTTGAAGCTAACCTACATGCTGAATTCATGTATTTCTACCTATAGACTTGTCATTAGCATACCCTTATGTGGTTTAGTTACTCATGGATGACGATGGAATGGAAAGAATAGATGGTGTAGACATGCTTAACAGTAATGGAATGGAAATGAAAGAAAACAGCAACAATACAAGCAACGAGGAATTCGTGAAATAGTCAAATACTTCTTTGATTTAAACGAGGTTCAAAGCTTACAAAGCAACAACTCTAAACTAATGAAAACTAAACAGAAGAAGACGAAATGAACTAATGTAGCAAACTTAAACAAATAGCAACAACAGAAGCAAACAGAGCGACAGAAAATAGCAGAAAGCAAGTAAATCGTGTGCGTGAACCCTCGCCGCAAGCGCCTCAGATGAAGGAAGAAGGAGAGCTTTGTTTGGATGAATCCAATCAGAAGAGAAGGAAGATCTTCTCTTCTTCCTCTCAGATTATCGACTCCAACAGCTGAGTCCTTCAAGCCAACAAACGGAAGAGAGAAAACAGGGAGAAAAGACTGCGTTG
Organism: Herpetospermum pedunculosum; assembly: GCA_028017165.1. Lineage (NCBI taxonomy): Eukaryota > Viridiplantae > Streptophyta > Magnoliopsida > Cucurbitales > Cucurbitaceae > Herpetospermum > Herpetospermum pedunculosum. Next base: position 28,826,546 of record CM051527.1, on the reverse strand, counting down.
AGATGAGAGTTCTAAGCTTTCAGCTTGTCTCTGTCCATCCACCTTGACCTCCTTTTATAGGGTTTTGCAAGGAGTCTTCAGCCAAGGAGAACCACCCAATCTGAACGTAAACCTTCCACGTGGCAGCAGGAGAAAGAAGGGGCCGCTGAAAGATCGTAACAACATAGCAATCGGTTAGACAACTTAGCAGATTTCACTTAAAACATTGCTGAGACAGCAATGTTTTCGCAATGTTTCAGCAATGTGCAAATTTCAACTCTTTAGCTTTGTTTTTGGTTCTTTTTCCTTCCTTTTACCCATAAGTCCTAATTTAGCTTCATTCTACAAATTCTCATATATAAGCACAAGTTTAAGCTAAATTCTACCAAAAACGCTTAAGAGTGCACATCTTTCTATAGCAAATAAGTCCTAAAATAGTCACTTTTGGAGACGTAACAGATGGGAATGAAGAAATCCAAGCAAAACTTCCCCAACTTCATTAATGGAGGTTACAAAGCTAAAAAAGAAACAAAAAGTCAGAAGAAATCGAGAGGGGGCGGAGAAGAATAACCTAAAATCGGAAAAACGGACATTTATACCCAAAGCAACGTCAGTCTAGCGCCTAGGCGGCATAAGTCAGCGCCTAGGGGCTGCGGGCACGCGCACGCAGAATCGGGACAGCGCCTGGGCGCTAACCTCTTGGGAAAATTACGATGACGGGCGCCTAGGCGCTGCGTCTGGGGCTGGGAGGTCTGCGACAGCGCAAGGGCGCTGCTCGGCCAGCGCTGAGGCACTGGGACTTCTGCCTGATGCTTCCGTTGGGCGCCAAGGCGCTGGCCTCTCGGGTCTAGGCTACATTTTGCAGCTTTTTGGCCTTCAAGCTTCTTTTGGCTTCTCTCCTTGACCCGAATACTTCCCGAAACTCCTAAAATGCCCGATGTAGCCCTGAAAATCATAAATGGACTTCCCGAGCTCTTCACCACGAAATACCTGTAATAAGGCAATTTAACTAAATTAAGCACGACATTTAGCTAGATTTAAGGCTATAATTATAGCTCTATTTTAGAGCTATCAGGCGTCTGTGCGCGAGCTTCCCACATCATCAGATCGCCGAAAGTTGCTTATTCAGTATTTCTACGAGGGGATGACACCCCATGATCGAAAGATGATCGACGCAACGAGTGGTGGGGCACTGATTGACAAGACCCCAGCCGATGCCAAACAATTGATAGCGAACATGGTGACTAACTCGCAGCAGTTCGGGATTCGTGGTGGAGCAGGACAAGTGATGGAGCGATATACGCAGCGGAAAGCGATTTCGGACTGATGATACTCTAATTTCATCAATTTAACAAGTAGAAAACATGCTCAAAACGACGGAAATAAGAAAAATATAAAACATACCCTTGAAGTTCTAATTTTTCTTCGCGTTCCGCCGGCCGATCTTCGTCACGAACTCTTCTAGCTTCTTCTCACGAACGCGCCGAGGACCACCTCCGGTAGTCCCGCTATCCTCAGCGCCGAGCAACGGGGTTGTGAGACTCCGTTACAAGAGAAAAGAAAGAGAAAAGGAAGAAGAAGAAGGACTCAACCATGGCCGTGGGTTTTACTTCCAGAGAGAAAAGCCCGAAGGCAGAACCAAACTCATGTTCAATTCAACTTGTAAATTAAAGAACCCAAAAACCAACTCATTGAAAGCAAAACGTAATATATATATATATATATATATATAAAACGTAATATATATATATATATATATATATAAAACAAATGTCTTACATGCTTTTGCATGGAAGACACCTTTTTTTTTTTTTTTTTTTTTTAATATATATATATATATATATATATAATTATTATTAATTATTAATTAATAATAATAAATATTTTATTTATTAAACTTTTTAATAAATAAAAAATATATATATATATATTAATTAATGAAACTTTTTAATTAATTAATATTATTTAATTCAATATCAAATATGAATTAAATAATATGGCTCAACCCGGTTTTCCGAAAACCGAATTTTTCACATGAATCCTATTCATGTTTTAGACCCTTCTCATATTTAAATCATATTTAAATACGTCCATCATTCTTCCAAAAGTCGAATTTGAATAATTCAAATTCTTTACCTTTTTCTTTTATTTTCTCTTATATTGTTGCACGACGTTATCCGATCTAGCCAGGAGAACCTAAAGGACCTACAGATCATGAGCTCCAACGATACGAGATTATTCGGTTAAAACTCTTTTAACCCGAATCAATCAACTTTCGTTAACCCTCGGAGACTCCACTATAGTCCGAGGGTTGCACTCTCCTCACTGTAGATATATTATGTTCTCTTCATATAACCGTCATGGGCAAGTCGACCCTTCACAGGTTGTTCGTAACCACAATTAGGTCGTTTAAACCGTTTAACCCCTGCGTTACATCTTTGTTCCTTAATTACCACTGACACCTCTAATGAACAATTGATCAGTGGTCCAACCAACAGATCAGGAACCCTCTCTAACGAGGAGAGGGTAGGCGCCTATTGTTCAAGCCCCGAAGTCAGCTATTAAGGGAACAACCTATCTACTAATCCTAAAGAGCGGGTTAGGAGTGAACTCCATCTTACTACACTATGTCCCCAGCTACCTATTGGACTTTATCCTTGAGATGGTAGGCTTATTGAGCGGACATTCTGCCACTCTCACCCATACAAGTCTAAGGATACTGTCTAATAAGCAGGAGTTCATAGTAAGCTCAGGATTGAGATCGAGTTACCTAGGCCATCAGGTGAAATAGTCGGTCTCTTCAGTAAACGGTGTTATAAAGAGAGAGCGACTTTTCGTGGTTCAGTCTTACGCAAACTCATCGCGTAGGACGCCCCCGCTCGCACATCTCGATGTGAAACGACTCGGATCACATCGTTTTGTACAATACAAAACAGGCCGCATCCAATAGTGTTGCCAGGATAAGGTACCCAGCCTTATCCATATACTATAGACCGTTTTGACTGTCTACTTGAGCTTGACCCACATTCATGTCATACATGAAACTCAAGTACTCATGATCGTCAAGGGTGTTGGTCATTGGTATAGATTAATGCAAACACGTTTCACTTTATTCCAGCAAACACCTTTACTGAATAAAACTTAATAACTCATTATTACTAAATAGATAATTTACAAACATAACTGTTTACAAACCACGAGTTTTAGGACATTAAACCCAACAACAAGTCCATTGATAACACTCCAAAAGTGCTAATATTTATCTCATAAGTCTTGTAAATTAAGGAATTAATTATGCTTAATTGATATATTTTGTTGAATTAAATTGCTTAGGGTTAAATTTGACCATTACATTAGATTAAAGCTTAAAAGAATGATTTAGTGGATAATATTAATTAATCATTTTGAGTGTTTATACTATATAGATTAATTAATCTAATATTATCCCAATTGTGATTAATGGTTTGGTGGTGTAGGGGAACCTTGGTAGAACGATTGGCTAGAGTTCGAGACCAGGGGAGTACAAAATTTATGTTACAGACCCTATGCAGGGTCTCGACGCTACCATGACACATAAGTCGTTGAAAATTTCTGTAAGGAGCGAGACCCTGCCTGTAGGGTAGGGTCAGGCAGGGTCTCGACGCCCAGGCGCTGGAAATTTCTGTACGGAGCGAGACCCTGCCTGTAGGGTAGGGTCAGGCAGGGTCTCGACGCCCAGGCGCTGGAAATTTCTGTACGGAGCGAGACCCTGCCTGTAGGGTAGGGTTTCGACGCTACCACGACACATCAGACGCTGAAAATTTCTGTACGGAGCGAGACCCTGTAGGGTAGGGTTTCGACGCTACCACGACACATCAGACGCTGAAAATTTCTGTACGGAGCGAGACCCTGTAGGGTAGGGTTTCGACGCTACCACGACACATCAGACGCTGAAAATTTCTGTACGGAGCGAGACCCTGTAGGGTAGGGTTTCGACTGTATAAAACCCATTTTTTTAGCGTTGTTTAGGTCATTCACTCTCGGGTTTGGACATTTTTTTAGCGTTTTCTCTCTAGATTTTTTGGGTTTTCTCCCATTTTCTTCTATATCAAAGCAAAGACTTGGTTGGATTAGCTTGGTTTTCATCCCAAGGTAAGTGCTCTAATTTGAGGTTAGGGGCTAAATTTGATGCGATTCATGAGAGTTTAGACTTTAATTTCGAGCTTATCATGACTGATTGGGCATTTACTCTCTCTTGCTTAATTTATGAGTGTGTTAGATTGGTAGACTGACGATCTCGATTTCTAGCATGCTTTAACGTTATAGATTAGTGATGTCGTGCCTCTCCTAATCGTCTTAGTAACACAGTGGAGTAAAACAAATCAAAGTATCATTTTAGATGTTCTGAATGTTGATTGCTTCAGGGTTGCCGGGTAATCGCCTAGCATTTAGAGTGTCTAATTGAATGTTCGTCATAAAATGCTAGTTACTGCTTTAGTTAATTTAGAACTGATCAATCCGAGTTAATTAGTAGCACTGTTTAGTTAGAATTGACAACTCTTGCTAATTTCCATGTGGTCGGTTGCTTCAGGATTGCCGGGCAACCGTTTATGTGTTCAATTATGCTTTTGCTAAGTATGTTTGGATCCCAATGAATCGAGTTGCATCAAGGTCAACCCGACCCTTAAAATTAAGAGCACATGTAATTAGTTTTAATTTTTCGTTCGCTACTTTTATGCTTTTCTTTTATTTTACCGTTAGCAAACCTCCTTTACTTTAATGTTTTATTTTATTGTTTTCATAAAAAAAGGCAAATAGAAATTAATTAGGAGGAAATAATTTAGGTTCCCTGCGGATCGACCCGACTACCACTAGCTGCAAAGCTCAGTTGTAGCGGTATTATAAAGGTTATTTTGGGGGGACTCGACACCCCGAACATAGTACGATATACCCCAAAATCCTTTTACAATCCATCAGGTTAGCCTGGTCAGTGAGATGAATCAAATGAAGGCCCAGGTGGCCGAGATTGAAAATATGTTGACAAAATTTGTAGGAGGAGGCAATCGAGAAACGAAAGAGGTAAATTCCATCGGGGGATATGCTTCCAACCCGAGGAAGTATGATCCGTATTCAAATACATACAACCCCGGATAGAGAGACCACCTCAACTTGAGCTATGGGAACAGGGACGGACAACAACGTTACCAGGGTCAGTCATTCGACAGACCACAGAACCCCAACCAAGCCCAGGCCTTCAGTTCCACAAATTCAATGGAAGAGATGGTAAGGACCATCGTTAATACGACAAGCCAGGTACAGAAGGAAGCTCGCGAGGAGCTAAATTCACATAAGGCGGAGTTGCAGAATTTGAACAAGCAGCTCACACAAATGGTTGTGTCGATTAGCAGGATTGAAAGCAAGATCTCAAGGAAGCTTCCTTCCCAAACCACGGTGAACTCGTGTGAGAACATGAGTTCAATACAGCTGAGAAGTGAGAAATCAGTTCCCTCCAGAGTTGAGAAGGAAGTGAAGAAGGATAGCTTGAATGTGTCCTCCCCGAGCCATCCTGAAGATGAAAAGTTTGAGAAAAAGGAAGAACTGAAGAAAAGTGTACCAGAAAATATTCCTACAACACCCTTCCCGTGTAGGCTTGCGAAGCCTACGATTGTGAACGAAGATGAGGAGGTCCTCAAAACCTTCCAGAAGGTGACCGTGTACATTCAGCTTCTTTTAGCAGTGCGTCAAATTCCTAAATATGCTAAGGTTTTGAAGAACTGGTGCACTAGCAAAAGGAAAGCAAGAACGAACAATGAGAAAAAGAAAGAAAGTGTGTCAGCAATCTTCCCAGGTACTCTACCCTCCAAATGCAGTGATCCAGGTATGTTGACACTTCCCTGCATGATAGGTAGTAGAGTCATTAAAAATGCTATGTTAGATCTCAGAGCTTCTGTTAATATCATGTCCCATGCCATGTTTAAAGAACTAAATTTGAGTGAAATGCATGAGAAGAGCGTAATAGTACAGCTAGCCGATCGATCTTGCATTCCTTCTTTGGGGAAGGTAGAAGACGTGCTTATTAGAGTTAATGACATATTTTTTCCTGCTGATTTTTATGTCCCGGATATGAATGGAAAACAATTTTCTGTTTCCTCTTCCATACTGTTGGGTCGCCCATTCATGAGGACCGCGAGGGTCAAAATTGATGTAGATAAGGGTGCTCTCTCTGTGGAATTTGAAGAAACTAAGAATGAATTTCTCTTGCATGATTTACAGTCTACATGTGGGAACGATTTGAATGGGAATGTGATTAACTCTGAATCTGTTTGCTTTTTGTCTGATTTTGATGAGAATACAAACTTGACCTCGAGCTTGAGGGATGATTTTTGTGTTTCTAAGAATTATAATTTGAATATTGATGGTTCTGTTTTTTTAGACTAACAATGATGATATTCACGTGCGCGGGGCACGAAGAGAAAAAATGTGTTTAATGAACGTTTTGATGGAGCGCATGTAGCGCAGCGGAAGCGAGTCAGATCAATTGGCACTCTAATTTCATCAATTTAGCTAAAAAAAGAAACATGCTCAAAGCTTTGAAATAAAAGAAAAATAAAACAAACCTCTTGTAGTTCGAAATTATTCTATTTCAATGCTCGAATCTCCTCACGAACCCTTCGAGAACCACCTCCGGTAGTCCCGCTATCCTTGGGCCGAGCAACGGAGTGGCGAGACTCCTTTCCAAGAGAAAAACTTTGGAAGATGAAGATGGGAAGGTGAAAGAGATGAGATTTTGTGAGAAATATCTAACACTTAACTTTCTAATTTCTCAAGTAACATGAACTCTTCATGCTCATCCAAATATTCAAACTCTTTGAAAATTCATCAACCTCAAACCATTTGAACTTCATCCAATTTATAGGCAATTCACATGCAACAAACTCTTTGCTTAGCATGACATCTCAAATTGGATGGATTAGTCTTCAACCAAGTGTTCCAAAATTGATGAGTTTATGGATGTGGTTGGTGATTCATAATCCACTTCACAACTTGGATAAACCCACTCAACTTGGATAAATACACTCAACTTGGATAATCCCACTTGTAATATTTTGTCATTTTAAAATTAATTCATAATTAATTTTAATAAACAAAATAAATTAAAATAAATTAAAATTTTTAATTAATTAATATTATTATTTAATTCAATATCAAATATTAATTAAATAATAAGAATAATCCCGATTTCTTAAACCGAATCATCACACATGAATCCCTATTCATGTTTTAGACTGATCCCATATTTAAATCATATTTAAATATGTCCATCATTCTTCCAAAAACGAATTTGAATAAATTCAAATTCTTTTTCTCTCATATTGTTACACGGCTTAATCCGAGCTAGCTAGGAGAATCTAAAGGACCTACGGATCATGAGCTCCAACGATACGAGATTAACCGACCAAACTCTTTAGCCAAGCTAACCAACATTCGTTAACCCCCCAGAGACTCCACTAAAGTCCAAAGGTTGCACTCTCCTCACCGTAGATATATTTCTGTCCTCTTGATATAACCATCATCTGTAAGTCGATCCTTCACAGGTCGTTCGTAATTACAGCTGGGTCAAAATAACCGTTTTACCCCCGTAATTACATCTTGTTCCTTAAGTCCCACTGATCCTCTAATGAGCTATTAGTTTGTGGTCCAACCACCAAACCGATTGGTATGTGATCTCATCACTATACCAAGTCTCTCTCGGGCCAATGAGAGGGTGGGATCCCTAGTTCAAGACCTGGAGTAAGCACTTAAGGGAACAACCTCTCTACTAATCCCTCAAGGCGGGTAGGAGTGAATTCCATCTCGCAGGACTATGTTCCCAGCTACCTACCCGGTCTTATCTCCAAGATGGTAGGCTTATTGAGTCGGCGATCTCGGGCCACTCTCACCCATACAAATCAAAGGATAAGCCCGAATAAACACGAGTTCATAGCGTGCTCAGAATTCAGATCGAGTTACCTAGGTCATCATATGAAAAAGTCGGTCTTTACAGTAAACAGAGTTATAAAGAAAGAGCGACTTGTTTTGCCGTTCAGTCTTATGCAAACTCATTGCACATGACGCCCCCACTTGCATGCCACATGAACGATTTCGGATCACATAGTGTCCCCAAGATAAGGTACCTAATCTTATCCCTATACTATAGACTATTCTGGCTATCACTCGAACTTGATCCACAATCATGTCACCACATGAAGTTCAAGTATACATCCTATAGCCATGGGTTCTTAGTTTATTAGAGTTAGGTTAAAAGTAAAAACAATTCACTTTATTCAATAACAACTTTACTGAATAAAACTCAATAACAACGTTTTTGCAAAATAGAATATATATTCAATTTACAAACCACGAGTTTTAGGACATAAAACCCAACAAACTCCCACTTGGACTAAAACGCCAGTGAAGTATTACATGTTGGATGAAATAAACTGGAATATCAAATATATCCATGGCTTTTCTCCCACTATCCTACTGTACAACTCGTAGTCCTAGACTCACTAGGTGCCCCTCGAACACTTTAGCCGGGAGGGACTTTGAAAACGGATCAGCAAAATTGTGCTCGGAGGCGATCTGCATAACGATCACGTCTCCTCGATTCACTATCTTTCTGATGAGATGATATTTCCGCTCAATGTGCTTTCCACGCTTATGGCTTCTTGGTTCTCTAGAATTTGTTACAGCACAGTATTATCACAATAAAGTGTGATAGGAAAATTCATATTTGGAACAACTTCTTTCGTAGCTTCAAGAACTTCCTAAGCCATACAACCTCTTTCGCAGCTTCGCAAGCTGCGACATACTCAGCTTTCATGGTGGAGTCAACAATATAACCTTGCTTTATACTCCTCCATACTATTGCCCCTCCGTTAAGAGTGAACACTAATCCCGATGTGGATTTCCTCGAATCCTTATCGGTTTGAAAATCAGAGTCAGTGTATCCTGTAAGGATCAAATCCTTCGTGTCATACACAACCACATAGTCCCTCGTTCTCCGAAGATACTTGAGGATGTGTTTAACGGAAGTCCAATGATCATATCCTTGATTGGACCACCTACTGACAATTCCTACTGCATAGCATATGTCTGGTCTTGTACATAACATGCCGTACATCAGACTACTGACTGCTGATGCATATGGAATTCGTCTCATATTCCCAACTTCTTGAGGTGTCTTAGGACACTCTTCCTTTGACAATTGAATTTCGTGCCTGAAAGGTAAAGAACCCTTCTTGGAATTCTGCATCGAATATCGTATCAACACCTTGTCGATATAAGATGCTTGAGACAACGCTAACGTTTTATTCTTACGATTTGAATCCCTAGAACAAACTGAGCCTCTCCCAAATCTTTCATTTGGAATTGGGTCGTTAGTCATTGCTTAACGTCAGTCAGGAATCCTACATCATTCCCAATGAGTAGGATATCATCTACGTATAAGACTAAGAAAGCTACAACAGAATTGACTATTTTCTTGTAGACACAAGATTCGTCAACATTCTGTTCAAAGCCAATTCGATTTGATCGTAGTATCAAACCTTATATTCCAGGATCTAGACGCTTGCTTCAACCCATAAATGGATCGATTAAGCTTGCAAACTTTTTGCTCTTGACCCTGAACTATGAACCTCTCTGGTTGAGCCATATAGATACTCTCTTCAAGATTGCCATTCAGAAAGGCTGTCTTGACATCCATTTGCCAAATTTCATAATCATAAAATGTGGCAATGGATAAGAGTATTCTAATCGACTTTAACATGGCAACAGGGGAGAAGGTTTCTTCATAGTCTACCCCTTCCCTCTGGGAATAACCCTTTGCCACAAGTCAAGCCTTAAAGGTTTGCACCTTACCGGCTTGGTCTCGTTTCCTCTTGTAGATCCACATGCAACCGATAGGTCTTTCACCATCAGATTGCTCTACAAGATCCCAGACCGAATTGAAGTACATCGACTCCATTTCGAGGTCCATGGCTTTAAGCCACTGGTTCTAATCTATGTCATTCATTGCCTGTTTAAAGGTCAATGGATCCTCAACGCCGTCATCCGGTATGACGACCTGGGTTTCCGTTAAACCCATGTAGCGGTCGGTTTGTCTCACATCCCTCCCACTAAGTCGAGGTATTCTCAACTCTTGAGAAGGACCAACCTGATCAACAACTCTTGTTGACCCATCTGTAGCTTTCCTGGAAAGTTAGGTCAAAACAATTTTGCTCGAAGATTGATGATCTCTCATGTGGTCTTCCTCTAAGAACATGGTGTTTGTCGATACAAGCACCTTGTCCTGTTGAGGATCGTTAAATAAACCACCTTTTGTTTCCTTGGGGTAGCCTACGAATAGGCATAATTTTGAACGATGTTCCAACTTCTTTGGATTGGGCACCAACACTTGTGCCGGACACCCCCCAAATTAAGAAGTGACGTAAAATCACTTTACGCCCTCTTCATAACTCATAAGGTGTTTCTGAAACACTCTTAGAGGAAACTGCGTTCAAAATATATACAGCGGCCTCTACTGCATATTACCAAAACGAACTAGGCAGTTGAGCATAGATCATCATAGATCGAACCACGTCTAACAGGGTTCTATTTCTCCTTTCGGACACACCGTTCTGCTGCGGTGTTCCAGGTGCTGAGAGTTGGGATACTATTCCATGTTCTATCATATAGTCCTGGAATCTTAAATCCGAGGATTGAACCCATGACCTTTTAGTCACGGGCACAACCTTATGCCAATTGAGCTATGCTCGGTTTGGCAATGCTTGATTAGTTAAGTTTAGGGATTGATTAACTTTTGTATTAGATGAGATTAGTGCTTAATTGAATGTTTAACATGTTTGAATGAATTTCTTGCATCTCTTAATCCATATTATGAATGAATGACTTGCCTTTCCAATTTTGGAGTGACGTCCTCAATTTGTTACGCATGTTAGTCGGCTAGCATTATTCTTTAATTGGTCTTAATGCAATTAGCGAAGGTCTAGCTCGTGGCTAATCAATTCGAGCCTATGTGACGGATGGGGGTAGGAGTTGATTAACGTTTTCATGGTGGGCTTGAGATTAAGAGACAAATCGAATTAGTCTTCGGATTAATTCGTCTCAATGGTACCCGTTACTATTCGTTAATTAATTTAGGATTCATGAACTTAGATTAATTGGGGGATATGTTTAATTAGAATTGTCTGTTTCTAATTAATGCTTTGGGATGTTTTGGACCCGAGAGGGACAAGGAATTTTGTGTGCATGAAACATCTTTGCTAATTTCCTTGTTAATCAATGAACCGAAGTACATTAGATCAATCCCGACACTTACTAATCAAACATGCTTGTCAATTTTATACTTCCCGCTTTAATTTTCCGTTAGCGCATTTTCTTCTTGTTTAGTGATTTCTCAAAACAAAATTCCCCATTGTTTTTTATCATTGCAAATTAGATTCAATTAAATTAAGATTGTATATCGCTCCCTGTGGATCGACCTGGTTATCACTAACTACAAGTTAGTTCGGTATAATCGGTTTATAAATATTATTTTGGCGGGCTTTGACAACCCGATATTTGTAGGACATTCAAAAATCCTACTTACCAAAATTGGCGCCGTTGCCGGGGAGAAAAAAATAATCCTACTTGATTGAATTTTATTTGTTTTGTGTTTTATTTTATTTCTTATTTTTCTTTTGTAAATAGTTTTATTTTATTTTTATTATTTCTCTTTGGTTCTGTTTATTTTTATTTTTCTTGTACAGTTTTACCCGTTTCTTTTAAGTTTTTGTGTACAATTTTTTCCTTTAATTTTTTAGAAAAGTGGAAGAGATGGAGGCTATGGCTAATGTTGAGGATCAAAGGACTATGAGGCAGTTGGCATCACCTGACTTGGACCGCCAACCACTCTGTATATCGTATCCGGTAGTACCAGGTAATTTTGAACTTAATGCGGGTTTAATTAACTTACTACCTTCCTTTTATGGTAATGCAGATGAGGACCCTATCAAACACCTGAAGGAGTTTCAAATAGTGTGTTCGGCAATGAAGAAAAGTGAAGCCACGGACGATCAGCTGAGCCTGAGAGCCTTCCCTTTCACATTAAAGGGAAAGGCAAGAGACTGGATGTATTACCTTCAGTCAGGATCCATTGCTACATGGAGCGGGTTGAAAGGACTATTTTTGGAAAAGTATTTTCCAGCTTCCAGAGCCACTTTGATCAGGAAAAAGATTTATGCTATTGCGCAAGAGGAAGGCGAGACCCCCCACGAGTGCTGGGAGAAGTTCGTTCAGCTATGTGAAAGCTTTCCCCATCATTAGATAGCAGACGGAGAACTGATCCGGTATTTTTACGAAGGCTTGCTACCACGAGACCGACTAATGCTAGATGCTGCTAGTGGAGAATCTCTCCTGGATAAGACTCCCGTAGAGGCTAGAATTCTGATCTCTAATATGGTCGGGAACCTTCATCAGTATGGTGGTGGAGGAGTGGAGCAAGCCCGTCTCTCAAAGGATCTGAACGAGCTCAAAGCCCAAGTACTCGAGGTAAGTAACTCACTTCTCATAGTAGCTCAAAGCTTAGTAAAATCTCAATCTTCTGTTTCAGATCGAAATGTCGAGGAGATGGTGAGTTCTTACTTGACGAAATTTTCGGCCATGTTTGAGAGTAGTGGAGTTCAAGTGCGAGGTTTGGCCGATGTAATGAAGAGGCTCGACGAAAGGCTTAGTAAGGTGGAGGATCAATGCTCACAGAGACCACCGCAACAACCGATGGCGAGCACTTGTGAACAAGTGTGCGCCATGACCTTGAGAAGCGGGAAGGAAATCTCTTCAAATTCTACTCCAGTGGAGGAGACTCCTGAACCAAGGTGGAAGGGGCTAAACTTCGATCCCACTTGTACTAGGGTGTATGTGCCTAAAGCTCCCTTCCCGAGTAGATTGATGGAGCCTGCGGCCGAGTTGGAGAGCGAAAAGAAGAAAATTCCTCTCAAGTTGTTCAAAAGTATGTGCCCAAGCCTCCCAATCCAAGAAAACAGTTGAGTCCCAAGATCATCGAAGAAGAGGACCGAGATGAGGATCCTCCGATGCCTAAGCAAAAATGTACATCGGTAGCACCATTTCCAAGTAGGCTGGCTAAGCCAAAGCCTAAGATGGATGAGGAAGATAAAGAAGTCTTGGAGACTTTTAAGAGGGTTGTGGTGAACATTCCCCTTTTGGAAGCCATCAAGCAAATCCCCAAGTACTCCAAATTCCTTAAGAGTTGGTGCACATCCAAAACGAAACAAAAGGTGGAAGAAGAAGTGAAAAGCTTGAATGATTCGAGAATGTCCAACATTGTTCTACCAACGAAATGTAAGGATCCAGGTATGTTTACATTACCTTGCAAAATAGGGGACAAAATGATTTATGATGCCATGTTAGATCTAGGAGCATCAATTAATGTGATGTCTTATGATGTTTTTCAAGAGCTTAAATTGAAATATATGCATAGATCTGGTGTTATAGTGCAACTGGCTGATAAATCATTTGTGTGTCCTATGAGAAAAGTTGAAGATGTTCTTGTTAAAGTTAACAATATGTACTTCCCCGCTTACTTTCATGTGCTCGAAATGAATGAAAACTCATCTCGTATGTCCGCGTCAATTCTTTTAGGACGTCCTTTAATGAAAACTGCTAAGGTTAAAATTGATGTGGATAAATGAGTTTTATCTGTTGAATTTGATGGAGATAAGAGTGGTAGAGGATTTTTGGGTATATCCACTATTTTTCGGGGTGTCGAATCCCGCCAAAATGAAATTTATAAATACCGCTACTACTAAGCTAACTTGTAGCTAGTGGTAGTCGGGTCGATCCGCAGGGAACCTAAATTATTTTCTCTTAATTAATTCCTATTTGCTTTTTTAATTAAAACAACAAATTAAACAATAAAGTAAACGGGGGAATTGGGTTACGGAAAAGTAAAGGAAAACGGTAAAAATAGCTAACGGTAAAATAAAATAAAGTAAATTGTGCTCCTAATTCGAGTGCTAGGGATTTACTTGATGCGCTTAGTTCATCGGGATTCTAATTAGCAAAGTAATTCTATTTCATGCACGCAAAATGCCTTGTCCCAACCGGGTCCAAAGCACCCCAAAGAATTAATTAGAGGCATCAATTCTAATTAAACATGCTTCTTAATTAATCTAAGGTGATAAGCCATCAATTAATCAGAAAACAGTAACGGGTATAATTGCGACGAATTATTTCTTAAGACTAATTCGATTTCTCTCCTAACCTAGAGCCCACCATGAAAACGTTAATCAACTCATACCCCCACTGTCGCTTGGGCTCGAGTTGATTAGCCACGAGCTAGACCCTCGCTACAATGCATTAAAGCTTATCAAGAATTAACGCTTAGCCTACTAACATGCGTAACAATTATGGGTGTCAATCCTAATTAGAAAGGCATGACATTCGTTCTTTATACAGATAGGAGATGCAAGAAATCAACAACACAATGCTAGAAATTCATACAAAACCCTCACTAAGCATCAAAGTAAATCCTTAACTCAAATTAGAGCACTTACCTTAGCCAAACGTGTTGAAAATCGATCAAAAATTGTCCAAAACCTTGAAAATTGATAAAAATATCACCAAACCCGAGGCCAAAACTCTCAAAATCGAAAATTCTCTCTCCTAGATGAATAGTCTGGCCAAAATTAGGTCTAACATGCTTAAAAAGCTGGAAAAATGAAATCTGGGCCTAAATTGGTTGTTGACTTTTATAAAACTGAAGGGAAATCTTGCATCCACCAAGATTTAAATTGGGCAACCCCATTGTCTTGGAAATCCCTGCACCATTAAGCCATTAATCGATTTTGAGTTAAGATTAGATTAATAAATAAATGTATTATAATCACTCAAAATGGTTAATTAATAAAATGCTCTAAAATATTCATTTAATCTCTTAATTTACGCAAATGCCCGATTTACCCCTTAACAATTAAATTATACAAAATATATCAATTAAGCCCAAATAATTATTCTAATTTACAAGACTTAGGAGCTAAATACTAGCACTTTTGGAGTGCTATCAAAACCTCCAACCTAAATCTAGCTAGTCCTCGAGCAAAGAAAACTCTGAACTAGCTCCTAAGAATGAAATTTCATGCAACGACTCTAACCTCAATGCTTTAAAAAACAAGGCACTTACAACAAAAGAGAACAATTGATTGCATTTATAAGCTGAGAACATTTCAAAAATTAAACTGCTACTCCCCTACGTGCGTGTGTGATTAGCCAACCTATTCTAGCTCTACATCTCGTTTTCCCCCTACTTCTAGCAATAAAGAACAGTCTACGACTTTTCAACAATCAAGAGAGTAACAAATTAAAAGGCCTAAATTTTCTTTTTTTTGAGTACTTTGTACTCTTTATTTTCTTTAAACTACCACTTTTTTTTTTTTTTTTTTTTACTTTTTCTTCCCCAAGAGAGCCTAACATGTCAAACTTGCCTTCGTTCCATCTTACCCGCAGTTCCACTACACAACGTATCTGACTACGAGCAAGCTTCACATTTTTAAGGACTAATGTTCACTTCTTAACGTACACTTTAAGAAGGAGGAGCACCTCAGGAGCTTTTATTTTCATGCTTAGTCTTTTTTTTTTTTAGGCAATAGCTTCGCTATAACACGATTAATTTAATACAACCTATCATGAATCAAGCCTTCCCTAGGGGTGCCTTTCGGGGTGACAACAAGATTTCATGCAACATAAGACAATTCTAAGCCTACATAACCAATAATAGGATGCTACGTACTCGATAGATGCAAGGGAGCAACAAAATTGTTTTTGAAAAATGCTCAACATGTACATACAATCTCATGCTTTTCTAGATATGCAAATACGAAGAATTTAAAAGCATTTCATAGATTGTCCTCATCGAACAACATGCAACAACAGACCAAAACACTTCTAATTCAGAATTTCCACAACTCAACAACTACAGAATTCCAACAAACTTCTCCACCCCCAACCTTCAAAGGATACATAGTCCTCTATGTATCACACATCAGACTAAGCAATTAAAATTATAAAATTTAAGGGAACAGAAAACCTCCCCTGAATTTTGTTAGGTTGGTGGTTGGAGCAGCGCAGTCCTTGTCCAAATATCTCGTTCCGTAGGCCACAAACGCCTACAAAAAGAAAAACAAAGAAACTAAGCTAGAAAAAATAAAAACTGAAAGTAAAGACATGAATTAAAAAACACATGGGTTGCCTCCCAAGAAGCGCAATTTTTTTTTAAACGTCGTTATGCTCGACGTGTCTTCCACTCCGTCAGAGTACATAAAAATTCTCGTACTTCTTCGGCCCCTTCTTCCTTGAATCAACAAAACCTGCTAAGAGAAGCAAGCTCTTCGACTTTTGTAGGGAGCCGGACATAGTTGTTATCTTTTTGGTATTTTCAATATATGGGAAAAATAAAAACTCAACAGACTCTATCAAAACAAAAGAAGACTCAACTGACTCAACAAAAATAAAAGACTCAACAGAAAATAAAGACTCGACCAAAGGAGGGATCACATCAAAATTCTCAAGGCAACCAACATCAACAGAAGCACATATGGAAGGGGGCATGCATGATAAATCTCCTAATACATGTATTATCACAAGATAAAGTAGAAGGAGATAAATTCTATAACACAATTGTCACATCCTCATCCATCACAACAACATTTTCAGCACAAGTTGATTCTACATCATCCATGAAAAGACTTCCAAAAATATTCTCATTAACAGATAGATGCTCGAGCTCACTAGCGCATGAATCTTCAAATAAATTTTCAATACAAAATTCATGCTCTAAGTCAAAATGAATCGGTGGAGATATACTTACCTTGTAAAATTCTCTGAGATCTTCTTCATCACTGGGAGATGCGAAAAAATCTTCCGGAGTACACCACCTTGAAGAAGTCTCAGCTCCACTCCTTAGCTCGTTCGCATCACTAGTCTCTTCAGGATGCTCCTCGAGGTCAAGCTCATCCTCCTCGGTCTCACCGTTCTCGCCTCCGCATGTCAGAAATTCCTCGATTCCTTCCTCAAAATTTGGGTACATCTCGATAATGACCCTCTCCTCAGAGGTTCGGAGAGGGTTCTGGGAAGCTTTGTCGGCTTCGCTCTTTGTAAATTGTCCCCAAAATTGCAGTCGAATATCTGTCAGGCTAAAACAAGAAGACAGAAGAGAAGGAAAATATTTTATTCGTTTTTAAACAAATAAAATTCAACTAAGAGAAACTAAATGGCTCCCTGCCAACGACGCCAATTTTGGTAGAGGATTTTTGGGTATATCCACTATTTTTCGGGGTGTCGAATCCCGCCAAAATGAAATTTATAAATACCGCTACTACTAAGCTAACTTGTAGCTAGTGGTAGTCGGGTCGATCCGCAGGGAACCTAAATTATTTTCTCTTAATTAATTCCTATTTTCCTTTTTAATTAAAACAACAAATTAAACAATAAAGTAAATGGGGGAATTGGGTTACGGAAAAGTAAAGTAAAACGGTAAAAATAGCTAACGGTAAAATAAAATAAAGTAAACTGTGCTCCTAATTCGAGTGCTCGGGATTTACTTGATGCGCTTAGTTCATCGGGATTCTAATTAGCAAAGTAATTATATTTCATGCACGCAAAATGCCTTGTCCCAACCGGGTCCAAAGCACCCCAAAGAATTAATTAGAGGCATCAATTCTAATTAAACATGCTTCTTAATTAATCTAAGGTGATAAGCCATCAATTAATCAGAAAACAGTAACGGGTATAATTGCGACGAATTATTTCTTAAGACTAATTCGATTTCTCTCCTAACCTAGAGCCCACCATGAAAACGTTAATCAACTCATACCCGCACTGTCACTTGGGCTCGAGTTGATTAGCCACGAGCTAGACCCTCGCTACAATGCATTAAAGCTTATCAAGAATTAACGCTTAGCCTACTAACATGCGTAACAATTATGGGTGTCAATCCTAATTAGAAAGGCATGACATTCGTTCTTTATACAGATTGAAGATGCAAGAAATCAACAACACAATGCTAGAAATTCATACAAAAACCTCACTATGCATCAAAGTAAATCCTTAACTCAAATTTGAGCACTTACCTTAGCCAAACGTGTTGAAAATCGATCAAAAATTGTCCAAAACCTTGAAAATTGATGAAAATGTCACCAAACCCGAGGCCAAAACTCTCAAAATCGAAAATTCTCTCTCCTAGATGAATAGTCTGGCCAAAATTAGGTCTAACATGCTTAAAAAGCTGGAAAAATGGCGTTGGGCTGCTGATCATTGACCAAGGGCTGTTGACTTTTATAAAAAAAAAGGGAACTCTTGCATCGACCAAGCTTTGAACCTAGACAACCCCATTGTTGTTGCAAGCCCTACACCATTAAGCCATTAATCGATTTTGAGTTAAGATTAAATTAATACATAAATGTACTATAAACACTCAAAACGGTTAATTAATAAAATGCTCTAAAATTTTCATTTAAGCTCTTAATTTACGAAAATGCTTGATTTACCCCTTAACAATTAAATTATACAAAATATATCAATTAAGCCCAAATAATTATTCTAATTTACAAGACTTAGGAGCTAAATACTAGCACTTTTGGAATGCTATCAAAGAGTGAGTTTAAAATGAATGCATTAACTGATGAACCTGATGGGAATGTAAATGTGGATATTGTGAATGCTTTGTATGGAATTGATGTTGTTAGTGTGCAAGAGGCACCAAGGAAATATTTTTCTTTGGACTATGGCAGGAAGGATGGATATAGGAATGTTGGGATTTATGCCCTAAAGCCTCGTAATTCATTAATAATTATTTGATAATTATTGTATTATTATTATTTGTAATTTATAATATTCATTATATATAAAAATCCAAGGTTATTAGTGTAATCTTGAACAATACGTAGTTGACATACGGGAGGATCATGTTCAAGAAATAACCTAAACAGTCTATAGTATATGAATAAGGTTGGGTGCATTATCCTGGTAACACTATTGATGCGGCCCACTTTGTAATTGTTACAAATGATTTGATCCAAATCATTCGTGTAGAGACATGTGAGTGGGGGTATTGGTAATGAACTTTTGTCCGTTAACAAATTTCGGGTTGTCGAAGCCCGCCAAAATAATATTTATATGCCGATTATACCGACTAACTTGTAGTTAGTGATAACCGGGTCGAACCATAAGGAATTAGCTTAATTCCAACTTGATTAATTCTAAATTGCTAACGGTAAAAATAGGGGAAGTTGGATTGTAAAAGGGAGCTCTAAACTATTGTAGCTAACAGAAAATAGAGAGCAGTGAAATAAAGAATTTAAACGAACATGCTTGACTTCAAAGAATGGGATTGATCACAATTGGCGTTCGGTTCATCGATAACTAAATACATAGACACAACGCTTAAAACACGCAATTCGTTTGGTTATTTCTAACTCAAACGACCCAAAGATACAATTAGAAAAGTGCAATTCTAATTGTTCTTGACAGTTACTCAAATTAAAGTGATCAATCCTAAAATGATTAACGGACAGAGACGGGAATATTGCGACGAATTAACCCGGAGACTAAATCGATTTTTCCTCTTTACCCAAAATCTAACATGAAGGTTAACTAATTTCAACCCCCAACTGTCACTTGGGATCAAACTAAATACCCATATTCAGATTCGTGTTACCTAGCGATTGAGGCAATTATACGTCCTAATCTCTAACGGTAAAGCATGCATAAGGACTCGGGCGTCACTCCTAATCAGTTACACAAGCTATTGAGATGAAGAACAAGGAAGAAGAGGCAATAAGCAAGCCAAAATAATTCATACACAAATTGAGGCAAATCTCCCCTTAAACCAAATTGTTTACAATCCCAAACTAGAAATCAAACACTTACTTGTTTAGCTATCCATGGAGATGAAGAACAAAGCCACAAATGGCTAAAAATGGCCAAATTCGAAAAGGGGAAAAGAAGAGCCAAAAAGAGTTGCCCTCAATTCAGAAAAATGGGTATTTATACCCATTTTTCCATCGGGCCAGCGCCTAGGCGCTGGGGGCGCTCGCGCGCGGAATCGGGGCAGCACCTGGGCGCTAACCTCTCTGGAAATCAACAATGACGGGCGCCTAGGCGCTGAGTCTCGAGTTTGGGCGTAGGGGCGCTGGCCTCTCGGGTCTGGAACGATGTCAGACGTCTCGGCGCTGCGGGGCAGCTCCGCAGCGCTGCGCGTTCTGGGAATTTTGAAGACGGGCGCCTAGGCGCTGCGGGGCAGCGCCGCAACGCTACGCGTTCTGGGCTGGTGCTTCGGTTGGGCGCCTAGGCGCTGCGTGCCGGCGCCTGGGCGCTGCCCTCTCGGGTGTTAGCCCATTTTTTACCTATTTGCACATCCAAGCTCCATTTGGCTGCACTCTTTGACCCGAACACTTCCCGAAACTCCTAAAATGCCCGATTCAGCCCTAAAAATCATGGATGGACTTCTCGAGCTCTCTAACCGTGAAACACCTATAAGCAAGGTAAATTCACATAATTAAGCACGATTTTCAGCCAATATTAAAGACATAATAATAGCTCTATTTTAGAGCTATCAAAATACCCCCAACCTAAATCTTGCTAGTCCTCGAGCAAGGTATATTTTGATTTATTTTATAAGAAACCACTTGCATGCTGACGACTCAAATCTCAAAACTCGTGAACACAAGATATTAATGCTAACGGAAAAACAAACAAGTGTATACATAAGTTAAGAACATTTCAAAATTTTAAATCATACTCTCTCACGTGTGTGTGTGCGCTTAGCTTCTCTTACTCTAGCTCTTATAGACCCGGAATTCCTTTAATCGATCCTAAGACTCATTTTTCCCCTACTTCTAGCGTTGAAAACAGTCTAATGGCTTAACGGGTCGGAAAGAGCAACAAAACAATTAGCCCAATTCTTTTCTTCTTTTCCTTGGTACTTCGTACTCTTTTCTTTTTATTTTTCTTTCGAGAGAGTCTAACACGTCAAGCTTAATTCAGTTCACGTTTTTAAGGACAACTGTTCACTACAATTAGTCACCCTTTCATGCAGTGGCAACCGTGGGTTACACGATCGCCCTTGATTACACGGGCAACACAAGAAGGAGGAACACCTCAAGAAAGAACATTTTTCATGCTTTTTACTCACAAAAATATGAAAAAAAATTAGGCATAAAGCTTTGCTTAAAACAAATGAGTTATTACAAATTCTAACACATCAATCCTCCCTAAATATGCCTTTCGAGGTGACAACAAATTTTCAGATCAAATAAAATAACTCTAAGCCTATCAGAACCAAGAGTAAGAGGGCTGTGTGCTCGAAGAATGTAGAGAGTATTTGGAAAAAAATTTAAAATAAGCTCAAAATATGCATACAACTCATGGTCTATTCGAAATGCACAAATATGGAGTATTCACGAGTAAATCACAGACAGTCCTCATCGGACAACATGCATTCAGATTCTCATACATCTCAAAATTAGAGCATGCATGCACAAAAACTATAAAGAAGTCCAATACTAAACTCCACCCCCACCTAAAACATTGCATTGTTCCCAATGCAACTAATCCAAAAGATAAAACGGTGAGAGCGATAAAATTATTAAGGGAACAGGAACCTCCCCTTAATTTTAACGGGATCGGTGGAAAGGGATGCGCGTCCTCATTTTTTCGAAATGGATCCGCAATGGTGGTCACTTCTCTTCTCTCACCTAAGAAAACAAGACAACAAACTTAAACAACTAGAAATAAACAACAACAGTAAACTAATAACAAACAGAAAATACAGTCCAAGCTCGGGTGCCTCTAAGAAGCGTAAATTTTTAGAGTCGATTGCTCGACTGTATTCTCGCACACGACTCATCCATAATCATACTTGGAAGATGCCCCATCCATCTTCACAATTTCATCATTCCTGCAAAAATCCAGAAACAATTTTCTCTCTCGTGCCTTCTGCACACATACAACATCAATTTCAAATAAAACACAAAGGACGTCGACGTTTCCAACAGACTCCTGCGATTTTAACCCATCAATCCTAAACTCATTCACATCTCCATCAAACTCAACATATAAGACACCTTTATCAACATCGATTTTTACTTTTACGGTTTTTATAAAAGGACGTCCCAATAGAATTGATGCAGAAACATGAGAGGGTTTAACATTCATTTCAAGAACATAAGAATCAGCAGGAAAATGCAAATCAATTAATCTGACTAAAACGTCCTCCACCTTTCTCAAGGGATGCGCATATGATTTATCACCCAATTGCACATTAACACCGGTTTCATGCAAGTCATTAAGTTTAAGCTCTTTAAAAACAACATGTGACATTACATTAGTCGATGCTCCTAAATCTAGCATGGCATGATTGATTATTTTACCTCCTATAGTGCAAGGCAAAGTAGAAGGGATTATCTCAGCAAGATTCTCAACAATTGCCAAAGTAGAAACAACCGGTACACAATTTTCAGTCAAGAATGGTTCATGCAACTCAGATTCATCAAAAAGCTCAGTTAAAAATAATGGGTCATCCCCATCCTCAACAGTCATGCATTCATTGTGTACTAGTGTATCAATCGTGTCTACCTGACAAAGAGAAACTACCTCCTCATAGGCTTTCTTAGGTGGTCTTGCTAACCTGCTAGGAAAAGGGGCCTTAGGCCCATAAATTATAGTACATGTATGATCGAAGTTTACCCCTTTCCACCTTGGTTCGGGAGCTTCCACCATTGGCTCGTTGTGACCATGATCTACTTTCACTGGTGGGGTACTCGTGGGAAGCTTTTTCCCACTCCTCAAGGCGATGGCACTAGCGCGTTCTGCTTTCTGAATTTTCATCCTATTTACATTCTCGGTCATATGAGACATTTCCTTGCCCAAGTCTTGCACCATCGTTCCAAAACCATCGAGTCTTTCCCGAGTGTCCTCCTGAAATTTCAGGTTAGCTGAAACAAAACTTTACAAAATATTTTCAAAAGAATTACCTGAAAATGATGTCTGAGCTTGCACGGAAGCCTGGCAAACATTTTCCGCTAACCGGATCATTGCATTGCCGATTTCTAACACTCGAGCATTAAGCACGTTTAACTCGTTTGAGAAACGGTCTTGCTCACTTCCTTTACCTTCGTACTGGTGCGAATTTCTAGCCATATTTGAGATTAGCTGCCTTGCTTCTTCAGGTGTTTTATCCATGAGTGAACCTCCACTGGCAGCATCAATCAACTGTCGGACACGTGGGAGCACGCCATCACAAAAATGCTGAATGAGGTGTTGATCGGTTATTTGATGGTTAGGAAAACTCTCACACAAGTGATTAAACCTTTCCCAACAATCATAAAGGTTCTCTCCTTCTCCTTGCATGATACCGCATATTTGCTTCCTGAGAGAGGCGACCTTCGAAGGGGGAAAATACTTCTCTAAGAACGTTCCCTGCATCTTATCCCATGTGGAAGGTAATACATCCAATCCTTCGCCTGTTCCTTTAAAGAGAAGGGGAAGGCCCTTAGAAAAAGCTGAGCTTCGGTTGCATTATCGGTCCTCATTGACGAACACACCATCTTGAAGGCTTTGAGTTGTCTGATGGGATCCTCATCTGCGTTACCAAAGAAAGAAGGTAGTGAGTTAATCAGACTAGCCTTGAGTTCAAAGTTACCTGTTGATATCGGATACAATATACTCGATGAATTCCGGTCTAGCCTTGCTGTGGCAAGTTGCCTCAAGGTTCTTTGTTGCTCATAACTACCCACGACCTCCATCTTTGCGCTTCTTTGAAATTTTCAAGGAATAACTGCGCTCAAGAACTCAAACGGAACGGGTAAAATAATACAAAAAGAAATTAAACTGTCCAAACAAAAGATTTTTTTTTAAAACAAACAAATTAAAATCAACCAACCGAATTAAATTTAATTCCCCAGCAACGGCGCCAACTTTGGTAGTGAACTTTTGTCCGTTCACAAAATTCGGGTTGTCGAAGCCCGCCAAAATAATATTTATATGTCGATTATACCGACTAACTTGTAGTTAGTGATAACCGGGTCAAACCACAGGAAGTTAGCTTAATTCAAACTTGATTAATTCTAAATTGCTAACGGTAAAAATAGGGGAAGTTGGATTATAAAAGGGAGCTCTAAACTATTGTAGCTAACGGAAAATAGAGCTGTGAAATAACAAATTTAAATGAACATGCTTGACTTCAAAGAATGGGATTGATCACAATTGGCGTTTGGTTCATCGATAACTAAATACATAGACACAACGCTTAAAACACACAATTCGTTTGGTTATTTCTTACTCAAACGACCCAAAAATACAATTAGAAAAGTGCAATTATAATTGTTCTTGACAGTTAATCAAATTAAAGTGATCAATCCTAAAATGATTAACAGATAGAGACGGGAACATTGCGACGAATTAACCCGGAGACTAAATCGATTTTTCCTCTTTACCCAAAATCTAACATGAAGATTAACTAATTTCTACCCCCAACTGTCACTTGGGATCAAACTAACTACCCATATTCAGATTCGTGTTACCTAGCGATTGAGGCAATTATACGTCCTAATCTTTAACGGTAAAGCATGCATAAGGACTCGGGCGTCACTCCTAATCAGTTACACAAGCTATTGAGATGAAGAACAAGGAAGAAGATGCAATAAGCAAGTCAATCTAATTCATACACAAGTTGGGGAAAATCTCCCCTTAAACAAAATTGTTTACAATCCCAAACTAGAAATCAAACACTTACTTGTTTAGCTATCCATGGAGATGAAGAAGAGAGCCACAAATGGCTAAAAATAGCCAAATTCGAAAAGGGGAAAATAAGAGCCAAGAAGAGTTTCCCTAAATTCAGAAATACCCATTTTTCCGTCGGGTCAGCGCCTAGGCGCCATAAGTGGGCGCCGAGGCGCTGAGGGCGCGCGCGCGCGGAATCGGGGTAGCGCCTGGGTGCTAACCTTTCTGGAAATCAACAATGACGGGCGCCTAGACGCTGCTGGGCAGCGCCGCGGCGCTGAGCTCTCGGGTTTGGGCGCAGAGGCGCTGCGCGGTCAGCGTAGGGGCGCTGGCCTCTCAGGTCTGGAACGATGTCGGGCGCCTGTGCGTTCTGGGCTGGTGCTTCGGTTGGGCACCTAGTCGCTGCATGCCGGCGCCTGGGCGCTACCCTCTCGGGTTTGGGCGCAGAGGCGTTGGGATCTCGGGTTTGGGCGCAGAGGCGCTGGGCTCTCGGGTTGGAACGATGTCGGGCGCCTAGGCACTGCGGGGCAACGCCGCGGCGCTGCGCGTTCTTGGAATTTATGATGACGGGAGCTTAGGCGCTGTGGGTATCGCCCAGGCACTGTCCGTTCTAGGCTGGTGCTTCGGTTGGGCGCCTAGGCGCTGCGTGCTGGCGCCTGGGCACTGCCCTCTCGGGTGTTAGCCCATTTTTCACCTACTTGCACATCCAAGCTCCATTTGGCTGCACTCTTTGACTAGAACACTTCCCGAAACTCCTAAAATGCCCGATTTAGCCCGGAAAATCATGGATGGACTTCTTGAGCTCTCTAACCGTGAAACATCTATAAGCAAGGTAAATTAACATAATTAAGCACGGTCTTCACCCAGTATTAAAGACATAATAATAGCTCTATTTTAGAGCTATCAGGTATCCTATACAATGAGTTTGTATAATACTGGACCACGAAATATATAATCTCTCTTTATAAATCCGTTATTTGAGAAGATTAATATTTCACAGGATGATCATATGTGACTCGATCTTAATCCTGAGTGAGTTATGAACTCCTGCCTGTGAGAGCTCGTCCTTTGATTTGTATGGGTGAGAATGACCTTTATAGCCGATTCAATAAGCCTACCACTTTGGGGACTTGACCAAACAGGGAGCTTGGAACATAAGTTTCACAATATGGAATTCACTCTTTCTCATATAGGGAAAGTAGATGAGTAGTTCCCTTAAGTGTTGATTTCAGGACTTGAACAATGGGGCCCCACCCTCTCACTGGCTCGAGAGGGACTTGGTTTATGGTTGGATCATAAACAGGTTGTTCATTAGAGAATCAATGGTACTTAAGGTGTAAGATGTAATTACAGGGGTAAAACGAACTTTTGACCCAGCTGTAATTACGAACAACTGGTGAAGGATCGACTTGCATGTAATGGTTATATCCATGGACACAACTTGTCCTACAATGCATGAGAGTGCCACTCTAGGCCTATAGTTGAGTGACTTAGAGTTAATGAATGAAAGTTAATTAATTAATGAGTTTAATGAATTAATTTTGTATCATTGGAGCTTATAAATCTGTAGGTCCATAAGGTCCTCTTGCTAGCTCAGTAACACTAAAAGGATCAATTTAGTTGAAAGAAAATGTTGAAATATTCAAATTAATATTTAATATATTTGAAATATTCAAATTAATATTTAATATATTTGATATATTAAATGTAGAAGAGTAAAATATATTTATTGTATTTGATACATTAAATATTAGATGAAATAGTTTATGTACATGATACATTAATATTAAAAACTATATACATATGTTATTTGAATGAGATTCAAATTGGTTTAAAGTATATTATAAAAGATTAATTTTATAATATTTGAATAAAATTCAAATAAATATAAAATACATATTTTAATATTTTAGATATTAAAATGTATTTTATTTTTATATTAAAATGTATTTTATAAAATAAAATTAATTCCTAAAAGCTTTATTATAAATAACACGGTTTAGTCAAAAGGTTGGCCAAACACACTACTCACCCTCTGCAGAGAGAATTGTTCTCTCATTCTTTCAAAGAGCTCCCACAAGCCTTGATCCCGTGTTCGAGTCATAGCGAGGAAGATCTCGTGGAAAAAGGAACATAACATGATTGTTCATCAAAGGTAATACATTTCCTTAACATGTATTCTTAATTTAATTCTAAATAAACCAAAGAATCGATTTCAAACGTTTCCGCTGCGGGGTTTGAAGAGTTCATTCCCTTTAATTGGTATCCGAGCCACTTTGATTTTTATTTAGAATTAAAATTGTTCATGGTGGGTATTTTAATTTTGTTTATATATTTTATGTATGAAGCTTTGCAAATTGACTGTTTAGGCATATTTTGGCATTAGTTTTATTGCTTTGATTAGATCAAATGTGAAACTCGAAAGAGATAGGACTTCTCTATATCATTTTTTGAAGCCATTACGATTTGAAACCAATTGAAATTTGTGGATTTGAAGCCATTATGGAATTGAGGATGGTGTCAAACGATGGTGAAATTGAAGGCATTACGAAATTGAAGATTCAATTTGGGTGAATCGTACCGAATTTCAGATTTGGAATATTTGGAATGTACAACATAAAATCTGGAAATTTAGATTCAGATTTGGAATGTCTATAGATTTGATTTGGAATTTCCAAAATCAATTATGGAGATTTAGATTCGGATTTGGAATGTTTGGAATGTCCAAAATAAAATCTGGAAATTTAGATTCAGATTTGGAATGTCTATAGATTTGATTGGGAATAGCCAAAATCAATTCTGGAGATTTAGATTCAGATTTGGAATGTTTGGAATGTCCAAAATAAAATCTGTAAATTTAAATTCAGATTTGGAATGTCTATGTAATTGATTTGATTTGGAATATGTATTTGATTTGATTTGGAATGTCCAAATACAGTTATGGAAATTAGATTCAAATTTGGAAGGCTAAAAAATGGAGGATTTTGAAGACCAAGATATGTCTTGGATTTAAATTAATGTAATTCAAAATTGCTTTCAATTTCTTAGGATATGCCAAATATGCCAGTCAATTTTGCTGCGTTTTTTTTTTAAAAATTTAATTATGCATGTTGATGTATGTTTTAAATTATGCTTGGTTGCATAAAGTATGTCATCTAGATTAAAATTCCACCATAAGTTAAGCATGATCATGCATTTTAATTATTTTTAATATAATTGTTATATTTGGAATATTATGATTAAAATGATTTCTAATTTGATTAGATGATTTTCTAATATGTTTATATTAACATATCTTTTGTTATATTTGGAAATTTTAAATTAGGATATCTTTTCCTAATGAGATTAAGATATTTTTTCCTAAATATTGAGATATCTTTTTTACGATATTGTGATATCTTTTCCTAGATATTGAGATATCTTTTTCTCGATATTGTGATCTTTTCCTAATAAGATTGTGATATTTTTTTCTAATAAGATTGGGATATCTTTTTTCATTTCTTTTCTTAATAAGATTGTGATATATTTTCTTAATAAGATTGAGATATTTTCCTAAAAAGTATTGAGATATTTTCCTAAAAAGTATTAAGATATTTTCCTAATAAGATTAGGATATTTTTGGGTTCGTTTGATAACGTTCATGTTTCCTGTTTTTTGTTTTTGTTTCTCATTTTTTAAGAAACATACTTGTTTGATAATTGTTCTTGTTTCTTGTTTCTATATTTTGATAAACGTTTCCAAAAAATAGGCAAATTTTGAGAAACTACAAAATGTTGTTTCTCTGTGTTCCGTTTCTTTTATACAAATTTTGTTCCCAAAATTTATTAATTTGGAAGATGCCTTGTTGGTCAATTTAACTTCAATTTCAAGCTTCTCCATTCTCGTGCCTGGTTTTGAAACCTAGGCCTAACTTTTTTTCCCCCCTTAATTTTGCATATTTATATATATAATTTTAATTTTTGTTTTGTTTTTTAATTTAATTTCTTAATTTTGCATCATTTATATATATATATATATATAATTTTAATTTTTGGTTTTTTTTTATATAACTTCTTAATTTTGATTTATATATATATTATTTTGTTTTTTGATTTTTTTATTTAATTTCTTAATTTTTCATGAGTTTATATATAATTTGAATTTTGGATTTTGGAATATGTATATTTATATATTTTTGAATTTTAAATTTTAAATTTTGCAAATATATAGCTTTTGGTCAATATTTGTAAAATTTTAATTTTCAATACACCAATGAATTAGAAATTTGCAAATATAAATTTTGCCCGCTAAAACATTTGTTTAGTCTCACTTTAATATTTTACAGACATTTACAGAGCTACATAATTGAGTTGAATCCCCCACCCCAACATGTTGTCAAAAAAATTGAGTTGAATCCAACTCGACATCATTTAAGATAAAATGACTCTTGTGGGAGATGATATTGCAGGTCAAATTTGAGTAACATTTGAAGGATAAATATTATTTTATTGTTGTTTTGAATTTTGCATCGAGACTTATTTATATTAGATTATTGGATAATTTCTTTTTAGATTAGGTAAACTAAATTCTATTTAAACTATAAAATTGAAAAAATAAACATAGAGGAAAAAATAAATAATTATCAAATAATGAGCTTTTTTTTTCTTTTCAAGAAACAAGAAACAGAAAACGTTATCAAACAAGTTTTTGTTTTTGTTTCTTTTTTTCAAGAAACAAGAAACAAGAGTAGTTATCAAACATGTTTCTGTTTCTAGTTCTCAAAATACAAGAAACAAGAAACAAAGAACAAGAATCAGGAAACGAGAACGTTATCAAACGACCCTTTACAATGAGATTATATTAATAAGATTCATTTCCCCAATGAGAGTAAATTTTTTATTTCTTTATTTAAAATATAATTTAATTCATTTTTTAAATAGTTTAAATATTTGAATTTAGTTTATCCTTTATTCTAATAAGATTAGAATATATGATAATTTTAATTTTGTTTTAAAGGGTTTAAAATTGTTGAAATTTCAAGATTATCTATAAGATGAATTAGTTTTTAATAGGATTAAAAACATTGCTTAAAATCATCTGAAGTTCATTGATCTAGTAATTAATAGTTAATTAAAGATTACTGAATTTGAAATAAAAATTGACTATAAGGGAACCCTGTCTAAGAAAGGTTACTTGGGTGAGGTACTTAAGTTGACTGAAAAGGAACACCTCTACCTGAGACCTGGGGATTGAATTAGTCAAATTTTATTTTATTTCATTAAGCAGACTCATAATGTGATTACTTTTAAATAGTTTAATTCACATTAAAATCAATCTAACCAACATAAGGGTTATGAACGGGTAGATTGAAGAACTTAGATAAATGAGATTAGGCTAATTTGTCTAAGTCATAGAAAACCCTATTTCAAAATACTTAGTGGGAGAAAGACATGTGTCAAGGTATCCTAACGTCTCTATTTTAGATTCACAAGGTGAGATTCATGCGGGGCCTCGCAGCGGCTTTTGGACCGTCCCCCTACGGAAGGTGTTTGCATGGGTCAATATCAGGGTGATTCTCTAGAGAGTATTTTGAAAATAGTAAGTGGGAGAGGAAATGTGTCAACATATCCTACGGTCTCTATCATTGGTTCACAACGTGAGATTCATGTGGGGCCTCGCGGAGGCTTTTGGACCATCCCCTATGGAAGGTGTTTACATGGGTCAATATCAGGGTGAATCTCCTGAGAAGGATAGGATTGTAATTTTATTTCCAATACTTGACCTACCCTACGGCAGCACTTGTTGGGATAAAATTATAGAATCTAAAATGATGGGTTGCACTTACAAAGATATCATTAAGGCTGTTAATGATTTTCTTGACCAAACTAATGGTAACTAAATGTTATAGAAAATAAGAGTTATTTTGGGATAACACTTGGTTGAGATTGTCTCGGTTTACTGAAAGAGCATTTGACCTACCCTACGGCGGCACTTGTTCTAACTCACTAAAGTATCATAGCATTAGAAATTAATGTTTTAGGGTTAATTTATCAAATTGTTTGTTTTCTGAAATTAAATGAATATTGATTGCATGTTATTAAATAATTTTTATATATTTCAATATTATGTCATTTCTCTTATTTATTATTGTTTTTTTTTTTCGTTACTAATTTGTCAAATTGAGAAAATAATATCACTTGAAAAAATAATGTTAACACTATATAATGATAGTGTAATTTTTTCTTTAATTTGTCTTTACTGAGAAATGTTCTTAAAAACCTGTTGTCAATGTTAATCGAATTGTTCGTGAAGCACATGATAAATAAATCAAGATAACGAGATGACTTTTAAAAAATTTATATTTGACATATTAGATGTCTAGCTAAGAAGATAAAGAAGATGACAACAACATATGAGATATTGTTGAAGTCAATAAAAGCTAGATTTAGATACTTATCTAAATTATCTAAAAAATTAAGTATTACCAAAATTCAAGAAAAGAAATCATATGATTGTAGCTAAAAGAAAATAGTTTCTAAATTAGCAAACTAGTCATAATAAGAGGAATTTATGAAATACCTCTATAAGAAGAACATGAATAAAAGTAAATTTGATTTACTAGATTTTTGGTGGAAAATAATCATTACCACCTAGATAGTAGATTCAGATCCACTATTAATATTTGTTCTTCATTACATTTCATATGTAATTCTTGGAAAATACTTAATTATGTAGAATGATCTCCACCTGTTGGCATCAGAAAACTCATCTCAATTGATGTAGTGGGAGACATTAAGATGTCCATAAGAAATAATTGTTACTTAAGGCTGAATCTAGTGTTTCAGTACCATAGGAGAAATTCAATTTCTCTAATTTTATTTCTAATAAAAAGTTCATATAGTATGAATATTTTAGTACTGGAATTTTAATTTTCAAAATTGTTTGAAAAGTTCAGCTGAAAAATAAGAATAATTTCTATGTGTTAAATTGTTAACATATAAAATACTACACAGTGAGATATTTAGGATTATAGAATCCAGAATATAAAAACAATTTATATTCTCCTAAAATATGATACTTGTCTTTGACATTCAAGATTGATTTTGATCAATTTGAATAAAAAGACTACTATGAAGTGATTCTATAAATGTTAGAGTTAATTACTTTATATGTCTTAAGATCTTTCCTTTCATGCAAGATAATCCATAGGTTTTTGTTGGAAAAGCCTAAAGACCAAAGAACACTGATGAATATTTCATCACTTTAGCTGATGATTATTCAAGAAATAAGTATCGTAACCTAATGCAACATAAGTCTGAATATTTTTAAAAGTTCAAGGAATATAAGACTCAAGTTGAAGGTCAATTAGGTAAATCTATCAAGACACTATGATTAGATCACAGTGAAAAGTACAGGAACCTTATGTACTAAGACTAATTGATAGAAAGTGAGATTTTATCTCAACTCTAGCACAAAGTACAATTGTGTGAAATTGTGCTGTAAGAGGAGAAACAAGAATTTGTTAGACATGGTCAGAAGAATAAAGAATTACACGTCATTATCAGACTCTTGTTCGTATATACAATATCGATTGTATAGGGAACATGATTTTATCTAAAAGGTGTCCATGAGACAACTTTGAGATTATAGAAGAGTAGTAAAGTTAGTTTACAACCCTTCAAGTTTTGGGGGTTTTAAGCATACATGCTGAAACTTGAATATGTTCAATAGTGTTGAAAAGTTGGTTCCAAGTGAAGCCACTAAATAGTTAACAAAAGTTGTTAACAATTTAATTACATTTGATAGTGAAATGGATCCTAGTCATGAATTGGATAAGCCTCATCGTAGTGGGAGAGTTATGAGATGACCCGACCGTTACAAGAGCTTATATGAAGCTTAAGTTGTCGTATTTGATGACAAAATGTAGGGCTTCTTGACCTCAAAGTTGAAATGAGGGTCAATGACAAACACTAGTAGACCAAAGTCATAAATCTCGAGATAGAGTAGATGTACTCATCTTTATCTACAACTTGTAGATATTCGTGATGGGGTAAAACCCATAGGTTTTGAATATATCTATAAAAGTAAAATATTTGTAAATAAGAAGGTACAGACCTTCAAAATAAGACTAATGGAAAATATAGTGAGAGAAAGTAAACCATGGATAAAATTTCTCATTTGTTGTCATATTAGAGTATATAAACATTTCCTAATCCATAGTTGCATATGAGATATGTCAAGTGAAGGTTTAAGAAATCTTTTTTGAAAAGAAGTCTTAAAGAATGCATTTACAAATCAATTACATGAGTTCAATTTCAAAAATCAAAAGCAAAAGGTTTGCAAGCAGTAAAGGTTCATTTATGAAATGAATTTGATCACTAAATTTTTGAATGTAAGGTTTGATAAAAGTATCAAAAACTAGGACTTTGAATAAATATTAATGATATTGTATAGACAAGAAAATCATTAATTACTTAGTGTAATTTTCTCATATTTTATGTGGATGACTTATTACCCATTGTGAATGCTGTAAGATTTCAATCCAACATAAAATGTTGACTACCTAACCAATTCCAAATGAATGTTTTAAATTACTGGGTATGTCCAAGATTTCGAGGACAATATGTTATATATGTCTCACACGTCTTATATTGACAAAATTGTTGTCAAGTATATGATGTAATACTTCAAAAATGATAATGTATCATTCTTACATTAAGTTTATCTTGTCTAAGGAATAGTGTCCTCAGACATTTCAAAATGTTGAGAACATAAGATTGACTATCTATGTTTGAGTGGGCGAAAATCTAATGTACACATGAGACATGACATTTCACAGTAAAATTGGTTAGCATATATTAGTTAACCCAATAGTATGACCATTGCGCGGAAAAATAAAAACTTTTCTCAAAATATCTATGGATAAAATGAGAAATTATATTTTTGTGTATGAGGTTAAAGATTTGATCTTTACGAGATGCACTAGTCTTAACAAAGATTTATAGAAATCTATGTTTACCCTAGATGATGGAGCATGGTATGCAAGTTAAATGTTCTAGCTTATGAAGCAAAGAACTTGCATAACTCAAATAATTTCTTATTGGTTTGAAAGATGTTTCAGATATAGTTAAGCCTAAAACGTTTTATGTAATGGCTAAACTTAAGGAATTTAGATAACATCAATATATAGGGTATCCTGCTGAGAGAGAAAGAATCGTGGTAGGACCAAGATGACTTTTAATTGACAGTCGTTTTGATCTATATAAAAAGACTTTTCAGGCTAACGTGTTTGAAAGCCACCTAGAATGTCTAGGATTATGAGACATGTCTCATCTTCACTAGGGCAAGTGGGAGAACATGTTGGGTGTAGAGTATGCTCTAGGATACATGTATCACCGACTTTAGTGCAAGTGGGAGATTGTTGGGATTTATGCCCTAAAGCCTCGTAATTAATTAATAATTATTGTATTATTATTATTTGTAATTTATAATATTCATTATATATAAAAATTCAAGGTTATTAGTGTAATCTTGAACAGTATGTAGTTGACATACGGGAGGATCATGTTCAAGAAATAACCTAAACAGTCTATAGTATATGGATAAGGTTGGGTGCATTATCCTTGTAACACTATTGATACGGCCCACATAGTAATTGTTACAAATGATTTGATCCAAATCATTCATGTAGAGACATGTGAGTGGGGGTATCCTATACAATGAGTTTGTATAAGACTGGACCACGAAATATATAATCTCTATTTATAAATCCGTTATTTGAGAAGATTAATATTTCACAGGATGATCATATGTGACTCGATCTTAATCCTGAGTGAGTTATGAACTCCTGCCTGTGAGAGCTCGTCCTTTGATTTGTATGGGTGAGAATGGTCTTTATAGCCGATTCAATAAGCCTACCATTTTGGAGACTTGACCAAACAGTTAGCTGGGAACATAAGTTTCACAATATGGAATTCACTCTGTCTCATATAGGGAAAGTAGATGAGTAGTTCCCTTAAGTGTTGATTTCAGGACTTGAACAATGGAGCCCCACCCTCTCACTGGCCCGAGAGGGACTTGGTTTATGGTTGGATCATAAACAGGTTGTTCATTAGAGAATCAATGGTACTTAAGGTGTAAAATGTAATTACAGGGGTAAAACGGACTTTTAACCCAGCCGTAATTACGAACAACTCGTGAAGGATCGAATTGCATGTAATGGTTATATCCATGGACACAACCTGTCCTACAGTGCATAAGAGTGCAACTCTAGGCCTATAGTGAAGTGACTTAGAGTTAATGAATGAAAGTTAATTAATTAATTAATTTTGTATCATTGGAACTTATAAATTTGTAGGTCCATAAGTTCCCCTTGCTAGCTCATAGTAATACTAAAAGAATCAATTTAGTTGAAAGAAAAATTTGAAATATTCAAATTAATATTTAATATATTAAATGTAGAAGAGTAAAATATATTTATTGTATTTGATACATTAAATATTAGAGGAAATAGTTTATGTATATGATACATTAATATTAAAAACTATATACATATGTTATTTGAATGAGATTCAAATTGGTTTAAAGTATATTATTTAAGATTACTTTTATAATATTTGAATAAGATTCAAATAAATATAAAATACATATTTTAATATATTAGATATTAAAATGTATTTTATAAAATAAAATTAATTCCTAAAAGCCTTATTATAAATAAGACATTTAGGTTTAGCCAAAAAAGTTGGCCAAACACACTACTCACCCTCTGCAGAGAGAATTGTTCTCTCATTCTTTCAAAGAGCTCCCACAAGCCTTGATCCCGTGTTCGAGTTATAGCAAGGACGATCTCGTGGAAAAAGGAACACAAAAAGATGATTGTTCATCAAAGGTAATACATTTGCTTAACATGTATTCTTAATTTAATTCTAAATAAACCAAAGAATCGATTCCAAACGCTTCCGCTGCGGGGTTTGAAGAGTTCATTCCTTTTAAGGAAGATGGATGGAGTATCTTCCAAGATGTTGGACTATGGATGAGTGCAGTCCAAGAATACAGTCGAGCAATCAACTTTAAAAATTTGCGTTTCTCGGAGGCACCCGAGTTTGAACTGTTAATTCTGTTGGTTTTAGTTTATTACTCTAAGTAGCTTAGTTTTTAATGTTTGCATGCTTGTTTTTTTTTCGTTTGTTTTAGGAGAATAAGGAGATTGTCCGGTTTATGGCCCTTAAATTGGGAAGAAAAGATAGTGCTCTCTCTCCGCTAACCTTGCAAAGATCAGGAAAGTTTTCGCGTTCCCTTATTTTGCTCGTTTATTGCTTTATCTGATGGTTGATGCATTGAGGACAATGCATCTTTCTAAGGTTGGGAGTGGTTTGTCTGTGGACTTCTTTGTAGTTGTCGAGCATGGGTATTCTCTGAATTTAAAGTGTTGAAGTCTTAATTTGCATGTTGTTCAATGAGGACAATCTAAGATATGCTTTTAAAATCTTCGTTAATGCATATTAGGAAAAGCATCAGATTGTATGTGCTAATTGAGCATTTTTTTGAAAATTTTAAATTTTTGTTTGTTGCTCCTTTGCACTTATCGAGCACGTAGCACCTTATTTTGGACTTTGTAGGCTTAGAATTGCTTTATCTAGCCCGAAATCATGTTTTCACCCCGAAAGGCACCCCTAGGGAAGGGCTTGATGCATGATAGGTTGTAATAGATTAATAGAGATTATAGCAAAGCTATTGCCTAGTAAAAAAAGCAAGCATGAAAATAAAAACTCTTGAGGTGCTCTTCCTTCTTGGAATCGCCACTAAGAAGTGAGCATTAGTCCTTAAAAATGTGAAGTTTGCCCGTAGTCAGATACAGTGTGCAGTGAAACTGCAGGTAAGCTGAAACGAAGGAAAGCTTGACATGTTAGGCTCTCTTGGAGGAGCAAAAGAAAAGTAAAAAAATAGTTGTTCAAAAGAAATTAAGAGTACAAAGTACTCAAGAAAAATAAAATGTTTAGGCCTTTTAATTTGTTACTCTCTTGATTGTTGAAAAGCCAATAGACTGTCTGTATTGATAGAAGTAGGGGGAAAACGAGATGTAGGGTTGCATAAAGTTTTTTCGAGTCTATGTGAGCTAGAATATGTTTGCTAATCACACACGCACGTAGGGGAGTAACAGTTGAATTTTTGAAATGTTCTTAATTAATGCATACAATCGACTGTTTTCTTTTTGTTGTAAATGCCTTGATTTCATAAGCATTGAGGTTAGAGTCGGTACATGCAATTTTATTCTGTGGTGATAATTTAGAAGTTGCCTTGCTCGAGGACTAGCAAGATGTAGGTTGAAGGGAATGAACTCTTCATTCCGCGCAGCGGAAGCGTTTGGAATCGTTACTTTGGTTTATTTAGAATTAAACTAAAACAAATTTAAGCATATTATGTTTTACCTTTGATGAATCATCTTCTTGTGTTCCTTTTTCCACGAGATCTTCCTCGCTATGACTCGAACACGGGATCAAGGCTTGTGGGAGCTCTTTGAAAGAATGAGAGACTAATTCTCTCTGCAGAGGTGAGTAGTGTGTTTGGCCAACCTTTTGGCTAAACCTAAATGTCTTATTTATAATAAGGCTTTTAGGAATTAATTTTATTTTATAAAATACATTTTAATATCTAATATATTAAAATATGTATTTTATATTTATTTGAATCTTATTCAAATATTATAAAATTAATCTTTTATAATATACATTAAACCAATTTGAATCACATTCAAATAACATAAGTATATAGTTTTTAATATTAATGTATCATATACATAAACTATTTCCTCTAATATTAAATGTATCAAATACAATAAATATATTTTACTCTTCTACATTTAATATATCAAATATATTAAATATTAATTTGAATATTTTAAATTTTCTTTCAACTAAATTGATCCTTTTAGTGTTACTATGAGCTAGCAAGGGGACCTTATGGACCTACAGATTTATAAGCTCCAATGATACAAAATTAATTAATTAAACTCATTAATTAATTGACTTTCATTCATTAACTCTAGGTCACTCCACTATAGGCCTAGAGTTGCACTCTTATGCACTGTAAGACAAGTTGTGTCCATGGATATAACCATTACATGCAAGTCGATCCTTCACGAGTTGTTCGTAATTACAGCTGGGTCAAAAGTCCGTTTTGCCCCTGTAATTACATCTTACACCTTAAGTACCACTGATTCTCTAATGAACAACTTGTTTATGATCCAACCATAAACCAAGTCCCTCTCGGGCCAGTGAGAGGGTGGGGCCCCATTGTTCAAGTCCCGAAATCAGCACTTAAGGGAACTACTCATCTACTTTCCCTATATGGGAAGAAGTGAATTCCATCTTGTGAAACTTATGTTCCCAACTCCCTATTTGGTCAAGTCCCCAAAATGGTAGGCTTATTGAATCGGCTATAAAGGCCATTCTCACCCATACAAATCAAAGGACGAGCCCTCACAGCAGGAGTTCATAACTCACTCAGGATTAAGATCGAGTCACATATGATCATCCTGTGAAATACTAATCTTCTCAAATAACGGATTTATAAAGAGAGATTATATATTTCGTGGTCCAGTCTTATACAAACTCATTGTATAGGATACCCCCACTCACATGTCTCTACATGAATGATTTGGATCAAATCATTTGTAACAATTACAAAGTGGGCCGTATCAATAGTGTTACCAGGATAAGGCACCCAACCTTATCCATATACTATAGACCCTTTAGGTTATTACTTGAACATGATCCTCCCGTATGTCAACTACATACAGTTCAAGATTACACTAATAACCTTGGATTTTATTTATATAATGAATATTATAAATTGCAAATATTAATAATTCAATAATTATCAAATAATTATTAATTAATTACGAGGCTTTAGGGCATAAATCCCAACAATCTCCCACTTGCACTAAAGCCGGTGAGACATGTATCCTAGGGCATACTCTACACCCAACATGTTCTCCCACTTGCCCTAGTGAAGATGAGACGTGGCTCATAATCTTAGACATTCTAGGTGGCTTTCAAACACTTTAGCCTGGAAAGTCTTTTTATATAGATCAAAACGACTGTCAATTAAAAGTCATCTTGGTCCTACCACGATTCTTTCTCTCTCAAGATACCCTATTTATTGATGTTATCTAAGTTTCTTAAGTTTAGCCATTACATAAAACGTTTTAGGCTTAACTATATCTGAAACATCTTTCAGACCAATAAGAAATTATTTGAGTTATGCAAGTTCTTTACTTCATAAGCAAGAACATTTAACTTGCATACCATGCTCCACCATCTAGGGTTAACATAGATTTCCATAAATCTTTGTTTAAACCAGTGCATCTCGTAAAGATCAAATCTTTAACCTGATACACAAAAATATAATTTTTCAATTTATCCATAGATATTTTGAGAAAAGTTTTTATTTTTTCGTGCAATGGTCATACCATTGGGTTAACTAATAAATGCTAACCAATTTTACTGTCAAATGTCATGTCTCAAGTGTACATTAGATTTTCTCCCATTCAAACGTAGATAATCAATCTTATGTTCTCAACATTTTGAAATGTCTGAGGACACTATTCCTTAGACAATCTAAACTTTATGTAAGAATGATACATTATCATTTTTGAAGTATTACATCATATACTTGACAACAAATTTGTCAATATAAGATGTGTGAGACATAAATAACATTTTGCCCTCGAAAACTCTATTTTAGGACATACTCAGTAATTTAAATCATTAATTTCGAATTGGTTAGATAGTCAACAATTTATGTTGGATTGAAATCTTACATCATTCACAATGAGTAGTAAGTCATCCACATAAAATATGAGAAAATTCCACTAAGTAATTAATGATTTCTTTGTCTATACAATATCATTAATATTTATTCAAAGTCATAGTTTTTTATACTTTTATCAAACCTTACATTCAAAAATCTAGTGATCAAATTCATTTCATAAATGAACATTTACTGCTTGCAAACCTTTTGCTTTTGATTTTTGAAATTGAACTCATGTAATTGATTTGTAAATGCATTCTTTAAGACTTCTTTTCAAAAAAGATTTCTTAAACCTTCACTTGACATATCTCATATGCAACAATGAATTAGGAAATGCTTATATACTCTAATATGGCAACAAATGAGAAAGTTTATCCATGGTTTACTTTCTCCCACTATATTTGTCATTAGTCTTATTTTGAAGGTCTGTACCTTCTTATTTACAAATCTTTTACTTTTGTAGATATATTCAAAACCTATGGGTTTTACCCCATCACGAATATCTACAAGTTCTAGATAAAGATGAGTACATCTACTCTATCTCGAGATTTATGACTTTGGTCTACTAGTCTTTGTCATTGACCATCATTTCAACTTTGAGGTCAAGAAGCCCTACATTTTGTCATCTAATACAACAACTTAGGCTTCATATAAGCTCTTGTAATGGTCGGGTCATCTCATAACTCTCCCACTACGATGAGGCTTATCCAATTCATGACTAGGATCCATTTGACTATCAAAGGTAATTAAATTGTTAACAAATTTTGTTAACTATTTAGTGGCTTCACTTGGAACCAACTTTTCAACACTATTGAACATATTCAAGTTTCAGCATGTATGCTTAAAACTCTCAAAACTCGAAGGGTTGTAAACTAACTTTACTACTCTTCTATAATCTCAAAGTTGTCTCATGGACACCTTTTAGATAGAATCATGTTCACTATACAATCTATATTGTATATCCTAACAAGAGTCTTATAATGACGTGTAATTCTTTATTGTTCTGACCATGTCTAACAAGGTCTTGTTTCTCCTCTTACAGCACAATTTCACACAATTGTACTTTGTGCTAGAGTTGAGATAAAATCTCACTTTCTATCAATTAGTCTTAGTACATAACGTTCCTGTACTTTTCACTGTGATCTGATCATAGTGTTTTGATAAATTTACCTAATTGACCTTCAACTTGAGTCTTATATTCCTTGAACTTTTCAAAATATTCAGACTTATGTTGCATTAGGTTACGATACTTATTTCTTGAATAATCATTCGCTAGAGTGATATGAAATATTCATCAGTGTTCTTTGGCCTGTAGGCTTTTCCAACAAAAACCTATTAATTATCTTGCATGAAAGGCAAGATCTTAAGAGATATAAAGTAATTAACTCTAACATTTAGAGAATCACTTCGTAGTAGTCTTTTTATTCAAATTGATCAGAATCAATCTTGAATGCCAAAGACGGGTATCATATTTTAGGAGAATATAAATTGTCTTTATTTTCTGGATTCTATAATCCTGAATATCTCACTGTGTAGTATTTTATATGTTAACAATTTAACACATACAAATTATTCTTATTTTTCGGCTGAACTTTTCAAACAAAAAAATTTAGTACTAAAATATTCATACTATATGAACATTTTGTTAGTAATAAAGTTAGAGAAATTGAATTTCTCCTATGGTACTAAAAACACCATATTCAGCATTAAATAACAATTATTTCTTATGGACATCTTAATGTCTCCCACTACATTAATTGAGATGTGTTTTCTGGTGCCAACAAGTAGAGATCATTCTACATAATTAAGTATTTTCCAAGAATTATATAAAATGTAATGAAGAACAAATCTTAATAGTGGATCTGAATCTACTATATAGGTGGTAATGAAAAAATCTAGTAAATCAAATTTACTTTTATCCATGTTCTTCTTATAGAGGTATTTCATAAATTCCTCTTATTATGACTACTATGCTAATTTAGAAACTATTTTCTTTTAGCTACAGTCATATGGTTTCTTTTCTTGGATTTTGGTAATACTTAATTTTTGAGATTATTTAGATAAATATCTAAATCTAGCTTTTATTGACTTCAACAATATCTCATATGTTGTTGTCGTCTTCTTTATCTTCTTAGCTTGACATCTAATATGTCAAATAGAAAATTTGTATAAGCCATCTCGTTATATTGATTTATTAATCATGTGCTTTACGAACAATTCGATTAGCATTGGCAACAGGTTTTTGAGAACATTTCTCAATAAAGACAAATTAAAGAAAAAATTTACACGGTCATTATATAGTGTTAACTTATTTTTCCAAGTGATATTATTTTCTCAATTTGACAAATTAGCAACGAAAAATAAAATTGAGAGAAATAGACATAATATTGAAATATATAAAAAAAAAATATTATTTAACAACATGCAATCAATATTCATTCAATTTCAGCATAGAAAACAAACAATTTCCCTAAAACATTAATTTCTAATGCTATGATACTTTAGTGAGTTAGAACAAGTGCCGCCGTAGGGTAGGTCAAATGCTCCTTCACTAAATTGAGACAATCTCAACCAAGTGTTATCCCAAAATAACTCTTATTTCTATAAGATTTAGTTACCATTAGTTTGGTCAAGAAAATTATTAACAATCTTAATGATATCTTTGTAAGTGTAACCCATCATTTTAGATTCTATAATTCTATCCCAACAAGTGCCGTCGTAGGGTAGGTCAAATATTGGAAATAAAATTACAATCCTATCCTTCTCAGGAGATTCACCCTGATATTGACCCATGTAAACACCTTCCGTAGGGGGACGGTCCAAAAGCCGCCGCGAGGCCCCACATGAATCTCACGTTATGAACCAATGATAGAGACCGTAGGATATGTTGACACATTTCCTTCTCCCACTTACTATTTAAAAATACTTTCTCAAGAGATTCACCCTGATATTGACCCATGTAAACACCTTCCGTAGGGGGACGGTCCAAAGCCGCCTCGAGGCCTCACATGAATCTCACGTTGTGAATCTATGGTAGAGACCGTAGGGTTATTTTGACATATGTCTTTCTCCCACTAAGTATTTTGAAATAAGGTTTTCTATTACTTAGACAAATTAGGCTAATCTCATTTATCTAAGTTTTTCAATCTACCCTTTCATAACCCTTATGTTGGTTAGATTGATTTTAATGTGAA
Source organism: Herpetospermum pedunculosum (assembly GCA_028017165.1). Lineage (NCBI taxonomy): Eukaryota > Viridiplantae > Streptophyta > Magnoliopsida > Cucurbitales > Cucurbitaceae > Herpetospermum > Herpetospermum pedunculosum. Next base: position 28,783,791 of record CM051527.1, on the reverse strand, counting down.
TTATCAAGTATATTAAACTATTTAAAACTAATCACATTATGAGCCTGCTTAATGAAATAAAATAAAATTTGACTAATTCAACCCCCAGGCCAGTTCTTAGGTAGAGGTGTTCCTTTTCAGTCAACTTAAGTACCTCACCTGAGTAACCTTTCTTAGACAGGGTTCCCTTATAGTCAATTTTTATTTCAAATTCATTAATCTTTAATTAACTATTAATTACTAGATCAATGAACTTCAGTTGATTTTAAGCCATGTTTTTTAATCCTATTAAAAAAATAATTCACCTTATGGATATTCTTGAATTTTTAACAATTTTAAATCCTTTAAAACAAAATTAAAGATTATCATATATTCTAATCTTATCAGAATAAAAGATAAACTAAATTCAAATATTTAAACTATTTAAAGAATGAATTAAATTATCTTTAAAATAGGGAAAAAAAAAATCTAATGAAAATATCCCTAATACTTATTGGGAAAATATATCTCAATCTTATTGGGAAAATATATCTCAATCTTATTGGGAAAATATATCTCAATCTTAGGAAAAGATTTTCCTGATATCACCCAATCTTATTAGGAAAAGATTTCACAATATTATTAGGAAAAGATTTCCTGATATCACTATATCTAGGAAAAGATATCCTAATCAATATTAGAAAAATATGGATTCCTATTATAAAAGGAAGTATCCTAATTTAAAATTTCCAAATATAACAATTATATTGTAAATATGGAAATATAAACATATTAGGAAATCATCTAATCAAATTAGAAAGCATTTTAATCATAATATTCCAAATATAACACTTATATTAAAAATAATTAAAATGCATGATCATGCTTAACCTATGGTGGGATTTTAATCTAGATGGCATACTCTATGCAATCAATTAAAATTTAAAACATACATCAACATGCATAATTAAATTAAAAACACAGCAAAATTGACCGGCATATTTGGCATATCCTAAGAAATTGAAAGCAATTTTGAATTACATTAATTTAAATCCAAGACATATCTTGGTCTTCAAAATCCTTCTTTTTTATTCTTCCACCTTTGAATCCAATTTCCATAACTCAATTTGGACATTCCAAATCAAATCAAATCCATAGACATTCCAAATCTGAATTTAAATTTTCATATTTTATTTTGGACATTCCAAATATTCCAAATATGAATCTAAATCTCCAGAATTTATTTTGGACATTCCAAATCAAATCTATAGAAATTCCAAATCTGAATCTAAATTTTCAAATTTTATTTTGGACATTCCAAACATTCCAAATCTGAATCTAAATCTACAAAATTGATTTTGGACATTCCAAATCAAATCTATAGACATTCCAAATCTGAAATTCGGTATGATTCACACAAATTAAATCTTCAATTTCGTAATGGCTTCATGGCTTCAATTCCACCATCGTTTTACACCATCTTCAATTCCGTAATGGCTTCAAATCCACCAATTTTAATTGGTTTCAATCCGTAATGACTTCAAAAATGATACAGAGAAGTCCTATCTCTTTCGAGTTTCACATTTGATCTAAACAAAGCAATAAACTAATGCCAAAATACGCCTAAACAGTCAATTTGCAAACCACATATATCACATATATGAAAAACAAAGTAAAATACCCACCAACTTTTAATTCTAAACAAAACTCAAAGAAAGCTCTGATACCAATTGAAGGGAATGAACTCTTCATTCCGCGCAGCGGAAGCGTTTGGAATCGTTACTTTGGTTTATTTAGAATTAAACTAAAACAAGTTTAAGCATATTATGTTTTACCTTTGATGAATCATCTTCTTGTGTTCCTTTTTCCACGAGATCTTCCTCGCTATGACTCGAACACGGGATCAAGGCTTGTGGGAGCTCTTTGAAAGAATGAGAGACTAATTCTCTCTGCAGAGGTGAGTAGTGTGTTTGGCCAACCTTTTGGCTAAACCTAAATGTCTTATTTATAATAAGGCTTTTAGGAATTAATTTTATTTTATAAAATACATTTTAATATCTAATATATTAAAATATGTATTTTATATTTATTTGAATCTTATTCAAATATTATAAAATTAATCTTTTATAATATACATTAAACCAATTTGAATCACATTCAAATAACATAAGTATATAGTTTTTAATATTAATGTATCATATACATAAACTATTTCCTCTAATATTTAATGTATCAAATACAATAAATATATTTTACTCTTCTACATTTAATATATCAAATATATTAAATATTAATTTGAATATTTCAAATTTTCTTTCAACTAAATTGATCCTTTTAGTGTTACTATGAGCTAGCAAGGGGACCTTATGGACCTACAGATTTATAAGCTCCAATGATACAAAATTAATTAATTAAACTCATTAATTAATTGACTTTCATTCATTAACTCTAGGTCACTCCACTATAGGCCTAGAGTTGCACTCTTATGCACTGTAAGACAAGTTGTGTCCATGGATATAACCATTACATGCAAGTCGATCCTTCACGAGTTGTTCGTAATTACAGCTGGGTCAAAAGTCCGTTTTACCCCTGTAATTACATCTTACACCTTAAGTACCACTGATTCTCTAATGAACAACTTGTTTATGATCCAACCATAAACCAAGTCCCTCTCGGGCCAGTGAGAGGGTGGGGCCCCATTGTTCAAGTCCCGAAATCAGCACTTAAGGGAACTACTCATCTACTTTCCCTATATGAGAAGAAGTGAATTCCATCTTGTGAAACTTATGTTCCCAACTCCCTATTTGGTCAAGTCCCCAAAATGGTAGGCTTATTGAATCGGCTATAAAGGCCATTCTCACCCATACAAATCAAAGGACGAGCCCTCACAGGCAGGAGTTCATAACTCACTCAGGATTAAGATCGAGTCACATATGATCATCCTGTGAAATACTAATCTTCTCAAATAACGGATTTATAAAGAGAGATTATATATTTCGTGGTCCAGTCTTATACAAACTCATTGTATAGGATACCCCCACTCACATGTCTCTACATGAATGATTTGGATCAAATCATTTGTAACAATTACAAAGTGGGCCGTATCAATAGTGTTACCAGGATAAGGCACCCAACCTTATCCATATACTATAGACTCTTTAGGTTATTACTTGAACATGATCCTCCCGTATGTCAACTACATACAGTTCAAGATTACACTAATAACCTTGGATTTTATTTATATAATGAATATTATAAATTGCAAATATTAATAATTAAATAATTATCAAATAATTATTAATTAATTACGAGGCTTTAGGGCATAAATCCCAACAGGTTGGGGGTATTTTGATAGCTCTAATTTAGAGCTATTGTTTACTCCCTAATTATAGCTAAAAATCATGCTTAATGTATATTAAATGACCTTATTGTAGGTGATTCGTGGTGGAGAGCTCGAGAAGTTCAATGACATGTTTTGATGCTAAAAGTGGTGTTTTAAGGCTTCGGGATGAACCGGGCAAAGAAGGGGACAAAAATAATCAAGTTGTGGCAATTAAGTAAAGAGAAGGTGCAAAAATTGGCAAAAAAACTCGAGAGCAGAAGCTGCAAGCTGATGCACAGGCAGATGTCCGACATTAAAGGCAGCAGGCACCATGCCCGTCATTAAAAGTCTAAGAGGCTAGCTGATGCACAACACAATGTCCGACATTAAAAGCAGAAGGCACCATGTCCCCATTGCACAGCCACAAATGTCCGTCATTAAAAGTCCAAAAAATGCTTGTCATTAAAAGTCTAAAAAAGCGTTGTTTTCCATTTTTTTTCGTCCGTAGTGTCGAGACGCTAGGACAGCGTCTCGACGCTACTCTGAAGTATAAAAAGCATCTTTTCGCGATTTTATGGCATTCCATCTTCGTTTTGGGCTCGGGATTGACGATTTTTCACCATTTTTGGAGCTCTTCTTCTTCATTTGGGTTGTATGAACTCTATAACCTCCATGGAAGCTTGTAATACTTCATCTCCCATGGAAGGCTAGAGGTAAATGCTTGATTAGTTAAGTTTAGGGATTGATTAACTTTTGTATTAGGTGAGATTAGTGCTTAATTGAATGTTTAGCATGTTTGAATGAATTTCTTGCATCTCTTAATCTATATTATGAATGAATGACTTGTCTTTCCAATTTTGGAGTGACGTCCTCAATTTGTTACGCATGTTAGTCGGCTAGCATTATTGTTTAATTGGTCTTAATGCAATTAGCGAAGGTCTAGCTCGTGGCTAGTCAATTCGAGCCTATGTGACGGATGGGGGTAGGAGTGGATTAACGTTTTCATGGTGGGCTTGAGATTAAGAGATAAATCGAATTAGTCTTAGGATTAATTCGTCTCAATGGTACCCGTTACTATTCGTTAATAATTTAGGATTCATGAACTTAGATTAATTGGGGGATTCACAAGGTATCGATTTATCAGCTCACATTCACAAAGTATCGACATCAACACGCATTCACAAGGTATCGATTTATCAACTCACATTCACAAAGTATCGACATATCAGCACATATACACAAAGTATCGTTACATCAACACACATTTACAAGGTATAGATTTATTAGCTCACATTCACAAAGTATCGACATATCAGCACACATACACAAAGTATCGTTACATCAACACGCATTCACAAGGTATCGATTTATCAGCTCACATTCACAAAGTATCGACATCAACACGCATTCACAAGGTATCGATTTATCAGCTCACATTCACAAAGTATCGACATCAACACGCATTCACAAGGTATCGATTTATCAACTCACATTCACAAAGTATCGACATATCAGCCTATATACACAAAGTATCGTTACATCAACACACATTCACAAGGTATAGATTTATCAGCTCACATTCACAAAGTATCGGCATATCAGCACACAATTCCCAACCTAGCACTAAGGCGTTCTGGTAGTAAAGTCACTTACCTCAATTGATTGCCTGCAAAATAATTGTATGTTGGCTTACACAAGCCTAAGTACCGACCCAAGAAACCTCTACTCCAAAACTCTGTCTCTTGACAACAATGAAACGCTTGAATCCGAAAGCTCGCTACGAAGTCGTTAATCCTTGCTGGACAGCAAGCCTAAATCCACAAAACTCGCAATTTCGACACTGGAATGGAATAGGTGTTGAAATTTTAGGGCTGGTCATAACATATTCGAAACTAACTAAATTGAAATTGAAAGAGATTCGGGTTAGAATCGGAGCTCACCCAACAATACAATGGCGGACGGAGGCAGCGACGGCAGCGGAGAGAGGCTGGACGACGATCAACGGTGCGTCAGGGTGGTCGAAGCCGAGGGAGAAAAAGATGGGTGTGCGACGGCGGCGTTCGGAGGAGATGAGCAGAGAGGCGGCGGCGGAGAGAGAGAGAGGGCGACGACGCCACGAGCGACTGGCGGAGAGGGAGAGAGGTGCGGCGGCGAGCTGGCGTTGGCGAGTCGGGGCGTGCGACGGCGAAGATCGGAGATCGGCGAGGGAGAAGGAGATTGAAAGGAGAGGGAGGTGGGCGGCGTGGGTTTGTCTCACCGAAGAAGAAGAATGAAGTTCCTTTTTCTTTTCTTTTCTTTTTTTATTTCTATATATATATAAAAAATATTTATTTAAATAATAATAATAATATATTAAATAATAATAATAATATTATTATTATATTATATTAATAATAATATTATTAATAATTCATTGACTCAATGTTTGACTTAGTCAAACGACTAGTCGTTGCCTCTTCTAAGCCCAAATTTCACATGATCCTTCCACTTAAACCCACTATCGAACCCGATAACAATAAAGATAAATCAATTTCTTTTACCTGGAGTTCGGGTCGTTACAATCTTCCCTCCTTAAGAACTTTCGTGCTCGAAAGTTTTGTTGGTTAAACAACTAGAGTTGGTCCTCCATAACATTTCTACAAAATTGATTTCTTGATCCTTCAACACATTAGTCTCCTTAGAAAGAATCTTAACAAGTGTTTCTTTTATGTGACAAATGTCCATTTTACCTTATTTAACACTAACACAACTTTTCTTTTGCTTCAAGGTGACTTACTATCTTCTTTTGATAAAATTGATGACTTCATGAGTTTCTAGTACTAAATTGATCTCAAGTCAAAACATCTCAAACTTTACTAACAAGTCCGACCATCAATATCTTCCTTAATGAAGCCTTGAAGTTTCATTCTATAGTTCTTTGACCATCATCGTTAATAACAAAAAATTTATTTCCTCCAACTCCTTTGCAAACCTAAGATAAAGAAAATTTATCACAGCACCTTTCCAACCTTTGGATTTTCTTTACTAGATTCTTTGTTTTGGGGAAAATAAAACCTCATATTAAAAGGTTGTGGTTCATTGACAAAGGCTAACACAATTTTCTTTCAACCCAACACCAAGGCTATATATAAGTATCGAAGAGTAACAAATTTTCTTGTATACAAAGACTTCTAAATACAATTCACCTTACAAAAGTCAAGGGCTTCTAAACGCAAATCACCTCATAAAAGTCAAGGACTATACAATGACGTACTTAGATTCACAACATGTATATTCCCTTTGTCTTTCACAATAGCCAAACTTTTCTTAACACTTTTCTTCTTCTCATACTTTTCTTTATTAAGGTCATTATACTTAAGGTATTCAAGCAAGAGTTATCCTCAGAAAAGTATGGTTCTATGTAATGTTTCCATTTTAAGTGTCAAGTCTTTTAATTGTTTTGGCTTTCTTTCTTGATCACAACAACAAAGCTTGGGTTTTAAAGGAGAGTTCTTATTCACATTAACACTTATACTTCCCTGTAACTTTGAATTATTTTGGCATAACAATGAGAGACTCAAATGTCTTACTTGGACCATCAAAACCATAAACTTCTCAAGAGAGATCATGAAATATAACTCCTTTAAAACTAGCATTTTCACTACCAACTAGCAAAATAAACTTCAATCTGTTGGAATCCTTTGTTTCCCTGTCTATCGATTTATTTAACTTCATGCCTAAATATGTGTCTTGTCATGGTAGAGCTTACTTTAGCACCACCACTTTCATTGTCTATAACAAAACATAACATTAATGTTTAACATTAATGGTGTTGTCTAACCTCCTTGATTCCTCTTATAACTAGTGATACCAAAACAAATTCATAGAAATGTGAGATAAAATAACACCACCAAGAGTTGGAAATCATTCTCGCACAAATCTTTAGTTACAGGACTTGCAAAATCTACTTTCACAATCCAACTACTTCCAGTCCAACCTTGCCTGACTAAGTCTTTGTTACGTGTCGTAACCTACCGAATATAATCCAACTACTCCAGCAAATCATCAAACAAGACAATAACAACTGCCAATGCATTAAGATATTCAAATTCATTTAAATACCATCTTTCCTAAAGCTTGTTAAAACTGAACGTACCTGGCGATGACGAAGGGCCTGTTGATGAGCCATGGGAACATTTAGGGCTTACGATGTAAGCCAGTCTACAGAACCTAAAACTTAGGCTCTGATACCAACTGTAACGACCCGACTTTTCTATGACCTCACTCTAGGACCGTTACTACATGTACGACGTCATAAATCTCAATAAGTAATTTAAAACTTTAATTTAAAACTGAAGGAATCAAAATAAAATTTTGATACAGAACATCTCAGCATCAAAACGAATACATTTACTTTTGGGATCCCAATGAAACATTAAATACTTAAATCAGATTCATTTAAAACAAACTTTAAATCAAAACTGTCGATTCTAATTCTTAGGAGCAAAATGTAACGAGACTCAACAGAATAGATAACTAAATGCGGAAGCTCTGACTTCTCAGATCCCATGGCTCCATCGACCGATCATCTCGTCAAACGCCTTGTATGTTCCTAGAATTACCTGAAAAAGATTTTAAGAAAACAATGAGTATTTTAAATAAAATACTCAGTAAGTAACTCCACTACCATCGCCAGACTATGCAATCATATGCAATCACGAACTGACTGGAGACTTTAACTAGTGGGACCTAAACCTGCCTCTTTAACTTGCCACCTCATTCATGTTCCTCTGGATGTGCATCAATTTCATACACATCAGTCTCAAATACATCAATTCCATGTACTGAGGACCCTCTAGGCATGCATCAATTTCATGCATAGGTGAGCATCACTTTCATACTCACCGACTCTAAGCACATTACTTTCGTGTGATTAGAGCCCCTAAACCTGCATGGGTATGCATCACTTTCATGCATAGGTGAGCATCACTTTCATACTCACCGACTCTAAGCACATCACTTTCATGTGATTAGAGCCCATAAACCCGCATCACTTTCATACAAACAAATCTCGCAGAGAATGAAGGGTAGCTATCTTAAAATTTGCATGACTCATATGTCGCACACAAATGTATGAGGTCCCACGCGAAACATTCTAGATAACAAAAATGATGCAACATGAAGTAATTCTCTCTCATGCATTATCTACACCTTCCAACATGCTTCTCATTCATTAATATTTCATGTTCGCTACCTTCAACTTTACAATCACATCCCGTGCATAGACATAACATAAAACTCATCAATCTTACATAACATATCATTTGCTTGTATGCAATGACATCACATACAGACTTTCCTCACCTTCACGAACATTCAAAACTCATCAACCACATTTTGTTCATAAACATCCTTCCATAACATTCATTCAACTTCTCACTCATTAATCATGCATAAACATAAGGATTCTGTTTAGCAAACAAAAACAGTACATGATCATTACACAATCTATCGATATATCAGCACACATACACAAAGTATCGTTGCATCAACACGCATTCACAAGGTATCGATTTATCAGCTCACATTCACAAAGTATCGACATCAACACGCATTCACAAGGTATCGATTTATCAACTCACATTCACAAAGTATCGACATATCAGCACATATACACAAAGTATCGTTACATCAACACACATTTACAAGGTATAGATTTATTAGCTCACATTCACAAAGTATCGACATATCAGCACACATACACAAAGTATCGTTACATCAACACGCATTCACAAGGTATCGATTTATCAGCTCACATTCACAAAGTATCGACATCAACACGCATTCACAAGGTATCGATTTATCAGCTCACATTCACAAAGTATCGACATCAACACGCATTCACAAGGTATCGATTTATCAACTCACATTCACAAAGTATCGACATATCAGCACATATACACAAAGTATCGTTACATCAACACACATTCACAAGGTATAGATTTATCAGCTCACATTCCTAAAGTATCGGCATATCAGCACACAATTCCCAACCTAGCACTAAGGCGTTCTGGTAGTAAAGTCACTTACCTCAATTGATTGCCTGCAAAATAATTGTATGCTGGCTTACACAAGCCTAAGTACCGACCCAAGAAACCTCTACTCCAAAACTCTGTCTCTTGACAACAATGAAACGCTTGAATCCGAAAGCTCGCTACGAAGTCGTTAATCCTTGCTGGACAGCAAGCCTAAATCCACAAAACTCGCAATTTCGACACTGGAATGGAATGGGTGTTGAAATTTTAGGGCTGGTCATAACATATTCGAAACTAACTAAATTGAAATTGAAAGAGATTCGGGTTAGAATCGGAGCTCACCCAACAATACAATGGCGGACGGAGGCAGCGACGGCGGCGGAGAGAGGCTGGACGACGATCGGCGGTGCGTCAGGGTGGTCGAAGCCGAGGGAGAAAAAGATGGGTGTGCGACGGCGGCGTTCGGAGGAGATGAGCAGAGAGGCGGCGGCGGAGAGAGAGAGAGGGTGATGACGCCACGAGCGACTAGCGGAGAGGGAGAGAGGTGCGGCGGCGAAGATCGGAGATCGGCGAGGGAGAAGGAGATTGAAAGGAGAGGGAGGTGGGCGGCGTGGGTTTGTCTCACCGAAGAAGAAGAATGAAGTTCCTTTTTCTTTTCTTTTTTTTTATTTATATATATATATATAAATATTTATTTAAATAATAATAATAATATTTTAAATAATAATAATATTATTATTATTATATTATATTAATAATAATATTATTAATAATTCATTGACCCAATGTTTGACTTAGTCAAACGACTAGTCGTTGCCTCTTCTAAGCCCAAATTTCACATGATCCTTCCACTTAAACCCACTATCGAACCCGATAACAATAAAGATAAATCAATTTCTTTTACCTGGAGTTCGGGTCGTTACACACCCATACAAGTCAAAGGATAAGCCCGAATAAACAGGAGTTCATAGCGTGCTCAGGATTCAGATCGAGTTACCTAGGTCATCATATGAAAAGGTCGGTTTTTATAGTAAACAGAGTTATAAAGAAAGAGCGACTTGTTTCGCGGTTCAGTCTTATGCAAACGCATTGCACAGGACGCCCCCACTCGCATGTCTCCACATGAACGATTTCGGATCACATCGTTTGTACTATGTAAAGTGGGCCGCGTCCAATAGTGTCCCCAAGATAAGATACCCAACCTTATCCCTATACTATAGACTATTCTGGCTATCACTCGAACTTGATCCACAATCATGTCACCACATGAAGTTCAAGTATACATCCTATAGCCATGGGTTCTTACTTTATTGGAGTTAGTTTAAAAGTAAACTCAATTCACTTTATTCAATAACAACTTTACTGAATAAAACTCAATAACAACTTTATTGCAAAATAGAATATATATTCAGCTTACAAACCACGAGTTTTAGGACATAAAACCCAACACGTTTGCAGGTCCAGCTCGGACGTGGAGATGATTGGAACGTCCCCCGCACTGTCAGATTATGGTTGAGTTTGAAGGGAGAATTCAGTCGAGCAAACGACTTTAAAAATTTTGCGCTTCTCGGAGGCACCCGAGTGTTGAACTATTTTTCTGCCTTTAGTTTTATTTGTTTTTGTTAAGTTTTGTAGGTTAATTTTGTTTATTTTGCTTGCAGTTTTTTTAGGAGTATAGAGGAGAAGTTGAGGAAATTAGCCTGGATTGAGAAAGCGATTTCTCTCGTCCCTCGCCAACCTCGCAAAGATTAGGGAAGTGTCGTTTTCCCTCTTTTTATTATTTTGCGCATATTTGATGAGAAACATTGGGGAAAATGTTATCTTCTGAGGTTGGGGGTGGATGTTATGGAGTGTCGTATGGATATCCATGTGCAATTGTTGAGCAGGAGTAGGCTTAGAATTTGAAGTGTTTGAGACTCTATTTTTATGCTTTCTAATTATGATAATCTAGGAAATGCTTTTATAATCTTAACTTTTGCATATCTAGATTGGCATGAGGTAGTTTTGCACTTATTAGGTCCATGTCAAAAATTTTAAAAAAAAAATTGTTGCTCCCTTGCATCTATAGAGCACTTAGCAACCTCTTCTTAGACTTCGTAGGCTTAGATTAATCGCATGTTGCATTCATTCTTGTTGTCACCCCGAAAGGCACCCCTAGGGAAGCTTGTTGCATGAGAGTTAGTAATTGATTGATCGAGTTAGCAAAGTTATTAAGCCTAAAGTAAAAAAAAAATAGAAAAGCATGTTGTTTAGAAAATCCTCCTGAGGCGCTCCTCCTTCTTAAGTGCGCGCTAAAGAAGTGAGCGTTAGTCCTTAAAAATGTGAAGCTTAGGCGCCTAAGCTTGACATGTTAGGCTTCTCGGAGAAGAAAAAGAAAATAAAAGGTCGTGTTCAAAGAACCGAAGTAAAAGTACAAAGTACAAAGTACTAAAAAGAAAAAAAAAAAAAAAAAAGAGAAAATTGTTTTAGGCCTCTTAATTTGTTGCTCTCTCTGATGTGATAAAACTTTAGACTGTTCTTAAATGCTAGAAGTAGGGGGAAAACGGGATGACATGTTGCATGCGATTTTCCGGGCTTACGTAGGTTTAAGATAGGTTGGCTAGCACACACGCACGTTAGAGAACGATAGTTAATTTTTGATGTGTTCTTAGTTAAGTGCATGCACCGATTGCTTTCTTGAGCATGTTAATGTTTTGATCTTTAAAAGCATCGAGGTTCGAATTAGAAGAATGCATGCATATTCCTTAATAGTCGAATTCTAGATTTGACTTGCTCGAGGCTAGCAAGATTTAGGTTGGGGGTGTTTGATAACTCCAATTTGGAGCTATATTTCACTCCCTAACTCTAGCTAAAAGTCGTGTTTAATTGTATAATTTACCTTGTTTTTAGGTTATTTGCGGCAAAGAGCTCGTGGTGTCCGTTGGACGTGTTTCGAGGCTATGGAAGTCGTTTTAGCGCTTCAGGAATGCTTCGGGATCGAAAGGGCTTCAAGTATGAAGAAATGGCAAAACATTGCCATGCAAAGGAAAATTTTAGCCCCCAAACCCGAGAGCAAGCGTTGAGCAGGCAGCGTCGAGACGCTAGCCGTGGCGTCGCGACGCTCCGAAGAGGCGCGCGCTAGAAATTTAGGGCGCAGCGTCTCGACGCTACGACGGGTTATAAAACCCATTTTTTCCGATTTTTCATGATCTTCTCCGCCATTTCTCCTCAGGTTTTCACCATTGCAGCTGGATTTTCAAGTTTTTCTTCCCCTCCTTTACCTTGTATGAACTCCAAAGCCTCCATGGGAGCTTGGATGCTTTTAAGTACCATGGAAGGCTAAGGTAATGTGACGGATTTGGGATAAATGTAGGGATTTTGTAAACGTTTTGTAATATTTTGATAATATAAGCTTTGAATTCTGTCTTGGCATGTTTGTAGTGTAGCATCTACTCTCTCTTGCTTAATATCATGAGTGTGTTTGATTGATGGGCTGACGAACTTGATTTTCTAACATGCTTTAACGTTATAGATTAGTGATGGCGTGCCTCTCCTAATCGACTTAGTAACACGGAGGAGTAGAACAAATCAAAGTATCATTTTAAATGTTCTGAATGTTGATTGCTTCAGGGTTGCTGGGTAATCGCTTAGCATTTAGGATGTTTAATTGAATGTTCGTCGTGAATTGCTAGTTACTGCTGTAATTATCTTGGGGCTGATCATTCTGACTTAGTTATTAGCATTGTATAATTAGGATTAACAATTCTAATTATTATTTATGTGGTTGGTTGATTCAGGGTTGCCGGGCAACCGTTCACGTGCATCATTTCATCCATAGCCATGCTATAGAATTAAATGATAGATATTACATTACTTAGCAAATCCCAAAATTCTCAAATCCATCACGCTTGAATCTCTGATATTTTTTCGTTAGCATTCTTAGAATTAACTTGCATGAGAAAAAACCCCCAATTTGTGACAATTAATCAATCAATTTATTTACAATTCGAACATTTAATTTCATCTTGACACGCTCTCTATGGATCGACTCCGTTGCCGCTAGCTGCAAAGCTAAGCAATTTTGGACTTATAAATTTCATTTTTGGCAAGCCTCGACAACTTGAGAAATTAGTAGGATATTCTCAAATCCTACGCACTAGGCGGCTTTCGCCTTGGGCGGCTTGTCCGCATGCCTGCACGCGGCTCACTGAACCGGTGCCCTGTCCTTCGTCCGGTGGGCCTTCTGTCCTCACCATTCAAATGCGGAGCCCCGTCTTAGCTTATAGGGAGAGTGTCATAGCCGACGCAGTTCCCACAGACGACGTCAGATGTTAGCGCAAATTTTTTGACTTCCCCGAACCTCCATGTGCTCCACCGCGGGTGACCGCCGACGATGGGATAAGGTACCTGCGTGAAGGAGGAAAGTGTCAAACTTGCACCAGTGTGGAGTTAGGCCCACAAGGCTCCTATGCTTAAGTCAGAAAGGTTTGAGCATAAGTAGGAGTGAGAGAGAGATTGCGTAGAATTACGCATTGTCACGTACCTCCCCTTCCCTGACCGGGAGGGGTATTTATAGATGGTGAGGAGGGAACGTTCCTTGATTGGTTCTGTCGGTCCGCCATCATGTGGTTCTTCGAACCAGAATGAGGAGATGCGGACCGACAGGAGTCAGCTCGCGTGCCTTGTCATGATGATGGTTACCGTCGTCCCCCGATTCCCGAGGGATTGGGGGCGTTGTTGTACCATTGTCCCGTCAGGTGAGTCAGGGTGTCTTGTCGATCACTTCTCACACTGATCGAGAGGCAGCTTGGCAACAACGGATCCTCTAGTGAGTTGTTAAGCCCATACCCTCAGAGTCCTAGGGTCGGCCCTAGGTCGTTGACTCATCCGATACTAGTGTCGTGGCCTCAACTTCATGGGGAAGCGGGTCGTGACGTTAGCGGCTGACCTCAAGCTGAGGTAGCCCGTAACAAATTTATATCTCTGTTATATATATATATATATATATATATATATTTTATTCATACGTCAAATATAAAGTATATTAGTTGCACTTATATGCCTTATATTTGGTGTATGAGTGAAATCTAATCGTAAATACAACACATTAGTCGAAATTTTGAGTGTATCAATAACTTAAAATAAACATAAATCAGTAGTATATCACATGAGTGTATCAATCTATTAAATTTTTTTAGTATATCAACAATCAGTCTATCGGACATCAACTACGAGTATATCACATGGATGTTTTGTTTTATTAAAATTTTGAGTATATCACATGGATGTATTGTTTTATTAAACAATTGAGTATATCAACTACCTAAATTAGATATAAATCAATAGTATATCACATAAGCGTATCAATCTATAAATTTTTCTTTTGAGTATAACAACTTGCTATATGATCGTTAATCAACGTTCATTTTAGACTATCGGATGTCAATCAACATCCATTTAAGGCTATATCAGATATCAATTTATATATGGTGTATCATTCATAATTGATATACCTTATATTTGTGTATAAATTAGGACCTATATACCAACTCTAAGGCATATCAGTTATACAATTGATATACAATGAAAAACAAATTGTAAACAGAAGAGACAGTGTTGGGTTTCATCTTCAATTTCACACCAAAATTTATTACATCTAAATTTTAAAGAAATTTAGAGAGCAGAGTAATGTTATTTTTATTCAACAATAATCCTTTAAATATGAATTTTTGTGGTAATAAGTGTTTGAAAATTTCATTATCAATTTTTTAAAAACTGTTTTTTTTTTATTATTATTATTTTTATTAAATATGAATTTTTTATTTTGAGGAAAAAAAAAGATTTTTTTTTTTTTTTTTTTTTTTTTTTTTTTGTGTTTTAAAAGCCGATTTCACTATAAAATTATATTTCTTTAAAATCTGTTTTTGAAAACTAAATTTTCCTTCACCCTTTAAATTTTGTTTTTTTTTTTTTTAAGAAAGTTTATTTAATGTTAAGTCTTTTCTTAAAATTAATTTTTTTTTATGGTGTTTTGGCTGGTAGTAAATTGTCAAAAATCATTTTCCTTAATATTATTTTGAAAATTACAATTTAAGGTGGATTTGATAACCATTTCAGTTTTTAGTTTTTGGCTTAATGTTTTTTAATAACAAAAATCATATATATTTGATAGCTTATTTTATGAGGTGGTTGCACAAATAGCAATCAGACCCAAACTAATTCCAAATTTAGCAAACTTTAAAATGTTTTGCAAATATGGCAAAAAAAACTGTTTCTATCACTGATAGACTTTATCATATCACTGATAGACTTCTATCAGTGATAGACTATTATCACTGACAAAAATCTATAAGAAGCTGATGTGATCAGCGATAGACTTCTATCGGCCATAAGATATCAGCGATAGAAATTGTCATATCCGCAAATTTTTTAAAAACATGTTATATTTTTTAATTATCTTATTCTAAATTGACATCGGTTACAATTTCCCTTATTTTATTTCCTGTTTTTAAAAAACAAAAAATAACACTTATTTGATAATTATTTTTTGTTTTAAGTTTTTTAAACAAAAAGAAAAAAGAAAAAAGAAAAAAGAAATATATATATATATATATATATATATATATATTTTTTTATGCTTTCTAAAAAATGAATAGCAAACTATTTTATAATATTATTTCATTTAATATATGTACGAGCTAAAACCGACTCAAGTTGTTTCGAACTTGAACATCATTGACCGACACATGTTCTATATATATTTTTTAAGGATATTTTTTAAGCAATTATTTCGAAGTTAAGGGAAAGTTCAAGGATATTTTATATAATTTAATCTATTTTAAAAGCATTTTTCTAAAGTATATTTAAAAAAAAGTAAGATTTCGTTTCCAAAAAAAAGTTGGGTTTTATGTCCTAAAATTCGTAGTTTGTAAACTGTATGAATGTATATATTTTATTTAACAATAAAATTGTTATTGAGATTTATTTAGTAAAGTTGTTATTGAATAAAGTGAATTGTGTTTACATTAACCTATACCAATAACAAACACTCTTGACGATAGTATGAGTACTTGAGCTTCATGTATGACATGAATGTGGATCAAGTTCAAGTAAACAGCCAAAACGGTCTATAGTATAGGGATAAGGTTGGGTACCTTCACTACAAGAAACTTGACCTTTTTCGAAGGTCACAACCTTCGAAAAAGCCCTAAATGAACCTTCGAAAAATCTTTTTTCGAAAGTTAACTCAACCTTCGAAAAGTGTCGAAATAAATTTCATCGGGAAAAGCTTTTCAAAGGTTCGTTAACCTTCGAAAATCAACTTTTTTTTCGAGCGTTCATTAACCTTTGAAAATTAGTTTTTTTCGAGGGTTCATTAACTTTCGAAAATTAGTTTTTTCGAGGGTTCATTAACTTTCGAAAATTAGTTTTTTCGAGGGTTCATTAACCTTCGAAAATTAATTTTTTTAATTTTTTCGAAGATTCATTAACCTACTATAGTTATCAAATTATTTGTCGATAATTATTTATTGTCAAATTATCTTTTTTGAAGGGTTTCCTTTTTTTTAGAGGCTTATAATATTATTTTCAACAATTTTAAAGCCTACAAAAATAATTCTTTATCAACATTTGTAAATCCTTGAAAATAACAAAATTAAACAAAATTTCAAATTAATGTT
Source organism: Herpetospermum pedunculosum (assembly GCA_028017165.1). Classification (NCBI taxonomy): domain Eukaryota; kingdom Viridiplantae; phylum Streptophyta; class Magnoliopsida; order Cucurbitales; family Cucurbitaceae; genus Herpetospermum; species Herpetospermum pedunculosum. The sequence continues at coordinate 28,766,839 of CM051527.1, read as the reverse complement.
ATTTTCAGCTTGATATTGATCCTCCAATATACAAAAACTAGATAAATTTGATTCTTCTAAAGAGAAAGCTAAAACAACAAATACAATAGTTTCACTTTCTTAAATATGCAACTCTAATCAAATACAAACAATGACATGGGAGGTTATCAGCCCCTGTTCTATTGGCTGTTGTGCCATCTCTTCTTCCCAATAAAATCTTCCAGTTGGGCCCCTCCTTGCTACGAGGAAGAAAACAAAAATCCCAATTTTAATTTCTTATTTTTTTTCTTGGGTTAAGAACCACATGTATTTATATATATGTAATGTTAATTTTGAATGTGGAAGGAGAATTATTACCAGAAAGACAGAGACTTGAGAGGCCAGAGCTAGGATGTCGGCGCAAGAGACAACACCGGGACATTCTGCCTCGACGGCGGCTTTGATGTTGTAGACAATTTCTTGTCCTTGAATTCCCAAATTTCCAAGTCCATTGAGCTCACTGTCTATGCCGGGAGCATTCACTAGCAAAACAGAGGCATCACATCCCTGCAAAACCAGTCTTCCTCCTAAGAGAGAATTCAAGAATTAAACGGATATCTCCAAACCCATTTCTTCTAAGAAACCTTCTTTTTTTCCATTATAAGTCCCTCAAACAAGTTTTAACATCAGCATTATTATTGACATAGAAAGAACAAAGAGAACTTGAATTAAAAAAGATAAGCAAAAAGAGAAACAAAATGTCTTCAATGAAAAGGCATAAAACAAACCTTCTATCCTCTGAAGAAGTTTCTTCACTTTCTGCCTACACCCAGTGGATGTTCACTCTGAGATCACAAGTCTATAAAAAAAAAAAAACAACAACAAAAAGCCCAAAAAAAAAGTTTAGGCGCAGGTGAGAGAGAAAGGGGGAAAAATGAGAGATTTTGATTTTGATTTTGAAAAAATGCAAGCACATATATGAATGTGATCAAAAAGGGAAAGCATATACCTCCTTGGCAGCACCAGAGCTCCAACTCAGCTAACCCAGATTTTACATATTCCCCATTGCTGAATGTACAACATTCTCGACGAAGAAGGAGACTGAGAAGTAAATAACAAGAAGTCAACATATTTTCCTTCTTAGTATGAACTATTGAAGATACAAGGTCAACAACTTACATGTTGAAGAGTTTAAATTGTCACCTCTGATTGGTTGAACTCGAAATGCTAAACAAATTATATGGAGTTGAAAAGTGAGAGAGAAAGAAAAGAAAATAAAAGAATGGCGAAGAGACAACACCGGAGTGGTTTCCTTTCCATTCATTGTGTATATGGGTTGATGATAAGAATTGAAAATGAATTAAAAGGATAGATTTGGAAGAATTCTAGAGAAAGGTAAAGAGCATTTACCTGAATACATATTGCCCTCATCTATTGCTTGGTCCTTCCTGTCGGAAGAGAATAAACTGCTCGTAGCAATTCAAGGTTCCAAGCATTCAACAACTTATGAGAATAAATTATGAGAAGGGAAGTTTTTTCTCACCTTTGTGGGACTGATTTCCCTTTGTATCAGCAAAATGTTCGTGGAACATAAAAGTTTTATGTATACAACTTCAAATACCCACATGCTGCAAAAGCAAGTTCCTATTATCTCTCTGCCTTCCACTCGATATGTTATCCAATAAGTATATGTAAAACCGTACTAAACATTTCAATCTATGATTTACACGTGCAAACTAAGCAAAGTATCTCTACTACACAAGTCACAGGGGAAAGAAATCATATTCAGTCAAAAGTACATACCGACACCAGATCCCAATTCAATGATAGAACATCCTTGAAGCATGTGAGCATGGTCGGAAAGATAATTGTTCATCAGCACGGCACCAGGCCACACTAGTTGCCACATTAAATCAAAGTCAGCTGTTTCAAGAATTGTTAGATCATCAACATTTCCAAGGAGTCCTATAACTTGATGTGCTCATATTGAGGGGAAAAAAAGTAGGAATATTACAACATTAATGTAGCATGTACACATGCTTGCATCTTCTAGCAGCTAATGTTTAGATATAAGCCAGGAGAATATATTGATTTTAACCTCAATTTTTTAAACCGGCGAAACATCAAATTTTTACAGAGAAATTCAAGACATTTGGAGCCACACTTTAGCAAACAAGAAGCAATAAGATAACTATACTTTTAACATCATCGATAACTCTAAAACTACATAGGGGATTCTATTATCCAAATACTACACGTGACATAATAATTTATGTTCTCTACAAATACAATACTTCAGAAAACCTTTTGTTTCATCAAATAAAAAAGTCATTTATAAATATGAAAAGAAAATATTAAAAGGATTGAAAAGAAAATCAAACATATCCACAACCTGTCATGGTAGCACATATTCAGATTGTTTCCCAACTCAGATTGACTAAAGCTCTATATTCTCATCTACAACAGATCATATCATTTAAAATTTCTAAGCAATCAAATCTAGAACTGGTCTGGTTATCCACTATTTCCTTCAAAATTACCATTTAATCAGTTATAAAATTAGAAGAATGCAAACCTTCTGAACTTGATGGCGAGGAACATCATGCGGATCAAGAGTTTCGATTTCAAGAGAGTTCTGATCAAAGGAACAGGAAAATAAGAAGATGAAAAAAGTCCAACACCAAAATAAATTACCAAAAAATTTAAATAAGAATTTCAACCTTAGCTTCATTGTGGCAATGCCTACAATCAAAGATCTCATCGCAACATGGTGCTCTAATTTTTCATCTCCTTCGATAATGCAAGCACCTAAAGCACAACAATCTAGAGTTGAGGAACAAAAAACAAAACCTAATGTGAAAGCGAAACGTAGAGATCGACATTTTTTTCAAATAAAAGATTAACAGAGACATACCCGAAATTCCCACTTTGAAAGATCTACGGCAGATTGGAAATCGAACTAAACATGCAAACTTCTATAGAACCAAAACAATACAACACTCAATTGAAATTTGAAATAGGGAAATCGAACTGATGTGCAAATCGGCGATGATTTCACACTTTGAAAGGTCAGAGATAAAACCTACCTTGTGTGTGGTACTCAAGAGCCCTAATTCGGAGATGAAGGCCCAGGCGACTGGTGCAAATCGACGGCGATTAATGCACGAACTCGAAGATGAAGGGACACCAACGACGACTGGTGCCAATGCTCGAACTCAGAGATGAAGAGAAGAAATCGAAGAGGGAGAAGAAGGGAAGGAATCGCAGCGATGAGGAAAGCGTCAGAGAAAGAAGTTGGGGTATTTGGGCGTTGAAAACTAAAACACGCGTTGAAAACTAAAAATTACTCTTTTTCGGGGGTTTTGAAAACTTTCGTTAAAAAGTTTATATTTTGAGGGATAATAATTCTTTTAAAAATTAAACTCTTTTTCGAGGGTTTTTTTTAAACCTTCGATAAAAGTATACTAATTTTCAAAAGATTTTCAAAATATTCTAAAAAATATATTCTTTTTCAAGGGTTTCAAGACCTTCAATAAATGTACTCTTTTTCAAAGATTTCTCAAGACCTTAGATAAAGGTATATTCTTTTTTAAGGGTTTTTCAAGATCTTCCATAAAAGTATAATATTTTTCAAGGAATTTTCAAACCTTAGATAATGATATACTCTTTTTCGAGGGTTTTTCGAAACCTTCCATAAAAGGTATACTATTTTTCGAAGGTTTTTCGAAACTTTCGATAAAAGTATACTCTTTTTCGAAGGTTTTTCGAAACCTTCGATAAAAGGTATACTATTTTTCGAAGGTTTTTCGAAACCTTCGATAAAAGTATACTCTTTTTCGAGGGTTTTTCGAAACCTTCGATAAAAGGTAGATATTTTTTGAAGGCTTTTTAAATCCTTTGATAAATGTAATATTTTTCGAAGGTTTTTTATAACCTTTGATAAAATATGGTCGAAATAGGCCAACTTTGTTGTAGTGCTTATCCTAGAGACACTATTGGACGCGACTCACTTTGTATAGTACAAAACGATGTGATCCGAATTGTTTCATGTGGAGACATGTGAGTGAGGGCGTCATGTGCAATGAGTTTGCATAAGACTGAACCGAGAAATCAAGTCGCTCTTTCTTTATAACACCATTTACTATAAAGACCGACTTTTTCATATGATGACCTAGGTAACTCGATCTCAATCTTGAACTCGCTATGAACTCCTGTTTATTCGAGCTTATCATTTAACTTGTACGGGTGAGGGTGGCCAGATCGCCGACTCAATATGCCTACCATCTTGGGGATAAGACCGAATAGATAGTTGGGGACATTGTCTTGCAAGACGGAATTCACTCCTACCCGCTTTCAGAGATAGTAGAGAGGTTGTTCCCTTAATAGCTGACTGCAAGTCTTGAACAATGGGTCCACCCTCTCCTGGCCCGAGAGAGATCTGATTTGCTGGTTGGACCACAAATCAATTGTTCATTAGAGGTGTCAGTGGTACTTAAGGAACAAGATGTAATGTAGGGGTTAAACGATTTAAATGACCTGCTGTGATTATGAACGACATGTGAAAGATCGACTTACTGATGATGGTTACATCATGATGACACAATATATCTACAGGAGGAGAATGCAGCCGTTGGATTTTAGTGGAGTCTCCTGGGGTTAACGAATGTTGATTAGTTCGATTAAAAGAGTTTAGCTGGATAATCTCGTATCGTTGGAGCTCATGATCTGTGATGGAGCGCATGTAGCGCAGCGGAAGCGAGTCGGAACATTGACACTCTAATTTCATCAATTTAGCTAGACTAGAAACATGCTCAAAACTAGAAATAAAAGAAATTAGAACACTTACCTCTTGTTGTTCTAAAAACTTCTATTCCGATGCTCGAATCTCTTCACGAACCCTTCGAAGCTTCCCTCGAACTCCCCGAGAACCACCTCCGGTAGTCCCGCTATCCTCGGGCCGAGCAACAGAGTGGTGAGACTCCATTATGAAAGAAATTTTTTGGAAGAAGAAGATGAGAAGATGAAAGTGATGAGGATTTTGTGAGAAATATCTAACAATTAGCTTTCTAATTTCTCAAGTGACATGAACTTTTCATGCTCAACCAAATATTCAAACTCGTTGAAAATTCATCAACCTCAAACCATTTGAACTTCATCCAATTTATAGGCAATTCACATGCAACAAACTCTTTGCTTAGCATAACACCTCAAATTGGATGAATTAGTCTTCAACCAAGTGTTCCAAAATTAATGAGTTTATGCAGTAGGGCTCGTTTGATAACGTTTTCTGTTTCCTGTTTATGTTTCTCATTTTTTAAGAAATAAACTTGTTTGATAACTATTCTCGTTTCTTGTTTCTAAATTTTGAGAAACGTTTATAAAAAAATGGCAAAATTTGAGAAACACCAAAAAATTGTTTCTTCAGTTCTGTTCCCATTTATAAACTTCAGTTCCTAAGAGCCCGTTTGATAACGTTTCCATTTCTTGTTCCTTGTTTCCTGTTTTTAGTTCCCTGTTTCTTGTTCCCTGTTTTTTGAGAACTAGAAACAAGAACATGTTTGATAACCACTCCTGTTTTTTGTTTCTTGAAAAAACAAAACAAAAACAAAAACTTGTTTGATAACGTTTCTTGTTTCTTGAAAACAAATAAACAAAATAGATTGATATAATTGTTTTTTTTGTTAATTGTTTCTTTTCTTTATATTTTTTCTTTTTTATAGTTTAAATATACTTTAGTATACATAATATAAAAAAGATATAGCATGCATTAAAATATATATATATATATATATACAAAAAATACTATTCAAAGTTTACATAATCGAATACAAATAAGTCTCGATGCAAAATTAAAAACAACCATAAAATTGTATTTATACTTCAAATGTTACCCAAATTTGATTTGGTATATATTTTTGTGTGTTAACCGGATAAGGAGACATTTGTTTAAGAATAGGGAATTGAGCCTTCTACCACCAAAACAACATTCAATAACATTTTAGAGTGAGAAATGTCGGTAGATAAACATTTATGGATGATGTCTCTTTTCTCTAAAATCTCGAAGTCATTGTCAATTTGTCATTATTGGTTATGAACCGTGTTTTAAATTTTCGTCGACGTGTATACATCTTCATCGACATTTTCATGTGTCAATGAACTTAATATCGACATGAGAGGTGAATCGACATTTCAATTATATTTTAGATAAATTGACGTTATATAACTAAAATATAATTATTGTGAATCTAATATTTAATAGTAAGAAAATTAAACTTATTTAAACATCGTAGAATTCTTATTTGCAGAGTTTGAAATGTGGATGTTGATGGAAATATCAATGTGTCAATTTTATGGAAATATTGATAAAAAAAATATCGATAAAATGTTGATGTGTATAGATATTTATGAAAAAAAAATATTTTTAAAAATATATACTTAAATTAATAAATAAACATTTTAACGTAGCTAGATAGGATAAAAGACTAATTATTAATATTAGATTCACATTAATATTAATATATTCTCAAACAAAACAAAAATAAAAAGTGGCAAAATTTAAAATTAAAATAATATATAAAAAACAAAAATGTTAGTTCTAGGATTTGAATCCAAAACCTTGAATGTAAATGGCTTACCTAAGCTATTCTTGCTAACAAACCAACCACTTTTTTGGTTTAAATAGAAACTGGAGTTTATAAATGAAAACAGAACAAAAGAAACAATTTTTTGGTGTTTCTTAAATTTTGCCATTTTTTTGAAACGTTTCTTAAAATTTAGAAACAAGAAATGATAACAGTTATCAAACAAGTCTGTTTCTTAAAAAATGAGAAACAGAAACAGGAAACAAAAAAAAAACTATCATTGAGTAGGAATCAACACAAAAAAGTTGAGTAAGAGCAAATGTTTGTAAATATGTGATGCCCAAAATCTTAAGTGAAGCAGCAAACAAAGTACCAAAATTTGTCCTCTAAAACTCACGTGACTTAACGACCTGTGCTGCATGGGGTACCATCATCCCCTATTTGCTTGTGCGATTGTTACCAACAAGCTTCGCAGACATGGTCGAGACCTTTTTTCTATTTTTGACACCAATTTCGAAATTCTGGAATGCATTAATCATTTCTTTGTGTATCCACGGAAAGTCAGAAGCACCAGATTTGATAAAAGGTATCAAATTGTGAAACTCGACACTTGTGAGATTTGGTGTACACAACTCAACATCTGGAAAATATGGATAAACTGTTAACATCCTTGTAAATTGACTTATCTCCAAATGCTTAAGTTTTGGAGCATAAATACAAGCATATTTCCAAACACAATTGATCATAACCAAGCTTTCCAAATTTGGACAGCTAGAAAATGTGTTTTCATTCAATGGTAGGTGTTTCCGTCCATCGTCGTAGCCATCGGCCGATAACTCAATTTGTACCCTTTTAATCTCTAAAACTCTCAAAGATGGTGACTTCAAGAATCCCAAATCATCACACGAAATGTTACATGAAATTTTCAATACAGTGAGCAATTTACATGCTGGTAAGTACCTCGTCCAGTCAATTGGAGTACTAATCACCTTGATGTCGAGTTCTTGAAACATGTCGCATTGCGCATCGAATATCAACGATTTCGCTAAATGACGCCCTCTAACATATATGGGGGCAGAGTAACTCAATTTTTCAATATATTTTCTACAATGTTGTGAAGCAGCCTTTACGATGAAGTACGAAAACGATCTTTCTTTCGAATAATCATTTGTACTCGACTCTTCAAATGGGTAGGAGTCGTAATCAAAGTTGAGTGTGGGAATATCAGTCCAAAGAGTCTTCCAACGTTTTGATAGAACACAAGTTTGAACAACATGTTTGGTGTTTAAGAATGAGAGAATGTCGTGAAGAAGACAATTTGGGAGGAGGCTGATTCTGTCTTCCATGTTCGACATTGAAAGGAGTAAATTATTGAAGGACTTAGCATGCACTATTATAGTGAAGCATAGGGATAGGAAGAGACATTAAAAGTTGAAGCCAGACCGACTAAATTAAGGGCATTTGGTTACATATTTTTTGGAAGACGTGAAGTCAGTTACAAAAGAATAAAGAACCAAAGTGCATGCGTCTCTGTTGTTGGAAAACTATAATTAATAATCATGGCTTTTAAATTAGGTAAAAATTAATGTCTTTAATTTGTTTTTAATATTATTATGAAAAAATTACCATGGGAGACAAATTTTGTTGCCATATTTTAAAATAGGGGAGTTGCAAAAATAGCAAAAATAATTAGGCTAATTGCATTTGTAGCAACTATGTTTAGTCTTTGCATATATATAGCAAAAAAATCAGGGTAATCACGTGTTAATCATTAACCTAAAAGTTGAAAAGTCAAAAATACCCTTTCCTAACCGTTTAAAGTAATCACATGTTAATCACTAACCTAAATGATTGCATGTTGATACACCTCTGCTGATACACATTTGATATACTTTTCCATTCTTTTTTACATTCAAAATATTTAAGCTCAACCCAAATGAAAAAATTGAAGCCCGTTTATAATGAAAATGTCGAAAATATCCTCTCCATCAAAGTAATCAACTTGTATAATCATGCGTTAAACGTAGAAAGTAACTTTTCGAAACCTTTACGATTTCTCTAATCATTGTGATTTTCCTCTCCCTTCAACGTTGATTGATTCACTCTTGTTGTTGCGTTCTACTCACCAAGTACAAGGTAATAATTCTTTGAAATTACCTCTACTTTAGATTCATTCTTGTTTTGAACGAAGGTTGAAGCCTGATTACTGTTTGTTTTTCACCTTTTTTTGGGTGTATCACTCTTGTTTTAATTTACTATTTGTCTAGAAATTAAATGAAGGTGAAATCCGATTACTATTTATTTTTCTTCCTGTATTGTTTCCCTTCTTCACTTATTACTTCATCTTGATAATTTAGATTACAACATGATATCCATTCGCAGCTGTTGATTATTTGGATGATAAACTACCTAATTTTCCACTTAATTTATGCAACCCATATAAGATGAATCAGTTGTATAGTCGATACACCAAATCTAGGGTTTATCAATTGTACAACTGATACACCAAATATAAGGTAAATCAGTTGTACAACTAATACACCAAATATAAGGTATATCAAGTGTCACTGATACATCGAATAGAAGGTAAATCAGTTGTATAACTGATACATCCAATAGAAGGTAAATCCGATGTACAACTGATACACCAAATAGAAGGTAAATCAGTTGTACAATTGATACACCAAATATAAGGTAAATCAGTTGTACAACTGATACACCAAATATAAAGTATATCAAGTGTCACTAATACACCGAATAAAAGGTAAATCAGTTGTATAACTGATACACTCAATAGAAGGTAAATCAGATGTACAACCGATACACCAAATATAAGGTTAATCAGTTATACAATTGATACACTAAATCTAAGGTAAATCAGTTATACAACTGATACACCAAATATTAAATCAGTTATACAAATGATACACCAAATATAAGGTATATCATGTGTCACTGATACACCATATGTAAGGTAAATAAGTTGTATAACTGATATACAAAATATAAGGTAAATCAATTGTACAACTGATACACAAAATATAAGGTATATCAAGTGTTACTGATACACCAAATAGAACGTAAATCAGTTGGACAACTGATACACCAAATATAAGGTAATTCAGTTGGACAACTGATACACCAAAACTAAGGTAAATCAGTTGGACAAATGATATACCAAATATAAGGTATATCATGTGTCACTGATACACCAAATGTAAGCTAAATCAGTTGTACAACTGTTACACCAAATATAAGGTATATCAGGTGTCACTGATACACCAAATATAAGGTATATCAGGGTTCACTGATATACTAAATAGAAGGTAAATCAGTTGTATAACTGATACACCAAATGGAAGGTAAATCAATTGTATAATTGATACACCACATATAAGGTAAATCAAATGTACAATTCATACACCAAATATAAGGTAAATCATTTGTACAACCGATACACCAAATATATGGTAAATCAATTTTATAACTGGTATACCAAATATAAGGATTACCAAATATGAGGTAAATCAGTTGTACAACTGATACACCAAATATAAACTAAAAAAGTTTTATACTTGATACACCAAATATTAGGGTTATCAAATAGAATGTAAATCAGTTATATAACTGATACACTAAATATAAGGTAAATCAGTTGTCATTGATACACCAAATATAAGGTATATCTAGGTATAGCAAGGATCTACACCAAATAGAAACTAAATCAGTTGTATAATTGATACACCAATTACGAGGTAAATCAGTTATAGAACTGATACACCAAATATTAAGTAAATCAGTTGTATAAATGATACACCAAATAAAAATCTTAATGAGGGTAAATTGAAAATATAAAAAAACTAAAAATATAATCTTTAGAAATTTTGCTATATTTGCAAACCCAAAAAAGTGTAGCTAAATTTTTAATTAGCCTAATTTATTTTGCTATCCTTTATAATTTCCCTTTAAAATATGTTATACAAAAAAACATTTTCTCTGAATATGATAACCCATCTTTAGTTTAATTTTTTTTTTTTTTTTCAAATATGCGATGATTGAACCCATGACCTCTTAGTCATGGACACAATCTTATGTCAATTGAGTTATGTTCGGTTTGGCAAAATATTATTTTTTTTGGGCGATAATAATGCATTTAAATTCACGCTCCCTGCGTGGTTTTTTGCACAGGTGCATATTTTAAATTATTTATGCCTCGTGTGTGGTTGTTTGCACAGTGCAAGATCAATCAACCCCACTCTAGACTATCTAGGTGATGTACTCACCCCACCCGTTACACCAAGTGGTTGTTTGATAAAGGTCGAAATCTTGATTGTACGGAAGTGTCAATGAAAATTAAAATTTTAATATATATCCGTCGGGATAAATTATTTAAATAAAAGTTTCATAAAAAATATTTAAATTAATTAATATAAATTTCACCTCTTTTTTTTTTTTTTTTTTTTTTTTTTTTTTTTTTTTTTTTTGGATAAATTCAAAATTCAAATTATTAATCATTATTTTATATCCACACTAGTAACATTTTAATTTGTTCATATTTTTTTTTTCATATTTGGTCAACTATTTTAATTACAATAATGTAAATGTCGATTCACTTCTTATGTCGATGTCGAATCCAAAAACATATAAAAAATATCGACATATCGATGAAAATTTAATATCTTATTAAAAATTAATTATTTTAATAAGATTATCAACCTCAATTATTTTTTTATCCTTTTGGTTTTCAACCAATTTTTTTTAATACCATGATTTAGAATGTTGTTGAATCTTCCATCCCATTCGACTATTTTTAGAGTGGGTTGAAATTTGCTTTGTTGTAGCTAGCAAAATGTGATATATCTATACAGAAGAGCATGAGAGACAACTATTTTTTAACAACAAAGTTCTAAAAATGCTCCTAAAGACAGCAAATTTGACTCAAACTTGGAGGTTTCAAACAGGAAAAAAACAAACATCATGGTGTTCCTTTTCCCAAGAGAGACCAGAAAAGAAAACATCTCTGTTTTTTTCTTGTTTTGTCATATCACATCTGGCTGTTTGTTATTATGTTTTTTTTTTTCCTATAAGTATTCATTCAATGTAAGATCTTAGACATCCATTCAACTCTTGCATTAGAGTTATCAAAAAGAAAGGAATATGAATTATTACTTTCAATGTTGCATTTCAGAGGAGAGAGCCAATAGGAAATCTTTGAAAAAGAGCATTGAGGAGTATCATGATACAAAAACTTTAGCCTCATTTGCCAATATTTCCTTCAAAACTGGTAGGCTTCACATTGATCTCTTGCATTCTATTGAATTGTTATATTGTAGTAGCTTTTTGTAGTTTCTTTCTCAAAAAGAATTTATATTTCTTGAGCACTTATACACCTAGAATTCTCCATGCAGATTTTAATAGCTCATTGAAATTTAGACTGTGTTTTTGTGCCTAAATTTTTCTGCATCTAAAGTCTCACATTGGTCAGGATAAGGGCGAAGATCTATGGTAGATAAGTGATGAAAACTATTTTCGTTGGTAGGAGGCCTTTCGAGTGAAATTAAAAGAAAACTCATAAAGGCTTATGCCCAAAGTGGACAATATCATATCATGGTGAAAATATGGAGACCTATCATAATCATGAACCTAACTTGCTCGTATCGATTGGAATCCTCAAGTGGCAAACAAAAAAGTCGTGAGCCTTAGAGACAAAGTCGTGTGGAATTGTGGATAAATGTCTTCAAATGCCAAACAAGTGTGGAATGTGTAATATGGTAGTTAGCGCCACAAATATCCCCATAATGTGAACCGTGATTGAGCTCTATCGTATATGATGTGCTCTAAAAGAAAAAGAAGATGACCTAGATATAAACAGGTATGAAGGTTACTCAAGATGCCAGACAAGTACCCTAGATAGCAGATAGGTTTGACCTCCATATTCAATAGGTGATGTGCTCTAGAGAATAGGAGTTGACCTGGATAAAAGTCGACACAAATAAATATTTAAGGGGAGGCACTATGGTACATTTTTTAAGTGGAGGATTGTTGGAAATGTGGTCAAGTCCCACATTTGCTTAGGAAAGAGGAAGATCCATGTCATATAAATGATGACAACTATCGCATTTGGTACGAGACTTTTTGAGTGAAACCAAAAGCAAAGTCATTAAGGCTTAAAGCTCAAAAGTAGGCAGCATCATACCATTATGGAAATATAAAGATTGGGCTTCAAATCTTTATATGGTACACATTTGGTTGTTTCTTAATCACTAATACACATAAAATTTTGGTAGAAATTTATTTCATTGCTTCAAACAATACATATGTAGAGTACTTGATCGATTGATTGTAAGTTTTATTCTAACAACTTGACTTGCAGATAACAATAGACGACGGTGCACAACAAAGGAGAAAAAGAAGTTAGGAAAAGGAAACATCTTAGCTAAAAATTTTACTTTTCGTGAGCTATGTGTTGTGACGAATAACTTTAACCAAGAAAGTCTACTGGGGGAAGGTGGCTTTGGAAGGGTTTACAAAGGCGTCATTGAAGGCACAAAACAAGTATCATCAATCCATCTTTGTCATGTTCAAAATTACTCTGAAACATGTCTCTAATCATTTAAAATCAATTTAATGTTTGATTTTACACGATTTTTCATATCGTAAAAATTGATTTTGAATACGAAAAAAGTGATTTTAACCTTTTTAAAATTACTCTCAAACATGCTCGATTGAGTTTTACAATTGAATTATGTTTATGTTGTTGTTTTTAGGTAGCGGTGAAGCAACTTGATCGAAATGGATTTCAAGGGAATAGAGAATTTCTTGTAGAGGTTTTGATGTTGAGCCTTCTTCACCATACCAATCTTGTCAATTTGGTTGGGTATTGTGCTGATCCAAATCAGAGGATTTTGGTTTATGAGTACATGGCTAAAGGTTCTTTAGAGGATCATCTTCTTGGTATGATTTAATATAATTCATCTCATAATCGATTAAGAGCGGTAAATATCACTAAATTATATTAATTTAATGTTTGATTTTATACTATTAAATATAATTTCATGCCCAGAAACATACGAGTTCATACAATATTTGTTACAATTAAACTAGATGCATGATTCATGAATTTCTACCTATGCATATATTCATTTATTTTTTGTCTTTTAAGTTGACGTCTTATTAAGATTCCGAGGTAGTTTAATTTTTTTGAATGTGGGATTCTCAACCTTCAAGATGGTGTCTCCTTGAGTTCATCATTTTTGGGTCAAATTCCATTTTTTTTTTTTTGCTCGACTAAATACTCGTTTGGGCTCTATGGACTCTAATATCATACTAGATATATCACGATTTCATCTTAAAACCAATTGACAATGAGAAAAGTTGTCACAAGTAGCGAAAAACTTTCTCTATTGGGTTATGAAGAGTTGTAACCTCTTATTTTTTCAGATATAAGTTCAGATAAGCCAGGTTTGGATTGGAACACGAGGATAAAAATCGTCGAAGGAGCCGCAAGAGGACTCGAATACTTACACGAAACCGTCAACCCTCCGGTGATATATCGTGACTTTAAGGCTTCAAACATATTGCTGGATGAGGAATTCAATCCAAAGCTGTCTGATTTTGGTCTTGCAAAGTTAGGTCCAACTGGGGATAAATCTCATGTTTCGACTAGAGTGATGGGAACTTATGGTTATTGTGCTCCTGAATATGCACTTACTGGACAATTGACTACCAAATCAGATGTCTACAGTTTTGGTGTCGTGCTTCTCGAGATCATCACTGGAAGAAGAGTTATAGACAACACAAAATCAGCAGAGGAAAAAAATTTAATTGCTTGGGTATGCTTTTGATGCATAATTAAGCTAATAATGCTTTTCAATTATACATATTATTATAGTATTTTTAGTTCGTGTTTCATAATCATTTGATTTTTGAAAATTATGTTTGTTTTCTAATTATTTCTTTACAATAATTTTTATTTCAAACTTTTGAATTCTTAGCCCGATTTTCAATTTTTTTTTTTTTTTTTTTTTTTTTTTTAACTATTAAGTTTTTTATTTTTAATTTTTGAAAATTAAATTTGTAAATATTTCATTCATCTATAATTTTAGTTTGTTTTGTTATCTACTTTTTATTAGAGTTTGTAATTTTAGTTTGTTTTGTTATCTACTTTTTATTAGAGTTTGTAATGCATGTCAAGTTTTGGAAACTATATATATATATACACGTTTTAAAAACTTATTTTTATTTTTGAAATTTAAAAACCTATAAAGAGAAGTAATGTTGTTTATAGAGTAATTAAATTTTAAAAATAAAAAACCAAATAGTTATCAAATGGGTTTGAATATTTGATCGGCATCTTAGTAAACTGATATTTGAATTTAATTTTGTGATGTGAGGTAGATATGGATATCTTGATCCAAATTCTGTTGAACTTGTTATACACTTTTCAAATATGAAATATGTCGACATTTTCGTCGATATTGATATTTTTCGTACAACATTAAACTACAAATTCCAAAACTCAATTAGAAGATTCAAGACGATTCTAAACCATTTTCCTTCATTGTAGGCACAACCACTTTTCAAAGACAGAAGGAAATTCACACTAATGGCAGATCCAAAGCTAGAAGGAAATTACCCAGTGAAGGCTTTGTATCAAGCTCTAGCAGTGGTAGCCATGTGTTTACAAGAGGATGCAAATACTCGGCCATTGATTAGCGACGTGGTTACAGCTCTTCAATATTTAGCTGTAAACAAGGATGTTGATGTCCATGTCGATGTCGAAGTTGACGATGAATCAGATTTGGAATCGGAATCGGGATCGGGATCGGGATCAAGATTAAGTTCATATTCAGGTTCAACTTCTCCTGATAGAAGTAGTAATAGTGGAGGTAAAAATGTTGATGGGAGGTGATTTGAAATTTGACTAAACAAACAAAAAAGAGAAAACATAGTACACAGCTCCTGGCCATTGCAAAAAGAATATAGCTCTAACTCCGGGAAATTGTAACTAAGGTAGCTTGGCTCCCATCTTTTCCTTTATTATTTATTATTTATAATATATTTTAATATGAAAAGAGCATTTTTAAGGATATTGGAGTAAATCTGCAAAAGGGGTTATAATAGCCACCAAAAGATTTTCTTGAAAAAAAAAGCTTTTGCAAATATAGCAAAAAAAAAAAAAAAAAAAAAAATTCAATCTCGCCAGGTAAAAGATCAAAAAAATTCAAATCCAACAAAATCAGTTTTTTATTTATAAACTAGAATCGCATAGGTCTTTTTTATAAACCAGAATCGCATAGCAACCTGCAACCTATGCGATTGTTGTGGGGTCGCATAAGGTTGCTATTATAGACTAGAATCGCATAGGTCTTTTTTATAAACCAGAATCACATAACAATCTATGCGATTGTTGTGCGGTTGCATAGGATATTGTTATGCGATTGATGTGTGATTGTATAGCTATCCGATTGATGTGTGATCGCATAGTTATGTGATTGTTGTGCGATGTGCGATCGCACAACCTATGTGATTGCTATGGGCGTGCGGCTGGCGATAATCCATTCTTTTTAATTTTTCCGATAACTCATTCTTTTTAATTCTTCTTATTAATTTATTAATGGTAATAGGAGAATGAAAAAAATCATTTTACAAATTTGCCATATTTGCACAACTTTTAAAAAGTTGGTATATCTTTAATTATTTTAGTCTAAATTGAGATTGATATAATTTCACAAAAGAAAACTTTAAAATAGAAACGTGTGAGAAAACCTACTACTGGTTTCTCAGGTTGAAATCAAACAGCTTTTCAAATTCCTACAACTATAAATATGCTTCTACTGTGTATGTCAGACAAGTAAAGAAGTGAATGATCTAAAATCAGAGAGCGAGAATGTGAGAGTTGTTAACCTTATAATCTTGTATTTTCTCCAACAACCTTGAATAAAACGTACCCCTTTGCAACCGTGATTGTATTCTCATTGCCGAACCATTTACATCTTGTTATAGGTAAAAATATATTTACTATGATTTAAAGACCCAATGGGCTAGGGCCCAAAGCCCAAAGAAGGACGGAACGGAAGGTATGGCCGACCAACCAAGTCAGCCGAAGGAGAGGGACCGACCTCGAAGAGGTCGACACAAGAAGAAGACGCCGACCCGAGAGGGTCGGCCGAAGCAAGCAATGGTTGATTCCTCGACGGTCGGCCGAACCCAAAGAACCGCTGACATAAGTGAGGGCCGATTGGTGGTGCGGATTTTGAATATCCGTTTAATTCACAGGCTGTCGAAGCCTGGCTAAAATGAATTTATAAGCCTATTGACCTTAGCTTTGCAGCTAGTGGCAACAGGGTCGAACCACAGAGAATGACTAATTAGATTGAATTTGAAGTTCGAGATGTCAATTTATTGATTAGATGGATTTGTAACAAAAGGGGGATTTTAAACATGCGAGTGAGAAGTAAAATGCTAACGGAGAAATTTAAGAGAAAGAGATTAAAAAGTGTTCGATTCGGGGGATTTCGGGATTTTGCTAGGCAGTCTAACATTTATCATTTAATTCAAGACTAAGGCTAATAATTTGACATATGCACGCGGTCGGTTACCCGGGACGCCCTAAAGTAATCGGTTCCATATTAATTAATTAGAACTAACAATCCTAATTAAACATTATTCAAAGTCTCATTAGAGTGATCAGTCCCAAATTTGACTCTAAATAGTCACTAGCTAACCGCGACGAACATTCGAATATGCATTCCTATTTCTAATTGGCTACTCGTCAACCCTAAAGTACCCAACAATAAGCATGTATACAACGGTACTCCGATTTATTTCATTGCTCTGTGTTACTAAGGCGAAAAGGAGAGGCAAGGCATCGCTATTCTATAACTCTAACACATGCTAGAAAACCCGATCGTCCGTCGTTGAAATCTAAAACATGCATGGGATTAAGAAAGAACAACAAATGCATACAAAGTTAAAGCCTATTCAGAACCATTTGCATAGATTATCAAAATGTAAAAGCCTAACTAAAAATCCCTAAACCATCCCGAATCTCACACAGTACCTTAGCCGACCATGGAGGAGGTTGCCAAAACCGCTCCCACGGATGTCTTGGCCATAATCTCTAGCTTCAATACAATGAGAAGCTCCAAAAAACAGCCACAAATGGCGGAGCAAAAGGAAAAATGAAAGAAAACCCGAGAGGAAGAAGAAGATGGCAAAAAACATGGCTGAAAAATCGTCCTTCAGCCTTTTAATTCCGTCGGAGCGTCGAGACGCTGGGACAGCGTCGCGACGCTGCGACCTAAATTATCAGCGCGCGCCTCGCGATGGCGTCGAGACGCTGGGCGAGCGTCTCGACGTTGCCCCGATGATTTCCAGCGCGCGCGCCCCTCGGAGCGTCTCGACGCCGCGGCAGGGTCTCGACGCCGCGGCAGGGTCTCGACGCCAGGCAGCGTTGAGCAAGCGTCTCGACGCTTGCTCTCGGGTTTAGGCTGGAAAATTGCCTCTTCGTGGCAATTTTGGTCCGATTCTTCTTGGATAAGCTTGCCCTTTTCCCGATGCACTCCCGGGGCGTTAAAACACCGCTTTTAGCTACGAAACGAGTCTAATGGACACATGAGCTCTTCGCTGCAATTCTCCTACAAACGAGACATATTAACTAATTAAATACGACATTTAGCTAGAGTTAGGGAGTGATAATTAGCTCCAAAATGGAGTTATCAAACACCCCCAACTTAAATCTTGCTAGTTCTCGAGCAAGGCAAATAAAGAATTCGACTCTAAGGACATGCTTACATGCTACTAATTCAAACCTCAATGCATTTTACAAAACCAAACAGAACATAATCACGAAAACAATCAGCGCATGCATTTTATTACGAACATATCAAAAATTAACTATCGCTCCCTAACGTGTGTGTGTGCTAGCCAACCTATCCTAAACCAACGTAAGCCCGGAAAAACCACATGCAACATATCATCCCGTTTTCCCCCTACTTCTAGCGATTAAGAACAGTCTAAACTTGACTTACACAAGAGAGAGTAATAAATTAAGTGACCTAAACATTTTCTCATTCTTTTTCTTTTCTTGAGTACTTTGTACTCTTTGTTAAGGTTCTTTGAAACCAACTTTATTTTCTTTTTCTTTCCAACCTCGAGTTGCCTAACACGTCAAATTCATGCATTAAACTTCACGTTTTTAAGGACTAACGCTCACTTCTTAGGTACCAATAAGAAGGAGGAGCGCCTCGAGAGACTTTTTTCCAGCTAACATGCTTTTCTATTTTTTTTTACTTTAGGCTTAGAGTAAGCTAACTCGATTAATTGACCACTAACTCTCATGCAACAAGCTACCTAAGGGTGCCTTTCGGGGTGACAACAAGAATTAACACAACATGCAATCAACTAAGCCTACGGAGATTAAGATGAGGTTGCTAAGTGCTCGATAGATGCAAGGGAGCAACAGAAAAATTTTAAAATTTTTGACATGCACCTAATAAATGCAAAACGACATCATGCAAACACTAGATTATGCAAATGCTCAGATTTCCAAAATGACACTTCCTAGATCATCATAATTAGAAAGCATATAAACAGAGTTCCAAGCACTTCAAATTCAAAACAAACACTACTCAACAACCTACACATGCATGTCCACAACATCCATCCCCAACTTCAGAAGTTAGCATTGTCCTCAATGCTACTTAATCAGATATACAAAAGTTAAAGGGAAAGAAAAACAACACTTCCCTGATTCTTTTTGAAGTCGGTGAGGGAAAGGACGCGGCGCGTTCCACATCGGAGCCCAAAATTTCCTCAACTCTCCTCATTACCTAAAAAAACAGCAAGCTACAATAGCTAAATAAACTACTTAAGCTAAACTAAAACAACATAAACTAAAAACAGAAAAGACGGTTCAACACTCAGGTGCCTCCGAGAAGCGCAAAATTTTTAAAGTCGCTTGCTCTACTGAATTCCCCCATAGGACTCATCCATAGTCCGATAGCGCGGGGGACGTTCCAAACATGTCCTTGTCCACGCTGTTCCTGCAAACAACATCTAAAACTTTATTTTCTCTTCGTGCCTCTAGCACGTGAATGTCATCATGGTTAGTACAAAAAACAGTACCCACATTCAACAAATTCAAATCAGATTTTTTCACAGAGACATAAGAGCTATCCCTCAAGCTTGAGGTCAAACTCTCATTCTCGACAGACAAACATGCAACATTCTCAACTGACTTCTCTTTAAACAAGGAAAACTCATGCACTGTGTCATCAAACTCTAATGAAATTACGCCCTTAAACACATCAATCTTGACCCTCGCGGTCTTTAAAAAAGGGCGTCCTAATAACATAGAGGACGATACATTCAAAGAGTTCCTATTCATATCTAGCACAAGAAAATCAGCAGGAAACATCATTTCACCCACTTTAATCAGAACATCCTCAACCTTCCCTCTAGGAAATATGCTAGACCCATTAGCTAATTGGACAACAACGTCACACTTATGCAATTCATTCAAATTCAATTCCAGAAATAAGGCATAAAACATGACATTTACAGAAGCACCAAGATCAAGCATTGCATTTTTAACCACTTTACTACCTATAGTGCAAGAGATAGTAAAAGTACCTGGATCGTTGCACTTGGTAGGCAACGTACCTGGGAGGATTGCACATACATTCTCCTTCTTCTTTTCAGTCCCTCTAGACTTCCGCTTCTTTGTGCACCAGTTCTTGAGGAATTTAGCATACTTGGGGACTTGACTCACCGCCTCAAGAAGTGGTATGTTCACCATCACCTTTTGGAAGGTTCTCAGGACCTCCTCGTCATCGCTCACCAGAGTAGGCTTCGCAAGCCTACTGGGAAAGGGTGCTTTGGGAACACACTCTTGCACAGTTTTCTCTTCTTTCTCTTCATTCAAATCATCAAGAACAAACTGGGAGGACTCATTCAAATTGTCCTTCGCTTCCTTCACGGCTCTGGAGGGAACTGATTTTCCACTCCTCAGTTGGATTGAGCTCACGTTTTCACATGAGTTCACGGTGGTTTGGGAAGGAAGCTTCCCAGAGCTCTTGCTCTCAATCTTGCTTATCGACACTGCCATCTGGGTCAGCTGCTTGTTCAGATTTTGCAGCTCCGCTTTATGCGAGTTTAGCTCTTCTCGAGCTTCCTTTTGGAATTAGCTTGTCGATGTAACGATGGTTCGTACCATCTCTTCCATTGAACTGGAGGAACTCGAGGCCTGAGCTTGGGTAGAATGGTTAGGTCTATCATATGACTGACCTTGAAAGCGTTGTTGTCCCTCTCTACTCTCGTAGCTCATGTTGGGATGGTCACGCCAACTGGGGTTGTATGTGCTCGAGTAAGGATCATACTTCTTGGGGTTGGAAGCATATTCCCCGATCGCGTTGACCTCCTCCTCTTGGTTACCTCCTACAAACTTCTTCAGCAAATTTCCAATCTCGGCCACTTGGGCCTTCATTTCAGACATCTCATGATTCTGGGTCACACTGTAAACTTGACCCGCTCCACGAATACCGAATTGCTGCGAGTTGGATGCCATGTTCGCAATTAACTGCTTGGCCTCAACCGAGGTCTTGTCAATCAGCGCCCCACCACTCGCGACATCGATCATCTGCGGATTATGAGGCGTCATACCCTCATAAAAGTATTGGATCAGAAGCTGATCGACTATTTGATGATGCGAAAAGCTTGCGCACAGGCGCCCAAAGCGTTCCCAATATTCGTGCAGGGACTCACCTACATCATGGGTGATCCCATAAATCCATTTCCTCAAAGTCGTGGCAAGAGATGCAGGAAAATATTTCTCCAGAAAGACCCTCTTCATTTCTTCCCATGTCGTTATCGATCCAAAAGGCAGATAATAAAGCCAGTCATTGGCTTTATCTTTCAGCGTGAAGGGGAATGCCCTTAAATTAAGCTGCTCTTTTGTCACACCTGGGGGCTTCATCCCCGAACAGACACAATGGAACTCCATCAGGTTCTTATTTGCATCCTCTCCTGCATTGCCATGGAAGGAGGGTAATTGATGAATTAAACCAGATTTCAACTCGAAATTACCTGCTACCACGGGGTAGTTAATGCACAGAGGCTGCAAATTTAGATCCGGCGCGACTAATTGCTTTAAAGTCCTTGGCACTTCTCCTTGTGCCATTGCCTCGCCAAAGAAGGGATCAACGCCTTCTTCTTCAAACAGTCTTCGCCCCTCCCGGGCCTCTTTTCTCAACCTCCGCTCTTCTCTATCAATTTCAGGGATATACTGCAGTCCACTAAACTCAGAAGAACGGGTCATACAACAACAAAAATTTTAAACATGCAAAAACAAACAGAATTTTTTTTCAGAACACAACAAATCAACCAAAATCCAAGTCAAACATAATTTCAATCTTTTTATGCCTTCCCCGACAGCGGCGCCAATTTTGGTGGTGCGGATTTTGAATATCCGTTTTAATTCACAGGCTGTCGAAGCCTTACCAAAATGAATTTATAAGCCTATTGACCTTAGCTTTGTAGCTAGTGGCAACAGGGTCGAACCATAGAGAAGGACTAATTAGATTGAATTTGAAGTTCGAGATGCCAATTTATTGATTAGTTGGATTTGTAACAAAAGGGGGATTTTATACATGCGAGTGAGAAGTAAAATGCTAACGGAGAAATTTAACAGAAAGAGATTAAAAAGTGTTGATTCGGGGGATTTCGGGATTTCGCTAGGCATTCTAACATTTATCATTTAATTCAAGACTAAGGCTAATAATTTGACATGCACGCGGTCGGTTACCCGGGACGCCCTAAAGTAACCAGCTCCATATTAATTAAATAGAACTAACAGTCATAATTAAACATTATTCAAAGTCTCATTAGAGTGATCAACCCCAATTTGACTCTAAATAGTCACTAGATAACTGCGACGAACATTCGAATATGCATTCCTATTGCTAATGGCTACCCGTCAACCCTAAAGTACCCAACAATAAGCATACATACAACAATACTCAGATTTATTTCATTGCTCTGTGTTACTAAGGCGAAAAGGAGAGGAAAGACATCGCTATTCTATAACTCTAACACATGCTAGAAAACCCGATTGTCCATCGTTGAAATCTAACACATGCATGGGATTAAGAAAGAACAACAAACTCCATTAAGTGCTTGTTCGCGTCCTCCCCTGCATTGCCATGGAAAGAAGGCAACTGGTAAATTAAACCTGACTTTAATTCAAAGTTACCTGCTACCACGGGGTAGTTGATACACAGGGGTTGCAAGTTTAAATCTAGCGTTGCCAGCTGTTTCAGCGTCCTTGGCGCTTCTTCTTGCGCCATCTCCTCAAACAAGAAGGGATTGTCTTCTTCCTCAAACAGTCTCTGCCCCTCTCGGGCTTCTCTCCTCAACCGCTGCACTTCTCTTTCGATTTTAGGTATAAACTGCAATCCACTAATCTAAGAAGAACGGGTCATACACAAACAAAAATTTTAACATACAAAGACAAACATAATTTTTTTTTCAGCACACCATCAATCAACCAAATTCAAAGTCAATCATAATTTCAATCAAATTTTGCCTACTCCCCGGCAACGGCGCCAATTTTGGCAACAGGTTTTTTGAATGTCCTGCTGTAAATTCGGGTTGTCGAGACCCGCCAAAATACAATTTATAAGCCTATTATCAATAGCTTTGCAGCCAGTGGTAACAGGGTCGATCCAAGGAGAAGGTTATGATTGAAATTAAATTAAACTTGAAATTAATTAATTAATTGGGGGGTTTTGTAACGGGGGGATGTGTAAGCATGCAAAGTAAGGAATTAAACGCTAACGGAGAAATAAAAGAGAGAGAGAGAGACGAGTGCACGGTTTGGGGATTTTCGGGATTTATTTGTTAGACATTCTTCAGCTTATCATTTAATACAATTCTAAGGCGAGCAGTTTGTAGTACACACGGTCAGTTACCCGAGAAGCCCCAAGGTAACCGGCTCCATAGAAATTAATTAGACCACACAGTTCTAATCAAACATTATCTAAAATTGCATTAGGGTGATCAGCCCCAAATTGACTCTAGATAGTCACAAGCATACCGCGACAGACATTCGATCACGTAATCTAATTGCTAACTGGCTACCCGCAAGCGCTGTATGTAACCAACAACCATCATGCATGACTCGATACTCCGGTTTAATTTTATTATCCTGTGTTACTAATCGAATAGTGAGAGGCACGACATCGCTCCTCTTTAACACTAACAAAATGCTAGAAAACACGAGTGTCAATCGACGAAATCTAACATATGCATAGGATGAAGCAAGGATAATAAATGCATACAAATCAGCCACCAAGTTTGAACTATAGCATGGATTATCAAAGCTTAAAAATCTAACAAACAATCCCAAAAATTTATCCCAAACCGTTCACTTTACCTTAGCCGTCCATGGGACGGATTGTCATCACCGCTCCAAGGAAGGACGTGGAAGTCATCCCTATCCTATTACAAATTACAAGCTCATAAACAAGCCACAAATGGCGGAGCAAAGGTGAAAAATGGGGAAAAGCCGAGAGGAAGAAGATGAAGTTTTTCAAAAAGTGGCTGCAAAATCGTCTTACAGCCGATTTAAATCGTCGTAGCGTCGAGACGCTAGGGCATCGTCATGACGCTACGACCTAAGTGATCCGCGCGCGCGCCTCGCGATGGCGTCGAGACGCTAGGCGAGCGTCTCGACGCTGGCCCGATAATTCCTTGTGCGCGCCTCCTCCGGAGCGTCTCGACGCTGCAGCAAGGTCTCGACGCTTCGGCAGCGTCGAGCAAGCGTCTCGACGCTGATGCTCGGCGCTAGCTCTCGGGTTTGGGCTGGAAAAATTGCCTCTCCTAGGCAATTTTGGTCTGTTTCTTCTCGGATTGACTTGCCCTTTCCCGATGCACTCCCGGGGCGTTAAAACTCCGCTTTTAGCTCCGAAACGGGTCCAATGGACGCACGAGCTCTTTGCCGCATTTCTCCTACAAACGAGATTAATTAAACAATTAAATGCGGAATTTAGCTATAATAAGGAAGTGAATAATAGCTCCAAAATGGAGTTATCAAACACCCCCAACTTGAATCTTGCTAGTCCTCGAGCAAGGCTAATAAAGAAATTGACTCTAAGGACACACTTACATGCTACTAACTCAAATCTCCATGCATTTCACAAATTCGAACACAACATAATCATGAAACCAATCCGTGCATGCATTTACTACGAACATATCAAAAATTAACTATTGCCCCCTAACGCGTGTGTGTGCTAGACAACCTATCCTAAACTCACATAAGCTCGGAAAAACCACATGCAACACATCATCCCGTTTTCCCCTACTTCTAGCGTTTAAGAACAGTCTACACTTGACTTACACGAGAGAAAGAAGCAAATTAAGAGACCTAAAATTTTCTCATTCATTTTCATTTCACGAGTACTTTGTACTCTTTTATTGAGGTTCTTTGAACCCATCATTTTATTCTCTTTTTCTTTCCAACCTCGAGTTGCCTAACACGTCAAATTCATGCATAAACTTCACGTTTTTAAGGACTAACGCTCACTTCTTAGGTGCACCAATAAGAAGGAGGAGCGCCTTGAGAGATTTTTCTACCCAACATGCTTTTCTATTTTTTTTTTTTTTTTTTTTTTTTTTAAGGCTTAGCGTAAGCTATCTCGACTAATCGACCACTAACTCTCATGCAACAAGCTACCTAAGGGGTGCCTTTCGGGGTGACAACGAGAATTAATGCTACATGCAATTCACTAAGCCTACGGAATCTAAGATGAGGTTGCTAAGTGCTCGAAAGATGCAAGGGAGCAACATAAATTTTTTAAATTTTTTTGACATGAACCTAATAAATGCAAAACTCATGCAAAAACTAGATTATGCATGTGCTCAGATTTCCAACATGCATTTCCTAGATTATCATAATTAGAAAGCAGTAAACAGAGTCCCAAGCACTTCAATATCCAAATAGCACTGCTCAACCGACTACACATGCTTATCCATAAACTCCACCCCCAACTTCAAAAGTTGGCATTGTCCTCAATGCCACTTAGTAAGATACACAAAGTAAAGGGAAGAAGAAACTACACTTCCCTGACTCTTTGTGAAGTTGGCGAGGGAAAGGAAGCGGCGCGCTCATCATCGAAGCCCAAAATTTTCCTCAACTTCCTCGATTCCTAACAAAAAAAAAAAAAACAGCAACCTACATAAGTCTAAATTAAACTAAAAACAATAAAAAACAGCAACTAAACTAAAACAGAAAAAATAGTTCATCGCTCGGGTGCCTCCGAGAAGCGCAGAATTTTTAAAGTCGTTTGCTCGACTGAATTCTGTCCAAAGACTCATCCATATTCCGATAGTGCGGGGGACGTTCCAGTCTTGTCCTCCTCCACACTACACCTGCGATCAACATTCAAAACTTTTTGCACTCTTCGTGCCTCGAGCACGTGAATATCACATTTGTTAGTGCAAAAAACAGCATCAACTTCTATCAAATTCAAATCAGATTTTTTTACGGAGATATGAGAATCATCTCTCAAGCGCGAGGTAAGACTCTCATTCTCGACATTCTCAACAAAAGAAACATTATCCACAGATTTCTTTTCAAATAATGAAAATTCATGCACTGTATCATCAAACTCTAAGGAAATTACACCCTTAAACACATCGATTTTGACCCTAGCGGTCTTAAGAAAAGGGCGTCCTAACAGCAAAGAGGACGAAGCATGCAACGATTTTTCATTCATATCAAGCACAAGAAAATCAGCGGGGAACATCATCTCACCCACTCTAATCAAAACATCCTCAACCATCCCTCTAGGGCGTATACAAGACCCATTAGCAAGCTGAATCACCACATCAGTCTCATGCAACTCATTAAGATTCAATTCTAGAAATAAAGCATGCGACATGACGTTAACAGAAGCTCCTAGATCAAGCATGGCATTTTTTACTACTCTACTACCTATCATGCAAGGGATAGTAAAGGTACCTGGGTCGTTGCACTTGGCGGGCAACGTACCTGGGAGGATTGCGCAGACGTTCTCCTTCTTCTTTTCAGTCCCTCTGGACTTTCTCTTCTTTGTGCACCAGCTCTTGAGAAATTTGGCGTATTTCGGCACTTGGCTTACTGCCTCAACGAGCGGGATGTTGACCATCACCTTCTGGAAAGGTACGAAGGACCTCCTCATCTTCGGTCTCCAAAGTAGGCTTCGCAAGCCTACTAGGGAAGGGTGCCTTGGCAACATTCTCTTGCACACTGACTTCTTCTTTCTTCTCATCATTCAGATTCTCGGGAGCAGTCTGGGCGGACTCATTCAGACTGTCCTTGGCTTCCTTCACGGCTCTAGGGGAAAGTGATTTTCCACTCCTTAGTTGGATTGCACTCACGTTCTCACATGAGTTTACCGTGGTTTGGGAAGGAAGCTTCCCTGAGCTCTTGCTCTCGATTTTGCTAATCGACACCGCCATTTGTGTCAGCTGCTTGTTCAGGTTTTGCAGCTCGGCTTTGTGGGAGTTTAGCTCTTGTCGAGCTTCTTTCTGAAACTGGCTGGTAGTCGCGACAATGGTCCTGACCATTTCTTCCAATGAGCTGAAGGAGCTCGAGGTTTGAGCTTGGGTGGAAGTGTTAGGCCTATCGTGGGACTAGCCTTGGAAGCGCTGTTGTCCTTCCCTATTCCCATAGCTAAAATTGGGGTGATCCCGCCAACCGGGGTTGTAAGTATTCGAATACGGATCATACTTCCTCGGGTTGGAAGCATATCCCCCGATTGCGTTCACCTCCTCCACCTCGCGGTTTCCCCCGACAAACTTTTTCAACATATTTCCGATCTCGGCCACCTGGGCCCTCATTTCTATCATCTCATGGCTTTGGGTCACACTGTGAACTTGCCCCTGCCCTCGATCACCAAACTGCTGTGAGTTGGCCGCCATGTTCGCGATTAGCTGCTTGGCCTCAACTGGGGTCTTGTCGATCAGAGCCCCATCGCTCGCTGCGTCTATCATCTGCCGATCGTGGTGATGGAGCGCTTGGCACGCAGCGGAAGCGATTTATATCATAGACACTCTAATTTCATCAATTTAAACAAAACGGAAACATGCAAAAGCAATGAAAAAGGGAAATTAGAACACATACCCTTGTCGTTCGAATTTCTTCAATTTCACCGCCAGAAGCTCCTCACGAGCTCAACGAGCCTTCTCACGAAACCTTCGTGGACCACCCACGGTAATCTCGCTATCCTCGGGCCGAGAAACGGAGTAGTGGGACTCCTTTTACAAGAGAAAATAGGAAAGAAACTCACTGAAGAAAAACTATTTTTCTTTAACCAGAGAGCTGCGAGGAAGAAGACGTACGTTGAATATGAAATCCAATTTCATAAAAAGTAACAACCCCAAAAGGCACTAACAAATAATTTTGTTATTTCCTTTTTTTTTTTTTTTTTTTTTTCATTTGATCTGACGAAATATATACTCTGTATATATATATACCTTACATGTGTCTTACATGCTTGCATGTAAGACACATGTATATATATATATATTTATATATTATTATTATTAAAAATAATAATAATTATTTTATTAATTAAACTTTTTAATTAATAAAAATATATATATATATTTAATTAATATTATTTAATTCAATATCAAATATTAATTAAATAATATAATTAAACCCGGTTTTTCGAAAACCGACTTTTTGCACATGAATCCTATTCATGTTTTCAGACCAATCTCATATTTAAATCATATTTAAATATGTCCATATTTAAATCATATTTAAATATGTCTATCCTTCTTCCACAAACCCGAATTTGAACGATTCAAATTCTTTTCTTTTCTTTTATATTGTTTCACGGCTTTATCCGAGCTAGCCAGGAGAACCGTAAGGACCTACAGATCATGAGCTCCAATTATACGAGATTATCCGGTCAAAACTCTTTCAACCGAACTAACCAACATTCGTTAACCCCCGGAGACTCCACTAAAGTCCAAGGGCTGCACTCTCCTCACTGTAGATATATTGTGTCCTGTTGATATAAATATCATCAGTAAGTCGATCCTTCACAGGTCGTTCATAATCACAACGGGTCATTTATACCGTTTAACCCTTGTATTATATCTTGTTCCTTAAGTACCACTGACACCTCTAATGAACAATTGATTTGTGGTCCAACCATCAAATCAGATTCCTCCCTGATCAGGAGAGGATGGACCCATTGTTCAAGACCTGGAGTCAGCACTTAAGGGAACAACCTCTCTACTAACCCTTAAAGCGGGTAGGAGTGAATTCCATCTCGCACAACTACGTCCCCAGCCACTTATTCGATCTTATCCCCAATATGGTAGGCTTATTGAGTCGGCGATCTGACCACTCTCACCCGTACAAGTCAAAGGATAAGGTCGAATAAACAGGAGTTCATAGTGAGCTCAAGATTGAGATCGAGTTACCTAAGTCATCATATGAAAAAAACCGGTCTTTACAGTAAACGGTGTTATAAAGAAAGAGCGATTTTATTTCTTGGTTCGGTCTTGTGCAAACTCATTGCACAGGACGCGCTCACTCACATGTCTCTAAATGAAACGATTCGAATCACATCGTTTTGTACTATACAAAGTGAGTCGCGTCCAATAGTGTCCCCAGGATAAGGTACCCAGCCTTATCCCTATACTATAGACCATTTTGGCTGTCTACTTGAACTTGATCCACATTCATGTCACACATGAAGTTCAAGTACTCATACTATCGCCATGGGTGTTAGTTATTGGCATAGGTTAATACAAACACAATTCACTAAAATTCAATAACAACTTTATTGAAATAGAATATATACATTCAAACAGTTTACAAACTACGAGTTTTAGGACATAAAACCCAACAAACTTCCACTTGGACTAAAACGTCAGTGGAGTACATGCTGGTCGAGAGAACTAGAATATCAAATATCTAAAGTTTCTCCCACTGTCCTACTGAGCAGCTCGCAGCCCTAGACTTTTTAGGTGTCTCTCAAACACTTTAGCCGTGAGAGACTTAGTAAACGGATCAGCAATGTTGTGCTCCGAGGCTACCTGTGTAACGATCACATCTCCTCGTTGCACTATCTCCCTGATGAGATGATACTTCCGCTCAATATGCTTTCCACGCTTATGGCTTCTAGGTTCTTTAGAATTTCCCACTGCACCACTGTTATCACAATAAAGGGTGATTGGCAAGTTCATATTTGGAACAATTTCCAAATCTGTCAAGAACTTCCTAAGCCATATAGCTTCCTTCGCTGCTTCGCAAGCTGCGACATACTCAGCTTCCATGGTGGAGTCAGCAATACAACCTTGCTTTATACTCCTCCATACTATTGCTCCTCCGTTAAGAGTGAACACTGATCCTGATGTAGATTTCCTGGAATCTATATCAGTCTGAAAATCAGAGTTAGTGTATCCTGCAAGGATCAAATCCTTCGCTCCATACACAAGCACATAGTCTCTCGTTCTCCTAAGATACTTGAGGACGTGTTTAACGGCTGTCCAGTGATCATATCCTGGATTGGACTGGAACCTACTGACAATTCCTACTGCATAGCAGATATCGGGTCTTGTACACAACATAGCGTACATGAGACTACCAACTGCAGATGCATAGGGAATTCGTCTCATATCCTCAACCTCTTGAGGTGTCTTAGGAGACTGTTCCTTAGACAAGTGAATTCCATGCCTAAAAGGCAGCGAACCTTTCTTGGAATTTTGCATCGAATATCTTGACAACACCTTGTCAATATAAGATGCTTGAGACAGCGCTAGCACTTTGTTCTTACGATTCCTTATGATCTGAATCCCTAGAACAAACTGAGCCTCTCCCAAATCTTTCATTTGGAATTGGGTCGCTAGCCAATTCTTAACGTCAGTTAGGAACCCTACATCATTCCCAATGAGTAATATATCGTCTACGTACAAGACTAAGAAAGCTACAACAGTATTGACTACTTTCTTGTAAACACAAGGTTCGTCAATATTTTGTTCAAAGCCATAAGATTTGATCGCCGTATCAAACCTTATATTCCAGGATCTAGATGCTTGCTTCAACCCATAAATGGATCGATTAAGCTTGCAAACTTTTTGCTCTTGACCCTGAAGTATGAATCCCTCTAGTTGAGCCATATAGATACTCTCCTCAAGATTACCATTCAGAAAGGCAGTCTTGACATCCATTTGCCAGATTTCATAATCATAAAATGTAGCAATGGATAAGAGTATTCTAATCGACTTTAACATGGCAACAGGAGAAAAGGTTTCTTCATAGTCCACCCCTTCTCTTTGGGAATAACCTTTTGCCACAAGTCGAGCCTTAAAGGTTTGCACCTTACCGACTTGGTCTCGTTTTCTCTTGTAGATCCACTTGCAACCGATAGGTCTTTCACTATCTGGTTGGTCTACAAGATCCCAGACCGAATTGAAGTACATAGACTCCATTTCGAGATCCATGGCTTTAAGCCACTGGTCCTTGTCTATATCATTCATTGCCTGTTTAAAGGTCAATGGATCCTCAACGCCATCATCAGGTATGACGACTTGAGTTTCAGACAAGCCGATGTAGCGGTCGGGCTGTCTTACATCCCTCTCACTGCGTCGAGGCTTTCTCAACTCTTGAGAAGGACCAGCCTGATCAACAACCTTTGTTGATCCGTCTGTAGCTTTCCTGGAAAATTCGGACAAAACAATTTTGCTCGACGGTTGATGATCTCTCATGTGGTCTTCCTCTAAGAACGTGGCATTAGTCGATACTAGTACCTTGTTCTCATGAGGATCGTAAAATAGACCACCTTTCGTTTCCTTAGGGTAACCTACAAATAGGCACAATTTTGAACGATGTTCCAACTTCTTTGGATTGGGTACTAGCACATGTGCTGGACACCCCCAAATCCTGAAGTGACGTAAACTACCTTTACGCCCTCTCCATAACTCATAAGGTGTTTCGAAAACACTCTTAGAGGGAACCATGTTCAAAATATATACTGCAGTCTCTACTGCATATCCCCAAAACGAACTAGGCAAATGAGCATAACTCATCATAGATCGAACCATGTCTAACAGGGTTCTATTTCTCCTCTCGGACACACCATTCTGCTGTGGTGTTCCTGGCGCTGAGAGTTGAGATACTATTCCATGTTCTATCATATAGTCCTGGAATCTTAAATCCATATACTCTCCACCTCGATCTGATCAGAGTGTTTTTATCGATTTACCTTATGTGTTCTCAACCTCTGCCTTATACTCTTTGAACTTTTCAAGAGCTTCGGACTTATGATGCATTAGATAAAGATAATCGTACCTAGAATAATCATCAATGAAACTGATGAAATATTCATACCCTCCTCGTGCTTTGACATTCAAAGGGCCGCAGAGATCCGAATGCACGATTTCTAGAGGTTCTTTGGACCTATGACCTTTTTCAGAAAAAGATCGTTTGGTCATTTTGCCCTCAAGACAAGACTCACATGGCGGTAAAGAGTTGTCCTCTAAACGATTTAGCAGACCACTCTTAACCAATCTCCCAATCCTATTGAGATTAATGTGACCTAGTCTTAAGTGCCAAAGATAAGTACTTGGAGAAAGTTTCTGCCTTTTAGTTTGAGTCTCAGCTGTTTTAAAAATTTCAGTGTTCAAAATAGCTTTGGCTTCGGTTGGTCTTAACACATACAAGTTGTTTTCAAGTTTCGCAGAACAAATACGTACACCTCTTTTGCTAATGAACGCTTCATTATAAACAAAAGATACTTTATACAACTGTTCTAACAAACAAGATATAGATACAAGATTCCTCTTGAAGGTAGGAACCAGGAGTACATTTTCTAGTAAAATGAAACTATCTCTATACAACAACTTTACATCTCCCACTGCTTTAGCTGAGACAACCTCTTCAGTTCCAACTCTGAGAGTTATCTCACCTCGAGAAAGTGGCTGCCAAGAACTAGTTTCCTGAAAAGAAGAACAAACATGGCTAGTAGCTCCTGAATCAAGTATCCAGGTATGACAATCATGTTCTACTAAACATGTTTCAACAACAAGTAAATCATATTTACCTTGTCTTTCCTTCTCAGCCTTTTTCTCTGCAAGATACTTTGGGCAATTCCGTTTCCAGTGCCCATCTACACCACAATGGAAACATTTTCCTTTGTTTGTAGATTTAGTCTTGCTCTTACCTGCAGCAGGTGCTTTTCCCTTCCTTTTATCTTTCTTCTTCTTTTGAATACTCTTATTCTTAATAGAAGAAAGTTCAGACTTACTCCCTGAAGACGACCCCTTTTGGAATTTCCTAGAAGTGACAACGTTTGCCTCCTTCTCTTTTCCTTTAGAAGTGTGAAGGGACTGATAGGTCTGTAGCTCGCTGAGCAGAGAAGTCAAATTATACTTTATCTTGTTCATTACCATATTGGTTATGAACTGAAGGAAACTCTTCGGAAGAGATTCCATGATAAAGCTTACTTGACTCGACTCATCAATAGTAGCTCCGTTTACTTCCGCCACATTGAAGTGGACCATCATGCTAAGGACATGCTCCCTAACAGAGGTACCCTCCTTCATGCGAGAGTTGTAAACGTGTTTGAGGGATTCATGACAGACCGATGAGGACGGTAGTCCAAACATCGCCTGTAATGAAGACATGATTTCTTTAGCAGAAACCATATCCTCGTGCTTCTTAGCTAACACATCAGATATGCTGGCTAAGATATAGACTCGGGCTTTATCATTAGCCCTTGTCCATCTATCATATGCGTCTCGAACAGTTCGAGTCGCATCCGAGCTAGGAGGGGGAGGACAATCCTCTGATAAGACGAACCTGAGATCATCTAGAACGAGAATCGTATTCAAGTTCGATTTCCAGGTCGCGTAGTTATCGCCGGTTAACTTATCGGAAGCTAGTAAGTGAATGAAAGAGCTAGACATGCTGAAAAGAGAATGAATAAATATTAGTGAAAATATTTTAACCCAATTTACACACCAATCTAGAATTTAGCAAAGAATAATAATGTACCCAAAACTCATTATTAAACTGCAACGATACTTTAGTGGGTCAGAATGGTCGCTACCGAGGGGCAGTCAAGCATTCCTTCACTGAATCAAGACAATCTTGACTAAATGCTAATACCAGAATATCTCATATTCCTATAGCATCTTAGTTATCGCTGTTTGGTCAAGATTTACTAACTCCTTAGCAAATCTCGTAAGTGTGACCCTCCATTTTTAGAATTCATAGGGCGGCCCCAACGATGCAACCGAATGGAAATGTCAAAGTTGGGAATGGCTCTATGTTTCTTTATCCATAAATGGTGATTGAGATGTTTCGATTCCTATGAAACGGCCCTCCGAATGGATCGGTACCTCTTGTGGGCACCTAGCAGGCGGAACATAGGAATCTCACGGTTCAATCCAATGGCGGAGACCGCAGGATGTATTGACATACTTCCTTCTCCCACTTACTATAAATACTTTCTCCATTCACCTTGCTCTTGAATTATGCAAATACCATCCGAATGGGGCTGCCCTATTGACATCACAAGGCCGAGCATAATTATCATGGTGTGAACTTGACAGAGAACGTAGGAGGAGAGGGACATATCATATATACCTTCTCAACACCTCTACTAAGTATTTTAAGACGGAATGGGTAAATTACTCAGGCATTATCCAGCTAAGACAATAAGACCTAAGTCTAGGTAAAACAAACTTTTACCTATGATGTCTAGGTGATAAACACTTTATTACCTCACACCACTCACGCATGCTCATAAAGCCGGGTTAACTTTACTCAAGTACCGGATGGTCCCCAGGTAGGAGGTGTTCCGTAAACCGTCAGCTTAAATACCTCCAACCTCGAACAGGATGTCCCCGGGTGAGTTTCTTGTAACCTTAGCATTTACAAGATATCGACCTATTCATCTAATGAAACGGAACGATACATTCAACCCTAAGTGAGCATGCATTTATCTTTGTTATAGATTTAAAAATCTATGCCAATTTTACAACGCTTTGCAAAACTAAGACTAACTACAACAAACTTCTACATGCTTCTCAAACATGCAACACTAAGGCATGATAAGTTGAATATTTAATTTCATAATCAATAGAACACTTATATCGATCATTGGTACACGATATTTTGAATTATCGCTCTAATCTCAAGCTGTCGAGGCTTGCCAAAATACGATTTATAAGCCTATAACCAAGGCTTTGCAGCCAGTGGTAACAGGGTTGATCCAAGGAGAAGGGTTGATTGAAATTACTAATGAAATTGGAATTAATTAATCGATTGATTGGTGTAACGGGGGGTTTTGTTTCGCATGCAAGGAAAGCGATAAAGCGCTAACGGAAGAATAACAAGCAGAAAAACGCATGCACGGTTTGGGAGTTTCGGGATTAATTGCTAGACAATTTCAATTTATCATTTAATACTGAATTCATGGCACGCAGTTTATTATACACGCGGACGACTACCCGAGAAGCCCCAAGGTAGCCGGCTCCATAGATATTAATCAGACCACACAGTTCCAATTATACGTTATCCAAAATGGCATTAAGGTGATCAGCCCTAAGTTAATTCTAGACAGTCACTAGCTAACCGCGACGAACATTCAAGTGTTAAATCTAATTGCTAATAGATTGCCCGCAAACGCTGTATGCAATCAACAACTATCCTACACGACTCGATACTCCGATTTAGTTTTATCTATCTGTGTTACTTAGTCGAGCAGTGAGAGGCACGGCATCGCTACTCTTTAACATACACAACATGCAAGAAAACCCGAGTGTCAATCGTCGAAATCTAGCATGCGCGTTGGATTAAGCAAGATAGACAAATGTAAATAAACAGCCACCAATATGCATATTCAAAGTGTAGATTATCAAAACTAAAATGTCTAACAATAATTCCCTAAACAATCCCCAAACCGTTCACCCTTACCTTAGCCGTCCATGGAACGGGTTGTCAATTCCGCTCCAACGATGGCCATGGAAGGCGTCATCAACGAGTTACAAGAGGGAAAAAGCTCTCTAACATGCCAACAATGGCGTAGCTTAAAGTAAACTAAGAAAAACGAGAGGAAGAAGAAGAAGAATCGCTAAAAAAATGTCTCGGATCCCCTCTCTAAATGGCAGAAATCGTCTTTTAAAGCTTCTGTAATCGACGTAGCGTCGAGACGCTAGGCCAGCGTCTCGACGCTGCGCCCTAATTTATCCGCGCGCGCCTCGCGACGCTGTGCCCCGATGATTTTCCTGCGCGCGCCTCCTCCGGAACGTCTCGACGCCAAGCAGAGTCTCGGCGCTTCCCTAGCGTCGAGCTAGCGTCTCGACGCTAGCTCTCGGGTTTTTCCAGCGTCGAGCCAGCGTCTCGACGCTCTAGGTCGACGCTGGCTCTCGGGTTTGGGGGCTGGAAATTTGCCTCTCCTAGGCGGTTTTGGCCCGTTTCTTCACGGATCAACTTCCCCTTTCCCGATGCACTCCCGGGGCGTTAAAACTCCACTTTTAGCTCTCGAACAGGTCCAACGGACGCACGAGCTCTTTGCCGCATTTCTCCTACAAACGAGATATATTAACAAATTAAACGCGGACTTTAGCTACAATTAGGAAGTATTTAATAGCTCCAAAATGGAGTTATCAAACACCCCCAACTTAAACATTGCTAGTCCTCGAGCAAGTGCTACAAAGATATTGACTCCAAGGACGCGCCTACATGCAACTAACTCAAACCTCCATGCATTTGAAAATTTAAACACAACATAATCATGAAAGCATTTCGTACATGCATTTACTACGAACATATCAAAAATTAACTCTTGCCCCCCTAACGTGTGTGTGTGCTAGCCAACCACTCCTAAACTCACGTAAACCCGGAAAACCACATGCAACACACATCCCGTTTTCCCCCTACTAATAGCGATTAAGAACAGTCTACGCTTGACTTACACGAGAGAGAGAAGCAAATTAAGAGACCTAATTATTTTTCTCATTCATTTTTCTTTTCACAAGTACTTTGTACTCTTTTATTTAGGTTCTTTGAACCAACAATTTATTCCCTTTTTCTTTCCAACTCGAGCTGCCTAACACGTCAAACTTAGGCCCAAGCTTCACGTTTTTAAGGACTCACGCTCACTTCTTAAGCGCTAATAAGAAGGAGGAGCGCCTCGAGAGGAATTTTCTATCAAACATGCTTTTCTATTTTTTTTTATTAGGCTTAGCATATGCTTTCTCAATTAACCGACTACTAACTCTCATGCAACAAGCTACCTAAGGGTGCCTTTCAGGGTGACAACGAGAATTAGTGCTACATGCAATTTTCGAGCCTACGGAATCTAGGATAGGGTTACTAAGTGCGCTAAAGATGCAAGGGAGCAACAGAATTTTTTTTTAAATTTTTGACATGAACCTAATAAACGCAAAACTCATGCAAAAACTCGATTATGTACATGCTCAGATTTCCAACATGCATTTCCTAGGCTATCATCGTCAGAAAACAGTAAACAGAGTCCCAAGCACTTCAATATCGATATAACACTTCTCAACAAACTACACATGCATATCCATCAGACCATCTCCACCCCCAACTTCAAAATATGGCATTGTCCTCAATGCCATACAGTCAGATAAAACAAAGTAAAAGCGAAGAAGAACTACACTTCCCTGACTCTTTGTGAAGCTGGCGAGGGGTGAGGAAGCGGCGCGCATAAACATCGAAGCCCAAAATTTTCTTCTCTTCCTCGATTCCTAAAAAAAAACAGCAAGCAAAGTAAGACTAAATTACACTAAAAAGCAACTAAACTAAACTAAAGCATAAAAACAGTTCATCGCTCGGGTGCCTCCGAGAAGCGAAATTTTTTTAAAGTCGTTTGCTCGACTGAATTCTCTCCACTGCCTCAACCATAGTCAGAAAGTGCGGGGGACGATCCAGACTTGTCCGCGTCCACACTTTTCCTGTAATCAATAAAAACATTTTGCACTCTTCGTGCCTCGAGCACGTGAATATCAGAATTGTTAGTGCAAAAACCAGCAGTATTATCACTCAAATTCAGATCAGATTTTCTAACCGAGACATGGGAACCATCCCTCAAGCGCGAGGGTAGACTCCCATTCTCGTCATGCTCAACCACAAAAATACTCTCAGCAGACTTCCTTTCAAATAAAGAAAACTCATGCAAAATATCATCAAACTCGAGAGAAACGACGCCCTTAAACACATCGATTTTGACCCTAGCGGTCTTAAGAAAAGGGCGTCCTAACAACATAGAGGACGAAGCATGCGATGACTTTTCATTCATATCTAAAACAAGGAAATCAGCGGGAAACATCATATCCCCAACTCTAACAAGAACATCCTCTACTTTCCCCCTTGGACATACGCTTGACCCATTAGCTAACTGGACAGACACGTTACACTCATGCAATTCATTTAAGTTCAAATCAAGAAACAATGCATAAGACATAACATTCACAGAAGCTCCTAAGTCTAGCATGGCATTATGAACTACCTTACTACCTATCGTACAAGGAATAGTGAAGGTACCTGGATCGTTGCACTTGGCGGGCAACGTACCTGGGAGTATAGCAGAAACGTTCTCTTTTCTCTTCTCAGTCCCTCTGGACTTCCTTTTCTTTGTGCACCAGCTCCTTAAAATTTTTGCATACTTGGGCACTTGACTGACTGCCTCTAGGAGCGGGATATTTACCATCACCTTTTGGAAGGTACGAAGGACCTCCTCATCATCGGATTCCAAAGTAGGCTTCGCAAGCCTACTCGGGAATGGTGCTCTGGCAACATCCTCAAGTACACTGACCTTCTCATCTTTTTTCTCATTCTGAATCTCGGGAGCAGGCGAGGCGGACACGTTCAGGCTGTCCTTAACTTCCTTCACGACTCTGGTGGAAACTGACTTTCCACTCCTCAGCTGAATAGCACTCACGTTTTCACATAAATTGACCGTGGTTTGGGAAGGAAGCTTCCCTGAGCTCTTGCTCTCGATCTTACTGATAGACACCGCCATTTGTGTCAGCTGCTTGTTCAAATTCTGCAGCTCGACCTCGTGAGAATTAAGCTCTTCTCGAGCTTCTTTTTGAAACTGGTTGGTGGATGTCACGATGGTCCTGACCATCTCTTCTAGTGAGCTGGAGGAGCTCGAGGCTTGAGCCTGGGTGGAAGGGTTAGGCCTATCGTGAGACTGGCCTTGGAAGCGAGATTGTCCTTCCCTGTTCCCGTAGCTGAAGTAGGGGTGATCGCGCCAACCGGGGTTATACGTGTTTGAATATGGGTCGTACTTCCTCGGGTTGGAAGCGTACCCCCCGATTACATTCACCTCCTCCGCCTCGCGGGTTCCTCCAACGATCTTTTTCAGCATACTTCCTATCTCGGCCACTTGGGCCCTCATTTCAGTCATCTCGTGACTCTGGGTTATCCCATGGACTTGTCCTTGCCCCCGAATACCAAACTGCTGCGAGTTTGCCGCCATATTCGCTATGAGCTGTTTGACCTCAAGCGGGGTCTTGTCGATCAAGGCCCTGCCGCTCGCTGCATCAATCATTTGCCGGTCGTGGGGCGTCATCCCCTCATAGAAATACTGGATCAATAACTGATCGACAATCTGATGGTGCGGGAAGCTGGCGCACAGGCGCCCAAATCGCTCCCAGTACTCGTGCAAGGATTCACCTACATCCTGGGTGATCCCGTAAATTCTCTTCCGCAGTGTGGTGGCCAACGACGCAGGGAAATACTTCTCCAGGAATACCCTCTTCATGTCCTGCCACGTGGTGATCGATCCGGAGGGCAGATAATACATCCAATCCTTGGCCTTGTCCTTGAGCGTGAAGGGGAATGCCTTCATGTTCAGCTGCTCCTCCGTGACTCCAGCAGGCTTCATCCCCGCGCAGACGCAGTGAAATTCCATCAGGTGTTTGTTCGCGTCCTCCCCTGCGTTGCCATGAAAAGAAGGTAACTGGTGAATTAAACCTGACTTTAATTCGAAGTTACCTGCTACCACGGGGTAGTTTATGCATAGGGGCTGCAGGTTTAGATCTGGCGCTGCCAGCTGCTTAAGCGTCCGCGACGCATCACCTTGCGCCATCTCCTCAACCAAGAAGGGATTGCCTTCTTCTTCTCCAAACGGTCTTTGCCCCTCCCGGGCTTCTCTCCTTAACCGCCGCTCCTCTCTGTCGATTTCTGGGATAAACTGCAATCCACTAACCTCAGAGGAACGGGTCATACACAAACAAAAATTCAAACCTACAAGATACAAACAGAAAATTTTTTCAGCCAACCATCAATCAATCAAATTTAAACTTCAATCATAATCTCAATCAAATTGCCTACTCCCCGGCAACGGCGCCAATTTTTGGTACACGATATTTTGAATTATCGCTCTAATCTCAAGTTGTCGAGGCTTGCCAAAATACGATTTATAAGCCTATAACCAAGGCTTTGTAGCTAGTGGTAACAGGGTCGATCCAAGGAGAAGGGTTGATTGAAATTACTAATGAAATTGGAATTAATTAATCGATTGATTGGTGTAACGGGGGGTTTTGTTTCGCATGCAAGGAAAGCGATAAAGCGCTAACGGAAGAATAACAAGCAGAAAAACGCGTGCACGGTTTGGGAGTTTCGGGATTAATTGCTAGACAATTTCAATTTATCATTTAATACTGAATTCATGGCACGCAGTTTATTATACACGCGGACGACTACCCGAGAAGCCCCAAGGTAGCCGACTCCATAGATATTAATCAGACCACACAGTTTCAATTATACGTTATCCAAAATTGCATTAAGGTGATCAGCCCTAAGTTAATTCTAGACAGTCACTAGCTAACCGCGACGAACATTCAAGTGTAAAATCTAATTGCTAATAGATTGCCCGCAAACGTTGTATGCAATCAACAACTATCCTACACGACTCGATACTCCGATTTAGTTTTATCTATCTGTGTTACTTAGTCGAGCAGTGAGAGGCACGACATCGCTACTCTTTAACATACACAACATGCAAGAAAACCCGAGTGTCAATCGTCGAAATCTAGCATGCGCGTTGGATTAAGCAAGATAGACAAATGTAAATAAACAGCCACCAATATGAATATTCAAAGTGTAGATTATCAAAACTAAAATGTCTAACAATAATTCCCTAAACAATCCCCAAACCGTTCACCCTTACCTTAGCCGTCCATGGAACGGGTTGTCAATTCCGCTCCAACGATGGCCATGGAAGGCGTCATCAACGAGTTACAAGAGGGAAGAAGCTCTCTAACATGCCAACAATGGCGGAGCTTAAAGTAAATTAAGAAAAACAAGAGGAAGAAGAAGAAGAATCGCTAAAAAAATGTCTCGGATCCCCTCTCTAAATGGCAGAAATCGTCTTTTACAGGTTCTGTACTCGACGTAGCGTCGAGACGCTAGGCCAGCGTCTCGACGCTGCGCCCTAATTAATCCGCGCGCGCCTCGCGACGCTGGGCAGCGTCGCGACGCTGCCCCGATGATTTTCCTACGCGTGCCTCCTCCGGAGCGTCTCGACGCCAAGCAGAGTCTCGACGCTTCCCTAGCGTCGAGCTAGCGTCTCGACGCTAGCTCTCGGGTTTTTCCAGCGTCGAGCCAGCGTCTCGACGCTGGCTCTCGGGTTTGGGGGCTGGAAATTTGCCTCTCCTAGGCGGTTTCTGCCCGTTTCTTCACGGATCAACTTTCCCTTTCCCGACGCACTCCCGGGGCGTTAAAACTCCACTTTTAGCTCTCGAACGGGTCCAACGGACGCACGAGCTCTTTGCCGCATTTCTCCTACAAACGAGATATATTAACAAATTAAACGCGGACTTTAGCTACAATTAGGAAGTATTTAATAGCTCCAAAATGGAGTTATCAATCATGCTTTTAAACATTCAACTCTTAATTCATAATCAATATAACACTTATATCAATACTTTGAATTAAGCATGCATCCTATACATTATAACACTTATAACAAACAAAATGCATCTAATGTTGGATGTTTAATTTCATAATTAATATAACACTTATATCAATTATTCTATTAATCAAACAATATCTAATTCATGAATTAATATAACTCTTATATTAATACTCATGAATAAACATGCATCCTATACATTATAACACTTGTAATATACCATGTGCATAAAATTAGGACAACTTATGTTGTTGATTCAATTTCATAATTAATATAACACTTATATCAATTAATCTATTGAACTAACAACAACGAATTCATGAATTAATATAACTTTTATATCAAAACTCATGAATTGCCAAATATGCATACGATATATTATAACACTTATAACATATTTTCAATGCATGAAGCATGCTTCCTACGGTGGGATTTTAAATCTATATGGCATACGTTATGCACATACAAACATGGAATTTAATTAAAACATACATTCGCAATGCATAATTAATTAAACACACTAAAGTGGATCGATTTTGGCATTTAACAAGCAATAACTAATTTATTACAAGCTTGAACAACAAGCTACGTCTTGAGCGGACTTCGAACTCTTCGCACCGCCTTTGACCAACTTGGTTCCTCCAAACGCTTCGGCCAAATTTTCTTCGAATTTCTTCTCGTATTGCCTAGAATGAGTTTGAACTTACACCGAAAATTTCGGCGAGTTTCAAACTCAAACTTCTTTCACAAAGAAATCTATATGGACTCTAATGACTCTAAAAATACAGACTCTTTAGCATGCATTAAAGCCCATACATTCTCGGGCAATTACAAAT
This sequence comes from Herpetospermum pedunculosum, assembly GCA_028017165.1. Lineage (NCBI taxonomy): Eukaryota > Viridiplantae > Streptophyta > Magnoliopsida > Cucurbitales > Cucurbitaceae > Herpetospermum > Herpetospermum pedunculosum. The sequence continues at coordinate 28,724,506 of CM051527.1, read as the reverse complement.
AATGAAATTCAAAAAGAAACTATGCCAAAATCGATATTCACTTTAGAATCCAATCAGAAACAATTTCTAAAATAAAACCCACCATAATTTAAATTGATAGAAATTGAGTGGCCAAAAACGCTCTGATACCAATTGATGGAGCGCTTGGCACGCAGCGGAAGCGATTTGGATCATAGACACTCTAATTTCATCAATTTAAACAAAACGGAAACATGCAAAAGCAATGAAAAAGGGAAATTAGAACACATACCCTTGTCGTTCGAATTTCTTCAATTTCACCGCCAGAAGCTCCTCACGAGCTCAACGAGCCTTCTCACGAAACCTTCGTGGACCACCCACGGTAATCCCGCTATCCTCGGGCCGAGAAACGGAGTAGTGGGACTCCTTTTACAAGAGAAAAGAGGAAAGAAACTCACTGAAGAAAAACTATTTTTCTTTAACCAGAGAGCTGCGAGGAAGAAAACGTACGTTGAATATGAAATCCAATTTCATAAAAAGTAACAACCCCAAAAGGCACTAACAAATAATTTTGTTATTTCCTTTTTTTTTTTTTTTTTTTTTCATTTGATCTGACGAAATATATACTCTGTATATATATATATATACCTTACATGTGTCTTACATGCTTGCATGTAAGACACATGTATATATATATTTATATATTATTATTATTAAAAATAATAATAATTATTTTATTAATTAAACTTTTTAATTAATAAAAATATATATATTTAATTAATATTATTTAATTCAATATCAAATATTAATTAAATAATATAATTAAACCCGGTTTTCCGAAAACCGACTTTTTGCACATGAATCCTATTCATGTTTTCAGACCGATCTCATATTTAAATCATATTTAAATATGTCCATATTTAAATCATATTTAAATCATATTTAAATATGTCTATCCTTCTTCCACAAACCCGAATTTGAACGATTCAAATTCTTTTCTTTTCTTTTATATTGTTTCACGGCTTTATCCGAGCTAGCTAGGAGAACCGTAAGGACCTACAGATCATGAGCTCCAACGATACGAGATTATCCGGTCAAAACTCTTTCAACCGAACTAACCAACATTCGTTAACCCCCGGAGACTCCACTAAAGTCTAAGGGCTGCACTCTCCTCACTGTAGATATATTGTGTCCTGTTGATATAACTATCATCAGTAAGTCGATCCTTCACAGGTCGTTCATAATCACAACGGGTCATTTATACCGTTTAACCCTTGTATTATATCTTGTTCCTTAAGTACCACTGACACCTCTAATGAACAATTGATTTGTGGTCCAACCATCAAATCAGATTCCTCCCTGATCAGGAGAGGATGGGCCCATTGTTCAAGACCTGGAGTCAGCACTTAAGAGAACAACCTCTCTACTAACCCTTAAAGCGGGTAGGAGTGAATTCCATCTCGCACAACTACGTCCCCAGGCACTTATTCGATCTTATCCCCAATATGGTAGGCTTATTGAGTCGGCGATCTGGCCACTCTCACCCGTACAAGTCAAAGGATAAGGTCGAATAAACAGGAGTTCATAGTGAGCTCAAGATTGAGATCGAGTTACCTAAGTCATCATATGAAAAAAATCGGTCTTTACAGTAAACGGTGTTATAAAGAAAGAGCGATTTTATTTCTTGGTTCGGTCTTGTGCAAACTCATTGCACAGGACGCCCTCACTAACATGTCTCTACATTAAACGATTCGAATCACATCGTTTTGTACTATACAAAGTGAGCCGCGTCCAATAGTGTCCCTAGGATAAGGTACCCAGCCTTATCCCTATACTATAGACCATTTTGGCTGTCTACTTGAACTTGATCCACATTCATGTCACACATGAAGTTCAAGTACTCATACTATCGCCATGGGTGTTAGTTATTGGCATAGGTTAATACAAACACAATTCACTAAAATTCAATAACAACTTTATTGAAATAGAATATATACATTCAAACAGTTTACAAACTACGAGTTTTAGGACATAAAACCCAACATGTGGGGCGTCATCCCCTCATAAAAGTACTGGATCAAGAGCTGATCAGCAATCTGATGATGCGGGAAGCTTGCGCACAGGCGCCCAAAGCGTTCCCAGTACTCATGCAGAGACTCACCCACGTCCTGAGTGATCCCGTAAATTCTCTTCCTCAATGTTGTGGCCAAGGACGCAGGGATGTATTTCTCGAGGAAGACCCTCTTCATGTCCTGCCACGTCGCAATCGATCCGGAGGGCAGATAATAGAGCCTATCCTTGGCTGTGTCCTTGAGCATAAAGGGGAATGCCCTCAAATTCAGCTGCTCCTCCGTCACTCCCGCGGGCTTCATCCCCGCACAAACGCAGTGAAACTCCATTAAGTGCTTGTTCGCGTCCTCCCCTGCATTGCCATGGAAAGAAGGCAACTGGTAAATTAAACCTGACTTTAATTCAAAGTTAGCTGCTACCACGGGGTAGTTGATACACAGGGGTTGCAAGTTTAAATATGGCGCTGCCAGCTGTTTCAGCGTCCTTGGCGCTTCTCCTTGCGCCATCTCCTCAAACAAGAAGGGATTGCCTTCTTCCTCAAACAGTCTCTGCCCCTCTCGGGCTTCTCTCCTCAACCGCTGCTCTTCTCTTTCGATTTCAGGTATAAACTGCAATCCACTAATCTCAGAAGAACGGGTCATACACAAACAAAAAATTTAACATACAAATACAAACATAAATTTTTTTTCAGCACACCATCAATCAACCAAATTCAAAGTCAATCATAATTTCAATCAAATTTTGCCTACTCCCCGACAACGGCGCCAATTTTGGCAAAAGGTTTTTTGAATATCTTGCTGTAAATTCGGGTTGTCGAGACCCGCCAAAATACAATTTATAAGCCTATTATCAATAGCTTTGCAGCCAGTGGTATCAGGGTCGATCCAAGGAGAAGGTTATGATTGAAATTAAATTAAACTTGAAATTAATTAATTAATTGGGGGTTTTTGTAACGGGGGGATGTGTAAGCATGCAAAGTAAGGAATTAAACGCTAACGGAGAAATAAAAGAGAGAGAGAGAGACGAGTGCACGGTTTGGGGATTTTCAGGATTTATTTGTTAGACATTCTTCAGCTTATCATTTAATACAATTCTAAGGTGAGCAGTTTGTAGTACACACGGTCAGCTACCCGAGAAGCCCCAAGGTAACCGGCTCCATAGAAATTAATTAGACCACACAGTTCTAATCAAACATTATCTAAAATTGCATTAGGGTGATCAGCCCCAAATTGACTCTAGATAGTCACTAGCATACCGCGACAGACATTCGATCACGTAATCTAATTGCTAACTGGCTACCCGCAAGCGCTGTATGTAACCAACAACCATCATGCATGACTCGATACTACGGTTTAATTTTATTATCCTGTGTTACTAATCGAATAGTGAGAGGCACGGCATCGCTGCTCTTTAACACTAACAAAATGCTAGAAAACACGAGTGTCAATCGGCGAAATCTAACATATGCATAGGATGAAGCAAGGATAATAAATGCATACAAATCAGCCACCAAGTTCGAACTATAGCATGGATTATCAAAGCTTAAAAATCTAACAAACAATCCCAAAAATTTATCCCAAACCGTTCACTTTACCTTAGCCGTCCATGGGACGGATTGTCATCACCGCTCCAAGGAAGGCCGTGGAAGTCATCCCTATCCTATTACAAATTACAAGCTCATAAACAAGCCACAAATGGCAGAGCAAAGGTGAAAAATGGGGAAAAGCCGAGAGGAAGAAGATGAAGTTTTTCAAAAAGTGGCTGCAAAATCGTCTTACAGCCGATTTAAATCGTCGTAGCGTCGAGACGCTAGGGCAGCGTCGCGACGCTACGACCTAAGTGATCCGCGCGCGCGCCTCGCGATGGCGTCTCGACGCTAGGCGAGCGTCTCGACGCTGGCCCGATAATTCCTTGCGCGCGCCTCCTCCGGAGCGTCTCGACGCCGCAGCAGGGTCTCGACGCTTCGGCAGCGTCGAGCAAGCGTCTCGACGCTGATGCTCGACGCTAGCTCTCGGGTTTGGGCTGGAAAAATTGCCTCTTCTAGGCAATTTTGGTCCGTTTCTTCTCGGATTGACTTGCCCTTTCCCGATGCACTCCCGGGGCGTTAAAACTCTCCTTTTAGCTTCGAAACGGGTCCAATGGACGCACGAGCTCTTTGCCGCATTTCTCCTACAAACGAGATTAATTAAACAATTAAATGCTGAATTTAGCTATAATAAGGAAGTGAATAATAGCTCAAAAATGGAGTTATCACGCGCGCCTCGCGATGGCGTCGAGACGCTGGGCGAGCGTCTCGACACTGCCCCGATGATTTCCAGCGCGCGCGCCCCTCGGAGCGTCTCGACGCCAGACAACGTGACGCTTGCTCTCGGGTTTGGGCTGGAAAATTGCCTCTCCGTGGCAATTTTGGTCCGATTCTTCTTGGATAAGGTTGCCCTTTTCCCGATGCACTCCCGGGGCATTAAAACACGACTTTTAGCTACGAAACGAGTCCAATGGACACATGAGCTCTTCGCCGCAATTCTCCTACAAACGAGACATCTTAACTAATTAAATACGGCATTTAGCTAGAATTAGGGAGTGATAATTAGCTCCAAAATGGAGTTATCACCGATCCCACGAGGGATCAAAAAAACTTGAAGAGCCCGACCTTCCTTAAGGAAGGTCTGGCCGAGACGTATAGTGTTGACCCCTAGGGGTCGGCTAAACCACAAAAATAACCCCCCCTCAGGCGGTTTCGTGCCATTAATCGTCCGGACGTTACAAATGTTCATTAATAGAATAATTATGAGCGTAAGGGTCTGTAACGGCTACTTGGAGAGCTTATAAAAGGAGAAGATGCATGAAGGAAAATGTAATCAAATATTTTCCATATATCACTTCCATATCTGACTTGATCGTCGGAGCCCGTGTGACTAGTGCCACACCGGTTCAAGGCATCATATAACTCCTTTCTTGCAGGCTTATACTCATTCCGCCAAGATATACAAATACACCGTTGACCAATTTCAGGCCTTGTTACCTCTCCAAAAGTACATTATTTAAGGCCATAATTACCTATAAATCATGGAAATTCTTGAGTGTTTTTGTTAGAAGTTAGCTTAATGTGTGCTTAAATGTGAGAATTTGAGAAATGATGCTAAATTAAGGCTTATTTGGAAAAGGAACGAAAAATGATGCAAAATGATGTAAAAAGAGCTAAAATGTACATTGTAGGAACATTGCGGAAACATTGGGATCTCGCAATGAAACAGAGCATTGCGGCCCTCGCAAGGAAACCACAACGCCAGTCTTTTTTGCTGAACTTTTCCAGCCGCCAGTCGTCGTTGGTGCTATTTTCCAGCCGCCTAAGCTTTCCACTGCTACCACGTGGGGGGTTGTTGCTTAGAATGGATGGAGATCCGCGGCTGAAGGTACCTGCAGAGGCTATAAAAGAAGATGAAGGACATAGGAAAAAACACACTCAGAAGCAAGGAGATCCCAGTTGCGAAGCAATCTGCAGACGAAATTCCTTCTCCCGTTTGTTGGATCGAAGAAATCAGCCCTTGGCGTCGATAATTCGAGAGGAAGAAGAGAAGATCCCTCTTCTCTTCTGATTGAAATTATCCCCAAGATCAGCTAATCTTCCCCTTCATCCGAGGCGTTTTGCAACGTGGAGGATTCTTGCACATTTACAGCTTTCTTACTACTTTCTCTCTACTGTCTTCCATTTGCTCTGTTGTTATGAATCAGTTTCTAATGCACTTGTTCTTTACTACTTTCGGATCATCGCAAGTTTGTCTATAAAGTGTTTTAAACCTTGTTTTTAAGAGAGTAATCAAGTAGTTTAATTGAGTTCTTCTGTTTATCTTTTTCTCATCAAGTACTTTTACTGAGCTCTTTAAACCATGTTCAATCAATCCATCTCCCTTAGTTCTTCGAAAACCATGAGTAACTAATCTAAGAGAGGTTTGCTAAAGATGAATCTGTAGGTTAGAAATATGAGAATTTAGCATGTAGAATAGCATGAATGCATTGAATGTATGTGAGCTTCATCCCATGGGCGATTTCGACTGGCCATCCATTTTGTCTAAAGAATTCCTAACCTCCGGAAGGAGTAAGAATTCAGAGTCATCCATTCATGTTAGCCTTTTATGGTAATCAGAGAATGACCTAGGAATAGGCATTCTCCTAGCACGTTTGTTAGCTTGTGTGTATAAATAGGTTTTTAAGTCTTACTTGGATATGAGTAAACTAAAAGATCTAACGCATGTAATCGAGAGATGCATGAGACTTATTTAAAAGGATGCATGATATGTCAATCTACTGTTGAATGATCGTAGTTAAATGCCTATAGATGATTCTTAAGTCGACCTTGCTGCCTTACTTTACATTTAAATCGTTGCTAATTTATTGCGAGATTATTGCGAGAACCGCAATAAAACATTTATGCTTTTTGCCTTAGTCTTTTCCATAGGTTGTTATCTTTGCGATTTCATTGCGTCTTCTCTACATTATAGCTTTACTTCTTTACTTGCTTTGCTTTTACACTTGCTTTCTTCTTGCATTTTTTATATTTCAGCACACCAACCCAAAATCTACTCAATTTAAGTTACCTTATCTAATTTAGCATATCAAATCGTTAGTCACTAAACTCAATCTCTGTTGGAAAACGAATTAAATTATACTTATCACTTGCTGCAGACCATGTATGCACTACAAGAAAGTTGACCTTTTTCGAAGGTCACAACCTTCGAAAAAGCACTACATAAACCTTCGAAAAATCTTTTTTCGAAGGTTAAAAGAACCTTCAAAAAGTGTCGAAATAAAATCCGTCGGGAAAAGCTTTTCAAGGGTTCATTAACCTTCGAAAATTAGTTTTTTTTCGAGGGTTCATTAACCTTCGAAAATTAGTGTTCATTTCGAGGGTTCATTAACCTTCGAAAATTAGTTATGCTATTTTCAACAATTTTACAATCGTCTAAATAATCTTGAAAGGTTCTCTACTAAATCTGTGGTGTAGTGTCCTAATTGTCAAACACAAAATAGGTAACAATAAACAAGAATATATGGTAGTTATAATTGATTATATATAAGAAACAACTTTATAATGGGGTGTTGTCATTGCCAAGCAGTAGAGTGTTATTTATTGACAAGTTTTCCAAACCTACAAAAATCATAAGAAAATGAAAATAGTAGTTGGTAAAATACTTTAGATAGGTGACCCTTCTAAAAGCATATTCTATTCATACCTTTTATTATTGGTATGTTCAACGACCTCCTGATATGCACTCACAACCAAAGCTAAAAGCAACAAAAGCAAAGCACTGACAAATGACCAGTTTGTAATGACTTTTCAAGTGGTTAATAAAGTGTTTTCTTAATTCCAAACTGGTCTAAAGACACACAATCTTAGGTTGGCCTTAACCATAGCATCTAATGGGATCGGTGCAACCCTTTTCAGCAGACTGCTTAAGGAATTTCCTTCCTCCCTTCTCCAGATAAAGAGAGTCTATATTTTTCGAAGGCTTTTGATAATCTTTGATAAATAGTCTATATTTTTCGAAGGCTTTCCATTATCTTCGATAAATAGTCTATATTTTTCGAAGACTTTTAATAACCTTCGCATATATTTGTCGAAGGTCTTTCCAATACCTTTGATAAATGTATACATTTTTCAAAGGTTTTTAATAACCTTTGATAAATATAGATATTTTTCGAAGGTTTTTTTAATACCTCTGAAAATGTGTATCTTTTTCGAAGATTTTTTATAACCTTCGCTAAAGAGTAAATACTTTTCAAAGGTTTTTTTAATACCTCCGATAAATGTATATCTTTTTCGAAGGTTTTTAATAACGTTCGATGAAGAGTAGATATTATTCGGAGGTCTTTTACAAACCTCCGATAAATGTAATCTTTTTCGAAGGTTTTTTATAACCTTCGATAAAAAATGGTCGAAATAGGCCTACTTTGTTGTAGTGATGCTTGCATGATCTAAGTGCTCTTCGCATTACATTTTACTTACACACTGAGCACGCAACAAGTTTTTGGCGCCGCTGTGCCCGCGTGCCCTATCCGTGATTATAAATGCCCGTCATTAAAGCTCAACAGAAGCCCGTCATTAAAAGTCAACAAAAATGCCCGATTTTGTAAATTTTCCAGAGAGCTCAGCGCCTAGGCGCTGGCCCGACGGAAAAATGGGTATAAATACCCATTTTTCTTAATTTAGGGCATTCTCTTTGGGCTTTTCTCCTACCTCTTTCGAAATTTGGGCATTCTTAGCCATTTGTGGCTCTTTTCTTCACCTCCATGGATAGCTAAACAAGTAAGTGTTTGATTTCTAGTTTGGGATTGTAATGAATTTGGATTAAGGGGAGATTTGCCCCAATTTGTGTATGAATTAGATTGTCTTCCTTATGCATCGTCTTCCTTGTTCTTCATCTAAATAGCTTGGGTAACTGATTAGGAGTGACGCCCGAGTCTTTATGCATGCTTTACCGTTAGAGATTAGGACGTATAATTGCCTCAATCGCTTGGTAACACAAATCTGAATATGGGTATTTAGTTTGATCCCAAGTGACAGTTGGGGGTAGAAATTAGATAACCTTCATGTTAGATTTTGGGTAAAGAGGAAAAATCGATTTAGTCTCCGGGTTAATTCGTCGCAATGTTCCCGTCTCTGTCCGTTAATCATTTTAGGATTCATCACCTTATTTTGAGTAATTGTCAAGAACAATTAGACTTGCACTTTTCTAATTGCATCTTTGGGTCGTTTGAGTTAGAAATAACCAAACGAATTGCGTGCTTTAAGCGTTGTGTCTATGTATTTAGTTATCGATGATCCGAACACCAATTGTGATCAATCCCATTCTTTGAAGTCAAACATGCCATTTAAATTTCTTACTTCACAATTTTTGTTGTTTTAATTTTCCGTTAGCTACAATAGTTTAGAGCTCCCTTTTAAAATCCAATTTCCCCTATTTTTACCGTTAGCAATTTAGAATTAATTAAGTAAGAAATAAGCTAATTCTCTGTGGTTCGACCCGGTTATCACTAACTATAAATTAGTCTGTATAATCGGCTTATAAATTTTATTTTGGCAAGCCTCGACAACTTGAAATTTATGAACGTACAAAAGTTCACTACCAAACATCAGTGGAGAACTTGCTGAAGGAGTACATAGCGAAGAATGATGCAACTTTGCAAAGCCAGCAAGCAACACTGAGAAGCTTAGAAAATCAAATAGGGCAGTTGGCAAACGAGCTGAAGAATAGGCCCCAAGGCAGATTGCCTGCAGACACTGAAACCCCAAGAAGGGATGGTAAGGAACAAGTTCAAGCTATTGAACTTCAAAGTGGAAGGCCATTGGTGATCAACAACAGAGAAGCACCAAAGAGAGTAGAGAATGAAGAGTCTAGTGCTCCACTGGATTCTCTGCCTAATCTTGATCAAATACAACCAAACACAACAAGGGTGAGGCTGAAACCTATCATTGAGGAACCAGAAGAAATTCCTAGGCCTCCCCTTATCATAAGTCAACCTGACTTGCCTACCTATGTGCCACCACCTCCATTTCCTAGACGATTCAAGAAGAAGAAAGAACAGGAAGCTCATTTCCATAAGTTCTTGGAAATCTTGAAACAAGTCCATGTTAATATCCCATTTGTGGAAGTTTTGCAATCTATGCCATCATATGTAAAATTCTTAAAAGATATTATTACTAACAAAAATGTTATTGGTGAGTTTTAAACAGTAAATCTCACTGAGGAGTGCAGTGCCATACTCCAAAATAAGCTGCCAAAGAAGGAGAAGGATCCTGGTTCCTTCACTTTGCCAGTAGAATTAGGAGGCAAACATGTGGGTAGAGCCTTGTGTGATCTGGGAGCCAGCATCAATCTCATGCCCTTGTCACTATTCCAACAGCTTGGGATAGGGGAAGCACGACCAACAACAGTCACCTTGCAACTTGCAGACAGATCCATCGCATACCCTGAAGGTAAGATTGAGGATATACTTGTCAAGGTTGAGAAATTTATTTTTCTTGCAGACTTTATAATCTTGGACTACGAGGCAGATAAAGAGGTGCCAATCCTATTGGGCAGACCATTCTTAGCCACAGGTAGGGCTCTAATTGATGTCCAGAAAGGTGAGCTCACCATGAGAGTTCATGATGAAGAGGTTAAGTTCAGTGTGTTTAAAGCTTTAAGGTACCCTTCTCATCTTGAACACTGTGCAACTATAGATATAGTAGACTCATTAATGGAAGAAGAACTTGAGCATGAATTGTTAATTAAGCATGCTACTAATTATGCACAAATAGATGTGAATGATTTAAATATTTCTGAATTGATGGATGTATCTGTGGATAACCCTCAGCATGTATGCATGACCAATGAATTGTCTGAAAGAACCACAACTCCTATGATGCCATCAATTGAACAACCACCTTTACTAGAACTGAAACCATTGCCTGAACACCTTAAATATGCATATCTAGGAGAGAAAGATACCTTGCCTGTCATTATTTCGTCCAAACTAAGTAAACAACATGAAATTGCGTTAATATTGATGCTTAAGCAACATAAAAGGGCAATTTCTTGGACGATTGCTAACATTAGGGGTATAAGTCCTTCCTATTGCATGCATAAAATATTGTTGAAAGAGGAACATACACCTAGAGTAGAGCACCAACGTAGGTTGAATCCCTCCATGAAGGAGGTAGTAAAAAAAGAAATCATTAAATGGTTAGATGCAGGTGTGATCTTTCCAATAGCCAATAGTCAATGGGTCAGTCCTATTCAATGTGTACCTAAGAAGGGTGGTATGACTGTAGTAGTTAATGAAAACAATGAATTAATACCAACTCGAACTGTCACAGGATGGAGAGTATGTATGGATTATAGAAAACTTAATAAAGAAACCAAAAAAGACCATTTTCCTTTACCCTTTATAGACCAAATGTTAGATAAAATAGTTGGCCGAGCCTTTTACTGCTTTTTAGATGGTTACTCAGGATATAACCAAATCACCATAGACCCTGAGGATCAAGAGAAAAAAACATTTACATGTCCCTTTGAAACATTTGCTTTTCGCAGAATGCCATTTGGCCTATGCAATGCACCAACAACATTCCAAAGATGTATGTTGGCTATCTTCTCTGACCTAGATGAGTCCATAATAGAAATATTTATGGATGACTTCTCAGTCTTTGGTGACTCCTTTAACCACTGCCTAGAAAACCTAGGACAAGTCTTAACTAGGTGTGAAGAAACCAACCTAGTCTTAAATTGGGAAAAATGCCACTTCATGGTGGAAGAAGGAATAGTATTAGGACATAGAGTGTCCAGGGCAGGAGTAGAGGTCGATAGGGCCAAAATAGAAATCATTGAGAAGTTAGTGGAACCTAAAAATGTAAAAGCTATAAGAAGTTTCTTAGGACATTGGTAACGATATTTTTGAATTATCACCAATCATCGGCTTGTCGAGACCCGCCAAAATAAATTTATAATTGCCCGAATACACTGAACTATTAGTAGATGAGTGGTAACGGGGTCGATCCTCATGGAATTAAGCTAATTTGACTTAATCTCAATTAAATTTGCAAACTAAGAGAATAAAGAAAACGTGGGGGATTTTTGGTTTCAATTAACAAATTGGGGATACACGCAAAAGAGGGAAAATTAAACTAACGGAGCGTTCGACTCGGGACGGTCGAGAATAAAATTAGCATGCCTCTTGGATCATAGGTTGACGAGTATAATGACTAAATAATTGAACGAATACGCAGCCCGTCTAAAATCAGTAAATTAATTTAGACATGCTCCATGGATATTAATTAGACAAAATAAATCATGCTAATCAAGCATATCGATTGGACATTGGCGGCCAACGCTCTCCCAAGACCAATCGATAGCAACGAGCTAACTAAGACGATTATCTAATTTGGACGCGAAATTAGTGTATCGATTTCAGATTCTAATTCGAGAAGAACGAACGCCAAGAACGCTAGGACGCCTAGGCGCTCAAAGGCATCATTAATCTTTGTTACTTGGCGGTTCAGAGAGGCACGACATCAAAACCTTTAACAAATGAATCATGCTCAAAATCAAGGGTGCCTAGTCCTAAATCATTAAAACACATTCATGGAAGAAGCAAAGAAGTAGAAACTAATTCAATCAATCATTTAAGACAATTCAGAATTTGATTGAACAACCTCACCAAAAGTTCAAACTACATTATTCCTTTACAATCCCGAGCCAAAAACGCTAAAGACTACTCACTCATGATGGATGTGATGTGGGATGGCTTCAATCCAACCTTGCTAGCCTCTCCCATGGTGAAAAATGGCTGAAAAACGTCTAATCTGGTGCGGAGCCCGAGGTAGGAGATGAAGATGGCGGCTAAAAATCGGACAAAAACATAAGTAATCCGTCGGAGCGTCGAGACGCTAGGGCAGCGTCTCGACGCTGCGCCCTAAATAATCAGCGCGCGCAGTCGGTATGGCGTCGAGACGCTCGCGCAGCGTCGAGACGCTTGCGCGGCGTCGAGCGAGCGTCGGGACGCTGTCGCTCGACGCTTGCTCTTGGGTGGAATTTCAAATTGGCGCTTCAGACTTTGGAGCGTCTCGACGCTCTGGCAGCGTCGAGCTAGCGTCGCGACGCTGTCGCTCGACGCTAGCTCTAGGGTTTTTGCATGGTATTTTGCCTTCAATTTTCCCAAAACGTCAATTCTTCATATTTTTGCATGGTCCTTCCCCAAAAGTGTTCTTAGGGCTTTAAAATGCGATATTAAGCCTCGAACGACGTCGAAACGCTCCCGAGGGCGAATTACCGAGAACACCTGTAATTAACACATAAAAGCAAGATTAAGCGAGTAATAATCTGAATTAAGGACATAATTATAGCGCCAAAATGGAGCTATCAGACATGCAGGATTTTATAGGAGATTTATAAAAGACTTTTCAAAAATCTCTAAACCCGTGTGTGAGCTTCTAGAGCTGAATAAAACTTTTATCTTCTCAAATGAATGTCTAATAGCATGGAAAAAGCTTAAAGATGCCTTAGTCAAAGCACCAATCACAGTAGGCCCAAATTGGGATTTGCCTTTTGAGCTAATGTGTGATGCTAGTGACTACGCAATTGGGGCTTTGCTTGGCCAAAAGAGAGATAAACTAAGACACCCTGTATATTATGCGAGTAAAACATTAAATGAAGCACAATGTAACTACACTACCACAGAGAAAGAAATGTTAGCGGTAGTGTTTGCATGTGAAAAATAGTCCTTATATTGTAGGTAATAAAACGATTGTTTATACTGATCATTCTGCAATAAAGTATTTAATGAGGAAGGCTGATGTTAAGCCTCGTCTGATTAGATGGGTGTTACTTTTGCAAGAGTTTGATCTAGAGATTAGAGATAAAAAAATGATGTGAAAATGTAATTGCTGATCATTTATCAAGATTGCATAGTCATTGCGGAAAAATTGCGGAGCCCGCAATGACTGATTCCTTTATTGATGAACATGTCTTTGTGTTAGTGCATTGTGATAACAATGATGAACCATGGTTTGCTGATATTGCAAACTTTCTTGCCTCACAGGTGCTACCAACTTTCAGAGGGGGGCAAGACAAGAAGAGGTTCTTACACGAAGCTAGGAAGTACATTTGGGAAGATCCAACCCTGTACAAAAGCTGTGCGGATGGATTGCTAAGGAAGTGTGTGTCAGCTGCTGAATTAAGGTCAGTCTTGCAGCATTGTCATACAGCTCCTTATGGTGGACACTTTGGTGGTCAGAGGACTACTGCAAAGGTGTTCCGAAGTGGCTACTTCTGGCCTAAAATCTTCAAGGATGCACACGACTATGCACACAACTGCAATGAGTGTCAACGAACAGGTAACCTCAGTAGGAAGGATGAGATGCCTCTAACATATATCTTAGAGTTAGAACTCTTTGATGTATGGGGCATCGACTTCATGGGACCATTCCCTCCATCTGCTGGTAATCTCTACATTCTAGTAGCTGTAGATTATGTTACAAAATGGGTAGAAGCAATTGCATGTCCCTTAAATGATGCCAAAACAGTCGTTAAATTTCTAAATAGGCATATTTTTACACGATTTGGCACACCACGTGCCATCATAAGTGATGAAGGAACACATTTTATAAACAAAGCTATGGAGAAAGTGTTAGCTAAATATAATGTTAGGCATAAAGTAGCAACACCCTATCACCCCCACTCAAATGGACAAGCTGAAATTTCTAATAGAGAGATCAAGAGTATACTTGAAAAAGTTGTGAAACCGAATAGAAATGATTGGTCTTTTAAGTTAGATAATGCACTTTGGGCATATAGGACTGCATATAAAACGCCATTAAGAATGTCTCCTTATAGGTTAGTTTATGGAAAAGCATGCCACTTACCCCTTGAATTAGAAATCAAAGCCTTTTGGGCCTTAAAAAAGTTAAATTATTGCGTAACCGATGCAGGAACATTGCGTTCTCTACAATTACATGAATTGGATGAACTAAGACACATGTCATACGAGAATGCTAAAATGTATAAAGAAAGAACAAAAATTCAGCATGATAGTAGACTTAGGATTAAGGATTTCAAAAAGGGCCAGCATGTTTTACTATTCAATTCACGACTTAGATTATTTCCTGGCAAACTTAAGTCTCGTTGGTCAGGTCCTTTTGTGATTACTAATGTGTTTGTTCATGGTGCAATAGAAATTCAAAATCTGAATCAAGGTCAGCCGTTCATGGTGAATGGTGCTAGATTGAAGCACTACTATGAGGAAGGAGATGTGAAAACACTCTCAGCCTTCCTCCTATCCGAAGCCTAAGAGTAAAGAAAGAAAGGATGAGCAAGGGCATTCAATGAAATTATCTTTATGCTCAACCATCAAAGGATTATGGAATAGATATTCTTTATTGTTTTTCTTTTAGATTGCTTAGAGTATTTTTATTTCTAGTATTAATTAAGTTTGTTTTTTATGATTAGAAGCGTGGAAATTGACATCTTAAACGGCAATGAGGGAGGTAAATCAAGAGGTAAGGAGAAGATGAAGGGGGGGATCTTGAAAAATCAAAGATTTAGTTGTTAGAATCGTGCAACAAACAACAATCAAGGATAAAATCGCAACGGTTACATTTTCAAAGATTTGCTAAAAAATTGCGGAAATATTGCGGAGTCCGCAATAATATAACCGTTAGTGGGCAACCTAGTATAAATAGGAAGAGCTGGGGATCTTTCTCATTTATGATTCTCAAACCCTTGAATTCCACAAACCAGATCTCTTCTTCCTCAGAAATTCCCAAAGTTCACCTCCAAGAAACGATCATGGTTTCCACAAGATCTGAACGATCCACGCCCAAAAAGACATCCCCAATCACGGAGGATGCTGAATTACTGAGGGATGCGTTGCTTTCTTTGGCAAACGTTGAAGCTGTGAAACCTTCGAGACCTCCAAAGCTCCCTGTGAAGAGGAAATGGAAGGTGGCGACAACTGAAGTTGGAAACACCTCTGATCCAACACAGTCCCCTAGAAGAACGTGGAAGGTTACCATGGAGGATCCAAAGACCAAAAGTAGGAAGTCCACGAGTGAGGAAAGCCTCAACAGTGACAGGCCATCGTTTGAGAAGGCCATGCAAAGCCCTGATCCCCCTTAACAACAGTCGGAACCTGAAGTTCCATCTGAAGGACAACCAGAATCGACATCAATTGGTGATGCGAATGAAGAAGAAGAAGTGGTCTCTCCCTTCAGGGATGTCAATCTTGACAGCCCTGTGGAGAGGGAAAGCAGAGATTCGATGGAGGAAACTCTGGATGAATGTATCCAACAGATAGCTGCCAAGGCTAGGCTCAAGAAGAGGGCCCCTGTAATTGTGAGGGCCAAACGACCAAAAGCCTCCAAGAAAGCCAAAAAGAAGAGGGCCGAAGCTGGACCTTCTATCAAGAAGTTGAAGACTGAGGCTGTTGAGGCAGCCAAGGCAAAGGACAAGGGGAAGAGGAAGATGTATCAAGAAGATGAGCCTCGAGCTGAGAGGTATGTGTCCAAGGATGCAGCAGCCAGGGGCTTGGAATTGAGGAAGAGAGAACTCCTTCACGAGAAAGGATTTCTCGACTCTATTGCGGACCTGCCGCAATTCTTGCACGCAGGAATTATGAACCACGGCTGGGAAGAGTTGTGTAGGCCCCAATTTCGGCCTACTTTGAGATGGTGTATGACTTCTACACCAACCTCACTCACCCCGAAGGTTGTTCTTCGGTGGTGAGGGGCGTGGATGTTGGCTTCTCTGCTGAGGCAATCAACGAAGTATATGCTCTCAAGGGGCATAAAAATTATGAGTATTCGAGTATAGTGGCTTCACCCTCGGAGGTAGTCCTGAAGGAGGCTCTGAACATGATAGGGAAACCAGAGGCAACGTGGGCAGTCTCGAAGCATGGGAAGCACACACTGATGAGTGCAGCCCTCAAGGATAAGGCGGTCGTTTGGTTCTCTCTGATTCGAAGGAGAATCTCCCCTGTCATGCATGAGACAACCATCAATCAGGGGAGATCGCTGCTGATTTATGCGATTATGAAGGGACTCACCATTGATGTGGGTGAGATCATAGCAGCTTCGATCGTCGAGTGCTCCAAGAAAGGTAAGGGCATACTCTTCTTCCCTAACACCATTACTAAATTATGCTTACGCGCAGGGGTGCCTGTGACAATGGAGGAGAAGCAATTGGCCTATGCTGGCCACCTTGAGCTGCCTAGTGACTTGAAGATGAAGAGGAGGGGCAACATGGAAATCGAGCTGGATGGACTTGCAGCTGCACAAGCAATGACCATGGCCTGCTTGATGGACTTACAAAGGAAATTAGCCCAATGGGCTGAGTATTCTCAAGCACGAGACCAAGAACTGGCTAAGCACCTACGGTGCAAGTTCCCCACCTTTCCAGCTGGATTGTTGAGCCCTTGGATGCCTCCGAGCGCGAGGAGTGATGAAGAAGACAATGATGAATGAATGCCACAGACTGACGGCATTCGATGGAGTATTTCTGATCCCTCTCAAGAAAAAAAAAACTGCTTTTCTGTAACCAGTTACCCCCCCCCCCAATATCAAATTGTTTGTTCTTTTTTTAATTTCCTTAATTAGCTTGAGTAGAGTAGCTTAGTGTAGTTTAACTTCGTATGTTTAGTGAGCTTAATTAGTTTTCTATGCCTGTAGTTGTTTACGAATAGAACATCGCATGTTAGGAGCCTTTATCACGGTTAAAGCTGCTCTGTTTGTATCATTGCGGTTTCTTTGCGACAACCGCAATATTTTGTTCGTTTTAGCATGCTGTTTTATGACTTTCTGTTGGGTTGTATGTCGTTAACTCTCATTATTTGACTGCATTACTGATGTCCATAGGTAGTCTGTCTATTGAGCATGCTGGATGAGTGTCAAGTACACCCTTGTTAGTTTTAAATTAGCTTCATAAATTGCTGAGCATGTACCTCTGTTAGACCTTACCATTTGGTTTTAGTAAATTTCTGTTGTTGAGTTATCTGCACTATAAGGGTCATTTTATCCCTAGGAGTTGTAAATTATGCCTGGTTTTTATTTAGCCTAGATGCTTCTACGATAAGTTTGGGGGTGTGCCACCTCAGACTCTCATTGGGGACAATGAGAAGTTTAAGTTTGGGGGCGACAACCTCTAGGCCTCGGAACACTCCTCTCTCCCTTGAAAAAAATAGACATTGTTCTTCCTTGAAAACAAAAAAAAACAAAAAGAAACCAAAAGGAAAAGGACATTGTCTTTCTCTAAGAATGCTGAGTAATCAGGGCTATTTGTGTAACCCACAAGTGGCACTGCATCAAAAGGCAATTCAAAGAAAAGACTTTGCCAAAAGAAAAAAAAATAAAAGCAAGTAAGAAGAATGTGTGCCAGGAAGTTACAGCCTAAGTGCTTAGATGTCCTATGAAGTTGAACTCTGATCCTAAGTTTGCTAAGCACAGGGCTGTAGCTTGGAGGTTTGTCAAGGGAGATGAGTGTCTATCTGTTGGGTTTTATGTCCTAAAACTCGTGGTTTGTAAACCGAATGTATATTCTATTTTGCAATAAAGTTGTTATTAAGATTTATTCAGTAAAGTTGTTATTGAATAAAATGAATTGTTTTTACTTTTAACCTAACTCCAATAAACAAAGAACCCATGGCTATAGGTTGTATACTTGAACTTCATGTATGACATGATTGTGGATCAAGTTCAAGTAATAGCCAGAACGGTCTATAGTATAGGGATAAGGCTTGGTACCTTATCCTGGGGACACTATTGGACGCGGCCCACTTTGTATAGTACGAATGATGTGATCCGAAATCGTTCATGTGGAGACATGTGAGTGGGGGCGTCCTATGCAATGAGTTTGCATAAGATTGAACCGCGAAACAACTCGATCTGAATCCTGAGCACGCTATGAACTCCTGTTTATTCGGGCTTATCCTTTGACTTGTATGGGTGAGAGTGGCCCGAGATCGCCGACTCAATAAGCCTACCATCTAGGGGATAAGACCGGGTAGGTAGCTGGGAACATAGTCCTGCGAGATGGAATTCACTCCTACCCGCTCTGAGGGATTAGTAGAGAGGTTGTTCCCTTAAGTGCTGACTCCGGGTCTTGAACTAGGGATCCCACCCTCTCATTGGCCCGAGAAGGGCTTGGTATAGTGATGAGATCACATACCAATCGGTTTGGTGGTTGGACCACAAACCAATAGTTCATTAGAGGATCAGTGGGACTTAAGGAACAAGATGTAATTACGGGGGTAAAACGGTTATTTTGACCCAGCTGTAATTACGAACGACCTGTGAAGGATCGACTTACTAATGATGGTTATATCAAGAGGACAGAAATATATCTACGGTGAAGAGAGTGCAACCCTTGGACTTTAGTGGAGTCTCCGGGGGTTAACGAATGTTGGTTAGCTTGGTTAACGAGTTTGACCGGTTAATCTCGTATCGTTGGAGCTCATGATCTGTAGGTCCTTTAGGTTCTCCTGGCTAGCTCGGATTAAGCCGTGTAACAATATGAGAGAAAAAGAATTTGAATTTATTGAAATTCGGTTTTGGAAGAATGATGGACATATTTAAATATGATTTAAATATGGGATCAGTGTAAAACATGAATAGGGATTCATGTGTGATGATTCGGTTTAAGAAACCGGGATTAGTCTTATTATTTAATTAATATTTGATATTGAATTAAATAATAATATTAATTAATTAAAAAGTTTAATTAATTATAATTTATTTTGCTTATTAAAATTAATTATGAATTAATTTTAAAATGACAAAATATTACAAGTGTGATTATAAGTCAAAGTGGAATTATCCATGTTGAGTGGATTTATCCAAGTTGAGTGGGTTTATCCAAGTTGTGAAGTGGATTGTGAATCACCAACAACATGCATATAAACTCATCAATTTTGGAACACTTGGTTGAAGACTAATCCATCCAATTTGAGGTGTCATGCTAAGCAAAGACTTTGTTGCATGTGAATTGCCTATAAATTGGATGAAGTTCAAATGGTTTGAAGTTGATGAATTTTCAAAGAGTTTGAATGTTGGATGAGCATGAAGAGTTCATGTTACTTGAGAAATTAGAAAGCTAAGTGTTAGACTTCTTCTCACAAAATCCTCATCACTTTCATCTTCCCATCTTCTTCTTCCATACTTTTTCTTTCATAAAGGAGTCCCACCACTCCGTTGCTCGGCCCGAGGATAGCGGGACTACCGGAGGTGGTTCTCGAGGAGTTCGAGGGAAGCTTCGAAGGGTTCGTGAGGAGATTCGAGCGTTGGAAGAAAAGCCTTTAGAACTACAAGAGGTATGTGTTCTAATTCCTTTTATTTCAAAGCTTTGTGCATGTTTCTTATTTAGCTAAATTGATGAAATTAGAGTGCCAATGATCCGTCTCGCTTCCGCTGCGCTACATGCGCTCCATCACTATCCAACATAGTGATGCCAGGGCTTAGTCTCTTGAAGCTGGGAAATACCTTTCCAAGAACATGCTCTTTAACTTGCCCCAAGTGAAGATGGTTCCCGATGGTAAGTAATGAAGCCACTCTCGAGCTTCTCCTTTCAAGGTGAATGGGAAAGCTCTCAGATAGAGCTGATCTTCAGTTATGTCGCTTGGTTTCATCGCAGAACTTACCATTTGAAAAGCCTTGAGATGTTTAAAGGGATCTTCATCTGTTTCACCACAAAAAGAAGGCAGATGGTCAATTAAGCCAGATTTAAGCACAAACTCACCTGAGATTTCCGGGTAGGAAATGCAAGAAGGTTGGTGGTCCATATCAATCGATGCCCACTACCTGAGTGTTTTTGGGATTCCAGCCTCATCGGCCTCTCTAAGAACTTCCATTCTCTTAATAAAAAAATTTGCACTCTAGCACACTTAAGCAAACAAATCAAATCTTGCAAACAATAAAAGAATAAGCAAATTTAAAGTAAAATTCAAAAATCTACAAATTAAATCTAAATTAGGCCGAATTAAACTTAATTCCCTAGCAAAGACGCCAATTTTGGTAACGATATTTTCAAATTAACGCCAATCATCGGGTTGTCGAGACCCGCCAAAATGAATTTATAATTACCCGAATTCACTGAACTATTAGTAGATTAGTGGCAACGGGGTCGATCCATAGGGAAACAAGTGAATTTGACTTAATCCTAATTAAATTTGCAAACTATGAAAATGAACAAAATGTGGGGGATTTTTGGTTTTTAATTAACTAATTGAGAACAACACGAAATAGGGAAAACTTAACTAACAGAGCGTTCGACTCGGGACGATCGGGAATAAAATTAGCATGCCTTTGGATCATTGGTTGACGAAAACAATGGCTAAATAATTGAACGAATACGCAGCCCGTCTCAAATCAATAAATTAATTCAGACATGCTCCATGGATATTAATTAGACATAATAAATCATGCTAATCAAGCATATCGATTGGACATTGGCGGCCAATGCTCTCCCAAGACCAATCGATAGCAACGAGCTAACTACGACGATTATCTAATTTGGACGCGAAATTAGTGTATCGATTTCAGATTCCATTTCGAGAAGAACGAACGCCAAGAACGAAAGGAAGCCTATGCGCTCAATGGTATCGTTAATCTTTGTTACTTGGCGGTTTAGAGAGGCACGACATCGAAACCTTTAATGAATGAAACATGCTCGAAGTCAAGGTTGTCTAGTCCTATCAATCAAACACATTCATAGAATAGGCAAAGAAATAGAAGCTAATTCAATCAATTACACAAGCCAAATCAGAATTTAGTTCAACAACCTCACCAAGAGTTCAAACTACATTATCCCTTTATAATCCCGAGTCAAAAACGCTATAAACTACTCACTCATGATGGATGTAATGTGGGATGGCTCCAATCCAAGCTCTCTAGCCTCTCCCATGGTGGAAATGGCTTCTAAAACGTCAAATCTAGTGCGGAGCCCGAGGTAGGAGATGATGATTCCGGCTAAAAATCGGACAAAAGTTTAAATATTCTGTCGGAGCGTCGAGACGCTAGGGCAGCGTCTCGACGCTGCGCCCTAAATTTTCAGCGCGCGCAGTCGGGACGGCGTCGAGACGCTCGCGCAGTGTCGAGACGCTGATCACTCGACGCTTGCTCTCCGGTGGAAACTCCAATTGACGCTTAGGCTTCGGAGCGTCGCGATGCTCTGGCAGCGTCGCGACGCTTGGGTAGCTTCGAGCTAGCGTCGAGACGTTGCCACTCACTGCTAGCTCTCGGATTTTTGCATGGTATTTTGCCTTGAAACTTCCCAAAACGCCAAATCTTCATGCTTTTGCATGGTCCTTCCCCGAAAGTGTTCCTAGGTCCTTAAAATGCGACTTTAAGCCTCGAACGACGTCGAAATGCATCCGAGGACGAATTACCGAGAACACCTGTAATTAACACATATAAGCAAGATTAAGCATGTAATAAACATAAATTAGGGGCATAAATATAGCTCCGAAATGGAGCTATCAATCACCCCCAACTTAAATCTTGCAAGTCCTCGAGCAAGGTGGAATTCTGACTACTCAAAATAAAACGGCATGCATGCTAGGGACTCAGTTCTCAATACTGGAAACGACAAGGCATTTGTATTCGAAAGAAACAGCTGCATGCATGCATTGGTTAAGAACAATTCAAGAAATTTAAAGATACTTCTCTATTTATGCTTCGGACCTAGCTCCTCTATTTTAGATTTTTACAGGCTTAGAATAGCTCTACCCGTCCCAAAACTTCTCCTTCCCCCTACTTATGGCTAAATAGAACAGTCTAAGGGTTTTTCATCGTCGAGGCAAGTAATATATAGCAACTCATCTTTTCTCTCTCTCTTTTTTTTTTATCTCCATGAGCGCCTAACATGTCAATTTTACTTTCGTTTCAGCTTGCCTGCAATTTCATTGCACAATGCATCTGACTACGGGCAAAATTCCCATTTTTAAGGACTAGCGTTCACTTATTTGCGCTCCATTTTCATGTAGTGGCGACCGTGGGTTACATGACCGCCCCTGGCTACTAAGGCAACTCAAGAAGGAGGAACACCTCAGGAGATTACTTTCTTTTTATAAATTTTTGCATTCTTTTTCTTTTTAGCCTATAAACCATGTTAAAATTTTGAGCGCATGGATTACGAACATGAACGAATCTTAGCCCATCCTAAGGTTGCCTTTCGAGGTGACAACGAATTCAAAAACAGGCAGAACTACCCTAAACCCACAGATCCAAGATAGAGTGCTAACATGCGAAGCTTAAATAGGGAAATAACTTGAAATTTTTTTCAAAATGGCCTTAACAAATGCAATTATGTTGAATTTCACTACAAATACAAATACGAAGACCCTAACAGTACATCACAGAATTTCATAGTCAAACCAGCATGCATACGCCATAACAGAACACGTTTATCAGAATTCCACAACTAAACTCGACAATCACTATAAGGCACAACCCACCACCCCCAACTTAGAAATGGACAATGTCCTCATTGGACTAAATAGGCACAGTCAAAATTCTAAGGAAAGAAAACCTTCCCTGAATTGCGACTTAGAGGGTTGGAGAGTGCGCTCACTCCTTAGCAAACAAACCTCAAGGACGAGCCATCGTTTCACCTGAAAACTCACAACATCAGAGTAAGAACCTAAGCTAGTCGTAAAAATAGTAAAGTAAACAAAAAGCATGTACAGTTCAAGCTCGGGTGCCTCCGAGAAGCGCAAATTTTTAGAGTCGATTGCTCGACTTTACCAAAACTCATTTCATCCTTTCTCATAATCGGGCTCTCTCAAGTAGGCATGCTCGTCGAAGTCCTCTGACATTCCCTCGTGGAAGATCTTCAGTCGCTTGCCATTCACCGTGAATTCCTTTCCGGAATCTAGGCTCTGAATCTTGACTGCACCATAGTGATGGACATCAGTTATAATAAAAGGACCAATCCACCGGGAACGAAATTTACCTGGCATGAACCTCAGGCGAGAGTTGAACAAGAGGACCTTCTGACCAACTTCGAAGTGTTTCCGAATGACTCGTCTGTCATGGAACATCTTGGTCTTCTCCTTGTAGATCTTCGAGTTCTCATATGCGTCCAGGCGAAGCTCCTCTAGTTCTTGCAATTTGAGGAGTCTTTCTTCGCCAGCCTTGTCAAAGTCCATATTACACTTCTTCACGGCCCAGTAAGCTTTGTGCTCGATCTCTGCTGGGAGATGACAGGCTTTCCCAAAAACCATCCGGTAGGGAGACATCCCTATGGGGGTTTTGTAAGCCGTGCGATAGGCCCACAAAGCGTCGTCCAGCCTTAGACTCCAATCCTTCCTCGCTGGACTTACCGTTTTCTCGAGGATGCTCTTCACCTCTCGATTGGAGACCTCTGCCTGGCCATTGGTTTGAGGGTGGTACGGGGTAGATATTTTGTGATTGACCCCATACTTCCTCATCAATGCCTGGATCGTTTTGTTGTAGAAGTGACGCCCTTGATCGCTTATCATGGCTCGTGGAACTCCATACCTGCTAAAAATGTTAGATTTGACAAAACTGGAAACAACATTAGCAGTATCAACTTTGGTGGCCTTAGCCTCCACCCACTTAGACACGTAGTCCACAGCCAACAGTATATAGACAAAACCAAATGAAGGGGGGAAGGGTCCCATAAAGTCCATACCCCAAACCTAAAAAATTTCACAAGTTAAAATAGGGGTTTGGAGCATTTCATTCCTACTTGAGATGGACCCTTTTCTCTGACACTGATCACATGATTTACAAAATTCATAACAGTCTTTAAATAGTGATGGCCAGAAAAACCCACAATCTAATATTTTCCTCGCTGTCCTAGTTGGCCTAAAGTGTCCCCCACATGCAAATTCATGGAAGAATACAAGTATGGACTTATGCTCAGACTTAGGGACACACTTCCTAATTACTTGGTCAGCGCAAAATTTCCATAGAACGGGCTCTTCCCAGACATAAGTCTTGGCTTCGCTTCTCAACTTAGCTCTCTTGTTATATGAAAAGTCGAATCGGAACGTACCTGTGACCAAGTAATTGACAATGTCGGCATACCATGGTATCTCCACACTCACCTGAGAGAGGACTTCATCAGGGAATTCGTCGTTCAGGGGCAAGTCATCCTCATTACGCACAATGCGGCTCAAGTGGTCAGCAACTGTATTTTCTGATCCTTTCCTATCCTGGACTGAGACGTCGAACTCCTGGAGTAGTAGTACTGTTACGTCTCCAAAAGTGGCCTTTTTAGGACTAATTTATCTTAGAAAGATGTACACTCTTAGGTGTTTTTGAGAGGATTTAGCTTAAACCTATGCTTATATATGATAATTAGAAGAAGGTAGCTAAATTAGGACTTGTGTGCAAAAGGAAAGAAAAGGGATGAAAACCGGAGTAAAAGAATGAAAAAACTACATTGCGACAGCATTGCGGAAACATTGCTGAAACCGCAATGTTTCAAGTGAAAACCGTAAGTTGACTGATCATTTTCTGTTAATTTCCGTTATTTCAGGGATTCGTTCTTTCTCCTCCATCCATTCTGAAGTATGACGTTGAAGATGGATGGTTCTCCTTGGCCCAAAAGCACCTGCAGATTACTATAAAAAGGGGTCAAAGTAGAGGGTTTGAGCATCATCCGAAAGCGTAGAAGTCTTCTCGCAGCTCCATCTTTTCTCCTGTCATTCGTCTTCGTCTGTTGGTGTGAGAGTCTCAGCTGTTGGAATCGACAATCTGATAGGAAGGAGAGAAGATTCATCTTCTCTCCCGATTGGATTCATCCAAGCAAGGCTATTCTTTCTCCCCATTCAGTCGAAGCAATCGCAACAAGGCGTTCACGCTCAATTTCAGCTTTCTGCTCTTTCTTTCCATTTTCCAGCTTTGTATTGTTGTTGTTTCTTTTCTAGTAGCTAGATCAGTCCATTTCGTTGTGTTCTGTCTTTCTGTTATTCACTTTAAGTTTCTCTTTTGTTCATTCAAACAATCAAGTAATTAAAGCATAATTCTTCATTTCTCAATTTCCTATCTTTGCAACTCACTGTCTTACCTTGCTGTTTTCAGTTTATTTATCTTCTAAGCATGTCTGTTTTATCTCTTCTTTCTGTTCTCCCTATATCCATGAGTAACTAAGTCACCTAGGGGCATGCTAATGACAATACTGTAGGCTAAAAAACGTGAATCAAGCATGTAGGATAGCTCTCGAAGCATTGATTGTATGTAAGCTTCATCCCACGGGCAATTTCGATTGGCCATCCATTTTGTCCAAAGAACTCCTAACCTCTGGAAGGAGTAAGAGTTCAGAGTCATACACTCATGCTAGCCTTTCAAGGTAGCCAGAAAACGACCTAGGAATAGGCGTTTTCCTAGTACAAACCATAACTTTCTGCTTTAACAAGATGCTTAAGACCTTACTTGGACATGAGTAAACTAAAGAATCTAATGCATGGAATCGGACGATACATGAGATTGAGTGAGTTTGATGCATAGAGAGTTGATCCAATGCTTGAGAATCGTGAGAAAACGCATGTAGAGGAGTCGTTAGTAGCCCTTGTTTCTCCATTTTACACACTTTCGCTGTTATTAAAATTGCGGTAGAATTGCTGTTTCCGCAATTCTACTAAGTTTGAAATTCTGTTTAGCTAAGTTCCTCTTCGTTTATTAATCTCTTCCCTTTTCATTTGAGTTTAACTTTGATTTGCACTTGTTTATGTTGCTACCCTTTACACATTCCTTAGAAATTAGACAATTTAAAACCAATTCTACCCCATCAAATCCATCCATTCTTTCTTAACAAAACACTTCACGAGTAGCTTATAATAAATCTCTGTGGGAAAACGAATGAAAAAATACTTACTACTTGCTATAAAATCATGTATGCTTGCATGTTCTGAGTGCTCTCTCTATCTTATTGCTCACTTATTTTAACACATTGAGCACGCAACAAGTTTTTGGCGCCGCTGCCGGGGATTTATTTAAGTGAAAACGAAGTTTGTTAAGTTTGAAACACCAAGTTTATTGTCTATTGTAACTAATCTAGTTTCATTTCTTTTACAGGTACCATCGGGTTAGTTTATGAGTGAGCCTTCAAGTAGTGATCTAGAGTTCAATCCTGAGCCTGAGAGATTACTTAGGGCCAGAAATAGAGCCAAGAAACGTCTCTTTAACCAACCCCCTTTACCTCAAGTAATTGCGGGAACCGCAATTCCTCCGCAATTGTCTCAAGAAGAAATGGATGGAATAGTTCCAAATCTGGTGCCTGTCACTCGCAATCCCATCGAAATAGCGAATGATAAGGATAGCGCCATACTCTCTTACCTAGTACCTATGCCTGGGGAGCTGAACCCCAACATAATCCGCCCTGAAATCACTGCCAACTCATTCGAGTTAAAGCCAGTGATGTTCCAAATGTTGTCCACTGTGGGACAATTCTTTGGAGTGGAAAATGAGGACCCCCACAACCATCTTAGAAACTTCTTAGGAGTCAGTGATACCTTTATCATCCCTGGAGTTTCCCAAGAAGCCTTGAGGCTCTATCTGTTCCCTTACTCTTTGAGGGACAAAGCCAAAACGTGGTTAAACTCATTACCCTCTGGATCTGTCCTTAATTGGACAGACTTAGCAGAGAAATTCCTAGTCAAATACTTTCCACCTAATAGGAATTCTACCTTTCGTGATGATATAATCAAGTTCAAACAAGCTGAGAGTGAGTCTCTTCACGAAGCTTGGACAAGGTTCAAGGACCTTCTTCTCAAATGTCCACATCATGGCATCCCATGGTGTATCCAAATAGAGGTCTTTTTCAAAGGATGCAACCCCAGCACTAGACAAGTCTTAAATTCATCTGCTGGTGGTTCCATGTTGTCCAAGAGTTACAACGAAGCCTATGAGATCTTGGAGAAGATCTCAGCATCTCACTGTAGGTGGTCAGATGATCCAGTTGAGCCAACTAGAGCTCAAGACAAGGACGCACTCAATGCCATGAGTAGCCAAATCAGCGCCCTGACCAACCTAGTAAAGCAAATGGCTCAAGCCAATCTCCAAACTAGTGTCAACACCGCCACAGCCATGTCAATGGGCACCCAACCAAGTCAAGGTGAGACACTTATCTGTGGATTCTGTGGGGAAGGGTGTTGCGTGCTCAATGTGTAAAGATAATTATGCAAAAGTGTAGAGAGAGCACTTAGAACATGCAAGCATACATGGTCTCACAACAAGTAGTAAGTATATTTCATTCGTTTTTTCCACAGAGACTCATTTTTAGCTATTCGCGAAGTGTGTTTGTTAAGAAAGATGGGATGAATTTGATGGGGTAAAATTGGTTTTTAATTATCTACTTTTTGCTGAATGTATAAAGGGATATAACATAAACAAATGCAAGTTAAAACTAGACTTAAAAGGCAAGAGATGGAATTAATAAACGAGAAAGAAAACAGCTAAACAGAATGAAAATCTGGCAGAATTGCGAGGACCGCAATGTTTCCGCAATTAAACAGCAGTGAAAGTGTGTAAATGGGTGAATTAAGGGCTACTAATGACTATCCTATAGGCAGTTTATTACGATTATCAAGCTTTGGATCAACTCTCTATACATCAAACTCACTCTATCTCAAGTATCGTCCGATTCCATGCATTAGAGTCTTAAGTTTACTCGACTTCAAAGTAAGGTCTCAAGCATCTTATTTAAGCAGGAGTGTTTAGTTTGTACTAGGGAAACGCCTATTCCTAGGCCGTTTCCTGATTACCATGAAAGGCTAGCATGATTATATGACTCTGAACTCTTACTCCTTCCAGAGGTTAGGAGTTCTTTGGACAAAATGGATGGCCAATCGAAATTGCCCGTAGGATGAAGCTTACATACAATCAATGTTCGAGTGTTAATCTGCCTACTTGGTTCACGTTTTTTAGCCTATAGTTCTGTCATTAGCATGCCCCTAAGTGACTTAGCTACTCATGGATATATAGAGAACAGAAATGGTAGATAAGATAGACATGCTTAGAAGGGAAATGTGCTAAAAACAGTAAGCAAAACCCGTAGCAGAAGATGGGAAATGAGAAATGCAGAAATGAACTTTGATTACTGAAATTGTTTGTTGGACAGATAAAAGCTGTAAAGTAAATAGCAACAAGACAGAAAGCAACGAAATAACTAATCTAGCTACTTAGGAAAAGAACAGCACGAAGCGGAATGTAAAACAGAAGAGAAAGACAGAAAAACAGTAAAGAGTTGCTGGAAAGCTTCGTGGCAGTCGCCTCGAATGAAGGGGATGAAAGATCAGCCTTGCTTGGATGAATCCAATCGAGAGAGAAGAGGAATCTTCTCTCCTTCCTATCAGATTATCGATTCCAACAGCTGAGACTCTCACTCCAACAGACGGCAAAGGAAAACAGATGGAAATGATGGACTGCGAGAAGACTTCTGCGCTTCGAGTGATGATCAAACCTCCGACTTTGACCCCCTTTTATAGTAGTTTGCAGGTGCGTTTGGGCCAAGGAGAACCATCAATCTTCAACGTCGTATATCAGAATGGATGGAGGAGAAAGAATGAATCCCTGAAATTACGGAAATTAACAGAAAAAGATCAGTCAACTTACGGTTTTCACTTGAATAATTGCGGCCTCAGCAATGTTTTCGCAATTCATTCGCAATGCTCATTTTTTCATTCTTTTCCTTCGGTTTTCAACCCTTTTTCTACCTATTGTACATAAGTCCTAAATTAGCTACCTTCTTCTAATTCTCATATTAAAGCATAGGTTTAGGCTAAATGCTAACAAAAACACCTAAATGTGTACATCTTCTTAAGCTAAATGGGTCCTAAATAAGTCACTTTCAGAGACTTAACACACCCCCAAACTTAAGGCTTTGCTTGTCCTCAAGCATACTAAGGACTTACTTAGGCTGCTGTTTTATCTTCTTTAACTACTTACCGACTCCCCTATATCCCTATCTCTAGCAGTGCTGTCCTGTGACACACTCCTAAGTTTAGAATTAACCTCTTATCAAGCTTCTTCTGACTTCACCTGCCTACTATACCTGCTGGTTTTGTTAACCCCCTACTATTTGATCTAACTACTTTTATGATATCATGCCACTATCCCTAAGGTTTCAAATTCTACCAAGCTTTACTCCAGACTCAGTACATGCTTCTAGCTTAACTTTTAATGTGCCTAGGATTCCTTAGAGTCATGCCAGTCTTAGTATTAACAGTGACAGTGGTACTTTTAGAGAACAACCTAAGCCCTGGCATCACTACATTGGATATACATTCATCTCCCTAGACAAACCTAAAAGCTACAACCTTGTGCTTAGCTCATTAAGGATCAGAGTTCTTTTTTTTTTTACTAGGACATCTAAGCCACAAGATTATAACTCCTAAGCATACATTCTTCTTCCCCTATTTCTCCCTTTTTCCTTTTTTACTTAGGTGGAGTCTCTCCTTGGGTTGCCTTTTGATGCAATGCCACTTGTGGTTTACACACTTGGCACTGATTACTCAACACTTGAGAGAGACTCCCCTCTTTATTCTCTTTTTCAATTTTTTCTATGTATCACAAAAAAATTTTTCTTAAGGGAGAAGAAGAATGCTTATGTCCTAAGGAAGAGAGGAATGTTCCTAGGCCTAGGGTGGCCTCCCCCAAACTTCAACTACTCATTGTCCCCAATGAGTGTTTGAGGTGGCACACCCCCAAACTTGTCCTAGAAGCATCTAGTCTAAAGTAAAACAAAGAGAATCTAAAAATCCTAGGCATAGGCAAAACATTCTAAAAGCAATTATTCCAACAGCAGAAAATTTGAACATAACAGACAGTTTTTAAGGACTTACGGTTTATGCATGCTGAGCACTATTCAGAGGCAAATTTAAACTATCAAAGCGTGTCCTATGACACTCATCCAGCATGCTTTAAGATCAGCTATATAAGGTAGTCATGCTAGTAGCAAAAGATAGAATATAACAGATCATAGCCTAACTAAACAGACAGTCCAAAACATGCAATCAGTCACAAAAATTGCGGGAACCGCAATTATTTCGCAATTCAATCCGGGCAGATATAACATTGATTCAGGCCCCTAGCATGCTTTTTCCTGTAACTCATGCATCCTAAAAATAAAACTAAACGATCCTACCTATTCAGCTAACATCAAACTAGACTAAGCAAAAGAAAAAGCATAAAACTAAACATTAAAAACAGATCAAAAGTTGATCCCAAAACAGCATAATATACATGATCCTATCAGAAAACAGAAAAATTGTCTTTTATTTCTAAGGGAACAGCAATACTCCCTTTAGTGCTCTTCAAACCAGCACTCAATTCTCATCATCCTCATCTGGTTGCCTTGGTCGTGGGGGCACCCATGGAGTTAGGAGGTTGGTGGGGAAGTCCGGGAAGATGCATCCCAACTGGTCTGCAACTTCTTTGTCCCTTGCCTGCGCATAGTTGGCCCATTGAGCCAATCTTCTCTGCAAGTCCATTAAGCAGGCCATGGATAGGGACTGTTCAGCAGCCAGCCTATCCAACTCAAACTCCATATTCCCCTTTCTTCTCAGCCTCAGGTTCGCAGGCAGCTCCAAATGGCCTGTGTACGGCATCTGCTGCTCCAAGCGCTCGGTGGGAACTCCTGCAAGCAAACACAATTTGGTTATAGTGTTGGGGAAAAATAATGGCCCCTTACCTTTTCTGGCGCATTCAGCAATGGCAGCTGACATGATCTCCCCCACATTGACCGTGAGACCGCGCATGATGGCATAAACCAGCAGTGATCTACTCTGGTTGATTGTTGTCTCGTGGGTCACAGGGGACAACTTTCTCCTCACAAAGGCAAACCAAACGGCTGCCTTTGCTGTCAGATTGGCACTCATTAAGGTGTGCCGACCATTGCGTGAGACAGTCCACGCTGCTTCAGGCTGGCCAATTGTGCGAATGGCCTCTTCCAGCACGGCCTCAGTCGGCTCATCAACTATCCGTGCATAATCTGTGTGCGCTTGGCCCTTGAGACCAAAGGCTTCATTGATGGCCTTGGCTGAGAAATCAACTTCCACCCCTCTGACCACGGATAGGCCATCCTCAGGGCTGAGCACATTAGCGTAGAAATCATACACCATGCTCGTGTATGCTGGATTAGGTGGTCTGCAGAATTCTTCCCAGCCATGGTTGATCACCCCTGCGCGCAAGAACTGCGGCAGGTCAGCAAGTCGATCAAGGAATCCCTTCTCGTGCAATAGGTCCCGCTTCCTGAGCTCAACACCCCTGGATTCCGCATCAGATGAGACATACCTCACTGACGGAGGTTCGTCTTCAGGGTAGAGTTTAGCCTTCCCCTTATCTGCAGGTTTGGATGATGCAGCAGCCTCCACCTTGAGGCGTTTGAGCGAAGGCTCAGTACTCTCTTTGTCCGCCGAGGGCACCTTCTTGGCCTTCTTTTTCTTCAACTTCTTGGGCTTGCCAATCGTGGCCTTCTTCTTCTTCTTGAGTCTGGCCTTGATATTGATCTGCTGGAGGCATGCCCCCAACGTTTCTTCCATAGAATCGTCCTGCTGTGCAGGCTCGGCAGGGCTATCTTCCCTCATAGGAGAGAAGACTTCGGCTTCACCAGCATCTCCACTGCCTGGCGTGGACTCTTGATAATCCCCATATGGGAATTCAGGATCAGGCTGTGGAAAATTGTGCTCTGCTGATGGTGTCTGCGCAGAACTCAGTGGCGAAGATGATGGTCCAGGACTCTGCGCTGCTGCCGGCGTCGGATCAGAACTCTGAGGTGCTGGAGACAACTCGGGGCTCTGTGCAGGCGGTGACGACTCTGCGCTTGGCACTGGTTCAGATGGGAGAGGGCTGCGCACAGGTGACGCAGACGGCGACGAACCTTCTTTGGCTGACTCGTGGGATGCACGATCAGGTTCTTGACTCCCCACAGAGGGAGTCCTTGCGGTGCTTGGTTCGGCGGCTGTCTTGACACTCCACCGGCGTTTCTTGGGCGTGCCCACTGGCTCAGATGGTCCAGCAGGGATCTCAGTGACCACCCTCCACTTCTTCCTACGAATAGGAAGCTTGGGAAGAGGACCGGTGCGAACGGCACCATCGTCTGCAAGGGTGAGAAGCGCTTCCCTCGCAGCTGCCTCAGCTGCGTCATCAGCCTTCTTCTTGGCTGCGGATCGTTCAGCACGTGTGGCCACCATTTCTGATTCTTGAAGATCTTGGGAGAGGAATCAAAGATGGAGAGAATCGCTGAATTCTTGGAGAGCAAAGAGAGAGATAATCGTAACGATCGAGCGGCTTCCAACGGATATAAAGGCAACGGATAAAATCCCAACGGCTCTTTTTGCGGATCCAGCAATTTTAGCGCAATTCCGGGGATATTATTTCATTGAAATCTCCAACTTTGCCCGTCCGTATCTTTTATTTGGCTCAACCGTTTCTTGATTTTTAAAGTGGGATTTACTCTCCTTGATCCCCTCTTTCGATTCCCTACAAAAACAAATAAAACAAACGTTAAATACGCAATTAAAAACACACCACAAAACATACAAACGATAATCGGAAAAACAGTAAAAATAAACTAAGGCATTGGCCTTGACTAAACGAGCACAGTAACCACTCGTTCTCTCTCGTTCTTTTTGTCATGCTTCAGTCAAGAGGAAGGCCGAGAGAGTCTTCACATCTCCTTCCTCATAGTAGTGCTTCAATCTAGCACCATTGACCATAAATGGCTGTCCTTGCTGCAAGTTCTTTATCTCTATTGCACCATGAACAAAGACATTAGTAACAACAAATGGACCCGACCATCTAGACTTTAGTTTGCCTGGAAATAACTTTAATCGTGAGTTAAATAAGAGTACAAGTTGGCCTTTCCTAAAGTCTTTGATCCTAAGTCTACTGTCGTGCCATATTTTGGTCTTTTCTTTATACATTTTGGCATTCTCATAGGCCATATGCCTAAGCTCATCAAGTTCATGTAGCTGCAAAGACCTTAGTGTCCCCGCATCCTTTACACAAAAATTCAATTCTTTCATGGCCCAAAATGCCTTGTTTTCTAACTCAAGTGGCAAGTGGCACGCCTTGCCATACACCAACCTATAGGGCGACATACCTAGGGGTGTTTTATATGCTGTCCTATAAGCCCAAAGTGCATCCTCAAGCTTAAATGACCAGTCTTTCCTATTAGGTTTGACTACCTTTTCTAGGATGTTCTTTATCTCCCTATTGGAAATTTCAGCTTGGCCATTCGAGTGTGGGTGATAGGGAGTAGCTACCCTATGTCTAATGTTATATTTAGCCAATACTTTCTCCATAGCCTTATTAATGAAATGTGACCCCTCATCACTAATGATAGCACGAGGAGTCCCAAATCTAGTGAAAATGTGCCTATGCAAGAAGTTAGTGACTGTTTTAGCATCATTATTAGGACATGCTTTGGCTTCTACCCACTTGGACACGTAGTCCACTGCTACTAAAATGTACAGGTTACCTGATGATGGAGGGAATGGTCCCATGAAATCAATGCCCCATACATCAAAGAGCTCCAACTCTAAGATGTAGGTGAGGGGCATCTCATCCTTGCGACTGAGGTTACCTGTCCTTTGGCATTCGTCACAGCTGTGGGCATAGTTGTGGGCGTCCTTGAAGATTGTTGGCCAATAGTAGCCACTCTGAAATACCTTCGCAGCTGTTCTTTGACCACCAAAGTGTCCACCGTAAGGAGATGAGTGACAGTGCTGTAGCACAGACTTCGCTTCAGCAGCTGAAACACACTTCCTCAACAACCCATCAGCACAAGTTCTGTAAAGTGTGGGGTCATCCCAGATGAATTTCCTTGCTTCATGAAGGAACCTCTTCTTCTCTTGTCCTCCCTTGAACACTGGCAATACCTGTGATGCACGGAAGTTAGCAATATCAGCAAACCAAGGTTCCTCATCGTTATCACGATGAGCCAACGCAAAGACATGTTCATCTATAAAAGCATCAGAAATTGCGGTCTCCGCAATTTTTTCGTAATTGTGCTGCAATCGAGACAGGTGATCTGCAACCACATTTTCACAACCTTTCTTGTCCCGAATGTCCAAATCAAATTCCTGCAGCAATAACACCCATCTAATCAATCTAGGCTTGGCATCAGCCTTCCTCATAAGATATTTTAAAGCAGAATGGTCAGTATATACAATGGTCCTAGTGCCTACAATATAGTTTCTAAATTTTTCACAAGCAAATACTACAGCAAGCATCTCTTTCTCTGTAGTTGTATAATTACATTGAGCCTCATTCAAGGTCTTACTAGCATAATAGACAGGATGTGTGAGCTTGTCAATCTTTTGTCCTAACATGACTCCTACAGCATAGTCACTGGCATCACATAGCATCTCAAATGGGAGATCCCAATTTGGTCCTACTATGATTGGTGCTGTGACCAGTGCTTCCTTAAGGGTTTTCCAAGCTACTACACATTCCTTAGAGAAGATGAATGGTCTATTTAGCTCTAGAAGCTCACATAGAGGCTTGGCTATCTTAGAAAAGTCCTTAATGAACCTTCTGTAGAAACCAGCATGCCCTAAGAAGCTTCTAATGGCTTTGACGTTCTGGGGCTCTACCAACTTCTCTATGACCTCTATTTTTGCCCGATCCACTTCTACACCTGCCCTTGACACTCTATGTCCTAAGACAATCCCTTCATCTACCATAAAATGGCACTTTTCCCAATTCAGGACTAGGTTGGTCTCCTCACACCTAGCCAGGACTTGTCCTAGGTTTTCTAGACAGGTTTTAAATGAATCCCCAAAGACTGAGAAGTCATCCATGAATATTTCTATCATGGACTCATCCAACTCAGAGAAGATTGCCATCATACACCTTTGGAAAGTTGCCGGTGCATTGCATAAGCCAAAAGGCATTCTGCGGAAGGCAAACGTTCCAAAAGGGCAAGTGAAGGTAGTCTTCTCTTGATCCTTAGGGTCTATAGTAATTTGATTATAGCCAGAGTACCCATCTAAGAAACAATGGTAGGCTCTACCAGCTATTCTGTCTAGCATCTGGTCAATAAACGGTATAGGGAAATGGTCTTTTTTAGTTTCTTTATTTAATTTTCTGTAATCCATACATACCCTCCACCCTGTGACAGTCCTTGTTGGAATCAGTTCGTTGTTCTCATTGACTACCACCGTTATTCCCCCCTTTTTAGGTACACATTGGATGGGGCTCACCCACTGGCTACTAGCTATGGGGAAAATTACTCCTGCATCTAACCACTTGATTATTTCCTTCTTCACTACCTCTTTCATAGAGGGGTTCAACCTACGCTGGTGATCTACCCTAGGTGTGTGTTCTTCCTCTAATATAATTTTGTGCATGCAATAAGAAGGGCTAATGCCTCGAATATCAGCAATAGACCATGCTATAGCCTTCCTATGTTGCTTAAGCAGTAAAATTAAATCAACCTCATGCTGTTCACTTAGTTTAGAAGAAATAATTACAGGCAGCGTATCATTATCTCCTAAATATGCATATTTGAGGTGAGTAGGTAGTGGTTTCAGTTCTAACACAGGTGGATGCTCAATGGAGGGTTTCAAAGGATTTACAGTTCTATCAGTTAAATCGATATTCATACATACATGTTGAGGGTTATTTACAGGCATATTCATTATGTCAGATACATTTAAGTCAGCTACATCTACTTGTATATATTCACTAGCATGCTTGGTTAACAGTACATGCTCTAATTGTTCTTCCATTAGTGAGTCAACAACATCCATGCTAGCACAAGACTCAGAATCAGAGGGATACCTTAAAGCTTTGTAAACACTAAATTTTACCTCTTCATCATGAACTCTCATAGTTAACTCACCTTTTTGCACATCTATTAGTGCCCTACCTGTGGCTAGAAATGGTCTACCTAGCAGGATGGGAACCTCCTTGTCTGCCTCATAGTCCAGGACTATGAAATCTGCAAGGAAAATGAATTTGTCAACTTTAACTAGAATATCCTCAATCTTACCTTCTG
The DNA here is from genome assembly GCA_028017165.1 of Herpetospermum pedunculosum. Taxonomy (NCBI): domain Eukaryota; kingdom Viridiplantae; phylum Streptophyta; class Magnoliopsida; order Cucurbitales; family Cucurbitaceae; genus Herpetospermum; species Herpetospermum pedunculosum. The sequence continues at coordinate 28,687,985 of CM051527.1, read as the reverse complement.
GATATGCGATGGATCTGTCTGCTAGCTGTAAAGTGACAGTAGTTGGACGTGCTTCTCCCATTCCCAACTGGCGGAATAGGGACAGGGGCATGAGATTTATGCTGGCGCCCAGGTCACAAAGCGCTCTGCCCACGTGCTTGCCTCCAAGTTCTACAGGTAAGGTGAAGGAACCAGGATCCTTCTCCTTCTTGGGCAGCTTGTTCTGGAGGATGGCACTGCACTCCTCAGTGAGGTTCACTGTTTCAAACTCACCAATTATTTTTTTGTTAGTAATAATGTCCTTCAAAAACTTTACATATGAAGGCATAGACTGTAAAACCTCTACAAAAGGAATGTTAACATGCACTTGCTTAAGTATTTCTAAAAATTTATTAAAATGAACTTCCTGTTCCTGCTTCTTCTTAAGCCTTCGAGGGTATGGAGGTGGTGGCACATATGCAGGCACGTCAGGACGCCTTAGGATGGGTGGAGGCCTTGGAATGTCTTCTACCTCCTCAACAATTGGCTCTAGCCTGGCTCCTGATGTGCTAGTTGGTGGTGGACCTTGGCTTGGCAGAGACTCCAGTGGAGCACTAGACTCAGTGTTCTCTACTCTCTTTGGTGTGTCTTTTGTGTTGCTCACCAATGGTCTCCCACTCCTAAGTTCAATTGCTTGAACTTGTTCTTTGCCATCTCTCCTTGGTACCTCGGTATCAGCAGGGAGTCTACCTTGGGGCCTACTTTTAAGTTCATTGGCTAATTGGCCTATTTGGTTCTCTAGGCTCCTAAGAGTAGCTTGCTGGCTCTGAAGAGTAGCATCATTCTTAGCTATATATTCCTTGAGTAGGTTTTCTACAGAAGATCCTACAGGTTGATTGTAAGGCTTTTGGTACATTGACTGGTTATGTTGGGGAGTGAAACCAGGTGTTCCACTCGGCCTTGGTTGGTTAGGATTTTGGTTAGTGTTCTGTTGGCCACCCCATGACAGGTTAGGGTGGTTTCTCCAACCAGGGTTATAGGTGTTGGAGTAGGGGTTATTCCTAGGCTGCTGCTGGCTTCCAACATAGCAGACTGAAGATGGATTCCCAGGGCAGTATTCATAAGGGTGCCCTTCCCCACAGAATCCACAGATTGGTGCCTCGCCTTGACTTGGTTGGGTGCCCATTGACATGGCTGTGGCGGTATTGGCACTGGTTTGGAGATTGGCCTGAGCCATTTGCTTAACTAGGTTGGTCAAGGCGTTTATTTGGGTGCTCATGGCGCTTAGAGCATCCTTGTCTTGAGCCCTAGTTGGCTCTACTGGATCGTCTGACCACCTACAATGAGATGTTGAGATCTTCTCCAAGATCTCATAAGCTTCGTTGTAACTCTTGGACAACATGGAACCTCCAGCAGATGAATTTAAAACTTGTCTGGTGCTGGGGTTGCATCCTTTAAAGAAGACTTCTATTTGGATACACCATGGAATGCCATGGTGTGGACATTTAATGAGAAGGTCTTTGAATCTTGTCCAAGCTTCGTGAAGAGACTCACTTGGAGCTTGTTTGAACTTTATGATATCATCACGGAAGGTCGAATTCCTATCAGGTGGGAAGTATTTGACTAGGAATTTTTCTGCTAAATCTGTCCAATTGCGGACAGATCCTGAGGGTAAAGAATTTAACCATGTTTTGGCTTTGTCCCTTAAAGAGTAAGGGAAAAGATATAGCCTCAGGGCTTCTTGGGAAACTCCAGGGATTAGGAAGGTGTCACTAACTCCTAAGAAGTTCCTAAGGTGGTTATGGGGGTCCTCATTTTCTATTCCAAAGAATTGCCCCACAGTGGACAACATTTGGAACATCACTGGCTTTAACTCGAATGAGTTGGCAGTGATTTCAGGACGGATTATGCTGGGGTTCAGCTCCCCAGGCATAGGTACTAAATATGAAAGGATGGCGCTATCCTTGTCATTCGCTATTTCAATGGGATTGCGAGTGACAGGCACCAGGTTTTGATTTACTCCAGCCATTTCTTCTTGAGGTAATTCCGGAGGAATTGTAGTCTCTGCAATGATTGGAGGTAAAAGGGTTTGTTTAAAGAGACGTTTCTTGGCTCTATTCCTAGCTCTAAGTAATCTCTCGGGCTCAGGGTTGAACTCTAGATCACTAGATGGAGTCTCATTCATAAACTACCCTAAATGGTACCTGAAAAAGAAATGAAGATGGATCAAATTCAATGGAAAATAATTTGATGTTTCAGACTTAACAAACTTCGTTTTCACTTAAAATAAGTCCCCGGCAGCGGCGCCAAAAACTTGTTGCGTGCTCAATGTGTAAAGATAATTATGCAAAAGTGTAGAGAGAGCACTTAGAACATGCAAGCATACATGGTCTCACAGCAAGTAGTAAGTATATTTCATTCGTTTTTTCCACAGAGACTCATTTTTAGCTATTCGCGAAGTGTGTTTGTTAAGAAAGATGGGATGAATTTGATGGGGTAAAATTGGTTTTTAATTATCTACTTTTTGCTGAATGTATAAAGGGATATAACATAAACAAATGCAAGTTAAAACTAGACTTAAAAGGCAAGAGATGGAATTAATAAACGAGAAAGAAAACAGCTAAACAGAATGAAAATCTGGCAGAATTGCGAGGACCGCAATGTTTCCGCAATTAAACAGCAGTGAAAGTGTGTAAATGGGTGAATTAAGGGCTACTAATGACTATCCTATAGGCAGTTTATTACGATTATCAAGCTTTGGATCAACTCTCTATACATCAAACTCACTCTATCTCAAGTATCGTCCGATTCCATGCATTAGAGTCTTAAGTTTACTCGACTTCAAAGTAAGGTCTCAAGCATCTTATTTAAGCAGGAGTGTTTAGTTTGTACTAGGGAAACGCCTATTCCTAGGCCGTTTCCTGATTACCATGAAAGGCTAGCATGATTATATGACTCTGAACTCTTACTCCTTCCAGAGGTTAGGAGTTCTTTGGACAAAATGGATGGCCAATCGAAATTGCCCGTAGGATGAAGCTTACATACAATCAATGTTCGAGTGTTAATCTGCCTACTTGGTTCACGTTTTTTAGCCTATAGTTCTGTCATTAGCATGCCCCTAAGTGACTTAGCTACTCATGGATATATAGAGAACAGAAATGGTAGATAAGATAGACATGCTTAGAAGGGAAATGTGCTAAAAACAGTAAGCAAAACCCGTAGCAGAAGATGGGAAATGAGAAATGCAGAAATGAACTTTGATTACTGAAATTGTTTGTTGGACAGATAAAAGCTGTAAAGTAAATAGCAACAAGACAGAAAGCAACGAAATAACTAATCTAGCTACTTAGGAAAAGAACAGCACGAAGCGGAATGTAAAACAGAAGAGAAAGACAGAAAAACAGTAAAGAGTTGCTGGAAAGCTTCGTGGCAGTCGCCTCGAATGAAGGGGATGAAAGATCAGCCTTGCTTGGATGAATCCAATCGAGAGAGAAGAGGAATCTTCTCTCCTTCCTATCAGATTATCGATTCCAACAGCTGAGACTCTCACTCCAACAGACGGCAAAGGAAAACAGATGGAAATGATGGACTGCGAGAAGACTTCTGCGCTTCGAGTGATGATCAAACCTCCGACTTTGACCCCCTTTTATAGTAGTTTGCAGGTGCGTTTGGGCCAAGAAGAACCATCAATCTTCAACGTCGTATATCAGAATGGATGGAGGAGAAAGAATGAATCCCTGAAATTACGGAAATTAACAGAAAAAGATCAGTCAACTTACGGTTTTCACTTGAATAATTGCGGCCTCAGCAATGTTTTCGCAATTCATTCGCAATGCTCATTTTTTCATTCTTTTCCTTCGGTTTTCAACCCTTTTTCTACCTATTGTACATAAGTCCTAAATTAGCTACCTTCTTCTAATTCTCATATTAAAGCATAGGTTTAGGCTAAATGCTAACAAAAACACCTAAATGTGTACATCTTCTTAAGCTAAATGGGTCCTAAATAAGTCACTTTCAGAGACTTAACAAAGGGCACCTGTATGAATACTGCCCTGGGAATCCAGCCTCAGTCTGCTATGTTGGAAGCCAGCAGCAGCCTAGGAACAACCCCTATTCTAATACTTACAATCCTGGTTGGAGGAACCACCCAAACCTGTCATGGGGTGGCCAACAAAATGCTAACCAAGCTCCTAACCAACCAAGACCGAGTGGAACACCTGGTTTCACTCCCCAACACAACCAATCCATGTATCAAAAACCATACAACCAACCTGTAGGGTCTTCTGTAGAAAACTTACTCAAGGAATACATAGCCAAGAATGATGTCACTCTACAGAGTCAGCAAGCTACTCTTAGGATCCTAGAGAACCAAATAGGGCAACTAGCCAATGAACTTAAAAGTAGGCCCCAAGGGAGACTTCCTGCTGATACTGAACATCCAAGGAGAGATGGTAAAGAACAAGTTCAAGCAATTGAACTTAGAAGTGGGAGACCATTGGTGAGCAGCACCAAGGACACACCAAAGAGAGTAGAGAACACTGAGTCTAGTGCTCCACTGGAGTCTCTGCCAAACCAAGGTCCACCACCAACAAGCACATCAGGACAAAGGCTGGAGCCAATCATAGAGGAGATAGAAGAAATTCCAAGGCCTCCACCTATCCTAAGGCGACCTGAAGTGCCTGCATATGTGCCACCACCTCCATTTCCTAGAAGGCTAAAGAAAAAACAAGAACAAGAAGTGCACTTTAATAAATTTCTAGAAATTCTTAAGCAAGTGCATGTTAATATTCCTTTTGTAGAAGTTTTACAGTGTATGCCTTCTTATGTAAAGTTTTTGAAGGATATTATAACTAACAAGAAAATAATTGGTGAGTTTGAAACAGTCAATCTCACTGAGGAGTGCAGTGCCATACTCCAGAACAAGCTACCCAAGAAGGAGAAGGATCCTGGTTCCTTCACCTTACATGTAGAGCTAGGAGGCAAGCACGTGGGCAGAGCTCTTTGTGACCTGGGAGCCAGCATAAACCTCATGCCCCTATCACTATTCCGCCAGCTAGGAATAGGAGAAGCACGTCCAACCACTGTCACTTTACAACTAGCAGACAGATCCATAGCATACCCTGAAGGTAAGATTGAGGATATTCTTGTAAAGGTTGACAAGTTTATTTTCCTTGCAGATTTCATTATCCTGGATTATGAAGCAGAAAAGGAGGTCCCTATCCTGTTAGGCAGACCATTTCTAGCCACAGGTAGGGCACTGATAGATGTCCAAAAAGGTGAGCTCACTATGAGGGTTCATGACGAGGAGGTTAAGTTTAGTGTTTTTAAAGCACTGAGGTATCCTTCTGACTCTGAATCTTGTGCTAGCATGGACATTGTAGATTCATTAATGGAAGAACAATTGGAGCATGAATTGTTGACTAAGCATGCTCATGAATATGTAGGATTAGAATTAACTGACTTAAACATAGCTGAGATAATGGACATACCTGTAAATAACCCTCAGCATGTTTGTATGAATATTGATTTAACTGAAAAATCTCTGAGTCCATTAAAACCATCCATTGAGCATCCACCTGTCGTAGAATTGAAACCTCTCCCCACTCACCTCAAGTATGCATATCTAGGAAGTAATGATACTTTACCTGTGATTATTTCTTCTAAATTAAGTGAAAAGCATGAGGTTGAACTGATATTACTACTTAAGCAACATAGGAAGGCTATTGCATGGACTATTGCTGACATTAGAGGCATTAGCCCTTCTTATTGCATGCATAAAATTATATAGGAGGAAGAGCATACACCTAGAGTAGATCACCAACGTAGGTTGAACCCCTCTATGAAAGAGGTAGTTAAAAAGGAAATAATAAAATGGTTAGATGCTGGTGTGATCTTCCCCATAGCTAGTAGTCAGTGGGTGAGCCCTATACAATGTGTACCTAAGAAGGGGGGGATGACTGTGGTAGTCAATGAGAACAATGAACTGATTCCAACAAGGACTATCACAGGATGGAGAGTTTGCATGGATTATAGGAAACTAAATAAAGAAACCAAAAAAGACCACTTCCCTCTACCATTCATTGACCAGATGCTAGATAGGATAGCTGGTAGAGCCTACTATTGCTTCTTAGACGGTTATTCAGGATATAACCAGATTACTATAGACCCTAAGGACCAAGAGAAGACTACCTTCACTTGCCCTTTTGGAACTTTTGCCTTCCGCAGAATGCCTTTTGGCTTATGCAATGCACCGACAACTTTCCAAAGGTGCATGTTGGCAATCTTCTCTGATTTGGATGAGTCCATGATAGAGATATTCATGGATGATTTCTCAGTCTTTGGGGATTCATTTACAAACTGTCTAGAGAACTTAGGACAAGTCCTGGCTAGGTGTGAGGAGACCAACCTAGTCCTAAATTGGGAAAAGTGCCACTTCATGGTGGATGAAGGAATTGTCTTAGGTCATAGAGTGTCAAGGGCAGGTGTAGAAGTTGACAGGGCAAAAATTGAAATAATAGAGAAATTGGTAGAACCCCAAAATGTCAAGGCTATTAGAAGTTTCTTAGGGCATGCTGGTTTCTATAGAAGGTTCATTAAGGACTTTTCTAAGATCTCCAAGCCTCTATGTGAGCTTATAGAGCTAAACAAACCGTTCATTTTCTCTAAAGAGTGTTTCCTAGCTTGGAAGACCCTTAAGAAAGCACTAGTCACAGCACCTATTATAGTAGGGCCTAATTGGGATCTTCCCTTTGAGATGTTATGTGATGCCAGTGACTATGCTGTAGGGGTTATGTTAGGACAGAAGATTGACAAGTTAACACACCCTGTATACTATGCTAGTAAGACACTTAATGAGGCACAATGTAATTACACAACTACTGAGAAGGAGATGCTAGCTGTAGTGTTTGCTTGTGAGAAGTTTAGGAATTACATTGTAGGCACTAGGACAATCGTGTGCACTGACCATTCTGCCTTGAAGTACCTTATGAGAAAGGCTGATGCTAAGCCTAGGTTGATTAGATCGGTTTTGCTGCTGCAAGAGTTTGATCTAGACATTAGAGATAAGAAAGGATGTGAAAATGTGGTTGCGGATCATCTTTCTAGATTGCAGCATAATTGCGAAAAAATTGTGGAGACCGCAATTTCTGATGCTTTTATTGATGAACATGTCTTTGTATTGACTCATCGTGATAACGATGAGGAACCTTGGTTTGCTGACATTGCTAACTTTCTTGCATCACAGGTACTACCAACTTTCAAGGGAGGCCAAGAGAAGAAGAGGTTCCTCCATGAAGCAAGGAAATTCATATGGGATGATCCCACACTTTACAAGACATGTGCTGATGGTCTGCTCAGGAAGTGTGTTTCAGCTGCTGAGGCGAAGTCTGTGCTGCAGCACTGCCATACAGCACCCTATGGTGGACATTTTGGTGGCCAAAGGACAGCTGCAAAGGTGTTCCAGAGTGGCTACTATTGGCCAACGATCTTCAAGGATGCCCACAACTATGCCCACAGCTGTGATGAATGCCAGAGGACAGGTAACCTTAGTCGAAAGGATGAGATGCCTCTCACTTACATCTTAGAGTTGGAGCTCTTTGATGTGTGGGGCATCGACTTCATGGGACCATTTCCCCCATCATCAGGTAACCTTTACATATTGGTAGCAGTAGACTACGTATCTAAGTGGGTAGAGGTCATAGCATGTCCCAATAATGATGCCAAAACAGTCATAAGATTCCTTCATAGACATATTTTTACTAGGTTTGGAACACCACGTGCTATCATTAGTGATGAAGGGACACATTTCATTAATAAGGCTATGGAGAGAGTGATGGCTAAGTATAACATTAGACATAGAGTAGCCACTCCTTATCACCCACATTCGAATGGCCAAGCTGAAATTTCAAATAGGGAGATTAAGAACATAATTGAAAAAGTGGTCAAACCCAATAGAAAGGACTGGTCATTTAAACTCGAGGATGCACTTTGGGCTTATAGAACTGCATATAAGACACCTCTAGGTATGTCTCCTTATAGACTGGTGTATGGCAAAGCTTGTCACTTGCCATTCGAGTTAGAAATTAAAGCATTTTGGGCCCTAAAAGAGTTGAATTACTGCGTGACCGATGCGGGAACATTGCGGTCTTTCAAATTACATGAGCTTGATGAGCTTAGGCATATGTCTTATGAAAATGCCAAAATGTATAAGGAAAAGACCAAGATTTGGCACGACAGTAGACTTAGGATTAAGGACTTCAAGAAAGGCCAGCTTGTCTTATTATTTAACTCACGATTGAAATTATTTCCAGGCAAACTTAAGTCTAGATGGTCAGGTCCATTTGTAATTACTAATGTGTTTGTTCATGGTGCCATCGAGATAAAGAACCTGCAGCAAGGACAACCATTCATGGTTAATGGTGCAAGATTGAAGCACTACTATGAGGAAGGAGATGTGAAGACTCTCTTGGCCTTCCTTTTGTCTGAAACGTGAAAACAAGAACGAGAGAGGACGAGTGATTGCTGTGCTCGTTCATATGAGGCTCATGCCTTAGTTTATTTTTTTGCGATTTTTTCGGTTACTGTTTGTGTATATTTTTGTGTGATTTTAATTAAGTATTTGATGTTGATTTTATTTATTTTTTCAGGGAATCGATAGAGGGAATCAAGGAGATGAAATCAAGATAAAAAAATCGAGGAGATATCAAGCCAAATCAAAGATACGGTTGAGGAAAGATTGGCATTTAAACGCAGAAAATCTCCAACGGTCACTAGAATTGCGCTGGATTTGCAGAATCCGCAAAAATAGAGCCGTTGGGATTTCATCATTACTTATATCCATTAAGAGGCGCGATGATCCGTACGATTCTCCCATTATCTCAACTCCAAGAAATCTGCTTTTCTCTTCATCTGTGATTCCTCTTTCCAAATCTCCACAACTCGACAATGGTGCTAACAAGAGCTGAAAGATCTGCAGCCAAGAAGAAGGCTGACGACGCTGAAACTGCTGCGAGGGAAGCACTTCTAGCCCTTGCAAACGCTGAGGCTGCACGCACTGAGAGACTCCCCAAGCTGCCGATCCGCAAGAAGAAGTGGAAGGTAGTCACGGAGATACCTGCTGGACCCTCTGAACCAGTGGGAACGCCGAAGAAACGCAAATGGAGCATGGCGGTGGCCGAAGAAGCAAGCAAGGAAAAGACTCCCTCTGTGGAGAGTCAAGAAAGTGATCGTGTGTCACACGATTCGGCCAAGAAGAGCCTTCACCATCTGCACCACCAGCGCGAAGCCCTGAGATTTCCCCTTCGCCGCAGAGTTCTGCACAGACCCCTACAGCAGCACAAAGCACTACACCATCAACTACTCCTCCACGGCCTGACCCTGACTTTCCCTATGGAGAGTATCAAGAATCGACGCAGGGCAGTGGGGAAGCTGAGGAAGAAGAGGTCTTCTCTCCGTTGAGGGAAGCCAGCCCTGGGAGTCCTGCGCAGAAGGATGATTCTATGGACGAGACACTGGGGGCTTGCCTCCAGCAGATCACAACCAAGGCAAGGTTGAAGAAGAAGAAGGCCGTCAAGATTGTTAAGGCCAAACGGTCCAAGAAATCAAAGAAAAAGAAAGCCAAGAGGGTGCCTTCATCAGAGAAGAAGAGTGATGAGCCATCTCTGAAGAAGCTCAAGATGGAGGCTGCGGAGTCAGCCAAACCGAAAGACAAAGGGAAAGCCAAGCTTTACCCTGAAGATGAGCCTCAGTCAGTGAGGTACGTGTCTTCTGACGCTGAGTCTAGAGGCATTGAGCTGAGGAAAAGGGAGCTGCTGCACGAGAAGGGATTCCTCGACAGACCTGCTGACCTGCCGCAATTCTTGCGCGCAGGAATCACGAATCACGGCTGGGAGGAGTTGTGCAGACCACCCAATCCAGCTTACACAAGCATGGTGTATGACTTCTACGCCAATTTGAGGAATTCTGAGGAGGGCCTGTCTGTGGTCAGAGGAGTCGAGGTAGACTTCTCAGCGAAGGCAATCAACGAAGCCTACGACCTCAAGGGCCAGAAACACACTGATTATTCAAGGATCGTTGATGAGCCTACAGAAGCTGTCTTGGAGGAGGCCATTCGGATCATTGGCCAGCCTGAAGCATCATGGACAGTGTCGCGCAATGGGAGGCACACTCTCATGAGTGCCAACCTCACAGCCAAGGCGGCTGTCTGGTTTTCCTTCGTGAGGAGGAAGCTGTCCCCCGTGACCCATGAGACCACAATCAACCAGAGCAGATCGCTGCTGGTCTATGCAATCATGCGAGGTCTCACAATCAACGTGGGCGAAGTCATTGCAGCTTCCATTGCTGACTGCGCCAAGAAGGGTAAGGGTCCATTGTTCTTCCCTAATACTATTACTAAACTCTGCTTGCGTGCAGGGGTCCCCATCGAGCGAATGGAACAGCAGATGGCTTACACAGGCCACTTGGAGCTGCCTACAGGCTTGAGGCTGAGAAGGAAGGGGAACATGGAATTCGAGCTGGATAGTTTGGCTGCTGCTCAGTCGCTGTCCATGGCGTGCCTGTTGGATCTACAGAAGAGGATGGCTCAATGGGCCACATACGCACAGGCAAGGGACAAGGAAGTTGCTGACCAACTAGGATGCGTCTTCCCTGACTTTCCCACGAACCTACTGTCTCCATGGGTGCCTCCAAGACCAAGAAGGAATGATGAGGAGGAAGATATCTGAGTGCTAGTTTGAGGAGCACTAAAGGGAGTATTGCTGTTCCCTTAGAATAAACAAAGGAAAAAATCAAACTGTTTTTGTTGAAACGTGTGAATTATGCTGTTTTTAGTTAATATTTTGATCTGTTTTAGTTGCTTAGTTTTAAGTTTTTAAATTGTTTAGTGTAGTCTAATGACAGCTGATTAGGTAGATTAGTTTAGTTTCATTTTTAGAGAGTTTGAATGACTGGAAAAAGCATGCGTAGGGGCCTTAATCACTGTTATATCTGCCCTGTATCTATTGCGAAATAATTGCGGATACCGCAATTTTTACTAGTAAATACATGTTTTTGACTGATTGCTTAGCTAGGCTGTGATCTGTTTAAATTCTGTCTTTTGCTGCTATTATGATTGCCTTATATAGCTTATCTACCAGCATGCTGGATGAGTGTCATTGGACACCTTTGATAGTTTAAATTAGCCTCTTAAAAGTGATCAGCATGCATAGCTTTAAGCCCTTACCTGCCTGCTTTTTTCAAAATTCTGCTGCTGTGATATTTACTTTTAGAATGTTCTGTCTATGCCTAGGGTTTTTAGATTCTCTTTGTTTTACCTTAGACTAGATGCTTCTAGGACAAGTTTGGGGGTGTGCCACCTCAGACACTCATTGGGGACAATGAGTAGTTTAAGTTTGGGGGAGGCCACCCTAGGCCTAGGAACATTCCTCTCTCCCTTAAAAGCATAAGCATTCTTCTTCTCCTTTACAAAAAAATGATGAGCTGAAAAAAAAAATGAAAAACAGAATAAAGAGGGGAGTCTCTCTTAGGTTGCTGAGTAATCAGTGTCAAGTGTGTAATCCACAAGTGGCATTGCATCAAAAGGCAACCAAAGGAGAGGTTCCACCTAAGTAAGAAAGAAAAAAGGAGGAAGTAGGAAAGAAGAATGTATACCTAGAAGTTGCAACTTTGTGGCTTAGATGTCCTGATTAAAAAGAACTCTAATCCTCAATTAGCTGAGCACAAAGTTGTAACTTGTAGGGTTGTTTAGGGAGATGAATGTATGTCCAATGTAGTGATGCCAGGGTTTAGGTTGTTCTCTAAAAGTACTACTGTCACTGTTAATACTAAGACTGGCATGACTCTAAGGAATCCTAGGTAGCTCAAAAGTAAAAACTAGAAGCATGTACTGAGTCTGGGGTAAAGCTAGGTAGAATTTGAAACCTTAGGGATAGTGGCATGATATGACAAAAGCAAGTAGATCAGTTGTAGGGAGTTAATGAAACAGTAGGAGTATTAGGCATGCGAAGTCAGAAGAAGCTAGATAAGAGGATAGTTTTAAACTTAGAAGTGTGTCACAGGACAGCACTGCTATAGATAGGGATATAGGGGAGTCAGTAAGTGGTTAAAAAAAAAAAGATGAGACAGCAGCCTAGGCAAGTCCTTAGATTGCTCGAGGACAAGCAAAACCTTAAGTTTGGGGGTGTGTTACGTCTCCAAAAGTGGCCTTTTTAGGACTAATTTATCTTAGAAAGATGTACACTCTTAGGTGTTTTTGAGAGGATTTAGCTTAAACCTATGCTTATATATGATAATTAGAAGAAGGTAGCTAAATTAGGACTTGTGTGCAAAAGGAAAGAAAAGGGATGAAAAACGGAGTAAAAGAATGAAAAAACTACATTGCGACAGCATTGCGGAAACATTGCTGAAACCGCAATGTTTCAAGTGAAAACCGTAAGTTGACTGATCTTTTTCTGTTAATTTCCGTTATTTCAGGGATTTGTTCTTTCTCCTCCATCCATTCTGAAGTATGACGTTGAAGATGGATGGTTCTCCTTGGCCCAAAAGCACCTGCAGATTACTATAAAAAGGGGTCAAAGTAGAGGGTTTGAGCATCATCCGAAAGCGTAGAAGTCTTCTCGCAGCTCCATCTTTTCTCCTGTCATTCGTCTTCGTCTGTTGGTGTGAGAGTCTCAGCTGTTGGAATCGACAATCTGATAGGAAGGAGAGAAGATTCATCTTCTCTCCCGATTGGATTCATCCAAGCAAGGCTATTCTTTCTCCCCATTCAGTCGAAGCAATCGCAACAAGGCGTTCACGCTCAATTTCAGCTTTCTGCTCTTTATTTCCATTTTCCAGCTTTGTATTGTTGTTGTTTCTTTTCTAGTAGCTAGATCAGTCCATTTCGTTGTGTTCTGTCTTTCTGTTATTCACTTTAAGTTTCTCTTTTGTTCATTCAAACAATCAAGTAATTAAAGCATAATTCTTCATTTCTCAATTTCCTATCTTTGCAACTCACTGTCTTACCTTGCTGTTTTCAGTTTATTTCTCTTCTAAGCATGTCTGTTTTATCTCTTCTTTCTGTTCTCCCTATATCCATGAGTAACTAAGTCACCTAGGGGCATGCTAATGACAATACTGTAGGCTAAAAAACGTGAATCAAGCATGTAGGATAGCTCTCGAAGCATTGATTGTATGTAAGCTTCATCCCACGAGCAATTTCGATTGGCCATCCATTTTGTCCAAAGAACTCCTAACCTCTGGAAGGAGTAAGAGTTCAGAGTCATACACTCATGCTAGCCTTTCAAGGTAGCCAGAAAACGACCTAGGAATAGGCGTTTTCCTAGTACAAACCATAACTTTCTGCTTTAACAAGATGCTTAAGACCTTACTTGGACATGAGTAAACTAAAGAATCTAATGCATGGAATCGGACGATACATGAGATTGAGTGAGTTTGATGCATAGAGAGTTGATCCAATGCTTGAGAATCGTGAGAAAACGCCTGTAGAGGAGTCGTTAGTAGCCCTTGTTTCTCCATTTTACACACTTTCGCTGTTATTAAAATTGCGGTAGAATTGCTGTTTCCGCAATTCTACTAAGTTTGAAATTCTGTTTAGCTAAGTTCCTCTTCGTTTATTAATCTCTTCCCTTTTCATTTGAGTTTAACTTTGATTTGCACTTGTTTATGTTGCTACCCTTTACACATTCCTTAGAAATTAGACAATTTAAAACCAATTCTACCCCATCAAATCCATCCATTCTTTCTTAACAAAACACTTCACGAGTAGCTTATAATAAATCTCTGTGGGAAAACGAATGAAAAAAAACTTACTACTTGCTATAAGATCATGTATGCTTGCATGTTCTGAGTGCTCTCTCTATCTTATTGCTCACTTATTTTAACACATTGAGCACGCAACAAGTACCCACCTAAGCAGTCTAGGCTTCGAGTCCTTCTTGTTCAACAAGTAGCGAACTGCTGCATGATTAGAAAAAACGATTACTTTATATCCAAGAATATAAGGCCGAAATTTATCAAGAGCGAAAACAATAGAAAGCAGTTCCTTCTCTGTAGTTGTGTAACCAATCTGCGCAGAGTTGAGCGTCCTGGAGGCATAATAAATTACGTGGCTTTTCTTGTCTATCCTCTGTCCAAGCACAGCGCCAACGGCATAATTGCTCGCATCGCACATAATCTCGAAGGGGGTCCCCCACTGCGGTGGATGAATGATGGGTGCATTAGTCAAACACTTCTTCAGAACATCGAAGGCCAGCTTGCACTCCTTGTCAAAGCAGAATGGGACATCTTTTTTCAGCAAGCTCGTCATCGGAGTCACTATCTTCGAGAAGTCCTTGATGAACCTGCGGTAAAAACCTGCGTGACCAAGAAAAGAACGCAGTTTCCGAAGTTTCGTGGGGTAAGGTAAATCAGATATAACATCAATTTTGGCTTTATCCACCTCTATTCCCTTAGCTGACACGACGTGTCCTAAGACTATGCCCTGACTGGCCATGAAATGACACTTCTCGAAATTTAAAACAAGATTAGTTTCAATGCATCTTTCCATGACTCTAGACAAGTTAATCAGGCAATCCTCAAATGAACTCCCATATACTGTGAAATCATCCATAAAGACCTCGATGCATTTTTCAACGAATTCAGTAAATATGTCCATCATGCATCGCTGAAAAGTCCCTGGAGCATTACAAAGCCCGAAGGGCATTCTCCTATATGCGTAAGTTCCGAATGGACATGTAAAAGTAGTATTTTCTTGGTCTTCCTGGGCTATGGGAATTTGATAAAACCCAGAAAAACCATCTAGAAAACAGAAGTATGGCTTCCCAGCTAAACGCTCCACCATTTGATCTATGAAGGGAATAGGAAAGTGGTCCTTCTTAGTCACATCATTCAGTTTTCTAAAATCTATACACATCCTCCACCCATTTTGCACTCTCTTAGGCACTAACTCACCCCTCTCATTTCTAATAACGGTTATGCCCGTCTTTTTAGGTACAACATGAATAGGGCTAACCCACTGACTATCAGAAATGAGATAGATAATACCTGCATCAAGGAGTTTGTGTATCTCAGACAACACTACCTCTTCCATTGCAGGGTTCAGTCTCCCTAAGGCTCTCGGGATGGCTTTGCTCCCTCATTCAGCCGAATCTTGTGCATACACAGAACTGGACTCAACCCATGCAAGTCTGCCAACGTCCATCCTATCGCTCTTCTATTCTTCTTCAAGACCTTCACCAACTTTCCTTCTTGTTCCGATGTGAGCTCCTTACAGATAATTACCGGGAGTGTCTACACCTCCCCCAAGTATACGTACTTAAGGTGACCCGACAACTCTTTAAGTTCCAACTTGGGAGCCTGCAAAAGAGATGGTAATATTTTAGTTGGCTCTTCACATGCCTCTAAAGCAAGAGTAGTTTGTTCAGATGAGTTAGACAATATGGGCGCACTACTTTCAATCTCGCTAACAGTTTAAGTAAAAACGAATGGGTCATCCCCATCAACAGCAGTCATGCATTCTTCTTGTTCTAAAGTATCAATAAGATCAATTTTACAGACAGAATGCACATCAGCATAGTGTTTCATGGCATCAAAGACATTAAATTCGAACACATCTCCTTCATACTCGACTGACAAAGTACCATTATGCATATTGATTTTAGTCCTAGCAGCTTTCATGAATGGTCTACCTAGCAGCACTGAAGCAGTGGACGATGCGTTTTCTTCCATTTTTATCACGTAAAAATCAGCAGGAAAGATGAAGTCCTTAACTCTAACCAACACATCTTCAATCACCCCTAAAGGATGAATAGAAGACCTATTAGCTAACTGGATGATTATACTAGTTTCCTGCATACCTTCTAAATCGAGACTCTTGTAGACTGAGTATGGCATAACATTAATTGAGGCTCCTAAGTCTAGCATGGCGTGCTCGATTTCTCTATCTCCAATAGTAAATGGTAAGAGGAACATACCTGGGTCCTGGCACTTGTCTGGCATGTTCTGTGTTATCAGGGCAGAAACGTTCTTACTTACCACTACCCTCTCAGCACTCTTACCCTTCCTCTTATTGGTGCACATCTCCTTCAAACATTTCGCGTACCTTGGAATTTGTTGAATGGCGTCAAGCAGCGGCATATTCATTCCAACTTTTTTCAGCGTATCAAGGATGTCCGCGTCGTTGTCCTCCTTGGGTGGCCTCGCCAACCTACTAGGAAAAGGAGCAACGGGAGTGTAAGACTTCATAGAAATATAAGGAGAAGATACAACCGTTTCAGAGGGTGTTTGGGGACACTTATCTGGAGATATCTCTGTATCCTTGCTAGAGTCCTCGGGAGTGGGCTGCGAGGGTACCTCCTTACCACTTCTGAGAGCGATGGCACTAGCGTTTTCCGCTTTGGACTCCAATTTACTTATCCTTTCCTTGATCTCTGTGAACCCCTCGCTTAGCGACCGCATCTGCGAACTGGTCTCCTTGCTAGATTCCATAAATGATTTGAACATGCCTTCAAGGGCTTGACCTGAAATAGAAGGAACAACCTGAGATGAGTTTTCCTGCAAAGTATGAATAACGCCAAATACCTGAGACACTTTCTCCTTGAGCTCTTCCATGTCGGTCAACAGTTTATCTTGTTCATTTCTTTCCCCGTATTGGAGAAGGTTCTCAACCATGTTGGAGATCAACTGTCTAGCTTCCGCAGGAGTTTTCTCCCAAAGGGCTCCTCCACTCGATGCATCGAGCATCTGACAGTCGTACGGTAGCAAACCTTCATAGAAGAACTGAATAAGCGCAGCCTCTGTTGTCTGATGGTTCGGGCAACTCTCGCAGAGCTTAATGAATCTCTCCCAGCACTCGTGAAATGCCTCTTTCTTCGACTGTTTGAAATCATAGATATCTTTTTTCAAGGCTCTGGCTCTTGAAGCTGGGAAATACCTTTCGAAGAACATGCTCTTTAACTTGCCCCAAGTGAAGATGGTTCCCGATGGTAAGTAATGAAACCAGTCTCGAGCTTCTCCTTTCAAGGTGAATGGGAAAGCTCTCAGATAGAGATGATCTTCAGTTATGTCGCTTGGTTTCATCGCAGAACTTACCATTTGAAAAGCCTTGAGATGTTTAAAGGGATCTTCATCTGTTTCACCACAAAAAGAAGGCAGATGGTCAATTAAGCCAGATTTAAGCACAAACTCACCTGAGATTTTCGGGTAGGAAATGCAAGAAGGTTGGTGGTCCATATCAATCGATGCCCACTGCCTGAGTGTTTTTGGGATTCCAGCCTCATCGTCCTCTCTAAGAACTTCCATTCTCTTAATAAAAAATTTTGCACTCTAGCACACTTAAGCAAACAAATCAAATCTTGCAAACAATAAAAGAATAAGCAAATTTAAAGTAAAATTCAAAAATCTACAAATTAAATCTAAATTAGGCCGAATTAAACTTAATTCCCCGGCAACGGCGCCAATTTTGGTAACGATATTTTCGAATTATCGCCAATCATCTGGTTGTCGAGACCCGCCAAAATGAATTTATAATTACCCGAATTCACTGAACTATTAGTAGATTAGTGGCAACGGGGTCGATCCATAGGGAAACAAGTGAATTTGACTTAATCCTAATTAAATTTGCAAACTATGAAAATAAACAAAATGTGGGGGATTTTTGGTTTTTAATTAACTAATTGAGAACAACACGAAATAGGGAAAACTTAACTAACGGAGCGTTCGACTCGGGACGATCGGGAATAAAATTAGCATGCCTTTGGATCATTGGTTGACGAACACAATGGCTAAATAATTGAACGAATACGGAGCCCGTCTCAAATCAATAAATTAATTCAGACATGCTCCATGGATATTAATTAGACATTATAAATCATGCTAATCAAGCATATCGATTGGACATTGGCGGCCAACGCTCTCCCAAGACCAATCAATAGCAATGAGCTAACTACAACGATTATCTAATTTGGACGTGAAATTAGTGTATCGATTTCAGATTCCATTTCGAGAAGAACGAACGCCAAGAACGCAAGGAAGCCTATGCGCTCAATGGTATCGTTAATCTTTGTTACTTGGCGGTTTAGAGAGGCACGGCATCGAAACCTTTAACGAATGAAGCATGCTCGAAGTCAAGGTTGTATAGTCCTATCAATCAATCACATTAATAGAATAGGCAAAGAAATAGAAGCTAATTCAATCAATTACACAAGCCAAATCAGAATTTAGTTCAACAACCTCACCAAGAGTTCAAACTACATTATCCCTTTATAATCCCGAGTCAAAAACGCTATAAACTACTCACTCATGATGGATGTAATGTGGGATGGCTCCAATCCAAGCTCTCTAGCCTCTCCCATGGTGGAAATGGCTTCTAAAACGTCAAATCTAGTGCGGAGCCCGAGGTAGGAGATGATGATTCCGGCTAAACATCGGACAAAAGTTTAAATATTCCGTCGGAGCGTCGAGACGCTAGGGCAGCGTCTCGACGCTGCGCCCTAAATTTTCAGCGCGCGCAGTCGGAACGGCGTCGAGACGCTTGCGCGACGTCGAGCGAGCGTCGAGACGCTGATCACTCGATGCTTGCTCTCGGGTGGAACTCCAATTGACGTTTCAGGCTTCGGAGCGTCGCGATGCTCTGGCAGCATCGCGACGCTTGGGTAGCTTCGAGCTAGCGTCGAGACGCTGTCACTCAACGCTAGCTCTCGGGTTTTTGCATGGTATTTTGCCTTGAAACTTCCCAAAACGCCAAATCTTCATACTTTTGCATGGTCTTTTCCCGAAAGTGTTCCTAGGTCCTTAAAATGCGACTTTAAGCCTCGAACAACGTCGAAACGCATCCGAGGACGAATTACCGAGAACACCTGTAATTAACACATATAAGCAAGATTAAGCATGTAATAAACGTAAATTAGGGGCATAAATATAGCTCCGAAATGGAGCTATCAAACACCCCCAACTTAAATCTTGCTAGTCCTCGAGCAAGGTAGAATTCTGACTACTCAAAATAAAACGGC
The DNA here is from genome assembly GCA_028017165.1 of Herpetospermum pedunculosum. Lineage (NCBI taxonomy): Eukaryota > Viridiplantae > Streptophyta > Magnoliopsida > Cucurbitales > Cucurbitaceae > Herpetospermum > Herpetospermum pedunculosum. The sequence goes on along the minus strand of CM051527.1, from coordinate 28,669,023 downwards.
ATGCATGCTAGGGACTCAGTGCTCAATACTGGAAACGACAAGGCATTTGTATTCGAAAGAAACAGCTGCATGCATGCATTGGTTAAGAACAATTCAAGAAATTTAAAGATGCTTCCCTATTTATGCTTCGGACCTAGCTCCTGTATTTTAGATTTTTACAGGCTTAGAATAGCTCTACCCGTCCCAAAACTTCTCCTTCCCTCTACTTATGGCTAAATAGAACAGCCTAAGGGCTTTTCATCGTCGAGGCAAGTAATATATAGCAACTCATCTTTTCTCTCTCTTTTTTTTTTTATCTCCATGAGCGCCTAATATGTCAATTTTACTTTCCTTTCAGCTTGCCTGCAATTTCATTGCACAATGCATCTAACTATGGGCAAAATTCACATTTTTAAGGACTAGCGTTCACTTATTTGCGCTCCCTTTTCATGCAGTGGCGACCGTGGGTTACACGACCGCCCCTGGCTACTAAGGCAACTCAAGAAGGAGGAACACCTCAGGAGATTACTTTCTTTTTATAAATTTTTGCATTCTTTTTCTTTTTAGCCTATAAATCATGTTAAAATTTTGAGCGCATGAATTACGAACATGAACGAATCTTAGCCCATCCTAAGGTTGCCTTTTGAGGTGCCAATGAATTCCAAAACAAGCAGAGCTACCCTAAACCCACAGATCCAAGATAGAGTGCTAACATGCGAAGCTTAAATAGGGAAATAACTTGAATTTTTTTTCAAAATGGCCTTAACAAATGAAATTATGCTGAATTTCACTACAAATACAAATACGAAGACCCTAACAGTACATCACAGAATTTCATAGTCAAACCAGCATGCATACGCCATAACAGAACACGTTTATCAGAATTCCACAACTAAACTCGACAATCACTATAAGGCACAACCCACCACCCCCAACTTAGAAATGGACAATGTCCTCATTGGACTAAATAGGCACAGTCAAAATTCTAAGGAAAGAAAACCTTCCCTGAATTGCGACTTAGAGGGTTGGAGAGTGCGCTAACTCCTTAGCAAACAAACCTCAAGGACGAGCCATCGTTTCACCTGAAAACTCACAACATCAGAGTAAGAACCTAAACTAGTCCTAAAAATAGTAACGTAAACAAAAAGCATGTACAGTTCAAACTCGGGTGCCTCCTAGAAGCGCAAATTTTTAGAGTCGATTGCTCGACTTTACCAAAACTCATTTCATCCTTTCTCATAATCGGGCTCTCTCAAGTAGGCATGCTCGTCGAAGTCCTCTGACATTCCCTCGTGGAATATCTTCAGTCGTTGGCCATTCACCGTGAATTCCTTTCCTGAATCTAGGCTCTGAATCTTGACTGCACCATAGTGATGGACATCAGTTATAATAAAAGGACCAATCCACCGGGAACGAAATTTACCTGGCATGAACCTCAGGCGTGAGTTGAACAAGAGGATCTTCTGACCAACTTCGAAGTGTTTCCGAATGACTCGTCTGTCATGGAACATCTTGGTCTTCTCCTTGTAGATCTCCGAGTTCTCATATGCGTCCAGGCGAAGCACCTCTAGTTCTTGCAATTTGAGGAGTCTTTCTTCGCCAGCCTTGTCAAAGTCCATATTACACTTCTTCACGGCCTAGTAAGCTTTGTGCTCGATCTCCACTGGGAGATGACAGGCTTTCCCAAAAACCATCCGGTAGGGAGACATCCCTATGGGGGTTTTGTAAGTCGTGCGATAGGCCCACAAAGCGTCGTCCAGCCTGAGACTCCAATCCTTCCTCGCTGGACTTACTGTTTTCTCGAGGATGCTCTTCACCTCTCGATTGGAGACCTCTTCTTGGCCATTGGTTTGAGGGTGGTACGGGGTAGATATTTTGTGATTGACCCCATACTTTCTCATCAAGGCCTGGATCATTTTGTTGCAGAAGTGACTCCCTTGATCGCTTATAATGGCTCGTGGAACTCCATACCTGCTAAAAATGTTAGATTTGACAAAACTGGAAACAACATTAGCAGTATCAACTTTGGTGGCCTTAGCCTCCACCCACTTAGACACGTAGTCCACAGCCAACAGTATATAGACAAAACCAAATGAAGGGGGGAAGGGTCCCATAAAGTCTATACCCCAAACTTCAAAAATTTCACAAGTTAAAATAGGGGTTTGGAGCATTTCATTCCTACTTGAGATGGACCCTTTTCTCTGACACCGATCACATGATTTACAAAATTCATAACAGTCTTTAAATAGTGATGGCCAGAAAAACCCACAATCTAATATTTTCCTCGCTGTCCTAGTTGGCCCAAAGTGTCCCCCACATGCAAATTCATGGCAGAATACAAGTATGGACTTATGCTCAGACTTAGGGACACACTTCCTAATTACTTGGTCAGCGCAAAATTTCCATAGAACGGGCTCTTCCCAGACATAAGTCTTGGCTTCGCTTCTCAGCTTAGCTCTCTTGTTATATGAAAAGTCGAATGGGAACGTACCTGTGACCAAGTAATTGACAATGTCGGCATACCATGGTATCTCCACACTCACCTGAAAGAGGACTTCATCAGGGAATTCGTCGTTCAGGGGCAAGTCATCCTCATTACGCACAATGCGGCTCAAGTGGTCAGCAATTGTATTTTCTGATCCTTTCCTATCCTGAACTGAGACGTCGAACTCCTGGAGTAGTAGTACCCACCTGAGCAGTCTAAGCTTCGAGTCCTTCTTGTTCATCAAGTAGCGAACTGCTGCATGATTAGAAAAAACGATTACTTTAGATCCAAGAATATAAGGCCGAAATTTATCAAGAGCGAAAACAATAGAAAGCAGCTCCTTCTCTGTAGTTGTGTAACCAATCTGCGCAGAGTTGAGCGTCCTGAAGGCATAATAAATTACGTGGCTTTTCTTGTCTATCCTCTGTCCAAGCACAGCGCCAACGGCATAATTTCTCGCATCACACATAATCTCGAAGGGGGTCCCCCACTGCGGTGGATGAATGATGGGTGCATTAGTCAAACACTTATTCAGCACATCGAAGGCCAGCTTGCACTCCTTGTCAAAACAGAATGGGACATCTTTTTTCAGCAAGCTCGTCATCGGAGTCACTAAGCTTTCCACTGCTGCCACGTGGGGAGTTGTTACTTAGAATGGATGGAGATCCGCGACTGAAGGTACCTGTAGAGGCTATAAAAGAAGATAAATGACGAAGGAAAAAGCACACTCAGAAGCGAGAAGATCCTAGTTGCGAAGCAATCTGCAGACGAAATTCCTTCTCCCGTTTGTTGAATCGAAGAAATCAGCCCTTGGCGTCGATAATTCGAGAGGAAGAAGAGAAGATCCCTCTTCTCTTATGATTGAAATTATCCCCAAGATCAGCTAATCTTCCCCTTCATCCGAGGCGTTTTGCAACGTGGAGGATTCTTGCACATTTATAGCTTTCTTACTGCTTTATCTCTATTGTCTTCCATTTGCTATGTTGTTATGAATCAGTTTCTAATGCACTTGTTCTTTACTACTTTTGGATCATCGCACGTTTGTCTATGAAGTGTTTTAAACCTTGTTTTTAAGAGAGTAATCAAGTAGTTTAATTGAGTTCTTCTGTTTATCTTTTTCTCATCAAGTAATTTTACTGAGCTCTTTAAACCATGTTCAATCAATCCATCTCCCTTAGTTCTTCGAAAACCATGAGTAACTAATCTAAGAGAGGTCTGCTAAAGATGAATCTGTAGTCTAGAAATATGAGAATTCAGCATGTAGAATAGCATGATTGCATTGAATGTATGTGAGCTTCATCCCATGGGCGATTTCGACTGGCCATCCATTTTGTCTAAAGAATTCCTAACCTCCGGAAGGAGTAAGAATTCAGAGTCATCCATTCATGTTAGCCTTTTATGGTAATCAGAGAATGACCTAGGAATAGGCGTTCTCCTAGCACGTTTGTTAGCTTGTGTGTATAAATAGGTTTTTAAGTCTTACATGGATATGAGTAAACTAAAAGATCTAACGCATGTAATCGAGAGATGCATGAGACTTAGTTAAAACGATGCATGATATGTCAATCTACTGTTGAAGGATCGTAGTTAAATGCCTATAGATGATTCTTAAGTCGACCTTGCTGCCTTACTTTACATTTAAATCGTTGCTAATTTATTGCGAGATTATTGCGAGAACCGCAATAACACATTTCTGCTTTTTGCCTTAGTCTTTTCCATAGGTTGTTATCTTTGCGAAAGAATTGCGAGACCCGCAATTCTTCTTCTCCACATTATAGCTTTACTTCTTTACTTGCTTTGCTTTTACACTTGCTTTCTTCTTGCATCTTTTATATTTCAGCAAACCAACCCAAAATCTACTCAATTTAAGTTACCTTATCTAATTTAGCATATCAAATCGTTAGTCACTAAACTCAATCTCTGTGGGAAAACGAATTAAATTATACTTATTAGTTGTTGCAGACCATGTATGCTTGCATGATCCGAGTGCTCTTCGCATTACATTTTACTTACACACGGAGCACGCAACAGGCATCCATAGTTGGCGAATAATTCAAGAGAATCCTGCAGAATTCTAGATCTCACCATGACAGGTAACCACATGTAGAAAGATCCAATTATCAATTGATGGAAAAGCTGGATCAAGACCGGCAGGGCAACAAGCAATGTTGGTGGAACTAGATACGACAGTTGCTTTCAAAAATCTATATAGATGAGCAATACATGATGAAGGCGTACCAGAAGAGCTGGAACGAGAACAACACCCAAGGCAAGTGGCGGCTCGTGACCCGAACATTCCCGTTGATGAGAATAACCGCCTAGTTGAATCGCAAATGCCAACAACGCGACAAATAATGTTGGTAGAGCCAGATTCGAACGCAACCCGAGGGAAAGGCCAACAACGCCAAATTTGTCTATAGTCCAAGAAGCCATACCAAACGAACGATAGGCAGTCCTTGAAGAATGAGCTCAAAGGGTAGATCGAAATATTGTCGACATCACGAAGCCCCAACGGAGGCAACAACCAGTTGTAGAAAGCCTAGAAAGAGACTCATAAGTCGAAAGGCCAATCAAAGACCTAATGCCAAATGAACCATCGGAGGTTTCAGATCGAACCTCGATAAGGCGACATCGTACCAAAGGGAGAAAGCTCGCAACTGGTAGAGAATGAAAAACAACAAGACCTGAAAGAGCGTCTGTCCTCGATCGACTATCACCGGGGGCATACAAAAGCTGAAAAAGGTAACCCCCTTGAAAGGAACAAAAAATGGTGACCTTCTCGGGAGAAGCCAAAAAGATGACCCCGTTGAGAGGGACTGTTGACCCCGTCAAGGGGATCGACCAAACGACGAGACGGTGAAACCAGCTGAAAATACATCGGCTACCGAACCAACATGTTTGATCGATGAATCTTACGTACTAAGACTAATTGATAGAAAGTGAGATTTTATCTCAACTTTAGCACAAAGTAAATTTGGTGAAATTGTGCTGCAAGAGGAGAAACAAGACCTAGTTAGACATGGTTAGAACAATAAAGAATTACACGTCATTATCATACCCTTGTTAGGATATACAATAGAGATTGTATAGTGAACATGATTCCCTCTAAAATGTGTCTACGAGACAATTTTGGAATTATAGAAGAGTAGTAAAACTAGTTTGCAACCCTTCATATTTTGGGAATTTTAAGCATACATAAGGAAACTTGAATATGTTCAATAGTGTTGATAAGTTGGTTCCAAGTGAAGCCACTAAATAGTTAACAAAAGTTGTTAACGGTTTAATTACATTTGATAATAGTCAAATGGATCCTAGTCATGAATTGGATAAGCCTCATCGTAGTGGGAGCGTTATGAGATGACCCGACCGTTACAAGAGCTTATATGAAGCCTAAGTTGTCGAATTAGATGACAAAATGTAGGGCTTCTTGACCTCAAAGTAGAAATGAGGGTCAATGACAAAGACTAGTAGACCAAAATCATAAATTTCAAGATAGAAAATATGTACTCATCTTTATCTAGAACTTGTAGATATTCATGATGGGGTAAAACTCATAGGTTTTGAATATATCTACAAAAGTAAAAGTTTGTAAATAAGAAGGTACACACCTTTAAAACAAGACTAATGGCAAATATTATAGGAAAAAGTAAATCATGAGTGATCTTTCTCATTTGTTTCCATAATAGAGTTTATAAGCATTCTCTAATTCATAGTTGCATATGAGATATGTCAAGTGAAGGTTTAAGAAATATTTCCTGAAAAGAAATCTTAAAGAATGCAATTTACAAATCAATTACATGAGTTCATTTTGAAAAATCAAAAGCAAAAGGTTTGCTAGTAGTAAATGTTCATTTATGAAATGAATTTGATCACTAGATTTTTGAACGTAAGGTTTGATAAAAGTATAAAAAACTATGACTTTAAATAAATATTAATAATATTGTATAGACAAGAAAATGATTAATTACTTAGTGGAGTTTTCTCATATTTTATGTGAATGACTTACTACTCATTGTGAATGATGTAAGATTTCAATCCAACATAAATTGTTGACTACCTAACCTCCAAATGAATGATTTAAATTACTAGGTATGTCCTAAAAATAGAGATTTCGAGGACAAAATGTTATCTATGTCTCACACATCTTATATTGACAAATTTGTTGTCAAGTATATGATGCAATACTTAAAAAATGATAATGTATCATTCTTACATGAAGTTTATCTTGTCTAAGAAATAGTGTCTTCATGCATTTCAAAATGTTGAGAACATAAGATTGACTATCTACGTTTGAGTGGGAGAAAATATAATGTACACATGAGACATGACATTTGACAGTAAAATTGGTTAGTTTATATTAGTTAGCCCAATGGTATGACCATTGCGCGGAAAATTTAAAACTTTTTTCAAAATATCTATGGATAAAATGAGAAATTATAATTATGTGTATGTGGTTAAAGATTTGTTCTTTACGAGATGCACTTGCTTTGACAAATATTTATGGATATCTATGTTTACCTTAAGTGTTAGAGCTTGATATACAAATTAATATTTTTGCTCAGAAGAAATAAAATAATTAGTATATAGCTAAAACAGTCTCCTATTAATGTGAACGACATTTGAGATATAGTTAAGCCTATCACACTTTATTAGGATAAAATAGTTGTATAATGGCTAAAATTAAGGAACTGAGAAACCACTAATGTATAAGGTATCATGCTGAGAGAGAAAGCATCATGGTAGGGATCACGATGACTTTTAGTTGACAATCGTTTTGATCTATATAAAAAGACTTTCGAGGCTAGAGTGTTTGAGAGTCACCTATAATGTCTAGGATTATGAGACATGTCTCATATTCGCTAGGGCAAGTGGGAGAACGTGTTGGGTGTAGAGTATACCCTATGATACATGTCTCACCGGCTTTAGTGTAAATGGGAGTTTGTTGAGATTTATGCCCTAAAGCCTCGTAATTAATTAAAAATTATTTGATTATTATTTTTTGCAATTTCTAATATTCATTATTTATAAAAATTCAAGGTTATTAGTGTAATCTTGAACAATATGTAGTTGACATACGGGAGGATCATATTCAAGGAATAACCTAAATAGTCTATAGTATATGGATAAGGTTGGGTGCTTTATCCTGGTAACACTATTGATACGGTCCACTTTGTAATTGTTACAAATGATTTGATCCAAATCATTCATGTAGAGACATGTGAGTTGGGGTATCCTATACAATGAGTTTGTATAAGACTGGACCACAAAATATACAATTTCTCTTTATAAATTCGTTATTTGAGAAGATTAATATTTCACAAGATGATCATATGTGACTCGATCTTAAATCTGAGCGAGTTATGAACTCCTATCTATCAGGGCTCGTCCTTTGATTTGTATGGGTGAAAATGATCTTTATAGTTGATTCAATAAGCCTACAATTTTGGGGACTTGACCAAATAGGGAGCTGGGAACATAAGTTTCACAAGATGAAATTCACTCTTTCTCATATAGGAAAAGTAGATTAGTAGTTCCCTTAAGTGCTGATTTCGGGACTTGAACAATGGGGACCTACCTGATAAGGTGATATTTCCGCTCGATGTGCTTCCCACACTTATGACTCCGAGGTTCTTTAGAATTTTCCACAGCACCACTGTTATCACAATAAAGTGTGATGGGCAAATTCATATTTGGAACAACTTCCAAATCTGTTAAGAACTTCCTGAGCCATACTGCTTCCTTCGCTGCTTCACAAGCTGCGACGTATTCAGCTTTCATGGTGGAGTCAGCAATACAACCTTGCTTGATACTCGTCCACACTATAGCCCCTCCGTTAAGAGTGAACATTGATCCTGATGTACATTTCCGAGAATTTATATCAGTCTGAAAATCTGAGTTAGTGTATCCTGCCAGGATCATATCCTTAGGCCCATACACGAGCACATAGTTCCTCGTTCTCCTAAGATACTTGAGGATATGTTTAACGGCGGTCCAGTGATCATATCCTGGATTAGACTGGTACCTACTGACAATTCCGACTGCAAAGCAGATGTCAGGTCTAGTGCATAACATAGCATACATCAGACTGCCAACTGCAGATGCATATGAAATCCGTCTCATGTCCTCAACCTTTTGAGGTGTCTTAGGAGACTGTTCCTTAGACAAATGAATTCCATGCCTAAACGGCAGCGAACCTTTCTTGGAATTCTGCATCGAATATCTAGATAACACCTTATCTATATATGATGCCTAAGGACAGTGCTAGCGTTCTGTTCTTGCGATTCCTTACGATCTGAATCCCAAGAACAAACTGAGCCTCTCCCCAATCTTTCATTTGGAATTGGGTTGCTAGCCACAGTTTTACGTCAGTAAGAACCCCTACATCATTCCCAATGAGTAGTATGTCGTCTACATACAAGACTAAGAAAGCTACAGCCTTATTGACAATCTTCTTGTAAACAAAGGCTCGTCAATATTCTGTTCAAAGCCATAAGATTTGATCGCAGTATCAAACCTTATATTCCAGGATCTAGATGCCTGTTTCAACCCATAAATGGATCGATTGAGCTTGCAAACCTTTTGCTCTTGACCCTGAATTATGAACCCCTCTGGTTGGACCATATAGATACTCTCTTCAAGATTGTCATTCAGAAAGGCAGTCTTGACATCCATTTGCCAGATTTCATAATCATAAAATGCGGCAATGGACAAGAGTATTCTAATCGACTTTAGCATGGCAACAGGAGAAAAGGTTTCTTCATAGTCCACCCCTTCTCGCTGGGTAAAACCCTTTGCCACAAGTCGGGCCTTAAAGGTTTGCACCTTACTGGCCTAATCTCGTTTCCTCTTGTAGATCCACTTGCAACCGATGGGTCTTTCACCATCTGGTTGATCTACAAGACTCCAGACCGAATTGAAGTACATAGACTCCATTTCGAGGTCCATGGCTTTGAGCCACTAATCCTTGCCTACATCTGTCATTGCCTGTTTAAAGGTCAATGGATCCTCAATTCCATCATCCGGTATGACGAATTGAGTCTCAGACAAGTCGATGTAGCGGTCGGGTTGTCTCACATCCCTCCCACTGCGTCGAGGCTCTCTCAACTCTTGAGAAGGACCAGCCTGATCAACAACTCTTGTTGATCCCTCTGTAGCTTCCCTGGATAATTCGGACAAAACTATTTTGCTCGAAGGTTGATGATCTCTCATGTGGTCTTCATCTAAGAACGTGGCATTAGTCGACACTAACACCTTGTCCTCTCGAGGATCGTAAAAAAGACCACCCAACGTTTCTTTGGGATAGCCTACAAATAGGCATAATTTTGAACGATGTTCCAGTTTCTTTGGACTGGATACCAGAACGTGTGCTGGACATCCCCAAATTCTGAAGTGACGTAAATTACTTTTACGCCCACTCCAGAGCTCATAGGGTGTTTCAGAAACACTCTTAGAGGGAACATTGTTTAAAATATAAACAGCAGTCTCTACTGCATATCCCCAAAACGAACTAGGCAGACGAGCATAGCTCATCATAGAGCGAACCATGTCCAACAGGGTTCTATTTCTCCTTTCGGATACACCGTTGTGCTGCGGTGTTCCGGGCGCTGAGAGTTGAGATACGATTTCATGTTCTATCATATTGTCCTGGAATCTAGTATCCATATACTCTCCACCACGATCACATCAGAGTGTTTTTATCGATTTACCTAATATGTTCTCAACCTCTGCCTTATACTCAATGAGCTTTTCAAGAGTTTCGGACTTACGTTGTATTAGGTAAAGATAGTCGTACCTTGAATAATCGTCAATGAAACTGACGAAATATTCATACCCTCCTCGTGCTTTGACATTCAAAGGACCGCAGAGATCCGAATGCACGATTTCTAGAGGTTATTTAGACCTATAACATTTTCCAGTAAAAGGTCGTTTGGTCATCTTGCCCTCAAGACATGACTCACAAGGCGGTAAAAAGTTGTCCTCTAAACGATTTAGGAGACCACTCTTAACCAACCTCCCAATCCTATTGAGATCAATGTGGCCTAGTCTCGAGTGCCAAAGATAGGTACTAGGAGAAAGCTTTTTCCTCTTGGTTTGAGTTTCAGCTGTTTTAAACATTTTGGTGTTCAAAATAGCTTGAACCTTTTTCGGTCTTAACACATATAAGTTGTTCTCAAGTTTAGCAGAACAAATCTGTACACCTCTTTTGCTAATGATAGCTTCATTATCAGCAAAAGATACTTTATACATTTGTTCTAATAAACAAGCTACAGAGACTAGGTTCCTTTTAAAACTATGAACCAATAGCACATTTTCGAGTAAAATGTAACTATCTCTATAAGACAATTTAACAGTTCCCACTGCTTTAGCTGAGACAACCTCTCCAGTACCAACTCTGAGAGTTATCTCACCTATAGCTAGTGGCTGCCATGAACTAGTTTCCTGAAACGAAGAACAAACGTGATTAGTGGCTCCTGAATCGAGGATCCAGGCATGACTATCATTTTCCGCTAAACACGTTTCTACAACAAGCAAATCATATTTACTTTGTTGTTTCTTCTCAGTATGACTCATTACTGAGCTGGGAAGAGGACAATCCTTTGTTAAGACAAATCTAAGATCATTTACGAACAAGAATCATATTTGAGTTCGTTTTCCAGGTCTCGTTTTTATCGCCAGTTAACTTAACCGAAGCTAATACGTTTTTAAACGAGCTAGACATGCTGAAAAGAAATGTAAATCTATTAGTGGAACAGTTTTAACCTATTTAAACCAATCAAGTAAATTTAGCAGTAAATAAAGTACCCAAACTCTTTATTTACATACAACGATACTTTAGTGAGTCAGAATGGTCGCTACCGAATGGTAGTCAAGCATTCTTTCACTAAACCAAGACATTCTTGACTAAATGCTACTACCAGAATAACTCTTATTCCTATACCATCTTAGTTATCGTTCTTTGTTCAAGATTTACTAACTCCTTAGCAAATCCTGTAAGTGTGACCCTCCATTTTTAGAACCCATAGAACGGCCCCAACATAGCAACCGAATGGAATGTCAGTGTTGGGAATGGCCCTATGTTTCACTATCCATAAATGGTGATTGAGATGTTCGATCTCCCATGCCCTGCCCTCCGAATGGATGGTGCCACTAAGAGCAACCTGCAGGCAGAACATGAGAATCTTACGGTTCAATCCAATGGAGGAGATCATAGGATGTACTGACGTACTTCCTTCTCCCACTTACTATAGATACTTACTTCATTCACCTTGCTATTGAAAGTTGCAAATACCATCTGAATGGGGTTTCCCTTTTGACAACACGAGGCCGAGCAAAATTCTCACATTGTGAACTTTAGGGAGTGCGTAGAAGGAGAGGGATATATCATATATTCCTTCTCAACACTTCTACTAAGTATCGTGGACGGTTTTAGGGTAAAATACTCAGGTTTTATCCGGCTAAGAAATTAAAACCTTAAGTCTAGGTAAACTTTTTACCTGAGATGTCTAGGTTTATTAACAAGTTTAATTAACCTCACACCTGTCGCGCACGCTCATAAAACCGGGTTAACTTTACTCAAGTACCGGATCGTCCCTAGGTAGGAGGTGTTCCGTAAACCGTCAACTTAAATACCTCCAACCTCGAACAGGATTTCACCGGGTGAGTTTCTCATAACCTTAGTATTTACGAGATATCGACCTATTTTATCTAATAAAACAGACCGAATCATTTAACCCTAAATGAGCATGCCGTTATCTTTGTTATAGATTTTATAAGCAAATTTTACAACTCTTGCAAAAACTTAGACATACTATAACAACTCTAAACATGCTTTTCAAACATGCAACACTAAGGCATGGCAAATTGAATGCTTAACTTCATAATTAATATAACATTTATATTAATTATGTTCTTAAACATACAACTCCTAATTCATAAATTAATATAACACTTATATCAATTCTTATGAATTAAGCATGCATCCTATACATTATAATACTTATAACATACAATATGCAATCAATAATGTTGGAAGTTTAATTTCATAATTAATATAACAATTATATCAATTTTTTTTTTTTTTAAGCAAACAACATCTAATTAATGAATTAATATAACTCTTATATTAATACTCATGAATTCCTGAATTTGCATATTATATATTATAACACTTGTAACATATTTTTAATGCATGCATCCTATACATTATAATACTTATAACATACAATATGCAATGAATAATGTTGGAAGTTTAATTTCATAATTAATATAACAATTATATCAATTATTGTTTTTAAGCAAACAACATCTAATTAATGAATTAATATAACTTTTATATTAATGCTCATGAATTCCTGAATTTGCATATTATATATTATAACTCTTATAACATTTTTTTAATGCATGAAGCATGCTTCCTATGGTGGGATTTTAAATCTATATGGCATACTATATGCACATACAAACATGGAATTAATTAAAACATACATTAATGCATAATTAATTAAACACACTAAAGTGGATCGATTTTGGTATTTAGCAAGCAATAACTATTTTATTACAAGCTTGATCAACAAGCTAAGTCTTGAGCGGACTTCGAACTCTTCGCACCGCCTTTGACAAACTTGCTCCCCCGAACGCTTCAGCCAATTTCTATTTGAGCTTCTCTTCGAATTGCCTAGAACGAGTTTGAACTTATACCGAACATTTCGGCGAGCTCAAAACTCGAGCTTCTTTCACAAAGAAACCTATATGGACTCTAATGACTCTAAAAATACAGACTCTTCAGCACACATTAAAGCCCATACATTCTCGGGCAATTACAAATAAAGAAATTAAAAAAGAAACTATGCGAAAATCGATATTCACTTTAGACGCCAATTCAGAAACAATTTCTAAATTAAAATACCCACCAACTTAAATTGATGCAAATTGAGTTAATCACAAAATCGCTCTGATACCAATTGATGGAGCGATATACGCAGCGGAAAGCGATTTTGGATCGATGATACTCTAATTTCATCAATTTAACAAATAGAAAACATGCTCAAACAACGGAAATAAAGAAATTATAATACACACCCTTGTAGTTCCAATTTCTTCAAGCTCCGCCGCACGTTCCTCGTCACGAACTCTTCCAGCCTCTTCTAAAGAAACGCCTCGAGGACCACCTCCGGTAGTCCCGCTATCCTCAGCGCCGAGCAACGGAGTTGTGGGAGTCCAAAGCAAAGAGAAAAGAAAGCAAATAGAAGAAGAAAAGGGAAATGGCCAAGAAAAATAAGAATTTTAATAACACATAAGCAAAAGAAAACAAAACTTGAAATTGGAGTTTTCAAATTTCATCTGCAAACGTAAACCCAAAAAACCACTTCTACTTTTAACCATATATATATATAAATATATATTAACAACTATGTGTCTTACATGCATCATGTAAGACACATAAATATATATTTTATTATTATTTTTAAAAATTAATTCTTAATTAATTTTAAATAATAATAAATATTTTATTTATTAAACCTTTTAATAGATAATATATATATATATATTTATTAATTAAACTTTTTAATTAATAAATATTATTTAATTCAATATCAAATATTAATTAAATAATATGGCTAAACTTGGTTTTTCGAAAACCGACTTTTTTTTTCACATGAATCTTATTCATGTTTTAGGCCAATCTCATATTTAAATTATATTTAAATATGTCCATCATTCTTCCACAAACCGAATTTGAACAATTCAAATTCTTTTTCTTTTCTTTTATACACTGTTGCACGACGTTATCCGAGCTAGCCAGGAGAACCTAAAGGACCTACAGATCATGAGCTCCAACGATACGAGATTATCCGGTTAAAACTCTTTTAACCGAACTAATCAACATTCGTTAACCCTCGAAAACTCCACTATAGTCCGAGGGTTGCACTCTCCTCACTGTAGATATATTATGTCCTCTTGATATAACCGTCATGGGTAAGTCGATCCTTCACAGGTGTCCGTTATCCCAGCTAGGTCTTTTAAACCGTTTAACCTCTGTGATACATCTTGTTCCTTAAGTACCACTGACGCCTCTAATGAACATTTGATCTGTGATCCAATCATCAGATCAGAATCCTCTTCACACAGAAGAGGATGAGTCCTCATGTTCAAGCCCCGGGGTCAGCTATTAAAGGAACACCTCTCTACTAGTCCCTAAAGAGGGTAGGAGTGAATTCCATCTTGCTACACTATGTCCCCAGCTACCTATTTGAGTTAATCCCCAAGTTGGTAGGCTTATTGAGCGGGCAACCTGTCAGTATCACCCATACAAGTCTAAGGATACTCTCGAATAAGCAGGAGTTCATAGTAAGCTCAGGTTTAAGAACGAGTTACCTTAGGTCATCAAAAGTGATAAAGTCGGTCTCACCAGTAAACGGTGTTATAAAGAGAAAGCGACTTTATCGTGGTTCTGTCTAATGCAAACTCTTTGCATAAGACGCCCCCGCTCGCACATCTCCATGTGAAACGATTCGGATCACATTGTTTTGTACAATACAAAGTGAGCCGCATCCAATAGTGTTACCAGAATAAGGTACCCTGGCCTTATCCATATAGTATAGACCGTTTTGACTGACTATTTGAGCTTGACCCACAATCATGTCATACATGAAGCTCAAGTACTCATATTCAGCCAAGGGTGTTGTTATTGGTACAGGTTAAAGCAAACACGTTTCACTATATTCAATAAACACCTTTACTGAATAAACCTCAATAACTCTTTATTGCATTTAATAGACATATTACATTTACAACGTTTACAAACCACGAGTGTTAGGACATAAAACCCAACACTTAAGGTGTAAGATGTAATTACAGGGGTAAAACAGACCCAATTGTAATTTCAAACAACTCGTGAAGGATCGACTTGCATGTAATGGTTATATCCAAGGACACAACTTGTCCTACAGTGCAATTCTAGGCCTATAGTGGAGTGACCTAGAGTTAATGAATGGAAGTTTATTAATTAATGAGTTTAATTAATTAATTTTGTATCATTGGAGCTTATAAATCTGTAGGTCCATAAAGTCCCCTTGCTAGCTCATAGTAATACTAAGGGGTTGTTTGGGCCCCCAACATGGGTGGGGTGGGTTTAAATAACCCACCCCACGTTTGGGGCACAGAGTTATTAAACGCGGGTTGGGGGTTATTATAACCCCCAACTTGCTAGTTTTTTTTTTTTTTTTTTTATCACTTTGTTGGCGGATTTTTTTTCCACCCAATTTATCGATTTTTCTTCTCTCTTTGTTTTTTTTTTAACCTAATTTATCGATTTTTTCTCTCTCTTTGTCTTCATCACCTCACGATTCCTTATCTTCTATTTATTCCAAAATTTCTCTTTCCATCGACAACGTTGAAGCCTCTTGTGGTGGATTATTTGTAATTTCCTAAATAATATTTATTTTTTTAACTTTTGAAAAATTAATATGTAATATACATCTAACTATACAATACAACAAAAAATTGTAGAAAAAAATAAACTAGCATAAACACATATTTCAAACTCCGTGTTAAAAAAAATGTATTCTAAACACAGACTTCCTAAACTCAGACTAAACAACTCTGCACCCCAAACACATACTTACTAAACCCAGACTATACAACTCTGCACCCCAAACACAGACTATTATAACCCACACATTATTATAACCCACCAACTATAATAACCCACCAACTATTGTAACCCACCCTGCGCCCCAAACACCCCCTAAAATGATCAATTTAGTTGAAAGAAAAAATTGAAATATTCAAATTAATATTTAATATATTTGATATATTAATTTTCTAAGAGAAAAGATATTTATTGTATTTGATACATTAAATATTAGAGGAAATAGTTTATGTATTAGATACATTAATATTAAAAACTATATATACATATAAAATTTGAATGAGATTCAAATTAGTTAAATGTATATTATAAAATATTAATTTTATGATATTTGAATGAGATTAAAATAAATGTAAAATACATATTTTAATATAATAGAGGTTAAAAATGTATTTTATGAAATAAAATTAATTCCTAAAAGCCCTATAAATAGGACATTTAGGTTTAGCCAAAAGGTTGGTCAAACATACTACTAAAACTTCTATCGAGAGAATTGATCTCTCATTCTTTCAAGGAGACTCCCACAAGCCTTGGTCCTGTGTTCGAGTCATAGCGAAGAAGATCTGGTGGAAAAGGAACACAAGAAGATTTGTGATCTTCAAAGGTAATATAGTTATTTAGCTTGTTTTAGTTCAATTCTAAATAAAAACAAAGATCGATTCCAAACGCTTCTGCTGCGTGGGTTTGAAGAGTTTATTCCCTTCATTTTAATGAAAACTAAGCTATTTGGATGCACTTTAAAGTTCCTAAGTGACAAAAAGAAGAAAAATAAGTCAAACTCGAGAGCATAGCTCCTAGGCGCGAAGAAATTGATGTTTTCGCTAAATTAGCTCAGAACTAGACAGAACCGCCTCCTTAATCGAACAAGACCGCTATGAAATAAATGAACATAATTATGGCTCGTTCGAACTCAGGATCACGAACGTGCGCACAAATTACCGACCGACACTCCACAATCAAGCCAAATGCCCGACATGTTAATTTCGCCGAACAATTTTTTAATCTATTTGTAACACTTGAACAACCCACCAGCGCCTTCAGCCAATTTCAGCTCCACAGCTGCATCAAACTCCATGGACGCGCGCCGCACTTGATCGTTGCCAGCCCAGGCCTGTTATGATACGAGTTTTACCTAAAATATGATATAAATACATCTTTTTTAGCCTTTATGGAGAGCGAATTTGAAAAGTGAACCCTAATTTCAAAATTACATAGTTTTTAGAGTTATAAGAGATTTTTTGGGGCACAAAGTGGATATTTACATGCTCGGGATCGTGGAGATTGTAGCGAAAACATTGAATTGACAAGAGTTTTATTTCTTCTTTCACTTTTACTTTGTAGTTTTGTTATAAATTTATTATTGAGTTTATATTTTGTAGCATTAAACATGATTAGCTAAACTCCTTTGACTTAGAGTCTTGATGTAATTTTCATTGAATCTCATTCTTCTTAATTAATAGTTGGTATTTCAATTTCATACTGGTTGTGAGAACTTTTATGAGCTTAATGTATTAGGATTTTGTTCTTTGCATCATTTTTATATCAATGATTTATGGTCGAGGAGCGATTATTATTGATGATCTTGAATTTTTTTCCCTGATTTATACATGAGATAGACATATCCTTGTAGGTTTTGTGGCAATTGTAGTTTTACGTGCTTTATATTTGGATTGTCTGAATTGTCATAGAAATATAGTCAATTTACTTTTCAAAGAATATTGTTATTACTCGAGAGAATAACAAGTGTATAGGGTAGAACTTGTCAACAATCTAAAAATTGATTAATGTCATCTTTTAGTGGAAGAAGAATAAGAGGAGTTAACGGTGAAGTCATTGCTCAAGTCAATTCCCTAGGACATATCTCTCCTTAGTGTTCTCTATATTTTATTTTATATTTTTATATTCTTTAATCATATCCTTTTATTTCATTCTCTAAATAAAATTGGTGATAGTTGTTATGGGCTACCTTAGCCTCACGTCACCTGCTGACATCACACCCCCAATCCCCAAGGAGTGGGGGCCACCGCATCAGCCCTGGACGAACTATCCGTCGGGGGATGACCCTAGAACCCCTGAGAAAGAGGCTTAGCGCATCTGACGAAGGCACACTGTCGTCACACCACCTCTCGATCAGCGCGAGATGTGACCGACAAGAAACCATGCCACACCTAATGCATGGTGCCTGATAGCTCTAAAATAGAGCTATAATTATAGCCTCAAATCTAGCTAAATGTCATGCTTAATTTAGTTAAATTGCCTTTTTATAGGTGTTTTCGTGGCGAAGAGCTCGGGAAGTCCATTTATGATTTCCGGGGCTAAAACGGTCATTTAAGAGGTTTCGGGAAGTGTTCGGGTCAAGAAGATAGGCCAAACGGAGCTCGGGAGCCAAAACGACCCAAAATTGGGCTTAGACCCGAGAGGGCAGCGCCCAGGCGCCGACGCCCAGCGCCCAGGCGCCCAACGGAACCAGACGCCCACGCCCGCGCGCATGCCGCGCCCAGACCGCGCGCACGCCGCGCCCAGACCGCCCACGCCCGCGCGCATGCCGCGCCCAGACCGCGCGCACGCCGCGCCCAGACCGCCCACGCCCGCGCGCATGCCGCGCCCAGACCGCGCGCACCCCGCGCGCGCTCCGCCCACACTCGCGCCGCACGCCCGCGCGCCCCGCGCGCCGCCTCGCCCCGCCCACGCCCGTGTCCGCCGACGCCCGCGCGCGTCGCTCGCTTGCCTCAGCGCCCGAGCGCCCGTCATCGTAAGTCTGCGCGCGCGCCCGCGCGCGCCGCTCGGCCGCTCGCCTGTGTCCGCGCGCGCCCTCGCCCACGCCTCGCCTCGCCCACGCGCGCAACCCTTTCCCTGACGCAAAATAACCGTCATCTAAAGTCCTGAAGCCCGTCCTTAAAAGTTAAGAAATTCCCATTTTTGTAAATTTTTCCAGAGGGCTCAGCGCCTAGGCGCTGACTTATGGCGCCTAGGCGCTGTCCCGATTCTGTGCGCGCGCCCCCGCGGCGCCTAGGCGCTGACTTATGGCGCCTAGGCGCTAGTCTGACGCAGAAATGGGTATTTAAGTCTGTTTTTGCTGTTTTTAGGTCATTTTTTCCCATTCTCTCTCAATTTTTCCGCCCCCCTTTCTTTGTAGAGCTCAAATCTTGAGCCAAAATACGTTTCTTACCTATTTCTAATACATTTGAGTGGATTACTCTTGATTTTCACAACGGGCAACTAAGGTAAGTGCTCTAATTCGAGTTTAGGGGTTGTCTTGATGCTTAGGGAGGGTTTATATGAATTTCTAGCTTGGTTTTGTTAATTTCTTGCATCTCTTGGTCTATATTAAGAACGAATAACTTGCCTTTCCGATTAGGAGTGACGTCCATAATTAGTTACGCATGCTTAGTTGGCTATTATTGATTTTTGACAAACTTCAATACTTAGTAGCGAAAGTCTAGCTCGTGGCTAATCAATTCGAGCCTAAGTGACAGTTGGGGGTAGGAGTTGATTAACGTTTTCACGGTGGGCTTAAGACTAAGAGATAAATCGAATTAGTTTTAGGGTTAGTTCGTCTCAATGATACCCGTTACTGTTTGTTAATTGGTTTAAGCGTCATGAACTTAGATTAATTATGAAGCATGTTTAATTAGAATTTACGCCTCTAATTAATTCTTTGGGGTGCTTCGGACCCGTTTGGGACGAAGCATTTTGTGTGCATGAAATAGAACAACTTTGCGAATTAGAATCCCTATGAACTAAGCGCATCAAGATGAACCCCGACACTCGAATTAGGAGCACGTGTTACTTTTATTTTTCCGCTCTTTACTTTTAGCATTTATTTTTCCCGTTAGTTTAGATTTAATCAAACCCCCCTTTTTAATTGCTTTCGAGTCTTAGTTTTAAAAACAAATAGAAAGTAGCTTGGAGAAAATAACTTAGGTTCCCTGTGGTTCGACACCCGTTACCACTAGCTGCAAAGCTTAGTAGTTTCGGTATTATAAATGTTATTTTGGCAAGCCTCGACAGCTTGAAATTGGAGTACCCCAAAAGTGCTCTATCAGTGCCACAACGGCGCCCCTAATCCCCTTAGGAATCGGGGAACGGAGGTTGTCCAAATTATATCCAGGCGTGTGAGTTCAACCTCGATTGGTTTGCACCCCCTCGCCTCAGTCTGGACATTTTCCAAAAAGCCATGCAACCGGGTCACTCAGGGAACACTCCCTCTCGGCCATCACCTATAAATACCCATCCTTTTCAAGGATGCGGGAGGCAAGAAAAACGGGTAACTCTACCCTCACTCTACTTCTACTTATGCTTAGACCCCTCTGACTTAAGCATCGGAGGCCCGTGGGCCTAGCCCACCGACGCAAGATGATGCTTTCTTCCCCCCTGCAGGTATCCCGTCATGTCGCCGACCACCGCTTGCGGTGGAACGTATAGAGGAATTTGAAGGTCCAAAATCTTGCGCCAACATTTGTCGCCATCTGTAGGAAAGGATAGTCAGATATGACGCTCTCCCTATAAACCAAGACACACCTCCGCCTGCGAATGATAGAGGCAGATACCCCATGCATGCATAAGTTCATGTTGGGTTTTATGTCCTAAAAATCGTAGTTTGTAAACTATTTGAATGTAATTATTTAGTAATTAAATGTTATTGAGATTTATTTAGTAAAATTGTTATTGAATAAAGGAAAACTGTGTTTGTATTAACCTATGCCAATAACAAACACCCATGACGACAGTGTGAGTACTTGAGCTTCATGTATGACATGAATGTGGATCAAGTTTAAGTAGACAGCCAAAATAGTCTATAGTATATGGATAAGGCTGGGTACTTTATCCTGGTAACATTATTGGATGTGGCTCACTTTGTATTGTACAAAACGATGTGATCTGAATCGTTTCATGTAGAGACATGTGAGTGAGGGCATCCTGTGCAATGAGTTTGCATAAGACTGAACCGAGAAATCAAGTCGTTCTTTCTTTATAGCATCGTTTACTGTAAAAACTGACTTTTTCATATGATGACCTAGGTAACTTGATATCAATCTTGAGCTCACTATGAACTCCTATTTATTCAAGTTTATCCTTTAACTTGCACGGGTAAGAGTGGTCAGTTCGCCAACTCAATAAGCCTACCATCTTGGGGATAAGAACGAATAGGCAGCTGGGGACATAGTCTTGTAAGACGAAATTCACTTCTACCCGAATTTAGGGATAATAGAGAGGTTGTTTCCTTAATAGCTGACTTTAGTTCTTGAACCATGGGCCCACCCACTTCTGGCTCGAGAGGGATCTGATTTGTTGGTTGGACCACAAATCAATTGTTCATTAGAGGTATCGGTGGTACTTAAGGAACAAGATGTAATGTAGGGGTTAAACAATTTAAATCACCCACTGTGATTACAAATGACCTGTGAAGGATTGACTTACTGATGATGGTTATATCAAGATGACACAATATATCTACAGTGAGGAGAGTGCATCCCTTGGACTTTAGTGAAGTCTCCAAGGGTTAACGAATGTTGATTAGGTCGATTAAAAGAGTTTAACCGAATAATCGTGTATCGTTGGAGCTCATGATATGTAGGTCCTTTAGGTTCTCCTTGCTAGCTCGGATAAAGTCATGCAACAATATAAGAGAAAAATAATTTGAACATATTCAAATTCAATTTTGAAAGACTGAGTGACATATTTAAATATGATTTAAATATATGAATTGTCTAAAACATGAATAGAGATTCATATGCAAAAATTCGGTTTTAAGAAAACTGTGATTAGTCATATTATTTAATTAATATTTGATATTAAATTAAATTAAATAATATTAAAATATATATTATATTTATTAGTTAAAAAGTTCAATATATATATGGTGGCTTTTTGCATGCCTTACACGGATGCACTTTAGTGACTAATCCTTCTTTTTAACTTGTTTGTTAAGTTTTTATGAAAACAAAAAGCTTAAGTGGAAAGAATGTGATAAAAAAATTACTTTCTTTTTTCATTTTTTGATTGGAAAAGAGAGAATTGTATTTGAAAATCTTTTCTTCTTCACCTTCTCGGATGCTTGTTTTTGTTTCAAGAAGAAATGGGTTCTGTGCTTTGAAAAAGTTTGAGAATTGAAAAAAAAAATCATTTCTCTTTTTCAAAGTTCATTCAGTTCCTAGTCCACCGCTCTTCCGTTCTTTCTCTTGTAAATGAGTTCCACCACTTCGTTGCTCGGCCCGAGGATAGCGGGACTACCAGAGGAGGTTCTCGAAGAGTTCGTGAGAAGATTCAAGCGGCGAAATTAAAGAAATTCGAACTACAAGGGTATGTGTTCTTATTTCTCTTTTTCGAATTTTCGAGCATCTTTTCGTTTAGTTAAATTGATGAAATTAGAGTGTCAACGATCCCAATCGCTTCTGCAACGTTATGCGCTCCATCAATTGGAATCAAAACGTATTTTGATCACTCAATTTCCATCAATTTAAGCTCGATGGGTATTTTAAAATAGAAATTATTTTTGTATGGGCGTCTAAAGTGTGTTTCGATTTTAGCATCGTTTCTTTTCGAACTTCATTATTTGTAATTGCCCGAGAATGTATGGGTTTTAATGTGTGTTGAAGAGTCTGTATTCATTTAGAGTCATTAGAGTCCATATAGGTTTCTTTATGAAAGAAGCTCGAGTTTTGAGTTGGCCGAAGTGTTCGGTGGTAGTTCAAGCTTGTTCAGGGCAGTTCGAAGAAAAGCTCGAGAGTGCAGCTAGCCGAAGGGTTCGGTAGTACAAGCTGATTTGGGGCAGTTCAAACAGTTCGAAGGCATCCCAACTTTGAAATTGTTCAAGCTTGTAATAATTTAGTTGTATGTTTGCTCGATGCCAAAATCGGTTCACTTTAGTGTGTTTAATTAATTATGCATTGTGAATGTATGTTTTAATTAATTTTCCGTATTGTATGTGCATAAAGTATGCCACATATATTTAAAATCCCACCATAGGAAGCATGCTCCATGCATTGAAAGTACCGATGAGGACGGTTGTCCAAACATCGTCTGTAAGGAATCCATGATCTCCTTAGCGAAGACCATTACCTCATGCTTCTTAGCTAACACAACGGATGTGTTGGTCAAGATGTAGACTCGGGCTTTATCATTAGCCCTAGTCCACCTGTCAAATGCATCTCGAACATTTCGAGTTGCAGACGAGCTAGGAGGGGGAGGACATTCTTCTGTTAAGACAAACCTAAGATCATCGATAACAAGAATCGTATTCAAGTTCGATTTCCAGGACGTGTAGTTATCGTCGTTCAGTTTATCGGAAGTTAGTAACTGGATAAATGAACTAGAGCTAGACATGCTGAAAAGAATGAATTCTATTAGTGAATTGAACTTAACCTATTTTTAACAATCAATCAAGAATTTAGCAAAAAGTAATAATGTACCCATAAACTCATTATTAATTTGATCCAAATCATTCATGTAGAGACATGTGAGTTGGGGTATCCTATACAATGAGTTTGTATAAGACTGGACCACAAAATATACAATTTCTCTTTATAAATTCGTTATTTGAGAAGATTAATATTTCACAAGATGATCATATGTGACTCGATGTTAAATCTGAGCGAGTTATGAACTCCTGTCTGTCAGGGCTCGTCCTTTGATTTGTATGGGTGAAAATGATCTTTATAGTTGATTCAATAAGCCTACAATTTTGGGGACTTGACCAAATAGGGAGCTGGGAACATAAGTTTCACAAGATGAAATTCACTCTTTCTCATATAGGAAAAGTAGATTAGTAGTTCCCTTAAGTGCTGATTTCGGGACTTGAACAATGGGGACCTACCTGATAAGGTGATATTTCCGCTCGATGTGCTTCCCGCACTTATGACTTCGAGGTTCTTTAGAATTCTCCACAGCACCACTGTTATCACAATAAAGTGTGATGGGCAAATTCATATTTGGAACAACTTCCAAATCTGTTAAGAACTTCCTGAGCCATACTGCTTCCTCCGCTGCTTCACAAGCTGCGACGTATTCAGCTTCCATGGTGGAGTCAGCAATACAACCTTGCTTGATACTCGTCCACACTATAGCCCCTCCGTTAAGAGTGAACATTGATCCTGATGTAGATTTCCGAGAATTTATATCAGTCTGAAAATCTGAGTTAGTGTATCCTGCCAGGATCATATCCTTATGCCCATACACGAGCACACAGTTCCTCGTTCTCCTAAGATACTTGAGGATATGTTTAACGGCGGTCCAGTGATCATATCCTGGATTAGACTGGTACCTACTGACCATTCCGACTGCAAAGCAGATGTCAGGTCTAGTGCATAACATAGCATACATCAGACTGCCAACTGCAGATGCATATGAAATCCGTCTCATGTCCTCAACCTCTTGAGGTGTCTTAGGAGACTGTTCCTTAGACAAATGAATTCCATGCCTAAACGGCAGCGAACCTTTCTTGGAATTCTGCATCGAATATCTAGATAACACCTTATCTATATATGATGCCTAAGGACAGTGCTAGCGTTCTGTTCTTGCGATTCCTTACGATCTGAATCCCAAGAACAAACTGAGCCTCTCCCCAATCTTTCATTTGGAATTGGGTTGCTAGCCACAGTTTTACGTCAGTAAGAACCCCTACATCATTCCCAATGAGTAGTATGTCGTCTACATACAAGACTAAGAAAGCTACAGCCTTATTGACAATCTTCTTGTAAACAAAGGCTCGTCAATATTCTGTTCAAAGCCATAAGATTTGATCGCAGTATCAAACCTTATATTCCAGGATCTAGATGCCTGTTTCAACCCATAAATGGATCGATTGAGCTTGCAAACCTTTTGCTCTCGACCCTGAATTATGAACCCCTCTGGTTGGACCATATAGATACTCTCTTCAAGATTGTCATTCAGAAAGGCAGTCTTGACATCCATTTGCCAGATTTCATAATCATAAAATACGGCAATGGACAAGAGTATTCTAATCGACTTTAGCATGGCAACAGGAGAAAAGGTTTCTTCATAGTCCACCCCTTCTCGCTGGGTAAAACCCTTTGCCACAAGTCGGGCCTTAAAGGTTTGCACCTTACCGGCCTAATCTCGTTTCCTCTTGTAGATCCACTTGCAACCGATGGGTCTTTCACCATCTGGTTGATCTACAAGACTCCAGACCGAATTGAAGTACATAGACTCCATTTCGAGGTCCATGGCTTTGAGCCACTGATCCTTGCCTACATTTGTCATTGCCTGTTTAAAGGTCAATGGATCCTCAATTCCATCATCCGGTATGACGAATTGAGTCTCAGACAAGTCGATGTAGCGGTCGGGTTGTCTCACATCCCTCCCACTGCGTCGAGGCTCTCTCAACTCTTGAGAAGGACCAGCCTGATCAACAACTCTTGTTGATCCCTCTGTAGCTTCCCTGGATAATTCGGACAAAACTATTTTGCTCGAAGGTTGATGATCTCTCATGTGGTCTTCCTCTAAGAACGTGGCATTAGTCGACACTAACACCTTGTCCTCTCGAGGATCGTAAAAAAGACCACCCAACGTTTCTTTGGGATAGCCTACAAATAGGCATAATTTTGAACGATGTTCCAGTTTCTTTGGACTGGATACCAGCACGTGTGCTGGACATCCCCAAATTCTGAAGTGACGTATATTACTTTTACGCCCACTCCAGAGCTCATAGGGTGTTTCAGAAACACTCTTAGAGGGAACATTGTTTAAAATATAAACAGCAGTCTCTACTGCATATCCCCAAAACGAACTAGGCAGACGAGCATAGCTCATCATAGAGCGAACCATGTCCAACAGGGTTCTATTTCTCCTTTCGGATAGACCGTTGTGCTGCGGTGTTCCGGGCGCTAAGAGTTGAGATACGATTCCATGTTCTATCATATTGTCCTGGAATCTAGTATCCATATACTCTCCACCACGATCACATCGGAGTGTTTTTATCGATTTACCTAATATGTTCTCAACCTCTGCCTTATACTCAATGAACTTTTCAAGAGTTTCGGACTTACGTTGTATTAGGTAAAGATAGTCGTACCTTGAATAATCGTCAATGAAACTGACGAAATATTCATACCCTCCTCGTGCTTTGACATTCAAAGGACCGCAGAGATCCGAATGCACGATTTCTAGAGGTTATTTAGACCTCTAACCTTTTCCAGTAAAAGGTCGTTTGGTCATCTTGCCCTCAAGACATGACTCACAAGGCGGTAAAAAGTTGTCCTCTAAACGATTTAGGAGACCACTCTTAACCAACCTCCCAATCCTATTGAGATCAATGTGGCCTAGTCTCGAGTGCCAAAGATAGGTACTAGGAGAAAGCTTTTGCCTTTTGGTTTGAGTTTCAGCTGTTTTAAACATTTTGGTCTTCAAAATAGCTTGAACCTTTTTCGGTCTTAACACATATAAGTTGTTCTCAAGTTTAGCAGAACAAATCTGTACACCTCTTTTGCTAATGATAGCTTCATTATCAGCAAAAGATACATTATACATTTGTTCTAATAAACAAGCTACAGAGACTAGGTTCCTTTTAAAACTAGGAACCAATAGCACATTTTCGAGTAAAATGTAACTATCTCTATAAGACAATTTAACAGTTCCCACTGCTTTAGCTGAGACAACCTCTCCAGTACCAACTCTGAGAGTTATCTCACCTATAGCTAGTGGCTGCCATGAACTAGTTTCCTGAAACGAAGAACAAACGTGATTAGTAGCTCCTGAATCGAGGATCCAGGCATGACTATCATTTTCCGTTAAACACGTTTCTACAACAAGCAAATCCTGTAAGTGTGACCCTCCATTTTAAGAACGCATAGAACGGCCCCAACATAGCAACCGAATGGAATGTCAGTGTTGGGAATGGCCCTATGTTTCACTATCCATAAATGGTGACTGAGATGTTCGATCTCCCATGCCCTGCCCTCCGAATGGATGGTGCCACTAAGAGCAACCTGCAGGCAGAACATGAGAATCTTACGGTTCAATCCAATGGAGGAGACCATAGGATCTACTGACGTACTTCCTTCTCCCACTTACTATAGATACTTACTTGATTCACCTTGCTATTGAAAGTTACAAATACCATCTGAATGGGGTTTCCCTTTTGACAACACGAGGCCGAGCAAAATTCTCACGTTGTGAACTTTAGGGAGTGCGTAGAAGGAGAGGGATATATCATATATTCCTTCTCAACACTTCTACTAAGTATCGTGGACGGTTTTAGGGTAAAATACTCAGGTTTTATCCGGCTAAGAAATTAAAACCTTAAGTCTAGGTAAACTTTTTACCTGAGATGTCTAGGTTTATTAACAAGTTTAATTAACCTCACACCTGTCGCGCACGCTCATAAAACCGGGTTAACTTTACTCAAGTACCGGATCGTCCCTAGGTAGGAGGTGTTCCGTAAACCGTCAACTTAAATACCTCCAACCTCGAACAGGATTTCACCGGGTGAGTTTCTCATAACCTTAGTATTTACGAGATGTCGACCTATTTTATCTAATAAAACAGACCGAATCATTTAACCCTAAATGAGCATGCCGTTATCTTTGTTATAGATTTTATAAGCAAATTTTACAACTCTTTGCAAAAACTTAGACATACTATAACAACTCTCTACATGCTTTTCAAACATGCAACACTAAGGCATGGCAAATTGAATGCTTAACTTCATAATTAATATAACACTTATATTAATTATGTTCTTAAACATACAACTCCTAATTCATAAATTAATATAACACTTATATCAATTCTTATGAATTAAGCATGCATCCTATACATTATAATACTTATAACATACAATATGCAATCAATAATGTTGGAAGTTTAATTTCATAATTAATATAACAATTATATCAATTTTTTTTTTAAGCAAACAACATCTAATTAATGAATTAATATAACTCTTATATTAATACTCCTGAATTCCTGAATTTGCATATTATATATTATAACACTTATAACATATTTTTAATGCATGCATCCTATACATTATAATACTTATAACATACAATATGCAATGAATAATGTTGGAAGTTTAATTTCATAATTAATATAACAATTATATCAATTATTATTTTTAAGCAAACAACATCTAATTAATGAATTAATATAACTCTTATATTAATACTCATGAATTCCTGAATTTGCATATTATATATTATAACACTTATAACAATTTTTTAATGCATGAAACATGCTTCCTATGGTGGGATTTTAAATCTATATGACATACTATATGCACATACAAACATGGAATTTAATTAAAACATACATTAATGCATAATTAATTAAACACACTAAAGTGGATCGATTTTGGCATTTAGCAAGCAATAACTATTTTATTACAAGCTTGATCAACAAGCTAAGTCTTGAGCGGACTTCGAACTCTTCGCACCGCCTTTGACAAACTTGCTCCCCCGAACGCTTCAGCCAATTTCTATTTGAGCTTCTCTTCGAATTGCCTAGAACGAATTTGAACTTATACCGAACATTTCGGCGAGCTCAAAACTCGAGCTTCTTTCACAAAGAAACCTATATGGACTCTAATGACTCTAAAAATACAGACTCTTCAGCACACATTAAAGCCCATACATTCTCGGGCAATTACAAATAAGGAAATTAAAAAAGAAACTATGCGAAAATCGATATTCACTTTAGACGCCAATTCAGAAACAATTTCTAAATTAAAATACCCACCAACTTAAATTGATGCAAATTGAGTTAATCACAAAATCGCTCTGATACCAATTGATGGAGCGATATACGCAGCGGAAAGCGATTTTGGATCGATGATACTCTAATTTCATCAATTTAACAAATAGAAAACATGCTCAAACAACGGAAATAAAGAAATTATAATACATACCCTTGTAGTTCCAATTTCTTCAAGCTCCGCCGCACGTTCCTCGTCACGAACTCTTCCAGCCTCTTCTAAAGAAACGCCTCGAGGACCACCTCCGATAGTCCCGCTATCCTCGGCGCCGAGCAACGGAGTTGTGGGAGTCCAAAGCAAATAGAAGAAGAAAAGTGAAATGGCCAAGAAAAATAAGAGTTTTTAGAACACATAAGCAAAAGAAAACAAAACTTGAAATTGGAGTTTTCAAATTTCATCTGCAAACGTAAACCCAAAAAACCACTTCTACTTTTAACCATATATATATATATAAATATATATTAACAACTATGTGTCTTACATGCATCATGTAAGACACATAAATATATATTTTATTATTATTTTTAAAAATTAATTCTTAATTAATTTTAAATAATAATAAATATTTTATTTATTAAACCTTTTAATAGATAATATATATATATATATATATATATATATATTTATTAATTAAACTTTTTAGTTAATAAATATTATTTAATTCAATATCAAATATTAATTAAATAATATGGCTAAACTTGGTTTTTTGAAAACCGACTTTTTTTTTCACATGAATCTTATTCATGTTTTAGGCCAATCTCATATTTAAATCATATTTAAATATGTCCATCATTCTTCCACAAACCGAATTTGAACAATTCAAATTCTTTTTCTTTTCTTTTATACACTGTTGCACGACGTTATCCGAGCTAGCCAGGAGAACCTAAAGGACCTACAGATCATGAGCTCCAACGATACGAGATTATCCGGTTAAAACTCTTTTAACCGAACTAATCAACATTCGTTAACCCTCGAAAACTCCACTATAGTCCGAGGGTTGCACTCTCCTCACTGTAGATATATTATGTCCACTTGATATAACCGTCATGGGTAAGTCGATCCTTCACAGGTGTCCGTTATCCCAGCTAGGTCTTTTAAACCGTTTAACCTCTGTGATACATCTTGTTCCTTAAGTACCACTGACGCCTCTAATGAACATTTGATCTGTGATCCAATCATCAGATCAGAATCCTCTTCACACAGAAGAGGATGAGTCCTCATGTTCAAGCCCCGGGGTCAGCTATTAAAGGAACACCTCTCTACTAGTCCCTAAAGAGGGTAGGAGTGAATTCCATCTTGCTACACTATGTCCCCAGCTACCTATTTGAGTTAATCCCCAAGTTGGTAGGCTTATTGAGCGGGCACCCTGTCAGTATCACCCATACAAGTCTAAGGATACTCTCGAATAAGCAGGAGTTCATAGTAAGCTCAGGTTTAAGAACGAGTTACCTTTGGTCATCAAAAGTGATAAAGTCGGTCTCATCAGTAAACGGTGTTATAAAGAGAAAGCGACTTTATCGTGGTTCTGTCTAATGCAAACTCTTTGCATAAGACGCCCCCGCTCGCACATCTCCATGTGAAACGATTCGGATCACATCGTTTTGTACAATACAAAGTGAGCCGCATCCAATAGTGTTACCAGAATAAGGTACCCTGGCCTTATCCATATACTATAGACCGTTTTGACTGACTATTTGAGCTTGACCCACAATCATGTCATACATGAAGCTCAAGTACTCATATTCAGCCAAGGGTGTTGTTATTGGTATAGGTTAAAGCAAACACGTTTCACTATATTCAATAAACACCTTTACTGAATAAACCTCAATAACTCTTTATTGCATTTAATAGACATATTACATTTACAACGTTTACAAACCACGAGTGTTAGGACATAAAACCCAACACTTAAGGTGTAAGATGTAATTACAGGGGTAAAACAGACCCAAATGTAATTTCAAACAACTCGTGAAGGATCAACTTGCATGTAATGGTTATATCCAAGGACACAACTTGTCCTACAGTGCAATTCTAGGCCTATAGTGGAGTGACCTAGAGTTAATGAATGGAAGTTTATTAATTAATGAGTTTAATTAATTAATTTTGTATCATTGGAGCTTATAAATCTCTAGGTCCATAAAGTCCCCTTGCTAGCTCATAGTAATACTAAAGGGGTGGTTTGGGCCCCCAACATGGGTGGGGTGGGTTTAAATAACCCACCCCACGTTTGGGGCACAGAGTTATTAAACGCGGGTTGGGGGTTATTATAACCCCCAACTTGCTAGTTTTTTTTTTTTTTTTTTTTTCACTTTGTTGGCGGATTTTTTTTCCACCCAATTTATCGATTTTTCTTCTCTCTTTGTTTTTTTTTTAACCTAATTTATCGATTTTTTCTCTCTCTTTGTCTTCATCACCTCACGATTCCTTATCTTCTATTTATTCCAAAATTTCTCTTTCCATCGACAACGTTGAAGCCTCTTGTGGTGGATTATTTGTAATTTCCTAAATAATATTTAATTTTTTAACTTTTGAAAAATTAATATGTAATATACATCTAACTATACAATACAACAAAAAATTGTAGAAAAAAATAAACTAGCATAAACACATATTTCAAACTCCGTGTTAAAAAAAATGTATTCTAAACACAGACTTCCTAAACTCAGACTAAACAACTCTGCACCCCAAACACATACTTACTAAACCCAGACTATACAACTCTGCACCCCAAACACAGACTATTATAACCCACACACTATTATAACCCACCAACTATAATAACCCACCAACTATTGTAACCCACCCTGCGCCCCAAACACCCCCTAAAATGATCAATTTAGTTGAAAGAAAAAATTGAAATATTCAAATTAATATTTAATATATTTGATATATTAATTTTCTAAGAGAAAAGATATTTATTGTATTTGATACATTAAATATTAGAGGAAATAGTTTATGTATTAGATACATTAATATTAAAAACTATATATACATATAAAATTTGAATGAGATTCAAATTAGTTAAATGTATATTATAAAATATTAATTTTATGATATTTGAATGAGATTAAAATAAATGTAAAATACATATTTTAATATAATAGAGGTTAAAAATGTATTTTATTAAATAAAATTAATTCCTAAAAGCCCTATAAATAGGACATTTAGGTTTAGCCAAAAGGTTGGTCAAACATACTACTAAAACTTCTACCGAGAGAATTGATCTCTCATTCTTTCAAGGAGACTCCCACAAGCCTTGGTCCTGTGTTCGAGTCATAGCGAAGAAGATCTGGTGGAAAAGGAACACAAGAAGATTTGTGATCTTCAAAGGTAATATAGTTATTTAGCTTGTTTTAGTTCAATTCTAAATAAAAACAAAGATCGATTCCAAACGCTTCTGCTGCGTGGGTTTGAAGAGTTTATTCCCTTCATTTTAATGAAAACTAAGCTATTTGGATGCACTTTAAAGTTCCTAAGTGACAAAAAGAAGAAAAATAAGTCAAACTCGAGAGCATAGCTCCTAGGCGCGAAGAAATTGATGTTTTCGCTAAATTAGCTCAGAACTAGACAGAACCGCCTCCTTAATCGAACAAGACCGCTATGAAATAAATGAACATAATTATGGCTCGTTCGAACTCAGGATCACGAACGTGCGCACAAATTACCGACCGACACTCCACAATCAAGCCAAATGCCCGACATGTTAATTTCGCCGAACAATTTTTTAATCTATTTGTAACACTTGAACAACCCACCAGCGCCTTCAGCCAATTTCAGCTCCACAGCTGCATCAAACTCCATGGACGCGCGCCGCACTTGATCGTTGCCAGCCCAGGCCTGTTATGATACGAGTTTTACCTAAAATATGATATAAATACATCTTTTTTAGCCTTTATGGAGAGCGAATTTGAAAAGTGAACCCTAATTTCAAAATTACATAGTTTTTAGAGTTATAAGAGATTTTTTGGGGCACAAAGTGGATATTTACATGCTCGGGATCGTGGAGATTGTAGCGAAAACATTGAATTGACAAGAGTTTTATTTCTTCTTTCACTTTTACTTTGTAGTTTTGTTATAAATTTATTATTGAGTTTATATTTTGTAGCATTAAACATGATTAGCTAAACTCCTTTGACTTAGAGTCTTGATGTAATTTTCATTGAATCTCATTCTTCTTAATTAATAGTTGGTATTTCAATTTCATACTGGTTGTGAGAACTTTTATGAGCTTAATGTATTAGGATTTTGTTCTTTGCATCATTTTTATATCAATGATTTATGGTCGAGGAGCGATTATTATTGATGATCTTGAATTTTTTTCCCTGATTTATACATGAGATAGACATATCCTTGTAGGTTTTGTGGCAATTGTAGTTTTACGTGCTTTATATTTGGATTGTCTGAATTGTCATAGAAATATAGTCAATTTACTTTTCAAAGAATATTGTTATTACTCGAGAGAATAACAAGTGTATAGGGTAGAACTTGTCAACAATCTAAAAATTGATTAATGTCATCTTTTAGTGGAAGAAGAATAAGAGGAGTTAACGGTGAAGTCATTGCTGAAGTCAATTCCCTAGGACATATCTCTCCTTAGTGTTCTCTATATTTTATTTTATATTTTTATATTCTTTAATCATATCCCTTTATTTCATTCTCTAAATAAAATTGGGTGATAGTTGTTATGGGCTACCTTAGCCTCACGTCACCTGCTGAGATCACACCCCCAATCCCCAAGGAGTGGGGGCCACCGCATCAGCCCTGGACGAACTATCCGTCGGGGGATGACCCTAGAACCCCGGAGAAAGAGGCTTAGCGCATCTGAGAAGGCACACTGTCGTCACACCACCTCTCGATCAGCGCGAGATGTGACCGACAAGAAACCATGCCACACCTAATGCATGGCGCCACAACGGCGCCCCTAATCCCCTTAGGAATCGGGGAACGGAGGTTGTCCAAATTATATCCAGGCGTGTGAGTTCAACCTCGATTGGTTTGCACCCCCTCGCCCCAGTCTGGACATTTTCCAAAAAGCCATGCAACCGGGTCACTCAGGGAACACTCCCTCTCGGCCATCACCTATAAATACCCATCCTTTTCAAGGATGCGGGAGGCAAGAAAAACGGGTAACTCTACCCTCACTCTACTTCTACTTATGCTTAGACCCCTCTGACTTAAGCATGGAGGCCCGTGGGCCTAGCCCACCGACGCAAGATGATGCTTTCTTCCCCCCTGCAGGTATCCCGTCATGTCGCCGACCACCGCTTGCGGTGGAACGTATAGAGGAATTTGAAGGTCCAAAATCTTGCGCCAACATTTGTCGCCATCTGTAGGAAAGGATAGTCAGATATGACGCTCTCCCTATAAACCAAGACACACCTCCGCCTGCGAATGATAGAGGCAGATGCCCCATGCATGCATAAGTTCATGTTGAGTTTTATGTCCTAAAAATCGTAGTTTGTAAACTATTTGAATGTAATTATTTAGTAATTAAATGTTATTGAGATTTATTTAGTAAAATTGTTATTGAATAAAGGAAAACTGTGTTTGTATTAACCTATGCCAATAACAAACACCCATGACGCAGTGTGAGTACTTGAGCTTCATGTATGACATGAATGTGGATCAAGTTTAAGTAGACAGCCAAAATAGTCTATAGTATATGGATAAGGCTGGGTACTTTATCCTGGTAACATTATTGGATGTGGCTCACTTTGTATTGTACAAAACGATGTGATCTGAATCGTTTCATGTAGAGACATGTGAGTGAGGGCATCCTGTGCATTGAGTTTGCATAAGACTGAACCGAGAAATCAAGTCGTTCTTTCTTTATAGCATCGCTTACTGTAAAAACTGACTTTTTCATATGATGACCTAGGTAACTTGATATCAATCTTGAGCTCACTATGAACTCCTATTTATTCAAGTTTATCCTTTAACTTGCACGGGTAAGAGTGGTCAGTTTGCCAACTCAATAAGCCTACCATCTTGGGGATAAGAACGAATAGGCAGCTGGGGACATAGTCTTGTAAGACGAAATTCACTTCTACCCGAATTTAGGGATAATAGAGAGGTTGTTTCCTTAATAGCTGACTTTAGTTCTTGAACCATGGGCCTACCCACTTCTGGCTCGAGAGGGATCTGATTTGTTGGTTGGACCACAAATCAATTGTTCATTAGAGGTATCGGTGGTACTTAAGGAACAAGATGTAATGTAGGGGTTAAACAATTTAAATCACCCACTGTGATTACAAATGACCTGTGAAGGATTGACTTACTGATGATGGTTATATCAAGATGACACAATATATCTACAGTGAGGAGAGTGCATCCCTTGGACTTTAGTGATGTCTCCAAGGGTTAACGAATGTTGATTAGGTCGATTAAAAGAGTTTAACCGAATAATCGTGTATCGTTGGAGCTCATGATATGTAGGTCCTTTAGGTTCTCCTTGCTAGCTCGGATAAAGTCGTGCAACAATATAAGAGAAAAATAATTTGAACATATTCAAATTCGATTTTAAAAGACTGAGTGACATATTTAAATATGATTTAAATATAGGAATTGTCTAAAACATGAATAGAGATTCATATGCAAAAATTCGGTTTTAAGAAAACTGTGATTAGTCATATTATTTAATTAATATTTGATATTAAATTAAATTAAATAATATTAAAATATATATTATATTTATTAGTTAAAAAGTTTAATATATATATGGTGGCTTTTTGCATGCCTTACACGGATGCACTTTAGTGACTAATCCTTCTTTTTAACTTGTTTGTTAAGTTTTTCTGAAAACAAAAAGCTTAAGTGGAAAGAAGGTGATAAAAAAATTACTTTCTTTTTTCATTTTTTGATTGGAAAAGAGAGAATTGTATTTGAAAATCTTTTCTTCTTCACCTTCTCGGATGCTTGTTTTTGTTTCAAGAAGAAATGGGTTCTGTGCTTTGAAAAAGTTTGAGAATTGAAAAAAAAAATCATTTCTCTTTTTCAAAGTTCATTCAGTTCCTAGTCCACCGCTCTTCCGTTCTTTCTCTTGTAAATGAGTTCCACCACTTCGTTGCTCGGCCCGAGGATAGCGGGACTACCAGAGGAGGTTCTCGAAGAGTTCGTGAGAAGATTCAAGCGGCGAAATTAAAGAAATTCGAACTACAAGGGTATGTGTTCTTATTTCTCTTTTTCGAAGTTTCGAGCATGTTTCCGTTTAGTTAAATTGATGAAATTAGAGTGTCAACGATCCCAATCGCTTCTGCAACGTTATGCGCTCCATCAATTGGAATCAAAACGTATTTTGATCACTCAATTTCCATCAATTTAAGCTCGATGGGTATTTTAAAATAGAAATTATTTTTGTATGGGCGTCTAAAGTGTGTTTCGATTTTGGCATCGTTTCTTTTCGAACTTCATTATTTGTAATTTCCCGAGAATGTATGGGCTTTAATGTGTGTTGAAGAGTCTGTATTCTTTTAGAGTCATTAGAGTCCATATAGGTTTCTTTATGAAAGAAGCTCGAGTTTTGAGTTGGCCGAAGTGTTCGGTGGTAGTTCAAGCTTGTTCAGGGCAGTTCGAAGAAAAGCTCGAGAGTGCAGCTAGCCGAAGGGTTCGGTAGTACAAGCTGATTTGGGGCAGTTCAAACAGTTCGAAGGCATCCCAACTTTGAAATTGTTCAAGCTTGTAATAATTTAGTTGTATGTTTGCTCGATGCCAAAATCGGTTCACTTTAGTGTGTTTAATTAATTATGCATTGTGAATGTATGTTTTAATTAATTTTCCGTATTGTATGTGCATAAAGTATGCCACATATATTTAAAATCCCACCATAGGAAGCATGCTCCATGCATTGAAAGTACCGATGAGGACGGTTGTCCAAACATCGTCTGTAAGGAATCCATGATCTCCTTAGCGGAGACCATTACCTCATGCTTCTTAGCTAACACAACGGATCTGTTGGTCAAGATGTAGACTCGGGCTTTATCATTAGCCCTAGTCCACATGTCAAATGCATCTCGAACATTTCGAGTTGCAGACGAGCTAGGAGGGGGAGGACATTCTTCTGTTAAGACAAACCTAAGATCATCGATAACAAGAATCGTATTCAAGTTCGATTTCCAGGTCGGGTAGTTATCGTCGTTTAGTTTATCGGAAGTTAGTAACTGGATAAATGAACTAGAGCTAGACATGCTGAAAAGAATGAATTCTATTAGTGAATTGAACTTAACCTATTTTTAGCAATCAATCAAGAATTTAGCAAAAAGTAATAATGTACCCATAAACTCATTATTAATTTGCAACGATACTTCAATGAGTCAGAATAATTGCTACCGTGGGGCAGTCAACCACTCCTTCACTGAACCAAGACAATCTTGACTAAATTGTTACACGGCTTAATTCGAGCTAGCCAAGAGAACCTAAAGACCTACAGATCATGAGGTCCAACGATACGAGATTAACTGGCCAAACTCTTTAGTCAAGCTAACCAACATTCGTTAACCCCCAGAGACTCCACTAAAGTCCAAGGGTTGCCCTCTCCTCACTGTAGATATATTTATGTCCTCTTAATATAACCATCATCATTAAGTCGATCTTTCACAGGTTGTTCGTAATTACAACTGGGTCAAAATAACCGTTTTACCCCCGTAATTACATCTTGTTCCTTAAGTCTCATTGATCCTCTAATGAACTATTGGTTTGTGGTCCAACCACCAAACCGATTGGTATGTGATCTCATCACTATACCAAGTCCCTCTCGGGCCAATGAGAGGGTGGGGTCCCTAGTTCAAGACCCGGAGACACTACTTAAGGGAACAACCTCTCTACTATCCCTAAAGGCGGGTAGAAGTGAATTTCATCTCGCAGGACTATGTTCTCAGCTCCCTACTGGGTTTTATCCCCAAAGTGGTAGGCATATTGAGTCGGCGAACTCGGGTCACTCTCACCCATACAAATAAAAGGATAATCCTGAATAAGCAGGAGTTCATAGTGTCCTCAGGATTCAGATCGAGTTACCTAGGTCATCATATGAAAAAGTCGGTCTTTACTGTAAACGGAGTTATAAAGAAATAGCGACTTGTTTCGCGGTTCAGTCTTATGAAAACTCATTGCACAGGACGCCCGCACTCGCATGTCTCCACATGAACGACTTCGAATCACATCGTTTGTACTATGCAAAGCGGGCTGCATCCAATAGTGTCCCCAGGATAAGGTACCCAGCCTTATCCCTATACTATAGACCGTTCTGGCTATTACTTGAACTTGATTCACAATCATATCACACATGAAGTTCAAGTATACAACCTATAGCCATGGGTTCTTTTTTTATTGGAGTTAGGTTAAAAGTAAACATAATTCACTTTATTTAATAACAACTTTACTTAATAAATCTCAATAAAAACTTTATTGCGAAATAGAATATACATTCAGTTTACAAACCACGAGTTTTAGGACATAAAACCCAACACAAGGACCTTTGTTTAGTTCCGTGGAAATAAAATTTGCTTCAATCTCTTGCTTTTATTTTGTCTATTGACCTCCCTCTGAGAAGGCCATAGGCCAATGATGATGTTGAAGTCATCTCTGGAAAAGGATATCTTCTTCCTTCGAACATTGAAACTTATGATGTCCTCCCACACTTCCTCCACCTCCCTCAACAAGAGGTGATGAACCAGTTGTCCATTGTGTTGGGTTTTATGTCCTAAAACTCGTGGTTTGTAAACTGTTATGTTTGTAAATATTATATTTAGAATAAAGAGTTATTAGTTTTATTCAGTAAAAGAGTTTACTGGAATAAAGTGAAACGTGTTTGGTTTAACCTATACCAATGATCAACACCCTTGGCTGAATATGAGTACTTGAGCTTCATGTATGACATGATTGTGGATCAGGCTCAAGTAGTTAGTCAAAATGGTCTATAGTATACGGATAAGGCTGGGTACCTTATCCTGGTAACACTATTGGATGCGGCTCACTTTGTATTGTACAGAACGATGTGATCCGAATCGTTCCACATGGAGAGGTGAGAAGTGAGGGCGTCCTGTGTAAAGAGTTTACACAAGATCGAACCGCGTATTAAGTCACTCTCTCTTTATAACTCCGTTTACTGATGAGACCGACTTATACATATTGATGGCCTAGGTAACTCGATCTCAATCCTGAGCTCGCTATGAACTCCTGCTTATTCGATAGTATCCTTTGACTTGCACGGGTGAGAGTGGCCCATAAGCGCCGACTCAATAAGTCTACCATCTTGGGGATAAAGTCGAATAGGTAGTTGGGGACATAGTACAGCAAGATTGGAGTTCACTCCTAACCCGCTCTTCAGGGTTAGTAGATAGGTTGTTCCCTTAATAGCTGACTCCGAGGCTTGAACAATGAGCGCTCACACTCTCATGTGATGAGAGGGTTAACTGATCTGTTGGTTGGACCACAGATCTATTGTTCATTAGAGGTGTCAGTGGTACTTAAGGAATAAGATGTAATGCAGGGGCTAAACGGTTTAAATGACCCAGCTGTGATTACGAACAACCTGTGAAGGGTCGACTTGCCAGTGACGGTTATATCAGAGGACATAATATATCTACAGTGAGGAGAGTGCAACCCTCGGACTATAGTGGAGTCTCCGGGGGTTAACGAATGTTGGTTAGTTCGGTTAAAAGAGTTTTGACCGGATAATCTCGTATCGTTGGAGCTCATGATCTGTAGGTCCTTTAGGTTCTCCTGGCTAGCTCGGATAACGTCGTGCAACAGTATAAGAGAAAATTAAAAGAAAAAGAATTTGAATTGTTCAAATTCGGTTTATGGAAGAAGGATGAACATATTTAAATATGATTTAAATATCGACATATTTAAATATGATTTAAATATGGGGAGGACCTAAAACATGAATAGGATTCATGTGTAAAAAAATCGGTTTTCGGAAAACCGGGTTTAGTCATATTATTTAATTAATATTTGATATTAAATTAAATAATATTTATTAATTAAAAAGTTTAATTAATAATTATATATATATTTTTTATTTATTAAAAAGTTTAATAAATAAAATTATTATTATTATTTTTAATAATAATAATAAATATATATATATATATATGTCATGCAGGAAGACACATATATATTATGTAAAGTATATATATAAATAAAACTAAACTTCAAGTTGGCGGTGGGTTTGGAGTTGAGAAGTGAAAAGACATTCATTCTTTTTGAAAGTGAGAATTACAGAGGTGGGTTTTACGGAAGTAAAAAAAAAAACTCAGTTTTTTAGCCTCTGTTCTTCTCCTTTCTCTCCTCTTCCATCTTCTTCTTCTTCTTTTTCTTCTTTTCTTTTTCTTTCGAAGTCCCACCACTTCGTTGCTCGGCGCCGAGGATAGCGGGACTACCTGGGGTGGTCCTCGGGGCGTTCGTGAGAAGAGGCTGGAAGAGTTCGTGACGAGGAACGTGCGGCGGAGCTTGAAGAAATTGGAACTACAAGAGTATGTATTTCTAATTTCTTATTTCCGTCGCTTTGAGCATGTTTTCTATTTGTTAAATTGATGAAATTAGAGTATCATCGGTCCTAAATCGTTTTCCGCTGCGCATGTCGCTCCATCACATTGAACATGAGGTCTACGTCGAGTAGTGGATCAAAACATGTTCTCCAAAACATGTTCATTTGTTCCTCTTTTAACTTTTTCTTAATTAAGGCAATGTGTTGATCATATGGGACAAGGAGGAATCAATAGCTGGGATGTGGTCCACTCGTTTAGTATTTGCAAGCAACTCCATTTTTCGAAATTATGTAAATTGTTTAATAAAATATGTAAGTAATTTGCAAGTTGTTTATAGTATTGCACAATTATATAGCAGTTATACGATCACATTGCGTACATTTGCTATGTGATCGGATAGTCGTATAGCTAGTCTATATGATTGCACAATCGTTAAGCTACTATGTGATAATAATGACAACTATTGAAATTAAAAAGTACAAGTTTTTTTTTGGCGAGTCCATTGCTCAAACATTGATGAAACACACCCTAAAACCTATAAACAAACATTTGACTCCTTCTTGGCCCTCTTTCAATCGTTTTAAAACCAAAAAATAAATTAATAAATAAAAATAAAATTTGTTGTGAGTGCAAACAAAGTCCCACATTGGTTAGGAAAGAGGAAGATCATGGGTATATAAGTAAGGGACAACATCTTCATTGTAATGAAGCCTTTTTGGGTGGAACCAAAAGCAAAATCATGAGGGCTTATGCCCAAAGTGGATAATATCATTACAATCTGAAGATTGTTGGGTTTTATGTCCTAAAACTCGTAATCGATAAACATATTTTATTACTAATAAAGTGTTATTGAGGTTTATTTATTGAGGTTTATTCAATAAAGTTATTATTGAATATGTGGATTGCTTATTTCATTTTAGAAAATCATAAATCCAATAAACTAAGATCCATGGCTATAACATGAGTACTTGAACTTTATGTGGAGACATAAAAGTGGATCAAGTTCGAGTAAATAGCCAAAACGATCTATAGTATACGAATAAGGTTGGATCCCTTATCCTGGGGACACTATTGGATGAGGCACATTTTTTTATATAGTACAAACGATGTGATCCTGAATCGTTCTTGTGGAGACATGTGAATGGGGGCGTCCTATGCAAAGCGTTTGCATTAGACCAGACCGCGAAATAAGTCACTCTTGCTTTATAACGTTGTTTACTGTTTTAAAGACTGACTTTTTCAAAACGATGACCTAGGTAATTTGACCTTAATCCTATATTGACAAGATGTTGTCAAGATATAAGATGCAGAATTCCAATAGGGGTTTGCTACCCTTCAGGCATGGAGTTCACTTGTCGAAGGAACAGTGTCCTAAGACACCTTAAGAAGTTGAGGATATGAGACGTTGTTGCGCGCTCAGTGTGTATGTAAAATGTAAATGCGAAGAGTGCTAAGATCATGCAAGCATACATGGTCTGTAGCAAGTGATAAGTATAATTTAATTTGTTTTCCCACAGAGATTGAGTTTAGTGACTAACGATTTGGTGTGCTAAATTAGATAAGGTAACTTAAATTGGGTAGATTTTGGGTTGGTGTGCCGAAACGTAAAAGATGCAAGAAGAAAGCAAATGTAAAAGCAAAGCAAGTAAAGAGGTAAAACTATAATGTGGAGAAGAAGAATTGCGGGTCTCACAATTCTATCGCAATATAATCACAAAGACAAAAAGCTAATGAAAAGACTAAGGCAAAAAGCAGAAATGTTTTATTGCGGTTCTCGCAATAATCTAGCAACAAATTAGCAACGATTTTAAATATAAAGTAAGGTAGCAAGGTCGACTTAAGAATCCTCTATAGGCATTTAACTATGATCATTCAGCAGTAGATTAACATCTCATGAATCGTCTTAGCTAGTTCTCATGAATCTTCGGATTACATGCATTAGTTTCTTAGATTACTTCTGTCCAAGTAAAGCTAACAACCTATTCATAAACACATTCTAATAAACATGCTAGGAGAATGCCTATTCCTAAGCCACTCTTTATTTACCATAAAAGGCTAACATGAATGAACGACTCGGAATTCTTACTCCTTCCAGAGGTTAGGAATTCTTTAGACAAAATGGATGGCCGGTCGAAATTGCCCATGGGATGAAGATCACATTCATTCAATGCATTCATGCTACTTTACATGTTGAATTCACAAAAGTCTATCCTATAGATTCATCCTAGCAAACCTCTTTAGTTAGTTACTCATGGTTTTCGAAGAATACTAATTGATTAAGCATGGAATGAAGAACTCAATAAAACTAATTGATTACTCTTAGAAAGGAAAATCTCATAACAATTCGTAAAGCAACAACCTTTGATCCGAAAACAATATTTAAAGGGTAAAACAGTAAATGGTTCATAACAACGCTCAAAGAAGAAGAATAATTAATTAGAAAGCAGTAAAGGAAATGGTAACGATATTTTTGAACTATCGCTATAAACTCAAGTTGTCGAGGCTTGCCAAAATACGATTTATAAAGCCTATAACCGAGGTTTTGCAGCCAGTGGTAACAGGGTCGATCCAAGGAGTAGGTATGACCAAAATCACTATTAAAATTGGAATTGATTGATTGATTTTCGTAGCGGGGGGATTTTTAGCATGCAAAGAAAGATTAATAAAATGCTAACGGAAGAAAGAATAACAAGTAGAAAACGCGTGCACGGTTTGGGAGTTTCGGGATTAATTGCTAGACAATTTCGGTTCATCATTTAATTCTAAATTCATGGTATTCAGTTTATTATACACGCGGACGACTACCAGAGAAGCCCCAAAGTAGCCGACTCCATAGATTTTAATCAGACCACACAGTTCCAATTATACGTTATCCAAACTTACGTTAAGGTGATCAGCCCTAAGATAAATCTAGACAGTCACTAGCTAACCGCGACGAACATTCAAGCGTGAATTCTAATTGCTAGTAGATTGCCCGCAAACGCTGTATGCAATCAACAACTATCCTACACGACTCGATACTCCGATTTAGTTTTATCTACCTGTGTTACTTAGTCGAGCAGTGAGAGGCACGACATCGCTACTCTTTAACATACACAACATGCAAGACGACCCGAGTGTCAATCGTCGTAATCTAACATGCGCGTTGGATTAAGCAAAGTAGATAAATGCAAATAAACAGAACCAATATGCATAATCAAAGCGTAGATTATCAGAACCAAAATATCTAACAAAATCTCCCTAAACTATTCCCAAACCGTTCACCCTTACCTTAGCCGCTCATGGCGCGGTTTGTCAATTCCGCTCCAACCACGGCCTTGGAAGGTGTCATCAACGTGTTACAAAGAGAGGGGAGCTCACTAACATGCCAACAATGGCGGAGCTAGAAGAGAAATACAGAAAAATAGAGGAAGAAGAAGATGAAGAAGGCAAAAATCCGTGGAGAAGTTCTTCTAAAAATGCTGAAAAACGTCCTATTTAGCTTCTGTAATCGTCGTAGCGTCGAGACGCTAGGCCAGCGTCTCGACGCTGCGCCCTAATTAATCCGCGCGCGCCTTCGATGGCGTCGCGACGCTGTCCCGATGATTTTCCTGCGCGCGCCTCCTCCGGAGCGTCTCGACGCCAAGCAGGGTCTCGACGCCAGGGCAGCGTCGAGCTAGCGTCTCGACGCTATCACTCGACGCTTGCTCTCGGGTTTTTCCAGCGTCGAGCCAGCGTCTCGACGCTGGCTCTCGGGTTTGGGGCTGGAACTTTGCCTCTCCAAGGCGGTTTTGGCCCGTTTCTTCACGGATCAGCTTCCCCTTTCCCGACGCATTCCCGGGGCGCTAAAACTCCACTTTAAGCTCTCGAACGGGTCCAACGGACGCACGTGCTCTTTGCCGCATTTCTCCTACAAACGAGATAAATTAATCAATTAAAAGCGGACTTAGGCTATAATTAGGAAGTATTTAATAGCTCCAAAATGGAGTTATCAGGAAAGCTGTAAATTGCGTGAGGATCTTCCAAGTCGTGAATCGTCTCGGATGAAGGGGAAGATTAGTTGATCTTGGGGATAAATTCAATCAGAAGAGAAGATGGATCTTCTCTTCTTCCTCTCGAATTATCAACGCCAAGGACTTTGTTTCTTCGATCCAACAACCGGGGGAAAAGGATTTCGTCTTCGAGTTCTTCACTATTGAGTTGTGTTTGAATTGAGGGGAATTCAATTGCTTTGATCCTTCATTTAACTCTCTTTATATAACCTCTAGGTGGTTGCAAAAGGCTGCTCAATAATTGTGGATCACCATTCAATTTTGTGAGGTAGTCAAGCTTGACATGTGGCAGCAGCAGTGAGAGTTGACTACTGGAAAAACTCAGTCAACAAAGACTGTTGACTGGAAAAAAATGCAGCAGCAAAGACTGTTTAATTGTGAGCTCCGCAATTTTTCAGCAATGTTCCTGCAATGTACATTTTAGCTCTTTTTACTTCATTTTTCATCCTTTTTCTTTCCTTTTCCAAATAAGCCTTAATTTAACATCATTTCTCAAATTCTCACATTTAAGCACACATTAAGCTAACTCTTAA
The DNA here is from genome assembly GCA_028017165.1 of Herpetospermum pedunculosum. NCBI lineage: Eukaryota > Viridiplantae > Streptophyta > Magnoliopsida > Cucurbitales > Cucurbitaceae > Herpetospermum > Herpetospermum pedunculosum. The sequence continues at coordinate 28,624,146 of CM051527.1, read as the reverse complement.
AAAAAACACTCAAGAATTTCCATGATTTCTAGGTAAATATGACCTTAAATAATGTACTTTTGGAGAGGTAACAGACGCATTCCTTATGCATCGGCAGTTGGAAGTCTGATGTATGCTATGTTGTGTACACGACCTGACATATGTTATGCAGTAGGTTTCAGTCCAATCCTGGACTTATACATTAGACAACTGATAACTCCATTTTGGAGCTATTACTCATTCCCTAATTCAAGCTAAATTCCGCATTTAATTGTTTAATTTATCTCATTTATAGGAGATTTGTGGTGAAGAGCTCATGCGTCCATTGGACTCGTTTTGGAGCTAAGAGCGGTGTTTTAACGCCCCGGGAGTGCATCGGGAAAAGGACAAGTTAATCCAAGAAGAACCGGACCAAAATTGCCTAGGAGAGGCAATTTTCCAGCCCAAACCCGAGAGCAAGCGTCGAGCACACAGCGTCGAGACGCTTCCTCAACGCTGCCGAGCGTCGAGACCCTGACGTGGTGTCGAGACGCTCCGAGGGAGGCGCGCGCAGGAAATTATCAGGCCAGCATCGAGACGCTCGCCTAGCGTCTCGACACCATCGCGAGGCGCGCGCGGATTCATTAGGTCGCAGCGTCGCGACGCTGTCCCAGCGTCACGACGCTCCGACGGATTTAAAAAGCTGAAAGACGATTTTTCAGCAGCTTTTTTCCGAACTTCATCTTCTTCCTCTCGGTTTTTCTTCCATTTTTAACTTGGCTCCGCCATTTGTGGCACAGTTTTGGAGCTTTTATTTGTAATAGGCTTAGAGATGATGTCCATGGCCTCCGTTGGAGCGTTTGTGACGTTCCGCCCCATGGTCGGCTAAGGTACTGTGAACGGTTCGGGATGATTTAGGGATTATTTGTTAGGCTTTTACATTTTGATAATCAATGCTTATGGTTCTGAATAGGTTTATATAATTGATTGCATTTGTTATTGGCAAAGAGATTTTCTTAACTTAATAAAATTTCTCTAATGTTAGGGTTGTCGAGACCCGCCAAAATAACATTTATAAATCCAATACTACAGAGCTTTGCAGCTAGTGGTAGTCGGGTGTCGAACCACAAGGAACCAAAACTATTTTCTCTTAATTAACTTCTATTTGCTTTAAATAAAACTCAAAGTAAACCAGTAAAATAAAGGGGGAAAACGCTAACGGAGAATTAGACTAAAACAGAAAAATATAGCTAACGGTAAAATAAAATAAAATGCGAGAAAAATAAACGGAACACGTGCTCCTAATTTGAGTGTCGGGATTGGTTGTTTATGTGGTTCGGATCATAGACACAAAATATACTTAGCCGGTTTTTGTTAACACTCACACACATTAAAAGACCCAATTAAAACAAGTGCTCCCATGCTTTAATTAGAACTAATAATCCCAATTAATTAGAAAAGAGGTGACGACTCTAGACTATGCTTCGCTAATAATTCTAACTTAGGGGCGATCACTCTCCCAAATTAGGATTAGTCGCGAGCGACGGGTAATCGTGTGACGAGCCAATTGATGAAATCTATAACAATGGGACTCGATTTTATTCTTTCTCTATAATTTATCAACAACCCAAACAAATGTGGCCACATTTAATTCAGAATGCAATATTAAATTACTCAAAACATGAAGTGCGATCGCTAAGTCATGGATTTTTAATCGAACCAACACACAATTTACTAAACAAGTGTCAATCATTAAGAAAATCATGCTGGACATTAAGATCGATGCTAGAGATGAATTGAATGCTAGAACAAGCCAAGAAGATAATAAAAAGAACAAATCTCACCTAAAACATCAACAACACAAACCCTAAACCCAAATTAGAGCACTTACCTTAGTTGCCTGTTGTGAAAATCAAGAGAAATCCACTCAAATGTATTAGAAATAGGTAAGAAACGTGTTTTGGCTCAAGATTTGAGCTCTACAAAAGATGAGGGCGGAAGAGAATGAGAGAGAATGGGAAAGAATGACCTAAAAACAGCAAAAACGGAGTTAAATACCCATTTCTGCGTCAGACTAGCGCCTAGGCGCCATAAGTCAGCGCCTAGGCGCCGCGGGGGCGCGCGCACAGAATCGAGACAGCGCCTAGGCGCCATAAGTCAGCGCCTAGGCGCTGAGCCCTCTGGAAAAATTACAAAATTGGGAATTTCTTGACTTTTAAGGACGGGCTTCAGGACTTTAGATGACGGGTATTTTGCGTCAGGGAAGGGTGCGCGCGGCTGGGGCGAGGCGAGGCGGCGCGCGGACACGGGCGAGCGGCCGAGCGGCGCGCGCGGGTGACCTACGATGGCGGGCGCTCGGGCGCTGAGGCGGCGAGCGACGCGCGCGGGCGTCGGCGGTCTGGGCGCGGGCGAGGCGAGGCGGCGCGCGCGGGCGCTCGGACACGGACCGGGCGAGGGCGAGGGCGAGCGACGCGCGCGGGCGCGCGCGCGGACTTTCAATGACGGGCGGGGAGCGCGCGCGGGGCGCGCGGGCGTGCGGCGCGGGCGGGGGCGGTCTGGGCGCGGGCGTGCGCGGGCGTGGGCGTCTGGCTCCGATTAGCGCCTGGGCGCTGCCCTCTCGGGTCTAAGCCCAATTTAGGGTCGTTTTGGCTCCCGAGCTCCGTTTTGCCTATCTTTTTGACCCGAACACTTCCCGAAACCTCTTAAATGACCGTTTTAGCCCCAAAAATCATAAATGGACTTCCCGAGCTCTTCGCCACGAAAACACCTATAAAAAGGCAATTTAATTAAATTAAGCATGGCATTTAGCTAGATTTGAGCCTATAATTATAGCTCTATTTTAGAGCTATCAAAATACCCCCCACCTGAATCTTGCTAGTCCTCGAGCAAGGAACACTTAGATTTATCTCATAGAAATAAGCATGCATGCTGACGACTCAAATCTCAATACTTGCAAAAACAAGATAATCATGCTAACGGAAAACAATCAAGCATATGCATAAATTGTGAACATTTCAAAATATTAACTCCTATTCCCTAACGTGTGTGTGTGATTAGCGCCTCCCATCCTAGTTTCCATAGACCCGGAACCACCTTAATCGATCCTAATACTCATCTTCCCCCTACTTCTGGCAATGAGAACAGTCTAATGGCTTTTCAATGTCGGAAAGAATAACAAAACAAAAGGCCTAACTATTTTTTTCTTTTCTTTTCTTGAGAGCCTAACACGTCAAGCTTTTATTTCGCTTCACGTTTTTAAGGACTAGTGCTTACTTCCGTTAGTTGCCTTTTCATGCAGTGGCAACCGTGGGTTACACGATCGCCCCTGGTTACACGGGCATCACAAGAAGGAGGAGCACCTCAAATTATATTTCAAACATGCTCTTACTCTCAATGAATTTTTTTTTACAGGCACATAGCTTTGCTAAATCAAATGATTCATTACAAATTCTAACACATCAAGCCTCCCTAAAGGTACCTTTCGGGGTGACAACGAGTTTTCAGACCAAATAAAATTATTCTAAGCCTACAGAACTAAGAGTAAGAGGTCTATGTGCTTAGTGAATGTAGGGGAATAATCGAAAAGATTTTAAAATATGCTCAAACTATGCATACATCCTCATAGGTTTCTCGCAATGCACAATTATGGAGTATTTACAAACAAATCACAGAAAGTCCTCATCGGACAACATGCATTCAGATTCCTAAACATCTCAAAATCACAGTATGACATGCTCAAGAACTACAACGAAGTCCAACTATACATTCTACCCCCACCTAAAAGACTGCATTGTCCTCAATGCATCTAATCCCACAGATAAACAATGAAAATGACAAAAATTAAAGGGAACAGGAACCTCCCCTGAATTTTTGCGGGATCGGTGAGTAGGGATGCGCAACCTCGTCTTCAGATCCAAAATGCAAATCATCTCTCGCTTATTACCTAAGAAAACAAGAAAGAGCTAAGCTAGGAAAACAAAAACTAAAAGTAAAGACAAAAATTGAAATACTCATGGGTTGCCTCCCAAGAAGCGCAAATTTTTAACGTCGTTATGCTCGACGTGTCTTCCACTCTGTCAGGGTACATAGAAATTCTCGTATTTCTTCGGCCCCTTCTTCCTTGAATCAACAAAACCTGCTAAGAGAAGCAAGCTCTTCGACTTTTGAAGGCAGCCGGACAGAGTTGTTATTTTTTTGGTATTTTCAATATTTGGGAAAAATAAAGACTCAACAGACTCAAACAAAATAAAAGGAGACTCAACTGACTCAACAAAAATAAAAGACTCGACCAAAGGAGGGATCACATCAAAATTCTCAAGGCAACCAACATCAACAAAAGCACAGATGGAAGGGGGCATGCAAGATAAATCTCCTATAGTACATATATTATCACAAGATAAAGCAGAAGGAGATAAATTCTCTAGAGGCACAATTGCCACATCCTCATCCATCACAACAACATTTTTAGCACAAGTTGGTTCTACAACATCCATGAAAAGACTTCCTAAAATATTCTCATTAACAGACAGATGCTCGAGCTCACTAGTGCATGAATCCTCAAATAAATTTTCAATACAAAATTCATGCTCTAAGTCAAAATCTACAGGTGGAGATATACTTACCTTGTAAAATTCTCTGAGATCTTCTTCATCACTGGGGGATGCGAAAAATTCTTCCCGAGTATACCACCTCGAAGAAGTCTCAGCTCCACTCCTTAGCTCGCTCGCATCACTAGTCTCTTCAGGATGCTCCTCGAAGTCAAGCTCATCCTCCTCGGCCTCACCGTTCTTGCCTCCGCATGTCAGAAATTCCTCGAATCCTTCCTCAAAATCGGGGTACATCTCCTCAGTGGTATTCTCAACTGGATGATCTTCCTCACCCTCCAATTCCTTCGCTGGATTGAGCAAGCGGTTCACTTGCTCACTCGTTCTTCCCAATACAGCCTGAGTCTCTAACTGAGACTGGCGAGATTCCTGCGAAAATTGAAGAGTGCTATTAACTAATTTATTAACCATTTGTTCCAGTGACATACCTTGGTAAGGATTCTGAGAAGCTTCTTCAGCTTCATGACTTGAAGCTCGTCCCCAATAATCAAATGAAAAATCTGCCATGTTAAAGCAAGAAGACACAAGAAAAGAAAAATATTTTTGTGGTTTTCAAACAAATAAAATTTAACTAAGAGAATCTAATTGGTTCCCCGGCAACGGCGCCAATTTTGGCAAAGAGATTTTCTTAACTTAATAAAATTTCTCTAATGTTAGGGTTGTCGAGACCTGCCAAAATAACATTTATAAATCCGATACTACAGAGCTTTGCAGCTAGTGGTAGTCGGGTGTCGAACCACAAGGAACCAAAACTATTTTCTCTTAATTAACTTCTATTTGCTTTAAATAAAACTCAAAGTAAACCAGTAAAATAAAGGGGGAAAACGCTAACGGAGAATTAGACTAAAACAGAAAAATATAGCTAACGGTAAAATAAAATAAAATGCGAGAAAAATAAATGCGAGAAAAATAAACGGAACACGTGCTCCTAATTTGAGTGTCGGGATTGGTTGTTTATGTGGTTCGGATCATAGACACAAAATATACTTAGCCGGTTTTTGTTAACACTCACACACATTAAAAGACCCAATTAAAACAAGTGCTCCCATGCTTTAATTAGAACTAATAATCCCAATTAATTAGAAAAGAGGTGACGACTCTAGACTATGCTTCGCTAATAATTCTAACTTAGGGGCGATCGCTCTCCCAAATTAGGATTAGTCGCGAGCGACAGGTAATCGTGTGACGAGCCAATTGATGAAATCTCTAACAATGGGACTCGATTTTATTCTATCTCTATAATTTATCAACAACCCAAACAAATGTGGCCACATTTAATTCAGAATGCAATATTAAATTACTCAAAACATGAAGTGCGATCGCTAAGTCATGGATTTTTAATCGAACCAACACACAATTTACTAAACGAGTGTCAATCATTAAGAAAATCATGCTGGACATTAAGATCGATGCTAGAGATGAATTGAATGCTAGAACAAGCCAAGAAGATAATAAAAAGAACAAATCTCACCTAAAACATCAACAACACAAACCCTAAACCCAAATTAGAGCACTTACCTTTGGCTCAAGATTAGAAATAGGTAAGAAACGTGTTTTGGCTCAAGATTTGAGCTCTACAAAATATGGGGGCGGAAGAAAATGAGAGAGAATGGGAAAGAATGACCTAAAAACAGCAAAAACGGAGTTAAATACCCATTTCTGCGTCAGACTAGCGCCTAGGCGCCATAAGTCAGCGCCTAGGCGCCGCGGGGGCGCGCGCACAGAATCGAGACAGCGCCTAGGCGCCATAAGTCAGCGCCTAGGCGCTGAGCCCTCTGGAAAAATTACAAAATTGGGAATTTCTTGACTTTTAAGGACGGGCTTCAGGACTTTAGATGACGGGTATTTTGCGTCAGGGAAGGGTGCGCGCGGCTGGGGCGAGGCGAGGCGGCGCGCGGACACGGGCGAGCGGCCGAGCGGCGCGCGCGGGTGACCTACGATGACGGGCGCTCGGGCGCTGAGGCGGCGAGCGACGCGCTCGGGCGTCGGCGGTCTGGGCGCGGGCGAGGCGAGGCGGCGCGCGCGGGCGCTCGGACACGGACCGGGCGAGGGCGAGCGCGCGGACTTTCAATGACGGGCGGGGAGCGCGCGCGGGGCGCGCGGCGCGGGCGGGGGCGGTCTGGGCGCGGGCGTGCGCGGGCGTGGGCGTCTGGCTCCGATTAGCGCCTGGGCGCTGGGCGCTGCCCTCTCGGGTCTAAGCCCAATTTAGGGTCGTTTTGGCTCCCGAGCTCCGTTTTGCCTATCTTTTTGACCCGAACACTTCCCGAAACCTCTTAAATGACCGTTTTAGCCCCGAAAATCATAAATGGACTTCCCGAGCTCTTCGCCACGAAAACACCTATAAAAAGGCAATTTAACTAAATTAAGCATGGCATTTAGCTAGATTTGAGGCTATAATTATAGCTCTATTTTAGAGCTATCAGTTATTCTTGCTTAAACCCATGCATAAGTTAGATTTCGCCGACGGACAATCGAGTTTTCTAGCTTATGTTACCTTTATAGAATAGCGATGCCTTGCCTCTCCTTTTCGCCATAGTAACATAGGATAACAAAAATAAATCGAAGTATCGATGTATGTATGTTGATTGTTGGGTACTTTAGGGTTGCCGGGTAGCCAATTAGAAATTAGAATGCATATTCGAATGTTCGTCACGGTTAGCTAGTGACTGTTTAGAGTCAATTTGGGGCTGATCACTCTAAAGAGGCTTTAAATAATGTTTAGTTAGGACCTTAGTTCTAATTAATTAATATGGAGCCGGTTACACAAGGGGTTCCCAGGTAACCGACCGCGTGCATATCAATGTATAGCCTTAGATTTCGAATTAAATGATAAATGTAAGAATCCCTAGTAAAAATCTCGACACCCCCCGAATCGATCACTGTTCATTCTCTTTCTCTTTAATTCTTCCGTTAGCGATTAATTCTTCTTGTTGCATGCTTAAACTCCCCCCTTGTTACAAAACCCAATTGATAAATTAATTTCTATTCAAGCTTTAATTTCAATCACGTCCTTCTCTGTGGATCGACCTTGTTACCACTAGCTGCAAAGCTAAGGTTAATAGGTATATAAATTTATTTTGGCAAGCCTCGACAGCTTGATATTTATAGGATATTCAAAAATCTTTACCACCAAAATTGGCGCCGTTGCCGGGGAAGGCAAAAAATTGATTGAAATTATGTTTGATTTTGATTTTGGTTGATTGATTGTGTGCTGAATTTTTTTTTTGTTTGTTTTTGTATGTTTACAATTTTGTTTGTGTATGACCCGTTCTTCTGAGATTAGTGGATTACAGTTTATACCTGAGATCGAAAGAGAAGAGCGGCGGTTGAGAAGAGAAGCCCGCGAGGGGCAAAGGTTGTTTGAGGAAGAAGACGATCCCTTCTTTGGTGACGAGATGGCACAAGGAGAAGTGCCAAGGACGTTGAAACAGCTGGTAGCGCCAGATTTGAATTTGCAACCCCTGTGCATCAACTACCCCGTGGTAGCAGGTAATTTTGAATTAAAATCCGGTTTAATTCACCAATTGCCTTCTTTCCATGGCAATGCAGGCGAGGATGCGAACAAGCATTTGATGGAGTTTCACTGCGTCTGTGCGGGGATGAAGCCCGCAGGAGTGACGGAAGAGCAGTTGAATTTAAGGGCATTCCCCTTCACGCTTAAGGATAAAGCCAAGGACTGGCTTTATTATCTGCCTTCCGGCTCAATTACGACGTGGCAGGACATGAAGAGGGTCTTCTTAGAGAAATATTTCCCTGCATCCCTTGCCACAACGCTGAGGAAAAGAATTTATGGGATCACTCAGGACGTGGGTGAGTCCCTGCATCAGTATTGGGAACGCTTCGGGCACCTGTGCGCGAGCTTTCCGCATCATCAGATAGTCGACCAGCTTCTAATTCAATATTTCTATGAGGGTATGACACCTCATGATCGGCAGATGATCGACGCAGCGAGTGGTGGGGCTCTGATTGACAAGACCCCAATCGAGGCCAAGCAGTTAATTGCAAACATGGCGGCCAACTCGCAGCAGTTCGGTATTCGTGGGCAGGGGCAAGTTCACAGTGTGACCCAGAGTAATGAGATGACAGAAATGAGGGCCCAAGTGGCCGAGATTGGAAATTTACTGAAGAAATTTGTTGGAGGAAACCGCGAGGCGGAAGAGGTGAACGCAATCGGAGGATATGCTTCCAACCCCAGGAAGTATGATCCTTATTCGAGCACATACAACTTCGGTTGGCGTCACCACCCCAATTTGAGTTATGGGAATAGGGAAGGACAACAACGCTTCCAAGGCCAGTCCTATGATAGGCCTAACAATTCCTCCCAAGCTCAAGCTTCGAGCTCCTCCAGCTCATTGGAAGAGATGGTCAGAACCATCGTAACGTCGACAAGCCAGTTTCAGAAAGAAGCTCGAGAAGAGCTAAACTCACACAAAGCCGAGCTGCAAAATTTGAACAAACAGCTGACGCAAATGACAGTGTCGATAAGCAAGATAGAGAGCAAGAGCTCTGGGAAGCTTCCTTCCCAAACCACTGTGAACTCATGTGAGAACGTGAGCTCAATCCAGCTAAGGAGTGGGAAATTAGTTCCCTCCAGAGCCGTGAAGGAGGCCAAGGACAGTTTGAATGAGTCCCCCCCAGTTGTTCTTGATGAGCTGAATGATGGGAAAGAAGAAAGGAATGTGCAAGAAAATGTTCCCAAAGCACCCTTCCCTAGTAGGCTTGCGAAGCCTACCTTGGTGACCGAAGACGAGGAGGTCCTGAGAACCTTCCAGAAGGTGATGGTGAACATACCGCTCCTTGAGGCAGTGAGCCAAGTGCCAAAATATGCCAAATTCCTCAAGAGCTGGAGCACAAAGAAGAGAAAGTCCAGAGGGACTGAAAAGAAAAAGGAGAATGTCTGCGCAATCCTCCCAGGTACGTTGCCTACCAAGTGCAACGATCCTGGTACTTTTACTATCTCTTGCACTATAGGTAGTAAAGTAGTTAAAAATGCGATGTTTGATCTTGGTGCTTCTGTGAATGTCATGTCTTATGCTTTATTTCTTGAATTGAACTTAAACGAATTGCATGAGTGTGACGTGGTTGTCCAGTTAGCCAACGGGTCTAGCATATTTCCTAGAGGGAAGGTTGAGGATGTTCTCGTGAGAGTGGGTGAGATGATGTTCCCTGCTGATTTTCTCGTGCTTAATATGAATAGAAATTCTTTGCATGCTTCGTCATCTATGTTGTTAGGACGCCCTTTTCTTAAGACCGCGAAGGTCAAAATTGATGTGTTCAAGGGTGTAATTTCCTTAGAGTTTGATGATACAGTGCATGAGCTTTCTTTGTTTAAGGAGAATTCAGTGGAGAATGTTGCTTATGTGGAGTCTGTCGAGACTAAGGGTTTGACCTCGCGCTTGAGGGATGACTCTTATGTTTCTGTTAAAAAATCTGATCTAAATTTGATTGAAATTGATGCTGTGTTTTGTACTGATCAATGTGATATTCACGTGCTCGAGGCACGAAGAGAAAAGAAATTTGTTGATGTGATTTGCAGGTGCAGTGTGGAAGAGGACAAGACTGGAACGTCCCCCGCACGATCGGAATATGGATGAGTCGTTGGAGAGAATTCAGTCGAGCAAACGACTTTAAAAATTTTGCGCTTCTCGGAGGCACCCGAGTGTTGAACTGTTTTTTCTGTCTTTAATTTCATTGTTGTTTTTTGTTGTTTTTAGTTTAATTTACCTAATGTAGCTTGCTGTTTCTTTTTAGGAATCGAGGAAGTTGAGGAAAATTTTGGGCTTCTATGATGAACGCGCCGCGTTCTTTCCCTCGCCAACTTCACAAAGAATCAAAGAAGTGTAGTTTCTATTTCCCTTTAACTTTGTGTATCGGATTAAGTGGCATTGAGGACAATGCCAACTTTTGAAGTTGGGGGTGGATGTCGTGGACTTGCATGTGTAGTTGGTTGAGCAGTGCTAATTTTGAATATTAAAGTGCTTGGGACACTCTGTTTACTGTTTGCTAGTGATGATAATCTAGGAAATGCATTTTGGAAATCTGAGCATGAACATAATCTAGTTTTTGCATGATGGGTTTTGCATCTATTAGGTTCATGTCAAAAATTTTAAAAACTTTTTTGTTGCTCCCTTGCATCTATCGAGCACTTAGCAACCTCATCTTAGATTCCATAGGCTTAGTTGATTGCATGTAGCATTAATTCTTGTTGTCACCCCGAAAGGCACCCTTAGGTAGCTTGTTGCATGAGAGTTAGTGGTCGATTAATCGAGTTAGCTTACGCTAAGCCTAAAGTAAAAAAAAAAATAGAAAAGCATGTTAGCAAGAAAAGTCTCTCGAGGCGCTCCTCCTTCTTATTGGTGCACCTAAGAAGTAAGCGTTAGTCCTTAAAAACGTGAAGTTTAATGCATGAATTTGACGTGTTAGGCAACTCGAGGTTGGAAAGAAAAAGAGAATAAAAGTTGGGTTCAAAGAACCTCAATAAAAGGGTACAAAGTACTCAAGAAAAGAAAAAGAATGAGAAAATTTTAGGTCTCTTAATTTATTACTCTCTCTCGTGTAAGTCAAGCTTAGTCTGTTCTTAATCGCTAGAAGTAGGGGGAAAACGGGATGATTTGTTGCATGTGGTTTTTCCGAGCTTATGTGAGTTTAGGATAGGTTGTCTAGCACACACACACGTTAGGGAGCGATAGTTAATTTTTGATATGTTCGTAGTAAATGCATGCGTTGATTGCTTTCATGATTAGGTTGTGTTTAAATTTGCAAAATGCATCGAGGTTTGAATTAGTAGCATGTAAGCATGTCCTTAGAGTCAATTTCTTTATTAGCCTTGCTCGAGAACTAGCAAGATTCAAGTTGGGGGTGTTTGATAACTCCATTTTGAACCTATTATTCATTCCCTAATTCAAGCTAAATTCCGCATTTAATTGTTTAATTTATCTCATTTATAGAAGATTTGCGGTGAAGAGCTCATGCGTCCATTGGACTCGTTTTGGAGCTAAGAGCGGTGTTTTAACGCCCCGGGAGTGCATCGGGAAAAGGGCAAGTTGATCCAAGAAGAACCGGACCAAAATTGCCTAGGAGAGGCAATTTTCCAGCCCAAACCCGAGAGCAAGCGTCGAGACGCTTGCTCAACGCTGCCGAGCGTCGAGACCCTGCCGTGGCGTCGAGACGCTCCGAGGGAGGCGCGCGCAGGAAATTATCGAACCAGCGTCGAGACGCTCGCCTAGCGTCTTGACGCCATCGCAAGGCGCGCGCGGATTCATTAGGTCGCAGCGTCGCGATGCTGTCCCAACATCTCGACGCTCCGACGGATTTAAAAAGTTGAAAGACGATTTTTCAGCAGCTTTTTTCCGAACTTCATCTTCTTCCTCTCGGTTTTTCTTCCATTTTTAGCTTGGCTCCGCCATTTGTGGCATAGTTTTGGAGCTTTTATTTGTAATAGGCTTAGAGATGATGTCCATGGCCTCCGTTGGAGCGTTTGTGACGATCCGCCCCATGGTCGGCTAAGGTACTGTGAACGGTTCGGGATGATTTAGGGATTATTTGTTAGGCTTTTACATTTTGATAATCAATGCTTATGGTTCTGGATAGGTTTATATAATTGATTGCATTTGTTATTCTTGCTTAAACCCATGCATAAGTTAGATTTTGCCGACGGACAATCGAGTTTTCTAGCTTATGTTACTGTTATAGAATAATGATGCCTTGCCTCTCCTTTTCGCCATAGTAACACAGGATAACAAAAATAAATCGAAGTATCGATGTGTGTATGCTGATTGTTGGGTACTTTAGGGTTGCCGGGTAGCCAATTAGCAATTAGAATGCATATTCGAATGTTCGTCGCAGTTAGCTAGTGACTGTTTAGAGTTAATTTGCGGCTGATCACTCTAAAGAGGCTTTAAATAATGTTTAGTTAGGACCTTAGTTCTAATTAATTAATATGGAGCCGGTTACACAAGGGGTTCCCAGGTAACCGACCGCGTGCATGTCAATGTATAGCCTTAGATTTCGAATTAAATGATAAATGTAAGAATGCCTAGTAAAAATCCCGACATTCCCCGAATCGATCACTTTTCATTCTCTTTCTCTTTAATTCTTCCGTTAGCGATTAATTCTTCTTGTTGCATGCTTAAACTCCCCCTTGTTACAAAACCCAATTGATAAATTAATTTCTATTTCAAGCTTTAATTTCAATCACGTCCTTCTCTGTGGATCGACCCTATTACCACTAGCTGCAAAGCTAAGGTTAATAGGTATATAAATTTATTTTGGCAAGCCTCGACAACTTGATATTTATAGGATATTAAAAAATCTTTACCACCAACAACCGTTAAGAATATCCTCAAGTATCTTAGGAGAATAAGGGATTACATGCTCGTGTATAAAGGTAAGGATCTGATTCTTACAGGATACACTGACTCTGATTTTCAGTCGGATAAAGATTCGAGAAAATCAACATCACGATCAGTGTTCACTCTGAATGGAGGAGTTGTAGTGTGGCGGAGTATCAAGCAAAGTTGTTTTGCTGACTCCACTTTGGAAGCGAAATATGTAGCTGCCTGTGAAGTAGCAAAAGAAGCTGTGTGGCTTAGAAACTTTTTGAACGATTTGGAAGTTGTTCCAAATATGCAACTATTTATCACTCTCTTTTGTGATAACAGTGGAGTAGTTGCAAATTCAAAAGAGCCAAGGAGCCATAAACGCGGGAAACATATTTAGCAAAAATATCATCTCATTCGAGAGATCGTCCAACGATGAGATTTTATTGTAAAACATATAGCCTCTGGAGACAACATTGGTGATTCATTTACAAAGGCTCTCACAGCTAAAGTGTTTGAGAGTCACCTAGTAAGACTAGGGCAAGTGGGAGAAAACTATGGGTATGTGATGCCCTAGTTTATTGTATTTATTTCTAATTCTGAAAAACTCAACATTATGTATATATATGGATATATATTTGTTACCACTAAAGTTTTAGTCCAAGTGGTAGTTTGTTGGGTTTTATGTCCTAAAACTTGTGGTTTGTAATCGATAAACATATTTTATTAATAATAAAGTGTTATTGAGGTTTATTCAATAAAGTTATTATTGAATATGTGGATTGCTTATTTCATTTTAGAAAGCTCTAAATCCAATAAACTGAGATTCTAGGCTATAACATGAGTACTTGACTTTTATGTGGAGACATAAAAGTGGATCAAGTTCGAGTAAATAGCTAAAACGGTCTATAGTATACGGAAAAGGTTGGATACCTTATCTTGGGGACACTATTTGGATGCGGTCCATTTTGTATATAGTACAAACGATGTGATCCTGAACCGTTCATGTGGAGACATGTGAATGGAGGCGTCGTATGCAAAGAGTTTGCATTAGACCGGGCTGCGAAATAAGTCACTCTTGCTTTATAGCGCTGTTTACTTTTTAAAGACTGACTTTTTCAAAACGATGACCTAGGTAACTTGACATTCATCCTGAGATAACTATGAACTCTTGTTTATTCGGGATTATCCTTAGATCTGCATGGGTGAGAGTGGTTGAACAACGCCAACTCATTAAGCCTCCCATTTCAGGGGTAAAACCGGATACATAGTTGGGGACATAGGGTGCAAGATGGAATTCACTCCTACCCGTCTCTAGGGATAGTAGATAGGTTGTTCCCTTAAATGCTGACTCCAGGTCTTGAACAAGGGGACTCACCTTCTCATTGGCCCGAGAGAGACTCGGTATAGTGATTAGATCACATACCAATTGGTTTAGTGATTGGATCACAAACAATATGTTCATTAGAGGATCAGTGGGACTTAAGGAGCAAGATGTAATTATGGGGGTAAAACAAATATTTGACCCAACCGTAAATTACGAACAACCTGTGAAGGGTCAACTTACTAAGCATGGTTATATCGAGTGGACATAAATATATCTATAGTGAGAAAAGTGCAACTACTAGGCTATAGTGCAATGTCCTAGTAGTTAACGAATGTAGATTAACTGGGTTAAAGAGTTTAATAAGTTAATCTCGGATCTTTGGAGCTCATGATATGTAGGTCCATGAGCTCCCCCTGCTAGCTCATATCGGACTAAACCTTAGAACAGTGTGACGAGTGAATTCGAAGTGTTCGAATTCGAATTAGGAAATAATCGTTAAAAATATGTGATATATTTAACGACATTGTCGCAACGTCATCGTGACGCGGAGCGGCCGACATCCTCTTTTAAGGGATTTGTTTTAAAAATAAAAGAGATGGAGTCGCCACCAACCATTTTGGGTGTGATTGGTCACCTTAAAACAAAAACTGGTCTAGAAAACAGAAATCAAGATCGGGGGTCGGTTGAGTGTAGGGAAGGTGTTAGCACCCTACAACACCCGTTAAAACGGTAGCCAAATTTTATATTTATTATCCAATTAAATTTATTAAAAATATCCTTAATTTGAGAAAAAGAAAAAAAAAATTAAATTTTAAAAAATGTCTCACTTAATCTTATCTTAACTTTAAGAATAAAGTAAGAATTTGATATAGTGGGTGAAATTAACCATTAATTGATTATCACGTTTTAAATTTTCCTTAAATAAATAAAATTATCACCTCAAGGATTTGAGACAATCCCAACTCCGTCATAGGATTTTTCATGATAATATTAATTTAAATTCATTTTGAAAATCTTATTTTAAAGTAAATAAAAATCTAATTTTTTTAAAAAATCTAATTTTAAAATAATAATTTACATAAAAAAAAATCAAATAAAATTAAACAAAAAACAGTAGGAATAACAAGTTATTTTTGAGAAATTTTTTATTTGAAATCCAGATAAAGAAACAATATAGAAAACATGAAAAAAAAAGGGAAAAAAAATGTATTTTTAATTAAACAATGCCAAATTTGTAAATAAATTAAAAAAATTAACTGCATCCTTACCACGCAATGCTTCTCAGTTCATATCTTCGGTGCGTTCCGCCTGTGTTCTGCCGCCGTCGGTCATGGGAAATCGTCGTCTTGCGATGAGGAAGCTAGAGGTTTGCGCGTGGTTCGCCGCCGAGGAGCTTCGTCTGCCACCGCTGGTTTTTTGAGGTCGTTGTCGAGGTACACCGCTGATCGAGGTTGAGTTGTTGCATATCTGATCGTGGTTTGCCACCGAGGAGCTTCGTCTGCCGTCCCCGTCGTCTGGGTCTTCGTACGCTGTCGTGAAGCTCGTCGCAAACCGCCATGATGTTCGGTCCGCCGCTGTCAGTAATGGTGGTTGTATGAAGGTGGAGAAGATGATGTTCGGACAGAAGATGGAGGAAGAGAGAGAGAGTGTGGGCCTTGGAGAAAGAAAATTAATTTTTTAGTCAAATCAAGATTTTGACTTCAAAAATCATGTTTTAAATTCTCTAAACCTCTAATTTTACCGGTCTCCCCTCTACGAGCCTTTTGCTATGATATTCTTTTTTTTTCTGTGAATGATTCTTTACCCGATATTTATAGACGATGAGAATGTCAAACAAGGATAAATCAAACAATTAATGACTCAAAATTTCATTCTTAATTGAAACGGATTTTGACCAAAAAATGAACAAATATATTATACTCATAAATGAATATCAAATTTTAACCCAAAAATGAATTAAATAATTTATACTCATAAATGAATATCAAATTTTAACCCAAAAATGAATTAAATAATTTATACTCATTGGATAGAAATAAATAAATGAATATTAAATTTTAGCCATAAAATGACTTATAAATTTTATACTCATAAAATGCTAATTTTATTTGTCAAATTAGATAAAAATCTTTCAAACAGTTAAAACGTTTTTTTGTTATTTTAATCCAATTTTTGAAATTAATTAAATACAAAATAAAATTGAATTTAAAACTTAAAAGACTCAATCATATATATATATATATATATATATATATATATATAAATATATATATATATATATATAAAACGGTAAAAACATTAATAATAAACAAATGACCGAACCAAATACGGTGTCTACAGCTTGCTCCTCTTTGTGTATATTTGAAGAATTGAAAGGGTAGACAAAGGACGAAGACAGCGTATTGGGAAGGTAAAAATTTGTTTATTATTAAAACGAAGACGAACCTGGGTTTACATAGGCTACGACCTCTAATCTTGGATTAGGGTTCGATTTAACCAACAAGGAAATGAAACTAACCTCGGTTATGTCCACAAGCTTCGACCGCTAATCTTGGATTAGGGTTCGATTTAACCAACAAGAAATTTAAAACGGACCTAGGCTATCTCCCGGGCTTCGACCGCTAATGTTGGATTAGGGTTCGATTTCACCAACAAGAAATTTAAATGGACCTAGGCTATCTCCCGGGCTTCGACCGCTAATGCTGGATTAGGGTTCGATTTCACCAACAAGAAATTTAAATGGACCTGGGTTTACACAGGCTTCGACCGCTACTGAATAGTAGGGTTCGATTTAACTAACAAGAAAATTAAAACGGACCTGGGTTTACGCAGACTTCGACCGCTACTGAATAGTAGGGTTCGATTTAACCAACCAGAAATTTAAAACGGACCTGGGTTTACACATGCTTCGACCACTAATCTTGGATTAGGGTTCGATTTAACCAACAAAAATTTAAAACAGACCTGGGCTATCTCTCGGGGTTCGACCGCTAATGCTGGATTAAGGTTCGATTTAACCAACAAGGAATTTAAATGGACCTGGGTTTACACAAGCTTCGACCACTACTGAATAGTAGGGTTCGATTTAACCAATAAGGAAATAAAAAGGACCTGGGCTATCTCCCGGGCTTCGACCGCTAATGCTAGATTAGGGTTCGATTTAACCAACTGAAATTTAAAACGGACTTGGGCTATCTCCCGGGCTTCGACCGCTAATGTTGGATTAGGGTTTTATTTAACCAACAAGGAATTTAAATGGACTTGGGTTTACACAAGCTTCAACCGTTATTGAATAGTAGGGTTCGATTTAACCAACAAGAAAATTAAAACGAACTTGGGTTTACGCAGGCTTCAACCGCTACTGAATAGTAGGGTTCGATTTAACCAACAAGAAATTTAAAACGGACCTGGGTTTACACAGGCTTCGACCGCTAATCTTGGATTAGGGTTCGATTTAACCAACAAAAATTTAAAACGGATCTGGCTATCTCCCGGGCTTCGACCGCTAATGCTAGATTAGGGTTCGATTTAACCAACAAGTAATTTAAATGAACCTGGGTTTTCACAGGCTTCGACCGCTACTAAATAGTAGGGTTCGATTTAACCAACAAGAAAATTAAAACGGACATGAGTTTACGCAGGCTTCGACCGCTACTGAATAGTAGGGTTCGATTTAACCAACAAAAAATTTAAAACGGACCTGGGTTTACACAGGCTTCGACCGCTAATCTTTGATTACGGTTCGATTTAACCAACAAAAATTTAAAACGGACTTGGGTTATCTTTCGGGCTTCGATCGCTAATGCTGGATTAGGGTTTGATTTAACCAACAAGGAATTTAAATGGACCTGGGTTTACATAGGCTTCGACCGCTACTGAATAGTAGGGTTCGATTTAACCAACAAGAAAATTAAAACGGACATGGGTTTACGCAGGCTTCGACCGCTACTGAATAGTAGGGTTCGATTTAACCAACAAGAAATTTAAAACGGACATGGGTTTAAACAGGCTTCGACCGCTAATCTTGGATTAGGGTTCGATTTAACCAACAAGGAATTTAGATGGACCTGGGTTTACACAGGCTTCGACCGCTACTGAATAGTAGGGTTCGATTTAACCAACAAGGAATTTAAATGGACCCCGGTTTACACAGGCTTCGACCGCTACTGAATAGTAGGGTTCGATTTAACCAACAAGAAAATTAAAACGGACCTGGGTTTACACAGGCTTCGACCGCTACTGAATAGTAGGGTTCGATTTAACCAACAAAGAATTTAAATGGACCTGGGTTTACACAGGCTTCGACCGCTAATGAATAGTAGGGTTCGATTTAACCAACAAGAAAATTAAAACGGACCTGGGTTTACACAGGCTTCGACCGCTACTGAATAGTAGGGTTCGATTTAACCAACAAGAAATTTAAAACGGACCTGGGTTTACACAGTCTTCGGCCGCTAATCTTGGATTAGGGTTCGATTTAACCAACAAGGAATTTAAATGGACCTGGGTTTACACAGGCTTCGACCGCAACTGAATAGTAGGATTTGATTTAACCAACAAGAAAATTAAAACGGACCTGGGTTTACGCAGGCTTCGGCCGCTACTGAATAGTTGGGTTCGATTTAACCAACAGGATAAAATGTAAAAAGGTTGAGTTATTTTTTTTTTAAGATTAGAAGAAATTTGCTTTAAATGCATGAGTTATGAAATGTGAGTTTTTTCACACGATGTGAAAACTAAAATGCATTGATGATGACTCTCAAAACAGAATGTGAGCTTTTCACGTGAGTTTTTCACACGATGTGAAAACTAAAATAAAATGTGAGTTTTTCACACATGCAAATGCAAAAAATGCAAATGAACTAGATCATGTGGATGAATTTTCCAATGAAATTTTGTCCATCATTAAAGTGGAACTTGCTCATTAATAATGTATGACAACGTGTGCCTTAATTTATTTTGGTTTGACCAATGAATTTTATTTTGAGGGCATGATGTATTGATGTATATGCACGACAATAGTAGAAAAATGAATATCATGAATGTAGTATGCATGCATGTGCCTGCTAAAAAAGTGTTATGAATGCAACATGTATGCATGTGTATGTCAAGGATAGATTTTTAAGAATTGTTATGGATGCAACGTGTGTGCATGTCAATGGTAAATAAATGCAGCATGTATATCTGATCTTTATCTAACCATGATATTCGAGAATGATTTTTTTTTTTTAAGAAATAATGACGTAAATGGTCTTAAATCGATTAATGAAATATAAGATATGTGAAAATTATGATATCAAAATGATTTTCATGTTTAAGGAAAAAGATTATCTTTGTCTACTCTCATTGTTCTTGTTAACTGATACTTAGTAAAGAATCAAAAGAGAAAGTGTTGTCATCTTCAGATATTTTTTTTTTTTTTTTTTGAATGCTTTCACTCGAAAGGAATTATGTATGTCAATCGTAGATCACTAAACCATATTAGGCGTGGTGAACTTTGGGTAGTGTCTCGTGTGCTAGTTTAGAGAACTATCAAAAGTAATTTTTAGAATTTTACTCGATTAACTGCTTCATAACTTTATTCTTGTAATAACCACAATGATTTGAATGAATTTAGCTTCGAAGTAAGTATAAAATGATAAAAAGTACATGTTTTTTTCGAAAGGAAAATACAACGGAGAATGTGGTTTTCAAATCTCTTGAACAATAAGAGATTGATGAGATATTTCAAATATTTGAGTAAAAGATTGAATATGATAAAATGGACGACGAAAGAACGAATGAAGTGATTCAAATTCTTTGGACAATAATTTTGAGAACCTGAAGCCAACACTTGAGGAAATCATCTCATATATGCTTCTTTCTTTGGGTAGCTTGAAGTCCTCGATAATTTGATTATCTTCATCTTCACTTGGTCTGGTGGTGTGACGAAGATGAATGATTTTTCCCAAATGCGGCAAAGGCGACACTTTTGCCCGGTTTGTTGGTGGTAGCTTTGCTCTAGTATGACAGAGATGAAGACTTTGCTCCAGTTTTGCAAAGATGAAGGCTTTGCTCCAATTTGTTGATAGCGGTCTTACTCCAGTATGGCCAAGATGAAGGCTTTGCTGCAATGTTGATTTAAAGGTGAGATTTTAAAGCATTTTGCCATGAGGTTTTTTTTTTTTTTTTTTTTTTTTAAGAAATGGTGCAATCAAATGCTTCAGCTTGTTGATGTCGATTTTTCCCCCGACGTAGATGGTGGCCTTGTTCCAGTTTGTTGATATTGATCTTGCTCCAGTGTAGCAAAGATGAAGACTTTGCTCGAGTTTGTTGATAGTAGCTTTGCTCCAGTGTGACAAAGATGAAGGCTTTGCTCGAGTTTGCTGATAGTAGCTTTGCTCCAGTATGGCAAAGACGAAGGCTTTGCTCTAGTGTGACAAAGATGAAAATTTTGTCCCAGTTTGGCGAAGATAGAGACTTTGCCCCAATTGGATGCTTTGCAAAGGATATTTTCCAAGCATTCCGAGATGTAGTTCCTTGATCTGCTGATTGCACAAATCTTGCAGCACATTTTTTTTTTTTTTTTTGCTATACATTCTTTCTTTTATTTAGCAAGAAATTGTGCAATCATATACAAATAATTGATAACATTTAGTTACACCTTTACAACTCCTTGTAGTCCTTCCTCGTCGTTTCTTTGGCCATGATTCTTGGTATCGAGGATGTCTCGCGAGCAAAACTTATTGAAAGAAATTGAGACTTCGAGATGATTTTCACCGTTACCGACTCATTATAGTTCTCAAAACTATTATCTTAGGTCTTTGAATCACTGTCTAATCAAGGAAAGAGAAATAACAAATGATAGAAATGTAAACAAATGAGAATTTTGATCAAATGAAATTGAATATTAAGAATATATGAGAAATTACAAGTCTTAATTATGAAGCAGTAGATCACAAGAGTTCAATATTATTTCATTACATTTGAAGTTCTCTCGAATAATTTGAGATGTTTGCCATCTAATTAAATATGGCAGGTTTAGCAAAAGGCTAGGTGGGTAGATAAATGTAGAGGTGCACCATGTAGATAGTGAGTTTAGTCCGAGATTTTATGGTGGATCAACAAATCAGGATAAATTTCCCCAAAGCTATATGGTATGCAGGTTCAAGATTTTCCAGTGAATAACTATGGACTCTCATTGCAAAAGGGTGTTTGCCTAGTGCGATTATTAAAAACCTTGTTTGAGGGTGTATGGTAGTATAATGTTTAGCACATGAGAAATTTGAAGGGCAAAATAGAGTTCCCTCGATTTAAAGCTTAGCTCAACAATGAAGGTTGAGAAAAATATTTTCAGGAAGGTCATAAAATAGCTGGTACTTTGACAATTTCTTATATAAGAATAGCGAAAGCATTTTTTTTTTCAGCGATGATTCACAATTTTTACTCAAAATTCTTGCTAAGTTTTCAGCTAACAAGAACAATGAAAGTAAACACAAGGATGATCAAAATAAACATAAAAGTATCAAAAGTTTTAACATGTAAGTGATATGATGAAAGATGCACTAAAATTTGAAAATGTTTTATTCTTTTAATATGTGAAATAAGATGAAATTGAAAAATTGATGAATAACAAATGATTTTTTTTTTATATATTTTCTTTTCATATGAGATTATGAACATTTTTATCGTGTTGGAGATGAAAATAAAACTTGATTTTTTTTTGTGATGTATGCATGTGCACAATAACAAATGATTTTTTTTAAAAAAAAAAAACTATATGCATGTGTGAGATGATATGATGCAATTGGTAAATAACAAATTAAATTTGTCTAAAACTTACGACTCAATATGCAAATGAGATAATGATAAATGAACCTTTTTTTTTTTAAATAGCTCAAACACCACGTTCGTCCTGAATTTCACAAGAGATCTTGGTCGAATTCTGACTTGGCAGAAACCGGTTGATTTCTGTATTTTCTTCGTTCCCTAAGGAAGTAGCGACCATATCTTTTCTCAATTTGAAAATGAGGACACGAGGACTACTGACCCTTTAGCTTCCCCCTCCATTGGTCTAAGACAATAATAGTTCGCGCTAGACTTACGTGACTTTTGAAATCTCAATATTGATTTTATAATTTCGCGTATTAATCATAAAGATAATTAAGACTACCATATCAACACTTAAAGGATGAGTAGAACAAATGATGAAATGAATAACGATTTTTTACTGAAATATGAAATGTTGACATAGAAAATGTAAATTATCTTAAACGAATGAAGTAAATAAAGGTTGAAACAATCGCTTTGACATAAAATGATGGCAACTCTGGAGTAGTATGATTGTCGAATCCAAATCCTTCTGGGCATAGGTACACTAGAGGGTCTGTCTTTTTTTCGAATTTGGTTCACGATCCTTTACTGATAATCTGGAAGAGGATTATTGTTGACATCAGGTTCATCTTCCTTATCCAAATTCAACCACTCCGCTTTGATCAGTGCTTGTACCTTATGCTAAGTGCAGTACAGTTTTCTGTTGAATGTCCCGCAGTCTCCGCATGATAGTCACAATGAGCATTTGCGTCATACCATTTTGGATAAGGTGGTCGCATAGGTAGGGCGGGTAGAGGCGACAAATGATTATTTTGGAATAATTGAGGTAGAAGCTCTGTGTAGGTTATTGGAATTGGATCAAACTGAGTCTGTCTATGCCCCCCTCTGTTATTTTGTTGTCTCTAAGCGTAGACAGGCGCTTGTTGATTCTTAGGCTGGTAGCCTTGATTACTTTGAGGTCGTGGGTTTTGAGGAAAAGTTTAGGGGTATTATGATGTCGTGTTGTTAACATACGGCTGATGAGTCGCGTCATAATTCAGATGATATTGCGACATCCTGGAGTTGAAGTACGGTTGCTGGCTCCAATTGGGTTGACTTGCATTGCTCACCATTTTAACTTATCCCTTCTTTGGAAAACTTCCTTTCTTTGCGACTGACGACTCAGATGCGTCAGTTATCTTACCATGCTTGATCTCATATTCAATCCTCTCTCTGATCGTCCTTATGTCAGAAAAATTGGTTGAAGCGCTCCCAATCATCTTATCGTAGAAGGGAGACTTGAGAGTGTTCATGAACATGGTCGATAACTCCTTATCAGTTAGAGGAGGTTGTATTTGTGCAGCGATATCTCTCTACCTTTGCGCGTACTCCTTGAAGCTTTATGTGCTCTTCTTTTCCATTCTTTGCAAATCCATCCGATCATGGGACATGTAACGACCCGAACTCCAGGTAAGATAAATTCATTAAATTGTTACTGTTTTCAAGCTCAATAATGAATTTAAGTGCAAGAGTCGAGTAAAATTTGGGCTTAAAAGGGACTAGGGTTAGTCGTTCGACTAAGTCAAACAAGTCAATGGTTATTAATGATAATAATAATATTATTATTAATATAATAATAATATTATTTAATATATTATAATAATATTATTATTATTTAATATAATATAATAATATTATTATTATTTAATATAATATAATAATATTATTATTATTTAATATAATATAATATTAGTTTAAAAAAAAAAAAAAAATTATAAAAGGAATCAGGGTCTTCTTCTTCGTGAAGAAGACCCAATTTTTTTTTAAAAAAACCCCAAAGAGCCGCCCCACCCCCTCTCTGTCTTCACCCTCTCCCTCACTCCTTTAGCTCCGATTACCCACGTCGCCGCACCCTTCCCCTTCGTCGCCACCGCTCCGCTCTTCACGTCGTTGCTCTGCTTCGCACGCCGTTGTTCCAGCCACCACACGCCCCCGTCGTCGCCGCCGCCGCCTCTCCTTCACCCGCCCCTGTATTATTGGGTGAGTTTCGATCCTAACCAAAACCTCTTTCGTTTTCGATTTATCTAGTTTCAATTACGTTATGTTCGGCCCCAAAATTTATTACCCATTCCATTCCAGCGCTAAAATTGTGAGTTTTGAGGCGTTATGCTTGCTGTCCAGCAAGGACTAACGACTCTGTAGCGAGTTTTCGGTGGGTAACGAAGCTTCAATCCCTTTTAGAATTCTCTTGTAAATGTTAAGTTCTTTTAAATTAAGACTTGGTTTTCTGGCGTTTAGGATTCAAACGATTCCTGTCAAGAGATAGATTTTTGGAGTAGAGGTTTCTTGGATTTGGTACTTAAGGCTTGTGTAAGCCAACATACAATTATTTTTGCAGGCAATTAATTGAGGTTAGTGACCTTACTGCTGGTACGCCTTCGGGCTCGGTTGGGAATTTTTCTAATTGTGTGTTGGGATTTAATTGATTGTTACAATTGGCTGAATAGTTGTCTGATTTTGAGTATATGCGGTTGATATGTTGATTCAATTTTTATGTGAATGTTATGAATTTCTGTACGTGGCTCTGAGAGCTTATGTTATGTTTGTGAAGATTGTTACAATTGGCTGAATAGTTGTCTGATTTTGAGTATATGCGGTTGATATGTTGATTCAATTTTTATGTGAATGTTATGAATTTCTGTACGTGGCTCTGAGAGCTTATGTTATGTTGGTGAAGATGAAGCTGGATGTTATATACATAATGTATGATGTTAGAATAGAGGATTATGATGGAAATTATGAGATTGTCCTGTTACGTTTATCAAGTCGAGCATATGAGATTTAATATATGAATGATGTTTTGAATTTTCATGTTTTAACATGATGAGTATGTATGTTGTGGGACCTCATTATTGCATGCTACATTTTCAGTCAGGATAATTTAGTGACAATTGTACCCATCCCCCTAGTCATGTTGGTACCTAGTAGACTGAGGCTTTGCTCCACTGACTGGATGCCAACTAACCATCAGTAGGGGTGAGTCTCCAGAGGAGTCTACTATACCGAGTAGTTGTGAGAATTATTGCGGGATTGGGTTAATTGTTCACCCATATGGCCATAACAGAAAATTACAGTCAGGATTAGGTCCCCGTTAAAGTCTCAGTCAGTTCATGTTGCATGTGATTGCATAGCCTGACCCCAATAGTGGGGTTACTTACTGAGTATTTTATTTAAAATACTCATTCTTTTCTAAAACTTTTTTTCTCAGGTAAGGACGTACCAGGCGCTTGACGAGGTGATCGGTTTATGATGTCATGGGATACGTGGAGTCAGAGCTTCCGCTTTTTATTGATTATTTTTATTAATTAATTGAGCCAGTCCAACGATTTTTGCTAAAGATTAGAACAAATAGTTTCCGCTTTAAATTTTATCTTGAAGGAACTTATTTAATTGTTTTTTATGTTTTCACTGGGATCCCAAATTAAATGTATTTGCGGTTTTAGACTTTATATTTTGAATTCATTATTTCTAAAATAAAGTTTCAAGTTATTTATCGAGTTTTATGACGTCATGCTCTTAGTAACGACCCTATAGTGAGGTCATTGAAAGTCGGGTCGTTACAGGACATGTCTATGTTATGCTTGTATTGCTTTAGGAAATAATCGGCTAAATTCTTCCACGAGTAGATATGAGCACTATCTAACTGCATATACCATCGAGACGTTGGATCAGTCAAACAGTCTTGGAAACAGTGAATTAACAATTTTTAATTTTGAACGTACGCTACCATTTTCCTACAATACATGATGAGGTGGCTTCTCGGGCATGATGTACCCTCGTACTTTTCAAATTCCGGCACCTTAAACTTTGGTGGAATTACAACATCAGGAACAAGGCACAACTTGGAGGCGTCAATATTCCCAAAGACATTTGTCCCTTCAACTGCTCTTAACCTTTCCTCGAGGGTTTCGAGTGTTCCATTATTAGGGGTCTTGATAGTTACCCTGGATGGCTCTTCCTTGGGGTGTACAAACTCAGCCCGATCATTTGTGGAGATACTTTCGCCTTTGTAGAATTGGTAAGGGTATTGTCCTGCTGACGAATGGTACAGCGAGTTGGACGATGGATATGGCGATGGGATGAATCTTTTAGTTTGAGGGTGCAGAGAGGGATTGACTTCGAAGGAGTATCAGCTGTATTGTTGGGTTGCGCGAGATCAGCCACCGCTTTCCCCTTTTCCATCAAGGTGAGCATTGATTCTACCTTCTCTCGTAGCTCACTCATTTCCTTTCTTGTTTTCTCTATTTCTTCCTATTGTTCTTCCATAATCTTTGTTCTTAGTCCTGTGGCGTGAATACGACGAGTTGATGGGGATTGAGCTATTTTAAAACTATTTTTTTTTTTTAATAAAAAAAAAAAGTAAAGTTTAGCGAAATGAAGGGAAAAAAAAACCCGTAAAAATGAAAGCCTTAGGAGGATGTGATAAAATTTGACAATATTTTCTGAAACATGCATGAGATGATATTATGAAATTGATGAATAACAAATGTTTTTTTTATGTGTGAAATGAGAAAATGATGCATGAGCATTTTTATCATGTGTGAGATGAAAATGATTTTTTTTAGGGAAATTGTAGTAAATGACAATTTAAGACTTATTGTTTGCAAATATAGCATGTTTTTAAAAATTTTGCGGATATAGCAATTTCTATCGCTGATATCTTATGACTGATAGAAGTCTATCGCTGATCACCTCAGCTTTTTATAGATTTTTGTCAGTGATAATAGTCTATCAGAGATAATAGTCTATCACTGATAGAAGTCTATCAGTGATATAATAAAGTCTATCAGTGATAGAAACGAGTTTTTTTGCCATATTTGCAAAACATTTTAAAGTTTGCTAATTTTGCAATTAGTTTGGGCCTGATTGCTATTTGTGCAACCAGCCCTTTTTTTTATTTTTTTTATGGAAGAAAATGATAAACTTTTTTAGAAGACAAGACTCGCCGCTTAATAATAAATGAAATAACTTTAGTAAGAATTTTCATGTGCCTATACGGGACATTTACATGCCCTTGATGGTCGACACTACTCAATCTTAAAGAATTTTTCGTGCGCCTATACGGGGCATTTACATCCCCTTAATGGTCGACACTACTCAATCTTAAAGTTTTATTTTTTTTTATTTTTTATTTATTAATTTAAAATGACGTATGTGAAAGAATATATATATTATTATTTTTAAAAAAATATAGAAATAGCAAATCCACTAAGATCTTTCATGCGCCTATACGAGGCATTTATATCCCTCGAGGGTCGACATTACTAAATCTAAAAATGAAATTAAAATAGTGAAAATTGTTTTGAAATAAAATTTTAAAAAAAACACAATCGTAGAAAATGAAATAAGACTTTTCATGCGTCTATCATTGACAATTGTTTTGATGGTCGACACTACTGAGTCTTAAAACAAAGTAAAAAACAACTACTAAATCTTAAAATAAGATTAAAATGATAAAAAAAAAAAAAAAAAAAAAAGTTTTGAGGGATTTTTTTTAGAAATTTGTTTTGAAAATGAAATGAATAAAACAAAGATAAACTCAAAACTATACAAAAACAAATGCAACAATAGTTATAAAAAACAAAATGATCTCAAAATAATTTCAACTACAAAGTAAATGAATTGAACAATAATAAATATGATGTGATGGTAAAATTCTAAACCTAGAAGTCAAAGGCCCCCAAATTAATTTCAATGTTATAAAATAACAAATGAATTAACTTAAGCGAGAATTTTTCATGTGCCTATCCGGGGGCAATTAAATCCCCTCCAAGGTCAACACTACTAAATTTTGAATTCTAATCTTACAAGGTAGGGGAGAATTTATAGTACATCCGTACCACTGCCTTTTAAAAAATGAAACGTGGCGAAATGGTTTAAAAAAATAATATATTTAATAGTGTGGGTCCCAGTTAAAGAATTATCTCGCCACGGGTATAGAGTCGTGATTCTGTGTGAAATGCATGACAATGCAAAATGAATCGTGATAAATAAATTATAAAATAAATAATAAATAAAAAAAACAAAAAAAACACAGGATCAAAAAATAAAAATGAAAAATTGGATAATAAAAGAATAAAATTAAATGGCCTTGACTCTCTAAAAAAAGGTCCCCAGTCGCCATGCTGTCGCACGCGAAGCGGCCTCCTCTTTTAACGGTTTTGTTTTGAAAATAAAAGATATGGAGTCGCCACCAACCATTTTGGGTGTGATTGGTCACCTTAAAACAAAAACTGGTCTAGAAAACAGAAATCAAGTTCGGAGGTCGGTTGAGTGTAGGGAAGGTAGCCAAATTTTTATTTATTATCCAATTAAATTTATTAAAAAGATCTTTAATTTGAGAAAAAGAGAGAAAAAAAAAATTAAAAAATGTCTCACTTAATCTTATCTTAACTTTAAGAATAAAGTAAGAATTTGATATAGTGGGTGAAATTAACCATTAATTGATTATCACGTTTTAAATTTTCCTTAAATAAAGAACATTATCACCTCAATAATTTGAGACAATCTCAACTCCGTCATAGGATTTTTCATGATAATATTAATTTAAATTCGTTTTGAAAATCTAATTTTAAAGTAAAAAAAAATCTATTTTTTTTAAAAAAAATCTATTCTTTTTTAAAAAAATCTAATTTTAAAATAATAATTTAGATAAAAAAAAAAATTAAATAAAACTAAACGAAAACAGTAGGAAAAATAACAAGTTATTTTTTAGAAATTTTTTATTTGAAATCCAGATAAAGAAACAATATAGAAAACATGAAAAAAAGGAAAAAAAAATGTATTTTTAATTAAACAATGGCAAATTTGTAAATAAATTAAAAAAAACTAAAACTAACTGCATCCTTACCACGCAATGTTTCTCAGTTTATATCTTCGATGCGTTCCGCCTGTGTTCTGCCGTAGTCGGTCATGGCAAATCGTCGTCTTGCGATGATGAAGCTGGAGGTCTGCGCGTGGTTCGCCGCCGAGGAGCTTCGTCCGCCACCGCTGGTTTGTTGAGGTCGTGGTCGAGGTATGCCGCTGCTCGAGGTTGAGTTGTTGCAGATTTGATCGTGGTTTGCCACCAAGGAGCTTCGTCTGCCCCCGCCGCCGTCTGGGTCTTCGTACGCCGCTGTGAAGCTCGTCGCAGACCACCGTGATGTTCGGTCCGCCACTGTCAGTAATGGTAGTCAGAGATGGTGGTTGGATGAAGGTGGAGAAGATGAAGATGGAAGAAGAGAGAGAGAGAGTGGGGCCTTGGAGAAAGAAAGTTAATTGTTTAGTCAAATCAAGATTTTGACTTCAAAAATCATGTTTTAAATTCTCAACTCTAATTTTACCAGTCTCCCCTCTACGAGCCTTTTGCTATGATATTTCTTTTTTTTCTCTGAATGATTCTTTACCCGATATTTATAGACGATGAGAATGTCAAACAAGGTTAAAATCAAACAATTAATGACTCGAAATTTCATTATTGGAACAGATTTTGACCAAAAATGAACAAATATATTATACTCATAAATGAATATCAAATTTTAACCCAAAAATAAATTAAATATTTTATACTCATTGGATAGAAATAAATAAATGAATATTAAATTTTAGCTACTCATAAAATGCTAATTTTATTTGTCAAATTAAGTAAAAATCTTTCAAACAGTTAAAACGTTTTTTTTTTTGTTATTTTAATCCAAATTTTGAAATTAATTAAATACAAAATAAAATTGAATTTAAAACTTAAAAACTCAATCAATTAATTTTAATAATAAAAAAAAAAAAAAAAAACATTAATAATAAACAAATAGCTGGACCAAATACGGTGTGACATAACGTTCAATTGTGAATTGAACAATAGAGAGATGGAGATATCTAAATAAGATTTAAATATTGAAAATATGAATAGGGATTCAAAATCGTGTATATCGGGAATGTTGGATTTATTGGATATTAAATTTGAATTGATTAAATTGTTTAATTAATTATTTAATATTAATTTAATTTAATTTAAAATTAATTATTTGAATTAGTTTTTAAATTGAATTAATTTGATCAAAGTTAGTCAAAACTCAAATTGTAGACAATTGACTAAAACTTTGAAAGTCAAAAGTCAAATGTTGACTCCACTAAATCTTTAAAGTCAAGAGTCAATTTGATGACTAAAGTTAGTGGAAAAATCCAATTCTTAAGTTAGTGGAAAAATAAAATTATTGAGTTAGTGAGGAAAACCATTTGTTGGTGTTTTTATTACTCAAACTTTTTTGCTAAGTGTTCATCCCACATCAAGCCACTAATTCTACTAAATTGAGTGGATTCTAGATGTCATCCCAATGTTAACTCAATTTGGCATGTTTTTGCATGTATTATTCTATATATACAAAGGGTTAATTACATTCACTTCTTCTTCAAATTTTGATTAATTTTTTAGAATTGTAAAGATAATTTTTCTACCATTCTCTCCAAATCCATCTTCAATTCTCTTTTAAATTAGTCACTCAAAGGATCTCACAATCCCGTTCTAAGACCGGAGAATAGTCGGGAAGACTCTCGTGGTGGTTCGTGAACGTTACGTTCGAAGATCGGGTTTTGAATCAAGAAGAATTTGAACTTCAAAGGTAATTCCTAAATTATTGTCTTTGATTTTCAAATTACATGTTTTTCCTTTGAAATTAACAAAATAAGAGTACTTAGATTCAACGTTGCTTCCGCTATGCATATTGAATCTCATTCAGAGATATGTTGATGTTAATTGTCCCTAACATTTGGTATCAGAGCCAAGGTTATTTCAAGAAAGCATCAATCAAGAAAGCATCAAGAACTCATCAAAGAATCAAGAAAGCATCGAACTTATCAAAGAATGACTACAACAAAGTTTGAAATTGAAAAGTTCACCGACAATGGAAATTTCAATCTATGGTGCAAAATAATTCAAGTAATTCTAGCCCAACAATCTGTACTCAAGGCTTTAGATGATCCGGCTAAACTACCAACTTCAATTACTAAGGAAGAAAAGAAGAAAATGGAAGAAATTGCATACGGTACTCTAATCTTGAATGTAAATGACAGTGTTTTAAGGCAAATCATTGATGAAACCACTGCCTTCAATGTGTGGACTAAACTACAAGCTCTATATGTCAAGAAAGATGCACCAAGTAAGATGTATTTAAGAGAGAGACTCTTTACCTTCAAAATGAATAGTTCAAAATCACTTGATGAGAATCTTGGTGAGTTCAAGAAACTCACCACTGATTTTGCAGCAACTGGAGAAACATTGGGAGACGAAAATGTAGCTACAATCTTAGTAAATTCTCTACCTGAAGCCTATAAAGATGTGAATAATGCACTCAAATATGGGAGGGACTCGATCTCTACAAATTTGATTATCACAACAATTAAATGTAAGGAACTTTAGCTGAAATCAGAAAACAAAGTAACTATTGAATCTCTTTTCACAAAAGGAAAGAAGAACTACTCCAAGAAAATCCGATTCTCAAAGAGGCACAAGAACTTCAAAGGCAAAAATGTGTTGAAATGTTTCAATTGTCATAAAGAAGGACATTTCAAGAATAATTGTCCTCAAAGAAGAAATGAAGATTCTAGAAATGGAGATTTCAAGAAAGGTAGGAAACATGGAAGAGGAGATGTCTCTATTGGGGAAGGCAATTTTAAATATTCATAAATGCTAGCTACCACCGAGGAAAATGCCATAAAACAGGGAGTGGGAATGTTAAAGGAAGACTGGGTTCTGGCATATCGAGCATTGCTTTTGTTTTAGCTGGGTCTTCTGGGGATAGAGTAGGGATTTCTATTCCTTTTCCCGGATTGGGCAAGGCTGAGATGAAGAATGTTGATGTGGCTGGGGCAAGTAAGGGGGCTGAGGGAGGAGGTGATGCATGGGAGTGCGGAACAGGTGGTCATGTTGGGGGAAGTGGGGGCTACTGGGTTGGTCTTGGAGGGGTCGGTGGGGGAGGGACTGTTGATGGGGTCGGGGGAAATTAATTCTGGTTTGGAGAAGGAGGTGGAAGCAGAGATTCATGGAGGAAGGGTGTTGCCTTCCACGGTGCGAAGGTACCGCAAATTTGAAGGGGCAAGTAGGATCTCTGGGGAATTGTTACGTCTCCAAAAGTGACTATTTTAGGACTTATGTGTAAAAGGAAGGAAAAAGAACAAAAAACAAAGCTAAAGAGTTGAAATCTGCACATTGCTGAAACATTGCGAAAACATTGCTGTCTCAGCAATGTTTTAAGTGAAAGTTGTTAAGTTGTCTAACTGATTTCCATTTTGTTACGAATTTTCAGCCGCCCATTCTTTCTCCTGCTGCCACATGGAAGATTGTCGTTCAGAATGGATGGTTCTCCTTGGCCCAATCGTACCTGCAGAACACTATAAAAGGAGGTCAAGGGGGAAGGTTGAACACACACTCGGAGGCGTAGACTCTCCATCTCAACGTAGTCTTTTCTGCTCTTTTTCTCTCTTCCGTTGGTTGGTTTGAAGGACTCAGCTGTTGGAGTCGTTAATCTGAGAAGAAGAAGAGAAGATTTGTCTTCTCTTCTGATTAGATTCATCCAAACAAGGCTCTCCTTCTTCCTTCATCCGAGGCGTTTGCGACGAGGGACTCTACGCACGCACCTACTTGCCTTTACTGCTTTCTGTTTCTGTTTTCGTTGCTGTCTGTTGTAATTCGTTTATGGTTGCTACTCTAATTCATTTCGTCTCTTTCTGTTTAGTTTTCATCAGTTTAAGCTGTTGCTCTATTTGAACCTTGGTAAATTAAAGAGTTAATTTGAGTACTTCGCAACTGTCTTACTGTTTTTCTTCTCTTATTCTGTCATTTACATTTTGTTAAGCATGGCTTCACCATCTATTCTTTCCATCCCATCTTCATCCATGAGTAACTAAACCACATAAGGGTATGCTAATGACAAGTCTATAGGTAGAAATACGTGAATCAAGCATGTAGGTTAGCTTTACATGCATTGAATGTATGTAAGCTTCATCCCACGGAAAATTTCGATGGGCCATCCATTTTGTCTAAAGAACTCCTAACCTCTGGAAGGAGTAAGAGTTTAGAGTCGTACATTCATGCTAGCCTTTCATGGTAGCCAGAAAACGACCTAGGAATAGGCGTTTTCCTAGTACAAATCACTAAACTTGCTTTTATAAATAGATGCTTAAGGTCTTACTTGGACATGAGTAAACTAAAGGATCTAATGCATGAAATCGAAAGATACATGAGAATCAGTTAGTTTGATGCATGATGAGTTGATCTACTGCTTAAGAATCGTATGAAAAAGCCTATAGAGGAGTCGTTAGTAGCCTTTGTTTCCCTACTTTACCCCTAATTCGCTGTTAGTAACATTGCTAGAAAATTGCTGTCTGCGCAATTTTCTTAGTTCAAATTTTTGCCTTTGCCATTTTTCTTAGTTTTCTATTTTGCGATTTTATTGCTAGATAATTGCTTCCTCCGCAATTCTTTTCCTTCTACATTCGAGTTTACCTCTCTACTTGCACTTGTTTATGCTTTCATATTTCGCACGTTCCTTAATAGTTAGTCATTTTAAACCCAAATCTACCCCATTTAAACCACCCTTTCTCACTTAACATCTCACTTCGTTAGTAACTAAGAATAAATCTCTGTGGGAAATCGAATGAAAAAGTACTTATTACTGTCTACAGGACCATGTATGCTTGCATGTTCTGAGTGCTCTACCATTGCATCTTTATTTTAAACATTGAGCACGCAACAAGTTTTTGGCGCCGCTGCCGGGGATTTTGTTTAGTGAACACGAAGTTTGTTAATTTAGAAAAAAAAACTTAATATCTACTGGAGCTAATCTTCTTTCATTTCCTTTACAGGTACTATCAAGCTAGTTTATGAAAGAGTTTCCAAACCGAACTCGCAACAGAGAGAAACTTTGCAGGTGGAAAACGTATGTGTACGACAAAGTAAATCAATACGCTGCAGAACCTAATTGGAGGACGAGTTTGCCCACAACAGTTTGAAGAATTTTATCAGCCATGTGCTTATTGTGGGGATAATCATAACTTGGAGAATTGCCCAACATTGAATTATCAAGAGAGGCAATATCAACAAAGCTATGACAACCATTATTCGTACATGTGTGAACATGATCAGTGGCAACTCTCAAATAATCCTTGGGAAGAGCATGGGCAAGTTACTCATTATGAAGAGTTCCACCAACATGAAGACTATCAACATTATGCCCCAACTCCAAATGAAGAATTATCACCTGTTTTGGAGGCGTTATGGATAGAATTCATGGAAAGGAATGATGCATCCATGAGGAGAGCGGATGTGCAATTAGCCCAGCTCACAAATGACTTACAAGATCTACTTGCTATAGCAAAATCACCACCACCATGCCCTCAGATGTTCGATTTTTATGATGATGAATCCTTTGTTACCTTCAAATCTGAGAAGAGTGATCCAATGGAATCTCCATATGAAATGGTGGAGTTGGTGAAAGTTGAGAAAAATAAAATTGTGTTGGATGAAGCCAAAGAGCCTAATGCGCTACTTAAGGAACAAGAATTTGAAATGTCTGATGTTGCAGCAAGCTTCTCCACCAATGAAAGAGTTGAGCCACCACCACCACAAATGCTCCAGCTGAAGGAGTTAGAAAGAGATGTGCCAGAAAAAGAAGTCTCATCGCATCAAAGCTATGTTGTAGCAAATGTTGTAGAAACAAAACCAACGCACAGAAAGTACAAACCTTGGGATGTTATAACATGCAGTCTCTTTGAAAGAATCAACAATTTCAAGGTGTGGCAGAATGTCTGATCCCGTAAATCAAGACTTAAGTATCTTAAAAGAGCATAAGTGATGCCTCGAAACATTGAAGAATATCCATATGAGGCAGATTGACAAGGGAGATTTCTGATCTCTAAACTCTTAAATTAGGATTTTATCATGCTTTGCTTAGATTTCGTATGTTAGGAGTAGTTTATTTTTGGAATGAAATATTTATTATGTACCAACAATCATAGTCGTTTAGCATGAAGTGATGATGCACTGTGGGCATATAGGACTGTATATAAAACACCCTGAGGTATGTCTCCTTATAGGCTAGTGTATGGAAAAGCATGTCATCTTCCCTTCGAATTGGAAATCAAAGCCTTTTGGGCCTTAAAAGAACTGAATTATTGCGTGACCGATGCTCGAACATTGCGGTCTCTGCAATTACATGAGTTAGATGAGCTGAGACATATGTCCTATGAAAATGCTAAAATGTATAAAGAAAAAACTAAGATTTGGCATGATAGTAGACTTAGGATCAAGGACTTTAAAAAAGCCAGCATGTCTTATTATTCAACTCGCGGTTAAGGTTATTTCCAGGCAAACTTAAGTCTAGGTGGTCAGGTCCTTTTGTTATTACTAACGTCTTTGTTCATGGTGCTATTGAGATTAGAAACCTACACCACGGGCAGCCGTTTATGGTAAATGGTGCAAGGTTGAAGCATTACTACGAGGAAGGAGATGTGAAGACACTCTCGGCCTTCCTCCTATCTGAAGCTTGAGAAACAAATCGAGAGGGGATGAGTGACCACTGTGCTCATCTGTCAGAAGGCTATGCCTTAGAATTTTCTTTAAGTATTTTCGATTGTGGTTTGTTTGTTTATTTTTAGCTTTAATTCAGTATTTTTGTTTTAATTAGGCGGATATTAATGGGAGATCTTTAAGAGGCAATGAAGGAGATTAGTCGAGGGGAGAAGATCCACGAAGAAGATCGAGCTAAATCAAAGATTTGGTTGCTAAATCTTGCAACTCAAATCAAGAAAAATCCCAACGGCTAGGCGGATTAATTGCGGAAGATTTGCTGAGTCCGCAACAGAATAGAGCCGTTGGAGAGTACTTGAGTACAAAAAGCCGCCGTTGAGGGATCCCTGCCCTCTACGTTTTCTCAGACCATTAGACCTCCAAAATTCAGTCTTCGCCTTCCTCTACATCTACTACATTCAGATCCTCAAAGAACGACAATGGTGACCACGCGAGCAGATCGTTCCACGCCCTAGAAATCGTCGCGTAACGCAGAAGAAGCTGCGAGGGAGGCGCTGCTTTCCTTAGCAGACGCCGATACTGCGCAACCCTCACGGCCTCCGAGGCTACCTGTGCGAAGAAAGAAATGGAAGGTGGCGACTGAGGAAGCTGCTGGTCCCTCTGATCCCGTCGGAACACCCAAGAAAAGGAAATGGAAGATTGCGGTGGCTGATTCACGAGTCAGAAAGACTCCCAGCGTGGAAAGCCGTGGGAGTGGCCGCCCTTCATATGAGACGGCCAGACAGAGCCCCGAACCTTCTCCACAAGCGCTGGAGCCTGAAGCTCCACCTGAAGAGCACCAAGACTCGGTGCCAAGTGATGACCCGGCAGAGGAAGAGGAGGTATTTTCCCCCTTAAGGGATGTCAGTCTTGACAGCCCTGTGGAGGGGGGAAGCAAGGACTCCATGGACGAAACACTGGGAGATTGTCTCCAGCAAATTACCACCAAGGCACGGCTCAAGAAGAGGGCCCCCGTGATCGTGAAAGGCAAGCGGCCAAAGGCCTCAAAACGAGCCAAGAAGAAGAAGGTTGGAGCTGAACCTTCTTTCAAGAAGATGAAGCTTGAGGCCTCTGAGTCGGCCAAAGCAAAGGAGAAGGGTAAGAAGAAAATGTACCCAGAAGGTGAACCCTCAAGCTGAGAGGTTTGTCTCGCAAGAAGCATAGGCCAAGGGCCTCGAGTTGAGAAAGAAGAAGCTCCTCCACGAGCGGGGTTTCCTCGATGCATTGGCTGACCTGCCGCAGTTCTTGCGCGCAGGAATCGTCACCCACGGCTGGGAAGAGCTGTGCAGACCTCCGATCCCTGCTTACCCCGAGATGGTGTATGATTTCTACGCCAATCTAGCACATCTTGACGCCTGCTTGTCCACGGTGAGA
This sequence comes from Herpetospermum pedunculosum, assembly GCA_028017165.1. Lineage (NCBI taxonomy): Eukaryota > Viridiplantae > Streptophyta > Magnoliopsida > Cucurbitales > Cucurbitaceae > Herpetospermum > Herpetospermum pedunculosum. Next base: position 28,587,177 of record CM051527.1, on the reverse strand, counting down.
GGGGTAGAGGTGGACTTCTCTGCCAATGCGATCAATGAGGCCTACAGCCTCAACGGATACCCCCACTCTGACTATGCCAAGATCACTGATCTGCCATCTGAGGCAGTTTTGGAGGAGGCCTTGCACACAATTGGCAAGCCGGAGGCATCGTGGGCAGTGTCTAGGAACGGGAACCACACCTTGATGAGTGCAACCCTACGCGACAAGGCGGCTGTCTGGTTTTCTTTCGTGCGCAGACGTCTCTCCCCTGTGACCCACGAGACAACTATAAACCAGGGGAGGTCACTACTGCTTTACGCCATCATGAGGGGCCTCACCATTGACGTTGGTGAGGTCATTGCTGCCTCCATTGCCGACTGCTAGAAGAAAGGTAAGGGTCAATTGTTTTTCCCTAATACCATCACTAAATTGTGCCTTCGTGCAGGGGTCCCAATGGAGAAGAACGAGAAACAGTTGGCCTATACAGGCCATCTGGAGCTGCCCACCATCCTGAGGATGCGAAGGAGGGGCAACATGGAGTTTGAGCTGGACGGCTTGGCTGCTGCTCAATCACTCTCCATGGCCTGCTTAATGGACCTGCAAAACAAGATGGCGCAGTGGGCTGAATATGCGCAGGCGAGGGACAAAGACGTGGTTGATCAGTTGGGATGCATCTTCCCTGCCTTCCCCACTGATCTATTGAAGCCGTGGGCACCTCCTTGGGAAAGGAGGGATGATGATGAGGATGTCTGAGTGCCAGTCTGAAGGGCACTCGAGGGAGTACTTCTGTTCCCTTTTGAAAAAAAAAAAAAAACAACCTGCTTTTCGTTAACTTGTGACTGCTGTTTTGAATCCAATAATTGATCTATTTTTCATTTCCTTAGTTGTTTAGGATAGTTTAGTATAGGTTGATGGTATCTGAGTAGCTAGCTTGTTTTAGTTTCCTTTTTGAGTAGTTGTGGATGACTGGAAATAGCATGCTAGGGGCCTTGATCACTTAATAATATGCCCTGTAGGATTATTGCGAATTTTTTGCGGAGTCCGCAATTTTTGTTAGTTTTCGCATGCTTCTGGATGACTGATAGATAGGCTGGTTCTGTTTAAGGTTGGCTCTCTTGCTGCTTTCTTGACTTCCATATATGATCTATCTGTGAGCATGCTTGATGAGTGTCTTAATACACCTTTGATAGTTTAAATGAGTTCCTTAAAATTGCTCAGCATGCATCTCTTTAAGTCCTTAACATACTGTTTTTACAAAATTCTGCTGCTGTGTTATTTGCTTTGAAAGTTCACTCTATGCCTAGGACTTTTAGATTCTCCTTGTTTTGCCCTAGACTAGATGGTTCTAGGACAAGTTTGGGGGTGTGCCACCTCAGACTCTCGTTGAGGACAATGAGAAGTTTTAGTTTGGGGGAGGCAGCCCTAGGCCTAGGAACATTCCTCTCTCCCTTGTAAACATAAGCATTCTTCTTCTTCTTTGAAAAAATGATGAACTGAAAAAAATAAAATAAAGAGTGGTGTCTCTCTTGAGGTTGCTGAGTAATCAGTGTCATGTGTGTAACCCACAAGTGGCATTGCATCAAAAGGCAACCAAAGGAGAGGCCCTACCAAAGAAGGAAAGAAAAGAAAAACCAAGGAAGAAGGGTGTATGCCTATGAATTATAGCTTATGTGCTTAGGTGTCCTATGTGAATGAACTCTGATCCTCAATTAGCTAAGCACAGGGTTGTAGCTTGTAGGTTTGTTAAGGGAGATGAATGTATATCCAATGTAGTGATGTCAGGGTTTAGGTTGCTCTATGAAATGTACTACTAACACCGGTTTATACTAAAACTGGCATGACTCTAAGGAATCCTAGGTAGCTCAAAAGAAAGACAGTAGAAGCATGTACTGAGTCTGGGGTAAAGCTAGGTAGAATTTGGAAATTTAGAGATAGTTGCACAATGAACTTAATGACCAAAGCAGATAGATCAGTTGTAGGGAGTTAATAAAACAGTAGGATTATAAGGCGAGAGAAATCAGAAGAAGCAAAATGAGAAGTTGGTTTTAAACTTAGAAGCGTGTCACAGGACAACATTGCCATAGATAGTGAACTTAGGGAAGTCAGCAAGTGGTTAGAGAGAGTAATAGCAGCCCAAGTAAGTCCTTATATTGCTCGAGGACGAGCAAAACCTTAAGTTTGGGGGTGTGTTACGTCTCCAAAAGTGACTATTTTAGGACTTATTTGCTATAGAAAGATGTACACTCTTAAGCATTTTTAGTAGAATTTAGCCTAAACATGTGCTTATATATAAGAATTTGTAGAATGAAGCTAAATTAGGACTTATGTGTAAAAGGAAGGAAAAAGAACCAAAAACAAAGCTAAAGAGTTGAAATCTGCACATTGCTGAAACATTGCGAAAACATTGCTGTCTCAGATGGCGCCAACGAAGCTTTGTTCCAGATGGCGCCAACGAAGGCTCCTGGACCCGATGGGTTTTCGGCTTTATTTTTCCAGAAATTCTTGGGAATCACGAAGGAAAAGACTGTGGCTACTTGTTTTAATGTGCTAAATGTTGGGGCCTTAGTAAAGAAGTTTAATCACACAAATATCGCACTAATACCAAAGAAAAAACAGCCAGCTGAGGTAGCAGATTTCCGCCCTATCAGTTTGTGTAATGTATGTTACAAGCTTATAACTAAGGTGGTGGCAAATAGGCTAAAACGGGTTCTACCAATAGTAATATCTGAGTTCCAGAGTGCCTTTGTCCCAGGTAGATTGATTTCCGATAATATTCTAGTGAGTTATGAATGTATACATCATATCATGAATAGGCGTCGAAATGGTTATGGGCTGGTGGCTTTGAAGCTGGACACGAGTAAGGCTTATGACAGGGTGGAATGGTCGTTTTTGAAAAGAGTTTTGATTAAACTTGGCTTTGCTGCAACCTGGATTGATATTGTTATGGATTGTATATCCACTGTGAGTTTCTCTCTTCTCATAAATGGTCAGCCAACAGGGTTTTTAGGCCTCATCGAGGTTTGAGACAAGGTGACCCACTATCTCCGTATCTTTTTCTGTTGTGCACGGAAGGCCTGTCCTCTTTGATCTCGTCGGCTATGGATCGTAGAGAGATATCGGGGTGCCAGATTGCGCGCAGGTGTCCAAAAATTTCACATCTTTTTTTTGCCGATGACAGTCTCATTTTTTGCAAAGAAAACCAGGGGGAATGTTTCTCTGTTCAGAGGGCTCTTGATCTGTATGCAAAGGCTTCTGGTCAAAGTGTAAATTTTTCCAAATGTTCAATGATTTTAGCCCAAATGTGTCGATCTCGTTGCGTAGATCATTAAGTGGGCTTTTACGGGTTAAGGTGGTAGAGAATCTGGGGCGTTACTTAGGCCTCCCATCCCATTTTTCGTGTAACAAGAAAATGGACCTGAATTTTCTTTGCGAAAGAGTGCAAAAAGTTCTAGCAGGATGGAAGGGGAGGCTCTTCTCAGCAGGGGGAAAGAAGTTCTAATAAAGGCAGTTGCTCAGTCTATCCCGACTTATACAATGTCTTGCGTCAGGATCCCCAAGAATGTATGTGACGAGTTGACCAGGTGCATTACTCGGTTTTGGTGGGGATCTTCCACTCTTCACAAGAAGATTCATTGGAAAGCATGGGATCGAGTGTGTTGGTCAAAAGAAATGGGAGGTTTGGGGTTTAGAAGTTTGGAAGGGTTCAATCAGGTTTTATTGGCAAAACAAGTTTGGCGTATTTTACAGACTCCGAACTCGTTAGTGGCTCAGGTGTATAAAGGGAGATATTTTCGTGATTCTTCTGTTTTGGAAGCCGAACTTGGGTGGAAACCCTCCTTTTTTTGGCGTAGTCTGTTGTGGGGGCATGAGCTTCTTGTTAAGGGAATGCGGAAATGATTGGGAACGAGGAGGAAACAAAGGTTTTTTGTGACCCATGGGTGCCTAGAGAACATTCTTTCAAGTTGATCACGTATCCTCACTTGAATAATGTTGATATGCGGGTGTGTGAACTTATGACGGAAGAAGGTCGGTGGGATGAAAGGAAGATTCGAGAGGTCCTTTGGGAAGTGGATGTGGACCAAGTGTTAGCAATTCTGATTTGCCGATCAAGTATCAGTGATAGGTGGCTTTGGCATTTTAGTAAGGATGGTGTCTTTTCTACGAAAAGTGCATATAAGCTTTTTATCTCTGATAAGGTGAAAGCCTCTTGCTCTCAGCCTGGGGGCTTGGCGCTTTGGTGGAAAAGAATATGGAAGCTCTCCATACCAAACAAAATTAAGGTATTTATGTGGCGTTTTTGGCAAAAGCCATTTGGTCCTCTTTTATTCCTGCGGTGAGTGTGCAGCAGGGTTTGCTCCCTTCAATCCAAGATATGTGGGTGTGGGTGGTGATACATTTGAGTGTGGAGTTGGCTAGACTCTTTTTTGTGACATGTTGGTTTATATGGAATGACAGAAATGCGATCAATCTGGGTACAACCATTCCCAATGTGGATGGTCGGTTGGAGGAGATCAGATCTTATCTGCGGGAGATGGACCTAGTACATGAGCTGGGCAATGGCGGTTGTTTAGTTGGGGAGCATAAGGTGGGTGGGGGCCCGGTTAGGCAGGGTTGGGTAGCGTCGGTCATGGGCATGCTCAAGCTCAATACTGATGCTGCAGTTTCTACATCCATGCGGCGGTCGGGCCTGGTGATGGTGATTCGGGATGCGGGAAGGAAGCTGGTTGTGGCGCAAGCGGAGGCAGTGGAGGGTTTGATTGATGTTCTATCTGCAGAAGCTTTGGCTTTACTCAAAGTGCTGCAACTTGCAGTGTCTTTGGGTTTGTCAAATTTCTGTGTGGATTTGGATGCCCAGGTTTTGATTCGAGCTTTGCACTCCAATGACCTGCTTTTGCTCCTCAAGGTGTTGTGTTGGAAGAGATTAAACGATTGTTGATTCAGTGTGGTGTGTCGGGGCCTTTCTTTAGCCCTCGAATGACTAACAAAGTGGCCCACAATCTGGCGGGTCACACTCTGTCTATGGGGGTAGTTCTATTTGGAACTCAAGTCCCCCAATTTGGTTGTCTAGTATTGTTCTTTAAGATTTTAATGCATGTAGCCCATTGGGCATAACTTTTGATTAATATATTAGTTTCCGTTGCTATAAAAAAAATAGTATTTATTATTAAGTTATTATTAATTTATTATTTTAATGTTTTATAAAAAGTATTAACCCACTCAATTTTCCCCCTTTTCTTTTACGCATTTCCTTCTAAGTTTTTAATTTTCTGTCAATCTTTCTTCTTCCTCGGCCAAACAAGAGAAAACATCCTCCTCCCTCGCCTCTTCACCGTTTTTCTTCTTCATCTTCCTTCTCTCTCGCCGACAACCACCACCGTCATCGCTGGGTTTTGCTCAACCACCCCCGCCATTTCTTTTCCTTGTGGGTTAGTGACGCCTTGAAGGTTCCTCCGTTTTCATTCCCTCCTTTAATTGTTGGTCACATGGGTTGGTAAGTGAAATTTCTTCATCTCTTTCTGAACCTTGGATGTCAATTCCTTTCTTCTTAAAAAGCCCTAATAACTGGAACTTCTATGTGTAGAGTTGGAGTTGTTTTCGAACCTATAGACTTTGGCATTTTGGGCATGCTATCTAGTAAATAATTGGCGGTTTTGCATGCGTTGTTTCGTTCGGTAAGGAGGTCTCAAACACCTTGTTTATTGCTACTTTGAATGCTGTTTTTTTTAGCTTTAAGTTGGTAATGTACTTAGGTTTGGATTCTTCTTTGAGGTTGGAAGTCCAACTATGGATTGAATGCTAATTTGGACTGGGTGTTAAACTTTCGCAAGCCGAATTGAAGAAGCTAATTTGTTTTACTTAAAGTAGTTTGGAGGTAAGTGACTTTACTACAAGCTAAGATTAGATTGCAATGTCAGTTTTTTTTAAATCATTTGTCTTTATGTGTTGATTTTGAAATAAATTGTGTATGTGTTGGTTGCGTTGGTTGTATACTAAGTTATGTATGTGTGTTGGATGTGTTCTTTGTATGTGAGAAGTTGTATAGGCGCCGATAGTGGAATAAGTTGTGTATATATGTTGTGGATAGTTTATGTATTGTGTGTTATAGTTGCGTAGGACTATGCGTGAGATGGATGTCCAAGGCAATTTATGCAAATATGGTTTGTTATCAAATGAAATGCATGTTGAATATGCAAGGTTGGTTCTTGATAGCTCTAAAACAGAGCTATTATTATAGCCTTAAATCCAGCTAAATTTCGTGCTTAATATTAGTTAATTTGCCTTATTACAGGTGTTTCGCGGTGAAGAGCTCGGGAAGTCCATTCATGAGTTTCGTAGCTTAATCCGGCATTTTAGGAGCTTCAGGAAGTGTTCGGGTCAAAGAGAGAAGTCAAGTAGAGCTTGAAGCTGCTAAAGATGAAAAATCAAGGCTAAACCCTAGAGGTTAGTGCCTAGGCGCCCAACGGAGCATCAGGGCAGAAGGCTCAGCGCCAGAAAACCTCCCAGACCCGAGAGCATAGCGCCTGTCATTGTTCCAGACCCAAGAAGTTAGCGCCTAGGCGCTGGTTTGCAGCGCCCCGACGCTGTCGCGATGTGCGCACGTTCCTCGATTGCACAGTTGATAGCTCCACTTTGGAGCTATAATTATGTCCCTAATTCACGTTTATTATTGGCTTAATCTTGCTTATATGTGATCATTGCAGGTGTTTTCGATAATTCGCCCTCGGGAGCGTTTCGGCGCTTTTCGGAGCTTAATATCGCCATTTAAAGGCCTTAGAACACTTCCGGGGAAGATCCATGCAAAGGCATGAAGGTTGAGCACTTTGGGGAAATTGAAGGAAAAAATCCAAGCATCAACCCGAGCGCTAGCGTCGAGTGACAGCGTCGCGACGCTAGCTCGACGCTGCCCAGCGTCGAGACGCTGCCATAGCGTCTCGACGCTCCGAAGTCTGAAGCGCTGAATTGAAGAAAAACCCGAGAGCAAGCGTCGAGCGATAGCGTCTCGACGCTCGCCCGACGCCGACAGCGTCTCGACACTGTGCGAGCGTCTCGACGCCACCCCGACTGCGCGCGCAGATTATTTAGGGCGCAGCGTCGAGACGCTGCCCTACCGTCTCGACGCTACGACGGACTACTTAATGTTTTTGTCCGATTTTAGCCGCCATTATCATCTTCTACCTCGAGCTCCGCGCCTTATTGGACGTTCCAGCAGCCGTTTTCACCATGGGAGGGGCTAGGAAGCTCGATTCGAAGTCGTCCCACACCACACAAGTCATGAGTGAGTAGATCTTCCGTTTTTGGCTCGGGATTGTAAGGATAAATGTAGTTTGAACTCTTGGTGAGGTTGTAGGATTGAAATTCTGAACTGGTTGGATATTTTATTGAATTGAATTCTATTTCTTAGCTTAATCTATGAGCACGTTTGAATGATTTAGGACTAGGCACCCTTGATTTTGAGCATGTTCATTTGTTAAAGGATTTGATGCCGTGCCTCTCGTTTCCGCCAAGTAACAAGGAATTATGACACCTTGAGCGTATTGGCGTCCTTACGCTCTTGGTGTTCGTTCTTCCCGAATTAGAATTCGAAATCGACATACTAATTTCGCGTCCAAATTAGATAGTTGTCACAGTTAGCTTGTTGCTACCGTTCGGTCTTGGGAGAGCGTTGGCCGCCAATGTCCGAACGGTATGCTTGATTAGCATGATTATTTATGTCTAATTAAATCCATGGAGCATGTCTGGGTTATTTATTAATTCTAGACGAGCTGTGCATTCGTTAAATTATTTAACCATAATACTCGTCAACCTATGATCCAAGAGGCACGCTAAATTTATCCTCGACCATCCCGAGTCGGAAACTCCGTTAGTTAAATTCTTACCCTTTGCATTGTTCCTCCTTAGTTACTCAAAAATCAACAAATCCCCCATTTTTCATTGGTTTTATTTGTTTGCAAATTTAATTAAGATTAAGTCAAGCTACCTTAATTCCCTGTGGATCGACCCCGTTGCCGCTACTCTACAAATAGTTTAGTGAATTCGGGCACTTATAAATTCATTTTGGCGGGTCTCGACAACCCGATGATCGGCGATAGTTCAATAATATCGTTACAAAAATTGGCGCCGCTGCCGGGGAATTAAGTGTAATTCGGCCTAATTTAAATTTGATTTTTAAACTTTTGATTTTTACTTTAAAATTTTTGTTTATTCTTTTATTATTTGCAATTTTGATCTGTTTGTTTAAGTGTGCTAGAAGTGCCAAATTTTTATTGAGAAAATGGAGATTGATGATGAGATTGGAGCCCCAAAAACGCTCAGACAGTGGACATCGTTTGCTATGGGTCATCAACCCTTTTGTATTTCCTACCCGGAAATTTCAGGTGAGTTTGTGCTTAAATCGGGTTTAATTGACCATTTGCCCTCTTTTTGTGGTGAAGCAGATGAGGATCCCTATAAACATCTCAAGGCTTTTCAAATGATAAGTTCCGCGATGAAGCCAGGCGGTATTACTGAAGATCAGCTCTACCTGAGAGCTTTTCCATTCACCTTAAGAGGGGAAGCTCGAGATTGGCTGCATTACTTGCCATCGGGAACCATCTTTACTTGGGAGAAGTTACAGAGTCTATTCTTGGAAAGGTATTTCCCAGCTTCAAAAGCCAGAGCCGTGAAAAAAGATATCCACCATTTTGAGCAAAAGGAGGACGAGGCGTTTCACGAATGCTGGGAGAGGTTCATTAAACTCTGTGAAAAATGCCCGAACCATTTGATAGCAGAAGCCGCGCTTATCGAATTCTTCTATGATGGGTTGCTTCCGCATGACTGCCAGATGCTTGATGCAGCAAGTGGAGGAGCCCTTTGGGAGAAAACACCTGCGGAAGCCAGACAGTTGATTTCTAATATGGCTGAGAACCGTCGCCAGTACGGAGGAAGGAACGAGTACGCTAAAATGTCTACCGACATAGCAGAGCTCAAGGAACAAGTGTCTCAGGTATTTGGTTTAGTTCATACGATGCAGGAAAAATCATCTCAGGCTGTTTCTTCTGTCTCAGGTCAAGCCATTGAAGGCGTGTTCAAATCGCTCATGGAAGCTAGCAATGAGACAAGGTCGCAGATAAAATCTCTAAGAGATGAATTCACGGAGGTGAAGGAAAGAATGAGTAAAATTGAATCCAAAGCGGAAGGTGTTAGTGCGATAAATCTCAGAAGTGGTAAAGAGATACCATCACGTACCACTCTCGAGAGTCCTACAAAAGATTCAGAGATATCTCCAGATAAGTGTTCTCAAGCACCCTCTGAAACTGTTGTAACTCCTCCTATAATTTCTATGAAGTCTTACACTCCCGTTGCTCCTTTTCCTAGTAGGCTGGAAAGGCCATCTAAGGAGGTCGACGATGCGGATGTTCTTGAGACACTGAGAAAAGTTGGGATCAATATACCGCTGCTTGATGCAATTCAGCAAATCCCAAGGTACGCCAAATTTCTAAAGAAGATGTGCACCATGAAGAGGAAGACCAAATGTGCTGAGAGAGTCGTGGTAAGCAAGAATGTTTCTGCCCTGATAACCCAAGGTATTCCAAGCAAATGCCAGGACCCAGGTATGTTCCTCTTGCCATGTACTATAGGGGATAGAGAAATCGAGCACGCCATGCTAGACTTAGGAGCTTCAATTAATGTTATGCCATACTCAGTCTACAAGAGCCTCGGTTTAGAAGGTATGTAGGAAACTAGTATAATTATCCAGTTAGCTAATAGGTCTTCTATTCGTCCTCTAGGATTGATTAAAGATGTGTTGGTTAAGGTTAAGGATTTGATCTTCCCTGCTGATTTTTATGTGATAAAGATGGAAGAAAATACATCCACCACTTCTGTTTTACTTGGTAGACCATTCATGAAAACGGCTAAGACAAAAATTAATGTGCATGATGGTACCTTATCTGTTGAGTATGAAGGGGATGTGTTCGAATTTAATGTATTTGATGCCATGAAACAACATGCTGATGCACATTCTGTCTGTAAAATTGATCTGATAGATACTTTAGAACAAGAAGAATGCATGACTGTTGTTGATGGGGATGACCCACTCGTTTTTACTGAAATTGTCGGCGAAGTTGAAAGTAGTGTTCCCATATTGACTGATTCATCTGAACAACCTACTTTTGCTTTAGAGACATGTGAAAAGCCAACTAAAATATTACCATCTCTTTTGCAGGCGCCCAAGTTGGAATTAAAGGAGTTGCCGGGTCATCTCAAGTACGTGTACTTGGGTGAGGTGGAGACACTCCCGGTAATTATTTCCAAGGAGCTACATCGGAGCAAGAAGGCGAGTTGATCGAGGTTTTGAAAAAGAACAAAAGAGCCATGGGATGGACATTGGCAGACTTGCACGGGTTGAGTCCAGTGCTGTGCATGCACAAGATTCGGCTGGATGAGGGAGCAAAACCATCCCGAGAGCCTCAACGGAGACTGAACCCTGCAATGAAAGAGGTAGTGTTGTCTGAGATACACAAACTCCTGGATGCAGGTATTATCTTTCCCATTTCTGATAGCCAATGGGTTAGCCCTATTCATGTTGTACCTAAAAAGACGGGCATAACTGTTATTAGAAATGATAAAGGAGAGTTAGTACCTAAGAGAGTACAAAATGGGTGGAGAATGTGTATTGATTTTAGAAAACTGAATGATGTGACTAAGAAGGACCACTTTCCTATTCCCTTCATAGATCAAATGGTGGAGCGTTTAGCTGGGAAACCATTCTTCTGTTTTCTTGATGGTTTTTCTGGGTTTTATCAAATTCCCATAGCCCAGGAAGACCAAGAAAAGACTACTTTTACTTGTCCATTCGGAACTTACGCATATAGGAGAATGCCCTTTGGGCTTTGTAATGCTCCAGGGACTTTTCAGCGATGCATGATGAGCATATTTTCTGAATTTGTAGAAAAATGCATCGAAGTCTTTATGGACGATTTTACTGTATATGGAAGTTCATTTAAGGATTGCCTGTTTAACTTGTCTAGAGTCATGGAAAGATGCATCGAAACTAATCTTGTTTTAAATTTTGAAAAGTGTCATTTCATGGCCAGTCAGGGCATAGTATTGGGTCACGTTGTGTCTGCTAAGGGGATGGAGGTTGATAAAGCAAAAATTGATGTCATATCTGATTTACCTTACCCCACGAATCTTCGGGAAGTACGTTCTTTTCTTGGTCACGCAGGTTTTTACCGCAGGTTCATTAAAGACTTCTCGAAGATAGTGACTCCGATGACAAGCTTGCTGAAAAAGGATGTTCCATTCTGTTTTGACAAACAGTGCAAGCTTGCCTTCGATGTTCTGAAGAAGTGCTTGACAAACGCACCCATCATTCATCCACCGCAGTGGGGGACTTCTTTCGAGATCATGTGCGACGCAAGCAATTATGTCGTAGGCGCTGTGTTGGGCCAGAGGATAGACAAGAAGAGCCATGTGATTTATTATGCCTCCAGGACGCTCAATTCCGCGCAGATCGGTTACACAACAACAGAGAAGGAGCTGCTTTCCATAGTTTTCGCTCTTGATAAATTTCGGCCATATATTCTTGGATCTAAAGTAATTGTTTTTTCTGATCATGCAGCAGTTCGATACTTGATGAACAAGAAAGACTCGAAGCCTAGACTGCTCAGATAGGTATTATTACTCCAGGAGTTCGACGTCTCTGTTCAGGACAGAAAAGGATCAGAAAATACCGTTGCTGACCACTTGAGCCGCATCGTGCGTAACGAAGATGACTTGCCTCTGAATGATGAGTTCCCTGATGAAGTTCTCTTCCAGGTAAGTGTGGAGACACCATGGTACGCCGACATTGTCAACTACTTGGTCACAGGTACGTTCCCATTCGACTTTTCATATAACCAAAGAGCTAAGCTGAAAAGCGAAGCCAAGACATATGTTTGGGAAGAGCCCGTTTTATGGAAATTTTGCGCTGACCAAGTAATTAGGAAGTGCGTCCCTAAGTCTGAACATAGGTCCATCCTTACCTTTTGCCATGAATTTGCATGTGGGGGACACTTTGGGCAAAATAGGACTGCGAGAAAAATTTTAGATTGTGGGTTTTTCTGGCCATCACTGTTTAAGGACTGTTATGAGTTTTGTAAATCTTGTGATCAGTGTCAGAGAAAAGGGACCATCACTAGTAGGAATGAAATGCTCCAAAACCCCATTTTAACTTGTGAAATTTTCGAGGTTTGGGGTATGGATTTTATGGGACCCTTTCCCCCTTCATTTGGTTTTGTCTATATCTTATTGGCTGTGGACTACGTGTCTAAATGGGTAGAAGCTAAAGCCACCAAAGTTGATACCGCTAATGTTGTTTCCAGTTTTATCAAATCTAACATTTTTAGCTGGTATGGAGTTCCACGAGCCATCATAAGTGACCAGGGGAGCCACTTCTGCAACAAAACGATCCAGGCTTTGATGAGGAAGTATGGGGTCAATCACAAAATCTCTACCCCGTATCATCCTCAGACCAATGGCCAAGCAGAGGTTTCCAATCGAGAAGTGAAAAGCATCCTCGAGAAAACAGTAAGTCCAGGACGGAAGGATTGGAGTCTGAGGCTGGACGATGCTTTGTGGGCTTACCGCACAGCTTACAAAACCCCCATAGGGATGTCTCCTTATCGGATGGTTTATGGTAAAGCCTGTCATCTCCCAGTGGAGATCGAGCACAAAGCCTACTGGGCCGTGAAGAAGTGCAACATGGACTTTGACAAGGCTGGCGAAGAAAGACTCCTCAAATTGCAAGAACTGGAGGAGCTTCGCCTGGATGCATATGAGAACTCGAAGACCTACAAGGAAAAGACCAAAATGTTCAACGACAGACGAGTCGTCAGAAAACACTTCGAAGTTGGTCAGAAGGTCCTCTTGTTCAACTCCCGCCTGAAGTTCATGCCAGGTAAACTTCGTTCCAGGTGGCTTGGTCCTTTCATTATCACTGATGTTCATCACTATGGTGCAGTCAAGATTCAGAGCCTGGATACAGAGAAAGAATACACGGTGAATGGCCAGCGATTAAAGATCTTTCATGAGGGAATGTCAGAGGACTTCGACGATCATGCCTACTTGAAAGAGCCTGATTATGAGAAAGGATAAAATGAGTTTTGGTAAAGTCGAGCAATCGACTCTAAAAATTTGCGCTACTCGGAGGCACCCGAGCTTGAACTGTACATGCTTTTTGTTTACTTACCGTCTTTAGGATTAGTTTAGATTTCTACTCTGATGTTGTGAATTTTCAGGTGAAACAATGGCTCATCCTTGCGGTTTATTGGCTAAGGTTAAGGCGCACTCTCCAATCCTCTAAGTCACAATTCAGGGAAGGTTTTCTTTCCTTTTGTTTTGACCATGCATATTTGGTCCAATGAGGACATTGTCAATTTCTTAGTTGGGGGTGGTGGGTTGTTCCTTATAGTGATTGTCGAGCCTTGTTGTGGAATCCTGATTAACTTGTTGAGTTATGGTGAAAGCATACTAGTCCGACTATGAAATTCTGTGATGTACTGTTAAAGCCTTCGTATGTGTGTTTGTTGTGAAATTCAGCATAATTGCATATGTTTAGGCCATTTTGAAAAAAATTTCAAGTTATTTCCCTGTTTAAGCTTCGTATGTTAGCACTCTATCTTGGATCTGTGGGTTTAGGGTAGCTCTGTTCGTTTTGAAATTCGTTGTCACCTCGAAAGGCAACCTTAGGATGGGCAAAGATTCGCTCTTGTTTGTAATCCATGCGTTCAAAAGTTTAACATGATTTTTAGGCTAAAAAGAAAATTGAATGCAAGTTTATAAAAAGAAAACAATCTCATGAGGCGTTCCTCCTTCTTGAGTTGCCTTAGTAGCCAGGGGCGGTCGTGAAACCCACGGTCGCCACTGCATGAAAAGGAAGCACAAAGAAGTGAACGCTAGTCCTTAAAAGTGTGAATTTTGCCCGTAGTCAGATGCACTGTGCAATGAAATTGCAGGCAAGCTGAAACGAAAGTAAAATTGACATGTTAGGTGCTCATGGAGATCAATGGAAAAGAGAGAAAAGATGCCTTGCGATATATTACTTGCATTGGCGACGAATTGCCCTTAGACTGTTCTGTTTAGCCATAAGTAGGGGGAAAGCGAGGTTTTAGGATAGATAGAGCTGTTCTAAGCCTGTTGAATTCTAAGATCGAGGAGCTAAGTCCGAAGCATAAATAGGGATGCATCTTTAATTTTTTCGAATTGTTCTTAACTCATGCATGCATGCAGCTGTTCTTTCAAATGCAAATGCCCTGTCTTTTCCAGTATTGAGAATCGAGTCCCTAGCATGCATTCTCGTTCTATTTAATTAATCAGAATTCCACCTTGCTCGAGGACTAGCAAAATTTAAGTTGAGGGTGTTTGATAGCTCCACTTTGGAGCTATAATTATGTCCCTAATTCACGTTTATTATTGGCTTAATCTTGCTTATATGTGATCATTGCAGGTGTTTTCGGTAATTCGCCCTCGGGAGCGTTTCGGCGCTTTTCGGAGCTTAATATCGCCATTTAAAGGCCTTAGAACACTTCCGGGGAAGATCCATGCAAAGGCATGAAGGTTGAGCACTTTGGGGAAATTGAAGGCAAAAATCCAAGCATCAACCCGAGAGCTAGCGTCGAGTGACAGCGTCGCGACGCTAGCTCGACGCTGCCCAGCGTCTCGACGCTGCCATAGCGTCTCGACGCTCCGAAGTCTGAAGCGCTGAATTGAAGAAAAACCCGAGAGCAAGCGTCGAGCGATAGCCTCTCGACGCTCGCTCGACGCCGACAGCGTCTCGACGCCACCCCGACTGCGCGCGCGCAGATTATTTAGGGCGCAGCGTCGAGACGCTGCCCTAGCGTCTCGACGCTACGACGGACTACTTAATGTTTTTGTCCGATTTTAGCCGCCATTATCATCTTCTACCTCGAGCTCCGCGCCTGATTGGACGTTCCAGCAGCCGTTTTCACCATGGGAGGGGCTAGGAAGCTCGATTCGAAGTCGTCCCACACCACACAAGTCATGAGTGAGTAGATCTTCCGTTTTTGGCTCGGGATTGTAAGGATAAATGTAGTTTGAACTCTTGGTGAGGTTGTAGGATTGAAATTCTGAATTGGTTGGATATTTTATTGAATTGAATTCTATTTCTTAGCTTAATCTATGAGCACGTTTGAATGATTTAGGACTAGGCACCCTTGATTTTGAGCATGTTCATTTGTTAAAGGATTTGATGCCGTGCCTCTCGTTTCCGCCAAGTAACAAGGAATTATGACACCTTGAGCGTATTGGCGTCCTTACGCTCTTGGTGTTCGTTCTTCCCGAATTAGAATTCCAAATCGACATACTAATTTCGCGTCCAAATTAGATAGTTGTCACAGTTAGCTTGTTGCTACCGTTCGGTCTTGGGAGAGCGTTGGCCGCCAATGTCCGAACGGTATGCTTGATTAGCATGATTATTTATGTCTAATTAAATCCATGGAGCATGTCTGGGTTATTTATTAATTCTAGACGAGCTGTGCATTCGTTAAATTATTTAACCATAATACTCGTCAACCTATGATCCAAGAGGCACGCTAAATTTATCCTCGACCATCCCGAGTCGGAAACTCCGTTAGTTAAATTCTTACCCTTTGCATTGTTCCTCCTTAGTTACTCAAAAATCAACAAATCCCCCATTTTTCATTGGTTTTATTTGTTTGCAAATTTAATTAAGATTAAGTCAAGCTACCTTAATTCCCTGTGGATCGACCCCGTTGCCGCTACTCTACAAATAGTTTAGTGAATTCGGGCACTTATAAATTCATTTTGGCGGGTCTCGACAACCCGATGATCGGCGATAGTTCAATAATATCGTTACCAACAGTGTGCAGGGCCTAGGCGCTAGTCTGACGCACATTTGGGTATAAATGTGCGATTTTTTGAATTTAGGTCATTCCTCTCCGGCCTCTCTCGAATTTCTACGACTGTTTACTTTTTTTTGGTCTTGTAGCCTCCATTAATGGAGTTGGGGAAACTTTCCTTGGATTTATTCCTTCTAATTTCCTTCATGTCTAGCTAAAGGTAAGCATTCGATCTTTAGGGGATGGATTATGACTTTGCTGATGTGATTAGGGGAGATTTGTTCTGTTTAATGCATTTTTAGCTTGTTCTAGCGTTCAATTCTTCTCTAACCTTGTTCATTAATGTTCAACATTATTTTCCTTTTGGATTGACACCCGTTTAGCTTGTTGTGTGTTGGTTCGGTTAAAAATCCATGAGGGAGCGATCGCGCCTTGTGTTTTGAGTAACTGTAATTTGGCATTCTAAATTAAATATGGCCATGTTTGTTTGGGTTGCTGATAAATTGTAGAGAAAGAATAAAATCGAGTCCATTGTTAGAGATCTCTGCAATTGGCTCGTCGCTTGACTACCCGTCGCTCACGACTAATTCTAATTTGGGAGAGCGATCGCCCTTGAATTGGACTTATTAGCGAAACTTAGTTTAGAGCCGTCATCTATTTCTAATCATTCGGGATTGCTAATTTCTGATTAATGCATGGGACCCCTTGTTTTAATTAAGAGTTGTAATTTGCGCGTTAACCAAAAACCAGCTAAACCCCCTTTGTGTCAATGATCCAAATCACATCACAATAATTAATCTGGATCCTTTAGATTAAGTGTATTCATTCATCTACTTATTCTCTCGCTTTGCCAAACCTTTACTTAAGTCTTTCTTTAAGTTTGCATGCCTTCTGGTTTTAGTCTTTTAAAACCCCTCGTTACCATCTTTTACAAATTAACAATTAGAATTAAAATTTAGATTAATATAATCAATTTCACTGTGGTTCGACAGCTGACTTCTATTATCTACAAGCTAGGTAATTTTGGCCAACGTTTATAAGTATTAAAGTATGTGACTTTCATAGCTCAAGTAGGAGGGTATGAACTTATTTTCTCAAACATAAATTAGATGTATTTTATGTTTTCAAAATTTGGATTGCTATGGTTGAGAATTATACCGGTCTAAAAGATAAATTTTGAATCTGAGATTTCATTCAAAATCTTTGAATCAAAATTATAAAATATAATTATCTTAACTAAACCCACTGAAAATTAATTCACTCAAATTTTAGGTTTTAAAGAACAATTTCAATTAACCTTAATTAATCTCCTAACGAGTAAGACGAGCCCCACCTAAAAACGTTGGACGCTACAACGGTTCATGATTTTTGTTCAATTAACCATTTAAGTCATCTTCACTTGGGATTCTACGTCAACAACGCTATACAATTGCTTTTCATTCTAATTTTAACTATTGGATCACTTCTTTAAAGTTTTCCAAATACATATTTTATTACTTTATTTTATTTTATCTTTATGAACCGAATAAAAAATCAATTGTTTATTATAAAATTAATTTTAATTATATATTTTAAATGATATTATTGGGTTGAAATTTAATTTAAATGAAAGTATTGAGAAAAAATGTATGGCCAGTAAGTCATGTCTAAGTAAAACATTGTGCATTTGTTAAATATAATTTCACACTTAAATGACACAAAAATTTCAAAATTCAAATATCTCAACTAACCAATATATTCTTCTTCTACATTGAAAGTGTACAATAATAATCAATTGAAAACATTCTCAAAAAAAAAAATTAAGAATCCTATTTATTCAAGCAAAAACACAACAACATGCATCCATAGATAAAATGCTGAAATTGACAAAAATGTATTGTATTTGAAAATAACAGAATCAAATATTGAGTTATGGCCCATTATAGATCCATTTCAGCTCATACAACACTTCTATGTACAAGTTGAAACTATAATTTCCCAAATAATTGAACAGCGTGATTGAGGTAATCAATGTAGTTAGAATCTTTACATTTTGGAAAAGAAAATAGGATTAAAAAATAAAAAGTTAAACTAATACAAAGTCTTCTCTTATGTAGAGGATAAAAATATTAAGAAAAATGAAAACAATTATGTAAGATATGATTTGAGGGAAATTTATGCACACACTTAAATTATTAAAAAAAAAAATCAAACATAATTTGATGAGGATATTTCAAAGATTCAAGACAAATTAAGGGTAGGAAACTGAATATTATTAGACAAAGGATACAAACAGGTTGTTATTCATAATATATACATATCACAATTTGAGAACTCTCTTCCCATTTAGTTGTAATTAGTAGGATTTTATGGAATTACACAACGTCTAGTGTGGGAGAGCGATATATCATTGGAACAATAAAATACTACATGCATAGTGTTAAAAAAAATATGTCTTGAAGAATTTCACAAGAGCATAAAGGCGTAGAAACATTTCACAAATAATTCCTCATAGATTTTTGTGTTCAATTATTATAATGTGTTTTAAGCACAAACTATTCAAATAGATAATCACGAAGGTGGACAATTGAAGACACAACGACAAGTATGCTTGCCTTGACAAAATCCAGGTATTACGGGATTAAATTGACGTGCACATATACTAACGCACTGTACTTCTAAACAAGGTCCTGCATCGGATAATGGTAAATCTTTAAAGCATTTGATGATTGGCTCCCCTTCCACGCTTCTCATGATCATTTCCTCTCCTACATCACCCAAATACAAAATCCAACATTTTATTGATGCATAACCAACATCCATATTTTCACTAAATAACTTACGTATAAAGAAGCATAATAAAATGTGACTTTAAAGTAAAGTGTTTCTTTATAAGGTTCATATTGTAAAATATAATAGTACTTTTCGTGCCGATCATCTAAAAATAAATATTTTTAATGAAACGGTTTTCTATAATGGCAAGTCATTCTGCTATTAAAAATATTTATATGAGTTAGGTCAAAATGAACTGAGTAGGTTAGTGAGTAGGTTAGTGAGTAGGTTTTCATTATTATGTCTAGACATGTTTAGTTCATCGAATTTAAATATAGAATATTTCTATCTAAATCAATATAATATAGTTTGATGTAACATTAATATTTTTCTCTACAATTTTTATTGTTAAAAATCAATCAACGTTGTAGTAAAGGAATATTTACCTCTTCTAAGAGACATTAGTTATAACCACTATATCTATACATGTGATATAATATTCTCAAGTAAAAAAATGTCAGAAATGATTTTAATTTTTTTAAAAGAAATTATA
This sequence comes from Herpetospermum pedunculosum, assembly GCA_028017165.1. Classification (NCBI taxonomy): domain Eukaryota; kingdom Viridiplantae; phylum Streptophyta; class Magnoliopsida; order Cucurbitales; family Cucurbitaceae; genus Herpetospermum; species Herpetospermum pedunculosum. Next base: position 28,568,055 of record CM051527.1, on the reverse strand, counting down.
AGGTGATTCAAACATTTTTTAAAATTAAATACTTAGTAGAATTCAACTTCCAAAAAAATAAAAGAATGGTCAATCAAAGTCTTAAAGAATTGAAATAATAAAGAAGAAGATGATTACCGCTAAAAATGAGGAGAACGAGAATCATTGCTGAAAGGAAGTTTGAATTCATTTTTGTTGTTGTAAATTATATAAGACTTGTTTTTTAAAATGAAAAAGTGAATGAATCAAATGCCTCTTCAACCCCCATTTATATATAAAATAGAAATTTGGAGTTTGATAGAACTCCAAAAGTGCTATTTTATAACCTTTAATTCTTGTTAGTTGATTCAAATTAATGTGTTTAATCATGTGTTTTGCAGGAATCGAGCATTCAGAGGTAAATGAGACACTTATATTAAATAAGAACTCAAAAGAGGAGGTTTAAAGTATCATATCAATAAACCGAGCCGCAGACGATACTATGAAGATAAAAATCATTTAATGTTCAAAGTTGGAAGCTTGGTTCAGTGGTGAAAGGTTTATTATGTTATTCTTTGAGCCAAAGTTCGATCCATTAAGTCCCGACAATCTCTGAATCAACAAGGTAATCTCTTGTTTATTTCTTTAATTCTTTAATTTTTTGTATTTGACGGGCCTCGACAAGCTCGCTTCAGAGTTTCAAACAAAATTAATTAAGAATTAATTAGGATATTAAATCAAATTAATTCAAAACGTTTTAACTCAAATGAATTTAAAATTTAAAAGTAAATAACCGAAATTAATTCATAATAAAAACGTTTTGGATGTCATAACCGATTTTATCAATTAATTGACAAGCGGTAATAGTTTTATCGATTAATGGAAAAACGGTAATAATTTTATCAATTAATGGAAAAACGGTAATAATTTTATCGATTAATGGAAAAACGGTAATAGTTTTATCGATTACTCGAAAAACGGTAATAATTTAAAATAGAAGGGTGGTAAAATTATCTTATTTTTATTTGGCAGTAATGGGGTAGGGAGAGTATCCCTCATACTAACCACTTTTGGAAGCTACTAAAGTATTCCCCTCTGCCAACAGCATAGCGCAATGAAATTGTGTATGAGCTAGTGATCATGAGGTCTTAGATTCAATCCCCACAACATGTTGTCAAAAAAAAATAAAAAGTCTTCCTCTAGGGATTTTCTTTTGAGGTTGCAAATAGTCAGTACCCATGGGCTAGTAATTCCCAACAATTCATATATAAGAATTATTTCTTTTGAAATTTGGTATAAAACTATATATAAAGACATGAGAAGCATAATTAAGTTTTTTTTTATCTTCATCAATATCTAAACCTTAGTTTATGGAAATCTATTCATGTTAAAAGTTTCATTCTTTTTTTTTTCCACAACATGTGGGGGTGGGGATCGAACCTAGAACCTCATAGTTATTAGTTCATACATCATAAAAATTTCATTCTAATTGGTGGTTAATATGATTTTTCATAATGTAATTTGGTTCCATATGCATGGATATTTTTCCTATTAAGATTCATAAATTTATTTGTTTACAATATATATATATAGTAAATAAATAAAGATTTTAATCTGATTTCTATGCATAATTTCTTTTTTCTCATTTCATGTTTTAGTTAAGATTACTTTTTTTATTTAGCATATAAAAAAATTAAATGAAATTTTGCATTGGGAAAAATAAAGGTCACAATTTTGATGTTTTTCCTTTTGTGGCTCAATATTTGTCTAGTATTAAATATTTGTCTAGAAGAGTATCTTACATATATATATAATTCATTTTCATTGATTTTCATCTATATTCCTTTTAAAATTAAGGTGTTCAATACCATAACACACACATATTTATAACATCGAATGTATCTCTTGATGCCAAAATTCTTTTAGGATTTTTTTTTTTTTTACAACATTTTAGGATGGGGGATTGAACCTAGGACCTCATGGTCAATAGGCGATACATAATGCCGTTGAGCTATGCTCTTGTTGAATGACCATCACATGAATAAAACTATACAATTAGTAGACTTCGAGGGACGAGATCACCAACAAAACAAAGATTAGAAAACATAGGTTTGGTGGTTGCCACGGTAGCTCTGATGCTTAAATCAGTAAGAGAGTTGTAGTAGTAGCAACATTTTAGTAGTTTTTATGGACAAGAATGACCTTAGTTCCTCGTTGGAACCGGGTGGTATTTATAATAATTTTTCATGGTCTTCCATGTTTCCTTTTAGGTTTGAACTAGGTGGGAAAATCCAATTATATTTTTCTTAGGGCCCACCTCTGCCTAGTCAACTCTCATTTTTTGCCTTTGGCATATACGACCTTTTTCGAGGCCTCTAATAAGTCCCTAATTCAGTATGTCCCTTTTGAAGGTGGGGTCAGCCTCGACATTGGTTTTTTCGGGCCGTCCCTGCTCACTTCCAGGCTTGTGAGATTTTCAAGGCTATTTTAAGCCTTGGGTTTGTCCATGGAGGGTAAATGCAAACAGTGTAATTGCAAATTGATAGATAATTTGAAAATTACATAAATCAAACGAGGGGAAAAACAAATTAAAAAATTCATGTGGTAAGCAATATTTGGCTTAACTAAGGACTCGATGTTGAGGTAGGCTATTTTAGAAAGCTAAACATTGGCTTCACCTAAATTACCCTTAAAATTTAAGCACTCAAAACTATTCACAGGCTACAGACATGCATAACAAAGAAAGTTCTACAAAAAATCTAAATATGCACGGCATTCACACACTTTAAGAATTGAAAGCACCATGTAATGAGTGTGCTTAAAGGCTAAAAAACTCACATGAAAACAGGTTGTTTTCGCAATAGATCTTGCGCATTCGTCATTCAATAATTCAACAAACACCTTCATGCATTCCTTTTAAGTAAAAACATGAATCAAACTCTTCTCTCTTATGCAATATAACCCAACAACCAATGTGTCCCTAACTTACATAGTCTTCCAAAATATCTCGAAAAATTGAAGAGACAAACTTCTTAGAATGTAGAAATCATATAGAATGACACACCTATCCTAAAAAAAATACTCAACAGAATCTATTCCGACCCCCAACTTAAAATTCAACATTGTCCTCAATGCGAAAAGAAACGAAAGACGCAAAGGAAAAACACAGCAAATAAGAAGAAAAAACGAATAAGGGAAACGAAAACTTCCCTGAGTGAGCGTCGCTCACATATTCTCTTCTTCATCAGATGATCGAGGGGGCGTTGGACAAAGAATGGGATCATCTCCTTGATTGAACCCTGGACGTGCCAACACCTGAAAAAGCCTATCAAAGCATTGAGTGTTATGCTCCATGTGTCGTTGCATTCGTCTTTCCATTCTTCGTCGTCCGTGCTCTTGTCTTTCCTCCATCCTGTCCAACCGTTGTGTTTGACGAAGCTCCATTCGCTCTAATCTTTCCTCCAAGGATAACTGATCTTCAGGTGGATCATGAGGCGATTGCTCTGGAGGAGGTTGGGACGAACTGCCAATTAAAAATTGTTGGCTATGGGTCGGGTCTTCAACCAATGTCGGGCCTTTTAATCCTAAGATGTGTTTTTTGTCCATCACAGATTTAGGATGCCTTAACTCCTCATCTGAGCCCCAAATCACTCCGGAGGCTTTGCATAAGGATGTAATCAATGAAGGGTGAGCGAGGCCACCAGTTGTGGATGCCTTCTTGGTATGTTTGATGGATTGTTGAATTATGCGACCCACATCAATGGATTTACCAGTTACAATGGCGTACAAAAGGACTGCCCTGTCTTTGGTCACATTGCTCACATTTGTTACAGGCAAAAGTTTAGCACAAATAAAATTGTGCCAAACTTTATTCATCACACTAAGGTGGGCTGCCTTAAAATTCAGCTTTTCTCCTTGTCTGGTTGCCCATTGAGTGCCCGGCTGACACAATGTCGCTATGATCTCATCATAATCAACTTCATTGGCGGCATAGGTTGCATAACCATCCCGATCAATGCTTCGAAGATTATAAAACCGGTTTATGGATGCAAAATCAAACGGCACCAACTTGCCCCGCACAACTACTTTTGTTTTGTCTTCTTGCATATTAGCATAAAATTTCCGAACAAGTGGGACAACAGCAGACTCAGGTTGTTTCGTGAATTCTTCCCAACCTCTTTCGCTAATATTATGATAAATACTTCGCTGCTCGCCAATACAAGGTAGTAAACCTCGCTCCGGAATTACATTCCGCTTAATAACCAACTCGGAATATAATTTTGAGGCCTCTTCGTCCCGGAATCGATATCTGTCAAAGGCTTCAGAAGACCCTTCGCCCGTTTTCGCACGCTTAGAAGTCTTGGGAGCCATAACAATTAACAGTACTTCGCACGTTTAATGCCTTGAACTTATCTTCCAACTTGCGTATCAACACCTCAATAATCCAACACTTCCAACCACCCAAATTAACAAGGCAGAACTCCCCCGCACTTCCAACAAGAATTTACCAATACTCCACAAACTCTAAATTCAAGCCCAAATAAAACACTTTACAAAGATAAATGCTTACTTGGAGAAGAAACACAGAGAGTTGAAGCGAAGAGGCAACCTTGAAGAAGAACCGTCACTGTGGAGAAGAAACTCTTGGAAAACTTCACACTTTTGCAAACTTCAAATTCCTACAAAATCAAATGTTAGTGGTAAAGTAAGGGTTTGGTTGGTGAAACAAAAGGGGAGAAATTTGTGGGTAGAGGAGAAGATTTGGAAGAGAAGAGAGATGAAGAGAGAGATTTGGAAGAGAAGAGAGATGGAGAGAGAGATTTGGAAGAGAAGAGAGATGAAGAGAGAGATTTGGAAGAGAAGATGAGAATAGAGAGCAAAAGAGAGAGAAAAACTGAAGAAAATTGAAAAACTAGGGTTTGAGAAAGGAAAAATACGATTTTAAACACCCAACCCTCTTTTTTTTATTTTTTTTTTGTCAGAATCCCGTCAGCGTCGCGGCACTGAGCGTTCTGTCTTTTGAAAAGGGGGGAAAATCGCGACAGCGCCTAGGCGCTGAGCACTCTGTCCTAAACCCAGATTTTTTTCTTTCCGACAGCGCCTAGGCGCTGAGCGTTCTGTCCTTCCCCCTTATTTTTTTTTTTTTAATCAAAGACGGGTTGCCTCCCAATTAGCGCTTGGTTTAAAGTCCTCAGCCCGAGATTTTCTTACTAAAGTGAGCACAAACTTAGCGTGGTGTTTATGGCTTTCACCATGTCATGCACATAAGGCTTCAAACGTTGCCCATTCACCTTGAACGTATCTCCAACCTCGTTTTTCACTTCAACCGCACCATGAGGATAGACTTGGACCACCGTAAACGGACCCGACCATCTTGATTTCAATTTTCCAGGAAACAGCCTAAGTCGCGAATTGTATAGCAAGACCGTTTGGCCCGTCTCGAAGCTCCTTCTTCTAATGTGCTTGTCATGCCATGGCTTAGTTCTCTCCTTATAGATGCGAGCATTCTCATATGCTTCATTTATGAATTCTTCCATCTCAGTCAATTGTAACAAGCGTTTTTCTCCCGCTGGCTGCAAATCCATATTGAGCAATTTCATTGCCCAATAAGCCCTATGTTCCAATTCAACTGGCAGGTGACATGCTTTCCCGAATACTAACCTGTAGGGAGACATCCCAAGAGGAGTCTTGAACGTCGTTCGATATGCCCACAACGCATCTTCTAACTTCTTTGCCCAATCCTTGCGTGAATGATGCACTGTTTTCTCAAGTATCATTTTCACCTCTCTGTTACATACTTCAGCTTGTCCATTTCTTTGAGGGTGGTATGCTAGGGCCATTCGATGTTTTAACCCATATTTTGCTAGAAGTGCGGCAAATTGTTTATTGTAGAAGTGTGAACCTCCATCACTTATTATCGCTCTCGGTGTCCCAAATCTTGTAAAGATATTCTTTTTGAGAAAACTCAGGACTACCTTTCCCTCATTCGTTGGAGTGGTAATAGCCTCAACCCATCTTGACACATAATCAACTGCCAGAAGAATATACTTGTTGTTGTAGGACGATGGAAAATGACCCATGAAATCCATGCCCCACACATCAAATAATTCCACTTCCAAAATGTTCTGCAGCGGCATTTCATCTCTTCTAGAAATATTCCCCGTTCGTTGACATCGGTCGCAACTCATCACAAAGGTATAGGCGTCTTTATACAACGACGGCCAATAAAAACCGCTTTGCAACACCTTTGCAGCTGTTCGACCTCCCCCATGATGACCCCCACACTCTAAGCTATGGCAGTGACGCAAAATATCGTCCATTTCTTCCTCAAGAATGCATCTTCTCAAGATTTGATCAGCACAATGCTTGTACAGAATGGGCTCATCCCACAAATAATGCTTCACCTCTGAGAAAAATTTCTTCCTCCGTTGATAGGATGCTTCCTGTGGCACTATTATTTTTGCTGCTAGATAGTTCACCAAATCTGCAAACCATGGCGTTTCCTACTTTCCTGTTACTGCAAAAACATGCTCATCTGGAAAATCATCATCAATAGGAGCTTTCAAAGATTCAACCTCAATTGGTAGTTCAAGTCTAAATAAATGATCCGCTACTAAGTTTTTTGTCCCTTTTTTTTTCTTTTATCTCGAGATCAAATTCTTGAAGGAGTAAAACCCACCTAATCAGCCTAGGTTTCGCATCTTTTTTAGTCATCAAATACTTAATAGCAGAATGATCAGTGAAAACAATGACTTTACTACCAATTAAATAAGACCTAAATTTGTCAAAGGCAAATACGATGGCAAGTAACTCTTTTTCTGTTGTAGCATAATTCAATTGAGCATCATTAAGAGTCCTACTCGCATAGTAAATGGCATGAAATACTTTTTCACTTATTTGTCCTAACACTGCCCCAACAGCATAATCACTGGCATCACACATTAATTTCTCTTTCAATAATTGGAAAGCTTGTAAACATGCATCATCAAATTCAAATTGTGTACCTTGCACCAAAGAGAAGATAGAGGTTTTGTGATTTTTGAAAAATCCTTTATGAACCTCCTGTAGAAACCAGCATGTCCCAAAAAACTTCTGATTCACTTCACTGAAATCGGCGGCGGTAATTTCTCGATTGTTTCCACCTTCGCCCTATCTACCTCAATCCCTCGGGAAGAGATCTTATGCCCTAAAACAATACCTTCTCGAACCATAAAATGACATTTCCCCCAATTCAAGACAAGGTTAGTTTGCTCACATCTTTTAAGAGTCATTTCCAAATTTATGAGACAATTATCAAATGAAATTCCAAAAACTGAAAAATCATCCATAAATACCTCAATACATTTTTCAACCATGTCGGAGAAGATTGACATCATACATCTCTGAAATGTGGCGGGTGCATTGCATAGACCGAAGGGCATTCTTCGAAACGCAAAGGTACCATAGGGACAAGTGAATGTGGTCTTCTCTTGATCTTCTAGTGCAATTGCAATTTGATGATATCCCGAGTAGCCATCCAGAAAACTGTAATACTCATGCCCTGCCAAACGATCCAACATCTGGTCAATAAAGGGCAAAGGAAAATGATCCTTTCTGGTTGCCTTATTTAACTTCCGATAATCTATGCAAATTCGCCATCCCGTTACGGTTCTTGTAGGAATAAACTCATTGTTCTCATTTTTCACCACTGTCATTCCTCCTTTCTTGGGCACTACATGAACTGGGCTTACCCAAGCACTATCTGAAATCGGGTAGATTATTCCTGCGTCAAGCCATTTCAAAATCTCACCCCTGACTGCCTCTTTCATGTTTGGATTGAGCCTCCTCTGTGCTTCTATTGTGGGTGACATTCCTTCTTCTAATAAGATCTTATGCATACATAGTGAAGGGCTCAGACCTCTGATGTCTGACAAAGTCCATCCTATTGCTGGTTTGTGCTTTCGAAGCACACGTAACAACTTATCTTCTTCCTCACTAGATAATTCTGCTGAGATGATCACAGGAAGAGAGGACTTTTCTCCCAAATAAGCATATCTGAGATGAGAGGGAAGCACCTTTAACTCTAGAATGGGTGCTTTTTCTGTCGATGGCACAGACTTAGATGTAGTGGTTCCTAAGGATTCATATCTCTTTCCTTCATAACGAACCGCAGAATTCAACCAATTTACACAATCACTCACATCTAAATCTTCCAGTCCTTCAGGGTCTGGATGAGTAAGGCATACCTCTAATGGTTGTTGCGTAGTGGTCAGCTCGTTGGATACCAAGGAATCCAACACATCAATTCGAAAGCAACTGTCACTTTCACCTGGGTATTTGATTGCATCAAACACATTGAAAGTGACTTCATCATCTTGCACCCTTAAACTTAGCACACCCTTCTGAACATCAATGAGTGCTCACCCTGTCGCCAAAAATGGCCTTCCCAATATGATTGGTACTTCCCTATCTTCTTCCATGTCAAGAACAATGAAATCAGCTGGGAAAGAGAATTTGTCTACTTTTACCAATACATCTTCAATGACTCCCTTCGGATGTTTGATTGAGCGGTCTGCTAGTTGCAGTGTCACCATTGTTGAGCTTGCTTCTCCCAATCCAAGCTTCTTGAAAATGGACAAAGGCATCAAATTAATACTTGCACCTAAATCACACAATGCTTTATCAAAAGTAAGTTTCCCAATAGAGCATGGAATTGTAAAACTCCCTGGATCTTTCAGTTTTTGTGGTAGTTTTTGTTGCAAGATGGCACTACATTCCTCAGTGAGTGCCACTGTCTCATACTCTTCAAGCTTCCTCTTATTTGACAGAATTTCCTTCATAAACTTTACATAGCTCGACATCTGTTCAAGGGCATCAGCAAATGGAATGTTAATATGCAATCTCTTAAAAACATCTAAAAATTTAGAGAATTGCTTATCCAGTTTATTCTTTCGCAGTCGCTGAGGATATGGCACGTTCTACTCCACCTCTTGTTGTGGCTGAGGCTTTTTACTAGACATCTCTTTTTCCTCATTGTTTTGAACTAATGGAGGTTCTGTAGGGCTCACTGAATCATCAATCTTCCCTTCTTTAGTCTGGACTTCAACTGTTTTTCCACTTCTCAACATGATAGCCTTACATTGCTCTTTAGGATTTACCTCAGTTGTACTTGGTAAATTCCCTTGTTGTCTATCAGATAACATGTTTGCAATTTGACCAACTTGTACCTCCAAGTTCCGAATGGCTGATGCTTGATTTTTAAAAAAAATTTAGTCTCAACCATAAATTGGTTTGTGTTGGTTGCCATTTGTAATATTGCTTCTTCGAGACTGCTCTTCTTCTCTGCTGGTTGTTGAAATCCTGGAGGAGGTGGATTTTGTGTCTGATTCTGCTTCCATGCGAAGTTAGGATGATTTCGCCACCCTGGATTAAATGTGTTGGAGTATGGGTTGTTTTGTTGGCGATTGTAATTCCCAACAAATTGAGCTTGCTCAACTTGACCTTGCATAAATGGATTTCCCACCTGACAATCTTCACTCCTATGACGACTTCCATTACAATTCTCACAAAATAAAGTAGGAGCTTGAATCGAGTTTACCGCAAATTGGTTTGACTGAAGTTGCCTAGTAAGTGAGGCAACCTGTGCAGTCAACGCGGCTATTGAATCCACTTCATTAACTTCCATCACACTCCTCTGAGTCGTTCTTACACTGGGAAGTTCATAATGATTCACTGTCATTTCCTCCAATAATTCAAAGGCTTCACTCTCAGTTTTCTTCATAAATGATCCTCCTGCAGCTGCATCTATTGTTGTCCTAGTACCACCTCCTAATCCATTATAGAAGTTGTGCACTTGCATCCATCTAGGAAATCCATGGTGAGGACATCTCCTCAAAAGCTCCTTAAATCTTTCCCATGCATCATAAAGAGATTCTCCATCTTCTTGAAGAAAATTTCCAATCTCACTCCGAATCTTTGTTGTCTTTGCTGGTGGGAAAAACTTGGCTAGAAACTTTTGGGCAAGATCATTCCAAGTCTCTATTGAACCGGCTGGCAACGAGCTCAACCATTGTTTAGCTTGCTCCCTAAGAGTAAAGGGAAACAACCTAAGTCTAATGGCATCATCTGACACTCCATTCATCTTGAATGTATCGCAGAGTTCCAGGAAATCTGAAATATGAGAGTTTGGATCCTCATTCCTCAAACCACTGTAGTTCACTAAAGTTTGGATCATTTGAATCGTGGCAGGTTTAATCTCAAAGTTATTCGCCTGAATTGCGGGTCTTTGGATTGCAGAATGTAACCCCGTTACATTTGGCAGCACATAGTCCCTCAAAGTCCTGTTTTCGCCTGCTTGGTTGTCCGCCATTCTCAACTTCTCTTGTGCAACACGCTCTCTCTTTTCTTTTCTGTTCTTTCGACAGGTACGTTCGATTTCGAGATTAATTGGAAGTAAGTTGCTACTTCCAAATTTTCGCATGCACTCTCTCTAAATCCTGCAATCAAAAGTGAAAGAACACAATCAATAAAAGTAACACAAAACTCAGAGTAAGATTAAAGTTCTTGATTTCTGATATTAGTAAAGAAACACAATCATTCCCCAGCAGCGGCGCCAAAAACTTGTTGTCCGAATTCGCAAGTGTACGAATCGTCCCAAGTAATATAGTTGGTAAGTACTAGTTATCGTCTCCACAGGGAATGAAAGTTACCAATTACCAAAATTCTAAACCTTAGTTTTATCTGAGCAATCAATTATCAGAGTTGTACGGGAAGTAAATATGCTATTGACTTGAGTAATTAAAAGAACACACAAAACTAAAAGAAACAATTATGCTAATGTAGATGATGGAGGTTCTAGAGCAAAGATTTCATCGTTGTCTCATCCTATTCCCTATTAATTTCTAGTTATAAACGCTTGACCCTATGATTGTTGACAAGTTCTACTCAGAAGACTTGTTACTCTCTCTCGAGTAATAACAATATTCATTAAAATGACAATTGTCTATATCTCTATGACAATCAGAACACTTCAATTATTAAGATTGTAGAACTAAATTATGCCACAAGACCTACAAGGATATGTCTATCTCTCATATAAGTTAGGGAAAACAATTAAGGTTCGTCAACGAGAATTGTCTATCGACTTCAACGCATTGATAAAATCTCACACTAAGATTGACCAAATCCTAACATGTACTTAGTAAGCATATAAGATTTTTCACAATCTAACAAGGAATCAAGCTCTTAACTATTGATCAATAAGAAACAGAATTCAACAACGACTACATCAATACTCTAGATAGAGAAGTTAGTTCATGGAGAAAATCTCAACAATGTTCATGTTCGGAAGCATATTCGTTACAAGAGAAATAAATGATGAAATAGATGAAAAGAAACGAGCCACGATGAATCCTCGATCTCCCTAGCGTAGCTCTCGCTTCGTTTGGATACCCGGATGTCAAGAACTGCTCTCTCCGCTCTCTTTCGTCACTTTGTTCCTCGTCCACGTTCTGCCTTCCTCCCGAAATAATAACAGACCCCTTATAAATTTAGGTTAGTTGTCGTCGCAGCGCCTTGGCGCTAGGAGGAATCACCGCTTCAGACTTCGTAGCGCCTAGGCGCCGAAAGGCAGCGCCTAGGCGCCGAAAGGCAGCGCCTAGGCACTACAGCTTCTGTCCAATTCTTCTCATCAGCGCCTAGGCGCCGAAAGGCAGCGCCTAGGCGCTACAGCTTCTGTCCAATTTTTCTCATCAGCGCCTAGGCGCTACAGCTACTGTCAAATTCTTCTCATCAGCGCCTAGGCGCTTCGGCGCTAGGCTTTTTCCATCAATTTCCAGCTGCTTCGCCCCCCTTTTTACTCTTATTTCCGATCTTCATCCAACTTCCTTCTTTCTTCACCTACATGCAATATAAACAACAATCAGACAGAAACAAGAGACAAAACGTCTTCTTACTCAATTAAAACTCTAAAAACAGCTTGCTTTAATAAGCCTAAATAACACTTAACAATCCCCAAGTTTGCAGGCTTATTGAGCGGGCGTTCCGCCACTCTCACCCGTACAAGTTAGAGGATACTTCCGAATACGCAGGAGTTCATAGCGAGCTCAGGATTAAGCTCGAGTTACCTAGGTCATCAAAGTGTATAAGTCAGTCTCGATCAGTAAACAGAGTTATAAAGAGGGAGAGAGAGACTTAATACGCGGTTCGATCTTGTGTAAACTCATTACACAAGACGCCCTCACTTCTCACATCTTCATGTGGAACGATTCGGATCACACCGTTCTGTACAATAAAAAGTGAGCTGCATCCAATAGTGTTACAAGGATAAGGTGCCCAGCCTTATCCATATACTATAGATCATTTTGGCAGTATAGTTGAACCTGATCCACAATCATGTCATACATGAGATTCAAATACTCAGACAATGTCAAGGGTGTTGGTTATTGGTATAGGATAAAACGAGTTTCACTTTAGTCTAGTAAACTGCTTTACTGAATTAAAACTGAATAACTCTTTATTACTAATAGAGTTTTTACAAACATAACAGTTTACAAACCAAGAGTTTTAGGACATATATCCCAACAAACTCTCACTTGGACTAAAACGTATGTGGTGTACATGTTGGTGGAGAAAACAAAATATCTCATATTTGTTTTCTCCCACTATCCTAATTGAACAACTCGGAGCCCTAAACACTTTAGCCATGAGAAACATAGTAAACAAAACAGCATGAAGTGCTGCGAGGAAACCATGTGACTATCACATCCTCTCAGAGCACTATACTTTGAGTTCAGTTCATGAACTTTTTGCTGCTTCACAAGCTGCAAGTAAGCTCAACTATCAAAAGAGAAATACACAATACAACTCTTGTATTCTATTCCTCCTTATGCACTTGACAAAACATAACCTTTACTTAAGTCTTTACAACAAACATTTTTTTTAATTATTTTTAGGATCTAAGAGAGAAAATAAAATAAGAGAGAGAATCATTATTAGAGATTTGGGGTTAGAGGAGAGAGGATGAAGATTCAGAATTAGGGGAGGAAAGAGAAGAATTTTGTTGGAGAAAATCTTGGAAATGAGAGATGAAATGTTTTTTTTTAAGATAAAATTTAAAAAATGAGAGGAGAAGTTAGGAGTGTAAAAAAGGAATGAAAACTGAAGGAGAGAGAAAATGAAAAAATAAAAGGGACACAAAACTTAATTTTAAAAAATGGGACATCGACCAAAACGGGTTCCCAAAAAGAATCATTTACCATGAAAAGTCAACTACAAGAATAGCTAAAATAAGACTATCCATGTTGAAAAATAGTTAACATCTATAATTAGAAACTTCTTTAGAATGTAGTTGGACGAAATTACCCCTCAGACGTTTAATTGGTTAAGTACCTAAAAAAAAGAAGAGATTTAATCCGAAAGAATTAAATGATACTGAAAATGGTGAAACTGAAACTCAAACTCAAACTCCCCAAAAAAAAGGGAGATTTATTCGGATATAAAAATAAGGATTTATTTAGAATCTAGTTGAAAGAAATTAACCGTTAGACATTTAATTGTTGAAGTACCTACAAAAAAAAAAATGGTGAAACTCAAACTCTCGGCAAAAAAGGGGAGATTTATTAAAATAAGAATTTATTTGGAAAGAATAAAAATAAACATTTATTTTAGGAGAGAATTATGGAAAAAAAATTAAGATATGGTCAAAACAAGGACAACAACTCCCAATTAAATCGAAACATGTAAACAAATTTAATCTGAGAGAATTAAATGAAAAACAAAAAATGGTGAAACTCAAACTCGCGGCAAAAAAGGGGAGATTTATTAAAATAAGAATTTATTTGGAAAGAATAAAAATAAACATTTATTTTAGGAGAGAATTATGGAAAAAAAATTAAGATATGGTCAAAACAAGGACAACAACTCCCAATTAAATCGAAACATGTAAACAAAATTGAATAAAATTTAATCTAGAATATTAATTCAAACTAATTTTAAAAAAAAAAATTCATAGACGGTTGTGAAAAAATGATAATAACAGTGCTCTCGATAATTTCATATGTGTATATATTTAAAGTTGCATGTACATATAAGCAAAAACGAAAATATCTTTATCGATATAGATATCGGTAACTCAGATTTACGAATATATCGACGAATATTCAGGGAAGAATCACGGATATCACAGAAATTAATAGAAATATTGTGATTTATTTAACGAAACTTTAGAGCAAGCTTAATTAAATAATACACTATTACTTTAAGAATATATTTCAAAAAATAGAACTCAAATATGAATAATAATAGAATAATAGATAATATTGAAGACTAAAAAATGAATATGAACTCGAATAATTTAAAGATTATATTTTTTTTTACTTGATTTATTAAACTGGCAGTTATATTATACTATTCCTAAAGTGTGCATTCTATACATTAAACATGGAATACCAAACTTAGCATAATCACATATATGTCAAGAAATAAATAAACTAATTCATTAATTAATAAAAATGTCATTACAAATAAATACATCATTTAATAATAATACAACACAAAACATTGTATTTAAACAATTCAAAACAAAATAAGGTAGGTTAGGGTTTAGATCTATTATGGATTGATTTTGAAACTTAAAAAAAAAAAAAAAAAATATAAATTATACAATACAAAAAAGAATGATAAAAAATAGTGAGAGAATTAAAAGTGAAGAGGAAAAAAAAATTGGTTGTAGGGAAGAGAAAAAATAAAATATAAATTATCTAATAAAAAAAAATAAAAAATGAAAAATAAATGGTTAGAAAATAAATAAACAAAATCTGGAAAATAAACTAGCTTTAGATTTTTTAAACTTAAAAAAAAAAAAAATAAGTATAAATTATATAATACAAAGAAGTTGAAAAATGATAAACAAAAATAATAATGGGAGAATTAAAAGAGAAGAACAAAAAAAAAAGAGTTAAAAAAAGATAAACAACTAGTTAGAAAATAAATAAACAAAATAAGTAGATTCAAACTCAGGATATTGAGATATACAACCAGTAATAAAACCAACTACGCTAGCCGTATTTTTGGTAAGACAATGATCAAATTTTATATAATACAAAATATAACTACAAAAAAAAACATGAAATATCTTCGATTTTTCGATATTTCGTAAAAACGATGTTGCCCCCGTTATATCTATCGAACCTTCGAAATTGGCAAAATATCGGCGATATTTCGACCAATTTCGGGGATTTTTTCATCTTTGCATATAAGTACATCACATGGAGTATATGTGTATATACATAAGCCATTAATTGGTGAGCGTACATGTCAGTAAAAAAATTATAAAAATGGCACCCTTGATAACTTCTAGTGTGAGTATATATTCGTAGTTACATCTATAACAACATACATTGTAAGTATATCATATGAAGTATATGCGTGTATATACACCATAAAGGATTACTTTGTGAGCATTGGACAAATGATACTTAATTTTTTTAATTCATAGACGGTTGTAAGAAAATTATAAAAATGATTGCTCTCGATAACTTCTAGTGTGGGTATATATTCGTAGTTACATGTAAGTATATCATATGGAGTATATCCGTGTATATACACCATAAGCCATTAATCTATGAGCATTGCACAAATGATACAAAAAAAAATATTAAAGTTGGTATGCATATTGAGTTTACCTGGGAAAACGTTCAATCAATTGTATCATTGAATTAGGAGATTTGCCATCTTCCAAATCGATTCTCAACTTTGAAACCATCAACCTTGAAAAAAAACTATCAACCTCAACCTTCTACATTGTTGAATGCTTCAATTGATCTGAAAATTTTTTTACTCTCAAAACCTTCTATGATGTATTTTCGGAGTGAGTAAGGATTTTCGTCTCCCTCAACTCTTGTCTGTACATTGTCCTCGTTTCAACTTTGGAAAAAAAAAAAA
This sequence comes from Herpetospermum pedunculosum, assembly GCA_028017165.1. Classification (NCBI taxonomy): domain Eukaryota; kingdom Viridiplantae; phylum Streptophyta; class Magnoliopsida; order Cucurbitales; family Cucurbitaceae; genus Herpetospermum; species Herpetospermum pedunculosum. Next base: position 28,552,176 of record CM051527.1, on the reverse strand, counting down.
AATGAACCCTTCTTTTCAAGATGCATGAATGTAGGAGAGTTGTTAGTAAGATGAATTTGTGTTTTTTTTTTCTTTTTTGCTGTTAAACATTCATGAATCTAGTTGTTAGAAACTGAAATAAATATTAAAAAAAAAATTGGTTATGTCGGTTGTTCGTAAATAAATGTATATAACAGAAGAATAGTAGGAATGAAAAATGTCAACTTCAATCAAATTGTGGTAGCTATTGGATGAAAATATGAAACTTTCTTACATATTTTTCAATTCAATTTTTTTATTCCTGGGTATTATTGAGAATTTCCCTACCATGAATTCCCTACTAAGAATGGTGTAGCCCAAACAAAAAAATAGCCAAAGCCCAATTCATCAATGTTGGTCTAGTTGCCTTTTAATTCAACCTAATTAAAAGTTGTGTGCTTTAGTCGTGGGTGTTTAATTACGATTATAAAGAAGAAAACAATTGTTGGTGACTATTGATCTGAACCAAATATCCTACATGTTGTCTAAGTTTACAACAAGATGAAGTTACATTAAATGCACTTGGTGCTTGGTTTTTTATTAACATAATTTGAACTGAAGACATACGAAATGAAGTCAAATTTCATTAAAGTTGAACTCAAGAAAAACTAAATGAAGTAAAATTTCATTTAAGTTGAACTCAATTGCAACTTATTCTTCATATTAAAGACAAGTCAAGCTGCCAACAAGAGCTTAGCTCAACGACATGATGTATTGCCTAGTGACTATGAGGTTCCTAGGTTCAATCCCCACCCCAACATGTTGAAAAAAAAAAAAGACAAGTCAAGCTTCATTCATGAAACAACACTATAAATTGCTTCAGACGACCAATGGACTTCAATCTCGAATTTATGGATTTGCATGATTTTTAGGTTACTTTGGCTTAATTTATTTTACTTTTTGAAGGCTATGTAAAGACAACTTGAATGTAACACAAGGGAGACGAAAGAAGATGAAAATGGAGAAAAATAACCTTTGTGATTTCAATTCGACTAGAGTTAAGATAATTTCAATTCTATGCAGTTTAGGTTGTATGGTTAGAATTATTCAAGCTTGACTTGATCAATCTTGCTTGTGAAGTGATTTAGATCTCAAACTAAGAACGACTTTCCTTTCCTCGAGATATAAGATCATGAAGGTAACCAAATTTTTACTTTTCTTGGGTTGACAACATCTAGATTTAGGAGGGTTTGAATTCATGCATAAGGGTTCTTGCTAAATTAGCTTGTGTGTTTAACTTTTGTTTTCCTTATCAGCTATTCTGTAAGGTTTAACTAAAAGAAAATAGAAAAGTGGTTATGAGTTCCTTTAAATTAATACAAAGAAGAAGAAAATCGTGAGTAGATTGCCTTGTTGTGATCTTTGAGAGTTTTCTATTGTGTGTTGTGGAAGATTGAGTATTTCCTCCATTGAAATTTCTTTAGAGCCATATTTTGTCGACTGATTCGTGAGCAATTTTTCTTGAGATAAAAGTAAGATCTTTGATCGTTTGTAAACTCTTGTAAATTTCCCTCCAGTGATTTAATGAATCCTGCATCAGTACTAGAGAACTGGACGTGACCCACATTGGGTGAACAATTATAAATTTGTTGTCATTCATATTGCTTAGAAGCTTAAGGTTGGATTATCTAACATTTTTAGTTGTTGAGTTCCAAATTATTTATTTCTCTCTAGATTTGAAACTAGGACTTGATCTGGGATTTAGATCAAATATATATTGTTTGAATCAGGTAGAATTTTTAGATAAAATATATATTGTTTGAATCAGGTATAATTTGGATGAATTATATATGTATCTACCCGTAGCAAGTGGTATAAGACCAATGGTTGTGTAACGATGTCAAAAGAAGATAGGAAAGTCGTTATAATTGATTAGACTTTTCATGTTGGAAGTGTCTAATATGTGATTATTTCCATTCCAAGGAATTTGACTTTCCATTGGATAGAAAGCCTTATATATGAGAGAATTCAAAAGGTGTTGGGTACTGTTTGCCTGAATTTGACGAGAAAGATGCAAAGTAGTGTGGTGAATGAGACAACTATAACAGGTGTAACACCCAACTTTTGCCTAGTAAGATAAGAGATGAAAATACAGTGTTTATAGTATTTTTTCGATTCACTAGAAATAAAAATACAATATATTTTTTAATTGATAATAACATCACGGAAAGGTACCCGTCGGTAGACTGCAATATTGCAAACTGCAATTATACGATACATTGCAAAGTGCAATTATAGTGTCATTGTAAATTTGCAAACTACAATTACACGATACATTGCAAAGTGCAATTACCGTGACATTACATTAGTCGATGCTCCTAAATCTAGCATGGCATGATTAATTATTTTATCTGCTATAGTGCAAGGCAAAGTAGAAGGAATTATCTCAGCAGGATTCTCAACAATTGCCAATGTAGAAACAACTGGTACACAATTTTCAGTCAAGAATGTTTCATGCAACTCAGATTCATCAAAAAGCTCAATAAAAAATAATGGGTCATCCCCATCGTCAACAGTCATGCATTCATTGTGTACTAGTGTATAAATCGTGTCTACCTGACAAAGAGAAACTACCTCCTCATAGGATTTCATAGGTGGTCTTGCTTACCTGCCAGGAAAAGGGGTCTTAGGCACATAAACTCTAGTACATGTAGGATCGAAGTTTACCCCTTTCCACCTTGGTTCGGGAGCCTCCACCACTGGCTCACTATGACCATGATCGACTTTCACTGGTGGGGTACTCGTGGGACGCTCTTTCCCACTCCTTAATGTGATGGCACTCGCGCTTTCCGCCTTTTGATTTTCCATCACTGTCAACCTGTTACTAACCCGAATCACTGCTTCGCTCAGAGTTTGGAACTGCTCCCGAGTTTCCCTATGTTGTGATTCAAGTATTTCTTCCAATGATCTACCTGAAACAGAAAGACGAGGCTGTAAATTATCTTTTAAAGCAAGAACAACACTACTTACCTCAAATAGCTGTGCCTTAAGCTCGTCCACGTCTTTCATCAGGCGAGCTTTCTCCTTTCCTCCTTGACCACACCGCTCCATGCTTCTGGCTAAGTTAGAAATCAAAGCTCTAGCTTCTGCGGGGGTCTTATCCATAAGTGAACCTCCACTGGCGGCGTCTATCATTTGTTGTCCTTGGGGAAGCAAACCGTAATAGAAGCTCTGAATGAAGGATTGTTCAGTTATTTGATGATTGGGGCAATCCTCACATAACCGGCCAAACCTCGCTCAACACTCTAGGATGACTTCTTCTTCTTTTTGCTCAATTTTGTGTATTTCCCTCCTAAGGACGACAGCCTTAGAAGCAGGAAAATACTTCTCTAAAAATGCTTCACGTAGCTCGCTCCATGTAGTGATAGACCCGGTTGGAAGATAATACATCCAATCCTTCGCTTTCTCCTTTAAGGTGGAGGGAAAGGCCCTTAGATAGAGTTGATCCTCAGTGGTGTCGTCGATCCTCATTGACAAACACACCATCTGAAATGCTTTGAGGTGTCTGATGGAATTTTCATCTGCGTTACCACAAAAAGAAGGTAATAAGTTCATCAGACTAGCTTTAAGTTCAAATTTACCTGTTGCTACCGGATACATTATACTCGATGAGTTCCGGCCTAACTCTGTTGCTGCAAGTTGCCTCAAGGTCCTTTGTTGTTCATAATTGCCCATGACCTCTATCTTTGCGCTTCTTTTGGATTTTCAAAGAATATCTGCCCTCAAAAACTCAAAAAGGAATGGGTAAAATAATACAAGAAAAATTTAAACTCCACAAACAATAGAAATTTTTTTAAAACAAACAAATTAAAATCAACCAAGCCGAATTAAATTTAACTCCCCGGCAACGGCGCCAATTTTGAAAGTGAACTTTTGTACACAAATTTCGGGTTGTCGAAGCCCGCCAAAATAATATTTATAAGCCGATTATACCGACTAACTTGTAGTTAGTGATAACCGGGTCGAACCACAGGGAATTAGCTTAATTCAAACTAGATTAATTCTAAGTTGCTAACGGTAAAAATAGGGGAAGTTGAATTGTAAAAGGGAGCTCTAAACTATTGTAGCTAACGGAAAAGAGAGTTGTGAAGTAACAAATTTAAATGAGCATGCTTGAGTTCAAAGAATGGGATTGATCACAATTGGTGTTCGGTTCATCGATAACTAAAGACATAGACACAATGCTTAAAACACGCAATTCGTTTGGTTATTTCTAACTCAAATGACCCAAAAATACAGTTAGAAAAGTGCAACTCTAAGTGTTCTTGCCCATTACCCAATTTAAAGCGATCAATCCTAAATTGATTAACGGACAGAGACGGGAACATTGCGGCGAAATAACCCGGAGACTAAATCTATTTTTCCTCTTACCCAAAATCTAACATGAAGGTTAACTAATTTCTACCCCCAACTATCACTTGGGATCAAACTAAATACCCATGCTTCGATTCGTGTTACCTAGCGATTGAGGCAATTATAAGTCCTAATCTCTAACGGTAAAGCATGCATAAGGACTCGGGCGTCACTCCTAATCAATTACACAAGCTATTGAGATGAAGAACAAGGAAGAATATGCAATAAGCAAGCCAATCTAACTCATACACAAATTGGGGCAAATCTCGCCTTAAACCAAATTGTTTACAATCCCAAACTAGAAATCAAACAATTACTTGTTTAGCTATCCATGGAGATGAAGAAGAGAGCCACAAATCGCTAAACATTCCCAAATTCGAAAATGGGAGAAGAAGAGCCAAGCAAAAGTTACCCTAGATTCAGAAAAATGGGTATTTATACCCATTTTTCCGTCAGACCAGCGCCTAGGCGCCATAAGTGGGCGCCAAGGCGCTGGGGGCACGCCCGCGCGGAATCGGGGCAGCGCCTAGGCGCTAACCTTTATGGAAATCAACAATGACGGGCGCCTAGACGCTGTGGGGCAACGCCGCGACGCTCAACTCTTGGGTTTGGGCGTAGAGGCGTTGCGCGGCCAGCGCAGGGGCGCTGACCTCTTGGGTTTGGAACGATGTCGGGCGCCTAGGCGCTGCACGTTTTTGGAATTTATGATGACGGGCGCCTAGGCGCTGCGGGACAGCATTGTGGCGCAGGGCGTTCTGGGCTGATGCTTCGGTTGGGCGCCTAGGCGCTGCGTGCCAGTGTCTGGGCGCTGCCCTCTCGGGTGTTAGCCAATGTTTAACCTATTTCCACCTTCAAGCTTCATTTGGCTGCACTCTTTGACCCGAACACTTCCTGAAATTCCTAAAATGCCCGATTTAACCCTGAAAATCATGAATGGACTTCTCGAACTCTCGACCATGAATTCACCTACAAAAAGGCATTTAATCAATGTTAGGCATGGTTTTTAGCTATAATTAGAGAGTAAATAATAGCTCTATTTTGGAGCTATATACCTTCTTCGTATTTCAACTTTACGCCGAGCATCTTTAAGAAGCCTTCCATGTTGTAGATAGTGTACAATTGGTTGTCGCCAATCCTCTTCTTCAATTACACAGACTGATATCGCATTCGCTTCTTGCCTTTCTTCTTCAGTTGGTGGTACAGTCCATCTTTGTTAGATCGGGAAGTTCATTACTTCACTTTTTGAGACAGTTAGAGTTGTGGCCAAGTTTGCTAATGCATCGTCCTTTGTATTTTCGGCTCTTGGAATGTGCTCCATTGTCATACTGTCGAAGCTTTCCAGTTGTCGTCTTGCATAATTGAAGTAAGGTATTAAATCTTGATGTTTCACCTCGTATTGAAGCAACAATTGATTAACTAATAACTTTGAATCTTCGTAGATCTCAATGCAGGTTACTCCAATCTCTATGGCTATTTAGAGACCCATAATGAGCGCTTGATACTCAGCAACATTATTCGAACATACCTCTCCGAATGTGAAACTATACGGCAACATCTGCTTTTCAGGGGTAATGAATATCATACATGCCCCTTCGCCGTATCTTCGAGTTGCACCGTCAAAATACATGGTCCAAGGTTCAGCAATTTCAACATAGAAGATTTCTTTGTTAGGCAGGTCATCGGATAATTTCTAGTCTGACAGCACTGGATGGTCTGCCAAGAAATCAGCCAAGGCTTGCCCCATCACCGACTTTTGCGGAACATAAACGATGTCGTACTGTTGCTGCAAGATTGCCCATTTAGCCAACCGCCCTGAGATAATCAGTCTTGACCGAACGTACTTGACTGGGTCGGCCTTAGCCACCAAATGCACTGTGAATGCCTGCATATAATGCCTCAGTTTGTCGACGGCAAAGCAGAGCGAAAGACACATCGTTTCAATGAGTGAATAATTCAATTATGCCCCATTGAGAGTTCTACTTAAGTAGTAGAGGGCACATTCTTTACCCTTCTCACTTTCTTGTGCAAGCAATGCCCCAAGCGATCTTTCCTGCGCGGTGATGTAGAGTATTATTGGTTTTCCTGCTACGGGGGCCCCCAGAACAGGTGGATTAAGCAAATATTTATTTATACTGTTAAAAGCAGTGTCGCATGCTTCGTCCCATTCGAAGGCCGTGTCTTTCCTCATCAATCTCTGGAATGGTTGGCATCGACCCGCCAGATTGGAGATGAACCTCCTGATATAAGCTAGTCGTCCTTGGCATTTTTTGAATGGCGTCGATCTTGAATTGATCAATCTCGATCCCTCGATGCTTTACGACTAAACCAAGGAACTTCCCTGAAGTTATGCCAAATGCACATTTGAGAGGGTTCATCTTCAACTGGTATTTCCTCAAATCCTCAAAAACCACCTTAAGATCTTTCAAATGATCCTCTCGCTTTTTTGTCTTGACTACGAGATCGTCGACGTAGCACTCGACATGTTTATGCAGCATATCATCGAAGATCTTTTGCAGGGGCACGTTGATAAGTTGCGTCGGCGTTCTTTAATCCGAAGAGAATTTCCTTGTAACAGTATATCCCTTTTGGAGTCTAGAACGCTGTCATTTCCTCATCATTGAGGTCCATTCGAATCTGGTTGTACCCCGATGATCCATCCATGAAAGAAAAATCTTCATGCCCGGTGGTAGCATCAACCATGAGTTCAGTGATGGGCAATGGGAAGTCATCCTTAGGGCATGCGTTATTAAGATCGCGAAAGTCAACGCAATACCGGAGTTCCCGTTCTGCTTTCTAACGGGGACAATGTTTGAAATCCACGTCGGGTACTTCACTTCGCGAATGAAGCTTGCTTCAATTAACTTATTGTCTTCATTTTCAATTTGAGGAATGAGTTCTGGCCTGAAACGTCATTGAGCCTGTTTGACTGGTCGATACCCATCTTCAATAGTGAGATGATGTACAGCTACCTTTGGATCAAGTCCCGACATTTCCTTATACGACCAAGCAAATACATCCTTGTATGCGATGAGAAAACTCAAGTACTCGCATTCCTCTTCATCGGAAAGTGATGCACTTATAAAGATTGGATGCACTTATAAAAATAGGTTAACTTTTTTAAGTTCATCCACAGTCGGTTAACTTCCATCTTCGAGTGGCAGTGATGCCTCTTCAATATCCTCTTCAGATATTTCAACCTCTATTTCTTCCTCGATGGTAATGTGGTAGGAAGAGGTTTTACCCTCATCTTCCTCTGCACATTCACTTGCAGGGTTGGTGATGATGATATTGCGTCGTTTAACCTTTAATGAGCCTTCTGTACTTATAGTAACAAAAGTTTTTCTTTCCATTCGTGAGGGAACGATACTGCGGATCTCTCCATCATCTCTTATCTTGCTGGGCTCTTCATCATTCAAAGCCTTTTGAGCCTCTTCGTGCTAGAGGCGTTCAAAGATGGAGGTAGACGACCGTTTCTTATCTGTCTTTGTGGCCACGCTCAACCTTTGAAGCGCTGACTGCCGTGAAAGAGATTTTGTGGGCAGCGTGTTTTCTTTCTCCTCTGTCGGCTTACTCAACCTCCAAAATGTTGACCGTCGTGAGAGAGGTTCAGTATGAAGCGTGTTTTCTTTATCTTCTGTCGACTTACTCAACCTCTGAAATGCTGACCGTCGTGGGAGAGGTTCAGTGGGCAGCGTGCTTTCTTCTTTAACTGCCAACTTACTTAATCTTTGAAAGATGGAAGGCCTGATGGGGCTGGATGTCGAGTGCAGACTGTCTTTTTCTATCGCAACTTCTTCCAATCGCTGGAAGACCGATGTACGCGTAGCCGACGGCTTGATGCGTTTATTGATAGAGACTCTTGGCTTAACAACTTCCTTTCCGTTTGAGTTGTCTACCTCCTTGGTCGTTATGTTATTATTGTTGACCACTTTCTCCTTCCCTTTTCAGGTTATACAGACTGGTTCGGGCGACTTATATCCAAGCCCCTTTCTTAATGCCGGTATAGAATATGCCTCCTTTAGGAGTTTTTTTTGTGTCGAAGAAATCTCTGACCTGCCTTCGAGGATTTTCAGGCCCTTGAACTCAATGTTAGTTGTGAAGTCATAGCCTGCCTTTGCTAGCATTTTATATGCCTTGGGATCGTATCCTTCTTTTGTTCGTTTCTCAGGCAGGACCATCCCTTTCTGAGTATCTTTGAACTTCGTGACCTCTTGTTTCGTTATCTTCGTAAGAGGGGTGAAAAAGTTTTTCTTAAGAATCTTAATGTCACCAACTTTCAAACTTTTCGCAGATTCCGCAAACGACGATTCACCCTTCTTACGCCGGGACAAAGGAACATAGCTCAAAATAGAAGGGTTCGAACTTTTCTCGTCTTTCAAGGCCTTAGCCTTCGTAGGGTTGACGGATATCTTGCTTTCGCAAAACTTGGGAACATTTTCTTCTTTGATTGATTCTTTCCCTGCGCAAGTCTTCTGCTTCCGGTAGATCAAAGGGATTTCTTTCGGCATTATTTCTTCTATGATGCTGTTATTTACATAAAACTTGGCATCCGCGAAATGAGACTCGGCCTCTGGAAATGGCTTAGTGTCTGCCTCATCCTTTTTGACGCCGTCTTGATAAAACTTGAAGCACTGATGCAAGGTGGAAGTGATTGCCCCATTTTCATGAATCCAAGGGTGACCCAACAATATTTTATAGGTAGTCCTGGAGTCTATGACATGAAATAGGGTATGTACTTTTAACTCTCCGATGATGAGCTCTAGGCGAATCATGTCGATCGCTCGTTGTCCTCCCTAATTGAAACCCAGGATTACAAGTTTGCTACTTGATAGCTCTTCCATCAGGATGTCAATCTCCTTCATGACCGATTTCGGCATTATGTTGACAGCTGATCCATCATCAATGAGGATTCGACCGACCCTCTATTCTCGAATGTATCCTGAGACAAACAAAGGTCGATTGTGAGGTTTTGACCCCAACATCAAATCATCATCGGTGAAGCTTATAGACATGGAATCGTACGTGCATGCATGTGCTGTAGAGGTTGAAGGATCTGAAACATTAGAGTCCTTCAACCTGTCGATGTGAGCAAATTTGTCCATTTGAGGCAGATCTACTACATAGAGGGAAGGTGTATACTCCAGCTTTGTTACCAACTCCGTTGAACTTGGTGTGGCGCTATCATCCTCAATTGCACAAACGACGTGACACGTAGCAGCTTCAAATGTTTCTTCCTACTTTTCATTAAAGAATCCCTTGGGGAAAAATTCCCGTAGGGTCATAGGCTGCTGGGGTCGAGGGAGGTCTTTGTTTTCCTCCACGATAAGCTTAGGCCTTCTCATACTCTTTCTTCCTTTCCTCTTTGGAAATTTGCTTCTTCGCCTATACTCTCGAAGTAGGCGGGCTTCTTTCTGGACAGGTCTCTGTCGCTGCATTTTCTGACGAGTTACGACGGTTCATCCTTCATCCTCTTCCCCAACGGGTTCATGCTTCACCCGCGAAGTCTTCTGTAGGATTTCATGTTCGAATCGAACAATTATAGGTTCGCAAGTCCCAAACTGGATCAAACTCTCCTCTTGCTTGTTAGGTGAAACAGGAGATAATTGAACGTCGGAGTTCAACGCTGGTGGTATTTGCAGTAGTTAGGATCATTTACCTTTCATAACTCCTCCGGTCGTTTGCATTATGGCAGTTGGATGAGTTGCGTTTCCAGCAATTCCTCTAACATATCGGGGATGTCAGAATCTGGAAACGGGTAGAATTTTTCTTGTCTTTCTTTCAAAGTAAGGCGACGTCTTTCGGCTTTGTCATTTCTTGCTTCCGTTTTGTTTTCCTTTGCTTTGGAGGAAAACCTTACAGGGGCCGTGTTGACGACCATAGATTCTTTCACGACATTCTTCGTGATCTTCCCAACGCCCTTCATTTCCGTCTTTATTTTCTTTACGTCGGGGATTAAGAGGTCTCTGTTTCCTCTATTAGCAATACTCAGCTCCATATCATGGGCGCGAGTTGCTAACTCCTCGAATATTTGGGGCTTTATCCCTTGTAGGATGTAGTGAAGTCCCCAATGCATGCCGCCGATGCACATCTCGACAGCAGACACTTCTGTGAGTCGGTCCTTGCAGTCAAGACTCGACGATCTCCAACGGTTATGAAATCGACGACTGGCTCGCCCATTCTTTGGATAGCGTGCGAGAGTTGAGACATGCTGACTGTCTGCCTCGTGCTGTAGAAGCGATTCAAGAAGTCTCTCTCAAACAGTTCCCAACTGTCAATCGTCTTGGGTTCCAAGTCGGTGTACCAGTCGAAGGCGTTTCCTTTCAAAGTTCGGACGAATTGCCTAACCAGCAAGTCTCCGCGAGTTCCACCGTTCTCGCACGTTTCGACGAAGTGGGCAATGTGCCGTTTAGGATTGCCCTTCCCATCGAACTGTTGAAATTTCGGCGGCTGGTACCCGGTGGGCATCCTCAAGTTGTCGATCCTCTTCGAATACGGTTTGGTATACAAGAGGGTGCTCTGGGGTCCACCGTACTAAGCTCGGATTGTGTGTTGGTAATCATGTTCTGCAGTTGTTGGGCAGATAGGAAAGCGACCAACGTTGAGTGTTGCGCTTGGTCTTCCTAGATGAATTTTTTCTTTGTCACTCTTTCTGGCCGCAGGAGTTAGAATCGACTCCGCGACCTCACGACTTTGCATCTGATTCCTCAGATGGGCAATCTCGAAGTCTCTTTCCTCAACTGCTTTCATCAGAAGGCTCATTTTCTTTTCCATTTCAGCCATCGCTTCGTCGTTATTGCGCGTATCCGCCATCATTAGAGATACGTTGGAGTCAGACACATTCTTCGACTGATTAGAGGAGGGAGCAGCTTCATCAAACAAGAGATTTTCCTTGATGATTATCCCAACCTGCGCGGACTCCGTCAGTCGTTTGTATATTTTTCTCACGATGGTAGGAGTGTTCACGCCCGTCTGCAAGACTTCTTTGATGAAGCGGCTGCGGGTGGCAGGTCCCCTATAAGAGTTGTTGGAACTGACAGCCTTGGATGTTGTTTTTTTTTATGCCATTGTTAATTTTTGTTGAGAGAGAGATGAAAGGTAGAGTTGTCCCACCGGGCGTGCCAATCTGTTCACACGGAGACTTCGACGAAGGAAATTTAGACACGTGTAAATGACATTTGAATTGTATTTATGTATTTGTATGTATCAGTGCGTAGTGGATTACTGTAATGACCCCAAATTTTCTATATAATTAATTAACTTAAAATGGGATAATTACTCATAACGCATAATTTTCTTTTTAAATAAAAATCTAAATTCCATAATCATAAGTCTTAACAACTTAAATAAAACTTAAAGTTTATCTGTAGCAGCGGAAATTATAAAACAGTGTCTATAAATAAAATAAACATAAACTAAAGTTGTGATCATAAATCATTAAACTTAAAATTTCGGGTACATCTCATGGTTCTTCCTCTTCAATGCCAAGATCATGCTCAATGAATTCACCATCATCTACAAGGCTATCTGAAAAATATAAAACCACGAGAGGTAGTATAAAAATACCTTGTAAGTGGTTCCTATCATAAGGAACTTTCATGCTCAAACACACACAACATGCTTACATGCTTGCATATCACATCCTAACATGTAGACCATGAAACAATCTACCTTAACATAGTTGTACTTGCTTACATATTCTTACATACATACTTATATCCTTGATTTGGCGCCATGCTAAGCAGAAATACCCCATACCATAACCGTCAATTCCGCATGTAATATTTACAAGGTAATTGCCCCTTATAAATATCATTAACATTAACTAATTTTGTTTCCTAGGGCCCAGCTCGTTAACAGAAACCATACTTGTCATATCATACATCTAGCTGCATAACATAACTGCTTAATTTGGGTATTTCATGCGTAGCATATTCTTTCCTAACTCCATGACTCTACTTTACTTGACTCCATGAATGTAATGTAACACACATATATGTCATACTCAACCTAAGCATGCTTCACTAACCAATCAAAGTAACAGATCATGTGAAGCGTAGAAACATACAAAAATAACATGACATAACATACTTTGCAAAACATCAAATATCATAAAACAACAAATCAATCAAGTATATATTCAAACAATAAAATGTAACTCACTTGCAATCAATACCACAATAAAAAGATTAATCAAGATCACAACTATAGAATACAACAGTCAATTCGGCTACTTATGATAGAATCCACTTACCTCAAGCTTCAAATCTAAATACTTTAAAGCTTCCTAAATAACATATGATACAAATTAAATTAGGTCTAACTTAAAGTTAGTTTTGCTAAAGAAACTTCATCCACTAGCTAAAACACACTAACTTTACTAGCTAACCTAATTTGCATATTAATTCACATAGTTAATATTAATCATAAAATTAATATTCAAAACTCATAAGATACTTTTTGTGAACATATTAAGCTCTGATTTATAGATAAAAAATACATTAAAATAATTTACTACTTCATAGAATTCATTAAAAAATCGAAAACACAAATTGTACTAGTTTTTACCGATTTTAAGTCCTATGAAAATATGATCATGAAAGTTAATTTGAACTCCTTGAAAATATATTTAAGCTTACTTTATGCTACTGGACATGATAAAAAAATTTCAAAACAAATGTAATTAAACTTCTATATCAATCAATTTCGAGCTAGAACTAGGAAATAACGTAAACCGATAAACACCATTTTAGAGCAATTTTAAAGATTGTTTTTTAAGCATTTTAATTCTGATTTTCAGCCCCAAAATCAAAACTTTTTAGATCTAAAACAACACCTAAAATTTTCCATGAGAACCCCTAAACGATTTCAAACAATAGAGAAAAAGAGGCTTACCGATGGTGTGTTTTTCGGTAAGAAAAGAGGCTTACTGATGAATGGAGGAAAATTTCCAGCAACTAATTAGATTCAAATGATGCTAGAATACCTTAAAAAAAGATAGGTATGAACATGTTTAGGATCTATGAAAAATATCAAGAAAGATTCACTACGAAACTAGATGGAAAACAACTCATTTCTTACCGATTTTGTGCAACCGATGAACGATCTTGTAAAATCCAAGAACAACACTTGAAAAACAAGTGATCCTTTCTCAAGATGAGATTTACAGGATTAGAATAGGTGCTAGAGAGAAAACCTTGGAGATTTCTTTAGACAATTTTGGAATGACAATGAAAGGACACATAGAACTAAAAGTAAAGTTCATTGGAATTTGAAGCAACCAAGTGTTTCCTCTTCTCTTTGTATGAACATCCAAGACGTCTTACAACATTTCCTTTGGCTCTTCAACTCACCCTCATAAATTTCTAATGACCCTGGGTGAAAGTCTGAAAGATGTCTTAAGAAAACCTAACTAAGATTAAAGAACTTAATAAGTAAGATGACTATTTTCCTCATCTTTTCTCTACTTACTTTGACTAAGATAAAAGATGGAATGTAAATGTCAAATATTATATTTTTACTTCTTTTATTACCTTGTAGTAAAATAGTTTATAAAATATTACAACTTATGGAAAATCTTACAATTCACTATATTTATAGTAATCACATCATACTTTAAAGTTACATTCTTAGTTAATTAACCTTTTATGCATGAAGATTTGACCATCCTAATGGATAAATAACTAAATACAAAATCAATAAGTTATTAATATATAAAATGAATTTCTCTAATTATAGCAATAACAAACAAATAACAATAGAGAATTACGAAAATACCCTAAATAGTAATGTGGGACATTACAATTACAATCTCTAATGTTTGATCCTCTGATTCTCTCTCTTAAATGTAACCGTACTCGAGGGCTTCGCAGCTTGTTCTCAAGGTCGAATTTGGATCGAGGGTTTCGCAGCTTGTTCTCGATGTTGAATCTTCAGCTTCGCGTAGCGGTGAAGTCTTCAGGTGTTTTTTCTTCAAGCGATGTTCAGTCTTCAGGATTCAAAGAGTCTCTCGTTACTTAGGAATTCTCTCTGAGTGGTTTTTAGAAGAAATTTTCTAAACCTTAAAAATGAAGAATGAGCTCTCTATTTATAGAGTTCTCATGGGCCTAGTGGGCTTGGGCCTGGATCCAATGGGCTTGTACCCAATGGGCTTGGTCCAATGAGCTTTTGAATTTTGAGCTCAATGGGCTTGGCCTTTGGGCCAAATTGTCGTTTGAATAGCTTTTCTGGACCGATTCGATTTCGAGCCCAATTGCGGTGTGACCGAATTTGTTCGGTTAAGTCTATCTTATCAACCGGCCGTGATGAAGACACGTGGCGATCGTTGATAGGCCGAAATTTCTCGGTCAACAACAACACAAAACATTGTCTTGAAATAATTCAAAACAAAATAAGGTAGGTTTAGAGTTTAGATCTGTTATGGATTGATTTTGAAGCTTAAAAAAAAAGGAAAAGAAGTATAAATTATACAATACCAAAAAGAATGATAAAAAATAGTGAGAGAATTAAATGTGAAGAAGAAAAAAAATTGGTTGTAGGGAAGAGAAAAAATAAAATATAAATTATCTAATAAAAAAAATTAAAAAATTAAAAATAAATAGTTAGAAAATAAATAAACAAAATCTGGAAAATAAACTAACTTTAGATTTTTTAAACTTAAAAAAAAAAATATAAATTATATAATACAAAGAAGTTGAAAAATGATAAAAAAAAAATAATAATGGCAGAATTAAAAGAGAAGAAAAAATAATTGGTTGCAGGAGAGAGAAAAAAAAAAGATAGTTAAAAAAGATAAACAACTAGTTAGAAAATAAATAAACCAAACAAGTAGATTCAAACTCAGGATATTGAGATATACAACCACTAATTAAACCAACTACACTAGCTGTATTTTTGGTAAGACAATGATCAAATTTTATATAATACAAAATATAACTACAAAAAAAAAAAACATGAAATATCGCTGATTTTTCGATATTTCGTAAAAACGATGTTGCCCCCGTTATCTCTATCGAACCTTCGAAATTGACGAAATATCGGTGATATTTCGACCAATTTCGTTGATTTTTTCATCTTTGCATATAAGTATATCACATGGAGTATATGTGGATATACATAAGCCATTAATTGGTGAGCGTACATGTCAGTAAGAAAATTATAAAAATGGCACCCTTGATAACTTCTAGTGTGAGTATATATTCGTAGTTACATCTATAATAACATACATTGTAAGTATATCATATGAAGTATATGCGTGTATATACACCATAAACCATTACTTTGTGAGCATTGGACAAATGATACTAACAAATTTAAATTCATAGACGGTTGTAAGAAAATTATAAAAATTATTGCTCTCGATAACTTCTAGTGTGGGTATATATTCGTAGTTACATGTATAACTAGGGGTTGCCCTCGTTGGGTCGGGGTCGGTTTTGGGGAAAAATCGGCGCCGAAAACCGACCAGTCGGTTTCCTCTAAATGGAAATCGACGGTTTTTTGAAGAGTAAACTGTCGGCCGACCGACCGGTCGTTCGATTTTCGTCGGTTTTCGAGATTTAAAAAAAAAATGCAGAATTCGTTTTGGTATTTTGACGCAGAGTTTAGCACTAATTGAAGATGAAGATGAATGTTTGAGGGAATCAAATCTATTGCAATGTTAAATCAGAACTCAGAATGTCACATTGCAAAAGTAAAACCCCCAAATCTTCTATTTGGTTGCAAAATCAATACTAAAAAATTAAATAGAATAGAAAATGAAAGCAATATAAAGAAACAATGATGAGAAAGCAACAAAATAAAAAAGTTCAAAACAAGTACAAGAGAGCTTGTACAACAAAAAAGTTAGTATGTGGGATGAACCCTTCAGGTCCAAAAGTTGAACTCCAAAGCTTCTTCTTTTCTATGTGTATCTTAGCTAAGATTGAATTGAGATGAAGAAAAGTACGAGAAATGAGGAATTAGGAAAATGGGTGTAGATAGCTTTGGGAAGAAGAAAGAGAGGAATAAGGAAAAAAAAATATCTGATTAAACTTGAGGTGTTGAAGAGGTGTCGATTTGCGTGAAATGTTTAAGACGAAAGGACTTAGCGATTTGAAGTGTTGAAGACGAAGAGACAAATTTAGATTTTCGATTAAAATTGAAAGAGATTGGCGTTTCGAGAAGACGGAGACTAAGAGGCTCCGATTTCGAAGGGTCTTCTAATGCATTTAATTGTAGGTTTCAAAAATAAATAATAATAATAATAAATTGTCGGTCGATCGGTTTTCGACCACCTAGGGAAACCGACCGACTAACTCCGACCGAAAGTGACTAAAAACCGCTCGCCCGATGTTGGTTCGGTCGGTCGGGTCGATTTTCAGTTTAATGGTGGTCACCCCTATGTATAACAATGTACATGTAAGTATATCATATAGAGTATATCCGTGTATATACACCATAAGCCATTAATCTGTGAGCATTAGACAAATGATACAAAAAAAAATATTAAAGTTGGTATGCATGTTGAGTTTACCTGGGAAAACGTTCAGTCAATTGTATCATTACCTGCAACATTGAATTAGGAGATTTGTCATCTTCCAAATCGATTTGAAACAGTCATCAATTCTCACTTTTGAAACCCTCAACCTTGAAAAAAAAAACTATCAACCTCAACCTTCTATATTGTTGAATGCTTGAATTGATCTGAAAATTTTTACTCTCAAAATCTTCTATGATGTGTTTTCGGAGTGAGTAAGGATTTCCGTCTCCCTCAACTCTTGTCTCTGTACATTGTCCTCGTTTCAACTTTAGAAGAAAAAAATGAACCCTTCTTTTCAAAATGCATGAATCTAGGAGAGTTGTTCGTAAGTAGAATTTGTATTTTTTTTTCTTTTTTTGTTGTTAAACATTTTCAAATTTAAGTCCTTTGAGATTATTTTTTCTTAAAAAACGCATTAATGTGGTTGTTAGAAACTTTTTGTTCAACGCATGAATCTGATTGTTAGAAACTGAAATAAATATTAAAAAAAAATTAAAATTGGTTATGAATAAACGTATATAGTAGGAATGAAAAATGTCAACTTCACTCAAATTGTGGTAGCTATTGGATGAAAATATGAAACTTTCTTAAGTATTTTTCAATTCAATTTTTTATTCCTAGCAATTATTGAGAATTTCTCTACCATGAATTACCTACTAAGAATGGTGGAGCCCAAACAAAAAAAATAGCCAAAGCCCAATTCATCAATGTTGGTCCAGTTGCCTTTTCTAATTAAAAGTAGTGTGGTTTAGTCATGGGTGTTTAATTACGATTATAAAGAAGAAAAAAATTGTTGGTGACTATTGATCTGAACCAATTATCCTATATGTTGTTTAAGTTTACAACAAGATGAAGTTACATTAAATGCACTTGGTGTGATTTTTTATTCACATAATTTGAACTGAAAACATACGAAATGAAGTAAAATTTCATTAAAGTTGAACTCAATAAAAACTAAATGAAGTCAAATTTCATTAAAGTTGAACTCAATCGCAACTTATTCTTCATATTAAAGACAAGTCAAGCTGCCAACAAGAGCTTAGTTCAACGACATGATGTATTGCTTAGTGACTATGAGGTCTTAGGTTCAATCCCCACCCCCAACATGTTGTAAAAAAAACAAAGACAAGTCAAGCTTCATTCATGAAACAACACTTTAAATTACTTCAAACGAACAATGGACTTCAATCTCGAGTTTATGGATTTGCATGATTTAGTTTTTGGAGTATTTTCCATGTTGTTTAGATTACTTTTTTTAGTGGTCTATTATGACATTAAGGTTAGGGAAGTTACTTAATTTATTTTACTTCTTGAAGGCTATGTAAAGACAGCTTGATTGTAACACAAGGGAGACGAAAGAAGATGAAAATGTAGAAAAATAACCTTTGTGATTTCAATTCCGCTAGAGTTAAGATAATTTCAATTCTATGTAGTTTAGGTTGTATGGTTAGAATTATTCAAGCTTGACTTGATAAATCTTGCTTGTGAAGTGATTTAGATCTCAAACTAAGAACGACTTTCCTTTCCTCGAGATATAAGATCATGAAGGTAACCAAATTTTTACTTTTCTTGGGTTGACAGCATCTAGATTTAGGAGGGATTGAATTCATGCATCAAGGGTTCTTGCTAAATTAGCTTGTGTGTTTAACTTTTGTTTTCCTTATCAGCTATTCTATAAGGTTTAACTAAATGAAAATAGAAAAGTGGCTATGAGTTCCTTTAACTTAATACAAAGAAGAAGAAAATCGTGAGTAGATTGCCTTGTTGTGATCTTTGAGAGTTTTCTTTTGTGTGTTGTGGAAGAGTGAGTATTTCTCCCATTGAAATTTCTCTAGAGCCATATTTTGTCCAGTGATTCGTGAGCAATTTTTCTTGAGAGAATAGTAAAATCTTTGATCGTTTGTAAACTCTTGTAAATTTCCCTCCAGTGATTTAATGAATCATGCATCAGTACTAGAGAACAGGACGTGACCCACATTGGGTGAACAATTATAAATTTGTTGTCATTCATATTGCTTAGAAGCTTAAGGTTGGATTATCTAACATTTTTAGTTGTTGAGTTCCAAATTATTTATTCCTCTCTAGATTTGAAACTAGGACTTGATCTGGGATTTAGATAAAAATATATATTGTTTGAACCAGGTAGAAGTTTTAGATAAAATATATATTGTTTGAATCATGTAGAATTTGGACGGATTATATATGTATCTACCCGTAGCAAGTGGTATAAGACCAATGGTTGTGTAACGATGTCAAAAGAAGATAGGAAAATTGTAATAGTGGATCAAACTTTTCGTCAGGGCAGAAGGCCCAAAGCTAGAAAACCTCCCAGAACCAAGAGCATAGCGCCCGTCATTGTTCCAGATCCAAGAAGTTAGCGCCTAGGCGCTGGTTTGCAGCGCCCCGGCGCTGTCGCGATGCGCACGCGTTCCTCAAATTGCACAGTGTGCAGCGGCTAGGCGCTAGTCTGACGCACATTTGGGTATAAATGTGCGATTTTTCGAATTAAGGTCACTCCTCTCCGGCCCCTCTCGAATTTCTACGACTGTTTACTTCATTTTGGTCTTGTAACCTCCATTAATGGAGTTGGGGAAGCTTTCCTTGGATTTCTTCGTTCTAATTTCATCCATGTCTAGCTAAAGGTAAGCATTCGATCTTTAGGGGATGGATTAAGACTTTGCTGATGTGATTAGGGGAGATTTGTTCTGTTTAATGCATTGTTACCTTGTTCTAGCGTTCAATTCTTCTCTAACCTTGTTCATTAATGTCTAGCATGATTTTATTTTTGGATTGACACCCGTTTAGCTTGTCGTGTGGTTGTTCGGTTAAAAATCTATGAGGGAGCGATCACGCCTTGTGTTTTGAGTAACTGTAATTTGGCATTCTAAATTAAATACGACCATGTTTGTTTGGGTTGCTGATAAACTATAGAGAAAGAATAAAATTGAGTACATTGTTATAGATCTCTGCAATTGGATCGTCGCTCACGACTAATTCTAATTTGTGAGAGCGATCGCCCCTGAATTGGAGTTATTAGCAAAGCTTAGTTTAGAGTCGTCATCTATTTTCTAATCATTCGGGATTGCTAATTTCAGATTAATACATGGTGTTGTGCAAAAACTCGTTACGCAAGCATAAACAATCGTAGGTAGTAATTGGTAGACAAGGTTGATCCCACAGAGACTAATGAACGCAATTACTATAAAATTGAGACCTATAAACAAGTAATTCTAAAACAACCAAGTGATATAAAATTAACAAAAATCAATTGACTAAGGTGCTGAAATTTATGACTTATTTTTATGCTTATCTTCACCCATTTGTTATAACAATGCTACACCAATCCAAGAACACAGTAAATGAGAATTTTATTTTATAAGTCCAAAAATAATTTCAAATCCTTGAACACAGACCCTTGAACTAAGTTAATCATATGTCTATGAAAACCTAGCATCAAGAACACCAATACGCTCTATTTCCCTAATTTTGCAAGCAAAAAATGTATATCTACACCCTTGAATTTACTACACCCTTAAACAAGCATAAATATACTTGCATCATTTGTGCTTTTTCCACTAATTCTTAACCCTTTCTGTATTAAAAATCAGTTTGTAATCTATTTAAGGCGATCAATCTCAAATAGAAAATATACATTCAACACCCACAAGTAAACTACTCAACATATGTCATCAGTATAACAAAAAGGGTAAAATAGACATAAAAACACCACAAATTCCCGCCCTAAAAAGTTTTAGTTCATAATTCTTAATAATGAAACAAATAGAAACAAATAATTCATCGTAAACATATTTAATTCAAACTAAAGAAATCATAAAAAAACTATCACTAAAAGAAATAACTAAACAGTGTTACAATATAAAAGGAATTAAGAGTTATTGTATGAAATATAAATTAGAAAGTAGGAAGAGGAGAAAGAGAATGACTTTTTCAAATTCCTTTCCAGGCACCAAACTTTCTTCAGACCAATCCCATGCTGTTGCTCAATTTCATCATTTTTTTTTTTGTTCTTTCTTTTTCTTTCAGTCCTTTTTCGCAATCTTGATCTTCCCTTCCTTTTTCTTTTATGTCTTTTCACCAACGGCCCTTTTGAACCACCCACTTGTCATGTCAACATTTAACTTAATTTAGTTTTTGCTCAATTTTTTTTTTCCATTCTGGTTATTTTCGTCATAGCCATAATCCATGGACTTTTCTTCTTTTTCATTTCCGGCCCATCATAATGGGCATATAGTTGCCACAATCTTCTCTCTTTCACACAAAAGAGAATTGGTCCTCTTCAAATCTTACGCTTAAAAACAAAGACAAATAAAACTAAAATTAATCAAAATGAAAAAACAATACTAAAAAAATTATTCCTAATTTAATTTAACAAGAGACTCACTAAATTCAAGATAAAAACATGCATTTCACTCAACTTTGACCCATAAAAAGTGACAAAAGATGCTAAATTTAATCACATTTCACGGGATTAATGCATGGGACCCTATGTTTTAATTAGGAATTGTAATTTGCGTGAACGTTAACCAAAAACCAGCTAAACCTCTTTTGTGTCAATGATCCAAATCACATCACAATAATTAATCTGGATCCTTTAGAATAAGTGTATTCATTCATCTACTTATTCTCCCGCTTTTCCAAACATTTACTTAAGTCTTTCTTCAAGTTTGCATGTGTTCTGTTTTTAGTCTTTCAAAACCCTCTGTTACCAACTTTTACAAATTAACAATTAGAATTAAAATTTGGATTAAACTAATTAATTTCACTGTGGTTCGACACCTAACTTCCATTGTCTACAAGCGCAGTAATTTTTGCCAGCGTTTATAAATATTAAATTAAGTGACTTTCATAGGTGTCTCAAATGGGAGGGTAAGAACTTATTTTCTCAAACATAAATTAGATGTATTTTATGTTTTCAAAATTTAGAAGGCTATGGTTGAGAATTATACCGGTCTAAAAGATATTAAATCTGAGATTTCATTCAAAATCTATGAATCAAAATTAGATAATATAATTATCTTAACTAAACCTACTGAAAATTAATTCACTCAAACTTTAGGTTTTAAAGAATAGTTTCAATTAACCTTAATTAATCTCCTAACGAGTAAGACGAGCCCCACCTAACAACGTTGGACGCTACAACGGTTCATGATCTTTGTTCAATTAACCATTTAAGTCATCTTCACATGGGATTCTACGTCAACAACGCTATACAATTGCTTTTCATTCTAATTTTAACTATTGGATCACTTCTTTAAAGTTTTCCAGATACATATTTTATTCCTTTATTTTATTTTATCTTTATGAACCGAATAAAAAATCAATTGTTTATTATAAATTTAATTTTAATTATATATTTTAAATGATATTATTGGGTTGAAATTTAATTTAAATGAGTATTGAGAAAAATGTATGGCCAGTAAGTCATGTCCAAGTAAAACATTGTGCATTTGTTAAATATAATTTCACACTTAAATGACACAAAAATTTCAAAATTCAAATATCTCAACTACCCAATATATTTTCTTCTTCTACTTGAAAGTGTACAATAATAATCAATTGAAAACATTCTCAAATAAAAATATAAGAATCCTATTTATTCAAGCAAAAACACAACAACATGCATCCATAGATAAAATGCTGAAATTGACAAAAATGTATTGTATTTGAAAATAACAAAATCAAATATTGAGTTATGGACCATTATAGATCCATTTCAGCTCATACAACACTTCTATGTACAAGTTGACACTATAATTTCCCAAATAATTAAACACCGTGATTGAGGTAATCAATGTAGTTAGAATCTTTACATTTTGGAAAAGAAAATAGGATTAAAAAATAAAAAGTTAAACTAATACAAAGTCTTCTCTTATGTAGAGGATAAAAATATTAAGAAAAATTAAAACAATTATGTAAGAAATGATTTGAGGGAAATTTATGCACACACTCAAATTATTAAAAAAAAAAAAAAAAAAATCAAACATAATTTGATGAGGATATTTCAAAGATTCAAGACAAATTAAGGGTGGGAAACTGAATATTAGTAGACAAGGGATACAAACAGGTTGTTATTTATAATATATACATATCACAATTTGAGAACTCTCTTGCTCACCAACTCTCTCTTCCCATTTAGCTGTAATTAGTAGGATTTTATGGAATTACACAACGTCTAGTGTGGGAGAGCGATATATCATTGGAACAATAAAATACTACATGCATAGTGTTAAAAAAAATATGTCTTGAAGAATTTCACAAGAGCATAAAGGCGTAGAAACATTTCACAAATAATTCCTCATAGATTTTTGTGTTCAATTATTATAATGTGTTTTAAGCACAAACTATTCAAATAGAGAATCACGAAGGTGGACAATTGATGACACAACGACAAGTATGCTTGCCTTGACAAAATCCAGGTATTACGGGATGAAATTGACGTGCACATATACTAACGCACTGTACTTCTAAACAAGGTCCTGCATCGGATAATGGTAAATCTTTAAAGCAATTGATGATTGGCTCCCCTTCCACGCTTCTCATTATCATTTCCTCTCCTACATCACCCAAATACAAAATCCAACAATTTATTGATGCATAACCAACATCCATATTTTCACTAAATAACTTACGTATAAAGAAGCATAATAAAATGTGACTTTAAAGTAAAGTGTTTCTTTATAAGGTTCATATTGTAAAATATAATAGTACTTTTTGTGTCGATCTTCTAAAAATAAATATTTTTAATGAAACGGCTTTCTATAATGGACAAGTAATTCTGCTATTAAAAATAATTATATGAGTTAGGTCAAAATGAACTGAGTAGGTTAGTGAGTAGGTTTTCATTATTATGTCTAGACATGTTTATTTCATCGAATTTAAATATAGAATATTTCTATCTAAATCAATATAATATAGTTTGATGTAACATTAATATTTTTCTCTACAATTTTTAATGTTAAAAATCAATCAACATTGTAGTAAAGGAATACTTACCTCTTTTAAGAGACATTAGTTATAACCACTATATCTATACATGTGATATAATATTCTCAAGTAAAAAATTGTCAGAAATGATTTTAATTTTTTTAAAAGAAATTATAAGGTGACTCAAACATTTTTTAAAATTAAATACTTAGTAGAATTCGACTTCCAAACAAAAAATAAAAGAATGGTCAATCAAAGTCTTAAAGAATTCAAATAATAAAGAAGAAGATGATTACCACTAAAAATGAGGAGAACGAGAACCATTGCTGAAAGGAAGTTTGAATTCATTTTTGTTGTTGTAAATTATATGAGACTTGTTTTTTAAAATGAAAAAGTGAATGAATCAAATGCCCCTTCAACCCCCATTTATATACAAAATACCCATTTATATACAAAATAGAAATTTGGAGTTTCAAACAAAATTAATTAAGAATTAATTATTATATTAAATCAAATTAATTCAAAACGTTTTAACTAAAATGAATTTAAAATTTAAAAGTAAATAACCGAAATTAATTCATAATAAAAACGTTTTGGATGTCATAACCGATTTTATCAACTAATGGACAAACGGTAATAGTTGTATCGATTAATGGAAAAACGGTAATAATTTTATCAATTAATGGAAAAACGGTAATAATTTTATCGATTAATGGAAAAACAGTAATAGTTTTATCGATTACTCGAAAAACGGTAATAATTTAAAATAGAAGGGTGGTAAAATTATCTTATTTTTATTTGGCAGTAATAGGGTAGGGAGAGTATCCCTCATACTAACCACTTTTGCAAGCTACTAAAGTATTCCGTCTGCCAACAGCATAGCGCATTAGAATTGTGTATGAGCTAGTGATCATGAGGTCTTAGATTCAATCCCCACAACATGTTGTCAAAAAAAAAAAAAAAAGTGTTCCTCTAGGGACTTTCTTTTGAGGTTGCAAATAGCCAGGACCCATGGGCTAGTAATTCCCAACAATTCATATATAAGAATTATTTCTTTTGAAATTTGGTATAAAACTATATATAAAGACATGAGAAGCATAATTAAGTTTTTTTTTATCTTTTTTTATTTTTTATCTTCATCAATATCTAAACCCTAGTTTATGGAAATCTATTCATGTTAAAATATGTTCTTAGTGTTTCTACTCCATCATCAAAGTGAACAATACAAAATTCTGGTCATAAGAAAAAAATACAGTGTTTATAGTATTTTTTCGATTCACTAGAAATAAAAATACAATATATTTTTTAATTGATAATAACATCACGGAAAGGTACCCGTCGGTAGATTGCAATATTGCAAACTGCAATTATACGATACATTGCAAAGTGCAATTATAGTGTCATTGTAAATTTGCACACTACAATTACACGATACATTGCAAAGTGCAATTACCGTGTCATTGTAAATTTGCAAGTTGCAATTACACGATACATTGCAAAGTGCAATTACAGTGTAATTGTAATTTCCAAACGACAATTACACAGTACAAATACTCTTTATTTGCAAAAACTCAAAAAAAATGCACTGAACTCAAATACACTATACATTATATTTGCAAAAGAAAAGGAAACAAATATTTTTTGCAACAAAAAAAAAAAACTTCAAATACCCAGTATTAAATGGTGTAACCCGGAATGCGGATTATGTTTGAATGATGAATTTTTCTCAATATATCAACTTCATTTTGAAAATTCCAAGTTATTTATTGTTGGATTTCTCAATATATAAGCAAGAAAAATAAGAAGAAAGAAACATAACCTAAATTTCTTTCTCTGATTCCTTATCACTATTCTAATTTCTTCACAACTTGTAAGTTGTATTCTAATCGACCTTTGTAAACCCGTCCAAATCTACCAACGAATCTCTTCTCTGCATCTTCAAATACAAATTCCCACAATAAAGAAAAAAACAGAACCTCAAATTCCCACAACACATCTCTGTTTTTCATAATGTGATTAATAAAATGCACTTTTTTTCTAACAGCAACATCTTTGTAAGTTCTACAACAAGAGCTTCTCGAATGTCGTCAACGACACAACACAACGTGAGGGTGGCGACGTGAGAAGACGAGGGAGGCGGAGGCGGCGTGAGGATAAGAGGGCGGCAAAGGCGAGAGGAGAAGAGGGCAGCGTGAGGCATAAGTAGAAAGAGACTACACCAAACATTTTTTTTTAATTATTTTTAGGATATAAGAGAGAAAATAAAATATTACAGATTTAGGGTTAGAGGAGAGAGGATGAAGATTCATAATTAGTGGAGGAGAGAGAAGAATTTTGTTGGAGAAAATCTTGGAAGGGAAAGATGAAATGAGAGGAGAAGTTAGGAGGGTAAAAAATGAATGAAAAGTGAAGGAGAGAGAAAATGAAAAAAGAAAAGGGACACAAAACTTAATTTTACCATGAAGTGTCAACTACAAGAATAACTAAAATGAGACTATCCAGGTTGAAAAATAGCTAACATATATAATTAGAAACTTTTTTAGAATGTAGTTGGACAAAATTAACCCTCAAACATTTAATTGTTGAAGTACCTACAAAAAAAGGGAGAGATTTAATCTGAAAGAATTAAATGAAAAACAAAAAATGGTGAAACACAAACTCAAACTCCCTGCAAAAAACAAATGGGAGATTTATTCCGAGATAATGATGGAAAAATAAGGATTTATTTAGAAGGTAGTTGGACGAAATTACCCCTCTGACATTCAATTGTTGAAGTACCCAAAAATGAGAGATTTAATCCGAGAGAATTAAATGAAAAACAAAAAATGGTGAAACTCAAACTCAAACTCAAACTCCCTACCAAAAAAGGGGAGATTTATTTAGAGAGAATGATGGAAAAATAAGGATTTATTTGGAAATAATCTTGTAGAAAAATAAAGATTTAGTTTAGGAGAGAAATATAAAAACAAAAATTAAAATATGGTTAAAACAACGATAACAACAACCAATTAAATCGAAACATATAAACAAAATTCAATAAAATCTAACCTAGAATATTAATTCAAACTAATTTTTATTTAAATTTTTCATAGAAGGTTGTGAAAAAATGATAAGAACAGTGCTCTTGATAATTTCATATGTGTATATATTCAAAGTTGCATGTACATATAAGCAAAAACGAAAATATCTTTATCGATATCAATATCGGTAACTCAGATTTACGGATATGTCGATGGATATTATGGGAAGAATCACGGATATCAAAGAAATTAATAGAAATATTGTGATTTTGATGGAACTGAGAGATCCCGACACAACCAGAGGCACAGCGGAAGAAGCCTAAAACTGGCTGAGGATCTTCAACAATCAATAAGCAACAAACAAGAAGTGATAAATAATGCTAACACTTAGCATTTTTCGCAACTACGAGTCAAACTGGTAAATCCTTTACCACCGGTAAAACCTGACCGATTTAGTCAACCGAGGAAGACCGGTTAAGTCAACCAAGGAACACCGGTAAAGAATTATCGAAGCAAGTGATACTGATGAACTGGTGCCCATACACCGGTAAACTTGCAACTGGTAAACTGACCGGTTCAAGACCATCGGTAAACACTTCGACCGGTACACCGAGAAAAAATCAACGTTTGATTATTACCGAGATACCGGTTCAGGTTTCAACCGATAAACCAGACCGGTAACACTTACCGACCGGTTTCCTCGGTTTGGGATTTACCGATACCATATCGGTAAATCTCGACCGAGGAAACAAACCCAAAACACTTCAGAAACAACGTTTGGGCAGCTCCACCGGTAAATTACCTATCAGTAAAACCAACCGGTTTACCGATCGATAAATTTACCAGTGAGCTGCACAAGGACAAAAATACCTTGTGTTGTCGTTTTCCTTCTTGTCTACCTTAGCTCCTCTACAGCCCCCTCGAATCAACCTCTCCCCCGGTCACGAACTCAGCACGAACAATCACGTACAGTCGAAGACCACCCTCAGAGTAGTCCCAGCTATTCTCGGGCTTAATAGCGGAGTAGTGGGAGTCCTTAAGCTAAAAGTTAAGATAATTTCAACCTTATGAAGATGAAAATGTAGGAGGGTAAAAACTTAGTAAAAACTTATGAAGATGAAAATGTAGATTTTTGGGAGTCCTTAACTTAGTAATTACTAGGAACTTCACAAGCAGAATCAATCAACCTTATGAAGATGAAAATGTAGAAAAGTAACCTTTGTGATTTCAATTCGGCTAGAGTTAAGATAATTTCAATTCTATGTAGTTTAGGTTGTATGGTTAGAATTATTCAAGCTTGACTTTATCAATCTTGCTTGTGAAGTGAATTAGATCTCAAACTAAGAACGACTTTCCTTTCCTCAAGATATAAGATCATGAAGGTAACCAAATTTTTACTTTTCTTGGGTTGACAGCATCTAGATTTAGGAGGGTTTGAATTCATGCATAAGGGTTCTTGCTAAATTAGCTTGTGTGTTTAACTTTTGTTTTCCTTATCATCTATTCTGTAAGGTTTAACTAAAAGAAAATAGAAAAGTGGTTATGAGTTCCTTTAAATTAATACAAAGAAGAAGAAAATCGTGAGTAGATTGCCTTGTTGTGATCTTTGAGAGTTTTCTTTTGTGTGTTGTGGAAGATTGAGTATTTCCTCCATTGAAATTTCTTTAGAGCCATATTTTGTCGACTGATTCTTGAGCAATTTTTCTTGAGATAAAAGTAAGATCTTTGATCGTTTGTAAACTCTTGTAAATTTCCCTCTAGTGATTTAATGAATCCTGCATCAGTACTAGAGAACTGGACGTGACCCACATTGGGTGAACAATTATAAATTTGTTGTCATTCATATTGCATAGAAGCTTAAGGTTGGATTATCTAACATTTTTAGTTGTTGAGTTCCAAATTATTTATTTCTCTCTAGAATTGAAACTAGGACTTGATATGGGATTTAGATCAAATATATATTGTTTGAATCAGGTAGAATTTTTAGATAAAATATATATTGTTTGAATCAGGTAGAATTTGGATGAATTATATATGTATCTACCCGTAGCAAGTGGTATAAGACCATTGGTTGTCTAACGATGTCAAAAGAAGATAGGAAAGTCGTTATAATGGATCAGACTTTTCATGTTGGAAGTGTCTAATATGTGATTATTTCCATTCCAAGGAATTTGACTTTCCATTGGATAGAAAGCCTTATATATGAGAGAATTCAAAAGGTGTTGGGTAATGTTTGCCTGAATTTGACGAGAAACGTGCAAAGTAGCGTGGTGAATGAGACAACTATAACAGGCCTAACACCCAACTTTTGCCTGGTAATGACATTGTATTGTGGTTGGTTTTTTTTTTTTAATTTAGTTAATTAAAGTTTTTTTTTTTTTAAAAAAAAGGTACGGAGGTGGGTTTCCTTAAAAAAAACAACAAAAAGAATAATAATATATATATACCTATATATTTGTTATTAATAGTATTTGTTCACACGAGAATTCGAACGACGGATGGAAATTCGACACGTGTAAATGAATTTGAATTTGTATTTGTATATTGTATTTGTATCAGTGCGTAGTGGATTACAATCTCTAATGTTTATCCTCTGATTCTTTCTCTCTCAAATGTAAATGTATCTCGAGGGCTTCGCAGCTTGTTCTCGACGTTGAGTTTGGATCGAGGGCTTTGCAGCTTGTTCTCGATGTTGAATTTGGATCGAGGGCTTCGCAGCTTGTTCTCGATGTTGAATTTGGATCGAGGGCTTCATAGCTTGTTCCCGATGTTGAATTTGGATTGAGGGCTTTGCAGCTTGTTCTCGATGTTGAATTTGTATCGAGGGCTTCGCAGCTTGTTCTCGATGTTGAATTTGGATCGAGGGCTTCGCAACTTGTTCTCGATGTTGAATTTGGATCGAGGGCTTCACAACTTGTTCTCGATGTTAAATTTGGATCGAGGGCTTCGCACTTTGTTCTCGATGTTGAATTTGGATCGAGGGCTTCGCAGCTTGTTCTTGGTGTTGAATTTGGATCGAGGGCTTCGCAGCTTGTTCTCGATGTTGAAGGATTGTTCAGTCTTCCAAGGATTCAAGGAGTCTTCGTTGTTTGAGAATTCTCTCTGAGCTCTTAGGAGTAGAAATTTTCTGAACCTTGAAAATGAAGAATGATCTCTCTATTTATAGAGTTCTCATGGGCCTGGTGGGCTTGGGTCCAATGGACTTTTGGGTTCTGGGCCCAATGAATTTTTGGGCTTTGGGCCAAATTGCCATTTAAATAACTTTTTAGCCCGATTCGATTTCGAGCCCAATTGAGCTATGACTGAATTTTCTCGGTTAAGGTTATTCGATCCGCCGGCCAAGATGAAGACACGTGGCGACCGCTGATTGGCCGAAATTTCTCGGTCAACAAATGCCCCCTTTTTCGAGAGTTATGCACATGTACGTGTGGGTGAGTCTCGGAAAAGTTAAATTTTGAAATTGAAATGTAGGACACCTCTAATTTCGAATCTGCCTCGACATATCAATCTTATCGAAATATGAAATTTGGTTCATAAATCAATTCTTTTGATTGATACATGTTTCTATGCCAATTGACCAAAAAATATGAATTGGGCTTACAATTTTGATTTTTCTTATTTGGCAGAAGCTCGACTTGAACTTTAGTAGATTCTTGTGTTCTACTTTAATTCCATTTTGGATGTAGAGTAGAGTTTTGGAGTTGCCCAATTGAATTTTGAATAGGATTTGACTTTGAACTTTACTCCAATTTCGAAGTGGGATAAAATTTGGAGTATACCCAACTCGCCAATTTCGATTTGAGACTTGGATTTAGATAAATTTTGACTCTAAATCATGCTTGGAAATAAAATTTGGAATATGCCCAAAAATTTGTTTTAGGAAAATTTTGGATTTTCTTGAAATTTAGCTTGAATGAAAATTTGACTTGGTATAATTTTGGAATTCCAATCAATTGACATAAAGTTCAAAAATTTTAACTTAAGCTCATGATTATGGAAGGAAATTTAGAACCCGCCTAAATTTCAAGTTGAATGAAGTATTACAATCTGAACACAAATGAGAACAACAAAGTTTGTTTGGCAAAGTGGAACATGTATACCCTTTGATTCCTTTGGTCTTGGGCTCAAGTTCACCTCTATACATATTTTTAGATAATTTGGAGATGCGATCGCGCGCGGCGGAACTTGGAGATGCGATCGCGCGCGGCGGAACTTGGAGATGCGATCGCGCGCGGCGGAACTTGGAGATGCGATCGCGCGCGGCGGAACTTGGAGATGCGATCGCGCGCGGCGGAACTTGGAGATGCGATCGCGCGCGGCGGAACTTGGAGATGCGATCGCGCGCGGCGGAACTTGGAGATGCGATCGCGCGCGGCGGAACTTGGAGATGCGATCGCGCGCGGCGGAACTTGGAGATGCGATCGCGCGCGCGGCGGAACTTGGAGATGCGATCGCGCGCGGGGCGGAACTTGGAGATGCGATCGCGCGCGGCGGAACTTGGAGATGCGATCGCGCGCGCGGCGGAACTTGGAGATGCGATCGCGCGCGCGGCGGAACTTGGAGATGCGATCGCGCGCGCGGCGGAACTTGGAGATGCGATCGCGCGCGCGGCGGAACTTGGAGATGCGATCGCGCGCGCGGCGGAACTTGGAGATGCGATCGCGCGCGGCGGAACTTGGAGATGCGATCGCGCGCGGCGGAACTTGGAGATGCGATCGCGCGCGGCGGAACTTGGAGATGCGATCGCGCGCGGCGGAACTTGGAGATGCGATCGCGCGCGGGGCGGAACTTGGAGATGCGATCGCGCGCGCGGCGGAACTTGGAGATGCGATCGCGCGCGCGGCGGAACTTGGAGATGCGATCGCGCGCGCGGCGGAACTTGGAGATGCGATCGCGCGCGCGGCGGAACTTGGAGATGCGATCGCGCGCGCGGCGGAACTTGGAGATGCGATCGCGCGCGCGGCGGAACTTGGAGATGCGATCGCGCGCGCGGCGGAACTTGGAGATGCGATCGCGCGCGCGGCGGAACTTGGAGATGCGGAACTTGGAGATGCGATCGCGCGCGGGGCGGAACTTGGAGATGCGATCGCGCGCGGCGGAACTTGGAGATGCGATCGCGCGCGCGGCGGAACTTGGAGATGCGATCGCGCGCGCGGCGGAACTTGGAGATGCGATCGCGCGCGCGGCGGAACTTGGAGATGCGATCGCGCGCGCGGCGGAACTTGGAGATGCGATCGCGCGCGGCGGAACTTGGAGATGCGATCGCGCGCGGCGGAACTTGGAGATGCGATCGCGCGCGGCGGAACTTGGAGATGCGATCGCGCGCGGGGCGGAACTTGGAGATGCGATCGCGCGCGGGGCGGAACTTGGAGATGCGATCGCGCGCGCGGCGGAACTTGGAGATGCGATCGCGCGCGCGGCGGAACTTGGAGATGCGATCGCGCGCGCGGCGGAACTTGGAGATGCGATCGCGCGCGCGGCGGAACTTGGAGATGCGATCGCGCGCGCGGCGGAACTTGGAGATGCGATCGCGCGCGCGGCGGAACTTGGAGATGCGGAACTTGGAGATGCGATCGCGCGCGCGGCGGAACTTGGAGATGCGGAACTTGGAGATGCGGAACTTGGAGATGCGATCGCGCGCGCGGCGGAACTTGGAGATGCGATCGCGCGCGCGGCGGAACTTGGAGATGCGGAACTTGGAGATGCGATCGCGCGCGCGGCGGAACTTGGAGATGCGGAACTTGGAGATGCGATCGCGCGCGCGGCGGAACTTGGAGATGCGGAACTTGGAGATGCGGAACTTGGAGATGCGGAACTTGGAGATGCGATCGCGCGCGCGGAACTTGGAGATGCGGAACTTGGAGATGCGGAACTTGGAGATGCGATCGCGCGCGCGGCGGAACTTGGAGATGCGATCGCGCGCGCGGCGGAACTTGGAGATGCGATCGCGCGCGCGGCGGAACTTGGAGATGCGATCGCGCGCGCGGCGGAACTTGGAGAGGCGGAACTTGGAGATGCGGAACTTGGAGATGCGAAACTTGGAGATGCGGAACTTGGAGATGCGATCGCGCGCGCGGCGGAACTTGGAGATGCGATCGCGCGCGCGGCGGAACTTGGAGATGCGATCGCGCGCGCGGCGGAACTTGGAGATGCGATCGCGCGCGCGGCGGAACTTGGAGATGCGGAACTTGGAGATGCGATCGCGCGCGCGGCGGAACTTGGAGATGCGGAACTTGGAGATGCGATCGCGCGCGCGGCGGAACTTGGAGATGCGGAACTTGGAGATGCGGAACTTGGAGATGCGGAACTTGGAGATGCGATCGCGCGCGCGGAACTTGGAGATGCGGAACTTGGAGATGCGGAACTTGGAGATGCGATCGCGCGCGCGGCGGAACTTGGAGATGCGATCGCGCGCGCGGCGGAACTTGGAGATGCGATCGCGCGCGCGGCGGAACTTGGAGATGCGATCGCGCGCGCGGCGGAACTTGGAGAGGCGGAACTTGGAGATGCGGAACTTGGAGATGCGAAACTTGGAGATGCGGAACTTGGAGATGCGATCGCGCGCGCGGCGGAACTTGGAGATGCGATCGCGCGCGCGGCGGAACTTGGAGATGCGATCGCGCGCGCGGCGGAACTTGGAGATGCGATCGCGCGCGCGGCGGAACTTGGAGATGCGATCGCGCGCGGCGGAACTTGGAGATGCGATCGCGCGCGGCGGAACTTGGAGATGCGATCGCGCGCGGCGGAACTTGGAGATGCGATCGCGCGCGGCGGAACTTGGAGATGCGATCGCGCGCGGCGGAACTTGGAGATGCGATCGCGCGCGGCGGAACTTGGAGATGCGATCGCGCGCGGCGGAACTTGGAGATGCGATCGCGCGCGGCGGAACTTGGAGATGCGATCGCGCGCGCGGCGGAACTTGGAGATGCGATCGCGCGCGCGGCGGAACTTGGAGATGCGATCGCGCGCGCGGCGGAACTTGGAGATGCGATCGCGCGCGCGGCGGAACTTGGAGATGCGATCGCGCGCGCGGCGGAACTTGGAGATGCGATCGCGCGCGGCGGAACTTGGAGATGCGATCGCGCGCGGCGGAACTTGGAGATGCGATCGCGCGCGCGGCGGAACTTGGAGATGCGATCGCGCGCGCGGCGGAACTTGGAGATGCGATCGCGCGCGGCGGAACTTGGAGATGCGATCGCGCGCGGCGGAACTTGGAGATGCGATCGCGCGCGGCGGAACTTGGAGATGCGATCGCGCGCGGGGCGGAACTTGGAGATGCGATCGCGCGCGGGGCGGAACTTGGAGATGCGATCGCGCGCGCGGCGGAACTTGGAGATGCGATCGCGCGCGCGGCGGAACTTGGAGATGCGATCGCGCGCGGGGCGGAACTTGGAGATGCGATCGCGCGCGCGGCGGAACTTGGAGATGCGATCGCGCGCGCGGCGGAACTTGGAGATGCGATCGCGCGCGCGGCGGAACTTGGAGATGCGATCGCGCGCGCGGCGGAACTTGGAGATGCGATCGCGCGCGCGGCGGAACTTGGAGATGCGATCGCGCGCGCGGCGGAACTTGGAGATGCGATCGCGCGCGCGGCGGAACTTGGAGATGCGATCGCGCGCGCGGCGGAACTTGGAGATGCGATCGCGCGCGCGGCGGAACTTGGAGATGCGATCGCGCGCGCGGCGGAACTTGGAGATGCGATCGCGCGCGGCGGAACTTGGAGATGCGATCGCGCGCGGCGCAACTTGGAGATGCGATCGCGCGCGGCGGAACTTGGAGATGCGATCGCGCGCGGCGGAACTTGGAGATGCGATCGCGCGCGGCGGAACTTGGAGATGCGATCGCGCGCGGCGGAACTTGGAGATGCGATCGCGCGCGGCGGAACTTGGAGATGCGATCGCGCGCGGGGCGGAACTTGGAGATGCGATCGCGCGCGGGGCGGAACTTGGAGATGCGATCGCGCGCGCGGCGGAACTTGGAGATGCGATCGCGCGCGCGGCGGAACTTGGAGATGCGATCGCGCGGGGCGGAACTTGGAGATGCGATCGCGCGCGGCGGAACTTGGAGATGCGATCGCGCGCGGCGGAACTTGGAGATGCGATCGCGCGCGGCGGAACTTGGAGATGCGATCGCGCGCGGCGGAACTTGGAGATGCGATCGCGCGCGGCGGAACTTGGAGATGCGATCGCGCGCGGCGGAACTTGGAGATGCGATCGCGCGCGGCGGAACTTGGAGATGCGATCGCGCGCGGCGGAACTTGGAGATGCGATCGCGCGCGGCGGAACTTGGAGATGCGATCGCGCGCGGCGGAACTTGGAGATGCGATCGCGCGCGGCGGAACTTGGAGATGCGATCGCGCGCGGGGCGGAACTTGGAGATGCGATCGCGCGCGGGGCGGAACTTGGAGATGCGATCGCGCGCGCGGCGGAACTTGGAGATGCGATCGCGCGCGCGGCGGAACTTGGAGATGCGATCGCGCGCGCGGCGGAACTTGGAGATGCGATCGCGCGCGGCGGAACTTGGAGATGCGATCGCGCGCGGCGGAACTTGGAGATGCGATCGCGCGCGGCGGAACTTGGAGATGCGATCGCGCGCGGGGCGGAACTTGGAGATGCGATCGCGCGCGGGGCGGAACTTGGAGATGCGATCGCGCGCGCGGCGGAACTTGGAGATGCGATCGCGCGCGCGGCGGAACTTGGAGATGCGGAACTTGGAGATGCGATCGCGCGCGCGGCGGAACTTGGAGATGCGGAACTTGGAGATGCGGAACTTGGAGATGCGGAACTTGGAGATGCGATCGCGCGCGCGGAACTTGGAGATGCGGAACTTGGAGATGCGGAACTTGGAGATGCGATCGCGCGCGCGGCGGAACTTGGAGATGCGATCGCGCGCGCGGCGGAACTTGGAGATGCGATCGCGCGCGCGGCGGAACTTGGAGATGCGGAACTTGGAGATGCGATCGCGCGCGCGGCGGAACTTGGAGATGCGGAACTTGGAGATGCGGAACTTGGAGATGCGGAACTTGGAGATGCGATCGCGCGCGCGGAACTTGGAGATGCGGAACTTGGAGATGCGGAACTTGGAGATGCGATCGCGCGCGCGGCGGAACTTGGAGATGCGATCGCGCGCGCGGCGGAACTTGGAGATGCGATCGCGCGCGCGGCGGAACTTGGAGATGCGATCGCGCGCGCGGCGGAACTTGGAGAGGCGGAACTTGGAGATGCGGAACTTGGAGATGCGAAACTTGGAGATGCGGAACTTGGAGATGCGATCGCGCGCGCGGCGGAACTTGGAGATGCGATCGCGCGCGCGGCGGAACTTGGAGATGCGATCGCGCGCGCGGCGGAACTTGGAGATGCGATCGCGCGCGCGGCGGAACTTGGAGATGCGATCGCGCGCGCGGCGGAACTTGGAGATGCGATCGCGCGCGCGGCGGAACTTGGAGATGCGGAACTTGGAGATGCGATCGCGCGCGCGGCGGAACTTGGAGATGCGGAACTTGGAGATGCGGAACTTGGAGATGCGGAACTTGGAGATGCGGAACTTGGAGATGCGATCGCGCGCGCGGCGGAACTTGGAGATGCGATCGCGCGCGCGGCGGAACTTGGAGATGCGATCGCGCGCGCGGCGGAACTTGGAGATGCGATCGCGCGCGCGGCGGAACTTGGAGAGGCGGAACTTGGAGATGCGGAACTTGGAGATGCGAAACTTGGAGATGCGGAACTTGGAGATGCGATCGCGCGCGCGGCAGAACTTGGAGATGCGATCGCGCGCGCGGCGGAACTTGGAGATGCGATCGCGCGCGCGGCGGAACTTGGAGATGCGATCGCGCGCGCGGCGGAACTTGGAGATGCGATCGCGCGCGCGGCGGAACTTGGAGATGCGGAACTTGGAGATGCGATCGCGCGCGCGGCGGAACTTGGAGATGCGGAACTTGGAGATGCGGAACTTGGAGATGCGGAACTTGGAGATGCGATCGCGCGCGCGGAACTTGGAGATGCGGAACTTGGAGATGCGGAACTTGGAGATGCGATCGCGCGCGCGGCGGAACTTGGAGATGCGATCGCGCGCGCGGCGGAACTTGGAGATGCGATCGCGCGCGCGGCGGAACTTGGAGATGCGATCGCGCGCGCGGCGGAACTTGGAGATGCGATCGCGCGCGCGGCGGAACTTGGAGATGCGATCGCGCGCGGCGGAACTTGGAGATGCGATCGCGCGCGGCGGAACTTGGAGATGCGATCGCGCGCGCGGCGGAACTTGGAGATGCGATCGCGCGCGCGGCGGAACTTGGAGATGCGATCGCGCGCGGCGGAACTTGGAGATGCGATCGCGCGCGGCGGAACTTGGAGATGCGATCGCGCGCGGCGGAACTTGGAGATGCGATCGCGCGCGGCGGAACTTGGAGATGCGATCGCGCGCGGCGGAACTTGGAGATGCGATCGCGCGCGGGGCGGAACTTGGAGATGCGATTGCGCGCGCGGCGGAACTTGGAGATGCGATCGCGCGCGCGGCGGAACTTGGAGATGCGATCGCGCGCGCGGCGGAACTTGGAGATGCGATCGCGCGCGCGGCGGAACTTGGAGATGCGATCGCGCGCGGCGGAACTTGGAGATGCGATCGCGCGCGCGGCGGAACTTGGAGATGCGATCGCGCGCGGCGGAACTTGGAGATGCGATCGCGCGCGGGGCGGAACTTGGAGATGCGATCGCGCGCGGGGCGGAACTTGGAGATGCGATCGCGCGCGCGGCGGAACTTGGAGATGCGATCGCGCGCGCGGCGGAACTTGGAGATGCGGAACTTGGAGATGCGATCGCGCGCGCGGCGGAACTTGGAGATGCGGAACTTGGAGATGCGGAACTTGGAGATGCGATCGCGCGCGCGGAACTTGGAGATGCGGAACTTGGAGATGCGGAACTTGGAGATGCGATCGCGCGCGCGGCGGAACTTGGAGATGCGATCGCGCGCGCGGCGGAACTTGGAGATGCGATCGCGCGCGCGGCGGAACTTGGAGATGCGGAACTTGGAGATGCGATCGCGCGCGCGGCGGAACTTGGAGATGCGGAACTTGGAGATGCGGAACTTGGAGATGCGGAACTTGGAGATGCGATCGCGCGCGCGGAACTTGGAGATGCGGAACTTGGAGATGCGGAACTTGGAGATGCGATCGCGCGCGCGGCGGAACTTGGAGATGCGATCGCGCGCGCGGCGGAACTTGGAGATGCGATCGCGCGCGCGGCGGAACTTGGAGATGCGATCGCGCGCGCGGCGGAACTTGGAGAGGCGGAACTTGGAGATGCGGAACTTGGAGATGCGATCGCGCGCGCGACGGAACTTGGAGATGCGGAACTTGGAGATGCGGAACTTGGAGATGCGGAACTTGGAGATGCGATCGCGCGCGCGGAACTTGGAGATGCGGAACTTGGAGATGCGGAACTTGGAGATGCGATCGCGCGCGCGGCGGAACTTGGAGATGCGATCGCGCGCGCGGCGGAACTTGGAGATGCGATCGCGCGCGCGGCGGAACTTGGAGATGCGGAACTTGGAGATGCGATCGCGCGCGCGGCGGAACTTGGAGATGCGGAACTTGGAGATGCGGAACTTGGAGATGCGGAACTTGGAGATGCGATCGCGCGCGCGGAACTTGGAGATGCGGAACTTGGAGATGCGGAACTTGGAGATGCGGAACTTGGAGATGCGATCGCGCGCGGGGCGGAACTTGGAGATGCGATCGCGCGCGCGGCGGAACTTGGAGATGCGATCGCGCGGGGCGGAACTTGGAGATGCGATCGCGCGGGGCGGAACTTGGAGATGCGATCGCGCGCGGCGGAACTTGGAGATGCGATCGCGCGCGGCGGAACTTGGAGATGCGATCGCGCGCGGCGGAACTTGGAGATGCGATCGCGCGCGGCGGAACTTGGAGATGCGATCGCGCGCGGCGGAACTTGGAGATGCGATCGCGCGCGGCGGAACTTGGAGATGCGATCGCGCGCGGCGGAACTTGGAGATGCGATCGCGCGCGGCGGAACTTGGAGATGCGATCGCGCGCGGCGGAACTTGGAGATGCGATCGCGCGCGGCGGAACTTGGAGATGCGATCGCGCGCGGCGGAACTTGGAGATGCGATCGCGCGCGGGGCGGAACTTGGAGATGCGATCGCGCGCGCGGCGGAACTTGGAGATGCGATCGCGCGCGCGGCGGAACTTGGAGATGCGATCGCGCGCGCGGC
This sequence comes from Herpetospermum pedunculosum, assembly GCA_028017165.1. Lineage (NCBI taxonomy): Eukaryota > Viridiplantae > Streptophyta > Magnoliopsida > Cucurbitales > Cucurbitaceae > Herpetospermum > Herpetospermum pedunculosum. The sequence continues at coordinate 28,513,098 of CM051527.1, read as the reverse complement.
GGAACTTGGAGATGCGATCGCGCGCGCGGCGGAACTTGGAGATGCGATCGCGCGCGCGGCGGAACTTGGAGATGCGATCGCGCGCGGCGGAACTTGGAGATGCGATCGCGCGCGGCGGAACTTGGAGATGCGATCGCGCGCGGGGCGGAACTTGGAGATGCGATCGCGCGCGGGGCGGAACTTGGAGATGCGATCGCGCGCGCGGCGGAACTTGGAGATGCGATCGCGCGCGCGGCGGAACTTGGAGATGCGGAACTTGGAGATGCGATCGCGCGCGCGGCGGAACTTGGAGATGCGGAACTTGGAGATGCGGAACTTGGAGATGCGGAACTTGGAGATGCGATCGCGCGCGCGGCGGAACTTGGAGATGCGATCGCGCGCGCGGCGGAACTTGGAGATGCGATCGCGCGCGCGGCGGAACTTGGAGATGCGGAACTTGGAGATGCGATCGCGCGCGCGGCGGAACTTGGAGATGCGGAACTTGGAGATGCGGAACTTGGAGATGCGGAACTTGGAGATGCGATCGCGCGCGCGGAACTTGGAGATGCGGAACTTGGAGATGCGGAACTTGGAGATGCGATCGCGCGCGCGGCGGAACTTGGAGATGCGATCGCGCGCGCGGCGGAACTTGGAGATGCGATCGCGCGCGCGGCGGAACTTGGAGATGCGATCGCGCGCGCGGCGGAACTTGGAGAGGCGGAACTTGGAGATGCGGAACTTGGAGATGCGAAACTTGGAGATGCGGAACTTGGAGATGCGATCGCGCGCGGGGCGGAACTTGGAGATGCGATCGCGCGCGGGGCGGAACTTGGAGATGCGATCGCGCGCGCGGCGGAACTTGGAGATGCGATCGCGCGCGCGGCGGAACTTGGAGATGCGGAACTTGGAGATGCGATCGCGCGCGCGGCGGAACTTGGAGATGCGGAACTTGGAGATGCGGAACTTGGAGATGCGGAACTTGGAGATGCGATCGCGCGCGCGGAACTTGGAGATGCGGAACTTGGAGATGCGGAACTTGGAGATGCGATCGCGCGCGCGGCGGAACTTGGAGATGCGATCGCGCGCGCGGCGGAACTTGGAGATGCGATCGCGCGCGCGGCGGAACTTGGAGATGCGGAACTTGGAGATGCGATCGCGCGCGCGGCGGAACTTGGAGATGCGGAACTTGGAGATGCGGAACTTGGAGATGCGGAACTTGGAGATGCGATCGCGCGCGCGGAACTTGGAGATGCGGAACTTGGAGATGCGATCGCGCGCGCGGCGGAACTTGGAGATGCGATCGCGCGCGCGGCGGAACTTGGAGATGCGATCGCTGCGCGCGGCGGAACTTGGAGATGCGATCGCGCGCGCGGCGGAACTTGGAGAGGCGGAACTTGGAGATGCGGAACTTGGAGATGCGAAACTTGGAGATGCGGAACTTGGAGATGCGATCGCGCGCGCGGCGGAACTTGGAGATGCGATCGCGCGCGCGGCGGAACTTGGAGATGCGATCGCGCGCGCGGCGGAACTTGGAGATGCGATCGCGCGCGCGGCGGAACTTGGAGATGCGATCGCGCGCGCGGCGGAACTTGGAGATGCGGAACTTGGAGATGCGGAACTTGGAGATGCGATCGCGCGCGCGGAACTTGGAGATGCGGAACTTGGAGATGCGGAACTTGGAGATGCGATCGCGCGCGCGGCGGAACTTGGAGATGCGATCGCGCGCGCGGCGGAACTTGGAGATGCGATCGCGCGCGCGGCGGAACTTGGAGATGCGATCGCGCGCGCGGCGGAACTTGGAGAGGCGGAACTTGGAGATGCGGAACTTGGAGATGCGAAACTTGGAGATGCGGAACTTGGAGATGCGATCGCGCGCGCGGCGGAACTTGGAGATGCGATCGCGCGCGGGGCGGAACTTGGAGATGCGATCGCGCGCGCGGCGGAACTTGGAGATGCGATCGCGCGCGCGGCGGAACTTGGAGATGCGATCGCGCGGGGCGGAACTTGGAGATGCGATCGCGCGCGGCGGAACTTGGAGATGCGATCGCGCGCGGCGGAACTTGGAGATGCGATCGCGCGCGGCGGAACTTGGAGATGCGATCGCGCGCGGCGGAACTTGGAGATGCGATCGCGCGCGGCGGAACTTGGAGATGCGATCGCGCGCGGCGGAACTTGGAGATGCGATCGCGCGCGGCGGAACTTGGAGATGCGATCGCGCGCGGCGGAACTTGGAGATGCGATCGCGCGCGGCGGAACTTGGAGATGCGATCGCGCGCGGCGGAACTTGGAGATGCGATCGCGCGCGGCGGAACTTGGAGATGCGATCGCGCGCGGGGCGGAACTTGGAGATGCGATCGCGCGCGGGGCGGAACTTGGAGATGCGATCGCGCGCGCGGCGGAACTTGGAGATGCGATCGCGCGCGCGGCGGAACTTGGAGATGCGATCGCGCGCGCGGCGGAACTTGGAGATGCGATCGCGCGCGGCGGAACTTGGAGATGCGATCGCGCGCGGCGGAACTTGGAGATGCGATCGCGCGCGGCGGAACTTGGAGATGCGATCGCGCGCGGGGCGGAACTTGGAGATGCGATCGCGCGCGGGGCGGAACTTGGAGATGCGATCGCGCGCGCGGCGGAACTTGGAGATGCGATCGCGCGCGCGGCGGAACTTGGAGATGCGGGACTTGGAGATGCGATCGCGCGCGCGGCGGAACTTGGAGATGCGGAACTTGGAGATGCGGAACTTGGAGATGCGGAACTTGGAGATGCGATCGCGCGCGCGGAACTTGGAGATGCGGAACTTGGAGATGCGGAACTTGGAGATGCGATCGCGCGCGCGGCGGAACTTGGAGATGCGATCGCGCGCGCGGCGGAACTTGGAGATGCGATCGCGCGCGCGGCGGAACTTGGAGATGCGGAACTTGGAGATGCGATCGCGCGCGCGGCGGAACTTGGAGATGCGGAACTTGGAGATGCGGAACTTGGAGATGCGGAACTTGGAGATGCGATCGCGCGCGCGGAACTTGGAGATGCGGAACTTGGAGATGCGGAACTTGGAGATGCGATCGCGCGCGCGGCGGAACTTGGAGATGCGATCGCGCGCGCGGCGGAACTTGGAGATGCGATCGCGCGCGCGGCGGAACTTGGAGATGCGATCGCGCGCGCGGCGGAACTTGGAGAGGCGGAACTTGGAGATGCGGAACTTGGAGATGCGAAACTTGGAGATGCGGAACTTGGAGATGCGATCGCGCGCGCGGCGGAACTTGGAGATGCGATCGCGCGCGCGGCGGAACTTGGAGATGCGATCGCGCGCGCGGCGGAACTTGGAGATGCGATCGCGCGCGCGGCGGAACTTGGAGATGCGATCGCGCGCGCGGCGGAACTTGGAGATGCGGAACTTGGAGATGCGATCGCGCGCGCGGCGGAACTTGGAGATGCGGAACTTGGAGATGCGGAACTTGGAGATGCGGAACTTGGAGATGCGATCGCGCGCGCGGAACTTGGAGATGCGGAACTTGGAGATGCGGAACTTGGAGATGCGATCGCGCGCGCGGCGGAACTTGGAGATGCGATCGCGCGCGCGGCGGAACTTGGAGATGCGATCGCGCGCGCGGCGGAACTTGGAGATGCGATCGCGCGCGCGGCGGAACTTGGAGATGCGATCGCGCGCGCGGCGGAACTTGGAGAGGCGGAACTTGGAGATGCGGAACTTGGAGATGCGAAACTTGGAGATGCGGAACTTGGAGATGCGATCGCGCGCGCGGCGGAACTTGGAGATGCGATCGCGCGCGCGGCGGAACTTGGAGATGCGATCGCGCGCGCGGCGGAACTTGGAGATGCGATCGCGCGCGCGGCGGAACTTGGAGATGCGATCGCGCGCGCGGCGGAACTTGGAGATGCGGAACTTGGAGATGCGATCGCGCGCGCGGCGGAACTTGGAGATGCGGAACTTGGAGATGCGGAACTTGGAGATGCGGAACTTGGAGATGCGATCGCGCGCGCGGAACTTGGAGATGCGGAACTTGGAGATGCGGAACTTGGAGATGCGATCGCGCGCGCGGCGGAACTTGGAGATGCGATCGCGCGCGCGGCGGAACTTGGAGATGCGATCGCGCGCGCGGCGGAACTTGGAGATGCGATCGCGCGCGCGGCGGAACTTGGAGAGGCGGAACTTGGAGATGCGGAACTTGGAGATGCGAAACTTGGAGATGCGGAACTTGGAGATGCGATCGCGCGCGCGGCGGAACTTGGAGATGCGATCGCGCGCGCGGCGGAACTTGGAGATGCGATCGCGCGCGCGGCGGAACTTGGAGATGCGAAACTTGGAGATGCGATCGCGCGCGCGGCGGAACTTGGAGGTGCGATCGCGCGCGCGGCGGAACTTGGAGATGCGGAACTTGGAGGTGCGATCGCGCGCGCGGCGAAACTTGGAGATGCGATCGCGCGCGCGACGGAACTTGGAGATGCGGAACTTGGAGGTGCGATCGCGCGCGCGGCGGAACTTGGAGGTGCGATCGCGCGCGCGGCGGAACTTGGAGGTGCGATCGCGCGCGCGGCGGAACTTGGAGGTGCGATCGCGCGCGCTGTTGCGTGCTCAATGTGTAAAGATAAATAAGCAAGAAAGTAGAGAGAGCACTCAGAACATGCAAGCATACATGGTCTCACAGCAAGTAGTAAGTATATTTCATTCGTTTTTTCCACAGAGACTTATGTTTAGCTATTCGCGAAATGTATTTGTTAAGAAAGATGGGGTGGATTTGATGGGGTAAAATTGGTTTTTAATTATCTAATTTTTGTTGAATGTGTAAAGGAATATAACTTAAACAAATGCAAGTTGAAATCAGACTTAAAGGACAAGAGATGGAATTGATAAACGAAGAAGAAAACAGCTAAACAGAATGAAAATTTAGCAGAATTGCGGGGACCGCAATGTTTCCGCAATTAAACAGCAGCGAAAGTGTGTAAATGGGTGAGTTAAGGGCTACTAATGACTATCCTATAGGCATTATTATACGATTCTTAAGCACTGGATCTACTCTCTATGCATCAAACTCACTCTATCTCATGTATCGTCCGATTCCATGCATTAGATTCCTAAGTTTACTCGACTTCAAAGTAAGGTCTTAATCATCTTGTTAAAACAGAAGTGTTTAGTTTGTATTAGGGAAACGCCTATTCCTAGGCCGTTTCCTGATTACCATGAAAGGCTAGCATGATTATATGACTCTGAACTCTTACTCCTTCCAGAGGTTAGGAGTTCTTTGGACAAAATGGATGGCCAATCGAAATTGCCCGTGGGATGAAGCTTACATACAATCAATGTTTCGAAGGCGATCCTACATGCTTGGTTCACGTTTTTTAGCCTATAGTTCTGTCATTAGCATGCCCCTAAGTGACTTAGCTACTCATGGATATATGGAGAACAAAAAGGGTAGATAAAACAGACATGCTTAGAAGAGAAATGTGCTTAAAACAGCAAGACAAAATCGTAGCAGAAAAAGGTGGAAACTGTGAAATGCAGAATTGTACTTTGATTACTTCGAGTGTTTGAACGACAAAGGAAAGCTTTGAAAGAAATGATTCCAAGACAGACAACAACGAAATGCAGTAAGTAAAACACTAAACTAGAACAACAACTAATCAAAGCTGGAAATGAGAAGAAAAAGACAGAAAAGCAGTAAAGGTTGCTTGAAAGCTTCGTTGCAGTCGCCTCGAATGAAAGGGATGAGAGGTCAGCCTTGCTTGGATGAATCCAATCGAGAGAGAAGAAGAATCTCCTCTCCTTCCTATCAGATTATCGATTCCAACAGCTGAGACTCCCACTCCAACAGACGGTAAAGGAAAACAGAGAGAAATGATGGACTGCGAGAAGACTTCTGCGCTTCGAATGATGATCAAACCTCCGACTTTGGCCCCCTTTTATAGTAGTTTGCAGGTGCGTTTGGGCCAAGGAGAACCATCAACCTTCAACGTCATATATCAGAATGGATGGAGGAGAAAGAACGAATCCCTGAAATTACGGAAATTAACAGAAAAAGATCAGTCAACTTACGGTTTTCACTTGAATAATTGCGGTCACCGCAATGTTTTCGCAATTCATTCGCAATGCTCATTTTTTCATTCTTTTCCTTCGGTTTTCAACCCTTTTTCTACCTATTGTACATAAGTCCTAGATTAGCTACCTTCTTCTAATTCTCATATTAAAGCATAGGTTTAGGCTAAATGCTATCAAAAACACCTAAAAGTGTACATCTTCTTAAGCTAAATGGGTCCTAAATAAGTCACTTTCAGAGACTTAACACACCCCCAAACTTAAGGTTTTGCTTGTCCTCAAGCATACTAAGGACTTACTTAGGCTTGTTATTTTATCTTCTTTGACCACTTACTGACTCCCCTATATCCCTATCTCTAGCAGTGCTGTCCTGTGACACACCTCTACGTTTAGAACTAACCTCTTATCAAGCTTCTTCTGACTTCACCTGCCTACTATACCTGCTGTTTTTATTAACCCCCTACTACTGATCTAGCTACTTTTATAATATCATGCCACTATCCCTAAGGTTTCAAATTCTACCAAGTTTTACTCCAGACTCAGTACATGCTTCTAGCTTATTTTTAATGTGTCTAGGATTCCTTAGAGTCATGCCAGTTTTAGTATTAACAGTGACAGTGGTACTTTTAGAGAACAACCTAAACCCTGGCATCACTACATTGGATATACATTCATCTCCCTGGACAAACCTAAAAGCTACAACCTTGTGCTTAGCTCATTGAGGATCAGAGTTCTTTTTTTTTTTTTTGAATAGGACATCTAAGCCACAAGATTATAACTCCTAAGCATACATTCTTCTTCCCCTATTTCTCCCTTTTTCCTTTTTTACTTAGGTGGGGTCTCTTCTTGGGTTGCCTTTTAATGCAATGCCACTTGTGGTTTACACACTTGGCACTGATTACTTAGCAACTTGAGAGAAACTCCCCTCTTTATTCTATTTTTCAAAAAAAAAATTTTCAGTTCATCATTTTTTGTAAAGGAGAAGAAGAATGCTTATGTCCTAAGGAAGAGAGGAATGTTCCTAGGCCTAGGGTGGCCTCCCCCAAACTTAAACTACTCATTGTCCCCAATGAGTGTCTGAGGTGGCACACCCCCAAACTTGTCCTAGAAGCATCTAGTCTAAGGTAAAACAAAGAGAATCTAAAAATCCTAGGCATAGGCAAAACATTCTAAGAGCAATTATTCCAGCAGTAGAAAATTTGAACATAACAGACAGTTTAAGGACTGATGGTTTATGCATGCTGAGCCCTATTCAGAGGCTAATTTAAACAATCAAAGGGTGTCCTATGACACTCATCCAGCATGCTTTAAGATCAGCTATATAAGGTAGTCATGCTAGCAGCAAAAGATAGAATTGTAACAGATCACAGCCTAACTAAACAGACAGTCCAAAACATGCAACCAGGCACAAAAATTGCGGGAACCGCAATTTTTTCGCAATTCAATCAGGGCAGATATAACATCGATTCAGGCCCCTAAACATGCTTTTTCCAGTCACTTTAAGCTCGACAAAAATAAAACTAAATGAACCTACCTAGGCAGCTAATATCAGACTATCCTAAACAAAAGAAAAAACATAAAACTAAACATCAAAAACAGAGCAAAAATTGAGCATAATTCACATTGTCTATCAGAAAGCAGAAAATTGTTTTTGTTTTCTAAGGGAACAGCAATACTCCCTTTAGTGCACTTCAAACCAGCACTTAAACTCCTTCATCCTCATCTGGTTGCCGTGGTCGTGGGGGCACCCATGGAGTCAGGAGATTTGTGGGGAAGTCAGGGAAGATGCACCCCAGTTGGTCTGCAACTTCCTTGTCCCTCGCCTGCGCATAAGTGGCCCATTGAGCCATTCTCCTCTGCATATCCATCAGGCAGGCCATGGATAGAGACTGTTCAGCAGCCAGCCTATCCAGTTCAAATTCCATATTCCCCTTCCTTCTCAGCCTCAGGTTAGCAGGCAGCTCCAAGTGGCCCGTATAGGCCATCTGCTGCTCCAGGCGCTCGGTGGGGACTTCTGCAAGCAAACATAGCTTGGTTATGGTATTAGGGAAAAAAAGTGGTCCCTTACCTTTCTTGGCGCATTCAGCAATGGCCGCAGTGATGACTTCTCCCACATTGATCGTGAGACCTCTCATTATCGCATATACCAGCAGCGATCGGCTCTGGTTGATTGTAGTCTCGTGAGTCACAGGGGACAATCTTCTTCGCACGAACGAAAACCAAACAGCTGCCTTAGCCGTGAGGTTGGCACTCATGAGAGTGTGCCTCCCATTGCGTGACACGGTCCATGAAGCTTCAGGCTGGCCAATGGTGCGAATGGCCTCTTCCAGCACTGCCTCAGTAGGCGCATCAACGATCCGTGCATAATCTGTATGTGTTTGGCCTTTGAGACCATAGGCTTCGTTGATGGCCTTGGCTGAGAAATCCACTTCTACCCCTCTGACCACAGACAGGCCATCCTCAGGGCTGAGCACATTGGCGTAGAAATCATACACCATGCTCGTGTAGGCTGGATTGGGCGGTCTGCAGAATTCCTCCCAGCCATGGTTGATCACTCCTGCGCGCAAGAACTGCGGCAGGTCAGCAGGTCGATCGAGGAAGCCTTTCTCGTGCAGCAACTCCCTCTTCCTTAACTCAACGCCCTTGGATTCAGCGTCAGATGAAACATACCTCACTGACTGAGGTTCATCTTCAGGGTAAAGTTTGGCCTTCCCCTTATCTGCTGGCTTGGCTGACTCGGCAGCCTCAACCTTGAGTCGTTTGAGCGAAGGCTCAGTGCTCTCTTTGTCTGTTGAAGGCACCCTCTTGGCCTTCTTCTTCTTCAGTCTCTTGGATCGCTTGGCTTTGACAATCTTGGCCTTCTTCCCCTTCTTGAGCTTAGCCTTGATATTGATCTGCTGGAGGCATGCCCCCAACGTCTCTTCCATGGAATCATCCTGCCGTGCAGGACTCTCGGCACTAGCTTCCCTTGCAGGCGAGAAGACCTCGTCTTCACCACCTTCCCCACTGCCCTGAGTGGATTCCTGGTACTCCCCATAGGGGAATTCAGGATCAGGCTGTGGAGGCGTGTGCGAAGGTGTGGCACTCTGCTCTGCTGTAGGCGTCTGCACGGAATTCAGTGGTGAAGACGGCGTCGCAGGGCTCTGTGGAGGCGGTGACGATGAAAGCTCCGGGCTGTGCACTGGTTCAGATGATGAAGGGTTGTGCGCAGGTGAGGCAGACGGCGACGAACTCTTCTTTGGCGACTCGTGGGACGCACGATCCGATTCTTGACTCTCCACAGAGGGAGTCTTTGCTTTGCTTGGTTCGGCGGCCGTCTCGACACTCCACCGGCGTTTCTTGGGCGTGCCCGCTGGTTCAGAAGGTCCAGCAGGGATCTCAGTGACAACCTTCCACTTCTTCTTACGGATCGGAAGCTTGGGAAGAGGTCCGGCGCGTACAGCCCCAGCGTCTGCAAGGGTCAGAAGTGCTTCCCTCGCAGCTGCTTCAGCTGCATCATCGACCTTCTTCTTGGCTGCGGATCTTTCAGCCCTTGTGGACACCATTGTCGAATCTTGGAGGTTTGGAGAGAAGGATCAAAGATGAAGAGAATCTCAGTTTTCTTGGAAATCAGAGAATGAGAGAATCGTATCGATCGAGCGCCTTCTAACGGATATAAAGGCAACGGCTAAATCCCAACGGCTCTATTTTGCGGATCCTGCAATTCCAGCGCAATTCTAGGGATATCTTTTCATCAAAATCTCAAACTTTGCTCGTCCGTATCTTTTATTTGGCTCGATCGTTTTTTGATTTTTAAAGCTGGGATTACTCTCCTTGATTCCCTCTTTCGATTCCCTACAAAAAGAAATAAAAACAATATCAAATACGTAATTAAAATCACACAACAAAACACACAAATGACAACCGGAAAATCGCAAAAAATAAACTAAGGCATGAGCCTTATGTTGACGAGCACAGTAACCACTCGTCCTCCCTCGTTCTCATTGTCACGCTTCAGTCAAGAGGAAGGCCGAGAGAGTCTTCACATCTCCTTCCTCATAGTAGTGCTTTAATCTTGCACCATTAACCATGAATGGTTGGCCTTGCTGCAAGTTCTGTATCTCTATTGCACCATGAACAAACACATTAGTAATGAGAAATGGACCCGACCATCTAGACTTAAGTTTCCCTGGAAATAGTTTCAACCGTGAGTTAAACAACAAAACAAGTTGACCCTTCTTAAAGTCCTTAACTCTAAGTCTACTATCGTGCCAAATCTTGGTTTTTTCCTTGTACATCTTAGCATTTTCATAGGCCATATGTCTAAGCTCATCAAGCTCATGTAATTGCAAATACCGCAATGTTCCAGCATCGATCACGCCATAATTCAGTTCTTTTAAGGCCCAAAAGGCTTTGATTTCCAATTCGAAGGGAAGATGACATGCTTTTCCATACACTAGCCTATAAGGAGACATACCTAAGGGTGTTTTATATGCAATCCTATAGGCCCACAGTGTATCATCAATTCCTGCTAAACGACTGTGATTGTTGGCACATAATAAATATTTCATTCCCAAAATAAACTACTCCTAACATACGAAATCTAAGCAAAGCATGATAAAATCCTAATTTAAGAGTTTAGGGATCAGAAATCTCCCTTGTCAATCTGCCTCATATGGATATTCTTCAATGTTTCGAGGCATCACTTCTGCTTCGTTAAGATACTTAAGTCTTGATTTACGGGGTCGGACATTCTGCCACACCTTGAAATTGTTGATTCTTTCAAAGAGACTGCATGTTATAACATTCCAAGGTTTGTACTTTATGTGCGTTGGTTTTGTTTCTACAACATTTGCTACAACATAGCTTTGATGCGATGGGACTTCTTTTGCTGGCACAACTCTTTCTAACTCCTTCAGCTGGAGCATTTGTGGTGGTGGTGGCTCAACTCTTTCATTGGTGGAGAAGCTTGCTACAACCTCAAACATTTCAAATTCTTGTTCCTCAAGCAGCGCATTAGTCTCTTTGGCCTCATCCAGCACAATTTCATTGTTCTCAACTGTCACCAACTCCACCATTTCATATGGAGATTCCATTGGATCACTCTTCTCAGATTCGAAGGTAACAAAAGATTCATCATCATAAAAATCGAACATCTGAGGGCATGGTGGTAGTGATTTTGCTATAGCAAGTAGCTCTTGTAAGTCGTTTGTGAGCTGAGCTAATTGCACATCCATTCTCCTCATAGATGCATCATTCCTTTCCATGAATTCTATCCATAGTGCCTCCAAAGTGGGTGATAATTCTTCACTTGGAGTTGGGGCATAATGTTGATAGTTTTCATGTTGGGGGAACTCTTCATAATGAGCAATTTGCACATGCTCTTCCCAAGGATTATTTGAGAGTTGCCACTGATCATGTTCACACATGTACGAATAATGGTTGTCATAGCTTTGTTGATATTGCCTCTCTTGATAATTCAATGTTGGGCAATTCTCCAAGTTATGATTATCCCCACAATAAGCACATGGCTGGTAAAATCCTTCAAACTGTTGTGGGCAAATTCGTCCTCCAATTAAGTTCTGCAGCGTATTCATTTACTTTGTCGTACACATACGTTTTCCACCTGCAAAGTTTCTCTCTGTTGCGAGTTGAGGTTTGGAAACTCTTTCATAAACTAGCTTGACAGTACCTGTAAAGGAAATGAAAGAAGATTAGCTCCAATAGATATTAAGAGTTGGTTTTCTAACTTAACAAACTTCGTTTTCACTTAAAATAAGTCCCCGGCAGCGGCGCCAAAAACTTGTTGCGCGCTCAATGTGTAAAGATAAATAAGCAAGAAAGTAGAGAGAGCACTCAGAACATGCAAGCATACATGGTCTCACAGCAAGTAGTAAGTATATTTCATTCGTTTTTTCCACAGAGACTTATGTTTAGCTATTCGCGAAGTGTATTTGTTAAGAAAGATGGGGTGGATTTGATGGGGTAAAATTGGTTTTTAATTATCTAATTTTTGCTGAATGTGTAAAGGAATATAACTTAAACAAATGCAAGTTGAAATCAGACTTAAAGGACAAGAGATGGAATTGATAAACGAAGAAGAAAACAGCTAAACAGAATGAAAATTTAGCAGAATTGCGGGGACCGCAATGTTTCCGCAATTAAACAGCAGCGAAAGTGTGTAAATGGGTGAGTTAAGGGCTACTAATGACTATCCTATAGGCATTATTATACGATTCTTAAGCACTGGATCTACTCTCTATGCATCAAACTCACTCTATCTCATGTATCGTCCGATTCCATGCATTAGATTCCTAAGTTTACTCGACTTCAAAGTAAGGTCTTAATCATCTTGTTAAAACAGAAGTGTTTAGTTTGTACTAGGGAAACGCCTATTCCTAGGCCGTTTCCTGATTACCATGAAAGGCTAGCATGATTATATGACTCTGAACTCTTACTCCTTCCAGAGGTTAGGAGTTCTTTGGACAAAATGGATGGCCAATCGAAATTGCCCGTGGGATGAAGCTTACATACAATCAATGTTTCGAAGGCGATCCTACATGCTTGGTTCACGTTTTTTAGCCTATAGTTCTGTCATTAGCATGCCCCTAAGTGACTTAGCTACTCATGGATATATGGAGAACAGAAAGGGTAGATAAAACAGACATGCTTAGAAGAGAAATGTGCTTAAAACAGCAAGACAAAATCGTAGCAGAAAAAGGTGGAAACTGTGAAATGCAGAATTGTACTTTGATTACTTCGAGTGTTTGAACGACAAAGGAAAGCTTTGAAAGAAATGATTCCAAGACAGACAACAACGAAATGCAGTAAGTAAAACACTAAACTAGAACAACAACTAATCAAAGCTGGAAATGAGAAGAAAAAGACAGAAAAGCAGTAAAGGTTGCTTGAAAGCTTCGTTGCAGTCGCCTCGAATGAAAGGGATGAGAGGTCAGCCTTGCTTGGATGAATCCAATCGAGAGAGAAGAAGAATCTCCTCTCCTTCCTATCAGATTATCGATTCCAACAGCTGAGACTCCCACTCCAACAGACGGTAAAGGAAAACAGAGAGAAATGATGGACTGCGAGAAGACTTCTGCGCTTCGAATGATGATCAAACCTCCGACTTTGGCCCCCTTTTATAGTAGTTTGCAGGTGCGTTTGGGCCAAGGAGAACCATCAACCTTCAACGTCATATATCAGAATGGATGGAGGAGAAAGAACGAATCCCTGAAATTACGGAAATTAACAGAAAAAGATCAGTCAACTTACGGTTTTCACTTGAATAATTGCGGTCACCGCAATGTTTTCGCAATTCATTCGCAATGCTCATTTTTTCATTCTTTTCCTTCGGTTTTTAACCCTTTTTCTACCTATTGTACATAAGTCCTAGATTAGCTACCTTCTTCTAATTCTCATATTAAAGCATAGGTTTAGGCTAAATGCTATCAAAAACACCTAAAAGTGTACATCTTCTTAAGCTAAATGGGTCCTAAATAAGTCACTTTCAGAGACTTAACACGCGCGGCGGAACTTGGAGGTGCGATCGCGCGCGCGGCGGAACTTGGAGATGGAACTTGGAGATGCGATCGCGCGCGCGGTGGAACTTGGAGATGCGATCCCGCGCGCGGCGGAACTTGGAGATGGAACTTGGAGATGCGATCGCGCGCGCGGCGGAACTTGGAGATGGAACTTGGAGATGCGATCGCGCGCGCGGCGGAACTTGGAGATGGAACTTGGAGATGCGATCGCGCGCGCGGCGGAACTTGGAGATGGAACTTGGAGATGCGATCGCGCGCGCGGCGGAACTTGGAGATGCAATCGCGCGCGCGGCGGAACTTGGAGATGCGATCGCGCGCGCGGCGGAACTTGGAGATGCGATCGCGCGCGCGGCGGAACTTGGAGATGCGATCGCGCGCGTGGCGGAACTTGGGGATGCGATCGCGCGCAACGCAGAACTTGGGGATGCGATCGCGCGCAACGCAGAACTTGGGGATGCGATCGCGCGCAACGCAGAAGTTGGGGATGCGATCGCGCGCGCGGCGGAACTTGGAGATGCGATCGCGCGCGCGGCGGAACTTGGAGATGCGATCGCGCGCGCGGCGGAACTTGGAGATGCGATCGCGCGCGCGGCGGAACTTGGAGATGGAACTTGGAGATGCGATCGCGCGCGCGGCGGAACTTGGAGATGCGATCGCGCGCGCGGCGGAACTTGGAGATGCGATCGCGCGCACGGCGGAACTTGGAGATGCGATCGCGCGCGCGGCGGAACTTGGAGATGCGATCGCGCGCAACGCGGAACTTGGGGATGCGATCGCGCGCAACGCAGAAGTTGGGGATGCGATCGCGCGCAACGCAGAAGTTGGGGATGCGATCGCGCGCGCGGCGGAACTTGGGGATGCGATCGCGCGCGCGGCGGAACTTGGTGATGCGATCAGCGCGCGGCGGAACTTGGAGATGCGATCGCGCGCGCGGCGGAACTTGGACATGCGATCGCGCGCAACGCAGAACTTGGAGATGCGATCGCGCGCAACGCAGAATTTGGGGATGCGATCGCGCGCAACGCACAATTTGGGGATGCGATCGCGCGCGCGGCAGAACTTGGGGATGCGATCCCGCGCGCGGCGGAACTTGGAGATGCGATCGCGCGCAACGCAGAATTTGGGGATGCGATCGCGCGTCGATCGCGCGCGCGGCGGAACTTGGAGATGCGATCGCGCGCGCGGCGGAACTTGGAGATGCGATCGCGCGCAACGCAGAACTTGGAGATGCGATCGCGCGCAACGCAGAATTTGGGGATGCGATCGCGCGCAACGCAGAATTTGGGGATGCGATCGCGCGCAACGCAGAATTTGGGGATGATGCAGCAGCAACAACGAACTTGGAGATGCGATCGCGCGCGCGGCGGAACTTGGAGATGAGGAGTTGAACTTGATGCGGAGAATTTGGAGATGATGCAACAACGCAGCGCAACGTAGAATTTGGAGATGATGCAACAGAAGTAGCGAACTTGGGGATGATGCAGCAGCAACAATGAACTTGCGATCGCGCGCAACGCAGAATTTGGGGATGCGATCGCGCGCAACGCAGAATTTGGGGATGCGATCGCGCGCAACGCAGAATTTGGGGATGATGCAGCAGCAACAACGAACTTGGAGATGCGATCGCGCGCGCGGCGGAACTTGGAGATGAGGAGTTGATCTTGATGCGGAGAATTTGGAGATGATGCAACAACGCAGCGCAACGTAGAATTTGGAGATGATGCAACAGAAGTAGCGAACTTGGGGATGATGCAGCAGCAACAATGAACTTGGAATGATGCAGCAGCAACAACGAACTTGGAGATGATGCAGCAGCAACAACGAACTTGGAGATGATGCAGTAGCAACAACGAACTTGGGGATGATGCAGCAGCAGCGAACTTGGAGATGAAGCGAGGGAGCCTTTGAACTTGAACTCACAACGAGGAATCCTTCGAACTTGAACATGAAGCGAGGAATCCTTCGAGCTGGATGCGAGCGATGTTGCGATGTTCGGTCTTAAACTTGAAGCGACCAATGCTCGAACTTGAACTTGGAGTGGGCAACACTTGAATTTGATCTTCAGGAACTTGAAGTAAGCGAAGCTTGAACTTGGAGCGAACGAAAACACACATTTGAAGTTAGTGAGGCCTCGAACTTGGACTTGAAGCGAGTGACGCTCTGGTTTGATCTTGTAACAGGCGAAACTCGAATTTGAACTTCAAGGGAACGACGCAGATGATGCGCAAACTTTGGGCGGGCGAAACGTATCGCTTATAGTGGTTTACACATTAAGCTTGTAGTGTCACCGTCACAGTAGTGTGCCCGTTCGATTGGTGGCGTCGCCTTTGTTGTAGTGTGCATCTGCAGGTTTAATATCATATAGTAACTTCAATTATGGTGTTACATTCGATAATGTTGAAAGCTCTCAATTTGTGTCGTGTCGTTTAGTGGAATTTGACGTATCGTCGTCATTCTGAGTAGGTTTGGACATCTTCAATTTGCGGCATCACTCTAAATAAGGATGAAAACCTTTGATCTACAACGACAAACTTTAGTAGTCGTGACACTTATATTTATTTTTATTTGAAGAGACTGGACTTAAAACTTGTTTAAAGCTCTGCCTATGTACCCTTTGAACAATAGAGATCAAGTCAAGACATAGTTCAATACATGATGATTTTTTTTATTGTGACTGAACTTAAAGTGTTTTTTTTTCTTTAAGTTGCCTACGTACCCTTGAGTGGAAGGGATCAAGTCATAACGTAGTTCAGATGATTTTTTTTTTGTTTAGGCCGTTCACCTTTTAAGCTCGTGCGGGCCAGGAGCAACATGTAGTTTATACTCTTACGTTAAGGAGTATTACATTTCAAAAGCTTTTATCTTCATCAAGGTCTTGATCAAATCCTTCGCTTGTAGGATTGGTTAGAATGATGAGATTTTTCTTCACCTTCAAGGAACCCTCTGTGTTTATATGGACAGAAAATTTCCTCTTCATGCGTGAAGGAACACGACTGTGAATCTTCTTGTCGCTACTTTCTTCATCGAAGAGTCTTGCCCCTACAGTCTTCATTTTTCCTTGTTGTTGATCACTTGTAACTTTGAGGTGATCAAAAACAGATTTTGAAGGTCCGTCTTTCTTTGATGTAGAAACACTTGACCTTTGGAAAGCTAAAGTTCGAGTGGAGGTAGAAGTTAGACATGGATTTTCTTCTTTTGTCGCGGCCATACTCATCCTTTGGAAGACCGAAGTTCGAGTAGTTGAAGGCTTGATGCGATTGAAGACAGAAGTTCTTTGGTCGACTTTTTTTGAGTCGTCGACTTCTTCTGCATTGATGTAGCATGAACTTGCACAGATTTCTTCTTCTTTCTTGATGGAAAGGAAACTTCTTGAGAAAAGTTCTTTTAAAGTCACCCGTCGTCGAGGTTGAGAAAAATATTTGTTTTCTCTTCTCTCGTGTTTAGGCTTCCTCGAATTGATTATTATTTTCTACTTTGAAAGTTTATTGTTTCGTTTATCATCTCGAAGTGTGCAATCTTCTTTCTGGACAGGTCTTTGTCGTCGTATTTTCTGATGAGCCACAACGGTCCAACATTTATCCTCATTTCCGACGGCCTCAGGTTTTACCTGAGAAATTTGCTTTGGGGTTTCATGTCCGAACCGAACAATTATTGGTTCGAAGGTCCCAAACTGGATCAGGCTTTCCTTTTGCTTATCAAATGAGGCTGAAGATAATTGAGCGCTGAAGTTCATTGTTACCGCAGCATGGTTTGATTGAGCTATTTCATCAAGGTCTAGCTCAATTTTTCCCTCCTTAGCTAACTTTAGAATGAACTCTTTTAGGACAAAACATTTCTCCACTGGGTGGCTGATAACTCGATGATACTTACAATAGTTGGGATCATCGACTTTGTCCATTTCTTCTGGGCGCCTACACTCGGGAAACTCAATCAGTCTTGTTTCCAGTAATTGCTCTAACATGTCAGAAATGTCAGAGTCTGGAAACGGGTAGACTTTTTCTTGTTTTTCTTTTAAAGTAAGGCGACGTTTCTCGCCTCCGTCATTTCTTATTTTTGTCTTGTTTTCCTTTCCTTTTGAGGAAAACCTTAAAGGGGTCGTGCTGACGACTATGGATTCTTCTACGACATTTTTCGTGATCTTCTCAGTGTCCTTCATTTCTTTTTTCAGTTTATTGATATCCATGATTATGAGGTCCTTGCTCCCTCTGTTGGCGATACTCAGCTCCATATCGTGGGCGCGAGTCGCTAACTCTTCAAATGTGTGGGGCTTTATCCCTTGCAGGATGTAATGAAGTCCCCAATGCATGCCGCTAATGCACATTTCGACGGCAGACTCCTCAGTGAGTCTGTCCTTGCAGTCGAGACTCAACGATCTCCAACGGTTGATGAAATCGATGAATGGCTCGCCCATCCTTTGGTTGGCGCTCGAGAGTTCGGTCATACTGACTGTTCGCCTCGTGTTGTAGAAGCGATTCAGGAAGTCTTGTTCAAACTGTTCCCAACTATCAATTGTCTCAGGCTCCAAATCAGTGTACCAATCAAAGGCATTTCCTTTCAGAGTTCGGACGAATTGCCTAATGTTACGTCTCCAAAAGTGACCTTTTTAGGACTTAATTAGCTTAGAAAGATGTTCACTCTTAGGTATTTTTGATAGCATTTAGCCTAAACCTATGCTTAAATATGAGAATTAGAAGAAGGTAGCTAAATTAGAACTTATGTACAATAGGAAAGAAAAGGGTTAGAAACCGAAGGAAAAGAATGAAAAAAACTGCATTGCGACAGCATTGCGAAAACATTGCTGAAGCCGCAATTATTCAAGTGAAAACCGTAAGTTGACTGATCTTTTTCTGTTAATTTCCGTGATTTCAGGGATTCGTTCTTTCTCCTCCATCCATTCTGATATACGACGTTGAAGATTGATGGTTCTCCTTGGCCCAAACGCACCTGCAAACTACTATAAAAGGGGGTCAAAGTCGGAGGTTCAAACATCATCCGGAAGCGTAGAAGTCCTTTCGCAGCTCCATTTTTCTTCGTGTTTTCCTTTGCCGTCTGTTGGAGTGAGAGTCTCAGCTGTTGGAATCGACAATCTGATAGGAAGGAGAGAAGAACCACCTTCTCTCCCGATTGGATTCATCCAAGCAAAGCTATTCTTTCATCCCCTTCAGCCGAGGCGGTTGCGACGAGGCTTCCAAGCAACATTTACTGCTTTTTGTCTTTCCTTTTCTAAGTTTACATTTCTGCTTTGTGTTGTTCTCTTTCTAATAGTTAGAACACTCCAATTCGTTGCTTTCTGTCTTGCTGTTATTTACTTTAAAGCTTTCTTTTGTCCAATCAAACAATCAAGTAATCAAATCTCCATTCTTCATTTCACAGTTTCTTGCCTCTGCATTCTACTGCTTTCCCTTACTGTTTTGTCTTTAAATTCCTTCTAAGCATGTCTGTTTCATCTCGTATTTCTACTTACCCCATATCCATGAATAGCTAAGTCACTTAGGGGCACGCTAATGACAGAACTATAGGCTAAAAAACGTGAACCAAGCATGTAGGATAGCTCTCGAACCATTGATTGTATGTAAGCTTCATCCCACGGGCAATTTCGATTGGCCATCCATTTTGTCCAAAGAACTCCTAACCTCTGGAAGGAGTAAGAGTTCAGAGTCGTATAATCATGCTAGCCTTTCAAGGTAACCAGAAAACGGCTTAGGAATAAGCGTTTTCCTAGTACAAACTAAACACTTCTGCTTTAACAAGATGCTTGAGACCTTACTTTGAGTTGAGTAAACTAAAGAATCTAATGCATGGAATCGGACGATACATGAGATAGAGTGAGTTTGATGCATAGGGAGTTGATACAATGCTTGGGAATCGTATTAAAATGCCTATAGGATAGTCGTTAGTAGCCCTTAATTCTCCATTTTACACACTTTCACTGTTTTTACAATTGCGGAAACATTGCGGTGCCCGCAATTCTGCTAAGTTACCATTCTGTTTAGCTGTTTTCTTCTTCATTTATTAGTTTCGTCTCTTGTCTTTTGAGTCTAATTTCAACTTGCATTTGTTTATGTTGCATTCCTTTAGACATTCGGTAAGAAGTAGGAAATTAAAAACCAATTTTACCCCTTCAAATCCACCCCTTCTTTCTTAACTTTATTCTTCACAAGTAGCTTATAAATAAATCTCTGTGGGAAAACGAATGAAAAAATACTTACTACTTGCTATAAGATCATGTATGCTTGCATGTTCTGAGTGCTCTTTCTTCCTTATTGCTTACTTTTATTAACACATTGAGCACGCAACAAGTTTTTGGCGCCGCTGCCGGGGATTTATTTAAGTGAAAACGAAGTTAGTTAAGTTTGAAACACCAAGTTATTTTCCATTGAAACTGATCCATTTCTCATTTCTTTTTCAGGTACCATTTAGGTTAGTTTATGAATGAACCTCCAAGTAGTGATCTAGAGTTCAACCCTGAGCCCGAGAGATTACTTAGAGCTAGGAATAGAGCCAAGAAACGCCTCTTTAAACAACCTTCATTACCTCCATTAATTGTTGAAACCGCAAGGTTACCGCAATCTCCTCAAAAAGAAATGGATAGAAGAGATCAAAACCTGGTGCCTGTCACTCGCAATCCCATCGAAATAGCGAATGATAAGGATAGCACCATACTTTCTTACCTAGTACCTATGCCTGGGGAGCTGAACCCCAGCATAATCCGTCCTGAGATCATTGCCAACTCATTCGAGTTAAAGCCAGTGATGTTCCAAATGTTGTCCACTGTGGGACAATTCTTTGGAATGGAAAATGAGGACCCCCACAACCATCTTAGAAACTTCCTAGGAGTTAGTGACACATTCCTAATCCCTGGAGTTTCCCAAGAAGCCTTGAGGCTATATCTGTTCCCTTACTCTTTGAGGGACAAAGCCAAAACGTGGTTAAACTCATTACCCTCTGGATCTGTCCTCAATTGGACAGACTTAGCAGAAAAATTCCTAGTCAAATATTTCCCACCAGATAGGAATTCGACCTTTCGTGATGACATCATCAAATTCAAACAAGCTCCAAGTGAGTCTCTTCACGAAGCGTGGACAAGATTCAAAGATCTTCTCATTAAATGTCCACACCATGGCATCCCATGGTGTATCCAAATAGAGGTCTTTTTCAAAGGATGCAACCCCAGCACCAGACAAGTTCTAAATTCATCTGCTGGTGGTTCCATGTTGTCCAAGAGTTACAACGAAGCTTATGAGATCCTGGAGAAGATCTCAACATCTCACTGTAGGTGGTCAGATGATCCAGTCGAGCCGACTAGAGCTCAAGACAAGGATGCTCTTAGCGCCATGAGCACCCAAATAAACGCCCTGACCAACCTAGTTAAGCAAATGGCTCAGGCCAATCTCCAAACCAGTGCCAATACCGCCACAGCCATGTCAATGGGCACCCAACCAAGTCAAGGCGAGGCACTTATCTGTGGATTCTGTGGGGAAGGGCACCCATATGAATACTGCCCTGGGAATCCATCCTCAGTCTGCTATGTAGGAAGCCAACAGCAGCCTAGGAATAACCCCTACTCACAAACTTACAACCCTGGTTGGAGAAACCACCCAAACCTGTCATGGGGTGGCCAACAGAATGTTAACCAAAATCCTAACCAGCCTAGACCGAGTGGAACACCTGGTTTCACTCCCCAACATAACCAATCAATGTATCAAAAACCTTACAACCAACCTGTAGGATCTTCTGTAGAAAACTTACTCAAGGAATACATAGCTAAGAATGATGCTACTCTTCAAAGCCAGCAAGCTACCCTTAGGAGCCTAGAGAACCAAATAGGCCAGTTAGCCAATGAAATCAAAAGTAGGCCCCAAGGTAGGCTTCCTGCTGACACCGAGGTGCCAAGGAGAGATGGTAAGGAACAAGTTCAAGCAATTGAACTCAGAAGTGGTAGACCATTGGTGAGCAACACAAAGGACACACCAAAGAGAGTAGAGAACACTGAGTCTAGTGCTCCACTGGAGTCTCTGCCAACCCAAGGTCCACCACCAACAAGCACATCAGGAACAAGGCTAGAACCAATTATTGAGGAGATAGAAGAAATTCCAAGGCCTCCTCCAATCCTAAGGCGACCTGACGTGCCTGCATATGTACCACCACCTCCATATCCTCGAAGGCTTAAGAAGAAGCAGGAACAGGAAGTGCACTTTAATAAATTCTTAGAAATTCTTAAGCAAGTGCATGTCAACATTCCTTTTGTAGAAGTTTTACAGTCTATGCCTTCCTATGTAAAGTTTTTGAAGGACATTATTACTAACAAAAAAATAATTGGTGAGTTTGAAACAGTAAACCTCACTGAGGAGTGCAGTGCCATACTCCAAAACAAGTTGCCCAAGAAGGAGAACGATCCTGGTTCCTTCACCTTACCTGTAGAACTTGGAGGCAAGCACGTGGGCAGAGCGCTTTGTGACCTGGGCGCCAGCATAAACCTCATGCCCCTATCACTATTCCGCCAGCTAGGAATAGGAGAAGCACGTCCAACCACTGTCACTTTACAACTTGCAGACAGATCCATTGCATACCCTGAAGGTAAGATTGAGGATATTTTAGTAAAGGTTGACAAGTTTATTTTCCTTGCAGATTTCATTATCCTGGATTATGAAGCAGACAAGGAGGTCCCCATCCTGCTAGGTAGACCATTTCTAGCCACAGGTAGGGCACTAATAGATGTTCAAAAAGGTGAGCTCACTATGAGGGTTCATGATGAAGAGGTGAAATTTAGTGTTTATAAAGCCTTAAAATACCCCTCTGATTCTGAGTCTTGTGCTTGCATGGATATTGTTGACTCACTAATGGAAGAACAATTAGAGCATGTACTATTAACTAAGCATGCTAATGAATATGTACAATTAGATGTAGCTGACTTAAATGTATCTGAAATAATGGATATGCCTGTAGATAAACCACAACATGTATGTATGAATATAGACCTAACTGATAGATCATTAAATCCTTTAAAGCCATCCATTGAGCATCCACCTGTTTTAGAACTAAAACCACTACCCACTCACCTCAAGTATGCATATTTAGGGAGTAATGAAACTCTGCCTGTTATCATTTCTTCTAAATTAAGTGAAAAGCATGAGGTTGAACTGATATTACTACTTAAGCAACATAGGAAGGCTATTGCATGGACTATTGCTGATATTAGAGGCATTAGCCCTTCTTATTGCATGCATAAGATTATACTAGAGGAAGAGCACACACCTAGAGTAGATCATCAACGTAGGCTGAATCCCTCTATGAAAGAGGTAGTAAAGAAAGAAATAATAAAATGGTTAGATGCTGGTGTGATCTTCCCCATAGCTAGTAGTCAGTGGGTAAGCCCTATACAGTGTGTACCTAAAAAGGGTGGGATGACTGTGGTAGTCAATGAGAACAACGAACTGATCCCAACTAGGACTGTCACGGGGTGGAGAGTATGTATGGATTATAGGAAGCTCAATAAAGAAACTAAAAAAGACCACTTCCCTCTACCATTCATTGACCAAATGCTAGACAGAATAGCTGGTAGAGCCTACTATTTTTTCTTAGACGGTTATTCAGGGTATAACCAGATTACTATAGACCCTAAGGACCAAGAAAAGACTACCTTTACTTGCCCTTTTGGAACTTTTGCCTTTCGCAGAATGCCTTTTGGCTTATGCAATGCACCGGCAACTTTCCAAAGGTGCATGTTGGCAATCTTTTCTGACTTGGATGAGTCCATGATAGAGATATTCATGGATGATTTCTCAGTCTTTGGGGATTCCTTTACCAACTGTCTAGAGAATTTAGGACAAGTCCTGGCTAGATGTGAGGAGACTAACTTAGTCCTTAATTGGGAAAAGTGTCACTTCATGGTAGATGAGGGAATTGTCTTAGGTCATAGAGTGTCGAGGGCAGGTGTAGAGGTCGATAGGGCCAAAATTGAGATCATAGAGAAGTTAGTAGAGCCCCAGAATGTCAAGGCCATTAGAAGTTTCTTAGGGCATGCTGGCTTCTATAGAAGGTTCATTAAGGACTTTTCTAAGATAGCCAAGCCTCTGTGTGAGCTTCTAGAACTAAACAGGCCATTCATCTTCTCTAAGGAATGTGTAGTAGCTTGGACAACCCTTAAGAAAGCACTAGTCACAGCACCTGTTATAGTAGGGCCAGATTGGGATCTCCCATTTGAGATGTTATGTGATGCTAGTGACTATGCTGTAGGGGTTATGTTAGGACAGAAGATTGACAAACTAACACACCCTGTCTATTATGCTAGTAAAACCTTGAATGAGGCTCAATGTAATTATACAACTACTGAGAAAGAGATGCTTGCTGTAGTGTTTGCTTGTGAGAAATTCAGGAACTATATTGTAGGCACTAGGACAATTGTGTACACTGACCATTCTGCCTTGAAATATCTTATGAGGAAGGCTGATGCTAAGCCTAGGTTGATTAGGTGGGTGTTATTGCTGCAGGAATTTGATTTGGATATTCGAGACAAGAAGGGAAGTGAAAATGTGGTTGCGGATCACCTTTCTCGATTGCAGCACAATTGCGAAAAAATTGCGGAACCCGCAATTTCTGATGCTTTCATTGATGAACATGTCTTTGTTTTGACTCATTGTGATAACGATGAGGAACCTTGGTTTGCTGACATTGCTAACTTCCTTGCATCACAGGTATTACCAGTTTTCAAGGGAGGACAAGAGAAGAAGAGGTTCCTTCATGAAGCAAGGAAATTCATATGGGATGACCCCACACTTTACAGAACCTGTGCTGACGGCTTGCTAAGGAAGTGTGTTTCAGCTGCTGAAGCGAAGTCTGTGCTGCAACACTGCCACACAGCTCCTTATGGTGGACACTTTGGTGGCCAAAGAACAGCTGCAAAGGTATTTCAGAGTGGCTACTATTGGCCAACAATCTTCAAGGATGCCCACAACTATGCCCACAGCTGTGATGAATGCCAAAGAACAGGTAACCTCAGTCGAAAGGATGAGATGCCCCTCACCTACATCTTAGAGTTGGAGCTCTTTGATGTGTGGGGCATTGACTTCATGGGGCCGTTCCCTCCATCATCAGGTAACCTTTACATTTTGGTAGCAGTAGACTACGTATCCAAGTGGGTAGAGGCCAAAGCATGTCCCAATAATGATGCTAAAACAGTCACCAATTTCTTGCATAGGCACATTTTTACTAGGTTTGGGACACCTCGTGCCATCATTAGTGATGAGGGGTCACATTTCATTAACAAGGCTATGGAGAAAGTATTGGCTAAGTATAACATTAGACATAGAGTAGCCACCCCCTATCACCCACACTCGAATGGACAGGCTGAAATTTCAAATAGGGAGATTAAGAACATCCTAGAAAAAGTGGTCAAACCTAATAGGAAAGACTGGTCCTTTAAGCTTGAGGATGCACTTTGGGCTTATAGGACAGCATATAAGACACCCCTAGGTATGTCTCCTTATAGGCTGGTATATGGCAAGACTTGTCACTTACCACTTGAGTTAGAAAACAAAGCATTTTGGGCCATGAAGGAATTGAATTTTTGTGTAAAGGATGCGGGAACATTGCGGTCCTTACAATTACATGAGCTTGATGAGCTTAGACATATGGCCTATGAAAATGCTAAGATGTATAAGGAAAAGACCAAGATTTGGCACGATAGTAGACTTAGAGTTAAGGACTTTAAGAAGGGTCAACTTGTTTTATTGTTTAACTCACGGTTGAAACTATTTCCAGGGAAACTTAAGTCTAGATGGTCAGGTCCATTTGTGATTACTAATGTGTTTGTTCATGGTGCCATAGAGATAAAGAACTTGCAGCAAGGGCAACCTTTCATGGTTAATGGTGCACGGTTGAAGCACTACTATGAGGAAGGAGATGTGAAGACTCTCTCGGCCTTCCTCTTGACTGAAGCATGAAATTAAGAACGAGAGAGAACGAGTGGTTACTGTGCTCGTTTAGTCAAGGCTAATGCCTTAGTTTATTTTTTGCACTTTTTCCGGTTATCATTTGTACATATGTTGGTGTGATTTTAATTGAGTATTTAATGTTTGTTTTATTTATTTTTCCAGAGAATCAAGAGAGGGGATAAAGGAGATTAAATCCAGCCAAAGAAATCAAGAAGATGTTGAGCCAAATCGAAGATACGGTTGAGCAAAGATTGCAATTTAAATGAAAAAAAATCTCCAACGGGCCTTAAAGATTGCGCAGGAATTGCGGGATCCGCAAAAATATAGCCGTTGGGATTTTTTTTCCGTTTTCTTTATATCCGTTGGAAGGCGCGAGGATCTGTACGTCTCTCTCATCATCTGATCTTCGAGCAAGCTGCGATTCTCTTCATCTGTGATTCTTCTTTCCAAATCTCCAAGATCCAAAAATGGTACTCACAAGGGCTGAACGATCTGCGGCCAAGAAAAGGGCTGACGACGCTGAAACGGCTGCGAGAGATGCATTGCTTGCCTTGGCTGATGCTGAGGCTGCGCGAACGGAACGACTGGATAAGCTGCCGATTCGCAAGAAGAAGTGGAAGGTTGTCTCTGAGATACCTGCTGGACCCTCTGAACCAGCAGGCGCACCCAAGAAGCGCCGGTGGAGTATCGAGATGGCCGCCGAACCAAGCAAAGCAAAGACTCCCTCTGTGGAGAGTCAAGAAACGGATCGTGCGTCCCACGAATCGACCAAGAAGGGTTCGTCGCCATCTGCATCGCCTGCGCACAGCCCTTCACCATCTGAGCCAGCGCAGAGCCCTGAGCAGCCGTCTTCACCACTGAGTTCTGCACAGACACCTGCAGCAGCACAGAGCACCACGCCGTCTCACACTTATCCACGGCCTGATCCTGAATTCCCATATGGGGAGTACCAAGAGTCAACGCAGGGCAGTGGAGATGCTGAAGAAGACGAGGTCTTCTCTCCTATGAGGGAAGACAGCCCGGAGAGTCTTGAACAGAAGACTGACTCAATGGAAGAGACATTGGGGGCGTGTCTCCAGCAGATCACCGTCAAGGCCAAGCTCAAGAAGAAGAAGAAGGCCAAGATTCTCAAGGCCAAGCGATCCAAGAAGCTGAAGAAGAAGAAGGTCAAGAGAGCACCTTCATCAGAGAAGGAAAGCACGGAGCCATCGCTCAAGAAAATTAAGGTTGAGGCTGCGGAGTCAGCCAAACCAACAGACAAAGGGAAGGCCAAGCTCTACCCTGAAGATGAGCCTCAATCGGTGAGGTATGTGTCCTCTGACGCTGAATCCAGAGGCATTGAATTGAGGAAGAGGGAGTTGCTGCACGAGAAGGGCTTCCTCGACCGACCTGCTGACCTGCCGCAGTTCTTGCGCGCAGGAGTTATAAACCACGGCTGGGAGGAATTTTGCAGACCGCCCAATCCAGCCTACACGAACATGGTGTATGATTTCTACGCCAATGTGCTCAGCCCTGAGGATGGCCTGTCTGTGGTCAGAGGGGTCGAAGTGGATTTCTCAGCCAGGGCCATCAACGAAGCCTATGGTCTCAAGGGCCAAACACATACAGATTATGCCCGGATTGTTGATGAGCCTACTGAGGCAGTTCTGGAAGAGGCCATTCGGACCATTGGCCAGCCTGAAGCTTCCTGGACCGTGTCACGCAATGGGAGGCACACTCTCATGAGTGCCAACCTCACGGCTAAGGCGGCTGTTTGGTTTTCGTTCGTGAGAAGGAGATTGTCCCCAGTAACTCACGAGACTACAATCAACCAGAGCCGATCGCTGCTGGTGTATGCGATAATGAGAGGTCTCACGATCAACGTGGGAGAAGTCATCACTGTTGCTATGGCTGAGTGCGCCAAGAAAGGTAAGGGACCATTGTTTTTCCCTAATACTATAACTAAACTCTGTTTGCTTGCAGGAGTTCCCATAGAGCGCATGGAGCAGCAAATGGCGTACACAGGCCACTTGGAGTTACCTGCTGGCTTACGGCTGAAGAGGAAGGGGAACATGGAATTCGAGCTGGATAGGCTGGCTGCTGATCAGTCACTGTCTATGGCTTGCCTGATGGACATGCAGAAGAGAATGGCTCAATGGGCCACTTACGCGCAGGCACGGGACAAGGAAGTTGCAGACCAACTTGGCTGTATCTTCCCTGACTTCCCCACAAACCTTCTGACTCCATGGGTGCCTCCACGACCACGACAACCTGATGAGGATGACGACATCTGAGTGCTGGTTTGAATTGCACTCAAGGGAGTATTGCTGTTCCCTTAGAAAAAAAAACAATTTTTCTGCTTTCTGATAGACCATGTGAATTATGCTGTTTTTCGTACACTTTTGATCTGTTTTAGATGCTTAGTTTTATGTTTTTTATCTTGCGTTGTATAGTCTGATGATAGCTGACTAGGTAGGTTAGTTTTGTTTTATTTTTAGAGAGCTCGAATGACTGGAAAAAGCATGCTTAGGGGCCTTAATCACTGTTATATCTGCCCTGACTTGATTGCGAAATAATTGCGGTACCCGCAATTTTTATCACTGAAAGTATGTTTTGGACTGTCTGTTTAGCTAGGCTGTGATCTGTTTAAATTCCATCTTTTGTTGCTATCATGGCTACCATATATAGCTTATCTAAAAGCATGCTGGATGAGTGTCATAGGACACCCTTTGCTAGTTTAAATCAACCTCTAAAAAGCTCAGCATGCACAGCTTTAAGCCCTTATCTGTCTGTTTTTTTTTATTATTCCTGCTGCTGTGATATTTGCCGTTCGAATGTTTTGTCTATGCCTAGGGCTTTAGATTCTCTTTGTTTTACCTTAGACTAGATGCTTCTAGGAAAGTTTGGGGGTGTGCCACCTCAGACACTCATTGGGGACAATGAGTAGTTGAAGTTTGGGGGAGGCCACCCTAGGCCTAGGAACATTCCTCTCTCCCTTACAAACATAAGCATTCTTCTTTTCCTTTACAAAAAATGATGAACTGAAAAAAAAAAAATGAAAAATAGAATAAAGAGGGGGGTCTCTCTTAGGTTGCTAAGTAATCAGTGCCAAGTGTGTGACCCACAAGTGGCATTGCATCAAAAGGCAACCAAAGGAGAGGCCCCACCTAAGTAAGAAAAAGGGAAAAGAATAGGGAAGAAGAATGTATACCTAGGAGTTATAACTTTGTGGCTTAGATGTCCTATTTAAAAAGAACTCTGATCCTCAATTAGCTGAGCACAAAGTTGTAACTTGTAGGGCTGTTTAGGGAGATGAGTGTATATCCAATGTAGTGATGCCAGGGTTTAGGTTGTTCTCTAAAAGTACTACTGTCACCGTTAATACTAAGACTGGCATGACTCTAAGGAATCCTAGGCACATTAAAAATAAAGCTAGAAGCATGTACTGAGTCTGAGGTAAAGCTAGGCAGAATTTGAAACTTTAGGGATAGTGGCATGATATGACAAAAGCAAGAAGATCAGTTGTAGGGAGTTAATGGAAACAGATGGAGTGTTAGGCAGGCGAAGTCAGAAGAAGCTAGATAAGAGGGTAGTTTTAAGCCTAGAAGTGTGTCACAGGACAGCAGTGCTATAGATAGGGATATAGGGGAGTTAGCAAGTGGTTAAAGAGGAAGAAACAACAGCCTAGGGAAGTCCTTAGTTTGCTTGAGGACAAGCAAAACCTTAAGTTTGGGGGTGTGTTACGTCTCCAAAAGTGACCTTTTTAGGACTTAATTAGCTTAGAAAGATGTTCACTCTTAGGTATTTTTGATAGCATTTAGCCTAAACCTATGCTTAAATATGAGAATTAGAAGAAGGTAGCTAAATTAGAACTTATGTACAATAGGAAAGAAAAGGGTTAGAAACCGAAGGAAAAGAATGAAAAAAACTGCATTGCGACAGCATTGCGAAAACATTGCTGAAGCCGCAATTATTCAAGTGAAAACCGTAAGTTGACTGATCTTTTTCTGTTAATTTCCGTGATTTCAGGGATTCGTTCTTTCTCCTCCATCCATTCTGATATACGACGTGGAAGATTGATGGTTCTCCTTGGCCCAAACGCACCTGCAAACTACTATAAAAGGGGGTCAAAGTCGGAGGTTCAAACATCATTCGGAAGCGTAGAAGTCCTTTCGCAGCTCCATTTTTCTTCGTGTTTTCCTTTGCCGTCTGTTGGAGTGAGAGTCTCAGCTGTTGGAATCGACAATCTGATAGGAAGGAGAGAAGAACCACCTTCTCTCCCGATTGGATTCATCCAAGCAAAGCTATTCTTTCATCCCCTTCAGCCGAGGCGGTTGCGACGAGGCTTCCAAGCAACATTTACTGCTTTCTGTCTTTCCTTTTCTAAGTTTACATTTCTGCTTTGTGTTGTTCTCTTTCTAATAGTTAGAACACTCCAATTCGTTGCTTTCTGTCTTGCTGTTATTTACTTTAAAGCTTTCTTTTGTCCAATCAAACAATCAAGTAATCAAATCTCCATTCTTCATTTCACAGTTTCTTGCCTCTGCATTCTACTGCTTTCCCTTACTGTTTTGTCTTTAAATTCCTTTTAAGCATGTCTGTTTCATCTCGTATTTCTACTTACCCCATATCCATGAATAGCTAAGTCACTTAGGGGCACGCTAATGACAGAACTATAGGCTAAAAAACGTGAACCAAGCATGTAGGATAGCTCTCGAACCATTGATTGTATGTAAGCTTCATCCCACGGGCAATTTCGATTGGCCATCCATTTTGTCCAAAGAACTCCTAACCTCTGGAAGGAGTAAGAGTTCAGAGTCGTATAATCATGCTAGCCTTTCAAGGTAACCAGAAAACGGCTTAGGAATAAGCGTTTTCCTAGTACAAACTAAACACTTCTGCTTTAACAAGATGCTTGAGACCTTACTTTGAGTTGAGTAAACTAAAGAATCTAATGCATGGAATCGGACGATACATGAGATAGAGTGAGTTTGATGCATAGGGAGTTACAATGCTTGGGAATCGTATTAAAATGCCTATAGGATAGTCGTTAGTAGCCCTTAATTCTCCATTTTACACACTTTCACTGTTTTTACAATTGCGGAAACATTGCGGTGCCCGCAATTCTGCTAAGTTACCATTCTGTTTAGCTGTTTTCTTCTTCATTTATTAGTTTCGTCTCTTGTCTTTTGAGTCTAATTTCAACTTGCATTTGTTTATGTTGCATTCCTTTAGACATTCGGTAAGAAGTAGGAAATTAAAAACCAATTTTACCCCTTCAAATCCACCCCTTCTTTCTTAACTTTATTCTTCACAAGTAGCTTATAAATAAATCTCTGTGGGAAAACGAATGAAAAAATACTTACTACTTGCTATAAGATCATGTATGCTTGCATGTTCTGAGTGCTCTTTCTTCCTTATTGCTTACTTTTATTAACACATTGAGCACGCAACACCTAACCAGCAAGTCTCCGCGAGTTCCAGCATTCTCGCACGTTTCGACGTAGTGGGCAATGTGTTGTTTAGGATTGCCCTTCCCATCGAACTGTTGAAAATTTGGCGGCTGATACCCAATGGGCATTCTCAAGTTGTCGATCCTCTTGCTATACGGTTTAGTATACAAGAGGGAGCTTTGGGTGGGCCCACCGTACTGAGCTATGATGGTGTTGGTAATCATGTCCTGCAGCTGTTGGACAGATAAGGAAGCAACCGAAGTCGAGTGTTGCGGTTGGTTTTCTTGGATGACAATTTTTCCTTTGTCGTTTCCTCTTGTTGTAGGAGTTTGAATTGACTCTGCAGCCTCTCTACTTTGCATCTGATTTCTCAAGTTTGCAATCTCGAGGTCTCGTTCTTCAACTACTTTCATCAGAAAGTTTAGTTTCTTTTTCATTTCAGCGATCGCTTCGTCGCTTATGTGTGCGTCTGCCATCATTACACAGATCACATTTGGATCAGACCCCTTATTTGGTTGATCAGGCGAGGGAACAAATTCATCATACAAGAAATTTTCCTGAATGATTATCCCTTCACACGCAGACTCTGTCATTCTTTCCTCCATAACATTTATTTCAGTCATCATGACAGATCGTACGTCAGAATTGAGCTCAAATAGAGGGTTACACCTGACAACAAATTCGTCACTTGTAGCTGCCCCCGCCAATGTCATTCTTTTTTCCATAGTATTTGTTTCAGTCGTTGTGACGGATGCTACGTCAGAATCGAGCTCGAACAGAGGGTTACACCTAACAAGAAATTTGTCACTCGTAGATGCCCCTGACGATGTCATTACCCCGCTCACAATTGTGACAAAATCATGTGGACAATCGTGGGGAGTAGAACCCGTATAGGGGTTGTTCATGACAACGGTTGTTGAAGGAGTTCTGAACAACATAACTTCACTTGTCTTTGAGATGAGGGAAAGAGATGAGAGGTAGAGAGGTCCCACCGGGCGTGCCAATCTGTTCACACGAGAATTCGAACGACGGATGGAAATTCGACACGTGTAAATGAATTTGAATTTGTATTTGTATATTGTATTTGTATCAGCGCGTAGTGGATTACAATCTCTAATGTTTATCCTCTGATTCTTTCTCTCTCAAATGTAAATGTATCTCGAGGGCTTCGCAGCTTGTTCTCGACGTTGAGTTTGGATCGAGGGCTTTGCAGCTTGTTCTCGATGTTGAATTTGGATCCAGGGCTTCGCAGCTTGTTCTCGATGTTGAATTTGGATCGAGGGTGTTGCGTGCTCAATGTGTTAATAAAACTAAGCAATAAGAGAGAGAGAGAGCACTCAGAACATGCAAGCATACATGATCTTATAGCAAGTAGTAAGTATTTTTTCATTCGTTTTCCCACAGAGATTTATTTTTAGCTATTCGCGAAGTGTATTTGTTAAGAAAGAAGGGATGGATTTGATGGGGTAAAATTGGTTTTTAATTGTCTAATTCCTGCTGAATGTATAAAGGGTAGCAACATAAACGAGTGCAAGTCAAAATTAAACTTAAAGGAAAAGAGATGAGATCAATAAATGAAGAAGAAAACAGCTAAACAGAATTGTAAACTTAGCAGAATTGCGGAAACAGCAATTCTACCGCAATTGTCTTAACAGCGAAAGTGTGTAAAATGGAGAAACAAGGGCTACTAACGACTCCTCTATAGGCTTTTTCTCACGATTCTCAAGCACTGGATCAACTCTCTATGCATCAAACTCAGTCAATCTCATGTATCGTCCGATTCCATGCATTAGATTCTTTAGTTTACTCATGTCCAAGTAAGGTCTTAAGCTTCTTGTTAAAGCAGAAAGTTATGGTTTGTACTAGGAAACCGCCTATTCCTAGGTCGTTTTCTGGCTACCATGAAAGGCTAGCATGATTATATGACTCTGAACTCTTACTCCTTCCAGAGGTTAGGAGTTCTTTGGACAAAATGGATGGCCAATCGAAATTGCCCGTGGGATGAAGCTTACATACAATCAATGCTTCGAGAGCTATCCTACATGCTTGGTTCACGCTTTTTAGCCTATAGAATTGTTGTCAGCATGCCCCTATGTGACTTAGTTACTCATGGATATAGGAAGAACAGAAATAAGGGATAAGATAGACATGCTTAGAAGGGAAATATGCTTAAAACAGCAAGGGAAAGCAGTAGAATGCAAAGGCAAGAAACTGTGAAATGAAGAATTGAGATTTGATTACTTGATTGTTTGACTGACAAAGGAAAGCTTTAAAGCAAATAACAGAAAGACAGAACACAACGAAATAGTCTAATCTAGCTTCTAGAAAAGGAACAGCAACAAGACAAAGCTGAAAAATAGAAATGAAGAGCAGAAAGCAGTAAAACAAGCTTGAATGTCTCGTCGCAACCGCCTCGAATGAAGGATGAGAAAGGTCAGCCTTTCTTGAATGAATCCAATCGGGAGAGAAGAAGAACCTCCTCTCCTTCCTATCAGATTATCGATTCCAACAGCTGAGTTTCGCAAACCAGCAGACGGCAAAGGAAAACAGGAGAAAAGATGGACTGCGAGAAGACTTCTACGCTTTCGGATGATGCTTGAACCCTCGACTTTGACCCCTATTTATAGTAATCTGCAGGTGCATTTGGGCCAAGGAGAACCATCAATCTTCAACGTCGTACTTCAGAATGGATGGAGGAGAAAGAACGAATCCCTGAAATAACGGAAATTAACAGAAAAAGATCAGTCAACTTACGGTTTTCACTTGAAACATTGCGGTTTCAGCAATGTTTCCGCAATGCTTGTTTTTCATTCTTTTCCTTCGGGTTTCAACCCTTTTCTTTCCTATTGTACATAAGTCCTAATTTAGCTACTTTCTTCTAATTCTCATATTTAAGCATAGGTTTAGGCTAAATGCTATCAAAAACACCTAAGAGTGAACATCTTTCTAAGATAATTAAGTCCTAAAAAGGTCACTTTTGGAGACGTAACAGAGGGCTTCACAGCTTGTTCCCGATGTTGAATTTGGATCGAGGGCTTTGCAGCTTGTTCTCGATGTTGAATTTGTATCTAGGGCTTCGCAGCTTGTTCTCGATGTTGAATTTGTATCGAGGGCTTCGCAGCTTGTTCTCGATGTTGAATTTGGATCGAGGGCTTCGCAACTTGTTCTCGATGTTGGATTTGGATCGAGGGCATCAGAACTTGTTCTCGATGTTAAATTTGGATCGAGGGCTTCGCACTTTGTTCTCGATGTTGAATTTGGATCGAGGGCTTCGCAGCTTGTTCTCGATGTTGAATTTGGATCGAGGGCTTCGCAGCTTGTTCTCGATGTTGAAGGATTGTTCAGTCTTCCAAGGATTCAAGGAGTCTTCGTTGTTTGAGAATTCTCTCTGAGCTCTTAGGAGTAGAAATTTTCTGAACCTTGAAAATGAAGAATGAGCTCTCTATTTATAGAGTTCTCATGGGTCTGGTGGGCTTGGGTCCAATGGAATTTTGGGTTCTAGGCCCAATGAATTTTTGGGCTTTGGGCCAAATTGCCATTTAAATAACTTTTTAGCCCGATTCGATTTCGAGCCCAATTAGGCTATCACCGAATTTTCTCGGTTAAGTTTATTCGATCCGCCGGCCAAGATGAAGACACGTGGCGACCGCTAATTGGCCAAAATTTCTCGGTCAACAGTATTTATTATTAAGTTCTAATTAATTTATTATTTTAATGTTTTATAAAAAGTATTAACCCACTCAATTTTCCCCCTTTTCTTCTACGCATTTCCTTCTAAGTTTTTAATTTTCTGTCAATCTTTCTTCTTCCTCGGCCAAACAAGAGATGACGTCCTCCTCCCTCGCCTCTTCACCGTTTTTCTTCTTCATCTTCCTTCTCTCTCGCCGACAACCACCATCGTCGTCGCTGGGTTTTGCTCAACCACCGCCGCCATTTCTTTTCCTTGTGGGTTAGTGACGCCTTGAAGGTTCCTCCGTTTTCATTCTCTCCTTTAATTGTTGGTCACATGGGTTGGTAAGTGAAATTTCTTCATCTCTTTATGAACCTTGGATGTCAATTCCTTTCTTCTTAAAAAGCCCTAATAACTGGAACTTCTATGTGTAGAGTTGGAGTTGTTTTCGAACCTATAGACTTTGGCATTTTGGGCATGCTATCTAGTAAATAATTGGCGGTTTTGCATGCGTTGTTTCGTTGGGTAAGGAGGTCCCAAACACCTTGTTTATTGCTACTTTGAATGCTGTTTTTTTTAGCTTTAAGTTGGTAATGTACTTAGGTTTGGATTCTTCTTTGAGGTTGGAAGTCCAACTTTGGATTGAATGCTAATTTGGACTTGGTGTTAAACTTTCGCAAGCCGAATTGGAGAAGCTAATTTGTTTTACTAAAAGTAGTTTGGAGGTAAGTGACTTTACTACAGGCTAAGATTAGATTGCAATGTCAGTTTTTTTTTAAATCATTTGTCTTTATGTGTTGATTGTGAAATAAGTTGTGTATGTGTTGGTTGCGTTGGTTGTATACTAAGTTCTGTATGTGTGTTGGATGTGTTCTTTGTATGTGAGATGTTGTATAGGCGCCGATAGTGGAATAAGTTGTGTGTATATGTTGTGGATAGTTTATGTATTGTGTGTTATAGTTGCGTAGGACTATGCGTGGATGTCCAAGGCAATGTATGCAAATATGGTTTGTTATCAAATGAAATTCATGTTGAATACGCAAGGTTGGTTCTTGATAGCTCTAAAACATAGCTACTATTATAGCCTTAAATTCACCTAAATTTCGTGCTTAATATTAGTTAATTTTCCTTATTACAGGTGTTTCGCGGTGAAGAGCTCGGGTAGTCCATTCATGAGTTTCGTAGCTTAATCGGGCATTTTAGGAGCTTCAGGAAGTGTTCGGGTCAAAGAGAGAAGTCAAGTAGAGCTTGAAGGTGCTAAAGATGAAAAATCAAGGCTAAACGCGAGAGGTTAGCGCCTAGGCGCTAGCTCGTGGCACCTAGGCGCCCAACGGAGCATCAGGGCAGAAGGCTCGGCGCCAAAAAACCTCCCAGACCCGAGAGCATAGCGACTCTCATTGTTCCAGACCCAAGAAGTTAGCGCCTAGGCGCTGGTTTGCAGCGCCCCGGCGTTGTCGCGATGTGTGCACGTTCCTCGATTGCACAGTGTGCAGCGCCAAGGCGCTAGTCTGACGCACATTTGGGTATAAATGTGCGATTTTTCAAATTTAGGTCATTCCTCTCCGGCCTCTCCTGAATTTCTACGACTGTTTACTTCTTTTTGGTCTTGTAGACTCCATTAATGGAGTTGGGGAAGCTTTCCTTGGATTTATTCCTTCTAATTTCATCCATGTCTAGCTAAAGGTAAGCATTCGATCTTTAGGGGATGGATTATGACTTTGCTGATGTGATTATGGGAGATTTGTTCTGTTTAATGCATTGTTATGTTTAATGCATTGTTAGCTTGTTCTAGCATTCAATTCTTCTCTAACCTTGTTCATTAATGTTCAGCATTATTTTCTTTTTGGATTGACACCCGTTTAGCTTGTCGTGTGATGGTTCGGTTAAAAATCCATGAGGGAGCGATCACGCCTTGTGTTTTGAGTAACTGTAATTTGGCATTCTAAATTAAATATGACCATGTTTGTTTGGGTTGCTGATAAATTGTAGAGAAAGAATAAAATCGAGTCCATTGTTAGAGATCTCTGCAATTGGCTCGTCGCTTGACTACCCGTCGCACACGACTAATTCTAATTTGGGAGAGCGATCGCCCCTGAATTGGAGTTATTAGCGAAGCTTAGTTTAGAGTCGTCATCTATTTTCTAATCATTCGGGATTGCTAATTTCTGATTAATGCATGGGACCCCTTGTTTTAATTAGGAGTTGTAATTTGCGTGAGCGTTAACCAAAAACCAGCTAAACCCCTTTTGTGTCAATGATCCAAATCACATCACAATAATTAATCGGGATCCTGTAGAGTAAGTGTATCCATTCATCTACTTATTATCTCGCTTTGCCAAACCTTTACTTAAGTCTTTCTTTAAGTTTGCATGCCTTCTATTTTTAGTCTTTCAAAACCCCTCATTACCATCTTTTACAAATTAACAATTAGAATTAAAATTGGATTAAACTAATCAATTTCATTGTGGTTCGACACCTGACTTCTATTATCTACAAGCTAGGTAATTTTGGCCAACGTTTATAAGTATTAAAGTATGTGACTTTCATAGGTGTCTCAAGTAGGAGGGTATGAACTTATTTTCTCAAACATAAATTAGATGTATTTTATGTTTTCAAAATTTGGATTGCTATGGTTGAGAATTATACCGGTCTAAAAGATAAATTTTGAATCTGAGACTTCATTCAAAATTAGAAAATATAATTATCTTAACTAAACCCACTGGAAATTAATTCACTCAAATTTTAGGTTTTAAAGAACAATTTCAATTAACCTTAATTAATCTCCTAACGAGTAAGACGAGCCCCACCTAAAAACGTTGGACGCTACAACGGTTCATGATCTTTGTTCAATTAACCATTTAAGTCATCTTCACTTGGGATTCTACGTCAACAACGCTATACAATTGCTTTTCATTCTAATTTTAACTATTGGATCACTTCTTTAAAGTTTTCCAAATACATATTTTATTACTTTATTTTATTTTATCTTTATGAACCGAATAAATAATCAATTGTTTATTATAAATTTAATTTTAATTATATATTTTAAATGATATTATTGGGTTGAAATTTAATTTAAATGAGAGTATTGAGAAAAATGTATGGCCAGTAAGTCATGTCCAAGTAAAACATTGTGCATTTGTTAAATATAATTTCACACTTAAATGACACAAAAATTTCAAAATTCAAATATCTCAACTAACCAATATATTCTTCTTCTACATTGAAAGTGTACAATAATAATCAATTGAAAACATTCTCAAATAAAAAAATTAAGAATCCTATTTATTCAAGCAAAAACACAACAACATGCATCCATAGATAAAATGCTGAAATTCACAAAAATGTATTGTATTTGAAAATAACAGAATAAAATATTTAGTTATGGACCATTATAGATCCATTTCAGCTCATACAACACTTCTATGAACAAGTTGAAACTATAATTTCCCAAATAATTGAACACCGTGATTGAGGTAATCAATGTAGTTAGAATCTTTACATTTTGGAAAAGAAAATAGGATTAAAAAATAAAAAGTTAAACTAATACAAAGTCTTCTCTTATGTAGAGGATAAAAATATTAAGAAAAATGAAAACAATTATGTAAGAAATTATTTGAGGGAAATTTATGCACACACTCAAATTATTAAAAAAAAAAAAAAAAAAAAAAAAAAAAAAATCAAACATAATTTGATGAGGATATTTCAAAGATTCAAGACAAATTAAGGGTGGGAAACTGAATATTATTAGACAAGGGATACAAACAGGTTGTTATTCATAATATATACATATCACAATTTGAGAACTCTCTTGCTCACCAACTCTCTCTTCCCATTTAGCTGTAATTAGTAGGATTTTATGGAATTACACAACGTCTAGTGTGGGAGAGCGATATATCATTGGAACAATAAAATACTACATGCATAGTGTTAAAAAAAATATGTCTTGAAGAATTTCACAAGAGCATAAAGGCGTAGAAACATTTCACAAATAATTCCTCATAGATTTTTGTGTTCAATTATTATAATGTGTTTTAAGCACAAACTATTCAAATAGAGAATCACGAAGGTGGACAATTGATGATACAACGACAAGTATGCTTGCCTTGACAAAATCCAGGTACTACGGGATGAAATTGACGTGCACATATACTAACGCACTGTACTTCTAAACAAGGTCCTGCATCGGATAATGGTAAATCTTTAAAGCAATTGATGATTGGCTCCCCTTCCACGCTTCTCATTATCATTTCCTCTCCTACATCACCCAAATACAAAATCCAACATTTTATTGATGCATAACCAACATCCATATTTTCACTAAATAACTTACGTATAAAGAAGCATAATAAAATGTGACTTTAAAGTAAA
Source organism: Herpetospermum pedunculosum (assembly GCA_028017165.1). Lineage (NCBI taxonomy): Eukaryota > Viridiplantae > Streptophyta > Magnoliopsida > Cucurbitales > Cucurbitaceae > Herpetospermum > Herpetospermum pedunculosum. Next base: position 28,474,144 of record CM051527.1, on the reverse strand, counting down.
GTGTTTCTTTATAAGGTTCATATTGTAAAATATAATAGTACTTTTTGTGCCGATCTTCTAAAAATAAATATTTTTAATGAAACAACTTTCTATAAAGGACAAGTCATTCTGCTATTAAAAATATTTATATGAGTTAGGTCAAAATGAACTGAGTAGGTTAGTGAGTAGGTTTTCATTATTATGTCTAGACATGTTAATTTCATCGAATTTAAATATAGAATATTTCTATCTAAATCAATATAATATAGTTTGATGTAACATTAATATTTTTCTCTGCTATTTTTAATGTTAAAAATCAATCAACGTTGTAGTAAAGGAATATTTACCTCTTCTAAGAGACATTAGTTATAACCACTATATCTATACATGTGATATAATATTCTCAAGTAAAAAAATGTCAGAAATGATTTTAATTTTTTTAAAAGAAATTATAAGGTGACTCAAACATTTTTTAAAATTAAATACTTAGTAGAATTCGACTTCCAAAAAAAATAAAAGAATGGTCAATCAAAGTTTTAAAGAATTCAAATAATAAAGAAGAAGATGATTACCACTAAAAATGAGGAGAACGAGAACCATTGCTGAAAGGAAGTTTGAATTCATTTTTGTTGTTGTAAATTATATGAGACTTGTTTTTTAAAATGAAAAAGTGAATGAATCAAATGCCCCTTCAACCCCCATTTATATACAAAATAGAAATTTGGAATTCAAACAAAATTAATTAAGAATTAATTATTATATTAAATCAAATTAATTCAAAACGTTTTAACTAAAATGAATTTAAAATTTAAAAGTAAATAACCGAAATTAATTTATAATAAAAACGTTTTGGATGTCATAACCGATTTTATCAATTAATGGACAAACGGTAATAGTTTTATCGATTAATGGAAAAACGGTAATAAGTTTATCAATTAATGGAAAAACGGTAATAATTTTATAGATTAATGGAAAAACGGTAATAGTTTTATCGATTACTCGAAAAGCGGTAATAATTTAAAATAGAAGGGTGGTAAAATTATCTTATTTTTATTTGGCAGTAATAGGGTAGGGAGAGTATCCCTCGTACTAACCACTTTTGCAAGCTACTAAAGTATTCCCTCTGCCAACAGCATAGCGCAATAGAATTGTGTATGAGCTAGTGATCATGAGGTCTTAGATTCAATCCCCACAACATTTTGTCAAAAAAAAAAAAAAAGTGTTCCTCTAGGGACTTTCTTTTGAGGTTGCAAATAGCCAGGACCCATGGGCTACTAATACCCAACAATTCATATATAAGAATTATTTCTTTTGAAATTTGGTATAAAACTATATATAAAGACATGAGAAGCATAATTAAGTTTTTTTTTATCTTCTTTTTTTTTTTTTTTTTTTTTTTTTTTCCTTCATCAATATCTAAACCTTAGTTTATGGAAATCTATTCATGTTAAAAGTTTCATTCTTTTTTTTTTCCACAATATGTGGGGGTGGAGATCGAACCAAGAACCTCATAGTTATTAGTTTATACATCATAAAAGTTTCATTCTAATTTGTGGTTAATATGATTTTTCATAATGTAATTTGGTTTCATATGCATGGATATTTTTCCTATTAAGATTCATAAATTTATTTGTTTACAATATATATATATATAGTAATTAAATAAAGATTTTAATCTGGTTTCTATGCATAATTTCTTTTTTCTCCTTTCATGTTTTTAGTTAAGATTACTTTTTTTATTTAGCATATAAAAAAATTAAATAAAATTTTGCATTGGAAAAAATAAAGGTCACAATTTTGATGTTTTTCCTTTTGTGGCTCAATATTTGTCTAGTATTAAATATTTGTCTAGAAGAGTATCTTACATATTTATAATTCATTTTCATTGATTTTCATCTATATTCCTTTTAAAATTAAGGTGTTCAATACAATAACACACATATATATATATATATATATATATATATATATATATATATAACATCCAATGTATCTCTTGATGCCAAAATTCTTTTAGGATTTTTTTTTTTTACAACATTTTAGGATGGGGGATTGAACTTAGGACCTCATGGTCAATAGGCGATACATAATGCCGTTGAGCTATGCTCTTGTTGAATGACCTTCACGTGAATAAAACTATACAATTAGTAGACTTCGAGGGACGAGATCACCAACAAAACAAAGATTAGAAAACATAGGTTTGGTGGTTGCCACGGTAGCTCTGATGCTTAAATCAGTAAGAGAGTTGTAGTAGTAGCAACATTTTAGTAGTTTTTATGGACAAGAATGACCTTAGTTCCTCCTTGGAACCTGGTGGTATTTATAATAATTTTTCATGGTCTTCCATGTTTCTTCCTAGGTTTGAACTAGGTGGGAAAATCCAATTATATTTTTCATAGGGCCCACCTCTGCCTAGTCAACCCTCATTTTTTGCCTTTGGCATATACGACCTTCAGTATGTCCCTTTTGAAGGTGGGGTCAGCCTCGACATTGGTTTTTTCGGGCCGTCCCTGCTCACTTACAAGCTTGTGAGATTTTCAAGGCTATTTTAAGCCTTGGGTTTGTCCATGGAGGGTAAATGCAAACAGTGTAATTGCAAAATGATAGATAATTTAAAAATTACATAAATCAAACGAGGGGAAAAATAAACATAGAATTGCAAATACAATCTTTTTGCAAATCACTAGAAGTGCAAAAATAATATTGTTGCAATTACACTGTATTTTCCATTTTGCAATTACAGTGTATTATTCTTCTGGAAAGACAAGAACACTACTTAGAACACAAAAAACAAAAACAAAATCTGACACAAACTTTGAGAAAAAAATATGTTCTTAGTGTTTCTACTCCATCATCAAAGTGAACAATACAAAATTCTGGTCATAAGAAAAAAATGCAGTGTTTATAGTATTTTTTCGATTCACTAGAAATAAAAATACAATATATTTTTTAATTGATAATAACATCACGGAAAGGTACCCGTCGGTAGATTGCAATATTGCAAACTGCAATTATACGATACATTGCAAAGTGCAATTATAGTGTCATTGTAAATTTGCAAACTACAATTACACGATACATTGCAAAGTGCAATTACCGTGTCATTGTAAATTTGCAAGTTGCAATTACACGATACATTGCAAAGTGCAATTACAGTGTAATTGTAATTTCCAAACGACAATTACACAGTACAAATACTCTTTATTTGCAAAAACTCAAAAAAAATGCACTCAACTCAAATACACTATACATTATATTTGCAAAAGAAAAGGAAACAAATATTTTTTGCAACAAAAAAAATAAACTTCAAATACCCAGTATTAAATGGTGTAACCCGGAATGCGGATTATGTTTGAATGATGAATTTTTCTCAATATATCAACTTCATTTTGAAAATTCCAAGTTATTTATTGTTGGATTTCTCAATATATAAGCAAGAAAAATAAGAAGAAAGAAACATAACCTAAATTTCTTTCTCTTATTCCTTATCACTATTCTAATTTCTTCACAACTTGTAAGTTGTATTCTAATCGACCTTTGTAAACCCGTCCAAATCTACCAACGAATCTCTTCTCTGCATCTTCAAATACAAATTCCCACAACAAAGAAAAAAACAGAACCTCAAATTCCCACAACACATCTCTGTTTTTCATAATGTGATTAATAAAATGCATTTTTTTTTCTCACAGCAACATCTTTGTAAGTTCTACAACAAGAGCTTCTCGAATGCCGTCAACGACACAACACAACGTGAGGGTGGCGACGTGAGAAGACGAGGGAGGCGGAGGCGGCGTGAGGATAAGAGGGCGGCAAAGGCGAGAGGAGAAGAGGACAACGTGATGCATAAGTAGAAAGAGACTACACCAAACATTTTTTTTAATTATTTTTAGGATATAAGAGAGAAAATAAAATATTACAGATTTGGGGTTAGAGGAGAGATGATGAAGATTCAGAATTAGTGGAGGAGAGAGAATAATTTTGTTGGAGAAAATCTTGAAAGGGAAAGATGAAATGAGAGGAGAAGTTAGAAGGGTAAAAAATGAATGAAAAGTGAAGGAGAGAGAAAATGAAAAAAGAAAAGGGACACAAAACTTAATTTTACCATGAAGTGTCAACTACAATAATAGCTAAAATGAGACTATACAGGTTGAAAAATAGCTAACATATATAATTAGAAACTTTTTTAGAATGTAGTTGGACAAAATTACCCCTCAAACATTTAATTGTTGAAGTACCTACAAACAAAAAAAGGAGAGATTTAATCTGAAAGAATTAAATGAAAAACAAAAACCGGTGAAACTCAAACTCAAACTCCCTGCAAAAAAAATGGGAGATTTATTGAGAGATAATGATGGAAAAATAAGGATTTATTTAGAATGTAGTTGGACGAAATTACCCCTCTGACATTCAATTGTTGAAGTACCCAAAAAGGAGAGATTTAATCTGAGAGAATTAAATGAAAAACAAAAAATGGTGAAACTCAAACTCAAACTCCCTACCAAAAAAGGGGAGATTTATTCAGAGAGAATGATGGAAAAATAAGGATTTATTTGGAAATAATCTTGTAGAAAAATAAAGATTTATTTTAGGAGAGAATTATGAAAACAAAAATTAAAATATGGTTAAAACAACGATAACAACAACCAAGTAAATCGAAACATATAAACAAAATTCAATAAAATCTAACCTAGAATATTAAGTCAAACTAATTTTTATTTAAATTTTTCATAGAAGGTTGTGAAAAAATGATAAGAACAGTGCTCTTGATAATTTCATATGTGTATATATTCAAAGTTGCAGGTACATATAAGCAAAAACGAAAATATCTTTATCGATATCAATATCGGTAACTCATATTTACGGATATGTCGACGGATATTATGGGAAGAATCACGGATATCAAAGAAATTAATAGAAATATTGTGATTTTGATGAAACCGAGAGATCCCGACACAACCAGAGGCACAACGGAAGAAGCCTAAACTGGCTGAGGATCTTCAACAATCAATAAGCAACAAACAAGAAGTGATAAATAATGCTAACACTTAGCATTTTTCGCAACTACGAGTCAAACTGGTAAATCCTTTACCACCGGTAAAACCTGACCGATTTAGTCAACCGAGGAAGACCGGTTAAGTCAACCAAGGAACACCGGTAAAGAATTATCGAAGCAAGTGATACTGATGAACTGGTGCCCATACACCGGTAAACTTGCAACTGGTAAACTGACCGGTTCAACACCATCGGTAAACACTTAGACCGGTACACTGAGAAAAAATCAACGTTTGATTATTACTGAGATACCGGTTCAGGTTTCAACCGATAAACCAGACCGATAACACTTACCGACCGGTTTCCTCGGTTTGGGATTTACCGATACCATATCGGTAAATCTCGACCGAGGAAACAAACCCAAAACGCTTCAGAAACAACGTTTGGGCAGCTCCACCGGTAAATTACCTATCAGTAAAACCAACCGGTTTACCGATCGATAAATTTACCAGTGAGCTGCACAAGGACACAAATACCTTGTGTTGTCGTTTGCCTTCTTGTCTACCTTAGCTCCTCTACAGCCCCCTCGAATCTACCTCTCCCCCGGTCACGACCTCAGCACGAACAATCACGTACAGTCGAAGACCACCCTCAGAGTAGTCCCAGGTATTCTCGGGCTTAATAGCGGAGTAGTGGGAGTCCTTAAGCTAAGAGTTAAGATAATTTCAACCTTATGAAGATGAAAATGTAGGAGGGTAAAAACTTAGTAAAAACTTATGAAGATGAAAATGTAGATTTTTGGGAGTCCTTAACTTAGTAATTACTAGGAACTTCACAAGCAGAATCAATCAACCTTATGAAGATGAAAATGTAGAAAAATAACCTTTGTGATTTCAATTCGGCTAGAGTTAAGATAATTTCAATTCTATGTAGTTTAGGTTGTATGGTTAGAATTATTCAAGCTTGACTTGATCAATCTTGCTTGTGAAGTGAATTAGATCTCAAACTAAGAACGACTTTCCTTTCCTCGAGATATAAGATCATGAAGGTAACCAAATTTTTACTCTTCTTGGGTTGACAGCATCTAGATTTAGGAGGGTTTGAATTCATGCATAAGGGTTCTTGCTAAATTAGCTTGTGTGTTTAACTTTTGTTTTCCTTATCAGATATTCTGTAAGGTTTAACTAAAAGAAAATAGAAAAGTGGTTATGAGTTCCTTTAAATTAATACAAAGAAGAAGAAAATCGTGAGTAGATTGCCTTGTTGTGATCTTTGAGAGTTTTCTTTTGTGTGTTGTGGAAGATTGAGTATTTCCTCCATTGAAATTTCTTTAGAGCAATATTTTGTCGACTGATTCGTGAGCAATTTTTCTTGAGATAAAAGTAAGATCTTTGATCGTTTGTAAACTCTTGTAAATTTCCCTCCGGTGATTTAATGAATCCTGCATCAGTACTAGAGAACTGGACGTGACCCACATTGGGTGAACAATTATAAATTTGTTGTCATTCATATTGCTTAGAAGCTTAAGGTTGGATTATCTAACATTTTTAGTTGTTGAGTTCCAAATTATTTATTTCTCTCTAGATTTGAAACTAGGACTTGATCTGGGATTTAGATAAAAAATATATTGTTTGAATCAGGTAGAATTTTTAGATAAAATATATATTGTTTGAATCATGTAGAATTTGGATGAATTATATATGTATCTACCCGTAGCAAGTGGTATAAGACCAATGGTTGTGTACCGATGTCAAAAGAAGATAGGAAAGTCGTTATAATGGATCAGACTTTTCATGTTGGAAGTGTCTAATATGTGATTATTTCCATTCCAAGGAATTTGACTTTCCATTGGATAGAAAGCCTTATATATGAGAGAATTCAAAAGGTGTTGGGTAATGTTTGCCTGAATTTGACGAGAAACGTGCAAAGTAGTGTGGTGAATGAGACAACTATAACAGGTCTAACACCCAACTTTTGCCTGGTAATGACATTGTATTGTGGTTGGTTTTTTTTTTTAATTTAGTTAATTAAAGTTTTACTTTTATTTTAAAAAAAGGTACAGAGGTGGGTTTCCTTAAAAAAAACAACAAAAAGAATAATAATCTATATATATATATATATACCTATATATTTGTTATTAATAGTATTTATTATTAAGTTATTATTAATTTATTATTTTAATGTTTTATATAAAGTATTAACCCACTCAATTTTCCCCCTTTTCTTCTACGCATTTCCTTCTAAGTTTTTAATTTTCTGTCAATCTTTCTTCTTCCTCGGCCGAACAAGAGAAGACGTCCTCCTCCCTCGCCTCTTCACCGTTTTTCTTCTTCATCTTCCTTCTCTCTCGCCGACAACCACCATCGTCGTCGCTGGGTTTTGCTCAACCACCGCCGCCATTTCTTTTCCTTGTGGGTTAGTGACGCCTTGAAGGTTCCTCCGTTTTCATTCTCTCCTTTAATTGTTGGTCACATGGGTTGGTAAGTGAAATTTCTTTATCTCTTTATGAACCTTGGATGTCAATTCCTTTCTTCTTAAAAAGCCCTAATAACTGGAACTTCTATGTGTAGAGTTGGAGTTGTTTTCGAACCTATAGACTTTGGCATTTTGGGCATGCTATCTAGTAAATAATTGGCGGTTTTGCATGCGTTGTTTCGTTGGGTAAGGAGGTCCCAAACACCTTGTTTATTGCTACTTTGAATGCTGTTTTTTTTAGCTTTAAGTTGGTAATGTACTTAGGTTTGGATTCTTCTTTGAGGTTGGAAGTCCAACTTTGGATTGAATGCTAATTTGGACTTGGTGTTAAACTTTCGCAAGACGAATTGGAGAAGCTAATTTGTTTTACTTAAAGTAGTTTGGAGGTAAGTGACTTTACTACAGGCTAAGATTAGATTGCAATGTCAGTTTTTTTTAAATCATTTGTCTTTATGTGTTGATTGTGAAATAAGTTGGTATGTGTTGGTTGCGTTTGTTGTATACTAAGTTCTGTATGTGTGTTGGATGTGTTCTTTGTATGTGAGATGTTCTATAGGCGCCGATAGTGGAATAAGTTGTGTATATATGTTGTGGATAGTTTATGTATTGTGTGTGTTATAGTTGCGTAGGACTATGCGTGAGATGGATGTCCAAGGCAATGTGTGCAAATATGGTTTGTTATCAAATGAAATTCATGTTGAATACGCAAGGTTGGTTCTTGATAGTTCTAAAACAGAGCTATTATTATAGCCTTAAATCCAGCTAAATTTCGTGCTTAATATTAGTTAATTTGCCTTATTACAGGTGTTTCGCGGTGAAGAGCTCGGGAAGTCCATTCATGAGTTTCGTAGCTTAATCGGGCATTTTAGGAGCTTCAGGAAGTGTTCGGGTCAAAGAGAGAAGTCAAGTAGAGCTTGAAGGTGCTAAAGATGAAAAATCAAGGATAAACGCGAGAGGTTAGCGCCTAGGCGCTAGCTCGTGGCGCCTAGGCGCCCAAAGGAGCATCAGGGCAGAAGGCTCAGCGCCAGAAAACCTCCCAGACCCGAGAGCATAGCGACTGTTATTGTTCCAGACCCAAGAAGTTAGCGCCTAGGCGCTGGTTTGCAGCGCCCTGGCGCTGTGGCGATGTGTGCACGTTCCTCGATTGCACAGTGTGCAGCGCCAAGGCGCTAGTCTGACGCACATTTGGGTATAAATGTGCGATTTTTCGAATTTAGGTCATTCCTCTCCGGCCTCTCCTGAATTTCTACGACTGTTTACTTCTTTTTGGTCTTGTAGACTCCATTAATGGAGTTGGGGAAGCTTTCCTTGGATTTATTCCTTCTAATCTCATCCATGTCTAGCTAAAGGTAAGCATTCGATCTTTAGGGGATGGATTATGACTTTGCTGATGTGATTAGGGGAGATTTGTTCTGTTTAATGCATTGTTAGCTTGTTCTAGCATTCAATTCTTCTCTAACCTTGTTCATTAATGTTCAACATTATTTTCTTTTTGGATTGACACCCGTTTAGCTTGTCGTGTGTTGGTTCGGTTAAAAATCCATGAGGGAGCGATCGCGCGTTGTGTTTTGAGTAACTGTAATTTGGCATTCTAAATTAAATATGACCATGTTTGTTTGGGTTGCTGATAAATTGTAGAGAAAGAATAAAATTGAGTCCATTGTTAGAGATCTCTGCAATTGGCTCGTCCCTTGACTACCCGTCGCTCACGACTAATTCTAATTTGGGAGAGCGATCGCCCCTGAATTGGTATTATTAGCGAAGCTTAGTTTAGAGCCGTCATCTATTTTCTAATCATTCGGGATTGCTAATTTCTGATTAATGCATGAGACCCCTTGTTTTAATTAGGAGTTGTAATTTGCGTGAGCGTTAACCAAAAACCAGCTAAACCCCTTTTGTGTCAATGATCCAAATCACATAACAATAATTAATCTGGATCCTTTAGAGTAAGTGTATTCATTCATCTACTTATTATCTCGCTTTGCCAAACCTTTACTTAAGTCTTTCTTTAAGTTTGCATGCCTTCTATTTTTAGTCTTTCAAAACCCCCTCTTTACCATCTTTTACAAATTAACAAGTAGAATTAAAATTTGGATTAAACTAATCAATTTCATCGTGGTTCGACACCTGACTTCTATTATCTACAAGCTAGGTAATTTTGGCCAACGTTTATAAGTATTAAAGTATGTGACTTTCATAGGTGTCTCAAGCAGGAGGGTATGAACTTATTTTCTCAAACATAAATTAGATGTATTTTATGTTTTCAAAATTTGGATTGCTATGGTTGAGAATTATACCGGTCTAAAAGATAAATTTTGAATCTGAGATTTCATTCAAAATCTATGAATCAAAATTAGAAAATATAATTATCTTAACTAAACCCACTGGAAATTAATTCACTCAAATTTTAGGTTTTAAAGAACAATTTCAATTAACCTTAATTAATCTCCTAACGAGTAAGACGAGCCCCACCTAAAAACGTTGGACGCTACAACAGTTCATGATCTTTGTTCAATTAACCATTTAAGTCATCTTCACTTGGGATTCTACGTCAACAACGCTATACAATTGCTTTTCATTCTAATTTTAACTATTGGATCACTTCTTTAAAGTTTTCCAAATACATATTTTATTACTTTATTTTATTTTATCTTTATGAACCGAATAAATAATCAATTGTTTATTATAAATTTAATTTTAATTATATATTTTAAATGATATTATTGGGTTGAAATTTAATTTAAATGAAAGTATTGAGAAAAATGTATGGCCAGTAAGTCATGTCCAAGTAAAACATTGTGCATTTGTTAAATATAATTTCACACTTAAATGACACAAAAATTTCAAAATTCAAATATCTCAACTAACCAATATATTCTTCTTCTACATTGAAAGTGTACAATAATAGTCAATTGAAAACATTCTCAAATAAAAAAATTAAGAATCCTATTTATTCAAGCAAAAACACAACAACATGCATCCATAGATAAAATGCTGAAATTCACAAAAATGTATTGTATTTGAAAATAACAGAATCAAATATTTAGTTATGGACCATTATAGATCCATTTCAGCTCATACAACACTTCTATGAACAAGTTGAAACTATAATTTCCCAAATAATTGAACACCGTGATTGAGGTAATCAATGTAGTTAGAATCTTTACATTTTGGAAAAGAAAATAGGATTAAAAAATAAAAAGTTAAACTAATACAAAGTCTTCTCTTATGTAGAGGATAAAAATATTAAGAAAAATGAAAACAATTATGTAAGAAATTATTTGAGGGAAATTTATGCACACACTCAAATTATTAAAAAAAAAAAATAAATAAATAAAATCAAACATAATTTGATAAGGATATTTCAAAGATTCAAGACAAATTAAGGGTGGAAAACTGAATATTATTAGACAAGGGATACAAACAGGTTGTTATTCATAATATATGCATATCACAATTTGAGAACTCTCTTGCTCACCAACTCTCTCTTCCCATTTAGATGTAATTAGTAGGATTTTATGGAATTACACAACGTCTAGTGTGGGAGAGCGATATATCATTGGAACAATAAAATACTACATGCATAGTGTTAAAAAAAATATGTCTTGAAGAATTTCACAAGAGCATAAAGGCGTAGAAACATTTCACAAATAATTCCTCATAGATTTTTGTGTTCAGTTATTATAATGTGTTTTGAGCACAAACTATTCAAATAGAGAATCACGAAGGTGGACAATTGATGATACAACGACAAGTATGCTTGCCTTGACAAAATCCAGGTACTACGGGATGAAATTGACGTGCACATATACTAACGCACTGTACTTCTAAACAAGGTCCTGCATCGGATAATGGTAAATCTTTAAAGCAATTGATGATTGGCTCCCCTTCCACGCTTCTCATTATCATTTCCTCTCCTACATCACCCAAATACAAAATCCAACATTTTATTGATGCATAACCAACATCCATATTTTCACTAAATAACTTACGTATAAAGAAGCATAATAAAATGTGACTTTAAAGTAAAGTGTTTCTTTATAAGGTTCATATTGTAAAATATAATAGTACTTTTTGTGCCGATCTTCTAAAAATAAATATTTTTAATGAAACAACTTTCTATAAAGGACAAGTCATTCTGCTATTAAAAATATTTATATGAGTTAGGTCAAAATGAACTGAGTAGGTTAGTGAGTAGGTTTTCATTATTATGTCTAGACATGTTAATTTCATCGAATTTAAATATAGAATATTTCTATCTAAATCAATATAATATAGTTTGATGTAACATTAATATTTTTCTCTGCTATTTTTAATGTTAAAAATCAATCAACGTTGTAGTAAAGGAATATTTACCTCTTCTAAGAGACATTAGTTATAACCACTATATCTATACATGTGATATAATATTCTCAAGTAAAAAAATGTCAGAAATGATTTTAATTTTTTTAAAAGAAATTATAAGGTGACTCAAACATTTTTTAAAATTAAATACTTAGTAGAATTCGACTTCCAAACAAAAAATAAAAGAATGGTCAATCAAAGTCTTAAAGAATTCAAATAATAAAGAAGAAGATGATTACCACTAAAAATGAGGAGAACGAGAACCATTGCTGAAAGGAAGTTTGAATTCATTTTTGTTGTTGTAAATTATATGAGACTTGTTTTTTAAAATGAAAAAGTGAATGAATCAAATGCCCCTTCAACCCCCATTTATATACAAAATAGAAATTTGGAATTCAAACAAAATTAATTAAGAATTAATTATTATATTAAATCAAATTAATTCAAAACGTTTTAACTAAAATGAATTTAAAATTTAAAAGTAAATAACCGAAATTAATTTATAATAAAAACGTTTTGGATGTCATAACCGATTTTATCAATTAATGGACAAACGGTAATAGTTTTATCGATTAATGGAAAAACGTTAATAATTTTATCAATTAATGGAAAAACGGTAATAGTTTTATCGATTACTCGAAAAACGGTAATAATTTAAAATAGAAGGTTGGTAAAATTATCTAATTTTTATTTGGCAGTAATAGGGTAGGGAGAGTATCCCTCGTACTAACCACTTTTGCAAGCTACTAAAGTATTCCCTCTGCCAACAGCATAACGTAATAGAATTGTGTATGAGCTAGTGATCATGAGGTCTTAGATTCAATCCCCACACATTTTGTCAAAAAAAAAAAAAAAAAAAAAAAAAAAAAGTGTTCCTCTAGGGACTTTCTTTTGAGGTTGCAAATAGCCAGGACCCATGGGCTACTAATACCCAACAATTCATATATAAGAATTATTTCTTTTGAAATTTGGTATAAAACTATATATAAAGACATGAGAAGCATAATTAAGTTTTTTTTTATCTTTTTTTTTTTTATTTTTTTTTATTTTTTTATCTTCATCAATATCTAAACCTTAGTTTATGGAAATCTATTCATGTTAAAAGTTTCATTCTTTTTTTTTTCCACAATATGTGGGGGTGAAGATCGAACCAAGAACCTCATAGTTATTAGTTTATACATCATAAAAGTTTCATTCTAATTTGTGGTTAATATGATTTTTCATAATGTAATTTGGTTTCATATGCATGGATATTTTTCCTATTAAGATTGATAAATTTATTTGTTTACAAAATATATATATATATATATATAGTAATTAAATAAAGATTTTAATCTGGTTTCTATGCATAATTTCTTTTTTCTCCTTTCATGTTTTTAGTTTTTTTTTTTTTGAGTACTTTCATGTTTTTAGTTAAGATTACTTTTTTTATTTAGCATATAAAAAAATTAAATGAAATTTTGCATTGGAAAAAATAAAGGTCACAATTTTGATGTTTTTCCTTTTGTGGCTCAATATTTGTCTAGTATTAAATATTTGTCTAGAAGAGTATCTTACATATTTATAATTCATTTTCATTGATTTTCATCTATAGTCCTTTTAAAATTAAGGTGTTCAATACAATAACACATATATATATGTATATATATATATATATATATATATAACATCCAATGTATCTCTTGATGCCAAAATTCTTTTAGGATTTTTTTTTTTTTACAACATTTTAGGATGGGGGATTGAACTTAGGACCTCATGGTCAATAGGCGATACATAATGCCGTTGAGCTATGCTCTTGTTGAATGACCTTCACGTGAATAAAACTATACAATTAGTAGACTTCGAGGGACGAGATCACCAACAAAACAAAGATTAGAAAACATAGGTATGGTGGTTGCCACGGTAGCTCTGATGCCTAAATCAGTAAGAGAGTTGTAGTAGTAGCAACATTTTAGTAGTTTTTATGGACAAGAATGACCTTAGTTCCTCCTTGGAACCTGGTGGTATTTATAATAATTTTTCATGGTCTTCCATGTTTCCTCCTAGGTTTGAACTAGGTGGGAAAATCCAATTATATTTTTCATAGGGCCCACCTCTGCCTAGTCAACCCTCATTTTTTGCCTTTGGCATATACGACCTTTTTCGAGGCCTCTAATAAGTCCCTAATTCAGTATGTCCCTTTTGAAGGTGGGGTCAGCCTCGACATTGGTTTTTTCGGGTCGTCCCTGCTCACTTACAGGCTTGTGAGATTTTCAAGGCTATTTTAAGCCTTGGGTTTGTCCATGGAGGGTAAATGCAAACAGTGTAATTGCAAAATGATAGATAATTTAAAAATTACATAAATCAAACGAGGGGAAAAATAAATATAGAATTGCAAATACAATCTTTTTGCAAATCATTAGAAGTGCAAAAATAATATTGTTGCAATTACACTGTATTTTCCATTTTGCAATTACAGTGTATTATTCTTCTGGAAAGACAAGAACACTACTTAGAACACATAAAACAAAAACAAAATCTGACACAAACTTTGAGAAAAAAATATGTTCTTAGTGTTTCTACTCCATCATCAAAGTGAACAATACAAAATTCTGGTCATAAGAAAAAAATGCAGTGTTTATATTATTTTTTCGATTCACTAGAAATAAAAATACAATATATTTTTTAATTAATAATAACATCACGGAAAGGTACCCGTCGGTAGATTGCAATATTGCAAACTGCAATTATACGATACATTGAAAAGTGCAATTATAGTGTCATTGTAAATTTGCAAACTACAATTACACGATACATTGCAAAGTGCAATTACCGTGTCATTGTAAATTTGCAAGATGCAATTACACGATACATTGCAAAGTGCAATTACAGTGTAATTGTAATTTCCAAACGACAATTACACCGTACAAATACTCTTTATTTGCAAAAACTCAAAAAAAATGCACTCAACTCAAATACACTATACATTATATTTGCAAAAGAAAAGGAAACAAATATTTTTTGCAACAAAAAAAAAAACTTCAAATACCCAGTATTAAATGGTGTAACCCGGAATGCGGATTATGTTTGAATGATGAATTTTTCTCAATATATCAACTTCATTTTGAAAATTCCAAGTTATTTATTGTTGGATTTCTCAATATATAAGCAAGAAAAATAAGAAGAAAGAAACATAACCTAAATTTCTTTCTCTTATTCCTTATCACTATTCTAATTTCTTCACAACTTGTAAGTTGTATTCTAATCGACCTTTGTAAACCCGTCCAGATCTACCAACGAATCTCTTCTCTGCATCTTCAAATACAAATTCCCACAACAAAGAAAAAAACAGAACCTCAAATTCCCACAACACATCTCTGTTTTTCATAATGTGATTAATAAAATGCATTTTTTTTTCTCACAGCAACATCTTTGTAAGTTCTACAACAAGAGCTTCTCGAATGCCGTCAACGACACAACACAACGTGAGGGTGGCGACGTGAGAAGACGAGGGAGGTGGAGGCGGCGTGAGGATAAGAGGGCGGCAAAGGCGAGAGGAGAAGAGAACAGCGTGATGCATAAGTAGAAAGAGACTACACCAAACATTTTTTTTAATTATTTTTAGGATATAAGAGAGAAAATAAAATATTACAGATTTGGGGTTAGAGGAGAGATGATGAAAATTCAGAATTAGTGGAGGAGAGAGAATAATTTTGTTGGAGAAAATCTTGAAACGGAAAGATGAAATGAGAGGAGAAGTTAGAAGGGTAAAAAATGAATGAAAAGTGAAGGAGAGAGAAAATGAAAAAAGAAAAGGGACACAAAACTTAATTTTACCCTGAAGTGTCAACTACAAGAATAGCTAAAATGAGAATATCCAGGTTGAAAAATAGCTAACATATATAATTAGAAACTTTTTTAGAATGTAGTTGGACAAAATTACCCCTCAAACATTTAAGTGTTGAAGTACCTACAAAAAAAAAAAGGAGAGATTTAATCTGAAAGAATTAAATGAAAAACAAAAACTGGTGAAACTCAAACTCAAACTCCCTGCCAAAAAAATGGGAGATTTATTGAGAGATAATGATGGAAAAATAAGGATTTATTTAGAATGTAGTTGGACGAAATTACCCCTCTGACATTCAATTGTTGAAGTACCAACAAAGGAGAGATTTAATCTGAGAGAATTAAATGAAAAAGAAAATATGGTGAAACTCAAACTCCCTACCCAAAAAGGGGAGATTTATTCAGAGAGAATGATGGAAAAATAAGGATTTATTTGGAAATAATCTTGTAGAAAAATAAAGATTTATTTTAGGAGAGAATTATGAAAACAAAAATTAAAATATGGTTAAAACAACGATAACAACAACCAAGTAAATCGAAACATATAAACAAAATTCAATAAAATCTAACCTAGAATATTAATTCAAACTAATTTTTATTTAAATTTTTCATAGAAGGTTGTGAAAAAATGATAAGAACAGTGCTCTTGATAATTTCATATGTGTATATATTCAAAGTTGCAGGTACATATAAGCAAAAACGAAAATATCTTTATCGATATCAATATCGGTAACTCATATTTACGGATATGTCGACGGATATTATGGGAAGAATCACGGATATCAAAGAAATTAATAGAAATATTGTGATTTTGATGAAACCGAGAGATCCCGACACAACCAGAGGCACAACGGAAGAAGCCTAAACTGGCTGAGGATCTTCAACAATCAATAAGCAACAAACAAGAAGTGATAAATAATGCTAACACTTAGCATTTTTCGCAACTACGAGTCAAACTGGTAAATCCTTTACCACCGGTAAAACCTGACCGATTTAGTTAACCGAGGAAGACCGGTTAAGTCAACCAAGGAACACCGGTAAAGAATTATCGAAGCAAGTGATACTGATGAACTGGTGCCCATACACCGGTAAACTTGCAACTGGTAAACTGACCGGTTCAACACCATCGGTAAACACTTAGACCGGTATACTGAGAAAAAATCAACGTTTGATTATTACTGAGATACCGGTTCAGGTTTCAACCGATAAACAAGACCGATAACACTTACCGACCGGTTTCCTCGGTTTGGGATTTACTGATACCATATCGGTAAATCTCGACCGAGGAAACAAACCCAAAACGCTTCAGAAACAACGTTTGGGCAGCTCCACCGGTAAATTACCTATCAGTAAAACCAACCGGTTTACCGATCGATAAATTTACCAGTGAGCTGCACAAGGACACAAATACCTTGTGTTGTCGTTTGCCTTCTTGTCTACCTTAGCTCCTCTACAGCCCCCTCGAATCTACCTCTCCCCCGGTCACGACCTCAGCACGAACAATCACGTACAGTCGAAGACCACCCTCAGAGTAGTCCCAGCTATTCTCGGGCTTAATAGCGGAGTAGTGGGAGTCCTTAAGCTAAGAGTTAAGATAATTTCAACCTTATGAAGATGAAAATGTAGGAGGGTAAAAACTTAGTAAAAACTTATGAAGATGAAAATGTAGATTTTTTGGGAGTCCTTAACTTAGTAATTACTAGGAACTTCACAAGCAGAATCAATCAACCTTATGAAGATGAAAATGTAGAAAAATAACCTTTGTGATTTCAATTCGGCTAGAGTTAAGATAATTTCAATTCTATGTAGTTTAGGTTGTATGGTTAGAATTATTCAAGCTTGACTTGATCAATCTTGCTTGTGAAGTGAATTAGATCTCAAACTAAGAACGACTTTCCTTTCCTCGAGATATAAGATCATGAAGGTAACCAAATTTTTACTTTTCTTGGGTTGACAGCATCTAGATTTAGGAGGGATTGAATTCATGCATAAGGGTTCTTGCTAAATTAGCTTGTGTGTTTAACTTTTGTTTTCCTTATCAGATATTCGGTAAGGTTTAACTAAAAGAAAATAGAAAAGTGGTTATGAGTTCCTTTAAATTAATACAAAGAAGAAGAAAATCGTGAGTAGATTGCCTTGTTGTGATCTTTGAGAGTTTTCTTTTGTGTGTTGTGGAAGATTGAGTATTTCCTCCATTGAAATTTCTTTAGAGCAATATTTTGTCGACTGATTCGTGAGCAATTTTTCTTGAGATAAAAGTAAGATCTTTGATCGTTTGTAAACTCTTGTAAATTTCCCTCCGGTGATTTAATGAATCCTGCATCAGTACTAGAGAACTGGACGTGACCCACATTGGGTGAACAATTATAAATTTGTTGTCATTCATATTGCTTAGAAGCTTAAGGTTGGATTATCTAACATTTTTAGTTGTTGAGTTCCAAATTATTTATTTCTCTCTAGATTTGAAACTAGGACTTGATCTGGGATTTAGATCAAATATATATTGTTTGAATCAGGTAGAATTTTTAGATAAAATATATATTGTTTGAATCAGGTAGAATTTGGATGAATTATATATGTATCTACCCGTAGCAAGTGGTATAAGACCAATGGTTGTGTACCGATGTCAAAAGAAGATAGGAAAGTCGTTATAATGGATCAGACTTTTCATGTTGGAAGTGTCTAATATGTGATTATTTCCATTCCAAGGAATTTGACTTTCCATTGGATAGAAAGCCTTATATATGAGAGAATTCAAAAGGTGTTGGGTAATGTTTGCCTGAATTTGACGAGAAACGTGCAAAGTAGTGTGGTGAATGAGACAACTATAACAGGTCTAACACCCAACTTTTGCCTGGTAATGACATTGTATTGTGGTTGGTTTTTTTTTTAATTTGGTTAATTAAAGTTTTTTTTTTTTAAAAAAAAAAGGTACAGAGGTGGGTTTCCTTAAAAAAACAACAAAAAGAGTAATAATATATATATATATATACCTATATATTTGTTATTAATAGTATTTATTATTAAGTTATTATTAATTTATTATTTTAATGTTTTATATAAAGTATTAACCCACTCAATTTTCCCCCTTTTCTTCTACGCATTTCCTTCTAAGTTTTTAATTTTCTGTCAATCTTTCTTCTTCCTCGGCCGAACAAGAGAAAACGTCCTCCTCCCTCGCCTCTTCACCGTTTTTCTTCTTCATCTTCCTTCTCTCTCGCCGACAACCACCATCGTCGTCGCTGGGTTTTGCTCAACCACCGCCGCCATTTCTTTTCCTTGTGGGTTAGTGACGCCTTGAAGGTTCCTCCGTTTTCATTCTCTCCTTTAATTGTTGGTCACATGGGTTGGTAAGTGAAATTTCTTTATCTCTTTATGAACCTTGGATGTCAATTCCTTTCTTCTTAAAAAGCCCTAATAACTGGAACTTCTATGTGTAGAGTTGGAGTTGTTTTCGAACCTATAGACTTTGGCATTTTGGGCATGCTATCTAGTAAATAATTGGCGGTTTTGCATGCGTTGTTTCGTTGGGTAAGGAGGTCCCAAACACCTTGTTTATTGCTACTTTGAATGCTGTTTTTTTTAGCTTTAAGTTGGTAATGTACTTAGGTTTGGATTCTTCTTTGAGGTTGGAAGTCCAACTTTGGATTGAATGCTAATTTGGACTTGGTGTTAAACTTTCGCAAGACGAATTGGAGAAGCTAATTTGTTTTACTTAAAGTAGTTTGGAGGTAAGTGACTTTACTACAGGCTAAGATTAGATTGCAATGTCAGTTTTTTTTAAATCATTTGTCTTTATGTGTTGATTGTGAAATAAGTTGGTATGTGTTGGTTGCGTTGGTTGTATACTAAGTTCTGTATGTGTGTTGGATGTGTTCTTTGTATGTGAGATGTTCTATAGGCGCCGATAGTGGAATAAGTTGTGTATATATGTTGTGGATAATTTATGTATTGTGTGTTATAGTTGCGTAGGACTATGCGTGAGATGGATGTCCAAGGCAATGTGTGCAAATATGGTTTGTTATCAAATGAAATTCATGTTGAATACGCAAGGTTGGTTCTTGATAGTTCTAAAACAGAGCTATTATTATAGCCTTAAATCCAGCTAAATTTCGTGCTTAATATTAGTTAATTTGCCTTATTACAGGTGTTTCGCGGTGAAGAGCTCGGGAAGTCCATTCATGAGTTTCGTAGCTTAATCGAGCATTTTAGGAGCTTCAGGAAGTGTTCGGGTCAAAGAGAGAAGTCAAGTAGAGCTTGAAGGTGCTAAAGATGAAAAATCAAGGATAAACGCGAGAGGTAAGCGCCTAGGCGCTAGCTCGTGGCGCCTAGGCGCCCAAAGGAGCATCAGGGCAGAAGGCTCAGCGCCAGAAAACCTCCCAGACCCGAGAGCATAGCGACTGTTATTGTTCCAGACCCAAGAAGTTAGCGCCTAGGCGCTGGTTTGCAGCGCCCTGGCGCTGTCGCGATGTGTGCACGTTCCTCGATTGCACAGTGTGCAGCGCCAAGGCGCTAGTCTGACGCACATTTGGGTATAAATGTGCGATTTTTCGAATTTAGGTCATTCCTCTCCGGCCTCTCCTGAATTTCTACGACTGTTTACTTCTTTTTGGTCTTGTAGACTCCATTAATGGAGTTGGGGAAGCTTTCCTTGGATTTATTCCTTCTAATCTCATCCATGTCTAGCTAAAGGTAAGCATTCGATCTTTAGGGGATGGATTATGACTTTGCTGATGTGATTAGGGGAGATTTGTTCTGTTTAATGCATTGTTAGCTTGTTCTAGCATTCAATTCTTCTCTAACCTTGTTCATTAATGTTCAACATTATTTTCTTTTTGGATTGACACCCGTTTAGCTTGTCGTGTGTTGGTTCGGTTAAAAATCCATGAGGGAGCGATCGCGCGTTGTGTTTTGAGTAACTGTAATTTGGCATTCTAAATTAAATATGACCATGTTTGTTTGGGTTGCTGATAAATTGTAGAGAAAGAATAAAATCGAGTCCATTGTTAGAGATCTCTGCAATTGGCTCGTCGCTTGACTACCCGTCGCTCACGACTAATTCTAATTTGGGAGAGCGATCGCCCCTGAATTGGATTTATTAGCGAAGCTTAGTTTAGAGCCGTCATCTATTTTCTAATCATTCGGGATTGCTAATTTCTGATTAATGCATGAGACCCCTTGTTTTAATTAGGAGTTGTAATTTGCGTGAGCGTTAACCAAAAACCAGTTAAACCCCTTTTGTGTCAATGATCCAAATCACATAACA
Organism: Herpetospermum pedunculosum; assembly: GCA_028017165.1. NCBI lineage: Eukaryota > Viridiplantae > Streptophyta > Magnoliopsida > Cucurbitales > Cucurbitaceae > Herpetospermum > Herpetospermum pedunculosum. The sequence goes on along the minus strand of CM051527.1, from coordinate 28,453,263 downwards.
ATAATTAATCTGGATCCTTTAGAGTAAGTGTATTCATTCATCTACTTATTATCTCGCTTTGCCAAACCTTTACTTAAGTCTTTCTTTAAGTTTGCATGCCTTCTATTTTTAGTCTTTCAAAACCCCCTCTTTACCATCTTTTACAAATTAACAATTATAATTAAAATTTGGATTAAACTAATCAATTTCATCGTGGTTCGACACCTGACTTCTATTATCTACAAGCTAGGTAATTTTGGCCAACGTTTATAAGTATTAAAGTATGTGACTTTCATAGGTGTCTCAAGTAGGAGGGTATGAACTTATTTTCTCAAACATAAATTAGATGTATTTTATGTTTTCAAAATTTGGATTGCTATGGTTGAGAATTATACCGGTCTAAAAGATAAATTTTGAATCTTAGATTTCATTCAAAATCTATGAATCAAAATTAGAAAATATAATTATCTTAACTAAACCCACTGGAAATTAATTCACTCAAATTTTAGGTTTTAAAGAACAATTTCAATTAACCTTAATTAATCTCCTAACGAGTAAGACGAGCCCCACCTAATAACGTTGGACGCTACAACAGTTCATGATCTTTGTTCAATTAACCATTTAAGTCATCTTCACTTGGGATTCTACGTCAACAACGCTATACAATTGCTTTTCATTCTAATTTTAACTATTGGATCACTTCTTTAAAGTTTTCCAAATACATATTTTATTACTTTATTTTATTTTATCTTTATGAACCGAATAAATAATCAATTGTTTATTATAAATTTAATTTTAATTATATATTTTAAATGATATTATTGGGTTGAAATTTAATTTAAATGAAAGTATTGAGAAAAATGTATGGCCAGTAAGTCATGTCCAAGTAAAACATTGTGCATTTGTTAAATATAATTTCACACTTAAATGACACAAAAATTTCAAAATTCAAATATCTCAACTAACCAATATATTCTTCTTCTACATTGAAAGTGTACAATAATAATCAATTGAAAACATTCTCAAATAAAAAAATTAAGAATCCTATTTATTCAAGCAAAAACACAACAACATGCATCCATAGATAAAATGCTGAAATTCACAAAAATGTATTGTATTTGAAAATAACAGAATCAAATATTTAGTTATGGACCATTATAGATCCATTTCAGCTCATACAACACTTCTATGAACAAGTTGAAACTATAATTTCCCAAATAATTGAACACCGTGATTGAGGTAATCAATGTAGTTAGAATCTTTACATTTTGGAAAAGAAAATAGGATTAAAAAATAAAAAGTTAAACTAATACAAAGTTTTCTCTTATGTAGAGGATAAAAATATTAAGAAAAATGAAAACAATTATGTAAGAAATTATTTGAGGGAAATTTATGCACACACTCAAATTATTAAAAAAAAAAAAAAAAAAAAAAATCAAACATAATTTGATGAGGATATTTAAAAGATTCAAGACAAATTAAGGGTGGGAAACTGAATATTATTAGACAAGGGATACAAACAGGTTGTTATTCATAATATATGCATATCACAATTTGAGAACTCTCTTGCTCACCAACTCTCTCTTCCCATTTAGATGTAATTAGTAGGATTTTATGGAATTACACAACGTCTAGTGTGGGAGAGCGATATATCATTGGAACAATAAAATACTACATGCATAGTGTTAAAAAAAATATGTCTTGAAGAATTTCACAAGAGCATAAAGGCGTAGAAACATTTCACAAATAATTCCTCATAGATTTTTGTGTTCAATTATTATAATGTGTTTTAAGCACAAACTATTTAAATAGAGAATCACGAAGGTGGACAATTGATGATACAACGACAAGTATGTTTGCCTTGACAAAATCCAGGTACTACGGGATGAAATTGACGTGCACATATACTAACGCACTGTACTTCTAAACAAGGTCCTGCATCGGATAATGGTAAATCTTTAAAGCAATTGATGATTGGCTCCCCTTCCACGCTTCTCATTATCATTTCCTCTCCTACATCACCCAAATACAAAATCCAACATTTTATTGATGCATAACGAACATCCATATTTTCACTAAATAACTTACGTATAAAGAAGCATAATAAAATGTGACTTTAAAGTAAAGTGTTTCTTTATAAGGTTCATATTGTAAAATATAATAGTACTTTTTGTGCCGATCTTCTAAAAATAAATATTTTTAATGAAACAACTTTCTATAAAGGACAAGTCATTCTGCTATTAAAAATATTTATATGAGTTAGGTCAAAATGAACTGAGTAGGTTAGTGAGTAGGTTTTCATTATTATGTCTAGACATGTTAATTTCATCGAATTTAAATATAGAATATTTCTATCTAAATCAATATAATATAGTTTGATGTAACATTAATATTTTTCTCTGCTATTTTTAATGTTAAAAATCAATCAACGTTGTAGTAAAGGAATATTTACCTCTTCTAAGAGACATTAGTTATAACCACCATATCTATACATGTGATATAATATTCTCAAGTAAAAAAATGTCAGAAATGATTTTAATTTTTTTAAAAGAAATTATAAGGTGACTCAAACATTTTTTAAAATTAAATACTTAGTAGAATTCGACTTCCAAAAAAAATAAAAGAATGGTCAATCAAAGTTTTAAAGAATTCAAATAATAAAGAAGAAGATGATTACCACTAAAAATGAGGAGAACGAGAACCATTGCTGAAAGGAAGTTTGAATTCATTTTTGTTGTTGTAAATTATATGAGACTTGTTTTTTAAAATGAAAAAGTGAATGAATCAAATGCCCCTTCAACCCCCATTTATATACAAAATAGAAATTTGGAATTCAAACAAAATTAATTAAGAATTAATTATTATATTAAATCAAATTAATTCAAAACGTTTTAACTAAAATGAATTTAAAATTTAAAAGTAAATAACCGAAATTAATTTATAATAAAAACGTTTTGGATGTCATAACCGATTTTATCAATTAATGGACAAACGGTAATAGTTTTATCGATTAATGGAAAAACGGTAATAATTTTATCAATTAATGGAAAAACGGTAATAGTTTTATCGATTACTCGAAAAACGGTAATAATTTAAAATAGAAGGTTGGTAAAATTATCTAATTTTTATTTGGCAGTAATAGGGTAGGGAGAGTATCCCTCGTACTAACCACTTTTGCAAGCTACTAAAGTATTCCCTCTGCCAACAACATAGCGCAATAGAATTGTGTATGAGCTAGTGATCATGAGGTCTTAGATTCAATCCCCACAACATTTTGTCAAAAAAAAAAAAAAAAAAAAAGTGTTCCTCTAGGGACTTTCTTTTGAGGTTGCAAATAGCCAGGACCCATGGGCTACTAATATCCAACAATTCATATATAAGAATTATTTCTTTTGAAATTTGGTATAAAACTATATATAAAGACATGAGAAGCATAATTAAGTTTTTTTTTATCTTTTTTTTTTTTTATTTTTTTTTTATTTTTTTATCTTCATCAATATCTAAACCTTAGTTTATGGAAATCTATTCATGTTAAAAGTTTCATTCTTTTTTTTTCCACAATATGTGGGGGTGGAGATCGAACCAAGAACCTCATAGTTATTAGTTTATACATCATAAAAGTTTCATTCTAATTTGTGGTTAATATGATTTTTCATAATGTAATTTGGTTTCATATGCATGGATATTTTTCCTATTAAGATTGATAAATATATTTGTTTACAAAATATATATATATATATATATATATATATATAGTAATTAAATAAAGATTTTAATCTGGTTTCTATACATAATTTCTTTTTTCTCCTTTCATGTTTTTAGTTAAGATTACTTTTTTTATTTAGCATATAAAAAAATTAAATGAAATTTTGCATTGGAAAAAATAAAGGTCACAATTTTGATGTTTTTCCTTTTGTGGCTCAATATTTGTCTAGTATTAAATATTTGTCTAGAAGAGTATCTTACATATTTATAATTCATTTTCATTGATTTTCATCTATATTCCTTTTAAAATTAAGGTGTTCAATACAATAACACATATATATATATATATATGTATATATATATATATATATATATAACATCCAATGTATCTCTTGATGCCAAAATTCTTTTAGGATTTTTTTTTTTTACAACATTTTAGGATGGGGGATTGAACTTAGGACCTCATGGTCAATAGGCGATACATAATGCCGTTGAGCTATGCTCTTGTTGAATGACCTTCACGTGAATAAAACTATACAATTAGTAGACTTCGAGGGACGAGATCACCAACAAAACAAAGATTAGAAAACATAGGTTTGGTGGTTGCCACGGATCTGATGCTTAAATCAGTAAGAGAGTTGTAGTAGTAGCAACATTTTAGTACTTTTTATGGACAAGAATGACCTTAGTTCCTCCTTGGAACCTGGTGGTATTTATAATAATTTTTCATGGTCTTCCATGTTTCCTCCTAGGTTTGAACTAGGTGGGAAAATCCAATTATATTTTTCATAGGGCCCACCTCTGCCTAGTCAACCCTCATTTTTTGTCTTTGGCATATTCGACCTTTTTCGAGGCCTCTAATAAGTCCCTAATTCGGTATGTCCCTTTTGAAGGTGGGGTCAGACATTGGTTTTTTCGGGCCGTCCCTGCTCACTTACAGGCTTGTGAGATTTTCAAGGCTATTTTAAGCCTTGGGTTTGTCCATGGAGGGTAAATGCAAACAGTGTAATTGCAAAATGATAGATAATTTAAAAATTACATAAATCAAACGAGGGGAAAAATAAACATAGAATTGCAAATACAATCTTTTTGCAAATCACTAGAAGTGCAAAAATAATATTGTTGCAATTACACTGTATTTTCCATTTTGCAATTACAGTGTATTATTCTTCTGGAAAGACAAGAACACTACTTAGAAGACAAAAAACAAAAACAAAATCTGACACAAACTTTGAGAAAAAAATATGTTCTTAGTGTTTCTACTCCATCATCAAAGTGAACAATACAAAATTCTGGTCATAAGAAAAAAATGCAGTGTTTATAGTATTTTTTCGATTCACTAGAAATAAAAATACAATATATTTTTTAATTGATAATAACATCACGGAAAGGTACCCGTCGGTAGATTGCAATATTGCAAACTGCAATTATACGATACATTGCAAAGTGCAATTATAGTGTCATTGTAAATTTGCAAACTACAATTACACGATACATTGCAAAGTGCAATTACCGTGTCATTGTAAATTTGCAAGTTGCAATTACACGATACATTGCAAAGTGCAATTACAGTGTAATGGTAATTTCCAAACGACAATTACACAGTACAAATACTCTTTATTTGCAAAAACTCAAAAAAAATGCACTCAACTCAAATACACTATACATTATATTTGCAAAAGAAAAGGAAACAAATATTTTTTGCAACAAAAAAAAAAACTTCAAATACCCAGTATTAAATGGTGTAACCCGGAATGCGGATTATGATTGAATGATGAATTTTTCTCAATATATCAACTTCATTTTGAAAATTCCAAGTTATTTATTGTTGGATTTCTCAATATATAAGCAAGAAAAATAAGAAGAAAGAAACATAACCTAAATTTCTTTCTCTTATTCCTTATCACTATTCTAATTTCTTCACAACTTGTAAGTTGTATTCTAATCGACCTTTGTAAACCCGTCCAAATCTACCAACGAATCTCTTCTCTGCATCTTCAAATACAAATTCCCACAACAAAGAAAAAAACAGAACCTCAAATTCCCACAACACATCTCTGTTTTTCATAATGTGATTAATAAAAATGCATTTTTTTTTCTCACAGCAACATCTTTGTAAGTTCTACAACAAGAGCTTCTCGAATGCCGTCAACGACACAACACAACGTGAGGGTGGCGACGTGAGAAGACGAGGGAGGCGGAGGCGGCGTGAGGATAAGAGGGCGGCAAAGGCGAGAGGAGAAGAGGACAGCGTGATGCATAAGTAGAAAGAGACTACACCAAACATTTTTTTTAATTATTTTTAGGATATAAGAGAGAAAATAAAATATTACAGATTTGGGGTTAGAGGAGAGATGATGAAGATTCAGAATTAGTGGAGGAGAGGGAATAATTTTGTTGGAGAAAATCTTGAAACGGAAAGATGAAATGAGAGGAGAAGTTCGAAGGGTAAAAAATGAATGAAAACTGAAGGAGAGAGAAAATGAAAAAAGAAGCAAAACTTAATTTTACCATGAAGTGTCAACTACAAGAATAGCTAAAATGAGACTATCGAGGTTGAAAAATAGCTAACATATATAATTAGAAACTTTTTTACAATGTAGTTGGACAAAATTACCCCTCAAACATTTAATTGTTGAAGTACCTACAAAAAAAAAGGAGAGATTTAATCTGAAAGAATTAAATGAAAAACAAAAACTGGTGAAACTCAAACTCAAACTCCTGCAAAAAAAAAATGGGAGATTTATTGAGAGATAATGATGGAAAAATAAGGATTTATTTAGAATGTAGTTGGACGAAATTACCCCTCTGACATTCAATTGTTGAAGTACCCAAAAAGGAGAGATTTAATCTGAGAGAATTAAATGAAAAACAAAAAAGGGTGAAACTCAAACTCAAACTCCCTACCAAAAAAGGGGAGATTTATTCAGAGAGAATGATGGAAAAATAAGGATTTATTTGGAAATAATCTTGTAGAAAAATAAAGATTTATTTTAGGAGAGAATTATGAAAACAAAAATTTAAATATGGTTAAAACAACGTGTTAATAATAAATTTTGGCCAATCACAAATTGACACATCATTAATTTGAGTTAATTCAAGTTAATGATAAAAATATATATTTATAAATTTGGGACCAATTACAAAGTTACACATGTCCTCCATTTAAATTAAGAGACATATAAAATTGACAAATCAAATTATGCCACATGTCACCCGCGACCCGAGCTAGTCCAATCAAACATTGCCACATGGCGGTTGGACCCAAATTTATTTAGCCCGAGATCGCTAAAAATAATTTTGGGCTAAATTTAAATAATCCAAGTTATTGAAAATAAATGGATTAAACCCAAATAAATAAAAGCGCAAAAGTTGGGCCAAAAGTCAATCAGGCCCAAGCCCATACTAGGTCCATCAAACTCTATAAATAGAGGAGGCCACCATTCATTCTAGACATTCAGCCTTGAGCCAGAATCGACACAGACACAGAAACAGAAACTCCAAGGAGAAGAGTCGACATTCAGCCTTGAGCCAGAATCGGCACAGAGAAGTCAGAAGCTCCAAGATTCAGCCTTGAGCCAGAATCGGCACAGAGAAGTCAGAAGCTCCAAGATTCAGCCTTGAGCCAGAGTCCAGAGAAGTCAGAAGCTCCAACAATCAGAGAGTCAGAATCCAGAGAATTCAAAGGCATCAAAGACCCAAAGTTCAGAAGATTCAAAGACTACAGACTTCAAGAAACTACAATCAGCCTTGAGCCAGAGTCCAGAGAAGTCAGAAGCTCCAACAATCAGAGAGTCAGAATCCAGAGAATTCAAAGGCATCAAAGACCCAAAGTTCAGAAGATTCAAAGACTACAGACTTCAAGAAACTACAAGCTGGAGATCTTCAATAAGCTACAAGCCGAAGACTTTCAAGAAGCTACAAGTCGAAGACTTTCAAGAAGCTACAAGTCGAAGACCTTCAATAAGCTACAACTGAAGATCTTTAAGAAGCTACAAGCCGAAGACCTTCAATAAGCTACAAGCCGAATACCTTCAATAAGCTACAAACGAAGACCTCCAAGAAACTACAAGTCGAAGATCTTCAAGAAGCTACAAGCCGAAGATCTTCAATAAGCTACAAGTCGAAGACCTTCAAGAAGCTACAAGCTGAAGACCTCCAATAATTTACAAGTCGAAGATCTTCGATAAGCTACAAGCCGAAGACCTTCAAGAAACTACAAGTCGAAGACTTTACGAAGATCAAAAAGCTAGAGACTGATCATCCAAGAAGATCAAAAAGTCCAAAGGTCGGTCATCCAAGAAGATCAAAAAGCCCAAAGGCCGATCATCCAAGAAGATCAAAAAGCCCAAAGGCCGATCATCCAAGAAGATCAAAAAGCCCAAAGGCCGATCATCCAAGAAGATCAAAAAGCCCAAAGGCCGATCATCCAAGAAGATCAAAAAGTCCAAAGATCGATCATCCAAGAAGGTCAACGAGTCCAAAGATTAAAGTTCACATACTCGATAGAAAGCATCAGAGGATAAATATTAGAGACTGTAACACTCATATATATATCAAAATCAATAAAAAATTAAGTTCATTTCCACGTATCAAATTTCTCCTATATCGAAATCTCGTGTGATCAAATTGGCATGCCCAGTGGGACCATCTCTACCTCTCATCTCTTTCTCTCATCTCAAAGTACAAGTGAAGTGACGTCGTTCAAGACTTCTTCAAAGACTGATGCCATGAGCAACTCGTACACGGGTTCTGTTTTCCATAGTTGCTCAGGTGAACTCAAGCTGCAAGAAAATGAAGCTTTTCCCATGATTGCAAATGAAGTAATGACGTTGCTAGGGGCATCTACCAATGGCAAGATTCTTTGCAAGCATAACCCATTGTTCGAACTCGATTCTGACGTAGTGTCTGTGGAAGAGAGAATGACAGAGATGTAGGAACAAATCAACATCTTGACAATTGAAGAAAAAGATTCTCAAATTGCTTACCTAAATAACGCAATTGAGAGCCACAATGTCACTCAATCAAGTCAAACTCTTGTTGTCAAAGATCACAACAAGAAGAATATCTTTGTGCAGGAAGATCAACCGCAACACTCTAGTTTGATCACTTCATTATTTGTCCAACAACTCTAGGATATGATAACGAACTCCAATAGAGCTCAATACGACGGACCTTCTCAAAGTTATCTTTTGTATTCTAAACTATATACTAAGAGAATTGATAATTTGAGAATGTCAGTTCAGTACCAGCCGCCAAAGTTTCAACAATCTGATCGGAAGGGCAATCTAAAACAACATGTTGTTTATTTCATCGAAACACGTGAAAATGTTGGTACACGAGGAGATCTACTAGTCAAACAGTTTGTTCGAATGCTTTCGACTGGTACACCGATTTAGATCCTGAGTTAATAGACAGTTGCGAACAGTTCGAAAAAGAATTTCCAAACCGTTTCTACAGTACAAGACGAATCGTCAGCATGTTCGAGCTAGCCAATGTCAAACAAAGAAAATGTGAGCCCGTTGTTGACTACATCAATCGCTGGAGAGTTATGAATCTTGATTGCAACGATCATCTCACAGAATTATTTGTTGTCGAGATGTGCATTCAAGGCATGCGCGGAAGACTTCTTTAATTATATCCTTCAAGGTTTAAAGCCTCGCACCTTTGAAGAACTAGCAACTCGCGCCTACGATATGGAGCTAAGTATTTCTAATCTAGGAGATGGAGACATTTTAGTCCTTAACATGGAAAAAAAAAAAAAAAAAAAAAAAAAAAAAAAAAAAAAAAAACTTCGCAAGTTCATTTTACATCAATGCAGAAGAAGTCGACGATCCAAAAGAAATAAACCAAAGGATTTCTGTCTTCAATCGCATCAAGACTTCAACTATTCTACCCTCGGTCTTTAAAAGGCTAAACGTCTCTACATCAATGGAAAATCAACCTTCAATATCTTTTTTTTTTATCGTCTCAAAATGACGAGTGATCAACAAAAAAGAAAGATGAAGTCCTGGAAGGCGAAACCATTTGGTGATGTAAGTCATGACAAACTCGGGGTTAACCCTTCGTGTATGAAGAGAAAAGTTAATGTTCTCATAAACGCAGGAGGTTCTTTGAAGGTTAAGTCAAATCTCATCATTTTAACAAATCCTACAAAGGAAAGATACGATCAAAAATATGATTAAGATAAAAGCACTTAAATAAAAACGCACCTTATCGCAAGAGCCTAAACTGCATGGTACTCCTAGCCCGCATGAGTTAAAATTGCGAACGGCCTCCAAAAAAAAATTGTAATGAAAAAAAAAATGTATGTGTAATGAACTACGTTATGACTTGATCCCTTTTGTTAAAGGGTACGTAGGCAACTTGAAGGAAACTTTAAGCTCAGTCCAGAATAAAAAAAAAAAATCATCATCATCATCTCACATCATGAACAAAATAAAAAAAAATGTGTGGCGCGACATCACTGTTTGATTTGGTGGACACTTCTGTCAGGTTACAACAATCACCAAAGGTGAAGTGTCTAGACAGAAGTGATATCACTGCAGGAGGAGCTGGCGAGCACTCCTGTCAGGTTACAACAATCACCAAAGGTGAAGTGTCTAGACAGAAGTGAGACATCAATGTAGGTGGAGCTGGCGAGCACTCCTGTCAGGTTACAACAATCACCAAAGGTGAAGTGTCTAGACAGAAGTGATATCACTGCAGGCGGAGCTGGCGAGCACTCCTGTCAGGTTACAACAATCACCAAAGGTGAAGTGTCTAGACAGAAGTGAGACCTCAATGTAGGTGGAGCTGGAGAGCACTCCTGTCAGGTTACAACAATCACCAAAGGTGAAGTGTCTAGACAGAAGTGAGACATCAATGTAGGTGGAGCTGGCGAGCACTCCTGTCAGGTTACAACAATCACCAAAGGTGAAGTGTCTAGACAGAAGTGATATCACTGCAGGCGGAGCTGGCGAGCACTCCTGTCAGGTTACAACAATCACCAAAGGTGAAGTGTCTAGACAGAAGTGACATCAATGTAGGTGGAGCTGGCGAACACTCCTGTCAGGTTACAATAATCACCAAAGGTGAAGTGTTTAGACAGAAGTGAGACATCAATGTAGGTGGAGCTGGCGAACACTCCTGTCAGGTTACAACAATCACCAAAGGTGAAGTGTCTAGACAGAAGTGAGACATCAATGTAGGTGGAGCTGGCGACCACTCCTGTCAGGTTACAACAATCACCAAAGGTGAAGTGTCTAGACAGAAGTGATATCACTGCAGGCGGAGCTGGCGAGCACTCCTGTCAGGTTACAACAATCACCAAAGGTGAAGTGTCTAGACAGAAGTGACATCAATGTAGGTGGAGCTGGCGAACACTCCTGTCAGGTTACAACAATCACCAAAGGTGAAGTGTCTAGACAGAAGTGAGACATCAATGTAGGTGGAGCTGGCGAGCACTCCTGTCAGGTTACAACAATCACCAAAGGTGAAGTGTCTAGACAGAAGTGAGACATCAATGTAGGTGGAGCTGGCGAGCACTCCTGTCAGGTTACAACAATCACCAAAGGTGAAGTGTCTAGACAGAAGTGATATCACTGCAGGCGGAGCTGGCGAGCACTCCTGTTAGGTTACAACAATCACCAAAGGTGAAGTGTCTAGACAGAAGTGACATCAATGTAGGTGGAGCTGGCGAACACTCCTGTCAGGTTACAACAATCACCAAAGGTGAAGTGTCTAGACAGAAGTCACATCAATGTAGGTGGAGCTGGCGAGCACTCCTGTCAGGTTACAACAATCACCAAAGGTGAAGTGTCTAGACAGAAGCGACATCAATGTAGGTGGAGCTGGCGAACACTCCTGTCAGGCTACAACAATCACCAAAGGTGAAGTGTCTAGACATAAGTGGCATCACTGTTGAAGTTGGTGAACACTAAGTAGAAGACATTTTACTAGCAAAATCAAGATCAATAATGACAAGACAAAGTGATGCACACAAGATCTAAACAGTTTACCATAGCAATGGACAAAAGTTCTACGGAGAAATCAAAACAATTTGCAAATGCATATTCAATAGGAGCATCATCAAACAAAAATGCATACTTTAACTTGTTAAAAAAAAAAAAAAAAAAAAAAAAAAAAAAAAAAAAAAAAAGAGTTGAGTATGAAATTGGTACCTTTTGAGATGGAGAGCACAGGCCACTATTACAGCTATGAAGTAGTTGGAAAACAAAAATGTTCCAAAAAAATTAAAAAAAAAAAAATTTAAAAACAGCTTTAAAAAAACAATTAAAAAAAAAACAGTTTTTAAAAAAAAAACAATTTAAAAAAGAGAAAAAAAAAAGATTTATAAACAGCTTTAAAAAAAATAATAAAAAAAAAACAGTTTTAGAAAAGAAAAAAAAAACAGTTTTAAAAAAAGAAAAAAAAAAGATTTAATAACAGCTATATAAAAAAAAAAAAAAAAAACAGGAAGAAAAAAAAAACAGTTTTAAAAAAACGAGAAAAAAAAAAGATTTAAAAACAGCTTTAAAAAAATAATAAAAAAAAACAGTTTTAGAAAAGAAAAAAAAAAAAAATTAAAACAACTTTAAAAAAAAAACAGTTTGTTTTAAAACAGAAAAAAAAACAGTTAAAAAAAAAAAAACAGTTTTATAAAAGAAAGAAAAAAAACAGATTTAAAAAAGAAAAACAGCATAAAATAAAAAGTTTATTTTAAAACAGAAAAAGAAAAAGAAACAGTTTTTTTTTAAAAAAAAAAAAACAAAAACAAAAAAATACCAAAAACATTAAAAAGAATACCAAAAATCAAAACAAATGGGTTGAAATTTGCAACAGTTAAAGGTAAGAAATAGAGTTTCAAACAATTCTTTTCGCTTACCGATAATGCAAATAAAATGGCTTGAAGAACCCTTATTGCTACGAGCAAAAGAGAAATCCAAGACCTACAAAAAGAAGAAAAAAATATGAAGATTAGAAGTCAAGTTAAAAAAAAAAAAAAAAAAAAAAAAAGGTGTTGGAAAAATAAAAGGTTTTGGGGCATACCAAAAGCTCTTTCTATGGACTGAATTGTGTATGAGTTCATGCAATTGCCTTCAATTTATAAGAGGAGATTTAGGTCACAACAAGGAATTTCTTTGTTTTCGGTGAAAATTTTGGCCTAATCAAATAAGGATGTTTCCTACTCTTTGATTAAGGTAAAATATCTTACTCTCATTCATTGTCCAAAATAATAAAATTTGACATAAAAAAAAATCCCTACTTTTTCATTAAGGAAAAATTTAATTCCTAATCCATATTTCAATTAGGAGAGAATTTTTCTTAAATTCAAAAAGTCAAAATTTTGGGTTTCCTACTTTTTGATTAAGGTAAAATATTTTACCTCATTCATGTGTCCAAAATAATAAAATTTGACATAAAAAAAATATACTTTTTCATTAAGGAAAAATCTAATTCTTAAGGGCATGTTTGGGAGTGATTGTTGAATTAGTGATTGTTGAATTAGTGATTTAAGTATAATTAATTTTGTAAAATTGATTTTCATACCATCATTTTCATGTTTGGTTGAAGTGATTTTTCATATAATGAGAAGTGATTTTAAATTATTCATGTTTGGTTTCAAAATTGATTTTAGAATTGCTAAATTACCAGAAGGGCATTAATTAAATATATTATTTAACTAAAAATTTATTTAACTATTGACTAAGCAACCATCACTCACAAACATGCCCTAAGCAACTCATATACTTCATTCAATCTTAAATCTTTTTTTTTTTGCAACAGTATTTTAATTAAAGCGAGGATTGAACTCATGACCTCATAGTCACGGACACAATCTTATGTCAATTGAGCTATGCTCGGTTTGGCTATTATTATAAAATATTTTTAAAACAATTAAGATCATTTTTTCAAAATTCATTTGGTCAATGTCTCTTATTAAATTAATGAAATTTCATCGTATCATTTCTCATTTTTTTTTTTGACAACTAGGTGAGATTTAAGCCTCGATCTCTTAGTCACTAGTTCATCTTCATACATCAATAGTTCATGTTCCCAGTCATTTCTCATTCCCTCCTTACAAAATCACAATTTAAACTGCACCCATTTGAATCTTAGAGATATCTATTTTTTTTTATCTAAAAAAAACTTTTAAATGCTTCAATCCAACCAATAAATCCACAATCTTAAAACCACCATTTAATTTAATCAAAAAATAATTTTTCTTATGTAATTTAAAGTAGGAAGTTTTGAGATTGCATATCTTGAAATACAGTTTGGCTTTAAAAAATTAGTCTAAAATACTTTTCCAAACATCATGATTGAATGAGAAACCAACATAAACAAATTCACATGAGATAACTAACAAAAAAAAAAAAAAATGCAAATCTTCTTAGTAAAAAAATGGATCGTGACTCGTGAGTAATCTCACCTAAAAGTCATAAAAGTCATAACAATACACTGTGAATTGCAAGGCAGCAATGTTTCATCACAATTTTACAACAAAAAGACAACACAACAATGAGGGTTATACACTCCATCAACTACATTAAAAAACTTGGAATTAAAGCAGCTATATTTATTATATACAACTCAAGAATTAGTAGTAACCTAGGGCAAAACTTTAGCAACAAAATAACCGACCAACTCACACAATCAAGCTGGTCGACCTTGCAAAAGATATCCGATTTGATTGTCAGGTATTCATCTTACTGCTTGAGGACCTTTTCAATGGCAACAATGTAGAAATCTTTTGGCATGGTACCGATGACACACATTTCTCCTCATTCTTGAACAACATAACCACAAGAACACCCTTAATTTCATAATCTTCAGCTATTTGCAAATCGTTGTCGGTGTTGAGAACAAAGCATTTGATCTCTCCCTCATAATCAACAGCTAGCTCATGATCAATGACTCGATGCATATTCTACATGGTCCACACCAACTAGCATAAAATTCAACCAGGACAGGGGTTCCACTCTCTAGAATCGTTTTATTCCATGAGTCTTTAGTAACCACCCCAGCTGTGTATGTCAATACAAGATTATTCAGAAAGACATTCTTGGGATCCAAATTGGTACACCAATTTTATCAATTAAACACTGGACACCAATGAGCATCAATCTTTTTAATACTAAAGTTCTAGCAAGAGAGTAATCTATTAATAATACCATATGTCAACATACTTTATCAACTAACAATTTTCATACTATGCAGTAAGGTTAGACCATTGTACTAGGGAGGAAGGATGACTTTAATGATTCAAAAGTATAAGGCCGCCATCATAGTCTATCATACAAGATATTGATTCCACTAGTAAATGTTTCTTAAAATAATTAAGCTTGACATTTTTCTTCTCTTTCTAACAAAATAAGAGAACCAAACAGATTGACATGGTAAATATATGCATGTTTTGAACGAGAAAAGAGATGAAGTACTAATATCGCCTTAAAGCCATCATCAAAAAACAAAGGTTCACTAAGAAAAGTTTATGTTCAGTTCAGTAAAATGATGAGGAACATACAACAAAACCATATATATATATATATATACTAAGTAAGTAAAACAATGAATGAAACTTGACCAAGAATAATTAATATACTTTTATTTCATCAAGATGTAATCAAGAATAATCACAATATTAAACGCAGTAATGTAGAAGATGGAATTATTTGGAAGAACATTTGAAAAAGAAAAAAAGAAAAAGCAATTGGAAACAACAATGGCGATCAATGACTAAAAAAAACTGAGGGTAATAGCAAGAACATGGTGATAAATCATAATCGATTAGAGCTTTTTTACCGAACAGTCTAAAAACACATGTCGATGAGACCCACACTAAAAATCAGTTAAAATAAAAACTGTAAAAACCAGGGAAAAATCAACAAAAACAAGAATCAAAGTTGAAATTGAGATCGAAACAAACAAATTAATCAAACTAAAAAAAACAAAAAAAAACCCAAAATTAATTCATAATCGAAGAAGTTACAACTTCAACAAGAAAGAACGGAGTGAGAAATAGATGATTTAAGATGTACAACTTCAACAAGAAAAATAAAAACCCTACTGAAAGAGGATTAAGATATACATCTTCAACAAAAAAAAAAAACCCCATTTTCTTGAGAGATTCACAAATCTATCCGCAAATGTGAATCTCGCAGCACAAAAATGAGAATCTCTCATTGTAATAGCACTGATTGAAACACATGAGATTTCCAGAGGGATGGAGAACCTTGTAATGGCACTAGCAGCGACAAGGCATGGTCATAAATCAATCAATCCCTAGCAAACAGTTCGTTCACAGCAGAACTAAGATGAAAGGGGAATCTACAACAACCTTAAAGATGAGAGAATGAAGGGCCTGATTCTTCCTTCATCAACAATTTGCTAACTTTTGTTTTTTTAACAGAACAATTCTATAAGAACCCTATTGAGCGAGGAATCGATCTAGAGAAATGTAAATCTCTCATTTTCCTGAGAGATTCACAAATCCTACTGCGAGGAATCGATCGAGAGAAATGAGATAACAAATACCTTCGAAACAAAGGAATCGATCCAAAGAGAGAGGTTGGAGCGAAAGGAGGAGCCAATCGAGCAAGGTCGGAGCATCGGAGGAACCGATTGAGCGAGGAGAGAAATTTTGTGAAAGAAATGATTTTAGGGCTGTTGTGTGGTTAAATACAGGGGTAATTTGGATATTTCCATCATATGTATAAAATAGGAGGTGATTCCCGGTCCATCTCCCTCCCAAAAATCACCTAATATCTGATAGTTAAAAAATCGATTTAAAGTGATTGTGAATTTTTTTTAAATCAATTTTATTCTTTGCCAAACATGATTATTTTAATAAAAAGTGATTTTGGCATGGACAAAATTGATTTTATCCAGTCAAAATCACTCCCAAACATGCCCTAATCCATATTTCAATTAGGAGAGAATTTTTCTTAAATGCAAAAAGTCAAAATTTTGGGTTAATCAAATAAGGAGGTTTCCTACTTTTTGATTAAGAAAAATATCCTACCCCATTCATTGTCCAAAATAATAAAATTTGACATAAAAAAAAAAATCCCTACTTTTTCATTAAGTAAAAATCTAATTCCTAATCCATATTTCAATTAGGAGAGAATTTTTCTTAAAGGCAAAAAGTCAAAATTTTGGGTTAATCAAAAGGTTTCCTACTTTTTTATTAAGGTAAAATATTTTACCTCATTCATGTGTCCAAAATAATAAAATTTTCTTAAATGCAAAAGTCAAAATTTTTGTCTAAAAAAAATTTCTACTTTTTCATTAAGGAAAAATCTAATTCCTAATCTATGTTTCAATTAGGAGGAAATTTTTTCCTAAATGCAAATGTCAAAACTTTGGCCAATTAAATTTGTTTGATTCATTATTTTGATTACTAAATATTGATGAAAGCTAAATTTTGGATACTTTGTTTCAATATATTTGACATTTAAAAAAAACAAAAAAAAAAAAAAAAAATTGTCAAAAGTTAAAACGTCAAAACATTTAGTGTTGACTTTGAAAATAAAATATTTCGGAGTCGTGTATCAAATTCATGTTGCCCATCAAAATCAATAAATTAAAATTTTGTTTATATATCATATCATATATTTCAAATGACATTATTTCTTTCTTTCCGAAATTCAGGCACGCATATAGGTGCATAAATTTCGAAAAGGGGTATTTGTTGAATAATAAATTTCGGCCAATCACAAATTGACACATCATTAATTTGAGTTAATTCAAGTTAATGATAAAAATATATATTTATAAATTTGGGACCAATTACAAAGTTACACATGTCCTCAATTTAAATTAAGAGACATATAAAATTGACAAATCAAATTATGCCACATGTCACCCGCGACCCGAGCTAGTCCAATCAAACATTGCCACATGGCGGTTGGACCCAAAGTTATTTAGCCCGAGATCGCTAAAAATAATTTTGGGCTAAATTTAAATAATCCAAGTTATTGAAAATAAATGGATTAAGCCCAAATAAATAAAAGCGCAAAAGTTGAGCCAAAAGTCAATCAGGCCCAAGCCCATACTAGGTCCATCAAACTCTATAAATAGAGGAGGCCACCATTCATTCTAGACATTCAGCCTTGAGCCAGAATCGACACAGACACAGACACAGAAATAGAAACTCCAAGAAGAAGAGCCGACATTCAGCCTTGAGCCAGAATCGGCACAGAGAAGTCAGAAGCTCCAAGATTCAGCCTTGAGCCAGAATCAGCACAGAGAAGTCAGAAGCTCCAAGATTCAACCTTGAGCCAGAATCCAGAGAAGTCAGAAGCTCCAACAATCAGAGAGTCAGAATCTAGAGAATTCAAAGGCATCAAAGACCCAAAGTTCAGAAGATTCAAAGACTACAGACTTCAAGAAACTACAAGCTGGAGATCTTCAATAAGCTACAAGCCGAAGACTTTCAAGAAACTACAAGTCGAAGACTTTCAAGAAGCTACAAGTCGAAGACCTTCAATAAGCTACAACTGAAGATCTTTAAGAAGCTACAAGCCGAAGACCTTCAATAAGCTACAAGCCGAATACCTTCAATAAGCTACAAACGAAGACCTCCAACAAACTACAAGTCGAAGATCTTCAAGAAGCTACAAGCCGAAGATCTTCAATAAGCTACAAGTCGAAGACCTTCAAGAAGCTACAAGCTGAAGACCTCCAATAATTTACAAGTCGAAGATCTTCGATAAGCTACAAGCCGAAGACCTTCAAGAAACTACAAGTCGAAGACTTTACGAAGATCAAAAAGCTAGAGACTGATCATCCAAGAAGATCAAAAAGTCCAAAGGTCGGTCATCCAAGAAGATCAAAAAGCCCAAAGGCCGATCATCCAAGAAGATCAAAAAGCCCAAAGGCCGATCATCCAAGAAGATCAAAAAGCCCAAAGGCCGATCATCCAAGCAGATCAAAAAGTCCAAAGATCGATCATCCAAGAAGGTCAACGAGTCCAAAGATTAAAGTTGACATACTCGAGAGAAAGCATCAGAGGATAAATATTAGAGACTGTAACACTCATATATATATCAAAATCAATAAAAAATTAAGTTCATTTCCACGTATCAAATTTCTCCTATATCGAAATCTCGTGTGAACACAACGATAACAACAACCAAGTAAATCGAAACATATAAACAAAATTCAATAAAATCTAACCTAGAATATTAATTCAAACTAATTTTTATTTAAATTTTTCATAGAAGGTTGTGAAAAAATGATAAGAACAGTGCTCTTGATAATTTCATATGTGTATATATTCAAAGTTGCAGGTACATATAAGCAAAAACGAAAATATCTTTATCGATATCAATATCGGTAACTCATATTTACGGATATGTCGACGAATATTATGGGAAGAATCACGGATATCAAAGAAATTAATAGAAATATTGTGATTTTGATGAAACCGAGAGATCCCGACACAACCAGAGGCACAACGGAAGAAGCCTAAACTGGCTGAGGATCTTCAACAATCAATAAGCAACAAACAAGAAGTGATAAATAATGCTAACACTTAGCATTTTTCGCAACTACGAGTCAAACTGGTAAATCCTTTACCACCGGTAAAACCTGACCGATTTAGTCAACCGAGGAAGACCGGTTAAGTCAACCAAGGAACACCGGTAAAGAATTATCGAAGCAAGTGATACTGATGAACTGGTGCCCATACACCGGAAAACTTGCAACTGGTAAACTGACCGGTTCAACACCATCGGTAAACACTTAGACCGGTACACTGAGAAAAAATCAACGTTTGATTATTACTGAGATACCGGTTCAGGTTTCAACCGATAAACCAGACCGATAACACTTACCGACCGGTTTCCTCGGTTTGGGATTTACCGATACCATATCGGTAAATCTCGACCGAGGAAACAAACCCAAAACGCTTCAGAAACAACGTTTGGGCAGCTCCACCGGTAAATTACCTATCAGTAAAACCAACCGGTTTACCGATCGATAAATTTACCAGTGAGCTGCACAAGGACACAAATACCTTGTGTTGTCGTTTGCCTTCTTGTCTACCTTAGCTCCTCTACAGCCCCCTCGAATCTACCTCTCCCCCGGTCACGACCTCAGCACGAACAATCACGTACAGTCGAAGACCACCCTCAGAGTAGTCCCAGCTATTCTCGGGCTTAATAGCGGAGTAGTGGGAGTCCTTAAGCTAAGAGTTAAGTTAATTTCAACCTTATGAAGATGAAAATGTAGGAGGGTAAAAACTTAGTAAAAACTTATGAAGATGAAAATGTAGATTTTTGGGAGTCCTTAACTTAGTAATTACTAGGAACTTCACAAGCAGAATCAATCAACCTTATGAAGATGAAAATGTAGAAAAATAACCTTTGTGATTTCAATTCGGCTAGAGTTAAGATAATTTCAATTCTATGTAGTTTAGGTTGTATGGTTAGAATTATTCAAGCTTGACTTGATCAATCTTGCTTGTGAAGTGAATTAGATCTCAAACTAAGAACGACTTTCCTTTCCTCGAGATATAAGATCATGAAGGTAACCAAATTTTTACTTTTCTTGGGTTGACAGCATCTAGATTTAGGAGGGTTTGAATTCGTGCATAAGGGTTCTTGCTAAATTAGCTTGTGTGTTTAACTTTTGTTTTCCTTATTAGATATTCTGTAAGGTTTAACTAAAAGAAAATAGAAAAGTGGTTATGAGTTCCTTTAAATTAATACAAAGAAGAAGAAAATCGTGAGTAGATTGCCTTGTTGTGGAAGATTGAGTATTTCCTCCATTGAAATTTCTTTAGAGCAATATTTTGTCGACTGATTCGTGAGCAATTTTTCTTGAGATAAAAGTAAGATCTTTGATCGTTTGTAAACTCTTGTAAATTTCCCTCCGGTGATTTAATGAATCCTGCATCAGTACTAGAGAACTGGACGTGACCCACATTGGGTGAACAATTATAAATTTGTTGTCATTCATATTGCTTAGAAGCTTAAGGTTGGATTATCTAACATTTTTAGTTGTTGAGTTCCA
Organism: Herpetospermum pedunculosum; assembly: GCA_028017165.1. Taxonomy (NCBI): domain Eukaryota; kingdom Viridiplantae; phylum Streptophyta; class Magnoliopsida; order Cucurbitales; family Cucurbitaceae; genus Herpetospermum; species Herpetospermum pedunculosum. The sequence goes on along the minus strand of CM051527.1, from coordinate 28,432,578 downwards.
AATTATTTATTTCTCTCTAGATTTGAAACTAGGACTTGATCTGGGATTTAGATCAAATATATATTGTTTGAATCAGGTAGAATTTTTAGATAAAATATATATTGTTTGAATCAGGTAGAATTTGGATGAATTATATATGTATCTACCCGTAGCAAGTGGTATAAGACCAATGGTTGTGTACCGATGTCAAAAGAAGATAGGAAAGTCGTTATAATGGATCAGACTTTTCATGTTGGAAGTGTCTAATATGTGATTATTTCCATTCCAAGGAATTTGACTTTCCATTGGATAGAAAGCCTTATATATGAGAGAATTCAAAAGGTGTTGGGTAATGTTTGCCTGAATTTGACGAGAAACGTGCAAAGTAGTGTGGTGAATGAGACAACTATAACACGTCTAACACCCAACTTTTGCCTGGTAATGACATTGTATTGTGGTTGGTTTTTTTTTTTAATTTAGTTAATTAAAGTTTTTTTTTTTTAAAAAAAAGGTACAGAGGTGGGTTTCCTTAAAAAAACAACAAAAAGAATAATAATATATATATATATATATACCTATATATTTGTTATTAATAGTATTTATTATTAAGTTATTATTAATTTATTATTTTAATGTTTTATATAAAGTATTAACCCACTCAATTTTCCCCCTTTTCTTCTACGCATTTCCTTCTAAGTTTTTAATTTTCTGTCAATCTTTCTTCTTCCTCGGCCGAACAAGAGAAGACGTCCTCCTCCCTCGCCTCTTCACCGTTTTTCTTCTTCATCTTCCTTCTCTCTCGCCGACAACCACCATCGTCGTCGCTGGGTTTTGCTCAACCACCGCCGCCATTTCTTTTCCTTGTGGGTTAGTGACGCCTTGAAGGTTCCTCCGTTTTCATTCTCTCCTTTAATTGTTGGTCACATGGGTTGGTAAGTGAAATTTCTTTATCTCTTTATGAACCTTGGATCTCAATTCCTTTCTTCTTAAAAAGCCCTAATAACTGGAACTTCTATGTGTAGAGTTGGAGTTGTTTTCGAACCTATAGACTTTGGCATTTTGGGCATGCTATCTAGTAAATAATTGGCGGTTTTGCATGCGTTGTTTCGTTGGGTAAGGAGGTCCCAAACACCTTGTTTATTGCTACTTTGAATGCTGTTTTTTTTAGCTTTAAGTTGGTAATGTACTTAGGTTTGGATTCTTCTTTGAGGTTGGAAGTCCAACTTTGGATTGAATGCTAATTTGGACTTGGTGTTAAACTTTCGCAAGACGAATTGGAGAAGCTAATTTGTTTTACTTAAAGTAGTTTGGAGGTAAGTGATTTTACTACAGGCTAAGATTAGATTGCAATGTCAGTTTTTTTTAAATCATTTGTCTTTATGTGTTGATTATGAAATAAGATGGTATGTGTTGGTTGCGTTGGTTGTATACTAAGTTCTGTATGTGTGTTGGATGTGTTCTTTGTATGTGAGATGTTCTATAGGCGCCGATAGTGGAATAAGTTGTGTATATATGTTGTGGATAGTTTATGTATTGTGTGTTATAGTTGCGTAGGACTATGCGTGAGATGGATGTCCAAGGCAATGTGTGCAAATATGGTTTGTTATCAAATGAAATTCATGTTGAATACGCAAGGTTGGTTCTTGATAGTTCTAAAACAGAGCTATTATTATAGCCTTAAATCCAGCTAAATTTCGTGCTTAATATTAGTTAATTTGCCTTATTACAGGTGTTTCGCGGTGAAGAGCTCGGGAAGTCCATTCATGAGTTTCGTAGCTTAATCGGGCATTTTAGGAGCTTCAGGAAGTGTTCGGGTCAAAGAGAGAAGTCAAGTAGAGCTTGAAGGTGCTAAAGATGAAAAATCAAGGATAAACGCGAGAGGTTAGCGCCTAGGCGCTAGCTCGTGGCGCCTAGGCGCCCAAAGGAGCATCAGGGCAGAAGGCTCAGCGCCAGAAAACCTCACAGACCCGAGAGCATAGCGACTGTTATTGTTCCAGACCCAAGAAGTTAGCGCCTAGGCGCTGGTTTGCAGCGCCCCGGCGCTGTCGCGATGTGTGCACGTTCCTCGATTGCACAGTGTGCAGCGCCAAGGCGCTAGTCTGACGCACATTTGGGTATAAATGTGCGATTTTTCGAATTTAGGTCATTCCTCTCCGGCCTCTCCTGAATTTCTACGACTGTTTACTTCTTTTTGGTCTTGTAGACTCCATTAATGGAGTTGGGGAAGCTTTCCTTGGATTTATTCCTTCTAATCTCATCCATGTCTAGCTAAAGGTAAGCATTCGATCTTTAGGGGATGGATTATGACTTTGCTGATGTGATTAGGGGAGATTTGTTCTGTTTAATGCATTGTTAGCTTGTTCTAGCATTCAATTCTTCTCTAACCTTGTTCATTAATGTTCAACATTATTTTCTTTTTGGATTGACACCCGTTTAGCTTGTCGTGTGTTGGTTCGGTTAAAAATCCATGAGGGAGCGATCGCGCGTTGTGTTTTGAGTAACTGTAATTTGGCATTATAAATTAAATATGACCATGTTTGTTTGGGTTGCTGATAAATTGAAGAGAAAGAATAAAATCGAGTCCATTGTTAGAGATCTCTGCAATTGGCTCGTCGCTTGACTACCCGTCGCTCACGACTAATTCTAATTTGGGAGAGCGATCGCCCCTGAATTGGATTTATTAGCGAAGCTTAGTTTAGAGCCGTCATCTATTTTCTAATCATTCGGGATTGCTAATTTCTGATTAATGCATGAGACCCCTTGTTTTAATTAGGAGTTGTAATTTGCGTGAGCGTTAACCAAAAACCAGCTAAACCCCTTTTGTGTCAATGATCCAAATCACATCACAATAATTAATCCGGATCCTTTAGAGTAAGTGTATTCATTCATCTACTTATTATCTCGCTTTGCCAAACCTTTACTTAAGTCTTTCTTTAAGTTTGCATGCCTTCTATTTTTAGTCTTTCAAAACCCCTCTTTACCATTTTTTACAAATTAACAATTAGAATTAAAATTTGGATTAAACTAATCAATTTCATCGTGGTTCGACACCTGACTTCTATTATCTACAAGCTAGGTAATTTTGGCCAACGTTTATAAGTATTAAAGTATGTGACTTTCATAGGTGTCTCAAGTAGGAGGGTATGAACTTATTTTCTCAAACATAAATTAGATGTATTTTATGTTTTCAAAATTTGGATTGCTATGGTTGAGAATTATACCGGTCTAAAAGATAAATTTTGAATCTGAGATTTCATTCAAAATCTATGAATCAAAATTAGAAAATATAATTATCTTAACTAAACCCACTGGAAATTAATTCACTCAAATTTTAGGTTTTAAAGAACAATTTCAATTAACCTTAATTAATCTCCTAACGATCAGACGAGCCCCACCTAAAAACGTTGGACGCTACAACAGTTCATGATCTTTGTTCAATTAACCATTTAAGTCATCTTCACTTGGGATTCTACGTCAACAACGCTATACAATTGCTTTTCATTCTAATTTTAACTATTGGATCACTTCTTTAAAGTTTTCCAAATACATATTTTATTACTTTATTTTATTTTATCTTTATGAACCGAATAAATAATCAATTGTTTATTATAAATTTAATTTTAATTATATATTTTAAATGATATTATTGGGTTGAAATTTAATTTAAATGAAAGTATTGAGAAAAATGTATGGCCAGTAAGTCATGTCCAAGTAAAACATTGTGCATTTGTTAAATATAATTTCACACTTAAATGACACAAAAATTTCAAAATTCAAATATCTCAACTAACCAATATATTCTTCTTCTACATTGAAAGTGTACAATAATAATCAATTGAAAACATTCTCAAATAAAAAAATTAAGAATCCTATTTATTCAAGCAAAAACACAACAACATGCATCCATAGATAAAATGCTGAAATTCACAAAAATGTATTGTATTTGAAAATAACAGAATCAAATATTTAGTTATGGACCATTATAGATCCATTTCAGCTCATACAACACTTCTATGAACAAGTTGAAACTATAATTTCTCAAATAATTGAACACCGTGATTGAGGTAATCAATGTAGTTAGAATCTTTACATTTTGGAAAAGAAAATAGGATTAAAAAATAAAAAGTTAAACTAATACAAAGTCTTCTCTTATGTAGAGGATAAAAATATTAAGAAAAATGAAAACAATTATGTAAGAAATTATTTGAGGGAAATTTATGCACACACTCAAATTATTAAAAAAAAAAAAAAAAAAAAAAAAAATCAAACATAATTTGATGAGGATATTTCAAAGATTCAAGACAAATTAAGGGTGGGAAACTGAATATTATTAGACAAGGGATAGAAACAGGTTGTTATTCATAATATATACATATCACAATTTGAGAACTCTCTTCCCATTTAGTTGTAATTAGTAGGATTTTATGGAATTACACAACGTCTAGTGTGGGAGAGCGATATATCATTGGAACAATAAAATACTACATGCATAGTGTTAAAAAAAATATGTCTTGAAGAATTTCACAAGAGCATAAAGGCGTAGAAACATTTCACAAATAATTCCTCATAGATTTTTGTGTTCAATTATTATAATGTGTTTTAAGCACAAACTATTCAAATAGAGAATCACGAAGGTGGACAATTGATGATACAACGACAAGTATGCTTGCCTTGACAAAATCCAGGTACTACGGGATGAAATTGACGTGCACATATACTAACGCACTGTACTTCTAAACAAGGTCCTGCATCGGATAATGGTAAATCTTTAAAGCAATTGATGATTGGCTCCCCTTCCACGCTTCTCATTATCATTTCCTCTCCTACATCACCCAAATACAAAATCCAACATTTTATTGATGCATAACCAACATCCATATTTTCACTAAATAACTTACGTATAAAGAAGCATAATAAAATGTGACTTTAAAGTAAAGTGTTTCTTTATAAGGTTCATATTGTAAAATATAATAGTACTTTTTGTGCCGATCTTCTAAAAATAAATATTTTTAATGAAACAACTTTCTATAAAGGACAAGTCATTCTGCTATTAAAAATATTTATATGAGTTAGGTCAAAATGAACTGAGTAGGTTAGTGAGTAGGTTTTCATTATTATGTCTAGACATGTTAATTTCATCGAATTTAAATATAGAATATTTCTATCTAAATCAATATAATATAGTTTGATGTAACATTAATATTTTTCTCTGCTATTTTTAATGTTAAAAATCAATCAACGTTGTAGTAAAGGAATATTTACCTCTTCTAAGAGACATTAGTTATAACCACTATATCTATACATGTGATATAATATTCTCAAGTAAAAAAATGTCAGAAATGATTTTAATTTTTTTAAAAGAAATTATAAGGTGACTCAAACATTTTTTAAAATTAAATACTTAGTAGAATTCGACTTCCAAAAAAAATAAAAGAATGGTCAATCAAAGTTTTAAAGAATTCAAATAATAAAGAAGAAGATGATTACCACTAAAAATGAGGAGAACGAGAACCATTGCTGAAAGGAAGTTTGAATTCATTTTTGTTGTTGTAAATTATATGAGACTTGTTTTTTAAAATGAAAAAGTGAATGAATCAAATGCCCCTTCAACCCCCATTTATATACAAAATAGAAATTTGGAATTCAAACAAAATTAATTAAGAATTAATTATTATATTAAATCAAATTAATTCAAAACGTTTTAACTAAAATGAATTTAAAATTTAAAAGTAAATAACCGAAATTAATTTATAATAAAAACGTTTTGGATGTCATAACCGATTTTATCAATTAATGGACAAACGGTAATAGTTTTATCGATTAATGGAAAAACGGTAATAATTTTATCAATTAATGGAAAAACGGTAATAATTTTATAGATTAATGGAAAAACGGTAATAGTTTTATCGATTACTCGAAAAACGGTAATAATTTAAAATAGAAGGGTGGTAAAATTATCTTATTTTTATTTGGCAGTAATAGGGTAGGGAGAGTATCCCTCGTACTAACCACTTTTGCAAGCTACTAAAGTATTCCCTCTGCCAACAGCATAGCGCAATAGAATTGTGTATGAGCTAGTGATCATGAGGTCTTAGATTCAATCCCCACAACATTTTGTCAAAAAAAAAAAAAAAAAAAAGTGTTCCTCTAGGGATTTTCTTTTGAGGTTGCAAATAGCCAGGACCCATGGGCTACTAATACCCAACAATTCATATATAAGAATTATTTCTTTTGAAATTTGGTATAAAACTATATATAAAGACATGAGAAGCATAATTAAGTTTTTTTTTATCTTTTTTATTTTTTTATTTTTTTATCTTCATCAATATCTAAACCTTAGTTTATGGAAATCTATTCATGTTAAAAGTTCCATTCTTTTTTTTTTCCACAATATGTGGGGGTGGAGATCGAACCAAGAACCTCATAGTTATTAGTTTATACATCATAAAAGTTTCATTCTAATTTGTGGTTAATATGATTTTTCATAATGTAATTTGGTTTCATATGCATGGATATTTTTCCTATTAAGATTGATAAATTTATTTGTTTACAATATATATATATATATAGTAATTAAATAAAGATTTTAATCTGGTTTCTATGCATAATTTCTTTTTTCTCCTTTCATGTTTTTAGTTAAGATTACTTTTTTTATTTAGCATATAAAAAAATTAACTGAAATTTTGCATTGGAAAAAATAAAGGTCACAATTTTGATGTTTTTCCTTTTGTGGCTCAATATTTGTCTAGTATTAAATATTTGTCTAGAAGAGTATCTTACATATTTATAATTCATTTTCATTGATTTTCATCTATATTCCTTTTAAAATTAAGGTGTTCAATACAATAACACACACACATATATATATATATATATATATATATATATATATATATATAACATCTAATGTATCTCTTGATGCCAAAATTCTTTTAGGATTTTTTTTTTTACAACATTTTAGGATGGGGGATTGAACTTAGGACCTCATGGTCAATAGGCGATACATAATGCCGTTGAGCTATGCTCTTGTTGAATGACCTTCACGTGAATAAAACTATACAATTAGTAGACTTCGAGGGACGAGATCACCCACAAAACAAAGATTAGAAAACATAGGTTTGGTGGTTGCCACGGTAGCTCTGATGCTTAAATCAGTAAGAGAGTTGTAGTAGTAGCAACATTTTAGTAGTTTTTATGGACAAGAATGACCTTAGTTCCTCCTTGGAACCTGGTGGTATTTATAATAATTTTTCATGGTCTTCCATGTTTCCTCCTAGGTTTGAACTAGGTGGGAAAATCCAATTATATTTTTCATAGGGCCCACCTCTGCCTAGTCAACCCTCATTTTTTGCCTTTGGCATATACGACCTTTTTCGAGGCCTCTAATAAGTCCCTAATTCAGTATGTCCCTTTTGAAGGTGGGGTCAGCCTCGACATTGGTTTTTTCGGGCCGTCCCGGCTCACTTACAGGCTTGTGAGATTTTCAAGGCTATTTTAAGCCTTGGGTTTGTCCATGGAGGGTAAATGCAAACAGTGTAATTGCAAAATGATAGATAATTTAAAAATTACATAAATCAAACGAGGGGAAAAATAAACATAGAATTGCAAATACAATCTTTTTGCAAATCACTAGAAGTGCAAAAATAATATTGTTGCAATTACACTGTATTTTCCATTTTGCAATTACAGTGTATTATTCTTCTGGAAATACAAGAACACTACTTAGAACACAAAAAACAAAAACAAAATCTGACACAAACTTTGAGAAAAAAATATGTTCTTAATGTTTCTACTCCATCATCAAAGTGAACAATAAAAAATTCTGGTCATAAGAAAAAAATGCAGTGTTTATAGTATTTTTTCGATTCACTAGAAATAAAAATACAATATATTTTTTAATTGATAATAACATCACGGAAAGGTACCCGTCGGTAGATTGCAATATTGCAAACTGCAATTATACGATACATTGTAAAGTGCAATTATAGTGTCATTGTAAATTTGCAAACTACAATTACACGATACATTGCAAAGTGCAATTACCGTGTCATTGTAAATTTGCAAGTTGCAATTACACGATACATTGCAAAGTGCAATTACAGTGTAATTGTAATTTCCAAACGACAATTACACAATACAAATACTCTTTATTTGCAAAAACTCAAAAAAAATGCACTCAACTCAAATACACTATACATTATATTTGCAAAAGAAAAGAAAACAAATATTTTTTGCAACAAAAAAAAAAACTTCAAATACCCAGTATTAAATGGTGTAACCCGGAATGCGGATTATGTTTGAATGATGAATTTTTCTCAATATATCAACTTCATTTTGAAAATTCCAAGTTATTTATTGTTGGATTTCTCAATATATAAGCAAGAAAAATAAGAAGAAAGAAACATAACCTAAATTTCTTTCTCTTATTCCTTATCACTATTCTAATTTCTTCACAACTTGTAAGTTGTATTCTAATCGACCTTTGTAAACCCGTCCAAATCTACCAACGAATCTCTTCTCTGCATCTTCAAATACAAATTCCCACAACAAAGAAAAAAACAGAACCTCAAATTCCAACAACACATCTCTGTTTTTCATAATGTGATTAATAAAATGCATTTTTTTTTTCTCACAGCAACATCTTTGTAAGTTCTACAACAAGAGCTTCTCGAATGCCGTCAACGACACAACACAACGTGAGGGTGGCGACGTGAGAAGACGAGGGAGGCGGAGGCGGCGTGATGATAAGAGGGCGGCAAAGGCGAGAGGAGAAGAGGACAGCGTGATGCATAAGTAGAAAGAGACTACACCAAACATTTTTTTTTAATTATTTTTAGGATATAAGAGAGAAAATAAAATATTACAGATTTGGGGTTAGAGGAGAGATGATGAAGATTCAGAATTAGTGGAGGAGAGAGAATAATTTTGTTGGAGAAAATCTTGAAACGGAAAGATGAAATGAGAGGAGAAGTTAGAAGGGTAAAAAATGAATGAAAAGTGAAGGAGAGAGAAAATGAAAAAAAGAAAAGGGACACAAAACTTAATTTTACCATGAAGTGTCAACTACAAGAATAGCTAAAATGAGACTATCCAGGTTGAAAAATAGCTAACATATATAATTAGAAACTTTTTTAGAATGTAGTTGGACAAAATTACCCCTCAAACATTTAATTGTTGAAGTACCTACAAAAAAAAAGGAGAGATTTAATCTGAAAGAATTAAATGAAAAACAAAAACGGGTGAAACTCAAACTCAAACTCCCTGCAAAAAAAATGGGAGATTTATTGAGAGATAATGATGGAAAAATAAGGATTTATTTAGAATGTAGTTGGACGAAATTACCCCTCTGACATTCAATTGTTGAAGTACCGAAAAAGAGAGATTTAATCTGAGAGAATTAAATGAAAAACAAAAAATGGTGAAACTCAAACTCAAACTCCCTACCAAAAAAGGGGAGATTTATTCAGAGAGAATGATGGAAAAATAAGGATTTATTTGGAAATAATCTTGTAGAAAAATAAAGATTTATTTTAGGAGAGAATTATGAAAACAAAAATTAAAATATGGTTAAAACAACGATAACAACAACCAAGTAAATCGAAACATATAAACAAAATTCAATAAAATCTAACCTAGAATATTAATTCAAACTAATTTTTATTTAAATTTTTCATAGAAGGTTGTGAAAAAATGATAAGAACAGTGCTCTTGATAATTTAATATGAGTATATATTCAAATTTGCAGGTACATATAAGCAAAAACGAAAATATCTTTATCGATATCAATATCGGTAACTCATATTTACGGATATGTCGACGGATATTATGGGAAGAATCACGGATATCAAAGAAATTAATAGAAATATTGTGATTTTGATGAAACCGAGAGATCCCGACACAACCAGAGGCACAACGGAAGAAGCCTAAACTGGCTGAGGATCTTCAACAATCAATAAGCAACAAACAAGAAGTGATAAATAATGCTAACACTTAGCATTTTTCGCAACTACGAGTCAAACTGGTAAATCCTTTACCACCGGCAAAACCTGACTGATTTAGTCAACCGAGGAAGACCGGTTAAGTCAACCAAGGAACACCGGTAAAGAATTATCGAAGCAAGTGATACTGATGAACTGGTGCCCATACACCGGTAAACTTGCAACTGGTAAACTGACCGGTTCAACACCATCGGTAAACACTTAGACCGGTACACTGAGAAAAAATCAACGTTTGATTATTACTGAGATACCGGTTCAGGTTTCAACCGATAAACCAGACCGATAACACTTACCGACCGGTTTCCTCGGTTTGGGATTTACCGATACCATCGGTAAATCTCGACCGAGGAAACAAACCCAAAACGCTTCAGAAACAACGTTTGGGCAGCTCCACCGGTAAATTACCTATCAGTAAAACCAACCGGTTTACCGATCGATAAATTTACCAGTGAGCTGCACAAGGACACAAATACCTTGTGTTGTCGTTTGCCTTCTTGTCTACCTTACCTCCTCTACAGCCCCCTCAAATCTACCTCTCCCCCGGTCACGACCTCAGCACGAACAATCACGTACAGTCGAAGACCACCCTCAGAGTAGTCCCAGCTATTCTCGGGCTTAATAGCGGAGTAGTGGGAGTCCTTAAGCTAAGAGTTAAGATAATTTCAACCTTATGAAGATGAAAATGTAAGAGGGTAAAAACTTAGTAAAAACTTATGAAGATGAAAATGTAGATTTTTGGGAGTCCTTAACTTAGTAATTACTAGGAACTTCACAAGCAGAATCAATCAACCTTATGAAGATGAAAATGTAGAAAAATAACCTTTGTGATTTCAATTCGACTAGAGTTAAGATAATTTCAATTCTATGTAGTTTAGGTTGTATGGTTAGAATTATTCAAGCTTGACTTGATCAATCTTGCTTGTGAAGTGAATTAGATCTCAAACTAAGAACGACTTTCCTTTCCTCGAGATATAAGATCATGAAGGTAACAAAATTTTTACTTTTCTTGGGTTGACAGCATCTAGATTTAGGAGGGTTTGAATTCATGCATAAGGGTTCTTGCTAAATTAGCTTGTGTGTTTAACTTTTGTTTTCCTTATCAGATATTCTGTAAGGTTTAACTAAAAGAAAATAGAAAAGTGGTTATGAGTTCCTTTAAATTAATACAAAGAAGAAGAAAATCGTGAGTAGATTGCCTTGTTGTGATCTTTGAGAGTTTTCTTTTGTGTGTTGTGGAAGATTGAGTATTTCCTCCATTGAAATTTCTTTAGAGCAATATTTGTTAGGGGTCGATACAAATATAATCAATCCAAATACTACCAGATTCAGACAATATATATTTTATCTAAAATCCCAGATCAGTTTATGGTTCCAAATCTAAAGCGGAAAAAACAATTTTGGAACTCAACGGTTTAAAAGAATTAGATAAACCAATCTAAAGCTTCTAAACAATAAGAACGATATTAGTCAAGATTAAGGGAAAGAGAATGACACCGAATTTATACTGGTTCACCCAATGTTGGCTACGTCCAGTTCTCTGCTACCGATGCAGGTTCCACTAAATTTGTCAGGGAGAAGATTACAAGAGTTTACAATGCTCTAGAATGATTTCTCTCTCTTTTCTCTCAAAGAAAAAGGCTCACGAATCAATCACACCAAGCTCTCAAAACTCTTGAATGGAGAAAGAAACTCTTACAAAAAAAAAAAAGAACTCACAAGAAAAGGCTAACTTTTCTAATTTTAGTTTCTGTAATAAAAACAAATTCGCAGCTCTTGTTTTTTGTGGGAAAAAACAAAACAAACAGCCACTGCCCTTCTTTTTTGGTTGAAGTTCCAGCCGCCACCTTTTTCTATATGCCTCCCATTGACAAATTCAAAACTTATTAAAAATTAGGTTTCATTTAGAAACCAAATTGGGCCAAAACAAACTATGGGCTTTCAAATGTTTGGGCTCCATAATTCTAACAATCTCCCACTTGGAGACAAAACAATCAACATGTCTCCCCTGCAAACGGTAGCGACTTCTCTCTACTCATGGAGAAGGCCAACTGAAGTTGCACACAACTTCAGTTTGCCAACAGGAACGGTCTTGGTAAACATATCAGCTGGATTCTCACTTCCTGGAATCTTTTCAAGCACTAACGCTTCATCTTCCAAAATTGATCTGATAAAATGGTACCTCACCTGTATATGTTTCGTTCTCGAATGAAACACTGGATTCTTTGCTAAATGAATAGCACTCTGGCTGTCACAATGCAAAGTCCCCTTTCCCAATTTCAAGCCAAGTTCTTCTAAGAAAGACTGAAGCCATATCATCTCCTTACTTGCTTCAGTAAGTGCAACGTACTCAGCCTCTGTAGTAGAAAGAGCTACTATCTTTTGCAGTCTAGAAACCCAGCTAATTGCAGTATTACCCAAAGTAAAAACATACCCGGTAGTACTTTTTCTGCCATCTATATCACCTGCCATATCTGCATCAACATAGCCCTGCAATTTAAAATTTGACTTCTTAAAATGCAGAGCATAATCAGCTGTCCCTCTCAAATATCTGAAAATCCACTTCACTGCATCCCAATGATTCTTCCCTGGATTACTCATATATCTGCTAACAACTCCCACTGCATGTGCAATGTCTGGTCTTGTGCAAACCATGGCGTACATCAGGCTACCTATAGCTGAAGCATATGGCACTTTAGCCATATGATCTCTTTCCTGCTCAGTAGTGGGTGAGTGCTCTTTAGATAATCTAAAATGACAAGCTAAAGGAGTACTCACAGTTTTTGCATCTTCCATGTGAAATCTGGTTAACAACTTTTTCACATACTCTTCCTGTGACAATGTCAATGTTCCATCTTTTCTCACAATTCTCATTCCTAAGATTTGTTTGGCAGCTCCCAAATCTTTCATATCAAATTCTTTAGATAATTCAACCTTTATCTTTAGAATTTCCTGTTTGTTTGCACCTGCTATCAACATGTCATCAACATATAGCAATAAAATAACATATGAGTTACCATGAGATCTAACGTAGCAACAGTGATCTGCCTCACATCTCTGAAATCCACTATTGCACATAAAATTGTCAAACTTCTTATACCACTGTCTTGGAGCCTGTTTGAGACCATACAAGCTTCTCTGAAGTTTGCAAACCATTTTCTCCTGACCCTGTACTGTGAAACCCTGTGGCTGTACCATGTAAATTTCTTCCTCCAAATCACCATGAAGAAAAGCTGTCTTTACATCCATCTGTTCTAGGAACAAATCCTCTTCTACCACTATTGACAATACAGTTCTAATAGTAGTTAATTTAACTACAGGAGAAAATATTTCATTAAAGTCAATACCTTCCTTCTGTTGAAAGCCTTTGACTACAAGCCTTGCTTTGTATCTTTTGCTACCATCGGGCTCTTGCTTAATTCTGTAAACCCATTTGTTCTGCAAAGCTTTCTTACCTCTTGGTAACTCAGTCAGTTGCCATGTCTGATTCGTCATAAGAGAATCCATCTCATCCTTCATGGCCAACTCCCACTTGACAGAATCTTTCAGTTGAACCGCCTCATCATAATATTCAGGTTCACCTCTGTCAGTCAATAAAATATAATTTAAACTAGGGGAATACCTCTGTGGTGGTCTGATAGTCCTGCTAGACTTTCTAGCTGCTGTAGGTGGCGTTCTATGAACTTCATCAGGTTCCACGACCGGTTCATTAGGTTCCACAACTGGTTCATCAAATTCCACAGTCGGTTCCTCAGGAGTATTTGTATTCTGATCTTCAATTCTTGTGGTTCTGGTTTCAACCTCGGGAAGACTAACAAACTGAGTCTTCTCTTCATTGCTTTCATCTGACTCAGACTTTTCTGAATCAACTGTTGTTCTGTCTTTATACAAAACTTCTTCATTGAAGATCACATTCTTGCTTCTGACTATTTTACTGCTTTGGCCATCCCAAAACCTGTAGCCAATCTCAGCACCGCCATATCCAATAAAATAACATTTCTTGGATTTGGCATCTAGTTTACTCCTGTCTGCAGCATCAATGAGACGGTAAGACACACAACCAAAAATCTTTAGATGAGAAAGATTTACCTGTTTACCGCTCCAGACTTCTTCAGGCAACTTCAAGTCTAGTGATATGGTCGGGCTCCTATTGATCAGATAGGTTGCTGTGCCGAGTGCCTCTGCCCATAACGACTTAGGCAATCCTGCATGTAATCTCATGCTCCTGGCACGCTCGTTCAGTGTTCTGTTCATTCTCTCTGCCACACCATTCTGCTGCGGTGTCCCTGGAATAGTCTTTACCATCACAATCCCATTGTCTGCACAATATCTTTTGAACTCCCCATCAACATATTCACCACCGTTGTCTGACCTCAAGCTTTTGACTTTTAGACCTGTCTCATTCTCAACCATAGCCTTCCAAGTTTTGAAAACAGAAAATACATCAGATTTATGTTTGAGAAAATAAGTCCATACCTTCCTGCTTGAGTCATCTATGAAGGTCACATAATATCTGGAACCACCAAGGGAAGGAACTTCAGCAGGCCCCCACACGTCAGTGTGAACTAACTCCAACTTTTTAGGTTTTCTCGTTGGACCTATTTTTGAGAAACTGACACGCTTCTGCTTCCCAAAAATACAACTCTCGCACAACTTGTGTTCAACGGCCTTTAGTCCCTGTAGCTTCCCTGCAGAGTGAAGAATTTTCATACCTTTTTCACTCATATGTCCCAATCTGTTGTGCCATAAATCAGTCTGACTTGAATGATCTACAACAGCCACCATGTTCTTGTCATTGCTGTTGACATATAAAGTCCCTGACTTGCTTCCTCGAGCTATTAACATGGCACCTTTTGTAACCTTCCAGTTTCCTTTGCCAAAGGATACTTCACATCCTTCATTATCTAACTGCCCTACAGAAATCAAGTTTTTCACCATATTTTGAATGTGACGTACCTTGCGAATTTTCCAGACTGAACCATTCGCCAATTTCAAATTCACGTCACCAATCCCAATGATGTCCAAAGGCTCCCCATCAGCAAGATAGACCTTTCCATGATTTCCTGCAATATAATTTTCAAGAATGTCACGATTCCCTGTAGTATGAAATGACGCACCTGAATCTATCAACCATGTCTCATGAACATTTTCCACTGCAAGAACCAGAGCATCATCTTGTATCTCATCTTCAACAACATTTGCGCTGTCTTCGTTCCCCTCAGTTCGCTTTGGGGCCTTGCAGTTCCTTTTCAGGTGTCCAGACTTACCACAGTTCCAACATTCAAATTTGCTGTTTCTGGACTTGCTTCTATTGTTTTGTGATTTACCTCGATTGCCATGACCTCTGTTATTACTCCTTCCCCTATCCACATTCAGCGCTGAACCAGAAGAAGAAGCAACACTTGAGTCCTTTCTGCGAATCTCTTCTGCTATAACAGAATCTCTAACCTGTGAAAGCTGCAATTTCTCTTTTCCACATGAATTAGAAAATGCAGTCTTCATGGTATCCCAACTATCAGGTAAAGATCTCAACAACAATATTGCATTCAATTCATCAGTGAATTCTAAATCAACTGCAACTAATTGATTTATCAGCAAATCAAATTGATTTAAATGAGCAGTAACAGATGTACCTTCAGCCATCTTCAAATTAAAGAATTTAGTTGCAAGATACAACTTATTGTTTATCGATGGTTTTTCATACATGTTAGACAAAGCTTTCATAAGTCCTGCTGTGGTTGTCTCCTTCGCCACACTGCTTTGCACATTCTTTGTCAAAGTCAAGCGAACAGTCCCCAGCACCTTTCTGTCCAACTTTTTCCATTCTGCTTCTCCCATATCATCCGGCTTTCCGTCCAATGGTAAATCTAATTCCTTGGAATGTAAATAATCCAATATTTGACACTTCCAAAAAGAAAAGTCTGATCCATTAAATATTACCATCTTCACGTGATCTTCTCCTGACATCGTTCTACAACCAATGCTCTGATACCACTTGTTAGGGGTCGATACAAATATAATCAATCCAAATACTACCAGATTCAGACAATATATATTTTATCTAAAATCCCAGATCAGTTTATGGTTCCAAATCTAAAGCGGAAAAAACAATTTTGGAACTCAACGGTTTAAAAGAATTAGATAAACCAATCTAAAGCTTCTAAACAATAAGAACGATATTAGTCAAGATTAAGGGAAAGAGAATGACACCGAATTTATACTGGTTCACCCAATGTTGGCTACGTCCAGTTCTCTGCTACCGATGCAGGTTCCACTAAATTTGTCAGGGAGAAGATTACAAGAGTTTACAATGCTCTAGAATGATTTCTCTCTCTTTTCTCTCAAAGAAAAAGGCTCACGAATCAATCACACCAAGCTCTCAAAACTCTTGAATGGAGAAAGAAACTCTTACAAAAAAAAAAAGAACTCACAAGAAAAGGCTAACTTTTCTAATTTTAGTTTCTGTAATAAAAACAAACCCGCAGCTCTTGTTTTTGTGGGAAAAAACAAAACAAACAGCCACTGCCCTTCTTTTTTGGTTGAAGTTCCAGCCGCCACCTTTTTCTATATGCCTCCCATTGACAAATTCAAAACTTATTAAAAATTAGGTTTCATTTAGAAACCAAATTGGGCCAAAACAAACTATGGGCTTTCAAATGTTTGGGCTCCATAATTCTAACAATATTTTGTCGACTGATTCGTGAGCAATTTTTCTTGAGATAAAAGTAAGATCTTTGATCGTTTGTAAACTCTTGTAAATTTCCCTCCGGTGAGTTAATGAATCCTGCATCAGTACTAGAGAACTGGACGTGACCCACATTGGGGGAACAATTATAAATTTGTTGTCATTCATATTGCTTAGAAGCTTAAGGTTGGATTATCTAACATTTTTAGTTGTTGAGTTCCAAATTATTTATTTCTCTCTAGATTTGAAACTAGGACTTGATCTGGGATTTAGATCAAATATATATTGTTTGAATCAGGTAGAATTTTTAGATAAAATATATATTGTTTGAATCAGGTAGAATTTGGATGAATTATATATGTATCTACCCGTAGCAAGTGGTATAAGACCAATGGTTGTGTACCGATGTCAAAAGAAGATAGGAAAGTCGTTATAATGGATCAGACTTTTCATGTTGGAAGTGTCTAATATGTGATTATTTCCATTTCAAGGAATTTGACTTTCCATTGGATAGAAAGCCTTATATATGAGAGAATTCAAAAGGTGTTGGGTAATGTTTGCCTGAATTTGACGAGAAACGTGCAAAGTAGTGTGGTGAATGAGACAACTATAACAGGTCTAACACCCAACTTTTGCCTGGTAATGACATTGTATTGTGGTTGGTTTTTTTTTTTAATTAGTTAATTAAAGTTTTTTTTTTTTTTTTTAAAAAGGTACAGAGGTGGGTTTCCTTAAAAAAACAACAAAAAGAATAATAATATATATATATATACCTATATATTTGTTATTAATAGTATTTATTATTAAGTTATTATTAATTTATTATTTTAATGTTTTATATAAAGTATTAACCCACTCAATTTTCCCCCTTTTCTTCTACGCATTTCCTTCTAAGTTTTTAATTTTCTGTCAATCTTTCTTCTTCCTCGGCCGAACAAGAGAAGACGTCCTCCTCCCTCGCCTCTTCACCGTTTTTCTTCTTCATCTTCCTTCTCTCTCGCCGACAACCACCATCGTCGTCGCTGGGTTTTGCTCAACCACCGCCGCCATTTCTTTTCCTTGTGGGTTAGTGACGCCTTGAAGGTTCCTCCGTTTTCATTCTCTCCTTTAATTGTTGGTCACATGGGTTGGTAAGTGAAATTTCTTTATCTCTTTATGAACCTTGGATGTCAATTCCTTTCTTCTTAAAAAGCCCTAATAACTGGAACTTCTATGTGTAGAGTTGGAGTTGTTTTCGAACCTATAGACTTTGGCATTTTGGGCATGCTATCTAGTAAACAATTGGCGGTTTTGCATGCGTTGTTTCGTTGGGTAAGGAGGTCCCAAACACCTTGTTTATTGCTACTTTGAATGCTGTTTTTTTTAGCTTTAAGTTGGTAATGTACTTAGGTTTGGATTCTTCTTTGAGGTTGGAAGTCCAACTTTGGATTGAATGCTAATTTGGACTTGGTGTTAAACTTTCGCAAGACGAATTGGAGAAGCTAATTTGTTTTACTTAAAGTAGTTTGGAGGTAAGTGACTTTACTACAGGCTAAGATTAGATTGCAATGTCAGTTTTTTTTAAATCATTTGTCTTTATGTGTTGATTGTGAAATAAGTTGGTATGTGTTGGTTGCGTTGGTTGTATACTAAGTTCTGTATGTGTGTTGGATGTGTTCTTTGTATGTGAGATGTTCTATAGGCGCCGATAGTGGAATAAGTTGTGTATATATGTTGTGGATAGTTTATGTATTGTGTGTGTTATAGTTGCGTAGGACTATGCGTGAGATGGATGTCCAAGGCAATGTGTGCAAATATGGTTTGTTATCAAATGAAATTCATGTTGAATACGCAAGGTTGGTTCTTGATAGTTCTAAAACAGACCTATTATTATAGCCTTAAATCCAGCTAAATTTCGTGCTTAATATTAGTTAATTTGCCTTATTACAGGTGTTTCGCGGTGAAGAGCTCGGGAAGTCCATTCATGAGTTTCGTAGCTTAATCGGGCATTTTAGGAGCTTCAGGAAGTGTTCGGGTCAAAGAGAGAAGTCAAGTAGAGCTTGAAGGTGCTAAAGATGAAAAATCAAGGATAAACGCGAGAGGTTAGCGCCTAGGCGCTAGCTCGTGGCGCCTAGGCGCCCAAAGGAGCATCAGGGCAGAAGGCTCAGCGCCAGAAAACCTCCCAGACCCGAGAGCATAGCGACTGTTATTGTTCCAGACCCAAGAAGTTAGCGCCTAGGCGCTGGTTTGCAGCGCCCCGGCGCTGTCGCGATGTGTGCACGTTCCTCGATTGCACAGTGTGCAGCGCCAAGGCGCTAGTCTGACGCACATTTGGGTATAAATGTGCGATTTTTCGAATTTAGGTCATTCCTCTCCGGCCTCTCCTGAATTTCTACGACTGTTTACTTCTTTTTGGTCTTGTAGACTCCATTAATGGAGTTGGGGAAGCTTTCCTTGGATTTATTCCTTCTAATCTCATCCATGTCTAGCTAAAGGTAAGCATTCGATCTTTAGGGGATGGATTATGACTTTGCTGATGTGATTAGGGGAGATTTGTTCTGTTTAATGCATTGTTAGCTTGTTCTAGCATTCAATTCTTCTCTAACCTTGTTCATTAATGTTCAACATTATTTTCTTTTTGGATTGACACCCGTTTAGCTTGTCGTGTGTTGGTTCGGTTAAAAATCCATGAGGGAGCGATCACGCGTTGTGTTTTGAGTAACTGTAATTTGGCATTCTAAATTAAATATGACCATGTTTGTTTGGGTTGCTGATAAATTGTAGAGAAAGAATAAAATCGAGTCCATTGTTAGAGATCTCTGCAATTGGCTCGTCGCTTGACTACCCGTCGCTCACGACTAATTCTAATTTGGGAGAGCGATCGCCCCTGAATTGGATTTATTAGCGAAGCTTAGTTTAGAGCCGTCATCTATTTTCTAATCATTCGGGATTGCTAATTTCTGATTAATGCATGAAACCCCTTGTTTTAATTAGGAGTTGTAATTTGCGTGAGCGTTAACCAAAAACCAGCTAAACCCCTTTTGTGTCAATGATCCAAATCACATAACAATAATTAATCTGGATCCTTTAGAGTAAGTGTATTCATTCATCTACTTATTATCTCGCTTTGCCAAACCTTTACTTAAGTCTTTCTTTAAGTTTGCATGCCTTCTATTTTTAGTCTTTCAAAACCCCTCTTTACCATCTTTTACAAATTAACAATTAGAATTAAAATTTGGATTAAACTAATCAATTTCATTGTGGTTCGACACATGACTTCAATTATCTACAAGCTAGGTAATTTTGGCCAACGTTTATAAGTATTAAAGTATGTGACTTTCATAGGTGTCTCAAGTAGGAGGGTATGAACTTATTTTCTCAAACATAAATTAGATGTATTTTATGTTTTCAAAATTTGGATTGCTATGGTTGAGAATTATACCGGTCTAAAAGATAAATTTTGAATCTGAGATTTCATTCAAAATCTATGAATCAAAATTAGAAAATATAATTATCTTAACTAAACCCACTGGAAATTAATGCACTCAAATTTTAGGTTTTAAAGAACAATTTCAATTAACCTTAATTAATCTCCTAACGAGTAAGACGAGCCCCACCTAAAAACGTTGGACGCTACAACGGTTCATGATCATTGTTCAATTAACCATTTAAGTCATCTTCACTTGGGATTCTACGTCAACAACGCTATACAATTGCTTTTCATTCTAATTTTAACTATTGGATCACTTCTTTAAAGTTTTCCAAATACATATTTTATTACTTTATTTTATTTTATATGAACCGAATAAATAATCAATTGTTTATTATAAATTTAATTTTAATTATATATTTTAAATGATATGATTGGGTTGAAATTTAATTTAAATGAAAGTATTGAGAAAAATGTATGGCCAGTAAGTCATGTGTCCAAGTAAAACATTGTGCATTTGTTAAATATAATTTCACACTTAAATGACACAAAAATTTCAAAATTCAAATATCTCAACTAACCAATATATTCTTCTTCTACATTGAAAGTGTACAATAATAATCAATTGAAAACATTCTCAAATAAAAAAATTAAGAATCCTATTTATTCAAGCAAAAACACAACAACATGCATCCATAGATAAAATGCTGAAATTCACAAAAATGTATTGTATTGGAAAATAACAGAATCAAATATTTAGTTATGGACCATTATAGATCCATTTCAGCTCATACAACACTTCTATGAACAAGTTGAAACTATAATTTCCCAAATAATTGAACACCGTGATTGAGGTAATCAATGTAGTTAGAATCTTTACATTTTGGAAAAGAAAATAGGATTAAAAAATAAAAAGTTAAACTAATACAAAGTCTTCTCTTATGTAGAGGATAAAAATATCAAGAAAAATGAAAACAATTATATAAGAAATTATTTGAGGGAAATTTATGCACACACTCAAATTATTAAAAAAAAAAAAAAAAAAAAAAAAAATCAAACATAATTTGATGAGGATATTTCAAAGATTCAAGACAAATTAAGGGTGGGAAACTGAATATTATTAGACAAGGGATACAAACAGGTTGTTATTCATAATATATACATATCACAATTTGAGAACTCTCTTGCTCACCAACTCTCTCTTCCCATTTAGTTGTAATTAGTAGGATTTTATGGAATTACACAACGTCTAGTGTGGGAGAGCGATATATCATTGGAACAATAAAATATACTACATGCATAGTGTTAAAAAAAATATGTCTTGAAGAATTTCACAAGAGCATAAAGGCGTAGAAACATTTCACAAATAATTCCTCATAGATTTTTGTGTTCAATTATTATAATGTGTTTTAAGCACAAACTATTCAAATAGAGAATCACGAAGGTGGACAATTGATGATACAACGACAAGTATGCTTGCCTTGACAAAATCCAGGTACTACGGGATGAAATTGACGTGCACATATACTAACGCACTGTACTTCTAAACAAGGTCCTGCATCGGATAATGGTAAATCTTTAAAGCAATTGATGATTGGCTCCCCTTCCACGCTTCTCATTATCATTTCCTCTCCTACATCACCCAAATACAAAATCCAACATTTTATTGATGCATAACCAACATCCATATTTTCACTAAATAACTTACGTATAAAGAAGCATAATAAAATGTGACTTTAAAGTAAAGTGTTTCTTTATAAGGTTCATATTGTAAAATATAATAGTACTTTTTGTGCCGATCTTCTAAAAATAAATATTTTTAATGAAACAACTTTCTATAAAGGACAAGTCATTCTGCTATTAAAAATATTTATATGAGTTAGGTCAAAATGAACTGAGTAGGTTAGTGAGTAGGTTTTCATTATTATGTCTAGACATGTTAATTTCATTGAATTTAAATATAGAATATTTCTATCTAAATCAATATAATATAGTTTGATGTAACATTAATATTTTTCTCTGCTATTTTTAATGTTAAAAATCAATCAACGTTGTAGTAAAGGAATATTTACCTCTTCTAAGAGACATTAGTTATAACCACTATATCTATACATGTGATATAATATTCTCAAGTAAAAAAATGTCAGAAATGATTTTATTTTTTTTAAAAGAAATTATAAGGTGACTCAAACATTTTTAAAATTAAATACTTAGTAGAATTCGACTTCCAAAAAAAATAAAAGAATGGTCAATCAAAGTTTTAAAGAATTCAAATAATAAAGAAGAAGATGATTACCACTAAAAATGAGGAGAACGAGAACCATTGCTGAAAGGAAGTTTGAATTCATTTTTGTTGTTGTAAATTATATGAGACTTGTTTTTTAAAATGAAAAAGTGAATGAATCAAATGCCCCTTCAACCCCCATTTATATACAAAATAGAAATTTGGAATTCAAACAAAATTAATTAAGAATTAATTATTATATTAAATCAAATTAATTCAAAACGTTTTAACTAAAATGAATTTAAAATTTAAAAGTAAATAACCGAAATTAATTTATAATAAAAACGTTTTGGATGTCATAACCGATTTTATCAATTAATGGACAAACGGTAATAGTTTTATCGATTAATGGAAAAACGGTAATAATTTTATCAATTAATGGAAAAGCGGTAATAGTTTTATCGATTACTCGAAAAACGGTAATAGTTTTATCGATTACTCGAAAAACGGTAATAATTTAAAATAGAAGGGTGGTAAAATTATCTTATTTTTATTTGGCAGTAATAGGGTAGGGAGAGTATCCCTCGTACTAACCACTTTTGCAAGCTACTAAAGTATTCCCTCTGCCAATAGCATAGCGCAATAGAATTGTGTATGCGCTAGTGATCATGAGGTCTTAGATTCAATCCCCACAACATTTTGTCAAAAAAAAAAAAAAAAAAGTGTTCCTCTAGGGACTTTCTTTTTTGAGGTTGCAAATAGCCAGGACCCATGGGCTACTAATACACAACAATTCATATATAAGAATTATTTCTTTTGAAATTTGGTATAAAACTATATATAAAGACATGAGAAGCATAATTAAGTTTTTTTTATCTTTTTTTTTTATTTATTTTTTTTTATTTTTTTATCTTCATCAATATCTAAACCTTAGTTTATGGAAATCTATTCATGTTAAAAGTTTCATTCTTTTTTTTTTCCACAATATGTGGGTGGAGATCGAACCAAGAACCTTATAGTTATTAGTTTATACATCATAAAAGTTTCATTCTAATTTGTGGTTTATATGATTTTTCATAATGTAATTTGGTTTCATATGCATGGATATTTTTCCTATTAAGATTGATAAATTTATTTGTTTACAAAATATATATATATATATATATATATATATATATAGTAATTAAATAAAGATTTTAATCTGGTTTCTATGCATAATTTCTTTTTTCTCCTTTCATGTTTTTAGTTAAGATTACTTTTTTTATTTAGCATATAAAAAAATTAAATGAAATTTTGCATTGGAAAAAATAAAGGTCACAATTTTGATGTTTTTCCTTTTGTGGCTCAATATTTGTCTAGTATTAAATATTTGTCTAGAAGAGTATCTTACATATTTATAATTCATTTTCATTGATTTTCATCTATATTCCTTTTAAAATTAAGGTGTTCAATACAATAACACACATATATATATATATATATATAACATCCAATGTATCTCTTGATGCCAAAATTCTTTTAGGATTTTTTTTTTTTACAACATTTTAGGATGGGGGATTGAACTTAGGACCTCATGGTCAATAGGCGATACATAATGCCGTTGAGCTATGCTCTTGTTGAATGACCTTCACGTGAATAAAACTATACAATTAGTAGACTTCGAGGGACGAGATCACCAACAAAACAAAGATTAGAAAACATAGGTTTGGTGGTTGCCACGGTAGCTCTGATGCTTAAATCAGTAAGAGAGTTGTAGTAGTAGCAACATTTTAGTAGTTTTTATGGACAAGAATGACCTTAGTTCCTCCTTGGAACCTGGTGGTATTTATAATATTTTTTCATGGTCTTCCATGTTTCCTCCTAGGTTTGAACTAGGTGGGAAAATCCAATTATATTTTTCATAGGGCCCACCTCTGCCTAGTCAACCCTCATTTTTTGCCTTTGGCATATACGACCTTTTTCGAGGCCTCTAATAAGTCCCTAATTCAGTATGTCCCTTTTGAAGGTGGGGTCAGCCTCGACATTGGTTTTTTCGGGCCGTCCCTGCTCACTTACAGGCTTGTGAGATTTTCAAGGCTATTTTAAGCCTTGGGTTTGTCCATGGAGGGTAAATGCAAACAGTGTAATTGCAAAATGATAGATAATTTAAAAATTACATAAATCAAACGAGGGGAAAAATAAACATAGAATTGCAAATACAATCTTTATGCAAATCACTAGAAGTGCAAAAATAATATTGTTGCAATTACACTGTATTTTCCATTTTGCAATTACAGTGTATTATTCTTCTGGAAAGACAAGAACACTACTTAGAACACAAAAAACAAAAACAAAATCTGACACAAACTTTGAGAAAAAAATATGTTCTTAGTGTTTCTACTCCATCATCAAAGTGAACAATACAAAATTCTGGTCATAAGAAAAAAATGCAGTGTTTATAGTATTTTTTCGATTCACTAGAAATAAAAATACAATATATTTTTTAATTGATAATAACATCACGGAAAGATACCCGTCGGTAGATTGCAATATTGCAAACTGCAATTATCCGATACATTGCAAAGTGCAATTATAGTGTCATTGTAAATTTGGAAACTACAATTACACGATACATTGCAAAGTGCAATTACCGTGTCATTGTAAATTTGCAAGTTGCAATTACATGATACAATGCAAAGTGCAATTACACTGTAATTGTAATTTCCAAACGACAATTACACAGTACAAATACTCTTTATTTGCAAAAACTCAAAAAAAATGCACTCAACTCAAATACACTATACATTATATTTGCAAAAGAAAAGGAAACAAATATTTTTTGCAACAAAAAAAAAAAACTTCAAATACCCAGTATTAAATGGTGTAACCCGGAATGTGGATTATGTTTGAATGATGAATTTTTCTCAATATATCAACTTCATTTTGAAAATTCCAAGTTATTTATTGTTGGATTTCTCAATATATAAGCAAGAAAAATAAGAAGAAAGAAACATAACCTAAATTTCTTTCTCTTATTCCTTATCATTATTCTTATTTCTTCACAACTTGTAAGTTGTATTCTAATCGACCTTTGTAAACCCGTCCAAATCTACCAACGAATCTCTTCTCTGCATCTTCAAATACAAATTCCCACAACAAAGAAAAAAACAGAACCTCAAATTCCCACAACACATCTCTGTTTTTCATAATGTGATTAATAAAATGCATTTTTTTTTCTCACAGCAACATCTTTGTAAGTTCTACAACAAGAGCTTCTCGAATGCCGTCAACGACACAACACAACGTGAGGGTGGCGACGTGAGAAGACGAGGGAGGCGGAGGCGGCGTGAGGATAAGAGGGCGGCAAAGGCGAGAGGAGAAGAGGACAGCGTGATGCATAAGTAGAAAGAGACTACACCAAACATTTTTTTTAATTATTTTTAGGATATAAGAGAGAAAATAAAATATTACAGATTTGGGGTTAGAGGAGAGATGATGAAGATTCAAAATTAGTGGAGGAGAGAGAATAATTTTGTTGGAGAAAATCTTGAAACGGAAAGATGAAATGAGAGGAGAAGTTGGAAGGGTAAAAAATGAATGAAAAGTGAAGGAGAGAGAAAATGAAAAAAGAAAAAGGACACAAAACTTAATTTTACCATGAAGTGTCAACTACAAGAATAGCTAAAATGAGACTATCCAGGTTGAAAAATAGCTAACATATATAATTAGAAACTTTTTTAGAATGTAGTTGGACAAAATTACCCCTCAAACATTTAATTGTTGAAGTACCTAAAAAAAAGGAGAGATTTAATCTGAAAGAATTAAATGAAAAACAAAAACTGGTGAAACTCAAACTCAAACTCCCTGCAAAAAAAATGGGAGATTTATTGAGAGATAATGATGAAAAAATAAGGATTTATTTAGAATGTAGTTGGACGAAATTACCCCTCTGACATTCAATTGTTGAAGTACCCAAAAAGGAGAGATTTAATCTGAGAGAATTAAATGAAAAACAAAAAATGGTGAAAAGGGGAGATTTATTCGGAGAGAATGATGGAAAAATAAGGATTTATTTGGAAATAATCTTGTAGAAAAATAAAGATTTATTTTAGGAGAGAATTATGAAAACAAAAATTAAAATATGGTTAAAACAACAATGACAACAACCAAGTAAATCGAAACATATAAACAAAATTCAATAAAATCTAACCTAGAATATTAATTCAAACTAATTTTTATTTAAATTTTTCATAGAAGGTTGTGAAAAAATGATAAGAACAGTGCTCTTGATAATTTCATATGTGTATATATTCAAAGTTGCAGGTACATATAAGCAAAAACGAAAATATCTTTATCGATATCAATATCGGTAACTCATATTTACGGATATGTCGACGGATATTATGGAAAGAATCACGGATATCAAAGAAATTAATAGAAATATTGTGATTTTGATGAAACCGAGAGATCCCGACACAACCAGAGGCACAACGGAAGAAGCCTAAACTGGCTGAGGATCTTCAACAATCAATAAGCAACAAACAAGAAGTGATAAATAATGCTAACACTTAGCATTTTTCGCAACTATGAGTCAAACTGGTAAATCCTTTACCACCGGTAAAACCTGACCGATTTAGTCAACCGAGGAAGACCGGTTAAGTCAACCAAGGAACACCGGTAAAGAATTATCGAAGCAAGTGATACTGATGAACTGGTGCCCATACACCGGTAAACTTGCAACTGGTAAACTGACCGGTTCAACACCATCGGTAAACACTTAGACCGGTACACTGAGAAAAAATCAACGTTTGATTATTACTGAGATACCGGTTCAGGTTTCAACCGATAAACCAGACCGATAACACTTACCGACCGGTTTCCTCGGTTTGGGATTTACCGATACCATATCGGTAAATCTCGACCGAGGAAACAAACCCAAAACGCTTCAGAAACAACGTTTGGGCAGCTCCACCGGTAAATTACCTATCAGTAAAACCAACCGGTTTACCGATCGATAAATTTACCAGTGAGCTGCACAAGGACACAAATACCTTGTGTTGTCGTTTGCCTTCTTGTCTACCTTAGCTCCTCTACAGCCCCCTCGAATCTACCTCTCCCCCGGTCACGACCTCAGCACGAACAATCACGTACAGTCGAAGACCACCCTCAGAGTAGTCCCAGCTATTCTCGGGCTTAATAGCGGAGTAGTGGGAGTCCTTAAGCTAAGAGTTAAGATAATTTCAACCTTATGAAGATGAAAATGTAGGAGGGTAAAAACTTAGTAAAAACTTATGAAGATGAAAATGTAGATTTTTGGGAGTCCTTAACTTAGTAATTACTAGGAACTTCACAAGCAGAATCAATCAACCTTATGAAGATGAAAATGTAGAAAAATAACCTTTGTGATTTCAATTCGGCTAGAGTTAAGATAATTTCAATTCTATGTAGTTTAGGTTGTATGGTTAGAATTATTCAAGCTTGA
This sequence comes from Herpetospermum pedunculosum, assembly GCA_028017165.1. Lineage (NCBI taxonomy): Eukaryota > Viridiplantae > Streptophyta > Magnoliopsida > Cucurbitales > Cucurbitaceae > Herpetospermum > Herpetospermum pedunculosum. The sequence goes on along the minus strand of CM051527.1, from coordinate 28,404,825 downwards.
CTTGATCAATCTTGCTTGTGAAGTGAATTAGATCTCAAACTAAGAACGACTTTCCTTTCCTCGAGATATAAGATCATGAAGGTAACCAAATTTTTACTTTTCTTGGGTTGACAGCATCTAGATTTAGGAGGGTTTGAATTCATGCATAAGGGTTCTTGCTAAATTAGCTTGTGTGTTTAACTTTTGTTTTCCTTATCAGATATTCTGTAAGGTTTAACTAAAAGAAAATAGAAAAGTGGTTATGAGTTCCTTTAAATTAATACAAAGAAGAAGAAAATCGTGAGTAGATTGCCTTGTTGTGATCTTTGAGAGTTTTCTTTTGTGTGTTGTGGAAGATTGAGTATTTCCTCCATTGAAATTTCTTTAGAGCAATATTTTGTCGACTGATTCGTGAGCAATTTTTCTTGAGATAAAAGTAAGATCTTTGATCGTTTGTAAACTCTTGTAAATTTCCCTCCGGTGATTTAATGAATCCTGCATCAGTACTAGAGAACTGGACGTGACCCACATTGGGTGAACAATTATAAATTTGTTGTCATTCATATTGCTTAGAAGCTTAAGGTTGGATTATCTAACATTTTTAGTTGTTGAGTTCCAAATTATTTATTTCTCTCTAGATTTGAAACTAGGACTTGATCTGGGATATAGATCAAATATATATTGTTTGAATCAGGTAGAATTTTTAGATAAAATATATATTGTTTAAATCAGGTAGAATTTGGATGAATTATATATGTATCTACCCGTAGCAAGTGGTATAAGACCAATGGTTGTGTACCGATGTCAAAAGAAGATAGGAAAGTCGTTATAATGGATCAGACTTTTCATGTTGGAAGTGTCTAATATGTGATTATTTCCATTCCAAGGAATTCGACTTTCCATTGGATAGAAAGCCTTATATATGAGAGAATTCAAAAGGTGTTGGGTAATGTTTGCCTGAATTTGACGAGAAACGTGCAAAGTAGTGTGGTGAATGAGACAACTATAACAGGTCTAACACCCAACTTTTGCCTGGTAATGACATTGTATTGTGGTTGGTTTTTTTTTTTTAATTTAGTTAATTAAAGTTTTTTTTTTTTTTAAAAAAAGGAACAGAGGTGGGTTTCCTTAAAAAAACAACAAAAAGAATAATAATATATATATATATATACCTATATATTTGTTATTAATAGTATTTATTATTAAGTTATTATTAATTTATTATTTTAATGTTTTATATAAAGTATTAACCCACTCAATTTCCCCCTTTTCTTCTACGCATTTCCTTCTAAGTTTTTAATTTTCTGTCAATCTTTCTTCTTCCTCGGCCGAACAAGAGAAGACGTCCTCCTCCCTCGCCTCTTCACCGTTTTTCTTCTTCATCTTTGTAACGACCCGTAATTTTTTTGACTAATCCCGAGTACGTTACTAACAACTGACTTTTAAATCTCGTTTAAACTAACCGTATTGCTCCGAGAATTTCGGCAGCATAACGACGTAACCTTAATAACTACCCAATTGTATAACACCTGAAAAGCAGAAAAACTCAAACCAAACCCTTCAAGCCGAAATCCTGAAAGACAACTCAAGTCTAACTACAAAACACACAACCTTATTAACTTTATAAGACCAATGCTGAACTCTAAAACGAACTGAAACAAGAATAGGATAAAAACTTTAGCCCGTACCCAACCTTTAGCCTTAAGCCAACTACTAGAAATAACACAGAAAGACTGAAACCAGCGGAAGCAACTTCATAAATAAATAACACTTGACTAACTATAAATACGTAAAAGATATTCAGCTAATGGTCTCTTTCTCTCACGTCTCCTCGTCAGCATCACCAAGCTCGTAGTAGTACTCATCACCTGCAAAAATTGCATAATTTGTGGGAGTCAGTACATAACACGTACTGGTAAGTAGCTCCTACCTGAGGAGCCACAAAACAACAAACATACATGCATCACAACGATGTGCTTCTCACATCAAACATATCAACAATAATCATTTGAACATGCTCAATACATAAATAACAACATCATGCATACACTCGTGTCATACATATCCATCAACTAACTTGAGCTCTAACAAGCTCTCTCAAAATACAACCGAGTACTAACAACTCTATCCAGTTATTCTCAAACTCCATTGAGTCCTCTCCGACTCAACCCTAGCTTCACAAGCTCTCTTAGACTCTACTGAGTTCCCTAAGTCCACTCTCGGACTCCACCGAGTTATCTCAACTCAACTCAACTCGTGGCCCTCAAAAGCCCTCTGAGACTAACTCCTTCGAGTCACATCGACCCCTGACCATTTATACCCAGGGCCTCGACACTTCTCTACGGCGCTCAGTGTTCGACCCTTGACCATTTATACCCAAGGCCTCGAACTGTTGCATCGCCCCTTGACCATTTGTACCCAAGGCGCACCGATGACTTTGCAACGTGTTGGCCCTTTCCGCGGCGCCCAACACTTGCTTAAACCATGGTGACATATCACCCCTCGACCATTTGTACCCGAGGTGCACTGATATTCACCCTACTTCCCTTAGTGACTTACTACCCCTCGACCATTTGTACCCGAGGCGCACTAGTATTCACTGAACATTCTCTATAACCACAAGTTACACATTTTTCCTTAACACTAATCAACCGTCCGTGACATACTACCCCTCGACCATTTGTACCCGAGGCGCACTAGTATTCACTAAACATTCCCTGTAACCACAAGTTACACTCTTTTCTCACAGCCTCACTAGGCTACATAAATCCTACGTCATGCAACTAGACCAAACTCGAAACCACCCAACATGAATATGTACAGCACACCCACAACACATTTATCATTTTTTCCAATCAACACATCATACACAAATCACTTCACCACAATGCAGCACACACATCAATGATCGCATCATCAAATCAATATATTCAAAATCCCACTCAAATATACTAAGCACTCAGTAGTGCTAAGCCCTATCAAATAAACCATATTCAACAACACATATTGCTAAGCACTTATATGTGTTTAGTCTTAACAGAGAACATATATATCCAACAGCACACGATTATGCTAAGCACTCACATGTGCTTAGTCTTATCAAGGAATTCACAAACAACAACATATGGATTTCTAAGCACTCAGATGTGCTTAGTCTTATCAGAGCGATCATAAACTAAAACATATGCATTGCTAAGCACTCAGGTGTGCTTAGTCTTATCAGAGAGATCATAAACTAAAACCTATGCATTGCTAAGCACTCAGGTGTGCTTAGTCTTATCAGAGAGATCATAAACTAAAACATATGCATTGCTAAGCACTCAGGTGTGCTTAGTCTTATCAGAGACACAACAACATACACGGATCATATAACACATAATATAAAGCAATCAGTAAAGCATGCGTTCGAACATATAACAAATATCAAACAGACTCCACAAGTAAGAACTACTTACCGAAGAAATCCTAAAACAACCTAATGATACCCAAACAACCTGAACTCTTACTTCGGATGCTCCGAGTCGAACTAAGTTTCACCGAACAAACTTGGATGCTTGCCAATTGGTGTTTGACGGAATCCAAAACTACAAATGAACAGATTCTACGCATTAGAAACTGAGCTACAACACCTAAAGGAGTTTGAAAGAGGTTTAAGGCTCGATGTTACTTACTGAACCTTACCAAAACGGCTCAGCACCTTGCTGGTTGGTATTTGGGGTGTCCGAAATGTTTCGAATCTACAAATAGATGGTTCCTATGCATTAGGATAAACATTACAGCAGCTATAACATAATCGAAATGGCTTAGAAACGACACGCTACCTACTGTCTTACCCAAAAAGACTCAAAAGCGTGTTGATTCGTGATCGATGAAGCCCAAACCTCACAATTTGGAACCGTTAGAGTGTGGGTCATCCAAATCTAAGATTAATCAAGTATGGGTTAATGGCAAACCTTTTCGAAGAGAAGAAAATCGCTGCTAGTCGACGAAAACGCACGGGTGAGGTCTCACTGCCGAATCCCGTCGCACCGAGAGGAGGGATTCGTCTGGTCGTTGGCCGAAACAAAGAAAAACGAAGGCTCGATGTTGCGGCTGCACAGATCTGGATCCGTCAAGGTGAGCTCGCTGCAGATCTGTCGTTTGCTCGCAACGCCGCAGATGAATCGCGACGTGGTCCGAGTGTGCCGCCGACGTCTGCGAACTCCGAAAATTGGTCGTCGCCGCTCGCTCACGCCGTGGATCGTTGATGAAGCCTGAGGTTGGGCTGGAGATTGTCGAAGGGCGTCGCGCGCGTGGGTTGCGCTTCTCGCCGATGCCGGAGATGGATATGTCGCAGGTGGATCGCGGAGATGGGGGAGGTGGGCGGCTGCGCAGCTGCGGTCTCAGCTGAAGAGGGGAAGAACGATCGGGGTCTACTTGCGGTGTTCGCGAACGACGCCGATGACTCGCGCGTAGGGCTGGCCGGAGCTCGATGTCACGAGGAGGGAAAGGGAAGGCGTGAGTTTGTGAGGGGGAAGAGGGAGAAATGACTTTTGGGCTTTTCCCTTCTTTTTTTTTGTTTTCATCTTACTTCACTTTTTTTTTCATTTACAATTTCAAACCACTAACATTTCGCCTATCTCTCATTTCCCAATGTTCTAGAAATTAATTAGTCAAACTTAGGGGGCTAAACCCAACTTCTAATTTCCCAAATTAGAATCCATAAACCAATAAATTCATTTAATCTAACATTAAAGGAATAGAAGAGATTAAATACATATCTTATTCCAAAATAGCCAAATTTTGAAACGCGGGGCGTTACAGACTCCCCACCTTAGAAAACTTTCGTCCTCGAAAGTAAGGTACTGGAAGAGTTCTAGATACTTGGCTCCACCGAGAACAGTTAACCTTGGACCTGTATTCAACCATCGTTTTAAATCATAGATGCTTTACTCACGTTTCACACTCTAAGTGAAAATGACCTTGTCCAACCATACTCACTTAGAAAACTTAGCATTCAGCTCACTACCTCTCAAAGTCATCAAAACCTGAGACTCGGTTCATGAGGTCCATGAAAGTTGTCGGAACATTAGTGAATTTAAAAGACAACGCAGTCTTTGGACTATCAACTTCCCTAATCCTTAATTGATGGTACCTTGAACACAAACCTATCTCTGAAAATACTTGGCTCCTTAAAACTGGTCAAAAGTTCATTAACACGAAAGAGAAAATACTTGTTTTTCACTATTACCTTACACAACTCCCAAAACAATCAAGGTCCAAACGATCTCTTTTTTTATTAACAAAGGAACAAGAGCCCCTTGTCCAACAACCCTCTAATTACAACTTAAGTTCCTCCAATTAGGTTGGTGTCTTTCCATAAAGTGTCTTGGATAACGACATTGTTCTAAAATTTCCAAACCAAACAAGTGAATCGTTACTAACCCCTCTACTGAAACCCACTAAGCTCACTTATGCTTCAAAAGTAACACGCTACCTTAACCCGTTTCCAAGGACATCTTTGACAAAGGGAAATTATTGATTCCCTAATGGTCTTGGTTTCACTTGTAAGGAACTTAAATCCAACTTATTATTTTCCAAGGTGCAAAAAATCTAACCCTAACTCGAAAGCAACTTACACCTACTAACACAAAACAAACACAACACCAAAGCGCAAGCTACCTAGTCAACTATGGGAGCATCCTATCCCTACTAGCAACCAACAAGCATAAACAAGCACACCACTAACTCACTACCTAGGGGGAACACCCTATGTCTAACTACTCATAATTCAAGATAACATGCAAAACACATCTTAATCCAATAAAGCAAAAAAAAAGTCAAGCAATGATCATTCAAGGCAACAAGTCAGGTAAATCAAATAATACAACAATATATCAAGATGAGTATACATACTGTTGGGATTTATGCCCTAAAGCCTCGTAATTAATTAATAATTATTTGATAATTATTTTATTATTAATATTTGCAATTTATAATATTCATTATATAAATAAAATCCAAGGTTATTAGTGTAATCTTGAACTGTATGTAGTTGACATACGGGAGGATCATGTTCAAGTAATAACCTAAAGGGTCTATAGTATATGGATAAGGTTGGGTGCCTTATCCTGGTAACACTATTGATACGGCCCACTTAGTAATTGTTACAAATGATTTGATCCAAATCATTCATGTAGAGACATGTGAGTGGGGGTATCCTATACAATGAGTTTGTATAAGACTGGACCACGAAATATATAATCTCTCTTTATAAATCCGTTATTTGAGAAGATTAGTATTTCACAGGATGATCATATGTGACTCGATCTTAATCCTGAGTGAGTTATGAACTCCTGCCTGTGAGGGCTCGTCCTTTGATTTGTATGGGTGAGAATGGCCTTTATAGCCGATTCAATAAGCCTACCATTTTGGGGACTTGACCAAATAGGGAGTTGGGAACATAAGTTTCACAAGATGGAATTCACTTCTTCCCATATAGGGAAAGTAGATGAGTAGTTCCCTTAAGTGCTGATTTCGGGACTTGAACAATGGGGCCCCACCCTCTCACTGGCTCGAGAGGGACTTGGTTTATGGTTGGATCATAAACAAGTTGTTCATTAGAGAATCAGTGGTACTTAAGGTGTAAGATGTAATTACAGGGGTAAAACGGACTTTTGACCCAGCTGTAATTACGAACAACTCGTGAAGGATCGACTTGCATGTAATGGTTATATCCATGGACACAACTTGTCCTACAGTGCATAAGAGTGCAACTCTAGGCCTATAGTGGAGTGACCTAGAGTTAATGAATGAAAGTCAATTAATTAAAGAGTTTAATTAATTAATTTTGTATCATTGGAGCTTATAAATCTGTAGGTCCATAAGGTCCCCTTGCTAGCTCATAGTAACACTAAAATGATCAATTTAGTTGAAAGAAAAATTTGAAATATTCAAATTATTATTTAATATATTTGATATATTAAATGTAGAAGAGTAAAATATATTTATTGTATTTGATACATTAAATATTAGAGGAAATAGTTTATGTATATGATACATTAATATTAAAAACTATATACATATGTTATTTGAATGAGATTCAAATTTGTTTAAAGTATATTATAAAAGATTAATTTTATAATATTTGAATAAGATTCAAATAAATATAAAATACATATTTTAATATATTAGATATTAAAATGTATTTTATAAAATAAAATTAATTCCTAAAAGCCTTATTATAAATAAGACATTTAGGTTTAGCCCAAAAGTTTGGCCAAACACACTACTCACACCCTCTGCAGAGAATTGTTCTCTCATTCTTTCCAAGAGCTCCCACAAGCTTGATCCCGTGTTCGAGTCATAGCGAGGAAGATCTCGTGGAAAAAGGAACACAAGAAGATGATTGTTCATCAAAGGTAAAACATTTCTTTAACTTGTTTTTTAGTTTAATTCTAAACAAAACAAAAGATCGATTCCAATCGCTTCCGCTGCGGGGAATGAAGAGTTCATTCCCTTCAATTGGTATCAGAGCTTTCTTTGAGTTTTGTTTAGAATTAAAATTGTGTATGGTGGGTATTTTAAGTTTATATATATGTGATATATATGGTTTGCAAAATTGATTGTTTAGGCATATTTGATTGGCATTAGATTTAAACCTTTTGATTAGATCAAATTGTAAAACCCATAAGGGTTAAGGATTTTTGTAATTTAATCTGTTCTTCAAAGAGATGGATACAAGATGGCGGACGACTGTGATTTCGTTAGGCGGTGAAGATTCTTTGAAAGAAGGATTGATTTGCATATGCAACTTATTTGTTGAGGTGAGTCAAAGTGATGAATACAAAGTGCAAGTGGTGTACTCATTTAGCTTAAATGTTAGGCGGTGAAGACATTGATTCTGCTGAAGATTAATTCTTGAATTGAATTGATGAATTCTTTTTAAAATCTCAATTTGGAATTGAGTGTCTTCTCGAATTGAATTGATTTGATGAATTCTTATTAAAATCTCAATTTAGAATTGAGTAACTGAGAATAGAGTTTTTCAAATTGTTTGGACAATGGGTCTTCAATCTGTCACCATCGCCTATGCATTGCAGAAAGAGTTTGAGTTGACCAATCTGGTGGTTTGAGAAGCATATATCTTTTTTCAAAGGCGGGTGGATACTCAAGACAATTTTAGGGTTTCTAAATTTTGATGGATCAACAAAGGAAGGAAATTCGAAGACCAAGATATGTCTTGGATTTAAATTATTGTAACTTAAATTAGTTTTCAATTTCTTAGGATATGCCAAATATGCCGGTCAATTTTTCTGCGTTTTTTTTTAAATTTAATTATGCATGTTGATGTATGTTTTAAATTATGTTTGGTTGCATAAAGTATGTCATCTAGATTAAAATCCCACCATAGGTCAAGCATGATCATGCATTTTAATTATCTTTAATATAAGTGTTATATTTGGAATATTATGATTAAAATGCTTTCTAATTTGATTAGATGATTTCCTAATATGTTTATATTTCCATAGCTTTCAATATAATTGTTATATTTGGAAATTTTAAATTAGGATACTTCATTTCATAATAGGAATCCATATTTTTCTAATAAGGATTAGGATATCTTTTCCTAGAGTGATATTTTTTAATTTTTTCCAATGAGATTGGGAAAAATCTTTTCCCAATGAGATTGAAAAAAAAAAAAAAAAAAAAAAAAAAATTCCAATGAGATTGAGAAAAATCTTTTCCCAATGAGATTGAGAAAAATCTTTTCCCAGGATATTTTCCAAATAAGCTTAGGATATTTTCCTAATGAGATTAGATTTTTTTTTTTTTTCCTTATTTAAATAGTTTAAATATTTGAATTTAGTTTATCTTTTATTCTAATAAGATTATAATATATGATAATCTTTAATTTTGTTTTAAAGGGTTTAAAATTGTTAAAAATTCAAGATTATCCATAAGGTGAATTAGTTTTTAATAGGATTAAAAACATTGCTTAAAATAAACTTAAGTTCATTGATCTAGTAATTAATAGTTAATTAAAGATTAATGAATTTGAAATAAAAATTGACTATAAGGGAACCCTGTCTAAGAAAGGTTACTCGGGTGAGGTACTTAAGTTGACTGAAAAGGAACACCTCTCCCTAAGAACTGGCCTGGGGTTGAATTAGTCAAATTTTATTTTATTTCATTAAGCAGACTCATAATGTGATTAGTTTTAAATAGTTTAATATACTTGATAATTCACATTAAAATCAATCCAACCAACATAAGGGTTATGAAAGGGTAGATTGAAAAACTTAGGTAAATGAGATTAGCCTAATTTGTCTAAGTAATAGAAAACCCTATTTCATAATACTTAGTGGGAGAAAGACATATGTCAAAATCACCCTACGGTCTCTACCATAGATTCACAACGTGAGATTCATGTGAGGCCTCGAGGCGGCTTTGGACCGTCCCCCTACGGAAGGTGTTTACATGGGTCAATATCAGGGTGAATCTCTTGAGAAAGTATTTTTAAATAGTAAGTGGGAAAGGAAATGTGTCAACATATCCTACGGTCTCTATCATTGGTTCACAACGTGAGATTCATGTGGAGCCTCGCGGCGGCTTTTGGACCGTCCCCCTACGGAAGGTGTTTACATGGGTCAATATCAGGGTGAATCTCCTGAGAAGGATAGGATTGTAATTTTATTTCCAATACTTGACCTACCCTACGGCGGCACTTGTTGGGATAAAATTATAGAATCTAAAATGATGGGTTACACTTACAAAGATATCATTAAGATTGTTAATGATTTTCTTGACCAAACTAATGGTAACTAAATGTTATAGAAATAAGAGTTATTTTGGGATAACACTTGGTTGAGATTGTCTCGGTTTAGTGCAGGAGCATTTGACCTACCCTACGGCGGCACTTGTTCTAACTCACTAAAGTATCATAGCATTAGAAATTAATGTTTTAGGGTTCATTTATCAAATTGTTTGTTTTCTATGCTGAAATTGAATGAATATTGATTGCATGTTGTTAAATAATATTTTTTTTATATATAGTTCAATATTATGTCTATTTCTCTCAATTTTATTTTTCGTTGCTAATTTGTCAAATTGAGAAAATAATATCACTTGGAAAAATAATGTTAACACTATATAATGACAGTGTAAATTTTTTCTTTAATTTGTCTTTATTGAGAAACGTTCTCAAAAACCTGTTGCCAATGCTAATCGAATTGTTCGTGAAGCACATGATTAATAAATCAATATAACGAGATGGCTTATACAAATTTTATATTTGACATATTAGATGTCAAGCTAAGAAGATAAAGAAGATGACAACAACATATGAGATATTGTTGAAGTCAATAAAAGCTAGATTTAGATATTTATCTAAATAATCTCAAAAATTAAGTATTACCAAAATCCAAGAAAAGAAACCATATGACTGTAGCTAAAAGAAAATAGTTTCTAAATTAGCAAAGTAGTCATAATGAGAGGAATTTATGAAATACCTCTATGAGAAGAACATGGATAAAAGTAAATTTGATTTACTAGATTTTTTTGTGGAAAATAATCATTACCACCTATATAGTAGATTCAGATCCACTATTAAGATTTGTTCTTCATTACATTTTATATAATTCTTGGAAAATACTTAATTATGTAGAATGATCTCTACTTGTTGGCACCAGAAAACCCATCTCAATTAATGTAGTGGGAGACATTAAGATGTCCATAAGAAATAATTGTTATTTAATGCTGAATATGATGTTTTTAGTACCATAGGAGAAATTCAATTTCTCTAACTTTATTACTAACAAAATGTTCATATAGTATGAATATTTTAGTACTAAATTTTTATTTTCAAAATTGTTTGAAAAATTCAGCTGAAAAATAAGAATAATTTGTATATGTTAAATTGTTAACATATAAAATACTACACATTGAGATATTCGGGATTATACAATCAAGAATATAAAGACAATCTATATTCTCCTAGAATATGATACTTGTCTTTGGCATTCAAGATTGATTATGATCAATTTGAATAAAAAGACTACTACGAAGTGATTCTCTAAATGTTAGAGTTAATTACTTTATATGTCTTAAGATCTTGCCTTTCATGCAAGATAATTAATAGGTTTTTGTTGGAAAAGCCTACAGGCCAAAGAACACTGATGAATATTTCATATCACTCTAGCTGATGATTATTCAAGAAATAAGTATCGTAACCTAATGCAACATAAGTCTGAATATTTTGAAAAGTTCAAGGAATATAAGACTCAAGTTGAAGGTCAATTAGGTAAATCTATCAAAACACTATGATCAGATCACAGTGAAAAGTACAGGAACGTTATGTACTAAGACTAATTGATAGAAAGTGAGATTTTATCTCAACTCTAGCACAAAGTACAATTGTGTGAAATTGTGCTGTAAGAGGAGAAACAAGACCTTGTTAGACATGGTCAGAACAATAAAGAATTACACGCCATTACTATTCTCTTGTTAGGATATACAATATAGATTGTATAGTGAACATGATTCTATCTGAAAGGTGTCCATGCGACAACTTTGAGATTATAGAAGAGTAGTAAAGTTAGTTTACAACCCTTCAAGTTTTGAGAGTTTTAAGCATACATGCTGAAACTTGAATATGTTCAATAGTGTTGAAAAGTTGGTTCCAAGTGAAGCCACTAAATAGTTAATAAAAGTTGTTAACAATTTAATTACATTTGATAGTCAAATGGATCCTAGTCATGAATTGGATCAGCCTCATCGTAGTGGGATAGTTATGAGATGACCCGACCGTTACAAGAGCTTATATGAAGCCTAAGTTGTCAAATTAGATGACAAAATGTAGGGCTTCTTGACCTCAAAGTTGAAATGAGGGTCAATGACAAAGACTAGTAGACCAAAGTCATAAATCTCGAGATAGAGTAGATGTACTCATCTTTATCTAGAAATTGTAGATATTCGTGATGGGGTAAAACCCATAGGTTTTGAATATATCTACAAAAGTAAAAGATTTGTAAATAAGAAGGTACAGACCTTCAAAAAAAGACTAATGACAAATATAGATGGAGAAAGTAAACTATGGATAAACTTTCTCATTTGTTGTCATATTAGAGTATATAAGCATTTCCTAATTCATAGTTGCATATGAGATATGTCAAGTGAAGGTTTAAGAAATCTTTTTTTTTGAAAAGAAGTCTTAAAGAATGCATTTACAAATCAATTACATGAGTTCAATTTCAAAAATCAAAAGCAAAAGGTTTGCAAGCAGTAAAGGTTCATTTATGAAATGAATTTGATCACTAGTTTTTTGAATGTAAGGTTTGATAAAAGTATCAAAAACTATGACTTTGAATAAATATTAATGATATTGTATAGACAAGAAAATCATTAATTACTTAGTGGAATTTTCTCATATTTTATGTGGATGACTTATTACCCATTGTGAATGTTGTAAGATTTTAATCCAACATAAAATGTTGACTACCTAACCAATTCCAAATGAATGATTTAAATTACTGGGTATGTCCTAAAATAGAGTTTTCGAGGACAAAATGTTATTTATGTCTCACACATCTTATATTGACAAATTTGTTGTCAAGTATATGATGTAGTACTTCAAAAAATGATAATGTATCATTCTTACATGAAGTTTAGATTGTCTAAGGAATAGTGTCCTAAGACATTTCAAAATGTTGAGAACATAAGATTGACTATCTACGTTTGAGTGAGAGAAAATCTAATGTACACTTGAGACATGACATTTGACAGTAAAATTGGTTAGCATTTATTAGTTAACCCAATGGTATGACCATTGAACAGAAAAATAAAAACTTTTCTCAAAATATCTATGGATAAATTGAGAAATTATATTTTTGTGTATGAGGTTAAAGATTTGATCTTTACGAGATGCACTGGTTTTGACAAAGATTTATGGAAATCTATGTTTACCCTAGATGATGGAGTATGGTATGCAAGTTAAATGTTCTTACTTATGAAGATGTTTCAGATATAGTTAAGCCTAAAACGTTTTATGTAATGGCTAAACTTAAGGAACTTAGATAACATCAATATATAGGGTATCCTGAGAGAGAAAGAATCGTGGTAGGACCAAGATGACTTTTAATTGACAATCGTTTTGATCTATATAAAAAGACTTTCCAGGCTAAAGTGTTTGAAAGCCACCTAGAATGTCTCTAAGATTATGAGACATGTCTCATCTTCACTAGGGCAAGTGGGAGAACATGTTGGGTGTAGAGTATGCCCTAGGATACATGTCTCACCGGCTTTAGTGCAAGTGGGAGATTGTTGGGATTTATGCCCTAAAGCCTCGTAATTAATTAATAATTATTTGATAATTATTTTATTATTAATATTTGCAATTTATAATATTCATTATATAAATAAAATCCAAGGTTATTAGTGTAATCTTGAACTGTATGTAGTTGACATACGGGAGGATCATGTTCAAGTAATAACCTAAAGGGTCTATAGTATATGGATAAGGTTGGGTGCCTTATCCTGGTAACACTATTGATACGGCCCACTTTGTAATTGTTACAAATGATTTGATCCAAATCATTCATGTAGAGACATGTGAGTGGGGGTATCCTATACAATGAGTTTGTATAAGACTGGACCACGAAATATATAATCTCTGTTTATAAATCCGTTATTTGAGAAGATTAGTATTTCACAGGATGATCATATGTGACTCGATCTTAATCCTGAGTGAGTTATGAACTCCTGCCTGTGAGGGCTCGTCCTTTGATTTGTATGGGTGAGAATGGCCTTTATAGCCGATTCAATAAGCCTACCATTTTGGGGACTTGACCAAATAGGGAGTTGGGAACATAAGTTTCACAAGATGGAATTCACTTCTTCCCATATAGGGAAAGTAGATGAGTAGTTCCCTTAAGTGCTGATTTCGGGACTTGAACAATGGGGCCCCACCCTCTCACTGGCCCGAGAGGGACTTGGTTTATGGTTGGATCATAAACAAGTTGTTCATTAGAGAATCAGTGGTACTTAAGGTGTAAGATGTAATTACAGGGGTAAAACGGACTTTTGACCCAGCTGTAATTACGAACAACTCGTGAAGGATCGACTTGCATGTAATGGTTATATCCATGGACACAACTTGTCCTACAGTGCATAAGAGTGCAACTCTAGGCCTATAGTGGAGTGACCTAGAGTTAATGAATGAAAGTCAATTAATTAAAGAGTTTAATTAATTAATTTTGTATCATTGGAGCTTATAAATCTGTAGGTCCATAAGGTCCCCTTGCTAGCTCATAGTAACACTAAAATGATCAATTTAGTTGAAAGAAAAATTTGAAATATTCAAATTATTATTTAATATATTTGATATATTAAATGTAGAAGAGTAAAATATATTTATTGTATTTGATACATTAAATATTAGAGGAAATAGTTTATGTATATGATACATTAATATTAAAAACTATATACATATGTTATTTGAATGAGATTCAAATTGGTTTAAAGTATATTATAAAAGATTAATTTTATAATATTTGAATAAGATTCAAATAAATATAAAATACATATTTTAATATATTAGATATTAAAATGTATTTTATATTAATTCCTAAAAGCCTTATTATAAATAAGACATTTAGGTTTAGCCAAAAGTTTGGCCAAACACACTACTCACACCCTCTGCAGAGAATTGTTCTCTCATTCTTTCAAAGAGCTCCCACAAGCTTGATCCCGTGTTCGAGTCATAGCGAGGAAGATCTCGTGGAAAAATGAACACAAGAAGATGATTGTTCATCAAAGGTAAAACATTTCTTTAACTTGTTTTTTAGTTTAATTCTAAACAAAACAAAAGATCGATTCCAATCGCTTCCGCTGCGGGGAATGAAGAGTTCATTCCCTTCACATACCTGGTGATGGAGAGAAGACCGAGGAGAAAGACCATTAGCTTTAACTACTTAACAACCTAGGATCTAGGTTAGTCTACAGGAACAACTCCGCTCTGATACCAACTGTAACGACCCGTAATTTTTTTGACTAATCCCGAGTACGTTACTAACAATTGACTTTTAAATCTCGTTTAAACTAACCGTATTGCTCCGAGAATTTCGGCAGCATAACGACGTAACCTTAATAACTACCCAATTGTATAACACCTGAAAAGCAGAAATACTCAAACCAAACCCTTCAGGCCGAAATCCTGAAAGACAACTCAAGTCTAACTACAAAACACACAACCTTTTTAACTTTATAAGACCAATGCTGAACTCTAAAACGAACTGAAACAAGAAGAGGATAAAAACTTTAGCCCGTACCCAACCTTTAGCCTTAAGCCAACTACTAGAAATAACACAGAAAGACTGAAACCAGCGGAAGCAACTTCATAAATAAATAACACTTGACTAACTATAAATACGTAAAAGATATTCAGCTAATGGTCTCTTTCTCTCACGTCTCCTCGTCAGCATCACCAAGCTCGTAGTAGTACTCATCACCTGCAAAAATTGCATAATTTGTGGGAGTCAGTACATAACACGTACTGGTAAGTAGCTCCTACCTGAGGAGCCACAAAACAACAAACATACATGCATCACAACGATGTGCTTCTCACATCAAACATATCAACAATAATCATTTGAACATGCTCAATACATAAATAACAACATCATGCATACACTCGTGTCATACATATCCATCAACTAACTTGAGCTCTAACAAGCTCTCTCAAAATACAACCGAGTACTAACAACTCTATCCAGTTATTCTCAAACTCCATTGAGTCCTCTCCGACTCAACCCTAGCTTCACAAGCTCTCTTAGACTCTACTGAGTTCCCTAAGTCCACTCTCGGACTCCACCGAGTTATCTCAACTCAACTCAACTCGTGGCCCTCAAAAGCCCTCTGAGACTAACTCCTTCGAGTCACATCGACCCCTGACCATTTATACCCAGGGCCTCGACACTTCTCTACGGCGCTCAGTGTTCGACCCTTGACCATTTATACCCAAGGCCTCGAACTGTTGCATCGCCCCTTGACCATTTGTACCCAAGGCGCACCGATGACTTTGCAACGTGTTGGCCCTTTCCGCGGCGCCCAACACTTGCTTAAACCATGGTGACATATCACCCCTCGACCATTTGTACCCGAGGTGCACTGATATTCACCCTACTTCCCTTAGTGACTTACTACCCCTCGACCATTTGTACCCGAGGCGCACTAGTATTCACTGAACATTCTCTATAACCACAAGTTACACATTTTTCCTTAACACTAATCAACCGTCCGTGACATACTACCCCTCGACCATTTGTACCCGAGGCGCACTAGTATTCACTAAACATTCCCTGTAACCACAAGTTACACTCTTTTCTCACAGCCTCACTAGGCTACATAAATCCTACGTCATGCAACTAGACCAAACTCGAAACCACCCAACATGAATATGTACAGCACACCCACAACACATTTATCATTTTTTCCAATCAACACATCATACACAAATCACTTCACCACAATGCAGCACACACATCAATGATCGCATCATCAAATCAATATATTCAAAATCCCACTCAAATATACTAAGCACTCAGTAGTGCTAAGCCCTATCAAATAAACCATATTCAACAACACATATTGCTAAGCACTTATATGTGTTTAGTCTTAACAGAGAACATATATATCCAACAGCACACGATTATGCTAAGCACTCACATGTGCTTAGTCTTATCAAGGAATTCACAAACAACAACATATGGATTTCTAAGCACTCAGATGTGCTTAGTCTTATCAGAGCGATCATAAACTAAAACATATGCATTGCTAAGCACTCAGGTGTGCTTAGTCTTATCAGAGAGATCATAAACTAAAACCTATGCATTGCTAAGCACTCAGGTGTGCTTAGTCTTATCAGAGAGATCATAAACTAAAACATATGCATTGCTAAGCACTCAGGTGTGCTTAGTCTTATCAGAGACACAACAACATACACGGATCATATAACACATAATATAAAGCAATCAGTAAAGCATGCGTTCGAACATATAACAAATATCAAACAGACTCCACAAGTAAGAACTACTTACCGAAGAAATCCTAAAACAACCTAATGATACCCAAACAACCTGAACTCTTACTTCGGATGCTCCGAGTCGAACTAAGTTTCACCGAACAAACTTGAATGCTTGCCAATTGGTGTTTGACGGAATCCAAAACTACAAATGAACAGATTCTACGCATTAGAAACTGAGCTACAACACCTAAAGGAGTTTGAAAGAGGTTTAAGGCTCGATGTTACTTACTGAACCTTACCAAAACGGCTCAGCACCTTGCTGGTTGGTATTTGGGGTGTCCGAAATGTTTCGAATCTACAAATAGATGGTTCCTATGCATTAGGATAAACATTACAGCAGCTATAACATAATCGAAATGGCTTAGAAACGACACGCTACCTACTGTCTTACCCAAAAAGACTCAAAAGCGTGTTGATTCGTGATCGATGAAGCCCAAACCTCACAATTTGGAACCGTTAGAGTGTGGGTCATCCAAATCTAAGATTAATCAAGTATGGGTTAATGGCAAACCTTTTCGAAGAGAAGAAAATCGCTGCTAGTCGGCGAAAACGCACGGGTGAGGTCTCACTGCCGAATCCCGTCGCACCGAGAGGAGGGATTCGTCTGGTCGTTGGCCGAAACAAAGAAAAACGAAGGCTCGATGTTGCGGCTGCACAGATCTGGATCCGTCAAGGTGAGCTCGCTGCAGATCTGTCGTTTGCTCGCAACGCCGCAGATGAATCGCGACGTGGTCCGAGTGTGCCGCCGACGTCTGCGAACTCCGAAAATTGGTCGTCGCCGCTCGCTCACGCCGTGGATCGTTGATGAAGCCTGAGGTTGGGCTGGAGATTGTCGAAGGGCGTCGCGCGCGTGGGTTGCGCTTCTCGCCGATGCCGGAGATGGATATGTCGCAGGTGGATCGCGGAGATGGGGGAGGTGGGCGGCTGCGCAGCTGCGGTCTCAGCTGAAGAGGGGAAGAACGATCGGGGTCTACTTGCGGTGTTCGCGAACGACGCCGATGACTCGCGCGTAGGGCTGGCCGGAGCTCGATTTCACGAGGAGGGAAAGGGAAGGCGTGAGTTTGTGAGGGGGAAGAGGGAGAAATGACTTTTGGGCTTTTCCCTTCTTTTTTTTTGTTTTCATCTTACTTCACTTTTTTTTTCATTTACAATTTCAAACCACTAACATTTCGCCTATCTCTCATTTCCCAATGTTCTAGAAATTAATTAGTCAAACTTAGGGGGCTAAACCCAACTTCTAATTTCCCAAATTAGAATCCATAAACCAATAAATTCATTTAATCTAACATTAAAGGAATAGAAGAGATTAAATACATATCTTATTCCAAAATAGCCAAATTTTGAAACGCGGGGCGTTACAGACTCCCCACCTTAGAAAACTTTCGTCCTCGAAAGTAAGGTACTGGAAGAGTTCTAGATACTTGGCTCCACCGAGAACAGTTAACCTTGGACCTGTATTCAACCATCGTTTTAAATCATAGATGCTTTACTCACGTTTCACACTCTAAGTGAAAATGACCTTGTCCAACCATACTCACTTAGAAAACTTAGCATTCAGCTCACTACCTCTCAAAGTCATCAAAACCTGAGACTCGGTTCATGAGGTCCATGAAAGTTGTCGGAACATTAGTGAATTTAAAAGACAACGCAGTCTTTGGACTATCAACTTCCCTAATCCTTAATTGATGGTACCTTGAACACAAACCTATCTCTGAAAATACTTGGCTCCTTAAAACTGGTCAAAAGTTCATTAACACGAAAGAGAAAATACTTGTTTTTCACTATTACCTTACACAACTCCCAAAACAATCAAGGTCCAAACGATCTCTTTTTTTATTAACAAAGGAACAAGAGCCCCTTGTCCAACAACCCTCTAATTACAACTTAAGTTCCTCCAATTAGGTTGGTGTCTTTCCATAAAGTGTCTTGGATAACGACATTGTTCTAAAATTTCCAAACCAAACAAGTGAATCGTTACTAACCCCTCTACTGAAACCCACTAAGCTCACTTATGCTTCAAAAGTAACACGCTACCTTAACCCGTTTCCAAGGACATCTTTGACAAAGGGAAATTATTGATTCCCTAATGGTCTTGGTTTCACTTGTAAGGAACTTAAATCCAACTTATTATTTTCCAAGGTGCAAAAAATCTAACCCTAACTCGAAAGCAACTTACACCTACTAACACAAAACAAACACAACACCAAAGCGCAAGCTACCTAGTCAACTATGGGAGCATCCTATCCCTACTAGCAACCAACAAGCATAAACAAGCACACCACTAACTCACTACCTAGGGGGAACACCCTATGTCTAACTACTCATAATTCAAGATAACATGCAAAACACATCTTAATCCAATAAAGCAAAAAAAAAGTCAAGCAATGATCATTCAAGGCAACAAGTCAGGTAAATCAAATAATACAACAATATATCAAGATGAGTATACATACTGTTGGGATTTATGCCCTAAAGCCTCGTAATTAATTAATAATTATTTGATAATTATTTTATTATTAATATTTGCAATTTATAATATTCATTATATAAATAAAATCCAAGGTTATTAGTGTAATCTTGAACTGTATGTAGTTGACATACGGGAGGATCATGTTCAAGTAATAACCTAAAGGGTCTATAGTATATGGATAAGGTTGGGTGCCTTATCCTGGTAACACTATTGATACGGCCCACTTTGTAATTGTTACAAATGATTTGATCCAAATCATTCATGTAGAGACATGTGAGTGGGGGTATCCTATACAATGAGTTTGTATAAGACTGGACCACGAAATATATAATCTCTCTTTATAAATCCGTTATTTGAGAAGATTAGTATTTCACAGGATGATCATATGTGACTCGATCTTAATCCTGAGTGAGTTATGAACTCCTGCCTGTGAGGGCTCGTCCTTTGATTTGTATGGGTGAGAATGGCCTTTATAGCCGATTCAATAAGCCTACCATTTTGGGGACTTGACCAAATAGGGAGTTGGGAACATAAGTTTCACAAGATGGAATTCACTTCTTCCCATATAGGGAAAGTAGATGAGTAGTTCCCTTAAGTGCTGATTTCGGGACTTGAACAATGGGGCCCCACCCTCTCACTGGCTCGAGAGGGACTTGGTTTATGGTTGGATCATAAACAAGTTGTTCATTAGAGAATCAGTGGTACTTAAGGTGTAAGATGTAATTACAGGGGTAAAACGGACTTTTGACCCAGCTGTAATTACGAACAACTCGTGAAGGATCGACTTGCATGTAATGGTTATATCCATGGACACAACTTGTCCTACAGTGCATAAGAGTGCAACTCTAGGCCTATAGTGGAGTGACCTAGAGTTAATGAATGAAAGTCAATTAATTAAAGAGTTTAATTAATTAATTTTGTATCATTGGAGCTTATAAATCTGTAGGTCCATAAGGTCCCCTTGCTAGCTCATAGTAACACTAAAATGATCAATTTAGTTGAAAGAAAAATTTGAAATATTCAAATTATTATTTAATATATTTGATATATTAAATGTAGAAGAGTAAAATATATTTATTGTATTTGATACATTAAATATTAGAGGAAATAGTTTATGTATATGATACATTAATATTAAAAACTATATACATATGTTATTTGAATGAGATTCAAATTTGTTTAAAGTATATTATAAAAGATTAATTTTATAATATTTGAATAAGATTCAAATAAATATAAAATACATATTTTAATATATTAGATATTAAAATGTATTTTATAAAATAAAATTAATTCCTAAAAGCCTTATTATAAATAAGACATTTAGGTTTAGCCCAAAAGTTTGGCCAAACACACTACTCACACCCTCTGCAGAGAATTGTTCTCTCATTCTTTCCAAGAGCTCCCACAAGCTTGATCCCGTGTTCGAGTCATAGCGAGGAAGATCTCGTGGAAAAAGGAACACAAGAAGATGATTGTTCATCAAAGGTAAAACATTTCTTTAACTTGTTTTTTAGTTTAATTCTAAACAAAACAAAAGATCGATTCCAATCGCTTCCGCTGCGGGGAATGAAGAGTTCATTCCCTTCAATTGGTATCAGAGCTTTCTTTGAGTTTTGTTTAGAATTAAAATTGTGTATGGTGGGTATTTTAAGTTTATATATATGTGATATATATGGTTTGCAAAATTGATTGTTTAGGCATATTTGATTGGCATTAGATTTAAACCTTTTGATTAGATCAAATTGTAAAACCCATAAGGGTTAAGGATTTTTGTAATTTAATCTGTTCTTCAAAGAGATGGATACAAGATGGCGGACGACTGTGATTTCGTTAGGCGGTGAAGATTCTTTGAAAGAAGGATTGATTTGCATATGCAACTTATTTGTTGAGGTGAGTCAAAGTGATGAATACAAAGTGCAAGTGGTGTACTCATTTAGCTTAAATGTTAGGCGGTGAAGACATTGATTCTGCTGAAGATTAATTCTTGAATTGAATTGATGAATTCTTTTTAAAATCTCAATTTGGAATTGAGTGTCTTCTCGAATTGAATTGATTTGATGAATTCTTATTAAAATCTCAATTTAGAATTGAGTAACTGAGAATAGAGTTTTTCAAATTGTTTGGACAATGGGTCTTCAATCTGTCACCATCGCCTATGCATTGCAGAAAGAGTTTGAGTTGACCAATCTGGTGGTTTGAGAAGCATATATCTTTTTTCAAAGGCGGGTGGATACTCAAGACAATTTTAGGGTTTCTAAATTTTGATGGATCAACAAAGGAAGGAAATTCGAAGACCAAGATATGTCTTGGATTTAAATTATTGTAACTTAAATTAGTTTTCAATTTCTTAGGATATGCCAAATATGCCGGTCAATTTTTCTGCGTTTTTTTTTAAATTTAATTATGCATGTTGATGTATGTTTTAAATTATGTTTGGTTGCATAAAGTATGTCATCTAGATTAAAATCCCACCATAGGTCAAGCATGATCATGCATTTTAATTATCTTTAATATAAGTGTTATATTTGGAATATTATGATTAAAATGCTTTCTAATTTGATTAGATGATTTCCTAATATGTTTATATTTCCATAGCTTTCAATATAATTGTTATATTTGGAAATTTTAAATTAGGATACTTCATTTCATAATAGGAATCCATATTTTTCTAATAAGGATTAGGATATCTTTTCCTAGAGTGATATTTTTTAATTTTTTCCAATGAGATTGGGAAAAATCTTTTCCCAATGAGATTGAAAAAAAAAAAAAAAAAAAAAAAAAATTCCAATGAGATTGAGAAAAATCTTTTCCCAATGAGATTGAGAAAAATCTTTTCCCAGGATATTTTCCAAATAAGCTTAGGATATTTTCCTAATGAGATTAGATTTTTTTTTTTTTTCCTTATTTAAATAGTTTAAATATTTGAATTTAGTTTATCTTTTATTCTAATAAGATTATAATATATGATAATCTTTAATTTTGTTTTAAAGGGTTTAAAATTGTTAAAAATTCAAGATTATCCATAAGGTGAATTAGTTTTTAATAGGATTAAAAACATTGCTTAAAATAAACTTAAGTTCATTGATCTAGTAATTAATAGTTAATTAAAGATTAATGAATTTGAAATAAAAATTGACTATAAGGGAACCCTGTCTAAGAAAGGTTACTCGGGTGAGGTACTTAAGTTGACTGAAAAGGAACACCTCTCCCTAAGAACTGGCCTGGGGTTGAATTAGTCAAATTTTATTTTATTTCATTAAGCAGACTCATAATGTGATTAGTTTTAAATAGTTTAATATACTTGATAATTCACATTAAAATCAATCCAACCAACATAAGGGTTATGAAAGGGTAGATTGAAAAACTTAGGTAAATGAGATTAGCCTAATTTGTCTAAGTAATAGAAAACCCTATTTCATAATACTTAGTGGGAGAAAGACATATGTCAAAATCACCCTACGGTCTCTACCATAGATTCACAACGTGAGATTCATGTGAGGCCTCGAGGCGGCTTTGGACCGTCCCCCTACGGAAGGTGTTTACATGGGTCAATATCAGGGTGAATCTCTTGAGAAAGTATTTTTAAATAGTAAGTGGGAAAGGAAATGTGTCAACATATCCTACGGTCTCTATCATTGGTTCACAACGTGAGATTCATGTGGAGCCTCGCGGCGGCTTTTGGACCGTCCCCCTACGGAAGGTGTTTACATGGGTCAATATCAGGGTGAATCTCCTGAGAAGGATAGGATTGTAATTTTATTTCCAATACTTGACCTACCCTACGGCGGCACTTGTTGGGATAAAATTATAGAATCTAAAATGATGGGTTACACTTACAAAGATATCATTAAGATTGTTAATGATTTTCTTGACCAAACTAATGGTAACTAAATGTTATAGAAATAAGAGTTATTTTGGGATAACACTTGGTTGAGATTGTCTCGGTTTAGTGCAGGAGCATTTGACCTACCCTACGGCGGCACTTGTTCTAACTCACTAAAGTATCATAGCATTAGAAATTAATGTTTTAGGGTTCATTTATCAAATTGTTTGTTTTCTATGCTGAAATTGAATGAATATTGATTGCATGTTGTTAAATAATATTTTTTTTATATATAGTTCAATATTATGTCTATTTCTCTCAATTTTATTTTTCGTTGCTAATTTGTCAAATTGAGAAAATAATATCACTTGGAAAAATAATGTTAACACTATATAATGACAGTGTAAATTTTTTCTTTAATTTGTCTTTATTGAGAAACGTTCTCAAAAACCTGTTGCCAATGCTAATCGAATTGTTCGTGAAGCACATGATTAATAAATCAATATAACGAGATGGCTTATACAAATTTTATATTTGACATATTAGATGTCAAGCTAAGAAGATAAAGAAGATGACAACAACATATGAGATATTGTTGAAGTCAATAAAAGCTAGATTTAGATATTTATCTAAATAATCTCAAAAATTAAGTATTACCAAAATCCAAGAAAAGAAACCATATGACTGTAGCTAAAAGAAAATAGTTTCTAAATTAGCAAAGTAGTCATAATGAGAGGAATTTATGAAATACCTCTATGAGAAGAACATGGATAAAAGTAAATTTGATTTACTAGATTTTTTTGTGGAAAATAATCATTACCACCTATATAGTAGATTCAGATCCACTATTAAGATTTGTTCTTCATTACATTTTATATAATTCTTGGAAAATACTTAATTATGTAGAATGATCTCTACTTGTTGGCACCAGAAAACCCATCTCAATTAATGTAGTGGGAGACATTAAGATGTCCATAAGAAATAATTGTTATTTAATGCTGAATATGATGTTTTTAGTACCATAGGAGAAATTCAATTTCTCTAACTTTATTACTAACAAAATGTTCATATAGTATGAATATTTTAGTACTAAATTTTTATTTTCAAAATTGTTTGAAAAATTCAGCTGAAAAATAAGAATAATTTGTATATGTTAAATTGTTAACATATAAAATACTACACATTGAGATATTCGGGATTATACAATCAAGAATATAAAGACAATCTATATTCTCCTAGAATATGATACTTGTCTTTGGCATTCAAGATTGATTATGATCAATTTGAATAAAAAGACTACTACGAAGTGATTCTCTAAATGTTAGAGTTAATTACTTTATATGTCTTAAGATCTTGCCTTTCATGCAAGATAATTAATAGGTTTTTGTTGGAAAAGCCTACAGGCCAAAGAACACTGATGAATATTTCATATCACTCTAGCTGATGATTATTCAAGAAATAAGTATCGTAACCTAATGCAACATAAGTCTGAATATTTTGAAAAGTTCAAGGAATATAAGACTCAAGTTGAAGGTCAATTAGGTAAATCTATCAAAACACTATGATCAGATCACAGTGAAAAGTACAGGAACGTTATGTACTAAGACTAATTGATAGAAAGTGAGATTTTATCTCAACTCTAGCACAAAGTACAATTGTGTGAAATTGTGCTGTAAGAGGAGAAACAAGACCTTGTTAGACATGGTCAGAACAATAAAGAATTACACGCCATTACTATTCTCTTGTTAGGATATACAATATAGATTGTATAGTGAACATGATTCTATCTGAAAGGTGTCCATGCGACAACTTTGAGATTATAGAAGAGTAGTAAAGTTAGTTTACAACCCTTCAAGTTTTGAGAGTTTTAAGCATACATGCTGAAACTTGAATATGTTCAATAGTGTTGAAAAGTTGGTTCCAAGTGAAGCCACTAAATAGTTAATAAAAGTTGTTAACAATTTAATTACATTTGATAGTCAAATGGATCCTAGTCATGAATTGGATCAGCCTCATCGTAGTGGGATAGTTATGAGATGACCCGACCGTTACAAGAGCTTATATGAAGCCTAAGTTGTCAAATTAGATGACAAAATGTAGGGCTTCTTGACCTCAAAGTTGAAATGAGGGTCAATGACAAAGACTAGTAGACCAAAGTCATAAATCTCGAGATAGAGTAGATGTACTCATCTTTATCTAGAAATTGTAGATATTCGTGATGGGGTAAAACCCATAGGTTTTGAATATATCTACAAAAGTAAAAGATTTGTAAATAAGAAGGTACAGACCTTCAAAAAAAGACTAATGACAAATATAGATGGAGAAAGTAAACTATGGATAAACTTTCTCATTTGTTGTCATATTAGAGTATATAAGCATTTCCTAATTCATAGTTGCATATGAGATATGTCAAGTGAAGGTTTAAGAAATCTTTTTTTTTGAAAAGAAGTCTTAAAGAATGCATTTACAAATCAATTACATGAGTTCAATTTCAAAAATCAAAAGCAAAAGGTTTGCAAGCAGTAAAGGTTCATTTATGAAATGAATTTGATCACTAGTTTTTTGAATGTAAGGTTTGATAAAAGTATCAAAAACTATGACTTTGAATAAATATTAATGATATTGTATAGACAAGAAAATCATTAATTACTTAGTGGAATTTTCTCATATTTTATGTGGATGACTTATTACCCATTGTGAATGTTGTAAGATTTTAATCCAACATAAAATGTTGACTACCTAACCAATTCCAAATGAATGATTTAAATTACTGGGTATGTCCTAAAATAGAGTTTTCGAGGACAAAATGTTATTTATGTCTCACACATCTTATATTGACAAATTTGTTGTCAAGTATATGATGTAGTACTTCAAAAAATGATAATGTATCATTCTTACATGAAGTTTAGATTGTCTAAGGAATAGTGTCCTAAGACATTTCAAAATGTTGAGAACATAAGATTGACTATCTACGTTTGAGTGAGAGAAAATCTAATGTACACTTGAGACATGACATTTGACAGTAAAATTGGTTAGCATTTATTAGTTAACCCAATGGTATGACCATTGAACAGAAAAAAAAAAACTTTTCTCAAAATATCTATGGATAAATTGAGAAATTATATTTTTGTGTATGAGGTTAAAGATTTGATCTTTACGAGATGCACTGGTTTTGACAAAGATTTATGGAAATCTATGTTTACCCTAGATGATGGAGTATGGTATGCAAGTTAAATGTTCTTACTTATGAAGATGTTTCAGATATAGTTAAGCCTAAAACGTTTTATGTAATGGCTAAACTTAAGGAACTTAGATAACATCAATATATAGGGTATCCTGAGAGAGAAAGAATCGTGGTAGGACCAAGATGACTTTTAATTGACAATCGTTTTGATCTATATAAAAAGACTTTCCAGGCTAAAGTGTTTGAAAGCCACCTAGAATGTCTCTAGGATTATGAGACATGTCTCATCTTCACTAGGGCAAGTGGGAGAACATGTTGGGTGTAGAGTATGCCCTAGGATACATGTCTCACCGGCTTTAGTGCAAGTGGGAGATTGTTGGGATTTATGCCCTAAAGCCTCGTAATTAATTAATAATTATTTGATAATTATTTTATTATTAATATTTGCAATTTATAATATTCATTATATAAATAAAATCCAAGGTTATTAGTGTAATCTTGAACTGTATGTAGTTGACATACGGGAGGATCATGTTCAAGTAATAACCTAAAGGGTCTATAGTATATGGATAAGGTTGGGTGCCTTATCCTGGTAACACTATTGATACGGCCCACTTTGTAATTGTTACAAATGATTTGATCCAAATCATTCATGTAGAGACATGTGAGTGGGGGTATCCTATACAATGAGTTTGTATAAGACTGGACCACGAAATATATAATCTCTCTTTATAAATCCGTTATTTGAGAAGATTAGTATTTCACAGGATGATCATATGTGACTCGATCTTAATCCTGAGTGAGTTATGAACTCCTGCCTGTGAGGGCTCGTCCTTTGATTTGTATGGGTGAGAATGGCCTTTATAGCCGATTCAATAAGCCTACCATTTTGGGGACTTGACCAAATAGGGAGTTGGGAACATAAGTTTCACAAGATGGAATTCACTTCTTCCCATATAGGGAAAGTAGATGAGTAGTTCCCTTAAGTGCTGATTTCGGGACTTGAACAATGGGGCCCCACCCTCTCACTGGCCCGAGAGGGACTTGGTTTATGGTTGGATCATAAACAAGTTGTTCATTAGAGAATCAGTGGTACTTAAGGTGTAAGATGTAATTACAGGGGTAAAACGGACTTTTGACCCAGCTGTAATTACGAACAACTCGTGAAGGATCGACTTGCATGTAATGGTTATATCCATGGACACAACTTGTCCTACAGTGCATAAGTGTGCAACTCTAGGCCTATAGTGGAGTGACCTAGAGTTAATGAATGAAAGTCAATTAATTAAAGAGTTTAATTAATTAATTTTGTATCATTGGAGCTTATAAATCTGTAGGTCCATAAGGTCCCCTTGCTAGCTCATAGTAACACTAAAATGATCAATTTAGTTGAAAGAAAAATTTGAAATATTCAAATTATTATTTAATATATTTGATATATTAAATGTAGAAGAGTAAAATATATTTATTGTATTTGATACATTAAATATTAGAGGAAATAGTTTATGTATATGATACATTAATTTTAAAAACTATATACATATGTTATTTGAATGAGATTCAAATTGGTTTAAAGTATATTATAAAAGATTAATTTTATAATATTTGAATAAGATTCAAATAAATATAAAATACATATTTTAATATATTAGATATTAAAATGTATTTTATAAAATAAAATTAATTCCTAAAAGCCTTATTATAAATAAGACATTTAGGTTTAGCCAAAAGTTTGGCCAAACACACTACTCACACCCTCTGCAGAGAATTGTTCTCTCATTCTTTCAAAGAGCTCCCACAAGCTTGATCCCGTGTTCGAGTCATAGCGAGGAAGATCTCGTGGAAAAATGAACACAAGAAGATGATTGTTCATCAAAGGTAAAACATTTCTTTAACTTGTTTTTTAGTTTAATTCTAAACAAAACAAAAGATCGATTCCAATCGCTTCCGCTGCGGGGAATGAAGAGTTCATTCCCTTCACATACCTGGTGATGGAGAGAAGACCGAGGAGAAAGACCATTAGCTTTAACTACTTAACAACCTAGGATCTAGGTTAGTCTACAGGAACAACTCCGCTCTGATACCAACTGTAACGACCCGTAATTTTTTTGACTAATCCCGAGTACGTTACTAACAATTGACTTTTAAATCTCGTTTAAACTAACCGTATTGCTCCGAGAATTTCGGCAGCATAACGACGTAACCTTAATAACTACCCAATTGTATAACACCTGAAAAGCAGAAATACTCAAACCAAACCCTTCAGGCCGAAATCCTGAAAGACAACTCAAGTCTAACTACAAAACACACAACCTTTTTAACTTTATAAGACCAATGCTGAACTCTAAAACGAACTGAAACAAGAAGAGGATAAAAACTTTAGCCCGTACCCAACCTTTAGCCTTAAGCCAACTACTAGAAATAACACAGAAAGACTGAAACCAGCGGAAGCAACTTCATAAATAAATAACACTTGACTAACTATAAATACGTAAAAGATATTCAGCTAATGGTCTCTTTCTCTCACGTCTCCTCGTCAGCATCACCAAGCTCGTAGTAGTACTCATCACCTGCAAAAATTGCATAATTTGTGGGAGTCAGTACATAACACGTACTGGTAAGTAGCTCCTACCTGAGGAGCCACAAAACAACAAACATACATGCATCACAACGATGTGCTTCTCACATCAAACATATCAACAATAATCATTTGAACATGCTCAATACATAAATAACAACATCATGCATACACTCGTGTCATACATATCCATCAACTAACTTGAGCTCTAACAAGCTCTCTCAAAATACAACCGAGTACTAACAACTCTATCCAGTTATTCTCAAACTCCATTGAGTCCTCTCCGACTCAACCCTAGCTTCACAAGCTCTCTTAGACTCTACTGAGTTCCCTAAGTCCACTCTCGGACTCCACCGAGTTATCTCAACTCAACTCAACTCGTGGCCCTCAAAAGCCCTCTGAGACTAACTCCTTCGAGTCACATCGACCCCTGACCATTTATACCCAGGGCCTCGACACTTCTCTACGGCGCTCAGTGTTCGACCCTTGACCATTTATACCCAAGGCCTCGAACTGTTGCATCGCCCCTTGACCATTTGTACCCAAGGCGCACCGATGACTTTGCAACGTGTTGGCCCTTTCCGCGGCGCCCAACACTTGCTTAAACCATGGTGACATATCACCCCTCGACCATTTGTACCCGAGGTGCACTGATATTCACCCTACTTCCCTTAGTGACTTACTACCCCTCGACCATTTGTACCCGAGGCGCACTAGTATTCACTGAACATTCTCTATAACCACAAGTTACACATTTTTCCTTAACACTAATCAACCGTCCGTGACATACTACCCCTCGACCATTTGTACCCGAGGCGCACTAGTATTCACTAAACATTCCCTGTAACCACAAGTTACACTATTTTCTCACAGCCTCACTAGGCTACATAAATCCTACGTCATGCAACTAGACCAAACTCGAAACCACCAAACATGAATATGTACAGCACACCCACAACACATTTATCATTTTGTCCAATCAACACATCATACACAAATCACTTCACCACAATGCAGCACACACATCAATGATCGCATCATCAAATCAATATATTCAAAATCCCACTCAAATATACTAAGCACTCAGTAGTGCTAAGCCCTATCAAATAAACCATATTCAACAACACATATTGCTAAGCACTTATATGTGTTTAGTCTTAACAGAGAACATATATATCCAACAGCACACGATTATGCTAAGCACTCACATGTGCTTAGTCTTATCAAGGAATTCACAAACAACAACATATGGATTTCTAAGCACTCAGATGTGCTTAGTCTTATCAGAGCGATCATAAACTAAAACATATGCATTGCTAAGCACTCAGGTGTGCTTAGTCTTATCAGAGAGATCATAAACTAAAACATATGCATTGCTAAGCACTCAGGTGTGCTTAGTCTTATCAGAGAGATCATAAACTAAAACATATGCATTGCTAAGCACTCAGGTGTGCTTAGTCTTATCAGAGACACAACAACATACACGGATCATATAACACATAATATAAAGCAATCAGTAAAGCATGCGTTCGAACATATAACAAATATCAAACAGACTCCACAAGTAAGAACTACTTACCGAAGAAATCCTAAAACAACCTAATGATACCCAAACAACCTGAACTCTTACTTCGGATGCTCCGAGTCGAACTAAGTTTCACCGAACAAACTTGGATGCTTGCCAATTGGTGTTTGACGGAATCCAAAACTACAAATGAACAGATTCTACGCATTAGAAACTGAGCTACAACACCTAAAGGAGTTTGAAAGAGGTTTAAGGCTCGATGTTACTTACTGAACCTTACCAAAACGGCTCGGCACCTTGCTGGTTGGTATTTGGGGTGTCCGAAATGTTTCGAATCTACAAATAGATGGTTCCTATGCATTAGGATAAACATTACAGCAGCTATAACATAATCGAAATGGCTTAGAAACGACACGCTACCTACTGTCTTACCCAAAAAGACTCAAAAGCGTGTTGATTCGTGATCGATGAAGCCCAAACCTCACAATTTGGAACCGTTAGAGTGTGGGTCATCCAAATCTAAGATTAATCAAGTATGGGTTAATGGCAAACCTTGTCGAAGAGAAGAAAATCGCTGCTAGTCGACGAAAACGCACGGGTGAGGTCTCACCGCCGAATCCCGTCGCACCGAGAGGAGGGATTCGTCTGGTCGTTGGCCGAAACAAAGAAAAACGAAGGCTCGATGTTGCGGCTGCACAGATCTGGATCCGTCAAGGTGATCTCGCTGCAGATCTGTCGTTTGCTCGCAACGCCGCAGATGAATCGCGACGTGGTCCGAGTGTGCCGCCGACGTCTGCGAACGCCGAAAATTGGTCGTCGCCGCTCGCTCACGCCGTGGATCGTTGATGAAGCCTGAGGTTGGGCTGGAGATTTTTGAAGGGCGTCGCGCGCGTGGGTTGCGCTTCTCGCCGATGCCGGAGATGGATATGTCGCAGGTGGATCGCGGAGATGGGGGAGGTGGGCGGCTGCGCAGCTGCGGTCTCAGCTGAAGAGGGGAAGAACGATCAGGGTCTGCTTGCGGTGTTCGCGAACGACGCCGATGGCTCGCGCGTAGGGCTGGCCGGAGCTCGATTTCACGAGGAGGGAAAGGGAAGGCGTGAGTTTGTGAGGGGGAAGAGGGAGAAATGACTTTTGGGCTTTTCCCTTCTTTTTTTTTGTTTTCATCTTACTTCACTTTTTTTTTTCATTTACAATTTCAAACCACTAACATTTCGCCTATCTCTCATTTCCCAATGTTCTAGAAATTAATTAGTCAAACTTAGGGGGCTAAACCCAACTTCTAATTTCCCAAATTAGAATCCATAAACGAATAAATTCATTTAATCTAACATTAAAGGAATAGAAGAGATTAAATACATATCTTATTCCAAAATAGCCAATTTTGAAACGCGGGGCGTTACAATCTTCCTTCTCTCTCGCCGACAACCACCATCGTCGTCGCTGGGTTTTGCTCAACCACCGCCGCCATTTCTTTTCCTTGTGGGTTAGTGACGCCTTGAAGGTTCCTCCGTTTTCATTCTCTCCTTTAATTGTTGGTCACATGGGTTGGTAAGTGAAATTTCTTTATCTCTTTATGAACCTTGGATGTCAATTCCTTTCTTCTTAAAAAGCCCTAATAACTGGAACTTCTATGTGTAGAGTTGGAGTTGTTTTCGAACCTATAGACTTTGGCATTTTGGGCATGCTATCTAGTAAATAATTGGCGGTTTTGCATGCGTTGTTTCGTTGGGTAAGGAGGTCCCAAACACCTTGTTTATTGCTACTTTGAATGCTGTTTTTTTTAGCTTTAAGTTGGTAATGTACTTAGGTTTGGATTCTTCTTTGAGGTTGGAAGTCCAACTTTGGATTGAATGCTAATTTGGACTTGGTGTTAAACTTTCGCAAGACGAATTGGAGAAGCTAATTTGTTTTACTTAAAGTAGTTTGGAGGTAAGTGACTTTACTACAGGCTAAGATTAGATTGCAATGTCAGTTTTTTTTAAATCATTTGTCTTTATGTGTTGATTGTGAAATAAGTTGGTATGTGTTGGTTGCGTTGGTTGTATACTAAGTTCTGTATGTGTGTTGGATGTGTTCTTTGTATGTGAGATGTTCTATAGGCGCCGATAGTGGAATAAGTTGTGTATATATGTTGTGGATAGTTTATGTATTGTGTGTTATAGTTGCGTAGGACTATGCGTGAGATGGATGTCCAAGGCAATGTGTGCAAATATGGTTTGTTATCAAATGAAATTCATGTTGAATACGCAAGGTTGGTTCTTGATAGTTCTAAAACAGAGCTATTATTATAGCCTTAAATCCAGCTAAATTTCGTGCTTAATATTAGTTAATTTGCCTTATTACAGGTGTTTCGCGGTGAAGAGCTCGGGAAGTCCATTCATGAGTTTCGTAGCTTAATTGGGCATTTTAGGAGCTTCAGGAAGTGTTCGGGTCAAAGAGAGAAGTCAAGTAGAGCTTGAAGGTGCTAAAGATGAAAAATCAAGGATAAACGCGAGAGGTTAGCGCCTAGGCGCTAGCTCGTGGCGCCTAGGCGCCCAAAGGAGCATCAGGGCAGAAGGCTCAGCGCCAGAAAACCTCCCAGACCCGAGAGCATAGCGACTGTTATTGTTCCAGACCCAAGAAGTTAGCGCCTAGGCGCTGGTTTGCAGCGCCCCGGCGCTGTCGCGATGTGTGCACGTTCCTCGATTGCACAGTGTGCAGCGCCAAGGCGCTAGTCTGACGCACATTTGGGTATAAATGTGCGATTTTTCGAATTTAGGTCATTCCTCTCCGGCCTCTCCTGAATTTCTACGACTGTTTACTTCTTTTTGGTCTTGTAGACTCCATTAATGGAGTTGGGGAAGCTTTCCTTGGATTTATTCCTTCTAATCTCATCCATGTCTAGCTAAAGGTAAGCATTCGATCTTTAGGGGATGGATTATGACTTTGCTGATGTGATTAGGGGAGATTTGTTCTGTTTAATGCATTGTTAGCTTGTTCTAGCATTCAATTCTTCTCTAAACTTGTTCATTAATGTTCAACATTATTTTCTTTTTGGATTGACACCCGTTTAGCTTGTCGTGTGTTGGTTCGGTTAAAAATCCATGAGGGAGCGATCGCGCGTTGTGTTTTGAGTAACTGTAATTTGGCATTCTAAATTAAATATGACCATGTTTGTTTGGGTTGCTGATAAATTGAAGAGAAAGAATAAAATCGAGTCCATTGTTAGAGATGTCTGCAATTGGCTCGTCGCTTGACTACCCGTCGCTCACGACTAATTCTAATTTGGGAGAGCGATCGCCCCTGAATTGGATTTATTAGCGAAGCTTAGTTTAGAGCCGTCATCTATTTTCTAATCATTCGGGATTGCTAATTTCTGATTAATGCATGAGACCCCTTGTTTTAATTAGGAGTTGTAATTTGCGTGAGCGTTAACCAAAAACCAGCTAAACCCCTTTTGTGTCAATGATCCAAATCACATAACAATAATTAATCTGGATCCTTTAGAGTAAGTGTATTCATTCATCTACTTATTATCTCGCTTTGCCAAACCTTTACTTAAGTCTTTCTTTAAGTTTGCATGCCTTCTATTTTTAGTCTTTCAAAACCCCCTCTTTACCATCTTTTACAAATTAACAAGTAGAATTAAAATTTGGATTAAACTAATCAATTTCATCGTGGTTCGACACCTGACTTCTATTATCTACAAGCTAGGTAATTTTGGCCAACGTTTATAAGTATTAAAGTATGTGACTTTCATAGGTGTCTCAAGCAGGAGGGTATGAACTTATTTTCTCAAACATAAATTAGATGTATTTTATGTTTTCAAAATTTGGATTGCTATGGTTGAGAATTATACCGGTCTAAAAGATAAATTTTGAATCTGAGATTTCATTCAAAATCTATGAATCAAAATTAGAAAATATAATTATCTTAACTAAACCCACTGGAAATTAATTCACTCAAATTTTAGGTTTTAAAGAACAATTTCAATTAACCTTAATTAATCTCCTAACGAGTAAGACGAGCCCCACCTAAAAACGTTGGACGCTACAACAGTTCATGATCTTTGTTCAATTAACCATTTAAGTCATCTTCACTTGGGATTCTACGTCAACAACGCTATACAATTGCTTTTCATTCTAATTTTAACTATTGGATCACTTCTTTAAAGTTTTCCAAATACATATTTTATTACTTTATTTTATTTTATCTTTATGAACCGAATAAATAATCAATTGTTTATTATAAATTTAATTTTAATTATATATTTTAAATGATATTATTGGGTTGAAATTTAATTTAAATGAAAGTATTGAGAAAAATGTATGGCCAGTAAGTCATGTCCAAGTAAAACATTGTGCATTTGTTAAATATAATTTCACACTTAAATGACACAAAAATTTCAAAATTCAAATATCTCAACTAACCAATATATTCTTCTTCTACATTGAAAGTGTACAATAATAATCAATTGAAAACATTCTCAAATAAAAAAATTAAGAATCCTATTTATTCAAGCAAAAACACAACAACATGCATCCATAGATAAAATGTTGAAATTCACAAAAATGTATTGTATTTGAAAATAACAGAATCAAATATTTAGTTATGGACCATTATAGATCCATTTCAGCTCATACAACACTTCTATGAACAAGTTGAAACTATAATTTCCCAAATAATTGAACACCGTGATTGAGGTAATCAATGTAGTTAGAATCTTTACATTTTGGAAAAGAAAATAGGATTAAAAAATAAAAAGTTAAACTAATACAAAGTCTTCTCTTATGTAGAGGATAAAAATATTAAGAAAAATGAAAACAATTATGTAAGAAATTATTTGAGGGAAATTTATGCACACACTCAAATTATTAAAAAAAAAAAAAAAAAAAAAAAAAAAAAAATCAAACATAATTTGATGAGGATATTTCAAAGATTCAAGACAAATTAAGGGTGGGAAACTGAATATTATTAGACAAGGGATACAAACAGGTTGTTATTCATAATATATACATATCACAATTTGAGAACTCTCTTGCTCACCAACTCTCTCTTCCCATTTAGTTGTAATTATTAGGATTTTATGGAATTACACAACGTCTAGTGTGGGAGAGCGATATATCATTGGAACAATAAAATACTACATGCATAGTGTTAAAAAAAATATGTCTTGAAGAATTTCACAAGAGCATAAAGGCGTAGAAACATTTCACAAATAATTCCTCATAGATTTTTGTGTTCAATTATTATAATGTGTTTTAAGCACAAACTATTCAAATAGAGAATCACGAAGGTGGACAATTGATGATACAACGACAAGTATGCTTGCCTTGACAAAATCCAGGTACTACGGGATGAAATTGACGTGCACATATACTAACGCACTGTACTTCTAAACAAGGTCCTGCATCGGATAATGGTAAATCTTTAAAGCAATTGATGATTGGCTCCCCTTCCACGCTTCTCATTATCATTTCCTCTCCTACATCACCGAAATACAAAATCCAACATTTTATTGATGCATAACCAACATCCATATTTTCACTAAATAACTTACGTATAAAGAAGCATAATAAAATGTGACTTTAAAGTAAAGTGTTTCTTTATAAGGTTCATATTGTAAAATATAATAGTACTTTTTGTGCCGATCTTCTAAAAATAAATATTTTTAATGAAACAACTTTCTATAAAGGACAAGTCATTCTGCTATTAAAAATATTTATATGAGTTAGGTCAAAATGAACTGAGTAGGTTAGTGAGTAGGTTTTCATTATTATGTCTAGACATGTTAATTTCATTGAATTTAAATATAGAATATTTCTATCTAAATCAATATAATATAGTTTGATGTAACATTAATATTTTTCTCTGCTATTTTTAATGTTAAAAATCAATCAACGTTGTAGTAAAGGAATATTTACCTCTTCTAAGAGACATTAGTTATAACCACTATATCTATACATGTGATATAATATTCTCAAGTAAAAAAATGTCAGAAATGATTTTAATTTTTTTAAAAGAAATTATAAGGTGACTCAAACAGTTTTTTAAAATTAAATACTTAGTAGAATTCGACTTCCAAAAAAAATAAAAGAATGGTCAATCAAAGTCTTAAAGAATTCAAATAATAAAGAAGAAGATGATTACCACTAAAAATGAGGAGAACGAGAACCATTGCTGAAAGGAAGTTTGAATTCATTTTTGTTGTTGTAAATTATATGAGACTTGTTTTTTAAAATGAAAAAGTGAATGAATCAAATGCACCTTCAACCCCCATTTATATACAAAATAGAAATTTGGAGTTTCAAACAAAATTAATTAAGAATTAATTATTATATTAAATCAAATTAATTCAAAACGTTTTAACTAAAATGAATTGAAAATTTAAAAGTAAATAACCGAAATTAATTTATAATAAAAACGTTTTGGATGTCATAACCGATTTTATCAATTAATGGACAAACGATAATAGTTTTATCGATTAATGGAAAAACGGTAATAACTTTATCAATTAATGGAAAGACAGTAATAATTTTATCGATTAATGGAAAAACGGTAATAGTTTTATCGATTACTCAAAAAACGGTAATAATTTAAAATAGAAGGGTGGTAAAATTATCTTATTTTTATTTGGCAGTAATAGGGTAGGGAGAGTATCCCTCATACTAACCACTTTTGCAAGCTACTAAAGGATTCCCTCTGCCAACAGCATAGCGGAATAGAATTGTGTATGAGCTAGTGATCATGAGGTCTTAGATTCAATCCCCACAACATGTTGTCAAAAAAAAAAAAAAAAAAGTGTTCCTCTAGGGACTTTCTTTTGAGGTTGCAAATAGCCAGGACCCATGGGCTAGTAATTCCCAACAATTCATATATAAGAATTATTTCTTTTGAAATTTGGTATAAAACTATATATAAAGACACGAGAAGCATAAATAAGTTTTTTTTTTTTTTTTTTTTTTTTCTTCATCAATATCTAAACCTTAGTTTATGGAAATCTATTCATGTTAAAAGTTTCATTCTTTTTTTTTTCCACAACATGTGGGGGTGGAGATCGAACCAAGAACCTCATAGTTATTAGTTTATACATCATAAAAGTTTCATTCTCATTTGTGGTTAATATGATTTTTCATAATGTAATTTGGTTCCATATGCATGGATATTTTTCCTATTAAGATTCATAAATTTATTTGTTTACAAAATATATATATATATATATATATATATAGTAATTAAATAAAGATTTTAATCTGGTTTTTATGCATAATTTCTTTTTTCTCCTTTCATGTTTTTAGTTAAGATTACTTTTTTTATTTAGCATATAAAAAAATTAAATGAAATTTTGCATTGGAAAAAATAAAGGTCACAATTTTGATGTTTTTCCTTTTGTGGCTCAATATTTGTCTAGAAGAGTATCTTACATATTTATAATTCATTTTCATTGATTTTCATCTATATTCCTTTTAAAATTAAGGTGTTCAATACAATAACACACACATATATATATGTATATATATATAACATCCAATGTATCTCTTGATGCCAAAATTCTTTTAGGATTTTTTTTTTTTTACAACATTTTAGGATGGGGGATTGAACTTAGGACCTCATGGTCAATAGGCGATACATAATGCCGTTGAGCTATGCTCTTGTTGAATGACCTTCACGTGAATAAAACTATACAATTAGTAGACTTCGAGGGACGAGATCACCAACAAAACAAAGATTAGAAAACATAGGTTTGGTGGTTGCCACGGTAGCTCTGATGCTTAAATCAGTAAGAGAGTTGTAGTAGTAGCAACATTTTAGTAGTTTTTATGCACAAGAATGACCTTAGTTCCTCCTTGGAACCTGGTGGTATTTATAATAATTTTTCATGGTCTTCCATGTTTCCTCCTAGGTTTGAACTAGGTGGGAAAATCCAATTATATTTTTCATAGGGCCCACCTTGCCTAGTCAACCCTCATTTTTTGCCTTTGGCATATACGACCTTTTTCGAGGCCTCTAATAAGTCCCTAATTCAGTATGTCCCTTTTGAAGGTGGGGTCAGCCTCGACATTGGTTTTTTCGGGCCGTCCCTGCTCACTTACACGCTTGTGAGATTTTCAAGGCTATTTTAAGCCTTGGGTTTGTCCATGGAGGGTAAATGCAAACAGTGTTGTTCACACGAGATTTCGAACGACGGAGGGAGATTCGAACACGTGTAAATGAAATTTGAATTTTGTATTTATGTATTGTATTTATCAGTGCGTAGTGGATTACAATCTCTAATGTTTGATCTTCTGATTCTCTCTCTTAAATGTAACGTACTCGAGGGCTTCGCAGCTTGTTCTCTATGTTGAATTTGGATCGAGGGCTTCACAGCTTGTTCTCGATGTTGAATCTGCAGCTTCGCGTAGCGGTGAAGTCTTCAGATGTTTGAACTTGGAGTGGTGTTCAGTCTTCAGGATTCAGGGAGTCTTGTGAATTCTCTCTGATCTCTTAGGAGAAGAAATTTTCTCAACCTTAAAAATGAAAATGAACTCTCTATTTATAGAGTTCTCATGGGCCTGGCTCCAATGGGCTTGGGCTTTGGGCCCAATGGGCTTGGGTTTGGACCCAATGGGCTTTTGAATCTTGAGCCCAATGGGTTTGACCTTTGGGCCAAATTGTCTTTTTAATCTTTCTGGCCCGATTCGATTTCGAGCCCAATTGAATCTTGAGCCCAATGGGTTTGACGTAGGACACTCCTAATTTCGACTCCGCTTTGACGTATCAATTTTATCGAAATATGAAGTTCGATTCATAAATCAATTATTTTAATTGACGCCTCTTTCCATGTCAATCGATCAAAAATATGAATTTGGCTCGTAGTTTTGATCTTTCTTATCTGACAGAAATTTGATTTAAACTTCGGTAGAGATTTTTTTTTTCTTTTTTTTTCTACCTTAGTTTATCTTGAGATGTAGAGTAGGGACTTGTGTCTGCCCAATTGAATTTTGAATAGGGTTTGACTTTGAACTTGACTCTAATTTCGACGTGGATAAAATATACCCAAACCGCCAATTTTGATTTGAGACTTGGATTTAGATAACTTTTGACTCTAAATCATGTCTGAAAATAAAATTTGGAATATGCCCAAAAATTTTAATTTTAGTAAAAAAAAAAAATGGTAAGCTTCTAAAGTTTGGCTTGAATTCGGAATAGGAGTGTTGAATTTTTATTATTTTTGGTATAAATAATTGGCCAAATGGAACAGTAGAATGTGAAGACAAATGATAACCAAGAAGCTTGCTTTGTAGAGTGGAACTTGGACGGCTTTAGTTGTCTTTGGTCTTGAGCTCGAGTTCGACTTTGTACATTATTTTTGCAACTTTTTTAACTTAAATGAAGGACATTTAAGTAATTTTACTCTCCAAACCCTAACTCCTTTAGGTTTTCTAATCCATATAAATAGAATGAGATGGAAGTTGAAGACTTGGAAGAAGAGTTTAGGGTTTGTTTGGAGAGGAAGAGAGAGCTTGTTGGGAGAAGAAGAAGGAGAGCTCCAACGCCGCCGTCGCCGCCAGCCGCCAGTGTCGCCGCCATCCCGCGCCGCTCCGCCCGCACCGCACCGCCCGCGCCGTACCGTCCGCGCCGCACCGCCGCATCGCTCCTCAGTCTCCAGATCTGCAGCCCCGCGCAGCATCTCGCGACCCACGCCGCCGCCGTCTCCAGATCTGCAGCCCCGCGCAGCACCACCGAGAGCCTCTGCCGTCGCTGCCGCACGCCGCCGTCGCTGCCGCACGCCGCCGTCGCTGCTTCCGTCTCCGCCCCGCGCGCCAGCTGCACCGCCGCAGCCGTAGGTGAGTTTCTTTTCTTTTTTTTTTTTTCTTTTTTTTTATTTGGTTTTTTTTTTTGTTATTATTTTTTTTATTATTATATATATATATATCTTTTTTTTTTATGTTTTATTCTACCTTTTTATATATATATATTTTTTATATACAGGTGCCTATTTCCATCCTCACGGTGTTCTTCGTACCAACATTAATTTGGTAAATAAACATCCTTTAATATCATTGATACTGTATGTAATTTAATTTATTGTATGCAATTTATGGGTATGTAATTTAATTTATTGTATGCAATTTATGGGTATGTAATTTAATTTATTGTATGCAATTTATGGGCTGTAATTTAATGTATGTAATTTATGTATGTAATTTAATTTATTGTATGCAATTTATGGGTATGTAATTTAATTTATGTAATTTAATGTAATTTATTTATGGGCTGTAATTTATTGTTGTATATTTATGTATTTATGATGGCCTGTAATATTTTGCATTTTGTTATTTTGTTGGCTCTGATTGATAAATCTGATTTATTTTATGCAAGATTGGGCTTTGTTATTTTGTTGGCTATGATTGATAAAATAGATTTATTTTATGGCAAGATTGGGCTTTAGGAATCCTCAGTAATTTTCAATTTCGGATTTTGTGATTAAATAGTCAATTTTTTTTTTTTTTTTTTAATTTGAAATTAAGGCTTTTAATATTAGTTAAGTGATTTGGGATTTTTTGATTAAAAAGCCAATAAGATTTTTTTTTTTTAATTTGAAATTAAGGCTTTTAAAATTAGTTAAGTGATTTGGGATTTTGTAATTAAAAAGCCGATAAGAATTTTTTTTTTTAATTTGAAATTAAGGCTTTTAAAATTAGTTAAGTGATTTGAGATTTTGTGATTAAAAAGCCAATAAATTTTTTTAATTTTAAATTAAGGCTTTTAAAATTAGTTTAGTGATTTGGGATTTTGTGATTAAAAACCCAATAAAAAAAATTTAATTTGAAATTAAGGGCTTTTAAAATTAGTTAAGTGATTTGGGATTTTGTGATTAAAAAGCCAATAAAAAAAAAATTTAATTTGAAACTAAGGCTTTTAAAATTAGTTAAGTGATTTGGGATTTTATATATATACACACATTGATTTGAAATTTATTCACTTTTCGATTTTAATTTGTTTATCCCAAATGGGGGAAATTTTTTTTTGTAGGTGTGACATTTTTTTTACCGCCGATTCAGGATTTGGCATACTGATTTGGGCGTTACTTCCTCTTTGCAGAGGCTTCGGTTCTTACTTTGTGTGAGATCAGAGTGTTTGCTTGGGGAACGTACTCCGTCCTTGTTGGTGCGCCAAATCGTCATGTTCAGCTCCCGTGGCCTCGACGTAACAATCTAAGGGCGTTACTTCTCCTATGCAGATGCACGTCTATTTAGGGAACGTATTCCGTCCTAGGTTGTGCGCCGAGTCGTTCTGTTCGGTTCTCGTGGCCTCGGCGTAACAACTTAAGGGAGTTACCTCTCTCATGCAGATGCACGTCTGCTTAGGG
The DNA here is from genome assembly GCA_028017165.1 of Herpetospermum pedunculosum. Lineage (NCBI taxonomy): Eukaryota > Viridiplantae > Streptophyta > Magnoliopsida > Cucurbitales > Cucurbitaceae > Herpetospermum > Herpetospermum pedunculosum. The sequence continues at coordinate 28,362,872 of CM051527.1, read as the reverse complement.
AACGTATTCCGTCCTAGGTTGTGCGTCGAGTCGTTCTGTTCGGTTCTTGTGGCCTCGGCGTAACAACTTAAGGGCGTTACTTCTCTCATGCAGATGCACGTCTGCTTAGGTTACGTATTCCGTCCTAGGTTGTGCGTCGAGTCATTCTGTTCGGTTCTCGTGGCCTCGGCGTAACAACTTAAGGGCGTTACTTCTCTTATGCAGATGCACGTCTGCTTAGGGAACGTATTCCGTCCTAGGTTGTGCGTCGAGTCGTTCTGTTCGGTTCTCATGGCCTCAGCGTAACAACTTAAGGGCGTTACTTCTCTTATGCAGATGAACGTCTGCTTAGGGAACGTATTCCGTCCTAGGTTGTGCGTCGAGTCGTTCTGTTCGGTTCTTGTGGCCTCGGCGTAACAACTTAAGGGCGTTACTTCTCTTATGCAGATGCACGTCTGCTTAGGGAACGTATTCCGTCCTAGGTTGTGCGTCGAGTCGTTCTGTTTGGTTCTCGTGGCCTCGGCGTAACAACTTAAGGGCGTTACTTCTCTTATGCAGATGCACGTCTGCTTAGGGGAACGTATTCCGTCCTAGGTTGTGCGTCGAGTCGTTCTGTTCGGTTCTCGTGGCCTCGGCGTAACATCTTTAGGGCGTTACTTCTCTTATGTAGATGCACGTCTGCTTAGGGAACGTATTCCGCCCTAGGTTGTGCGTCAAGTCGTTCTGTTCGGTTCTTGTGGCCTCGGCGTAACAACTTAAGGGCGTTACTTCTCTCATGCAGATGCACGTCTGCTTAGGGAACGTATTCCGTCCTAGGTTGTGCGTCGAGTCGTTCTGTTCGGTTCTCGTGGCCTCGGCGTAACAACTTTAGGGCGTTACTTCTCTCATGCAGATGCACGTCTGCTTAGGGAACGTATTCCGTCCTAGGTTGTGCGTCGAGTCGTTCTGTTCGGTTCTCGTGACATCGACGTACTGATTTAAAGACGTTACTTCTCTTTTGTAGATGCGCCAGTTTGGGCATTTCCACTCTACGTGAAATGAGCGCATCTACTTAGAGAACGTACTCCGTCTTTGTTGGTACATCGGATCATCGTGTTCCGTTTCTGTCAGATCGACGTAAAAAATTAGGGACGTTACTTCTCCTTTGCAGATGTATGTCTGCTCAGGGGGCGTACTCCGTCCTTGTTGGTGCGTCGTATCGCCGCGTTCCGTTCCTATGAGATTGGCGTGCCGACTTGAAGACGTTACTTCTCTTTTGTAGATGCGTCAGTTTGGGCATTTCCACTCTACGTGAAATGAACGCATCTACTTAGAGAACGTACTCCGTCTTTGTTGGTACGTCGGATCATCGTGTTCCGTTTCTGCGAAGTCGACGTAACAATTTAAGGATGATACGCCGACTTAGAGACGTTACTTCTCCTACGTAGATGCGCTAGCTTGACATTTACACTTTATGTGAAATGGGCGCGTCTACTTAGAGAACGTACTCCGTCTTTGTTGGTGTGCTTCCCCCCATAACACTCTCTCCTTTTTTTTGCTTTAAGATTTCTCCCCTTTTTTGGAAGGCTATATGTGTTGTCCTTTTCTTTCTGTCATTTGGTTATTATATATATATATATATATTTTTTTTTTTCTTTTTTGTTTTGTTTTAAGGATGTATATAGTTCCTTTTTTTGTTGTTGTATTTTCTTGGTAATCACTTCATGCTCGCATTTTTGTGTAGCTCATTTAATACCTTCGCCACAATTATCGCTTTGTTTTGAATTTATTAACTCTTTCGAATTTGTTTTGCAGGAACATGGTGTATTTTGCAGATGCAGATCGTCTCTGGAGAGAAACATCTCGTTCTTTTACAAGATGAACACCAACCCTTAAAACGCGGAGTTAACCTCCTAGTAAAAGAACCCAAGATCGGCGATTACTCCAATAAGTGGTCGCGACTCGGAAAACCAATCTAAACTCCAACAGTAAGGATCGTCAACTGGAAGAAAAGAAGATTTATTTGGACCGATCCCTCCTAGAGGTTACAGAGACGAAAACGGAGATAGAAGAGGCGAAAACGAAGATAGAAGCTGCGAAGATCGAGCTTGAGAGGCTTTCCACTTTTGTCTCCGCCCGGGAGCAAGTCTTGAGTCGCGGGACACTTGAAGTCTCGCGTGTACGCGAAGAGATTCGTGCCCTCGAATGTGCCCCCATTATTGACGAGGACGATGCTCGAGCCGTTGCTGCAGTTCGCGAGCCTCTAGAGAGCTCGCGCGCGGAGTTGAAAGAGTTTCATTGGGCGCCTTGACTTACGCATATATGTGCTTATATATTTTTTTATCTATCTTCTTCTAAATTTCTCTCATGTAAAAGAACTTTATATTTTATTTATGACCATTTGGCTTGTCTCCCTCATTTTGGAATAATAATTTTCCTTTGTTGCTTTGTTGAACTTAATTTTTTGTTGCTTACGTATTTTTGAAATCAAGAGATCACTTGTTTGAACGTAGCTCGAATGGAATGGAATGAATGTATATTTTTTTATTGCGCGCGACTGGACTTAAAGTATATATATATTTTTTTTCTTTAAGTTGCCTACGTACCTTTAGATGGAAGGGATCAAGTCATAACGTAGTTCAAATTACATGATGAATTTATTTTTTTACTTGGGCCGTTCACCTTTTAAGCTCGTGCGGGCCAGGAGCAACATGTAGTTTATACTCTTACGTTAAGGAGTATTACATTTTTTTTATGCATAAAATTTCTTAAGAAATTTGCCGTTGATTGGGCCAATCCTTAATCCATCTTGATCCACAATTTTGTATGCCCCATTTGTGTAGACTTCTTTGACAACATAGGGTCCGTCCCATTTAGGAGTGAACTTGCTCCCCGTGTGTCGCGTTGTGATAATGGGTCTTCGAACTGCAAGTACTAGATCACCAACTTGAAATGATCGAGGCTTTAAATTTTTGTTGAAGGCCTTAGTCATTCGTGCTTGGTACCATTCCAAGGCCTGTTGAGCATCTAATCTTCTTTCATCAAGTGCTTCCAATTCTTAAAGACACAATCTTGCATTTTCTTCCGTAGTTAACCCCTCTTGCACCGCCATCCTTAAGGATGGGATTTCTCTTTCCAAAGGGAGTACGACTTCAACCCCATAGACTAGAGAATAAGGTGTGACCCCTGTAGGAGTGCGGTGGGTAGTTCGGTAAGCCCATAATGCCTCACCGATCTTTTCCTGCCAGTCTCTTTTTGTCTTGGAGACCACCTTTTTTAACAAGTTGCATAATGTCTTGTTGAATGCTTCTGCCAATCCATTTGCCGGAGCATTGTACATGGATGATTTGCATTGCTTGAATTTGAATTTCTCACATAAATTGTCCATTAGACTATTGGAGAATTGTCTTCCGTTATCGGTCACGATGCGGTGAGGGATGCCGTAACGGTAAATGATGTGGGTTCGGATGAAATTCACAACAGTTTCCTTCTTTGCCTCCTTTAACGCAATTGCCTCGGCCCACCTTGAAAAATAATCTGTCCCAGCGAGGATATAAGAATGTCCTGCTGAGGACTTAGGTGTTATTGGACCAACGAGATCAAGCCCCCAAGCTTCAAAGGGCCATGAAGCTATGGTTGGGTGAAGGGGTTCTGGCGGTTGATGTATGAAGTTTGCATGAAACTGACAAGCCTCACATTTCTTAGCATACTCCATCGAGTCTTGAATCATCGTTGGCCAGTGATAACCCATTCTCTTCAACTGAAAATGAAGTTTCGGTCCCGATTGATGAGCACCACAGACCCCTGAGTGTGCTTCCTCTAATGCCTTTATCGATTCTTCTTTTCCTAGGCATCGAAGAAAAAGTCCGTCATAGGAGCGTCGATAAAGAGTTTCCTTGTAGTAGATGAATCGAGCACTTCTTCTTCGTATATCGGCCTTACGTCGGGACTCTGTGGGAAGTTTTCCATGTTGTAGATAATCTACAATCGGCTGTCGCCAATCCTCTTCCTCAATCACATAGACCGATATTACGTTTGCTTCTTGACTTTCAACTTCAGTTGGCGGTATAACCCATTTTTGACAAATCGGAACGTTCAATATTTCACCTTTTGATACAGTCAGGGCTGTGGCCAAGTTTGCTAATGCATCTGCCTTTGCATTTTTCAGCTCTTGGAATATGCTCTATCGTCATACTATCAAAGCTCTCTAAGAGTCGTCTTGCATAATTAAAGTAAGGCATTAAATCTGGATGCTTCACCTCGTATTGGAGCGACAACTGATTAATTATCAGTTTTGAATCTCCATAAATCTCAATGTAGGTCACTCCAATTTCTATTGCTATTTGAAGACCCATAATGAGTGCTTGATATTCAGCAACATTATTCGAACATACCTCTTCAAATGTGAAGCTATACGGCAGCATGTGTTTTTCAGGGGTAATGAATACTATACCCGCTCCTGCGCCATATCTTCGAGCTGCACTGTCAAAATACATAATCCATGGGTCAACAATTTCAACGTAGAAGATTTCTTCGTCAGGCAGGTCGTCAGATAATTTCCAGTCTGACGGCACCGGATGATCTGCCAAGAAATCAGCCAAGGCTTGCCCCTTCACCGCCTTTTGCAGAACATAAACAATATCATACTGTTGTAGTAAAATCGCCCACTTTGCCAACCGACCTGAGATAATTGGTCTGGACAGAACATACTTGATTGGGTCAGCTTTAGCCACCAGATGCACTGTGAATGCCTGCATATAATGCCTCAACTTGTCGATGGCGAAGAAGAGCGAAAGACACATCTTCTCAATGGGTGAATAATTCAGTTCTGCCCCATTGAGAGTCCTACTTAAGTAGTAGAGGGCGCATTCTTTACCCTTCTCACTTTCTTGTGCAAGCAATGCCCCAAGCGACCTTTCTTGCGCAGTAATGTAGAGTATCAATGGCTTTCCTGCTACGGGGGCGCTCAAGACAGGAGGGTTAAGCAAATATTGCTTTATGTTGTCAAAGGCATTTTGACATGCTTCATCCCACTCAAAGGTCGTGTCTTTCCTCATCAGTCTCTGAAATGGTTGGCATCGGCCTGCTAGATTGGAGATGAACCTCCTGATATAGGCAAGTCGTCCTTGGAGACTTCTTAGTTCATGCAAGTTTCGCGGCTCTGGCATTTTTTGAATGGCGTCGATCTTGGATTGATCAATCTCGATCCCTCGATGTTTTACGACGAAACCAAGGAATTTCCCCGAAGTTACACCGAATGCACATTTGAGGGGATTCATCCTTGATAGCTCTAAAATAGAGCTATAATTATAGCCTTAAATCTAGCTAAATGTCACACTTAATTCAATTAAATCTCCTTATTTTAGGTATTTCGTGGCAAAGAGCTCGGGAAGTCAAATTATGAATTTCAGGGTTAAATCTGTCATTTAAGAGGTTTCGGGAAGTGTTCGGGTCAAAAAGATAGGCCAAACGGAGTTCGGAAGCAAAAACGACCCAAAATTCGGCTTAGACCCGAGAGGGCAGCGCCCAGGCGCCGGCGCCCAGCGCCCAGGCGCCAAACGAAGGCAACAGCCCAGCACGCCCACGCCCACGCCCAGACGGCCAGACGCGCGTGCGCCCCGCGCTCGCCGCCTCGCCTCGCCTCGCCCGCGCCCAGACCGCCCACGCCCGCGTGCGTCCTCGCCCGCTCCGCCCGCGCCCTCGCCCGTGTCCGCGCGCGCAGCTCGCCTCTCCCGCGCCCTCGCCCGGTCCGTGTCCGCGCGACCGTCATCGTAAGTCCTCGCGCGCGCCCGCGCGCGCCGCTCGGCTGCTCGCCCACGCCTCGCCTTGCCCCAGCCGCGCGCACCCTTCCCTGACGCAAAATGCCCGTCATCTAAAGTCCTGAAGCCCGTCCTTAAAAGTCAAGAAATTCCCAATTTTGTAAATTTTCCAGAGAGCTCAGCGCCTAGGCGCTGTCTCGATTCTGTGCGCGCGCCCCCGTGGCACCTAGGCGCTGACTTATGGCGCCTAGGCGCTAGTCTGACGCAGAAATGGGTATTTTAGCCCGTTTTTGCTGTTTTTAGGGCATCCTCTCCCATTCTTTCCCATTCTCTCCCAATTCTTCCGCCCCCATTTGTTGTGGAGCTAAATTGTTGAGCCAAAAACACATTTCTTACCCATTCTAAGAGATTAGAGCGGGTTTCTTGTTGATTTCTCTTGGAATTCACAACGGGCAACTAAGGCGATTTTCCACCATTTTTGGGCTTTTTCTTCTCCTCTTTGTATGCTACTAAGCTCTTCCATGGGGGATTGGATTTATCCATCCTCCATGGAAGGCTAACCTAAGGTTAGTGTTTAATTTTGAGTTTGGATTTGTAAGTTTTGGATGTTTGGGGAGATTTTTCCCCTTTGTAAATGTTGAGAAATTAGTATGTTATGCATCTCTTGCTTGTTCTTAATCCAATTCTAGCATGTGTAGCTAAATTAGATTGACGCTCTAATTCTTATGCATGATAGAGGGCTAAAGGTCGGGACGTATAATTGCCCATACCGCTAGGTAGCACGGGTCTAAGCATGGCTAATTAGTTCGGCCCAAAGTGACAGTTGGTAATCTGAATTAATTAACGTTTTCATGTTAGGCTTAAGGCAGGAAAGAAACCGGTTTAGTCTTAGGATTAGGCCGTCGCAATGTTCCTGTCACTGGCACGTAGTCGATTTAGGGGTCGCTACCTTGGATAGATTATTGGCCAAGTACGATTAGAATTGCACATTTCTAATCACATCCTTGGGTCATTTGAGTTAGAAATAACTAAATGAATTGTGTGCATGAACATGGCTAACGAGTAAATTGTATCGATGAACCGAACATCCATAACGAGCAATTCCATTTCTCGAAGTTAAGCACGACCGTTTAAATTCTTGCACTCGTCATTTAATTTTCCGTTAGCTTGCATAATAGGAGCTCTCTTCCCCCCAAACCAAATTACCATTCTTTTATTGTGCATACCTTTTTATAATTAACAAATTAGGCTTAGTTAAATTAGATTTCTTATTTCCCTGTGGATCGACCCCGTTGCCACTTAGCTACAAATAGCTCGGTGTATTCGGGTTTATAAATTGTATTTTGGCAAGCCTCGACAGCTTGAATTTGGAGTACCACATAAAGTGATCTACCAAAATTGGCGCCGTTGCCGGGGAACTAAGTTATTTTAATTTAGTTAAGTTTAGTTTGTTGGTTTTAAAAATTTTCCTTACTTTCTTTTCGTACAGTTTAATTCTTTTGTATTATTTTACCCGTCTTTGTTTGAGTTTTTGGAGCGCAGTCATTCTTTGAAAATTCAAAAGAAGCGCCAAGATGGAGGTCGTGGGTAATTATGAGCATCAAAGAACCTTGAGAGAGCTTGCATCATCTGAGCTAAGCCGGAACACATCGAGTATTTTGTATCCGGTAGCTTCAGGTAATTTTGAACTTAAAGCTGGTCTGGTTAACTTATTACCTTCTTTTTGTGGTAATACAGATGAGAATCCCGTCAGACACGTCAAGGCATTCAAGATGGTGTGTTCGTCATTTAGGACCGACGGCATCACCGAAGATCAACTCCATCTCAGAGCCTTTCCTTTCACCTTGAAAGAGGAGGCGAGAGAGTGGATGTATTACCTACCGACTGGGTCCATCACTTCTTGGGCAGAGCTGCAGGGAGCGTTTTATGCGAAGTATTTTCCGCCTCCCAAGGTCGCCACCCTTAGAAGAATGATAAACAGAATTGAGCAAGGAGAAAAAGAGACCGTTCTTGAGTGTTGGGAGCGATTTGGGCGGTTGTGTGAGGATTGTCCCAACCACCAAGTAGCTGAACAACAACTCATTCAGAACTTCTACGAGGGTCTCTTACCGCCAAACCGACAGTTAGTTGATGTCGCAAGTGGAGGATGTCTCATGGATAAAACACCTGCCGAAGCTAGAGTTTTAATTTCCAACTTGGCTAGAAGCTTGGAGCGGAGTGGAGATGGGGACAAGGAGAAAGATCTCCTGATCAGGGACGTGGACGAGCTTAAGGCTCAACTTTTTGAGGTAAGTAGTGTTATTCTTGCTTTGAAAAATAACTCACAACCCTGTCCTTCTGTTTCAGGTAGATCGTTGGAAGAGATACTTGAATCGCACCATAGGGAAACTCGAGAGCAGTTTCAAACTCTGAGCGATGCAGTGATTCAACTCAGTAAGAGGTTGACAGTGATCGAGCATCAGAACGCGGAGAGCGCTAGTGCCATCACTCTGAGAAGTGGGAAGCATCTTCCCACAGATACCCAGCCAGTGGAAGTCGATCATGGCCACGTCGAGCCACAGACAGAAAATCCCGAACCACGGTGGCATGGGGTAAATTTTGATCCTACGTGCACTAGAGTTTATGTGCCTAAGGCTCCTTTTCCCAGCAGGTTAGCGAGACTGCCTAAGGAGGACTACGAGAAGGAGTTCCTGGACACATTCAGGAAAGTAGAGATCAACATCCCTCTGTTGGATGCCATCAAGCAAATCCCAAGGTACGCTAAGTTCCTGAAGGACCTATGCACCAACAAGAGGAAGACAAAAGAGAAAGAGCGCGTCGTGGTAAGTAAGAACGTTTCCGCTTTGATCACAAAGAACTTACCAGAAAAATGCGACGATCCAGGTATGTTTTCTCTCCCTTGCACTATTGGAGGTAAGAAAATTAGAAGAGCCATGCTAGATCTAGGAGCCTCCATTAGTGTCATGCCTCACTCCGTTTATCAGGATCTGAACTTAAAAGAAATACAGGAAACTGGTGTTGTTATACAACTTGCTGATAGGTCTTTCGTGCATCCTTTAGGAGTACTGGAAGATGTATTAGTTAATGTTAATGGGCTGATTTTTCCTGTGGATTTTTATATTCTGAAAATGGATGGAAATTCTGCTTCTTCGTCTGCGTCGATCTTATTAGGTAGGCCCTTTATGAAAATTGCTAAGACTAAGATAAATGTAGATAAGGGCACTTTATCTGTTGAGTATCGTGGACAAGTTGTTGAGGTTGATGTGTCTAATGAGTTGGAGCATGATGAGAGCGTCCACTCTCTGTGTCAAGTAGATACAATTGAATCGTTAGTTCAGGATGAATGCATGTCTGATAGAGATGGGGATGACCCATTGTTTTTGACTGATCTTTTTGATGAATCTGATATGCATGAACCATCTATGTCTGAACTTTGTGATTCAAATGTCTCTTCTTTGGCAACTGTTCAGAATCATTTTAAGATGCTCCCCTCTACTTTGCAGGCACCCAAATTGGAGTTGAAAGACTTACCCGATCATCTCAAATACGCGTATTTGGGGGATGATGAGACGTTGCCGGTCATCATAGCGAAGGATCTTAAACCGGTTCAGGATGGGAAGTTAATGGAAGTTCTTAAAGAGCACAAGCTGGCAATTGGATGGACATTAGCGGATTTACATGGGCTAAGTCCAGCTACGTGCATGCATAGAATCCTGCTCGAGGATGGAGCGAAACCTTCACGAGAGCCCCAAAGGAGGCTCAATCCCGCGATGAAGGAGGTAGTAGTTTATGAGATCCTCAAACTCTACGAAGCAGGTATCATCTATCCTATCTCAGATAGTAAGTGGGTCAGTCCTATTCATGTCATTCCTAAGAAAACTGGCATAACTGTGGTTAGGAATGAGAAAAATGAGTTAGTACCCAAACGAGTTCAAAATGGATGGAGAATGTGCATAGACTTTAGGAAACTGAATGAGGTCACTAGGAAGGACCATTTTCCCATTCCTTTTATTGATCTGATGGTGGAGCGTTTAGCTGGGAAGCCATTCTTTTGTTTTCTCGATGGTTTCTCTGGCTTTTACCAAATCCCCATAGCCATAGAAGACCAAGAGAAAACAACGTTCACGTGCCCCTTTGGCACATTTGCATTTAGAAGGATGCCTTTTGGGCTTTGTAACGCTCCTAGTACATTTCAGAGATGCATGATGAGTATTTTTTCTGAGTTTGTTGAAAAATGCATTGAAGTGTTCATGGATGATTTTACAGTTTATGGCAATTCCTTCGATGACTGTTTAATTAATTTATCGCATGTCCTGAAAAGATGTATTGAAATGAACCTTGTGCTGAATTTTGAAAAATGTCAGTTTATGGCTAGTCAAGGTATCGTTTTAGGTCATGTGGTCTCTGCTAAGGGTATAGAGGTAAATAAGGCTAAAATCGATGTTATCTCTAATCTACCATACCCAACGAATGTTAGGGAGGTTCGGTCTTTTCTTGGCCATGCAGGGTTTTATCGCAGGTTTATCAAGGACTTCTCTAAGGTTGCCACGCCTATGACGTACCTCCTTCAGAAGGATGTCACGTTCGATTTTGGGGAGGAGTGCAGAAAAGCCTTCGATTTGCTTAAGGATAGTTTGACGAGCGCGCCCATCATACATCCACCTCAGTGGGACTTGCCTTTCGAGATTATGTGCGACGCCAACAACTATGCCTTGGGAGCCGTGCTTGGTCAGAGGATCGAGAACAAGAGCCGTGTCATTTACTATGCCTCCAGGACGCTCAATCCAGCGCAGTGCAATTACACGACAACAGAAAAAGAACTTCTTTCTATTGTATTTGCGCTTGATAAGTTTCGTCCTTATATTATTGGCTCTCAAGTAACTGTTTTCTCTGATCATGCAGCTGTTCGGTACCTGATGACCAAGAAGGACGCGAAACCGAGGCTACTTCGATGAATTTTGCTCCTCCAGGACTTCGATGTAAACATTAAGGATAGGAGAGGAGCAGAGAACCCGGTAGCCGACCATCTGAGCCGCTTGGTCAGAAAGGAAGACCTCCTGCCTCTGAACGAAGATTTCCCCGATGAGACACTCTTCAGACTTGATACAGTCCTTCCCTGGTATGCTGATATGGTAAATTACTTGGTCACAGGTTATTTTCCTTCTGGTTTCTCTCATGCTAGGAAAGTGAAGCTGAAAAGCGACGCTAAGTCCTATGTTTGGGAGGACCCCCATTTATGGAAGTTCTGTTCTGATCAGATAATTAGGAGATGTGTCCCTGAGAATGAGCATGCGTCTATTCTTACTTTCTGTCATGATTATGCATGTGGGGGACATTTTGGGCCAAGGAGGACAGCTAGGAAAGTTTTAGATAGTGGGTTTTACTGGACTTCTCTGTTTAAGGATTCGTATGAATTTTGTAAAACCTGCAATAGATGTCAAAGAATAGGGTCGATATCTAGTAGAAATGAAATGCCTCAAACCTCGGTCTTAGTTTGTGAAATTTTTGACGTTTGGGGCATGGATTTTATGGGACCCTTCCCGCCTTCTTGTGGTTTTTCTTATATATTGCTGGCTGTTGATTATGTTTCTAAGTGGGTTGAGGCGAAAGCCACGAAGACTAATGATGCTAACTCTGTTGTTAGGTTCGTTCAGTCTAATATTTTTACCAGGTTTGGAATCCCACGAGCCATAATCAGTGACCAGGGGACTCATTTTTGCAACCGATCTGTGGAGGCTTTGCTGAGGAAGTATGGTGTGCATCATCGCGTGTCCACCGCCTACCACCCTCAAGCCAATGGGCAAGCCGAGGTCTCCATCAGAGAGGTAAAGTCAATTCTGGAGAAAACCGTGAGACCGAGTAGAAAGGATTGGAGCGCTCGTTTGCAGGATGCTTTGTGGGCCTACCGCACCGCCTACAAAACTCCTATCGGTATGTCCTCATACCGGTTGGTGTTTGGTAAGGCTTGCCACCTACCCGTGGAGATTGAGCACAAAGCATTCTGGGCGATCAAGCAGTGCAACATGAGCTCTGACGAAGCTGGCGAGACACGACTGCTTCAGTTACAGGAATTGGAGGAACTGCGTTTGGACTCCTACGAGAACTCCAGGATCTATAAAGAGAAGTCCAAACAGTTTCATGACCGAAGGATCTTAAAGAAAGACTTCGAAGTCGGTCAGAAAGTTCTGCTGTTCGATTCCCGTCTGAAGTTCATGCCAGGTAAGCTTCGTTCCCGTTGGAAAGGACCCTATATCATAACTAAAATTTTTCCTTATGGCAGTGTGGAGATTCAGAGTTTGGACTCGGATGAGGTGCATAAAGTGAATGGGCACCGGTTGAAAATTTTCCACGAGGGGGACGTTGAGTGCTATGACGCTACATTACTTCTAGCGCCGCCCCCGATCGATTATGGATGAGTGGAAGAGTGAATACAGTCGAGCAATCGACTTTAAAAATTTGCGCTTCTCGGAGGCACCCGAGCTTGGACTGTAATTTTGTTATTTACTGTTTTGCTTTTGTTTATATTAGCTTTTGAATTCGTAGTTTGTTTGTTTCTTTCCTTAGGAGAAGAGGTGGAATGGCCGACGATTCGAGAGTTTATGGGAAGACGATGGTGCACATCTCCACCCGTCAGCTCCATAAAATTCCGGGGAGGTTTTCTGTTCCCTTAGAATTTTATTGTTTTTAGTTGTTTAATGCATTGGGGACAATGCATATCTTAAGGTGGGGGGTGGAGTTTGTTGATAGATATGAGACTTCTTAGTAGTCGTCCGGCATATGTATACTCTGATGGTTAGATTAGAATCTGAATGCATGTGTCCGATGAGGACGGTCTGTGATTTGCTTGTGAACACTCCGTATTTGTGTAGGTTGAAGAAATTTGACAATGTATGCACATTTTGAGCCTATTTTAAAATTTTTTCTGTTATTTCCCTACATTCACTGAGCACATAGCACTCTTATTCTCAGCTATGTAGGTCTAGACTGATCTTATTTTGTCTAAAACCTTGTTGTCACCCCGAAAGGTACCATTAGGGAGGCTTGATGTGTAGAAGTAGTAATGACTCATTTGTGTATAGCGAAGCTATTGCCTAAAAAAAAAGTATGCATGAAAAATAAAAACTCTAGAGTTGCTCCTCCTTCTTGTGTTGCCCGTGTAACCAGGGGCGATCGTGTAACCCACGGTTGTCACTGCATGAAAGGGGAACTAATAGAAGTGAGCAATAGTCCTTAAAAACGTGAAGCTAAAATTTGGTTTGACGTGTTAGGCTCTTGTTACGTCTCCAAAAGTGACTATTTTAAGACTTAGTTGTGATAGAAAGTCGTGCATTTGTAAGTATTTTTGATAGGATTTAGCTTGAACTTATGCTTATATATGAGAATTAGAAGAATGAAGCTAAATTAGGACTTGTATGCAAAAGGAAAGAAAAAGAATGAAAAACGAAGTTAGAAGAATGAAAACTGTGCATTGCGGAAACATTGCTAAAACCGCAATGTTTTAAGTGAAATCCGTAAGTTGACTAACCTTTTTCTGTTGTGATCCGATATTTCAGGGATTCGTTCTTTCTCCTCCAGCCACGTAGAAGTACGACGTTGAGAATGGATGGTTCTCCTTGGCCCAATCGCACCTGCAGAATACTATAAAAGGAGGTCAAAGTGGAAGGTTGAAACACATCCGAAAAGCGTAGAAGTCTCTTCGCAGCACAGTTCTGTCTCCTGTTTTTCTCTTCCGTCTGTGGGATTGAAAAGTTTAGCTGATTGGAGTCGATAATCTGATAGGAAGGAGAGAAGATTTATCTTCTCTTCTGATTGGATTCATCCAAGCAAGGCTTACCTTTCTCTCCCTTCAGCCGAGGCATCTGCGTCGAAGCAATCACGCTCAACTCCTTTGCTTTCTGTTTTAGTTTCCCATTTTCATTACTGTCTGTTGTTCTTTCCTTTCCAATAGCTACTTTAATTCATTTCGTTGTTGTCTGCTTTACTTTAGTTATCTAAGGCTGTCATTTGTTTAGTCAATTCTTAATAAATCGAAGTACTATTTTCATCAAGTCACAAGTTTCTTTACCTTCTCTGTTACTGCCTTTAGCTTCTGTTTTAACTTTAATCTTCTTCTAAGCATGTCTTCTTCATCTACTCTTTCTATTCTATCTACATCCATGAGTAACTAAGTCACATAAGGGCATGCTAATGACAATACTATAGGCTAAAACACGTGAACCAAGCATGTAGGATAGCTCTCGAATGCATTGATTGTATGTAAGCTTCATACCATGGGCAATTTCGATTGGCCATCCATTTTGTCCAAAGAACTCCTAACCTCTGGAAGGAGTAAGAGTTCAGAGTCATACACTCATGCTAGCCTCTCAAGGTAGCCAGAAAATGACCTAGGAATAGGCGTTTTCCTAGTACAAATCATAACTTACTGTTTTAACAAGATGCTTAAAACCTTACTTGGACATGAGTAAACTAAAGAATCTAATGCATGAAATCGGAAGATACATGAGAATGAGTTAGTTTGATGCATAGTGAGTTGAACCAATGCTTGAGAATCGTGTGAAAATGCCTATAGAGGAGTCGTTAGTAGCCCTTGTGTCCACATTTTACACACTTTTGCTGTTAAGAACATTGCGGTAAAATTGCTGTTCTCGCAATTCCCTTAGTAAAAAAATTCTGCCTTAGCTGTTTTCCTCTTCGTTTATTAATCTCTTCTCTTTACATTTGAGTTTATCATTGACTTGCATTTGTTTATGTTGCTATCCTTTACATATTCCTTACTAATTAGGCAATTTAAAACCAAATCTACCCCATCAATTCCACCCATTCTTGCTTAACAATCCACTTCGCGAGTAACTAAGAATAAATCTCTGCGGGAAAACGAATGAAAAAAATACTTACTACTTGCTACAAGATCATGTATGCTTGCAGGTTCTGAGTGCTCTCTTATTGCATATTTCTTTTAAACATTGAGCACGCAACAAGTTTTTGGCGCCGCTGCCGGGGATTTAGTTTAGCGAAAACGAAGTTTGTTAAGTTAGAAACACAAAGTTTAACATCCATTGGAACTAATCTATTTTCATTTCTTGTGCAGGTACCATTAGGTTAGTTTATGAATGAGCATTCAAATAGCGATCTAGAGTTCAATCCTGAGCCTAAGAGATTACTTAGGGCCAGAAACAAAGCTAAGAAACGTCTCTTCAAACAACCTTCTATACCTCAAATAATTGCTGATTCTGCGGAGTCTTCGCAATCCCTCCACATAGAAATGGATATACCAGTCCCAAATCCGGCACCTACCACTCGCAATCCCATCGAAATAGCGAATGATAAGGATAGTGCCATTCTCTCTTACCTAGTACCTATGCCTAGGGAGCTAAACCCAAGCATAATCCGCCCTGAAATTACTGCCAACTCATTCGAGTTAAAGCCAGTAATGTTCGAAATGTTGTCCACTGTGGGACAATTCTTTGGAGTGGAAAATGAGGACCCCCACAACCATCTTAGAAACTTCCTAGGAGTTAGTGACACATTCCTTATCCCTGGAGTTTCTCAAGAAGCTTTGAGGCTTTACCTGTTCCCTTACTCTTTGAGGGACAAAGCCAAAACGTGGTTAAACTCATTACCCTCCGGATCAGTCCTCAATTGGACAGATCTGGCTGAGAAATTCCTAGTCAAATATTTCCCACCTGATAGGAATTCAAATTTTCGTGATGACATTATTAAATTCAAACAAGCTGAAAATGAGTCTCTTCACGAAGCTTGGACAAGGTTCAAGGACCTTCTACTTAAATGTCCACACCATGGCATTCCATGGTGTATCCAAATAGAGGTCTTTTTCAAAGGATGCAACCCCAGAACCAGACAAGTTCTAAATTCATCCGCTGGTGGTTCCATGCTTTCCAAAAGTTATAACGAAGCCTATGAGATCCTGGAGAAGATCTCAGCATCTCACTGTAGGTGGTCAGATGATCCAATAGAGCCAAGTAGAGCTCAAGATAAAGACGCACTCAATGCCATGAGTAGTCAAATAAGCGCTCTGACCAACCTAGTTAAACAAATGGCTCAAGCCAATCTCCAAACAAGTGTCAACACCGCCACAACCATGTCAATGGGCACACAACCAAATCAAGGTGAGACACTAGTCTGTGGGTTCTGTGGGGAAGGGCACCTGTACGAATACTGCCCTGGGAATCCAGCCTCAGTCTGCTATGTAGGAAGCCAGCAGCAGCCTAGGAACAACCCCTATTCTAACACCTACAATCCTGGTTGGAGGAACCACCCAAATCTCTCCTGGGGTGGCCAGCAAAATACTAACCAAGCCCCCAACCAGCCAAGACCGAGTGGAACACCTGGTTTCACTCCCCAACATAACCAATCCATGTATCAAAAACCATACAACCAACCAGTAGGGTCATCTGTAGAAAAACTACTCAAAGAGTACATCGCCAAGAATGATGCTACTCTACAAAGCCAGCAAGCTACCCTCAGAAGCCTAGAGAACCAAATAGGGCAACTAGCCAATGAACTCAAAAGTAGGCCCCAAGGTAGACTTCCTGCTGACACTGAGGTGCCACGAAGGGATGGTAAAGAACAAGTTCAAGCAATTGAACTTAGAAGTGGGAGACCATTGATGAGCAACACTAAAGAAACCCCAAAGAGAGTAGAGAACAATGAGTCTAGTGCTCCACTGGAATCTCTGCCAAACCAAGGTCAACCATCAACAAGCACATCAGGAGCAAGACTGGAGCCAATCATAGAAGAGATAGAAGAAATTCCCAGGCCTCCACCTATCCTGAGGCGACCTGAAGTGCCTGCATATGTGCCACCACCTCCTTTTCCTCGAAGGCTAAAGAAAAAACAAGAACAGGAAGTGCACTTTAATAAATTTTTGGAAATCCTTAAACAAGTGCATGTTAATATTCCTTTTGTAGAAGTTTTACAGCCCATGCCTTCTTATGTTAAGTTTTTAAAGGATATAATCACTAACAAAAAAATTATTGGCGAATTTGAAACAGTGAATCTCACTGAGGAGTGCAGTGCCATACTCCAGAACAAGCTACCAAAAAAGGAGAAGGATCCTGGTTCCTTCACCTTACCAGTGGAGTTAGGAGGCAAGCACGTGGGCAGAGCTCTTTGTGACCTGGGAGCCAGCATAAACCTCATGCCCCTATCACTATTCCGTCAGCTGGGAATAGGAGAAGCACGTCCCACCACTGTCACTTTACAGCTTGCAGACAGATCCATAGCATACCCTGAGGGTAAGATTGAGGATATTCTTGTAAAGGTTGACAAGTTTATTTTTCTTGCAGACTTCATCATCCTGGATTATGAAGCAGACAAGGAGGTCCCCATCCTATTAGGCAGACCATTTCTAGCCACAGGTAGGGCCCTGATTGATGTCCAGAAAGGTGAGCTCACTATGAGGGTTCACGATGAGGAGGTTAAGTTTAGTGTTTTTAAAGCCCTAAGGTACCCCTTTGACTCTGAATCTTGTGCAAGCATGGACATTGTAGATTCACTGATGGACGAACAGCTGGAGCATGAATTATTGATTAAGCATGCTAATAATTATGTACAATTAGATTTAACTGATTTAAATGTTTCTGAAATAATGGATATACCTGTAGATAAAATACAGCATGTTTGTATGAATAAAGACTTGACTAACAGATCCATGAATCCATTAAAACCATCCATTGAGCATCCACCTGTCTTAGAATTGAAACCTTTACCCACTCACCTTAAGTATGTGTTGGGTTTTATGTCCTAACACTCGTGGTTTGTAAACTTTGTAAATGTAATATGTTTATTAACGCAATAAAGAGTTATTGAGGTTTATTCAGTAAAGGTGTTTATTGAATATAGTGAAACGTGTTTGCATTAACCTGTACCAATAACAACACCCTTGGCTGAATATGAGTACTTGAGCTTCATGTATGACATGATTGTGGGTCAAGCTCAAGTAGTCAGTCAAAACGGTCTATAGTATACGGATAAGGCCGGGTACCTTATTCTGGTAACACTATTGGATGCGACTCGCTTTGTATTGTACAAAACGATGTGATCCGAATCGTTTCACATGGAGATGTGCGAGCGGGGGCGTCCTATGCAAAGAGTTTTCATTAGACAGAACCACGATAAAGTCGCTTTCTCTTTATAACACCGTTTACTGGTGAGACCGACTTTATCACTTTTGATGACCTAAGGTAACTCGTTCATAATCCTGAGCTTACTATGAACTCCTGCTTATTCGAGAGTATCCTTAGACTTGTATGGGTGAGAGTGGCAGGTCGCCCGCTCAATAAGCCTACCAACTTGGGGATAAACTCGAATAGGTAGCTGGGGACATAGTGTAACAAGATGGAATTCACTTCTACCCTCTTTAGGGTCTAGTAGATAGGTGTTCCCTTAATAGCTGACTCCGGGGCTTGAACATGAGGCCTCATCCTCTTCTGTGTGAAGAGGATTCTGATCTGATGATTTGATCACAGATCAAATGTTCATTAGAGGCGTCAGTGGTACTTAAGGAACAAGAGGTATCACAGAGGTTAAACGGTTTAAAAGACCTAGCTGTGATAACGAACACCTGTGAAGGATCGACTTACCCATGACGGTTATATCAGAGGACATAATATATCTACAGTGAGGAGAGTGCAACCCTCGGACTATAGTGATGTCTCCGGGAGTTAACGAATGTTGGTTAGTTCGGTTGAAAGAGTTTTGACCGGATAATCTCGTATCGTTGGAGCTCATGATCTGTAGGTCCTTTAGGTTCTCCTGGCTAGCTCGAATAACGTCGTGCAACAGTATAAGAGAAATTAAAAAGAAAAAGAATTTGAATTGTTCAAATTCGGTTTGAGGAAGGATGATGAACATATTTAAATATGATTTAAATATGGGATTGATCTAAAACATGAATAGGA
Source organism: Herpetospermum pedunculosum (assembly GCA_028017165.1). Classification (NCBI taxonomy): domain Eukaryota; kingdom Viridiplantae; phylum Streptophyta; class Magnoliopsida; order Cucurbitales; family Cucurbitaceae; genus Herpetospermum; species Herpetospermum pedunculosum. The sequence goes on along the minus strand of CM051527.1, from coordinate 28,344,235 downwards.
TTCATGTGCAAAATGTCGGTTTTCGGAAAACCGGGTTTAGCCATATTATTTAATTAATATTTGATATTGAATTAAATAATGTTTATTAATTAAAAAGTTTAATTAATAAATATATATATATTTTTATTAAAAAGTTGAATAAATAATATATATATATATATATATATATATATATATATATATATAAAGTGTCTTACATGCATTTTGCATGTAAGACACTTGGTTTTATATATATAATATATATATTGTTTTTTTGGCTAAACTAAAGGATAAGAGGTGCTAGTGCTGTTTTGGGTCTTCAATTTTGGGGAATGTAAGAATTGGATTTCGTGAGTTTTTTTCATTCATCCATTTTTGAAGTTTCTTCAAAAAAAAAGCTACTGCCATTTCTCTTCTTCTTCTTCCTCTTCTTTTCTTTTTCTTTTCTCTTGGTTTCGGAGTCCCACAACCCCGTTGCGCGGCGCCGAGGATAGCGGGATTACCGGAGGTGGTCCTCGAGGCGTTCGTGAGAAGAGGTCGGAAGAGTTCGTGACGAGGAACGGCTGGCGGATCTTGAAGAAATTGGAACTACAAGGGTATGTATTCTAAATTTCTTATTTCCGTCTTTTGAGCATGTTTTCTATTTGTTAAATTGATGAAATTAGAGTATCATCGGTCCGAAATCGCTTTCCGCTGCGCATGTCGCTCCATCAATTGGTATCAGAGCGATTTTGTGATTAACTCAATTTGCATCAATTTAAGTTTGTGGGTATTTTATTTTAGAAATTGTTTCTGAATTGGCGTCTAAAGTGAATATCGATTTTGGCATAGTTTCTTTTTGAATTTCTTAATTTGTAATTGCCCGAGCATGTATGGGCTTTAATGCGTGCTAAAAAAAGTCTGTATTTTTAGAGTCATTAGAGTCCATATAGGTTTCTTTGTGAAAGAAGCTAGAGTTTGGAGCTCGCCGAAATGTTCGGTATAAGTTCAAACTTGTTCTAGGCTCTACGTGGAGAAATTCGAAGAGAAATTGGCCGAAGCGTTCGAGGAAGCAAGTTGGTCAAAGGCGGTGCGAAGAGTTCGAAGTTCGCTCAAGACTTAGCTTGTTGTTCAAGCTTGTAATAAAATAGTTATTGCTTGCTAAATGCCAAAATCGATCCACTTTAGTGTGTTTAATTAATTATGCATTGCGAATGTATGTTTTAATTAAATTCCATGATTGTATGTGCATATAGTATGCCATATAGATTTAAAATCCCACCGTAGGAAGCATGCTTCATGCATTGAAAATATGTTATAAGTGTTATAATATATAGTATGCATATTTGGGAATTCATGAGTATTAATATAAGAGTTATATTAATTCATGAATCAAATGTTGCTAATTTAATAGAATAATTGATATAAGTGTTGTATTAATTATGAAATTAAATATACAACATAGGTTGCCCTGGTTTTATGCATATTGTAGGTTATAAGTGTTATAATATATAGGATGCATGTTTAATTCATGGGTATTAATATAAGAGTTATATTAATTCATGAATTAGTTGTTGTTTGCTTAATAATTAATATAAGTGTTATATTAATTATGAAATTAAACATCCAACTTTAGATGCATATTGTATGTTATAATTGTTATAATGTATAGGATGCATGCTTAATTCATTATAATTGATATAAGTGTTATATTAATTTATGAATTAGGAGTTGTATATTTTAAAAACATAATCGAAATAAGTGTTATATTGATTATGAAATTAAATATTCAACTTGTCATGCCTTAGTGATGCATGTTTGAGAAGCATGTAGAGTTGTTATAGTAAATCTAAGTTTTTGCAAAGCGTTGTAAAATTGGATAGACTTTTAAAATCTATAACAAAGAAACGCATGTTCATTTAGGGTTAAATGAGACGTCCAGTTCATTAGATGAATAGGTCGTTATCTCGTAAATACTAAGGTTATGAGAAACTCACCCGGTGAAATTCTGTTCGAGGTTGGAGGTATTTAGGTTGACGGTTTACGGAACACCTCCTACCTGGGGACGAACCGGTACTTGAGTAAAGTTAACCTGGTTTTATGAGCGTGCGCGAGAGGTATGAGGTTAATTAAACTTGTTAATAACCTAGACATCTCAGGTAAAAAGTTTACCTAGACTTAAGGTTTTAATTTCTTAGCCGGATAAAACCTGAGTTATTTACCCTAAAACCGATTATGATACTTAGTAGAAGTGTTGAGAAGGAATATATGATATATCCCTCTCCTGCTACGCACTCCGTGAAGTTCACAACGTGAGAATTATGCTCGGCCTCGAGATGTCAATAGGGCATCCCCCTTAGGATGGCATTTGCATCTTTCAATAGCAAGGTGAATGGAGTAAGTATTTATAGTAAGTGGGAGAAGGAAGTGCGTCAGTACTTCCTACGGTCTCCTCCATTGGATTGAACCGTGAGATTCCCATGTTCCGCCTGCAAGGTGCCCTTGGTGGCACCAATCCCTTAGGAGGGCCGTTTCATGGGAGTTGAACAAGTCAGTCACCATTTATGGATAAAGAAACATAGGGTCATTCCCAACTCTGAAATTCCCTTAGATTGCATTGTTGGGGCCGTCCTGTGCGTTCTAAAAATGGAGGGTCACACTTACAGGATTTGCTAAGGAGTTAGTAAATCTTGACCAAAAACGATAACTAAGATGCTATAAGAGTAAGAGTTATTCTGGTATTAGCATTTAGTCAAGAATGTCTTGGTTTAGTGAAGGAGTGCTCGTTTACCCTTAGGTAGCGACCATTCTAACTCACTAAAATATCGTTGCATGTAAATAAAGAGTTTGGGTACTTTATTTACTGCTAAATTTACTTGATTGGTTTAAATAGGTTAAAACTGTTTCACTAATAGATTTACATTTCTTTTCAGCATGTCTAGCTCGTTTAAAAACATAGTAGCTTCGGTTAAGTTAACTGGCGATAAATACGAGACCTGGAAAACGAACTCGAATATGATTCATGTTCGTGATGATCTAAGGTCTATCTTAACAGAGGATTGTCCTCTTCCCAGCCCAGTAATGAGTCGTGCTGAGAAGAAACAACAAAGTAAATATGATTTGCTTGTTGTAGAAACGTGTTTAGTGGAAAATGATAGTCATGCCTGGATCCTCGATTCAGGAGCCACTAATCACGTTTGTTCTTCGTTTCAGGAAACTAGTTCCTGGCAGACGCTGGCTAAAGATGAGATAACTCTCAGAGTTGGTACTGGAGAGGTTGTCTCAGCTAAAGCAGTGGGAACTGTTAAGTTGTCCTATAGAGATAGTTTCATTTTATTGGAAAATGTGCTATTGGTTCCTAGCTTCAAGAGGAACCTAGTCTCTATAGCTTGTTTATTAGAACAAATGTATAAAGTATCTTTTGCTGATAATGAAGCTATCATTAGCAAAAGAGGTGTACAGATTTGTTCTGCTAAACTTGAGAACAACATATATGTGTTAAGACCGACAGAGGTTCAAGCTATTTTGAACACCGAAATGTTTAAAACAGCTGAAACTCAAACCAAGAGCCAGAAGCTTTCTCCTAGTACCTATCTTTGGCACTTGAGACTTGGTCACATTAATCTCAATAGGATTGGGAGGTTGGTTAAGAGCAGTCTCCTAAATCGTTTAGAGGACAACTCTTTACCACCTTGTGAGTCATGTCTTGAGGGCAAGATGACCAAACGACCTTTTACTGGAAAAGGTTATAGGTCAAAAGAACCTCTAGATATCGTGCATTCGGATCTCTGCGGTCCTTTGAATGTCAAAGCACAAGGAGGGTATGAATATTTCGTCAGCTTCATTGACGATTATTCTAGGTACGGCTATCTTTACCTAATACATCATAAGTCCGATACTCTTGAAAAGTTCATTGAGTATAAGGCAGAGGTTGAGAACATATTAGGTAAATCGATAAAAACACTTCGATGTGATCGAGGTGGGGAGTATATGGATACTAGATTTCAGGACTATATGATAGAACATGGAATTGTATCTCAACTCTCAGCGCCCGGAACACCGCAGCAGAACGGTGTATCCGAAAGGAGAAATAGAACCCTGTTAGACATGGTTCGTTCTATGATGAGCTATGCTCAGCTGCCAAGCTCGTTTTGGGGATACGCAGTAGAGACTGCCATATATATTCTGAACAATGTTCCCTCTGTTGGGTTTTATGTCCTAAAACTCGTGGTTTGTAAACTGTTATGTTTGTAAACAATCTATTTAGTAATAAAGAGTTATTAAGTTTTAATTCGGTAAAGAAGTTTACTGGATTAAAGTGAAACATGTTTTATCCTATACCAATAACCAACACCCTTGGCGTTATTTGAGTATTTGAATCTCATATATGACATGATTGTGGATCAGGTTCAAGTATACTGCCAAAATGATCTATAGTATATGGATAAGGCTGGGTACCTTATCCTGGTAACACTATTGGATGCGGCTCACTTTGTATTGTACAGAACGATGTGATCCGAATCGTTCCACATGAAGATGTGAGAAGTGAGGGCGTCCTGTGTAAAGAGTTTACACAAGATCGAACCGCGTATTAAGTCACTCTCTCTTTATAACACCGTTTACTGATCGAGACTGACTTATACACATTGATGGCCTAGGTAACTCGTTCTTAATCCTGAGCTTGTTATGAACTCCTGCTTATTCGGAAGTATCCTTTGACTTGTACGGGTGAGAGTGGCAGAACGCCCGCTCAATAAGCCTACCAACTTGGGGATAAAGACGAATGAGTAGCTGGGGACATAGTGTAGCAAGATTGGAATTCACTCCTAACCCGCTCTTCAGGGTTAGTAGATAGGTTGTTCCCTTAATAGCTGACTCCGAGGCTTGAACAATGAGCGCTCACACTCTCATGTGATGAGAGAGTTATATTGATCTCTTGGTTGGACCAAAATCTATTGTTCATTAGAGGTGTCAGTGGTACTTAAGGAACAAGATGTAATGCAGGGGTTAAACGGTTTATATGACCCAGCTGTGATTACGGACAACCTGTGAAGGATTGACTTACCAATGACGGTTATATCAAGAGGACACAATATATCTACAGTGAGGAGAGTGCAGCCCTTGGACTTTAGTGGAGTCTCCGGGGGTTAACGAATGTTGATCGATTCGGGTCAAAAGAGTTTTGACCGAATGATCTCGTATCGTTGGAGCTCATGATCTGTAGGTCCTTTAGGTTCTCCTGGCTAGCTCGGATAAAGCGGTATAGCAGTGCTATAGGGTTGTATTCGGAGAAATCTGAATTAGGGTTTGTTCGAGGGGTTTGTATATTTAAATGTGATTTGAATATATAATCGGAGGAAGTTGTATTTAAATGTGATTTAAATACTCGACCGGAGAAAAATATGAATATTGATTCGTATTTTGGAAAAGTCGGTTTTCTGAAAATCGGGCAATAGTGGAAGTTTTATTATTATATTAGTATTTGATATTAATATTAATAATAAATTAAATAATTAAAATTGTTTTAATTATTATTAATTTTAATAAATAATAATTATTTATAATTATTATTATTATCATTAATAGGCATAATGCATGTTCAACATGTGTTATTCCACTATGTTGCTTTTCCTTACTCATGAAGCAAGTCAAATGAAGTGAACTCATGGATTTGGCTTGGATGAGATAATCTCTAAGCTTGAGACTTCACAATTCTCTCTCTCACGTTGGGAACTTCCTCTCTCAAGCATTTGGATTGTGCATCTTCAAGTGTTGAAGGCAATATCCATAGTTGAAGCTTGAAGAAGAAGAGAAGTTGAAGCTTTGATTTTTGGATTTCAAGTTGTTGAAATTCAAAGGGTTTGTTGTATTGTGTTCTTGATGTTCTTGATGAATAGTTCATCAAGTTCATATTAACACAATACCAAACACAAACCAAAAGTTTCATCTTGTTCATCCATCCTCAATCTAAACCCCTTAGCTTAAGGAGTCCCACCATTCCGCTATTACCGCCTGAGAATAGCTGGGACTGCTCTAAGGGTGGTCTTCGTGTGTTCGTGTTGAGTTCGTGACCGGAGGAGAGGTAGAGATCGAGGGGGCTGTAGAGGTGCTGAGGTAGACGAGAAGACAAACATCAAAACAAGGTATTTTTGTCAATATATACCGGTGGTATATATGATATATACCGGTGGTATATATGATATATACCGGTGCTTTTTCTTGGTTTCTCTTCACTGGAATATATACCGGTGGTATATATAATTTACCGGTGGTATATATACCGGTGGTATATATACCGGTGGTAAATATACCGGTGGTATATATAATATTTACCGAAGGGATATATACCGGTGGGATATATACCGGTGGTATATATAATTTTCCGGTGGTATATATATTATTTACCCGTGATATATATATACCGGTGGTATATACCGGTCGGTATTTCCTCGGTATAATATATACCGGTGTATATATGATATATACCGGTGATATTTTTACCGGTGGCTTTTACCGGTCAACTTTTTCGGTTGACTTTTACCGGTCGGTTTACCGGTGGAGAGGGTTTTTACCGGTGGACTCGAATTCAAGAAATTTTCTAAGTGTTAGAAATCTTTCTTCAATTCTTAGTTCGTTCCTTATTGATTGCTTAAGGTCCTCAACCAGTTTTAGGCTTTTGTTTAAGCCCTTTCTTTCGCTGCGCCTCTGGTCGAGGGCCGGGACCCTCGCAGTTGGTTGAGTGGGGGTTCCAGCAATTGGTATCAGAGCATGCTTTAAGCTCTCAATTTTACACAAATTGAGTCCTAGGTGGGTTGTTTTGATTACTTGCTTGGGTGGCTGAAGCATTTTGGTTTATGGCATTGGTTTACTTTCCTTGTTGTTTACTTTTGGTTTGTAATAGCCTTGGCTTGTTAAATAAGGCTTACTGTGTGGCTTGGAGTCTGTAATTCATTTAGTCTTAGAGTCTAGGGTTGTTGCGGAGCCAAGGTGTGCAAGGAGCCAAGAAGTCGAGGTGTTTGGAGTTGCTCGAAGAGTTCGCTGTACTTCAAGACCTAGCTTGGGGTTTTGACAAGCTTGTAATAATTAGTATTGCTTGCTTGATGCCATAAACCGAATTGCTTTAGTGTGATTAATCTATAGGATGCATGAGATGTATGGTTTAAATTAATGCCCTTGCTTGTGCATAAAGTATGCCATATAGATTTCAAATCCCACCTTAGGAAGCATGTTACATGCATTATGTATGTTATAAGTGTTATAATGTATAGGATGCATGCTTAATTCATGAGATTCAATATAAGTGTTATATTGGTTATGAATTAGGGAATTGTATGTTTAAAGAGCATAATTGATATAAGTGTTATATTAATTATGAAGTTAAATATCCAATTCGCCATGCCTTAGTGTTGCATGTTTGAGAAGCATGTAGAGTTGTTGTAGAAAGTCTAAAGTTTTTCAAAGCGTTGTAAAATTGGATAGACTTTTAAAATCTATAACAAAGAAAAGCATGTTCATTTAGGGTTAAATGAGACGTCCGGTTCATTAGATGAATAGGTCGTTATCTCGTAAATGCTAAGGTTATGAGAAACTCACCCGGTGAAATTCTGTTCGAGGTTGGAGGTATTTAAGTTGACGGTTTACGGAACACCTCCTACCTGGGGACGATCCGGTACTTGAGTAAAGTTAACCCGACTTTATGAGCATGCGTGAGAGGTGTGAGGTTAATAAAAGTGTTTATAACCTAGACATCTCAGGTAAATAGTTTGCCTAGACTTAAGGTTTTATTTTCTTAGCCGGATAAAACCTGAGTAGTTTACCCTTAAAACCGTCCATGATACTTAGTAGATGTGTTGAGAAGGAATATATGATATATCCCTCTTCTGCTACGCACTCCCTATAGTTCACAACGTGAGAATTTTGCTCGGCCTCGTGTTGCTAATGTGGCAACCCCCTTAGGATGGTATTTGCAACTTTCAATAGCAAGGTGAATGGAGTAAGTGTCTATAGTAAGTGGGAGAAGGAAGTACGTCAGTACATCCTACGGTCTCCTCCATTGGATTGAACCGTGAGATCCCCATGTTTTGCCTGCTAGGTGCCCACAAGTGGTACCGATCCATTCGGAGGGCGGGGCATGGGAGGTCGAACACCTCAGTCACCATTTTTGGATAGTGAAACATAGGGCCATTCCCAACACTGACATTCCATTCGGTTGCTATGTTGGGGCCGTTCTATGCATTCTAAAAATGGAGGGTCACACTTACGGGATTTGCTAAGGAGTTAGTAAATCCAGACCAAAAACGATAACTAAGATGCTATAGGAATAAGAGTTATTCCGGAGTTAGCATTTAGTCAAGAATGTCTTGATTTAGTAAAGGAGTGCTCTCCTACCCTTAGGTAGGGACCATTCTGACTTGCTAAAGTATCGTTGCTAGTAAATAAAGATTTTGGGTACTTTGTTTACTGCTAAAGTCTTTAATTGGTTCAAATAGGTTAAAACCGTTTCACTAATAGTTTTACATTCTTTACAGCATGTCGAGTTCGTTCATTCAGTTGCTGTCACACGACAAATTAACCGGAGAAAATTTTGGGTCTTGGAAGTCAAACCTTAATGCGGTTTTGGTTCTTGACAACCTGAGATTTGTCTTAACGGAGGAGTGTCCCCCGGTTCCTGGTTCAAATGCTTCACGAACTGTTCGTGAAGCATACGACGGTTGGATTCGGGCTAATGATAAAGCTCGAGTTTACCTCCTGGCAAGCATATCTGATGTCTTGTCTAGGAAGCATGAGGGGATGGTTTCCGCTAAGGAAATCATGGCTTCACTACAAGAAATGTTTGGAAAGCCTTCCTCATCTCTTAGGTATGAAGCCCTCAAGCACATTTTCAACTGCCGTATGGCTGAAGGAACCTCTGTTAGGGAGCATGTCCTTAACATGATGGTGTACTTCAATACTGCAGAAGTAAATGGAGCAACCGTTGACGAACAAGGTCAGGTTGGATTTATCTTGGAATCTCTTCCGAAGAGTTTCCTGCACTTCAGGGCCAATATGGTCATGAATGATAGAATACAATCTGACATCTCTTCTGAACGAGCTTCAGGTATATCAGTCCCTGCATACCTCTAAAGGAAAGGAGAAGGAGGTAAATGTTACCACTTCTATGAAATTCCAGAAAGGGTCTGGGTCTGGGACTAAATCTGAACCTCCTTCTGTGAGTAATAAGATTATTCACAAAAAGAAGAGAAGTGCCAGGAAGGGCAAAACCCCAGCTGTTGGCAAGGTAAAAGCTTCACACAGTGGAAAGTGTTTTCATTGTGGTGAAGAAGGGCATTGGAAACGGAACTGCCCCAAATACCTTGCAGAGAAAAAAGGAAAAGAATGAACGGCAAGGTAAATATGATTTATCTTTTGTCTAAACATGTGTTATGGTAGTCATATCTGAATGTTGATTCAGTACCACTAATCATGTTTGTTATTCTTTTTCAGGAAACTAGTTCCTGTCTGCCTATTTCTTGACGAAGACGACTTATGAAGATGTCTTCGCAGTTTTTACAGTGGGAGCTTGCTGATAGTTTAGTTGTTTGTATAGAAATAATTTCAACTGTTGTAATTATTTTTCTATAGAACTCAAGTTTGTCCTGAACACTTTTATTGTATATAGTATCTTTTGTTTATCAAATGAAGAGTTCATTTTGCAAGAGATATATACTAGTAGTGTTCTATTAAAACTTGGTAAACACTAAAGAGTTAAGATTTATCTTGTTTTATATTAAAAGCAATTTTTTAAATTAACAAAGGTTGTTAGTTTAGCTGGTTCTTCTCAACCGTTGAGAAAGCCTATATGTAGTGGGAGGTTTATGAGATAATCTGGACCACTATATTGGCTTGTGTTATGACTCTAGTTATCAAAGTTGTTGATAATGGTAAATTCATAAACAAGAACCAGTAGCTCAAAACCATGAATCTTCAAGGGGTTTAAAGACCTAGTCTATGAGGTGAAAACCTCTAAGTCTTGACTTTCTGAACAAAGGGACTGTCTCAAAGAGAATGAGTTAATTGTGTATTAATTTCTTCTCTTGTTGTCAGATGAGAGTTATATAGAATACTCGTGTCTATTGTCCTGTTCTATTTGATAGGATAAGGTAAATGGAAATCAAGATTAGCTATGTTGATAGAGTATCTATTAGTCTGAACCAGGAAGATTCATTATTTAAGATTCAGAGCAAATCGTTTGCAATCTTATACAATTCATTTATGAATTGCATTTAGTATCTAAATCTTAAAATTATAAGGTTTGTTTTTCGAATCAAATCTTATGGTTTTGAACATTACATTGATAAATATTGTTGGACAAGTATTTGATCAATGTAATAGCTTTCATAATAAATACCCATAGTTTTTACTCCTAATCATTGTGAATGATGAAGGAGTCATTTCTTTGATAAGCTTAAATTAGCGCTGTTGGTTCTAAGGATTCGGGTTAATCTGAATCGCAAGAACAAATTGCTAGTGGCAGCTGTCAAATGAAATTTGGTTAAGGTATTGTCAAATGTGTAAAGGAGGATTAGAATACAAGAGTTGTATTGCTGATTTCTCTTGTGATAGCTAAGCTTTCTTGCAGCTTGTGAAGTAGCAAAAAGTTTATGAATTAAACTCAAAGTTTAGTGCTATGAGAGGATGTGATAGTCACATGGGTTCCTCACAGCACTTCATGTTGTTTTGTTTACTTTGTTTCTCATGGCTAAAGTGTTTGAGAAATACCTAAAGTGTTTAGGGCTCCGAGATTGTTCAATAAGGATAGTGGGAGTAAACTAGAAATATGAGATATTTCGTTTTCCCCACCAACATGTACACCACGGACGTTTTAGTCCAAGTGGGAGTTTGTTGGGTTTTATGTCCTAAAACTCGTGGTTTGTAAACTGTTATGTTTGTAAACAATCTATTTAGTAATAAAGAGTTATTAAGTTTTAATTCAGTAAAGAAGTTTACTGGATTAAAGTGAAACATGTTTTATCCTATACCAATAACCAACACCCTTGGCGTTATTTGAGTATTTGAATCTCATATATGACATGATTGTGGATCAGGTTCAAGTATACTGCCAAAATGATCTATAGTATATGGATAAGGCTGGGTACCTTATCCTGGTAACACTATTGGATGCGGCTCACTTTGTATTGTACAGAACGATGTGATCCGAATCGTTCCACATGAAGATGTGAGAAGTGAGGGCGTCCTGTGTAAAGAGTTTACACAAGATCGAACCGCGTATTAAGTCACTCTCTCTTTATAACACCGTTTACTGATCGAGACTGACTTATACACATTGATGGCCTAGGTAACTCGTTCTTAATCCTGAGCTTGTTATGAACTCCTGCTTATTCGGAAGTATCCTTTGACTTGTACGGGTGAGAGTGGCAGAACGCCCGCTCAATAAGCCTACCAACTTGGGGATAAAGACGAATGAGTAGCTGGGGACATAGTGTAGCAAGATTGGAATTCACTCCTAACCCGCTCTTCAGGGTTAGTAGATAGGTTGTTCCCTTAATAGCTGACTCCGAGGCTTGAACAATGAGCGCTCACACTCTCATGTGATGAGAGAGTTATATTGATCTCTTGGTTGGACCAAAATCTATTGTTCATTAGAGGTGTCAGTGGTACTTAAGGAACAAGATGTAATGCAGGGGTTAAACGGTTTATATGACCCAGCTGTGATTACGGACAACCTGTGAAGGATTGACTTACCAATGACGGTTATATCAAGAGGACACAATATATCTACAGTGAGGAGAGTGCAGCCCTTGGACTTTAGTGGAGTCTCCGGGGGTTAACGAATGTTGATCGATTCGGGTCAAAAGAGTTTTGACCGAATGATCTCGTATCGTTGGAGCTCATGATCTGTAGGTCCTTTAGGTTCTCCTGGCTAGCTCGGATAAAGCGGTATAGCAGTGCTATAGGGTTGTATTCGGAGAAATCTGAATTAGGGTTTGTTCGAGGGGTTTGTATATTTAAATGTGATTTAAATATATAATCGGAGGAAGTTGTATTTAAATGTGATTTAAATACTCGACCGGAGAAAAATATGAATATTGATTCGTATTTTGGAAAAGTCGGTTTTCTGGAAATCGGGCAATAGTGGAAGTTTTATTATTATATTAGTATTTGATATTAATATTAATAATAAATTAAATAATTAAAATTGTTTTAATTATTATTAATTTTAATAAATAATAATTATTTATAATTATTATTATTATCATTAATAGGCATAATGCATGTTCAACATGTGTTATTCCACTATGTTGCTTTTCCTTACTCATGAAGCAAGTCAAATGAAGTGAACTCATGGATTTGGCTTGGATGAGATAATCTCTAAGCTTGAGACTTCACAATTCTCTCTCTCACGTTGGGAACTTCCTCTCTCAAGCTTTTGGATTGTGCATCTTCAAGTGTTGAAGGCAATATTCATAGTTGAAGCTTGAAGAAGAAGAGAAGTTGAAGCTTTGATTTTTGGATTTCAAGTTGTTGAAATTCAAAGGGTTTGTTGTATTGTGTTCTTGATGTTCTTGATGAATAGTTCATCAAGTTCATATTAACACAATACCAAACACAAACTAAAAGCTTCATCTTGTTCCTCCATCCTCAATCTAAACCCCTTAGCTTAAGGAGTCCCACCACTCCGCTATTACCGCCTGAGAATAGCTGGGACTGCTCTAAGGGTGGTCTTCGTGTGTTCGTGCTGAGTTCGTGACCGGAGGAGAGGTAGAGATCGAGGGGGCTGTAGAGGTGCTGAGGTAGACGAGAAGACAAACATCAAAACAAGGTATTTTTGTCAATATATACCTGGTATATATGATATATACCGGTGGTATATATGATATATACCGGTGCTTTTTCTTGGTTTCTCTTCACTGGAATATATACCGGTGGTATATATAATTTACCGGTGGTATATATACCGGTGGTATATATATCGGTGGTAAATATACCGGTGGTATATATAATATTTACCTGTGGGATATATACCGGTGGGATATATACCGGTGGGATATATAATTTACCGGTGGTATATATATTATTTACCCGTGATATATATATACCGGTGGTATATACCGGTCGGTATTTCCTCGGTATAATATATACCGGTGTATATATGATATATACCGGTGATATTTTTACCGGTGGCTTTTACCGGTAAACTTTTTTGGTTGACTTTTACCGGTCGGTTTACCGGTGGAGAGGGTTTTTACCGGTGGACTCGAATTCAAGAAATTTTCTAAGTGTTAGAAATCTTTCTTCAATTCTTAGTTCGTTCCTTATTGATTGCTTAAGGTCCTCAACCAGTTTTAGGCTTTTGTTTAAGCCCTTTCTTTCGCTGCGCCTCTGGTCGAGGGCCGGGACCCTCGCAGTTGGTTGAGTGGGGGTTCCAGCACCCTCTAAGAGTGTTTCTGAAACACCTTATGAGCTCTGGAGTGGGCGTAAAAGTAGTTTACGTCACTACATAATTTGGGGATGTCCAGCACACGTACTGGTATCCGGTCCAAAGAAACTGGAACATCGTTCAAAATTGTGCCTATTCGTAGGCTACTCAAAGGAAACGAGAGGTGGTCTTTTTTATGATCCTCGACAGGACAAGGTATTAGTATCGACTAATGTCACGTTCTTAGAGGAAGACCACATGAGAGATCATCAACCTTCAAGCAAAATAGTTTTGTCTGAATTATCCAGGGAAGCTACAGAGGGATCAACAAGAGTTGTTGATCAGGCTGATCCTTCTCAAGAGTTGAGAGAGCCTCGACGCAGTGGGAGGGATGTGAGACAACCTGACCGCTACATTGGCTTGTCTGAGACTCAATTCGTCATACCTGATGATGGAATTGAGGATCCATTGACCTTTAAACAGGCAATGACAGATGTAGACAAGGATCAGTGGCTCAAAGCCATGGACCTCGAAATGGAGTCTATGTACTTCAATTCAGTCTGGAGTCTTGTAGATCAACCAGATGGTGAAAGACCCATCGGTTGCAAGTGGATCTACAAGAGGAAACGAGACCAGGCCGGTAAGGTGCAAACCTTTAAGGCCCGACTTGTGGCAAAGTGTTTTACCCAGCGAGAAGGGGTGGACTATGAAGAAACCTTTTCTCCTGTTGCCATGTTAAAGTCGATTAGAATACTCTTGTCCATTGCCACATTTATGATTATGAAATCTGGCAAATGGATGTCAAGACTGCCTTTCTTAATGGCAATCTTGAAGAGAGTATCTATATGGTCCAACCAGAGGGGTTCATAATTCAGGGTCAAGAGCAAAAGGTTTGCAAGCTGAATCGATCCATTTATGGGTTGAAACAGGCATCTAGATCCTGGAATATAAGGTTTGATACTGCGATCAAATCTTATGGCTTTGAACAGAATATTGACGAGCCTTGTGTCTACAAGAAGATTGTCAATAAGGCTGTAGCTTTCTTAGTCTTGTATGTAGACGACATACTACTCATTGGGAATGACGTAGGGGTCCTTACTGACGTAAAACTGTGGCTAACAACCCAATTTCAAATGAAAGATTTGGGAGAGGCTCAGTTTGTTCTTGGGATTCAGATCGTAAGGAATCGCAAGAACAGAACGCTAGCACTGTCTCAGGCATCTTATATAGATAAAGTGTTATCTAGATACTCGATGCAGAATTCCAAGAAAGGTTCGCTGCCAATAAGGCATGGAATTCATTTGTCTAAGGAACAGTCTCCTAAGACACCTCAAGAGGTTGAGGACATGAGACGGATTCCGTATGCATCTGCAGTTGGCAGTCTGATGTATGCTATGTTATGCACTAGACCTGACATCTGTTTTGCGGTCGGAATTGTAAGTAGGTACCAGTCTAATCCAGGATATGATCACTGGACCGCCGTTAAACAGATCCTCAAGTATCTTAGGAGAACGAGGAACTATGTGCTCGTGTATGGGCCAAAGGATATGATCCTGGCAGGATACACTGACTCTGATTTTCAGACTGATATAGATTCTCAGAAATCTACATCAGGGTCAGTGTTCACTCTTAACGGAGGGGCTATAGTGTGGAGGAGTATCAAGCAAGGTTGTATTGCTGACTCCACCATGGAAGCTGAATACGTCGCAGCTTGTGAAGCAGCGAAGGAAGCAGTATGGCTCAGGAAGTTCTTGACAGATTTGGAAGTTGTTCCAAATATGAATTTGCCCATCACACTTTATTGTGATAACAGTGGTGCTGTGGCAAATTCTAAAGAACCTCGGAGTCATAAGCGTGGGAAGCATATCGAGCGGAAATATCACCTTATCAGGGAGATAGTGCAACGAGGAGATGTGATCGTCACACAGATTGCCTCGGAGCACAATGTTGCTGATCCGTTTACAAAGTCTCTCACGGCTAAAGTGTTTGAGAGACACCTGGAGAGTCTGGGGTTGCGAGCTGCTAGATAGGACAGTGGGAGATACTTTGTATTCCTGACCAGCACTCATCCCACAGACATGTTAGTCCAAGTGGGAGTTTGTTGGGTTTTATGTCCTAACACTCGTGGTTTGTAAACTTTGTAAATGTAATATGTCTATTAACGCAATAAAGAGTTATTGAGGTTTATTCAGTAAAGGTGTTTATTGAATATAGTGAAACGTGTTTGCATTAACCTGTACCAATAACAACACCCTTGGCTGAATATGAGTACTTGAGCTTCATGTATGACATGATTGTGGGTCAAGCTCAAGTAGTCAGTCAAAACGGTCTATAGTATACGGATAAGGCCGGGTACCTTATTCTGGTAACACTATTGGATGCGGCTCGCTTTGTATTGTACAAAACGATGTGATCCGAATCGTTTCACATGGAGATGTGCGAGCGGGGGCGTCCTATGCAAAGAGTTTGCATTAGACAGAACCACGATAAAGTCGCTTTCTCTTTATAACACCGTTTACTGGTGAGACCGACTTTATCACTTTTGATGACCTAAGGTAACTCGTTCTTAATCCTGAGCTTACTATGAACTCCTGCTTATTCGAGAGTATCCTTAGACTTGTATGGGTGAGAGTGGCAGGTCGCCCGCTCAATAAGCCTACCAACTTGGGGATAAACTCGAATAGGTAGCTGGGGACATAGTGTAACAAGATGGAATTCACTTCTACCCTCTTTAGGGTCTAGTAGATAGGTGTTCCCTTAATAGCTGACTCCGGGGCTTGAACATGAGGCCTCATCCTCTTCTGTGTGAAGAGGATTCTGATCTGATGATTGGATCACAGATCAAATGTTCATTAGAGGCGTCAGTGGTACTTAAGGAACAAGAGGTATCACAGAGGTTAAACGGTTTAAAAGACCTAGCTGTGATAACGAACACCTGTGAAGGATTGACTTACCCATGACGGTTATATCAGAGGACATAATATATCTACAGTGAGGAGAGTGCAACCCTCGGACTATAGTGGAGTCTCCGGGGGTTAACGAATCTTGGTTAGTTCGGTTGAAAGAGTTTTGACCGGATAATCTCGTATCGTTGGAGCTCATGATCTGTAGGTCCTTTAGGTTCTCCTGGCTAGCTCGAATAACGTCGTGCAACAGTATAAGAGAAATTAAAAAGAAAAAGAATTTGAATTGTTCAAATTCGGTTTGAGGAAGGATGATGAACATATTTAAATATGATTTAAATATGGGATTGATCTAAAACATGAATAGGATTCATGTGCAAAATGTCGGTTTTCGGAAAACCGGGTTTAGCCATATTATTTAATTAATATTTGATATTGAATTAAATAATGTTTATTAATTAAAAAGTTTAATTAATAAATATATATATATTTTTATTAAAAAGTTTAATAAATAATATATATATATATATATATATATATATATATATATATATATATATATATAAAAGTGTCTTACATGCATTTTGCATGTAAGACACTTGGTTTTATATATATAATATATATATTGTTTTTTTGGCTAAACTAAAGGATAAGAGGTGCTAGTGCTGTTTTGGGTCTTCAATTTTAGGGAATGTAAGAATTGGATTTCGTGAGTTTTTTTCATTCAGCCATTTTTGAAGTTTCTTCAAAAAAAAAGCTACTGCCATTTCTCTTCTTCTTCTTCCTCTTCTTTTCTTTTTCTTTTCTCTTGGTTTCGGAGTCCCACAACCCCGTTGCGCGGCGCCGAGGATAGCGGGACTACCGGAGGTGGTCCTCGAGGCGTTCGTGAGAAGAGGTCGGAAGAGTTCGTGACGAGGAACGGCTGGCGGATCTTGAAGAAATTGGAACTACAAGGGTATGTATTCTAAATTTCTTATTTCCGTCTTTTGAGCATGTTTTCTATTTGTTAAATTGATGAAATTAGAGTATCATCGGTCCGAAATCGCTTTCCGCTGCGCATGTCGCTCCATCAGTATGCATATCTAGGAAGTAATGATACTCTGCCTGTGATTATTTCATCTAAATTGAGTGAGAAGCATGAGGTTGAGCTGATATTATTACTTAGGCAGCATAAAAAGGCTATTGCATGGACTATTGCTGACATTAGAGGCATTAGCCCTTCTTACTGCATGCATAAGATAATATTAGAGGAAGAGCATACACCCCGAGTAGATCACCAACGTAGGTTGAACCCCTCTATGAAAGAAGTCGTTAAAAAAGAAATCATAAAATGGTTAGATGCAGGGGTAATCTTCCCTATAGCTAGTAGTCAGTGGGTGAGCCCTATACAATGTGTACCTAAGAAGGGGGAGATGACTGTAGTAGTGAATGAGAGCAATGAACTGATTCCAACTAGAACTATTATAGGATGGAGAGTCTGTATGGACTATAGAAAATTGAATAAGGAAACAAAAAAGGATCACTTCCCTTTACCATTTATTGACCAGATGTTAGATATGATAGCTGGTAGAGCTTATTACTGCTTTCTAGATGGTTATTCAGGATATAACCAGATCACCATAGACCCTGTGGACCAGGAGAAGACAACATTCACTTGTCCCTTTGGAACATTTGCCTTTCGCAGAATGCCTTTTGGCTTATGCAATGCACCAGCAACGTTCCAAAGGTGCATGTTGGCAATCTTCTCTGACTTAGATGAATCCATGATAGAAATATTTATGGATGACTTCTCAGTCTTTGGTGATTCATTCACAAACTGTTTAGAGAACTTAGGACAAGTCCTGGCTAGGTGTGAGGAGACCAACCTAGTCCTCAATTGGGAGAAGTGCCACTTCATGGTGGAAGAAGGAATAGTCCTAGGTCATAGAGTGTCTAGAGCAGGAGTAGAGGTCGATAGGGCCAAGATTGAAATAATAGAGAATTTGTGGAACCTCAGAATGTGAAAGCCATTAGGAGTTTCTTAGGACACGCAGGTTTCTATAGAAGGTTCATTAAGAACTTTTCAAAGATCTCCAAACCTTTGTGTGAGCTTCTAGAGCTGAATAAGCCATTCATCTTCCCTAAAGAATGTTTACTAGCCTGGACAACCCTTAAGGAAGCATTAGTCAAAGCACCTATTATAGTAGGGCCAAATTGGGACCTTCAATTTGAATTGTTATGTGATGCAAGTGACTATGCTGTAGGGGTTATGCTAGGACAGAAGATTGACAAACTAACACACCCTGTATACTATGCTAGTAAGACACTTAATGAGGCACAATGTAATTACACAACCACGGAAAAGGAAATGCTAGCTGTAGTATTTGCCTGCGAGAAGTTTAGGAATTACATTGTAGGCACTAGGACAATCGTGTACACTGATCACTCTACACTAAAATACCTTATGAGGAAGGTTGATGCTAAGCCTAGGTTGATTAGATGGGTGTTGTTGCTGCAGGAATTTGATCTAGACATTAGAGATAAGAAAGGCTGTGAAAATGTGGTTGCGGATCATCTTTCTAGATTGCAGCATAATTGCGATAAAATTGCG
The DNA here is from genome assembly GCA_028017165.1 of Herpetospermum pedunculosum. NCBI lineage: Eukaryota > Viridiplantae > Streptophyta > Magnoliopsida > Cucurbitales > Cucurbitaceae > Herpetospermum > Herpetospermum pedunculosum. The sequence goes on along the minus strand of CM051527.1, from coordinate 28,325,367 downwards.
GAAACCGCAATTTCTGATGCCTTTATCGATGAGCATGTCTTTGTATTAACACATCGTGATAACGATGCGGAACCTTGGTTTGCTGATATTGCTAACTTCCTTGCATCGCAGGTACTACCAACTTTCAAGGGAAGCCAAGAGAAGAAGAGGTTCCTGCATGAAGCTAGGAAGTTCATATGGGACGACCCCACACTCTACAGAACATGTGCAGATGGTTTGCTGAGGAAATGTGTGTCAGCTGCTGAGGCGAAGTCTGTGCTGCAGCACTGCCATACAGCCCCCTATGGTGGACACTTTGGTGGCCAAAGAACAGCTGCAAAGGTGTTCCAGAGTGGCTACTACTGGCCCACGATCTTCAAAGATGCCCACGAATACGCACACAGCTGTGATGAATGCCAGAGAACAGGTAACCTTAGTCGAAAGGATGAGATGCCTCTCACTTACATTTTAGAGTTGGAGCTCTTTGATGTGTGAGGCATCGACTTCATGGGACCATTTCCCCCATCAGCAGGTAACCTTTACATACTTGTAGCTGTAGACTATGTATCCAAATGGGTAGAGGCCATAGCATGTCCAAACAATGATGCCAAAACAGTCATTAAGTTCCTTAATAGACATATCTTTACTAGGTTTGGAACACCCCGTGCTATAATTAGTGATGAAGGGACACACTTTATTAATAAAGCCATGGAAAAAGTGTTGGCTAAATACAATGTTAGACATAGAGTAGCCACCCCTTATCACCCACATTCGAATGGTCAAGCTGAAATATCAAATAGGGAGATTAAAAACATACTCGAAAAAGTGGTCAAACCCAATAGAAAAGATTGGTCGTTTAAACTCGAGGATGCACTTTGGGCATATAGGACTGCATATAAGACACCCCTAGGTATGTCTCCTTATAGACTTGTGTATGGCAAACCATGTCACTTACCATTCGAATTGGAAACTAAAGCATTTTGGGCCTTGAAAGAGCTGAATTATTGCGTGACCGATGCGGGAACATTGCGGTCTCTGCAATTACATGAGCTTGATGAGCTTAGACATATGTCCTATGAAAATGCTAAAATGTATAAGGAAAAGACTAAGATTTGGCATGAGAGTAGAATTAGGATTAAGGACTTTAAGAAAGGCCAGCATGTCTTGTTATTTAACTCGAGGTTGAGATTATTTCCAGGCAAACTTAAGTCCAGATGGTCAGGTCCTTTTGTTGTAACTAATGTGTTTGTTCATGGCGCAGTTGAGATTAGGAACCTGCAGCACGGGCAACCGTTCATGGTTAATGGTGCACGATTGAAGCATTATTATGAGGAAGGGGATGTGAAGACTCTCTCGGCCTTCCTCTTAGCTGAAACTTGAAAATAAAACCGAGAGAGGACGAGTGATTGCTGTGCTTGTCCATGCGAGGCTATGCATTAGTTTATTTTTGCTGTTTTTCCGGTTGTTATTAGTGTATGTTTGTGTGTGATTTTTGTTACGAATTTGATGTTAATTTTATTTCTTTTAATTAGGGATCGAAAGAGGAAATCAAGGAGATGAATCCAGGATAAAAAATCGGGGAAGATATTGGGCCAAATCAAAAATTGAGTTGAGAGAATATTGGCATTTGAAACGAGGAAATCTCCAACGGCCATTTAATTGCGGTGGATTCGCTGAAATCGCAACAAAATAGCCGTTGGGATTTCCATCATTACAAATAGCCGTTAGATCCGCCGTGGCCAGTACGCTTCCCTCATTCACTGAACTCCAAGAAAGCTCTCTCCTTCTTCCTCTGCAATTCTTCTTTCCAGATTTCTACGATTCCACCATGGTGCTTACAAGGGCTGAAAGATCTGCTTCCAAGAAGAAGGCCGCTGAAGCAGAGGTAGCTGCGAGAGAGGCACTCCTTGCCTTGGCAGATGCCGAAGCCGCGCGAACCGAACGCCTTCCCAAGCTCCCTGTCCGCAGGAAGAAGTGGAAGGTAGTGACGGAGATCCCTGCTGGGCCATCTGAACCCGCAGGAACGCCCAAGAAGAGGAAGTGGAAGATGGCCGTTGACGACGCAGCGATCAAGAAAAAGACTCCCTCTGTGGAGAGTCAAGAAAGTGGCCGTCCATCCTACGAGACGGCCAGACAAAGCCATTCTCCATCTCCACCAGCGCGAAGCCCCGAGCCTTCTCCATCTCCCCAGAGTTCTGAACAAACTCCACTGTCGCAGAGCCTTGAGGCATCACCAGTATCCCAGACGCCTCAGCCTGAAATTCCAAATGAAGAGCATCAAGAATCGGCGCAGGGCGATGAAGCAGCTGAGGAAGAAGAGGTCTTCTCTCCTTTGAGGGAAGTCAGCCCCGATAGCCCAGAAAAGGGGGAAGATTCAATGGATGAAACGTTGAGGGACTGCCTCCAACAGATCACCACCAGGGCACGGTTGAGGAAAGAAGCCACCAAGGTTGTCAAAACCAAACGACCAAGAGCTTCAAAGAAATCCAAGAAAAAGAAAGCCAGAGGTGAGCCTTCATCAAAGAAGGTTAAGAGTGAGCCCTCTCTGAAGAAGTTAAAGATCGAGGCTGCTGAATCAGCCAAAGCAAAAGATAAGGGGAAAGCCAAGCTGTACCCCGAAGATGAGCCTCAAGCTGTGAGGTATGTGTCTTCTGATGCTGAGTCAAGAGGCACTGAATTGAGGAAACAGGACCTGCTCCATGAGAAGGGGTTCCTGGACGCGTTGGCAGACCTGCCGAAATTCTTGCGTGCAGGGATCACCAACCATGGCTGGAAAGAGCTGTGCAGACCGCCCATCCCCGCCTATTCCAGCATGGTGTACGATTTCTACGCCAACCTGGTGAACCCTGAGGATGGCCTGTCGTTGGTAAGAGGAATCGAGGTGGACTTCTCAGCTAAGGCGATCAATGAAGCCTACGACCTCAAGGGGCAAAAACACACTGACTATGCAAGGATCATTGATGCGCCAACTGAGGCTGTCCTGGAGGAAGCAATCCGGATCATCGGCCAACCTGAGGCAGCGTGGACGATTTCGCGCAATGGGAAGCACACTCTGATGAGTGCTACCCTCACAGCCAAGGCAGCTGTCTGGTTCTCCTTCGTGCGAAGGCGGCTGTCCCCAGTGACCCACGAGACCACCATCAACCAAGGCAGATCGCTGCTGGTTTATGCGATCATGAGGGGCCTCACAATCAATGTTGGTGAGGTCATTGCAGCCTCAATCGCAGACTGTGCCAAAAAAGGTAAGGGTCCACTTTTCTTCCCCAACACAATCACTAAGCTTTGCTTACGTGCAGGTGTACCAATCGAGCGGATGGAAAGGCAGCTGGCCTACACGGGGCACCTGGAGCTGCCTACAGGCCTGCGGATGCGCAGGAAGGGGAACATGGAGCTTGAGTTAGATGGCCTGGCTGCTGCTCAATCTCTATCGATGGCCTGTCTGATGGACCTGCAAAAGAAGATGGCTCAATGGGCTGCATATGCTCAAGCGAGGGATAAGGATGTTGCTGACCAGTTGGGCTACATCTTTCCTGAGTTCCCCACGGACCTGCTGACGCCATGGGCACCTCCACGAGCACGGAGGGATGATGATGAGGAAATCTGAGTGCTAGGCTGATTAGCACTCAAAGGGAGTATTTTTGTTCCCTCTATCAGAAGAAAAAAAATCAAACTGCTTTTCGTTAACCTGTGTGAATTCTGTTGTTTTGAATCAATATTTGATCTGTCTTTAGTTATTTATTTTTGTTGTTTAGAATTGCTTAGTATAGTCTGATGGTATCTGAATAGGTAGATTGTTTTAGTTTCCTTTTTTGTGTAGTTGAGATGACTGGAAAGAGCATGCAAAATGGGCTGCTTACTGTTATATCTGCCTATAGATTCATTGCGAAATCCATGCGATCTCCGCAATTTTTGTTAGCAATTGCATGTTTTTGACTGACTGATGAGCTAGGCTGGTTCTGTTTTAATTTTGTTCTTTTGCTGCTGTCTTGACTACCTTATATAGCCTATCTATAAGCATGCTGGATGAGTGTCTTAAGGCACCTTTGATAGTTTAAATTGGTCTCTTCATTTGCTCAGCATGCGTAGCTTTAAGTCCTTCCCTTACTGTTTTTTTTTCAAATTTCTGCTGTTGAGTTATTTGCTTTAAGAATGTTCTGTCTATCCTTAGGACTTTTAGATTCTCTTTGTTTTGCCCTAGACTAGATGCTTCTAGGACAAGTTTGGGGGTGTGCCACCCCAGACACTCATTGGGGACAATGAGTAGTTTAAGTTTGGGGGAGGCCACCCTAGGCCTAGGAACATTCCTCTCTCCCTTAAAGCATAAGCATTCTTCTTCTCCTTTGCAAAAGAAAAAATTGATGAGCTGAAAAAAAAAAATGAAAGATAGAATAAAGAGGAGTGTCTCTCTTAAAGTTGCTGAGTAATCAGTGCCAAGTGTGTAACCCACAAGTGGCATTGCATCAAAAGGAAACCTAAGGAGAGGCTCCACCAAAGTGAGAAAGAAAAAGAGAAAAATTAGGGAAGAAGAATGTATACTTAGGAGTTGCAACTTTGTGGCTTGGGTGTCCTGAATTAAAAAGAACTCTGATCCTCAATTAACTAAGCACAAAGTTGTAGCCTCTAGGGTTGTTTAGGGAGATGAATGTATGTCCAATGTAGTGATGCCAGGGTTTAGGTTTTTCTCTAAATGTACTACTGTCACTGTTTAAAACTAAGACTGGCATGACTCTAAGGACTCCTAGGTAGCTCAAAAGTAAAAGTTAGAAGCATGTACTGAGTCTGGGGTAAAGCTAGGTAGAATTTGAAACCTTAGGGATAGTTGCACTATATGACAGAAGCAAGTAGATCAGTAGTGGGGAGTTAATGAAACAGTAGGATCATTAGGCGTGCAAAGTCAGAAGAAGCAAAATGAGAAGTTAGTTGTAAACTTAGAAGTGTGTCACAGGACAGCAGAGCCTTAGATAGGAACTTAGGGGAGTCAGCAAAGTGGTTAGAAAGGTTAAAACAGCAGCCTGAGTAAGTCCTTAGATTGCTCGAGGACGAGCAAAACCTTAAGTTTGGGGGTGTGTTACGTCTCCAAAAGTGACTATTTTAAGACTTAGTTGTGATAGAAAGTCGTGCATTTGTAAGTATTTTTGATAGGATTTAGCTTGAACTTATGCTTATATATGAGAATTAGAAGAATGAAGCTAAATTAGGACTTGTATGCAAAAGGAAAGAAAAAGAATGAAAAACGAAGTTAGAAGAATGAAAACTGTGCATTGCGGAGGCATTGCGGAAACATTGCTAAAACCGCAATGTTTTAAGTGAAATCCGTAAGTTGACTAACCTTTTTCTGTTGTGATCCGATATTTCAGGGATTCGTTCTTTCTCCTCCAGCCACGTAGAAGTACGACGTTGAGAATGGATGGTTCTCCTTGGCCCAATCGCACCTGCAGAATACTATAAAAGGAGGTCAAAGTGGAAGGTTGAAACACATCCGAAAAGCGTAGAAGTCTCTTCGCAGCACAGTTCTGTCTCCTGTTTTTCTCTTCCGTCTGTGGGATTGAAAAGTTTAGCTGATTGGAGTCGATAATCTGATAGGAAGGAGAGAAGATTTATCTTCTCTTCTGATTGGATTCATCCAAGCAAGGCTTACCTTTCTCTCCCTTCAGCCGAGGCATCTGCGTCGAAGCAATCACGCTCAACTTCTTTGCTTTCTGTTTTAATTTCCCATTTTCATTACTGTCTGTTGTTCTTTCCTTTCCAATAGCTACTTTAATTCATTTCGTTGCTGTCTGCTTTACTTTAGTTATCTAAGGCTGTCATTTGTTTAGTCAATTCTTAATAAATCGAAGTACTATTTTCATCAAGTCACAAGTTTCTTTACCTTCTCTGTTACTGCCTTTAGCTTCTGTTTTAACTTTAATCTTCTTCTAAGCATGTCTTCTTCATCTACTATTTCTATTCTATCTACATCCATAAGTAACTAAGTCACATAAGGGCATGCTAATGACAATACTATAGGCTAAAACACGTGAACCAAGCATGTAGGATAGCTCTCGAATGCATTGATTGTATGTAAGCTTCATACCACGGGCAATTTCGATTGGCCATCCATTTTGTCCAAAGAACTCCTAACCTCTGGAAGGAGTAAGAGTTCAGAGTCATACACTCATGCTAGCCTCTCAAGGTAGCCAGAAAACGACCTAGGAATAGGCGTTTTCCTAGTACAAATCATAACTTACTGTTTTAACAAGATGCTTAAGACCTTACTTGGACATGAGTAAACTAAAGAATCTAATGCATGAAATCGGAAGATACATGAGAATGAGTTAGTTTGATGCATAGTGAGTTGAACCAATGCTTGAGAATCGTGTGAAAATGCCTATAGAGGAGTCGTTAGTAGCCCTTGTGTCCACATTTTACACACTTTTGCTGTTAAGAACATTGCGGTAAAATTGCTGTTCTCGCAATTCCCTTAGTAAAAAAATTCTGCCTTAGCTGTTTTCCTCTTCGTTTATTAATCTCTTCTCTTTACATTTGAGTTTATCATTGACTTGCATTTGTTTATGTTGCTATCCTTTACATATTCCTTACTAATTAGGCAACTTAAAACCAAATCTACCCCATCAATTCCACCCATTCTTGCTTAACAATCCACTTCGCGAGTAACTAAGAATAAATCTCTGCGGGAAAACGAATGAAAAAATACTTACTACTTGCTACAAGATCATGTATGCTTGCATGTTCTGAGTGCTCTCTTATTGCATATTTCTTTTAAACATTGAGCACGCAACAGCTCTCTTGGAGAAAAATAAAAAAAAAATGGTTCAAAAGAAAAATGGGTACAAAGTACTCAAAGAAAAGAAAGAAAATGTAGGCCTTATGTTTTGTTGCTCTTTCTATGACTCAAAGTCGTTCGACTGTTCTTATTGCCATAAGTAGGGGGAAAACGAGCTATAGGACTGTATAAGGTTGTTCCGGGCTTGCATGAGCCAGGTTGAGAGGTGCTAAGCACACACACACGTAAGGGAATAGGAGTTTAAATTTTGAAATGATTTCAACGTTTGCATGCATTTGATGGTTTTGAATTTATTTCAAGTACCTTGTTTCACAAGCATTGAGGTTAGAGTCTAAGCATGCATTTAATTCTTTGGAGATTATTTAGAGTATAACTTGCTCGAGGACTAGCAAGATTTAGGTCGGGGGTATTTTGATAGCTCTAAAATAGAGCTATAATTATAGCCTTAAATCTAGCTAAATGTCACGCTTAATTCAATTAAATCTCCTTATTTTAGGTATTTCGTGGCAAAGAGCTCGGGAAGTCAAATTATGAATTTCAGGGTTAAATCGGTCATTTAAGAGGTTTCGGGAAGTGTTCGGGTCAAAAAGATAGGCCAAACGGAGTTCGGGAGCAAAAACGACCCAAAATTGGGCTTAGACCCGAGAGGGCAGCGCCCAGGCGCCCAACGAAGGCAACAGCCCAGCACGCCCACGCCCGCGCCGCACGCCCGCGCCCAGACGGCCAGACGCGCACGCGCCCCCCGCGCGCCCGTCATCGAAGGTCCGCGCGCGCCGCCTCGCCTCGCCTCGCCCGCGCCCAGACCGGCCACGCCCGCGCGCGTCCTCGCCCGCTCCGCCCGCGCCCTCGCCCGTGTCCGCGCGCCTGTCATCGTAAGTCCTCGCGCACGCCCGCGCGCGCCGCTCGGCTGCTCGCCCACGCCTCGCCTCGCCCCAGCCGCGCGCACCCTTCCCTGACGCAAAATGCCCGTCATCTAAAGTCCTGAACCCCGTCCTTAAAAGTCAAGAAATTCCCAATTTTGTAAATTTTCCAGAGAGCTCAGCGCCTAGGTGCTGACTTATGGCGCCTAGGCGCTAGTCTGACGCAGAAATGGGTATTTTAGCCCGTTTTTGCTGTTTTTAGGGCATCCTCTCCCATTCTTTCCCATTCTCTCCCAATTCTTCCGCCCCCATTTGTCGTGGAGCTAAATTCTTGAGCCAAAAACACATTTCTTACCCATTCTAAGAGATTAGAGCGGGTTTCTTGTTGATTTCTCTTGGAATTCACAACGGGCAACTAAGGCGATTTTCCACCATTTTTGGGCTTTTTCTTCTCCTCTTTGTATGCTACTAAGCTCTTCCATGGGGGATTGGATTTATCCATCCTCCATGGAAGGCTAAACTAAGGTTAGTGTTTAATTTTGAGTTTGGATTTGTAAGTTTTGGATGTTTGGGGAGATTTTTCCCCTTTGTAAATGTTGAGAAATTAGTATGTTATGCATCTCTTGCTTGTTCTTAATCCAATTCTAGCATGTGTAGCTAAATTAGATTGACGCTCTAATTCTTATGCATGATAGAGGGCTAAAGGTCGGGACGTAAAATTGCCCATACCGCTAGGTAGCACGGGTCTAAGCATGGCTAATTAGTTCGGCCCAAAGTGACAGTTGGTAATCTGAATTAATTAACGTTTTCATGTTAGGCTTAAGGCAGGAGAGAAACCGGTTTAGTCTTAGGATTAGGCCGTCGCAATGTTCCCGTCACTGGCACGTAGTCGATTTAGGGGTCGCTACCTTGGATAGATTATTGGCCAAGTACGATTAGAATTGCACATTTCTAATCACATCCTTGGGTCATTTGAGTTACAAATAACTAAATGAATTGTGTGCATGAACATGGCTAACGAGTAAATTGTATCGATGAACCGAACATCCATAACGAGCAATTCCATTTCTCGAAGTTAAGCACGACCGTTTAAATTCTTGCACTCGTCATTTAATTTTCCGTTAGCTTGCATAATAGGAGCTCTCTTCCCCCCAAACCAAATTACCATTCTTTTATTGTGCATACCTTTTTATAATTAACAAATTAGGCTTAGTTAAATTAGATTTCTTATTTCCCTGTGGATCGACCCCGTTGCCACTTAGCTACAAATAGCTCGGTATATTCGGGTTTATAAATTGTATTTTGGCAAGCCTCGACAGCTTGAATTTGGAGTACCACATAAAGTGCTTTACCAATCCTCAATTGGTACTTCCTCAAGCGATCGAAAACCACCTTTAGATCTTTCAAGTGATCCTGTCGCTTTTTGGACTTGACTACAAGATCGTCGACGTAGCACTCGACATGTTTATGCAGCATATCGTCGAAAATCTTTTGCATGGCGCGTTGATAAGTTGCGCCGGCGTTCTTTAATCCAAAGGGCATTACCTTGTAACAGTATATCCGTTTCGGAGTCCGGAACGCTGTCATTTCTTCATCTTTGAGGACCATTCGAATCTAGTTGTATCCTGATGACCCATCCATGAAAGACAAAGCTTCATGCCCTGTGGTAGCATCGACCATTAGTTCAGTGATGGGCAATGGGAAGTCGTCTTTCGGACATGCACTATTCAGATCGCGAAAGTCAACGCATACCCGTAATTGTCCGTTTTTTCTTTCTGACGGGGACAATGTTTGCTATCCATGTCGGGTAGTTTACTTCGCGAATGAATCCTGCTTCAATTAACTTGTTAACCTCATTTTCAATTTCGGGGATGAGCTCTGGCCTGAAACGTCGTTGAGCTTGTTTGACTGGTCGATACCCATGTTCAATAGCGAGATGATGTACTGCGACTTTTGGATCAAGTCCCGACATCTCTTTATACGACCAAGCAAAGACATCTTTATACGCAATGAGCAAACTCAAGTACTCGCACTCCTCTTCACCGGAAAGTGATGCGCTTATAAAGGTTGGACGTGGTTCTTCCGTCGTACCCAGATTAACTTCTTTTAGTTCATCAACTGTTGGTTGACTTCCATCTTCGAGTGGCAGTGGAGCCTCTTCAACATCCTCTTCAGATATCTCGGCCTCCGTTTCTTCGCCGACAGTAATAGGATGACAAGAGGCTTCATCCCCATTCTCTGCACGTTTGCTCGCAGGGTTGGTGATGATGACATTGCGTCGTTTAACCTTTAATGCACCATCTGTATTCACGGTAACAAAAGTTTTTCTTTTCATCCGTGAGGGGACGACACTGCGGATTTCTTCATCGCTTTTTGTTTTGCTAGACTCTTTATTGTTCAAAGTCTCTCGAGCCTCTTCGTGTAGGAGGCGATCGAAAATGGAAGTGGATGAAAGTTTCTTATCTCTCTTTGTGGTCACGTTTAATCTTTGCAACGCTGACGTTCGTGAGAGAGATTTATCGGGCAACGTATTTTCTCTTTCCTCTGTCGACTTACTCAACCTTTGAAATGTTGACTTCCGTGAGAGGGGTTTAGCGGACGCTGTGTTTTCCTTCTCATCTGCTGGCTTACTCAACCTCTGAAATGCTGATTGTCGTGATAGAGGTTCAGTGGACGGCGTGTTTTCTTTTTTATCTGCCGACTTACTCAACCTTTGAAAGACTGAAGATCTGATGGGATTAGGTGTTGAGTGCGAACTGTCTTCTTCTGTCACAGCCGCTTTCAATCGCTGGAAGGCTGAAGCGCGCGTAGCCGCCGGCTTGATGCGCTTAAAGATAGAGATCCTTGGTTTGACACCTTCCTCTTCTTTTGAGTTGTGTGCCTCTTTGGTCGTTATGTTATTACTGTTGACCACTTTCTCTTTCCCTTTTCGGGTTATACGGACCGGCTCAGGCGACTTATATCCAACCCCCTTTCTTGATGCCGGTATAGGATATCCCTCCTTTAGGAGTTTCTTTTGTGTCGAAGAAAGCTCTGACCTGCCCTCGAGGATTTTCAGGCCCTTGAACTCAGTGTTAGTTGTGAAGTCATAGCCTGCCTTTGCTAGCATTTTATATGCCTTGGGCGCGAGTTGCCAACTCCTCGAATGTTTGGGGCTTTATCCCTTGCAGGATGTAGTGAAGTCCCCCATGCATGCCGCTGATGCACATCTCGACAGCAGACACTTCCGTGAGTCGGTCCTTGCAGTCAAGACTCAACGATCTCCAGCGGTTAATGAAGTCGACGACAGGCTCGCCCATTCTTTGGCTAGCATGCGAGAGTTCAGACATGTTGACTGTTCGCCTCGTGCTGTAGAAGCGATTCAGGAAGTCTCTTTCAAACTGCTCCCAACTGTCGATTGTCTCGGGTTCCAAGTCGGTGTACCTGTCAAAGGCGTTTCCTTTCAAAGTTCGGACGAATTGCCTAACCAGCAAGTCTCCGCGAGTTCCAGCATTCTCGCATGTTTCGACGAAGTGGGCAATGTGTTGTTTAGGATTGCCGTTCCCATCGAATTGTTGAAACTTTGGCGGCTGATACCCGATGGGCATTCTTAAGCTGTCGATCCTCTTGGAATACGGTTTGGTATACAAGAGGGTGCTTTGGGCTGGTCCACCGTACTGGACTCGGATGGTGTTGGTAATCATGTCCTGCAGTTGTTGGACAGATAAGGAAGCGACTGACGTCGAGTGTTGCGCTTGGTCTTCCTGGATGACCATTTTTTCTTTGCCATTCTTTCTGGCCGCAGGAGTTAGGCTTGACTCCGCGACCTCACGGCTCTGCATCTGACTCCTCAGTTGGGCAATCTCGAAGTCTTTGTCCTCGACTGCTTTCATCAAGAAGCTAATTTTCTTTTCCATCTCAGCCATCGCTTCGTCGTTAGTACGCGCATCTGCCATCATTACAGATACGTTGGAGTCAGACACCTTCTCCGGCTGATCAGAGGAGGGAACAACCTCATCGAACAAAGGATTGTCCTTGATGATTATCCCAACCTGCTCGGACTCCGTCAATCGTTTGTATATTTTGCGCACTATGGCCGGAGTGTGTTCGTCCGTCCGCGAGACTTCTTTGATGACGCGGCTGCGGGTGGCAGGTCCTCTGTAAGGGCTGTTGGAACTGAGAGCCTTGAATGTTGTTTTCTTTGATGCCATTGTTAAATTTTTTGTTGAGAGAGAGAGATGAAAGGTAGAGTTGTCCCACTGGGCGTGCCAATCTGTTCCCACCAGATTTTGAACGACGGAGGAAGATTCGAACACGTGTAAATGAAATTTGAATTTTGTATTTATGTATTGTATTTATCAGTGCGTAGTGGATTACAATCTCTAATGTTTGATCCTCTGATTTCTCTCTCTTAAATGTAACGTACTCGAGGGCTTCGCAGCTTGTTCTCGATGTTGAATTTGGATCGAGGGCTTCGCAGCTTGTTCTCGATGTTGAATCTGCAGCTTTGCGTAGCGGTGAAGTCTTCAGATGTTTGAACTTGGAGTGGTGTTCAGTCTTCAAGATTCAGGGAGTCTTGTGAATTCTCTCTGATCTCTTAGGAGAAGAAATTTTCTCAACCTTAAAAATGAAAATGAACTCTCTATTTATAGAGTTCTCATGGGCCTGACTCCAATGGGCTTGGGTTTGGACCCAATGGGCTTTTGAATCTTGAGCCCAATGGGTTTGACCTTTGGGCCAAATTGTCTTTTTAATCTTTCTGGCCCGATTAGATTTCGAGCCCAATTGCAGTTTGACCGAATTTGCTCGGTCAAGTCTATCTGATCCCCGGTCGTGATGGAGACACGTGGCGACCACTGATTGGCCGAAATTTCTCGGTCAACAAGTGTAATTGCAAATTGATAGATAATTGAAAAATTACATAAATCAAACGAGGGGAAAAATAAACATAGAATTGCAAATACAATCTTTTTGCAAATCACTAGAAGTGCAAAAATAATATTGATGCAATTACACTATATTTTCCATTTTGCAATTACAGTGTATTATTCTTCTGGAAAGACAACAACACTACTTAGAACACAAAAAACAAAAACAAAATCTGACACAAACTTTGAGAAAAAAATATGTTCTTAGTGTTTCTACTCCATCATCAAAGTGAACAATACAAAATTCTGGTCATAAGAAAAAAATACAGTGTTTATAGTATTTTTTCGATTCACTAGAAAATAAAATAAAATATATTTTTTAATTGATAATAACATCACGGAAAGGTATCCGTCAGTAGATTGCAATATTGCAAACTGCAATTATACGATACATTGCAAAGTGCAATTATAGTGTCATTGTAAATTTGCAAACTACAATTACACGATACATTTCAAAGTGCAATTATCGTGTCATTGTAAATTTGCAAGTTGCAATTACACGATATTACACGATACATTGCAAAGTGCAATTACAGTGTAATTGTAATTTCCAAACGACAATTACACAGTACAAATACTCTTTATTTGCAAAAACTCAAAAAAAATGCACTCAACTCAAATACACTATACATTATATTTGCAAAAGAAAAGGAAACAAATATTTTTTGCAACAAAAAAAAAACTTCAAATACCCAGTATTAAATGGTGTAACCCGGAATGCGGATTATGTTTGAATGATGAATTTTTCTCAATATATCAACTTCATTTTGAAAATTCCAAGTTATTTATTGTTGGATTTCTCAATATATAAGCAAGAATAATAAGAAGAAAGAAACATAACCTAAATTTCTTTCTCTGATTCCTTATCACTATTCTAATTTCTTCACAACTTGTAAGTTGTATTCTAATCGACCTTTGTAAACCCGTCCAAATCTACCAACGAATCTCTTCTCTGCATCTTCAAATACAAATTCCCACAACAAAGAAAAAAACAGAACCTCAAATTCCCACAACACATCTCTGTTTTTCATAATGTGATTAATAAAATGCATTTTTTTTCTCACAGCAACATCTTTGTAAGTTCTACAACAAGAGCTTCTCGAATGCCGTCAACGACACAACACAACGTGAGGGTGGCGACGTGAGAAGACGAGGGAGGCAGAGGCGGCGTGAGGATAAGAGGGCGGCAAAAAGGCGAGAGGAGAAGAGGGCAGCCTGAGGCATAAGTAGAAAGAGACTACACCAAACATTTTTTTTTAATTATTTTTAGGATATAAGAGAGAAAATAAAATATTACAGATTTGGGGTTAGAGGAGAGAGGATGAAGATTCAGAATTAGTGGAGGAGAGAGAATAATTTTGTTCGAGAAAATCTTGAAAGAGAAAGATGAAATGAGAGGAGAAGTTAGAAGGGTAAAAAATGAATGAAAAGTGAAGGAGAGAGAAAATGAAAAAAGAAAAGGGACACAAAACTTTATTTTACCATGAAGTGTCAACTACAAGAATAGCTAAAATGAGACTATCCAGGTTGAAAAATAGGTAACATATATAATTAGAAACTTTTTTAGAATGTAGTTGGACAAAATTACCCCTCAAACATTTAATTGTTGAAGTACCTAAAAAAAAAAGGACAGATTTAATCTGAAAGAATTAAATGAAAAACAAAAACCGGTGAAACTCAAACTCAAACTCCCTGCAAAAAAAAAAAATGGGAGATTTATTGAGAGATAATGATGGAAAAATAAGGATTTATTTAGAATGTAGTTGGACGAAATTACCCCTCTGACATTCAATTGTTGAAGTACCCCAAAAAGGAGAGATTTAATCTCAGAGAATTAAATGAAAAATAAAAAATGGTGAAACTCAAACTCAAACTCTCTACCAAAAAATGGGAGATTTATTTAGAGAGAATATGGAAAAATAAGGATTTATTTGGAAATAATCTTGGAGAAAAATAAAGATTTATTATAGGAGAGAATTATGAAAACAAAAATTAAAATATGGTTAAAACAACGATAACAACAACCAAGTAAATCGAAACATATAAACAAAATTCAATAAAATCTAACCTAGAATATTAATTCAAACTAATTTTTATTTAAATTTTTCATAGAAGGTTGTGAAAAAATGATAAGAATAGTGCTCTTGATAATTTCATATGTGTATATATTCAAAGTTGCAGGTACATATAAGCAAAAACGAAAATATCTTTATCGATATCAATATCGATAACTCAGATTTACGGATATGTCGACGGATATTATGGGAAGAATCACGGATATCAAAGAAATTAATAGAAATATTGTGATTTTGATGAAACCGAGAGATCCCGACACAACCAGAGGCACAGCGGAAGAAGCCTAAACTGGCTGAGGATCTTCAACAATGAATAAGCAACAAACAAGAAGTGATAAATAATGCTAACACTTAGCATTTTTCGCAACTATGAGTCAAACGGGTAAATCCTTTACCACCAGTAAAACCTGACTGATTTAGTCAATCGAGGAAGATCGGTTAAGTCAACCAAGGAACACCGGTAAAGAATTATTGAAGCAAGTGATACTGATGAACTGGTGCCCATACACTGGTAAACTTGCAACTGGTAAACTGACCGGTTCAACACCATCGGTAAACACTTAGACCGGTACACAGAGAACAAATCAACGTTTGATTATTACTGAGATACCGGTTCAGGTTTCAACCGATAAACCAGACCGGTAACACTTACCGACCGGTTTCCTCGGTTTGGGATTTACCGATACCATATCGGTAAATCTCGACCGAGGAAACAAACCCAAAACGCTTCAAAAACAACGTTTGGGCAGCTCCACCGGTAAATTACCTATCAGTAAAACCAACCGGTTTACCGATCGATAAATTTACCAGTGAGCTGCACAAGGACAAAAATACCTTTTGTTGTCGTTTGCCTTCTTGTATACCTTAGCTCCTCTACAGCCCCCTCGAATCTACCTCTCCCCCGGTCACGACCTCAGCACGAACAATCACGTACAGTCGAAGACCACCCTCAGAGTAGTCCCAGCTATTCTCGGGCTTAATAGCGGAGTAGTGGGAGTCCTTAAGCTAAGAGTTAAGATAATTTCAACCTTATGAAGATGAAAATGTAGGAGGGTAAAAACTTAGTAAAAACTTATGAAGATGAAAATGTAGATTTTTGGGATATAAGATCATGAAGGTAACCAAATTTTTACGTACAGTAAAATATTCCCCCTTTTCTCAAACTAAGAACGACTTTCCTTTCCTCGAGATATAAGATCATGAAGGTAACCAAATTTTTACTTTTCTTGGGTTGACAGCATCTAGGTTTGGGAGGGTTTGAATTCATGCATAAGGGTTCTTGCTAAATTAGCTTGTGTGTTTAACTTTTGTTTTCCTTATCAGCTATTCTGTAAGGTTTAACTAAAAGAAAATAGAAAAGTGGTTATGAGTTCCTTTAAATTAATACAAAGAAGAAGAAAATCGTGAGTAGATTGCCTTGTTGTGATCTTTGAGAGTTTTCTTTTGTGTGTTGTGGAAGATTGAGTATTTCCTTCATTGAAATTTCTTTAGAGCCATATTTTGTCGACTGATTCGTGAGCAATTTTTCTTGAGATAAAAGTAAGATCTTTGATCGTTTGTAAACTCTTGTAAATTTCCCTCCAGTGATTTAATGAATCCTGCATCAGTACTAGAGAACTGGACGTGACCCACATTGGGTGAACAATTATAAATTTGTTGTCATTCATATTGCTTAGAAGCTTAAGGTTGGATTATCTAACATTTTTAGTTGTTGAGTTCCAAATTATTTATTTCTCTCTAGATTTGAAACTAGGACTTGATCTGGGATTCAGATCAAATATATATTGTTTGAATCAGGTAGAATTTTTAGATAAAATATATATTGTTTGAATCAGGTAGAATTTGGATGAATTATATATGTATCTACCCGTAGCAAGTGGTATAAGACCAATGGTTGTGTAACGATGTCAAAAGAAGATAGGAAAGTCGTTATAATGGATCAGACTTTTCATGTTGGAAGTGTCTAATATGTGATTATTTCCATTCCAAGGAATTTGACTTTCCATTGGATAGAAAGCCTTATATATGAGAGAATTCAAAAGGTGTTGGATAATGTTTGCCTGAATTTGACGAGAAACGTGCAAAGTAGTGTGGTGAATGAGACAACTATAACAGGTGTAACACCCAACTTTTGCCTGGTAATGACATTGTATTGTGGTTGGTTTTTTTTTTTAATTTAGTTAATTAAAGTTTTTTTTTTTTTTTAAAAAAAGGTACAGAGGTGGGTTTCCTTAAAAAAAACAACAAAAAGAATAATAATATATATATATATACCTATATATTTGTTATTAATAGTATTTATTATTAAGTTATTATTAATTTATTGCCAAATGTCAGCTGGCATATGTATGAATTGACGACCACGAGGTCTGTGGTTCGAATCCCCCATCCCCAATGTACTAAAAAAAAAAAAGTTATTATTAATTTATTATTTTAATGTTTTATAAAAAGTATTAACCCACTCAATTTTCCCCCTTTTCTTCTACGCATTTCCTTCTAAGTTTTTAATTTTCTGTCAATCTTTCTTCTTCCTCGGCCAAACAAGAGAAGACGTCCTCCTCCCTCGCCTCTTCACCGTTTTTCTTCTTCATCTTCCTTCTCTCTCGCCGACAACCACCATCGTCGTCGCTGGGTTTTGCTCAACCACCGCCGCCATTTCTTTTCCTTGTGGGTTAGTGACGCCTTGAAGGTTCCTCCGTTTTCATTCTCTCCTTTAATTGTTGGTCACATGGGTTGGTAAGTGAAATTTCTTCATCTCTTTATGAACCTTGGATGTCAATTCCTTTCTTCTTAAAAAGCCCTAATAACTGGAACTTCTATGTGTAGAGTTGGAGTTGTTTTAGAACCTATAGACTTTGGCATTTTGGGCATGCTATCTAGTAAATAATTGGCGGTTTTGCATGCGTTGTTTCGTTGGGTAAGGAGGTCCCAAACACCTTGTTTATTGCTACTTTGAATGCTGTTTTTTTTAGCTTTAAGTTGGTAATGTACTTAGGTTTGGATTCTTCTTTGAGGTTGGAAGTCCAACTTTGGATTGAATGCGAATTTGGACTTGGTGTTAAACTTTCGCAAGCCGAATTGGAGAAGCTAATTTGTTTTACTTAAAGTAGTTTGGAGGTAAGTGACTTTACTACAGGCTAAGATTAGATTGCAATGTCAGTTTTTTTTAAATCATTTGTCTTTATGTGTTGATTGTGAAATAAGTTGTGTATGTGTTGGTTGCGTTGGTTGTATACTAAGTTCTGTATGTGTGTTGGATGTGTTCTTTGTATGTGAGATGTTCTATAGGCGCCGATAGTGGAATAAGTTGTGTATATATGTTGTGGATAGTTTATGTATTGTGTGTTATAGTTGCGTAGGACTATGCGTGAGATGGATGTCCAAGGCAATGTATGCAAATATGGTTTGTTATCAAATGAAATTCATGTTGAATACGCAAGGTTGGTTCTTGATAGTTCTAAAACAGAGCTATTATTATAGCCTTAAATCCAGCTAAATTTCGTGCTTAATATTAGTTAATTTGCCTTATTACAGGTGTTTCGCGGTGAAGAGCTCGGGAAGTCCATTCATGAGTTTCGTAGCTTAATCGGGCATTTTAAGAGCTTCAGGAAGTGTTCGGGTCAAAGAGAGAAGTCAAGTAGAGCTTGAAGGTGCTAAAGATGAAAAATCAAGGATAAACGCGAGAGGTTAGCGCCTAGGCGCTAGCTCGTGGCGCCTAGGCGCCCAACGGAGCATCAGGGCAAAAGGCTCAGCGCCAAAAAACCTCCCAGACCCGAGAGCATAGCGACTGTCATTGTTCCAGACCCAAGAAGTTAGCGCCTAGGCGCTGGTTTGCAGCGCCCCAGCGCTGTCGCGATGTGTGCACGTTCCTCGATTGCACAGTGTGCAGCGCCAAGGCGCTAGTCTGACGCTTATTTGGGTATAAATGTGCAATTTTTCGAATTTAGGTCATTCCTCTCCGGCCTCTCCTGAATTTCTACGACTGTTTACTTCTTTTTGGTCTTGTAGACTCCATTAATGGAGTTGGGGAATCTTTCCTTGGATTTATTTCTTTTAATTCCATCCATGTCTAGCTAAAGGTAAGCATTCGATCTTTAGGGGATGGATTATGACTTTGCTGATGTGATTAGGGGAGATTTGTTCTGTTTAATGCATTGTTAGCTTGTTCTAGCATTCAATTCTTCTCTAACCTTGTTCATTAATGTTCAGCATTATTTTCTTTTTGGATTGACACCCGTTTAGCTTGTCGTGTGTTGGTTCGGTTAAAAATCCATGAGGGAGCGATCGCGCCTTGTGTTTTGATTAACTGTAATTTGGCATTCTAAATTAAATATGACCATGTTTGTTTGGGTTGCTGATAAATTGTAGAGAAAGAATAAAATCGAGTCCATTGTTAGAGATCTCTGCAATTGGCTCGTCGCTTGACTACCCGTCGCTCACGACTAATTCTAATTTGGGAGAGCGATCGCCCCTGGATTGGATTTATTAGCGAAGCTTAGTTTAGAGCCGTCATCTATTTTCTAATCATTCGGGATTGCTAATTTCTGATTAATGCATGGGACCCCTTGTTTTAATTAGGAGTTGTAATTTGCGTGAGTGTAATTTGGGACCACTTTTGTGTCAATGATCCAAATCACATCACAATAATTAATCTGGATCCTTTAGAGTAAGTGTATTCATTCATCTACTTATTATCTCGCTTTGCCAAACCTTTACTTAAGTCTTTCTTTAAGTTTGCATGCCTTCTATTTTTAGTCTTTCAAAACCCCTCTTTACCATCTTTTACAAATTAACAATTAGAATTAAAATTTGGATTAAACTAATCAATTTCATTGTGGTTCGACACCTGACTTCTATTATCTACAAGCTAGGTAATTTTGGCCAACGTTTATAAGTATTAAAGTATGTGACTTTCATAGGTGTCTCAAGTAGGAGGGTATGAACTTATTTTCTCAAACATAAATTAGATGTATTTTATGTTTTCAAAATTTGGATTGCTATGGTTGAGAATTATACCGGTCTAAAAGATAAATTTTGAATCTGAGATTTCATTCAAAATCTATGAATCAAAATTAGAAAATATAATTATCTTAACTAAACACACTGGAAATTAATTCACTCAAATTTTAGGTTTTAAAGAACAATTTCAATTAACCTTAATTAATCTCCTAACGAGTAAGACGAGCCCCACCTAAAAACGTTGGACGCTACAACGGTTCATGATCTTTGTTCAATTAACCATTTAAGTCATCTTCACTTGGGATTCTACTAACGAGTAAGACAAGCCCCACCTAAAAATGTTGGACGCTAAAACGGTTCATGATCTTTGTTCAATTAACCATTTAAGTCATCTTCACTTGGGATTCTACGTCAACAACGTTATACAATTTCTTTTCATTCTAATTTTAACTATTGGATCACTTCTTTAAAGTTTTCCAAATACATATTTTATTACTTTATTTTATTTTATCTTTATGAACGGAATAAAAAATCAATTGTTTATTATAAATTTAATTTTAATTATATATTTTAAATGATATTATTGGGTTGAAATTTAATTTAAATGAAAGTATTGAGAAAAATGTATGGCCAGTAAGTCATGTCGAAGTAAAACATTGTGCATTTGTTAAATATAATTTCACACTTAAATGACACAAAAATTTCAAAATTCAAATATCTCAACTAACCAATATATTCTTCTTCTACATTGGAAGTGTACAATAATAATCAATTGAAAACATTCTCAAATAAAAAAATTAAGAATCCTATTTATTCAAGCAAAAACACAACAACATGCATCCATAGATAAAATGCTGAAATTCACAAAAATGTATTGTATTTGAAAATAACAGAATCAAATATTGAGTTATGGACCATTATAGATCCATTTCAGCTCATACAACACTTCTATGTACAAGTTGAAACTATAATTTCCCAAATAATTGAACACCGTGATTGAGGTAATCAATGTAGTTAGAATCTTTACATTTTGGAAAAGAAAATAGGATTAAAAAATAAAAAGTTAAACTAATACAAAGTCTTCTCTTATGTAGAGGATAAAAATATTAAGAAAAATGAAAACAATTATGTAAGAAATGATTTGAGGGAAATTTATGCACACACTCAAATTATTAAAAAAAATAAAAAATAAAAATTCAAACATAATTTGATGAGGATATTTCAAAGATTCAAGACAAATTAAGGGTGGGAAACTGCGTAAGCTGGCCCGGACACTCACGGATATCAAAAAAAAAAAAAAAAAAAAAGGGTGGGAAACTGAATATTATTAGACAAGGGATACAAACAGGTTGTTATTCATAACATATGCATATCACAATTTGAGAACTCTCTTGCTCACCAACTCTCTCTTCCCATTTAGTTGTAATTAGTAGGATTTTATGGAATTACACAACGTCTAGTGTGGGAGAGCGATATATCATTGGAACAATAAAATGTAGGGTTTCTTTATTCCTAAGTTCATGATTCTAACTTGTTAGATTTCTTTTAGGCTTTAATCTATAATCCTATAGATTGATAATATCTAACATGCATGAATCACAAACCTGATACATGAATCTCTATGTTCATGAGTTGATTAAATAAGCGGAAGCGTACCTGGATTCATGATGAAGAAGATCTTTGAATTGGGTTTGCTCTTCCAATTCTACAAGCGGTTTTCTCCCTTATTCTCTCTCTAACGATGGAGGTTAATGAGAAACGAAAACTTATCACTTATGAATCGGGGAACCACAACCCTTTATATTTTTGTTATTTATTTATTATTTAACCATCATAAATAATAAATAAATTTGACGGTTTCTACACATAACTTCCATATCATTAATTATATTAATTATGTAACTTACTCAATAAAAATAATAAATATCTAATGATCACCTTATTTTTATTGAGTTCCAAATAAAAAATAGCTCAAACACATTTTATATATATATTTGTCCAATAAATCTAACAATCTCCCACTTGGACAATATATATAATTACATGTGTTCATCTTTATGCGCAAATAATGTGGCTATCATAATTTAAAGTTACTCCAAATCAATCTCGTCCATTAATCATATCAACATTGAACCAAAGCGGTTTAATTACATTAGTTCGTAATTCAACCCATCAATGATCACGAATATCAATATAATTAAATGACATAGATCATAGTACGGATGTGTAGCATAGAAATGACATCCAATGTGATCCATCATGTCAACTTCTAACTGGTCCCTAATGAGATCAAAATTTTCCATAAACAGAGTGTAACAAAATTCTTTATTATCCATAAACTCCAGTAATCAATAAGTCTGTATAACATACATATATATAGAAACAAACTCCCACTAAATCTGAATATCTTCAAATAACATAACACCCATTTGAGCAGTATGCTCCAAAAAGACCTTGGGTGGTAGTCCCTTAGTTAACGGATCCGCAATCATAGAGTTTGTACCAATATGTTCTATATATAAATGACCACTCTGAACTCTTTCTTTAAAAACTAGGAACTTGATGTCAATGTGCTTTGACTTAGTTGAACTCCTATTGTTGTTCGAATACATGACTGCTGATTTATTGTCACAGAATAACTTTAGTGGTCTTTCAATTCCTTTCACAATCTTTAGCCCAGTGACAAAATTCCGCAGCCACATTCCATGATTGGATGCCTCATGACATGCTATAAATTCAGCGGCCATAGTGGAAGAAGCAACGAGTGTTTGTTTAACACTTTTCCATGAGATTGCTCCTCCAGCAAGCATAAAGATATAACCTGAAGTGGATCTCCGACTGTCTTGGCATCCAGGAAAATCTGAATCCGAATATCCAACGATCTCCAGTTGGTTCGATTTCTTATATGTGAGCATGTAGTCTTTAGTTCTTTTCAAATAACGCATAGCCCGCTTGACAGCTACCCAATGATCCATACCAGGGTTACTCAGATATCTGCCCAACATTCCGACAATGTATGCCAAATCTGGTCGAGTACATACTTGTGCATACATCAAACTTCCTACTGCAGATGCATAAGGAATTTTCTGCATTTCTTTAACTTCAAGATCATTCTTAGAACATTGTTGAAGACAAAATTTGTCTCCTTTAACAACAGGGGTATTTCCTGATTTACAATCCTGCATGCCATATCTTTTTAGTACATTTTCAATGTAACTCTTTTGTGATAATCCAAGTATACCTCGAGAACGATCTCGATGTATCTGAATTCCTAATACAAAAGAGGCATCACCAAGATCTTTCATTTCAAACTTAGTTGAAATAAATCTTTTAGTTTCATGCAGTAAGCCTGTATCATTGCTAGCGAGCAATATATCATCAACATATAAAATCAGAAAAATATGTCTGCTCCCACTGAATTTGTGGTATACACAATCATCAATTAAATTACTCTCAAAACCAAATGAGATAATAATTTCATGAAATTTGTGATACCATTGACAAGAAGCTTGCTTGAGACCATATATGGACTTCTTTAGTTTACAAACCATTTTGTTTGGATCTCCCACCACAAAATTTTCTGGTTGATTCATAAAAATTGTTTCATCAATGTTGCCATTTAGAAACGCAGTCTTAACATCCATTTGGTGTAGCTCAAGATCAAAATGCGCCACTAATGCCATGATCGTCCTAAAAGAGTCCTTTGTCGAAACAGGGGAAAAGGTTTCTGTAAAATCAATACCTTCCCTCTGAGTGAAACCCTTTGCAACAAGACGTGCCTTATATCTTTCTACATCACCCTTTGAATCCCTTTTGGTTTTAAATATCCATTTACAACCAATAGGTTTCGCACCTTCAGGTAATGAGACTAGATCCCAAACGTCATTGTCTTCCATAGACTTAATTTCTTCATTCATGGCAATAATCCATTTATGAGAATTAGAACTATGCATTTCTTGATGTAAGTTGATAGGATCATCTTCCATCATTTCAACGCTATCCTCATGTTCTTGGAGAAATACAATATAGTCATCCGAAATAGCATTTCTCCTTTCTCTCGTGGATCTCCGTAATGGCATTTGTTCTTGAGGTTGTTGAGTTTGTTCTTCAGGAATGTTTACCTCATTTTCAATGGGAAGATTTGTATTATTGCCTTGAAGTTCTGGAATTGCTTCTTGATTAATATCATAAATAAATTCATGATTATCATCAGTAGCAATTGTAGGAATTTGAACAAATTCCTCTTCAAATACAATTTTCTTAGTATTTCTCCCCTCAAACTCAATATCCTCAAAGAACATCGCATTTCCCGTCTCAAAAATAGTTCTGTTCGTGGGAACAAAAAACTTATAACCCCTTGATTTCTCAGAATATCCAATAAAGTAACAACTAACTGTTTTGGAGTCCAATTTCTTTTCATTAGGCTTATAAGGTCTTGCCTCTGCTGGACATCCCCAAATATGAAAATGCTTTAGGACTGGCTTTTTACCGGTCCAAAGCTCATAAGGAGTTTTAGTTGTTGCTTTAGTTGGAACTCTATTAAGAATATATGCTGCAGTCTTTATTGCTTCTCCCCAGAGAGATTCCGGTAAAGTAGAATGAGAAATCATTCTTCTTACCATATCTTTAAGAGTTCTGTTTCGTCTCTCAGATACACCATTCATGCGAGGAGAACCTAGCATAGTGTATTGAGGTACAATTCCACATTCCTCTAGGAATTTAGCAAATGGTCCTGGACGTTGTTCTCCTGATCCATCATATCGACCATAGTATTCACCACCACGGTCAGATCTGACAGCTTTAATTCTTTTACCAAGCTGATTTTCTACTTCAGCTTTGTATGCCTTAAACACGTCCAGTGCTTGGGACTTCTCACTAATGAGATAAAGGTAGCCATATCTTGAATAATCGTCTATGAACAAAATAAAATATCGTTGACCATTCCAAGAAGCCGTAGAGAATGGCCCACAAATATCAGTATGAATGAGTTCTAAGACGTCTGTAGTTCTGTTGGCACCCAATTTCTTTACATTTGTTTGCTTTCCCTTAATACATCCAATACAAACCTCAAAATTGGAAAAATCAAGAGAATCAAGAATTCCATCACTTACAAGCCTTTCAATTCTGTGTTTAGATATATGACCTAAACGCTTGTGCCAAATTGATGCAGAATTTTCATTTGTTAATTTTCTTTTAGTACCGCTAGTACTTGTATGCAAGGTTTCATTATATGAGACAATTGTATGAAGTAAATATAGATTATCATAAACCGACAAAGAACCAGTTGCAATAATACTTGAATTTAAAGAAAGACTAAACTGACAATTTCCAAATGAACAACAATAACCAAATTTGTCCAAAACAGAAATAGAAACCAAATTCCGTCTAAAAGACAGTACAACAAAAGTGTCTTTCAAATCCAAATAAAAACCAGTTCTTAATAATAATCTAAAATTCCCAATAGCCTCGACTTCAACTGATTTTCCATCGCCCACAAAAATGAATCTTTCATCATCACTTGGCTTTCGGCAGCTCAGGCAACCCTGCATAGAAACACTAATGTGAGTAGAAGCACCAGAATCTACCCACCAAGTGTGACTCGGTACTGAAGTTAAATTAACCTCAGAGCAAACTAAAGTAAGAGATTCACCTTTCTTTGCACGCCATGCGTGATATTTGGTACAGTCCCTCTTCAAGTGTGTGGATTACCGACAAAAGAAACAACTAAATTCCTCATTTTCTTTAGTTTGTTGTTTCTTTTGCACGGGACCACCTGCAGCTTCTTTAGGGTTCTTCCTTTTATTCCTTTTATCTCTGAAATTACTTCCTGAAGCCAAATGAGCACTTTCAGTCTGATCTTGCTTCAATCTCTCTTCTTCTTGCACACAGTATGAAATGAGCTCATTAAGAGTCCATTTCTCCTTCTGACAGTTATAGCTGACCTTAAACTGATTAAATTGTGCAGGAAGAGAGATCAAAACCAAATGCACGAGCAGTTCATCAGAAAGCTCTAACTTTAGTGCTTTTAGTTTTGAAGCAAGGTGAGACATTTCCATTATGTACTCCCTTATGTTTCATTTTCCCTTATACTTCATTGAGGTCAAGCTCGCAAGAAGCGTGCTTGTTTCAGCCTTATCGTTTTTTGCAAAACGTTTCTCAATTTCCTCAATGAATTCCTTAGCATTAGTGACTTCAGAGATATCACCCCTAAACGTTTCTGGAATTCCTCGCTTAATGATCATTAGACACATGCGATTTGATCTTTCCCATTTTTCAAGGTCCTGTTTTTCAACAAGGGTACCTTGATCCGTAATAGTGGGTCGATCAATCCGAAGCGCAAGGTCTAGATCCATACACCCGAGGATAATCAAAACATTTTCTTTCCAATCTTTAAAGTTATTTCCATTCAGTATAGGAATAGAATTGACATTGGCAGATATTGTAGATGCGGAAGCATTAACTAGATTAAAACAAAAGAATACTATGAACACATTTTTACATCTTGATTAATAAATTCACATTGAGATTTTTCCATCATAAAAAAAAAATATCTAGCACAACATTAATATTTAGTCTTTGGACAGAAATATTAACTTGTAGGTGATATTTTTGTGCAATGATCAAATACTGACAATAAATCCTGTCAAACAATAATTCTATCTTTGGATTGAATTATTGTTCACATGGAACCGAATAATCGTCACATATTTATCATCACAGGTACTTCTGTAATTCGGCCCGACAATATTAATCTTTCTTTGGACCGATATAATATCCGCATGAATTACAGACGTACTTATCATTTAAAATCCATACCGAATCAACATTCACAAGATAAATTACTTTGGTAATTAATATGTTGTTTCAATTGATTGGTTTAAAATAATAAACTCCTTAAATCTCAAAAAAAAACTTTATTGAATTTATTAATTAAATTCTTAATTCCTTAAGTTCTTAATTATTTTATTTACGATAATTATCTAGAAAAACTCAAGCAAACCCTAAAACTTTTAATATTTTTCTGTAAATCTTAATCTCAATATCATGAAAATCTTATACGATTATAAAAATCTTAATCTTAATCATAATCTTATATCATGAAAATCTTAATCTTAATATCAAGAAAATCTTATACGATTATAAAAATCTTAATCTGAATCATAATCTTATATCATGAAAATCTTAATCTTAATATCAACATATTAACATAGAGATCTGCTCTGATACCAATTGTAGGGTTTCTTTATTCCTAAGTTCATGATTCTAACTTGTTAGATTTCTTTTAGGCTTTAATCTATAATCCTATAGATTGATAATATCTAACATGCATGAATCACGAACCTGATACATGAATCTCTATGTTCATGAGTTGATTAAATAAGCGGAAGCGTACCTGGATTCATGATGAAGAAGATCTTTGAATTGGGTCTGCTCTTCCAATTCTACAAGCGGTTTTCTCCCTTATTCTCTCTCTAACGATGGAGGTTAATGAGAAACGAAAACTTATCACTTATGAATCGGGGAACCACAACCCTTTATATTTTTGTTATTTATTTATTATTTAACCATCATAAATAATAAATAAATTTGACGGTTTCTACACATAACTTCCATACCATTAATTATATTAATTATGTAACTTACTCAATAAAAATAATAAATATCTAATGATCACCTTATTTTTATTGAGTTCCAAATAAAAAATAGCCCAAACACATTTTATATATATATTTGTCCAATAAATCTAACATAAAATACTACATGCATAGTGTTAAAAAAAATATGTCTTGAAGAATATCACAAGAGCATAAAGGCCTAGAAACATTTCACAAATAATTCCTCATAGATTTTTGTGTTCAATTATTATAATGTGTTTTAAGCACAAACTATTCAAATAGAGAATCACGAAGGTGGACAATTGAAGACACAACGACAAGTATGCTTGCCTTGACAAAATCCAGGTATTACGGGATGAAATTGACGTGCACATATACTAACGCACTGTACTTCTAAACAAGGTCCTGCATCGGATAATGGTAAATCTTTAAAGCAATTGATGATTGGCTCCCCTTCCACGTTTCTCATTATCATTTCCTCTCCTACATCACCCAAATACAAAATCCAACATTTTATTGATGCATAACCAACATCCATATTTTCACTAAATAACTTACGTATAAAGAAGCATAATAAAATGTGACTTAAAAGTAAAGTGTTTCTTTATAAGGTTCATATTGTAAAATATAATAGTACTTTTTGTGCCGATCTTCTAAAAATAAATATTTTTAATGAAACGACCTTCTATAATGGACAAGTCATTCTGCTATTAAAAATATTTATATGAGTTAGGTCAAAATGAACTGAGTAGGTTAGTGAGTAGGTTTTCATTATTATGTCTAGACATGTTTATTTAATGAACTGAGTAGGTTGTAAATTATATGAGACTTGTTTTTTAAAATGAAAAAGTGAATGAATCAAATGCCCCTTCAACCCCCATTTATATACAAAATAGAAATTTGGAGTTTCAAACAAAATTAATTAAGAATTAATTATGATATTAAATCAAATTAATTCAAAACGTTTTAACTAAAATGAATTTAAAATTTAAAAGTAAATAACCAAAATTAATTCATAATAAAAACGTTTTGGATGTCATAACCGATTTTATCAATTAATGGACAAACCGTAATAGTTTTATTGATTAATGGAAAAACGGTAATAATTTTATCAATTAATGGAAAAACGGTAATAATTTTATCGATTAATGGAAAAACGGTAATAGTTTTATCGATTACTCGAAAAACGGTAATAATTTAAAATAGAAGGGTGGTAAAATTATCTTATTTTTATTTGGCAGTAATAGGGTAGGGAGAGTATCCCTCATACTAACCACTTTTGCAAGCTACTAAAGTATTCCCCTCTGCCAACAGCATAGCGCAATAGAATTGTGTATGAGCTAGTGATCATGAGGTTTTAGATTCAATCCCCACAACATGTTGTCAAAAAAAAAAAAAAGTGTTCCTCTAGGGACTTTCTTTTGAGGTTGCAAATAGCCAGACCATGGGCTAGTAATTCCCAACAATTCATATATAAGAATTATTTCTTTTGCAATTTGGTATAAAACTATATATAAAGACATGAGAAGCATAATTAAGTTTTTTTTTATCTTTTTTTTTTTTATCTTCATCAATATCTAAACCTTAGTTTATGGAAATCTATTCATGTTAAAAGTTTCATTCTTTTTTTTTTTTCCACAACATGTGGGGGTGGAGATCGAACCAAGAACCTCATAGTTATTAGTTTATACATCATAAAAGTTTCATTCTAATTTGTGGTTAATATGATTTTTCATAATGTAATTTGGTTCCATATGCATGGATATTTTTCCTATCAAGATTCATAAATTTATTTGTTTACAATATATATATATAGTAATTAAATAAAGATTTTAATCTGATTTCTATGCATAATTTCTTTTTTCTCATTTCATGTTTTTAGTTAAGATTACTTTTTTTATTTAGCATATAAAAAAATTAAATGAAATTTTGCATTGGGAAAAATAAAGGTCACAATTTTGAAGTTTTTCCTTTTGTGGCTCAATATTTGTCTAGTATTAAATATTTGTCTAGAAGAGTATCTTACATATATATAATTCATTTTCATTGATTTTCATCTATATTCCTTTTAAAATTAAGGTGTTCAATACAATAACACACATATATATGTATATATATATATAACATCCAATGTATCTCTTGATGCCAAAATTCTTTTAGGATTTTTTTTTTTTACAACATTTTAGGATGGGGGATTGAACTTAGGAGCTCATGGTCAATAGGCGATACATAATGCTGTTGAGCTATGCTCTTGTTGAATGACCTTCACGTGAATAAAACTATACAATTAGTAGACTTCGAGGGACGAGATCACCAACAAAACAAAGATTAGAAAACATAGGTTTGGTGGTTGCCACGGTAGCTGTGATGCTTAAATCAGTAAGAGAGTTGTAGTAGTAGCAACATTTTAGTAGTTTATATGGACAAGAATGACCTTAGTTCCTCCTTGGAACCGGGTGATATTTATAATAATTTTTCATGGTCTTCCATGTTTCCTCCTAGGTTTGAACTAGGTGGGAAAATCCAATTATATTTTTCATAGGGCCCACCTCTGCCTAGTCAACCCTCATTTTTTGCCTTTGGCATATACGACCTTTTTCGAGGCCTCTAATAAGTCCCTAATTCAGTATGTCCCTTTTGAAGGTGGGGTCAGCCTCGACATTGGTTTATTCGGGCCGTCCCTGCTCACTTACAGGCTTGTGAGATTTTCAAGGCTATTTTAAGCCTTGGGTTTGTCCATGGAGGGT
The DNA here is from genome assembly GCA_028017165.1 of Herpetospermum pedunculosum. Taxonomy (NCBI): domain Eukaryota; kingdom Viridiplantae; phylum Streptophyta; class Magnoliopsida; order Cucurbitales; family Cucurbitaceae; genus Herpetospermum; species Herpetospermum pedunculosum. The sequence goes on along the minus strand of CM051527.1, from coordinate 28,295,440 downwards.
AAATGCAAACAGTGTAATTGCAAATTGATAGATAATTTGAAAATTACATAAATCAAACGAGGGGAAAAATAAACATAGAATTGCAAATACAATCTTTTTGCAAATCACTAGAAGTGCAAAAATAATATTGTTGCAATTACACTATATTTTCCATTTTGTAATTACAGTGTATTATTCTTCCGGAAAGACAACAACACTACTTAGAACACAAAAAACAAAAACAAAATCTGACACGAACTTTGAGAAAAAAATATGTTCTTAGTGTTTCTACTCCATCATCAAAGTGAACAATACAAAATTCTGGTCATAGAAATTGCTAACGGAAGGAATTTAAAGAGAAAGAGATTAACGAATGCACGGTTCGGGGATTTTCGGGATTTCTTTGCTAGACATTCCACCATTTATCATCTAATTATAATTTATGGTTATCCAATTGTCATGCACGCAATCAGTTACCTGGGAACCCCCTTTTGGTAACCGGCTTCATATTAATTAATTAAACCATCAGTCTAATTAAACATTGCTCAAAGCATTCCTAGAGTGATCAACTCTAAATTTACTCTAAACAGTTACTAGCTAACCGCGACGAACATTCAACCATGCAATCCTAATGCTAACTGGCTACCCGCCAACGCTCAAGTACCCAACATTTATCATCCATAAATCAATACTTCGATTTGTTTCATTGTTCTGTGTTACTAGGCGAAAAGTGAGAGGCAAGGCATCGCTAATCTTTAACTCTAACACATGCTAGAAAACTCGATTGTCCGTCGGAGAAATCTAACACATGCATGGGATTAAGGAAGAACAACAAATGCATGCAAATCAGAGACCAAATCAGAATTTAAAGCATGTATTATCAAAATGGAGAAGTCTAACAAATAATCCCTAAATCACCCCAAACCGTTCACAGTACCTTAGCCGACCATGGGGCGGATCGTCACAAACGCTCCAACGGAGGCGAAGGACATCATCTCTAAGCCTATTACAAATAAAAGCTCCAAATCCAGGCCACAAATGGCGGAGCTAAGCTAAAACTAGAAGAAAACCCGAGAGGAAGAAGATGAAAATCGAATTATGGCTGCTGAAAAATCGTCTTCAGCCTTTTAAAATCCGTCGGAGCGTCGTGACGCTGGGACAGCGTCGCGACGCTGCGACCTAATGAATCCGCGCGCGCCTCGCGATGGCGTCTCGACGCTAGGCAAGCGTCTCGACGCTGGCCCGATAATTTCCTGCGCACGCCCCTCGGAGAGTCTCGATGCCACGGCAGGGTCTCGACGCTCGGCAGCGTTGAGCAAGCGTCTCGACGCTGTCTGCTCGACGCTTGCTCTCAGGTTTGGGCTGGAAAATTGCCTCTCCTAGGCAATTTTGGCCCGGTTCTTCTTGGATCAACTTTCCCTTTTCCCGATGCACTCCCGGGGCGTTAAAACACCGCTCTTAGCTCCGAAACGAGTCCAATGGACGCATGAGCTCTTTGCCGCAATTCTCCTATAAACGAGATAAATTAAACAATTAAATTCGGAATTTAGCTTGAATTAGGGAATGAATATTAGCTCCTAAATGGAGTTATCAAACACCGCCAACTTAAATCTTGCTAGTCCTCGAGCAAGGCTAATAAAGAAATTGACTCTAAGGACATGCTTACATGCTACTAATTCAAACCTCGATGCATTTTGCAAATTCAAACACAAAATAATCATGAAAGCAATCGGCGCATGCATTTACTACGAACATATAAAAAATTAACTATCGCTCCCTAAAGTGTGTGTGTGCTAGACAACCTATCCTAAACCCACATAAGCCCGGAAAAACCACATGCAACATATCATCCCGTTTTCCCCCTACTTCTAGCGATTAGGAACAGTCTAAGCTTGACTTACACGAGAGAGAGTAGCAAACTAAGAGACCTAAATATTTTCTCATACATTTTTTTCTTTTTGAGTACTTTGTACCCTTGGTTAATGTTCTTTGAACCTATTTTATTTTCTTTTTCTTTCCAACCTCGAGTTGCCTAACACGTCAAATTCATGCATAAACTTCACGTTTTTAAGGACTAACGCTCACTTCTTAGGTGCACCGATAAGAAGGAGGAGCGCCTCGAGAGATTTTCTAGCTTACATGCTTTTCTATTTTATTTTTATTTTAGGCTTAGCGTAAGCTAACTAGATTAATTTGACCACTTAGCTCTCATGCAACAAGTTACCTAAGGGTGCCTTTCGGGGTGACAACAAGAGTTAATGCTACATGCAATCAACTAAGCCTACGAAGGTTAGGGTGAGGTTGCTAAGTGCTCGATAGATGCAAGGGAGCAACAGAAAAAAATTTAAAATTTTCGACATGAACCTAATAAATGCAAAACGACTTCATGCAAAAACTAGACTGTGCAAATGCTCAGATTTCCAAAATGCACTTCCTAGATTATCATAATTAGAAAGCAGTAAACAGAGTCCCAAGCACTTCAATTTCAAAACTAGCACTGCTCAACAAACTACACATGCTCGTCCATAACATCCACCCCCAACTTCTCAAGTTAGCATTGTCCTCAATGCTACTTAATCAGATACACAACAGAAGATAAAGGGAATGAAAAACAATACTCCCCTGATTCTTTGCGAAGTTGGCGAACGAAGGGACGCGGCGCATTCCACATCGGAGCCCAAAATTTCCTCACTCCTCCTCAATTCCTAAAAAAAACAGCAAGCTACATTAGCTAAGTTAAACTAAACTAAAAACAACAATGAAATTAAAAACATAAAAAACAGTTCAACGCTCGGTGCCTCCGAGAAGCGCAGAATTTTTAAAGTCGTTTGCTCGACTGAATTCTTTCCATCAACTCATCTGTATTCTGACAGTGTGGGGGACGTTCCAGACATGTCCTCATCCACACTGGTCCTGCAAATCACATCAACAAATTTCTTTTCTCTTCGTGCCTCTAGCACGTGAATATCATCGTGGTTAGTACAAAAAACAACACTCACATTTAACAAATTCAAATCAGATTTTTTCACGGAGACATAAGAGTCATCCCTCAAGCGCGAGGTCAAACCCTTAGTCTCGACAGACTCCACATTAGCAACATTCTCAACATTCACAAGAGATTTCGATGCATTCACAAAAAAATCATTCACAATTCCATCACATTCTACCGACAAAGCACCCCTATCAACATCAATTTTGACCTTAGCGGTCTTCATAAATGGGCGTCCTAGTAAGATAGAAGAGGAAACATGCGAAGAGTTTTTGTTCATATTCAGCACATAGAAATCGCATGGAAACAAAAAATCCTTCACTTTGACTAAAATGTCCTCAATTTTCCCTAACGGATGCACATAAGATCGATCGGCTAGTTGGACAACTATATTAGACTCAATTAAATTGCACAATTCAAGCTCTTTAAACACATCAAAAGACATGACATTAATTGAGGCACCGAGATCTAACATGGCATTTTCAATAAGTTTAGTACCGATAGTGGATGGGATAGGAAACATATCAGGATCGATGCACTTCGGTGGAAGAATACCTTGGAAAATTGCAGAGACAGTTTCTTTCTTCTTCTCCTCAATCTTTCTCGACATTCTCTTGCTCGTGCACCAATTCTTGAGGAACTTTGCATATTTCGGCACTTGACTCACTGCCTCAAGAAGCAGTATGTTCACCACCACCTTCTGGAAGGGTCTCAGGACCTCCTCGTCTTCGTTTACCACAGTAGGCTTCAAGCCTACTGGGGAAGGGTGCTTTGGGAACATTTTCTTGCACATTCCTTTATTTTTTCTCATCATTCAGCTCATCAAGAACAACTGTGGAGGACTCATTCAAGCTGTCCTCTCCTTCCTTCACGGCTCTGGAGGGAACTGATCTCCCACTCCTTAGCTGGATCGAGCTAACGTTCTCACATGAGTTCATAGTGGTTTGGGAAGGAAGCTTCCCAGAGCTCTTGCTCTCTATTCTTCTTATCGACACCGCCATTTGCGTCAGCTATTTGTTCAAATTTTGCAGCTCGGCTTTGTGTGAGTTTAGCTCTTCTCGAGCTTCTTTCTGAAACTGGCTTGTCATCGTGACGATGGTTCTGACCATCTCTTCCAATGAGCTGGAGGAGCTCGAGGCTTGAGCTTGGGAGGAATTGCTAGGCCTATCATAGGACTGGCCTTGGAAGCGTTGTTGTCCTTCCCTATTCCCATAACTCAAATTGGGGTGCTCACGCCAACCGGAGTTGTATGTGCTCGAGTAAGGATCATACTTCCTAGGGTTGGAAGCATATCCTCCGATTGCGTTCCCCTCTTCCGCCTCGCGGTTTCCTCCTACAAATTTCTTCAGTAAATTCCCAATCTCGGCCACCTAGGCTCTCATTTCCGTCATCTCATGACTCTGGGTCACACTGTGAACTTGCCCCTGCCCACGAATTTCGAATTGCTGCGAGTTGGTCGCCATGTTTGCGATTAACTATTTGGCCTCAACTGGGGTCTTGTCAATCAGAGCCCCACCACTCGCTGCGTCGATCATCTGCCGATCATGAGGTGTCATACCCTCATAGAAATATTGAATTAGAAGCTGGTCGGCTATCTGATGATGCGGAAAGCTTGCGCACAGGCGCCCAAAGCGTTCCCAATATTCATGCAGAGACTCACCTACATCCTGGGTGATCCCATAAATCCTTTTTCTCAGCGTTGTGGCAAGGGACGCAGGGAAATATTTCTCTAAGAAGACCCTCTTCATGTCCTGCCACGTCGTAATGAAGGCAGATAATAAAGCCAGTCCTTGGCTTTATCCTTGAGCGTGAAGGGGAATGCCCTTAAATTCAACTGCTCTTCCGTCACTCCTGCGGGCTTCATCCCCGCACAGACGCAATGAAACTCCATCAAATGCTTGTTCGCATCCTCGCCTGCATTGCAATGGAAAGAAGGCAATTGGTGAATTAAACCGGATTTTAATTCAAAATTACCTGCTACCACGGGGTAGTTGATGCACAGGGGTTGCAAATTCAAATCTGGCGCTGCCAGGTGTTTCAACGTCCTTGGCACTTCTCCTTGTGCCATCTCGTCACCAAAGAAGGGATCGCCTTCTTCCTCAAACAACCTTTGCCCCTCACTGGCTTCTCTTCTCAACCGCCGCTCTTCTCTTTCGATCTTAGGTATAAACTGTAATCCACTAATCTCAGAAGAACGGGTCATACACAAACAAAATTTTAAACATACAAAAACAAACAGAAAAAAAAAAATCAGCACACAATCAATCAACCAAAATCAAAATCAAACATAATTTCAATCAACTTTTGCCCTTCCCCGGCAGAGGCGCCAATTTTGGTGAGACGGATTTTGAATATCCTCCCTAAATTCGGGTTGTCGAGACCCGCCAAAATAAAATTTATATACCTATTAACCTTAGCTTTGCAGCTAGTGGTAACAGGGTCGATCCATAGAGAAGATCTTAATATGTTTGAAATTAAGGTTCGAGAATTTAATTGGTTGATTAATTGAGTTTTGGTAAAAGGGGGTTTTTATCATGCAACAAGAATAACAAAAATGCTAACGGAAGGAATTTAAAGAGAAAAAGATTAACGAGTGCACGGTTCGGGGATTTTCAGGATTTCTTTGCTAGACATTCTACCATTTATCATCTAATTCGAATTTATGGTTATCCAATTGTCATGCACGCGGTCAGTTACCTGGGAACCCCCTTTTGGTAACCGGCTTCATATTAATTAATTAAACCATCAGTCTAATTAAACATTGCTCAAAGCATTCCTAGAGTGATCAGCTCTAAATTTACTCTAAACAGTTACTAGCTAACCGCGACGAACATTCGACCATGTAATCCTAATGCTAACTAGCTACCTGCCAACGCTGAAGTACCCAACATTTATCATGCATAAATCAATACGTCGATTTGTTTCATTGTTCTGTGTTACTAGGTGAAAAGTGAGAGGCAAGGCATCACTAATCTTTAACTCTAACACATGCTAGAAAACTCGATTGTCCGTCGGCGAAATCTAACACATGCATGGGATTAAGGAAGAACAACAAATGCATGCAAATCAGAGACCAAATCAGAATTTAAAGCATGTATTATAAAAATGGAGAAGTCTAACAAATAATCCCTAAATCCCCCAAACCGTTCATAGTACCTTAGCCGACCATGGGGCGGATCGTCACAAACGCTCCAACGGAGGCGCAGAACATCATCTCTAAGCCTATTACAAATAAAAACTCCAAATTCAGGCCACAAATGGCGGAGCTAAGCTAAAACTAGAAGAAAACCCGATAGGAAGAAGATGAAAATCGAATTATGGCTGCTGAAAAATCGTCTTCAACCTTTTAAAATCTGTCGGAGCATCGAGACGCTGGGACAGCGTCGCGACGCTGCGACCTAATGAATCCGCGCGCGCCTCGCGATGGCGTCGAGACGCTAGGCGAGCGTCTCGACGCTGGCCCGATAATTTCCTGCGCGCGCGCCGCTTGGAGCGTCTCGACGCCACAGCAGGGTCTCGACGCTCGGCAGCGTTGAGCAAGCGTCTCGACGCTGTCTACTCGACGCTTGCTCTCGGGTTTGGGCTGGAAAATTGCCTCTCCTAGGCAATTTTGGCCCGGTTCTTCTTGGATCAACTTGCCCTTTTCCCGATGCACTCTCGGGGCGTTAAAACACCGCTCTTAGCTCCAAAACGAGTCCACTGGACGCATGAGCTCTTCGCCGCAATTCTCCTATAAACGAGATAAATTAAACAATTAAATGATGAGTTTAGCTTGAATTAGGGAATGAATATTAGCTCCTAAATGGAGTTATCAGTCGGTTTTGTGAAATTATGGATGTTTGGGGAGATTTGCCCCTTTGTGAATGTGAAGTTAATTGATATGTTTATGCATCTTCTTGCTTGATCTTCATAATATCTAGCATGTGTAGCTAAATTAGGTTGACGCCCTAGTTCCTATGCATGATAGAGGGCTAAAGGTTGGGACGTATAATTGCCCAAACCGATAGGTAGCACGGGTTTAAGCATGGCTAATTAATTCAACCCAAAGTGAGAGGTTGTAATCTGAGTTAATTAATGTTTTCATGTTAGGCTTAAGGCAAGAGAGAAACCGGGTTAGTCTTAGGATTAGACCGTCACAGTGTTCCCATCACTGGCACATAGTCGATTTAGGGGTCGCGATCTTGGATAGATTATTGGCCAAGTACAATTAGAATTGCACGTGTCTAATTAAATCCTTGGGTCATTTGAGCTAGCACTTAGCCAAATGAATTGTGTGCTGAGCATGATTAGCTAATTAATAGTGTCGATGAACCGAACATCCATAAAGATCAATTCCATTTCTCGAAGTTAAGCACGACCATTTAAATTTCGCTCGTTGTCATTTAATTTTCCGTTAGCTTGCACGTAGGAGCTCCCTTCCCCCCAAACCAAATTACCATTCTTTTATTGTGCATACTTTTTATCACTAACCAATTAGACTTAGTTAAATTGAATTTCTCAATTCCCTGTGGATCGACCCCGTTACCACTATACTTCAAATAGCTCGGTGTATTCGGGTTTATAAATTGTATTTTGGCAAGCCTCGACAGCTTGAATTTAGTTGGACATTCAAAAATTCTTCTACCAAAATTGGCGCCGTTGCCGGGGAATTGATTTAATTTAGTTTGATTAAGTTTAGTTTGTTGGTTTTAAAATTTTCTTTACTTCTTTTTGTACAGTTTAATTCTTTTGTATTATTTTACCCGTTTTTGTTTGAGCTTTTGAGCGCAGTCATTTATTGAAAATTCAAAAGAAGCGCTGAAATGGAGGTCAGGGGTAATTATGAGCAACAAAGAACCTTGAGGGAGCTTGCATCACCTGAGCTAGGCCGGAACACATCGAGTATTTTGTATCCGGTAGCTTCAGGTAATTTTGAACTTAAAGTTGGTCTGGTTAACTTATTACCTTCTTTTTATGGTAATACAAATTAGAATCCCGGCAGACACCTCAAGGCATTTCAGATGGTGTGTTCGTCATTTAGGACCGACGGCATCACCGAAGATCAACTCCATCTTAGAGCTTTTCCCTTCACCTTGAAGGGAGAGGCAAGAGAGTGGATGTATTACCTACCGACCGAGTCCATCACTTCTTGGGCAGAGCTGCAGGGAGCATTTTACGCGAAGTATCTTCCACCTTCCAAGGTCGCCGCCTTCAGAAGAATGATTAATAGAATTGAGCAAGGAGAAAAAGAGACAGTTCTCGAGTGTTGGGAGAGATTTGGCCGGTTGTGTGAGGATTGTCCCAACCACCAAGTGTCTTACCAGCGCCTGATTCAGAATTTCTACGAAGGTCTCTTACCGCCAAACCGACAGTTAGTTGATGTCGCCAGTGGAGGTTCACTCATGGACAAGACACCCGCCGAAGCTAGAGTTTTAATTTCCAACTTGGCTAGAAGCTTGGAGCGGAGTGGAGACGGAAGCGAGGAACAAGATCGCCTGAGAAGGGACGTGGACGAGCTTAAGGCCCAACTTTTAGTGGTAAGTAGCGCTGTTATTGCTTTGAAAGATCACTTACAGCCCCGTCCTTCTGTTTCAGGTAGATCCTTGGAAGAAATGCTTGAATCACAACATAAGGAAACTCGAGACCAGTTTCAAACTCTGAGCGATGCAGTGATTCAAGTCAGTAAGAGGTTGACAGTGATGGAGCATCAGAACGCGGAGAGCGCTAGTGCCATCACTCTGATAAGTGGGAAGCATCTTCCCACGAGTACCCCGCCGGTGGAAGTCGATTATGGCCACATCGAGCCACAGACAGAAAATCCCGAACCACGGTGGCATGGGGTAAATTTCGATCCTACATGCACTAGAGTTTATGTGCCTAAGGCTCATTTTCCTAGCAGGTTAGCGAGACCGCCTAAGGAGAACTACGAGAAGGAGTTTCTAGACACATTCAGGAAGGTAGAGATCAACATCCCTCTGTCGGATGCCCTAAAGGAAATTCCAAGGTACGCAAAGTTCCTAAAAAGACTTTGCACCAACCAGAGGAAGACAAAAGAGAGTGAACGCGTCGTGGTAAGTGAGAACGTTTATGCTTTGATCACAAAGAACTTACCGGTTAAATGCGACGATCCAGGTATGTTCTCTCTCCCTTGTAAGATTGGAGGCATGCATATTAGAAGAGCAATGCTGGATTTAGAAGCCTTCATTAGTGTTATGCCTTATTCCATTTATCAGAATCTGAAATTGAAAGAAATGAAGAAAACAGGAGTAGTTATTCAACTTGCCGATAGATCTTCTGTGTTTCCTTTAGGAATAGTGGAAGATGTGTTAGTGCAAGTTAATGAATTAATTTTTCCTGTTGATTTTTATGTTCTGAAAATGGATGAAAATTATTCCTCTTCGCCTGCTTCGATCTTATTAGGTAGGCCCTTTAAAAAAACTGCTAAAACTAAAATAAATGTGGATAACGACATTTTATCTGTTGAGTATGGCGGAGAGGTTGTTGAGATGCATTTGCCCATTGTAGAAGAGCATGTTGATGATGTATTCTCTCTTTGTCAAGTAGACACTTTTGAATCTTTAGCGTAGAATCAATGCATGACTGTTGAGGATGGGGATGACCCATTATTTTTAACTGAACTTTTTGATGATTATGAGTTGCATGAACCACCCTTGACTGAATTTTGTGATTCATCTGTTTCTGCCTTGACAATTTGTGAGAATCCTGCTAAGCTACTCCCTTCCACTTTGCCTTGCACTATAGGAGATAAAACGATTGACCAAGCCATGCTAGATTTAGAACCATCGATTAGTGTTAAGTCGCATGTTGTTTTTAATGAGCTTAAAATGAATGACTTGCATGAATCTGGTGATATTGTGCAAATGGCTAATAAATCCTATGTGCACTGTTACGTCTCCAAAAGTGCATATTTTAGGGACTTATTGACCATAGAATTGTGTGAACTCTTAAGCGTTTTGTTAGAATTTAGTTTAAATGTGTGCTTATATATGAGAATTCATAGAATGAAGCTAAATCAAGACTTAGTTGTAAAAGGAACAAGAAAGGATCAAAAACAAAGCTAAAAGAGTTGAAATTCTGTATTGCAGGAAAATTGCGGAAACATTGCTGTCTCCGCAATGTTTAAGCTGCAAATGTTAAGTTGTTCCAACCGTCCGCCGTTTTGTTGCGATCTTTCAGCCGCCCAATTTCTCTCCTGCTGCCACGTGGAAGGTCGTCATTCAGAATGGATGGTTCTCCTTGACTGAAGAGTACCTGCAAAGAGCTATAAAAGAAGGTCAAGGGGGAAGGAGAACAAAAAGCTTGGAAGCGTAGAACTCTCCATCTCAACGCAGTTTCTTCTTATTTTCTCTCCCGTTTATTGGAGTGAAGGAATCAGCTCTTGGCACCGATAATCTGAGAGGAAGAAGTGAAGATCTGTCTTCTCTTCTGATTGGATTCATCCCCAAATAACGCTAACCTTCCCCTGCATCCGATGCGCTTGCGGCGAGGAGTTCATGGACACGTTTATGCGCTTTCTACTGCTTTTTGTCTTTCCTTTTCGTTTCTGTTTGCTGCCATTTACTTCTGTTGGCTACATTGGTTCAATTCGTTTCCATTTGCTTAGTCGTTACTGCTTTATAGTCGTTGCACATTAAGCTTTGGATCTTATTCAATAGAGGAATTATTTGACAACTTCGCAAGTCTTTTATTGCTTTCTGTTTTCCTTTGCTTCCATTTAAATACTATTAAGCATGTTTAAACAATCTATTCTTCCCAATCCATCATCATCCATGAGTAACTAAACCACACAAGGGTTTGCTAATGATGAATCTATAGGTAGAAATACGTGAATTCAGCATGTAGGATAGCTTCGCACGCATTGAATGTATGTGTACTTCATCCCACAGACAATTTCGATTGGCCATCCATTTTGTCTAAAGAACTCCTAACCTCCGGGAGGAGTAAGAGTTCAGAGTCGTCCATTCATGCTAGCCTTTCATGGTAGCCAGAAAACGACCTAGGAATAGGCGTTTTCCTAGCACAATTCATTAACTTGCTTATATAAATAGATGCTTAAGTCTTACTTGGATATGAGTGAACTAAAGGATCTAATGCATGTAATCGAGAGATGCATGAGAATGAGTTAAATTGATGCATGATAAGTTGATCTACTGATGAAGAATCGTATGAAAAAGCCTATAGAGGAGTCGTTAGTTGACCTTGTTGTTGGGTTTTATGTCCTAAAACTCGTAGTTTGTAAACTGTTTGAATGTATATATTTTATTTCAATAAAGTTGTTATTGAATTTTAGTGAATTGTGTTTGTATTAACCTATACCAATAACTAACACCCATGGCGATAGTATGAGTACTTGAACTTCATGTGTGACATGAATGTGGATCAAGTTCAAGTAGACAGCCAAAATGGTCTATAGTATAGGGATAAGGCTGGGTATCTTATCCCGGGGACACTATTGGGCGCGGCTCACTTTGTATAGTACAAAACGATGTGATTCGAATCGTTTCATGTAGAGACATGTGAGTGAGGGCGTCCTGTGCAATGAGTTTGCACAAGACCGAACCAAGAAATAAAATCGCTCTTTCTTTATAACTCCGTTTACTGTAAAGACCAATTTTTTCATATGATGACTTAGGTAACTCGATCTCAATCCTCAGCTCACTATGAACTCCTGTTTATTTGACCTTATCCTTTGACTTGTACGGGTGAGAGTGGCCAGATCGCCGACTCAATAAGCCTACCATATTGGGGATAAGATCGAATAAGTGGCTGGGGACGTAGTTGTGCGAGATGGAATTCACTCCTACCCGCTTTAAGGGTTATTAGAGAGGTTGTTCCCTTAAGTGCTGACTCCAGGTCTTGAACAATGGGCCCATCCTCTCCTGATCAGGGAGGAATCTGATTTAATGGTTGGACCACAAATCAATTGTTCATTAGAGGTGTCAGTGGTACTTAAGGAATAAGATATAATACAAGGGTTAAACGGTATAAATGACCCGTTGTGATTACGAACGGCCTGTGAAGGATCAACTTACTGATGATAGTTATATCAACAGGACACAATATATCTACAGTGAGGAGAGTGCAGCCCTTGGACTTTAGTGGAGTCTCCGGGGGTTAACGAATGTTGGTTAGTTCGATTGAAAGAGTTTTGACCGGATAATCTCGTATCGTTGGAGCTCATGATCTGTAGGTCCTTACGGTTCTCCTGGCTAGCTCGGATAAAGCCGTGAAACAATATAAAAGAAAAGAAAAGAATTTGAATCGTTCAAATTCGGGTTTGTGGAAGAAGGATAGACATATTTAAATATGATTTAAATATGAGATTGGTCTGAAAACATGAATAGGATTCATGTGCAAAAAGTCGATTTTCGGAAAACCGGGTTTAATTATATTATTTAATTAATATTTGATATTGAATTAAATAATATTAATTAATATATATATTTTTTTTATTAATTAAAAAGTTTAATTAATAAAATAATAATTATTATTTTTAATAATAATAATAATAATAATTATACATGCAATGTAAGACACATGTAAGATATATACTATGTATATATTTGTGATTCAGGAGATCATTAAAAAAAAAAAAAAAAAAAAAAAAAATTGAGTTAGTGCCTTTTGGGGTACTCAATTCACTTTTGAATTGTGAATTCAAATTTTTTTCTTTCGTCTTCTTCGTCTGTTCTCTGAAAGAAAATAGTTTTCTTCAGTGAAGCTTCTTCCCTCTTTTCTCTTGTAAAAGGAGTCCCACTACTCCGTTTCTCGGCCTGAGGATAGCGAGACTACCGTGGGTGGTCCACGAAGGTTTCGTGAGAAGGCTCGTTGAGCTCGTGAGGAGCTTCTGGCGGTGAAATTGAAGAAATACGAACGACAAGGGTATGTGTTCTAATTTCTCTTTTTCATTGCTTTTGCATGTTTCCGTTTTGTTTAAATTGATGAAATTAGTGTGTCTATGATCCAAATCGCTTCCGCTGCGTTCCATCAACGCTCCATCAATTAGTATCAGAGCGTTTTTGGCCACTCGATTTCCATCAATTTAAGTTATGGTGGGTTTTATTTTAGAAATTGTTTCTAATTGGATTCTAAAGTGAATATCGATTTTGGCATAGTTTCTTTTTGAATTTCATTATTTGTAATTGCCCGAGAATGTATGGGCTTTAATGCATGCTAAAGAGTCTGTATTTTTAGAGTCATTAGAGTCCATATAGATTTCTTTGTGAAAGAAATTTGAGTTTGGAACTCGTCGAAATGTTCGGTGTAAGTTCAAACTTGTTCTAGGCAATACGAGGAGAAATTCGAAGAAAATTTGGCCGAAGCGTTCGGAGGAAGCAAGTTGGTCAAAGGCGGTGCGAAGAGTTCGAAGTCCGCTCAAGACGTAGCTTGTTGATCAAGCTTGTAATAAATTAGTTATTGCTTGTTAAATGCCAAAATCGATCCACTTTAGTATGTTTAATTAATTATGCATTGCGAATGTATGTTTTAATTAAATTCCATGTTTGTATGTGCATAAAGTATGCCATATAGATTTAAAATCCCACCGTAGGAAGCATGCTTCATGCATTGAAAATATGTTATAAGTGTTATAATATATCGTATGCATATTTGGCAATTCATGAGTTTTGATATAAAAGTTATATTAATTCATGAATTACTTGTTGTTTGCTTAATAAAATAATTGATATAAGTGTTATATTAATTATCAAATTGAATGAACAACATAGGTTGTCCTAGTCTTATGCACATGGTATATTATAAGTGTAATAATGTATAGGATGCATGTTTCTTCATGAATATTAATATAAGAGTTATATTAATTCATGAATTAGATGTTGTTTGCTTAATAGAATAATTGATATAAGTGTTATATTAATTATGAAATTAAACATCCAACATTAGATGCATTTTGTTTGTTATAAGTGTTATAATGTATATGATGCATGCTTAATTCAGAGTATTAATATAAGTGTTATATTGATTATGATCAATTAAGAGTTCAATGTTTAAAGCATAATCGATATAAGTGTTCTATTGATTATGAAATTAAATATTCAACTTGTCATGCCTTAGTGTTGCATGTTTGAGAAGCATGTAGAAGTTTGTTGTAGTAAGTCTTAGTTTTGCAAAGCGTTGTAAAATTGGCATAGACTTTTAAAATCTATAACAAAGATAAAGGCATGCTCACTTAGGGTTGAATGTATCGTTCCGTTTCATTAGATGAATAGGTCGATATCTTGTAAATGCTAAGGTTACAAGAAACTCACCCGGGGACATTGTTACGTCCCCAAAAGTGACTATTTTAGGACTTATTTGTGATAGGAAGTTGTGCATTTGTAAGTGTTTTTGATAGGATTTAGCTTGAACTTGTGCTTATATATGAGAATTAGAAGAATGAAGCTAAATTAGGACTTATATGCAAAAGGAAAGAAAAGGAATTAAAAACGAAGTTAAAGGAATGAAAATTGTGCATTGCGGAAGCATTGCGGAAACATTGCTAAAACCGCAATGTTTTAAGTGAAATCCGTAAGTTGTCTAACCTTTTTCTGTTTTGTTCCGATATTTCAGGGATCCATTCTTTCTCCTGCAGCCACGTAGAAGTACGACGTTGAGAATGGATGGTTCTCCTTGACCCAATCGCACCTGCAGAATACTATAAAAGGAGGTCAAAGTGGAAGGTTGAAACACACTCGAACGGCGTAGTCTTCCAGTCCAAACGCAGTCTATCCCATTCTTTTCTCTTCTCCGTCTGTTGGTTTGAGAGGTTCAGCTGTTGGAGTCGACAATCTGATAGGAAAGAGAGAAGATTCATCTTCTCTTCTGATTGGATTCATCCAAGCAAGGCTTGCCTTTCTCTCCCTTCAGCCGAGGCGTCTGCGACGAGGCGATCACGCTCGGATCTCTTCGCTTTTCTGCTTTAGCTTTCTGTTTTCGTTGTTATTTGTTGTCATTTCCCTTTTCATTAGCTACTCTATTCCATTTCGTTGCTTTCTGTTTTACTTTGGTTATTCAAAGCTATCACTTGTTTAGTTCAAACGCTAGTTAATCCAAGCATAATTTCATTACTCCACACGTTCTTCATCTCGTATGTTCACTGCTTTTAGCTTCCGTTTTGTCTTTAGTCTTCTACTTAGTATGTTGTCCCCATCTATTCTCTCCAATCTATCTGCATCCATGAGTAACTAAATCATATAAGGGCATGCTAATGACAAGGCTATAGGTTAAAACACGTGAATCAAGCATGTAGGATAGCTCTCGAAATTCATTGAATGTATGTAAGCTTCACCCCACGGGCAATTTCGATTGGCCATCCATTTTGTCCAAAGAACTCCTAACCTCTGGAAGGAGTAAGAGTTCAGAGTCATACACTCATGCTATCCTCTCAAGGTAGTCAGAAAACGACCTAGGAATAGGCGTTTTCCTAGTACAAATCTTAACTTACTGTTTTAACAAGATGCTTAAGACCTTACTTGGACATGAGTAAACTAAAGAATCTAATGCATGAAATCGGAAGATACATGAGAATGAGTTAGTTTGATGCATGGTGAGTTAATCTACTGCTTGAGAATCGTAGGAAAAAACCTATAGAGGAGTCGTTAGTAGCCCTTGTTTACACACTTTACACACATTTCGCTGTTAAGAACATTGCGGTATAATTGTTGTTTCCGCAATTCCCTTAGTTAAAAATTCTGCCTTAGCCATTTTTCTCTTCGTTTGTTTTTCTCTTCTCTTTACATTCAAGTTTATTATTTACTTACACTTGTTCATGCTTGCATCCTCTACATATTCTTTAGTAATTAGGCACCTTAAAATCAAATCTACTCCATTTAATCCACCCATTCTTACTTAACAACACACTTCACGAGTAACTAAGAATAAATCTCTGTAGGAATTCGAATGAAAAAATACTTATTACTTGCTACAAGATCATGTATGCTTGCATGTTCTGAGTGCTCTATCATTGCATATTTCTTTTAAACATTGAGCACGCAACAAACATCCTGTTCGAGGTTGGAGGTATTTAAGCTGACGGTTTACGGAACACCTTCTACCTGGGGACCATCCGGTACTTGAGTAAAGTTAACCCGGCTTTATGAGCATGCGTGAGTGGTGTTTGGTAATAAAGTGTTTATCACCTAGACATCATAGGTAAAAGTTTGTTTTACCTAGACTTAGGTGTTATTGTCTTAGCCGGATAATGCCTGAGTAATTTACCCATTCCGTCTTAAAATACTTAGTAGAGGTGTTGAGAAGGTATATATGATATGTCCCTCTCCTCCTACGTTCTCTGTCAAGTTCACACCGTGAGAATTATGCTCGGCCTCGTGATGTCAATAGGGCATCCCCATTCGGATGATATTTGCATAATTCAATAGCAAGGTGAATGGAGAAAGTATTTATAGTAAGTGGGAGAAGAAAGTATGTCAATACATCCTGCGGTCTCCTCCATTGGATTGAACCGTGAGATTCCTATGTTCCGCCTGCTAGGTGCCCACAAGAGGTATCGATCCATTCGGAGGGCCGCTACATAGGAATCGGAACATCTCAATCACCATTTATGGATAAAGAAACATAGAGCCATTCCCAACTTTGACATTTCCATTCGGTTGCATCGTTGGGGCCGCCCTATGAATTCTAAAAATGGAGGGTCACACTTACGAGATTTTCTAAGGAGTTAGTAAATCTTGACCAAACAGCGATAACTAAGATGCTATAGGAATATGAGATATTCTGGTATTAGCATTTAGTCAAGAATGTCTTGATTTAGTGAAGGAATGCTTGACTGCCCCTCGGTAGCGACCATTCTGACCCACTGAAGTATCGTTGTAGTTTAATAATGAGTTTTGGGTACATTATTATTCTTTTGCTAAATTCTTGATTGGTGTGTAAATTAGGTTAAAACCTTTTCACTAATTTTTTACATTCTCTTTTCAACATGTCTAGCTCTTTCATTCACTTACTAGCTTCCGATAAGTTAACCGGCGATAACTACTCGACCTGGAAATCGAACTTGAATACGATTCTCGTTCTAGATGATCTCAAGTTCGTCTTATTAGAGGATTGTCCTCCCCCTCCTAGCTCGGATGCGACTCGAACTGTTCGAGACGCATATGATAGATGGACAAGGGCTAATGATAAAGCCCGAGTCTATATCTTAGACACCATATCTGATGTGTTAGCTAAGAAGCATGAGGAAATGGTTTCTGCTAAAGAAATCATGTCTTCATTACAGGAGATGTTTGGACTACCGTCCTCATCGGTCTGTCATGAAGCCCTCAAATACGTTTGCAACTCTCGCATGAAGGAGGGTACCCCTGTTAGGGAGCATGTCCTTAACATGATGGTCCACTTCAATGTGGCGGAAGTAAACGGAGCTACTATTGATGAGTCAAGTCAAGTAAGCTTTATCATGGAATCTCTTCTGAAGAGTTTCCTTCAGTTCAGAACCAATATGGTAATGAACAAGATAAAGTATAATTTGACTTCTCTCCTCAGCGAGCTACAGACCTATCAGTCCCTTCACACTTCTAAAGGAAAAGAGAAGGAGGCAAACGTTGTCACTTCTAGGAAATTCCAAAAGAGGTCGTCTTCAGGGAGTAGGTCTGAACTTTCTTCTATTAAGAATAAGAGTATTCAAAAGAAGAAGAAAGATAAAAGGAAGGGAAAAGCACCTGCTGCTGCTAAGAGCAAGACTAAATCTGCAGACAAAGGAAAATGTTTCCATTGTGGTGTAGATGGGCACTAGAAACGGAATTGCCCAAAGTATCTTGCAGAGAAAAAGGCTGAGAAGGAAAGACAAGGTAAATATGATTTACTTGTTGTTGAAACATGTTTAGTAGAACATGATTGTCATACCTGGATACTTGATTCGGGAGCTACTAACCATGTTTGTTCTTCTTTTCAGGAAACTAGTTCTTGGCAGCCACTTTCTCGAGGTGAGATAACTCTCAGAGTTGGAACTGGAGAGGTTGTCTCAGCTAAAGCAGTGGGAGCTGTAAAGTTGTTGTATAGAGATAGTTTCATTTTACTAGAAAATGTACTCTTGGTTCCTACCTTCAAGAGGAATCTTGTATCTATATCTTGTTTGTTAGAACATTTGTATAAAGTATCTTTTGTTCATAATGAAGCGTTCATTAGCAAAAGAGGTGTACGTATTTGTTCTGCGAAACTTGAAAACAACTTCTATGTGTTAAGACCAACCGAAGCCAAAGCTATTTTGAACACTGAAATGTTTAAAACAGCTGAGACTCAAACTAAAAGGCAAAAACTTTCTCCAAGTACTTATCTTTGGCACTTAAGACTAGGTCACATTAATCTCAATAGGATTAGGAGATTGGTTAAGAGTGGTCTGCTAAATCGTTTAGAGGACAAATCTTAACCGCCATGTGAGTCTTGTCTTCAGGGCAAAATGACCAAACGATCTTTTTCTGAAAAAGGTCATAGGTCCAAAGAACCTCTAGAAATCGTGCATTCGGATCTCTGTGGTCCTTTGAATGTCAAAGCACGAGGAGGGTATGAATATTTCATCAGTTTCATTGATGATTATTCTAGGTACGGTTATCTTTATCTAATGCATCATAAGTCCGAAGCTCTTGAAAAGTTCAAAGAGTATAAGGCAGAGGTTGAGAACACATTAGGTAAATCGATAAAAAACACTTCGATCAGATCGAGGCGGAGAGTATATGGATTTAAGATTCCAGGACTATATGATAGAACATGGAATAGTATCTCAACTCTCAGTGCCAGGAACACCACAGCAGAATGGTGTGTCTGAGAGGAGAAATAGAACCCTGTTAGACATGGTTCGATCTATGATGAGTTATGCTCATTTGCCTAGTTCGTTTTGGGGATATGCAGTAGAGACTGCAGTATATATTTTGAACATGGTTCCCTCTAAGAGTATTTCTGAAACACCTTATGAGTTATGGAGAGGGCGTAAAGGTAGTTTACGTCACTTCAGGATTTGGGGGTGTCCGACACATGTGCTAGTACCCAATCCAAAGAAGTTGGAACATCGTTCAAAATTGTGCCTATTTGTAGGTTACCCCAAGGAAACGAAAGGTGGTCTATTTTACGATCCTCTTGAGAACAAGGTACTAGTATCGACTAATGCCACGTTCTTAGAGGAAGACCACATGAGAGATCATCAACCGTCGAGCAAAATTGTTTTGTCCGAATTTTCCAGGAAAAATACAGACGGATCAACAAAGGTTGTTGATCAGGCTGGTTCTTCTCAAGAGTTGAGAAAGCCTCGACGCAGTGGGAGGGATGTAAGACAGCCCGACCGCTACATCGGCTTGTCTGAAACTCAAGTCGTCATACCTGATGATGGCGTTGAGGATCCATTGACCTTTAAACAGGCAATGAATGATATAGACAAGGACCAGTGGCTTAAAGCCATGGATCTCGAAATGGAGTCTATGTACTTCAATTCGGTCTGGGATCTTGTAGACCAACCAGATAGTGAAAGACCTATCGGTTGCAAGTGGATCTACAAGAGAAAACGAGACCAAGCCGGTAAGGTGCAAACCTTTAAGGCTCGACTTGTGGCAAAAGGTTATTCCCAAAGAGAAGGGGTGGACTATGAAGAAACTTTTTCTCCTGTTGCCATGTTAAAGTCAATTAGAATACTCTTATCCATTGCTACATTTTATGATTATGAAATCTGGCAAATGGATGTCAAGACTGCCTTTCTGAATGGTAATCTTGAGGAGAGTATCTATATGGCTCAACCAGAGGGATTCATACTTCAGGGTCAAGAGCAAAAGGTTTGCAAGCTTAATCGATCCATTTATGGGTTGAAGCAAGCATCAAGATCCTGGAATATAAGATTTGATACGGCGATCAAATCTTATGGCTTTGAACAAAATATTGACGAACCTTGTGTTTACAAGAAAGTAGTCAATACTGTTGTAGCTTTCTTAGTCTTGTACGTAGACGATATACTACTCATTGGGAATGATGTAGGGTTCCTAACTGACGTTAAGAATTGGCTAGCGACCCAATTCCAAATGAAAGATTTAGGAGAGGCTCAGTTTGTTCTAGGGATTCAGATCGTAAGGAATCGTAAGAACAAAGTGCTAGCGCTGTCTCAAGCATCTTATATTGACAAGGTGTTGTCAAGATATTCGATGCAGAATTCCAAGAAAGGTTCGCTGCCTTTTAGGCATGGAATTCACTTGTCTAAGGAACAGTCTCCTAAGACACCTCAAGAGGTTGAGGATATGAGACGAATTCCCTATGCATCTGCAGTTGATAGTCTCATGTACGCTATGTTGTGTACACGACCCGACATCTGTTATGCAGTAGGAATTGTCAGTAGGTTCCAGTCCAATCCAGGATATGATCACTGGACAGCCGTTAAACATGTCCTCAAGTATCTTAGGAGAACGAGAGACTATGTGCTTGTGTATGGTGCGAAGGATTTGATCCTTGCAGGATACACTGACTCTGATTTTCAGACTGATATAGATTCCAGGAAATCTACATCAGGATCAGTGTTCACTCTTAACGGAGGAGCAATAGTATGGAGGAGTATAAAGCAAGGTTGTATTGCTGACTCCGCCATGGAAGCTGAGTATGTCGCAGCTTTCGAAGCAGCGAAGGAAGCTGTATGGCTTAGGAAGTTCTTGACAGATTTGGAAATTGTTCCAAATATGAACTTGCCAATCACCCTTTATTGTGATAACAGCGGTGCAGTGGCAAATTCTAAAGAACCTAGAAGCCATAAGCGTGGAAAACATATTGAGCGGAAGTATCATCTCATCAGGGAGATAGTGCAACGAGGAGATGTGATCGTCACACAGGTAGCCTCGGAGCACAACATTGCTAATCCGTTTACTAAGTCTCTCACGGCTAAAGTGTTTGAGAGACACCTAAAAAGTCTAGGGCTGCGAGCTGCTCAGTAGGACAGTGGGAGAAACTTTAGATATTTGATATTCTAGTTCTCTCGACGAGCATGTACTCCACTGACGTTTTAGTCCAAGTGGGAGTTTGTTGGGTTTTATGTCCTAAAACTCGTAGTTTGTAAACTGTTTGAATGTATATATTATATTTCAATAAAGTTGTTATTGAATTTTAGTGAATTGTGTTTGTATTACCCACGGCGATAGTATGAGTACTTGAACTTCATGTGTGACATGAATGTGGATCAAGTTCAAGTAGACAGCCAAAATGGTCTATAGTATAGGGATAAGGCTGGGTATCTTATCCTGGGGACACTATTGGACGCGGCTCACTTTGTATAGTACAAACCGAAGTGATTCGAATCGTTTCATGTAGAGACATGTGAGTGAGGGCGTCCTGTGCAATGAGTTTGCACAAGACCGAACCAAGAAATAAAATCGCTCTTTCTTTATAACACCGTTTACTGTAAAGACCGATTTTTTTATATGATGACTTAGGTAACTCGATCTCAATCCTGAGCTCACTATGAACTTCTGTTTATTTGACCTTATCCTTTGACTTGTACGGGTGAGAGTGGCCAGATCGCCGACTCAATAAGCCTACCATATTGGGGATAAGATCAAATAAGTGGCTGGGGACGTAGTTGTGCGAGATGGAATTCACTCCTACCCGCTTTAAGGGTTAGTAGAGAGGTTGTTCCCTTAAGTGCTGACTCCAGGTCTTGAACAATGGGCCCATCCTCTCTTGATCAGGGAGGAATCTGATTTGATGGTTGGACCACAAATCAATTGTTCATTAGAGGTGTCAGTGGTACTTAAGGAATAAGATATAATACAAGGGTTAAACGGTATAAATGACCCGTTGTGATTACGAACGGCCTGTGAAGGATCGACTTACTGATGATAGTTATATCAACAGAACACAATATATCTACAGTGAGGAGAGTGCAGCCCTTGGACTTTAGTAGAGTCTCCGGGGGTTAACGAATGTTGGTTAGTTCGATTGAAAGAGTTTTGACCGGATAATCTCGTATCGTTGGAGCTCATGATCTGTAGGTCCTTACGGTTCTCCTGGCTAGCTCGGATAAAGCCGTGAAACAATATAAAAGAAAAGAAAAGAATTTGAATCGTTCAAATTCGGGTTTGTGGAAGAAGGATAGAAATATTTAAATATGATTTAAATATGGACATATTTAAATATGATTTAAATATGAGATTGGTCTGAAAACATGAATAGGATTCATGTGCAAAAAGTCGGTTTTCGGAAAACCGGGTTTAATTATATTATTTAATTAATATTTGATATTGAATTAAATAATATTAATTAATATATATATATTTTTTATTAATTAAAAACTTTAATTAATAAAATAATTATTATTATTTCTAATAATAATAATAATAATATATAAATATATATATATATATATATATATATATATATATATATATATTTACATGTGTCTTACATGCAATGTAAGACACATGTAAGATATATACTATGTATATATTTGTGATTCAGGAGATCATTAAAAAAAAAAAAAAAAAAAAAATTGAGTTAGTGCCTTTTGGGGTACTCAATTCACTTTTGAATTGTGAATTCAAATTTTTTTCTTCCGTCTTCTTCGTCTGTTCTCTGAAAGAAAATAGTTTTCTTTAGTGAAGCTTCTTCCCTCTTTTCTCTTGTAAAAGGAGTCCCACTACTCCGTTTCTCAGCCTGAGGATAGCGGGACTACCGTGGGTGGTCCACGAAGGTTTCGTGAGAAGGCTCGTTGAGCTCGTGAGGAGCTTCTGGCGGTGAAATTGAAGAAATACGAACGACAAGGGTATGTGTTCTAATTTCTCTTTTTCATTGCTTTTGCATGTTTCCGTTTTGTTTAAATTGATGAAATTAGAGTGTCTATGATCCAAATCGCTTCCGCTGCGTTCCATCAACGCTCCATCAATTGGTATCAGAGCGTTTTTGGCCACTCGATTTCCATCAATTTAAGTTATGGTGGGTTTTATTTTAGAAATTGTTTCTAATTGGATTCTAAAGTGAATATCGATTTTGGCATAGTTTCTTTTTGAATTTCATTATTTGTAATTGCCCGAGAATGTATGGGCTTTAATGCATGCTAAAGAGTCTGTATTTTTAGAGTCATTAGAGTCCATATAGATTTCTTTGTGAAAGAAATTTGAGTTTGGAACTCGCCGAAATGTTCGGTGTAAGTTCAAACTTGTTGTAGGCAATACGAGGAGAAATTCGAAGAAAATTTCGCCGAAGCGTTTGGAGGAAGCAAGTTGGTCAAAGGCGGGTCGAAGAGTTCGAAGTCCGCTCAAGACGTAGCTTGTTGATCAAGCTTGTAAAAGATTAGTTATTGCTTGTTAAATGCCAAAATCGATCCACTTTAGTATGTTTAATTAATTATGCATTGCGAATGTATGTTTTAATTAAATTCCATGTTTGTATGTGCATAAAGTATGCCATATAGATTTAAAATCCCACCGTAGGAAGCATGCTTCATGCATTGAAAATATGTTATAAGTGTTATAATATATCGTATGCATATTTGGCAATTCATGAGTTTTGATATAAAAGTTATATTAATTCATGAATTACTTGTTGTTTGCTTAATAAAATAATTGATATAAGTGTTATATTAATTATCAAATTGAATGAACAGCATAGGTTGTCCTAGTCTTATGCACATGGTATATTATAAGTGTTATAATGTATAGGATGCATGTTTATTCATGAGTATTTATATAAGAGTTATATTAATTCATGAATTAGATGTTGTTTGCTTAATAGAATAATTGATATAAGTGTTATATTAATTATGAAATTAAACATCCAACATTAGATGCATTTTGTTTGTTATAAGTGTTATAATGTATAGGATGCATGCTTAATTCAGAGTATTAATATAAGTGTTATATTGATTATGAATTAAGAGTTGAATGTTTAAAGCATAATCGATATAAGTGTTCTATTGATTATGAAATTAAATATTCAACTTGTCATGCCTTAGTGTTGCATGTTTGAGAAGCATGTAGAAGTTTGTTGTAGTAAGTCTTAGTTTTGCAAAGCGTTGTAAAATTGGCATAGACTTTTAAAATCTATAACAAAGATAAAGGCATGCTCACTTAGGGTTAAATGTATCGTTCCGTTTCATTAGATGAATAGGTCGATATCTTGTAAATGCTAAGGTTACAAGAAACTCACCCGGGGACATCCTGTTCGAGGTTGGAGGTATTTAAGCTGACGGTTTACGGAACACCTCCTACCTGGGGACCATCCGGTACTTGAGTAAAGTTAACCCGGCTTTATGAGCATGTGTGAGTGGTGTTAGGTAATAAAGTGTTTATCACCTAGACATCATAGGTAAAAGTTTGTTTTACCTAGACTTAGGTGTTATTGTCTTAGCCGGATAATGCCTGAGTAATTTACCCATTCCGTCTTAAAATACTTAGTAGAGGTGTTGAGAAGGTATATATGATATGTCCCTCTCCTCCTACGTTCTCTGTCAAGTTCACACCGTGAGAATTATGCTCGGCCTCGTGATGTCAATAGGGCATCCCCATTCGGATGGTATTTTCATAATTCAATAGCAAGGTGAATGGAGAAAGTATTTATAGTAAGTTGGAGAAGTAAGTATGTCAATACATCCTGGGGTCTCCTCCATTGGATTGAACCGTGAGATTCCTATGTTCCGCCTGCTAGGTGCCCACAAGAGGTATCGATCCATTCGGAGGGCCGTTTCATAGGAATCGGAACATCTCAATCACCATTTATGGATAAAGAAACATAGAGCCATTCCCAACTTTGACATTTCCATTCGGTTGCATCGTTGGGGCCGCCCTATGAATTCTAAAAATGGAGGGTCACACTTACGAGATTTGCTAAGGAGTTAGTAAATCTTGACCAAACAGCGATAACTAAGATGCTATAGGAATATGAGATATTCTGGTATTAGCATTTAGTCAAGAATGTCTTGATTCAGTGAAGGAAGGCTTGACTGCCCCTCGGTAGCGACCATTCTGACCCACTGAAGTATCGTTCCAGTTTAATAATGAGTTTTGGGTACATTATTATTCTTTGCTAAATTCTTGATTGGTGTGTAAATTAGGTTAAAACCTTTTCACTAATTTTTTACATTCTCTTTTCAACATGTCTAGCTCTTTCATTCACTTACTAGCTTCCGATAAGTTAACCGGCGATAACTACCCGACCTGGAAATCGAACTTGAATACGATTCTCGTTCTAGATGATCTCAGGTTCGTCTTATTAGAGGATTGTCCTCCCCCTCCTAGCTCGGATGCGACTCGAACTGTTAGACGCATATGATAGATGGACAAGGGCTAATGATAAAGCCCGAGTCTATATCTTAGCCAGCATATCTGATGTGTTAGCTAAGAAGCATGAGGAAATGGTTTCTGCTAAAGAAATCATGTCTTCATTACAGGAGATGTTTGGACTACCGTCCTCATCGGTCTGTCATGAAGCCCTCAAATACGTTTACAACTCTCGCATGAAGGAGGGTACCCCTATTAGGGAGCATGTCCTTAACATGATGGTCCACTTCAATGTGGCGGAAGTAAACGGAGCTACTATTGATGAGTCAAGTCAAGTAAGCTTTATCATGGAATCTCTTCCGAAGAGTTTCCTTAAGTTCAGAACCAATATGGTAATGAACAAGATAAAGTATAATTTGACTTCTCTCCTCAGCGAGCTACAGACCTATCAGTCCCTTCACACTTCTAAAGGAAAAGAGAAGGAGGCAAACGTTGTCACTTCTAGGAAATTCCAAAAGGGGTCGTCTTCAGGGAGTAGGTCTGAACTTTCTTCTATTAAGAATAAGAGTATTCAAAAGAAGAAGAAAGATAAAAGGAAGGGAAAAGCACCTGCTGCTGCTAAGAGCAAGACTAAATCTGCAGACAAAGGAAAATGTTTCCATTGTGGTGTAGATGGGCACTAGAAACAGAATTGCCCAAAGTATCTTGCAGAGAAAAAGGCTGAGAAAGAAAGACAAGGTAAATATGATTTACTTGTTGTTGAAACATGTTTAGTACAACATGATTGTCATACCTGGATACTTGATTCAGGAGCTACTAACCATGTTTGTTCTTCTTTTCAGGAAACTAGTTCTTGGCAGCCACTTTCTCGAGGTGAGATAACTCTCAGAGTTGGAACTAGAGAGGTTGTCTCAGCTAAAGCAGTGGGAGCTGTAAAGTTGTTGTATAGAGATAGTTTCATTTTACTAGAAAATGTACTTCTGGTTCCTACCTTCAAGAGGAATCTTGTATCTATATCTTGTTTGTTAGAACAGTTGTATAAAGTATCTTTTGTTCATAATGAAGCGTTCATTAGCAAAAGAGGTGTACGTATTTGTTCTGCGAAACTTGAAAACAACTTGTATGTGTTAAGACCAACCGAAGCCAAAGCTATTTTGAACACTGAAATGTTTAAAACAGCTGAGACTCAAACTAAAAGGCAAAAACTTTCTCCAAGTACTTATCTTTGGCACTTAAGACTAGGTCACATTAATCTCAATAGGATTAGGAGATTGGTTAAGAGTGGTCTGCTAAATCGTTTAGAGGACAACTCTTAACCGCCATGTGAGTCTTGTCTTCAGGGCAAAATGACCAAACGATCTTTTTCTGAAAAAGGTCATAGGTCCAAAGAACCTCTAGAAATCGTGCATTCGGATCTCTGCGGTCCTTTGAATATCAAAGCACGAGAAGGGTATGAATATTTCATCAGTTTCATTGATGATTATTATAGGTACGGTTATCTTTATCTAATGCATCAAAAGTCCGAAGCTCTTGAAAAGTTCAAAGAGTATAAGGCAGAGGTTGAGAACACATTAGGTAAATCGATAAATACACTCCGATCAGATCGAGGCGGAGAGTATATGGATTTAAGATTCCAGGACTATATGATAGAACATGGAATAGTATCTCAACTCTCAGCGCCAGGAACACCACAGAAGAATTGTGTGTCCGAGAGGAGAAATAGAACCCTGTTAGACATGGTTCGATCTATGATGAGTTATGCTCATTTGCCTAGTTCGTTTTGGGGATATGCAGTAGAGACTGCAGTATATATTTTGAACATGGTTCCCTCTAAGAGTATTTCTGAAACACCTTATGAGTTATGGAGAGGGCGTAAAGGTAGTTTACGTCACTTCAGGATTTGGGGGTGTCCGGCACATGTGCTAGTACCCAATCCAAAGAAGTTGGAACATCGTTCAAAATTGTGCCTATTTGTAGGTTACCCCAAGGAAACGAAAGGTGGTCTATTTTACGATCCTCATGAGAACAAGGTACTAGTATCGACTAATGCCACGTTCTTAGAGGAAGACCACATGAGAGATCATCAACCGTCGAGCAAAATTGTTTTGTCCGAATTTTCCAGGAAAGTTACAGACGGATCAACAAAGGTTGTTGATCAGGCTGGTCCTTCTCAAGAGTTGAGAAAGCCTCGACGCAGTGGGAGGGATGTAAGACAGCCCGACCGCTACATCGGCTTGTCTGAAACTCAAGTCGTCATACCTGATGATGGCGTTGAGGATCCATTGACCTTTAAACAGGCAATGAATGATATAGACAAGGACCAGTGGCTTAAAGCCATGGATCTCGAAATGGAGTCTATGTACTTCAATTCGGTCTAGGATCTTGTAGACCAACCAGATAGTGAAAGACCTATCGGTTGCAAGTGGATCTACAAGAGAAAACGAGACCAAGCCGGTAAGGTGCAAACCTTTAAGGCTCGACTTGTGGCAAAAGGTTATTCCCAAAGAGAAGGGGTGGACTATGAAGAAACATTTTCTCCAATTGCCATGTTAAAGTCGATTAGAATACTCTTATCCATTGCTACATTTTATGATTATGAAATCTGGCAAATGGATGTCAAGACTGCCTTTCTGAATGGTAATCTTGAGGAGAGTATCTATATGGCTCAACCAGAGGGATTCATACTTCAGGGTCAAGAGCAAAAGGTTTGCAAGCTTAATCGATCCATTTATGGGTTGAAGCAAGCATCTAGATCCTGGAATATAAGGTTTGATACGGCGATCAAATCTTATGGCTTTGAACAAAATATTGACGAACCTTGTGTTTACAAGAAAGTAGTCAACACTGTTGTAGCTTTCTTAGTCTTGTACGTAGACGATATACTACTCATTGGGAATGATGTAGGGTTCCTAACTGACGTTAAGAATTGGCTAGCGACCCAATTCCAAATGAAAGATTTGGGAGAGGCTCAGTTTGTTCAAGGGATTCAGATCGTAAGGAATCGTAAGAACAAAGTGCTAGCGCTGTCTCAAGCATCTTATATTGACAAGGTGTTGTCAAGATATTCGATGCAGAATTCCAAGAAAGGTTCGCTGCCTTTTAGGCATGGAATTCACTTGTCTAAGGAACAGTCTCCTAAGACACCTCAAGAGGTTGAGGATATGAGACGAATTCCCTATGCATCTGCAATTGGTAGTCTCATGTACGCTATGTTGTGTACACGACCCGACATCTGTTATGCAGTAGGAATTGTCAGTAGGTTCCAGTCCAATCCAGGATATGATCACTGGACAGCCGTTAAACACGTCCTCAAGTATCTTAGGAGAACGAGAGACTATGTGCTTGTGTATGGTGCGAAGGATTTGATCCTTGCAGGATACACTGACTCTGATTTTCAGACTGATATAGATTCCAGGAAATCTACATCAGGATCAGTGTTCACTCTTAACGGAGGAGCAATAGTATGGAGGAGTATAAAGCAAGGTTGTATTGCTGACTCCGCCATGGAAGCTGAGTATGTCGCAGCTTTCGAAGCAGCGAAGGAAGCTGTATGGCTTAGGAAGTTCTTGACAGATTTGGAAATTGTTCCAAATATGAACTTGCCAATCACCCTTTATTGTGATAACAGCGGTGCAGTGGCAAATTCTAAAGAACCTAGAATCCATAAGCGTGGAAAACATATTGAGCGGAAGTATCATCTCATCAGGGAGATAGTGCAACGAGGAGATGTGATCGTCACACAGGTAGCCTCGGAGCACAACATTGCTGATCCGTTTACTAAGTCTCTCACGGCTAAAGTGTTTGAGAGACACCTAAAAAGTCTAGGGCTGCGAGCTGCTCAGTAGGACAGTGGGAGAAACTTTAGATATTTGATATTCTAGTTCTCTCGACCAGCATGTACTCCACTGACGTTTTAGTCCAAGTGGGAGTTTGTTGGGTTTTATGTCCTAACACTCGTAGTTTGTAAACTGTTTGAATGTATATATATTATATTTCAATAAAGTTGTTATTGAATTTTAGTGAATTGTGTTTGTATTAACCTATACCAATAACTAACACCCATGGCGATAGTATGAGTACTTGAACTTCATGTGTGACATGAATGTGGATGAAGTTCAAGTAGACAGCCAAAATGGTCTATAGTATAAGGATAAGGCTGGGTATCTTATCCTGGGGACACTATTGGACGCGGCTCACTTTGTATAGTACAAAACGATGTGATTCGAATCGTTTCATGTAGAGACATGTGAGTGAGGGCGTCTTGTGCAATGAGTTTGCACAAGACCGAACCAAGAAATAAAATCGCTCTTTCTTTATAACACCGTTTACTGTAAATTCCGATTTTTTCATATGATGACTTAGGTAACTCGATCTCAATCTTGAGCTCACTATGAACTCCTGTTTATTTGACCTTATCCTTTGACTTGTACGGGTGAGAGTGGTCAGATCGCCGACTCAATAAGCCTGCCATATTGGGGATAAGATCGAATAAGTGGTTGGGGACGTAGTTGTGCGCGATGGAATTCACTCCTACCCGCTTTAAGGGTTAGTAGAGAGGTTGTTCCCTTAAGTGTTGACTCCAGGTCTTGAACAATGGGCCCATCCTCTCCTGATCAGGGAGGAATCTGATTTGATGGTTGGACCACAAATCAATTGTTCATTAGAGGTCTCAGTGGTACTTAAGGAATAAGATATAATACAAGGGTTAAACGGTATAAATGACCCGTTGTGATTACGAACGGCCTGTGAAGGATCGACTTACTGATGATAGTTATATCAACAGGACACAATATATCTACAGTGAGGAGAGTGCAGCCCTTGGACTTTAGTGGAGTCTCCGGGGGTTAACGAATGTTGGTTAGTTCGGTTGAAAGAGTTTTGACTGGATAATCTCGTATCGTTGGAGCTCATGATCTGTAGGTCCTTACGGTTCTCCTGGCTAGGTCGGATAAAGCCGTGAAACAATATAAAAGAAAAGAAAAGAATTTGAATCGTTCAAATTCGGGTTTGTGGAAGAAGGATAGACATATTTAAATATGATTTAAATATGAGATTGGTCTGAAAACATGAATAGGATTCATGTGCAAAAAGTCGGTTGTTGGAAAACCGGGTTTAATTATATTATGATTATAGCCTTAAATCCAGCTAAATTTTGCCTTATTACAGGTGTTTCGCGGTGAAGAGCTCGGGAAGTTCATTCATGAGTTTCGTAGCTTAATTGGGCATTTTAGGAGCTCCAGGAAGTGTTCGGGTCAAAGAGAGAAGTCAAGTAGAGCTTAAAGGTGCTAAAGATGAAAAATCAAGGCTAAAGGCGAGAGGTTAGCGCCTAGGCGCTAGCTCGTGGCGCTTAGGCACCCAACGGAGCATCAGGGCAGAAGGCTCAGCGCCAGAAAACCTCCCAGACTTAAGAGCATAGCGACTGTCATTGTTCCAGACCCAAGAAGTTAGGGCCTAGGCGCTGGTTTGCAGCGCCCCGACGCTGTCGCGATGTGTGCACGTTCCTCGATTGCACAGTGTGCAGCGCCAAGGCGCTAGTCTGACGCACATTTTGGTATAAATGTGCGATTTTTCGAATTTAGATCATTCCTCTCCGGCCTCTCCTGAATTTCTACGACTGTTTACTTCTTTTTGGTCTTGTAGACTCCATTAATGGAGTTGGGGAAGCTTTCCTTGGATTTATTCCTTCTAATTTCATCCATGTCTAGCTAAAGGTAAGCATTCGATCTTTAGGGGATGGATTATGACTTTGCTGATGTGATTAGGGGAGATTTGTTCTGTTTAATCCATTGTTAGCTTGTTCTAGCATTCAATTCTTCTCTAACCTTGTTCATTAATGTTCAACATTATTTTCTTTTTGGATTGACACCCGTTTAGCTTGTCCTGTGTTGGTTCGGTTAAAAATCCATGAGGGAGCGATCGCGCCTTGTGTTTTGAGTAACTGTAATTTTGCATTCTAAATTAAATATGACCATGTTTGTTTGGAATGCTGATAAATTGTAGAGAAAGAATAAAATCGAGTCCATTGTTAGAGATCTCTGCAATTGGCTCGTCGCTTGACTACCCGTCGCTCACGACTAATTCTAATTTGGGAGAGCGATCGCCCCTGAATTGGATTTATTAGCGAAGCTTAGTTTAGAGCCGTCATCTATTTTCTAATCATTCGGGATTGCTAATTTCTGATTAATGCATGGGACCCCTTATTTTGTGTTCAATTATTATAATGTGTTTTAAGCACAAACTATTCAAATAGAGAATCACGAAGGTGGACAATTGATGATACAACGACAAGTATGCTTGCCTTGACAAAATCCAGGTATTACGGGATGAAATTGACGTGCACATATACTAACGCACTGTACTTCTAAACAAGGTCCTGCATCGGATAATGGTAAATCTTTAAAGCAATTGATGATTGGCTCCCCTTCCACGCTTCTCATTATCATTTCCTCTCCTACATCACCCAAATACAAAATCCAACATTTTATTGATGCATAACCAACATCCATATTTTCACTAAATAACATACGTATAAAGAAGCATAATAAAATGGGACTTTAAAGTAAAGTGTTTCTTTATAAGGTTCATATTGTAAAATATAATAGTACTTTTTGTGCCGATCTTCTAAAAATAAATATTTTTAATGAAACAGCTTTCTATAATGGACAAGTCATTCTGCTATTAAAAATATTTATATGAGTTAGGTCAAAATGAACTGAGTAGGTTAGTGAGTAGGTTTTTATTATTATGTCTAGACATGTTTATTTCATCGAATTTAAATATAGAATATTTCTATCTAAATCAATATAATATAGTTTGATGTAACATTAATATTTTTCTCTACTATTTTTAATGTTAAAAATCAATCAACGTTGTAGTAAAGGAATATTTACCTCTTCTAAGAGACATTAGTTATAACCACTATATCTATACATGTGATATAATATTCTCAAGTAAAAAAATGTCAGAAATGATTTTAATTTTTTTAAAAGAAATTATAAGGTGACTCAAACATTTTTTAAAATTAAATACTTAGTAGAATTCGACTTCCAAAAAAAATAAAAGAATGGTCAATCAAAGTTTTAAAGAATTCAAATAATAAAGAAGAAGATGATTACCACTAAAAATGAGGAGAACGAGAACCATTGCTGAAAGGAAGTTTGAATTCATTTTTGTTGTTGTAAATTATATGAGACTTGTTTTTTAAAATGAAAAAGTGAATGAATCAAATGCCCCTTCAACCCCCATTTATATACAAAATAGAAATTTGGAATTCAAACAAAATTAATTAAGAAGTAATTATTATATTAAATCAAATTAATTCAAAACGTTTTAACTAAAATGAATTTAAAATTTAAAAGTAAATAACCGAAATTAGTTTATAATAAAAACGTTTTGGAAGTCATAACCGATTTTATCAATTAATGGACAAACGGTAATAGTTTTATCGATTAATGGAAAAACGGTAATAATTTTATCAATTAATGGAAAAACGGTAATAATTTTATAGATTAATGGAAAAACGGTAATAGTTTTATCGATTACTCGAAAAACGATAATAATTTAAAATAGAAGGGTGGTAAAATTGTCTTATTTTTATTTGGCAGTAATAGGGTAGGGAGAGTATCCCTCCTACTAACCACTTTTGCAAGCTACTAAAGTATTCCCTGTGCCAACAGCATAGCGCAATAGAATTGTGTATGAGCTAGTGATCATGAGGTCTTAGATTCAATCCCCACAACATGTTGTCAAAAAAAAAAAAAAAAAGTGTTCCTCTAGGGACTTTCTTTTGAGGTTGCAAATAGCCCGGACCCATGGGCTAGTAATACCCAACAATTCATATATAAGAATTATTTCTTTTGAAATTTGGTATAAAACTATATATAAAGACATGAGAAGCATAATTAAGTTTTTTTTTATTTCTTTTATTTTTTTATTTTTTTATCTTCATCAATATCTAAACCTTAGTTTATGGAAATCTATTCATGTTAAAAGTTTCATTCTTTTTTTTTCTCACAATATGTGGGGGTGGAGATCGAACCAAGAACCTCATAGTTATTAGTTTATACATCATAAAAGTTTCATTCTAATTTGTGGTTAATATGATTTTTCATAATGTAATTTGGTTTCATATGCATGGATATTTTTCCTATTAAGATTCATAAATTTATTTGTTTACTATATATATATATATATAGTAATTAAATAAAGATTTTAATCTGGTTTCTATGCATAATTTCTTTTTTCTCCTTTCCTGGTTTTAGTTAAGATTACTTTTTTATTTAGCATATAAAAAAATTAAATGAAATTTTGCATTGGAAAAAATAAAGGTCACAATTTTGATGTTTTTCCTTTTGTGGCTCAATATTTGTCTAGTATTAAATATTTGTCTAGAAGAGTATCTTACATATTTATAATTCATTTTCATTGTTACATATTCATCTATATTCCTTTTAAAATTAAGGTGTCCAATACAATAACACACACATATATATATGTATATATATATATATAACATCCAATGTATCTCTTGATTAGAAAATATAGGTTTGAAAACATAGGTTTGGTGTGTTGGGTTTTATGTCCTAAAACTCGTAGTTTGTAAACTGTTTGAATGTATATATTATATTTCAATAAAGTTGTTATTGAATTTTAGTGAATTGTGTTTGTATTAACCTATACCAATAACTAACACCCATGGTTGTAGTGTGAGTACTTGAACTTCATGTGTGACATGAATGTGAATCAAGTTCAAGTAGACAGCCAAAATGGTCTATAGTATAGGGATAAGGCTGGGTACCTTATCCTGGGGACACTATTGGACGCGGCTCACTTTGTATAGTACAAAACGATGTGATTCGAATCGTTTCATGTAGAGACATGTGAGTGAGGGCGTCCTGTGCAATGAGTTTGCACAAGACCGAACCAAGAAATAAAATCGCTCTTTCTTTATAACACCGTTTACTGTAAAGACCGATTTTTTCATATGATTACTTAGGTAACTCGATCTCAATCCTGAGCTTACTATGGACTCCTGTTTATTTGACCTTATCCTTTGACTTGTACGGGTGAGAGTGGCCAGATTGCCGACTCAATATGCCTACCATATTGGGGATAAGATTGAATAAGTGGCTGGGGACATAGTTGTAGCAAGATTGGAGTTCACTCCTACCCGCTTTCAGGGTTAGTAGAGAGGTTGTAACCTTAAGTGCTGACTCCAGGTCTTGAACATTGGGCCCATCCTCTCCTGATCAGGGAGGAATCTGATTTGATGGTTGGACCACAAATCAATTGTTCATTAGAGGTGTCAGTGGTACTTAAGGAACAAGATATAATACAAGGGTTAAACGGTATAAATGACCCGTTGTGATTATGAACGACCTGTGAAGGATCGACTTACTGATGATAGTTATATCAACAGGACACAATATATCTACAGTGAGGAGAGTGCAGCCCTTGGACTTTAGTGGAGTCTCCGGGGGTTAAAGAATGTTGGTTAGTTCGGTTGAAAGAGTTTTGACCGGATAATCTCGTATCGTTGGAGCTCATGATCTGTAGGTCCTTACGGTTCTCCTGGCTAGCTCGGATAAAGCCGTGAAACAGTATAAAAGAAAAGAAAAGAATTTGAATCGTTCAAATTCGGGTTTGTGGAAGAAGGATAGACATATTTAAATATGATTTAAATATGGACATATTTAAATATGATTTAAATATGAGATTGGTCTGAAAACATGAATAGGATTCATGTGCAAAAAGTCGGTTTTCGGAAAACCGGGTTTAATTATATTATTTAATTAATATTTGATATTGAATTAAATAATATTAATTAAATATATATATATTTTTATTAATTAAAAAGTTTAATTAATAAAATAATTATTATTATTTTTAATAATAATAATTTATATAAAAATATATATATATATATTTATATATATATATATATACACATGTGTCTTACATGCAAGATGTAAGACACATGTATGTTTTATATATACACAGCATATATATAATCTTGACAGATCAAACGAAATAAAAAAAAAAAAAAAAAAAAAAAGGAAAATTTAAATGTGGAGTTAGTGGATTTTTGGGTCTTCAATGTGTGATTTGAAATTTGATTTCAAATTTCTGAAGGCTCTCTCTCTATCTCTTATCTTTCCTTCTTCCGTCTTCCTTCTTCCTCTCTGCTCTCTGTGTTCTGAAAAAAAAAAGTTTTTTTCAGTTGAGCTTCTTCCCTCTTTTCTTGAATTAAAGGAGTCCCACCACTCCGTTTCTCGGCCTGAGGATAGCGGGATTACCGTGGGTGGTCCACGAAGGTTTCGTGAGAAGGCTCGGTGAGCTCGTGAGGAGCTTCTGGCGGTGAATTTGGAGAAATACGAACGACAAGGGTATGTGTTCTAATTTCTCTTTTCCATCGCTTTTGCATGTTTCCATTTGTTTAAATTGATGAAATTAGAGTGTCCATGATCCAAATTCGCTTCCGCTGCGTGCCATGAGCGCTCCATCAATTGGTATCAGAGCGTTTTTGGCCACTCAATTTCAATCAATTTAAGTTATGGTGGGTTTTATTTAGAAATTGTTTCTGAATGGATTTCTAAAGTGAATATCGATTTTGGCATAGTTTCTTTTTGAATTTCTTTATTTGTAATTGCCCGAGATTGTATGGGCTTTAATGCATGCTAAAGAGTCTGTATTTTTTGAGTCATTAGAGTCCATATAGGGTTCTTTGTGAAAGAAGTTTCAGTTTGAAACTCGCTGAAATGTTCGGTGTAATTTCAAACTCGTTCTGGGCAATACAAGGAGAAATTCGAAGAAACTTTTGGCCGAAGCGTTCGGAGGAAGCAAGTTGGTCAAAGGCGGTGCGAAGAGTTCGAAGTCCGCTCAAGACGTGGCTTGTTGATCAAGCTTGTAATAAATTAGTTATTGCTTGCTAAATGCCAAAATCGATCCACTTTAGTGTGTTTAATTATTTATGCATTGCGAATGTATGTTTTAATTAAATTTCATGTTTGTATGTGCATAACGTATGCCATATAGATTTAAAATCCCACCGTAGGAAGCATGCTTCATGCATTGAAAATATGTTATAAGTGTTATAATATATCGTATGCATATTTGGCAATTCATGAATTTTGATATAAAAGTTATATTAATTCATGAATTAGTTGTTGTTAATTTAATAGAATAATTGATATAAGTGTTATATTAATTATGAAATTAAATATACAACATAGGTTGTCCTAATTTTATGCACATGGTATATTATAAGTGTTATAATGTATAGGATGCATGTTTATTCATGAGTATTAATATAAGACTTATATTAATTCATGAATTAGATGTTGTTTGCTTAATAGAATAATTGATATAAGTGTTATATTAATTATGAAATTAAACATCCAACATTAGATGCATTTTGTTTGTTATAAGTGTTATAATGTATAGGATGCATGCTTAATTCATGAGCATTGATATAAGTGTTATATTAATTTATGAATTAGGAGTTGTATATTTAAAACATAATTGATATAATTGTTATATTAATTATGAAATTAAATATTCAATTTGTCATGCCTTAGTGATGCATGTTTGAGAAGCATGTAGAAGTTTGTTGTAGTAAGTCTTAGTTTTGCAAAGCGTTGTAAAATTGGCATAGACTTTTAAAATCTATAACAAAGACAAAGGCATGCTCACTTAGGGTTGAATGTATCGTTCTGTTTCATTAGATGAATAGGTCGATATCTTGTAAATGCTAAGGTTACAAGAAACTCACCCGGGGACATCCTGTTCGAGGTTGGAGGTATTTAAGCTGACGGTTTACGGAACACCTCCTACCTGGGGACCATCCGGTTCTTGAGTAAAGTTAACCCGGCTTTATGAGCATGCGTGAGTGGTGTGAGGTAATAAAATGTTTATCACCTAGACATCATAGGTAAAAGTTTGTTTTACCTAGACTTAGGCCTTATTGTCTTAGCCGGATAATGCCTGAGTAATTTACCCATTCCGTCTTAAAATACTTAGTAGAGGTGTTGAGAAGGTATATATGATATGTCCCTCTCCTCCTACGTTCTCTGTCAAGTTCACACCGTGAGAATTATGCTCGGCCTCGTGATGTCAATAGGGCATCCCCATTCGGATGGTATTTGCATAATTCAAGAGCAAGGTGAATGGAGAAAGTATTTATAGTAAGTGGGAGAAGGAAGTATGTCAATACATCCTGCGGTCTCCTCCATTGGATTGAACCGTGAGATTCCTATGTTCTGCCTGCTAGGTGCCCACAAGTGGTACCGATCCATTCGGAGGGACGTTTCATAGGAATCGGAACATCTCAATCACCATTTATGGATAAAGAAACATAGAGCCATTCCCAACTTTGACATTTCCATTCGTTTGCATCGTTGGGGCCGCCCTATGAATTCTAAAAATGGAGGGTCACACTTACGAGATTTGCTAAGGAGTTAGTAAATCTTGACCAAACAGCGATAACTAAGATGCTATAGGAATATGAGATATTCTGGTATTAGCATTTAGTCAAGAATGTCTTGATTCAGTGAAGGAATGCTTGACTGCCCCTCGGTAGCGACCATTCTGACCCACTGAAGTATCGTTGCAGTTTAATAATGAGTTTTGGGTACATTATTATTCTTTGCTAAATTCTTGATTGGTGTGTAAATTAGGTTAAAACTTTTTCACTAATATTTATTCATTCTCTTTTCAGCATGTCTAGCTCTTTCATTCACTTACTAGCTTCCGATAAGTTAACCGGCGATAACTACGCGACCTGGAAATCGAACTTGAATACGATTCTCGTTCTAGATGATCTCAGGTTCGTCTTATCAGAGGATTGTCCTCCCCCTCCTAGCTCGGATGCGACTCGAACTGTTCGAGAAGCATATGATAGATGGACAAGGGCTAATGATAAAGCCCGAGTCTATATCTTAGCCAGCATATCTGATGTGTTAGCTAAGAAGCACGAGGATATGGTTTCTGCTAAAGAAATCATGTCTTCATTACAGGAGATGTTTGGACTTCCGTCCTCATCGGTCTGTCATGAAGCCCTCAAATTCGTTTACAACTCTCGCATGAAGGAGGGAACCTCTGTTAGGGAGCATGTCCTTAACATGATGGTCCACTTCAATGTGGCGGAAGTAAACGGAGCTATTATAAATGAGTCAAGTGAAGTAAGCTTTATCTTGGAATCTCTTCCGAAGAGTTTCCTTCAGTTCAGAACCAATTTGGTAATGAACAAGATAAAGTATAATTTGACTTCTCTCCTCAGCGAGCTACAGACCTATCAGTCCCTACACACTTCTAAAGGAAAAGAGAAGGAGGCAAACGTTGTCACTTCTAGGAAATTCCAAAAGGGGTCGTCTTCTGGGAGTAAGTCTGAACTTTCTTCTATTAAGAATAAGAGTATTCAAAAGAAGAAGAAAGATAAAAGGAAGGGAAAAGCACCTGCTGCAGGTAAAAGCAAGACTAGATCTACAGACAAAGGAAAATGTTTCCATTGTGGTGTAGATGGGCACTGGAAACGCAATTGCCCAAAGTATCTTGCAGAGAAAAAGGCTGAGAAAGAAAGACAAGGTAAATATGATTTACTTGTTGTTGAAACATGTTTAGTAGAACATGATTGTCATACCTGGATACTTGATTCAGGAGCTACTAACCATGTTTGTTCTTCTTTTCAGGAAACTAGTTCTTGGCAGCCACTTTCTCGTGGTGAGATAACTCTCAGAGTTGGAACTGGAGAGGTTGTCTCAGCTGAAGCAGTGGGAGCTGTAAAGTTGTTGTATAGAGATAGTTTCATTTTACTAGAAAATGTACTCCTGGTTCCTACCTTCCAGAGGAATCTTGTATCTATATCTTGTTTGTTAGAACAGTTGTATAAAGTATCTTTTGTACATAATGAAGCGTTCATTAGCAAAAGAGGTGTACATATTTGTTCTGCGAAACTTGAAAACAACTTGTATGTGTTAAGACCAACCGAAGCCAAAGCTATTTTGAACACTGAAATGTTTAAAACAGCTGAGACTCAAACTAAAAGGCAGAAAC
This sequence comes from Herpetospermum pedunculosum, assembly GCA_028017165.1. Lineage (NCBI taxonomy): Eukaryota > Viridiplantae > Streptophyta > Magnoliopsida > Cucurbitales > Cucurbitaceae > Herpetospermum > Herpetospermum pedunculosum. The sequence continues at coordinate 28,256,239 of CM051527.1, read as the reverse complement.
TTTCTCCAAGTACTTATCTTTGGCACTTAAGACTAGGTCAAATTAATCTCAATAGGATTGGGAGATTGGTTAAGAGTGGTCTGCTAAATCGTTTAGAGGACAACTCTTTACCGCCATGTGAGTCTTGTCTTGAGGGCAAGATGACCAAACGATCTTTTTCTGAAAAAGGTCATAGGTCCAAAGAACCTCTAGAAATCGTGCATTCGGATCTCTGCGGTCCTTTGAATGTCAAAGCACGAGGAGGGTATGAATATTTCATCAGTTTCATTGATGATTATTCTAGGTACGGTTATCTTTATCTAATGCATCATAAGTCCGAAGCTCTTGAAAAGTTCAAAGAGTATAAGGCAGAGGTTGAGAACACATTAGGTAAATCGATAAAAACACTCCGATCAGATCGAGGTGGAGAGTATATGGATTTAAGATTCCAGGACTATATGATAGAACATGGAATAGTATCTCAACTCTCAGCGCCAGGAACACCACAGCAGAATGGTGTGTCCGAGGGGAGAAATAGAACCCTGTTAGACATGGTTCGATCTATGATGAGTTATGCTCATTTGCCTAGTTCGTTTTGGGGATATGCAGTAGAGACTGCAGTATATATTTTGAACATGGTTCCCTCTAAGAGTGTTTCTGAAACACCTTATGAGTTATGGAGAGGGCGTAAAGGTAGTTTACGTCACTTCAGGATTTGGGGGTGTCCGGCACATGTGCTAGTACCCAATTCAAAGAAGTTGGAACATCGTTCAAAATTGTGCCTATTTGTAGGTTACCCCAAGGAAACGAAAGGTGGTCTATTTTACGATCCTCATGAGAACAAGGTACTAGTATCGACTAATGCCACGTTCTTAGAGGAAGACCACATGAGAGATCATCAACCGTCGAGCAAAATTGTTTTGTCCGAATTTTCCAGGAAAGCTACAGACAGATCAACAAAGGTTGTTGATCAGGCTGGTCCTTCTCAAGAGTTGAGAAAGCCTCGACGCAGTGGGAGGGATGTAAGACAGCCCGACCGCTACATCGGCTTGTCTGAAACTCAAGTCGTCATACCTGATGATGGCGTTGAGGATCCATTGACCTTTAAACAGGCAATGAATGACATAGACAAGGACCAGTGGCTTAAAGCCATGGATCTCGAAATGGAGTCTATGTACTTCAATTCGGTCTGGGATCTTGTAGACCAACCAGATAGTGAAAGACCTATCGGTTGCAAGTGGATCTACAAGAGAAAACGAGACCAAGCCGGTAAGGTGCAAACCTTTAAGGCTCGACTTGTGGCAAAAGGTTATTCCCAAAGAGAAGGGGTGGACTATGAAGAAACCTTTTCTCCTGTTGCCAAGTTAAAGTCGATTAGAATACTCTTATCCATTGCTACATTTTATGATTATGAAATCTGGCAAATGGATGTCAAGACTGCCTTTCTGAATGGTAATCTTGAAGAGAGTATCTATATGGCTCAACCAGAGGGATTCATACTTCAGGGTCAAGAGCAAAAGGTTTGCAAGCTTAATCGATCCATTTATGGGTTGAAGCAAGCATCTAGATCCTGGAATATAAGGTTTGATACGGCGATCAAATCTTATGGCTTTGAACAAAATATTGACGAACCTTGTGTTTACAAGAAAGTAGTCAATACTGTTGTAGCTTTCTTAGTCTTGTACGTAGACGATATACTACTCATTGGGAATGATGTAGGGTTCCTAACTGACGTTAAGAATTGGCTAGCGACCCAATTCCAAATGAAAGATTTGGGAGAGGCTCAGTTTGTTCTAGGGATTCAGATCATAAGGGATCGTAAGAACAAAGTGCTAGCGCTGTCTCAAGCATCTTATATTGACAAGGTGTTGTCAAGATATTCGATGCAGAATTCCAAGAAAGGTTCACTGCCTTTTAGGCATGGAATTCACTTGTCTAAGGAACAGTCTCCTAAGACACCTCAAGAGGTTGAGGATATGAGACGAATTCCCTATGCATCTGCAGTTGGTAGTCTCATGTACGCTATGTTGTGTACACGACCCGACATCTGCTATGCAGTAGGAATTGTCAGTAGGTTCCAATCCAAATCCAGGATATGATCACTGGACAGCCGTTAAACACGTCCTCAAGTATCTTAGGAGAACGAGGGACTATGTGCTTGTGTATGGCGCGAAGGATTTGATCCTTGCAGGATACACTGACTCTGATTTTCAGACTGATATAGATTCGAGGAAATCTACATCAGGATCAGTGTTCACTCTTAATGGAGGAGCAATAGTATGGAGGAGTATAAAGCAAGGTTGTATTGCTGACTCCACCATGGAAGCTGAGTATGTCGCAGCTTCCGAAGCAGCGAAGGAAGCTGTATGGCTTAGGAAGTTCTTGACAGATTTGGAAGTTGTTCCAAATATGAACTTGCCAATCACCCTTTATTGTGATAACAGTGGTGCAGTGGCAAATTCTAAAGAACCTAGAAGCCATAAGCGTGGAAAGCATATTGAGCGAAAGTATCATCTCATCAGGGAGATAGTGCAACGAGGAGATGTGATCGTCACACAGGTAGCCTCGGAGCACAACATTGCTGATCCGTTTACTAAGTCTCTCACGGCTAAAGTGTTTGAGAGACACCTATATAGTATAGGGCTGCGAGCTGCTCAGTAGGACAGTGGGAGAAACTTTAGATATTTGATATTCTAGTTCTCTCGACCAGCATGTACTCCACTGACGTTTTAGTCCAAGTGGGAGTTTGTTGGGTTTTATGTCCTAAAACTCGTAGTTTGTAAACTGTTTGAATGTATATATTATATTTCAATAAAGTTGTTATTGAATTTTAGTGAATTGTGTTTGTATTAACCTATACCAATAACTAACACCCATGGCTGTAGTGTGAGTACTTGAACTTCATGTGTGACATGAATGTGAATCAAGTTCAAGTAGACAGCCAAAATGGTCTATAGTATAGGGATAAGGCTGGGTACCTTATCCTGGGGACACTATTGGACGCGGCTCACTTTGTATAGTACAAAACGATGTGATTCGAATCGTTTCATGTAGAGACATGTGAGTGAGGGCGTCCTGTGCAATGAGTTTGCACAAGACCGAACCAAGAAATAAAATCGCTCTTTCTTTATAACACCGTTTACTGTAAAGACCGATTTTTTCATATGATGACTTAGGTAACTCGATCTCAATCCTGAGCTTACTATGGACTCCTGTTTATTTGACCTTATCCTTTGACTTGTACGGGTGAGAGTGGCCAGATTGCCGACTCAATATGCCTACCATATTGGGGATAAGATTGAATAAGTGGCTGGGGACATAGTTGTAGCAAGATTGGAGTTCACTCCTACCCGCTTTCAGGGTTAGTAGAGAGGTTGTTCCCTTAAGTGCTGACTCCAGGTCTTGAACATTGGGCCCATCCTCTCCTGATCAGGGAGGAATCTGATTTGATGGTTGGACCACAAATCAATTGTTCATTAGAGGTGTCAGTGGTACTTAAGGAACAAGATATAATACAAGGGTTAAACGGTATAAATGACCCGTTGTGATTATGAACGACCTGTGAAGGATCGACTTACTGATGATAGTTATATCAACACGACACAATATATCTACAGTGAGGAGAGTGCAGCCCTTGGACTTTAGTGGAGTCTCCGGGGGTTAACGAATGTTGGTTAGTTCGGTTGAAAGAGTTTTGACCGGATAATCTCGTATCGTTGGAGCTCATGATCTGTAGGTCCTTACGGTTCTCCTGGCTAGCTCGGATAAAGCCGTGAAACAGTATAAAAGAAAAGAAAAGAATTTGAATCGTTCAAATTCGGGTTTGTGGAAGAAGGATAGACATATTTAAATATGATTTAAATATGGACATATTTAAATATGATTTAAATATGAGATTGGTCTGAAAACATGAATAGGATTCATGTGCAAAAAGTCGGTTTTCGGAAAACCGGGTTTAATTATATTATTTAATTAATATTTGATATTGAATTAAATAATATTAATTAAATATATATATATTTTTATTAATTAAAAAGTTTAATTAATAAAATAATTATTATTATTTTTAATAATAATAATATATATAAAAATATATATATATATATATATATATATATTTATATATATATATATATATATATATATATACATGTGTCTTACATGCAAGATGTAAGACACATGTATGTTTTATATATACACAGCATATATATAATCTTGACAGATCAAACGAAATAAAAAAAAAAAAAAAAAAAAAAAAAAGGAAAATTCAAATGTGGAGTTAATGGATTTTTGGGTCTTCAATGTGTGATTTGAAATTTGATTTCAAATTTCTGAAGGCTCTCTCTCTATCTCTTATCTTTCCTTCTTCCGTCTTCCTTCTTCCTCTCTGCTCTCTGTGTTCTGAAAAAAAAAAAGTTTTTTTCAGTTGAGCTTCTTCCCTCTTTTCTTGAATTAAAGGAGTCCCACCACTCCGTTTCTCGGCCTGAGGATAGCGGGATTACCGTGGGTGGTCCACGAAGGTTTCGTGAGAAGGCTCGGTGAGCTCGTGAGGAGCTTCTGGCGGTGAATTTGGAGAAATACGAACGACAAGGGTATGTGTTCTAATTTCTCTTTTCCATCGCTTTTGCATGTTTCCATTTGTTTAAATTGATGAAATTAGAGTGTCCATGATCCAAATTCGCTTCCGCTGCGTGCCATGAGCGCTCCATCATGGTGGTTGCCACGGTAGCTCTGATGCTTAAATCAGTAAGAGAGTTGTAGTAGTAGCAACATTTTAGTAGTTTTTATGGACAAGAATGACCTTAGTTCCTCCTTGGAACCTGGTGGTATTTATAATAATTTTTTATGGTCTTCCATGTTTCCTCCTAGGTTTGAACTAGGTGGGAAAATCCAATTATATTTTTCATAGGGCCCACCTCTGCCTAGTCAACCCTCATTTTTTGCCTTTGGCATATACGACCTTTTTCGAGGCCTCTAATAAGTCCCTAATTCAGTATGTCCCTTTTGAAGGTGGGGTCACCCTCATTTTCTGCCTTTGGCATATACGACCTTTTTCGAGGGCTCTAATAAGTCCCTAATTCAGTATGTCCCTTTTGAAGGTGGGGTCAGCCTCGACATTGGTTTTTTCGGGCTGTCCCTGCTCACTTACAGGCTTGTGAGATTTTCAAGGCTATTTTAAGCCTTGGGTTTGTCCATGGAGGGTAAATGCAAACAGTGTAATTGCAGAATGATAGATAATTTAAAAATTACATAAATCAAACGAGGGGAAAAATAAACATAGAATTGCAAATACAATCTTTTTGCAAATCACTAGAAGTGCAAAAATAATATTGTTGCAATTACACTGTATTTTCCATTTTGCTATTACAGTGTATTATTCTTCTGGAAAGACAAGAACACTACTTAGAACACAAAAAAGAAAAACAAAATCTGACACAAACTTTGAGAAAAAAATATGTTCTTAGTGTTTCTACTCCATCATCAAAGGGAACAATACAAAATTCTGGTCATAAGAAAAAAATACGGTGTTTATAGTATTTTTTCGATTCACTAGAAATAAAAATACAATATATTTTTTAATTGATAATAACATCACGGAAAGGTACCCGTCGGTAGATTGCAATATTGCAAACTGCAATTATACGATACATTGCAAAGTGCAATTATAGTGTCATTGTAAATTTGCAAACTACAATTACACGATACATTGCAAAGTGCAATTACCGTGTCATTGTAAATTTGCAAGTTGCAATTACACGATACATTGCAAAGTGCAATTACAGTGTAATTGTAATTTCCAAACGACAATTACACAGTACAAATACTCTTTATTTGCAAAAACTCAAAAAAAATGCACTCAACTCAAATACACTATACATTATATTTGCAAAAGAAAAGGAAACAAATATTTTTTGCAACAAAAAAAAAACTTCAAATACCCAGTATTAAATGGTGTAACCCGGAATGCGGATTATGTTTGAATGATGAATTTTTCTCAATATATCAACTTCATTTTGAAAATTCCAAGTTATTTATTGTTGGATTTCTCAATATATAAGCAAGAAAAATAAGAAGAAAGAATCATAACCTAAATTTCTTTCTCTTATTCCTTATCACTATTCTTATTTCTTCACAACTTGTAAGTTGTATTCTAATCGACCTTTGTAAACCCGTCCAAATCTACCAACGAATGTCTTCTCTGCATCTTCAAATACAAATTCCCACAACAAAGAAAAAAACAGAACCTCAAATTCCCACAACACATCTCTGTTTTTCATAATGTGATTAATAAAATGCATTTTTTTTTCTCACAGCAACATCTTTGTAAGTTCTACAACAAGAGCTTCTCGAATGCCGTCAAGGACACAACACAACGTGAGGGTGGCGACGTGAGAAGACGAGGGAGGCAGAGGCGGCGTGAGGATAAGAGGGCGGCAAAGGCGAGAGGAGAAGAGGACAGCGTGATGCATAGGTAGAAAGAGACTACACCAAACATTTTTTTTAATTATTTTTAGGATATAAGAGAGAAAATAAAATATTGCAGATTTGGGGTTAGAGGAGAGAGGATGAAGATTCAGAATTAGTGGAGGAGAGAGAATAATTTTGTTGGAGAAAATCTTGAAAGGGAAAGATGAAATGAGAGGAGAAGTTAGAAGGGTAAAAAATGAATGAAAAGTGAAGGAGAGAGAAAATGAAAAAAGAAAAGGGACACAAAACTTAATTTTACCATGAAGTGTCAACTACAAGAATAGCTAAAATGAGACTATCCAGGTTGAAAAATAGCTAACATATATAATTAGAAACTTTTTTAGAATGTAGTTGAACAAAATTACCCCTCAAACATTTAATTGTTGGAGTACCTACAAAAAAAAAAAAGGAGAGATTTAATCTGAAAGAATTAAATGAAAAACAAAAACTGGTGAAACTCAAACTCAAACTCCCTGCAAAAAAAAATGGGAGATTTATTGAGAGATATGGAAAAATAGGGATTTATTTAGAATGTAGTTGGACGAAATTACCCCTCTGACATTCAATTGTTGAAGTACCCAAAAAGTAGAGATTTAATCTGAGAGAATTAAATGAAAAACAAAAAATGGTGAAACTCAAACTCAAACTCCCTACCAAAAAAAGAGAGATTTATTCAGAATGATGGAAAAATAAGGATTTATTTGGAAATAATCTTGTAGAAAAATAAAGATTTATTTTAGGAGAGAATTATGAAAACAAAAATTAAAATATGGTTGAAAAAACGATAACAACAACCAAGTAAATCGAAACATATAAACAAAATTCAATAAAATCTAACCTAGAATATTAATTCAAACTAATTTTTATTTAAATTTTTCATAGAAGGTTGTGAAAAAATGATAAGAAGAGTGCTCTTGATAATTTCATATGTGTATATATTCAAAGTTGCAGGTACATATAAGCAAAAACGAAAATATCTTTATCGATATCAATATCGGTAACTCAGATTTACGGATATGTCGACGGATATTATGGGAAGAATCACGGATATCAAAGAAATTAATAGAAATATTGTGATTTTGATGAAACCGAGAGATCTTGACACAACCAGAGGCACAGCGGAGGAAGCCTAAACTGGCTGAGGATCTTCAACAATCAATAAGCAACAAACAAGAAGTGATAAATAATGCTAGCACTTAGCATTTTTCGCAACTACGAGTCAAACTGGTAAATCCTTTACCACCGGTAAAACCTGACCGATTTAGTCAACCGAGGAAGACCGGATAAGTCAACCAAGGAACACCGGTAAAGAATTATCGAAGCAAGTGATACTGATGAACTGGTGTCCATACACCGGTAAACTTGCAACTGGTAAACTGACCGGTTCCACACCATCGGTAAACACTTAGACCGGTACACTGAGAAAAAATCAACGTTTGATTATTACTGAGATACCGGTTCAGGTTTCAACCGATAAACCAGACCGGTAACACTTACCGACCGGTTTCCTCGGTTTGGGATTTACCGATACCATATCGGTAAATCTCGACCGAGGAAACAAACCCAAAACGCTTCAGAAACAACGTTTGGGCAGCTCCACCGGTAAATTACCTATCAGTAAAACCAACCGGTTTACAGATCGATAAATTTACTAGTGAGCTGCACAAGGACAAAAATACCTTGTGTTGTCGTTTGCCTTCTTGTCTACCTTAGCTCCTCTACAACCCCCTCGAATCTACTTCTCCCCCGGTCACGACCTCAGCACGAACAATCACGTACAGTCGAAGACCACCCTCAGAGTAGTCCCAGCTATTCTCGGGCTTAATAGCGGAGTAGTGGGAGTCCTTAAGCTAAGAGTTAAGATAATTTCAACCTTATGAAGATGAAAATGTAGGAGGGTAAAAACTTAGTAAAAACTTATGAAGATGAAAATGTAGATTTTTGGGAGTCCTTAACTTAGTAATTACTAGGAACTTCACAAGCAGAATCAATCAACCTTATGAAGATGAAAATGTAGAAAAATAACCTTTGTGATTTCAATTCGGCTAGAGTTAAGATAATTTCAATTCTATGTAGTTTAGGTTGTATGGTAAGAATTATTCAAGCTTGACTTGATCAATCTTGCTTGTGAAGTGAATTAGATCTCAAACTAACAACGACTTTCCTTTCCTCGAGATATAAGATCACGAAGGTAACCAAATTTTTAGTTTTCTTGGGTTGACAGCATCTAGATTTAGGAGGGTTTGAATTCATGCATAAGGGTTCTTGCTAAATTAGCTTGTGTGTTTAACTTTTGTTTTCCTTATCTGTAAGGTTTAACTAAAAGAAAATAGAAAAGTGGTTATGAGTTCCTTTAAATTAATACAAAGAAGAAGAAAATCGTGAGTAGATTGCCTTGTTGGATCTTTGAGAGTTTTCTTTTGTGTGTTGTGGAAGATTGAGTATTTCCTCCATTGAAATTTCTTTAGAGCCATATTTTGTCGACTGATTCGTGAGCAATTTTTCTTGAGATAAAAGTAAGATCTTTGATCGTTTGTAAACTCTTGTAAATTTTCCTCCAGTGATTTAATGAATCCTGCATCAGTACTAGAGAACTGGACGTGACCCACAATTGGTGAACAATTATAAATTTGTTGTCATTCATATTGCTTAGAAGCTTAAGGTTGGATTATCTAACATTTTTAGTTGTTGAGTTCCAAATTATTTATTTCTCTCTAGATTTGAAACTAGGACTTGATCTGGGATTTAGATCAAATATATATTGTTTGAATCAGGTAGAATTTTTAGATAAAATATATATTGTTTGAATCAGGTAGAATTTGGATGAATTATATATGTATCTACCCGTAGCAAGTGGTATAAGACCAATGGTTGTGTAACGATGTCAAAAGAAGATAGGAAAGTAGTTATAATGGATCAGACTTTTCATGTTGGAAGTGTCTAATATGTGATTATTTTCATTCCAAGGAATTTGACTTTCCATGGGATAGAAAGCCTTATATATGAGAGAATTCAAAAGGTGTTGGGTAATGTTTGCCTGAATTTGACGAGAAACGTGCAAAGTAGTGTGGTGAATGAGACAACTATAACAGGTGTAACACCCAACTTTTGCCTGGTAATGACATTGTATTGTGGTTGGTTTTTTTTTTTAATTTAGTTAATTAAAGTTTTATTTTATTTTTAAAAAAAGGTACAGAGGTGGGTTTCCTTAAAAAAAAAACAACAAAAAGAATAATAATATATATATATATACCTATATATTTGTTATTAATAATATTTATTATTAAGTTATTATTAATTTATTGCCAAATGTCAGCTGGCATATGTATGAATTGACGACCACGAGGTCTGTGGTTCGAATCCCCACATCCCCAATGTACTAAAAAAAAAGTTATTATTAATTTATTATTTTAATGTTTTATAAAAAGTATTAACCCACTCAATTTTCCCCCTTTTCTTCTACGCATTTCCTTCTAAGTTTTTAATTTTCTGTCAATCTTTCTTCTTCCTCGGCCAAACAAGAGAAGACGTCCTCCTCCCTCGCCTCTTCACCGTTTTTCTTCTTCATCTTCCTTCTCTCTCGCCGACAACCACCATCGTCGTCGCTGGGTTTTGCTCAACCACCGCCGCCATTTCTTTTCCTTGTGGGTTAGTGATGCCTTGAAGGTTCCTCCGTTTTCATTCTCTCCTTTAATTGTTGGTCACATGGGTTGGTAAGTGAAATTTCTTCATCTCTTTATGAACCTTGGATGTCAATTCCTTTCTTCTTAAAAAGCCCTAATAACTGGAACTTCTATGTGTCGAGTTGGAGTTGTTTTCGAACCTATAGACTTTGGCATTTTGGGCATGCTATCTAGTAAATAATTGGCGGTTTTGCATGCGTTGTTTCTTTGGGTAAGGAGGTCCCAAACACCTTGTTTATTGCTACTTTGAATGCTGTTTTTTTTAGCTTTAAGTTGGTAATGTACTTAGGTTTGGATTCTTCTTTGAGCTTGGAAGTCCAACTTTGGATTGAATGCTAATTTGGACTTGGTGTTAAACTTTCGCAAGACGAATTGGAGAAGCTAATTTGTTTTACTTAAAGTAGTTTGGAGGTAAGTGACTTTACTACAGGCTAAGATTAGATTGCAATGTCAGTTTTTTTTAAATCATTTGTCTTTATGTGTTGATTGTGAAATAAGTTGGTATGTGTTGGTTGCGTTGGTTGTATACTAAGTTCTGTATGTGTGTTGGATGTGTTCTTTGTATGTGAGATGTTCTATAGGCGCCGATAGTGGAATAAGTTGTGTATATATGTTGTGGATAGTTTATGTATTGTGTGTTATAGTTGCGTAGGACTATGCGTGAGATGGATGTCCAAGGCAATGTATGCAAATATGGTTTGTTATCAAATGAAATTCATGTTGAATACGCAAGGTTGGTTCTTGATAGTTCTAAAACAGAGCTATTATTATAGCCTTAAATCCAGCTAAATTTCGTGCTTAATATTAGTTAATTTGCCTTATTACAGGTGTTTCGCGGTGAAGAGCTCGGGAAGTCCATTCATGAGTTTCGTAGCTTAATCGGGCATTTTAGGAGCTTCAGCAAGTGTTCGGGTCAAAGAGTGAAGTCAAGTAGAGCTTGAAGGTGCTAAAGATGAAAAATCAAGGATAAACGCGAGAGGTTAGCGCCTAGGCGCCCAACGGAGCATCAGGGCAGAAGGCTCAGCGCCAGAAAACCTCCCAGACCCGAGAGCATAGCGACTGTCATTGTTCCAGACCCAAGAAGTTAGCGCCTAGGCGCTGGTTTGCAGCGCCCCGGCGCTTTCACGATGTGTGCACGTTCCTCGATTGCACAGTGTGCAGCGCCAAGGCGCTAGTCTGACGCACATTTGGGTATAAATGTGCGATTTTTTGAATTTAGGTCATTCCTCTCCGGCCTCTCCTGAATTTCTACGACTGTTTACTTCTTTTTGGTCTTGTAGACTCCATTAATGGAGTTGGGGAAGCTTTCCTTGGATTTATTCCTTCTAATTTCATCCATGTCTAGCTAAAGGTAAGCATTCGATCTTTAGGGGATGGATTATGACTTTGCTGATGTGATTAGGGGAGATTTGTTCTGTTTAATGCATTGTTAGCTTGTTCTAGCATTCAATTCTTCTCTAACCTTGTTCATTAATGTTCAACATTATTTTCTTTTTGGATTGACACCCGTTTAGCTTATCGTGTGTTGGTTCGGTTAAAAATCCATGAGGGAGCGATCGCGCTTTGTGTTTTGAGTAACTGTAATTTTGCATTCTAAATTAAATATGACCATTTTTGTTTGGGTTGCTGATAAATTGTAGAGAAAGAATAAAATCGAGTCCATTGTTAGAGATCTCTGCAATTGGCTCGTCGCTTGACTACCCGTCGCTCACGACTAATTCTAATTTGGGAGAGCGATCGCCCCTGAATTGGATTTATTAGCGAAGCTTAGTTTAGAGCCGTCATCTATTTTCTAATCATTCGGGATTGCTAATTTCTGATTAATGCATGGGACCCCTTGTTTTAATTAGGAGTTGTAATTTGCGTGAGCGTTAACCAAAAACCAGCTAAACCCCTTTTGTGTCAATGATCCAAATCACATCACAATAATTAATCTGGATCCTTTAGAGTAAGTGTATTCATTCATCTACTTATTATCTCGCTTTGCCAAACCTTTACTTAAGTCTTTCTTTAAGTTTGCATGCCTTCTATTTTTAGTCTTTCAAAATCCCTCTTTACCATCTTTTACAAATTAACAATTAGAATTAAAATTTGGATTAAACTAATCAATTTCATTGTGGTTCGACACCGGACTTCTATTATCTACAAGCTAGGTAATTTTGGCCAACGTTTATAAGTATTAAAGTATGTGACTTTCATAGGTGTCTCAAGTAGGAGGGTATGAACTTATTTTCTCAAACATAAATTAGATGCATTTTATGTTTTCAAAATTTGGATTGCTATGGTTGAGAATTATACCGGTCTAAAAGATAAATTTTGAATCTGAGATTTCATTCAAAATCTATGAATCAAAATTAGAAAATATAATTATCTTAACTAAACCCACTGGAAATTAATTCACTCAAATTTTAGGTTTTAAAGAACAATTTCAATTAACCTTAATTAATCTCCTAACGAGTAAGACGAGCCCCACCTAAAAACGTTGGACGCTACAACGGTTCATGATCTTTGTTCAATTAACCATTTAAGTCATTTTCACTTGGGATTCTACTAACGAGTAAGACAAGCCCCACCTAAAAACGTTGGACGCTACAACGGTTCATGATCTTTGTTCAATTAACCATTTAAGTCATCTTCACTTGGGATTCTACGTCAACAACGCTATACAATTGCTTTTCATTCTAATTTTAACTATTGGATCACTTCTTTAAAGTTTTCCAAATACATATTTTATTACTTTATTTTATTTTATCTTTATGATTCGAATAAAAAAATCAATTGTTTATTATAAATTTAATTTTAAGTATATATTTTAAATGATATTATTGGGTTGAAATTTAATTTAAATGAAAGTATTGAGAAAAATGTATGGCCAGTCAGTCATGTCCAAGTAAAACATTGTGCATTTGTTAAATATAATTTCACACTTAAATGACACAAAAATTTCAAAATTCAAATATCTCAACTAACCAATATATTCTTCTTCTACATTGAAAGTGTACAATAATAATCAATTGAAAACAGTCTCAAATAAAAAAATTAAGAATCCTATTTATTCAAGCAAAAACACAACAACATGCATCCATAGATAAAATATTGAGTTATGGACCATTATAGATCCATTTCAGCTCATACAGCACTTCTATGTACAAGTTGAAACTATAATTTCCCAAATAATTGAACACCGTGATTGAGGTAATCAATGTAGTTAGAATCTTTACATTTTGGAAAAGAAAATAGGATTAAAAAATAAAAAGTTAAACTAATACAAAGTCTTCTCTTATGTAGAGGATAAAAATATTAAGAAAAATGAAAACAATTATGTAAGAAATGATTTGAGGGAAATTTATGCACACACTCAAATTATTAAAAAAAAAAAAAAAAAAAAAATCAAACATAATTTGATGAGGATGTTTCAAAGATTCAAGACAAATTAAGGGTGGGAAACTGAATATTATTAGACAAGGGATACAAACAGGTTGTTATTCATAATATATGCATATCACTATTTGAGAACTCTCTTGCTCACCAACTCTCTCTTCCCATTTAGTTGTAATTAGTAGGATTTTATGGAATTACACAACCTTTAGTGTGGGAGAGCGATATATCATTGGAACAATAAAATACTACATGCATAGTGTTAAAAAAAATATGTCTTGAAGAATTTCACAACAGCATAAAGGCGTAGAAACATTTCACAAATAATTCCTCATAGATTTTTGTGTTCAATTATTATAATGTGTTTTAAGCACAAACTATTCAAATAGAGAATCACGAAGGTGGACAATTGATGACACAACGACAAGTATGCTTGCCTTGACAAAATCCAGGTATTACGGGATGAAATTGACGTGCACATATACTAACGCACTGTACTTCTAAACAAGGTCCTGCATCGGATAATGGTAAATCTTTAAAGCAATTGATGATTGGCTCCCCTTCCACGCTTCTCATTATCATTTCCTCTCCTACATCACCCAAATACAAAATCCAACATTTTATTAATGCATAACCAACATCCATATTTTCACTAAATAACTTACGTATAAAGAAGCATAATAAAATGTGACTTTAAAGTAAAGTGTTTCTTTATAAGGTTCATATTGTAAAATATAATAGTACTTTTTGTGCCGATCTTCAAAAAATAAATATTTTTAATGAAACGGCTTTCTATAATGGACAAGTCATTCTGCTATTAAAAATATTTATATGAGTTAGGTCAAAATGAACTGAGTAGGTTAGTGAGTAGGTTTTCATTATTATGTCTAGACATGTTTATTTCATCGAATTTAAATATAGAATATTTCTATCTAAATCAATATAATATAGTTTGATGTAACATTAATATTTTTCTCTACAGTTTTTAATGTTAAAAATCAATCAACGTTGTAGTAAAGGAATATTTACCTCTTCTAAGAGACATTAGTTATAACCACTATATCTATACATGTGATATAATATTCTCAAGTAAAAAAATGTCTGAAATGATTTTAATTTTTTTAAAAGAAATTATAAGGTGACTCAAACATTTTTTAAAATTAAATACTTAGTAGAATTCGACTTCCAAAAAAAATAAAAGAATGGTCAATCAAAGTTTTAAAGAATTCAAATAATAAAGAAGAAGATGATTACCACTAAAAATGAGGAGAACGAGAACCATTGCTGAAAGGAAGTTTGAATTCATTTTTGTTGTTGTAAATTATATGAGACTTGTTTTTTAAAATGAAAAACTGAATGAATCAAATGCCCCTTCAACTCCCATTTATATACAAAATAGAAATTTGGAGTTTCAAACAAAATTAATTAAGAATTAATTATTATATTAAATCAAATTAATTCAAAACGTTTTAACTAAAATGAATTTAAAATTTAAAAGTAAATAACCGAAATTAATTCATAATAAAAACGTTTTGGATGTCATAACCGATTTTATCAATTAATGGACAAACGGTAATAGTTTTATCTATTAATGGAAAAACGGTAATAATTTTATCAATTAATGGAAAAACGGTAATAATTTTATCGATTAATGGAAAAACGGTAATAGTTTTATCGATTACTCGAAAAACGGTAATAATTTAAAATAGAAGGGTGGTAAAATTATCTTATTTTTATTTGGCAGTAATAGGGTAGGGAGAGTATCCCTCATACTAACCACTTTTGCAAGCTACTAAAGTATTCCGTCTGCCAACAGCATAGCGCAATAGAATTGTGTATGAGCTAGTGATCATGAGGTCTTAGATTCAATCCCCACACCATGTTGTCAAAAAAAAAAAAAAAAAGTGTTCCTCTAGGGACTTTCTTTTGAGGTTGCAAATAGCCAGGACCCATGGGCTAGTAATTCGCAACTATTCATATATAAGAATTATTTCTTTTGAAATTTTGTATAAAACTATATATAAAGACATGAGAAGCATAATTAAGTTTTTTTTTATTTTATTTATTATTTTTTTTTTTTTATCTTCATCAATATCTAAACCTTAGTTTATGGAAATCTATTCATGTTAAAAGTTTCATTCTTTTTTTTTTCAACAAAATGTGGGGTGGAGATCGAACCAAGAACTTCATAGTTATTAGTTTATACATCATAAAAGTTTCATTAATTTGTGGTTAATATGATTTTTCATAATGTAATTTGGTTCCATATGCATGGATATTTTTCCTATTAAGATTCATAAATTTATTTGTTTACAAAATAAATATATATATATATATATATATATAGTAATTAAATAAAGATTTTGATCTGGTTTCTATGCATAATTTCTTTTTTCTCCTTTCATGTTTTTAGTTAAGATTACTTTTTTTATTTAGCATATAAAAAAATTAAATGAAATTTTGCATTGGAAAAAATAAAGGTCACAATTTTGATGTTTTTTCTTTTGTGGCTCAATATTTGTCTAGTATTAAATATTTGTCTAGAAGAGTATCTTACATATTTATAAATCATTTTCATTGATTTTTATCTATATTCCTTTTAAAATTAAGGTGTTCAATACAATAACACACATATATATATGTATATATATATATATAACATCCAATGTATCTCTGGATGCCAAAATTCTTTTAGGATTTTTTTTTTTTTAAACATTTTAGGATGGGGGATTGAACTTAGGACCTCATGGTCAATAGGCGATACATAATGCCGTTGAGCTATGCTCTTGTTGAATGACCTTCACGTGAATAAAACTATACAATTAGTAGACTTCGAGGGACGAGATCACCAACAAAACAAAGATTAGAAAACATAGGTTTGGTGGTTGCCACGGTAGCTCTGATGCTTAAATCAGTAACAGAGTTGTAGTAGTAGCAACATTTTAGTAGTTTTTATGGACAAGAATGACCTTAGTTCCTCCTTGGAACCTGGTGGTATTTATAATAATTTTTCATGGTCTTCCATGTTTCCTCCTAGGTTTGAACTAGGTGGGAAAATCCAATTATATTTTTCATAGGGCCCACCTCTGCCTAGTCAACCCTCATTTTTTGCCTTTGGCATATACGACCTTTTTCGAGGCCTCTAATAAGTCCCTTATGTCCCTTTTGAAGGTGGGGTCAGCCTCGACATTGGTTTTTTCGGGCCGTCCCTGCTCTTTTAGAGGCTTGTGAGATTTTCAAGGCTATTTTAAGCCTTGGGTTTGTCCATGGAGGGTAAATGCAAACAGTGTAATTGCAAAATGATAGATAATTTAAAAATTACATAAATCAAACGAGGGGAAAAATAAACATTGAATTGCAAATACAATCTTTTTGCAAATCACTAGAACTGCAAAAATAATATTGTTGCAATTACACTGTATTTTCTATTTTGCAATTACAGTGTATTATTCTTCTCGAAAGACAACAACACTACTTAGAACACAAAAAACAAAAACAAAATCTGACACAAACTTTGAGAAAAAAATATGTTCTTAGTGTTTCTACTCCATCATCAAAGTGAACAATACAAAATTCTGGTCATAAGAAAAAAATACAGTGTTTATAGTATTTTTTCGATTCACTGGAAATAAAAATACAATATATTTTTTAATTGATAATAACATCACAGAAAGGTACCCGTCGGTAGATTGCAATATTGCAAACTGCAATTATACGATACATTGCAAAGTGCAATTATAGTGTCATTGTAAATTTGCAAACTACAATTACACGATACATTGCAAAGTGCAATTACCGTGTCATTGTAAATTTGAAAGTTGCAATTACACGATACATTGCAAAGTGCAATTACAGTGTAATTGTAATTTCCAAACGACAATTACATAGTACAAATACTCTTTATTTGCAAAAACTCAAAAAAATGCACTCAACTCAAATACACTATACATTATATTTGCAAAAGAAAAGGAAACAAATATTTTTTGCAACAAAAAAAAAAAACTTCAAATACCCAGCATTAAATGGTGTAACCCGGAATGCGGATTATGTTTGAATAATGAATTTTTCTCAATATATCAACTTCATTTTGAAAATTCCAAGTTATTTATTGTTGGATTTCTCAATATATAAGCAAGAAAAATAAGAAGAAAGAAACATAACCTAAATTTCTTTCTCTGATTCCTTATCACTATTCTAATTTCTTCAAAACTTGTAAGTTGTATTCTAATCGACCTTTGTAAACCCGTCCAAATCTACCAACGAATCTCTTCTCTGCATCTTCAAATACAAATTCCCACAACAAAGAAAAAAAAGAACCTCAAATTCCCACAACACATCTCTGTTTTTCATAATGTGATTAATAAAATGCATTTTTTTTCTCACAGCAACATCTTTGTAAGTTCTACAACAAGAGCTTCTCGAATGCCGTCAACGACACAACACAACGTGAGGGTGGCGACGTGAGAAGACGAGGGAGGCGAAGGCGGCGTGAGGATAAGAGGGCGGCAAAGGCGAGAGGAGAAGAGGACAGCGTGAGGCATAAGTAGAAAGAGACTACACCAAAAAAATTTTTTAATTATTTTTAGGATATAAGAGAGAAAATAAAATATTACAGATTTTGGGTTAGAGGAGAGAGGATGAAGATTCAGAATTAGTGGAGGAGAGAGAATAATTTTGTTAGAGAAAATCTTGAAAGGGAAAGATGAAATGAGAGGAGAAGTTAGAAGGGTAAAAAATGAATGAAAAGTGAAGGAGAGAGAAAATGAAAAAAGAAAAGGGACACAAAACTTAATTTTACGATGAAGTGTCAACTACAAGAATAGCTAAAATGAGACTATCCAGGTTGAAAAATAGCTAACATATATAATTAGAAACTTTTTTAGAATGTAGTTGGACAAAATTACCCCTCAAACATTTAATTGTTGAAGTACCTGCAAAAAAAAAAGGAGAGATTTAATCTGAAAGAATTAAATGAAAAACAAAAACTGGTGAAAGTCAAACTCAAACTCCCTCCAAAAAAAAATCGGAGATTTATTGTGAGATAATGATGGAAAAATAAGGATTTATTTAGAATGTAGTTGGACGAAATTACCCCTCTGACATTCAATTGTTGATGTACCCAAAAAGGAGAGATTTAATCTGAGAGAATTAAATGAAAAAAAAAAAATGGTGAAACTCAAACTCAAACTCCCTACCAAAAAAGGGGAGATTTATTCAGAGAATGATGGAAAAATAAGGATTTATTTGGAAATAATCTTGTAGAAAAATAAAGATTTATTTTAGGAGAGAATTATGAAAACAAAAATTAAAATATGGTTAAAACAACGATAACAACAACCAAGTAAATCGAAACATATAAACAAAATTCCATAAAATCTAACCTAGAATATTAATTTGAACTAATTTTTATTTAAATTTTTCATAGAAGGTTGTGAAAAAATGATAAGAACAGTGCTCTTGATAATTTCATATGTGTATATATTCAAAGTTGCAGGTACATATAAGCAAAAACGAAAATATCTTTATCGATATCAATATCGGTAACTCGGATTTACGGATATGTCGACGGATATTATGGGAAGAATCACGGATATCAAAGAAATTAATAGAAATATTGTGATTTTGATGAAACCGAGAGATCCCGACACAACCAGAGGCACAGCGGAAGAAGCCTAAACTGGCTGAGGATCTTCAACAATCAATAAGCAACAAACAAGAAGTGATAAATAATGCTAACACTTAGCATTTTTCGCAACTACGAGTCAAACTGGTAAATCCTTTACCACCGGTAAAACCTGACCGATTTAGTCAACCGAGGAAGACCGGTTAAGTCAACCAAGGAACACCGGTAAAGAATTATCGAAGCAAGTGATACTAATGAACTGGTGCCCATACACCGGTAAACTTGCAACTGGTAAACTGACCGGTTCAACACCATCGGTAAACACTTAGACCGGTACACTGAGAAAAAATCAACGTTTGATTATTACTGAGATACCGGTTCACGTTTCAACCGATAAACCAGACCGGTAACACTTACCGACCGGTTTCCTCGGTTTGGGATTTACCGATACCATATCGGTAAATCTCGACCGAGGAAACAAACCCAAAACGCTTCAGAAACAACGTTTGGGCAGCTCCACCGGTAAATTACCTATCAGTAAAACCAACCGGTTTACCGATCGATAAATTTACCAGTGAGCTGCACAAGGACAAAAATACCTTGTGTTGTCGTTTGCCTTCTTGTCTACCTTAGCTCCTCTACAGCCCCCTCGAATCTACCTCTACCCCGGTCACGACCTCAGCACGAACAATCACGTACAGTCGAAGACCACCCTCAGAGTAGTCCCAGCTATTCTCGGGCTTAATAGCGGAGTAGTGGGAGTCCTTAAGCTAAGAGTTAAGATAATTTCAACCTTATGAAGATGAAAATGTAGGAGGGTAAAAACTTAGTAAAAACTTATGAAGATGAAATTGTAGATTTTTGGGAGTCCTTAACTTAGTAATTACTAGGAACTTCACAAGCAGAATCAATCAACCTTATGAAGATGAAAATGTAGAAAAATAACCTTTGTGATTTCAATTCGGCTAGAGTTAAGATAATTTCAATTCTATGTAGTTTAGGTTGTATGGTTAGAATTATTCAAGCTTGACTTGATCAATCTTGCTTGTGAAGTGAATTAAATCTCAAACTAAGAACGACTTTCCTTTCCTCGAGATATAAGATCATGAAGGTAACCAAATTTTTACTTTTCTTGGGTTGACAGCATCTAGATTTAGGAGGGTTTGAATTCATGCATAAGAGTTCTTGCTAAATTAGCTTGTGTGTTTAACTTTTGTTTTCCTTATCAGCTATTCTGTAAGGTTTAACTAAAAGAAAATAGAAAAGTGGTTATGAGTTCCTTTAAATTAATACAAAGAAGAAGAAAATCGTGAGTAGATTGCCTTGTTGTGATCTTTGAGAGTTTTCTTTTGTGTGTTGTGGAAGATTGAGTATTTCCTCCATTGAAATTTCTTTACAGCCATATTTTGTCGACTGATTCGTGAACAATTTTTCTTGAGATAAAAGTAAGATCTTTGATCGTTTGTAAACTCTTGTAAATTTCCCTCCGGTGATTTAATGAATCCTGCATCAGTACTAGAGAACTGGACGTGACCCACATTGGTGAACAATTATAAATTTGTTGTCATTCATATTGCTTAGAAGCTTAAGGTTGGATTATCTAACATTTTTAGTTGTTGAGTTCCAAATTATTTATTTCTCTCTAGATTTGAAACTAGGACTTGATCTGGGATTTAGATCAAATATATATTGTTTGAATCAGGTAGAATTTTTAGATAAAATATATATTGTTTGAATCAGGTAGAATTTGGATGAATTATATATGTATCTACCCGTAGCAAGTGGTATAAGACCAATGGTTGTGTAACGATATCAAAAGAAGATAGGAAAGTCGTTATAATGGATCAGACTTTTCATGTTGGAAGTGTCTACTATGTGATTATTTCCATTCCAAGGAATTTGACTTTCCATTGGATAGAAAGCCTTATATATGAGAGAATTCAAAAGGTGTTGGGTAATGTTTGCCTGAATTTGACGAGAAACGTGCAAAGTAGTGTGGTGAATGAGACAACTATAACAGGTCTAACACCTAACTTTTGCCTGGTAATGACATTGTATTGTGGTTGGTTTTTTTTTTTAATTTAGTTAATTAAAGTTTTTTTTTTTTTTAAAAAAAGGTACAAAGGTGGGTTTCCTTAAAAAAACAACAAAAAGAATAATAATATATATATATACCTATATATTTGTTATTAATAGTATTTATTATTAAGTTATTATTAATTTATTATTTTAATGTTTGATAAAAAGTATTAACCCACTCAATTTTCCCCCTTTTCTTCTACGCATTTCCTTCTAAGTTTTTAATTTTCTGTCAATCTTTCTTCTTCCTCGGCCGAACAAGAGAAGACGTCCTCCTCCCTCGCCTCTTCACCGTTTTTCTTCTTCATCTTCCTTCTCTCTCGCCGACAACCACCATCGTCGTCGCTGGGTTTTGCTCAACCACCGCCGCCATTTCTTTTCCTTGTGGGTTAGTGACGCCTTGAAGGTTCCTCCGTTTTCATTCTCTCCTTTAATTGTTGGTCACATGGGTTGGTAAGTGAAATTTCTTCATCTCTTTATGAACCTTGGATGTCAATTCCTTTCTTCTTAAAAAGCCCTAATAACTGGAACTTCTATGTGTAGAGTTGGAGTTGTTTTCGAACCTATAGACTTTGGCATTTTGGGCATGCTATCTAGTAAATAATTGGCGGTTTTTCATGAGTTGTTTCGTTGGGTAAGGAGGTCCCAAACACCTTGTTTATTGCTACTTTGAATGCTGTTTTTTTAGCTTTAAGTTGGTAATGTACTTAGGTTTGGATTCTTCTTTGAGGTTGGAAGTCCAACTTTGGATTGAATGCTAATTTGGACTTGGTGTTAAACTTTCGCAAGCCGAATTGGAGAAGCTAATTTGTTTTACTTAAAGTAGTTTGGAGGTAAGTGACTTTACTACAGGCTAAGATTAGATTGCAATGTCAGTTTTTTTTAAATCATTTGTCTTTATGTGTTGATTGTGAAATAAGTTGGTATGTGTTGGTTGCGTTGGTTGTATACTAAGTTCTGTATGTGTGTTGGATGTGTTCTTTGTATGTCAGATGTTCTATAGGCGCCGATATTGGAATAAGTTGTGTATATATGTTGTGGATAGTTTATGTATTGTGTGTTATAGTTGCGTAGGACTATGCGTGAGATGCATGTCCAAGGCAATGTGTGCAAATATGGTTTGTTATCAAATGAAATTCATGTTGAATACGCAAGGTTGGTTCTTGATAGTTCTAAAACAGAGCTATTATTATAACCTTAAATCCAGCTAAATTTCGTGCTTAATATTAGTTAATTTGCCTTATTACAGGTGTTTCGCGGTGAAGAGCTCGGGAAGTCCATTCATGAGTTTCGTAGCTTAATCGGGCATTTTAGGAGCTTCAGGAAGTGTTCGGGTCAAAGAGATAAGTCAAGTAGAGCTTGAAGGTGCTAAAGATGAAAAATCAAGGATAAACGCGAGAGGTTAGCGCCTAGGCGCTAGCTCGTGGCGCCTAGGCGCCCAACGGAGCATCAGGGCAGAAGGCTCAGCGCCAGAAAACCTCCCAGACTCGAGAGCATAGCGACTGTTATTGTTCCAGACCCAAGAAGTTAGCGCCTAGGCGCTGGTTTGCAGCGCCCCGGCGCTGTCGCGATGTGTGCACGTTCCTCGATTGCACAGTGTGCAGCGCCAAGGCGCTAGTCTGACGCACATTTGGGTATAAATGTGCGATTTTTCGAATTTAGGTCATTCCTGTTTACTTCTTTTTGGTCTTTTAGACTCCATTAATGGAGTTGGGGAAGCTTTCCTTGGATTTATTCCTTCTAATTCCATCCATGTCTAGCTAAAGGTAAGCATTCGATCTTTAGGGGATGGATTATGACTTTGCTGATGTGATTAGGGGAGATTTGTTCTGTTTAATGCATTGTTAGCTTGTTCTAGCATTCAATTCTTCTCTAACCTTGTTCATTAATGTTCAACATTATTTTCTTTTTGGATTGACACCCGTTTAGCTTGTCGTGTGTTGGTTCGGTTAAAAATCCATGAGGGAGCGATCGCGCCTTATGTTTTGAGTAACTGTAATTTGGCATTCTAAATTAAATATGACCATGTTTGTTTGGGTTGCTGATAAATTGTAGAGAAAGAATAAAATCGAGTCCATTGTTAGAGATCTCTGCAATTGGCTCGTCGCTTGACTACCCGTCGCTCACGACTAATTCTAATTTGGGAGAGCGATCGCCTCTGAATTGGATTTATTAGCGAAGCTTAGTTTAGAGTCGTCATCTATTTTCTAATCATTCGGGATTGCTAATTTCTGATTAATGCATGGGACCCCTTGTTTTAATTAGGAGTTGTAATTTGCGTGAGCGTTAACCAAAAACCATATAAACCCCGTTTGTGTCAATGATCCAAATCACATCACAATAATTAATCTGGATCCTTTAGAGTAAGTGTATTCATTCATCTACTTATTATCTCGCTTTGCCAAACCTTTACTTAAGTCTTTCTTTAAGTTTGCATGCCTTCTATTTTTAGTCTTTCAAAACCCCTTTTTACCATCTTTTACAAATTAACAATTAGAATTAAAATTTGGATTAAACTAATCAATTTCATTGTGGTTCGACACCTGACTTCTATTATCTACAAGCTAGGTAATTTTGGCCAACGTTTATAAGTATTAAAGTATGTGACTTTCATAGGTGTCTCAAGTAGGAGGGTATGAACTTATTTTCTCAAACATAAATTAGATGTATTTTATGTTTTCAAAATTTGGATTGCTATGGTTGAGAATTATACCGGTCTAAAAGATAAATTTTGAATCTGAGATTTCATTCAAAATCTATGAATCAAAATTAGAAAATATAATTATCTTAACTAAACCCACTGGAAATTAATTCACTCAAATTTTAGGTTTTAAAGAACAATTTCAATTAACCTTAATTAATCTCCTAACGAGTAAGACGAGCCCCACCTAAAAACGTTGGACGGTACAACGGTTCATGATCTTTGTTCAATTAACCATTTAAGTCATCTTCACTTGGGATTCTACTAACGAGTAAGACAAGCCCCACCTAAAAACGTTGGACGCTACAACGGTTCATGATCTTTGTTCAATTAACCATTTAAGTCATCTTCACTTGGGATTCTACGTCAACAACGCTATACAATTGCTTTTCATTCTAATTTTAACTATTGGATCACTTCTTTAAAGTTTTCCAAATACATATTTTATTACTTTATTTTATTTTATCTTTATGAACCAAATAAAAAATCAATTGTTTATTATAAATTTAATTTTAATTATATATTTTAAATGATGTTATTGTGTTGAAATTTAATTTAAATGAAAGTATTGAGAAAAATGTATGGCTAGTAAGTCATGTCCAAGTAAAACATTGTGCATTTGTTAAATATAATTTCACACTTAAATGACACAAAAATTTCAAAATTCAAATATCTCAACTAACCAATATATTCTTCTTCTACATTGAAAGTGTACAATAATAATCAATTGAAAACATTCTCAAATAAAAAAATTAAGAATTCTATTTATTCAAGCAAAAACACAACAACAGGCATCCATAGATAAAATGCTGAAATTCACAAAAATGTATTGTATTTGAAAATAACAGAATCAAATATTGAGTTATGGACCATTATAGATCCATTTCAGCTCATACAACACTTCTATGTACAAGATGAAACTATAATTTCCCAAATAATTGAACACCGTGATTGAGGTAATCAATGTAGTTAGAATCTTTACATTTTGGAAAAGAAAATAGGATTAAAAAATAAAAAGTTAAACTAATACAAAGTCTTCTCTTATGTAGAGGATAAAAATATTAAGAAAAATGAAAACAATTATGTAAGAAATGATTTGAGGGAAATTTATGCACACACTCAAATTATTAAAAAAAAAAAAATAAAAATAAATAAATCAAACATAATTTGATGAGGATGTTTCAAAGATTCAAGACAAATTAAGGGTGGGAAACTGAATATTATTAGACAAGGGATACAAACAGGTTGTTATTCATAATATATGCATATCACAATTTGAGAACTCTCTTGCTCACCAACTCTCTCTTCCCATTTAGTTGTAATTAGTAGGATTTTATGGAATTACACAACGTCTAGTGTGGGAGAGCGATATATCATTGGAACAATAAAATACTACATGCATAGTGTTAAAAAAAATATGTCTTGAAGAATTTCACAACAGCATAAAGGCGTAGAAAGATTTCACAAATAATTCCTCATAGATTTTTGTGTTCAATTATTATAATGTGTTTTAAGCACAAACTATTCAAATAGAGAATCACGAAGGTGGACAATTGATGACACAACGACAAGTATGCTTGCCTTGACAAAATCCAGGTATTACGGGATGAAATTGACGTGCACATATACTAACGCACTGTACTTCTAAACAAGGTCCTGCATCGGATAATGGTAAATCTTTAAAGCAATTGATGATTGGCTCCCCTTCCACGCTTCTCATTATCATTTCCTCTCCTACATCACCCAAATACAAAATCCAACATTTTATTGATGCATAACCAACATCCATATTTTCACTAAATAACTTACGTATAAAGAAGCATAATAAAATGTGACTTTAAAGTAAAGTGTTTCTTTATAAGGTTCATATTGTAAAATATAATAGTACTTTTTGTGCCGATCTTCTAAAAATAAATATTTTTAATGAAACGGCTTTCTATAATGGACAAGTCATCCTGCTATTAAAAATATTTATGTGAGTTAGGTCAAAATGAGCTGAGTAGGTTAGTGAGTAGGTTTTCATTATTATGTCTAGACATGTTTATTTCATCGAATTTAAATATAGAATATTTCTATCTAAATCAATATAATATAGTTTGATGTAACATTAATATTTTTCTCTACAATTTTTAATGTTATAAATCAATCAACGTTGTAGTAAAGGAATATTTACCTCTTCTAAGGGACATTAGTTATAACCACTATATATATACATGTGATATAATATTCTCAAGTAAAAAAACGTCAGAAATGATTTTAATTTTTTTAAAAGAAATTATAAGGTGACTCAAACAGTTTTTTAAAATTAAATACTTAGTAGAATTCGACTTCCAAAAAAAATAAAAGAATGGTCAATCAAAGTCTTAAAGAATTCAAATAATAAAGAAGAAGATGATTACCACTAAATGGACATTAGTTAGTTATAACCACTATATATATAGTAGGGAAATTGTAGTAAATGACAATTTAAGACTTATTGTTTGCAAATATAGCATGTTTTTAAAAATTTTGCGGATATAGCAATTTCTATCGCTGATATCTTATGACTGATAGAAGTCTATCGCTGATCACCTCAACTTTTTATAGATTTTTGTCAGTGATAATAGTCTATCAGTGATAATAGTCTATCACTGATAGAAGTCTATCAGTGATATAATAAAGTCTATCAGTGATAGAAACGGGTTTTTTTTGCCATATTTGCAAAACATTTTAAAGTTTGCTAAATTTGCAATTAGTTTGGGCCTGATTGCTATTTGTGCAACCAGCCCTATATAGTAATTAAATAAAGATTTTAATCTGGTTTCTATGCATAATTTCTTTTTTCTCCTTTCATGTTTTTAGTTAAGATTACTTTTTTTATTTAGCATATAAAAAAATTAAATGAAATTTTGCATTGGAAAAAATAAAGGTCACAATTTTGATGTTTTTCCTTTTGTGGCTCAATATTTGTCTAGTATTAAATATTTGTCTAGAAGAGTATCTTACATATTTATAATTCATTTTCATTGATTTTCATCTATATTCCTTTTAAAATTAAGGTGTTCAATACAATAACACACACATATATATATGTATATATATATAACATCCAATGTATCTCTTGATGCCAAAATTCTTTTAGGATTTTTTTTTCTTACAACATTTTTAGATGGGGGATTGAACTTAGGACCTCATGGTCAATAGGCGATACATAATGCCGTTGAGCTATGCTCTTGTTGAATGACCTTCACGTGAATAAAACTATACAATTAGTAGACTTCGAGGGACGAGATCACCAACAAAACAAAGATTAGAAAACTTAGGTTTGGTGGTTGCCACGGTAGCTCTGATGCTTAAATAAGTAAGAGAGTTGTAGTAGTAGCAACATTTTAGTAGTTTTTATGAACAAGAATGACCTTAGTTCCTCCTTGGAACCTGGTGGTATTTATAATAATTTTTCATGGTCTTCCATGTTTCCTCCTAGGTTTGAACTAGGTGGGAAAATCCAATTATATTTTTCATAGAGCCCACCTTGCCTAGTCAACCCTCATTTTTTGCCTTTGGCATATACGACCTTTTTCGAGGCCTCTAATAAGTCCCTAATTCAGTATGTCCTTTTTGAAGGTGGGGTCAGCCTCGACATTGGTTTTTTCGGGCCGTCCCTGCTCCCTTATAGGCTTGTGAGATTTTCAAGGCTATTTTAAGCCTTGGGTTTTTCCATGGAGGGTAAATGCAAACAGTGTTGTTCACACGAGATTTCGAACGACGGAGGGAGATTCGAACACGTGTAAATGAAATTTGAATTTTGTATTTATGTATTGTATTTATCAGTGCGGAGTGGATTACAATCTCTAATGTTTGATCCTCTGATTCTCTCTCTTAAATGTAACGTACTCGAGGGCTTCGCAGCTTGTTCTCGATGTTGAATCTGCAGCTTCGCGTAGCGGTGAAGTCTTCAGATGTTTGAACTTGGAGTGGTGTTCAGAGTCTTCAGGATTCAGGGAGTCTTGTGAATTCTCTCTGATCTCTTAGGAGAAGAAATTTTCTCAACCTTAAAAATGAAAATGAACTCTCTATTTATAGAGTTCTCATGGGCCTAGCTCCAATGGGCTTGGGCTTTGGGCCCAATGGGCTTGGGTTTGGACCCAATGGGCTTTTGAATTTTGAGCCCAATGGGTTTGACCTTTGGGCCAAATTGCCTTTTTAATCTTTCTGGCCCGATTCGATTTCGAGCCCAATTGCAGTTTGACCGAATTTGCTCGGTCAAGTCTATCTGATCCCCGGTCGTGATGGAGACACGTGGTGACCACTGATTTGCCGAAATTTCTCGGTCAAAAAATGCCCCCTTTTTCGAGAGTTATGCACAAGTATGTGTGGGTGAGTCTCGGAAAAGTTAAATAGATAAATCGAAACGTAGGACACTCCTAATTTCGACTCCGCTTTGACGTATCAATTTTATCGAAATATGAAGTTCGATTCATAAATCAATTATTTTAATTGACGCCTCTTTCCATGTCCATCGATCAAAAATATGAATTTGGCTCGTAGTTTTGATCTTTCTTATCTGACAGAAATTTGATTTAAACTTCAGTAGAGATTTTTTTTCTTTCTTTTTTTTCTACCTTAGTTTATCTTGAGATGTAGAGTAGGGACTTGTGTCTGCCCAATTGAATTTTGAATAGGGTTTGACTTTGAACTTTACTCTAATTTCGACGTGGATAAAATATACCCAAACCGCCAATTTTGATTTGAGACTTGGATTTAGATAACTTTTGACTCTAAATCATGTCTGAAAATAAATTTTGGAATATGCCGAAAAATTTTA
The DNA here is from genome assembly GCA_028017165.1 of Herpetospermum pedunculosum. Lineage (NCBI taxonomy): Eukaryota > Viridiplantae > Streptophyta > Magnoliopsida > Cucurbitales > Cucurbitaceae > Herpetospermum > Herpetospermum pedunculosum. The sequence goes on along the minus strand of CM051527.1, from coordinate 28,227,524 downwards.
ATTTTAGTAAAAAAAAAAATGGTAAGCTTCTAAAGTTTGTCTTGAATTCGGAATAGTAGTGTTGAATTTTTATTATTTTTGGTATAAATAATTGGCCAAATGCAACAGTAGAATGTGAAAACAAATAATAACTAAGAAGCTTGTTTGGTAGAGCGGAACTTGGACGGCTTTAGTTGTCTTTGGTCTTGAGCTCAAGTCCGACTTTGTACATTATTTTTGCAACTTTTTTTAACTTAAATGAAGGACATTTAAGTAATTTTACTCTCCAAACCCTAACTCCTTTAGGTTTTCTAATCCATATAAATAGAATGAGATGGAAGTTGAAGAGTTGGAAGAAGAGTTTAGGGTTTGTTTGGAGAGGAAGAGAGAGCTTGTTGGGAGAAGAAGAAGGAGAGCTCCAACGCCGCCAGCGTCGCCGCCAGCCGCCAGCTCCGTCGCCAGTGTCGCCGTCAGCCCGCGCCGCCGCACCGCACCGCCCGCGCCGTACCGTCCGCGCCGCATCGCTCCGCAGTCTCCAGATCTGCAGCCCCGCGCAGCATCTCGCGACCCACGCCGCCGCCGCCGTCTCCAGATCTGCAGCCCTGCGCAGCATCTCGCGACCCATGCCGCCGCCGTCTCTAGATCTGCAGCCCCGCGCAGCACCACCGCGAGCCTCTGCCGTCGCTGCCGCACGCCGCCGTCGTTGCTTCCGTCTCAGCCCCGCGCGCCAGCCGCACCGCCGCAGCCGTAGGTGAGTTTCTTTTCTTTTTTTTTTTTCTTTTTTTTTTATTTGGTTTTTTTTTGTTATTATTTTTTTTATTATTATATATATATATATATTTTTTTTTATGTTTTATTCTACCTTTTTATATATATATATTTTTTATATACAGGTGCCTATTTCCATCCTCACGGTGTTCTTCGTACCAACATTAATTTGGTAAATAAACATCCTTTAATATTATTGATACTGTATGTAATTTAATTTATTGTATGCAATTTATGGGTATGTAATTTATTTTATTGTATGCAATTTATGGGCTGTAATTTATGTATGTAATTTAATTTATGTAATTTAATGTAATTTATTTATGGGCTGTAATTTATTGTTGTATATTTATGTATTTATGATGGCCTGTAATATTTTGCATTTTGTTATTTTGTTGGCTGTGATTGATAAATCTGATTTATTCTATGCAAGATTGGGCTTTGTTATTTTGTTGGCTATGATTGATAAAATAGATTTAATTTATGGCAAGATTGGGCTTTAGGAATCCTCAGTAATTTTCAATTTGGGATTTTGTGATTAAATAGTCAATTTTTTTTTTTTTTGTTTTTTAATTTGAAATTAAGGCTTTTAATATTAGTTAAGTGATTTGGGATTTTGTGATTAAAAAGCCAATAAGAATTTTTTTTTTTAATTTGAAATTAAGGCTTTTAAAATTAGTTAAGTGATTTGGGATTTTGTAATTAAAAAGCCGATAAGAATTTTTTTTTTTTAATTTGAAATTAAGGCTTTTAAAATTAGTTAAGTGATTTGGGATTTTGTGATTAAAAAGCCAATAAATTTTTTTAATTTTAAATTAAGGCTTTTAAAATTAGTTAAGTGATTTGGGATTTTGTGATTAAAAAGCCAATAAAAAAAATTTAATTTGAAATTAAGGGCTTTTAAAATTAGTTAAGTGATTTGGGATTTTGGGATTAAAAAGCCAATAAAAAAAAAAAATTAATTTGAAATTAAGGCTTTTAAAATTAGTTAAGTGATTTGGGATTTTATATATATACACACATTGATTTGAAATTTATTCACTTTTCGATTTTAATTTGTTTATTCCAAATGGGGGAAATTTTTTTTTGTAGGTGTGACATTTTTTTTTACCGCCGATTCCGGATTTGGCATACTGATTTGGGCGTTACTTCCTCTTTGCAAAGGCTTCGGTTCTTACTTTGTGTGAGATCGGAGTGTTTGCTTGGGGAACGTACTCCGTCCTTGTTGGTGCGCCAAATCGTCATGTTCAGCTCCCGTGGCCTCGACGTAACAATCTAAGGGCGTTACTTCTCCTATGCAGATGCACGTCTGTTTAGGGAACGTATTCCTTCCTAGGTTGTGCGCCGAGTCGTTCTGTTCGGTTCTCGTGGCCTCGGCGTAACAACTTAAGGGCGTTACCTCTCTCATGCAGATGCACGTCTGCTTAGGGAACGTATTCCGTCCTAGGTTGTGCGTCGAGTCGTTCTGTTCGGTTCTTGTGGCCTCGGCGTAATAACTTAAGGGCGTTACTTCTCTCATGCAGATGCACGTCTGCTTAGGGAACGTATTCCGTCCTAGGTTGTGCGTCGAGTCGTTCTGTTCGGTTCTCGTGGCCTCGACGTAACAACTTAAGGGCGTTACTGTTGGGTTTTATGTCCTAAAACTCGTGGTTTGTAAACGATAAACATATTTTATGACCAATAAAGTGTTATTGAGGTTTATTCAATAAAGTTATTTATTGAATATATGAATTGCTTATTTCATTTTAGAAAACCCTAAATCCAATAAACTAAGATCCATGGCTATAACATGAGTACTTGAACTTTATGTGGAGACATAAAAGTGGATCAAGTTCGAGTAAATAGTCAAAACGGTCTATAGTATACGGATAAGGCTGGATACCTTATCCTGGGGACACTATTGGATGCGGCCCATTTTGTATTTAGTACAAACGATGTGATCCTGAATCGTTCATGTGGAGACATGTGAATGGGGGCGTCCTATGCAAAGAGTTTGCATTAGACCGGACCGCGAAATAAGTCACTCTTGCTTTATAACGCTGTTTACTGTTTTAAAGACTGACTATTTCAAAACGATGACCTAGGTAACTTGACCTTAATCCTGAGCTAACTATGAACTCCTGTTTATTCGGGATTATCCTTTGATCTGCATGGGTGAGGGTGGCTCAACAGCGCCGACTCAATAAGCCTCCCATTTCAGGGGTAAGACCGAATAGATAGCTGGGGACATAGGGTGCAAGATGGAATTCACTCCTACCCGTCTCTAGGGATAGTAGATAGGTTGTTCCCTTAAGTGCTGACTCCAGGTCTTGAACAAGGGGCCCCACCTTCTCATTGGCTCGAGAGAGACTCGGTATAGTGATTAGATCACATACCAATCGGTTTAGTGATTGGATCACAAACCAATTGTTCATTAGAGGATCAGTGGGACTTAAGGAGCAAGATGTAATTACGGGGGTAAAACAGATATTTGACCCGACCGTAAATTACGAACAACCTGTGAAGGGTCAACTTACTAATCATGGTTATATCGAGTGGACATAAATATATCTACAGTGAGGAGAATGCAACTACTAGGCTATAGTGGAATGTCCTGGTAGTTAACGAATGTTGATTAACTAGGTTAAAGAGTTTAATCAGTTAATCTCGGATCGTTGGAGCTCATGATCTGTAGGTCCATGAGGTCCCCCTGCTAGCTCATATCGGACTAAACCTTAGAACAGTGTGACGAGTGAATTCGAAGTGTTCGAATTCGAATTAGGGAATTAACGTTAAATATGTGATATATTTAACGACATAACGTTCATCTGCGAATTGAACAATAGAGAGAGATGGTGATATTTAAATAAGATTTAATTATCGAAAATATGAATATGGATTCATAATCATGTATATCGGGAAGGATCGGGATTAGTGTTGGATTTATTGGATAGTAAATTTGAATTAATTAAATTGTTTAATTAATTATTTAATATTAATTTAATTTGATTTAAAATTAATTATTTGAATTAATTTTTAAATTGAATTAATTTTATCAAAGTTAGTCAAAAGTCAATTTTAAGATAATTGACTACAACTTTGAATGTCAAAAGTCAAATGTTGACTCCACTAAACCTTGAAAGTCAAGAGTCATTTTGATGACTAAAGTGAGTGGAAAAATCAAATTCTTAAGTTAGTGGGAAAAACCATTTGTTGGTGGTTTTATGAGTCAAACTTTTTTGCTAAGTGTTCATCCCACATCAAGCCACTAATCCCACTAAATTGAGTGGATTCTACATGGCATCCTATTGTTAACTCAATTTTGCATGTTTTTGCATGTAGTCTTCTATATATACAAAGGGTTAATTAGATTGACTTCTTCTTGGAATTTTGATGAACTTTGAGAAATTGTAAAGACTATTTCTCTACTTTTCTCTCCAATTCCATCTTCAATTCTCTTTTAAATTAGTCACTCAAAGGATCCCACAATCCCGTTCTAAGGCTGGAGAATAGTCGGGAAGACTCTCGTGGTGGTTCGTGACCGTTACGTTCGAAGATCAAGTTTGGAATCAAGAAGAATTTGAACTTCAAAGGTAACTTCTAAATTATTGTCTTTGATTTTCAAATTACATGCTTTTTCTTTTTAAATTAACAAAATAAGAGTACTTAGATCCAACAATGCTTCCGCTATGCATGCCGAAACTCTTTCAGTTACTTCTCTTATGCAGATACACGTCTGCTTAGGGAACGTATTCCGTCCTAGGTTGTGCGTCGAGTCGTTCTGTTCGGTTCTCGTGGCCTCGGCGTAACAACTTAAGGGCGTTACTTCTCTTATGCAGATGAACGTCTGCTTAGGGAACGTATTCCGTCCTAGGTTGTGCGTCGAGTCGTTCTGTTCGGTTCTTGTGGCCTCGGCGTAACAACTTAAGGGCGTTACTTCTCTTATGCAGATGCACGTCTGCTTAGGGAACGTATTCCGTCCTAGGTTGTGCGCCGAGTCGTTCTGTTCGGTTCTCGTGGCCTCGGCGTAACAACTTAAGGGCGTTACTTCTCTTATGCAGATGCACGTCTGCTTAGGGGAACGTATTCCGTCCTAGGTTGTGCGTCGAGTCGTTCTGTTCGGTTCTCGTGGCCTCGGCGTAACATCTTTAGGGCGTTACTTCTCTTATGCAGATGCACGTCTGCTTAGGGAACGTATTCCGCCCTAGGTTGTGCGTCGAGTCGTTCTGTTCGGTTCTTGTGGCCTCGGCGTAACAACTTAAGAGCGTTACTTCTCTCATGCAGATGCACGTCTGCTTAGGGAACGTATTTCGTCCTAGGTTGTGCGTCGAGTCGTTCTGTTCGGTTCTCGTGGCCTCGGCGTAACAACTTAAGGGCGTTACTTCTCTTATGCAGATGCATGTCTGCTTAGGGAACGTATTCCGTCCTAGGTTGTGCGTCGAGTCGTTCTGTTCGGTTCTCGTGGCCTCGGCGTAACAACTTTAGGGCATTACTTCTCTCATGCAGATGCACGTCTGCTTAGGGAACGTATTCCGTCCTAGGTTGTGCGTCGAGTCGTTCTGTTCGGTTCTCGTGAGATCGACGTACTGATTTAAAGACGTTACTTCTCTTTTGTAGATGCGTCAGTTTGGGCATTTCCACTCTACGTGAAATGAGCGCATCTGCTTAGAGAACGTACTTGGTAGAGCACTTTTGGGGTACTCCAATTTCAAGCTGTCGAGGCTTGCCAAAATAACATTTATAATTTCGCTACAACTGAGCTTTGCAGCTAGTGGTAGTCGGGTCGATCCGCAGGGAACCTAAATTATTTCCTCCTAATTAAATTCTATTTGCTTTTATTTAAATTCAAACTAAAACGATAAAGTAAAACATTAAAGTAAAGGGGGGATTGGTTATGAAAAAAAATAAAGTAAAGCATGCATAAAATAGCTAACGGAAAATTAAATCTAATTACATGTGCTCCTAATTTTAAGGGTCGGGGTTGACCTTGATGCGACTCGATTCATTGGGATTCAAACATACTTAGCAAAAACATAATTAAACACATAAACGGTTGCCCGGCAACCCTGAAGCAACCGACCACATATATATTAATCAGAATTTTCAATTCTAATTAAACGATGCTATTAATTAACTCGGATTGATCAGTTCTAAATTAACTAAAGCAGTAACTAGCATTTTATGACGAACATTCAATTAAACATCCTAAATGCTAATTGATTACCCGGCAACCCTGAAGTAATCAACATTCACAACGTTTAATATGATACTTCGATTTGTTCTATTTCATCAAGATAAATTGCAACCAAGATCAACTGGAATCCTATGTTATCTATGGCTCCACTTATCCGTGTTACTTGGCGATTAAGAGAGGCACGACATCATAATCTTTAACAATCAAACATGCTGGAAATCAAGGGTGCCTAGTCTTAAATCATTCAAACACATTCATGTGATATGCTTAGAAGAAATAAATGCCCAATCAGTCATGCTAAGCTCGAAATTAAAGATCTAAAACCCTCATGAATCGCATCAAATTTAACCCCTAACCTCAAATTATAGCACTTACCTTGCTCGGGATGAAAACCAAGCTAAATCCAACAAGTCTTTGCTTTGATATAGAAGAAAAGGGGAGAAACCCCCCAAAATTTGAGAGAGAAATCGTCAAAAACAAGCCAAACCCGAGAGAGAATGCCCTAAAAATCGTTAAAATATGGGTTTTATACAGTCGGAGACCCTACAGGCAGCGTCTCGACGCTGGGTCTATGCCTAAGGAAAAATATTCGAAATTCTATCCTCCTCTGAACTCGAACTCAGGCCTATCAACTTGCCAAATTCCTCCTGCACCACTAGACCACTAATCACAATTGAGATATCATTTGATTAATTAATATACATAGTATAAACACTCAGAATGATTAATCAAAATTATCCTCTAAACGTTCTTTTAAGCTCTTAATTAATTCAATGGTCCGATTTACCCCTAAGTAATTAAATTATACAAAATATATTAATTAAGCACAATTAATTACTTAATTCGCAAGACTTAGGAGCTAAATATTAGCACTTTTTGAGTGCTATCAGTACTCCGTCTTTGTTGGTACGTCGGATCATCGTGTTCCGTTTCTGTGAGATCGACGTAACAAATTAGGGACGTTACTTCTCCTTTGCAGATGTATGTCTGCTCAGGGGGCGTACTCCGTCCTTGTTGGTGCGTCGTATCGCCGCGTTCCGTTCCTATGAGATTGGCGTGCCGACTTGAAGACGTTACTTCTCTTTTGTAGATGCGTCAGTTTGGGCATTTCCACTCTACGTGAAATGAGCGCATCTACTTAGAGAACGTACTCCGTCTTTGTTGGTACGTCGGATCATCGTGTTCTGTTTCTGCGAAGTCGACGTAACAATTGAAGGATGATACACCGACTTAGAGACGTTACTTCTCCTTCGTAGATGCGCTAGCTTGACATTTACACTTTATGTGAAATGGGCGCGTCTACTTAGAGAACGTACTCCGTCTTTGTTGGTGTGCTTCCCCCCATAACACTCTCTCCTTTTTTTTGTTTTAAGATTTCTCCCCTTTTTTGGAAGGCTATATGTGTTGTCCTTTTCTTTTTGTCATTTGGTTTTATATATATATATATATTTTTTTTTTTTTGTTTTGTTTTAAGGATGTATATAGTTCCTTTTTTTGTTGTTGTATTTTCTTGGTAATCACTTCATGCTCGCATTTTTGTGTAGCTCATTTAATACCTTTGCCACAATTATCGCTTTGTTTTGAATTTATTAACTCTTTCGAATTTGTTTTGCAGGAACATGGTGTATTTTGCAGATGAAGATCGTCTCTGGAGAGAAACATCTCGTTCTTTTACTAGATGAATACCAACCCTTAAAACGCGGAGTTAACCTCCTAGTAAAAGAACCCAAGATCGGCGATTACTCCAATAAGTGGTCGCGACTTGGAAAACCAATCTAAACTCCAACAGTAAGGATCGTCAACTGGAAGAAAAGAAGATTTATTTGGACCGATCCCTCCTAGAGGTTACAGAGACGAAAACGGAGATAAAAGAGGCGAAAGCGAAGATAGAAGCTGCGAAGATCGAGCTTGAGAGGCTTTCTACTTTTGTCTCCGCCCGGGAGCAAGTCTTGAGTCGCGGGACACTTGAAGTCTCGCGTGTACGCGAAGAGATTCGTGCCCTCGAATGTGCCCCCCCATTATTGACGAGGACGATGCTCGAGCCGTTGCTGCAGTTCGCGAGCCTCTAGAGAGCTCGCGCGCGGAGTTGAAAGAGTTTCAGTGGGCGCCTTGACTTACGCATATATGTGCTTATATATTTTTTTATCTATCTTCTTCTAAATTTCTCTCGTGTAAAAGAACTTTATATTTTCTTTATGACCATTTGGCTTGTCTCCCTCATTTTGGAATAATAATTTTCCTTTGTTGCTTTGTTGAACTTAATTTTTTGTTGCTTACGTATTTTTGAAATCAAGAGATCACTTGTTTGAACGTAGCTCGAATGGAATGGAATGAATGTATATTTTTTTATTGCGCGCGACTGGACTTAAAGTATATATGTATTTTTTTTCTTTAAGTTGCCTACGTACCCTTAGATGGAAGGGATCAAGTCATAACGTAGTTCAAATTACATGATGAATTTATTTTTTTACTTGGGCCGTTCACCTTTTAAGCTCGTGCGGGCCAGGAGCAACATGTAGTTTATACTCTTACGTTAAGGAGTATTACATTTTTTTTATGCATAAAATTTTTTAAGAAATTTGCCGTTGATTGGGCCAATCCTTAATCCATCTTGATCCACAATTTTGTATGCCCCATTTGTGTAGACTTCTTTGACAACATAGGGTCCGTCCCATTTAGGAGTGAACTTGCTCCCCGTGTGTCGCGTTGTGATAATGGGTCTTCGAACTGCAAGTACTAGATCACCAACTTGAAATGATTGAGGCTTCAAATTTTTGTTGAAGGCCTTAGTCATTCGTGCTTGGTAGCATTCCAAGGCCTGTTGAGCATCTAATCTTCTTTCATCAAGTGCTTCCAATTCTTGAAGACGCAATCTTGCATTTTCTTCCGTAGTTAACCCCTCTTGCACCGCCATCCTTAAGGATGGGATTTCTCTTTCCAAAGGGAGTACGGCTTCAACCCCATAGACTAGAGAATAAGGTGTGACCCCTGTAGGAGTGCGGTGGGTAGTTCGGTAAGCCCATAATGCCTCACCGATCTTTTCCTGTCAGTCTCTTTTTGACTTGGAGACCACCTTTTTTAACAAGTTGCATAATGTCTTGTTGAATGCTTCTGCCAATCCATTTGCCGGAGCATTGTACATGGATGATTTGCATTGCTTGAATTTGAATTTCTCACATAAATTGTCCATTAGACTATTGGAGAATTTTCTTCCGTTATCGGTCACGATGCGGTGAGGGATGCCGTAACGGTAAATGATGTGGGTTCGGATGAAATTCACAACAGTTTCCTTCTTTGCCTCCTTTAACGCAATTGCCTCGGCCCACCTTGAAAAATAATCTGTCCCAGCGAGGATATAAGAATGTCCTGCTGAGGACTTAGGTGTTATTGGACCAACGAGATCAAGCCCCCAAGCTTCAAAGGGCCATGAAGCTATGGTTGGGTGAAGGGGTTCTGGAGGTTGATGTATGAAGTTTGCATGAAACTGACAAGCCTCACATTTCTTAGCATACTCCATCGAGTCTTGAATCATCGTTGGCCAGTGATAACCCATTCTCTTCAACTGAAAATGAAGTTTCGATCCCGATTGATGAGCACCACAGACCCCTGAGTGTGCTTCCTCTAATGCCTTTATCGATTCTTCTTTTCCTAGGCATCGAAGAAAAAGTCCGTCATAGGAGCGTCGATAAAGAGTTTCCTTGTAGTAGATGAATCGAGCACTTCTTCTTCGTATATCGGCCTTACGTCGGGACTCTGTGGGAAGTTTTCCATGTTGTAGATAATCTACAATCGGTTGTCGCCAATCCTCTTCCTCAATCACATAGACCGATATTAGGTTTGCTTCTTGACTTTCAACTTCAGTTGGCGGTATAACCCATTTTTGACAAATCGGAACGTTCAATATTTCACCTTTTGATACAGTCAGGGCTGTGGCCAAGTTTGCTAATGCATCTGCCATTGCATTTTCAGCTCTTGGAATATGTTCTATCGTCATACTATCAAAGCTCTCTAAGAGTCGTCTTGCATAATTAAAGTAAAGCATTAAATCTGGATGCTTCACCTCGTATTGGAGCGACAAATGATTAATTATCAGTTTTGAATCTCCATAAATCTCAATGTAGGTCACTCCAATTTCTATTGCTATTTGAAGACCCATAATGAGTGCTTGATATTCAGCAACATTATTCGAACATACCTCTTCAAATGCGAAGCTATACGGCAGCATGTGTTTTTCAGGGGTAATGAATACTATACCCGCTCCTGCGCCATATCTTCGAGCTGCACCGTCAAAATACATAATCCATGGGTCAACAATTTCAACATAGAAGATTTCTTCGTCAGGCAGGTCGTCAGATAATTTCCAGTCTGACGGCACCGGATGATCTGCCAAGAAATCAGCCAAGGCTTGCCCCTTCACCGCCTTTTGCGGAACATAAACAATATCATACTGTTGTAGTAAAATCGCCCACTTTGCCAACCGACCTGAGATAATTGGTCTGGACAGAACATACTTGATTGGGTCAGCTTTAGCCACCAGATGCACTGTGAATGCCTGCATATAATGCCTCAACTTGTCGATGGCGAAGAAGAGCGAAAAACACATCTTCTCAATGGGTGAATAATTCAGTTCTGCCCCATTGAGAGTCCTACTTAAGTAGTAGAGGGCGCATTCTTTACCCTTCTCACTTTCTTGTGCAAGCAATGCCCCAAGCGACCTTTCTTGCGCAGTAATGTAGAGTATCAATGGCTTTCCTGCTACGGGGGCGCTCAAGACAGGAGGGTTAAGCAAATATTGCTTTATGTTGTCAAAGGCATTTTGACATGCTTCATCCCACTCAAAGGTCGTGTCTTTCCTCATCAGTCTCTGAAATGGTTGGCATCGGCCTGCTAGATTGGAGATGAACCTCCTGATATAGGCAAGTCGTCCTTGGAGACTTCTTAGTTCATGCAAGTTTCGCGGCTCTGGCATTTTTTGAATGGCGTCGATCTTGGATTGATCAATCTCGATCCCTCGATGTTTTACGACGAAACCAAGGAATTTCCCCGAAGCTACACCGAATGCACATTTGAGGGGATTCATCCTCAATTGGTACTTCCTCAAGCGATCGAAAACCACCTTTAGATCTTTCAAGTGATCCTGTCGCTTTTTGGACTTGACTACAAGATCGTCGACGTAGCACTCGACATGTTTATGCAGCATATCGTCGAAAATCTTTTGCATGGCGCGTTGATAAGTTGCGCCGGAGTTCTTTAATCCAAAGGGCATTACCTTGTAACAGTATATCCCTTTCGGAGTCCGGAACGCTGTCATTTCTTCATCTTTGAGGACCATTCGAATCTGGTTGTATCCTGATGACCCATCCATGAAAGACAAAGCTTCATACCCTGTGGTAGCATCGACCATTAGTTCAGTGATGGGGAATGGGAAGTCGTCTTTCGGACATGCACTATTCAGATCGCGAAAGTCAACGCATACCCGTAATTGTCCGTTTTTCTTTCTGACGGGGACAATGTTTGCTATCCATGTCGGGTAGTTTACTTCGCGAATGAATCCTGCTTCAATTAACTTGTTAACCTCATTTTCAATTTGGGGGATGAGCTCTGGCCTGAAACGTCGTTGAGCTTGTTTGACTGGTCGATACCCATGTTCAATAGCGAGATGATGTACTGCGACTTTTGGATCAAGTCCCGGCATCTCTTTATACGACCAAGCAAAGACATCTTTATACGCAATGAGCAAACTCAAGTACTCGCACTCCTCTTCACCGAAAAGTGATGCGCTTATAAAGGTTGGACGTGGTTCTTCCGTCGTACCCAGATTAACTTCTTTTAGTTCATCAACTGTTGGTTGACTTCCATCTTCGAGTGGCAGTGGAGCCTCTTCAACATCCTCTTCAGATATCTCGGCCTCCGTTTCTTCGCCGGCAGTAATATGATGACAAGAGGCTTCATCCCCATTCTCTGCACGTTTGCTCGCAGGGTTGGTGATGATGACATTGCGTTGTTTAACCTTTAATGCACCATCTCTATTCACGGTAACAAAAGTTTTTCTTTTCATCCGTGAGGGGACGACACTGCGGATTTCTTCATCGCTTTTTGTTTTGCTAGACTCTTTATTGTTCAAAGTCTCTCGAGCCTCTTCGTGTAGGAGGCGATCGAAAATGGAAGTGGATGAAAGTTTCTTATCTCTCTTTGTGGTCACGCTTAATCTTTGCAACGCTGACGTTCGTGAGAGACATTTATCGGGCAACGTATTTTCTTTTTCCTCTGTCGGCTTACTCAACCTTTGAAATGTTGACTTCCGTGAGAGGGGTTTAGCGGACGCTGTGTTTTCCTTCTCATCTGCTTGCTTACTCAACCTCTGAAATGTTGATTGTCGTGAGAGAGGTTCAATGGACGGCGTGTTTTCTTTTTTATCTGCTGACTTACTCAACCTTTGAAAGACGGAAGATCTGATGGGATTAGGTGTTGAGTGCGAACTGTCTTCTTCTGTCACAAACGCTTTCAATCGCTGGAAGGCTGAAGCGCGCGTAGCCGCCGGCTTGATGCGCTTAAAGATAGAGATCCTTTGTTTGACAGCTTCCTCTTCTTTTGAGTTGTGTGCCTCTTTGGTCGTTATGTTATTACTGTTGACCACTTTCTCTTTCCCTTTTCGGGTTATACGGACCGGCTCAGGCGACTTATATCCAACCCCCTTTCTTGATGCCGGTATAGAATATCCCTCCTTTAGGAGTTTCTTCTGTGTCGAAGAAAGCTCTGACCTGCCCTCGAGGATTTTCAGGCCCTTGAACTCAGTGTTAGTTGTGAAGTCATAGCCTGCCTTTGCTAGCATTTTATATGCCTTGGGCACGAGTTGCCAACTCCTCGAATGTTTGGGGCTTTATCCCTTGCAGGATGTAGTGAAGTCCCCAATGCATGTCGCCGATGCACATCTCGACAGCAGACACTTCCGTGAGTCGGTCCTTGCAGTCAAGACTCAACGATCTCCAGCGGTTAATGAAGTCGACGACAAGCTCGCCCATTCTTTGGCTAGCATGCGAGAGTTTAGACATGCTGACTGTTCGCCTCGTGCTGTAGAAGCGATTCAGGAAGTCTCTTTCAAACTGCTCCCAACTGTCGATTGTCTCGGGTTCCAAGTCGGTGTACCAGTCAAAGGCGTTTCCTTTCAAAGTTCGGACGAATTGCCTAACCAGCAAGTCTCCGCGAGTTCCAACATTCTCGCATGTTTCGACGAAGTGGGCAATGTGTTGTTTAGGATTGTCGTTCCCATCGAATTGTTGAAACTTTGGCGGCTGATACCCGATGGGCATTCTTAAGCTGTCGATCCTCTTGGAATACGGTTTGGTATACAAGAGGGTGCTTTGGGCTGGTCCACCGTACTGGACTCGGATGGTGTTGGTAATCATGTCCTGCAGTTGTTGGACAGATAAGGAAGCGACTGACGTCGAGTGTTGCGCTTGGTCTTCCTGGATGACCATTTTTTCTTTACCATTATTTCTGGCCGCAGGAGTTAGGCTTGACTCCGCGACCTCACAGCTCTGCATCTGACTCCTCAGTTGGGCAATCTCGAAGTCTTTGTCCTCAACTGCTTTCATCAAGAAGCTAATTTTCTTTTCCATCTCAGCCATCGCTTCGTCGTTAGTACGCGCATCTGCCATCATTACAGATACGTTGGAGTCAGACACCTTCTCCGGCTGATCAGAGGAGGGAACAACCTCATCGAACAAAGGATTGTCCTTGATGATTATCCCAACCTGCTCGGACTCCGTCAGTCGTTTGTATATTTTGCGCACTATGGCCGGAGTGTGTTCGTCCGTCCGCGAGACTTCTTTGATGACGCGGCTGCGGGTGGCAGGTCCTCTGTAAGGGCTGTTGGAACTGAGAGCCTTTAATGTTGTTTTCTTTGATGTCATTGTTAAATTTTTTGTTGAGAGAGAGAGATGAAAGGTAGAGTTGTCCCACTGGGCGTGCCAATCTGTTCACACGAGATTTCGAACGACGGAGGGAGATTCAAAAACGTGTAAATGAAATTTGAATTTTGTATTTATGTATTGTATTTATTAGTGCGTAGTGGATTACAATCTCTAATGTTTGATCCTCTGATTTCTCTCTCTTAAATGTAACGTACTCGAGGGCTTCGCAGCTTAATCTCGATGTTGAATTTGGATCGAGGGCTTCGCAGCTTGTTCTCGATGTTGAATCTGCAGCTTCGCATAGCGGTGAAGTCTTCAGATGTTTGAACTTGGAGTGGTGTTCAGTCTTCAGGATTCAGGGAGTCTTGTGAATTCTCTCTGATCTCTTAGGAGAAGAAATTTTCTCAACCTTAAAAATGAAAATGAACTCTCTATTTATAGAGTTCTCATGGGCCTGGCTCCAATGGGCTTGGGCTTTGGGCCCAATGAGCTTTTGAATCTTGAGCCCAATGAGTTTGACCTTTGGGCCAAATTGTCTTTTTAATCTTTCTGGCCCGATTCGATTTCGAGCCCAATTGCAGTTTGACCGAATTTGCTTGGTCAAGTCTATCTGATCCCCGGTCGTGATGGAGACACGTGGCGACCACTGATTGACCGAAATTTCTCGGTCAACAAGTGTAATTGCAAATTGATTGATAATTTAAAAATTACATAAATCAAACGAGGGGAAAAATAAACATAGAATTGCAAATACAATCTTTTTGCAAATCACTAGAAGTGCAAAAATAATATTGTTGCAATTACACTGTATTTTCCATTTTGCAATTACAGTGTATTATTCTTCTGGAAAGACAACAACACTACTTAGAACACAAAAAACAAAAACAAAATCTGACACAAACTTTGAGAAAAAAATATGTTCTTAGTGTTTCTACTCCATCATCAAAGTGAACAATACAAAATTCTGGTCATAAGAAAAAAATACAGTGTTTATAGTATTTTTTCGATTCACTAGAAATAAAAATACAATATATTTTTTAATTGATAATAACATCACGGAAAGGTACCCGTCGGTAGATTGCAATATTGCAAACTGCAATTATACGATACATTGCAAAGTGCAATTATAGTGTCATTGTAAATTTGCAAACTACAATTACACGATACATTGCAAAGTGCAATTACCGTGTCATTGTAAATTTGCAAGTTGCAATTACACGATACATTGCAAAGTGCAATTACAGTGTAATAGTAATTTCCAAACGACAATTACACCGTACAAATACTCTTTATTTGCAAAAACTCAAAAAAAATGCACTCAACTCAAATACACTATATATTATATTTGCAAAGGAAAAGGAAACAAATATTTTTTGCAACAAAAAAAAAAATTTCAAATACCCAGTATTAAATGGTGTAACCCGGAATGCGGATTATGTTTGAATGATGAATTTTTCTCAATCTATCAACTTCATTTTGAAAATTCCAAGTTATTTATTGTTGGATTTCTCAATATATAAGCAAGAAAAATAAGAAGAAAGAAACATAACCTAAATTTCTTTCTCTGATTCCTTATCACTATTCTAATTTCTTCACAACTTGTAAGTTGTATTCTAATCGACCTATGTAAACACGTCCAAATCTACCAACGAATCTCTTCTCTGCATCTTCAAATACAAATTCCCACAACAAAGAAAAAAACAGAACCTCAAATTCCCACAACACATCTCTGTTTTTCATAATGTGATTAATAAAATGCATTTTTTTTCTCACAGCAACATCTTTGTAAGTTCTACAACAAGAGCTTCTCGAATGCCGTCAACGACACAACACAACGTGAGGGTGGCGACGTGAGAAGACGAGGGAGGCGGAGGCGGCGTGAGGATAAGAGGGCGGCAAAGGCGAGAGGAGAAGAGGACAGCGTGAGGCATAAGTAGAAAGAGACTACACCAAACATTTTTTTTAATTATTTTTAGGATATAAGAGAGAAAATAAAATATTACAGATTTGGGGTTAGAGGAGAGAGGATGAAGATTCAGAATTAGTGGAGGAGAGAGAATAATTTTGTTCGAGAAAATCTTGAAAGGGAAAGATGAAATGAGAGGAGAAGTTAGAAGGGTAAAAAATGAATGAAAAGTGAAGGAGAGAGAAAATGAAAAAAGAAAAGGGACACAAAACTTAATTTTACCATGAAGTGTCAACTACAAGAATAGCTAAAATGAGACTATCCAGGTTGAAAAATAGCTAACATATATAATTAGAAACTTTTTTAGAATGTAGTTGGACAAAATTACCCCTCAAACATTTAATTGTTGAAGTACCTACAAAAAAAAAAGGAGAGATTTAATCTGAAAGAATTAAATGAAAAACAAAAACTGGTGAAACTCAAACTCAAACTCAAAAACAAATGGGAGATTTATTGAGAGATAATGATGGAAAAATAAGGATTTATTTAGAATGTAGTTGGACGAAATTACCCCTCTGACATTCAATTGTTGAAGTACCCCAAAAAGGAGAGATTTAATCTGAGAGAATTAAATGAAAAACAAAAAATGGTGAAACTCAAACTCAAACTCCCTACCAAAAAAGGGGAGATTTATTCAGAGAGAATGATGGAAAAATAAGGATTTATTTGGAAATAATCTTGTAGAAAAATAAAGATTTATTTTAGGAGAGAATTATGAAAACAAAAATTAAAATATGGTTAAAACAACGATAACAACAACTAAGTAAATCGAAACATATAAACAAAATTCAATAAAATCTAACCTAGAATATTAATTCAAACTAATTTTTATTTAAATTTTTCATAGAAGGTTGTGAAAAAATGATAAGACCAGTGCTCTTGATAATTTCATATGTGTATATATTCAAAGTTGCAGGTACATATAAGCAAAAACAAAAGTATCTTTATCGATATCAATGTCGGTAACTCAGATTTACGGATATGTCGACGGATATTATGGGAAGAATCAAGGATATCAAAGAAATTAATAGAAATATTGTGATTTTGATGAAACCGAGAGATCCCGACACAACCAGAGGCACAACGGAAGAAGCCTAAACTGGCTGAGGATCTTCAACAATCAATAAGCAACAAACAAGAAGTGATAAATAATGCTAACACTTAGCATTTTTCGCAACTATGAGTCAAACTGGTAAATCCTTTACCACCGGTAAAACCTGACCGATTTAGTCAACCGAGGAAGACCGGTTAAGTCAACCAAGGAACACCGGTAAAGAATTATCGAAGCAAGTGATACTAATGAACTGGTGCCCATACACCGGTAAACTTGCAACTGGTAAACTGACCGGTTCAACACCATCGGTAAACACTTAGACCGGTACACTGAGAAAAAATCAACGTTTGATTATTACTGAGATACCGGTTCACGTTTCAACCGATAAACCAGACCGGTAACACTTACCGACCGGTTTCCTCGGTTTGGGATTTACCGATACCATATCGGTAAATCTCGACCGAGGAAACAAACCCAAAACGCTTCAGAAACAACGTTTGGGCAGCTCCACCGGTAAATTACCTATCAGTAAAACCAACCGGTTTACCGATCGATAAATTTACCAGTGAGCTGCACAAGGACAAAAATACCTTGTGTTGTCGTTTTCCTTCTTGTCTACCTTAGCTCCTCTACAGCCCCCTCGAATCTACCTCTCCCCCGGTCACGACCTCAGCACGAACAATCACGTACAGTCGAAGACCACCCTCAGAGTAGTCCCAGCTATTCTCGGGCTTAATAGCGGAGTAGTGGGAGTCCTTAAGCTAAAAGTTAAGATAATTTCAACCTTATGAAGATGAAAATGTAGGAGGGTAAAAACTTAGTAAAAACTTATGAAGATGAAAATGTAGATTTTTGGGAGTCCTTAACTTAGTAATTACTAGGAACTTCACAAGCAGAATCAATCAACCTTATGAAGATGAAAATGTAGAAAAATAACCTTTGTGATTTCAATTCGGCTAGAGTTAAGATAATTTCAATTCTATGTAGTTTAGGTTGTATGGTTAGAATTATTCAAGCTTGACTTGATCAATCTTGCTTGTGAAGTGAATTAGATCTCAAACTAAGAACGACTTTCCTTTCCCCGAGATATAAGATCATGAAGGTAACCAAATTTTTACTTTTCTTGGGTTGACAGCATCTAGGTTTAGGAGGGTTTGAATTCATGCATAAGGGTTCTTGCTAAATTAGCTTGTGTGTTTAACTTTTGTTTTCCTTATCAGCTATTTTGTAAGGTTTAACTAAAAGAAAATAGAAAAGTGGTTATGAGTTCCTTTAAATTAATACAAAGAAGAAGAAAATCGTGAGTAGATTGGCTTGTTGTGATCTTTGAGAGTTTTCTTTTGTGTGTTGTGGAAGATTGAGTATTTCCTCCATTGAAATTTCTTTAGAGCCATAATTTGTCGACTGATTCGTGAGCAATTTTTCTTGAGATAAAAGTAAGATCTTTGATCGTTTGTAAACTCTTGTAAATTTCCATCCAGTGATTTAATGAATCCTGCATCAGTACTAGAGAACTGGACGTGACCCACATTGGGTGAACAATTATAAATTTGTTGTCATTCATATTGCTTAGAAGCTTAAGGTTGGATTATCTAACATTTTTAGTTGTTGAGTTCCAAATTATTTATTTCTCTCTAGATTTGAAACTAGGACTTGATCTGGGATTTAGATCAAATATATATTGTTTGAATCAGGTAGAATTTTTAGATAAAATACATATTGTTTGAATCATGTAGAATTTGGATGAATTATATATGTATCTACCCGTAGCAAGTGGTATAAGACCAATGGTTGTGTAACGATGTCAAAAGAAGATAGGAAAGTCGTTATAATGGATCAGACTTTTCATGTTGGAAGTGTCTAATATGTGATTATTTCCATTCCAAGGAATTTGACTTTCCATTGGATAGAAAGCCTTATATATGAGAGAATTCAAAAGGTGTTGGGTAATGTTTGCCTAAATTTGACGAGAAACGTGCAAAGTAGTGTGGTGAATGAGACAACTATAAGAGGTGTAACACCCAACTTTTGCCTGGTAATGACATTGTATTGTGGTTTGTTTTTTTTTTTTAATTTAGTTAATTAAAGTTTTTTTTTTTTTTTTTTAAAAAGGTACAGAGGTGGGTTTCCTTAAAAAAAACAACAAAAAGAATAATATATATATATATATATACCTATATATTTGTTATTAATAGTATTTATTATTAAGTTATTATTAATTTATTGCCAAATGTCAGCTGACATATGTATGAATTGACGACCACGAGGTCTGTGGTTTGAATCCCCCATCCCAATGTACTAAAAAAAAGTTATTATTAATTTATTATTTTAATGTTTTATAAAAAGTATTAACCGAGTCAATTTTCCCCCTTTTCTTCTACGCATTTCCTTCTAAGTTTTTAATTTTCTGTCAATCTTTCTTCTTCCTCGGCCAAACAAGAGAAGACGTCCTCCTCCCTCGCCTCTTCACCGTTTTTCTTCTTCATCTTCCTTCTCTCTCGCCGACAACCACCATCGTCGTCGCTGGGTTTTGCTCAACCACCGCCGCCATTTCTTTTCCTTGTGGGTTAGTGACGCCTTGAAGGTTCCTCCGTTTTCATTCTCTCCTTTAATTGTTGGTCACATGGGTTGGTAAGTGAAATTTCTTCATCTCTTTATGAACCTTGGATGTCAATTCCTTTCTTCTTAAAAAGCCCTAATAACTGGAACTTCTATGTGTAGAGTTGGAGTTGTTTTCGAACCTATAGACTTTGGCATTTTGGGCATGCTATCTAGTAAATAATTGGCGGTTTTGCATGCGTTGTTTCGTTGGGTAAGGAGGTCCCAAACACCTTGTTTATTGCTACTTTGAATGCTGTTTTTTTTAGCTTTAAGTTGGTAATGTACTTAGGTTTGGATTCTTCTTTGAGGTTGGAAGTCCAACTTTGGATTGAATGCTAATTTGGACTTGGTGTTAAACTTTCGCAAGCCGAATTGGAGAAGCTAATTTGTTTTACTTAAAGTAGTTTGGAGGTAAGTGACTTTACTACAGGCTAAGATTAGATTGCAATGTAAGTTTTTTTTAAATCATTTGTCTTTATGTGTTGATTGTGAAATAAGTTGTGTATGTGTTGGTTGCGTTGGTTGTATACTAAGTTCTGTATGTGTGTTGGATGTGTTCTTTGTATGTGAGATGTTCTATAGGCGCCGATAGTGGAATAAGTTGTGTATATATGTTGTGGATAGTTTATGTATTGTGTGTTATAGTTGCGTAGGACTATGCGTGAGATGGATGTCCAAGGCAATGTATGCAAATATGGTTTGTTATCAAATGAAATTCATGTTGAATACGCAAGGTTGGTTCTTGATAGTTCTAAAACAGAGCTATTATTATAGCCTTAAATCCAGCTAAATTTCGTGCTTAATATTAGTTAATTTGCCTTATCACAGGTGTTTCGCGGTGAAGAGCTCGGGAAGTCCATTCATGAGTTTCGTAGCTTAATCGGGCATTTTAAGAGCTTCAGGAAGTGTTCGGGTCAAAGCGAGAAGTCAAGTAGAGCTTGAAGGTGCTAAAGATGAAAAATCAAGGATAAAGGCGAGAGGTTAGCGCTTAGGCGCTAGCTCGTGGCGCCTAGGCGCCCAACGGAGCATCAGGGCAGAAGGCTCAGCGCCAGAAAACCTCCCAGACCCGAGAGCATAGCGAAAGTCATTGTTCCAGACCCAAGAAGTTAGCGCCTAGGCGCTGGTTTGCAGCGCCCCAGCGCTGTCGCGATGTGTGCACGTTCCTCGATTGCACAGTGTGCAGCGCCAAGGCGCTAGTCTGACGCACATTTGGGTATAAATGTGCGATTTTTCGAATTTAGGTCATTCCTTTCCGGCCTCTCCTGAATTTCTACGACTGTTTACTTCTTTTTGGTCTTGTAGACTCCATTAATGGAGTTGGGGAATCTTTCCTTGGATTTATTCCTTCTAATTCCATCCATGTCTAGCTAAAGGTAAGCATTCGATCTTTAGGGGATGGATTATGACTTTGCTGATGTGATTAGGGGAGATTTGTTCTGTTTAATGCATTGTTAGCTTGTTCTAGCATTCAATTCTTCTCTAACCTTGTTCATTAATGTTCAGCATTATTTTTTTTTGGATTGACACCCGTTTAGCTTGTCGTGTGTTGGTTCGGTTAAAAATCCATGAGGGAGCGATCGCGCCTTGTGTTTTGAGTAACTGTAATTTGGCATTCTAAATTAAATATGACCATGTTTGTTTGGGATGCTGATAAATTGTAGAGAAAGAATAAAATCGAGTCCATTGTTAGAGATCTCTGCAATTGGCTCGTCGCTTGACTACCCGTCGCTCACGACTACTTCTAATTTGGGAGAGCGATCGCCCCTGAATTGGATTTATTAGCGAAGCTTAGTTTAGAGCCGTCATCTATTTTCTAATCATTCGGGATTGCTAATTTCTGATTAATGCATGGGACCCCTTGTTTTAATTAGGAGTTGTAATTTGCGTGAGCGTTAACCAAAAACCAGCTAAACCCCTTTTGTGTCAATGATCCAAATCACATCACAATAATTAATCTTGATCCTTTAGAGTAAGTGTATTCATTCATCTACTTATTATCTCGCTTTGCCAAACCTTTATTTAAGTCTTTCTTTAAGTTTGCATGCCTTCTATTTTTAGTCTTTCAAAACCCCTCTTTACCATCTTTTACAAATTAACAATTAAAATTAAAATTTGGATTAAACTAATCAATTTCATTGTGGTTCGAGTAGGAGGGTATGAACCACAATGACCAACGTTTATAAGTATTAAAGTATGTGACTTTCATAGGTGTCTCAAGTAGGAGGGTATGAACTTATTTTCTCAAACATAAATTAGATGTATTTTATGTTTTCAAAATTTGGATTGCTATGGTTGAGAATTATACCGGTCTAAAAGATAAATTTTGAATCTGAGATTTCATTCAAAATCTATGAATCAAAATTAGAAAATATAATTATCTTAACTAAACACACTGGAAATTAATTCACTCAAATTTTAGGTTTTAAAGAACAATTTCAATTAACCTTAATTAATCTCCTAACGAGTAAGACGAGCCCCAGCTAAAAACGTTGGACGCTACAACGGTTCATGATCTTTGTTCAATTAACCATTTAAGTCATCTTCACTTGGGATTCTACTAACGAGTAAGTCAAGCCCCACCTAAAAACGTTGGACGCTACAACGGTTCATGATCTTTGTTCAATTAACCATTTAAGTCATCTTCACTTGGGATTCTACGTCAACAACGCTATACAATTGCTTTTCATTCTAATTTTAACTATTGGATCACTTCTTTAAAGTTTTCCAAATACATATTTTATTACTTTATTTTATTTTATCTTTATGAACTGAATAAAAAATTAATTGTTTATTATAAATTTAATTTTAATTATATATTTTAAATGATATTATTTGGTTGAAATTTAATTTAAATGAAAGTATTGAGAAAAATGTATGGCCAGTAAGTCATGTCGAAGTAAAACATTCTGCATTTGTTAAATATAATTTCACACTTAAATGACACAAAAATTTCAAAATTCAAATATCTCAACTAACCAATATATTCTTCTTCTACATTGAAAGTGTACAATAATAATCAATTGAATACATTCTCAAATAAAAAAATTAAGAATCCTATTTATTCAAGCAAAAACACAACAACATGCATCCATAGATAAAATGCTGAAATTCACAAAAATGTATTGTATTTGAAAATAACAGAATCAAATATTGAGTTATGGACCATTATAGATCCATTTCAGCTCATACAACACTTCTATGTACAAGTTGAAACTATAATTTCCCAAATAATTGAACACCGTGATTGAGGTAATCAATGTAGTTAGAATCTTTACATTTTGGAAAAGAAAATAGGATTAAAAAATAAAAAGTTAAACTAATACAAAGTCTTCTCTTATGTAGAGGATAAAAATATTATGAAAAATGAAAACAATTATGTAAGAAATGATTTGAAGGAAATTTATGCACACACTCAAATTATTAAAAAAAAAAAAAAAAAAAAAAAAAATCAAACATAATTTGATGAGGATATTTCAAAGATTCAAGACAAATTAAGGGTGGGAAACTGAATATTATTAGACAAGGGATACAAACAGGTTGTTATTCATAATATATGCATATCACAATTTGAGAACTCTCTTGCTCACCAACTCTCTCTTCCTATTTAGTTGTAATTAGTAGGATTTTATGGAATTACACAACGTCTAGTGTGGGAGAGCGATATATCATTGGAACAATAAAATGTAGGGTTTCTTTATTCCTAAGTTCATGATTCTAACTTGTTAGATTTCTTTTAAGATTTAATCTATAATCCTATAGATTGATAATATCTAACATGCATGAATCACAAACCTGATACATGAATCTCTATGTTCATGAGTTGATTAAATAAGCGGAAGCGTACCTGGATTCATGATGAAGAAGATCTTTGAATTGGGTTTGCTCTTCCAATTCTACAAGCGGTTTTCTCCCTTATTCTCTCTCTAACGATGGAGGTTAATGACAAACGAAAACTTATCACTTATGAATCGGGGAACCACAACCCTTTATATTTTTGTTATTTATTTATTATTTATCCATCATAAATAATAAATAAATTTGACGGTTTCTACACATAACTTCCATACCATTAATTATATTAATTATGTAACTTACTCAATAAAAATAATAAATATCTAATGATCACCTTATTTTTATTGAGTTCCAAATAAAAAATAGCTCAAACACATTTTATATATATATTTGTCCAATAAATCTAACAATCTCCCACTTGGACAATATATATAATTACATGTGTTCATCTTTATGCGCAAATAATGTGGCTATCATAATTTAAAGTTACTCCAAATCAATCTCGTCCATTAATCATATCAACATTGAACCAAAGCGGTTTAATTACATTAGTTCGTAATTCAACCCATCAATGATCACGAATATCAATATAATTAAATGACATAGATCATAGTACGGATGTGTAGCATAGAAATGACATCCAATGTGATCCATCATGTCAACTTCTAACTGGTCCCTAATGAGATCAAAATTTTCCATAAACAGAGTGTAACAAAATTCTTTATTATCCATAAACTCCAGTAATCAATAAGTCTGTATAACATACATATATATAGAAACAAACTCCCACTAAATCTGAATATCTTCAAATAACATAACACCCATTTGAGCAGTATGCTCCAAAAAGACCTTGGGTGGTAGTCCCTTAGTTAACGGATCCGCAATCATAGAGTTTGTACCAATATGTTCTATATATAAATGACCACTTTGAACTCTTTCTTTAAAAACTAGGAACTTGATGTCAATGTGCTTTGACTTAGTTGAACTCCTATTGTTGTTCGAATACATGACTGCTGATTTATTGTCACAGAATAAGTTTAGTGGTCTTTCAATTCCTTTCACAATCTTTAGCGGAGTGACAAAATTCCGCAGCCACATTCCATGATTGGATGCCTCATGACATGCTATAAATTCAGCGGCCATAGTGGAAGAAGCAATGAGTGTTTGTTTAACACTTTTCCATGAGATTGCTCCTCCAGCAAGCATAAAGATATAACCTGAAGTGGATCTCCGACTGTCTTGGCATCTAGCAAAATCTGAATCCGAATATCCAACGATCTCCAGTTGGTCCGATTTCTTATATGTGAGCATGTAGTCTTTAGTTCTTTTCAAATAACGCATAACCCGCTTGACAGCTACCCAATGATCCATACCAGGGTTACTCAGATATCTGCCCAACATTCCGACAATGTATGCCAAATCTGGTCGAGTACATACTTGTGCATACATCAAACTTCCTACTGCAGATGCATAAGGAATTTTCTGCATTTCTTTAACTTCAAGATCATTCTTAGGACATTGTTGAAGACAAAATTTGTCTTCTTTAACAACAGGGGTATTTCCTGATTTACAATCCTGCATGCCATATCTTTTTAGTACATTTTCAATGTAACTCTTTTGTGATAATCCAAGTATACCTCGAGAACGATCTCGATGTATCTGAATTCCTAATACAAAAGAGGCCTCACCAAGATCTTTCATTTCAAACTTAGTTGAAATAAATCTTTTAGTTTCATGCAGTAAGCCTGTATCATTGCTAGCGAGCAATATATCATCAACATATAAAATCAGAAAAATATGTCTGCTCCCACTGAATTTGTGGTATACACAATCATCAATTAAATTACTCTCAAAACCAAATTAGATAATAATTTCATGAAATTTGTGATACCATTGACAAGAAGCTTGCTTGAGACCATATATGGATTTCTTTAGTTTACAAACCATTTTGTTTGGATCTCCCACCACAAAATTTTCTGGTTGATTCATAAAAATTGTTTCATCAATGTTGCTATTTAGAAACGCAGTCTTAACATCCATTTGGTGTAGCTCAAGATCAAAATGCGCCACCAAACCTCATTGTCTTCCATAGAATTAATTTCTTCATTCATGGCAATAATCCATTTATGAGAATTAGAACTATGCATTGCTTGATGTAAGTTGATAGGATCATCTTCCATCATTTCAACGCTATCCTCATGTTCTTGGAGAAATACAATATAGTCATCCGAAATAGCATTTCTCCTTTCTCTCGTGGATCTCCGTAATGGCATTTGTTCTTGAGGTTGTTGAGTTTGTTCTTCAGGAATGTTTACCTCATTTTCAATGGGAAGATTTGTATTATTGTCTTGAAGTTCTGGAATTGCTTCTTGATTAATATCATAAATAAATTCCTCTTCAAATACAATTTCCTTAGTATTTCTCCCCTCAAACTCAATATCCTCAAAGAACATCGCATTTCCCGTCTCAAAAATAGTTCTGTTCGTGGGAACAAAAAACTTATAACCCCTTGGTTTCTCAGAATATCCAATAAAGTAACAACTAACTGTTTTGGAGTCCAATTTCTTTTCATTAGGCTTATAAGGTCTTGCCTCTGCTGGACATCCCCAAATATGAAAATGCTTTAGGATTGGCTTTTTACCGGTCCAAAGCTCATAAGGAGTTTTAGTTGTTGCTTTAGTTGGAACTCTATTAAGAATATATGCTGCAGTCTTTATTGCTTCTCCCAGAGAGATTCCGGTAAAGTAGAATGAGAAATCATGCTTCTTACCATATCTTTAAGAGTTCTGTTTCGTCTCTCAGATACACCATTCATGCGAGGAGAACCTGGCATAGTGTATTGAGGTACAATTTCACATTCCTCTAGGAATTTAGAAAATGGTCCTGGAAGTTGTTCTCCTGATCCATCATATCGACCATAGTATTCACCACCACGGTCAGATCTGACAGCTTTAATTCTTTTACCAAGCTGATTTTCTACTTCAGCTTTGTATGCCTTAAACACGTCCAGTGCTTGGGACTTCTCACTAATGAGATAAAGGTAGCCATATCTTGAATAATCGTCTATGAACAAAATAAAATATCGTTGACCATTCCAAGAAGCCATAGGGAATGGCCCACAAATATCAGTATGAATGAGTTCTAAGACGTCTGTTGTTCTGTTGGCACCCAATTCCTTTACATTTGTTTGCTTTCCCTTAATACATCCAATACAAACCTCAAAATTGGAAAAATCAAGAGAATCAAGAATTCCATCACTTACAAGCCTTTCAATTCTGTGTTTAGATATATGACCTAAACGTTTGTGCCAAATTGATGCAGAATTTTCATTTGTTAATTTTCTTTTGTTAATTTTCTTTTAGTACCGCTAGTACTTGTATGCAAGGTTTCATTATATGAGGCAATTGTATCAAGTAAATATAGATTATCATAAACCGACAAAGAACCAGTTGCAATAATACTTGAATTTAAAGAAAGACTAAACTGACAATTTCCAAATGAACAACAATAACCAAATTTGTCCAAAACAGAAATAGAAACCAAATTCCGTCTAAAAGACAGTACAACAAAAGTGTCTTTCAAATCCAAATAAAAACCAGTTCTTAATAATAATCTAAAATTCCCAATAGCCTCGACTTCAACTGATTTGCCATCGCCCACAAAAATGAATCTTTCATCATCACTTGGCTTTCGGCAGTTCAGGCAACCCTGCATAGAAACACTAATGTGAGTAGAAGCACCAGAATCTACCCACCAAGTGTGACTCGGTACTGAAGTTAAATTAACCTCAGAGCAAACTAAAGTAAGAGATTCACCTTTCTTTGCACGCCATGCGTGATATTTGGTACAGTCCCTCTTCAAGTGTGTGGATTGCCGACAAAAGAAACAACTAAATTCCTCATTTTCTTTAGTTTGTTGTTTCTTTTGCACGGGACCACCTGCAGCTTCTTTAGGGTTCTTCCTTTTATTCCTTTTATCTCTGAAATTACTTCCTGAAGCCAAATGAGCACTTTCAGTCCGATCTTGCTTCAATCTCTCTTCTTCTTGCACACAGTATGAAATGAGCTCATTAAGAGTCCATTTCTCCTTATGACAGTTATAGCTGACCTTAAACTGATTAAATTGTGCAGGAAGAGAGATCAAAACCAAATGCACGAGCAGTTCATCAGAAAGCTCTAACTTTAGTGCTTTTAGTTTTGAAGCAAGGTGAGACATTTCCATTATGTACTCCCTTATGTTTCCTTTTCCCTTATACTTCATTGAGGTCAAGCTCGCAAGAAGCGTGCTTGTTTCAGCCTTATCGTTTTTTGCAAAACGTTTCTCAATTTCCTCAATGAATTCCTTAGCATTAGTGACTTCAGAGATATCACCCTTAAACGTTTCTGGAATTCCTCGCTTAATGATCATTAGACACATGCGATTTGATCTTTCCCATTTTTCAAGGTCCTGTTTTTCAACAAGGGTACCTTGATCCGTAATAATGGGTCGATCAATCCGAAGTGCAAGGTCTAGATCCATACACCCGAGGATAATCAAAACATTTTCTTGTAAGTGATATTTTTGTGCAATGATCAAATACTGACAATAAATCCTGTCAAACAATAATTCTATCTTTGGATTGAATTATTGTTCACATGGAACCGAATAATCGTCACATATTTATCATCACAAGTACTTCTGTAATTCGGCCCGACAATATTAATCTTTCTTTGGACCGATATAATATCCGCATGAATTACAGACGTACTTATCATTTAAAATCCATACCGAATCAACATTCACAAGATAAATTACTTTGGTAATTAATATGTTGTTTCAATTGATTGGTTTAAAATAATAAACTCCTTAAATCTAAAAAAAAAAACCTTATTGAATTTATTAATTAAATTCTTAATTCCTTAAGTTCTTAATTATTTTATTTACGATAATTATCTAGAAAAACTCAAGCAAACCCTAAAACTTTTAATATTTTTCTGTAAATCTTAATCTCAATATCATGAAAATCTTATACGATTATAAAAATCTTAATTTTAATCATAATCTTATATCATGAAAATCTTAATCTTAATATCAAGAAAATCTTATACGATTATAAAAATCTTAATCTTAATCATAATCTTATATCATGAAAATCTTAATCTTAATATCAACATATTAACATAGAGATCTGCTCTGATACCAATTGTAGGGTTTCTTTATTCCTAAGTTCATGATTCTAACTTGTTAGATTTCTTTTAGGCTTTAATCTATAATCCTATAGATTGATAATATCTAACATGCATGAATCAAAAACCGGATACATGAATCTCTATGTTCATGAGTTGATTAAATAAGCGGAAGCGTACCTGGATTCATGATGAAGAAGATCTTTGAATTGGGTTTGCTCTTCCAAATCTACAAGCGGTTTTCTCCCTTATTGTCTCTCTAACGATGGAGGTTAATGAGAAACGAAAACTTATCACTTATGAATCGGGGAAACGAAAACTTATCACTTAATAATAAATAAATTTGACGGTTTCTACACATAACTTCCATACCATTAATTATATTAATTATGTAACTTACTCAATAAAAATAATAAATATCTAATGATCACCTTATTTTTATTGAGTTCCAAATAAAAAATAGCCCAAACACATTTTATATATATATTTGTCCAATAAATCTAACATAAAATACTACATGCATAGTGTTAAAAAAAATATGTCTTGAAGAATATCACAAGAGCATAAAGGCCTAGAAACATTTCACAAATAATTCCTCATAGATTTTTGTGTTCAATTATTATAATGTGTTTTAAGCACAAACTATTCAAATAGAGAATCACGAAGGTGGACAATTGAAGACACAACGACAAGTATGCTTGCCTTGACAAAATCCAGGTATTACGGGATGAAATTGACGTGCACATATACTAACGCACTGTACTTCTAAACAAGGTCCTGCATCGGATAATGGTAAATCTTTAAAGCAATTGATGATTGGCTCCCCTTCCACGCTTCTCATTATCATTTCCTCTCCTACATCACCCAAATACAAAATCCAACATTTTATTGATGCATAACCAACATCCATATTTTCACTAAATAACTTACGTATAAAGAAGCATAATAAAATGTGACTTTAAAGTTGTTCACACGAGAATTCGAACGACGAATGGAAATTCGACACGTGTAAATGAATTTGAATTTGTATTGATGTATTGTATTTATCAGTGCGTAGTGGATTACAATCTCTAATATTTGATCCTCTGATTCTCTCTCTCAAATGTAAATGTATCTCGAGGGCTTTGCAGCTTGTTCTCGATGTTGAATCTGCAGCTTCGCGTAGCGGTGAAGTCTTCAGATGTTTGAATTTGGAGTGGCGTTCAGTCTTCAGGATTCAAAGAGTCTTTCGTTGTTTGGGAATTCTCTCTGAGTTCTTAGGAGAAGAAATTTTCTGAACCTTAGAAATGAAAATGAACTCTCTATTTATAGAGTTTTCATGGGCCTGGATCCAATGGGCTTGGGCTTTGGGCCCAATGGGTTTGGGTTTGGACCCAATGGGCTTGGGTTTGGACCCAATGGGCTTTTGGGCTTTGGGCCAAGTTGTCATTTAATCTTTCTGGCCCGATTCGACTTCGAGCCCAATTGCAGTTTGGCCGACTTTGCTCGGTCAAGTCTATCTGATCCCCGGTCGTGATGGAGACACGTGGCGACCACTGATCGGCCGAAATTTCTCGGTCAACAAATGCCCCCTTTTTCGAGAGTTATGCACAAGTATGTGTGGGTGAGTCTCGGAAAAGTTGAATAGATAAATCGAAACGTAGGACATCCTAATTTCGACTCCGCTTTGACGTATTAATTTTATCGAAATATGAAGTTCGATTCATAGATCAATTATTTTAATTGACGTCTCTTTCCATGTCAATCGATCAAAAATATGAATTTGGCTCGTAGTTTTGATCTTTCTTATCTGACAGAAATTTGATTTAAACTTCGGTAGAGAGATTTTTTTTTTTTCTACCTTAGTTTATCTTGAGATGTAGAGTAAGGACTTGTGTCTGCCCAATTGTATTTTTAATAGGGTTTGACTTTGAATTTTACTCTAATTTCGACGTGGATAAAATATACCCAAACCGCCAATTTTGATTTGAGACTTGGATTTAGATAACTTTTGACTCTAAATCATGTCTGAAAATTAAAATTTTGGAATATGCCCAAAAATTTTAATTTTCTCGGTCAAAGGAAATGGTAAGCTTCTAAGATTTGGCTTGAATTCGGAATAAGAGTGTTGGAATTTTTTTGTTTTGGCATAAATAATTGGCCAGATGAAATACTAAAATGTGAAGACAATTGATAACCAAGAAGCTTGTTTGGTAGAGCGGAACTTAGACTGCTTTAGTTGTCATTGGTCCTGAGTTCGAGTCTGACTTCGTACATTACTTTTGCAAAATTTTTTTTTTTTAACTTAAATGAAGGATATTTAAGTAATTTTATTCTCCAAACCCTAACCCATTTAGGTTTTCTAACTCATATAAATAGAATGAGATGGAATTTGAAGAGTTAGAATAGGGTTTTAGGGTTTATTTGGAGAGGAAAGGCAAAGTTTGCTTGGAGAGGAAGAAGGAGCTCCAGCCGCCGCCGCTGCACGCCGCCGCCGCGCTTCAGCCCGCCGCCAGCCCGCGCCGCCGCGTCGCTCCGCCTGCACCGTCGCGCCGCCGCACCTCCGCCTGCGTCTCCGCCCGAACCGCCGCGCTTCAGATCTGCAGCCCCGCGCCTGCTCGCCTGCACCGTCGCACCACCGCCGCCGCGTCGCTCCGCTGCACCGTCGCGCCACCGCCGCGCGCTCCAGCTGCACCGCCGCCCGCAGCTCCGCCCGAACCGCCGTGCTTCAGCCGCATCTGCAGTTCCGTTCCGCCAGCCGCCGTCGTCTCCAGACCAGCAGCCAGCCGCAACCGTCGCACGTCCTCGCCGCAGCGCCGCACGTCTCTGCCTCGTGCTTCAGCCGTCGCCGCCGCGCCTCAGCCCATCTCGCGCCCTGCGCTCCGGATCTGTACCGCCGGCCGTCTCCGGATCTTCTTCCGCGCGAACCGCCGCATCCATCAGCCCATCGGTCAGCACCGCCGCAGCACCGCAGCACCTCGCGACCCACGCCGCCGCTGCCGCACGCCGCCGCACGCCGCCGTCGACTTCATCGCACGCCGCAGCCGTAGGTGAGTTTCTTCTTTTTCTTTTTTCTCTTTTTTTTTTTATTTGTTTTTTTTTGTTATTTATTATTATTTAGTTTTTTTTTTATTATACATATATCTTTTTTTTGTTTTATTCTAACTTTATATATATATATATATATTTTTTTATATACAGGTGCTTATTTTCATTCTCCCGACGTTCTTCAACCTTAATTTGGTAATTTAATTTATTGTATGCAATTTAAATACTGTATGTAATTTTAATGTGTGTAATTTATGTATGTAATTTAATTTATGGGTTGTAACTTAATTTATGGGTTGTAATTCATTTACGTAATTTGATGTAATTTATTTATTGGGTTGTAATTTACTTATGGGTTGTAATTTATGGGTTATGGGTTGTAATTTATGGATTGTGATTTATGTTAATTTACTTATGGGTTGTAATATTTTGCTATTTTGCATTTTGTTATTGTTGGTTGTGATTGATAAATTACATTTATTTTATGAAGATTGAGCTTTAGGAATCCTCAGTAATTTTTAATTTGGTATTTTGTGATTAAAAAGCCAATTGTTTTTTTTAATTTTAAATTAAGGCTTCTTAAAATTAGTTAAGTGATTTGAGATTTTAAAAAAATTTAATTTTTACTTTTTTTTTTTTTTTAAAATGAAATTAAGAATTAGAATTAGTTATTTTAATTTTGAAATTGAGATTTTATAAATACATTAAAGTAATTTGGGAATTGGGGGTTAGGAAATTTAAAATTAGTTAAATGATTTTGAATTTGGCATTTTATGAATATATTATTTTATTATATATATATACACCTTGATTTGAAATTTATTCATTTTTCGATTTTAATTTGTTTATTCCAAATGGGGAACGTTGCGACTTTTTTTTGTAGGTGTGCCACTTCTTTTACCGCCAAATCGTCGTGTTCAGCTCCCGTGGCCTCGACGTAACAATCTACGGCCGTTACTTCTCCTATGCAGATGCACGTCTGTTTAGGGAACGTATTCCGTCCTAGGTTGTGCGTCGAGTCGTTCTGTTCTGTTCCCATGGCCTCGACGTAACAATCTACGGGCGTTACTTCTCCTATGCAGATGCACGTCTGTTTAGGGAACGTATTCCGTCCTAGGTTGTGCGTCGAGTCGTTCTGTTCTGTTCCCATGGCCTAGACGTAACAATCTACGGGCGTTACTTCTCCTATGCAGATGCACGTCTGTTTAGGGAACGTATTCCGTCCTAGGTTGCGCGTCGAGTTGTTCTGCTCTGTTCTCGTGGCCTCGGCGTAACAATCTACGGGCGTTACTTCTCTTATGCAGATGCACATCTGTTTAGGGAACGTATTCCGTCCTAGGTTGTGCGTCTGTTCTGTTCCCGTGGCCTCGGCGTAACAATCTACGGGCGTTACTTCTCTTATGCAGATGCACGTCTGTTTAGGGAACGTATTCCGTCCTAGGTTGCGCGTCGAGTTGTTCTGCTCTGTTCTCGTGGCCTTGGCGTAACAATCTACGGGCGTTACTTCTCTTATGCAGATGCACGTCTGTTTAGGGAACGTACTCCGTCCTAGGTTGCGCGTCGAGTCGTTCTGTTCTGTTCTCGTGGCCTCGGCGTAACAATCTACGGGCGTTACTTCTCTTATGCAGATGCACGTCTGTTTAGGGAACGTATTCCGTCCTAGGTTGTGCGTCGAGTTGTTCTGCTCTGTTCTTGTGGCCTCGGCGTAACAATCTACGGGCGTTACTTCTCTTATGAAGATGCACATCTGTTTAGGGAACGTACTCCGTCCTAGGTTGCGCGTCGAGTCGTTCTGTTCTGTTCTCGTGGCCTCGGCGTAATAATCTACGGGCGTTACTTCTCTTATGCAGATGCACGTCTGTTTAGGGAACGTATTCCGTCCTAGGTTGCGCGTCGAGTTGTTCTGCTCTGTTCTTGTGGCCTCAGCGTAACAATCTACGGGCGTTACTTCTCTTATGCAGATGTACGTCTGCTTAGGGAACGTATTCCGTCCTAGGTTGTGCGTCGAATCGTTCCTATGAGATTAGCGTACCGACTTGAAGGCGTTACTTCTCTTTTGTAGATGCGTCAGTTTGGGCATTTCCACTCTACGTGAAATGAGCGCATCTACTTAGAGAACGTACTCCGTCCTTGTTGGTGCGTCGAATCGCCGCGTTCCGTTCCTTTGAGATTAGCGTGCCGACTTGAAGGCGTTACTTCTCTTTTGTAGATGCGTCAGTTTGGGCATTTCCACTCTACGTGAAATGAACGCATCTACTTAGAGAACGTACTCCGTCTTTGTTGGTACGCCGAATCGCCGCATTCCGTTCCTATGAGATTAGCGTGCCGACTTGAAGGCGTTACTTCTCTTTTGTAGATGCGTCAGTTTGGGCATTTCCATTCTACGTGAAATGAACGCATCTACTTAGAGAACGTACTCCGTCTTTGTTGGTGTGCTTCCCCCATAACACTCTCACTTTTTTTTTTTTTTGCTTTAAGATTTCTCCTCATTTTTTGGAAGGCTATATGTGTTGTCATTTTCTTTTTGTCATTCGGTTTGTTTTGTTTTAAGGGTGTACATAGCTCCCTTTTTTTTTTTTGTTGCGTTTTCTTGGTAGTCGCTTCATGTTTGCATGTTTGTGTAGCTCATTTAATTCCTTCGCCATACTCGTCGCTTTGTTTTGAATTTATTAACTCTTTCGAATTTGTTTTGCAGGAACATGGTGTATTTTGCAGAGCAGATCGTCTCTGAAGAGAAACATCTCATTCTTTTAAAAGATGAACATCAATCCTTAAAACACGGAGTTAACCTCCTAGTAGAAGAGGCGAAAGCGAAGATAGAAGCTGCGAAGATCGAACTTGAGAGGCTTTCCACTTTTGTCTCCGCCCGGGAGCAAGTCTTGAGTCGCGGGACACTTGAAGTCTCGCGTGTACGCGAAGAGATTCGTGCCCTCGAATGTGCCCCCATTATTGACGAGGACGATGCTCGAGCCGTTGCTGCAGTTCGTGAGCTTCTAGAGAGCTCGCGCGCGGAGTTGAAAGAGTTTCAGTGGGCGCCTTGATTTACGCATATATGTGCATACATATTTTTTGTATCTATCTTCTTCTAGATTTCTCTCGTGTAAAAGAACTTTTATGTTTTCTTTATGAACACTTGGCTTGTCTCCCTCATTTTGGAATAATGATTTTCCTTTGTTGCTTTGTTGAACTTAATTTTTTTTGTTGCTTACGTATTTTCGACAATCAAGAGATCACTTGTTTGAACGTAGCTCGAATGGAATGAATGTATAATTTTTTATTGCGCGCGACTGGACTTAAAGTATATATGTATTTTTTTCTTTAAGTTGCCTACGTACCCTTAGATGGAAGGGATCAAGTCATAACGTAGTTCAGATTACATGAAGAGTAAATTATATATTTTTTTTTTTGGGCCGTTCACCTTTTAAGCTCGTGCGGGCCAGGAGCAACATGTAGTTTATACTCTTACGTTAAGGAGTACTACATTTGTTTTTTTTTTTTATGCATAAAATTTCTTAAGAAATTTGCCGTTGATTGGGCCAATCCTTAATCCATCTTGATCCACGATCTTGTATGCCCCATTTGTGTAGACTTCTTTGACAACATAGGGTCCGTCCCATTTAGGAGTGAACTTGCTCCCCGTGTGTCGCGTTGTGATGATGGGTCTTCGAACTGCGAGCACTAGATCACCAACTTGAAATGATCGGGGCTTCAAATTTTTGTTGAAAGCTTTGGTCATTCGCGCTTGGTAACATTCCAATGCTTGCTGAGCATCCAATCTTCTTTCATCGAGCGCTTCCAATTCTTCGAGGCGCAATCTTGCATTGTCTTCGGTAGTTAGCCCTTCTTGCACCGCCATTCTTAAGGAAGGGATTTCTCTTTCCAAAGGGAGCACAGCTTCAACCCAATAGACTAGGGAATAAGGTGTGACCCCTGTAGGAGTGCGGTGGGTAGTTCGGTAAGCCCATAATGCCTCACCAATCTTTTCCTGCCAGTCTCTTTTTGACTTGGAGACTACCTTTTTTAGCAAGTTGCACAATGTCTTGTTGAATGCTTCTGCCAATCCATTTGCCGGAGCGTTGTACATGGATGACTTGCATTGCTTGAACTTGAATTTCTCACATAAGCTGTCCATTAGACTATTGGAGAATTGTCTTCCGTTATCAGTCACGATGCGGTGAGGGATGCCGTAACGGTAAATGATGTGGGTTCGGATGAAATTCACAACAGTTTCCTTCTTTGCCTCCTTTAACGCAATTGCTTCGGCCCACCTTGAAAAATAATCTGTCCCAGCGAGTATATAAGAATGTCCCGCTGAGGACTTAGGTGTTATTGGACCAACGAGATCGAGCCCCCAAGCTTCAAAGGGCCATGAAGCTATGGTTGGGTGAAGTGGTTCTGGCGGTTGATGTATGAAGTTGGCATGAAACTGACAAGCCTCACATTTCTTTGCGTACTCCATCGAGTCTTGAATCATCGTTGGCCAGTGATAACCCATTCTTTTTAACTGAAAATGAAGTTTCGGTCCTGATTGATGAGCACCACAGACCCCTGAGTGTGCTTCCTCTAATGCCTTTATCGATTCTTCTTTTCCTAAGCATCGAAGAAAAAGTCCGTCATAGGAGCGTCGATAAAGGGTTTCCTTGTAGTAGATGAATCGAGCACTTCTTCTTCGTATATCGGCCTTACGTCGGGACTCTGTGGGAAGTTTTCCATGTTGTAGATAATCTACAATTGGTTGTCGCCAATCCTCTTCCTCAATCACATAGACCGATATTACGTTTGCTTCTTGACTTTCAACTTCAGTTGGCGGTATAACCCATTTTTGACAAATCGGAACGTTCAATATTTCACTTTCTGATACAGTCAGGGCTGTGGCCAAGTTTGCTAATGCATCTGCCTTTGCATTTTCAGCTCTTGGAATATGCTCTATCGTCATACTATCAAAGCTCTCTAACAGTCGTCTTGCATAATTAAAGTAGGGCATTAAATCTGGATGCTTCACCTCGTATTGGAGTGACAACTGATTAATTATCAGTTTTGAATCCCCATAAATCTCAATGTAGGTCACTCCAATTTCTATTGCTATTTGAAGACCCATAATGAGCGCTTGGTATTCAGCAACATTATTCGAACATACCTCTTCAAATGCGAAGCTATACGGCAGCATGTGTTTTTCAGGGGTAATGAATACTATACCCGCTCCTGCGCCATATCTTCGAGCTGCACCGTCGAAATACATAATCCATGGGTCAACAATTTCAACGTAGAAGATTTCTTCGTCAGGCAGGTCGTCAGATAATTTCCAGTCTGACGGCACCGGATGATCTGCCAAGAAATCAGCTAAGGCTTGCCCCTTCACCGCCTTTTGTGGGATATAGACAATATCATACTGTTGTAGTAAAATTGCCCACTTTGCCAACCGACCTGAGATAATTGGTCTAGACAGGACATATTTGATTGGGTCAGCCTTAGCCACCAGATGCACTGTGAATGCCTGCATATAATGCCTCAACTTATCGATGGCGAAGAAGAGCGAAAGACACATCTTCTCAATGGGTGAATAATTCAGCTCTGCCCCATTGAGAGTTCTACTTAAGTAGTAGAGGGCACATTCTTTACCCTTCTCGCTTTCTTGTGCAAGTAATGCCCCAAGCGACCTTTCTTGCGCGGTAATGTAGAGTATCAATGGCTTTCCTGCTACGGGTGCGCCCAAAACAGGAGGGTTAAGCAAATATTGCTTTATGTTGTCAAATGCATTTTGACATGCTTCATCCCACTCAAAGGTCGTGTCTTTCCTCATCAGTCTCTGAAATGGTTGGCACCGGCCTGCTAGATTGGAGATGAACCTCCTGATATAAGCAAGTCGTCCTTGGAGACTTCTGAGTTCATGCAAGTTTCGCGGTTCTGGCATTTTTTGAATGGCGTCGATCTTGGATTGATCAATCTCGATCCCTCGATGTTTTACAACGAAACCAAGGAATTTCCCCGAAGTTACACCGAATGCACATTTGAGAGGATTCATCCTCAATTGGTACTTCCTCAAACGATCGAAAACCACCTTTAGATCTTTTAAGTGATCCTGTCGCTTTTTGGACTTGACTACAAGATCGTCGACGTAGCACTCGACATGTTTATGCAGCATATCATCGAAGATCTTTTGCATGGCACGTTGATAAGTCGCGCCGGCGTTCTTTAATCCAAAGGGCATTACCTTGTAACAGTATATCCCTTTTGGAGTCCGGAACGCTGTCATTTCTTCATCTTTGAGGGCCATTCGAATCTGGTTGTATCCTGATGACCCATCCATGAAAGACAAAGCTTCATGCCCTGTGGTAGCATCGACCATTAGTTCAGTGATGGGCAATGGGAAGTCGTCTTTCGGACACGCACTATTCAGATCGTGAAAGTCAACGCATACCCGTAATTGTCCGTTTTTCTTTCTAACGGGGACAATGTTTGCTATCCATGTCGGGTAGTTTACTTCGCGAATGAATCCCGCTTCAATTAGCTTGTTAACTTCATTTTCAATTTGGGGGATGAGCTCTGGCCTGAAACGTCGTTGAGCTTGTTTGACTGGTCGATACCCATGTTCAATAGCGAGATGATGTACTGCGACTTTTGGATCAAGTCCCGGCATCTCTTTATACGACCAAGCAAAGACATCTTTATACGCGATGAGCAAACTCAAGTACTCACACTCCTCTTCATCGGAAAGTGATGCGCTTATAAAGGTTGGACGTGGTTCTTCCGTCGTACCCAGATTAACTTCTTTTAGCTCATCAACTGTTGGTTGACTTCCATCTTCGAGTGGTAGTGGAGCCTCTTCAACATCCTCTTCAGATATCTCGGCTTCCATTTCTTCCTCGGCAGTAATATGATAACAAGAGGCTTCATCGCCATTCTCTGCATGTTTGCTTGCAGGGTTGGTGATGATGACATTACGTCGTTTAACCTTCAATGCACCATCTGTATTCACAGTGACAAAAGTTTTTCTTTTCATCCGTGAGGGGACGATACTGCGGATCTCTTCATCGCTTTTTGTTTCGCTAGACTCTTTATTGTTCAAAGTATCTCGAGCCTCTTCGTGTAGGAGGCGATCGAAGATGGAAGTGGATGAAAGTTTCTTATCTCTCTTTGTGGTCACGCTTAATCTTTGCAACGCTGACGTTCGCGAGAGAGATTTATCGGGCAACGTATTTTCTTTCTCCTCTGT
Organism: Herpetospermum pedunculosum; assembly: GCA_028017165.1. Lineage (NCBI taxonomy): Eukaryota > Viridiplantae > Streptophyta > Magnoliopsida > Cucurbitales > Cucurbitaceae > Herpetospermum > Herpetospermum pedunculosum. Next base: position 28,188,873 of record CM051527.1, on the reverse strand, counting down.
CGGCTTACTCAACCTTTGAAGCGCTGACTTTCGTGAGAGGGGTTTAGCGGACGCTGTGTTTTCCTTCTCATCTGTTGGCTTACTCAACCTTTGCAATGCTGATTGCCGTGAGAGAGGTTCAGCAGACGACATGATTTCTTTGTTATCTGCTGGCTTACTCAACCTTTGAAATGCTGATTGCCGTGAGAGAGGTTCAGCGGACGGCGTGCTTACTTTTTTATCTGCCGACTTACTCAACCTTTGAAAGACGGAAGATCTGGTGGGTTTGGGTGTTGAGTGCGAACTATCCTCTTTTGTCACAGCCGTTTTCAATCGCTGGAAGGCTGAAGCGCGCGTAGCTGGCGGCTTGATGCGCTTAAAGATGGAGATCCTTGGTTTGACAGCTTCCTCTTCTTTTGAATTGTGTGCCTCTTTGGTCGTTATGTTATTACTGTTGACCACTTTCTCTTTCCCTTTTCGGGTTATCCGGACTGGTTCAGGCGACTTATATCCAAGCCCCTTTCTTGATGCCGGTATAGGATATCCCTCTTTTAGGAGCTTCTTTTGTGTCGAAGAAAGCTCTGACCTGCCCTCGAGGATTTTCAGACCCTTGAACTCAGTGTGAGTTGTGAAGTCATATCCTGCTTTTGCTAGCAGTTTATATGCCTTGGGATCGTACCCTTCTTTCGTTCGTTTCTCAGGTAGGACCATCCCTTTCTGAGTCTCTTTGGTCTTCGTGACCTTTTGTTTTGTTATCTTCGTAAGATGGGTGACAAAATTTTCTTTCAGGATCTTAATGTCACCGACTTTCAAACTTTTAGTACATTCTGCGAATGGTGATTCACCTTTCTTACGCCGGGACAAGGGAACGTAGCGCAGAACAGAAGGGTTCGAACTTTTCTCGTCTTTCAAGACCTTAGCCTTCGTAGGGCTGGCGGATGTCTTGCTTTCGCAAAACTTGGGAACATTTTCTTCTTTGATGAATTCTTTCCCTGCGCAAGTCTTCTGCTCCCCGTTGATCAAAGGGATTTCTTTTGGCATTATTTCTTCTATGTTGCTGTTATTTATGTAAAACTTGGCATCCGCGAAATGAGACTCGGCCTCTGAAAACGGCTTAGTGTCTGCCTCAACCTTTTTGACGCCGTTTTGATAAAACTTGAAGCACTGATGCAAGGTGGAAGTTATTACCCCATTTCCATGAATCCAAGGGCGACCCAACAATATTTTATAGGTAGTCCTGGAGTCTATGACATGAAATAAGGTATGTGCTTCCAGGTCTCCGATGATGATTTGTAGGCGAATCATGCCGATCGCTCGTTGTCCTCCCTGATTGAAACCCTGGATTACCAGCTTGCTACTTGATAGCTCTTCCATCAGGATGCCAATCTCCTTCAGGACTGATTTCGGCATTATGTTGACGGCCGATCCATCATCAATGAGGATTCGACCGACCCTCTGTTCTCGAATGTATCCCGAGACGAACAAAGGTCTATTGTGAGGTTTTGACCCCAACATCAAATCATCATCGGTGAAGCTTATGGACATGCAATCAGACGCACCTGCATGTGCTGTAGAGGTTGAAGGTTCTGAAACATTAGAGTCCTTCAATGTGTTGACGTGAGCAGTTTTGTCCATTTGAGGCAAATCTACTAAATTGGGGGAAGGTGTATCGTCCAGCTTTATTGCCAACTCCGTTGAACTTGGAGTGGCGCTGTCATCCTCAATTGCCACAACGACATGGCACGTAGCAACTTCAACTATTTCTTCCGTCTTCTCATTAAAGAATCCCTTGGGGAAAAATTCCCGTAGGGTCATAGGCTGCTGGGGTCGAGGGAGGTCTTTGTTTTCCTCCACGACAAGTTTTGGCCTTCTCATACTCTTTCTTCCTTTTCTCTTTGGAAGTTTACTTTTTCGCCTATACTCTCGAAGTAGGCGGGCTTCTTTCTGAACAGGTCTCTGTCGCCGCATTTTCCGACGAGTTACGACGGTCCATCCTTCATCCTCATCTCCAACGGGTTCGGGCTCCACCCGCGAAGTCTCCTGTAGGATTTCATGTTCGTATCGAACGATTACAGGTTCGCAAGTCCCGAACTGGATCAAACTCTCCTCTTGCTTCTTAGGAGAGACAGGAGATAATTGAACGCCGGAGTTCAATGTTACAGCGGCGTGATTTGCTTGAGCTATTTCGTCGAGATCTAGCTCAATCTTATTTTCACTAGCTAACTTCATGATTAGCTCTTTCAGGACGAAGCATTTGCCTACAGGATGACTGACGACCCGGTGGTATTTGCAGTAGTTAGGATCATTTACCTTTCCTAACTCCTCCGGTCGTTTGCATTCTGGCAGTTGGATGAGTTGCGTTTCCAGCAACTGCTCTAACATATCGGGAATGTCCGAGTCTGGAAACGGGTAGATCTTTTCTTGTCTTTCTTTCAGCGTAAGGCGACGTCTTTCGCCTTTGTCATTTCTTACTTCTGTTTTGTTTTCCTTTGCTTTGGAGGAAAACCTTAAGGGGGCCGTGTTGACGACCATGGATTCTTTCACGACATTCTTCATGATCTTCCCAACGCTTTTCATTTCCGTCTTTGTTTTCTTTACATCGGGGATTAAGAGGTCTTTGTTTCCTCTATTGGCAATACTCAACTCCATATCGTGGGCGCGAGTTGCCAGCTCCTCGAATGTTTGGGGTTTTATCCCTTGCAGGATGTAGTGAAGTCCCCAATGCATGCCGCCGATGCACATCTCGACAGCAGACACTTCCGTGAGTCGGTCCTTGCAATCAAGACTCAACGATCTCCAGCGGTTAATGAAGTCGACGACAGGCTCGCCCATTCTTTGGCTAGCATGCGAGAGTTCTGACATGCTGACTGTTCGCCTCGTGCTGTAAAAGCGATTCAGGAAGTCTCTTTCAAACTGCTCCCAACTGTCAATCGTCTCGGGTTCCAAGTCGGTGTACCAGTCAAAGGCGTTTCCTTTCAAGGTTCGGACGAATTGCCTAACCAGCAAGTCTCCGCGAGTTCCAGCATTCTCGCATGTTTCGACGAAGTGGGCAATGTGTTGTTTAGGATTGCCCTTCCCATCGAATTGTTGAAACTTTGGCGGCTGATACCCAATGGGCATTCTTAAGCTGTCAATCCTCTTGGAATACGGTTTGGTATACAAGAGGGTGCTTTGGGCTGGTCCGCCGTACTGGACTCGGATGGTGTTGGTAATCATGTCCTGCAGTTGTTGGACAGACAAGGAGGCGACTGACGTCGAGTGTTGCGCTTGGTCTTCCTGGATGACCATTTTTTCTTTGTCATTCTTTCTGGCCGCAGGAGTTAGGCTTGACTCCGCGACCTCACGGCTCTGCATCTGACTCCTCAGTTGGGCAATCTCGAAGTCTTTGTCCTCGACTGCTTTCATCAGGAAGCTGATTTTCTTTTCCATTTCAGCCATCGCTTCGTCGTTAGTACGCGCATCTGCCATCATTACAGATACGCTGGAGTCAGACACCTTCTCCGGCTGATCAGAGGAGGGAACAACCTCATCGAACAAAGGATTGTCCTTGATGATTATCCCAACCCGCTCGGACTCCGTCAGTCGTTTGTATATTTTGCGCACGATGGCAGGAGTGTGTTCGCCCGTCTGCGAGACTTCTTTGATGACGCGGCTGCGGGTGGTAGGTCCCCTGTAAGGGCTGTTGGAACTGACAGCCTGGAACGTTGTCTTCTTTGATGCCATTGTTAATTTTTGTTGAGAGAGAGAGATGAAAGGTAGAGATGTCCCACTGGGCGTGCCAATCTGTTCACACGAGAATTCGAACGACGAATGGAAATTCGACACGTGTAAATGAATTTGAATTTGTATTGATGTATTGTATTTATCAGTGCGTAGTGGATTACAATCTCTAATATTTGATCCTCTGATTCTCTCTCTCAAATGTAAATGTATCTCGAGGGCTTTGCAGCTTGTTCTCGATGTTGAATCTGCAGCTTCGCGTAGCGGTGAAGTCTTCAGATGTTTGAATTTGGAGTGGCGTTCAGTCTTCAGGATTCAAAGAGTCTTTCGTTGTTTGGGAATTCTCTCTGAGTTCTTAGGAGAAGAAATTTTCTGAACCTTAGAAATGAAAATGAACTCTCTATTTATAGAGTTTTCATGGGCCTGGATCCAATGGGCTTGGGCTTTGGGCCCAATGGGTTTGGGTTTGGACCCAATGGGCTTGGGTTTGGACCCAATGGGCTTTTGGGCTTTGGGCCAAGTTGTCATTTAATCTTTCTGGCCCGATTCGACTTCGAGCCCAATTGCAGTTTGGCCGACTTTGCTCGGTCAAGTCTATCTGATCCCCGGTCGTGATGGAGACACGTGGCGACCACTGATCGGCCGAAATTTCTCGGTCAACAAAAGTAAAGTGTTTCTTTATAAGGTTCATATTGTAAAATATAATAGTACTTTTTGTGCCGATCTTCTAAAAATAAATATTTTTAATGAAACGACCTTCTATAATGGACAAGTCATTCTGCTATTAAAAATATTTATATGAGTTAGGTCAAAATGAACTGAGTAGGTTAGTGAGCAGGTTTTCATTATTATGTCTAGACATGTTTATTTCATCGAATTTAAATATAGAATATTTCTATCTAAATCAATATAATATAGTTTGATGTAACATTAATATTTTTCTCTACATTTTTTAATGTTAAAAATCAATCAACGTTGTAGTAAAGGAATATTTACCTCTTCTAAGGGACATTAGTTATAACCACTATATATATACATGTGATATAATATTCTCAAGTAAAAAAACGTCAGAAATGATTTTAATTTTTTTAAAAGAAATTATAAGGTGACTCAAACAGTATTCCCCTCTGCCAACAGCATAGCGCAATAGAATTGTGTATGAGCTAGTGATCATGAGGTCTTTAGATTAAATCCCCACAACATGTTGTCAAAAAAAAAAAAAAAAGTGTTCCTCTAGGGACTTTCTTTTGAGGTTGCAAATAGTCAGGACCATGGGTTAGTAATTCCCAACAATTCATATATAAGAATTATTTCTTTTGAAATTTGGTATAAAACTATATATAAAGACATGAGAAGCATAATTAAGTTTTTTTTTATCTTTTTTTTTTTTTTTTTTATCTTCATCAATATCTAAACCTTAGTTTATGGAAATCTATTCATGTTAAAAGTTTCATTCTTTTTTTTTTTTCCACAACATGTGGGTGTGGAGATGGAACCAAGAACCTCATAGTTATTAGTTTATACATCATAAAAGTTTCATTCTAATTTGTGGTTAATATGATTTTTCATAATGTAATTTCGTTCCATATGCATGGATATTTTTCCTATCAAGATTCATAAATTTATTTGTTTACAATATATATATATATATAGTAATTAAATAAAGATTTTAATCTGATTTCTATGCATAATTTCTTTTTTCTCATTTCATGTTTTTAGTTAAGATTACTTTTTTTATTTAGCATATAAAAAAATTAAATGAAATTTTGCATTGGGAAAAATAAAGGTCACAATTTTGAAGTTTTTCCTTTTGTGGCTCAATATTTGTCTAGTATTAAATATTTGTCTAGAAGAGTATCTTACATATATATAATTCATTTTCATTGATTTTCATCTATATTCCTTTTAAAATTAAGGTGTTCAATACAATAACACACATATATATATGTATATATATATATATAACATCCAATGTATCTCTTGATGCCAAAATTCTTTTAGGATTTTTTTTTTTTTTACAACATTTTAGGATGGGGGATTGAACTTAGGACCTCATGGTCAATAGGCGATACATAATGTTGTTGAGCTATGCTCTTGTTGAATGATCTTCACGTGAATAAAACTATACAATTAGTAGACTTCGAGGGACGAGATCACCAACAAAACAAAGATTAGAAAATATAGGTTTGGTGGTTGCCACGGTAGCTGTGATGCTTAAATCAGTAAGAGCGTTGTAGTAGTAGCAACATTTTAGTAGTTTTTATGGACAAGAATGACCTTAGTTCCTCCTTGGAACCGGGTGATATTTATAATAATTTTTCATGGTCTTCCATGTTTCCTCCTAGGTTTGAACTAGGTGGGAAAATCCAATTATATTTTTCATAGGGCCCACCTCTGCCTAGTCAACCCTCATTTTTTGCCTTTGGCATATAGTACCTTTTTCGAGGCCTCTAATAAGTCCCTAATTCAGTATATCCCTTTTGAAGGTGGGGTCAGCCTCGACATTGGTTTTTTCGGGCCGTCCCTGCTCACTTACAGGCTTGTGAGATTTTCAAGGCTATTTTAAGCCTTGGGTTTGTCCATGGAGGGTAAATGCAAACAGTGTAATTGCAAATTGATAGATAATTTGAAAATTACATAAATCAAACGAGGGGAAAAATAAACATAGAATTGCAAATACAATTTTTTTGCAAATCACTAGAAGTCCAAAAATAATATTGTTGCAATTACACTGTATTTTCCATTTTGCAATTACAATGTATTATTCTTCCGGAAAGACAACAACACTACTTAGAACACAAAAACCAAAAACAAAATCTGACACAAACTTTGAGAAAAAAATATGTTCTTAGTGTTTCTACTCCATCATCAAAGTGAACAATACAAAATTATGGTCATAGAAAATGCTAACGGAAGGAATTTAAAGAGAAAGAGATTAACGAGTGCACGGTTCGGGGATTTTCGGGATTTCTTTGCTAGACATTCCACCATTTATCATCTAATTATAATTTATGGTTATCCAATTGTCATGCACGCGATCAGTTACTTGGGAACCCCCTTTTGGTAACCGGCTTCATATTAATTAATTAAACCATCAGTCTAATTAAACATTGCTCAAAGCATTCCTAGAGTGATCAGCTCTAAATTTACTCTAAACAGTTACTAGCTAACCGCGACGAACATTCAACCATGCAATCCTAATGCTAACTGGCTACCCGCCAACGCTCAAGTACCCAACATTTATCATCCATAAATCAATACTTCGATTTGTTTCATTGTTCTGTGTTACTAGGCGAAAAGTGAGAGGCAAGGCATCGCTAATCTTTAACTCTAACACATGCTAGAAAACTCGATTGTCCGTCGAAGAAATCTAACACATGCATGGGATTAAGGAAGAACAACAAATGCATGCAAATCAAAGACCAAATCAGAATTTAAAGCATGTATTATCAAAATGGAGAAGTCTAACAAATAATCCCTAAATCACCCCAAACCGTTCACAGTACCTTAGCCGACCATGGGGCGGATCGTCACAAACGCTCCAACGGAGGTGAAGGACATCATCTCTAAGCCTATTACAAATAAAAGCTCCAAATCCAGGCCACAAATGGCGGAGCTAAGCTAAAACTAGAAGAAAACCCGAGAGGAAGAAGATGAAAATCGAATTATGGCTGCTGAAAAATCGTCTTCAGCCTTTTAAAATCCGTCGGAGCGTCGTGATGGCGTCCTCGCGATGGCTTCTCGATACCACGGCAGGGTCTCGACGCTCGGCAGCGTTGAGCAAGCGTCTCGACGCTGTCTGCTCGACGCTTGCTCTCAGGTTTGGGCTGGAAAATTGCCTCTCCTAGGCAATTTTGGCCCGGTTCTTCTTGGATCAACTTTCCCTTTTCCCGATGCACTCCCGGGGCGTTAAAATACCGCTCTTAGCTCCGAAACGAGTCCAATGGACGCATGAGCTCTTTGCCGCAATTCTCCTATAAACGAGATAAATTAAACAATTAAATGCGGAATTTAGCTTGAATTAGGGAATGAATATTAGCTCCTAAATGGAGTTATCAAACACCCCCAACTTAAATCATGCTAGTCCTCGAGCAAGGCTAATAAAGAAATTGACTCTAAGGACATGCTTACATGCTACTAATTCAAACCTCGATGCATTTTGCAAATTCAAACACAAAATAATCATGAAAGCAATCAGCGCATGCATTTACTACGAACATATAAAAAATTAACTATCGCTCCGTAATGTGTGTGTGCTAGACAACCTATCCTAAACCCACATAAGCCCGGAAAAACCACATGCAACATATCATCCCGTTTTCCCCCTACTTCTAGCGATTAAGAACAGTCTAAGCTTGACTTACACGAGAGAGAGTAGCAAACTAAGAGACCTAAATATTTTCTCATACATTTTTTTCTTTTTGAGTACTTTGTACCCTTGGTTAAGGTTCTTTGAACCTATTTTATTTTCTTTTTCTTTCCAACCTCGAGTTGCCTAACACGTCAAATTCATGCATAAACTTCACGTTTTTAAGGACTAACGCTCACTTCTTAGGTGCACCGATAAGAAGGAGGAGCGCCTCGAGAGATTTTCTAGCTAACATGCTTTTCTATTTTATTTTTATTTTAGGCTTAGCGTAAGCTAACTCGATTAATTTGACCACTTAGCTCTCATGCAACAAGTTACCTAAGGGTGTCTTTCGGGGTGACAACAAGAGTTAATGCTACATGCAATCAACTAAGCCTACGAAGGTTAGGGTGAGGTTGCTAAGTGCTCGATAGATGCAAGGGAGCAACAGAAAAAAATTTAAAATTTTCGACATGAACCTAATAAATGCAAAACGACTTCTTGCAAAAACTAGACTGTGCAAATGCTCAGATTTCCAAAATGCACTTCCTAGATTATCATAATTAGAAAGCAGTAAACAGAGTCCCAAGCACTTCAATTTCAAAACTAGCACTGCTCAACAAACTACACATGCTCGTCCATAACATCCACCCCCAACTTCTAAAGTTAGCATTGTCCTCAATGCTACTTAATCAGATACACAACAGAAGATAAAGGGAATGAAAAACAATACTCCCCTGATTCTTTGCGAAGTTGGCGAACGAAGGGACGCGGCGCATTCCACATCGGAGCCCAAAATTTCCTCACTCCTCCTCAATTCCTAAAAAAAACAGCAAGCTACATTAGCTAAGTTAAACTAAACTAAAAACAACAATGAAATTAAAAACAGAAAAAACAGTTCAACGCTCGGTACCTCTGAGAAGCGCAGAATTTTTAAAGTCGTTTGCTCGACTGAATTCTTTCCATCAACTAGTCCGTATTCTGACAGTGCGGGGGACGTTTCAGACATGTCCTCATCCACACTGGTCCTGCAAATCACATCAACAAATTTCTTTTCTCTTCGTGCCTCTAGCACGTGAATATCATCGTGGTTAGTACAAAAAACAACACTCACATTTAACAAATTCAAATCAGATTTTTTCACGGAGACATAAGAGTCATCCCTCAAGCGCGAGGTCAAACCCTTAGTCTCGACAGACTCCACATTAGCAACATTCTCAACATTCACAAGAGATTTCGATGCATTCACAAAAAACTCATTCACAATTCCATCAAATTCTACCGACAAAGCACCCCTATCAACATCAATTTTGACCTTAGCGGTCTTCATAAATGGGCGTCCTAGTAAGATAGAAGAGGAAACATGCGAAGAGTGTTTGTTCATATTCAGCACATAGAAATCGCATGGAAACAAAAAATCCTTCACTTTGACTAAAATGTCCTCAATTTTCCCTAACGGATGCACATAAGATCGATCGACTAGTTGGACAACTATATTAGACTCAATTAAATTGCACAATTCAAGCTCTTTAAACACATCAAAAGACATGACATTAATTGAGGCACCAAGATCTAACATGGCATTTTCAATAAGTTTAGTACCGATAGTGCATGGGATAGTAAACATATCAGGATCGATGCACTTCGGTGGAAGAGTACCTTGGAAAATTGCAGAGACAGTTTCTTTCTTCTTCTCCTCAATCTTTCTCGACATTCTCTTGCTCGTGCACCAATTCTTGAGGAACTTTGCATATTTCGGCACTTGACTCACTGCCTCAAGAAGCAGTATGTTCACCACCACCTTCTGGAAGGGTCTCAGGATCTCCTCGTCTTCGTTTACCACAGTAGGCTTCGCAAGCCTACTGGGGAAGGGTGCTTTGGGAACATTTTCTTGCACATTCCTTTATTTTTTCTCATCATTCAGCTCATCAAGAACAACTGGGGAGGACTCATTCAAGCTGTCCTCTCCTTCCTTCACGGCTCTGGAGGGAACTGATCTCCCACTCCTTAGCTGGATCGAGCTAACGTTCTCACATGAGTTCATAGTGGTTTGGGAAGGAAGCTTCCCAGAGCTCTTGCTCTCTATTCTTCTTATCGACACCGCCATTTGCGTCAGCTATTTGTTCAAATTTTGCAGCTCGGCTTTGTGTGAGTTTAGCTCTTCTCGAGCTTCTTTCTGAAACTGGCTTGTCATCGTGACGATGGTTCTGACCATCTCTTCCAATGAGCTGGAGGAGCTCGAGGCTTGAGCTTGGGAGGAATTGCTAGGCCTATCATAGGACTGGCCTTGGAAGCGTTGTTGTCCTTCCCTATTCCCATAACTCAAATTGGGGTGCTCACGCCAACCGGAGTTGTATGTGCTCGAGTAAGGATCATACTTCCTAGGGTTGGAAGCATATCCTCCAATTACGTTCCCCTCTTCCGCCTCGCGGTTTCCTCCTACAAATTTCTTCAGTAAATTCCCAATCTCGGCCACCTAGGCCCTCATTTCCATCATCTCATGACTCTGGGTCACACTGTGAACTTGCCCCTGCCCACGAATTTCGAATTGCTGCGAGTTGGTCGCCATGTTTGCGATTAACTGTTTGGCCTCAACTGGGGTCTTGTCAATCAGAGCCCCACCACTCGCTGCGTCGATCATCTGCCGATCATGAAGTGTCATACCCTCATAGAAATATTGAATTAGAAGCTGGTCGGCTATCTGATGATGCAGAAACCTTGTGCACAGGCGCCCAAAGCGTTCCCATTATTCATGCAGAGACTCACCTACATCCTGGGTGATCCCATAAATCCTTTTTCTCAGCGTTGTGGCAAGGGACGCAGGGAAATATTTCTCTAAGAAGACCCTCTTCATGTCCTGCCACGTCGTAATGAAGGCAGATAATAAAGCCAGTCCTTGGTTTTATCCTTGAGCGTGAAGGGGAATGCCTTTAAATTCAACTGCTCTTCCGTCACTCCTGCGGGCTTCATCCCCGCACACACGCAATGAAACTCCATCAAATGCTTGCTCGCATCCTCGCCTGCATTGCAATGGAAAGAAGGCAATTGGTGAATTAAACCGGATTTTAATTCCAAATTACCTGCTACCACGGGGTAGTTGATGCACAGGGGTTGCAAATTCAAATCTGGCGCTGCCAGGTGTTTCAACGTCCTTGGCACTTCTCCTTGTGCCATCTCGTCACCAAAGAAGGGATCGTCTTCTTCCTCAAAAAACCTTTGCCCCTCACTGGCTTCTCTTCTCAACCGCCGCTCTTCTCTTTCGATCTTAGGTATAAACTGTAATCCACTAATCTCAGAAGAACGGGTCATACACAAACAAAATTTTAAACATACAAAAACAAACAGAAAAAAAAAAATTTCAGCACACAATCAATCAACCAAAATCAAAATCAAACATAATTTCAATCAATTTTTGCCCATCCCCGGCAGCGGCGCCAATTTTGGTGAGACGGATTTTGAATATCCTCCCTAAATTCGGGTTGTCGAGACCCGCCAAAATAAAATTTATATACCTATTAACCTTAGCTTTGCAGCTAGTGGTAACAGGGTCGATCCACAGAGAAGGTCTTAATATGTTTGAAATTAAGGTTCGAGAATTTAATTGGTTGATTAATTGAGTTTTGGTAAAAGGGGGTTTTTATCATGCAACAAGAATAACAAAAATGCTAACGGAAGGAATTTAAAGAGAAAGAGATTAACGAGTGCACGGTTCGGGGATTTTCGGGATTTCTTTGCTAGACATTCCACCATTTATCATCTAATTCGAATTTATGGTTATCCAATTGTCATGCACGCGATCAGTTACCTGGGAACCCCCTTTTGGTAACCGGCTTCATATTAATTAATTAAACCATCAGTCTAATTAAACATTGCTCAAAGCATTCCTAGAGTGATCAGCTCTAAATTTACTCTAAACAGTTACTAGCTAACCGCGACGAACATTCGACCATGTAATCCTAATGCTAACTAGCTACCCGCCAACGCTGAAGTACCCAACATTTATCATGCATAAATCAATACGTCGATTTGTTTCATTGTTCTGTGTTACTAGGCGAAAAGTGAGAGGCAAGGCATCGCTAATCTTTAACTCTAACACATGCTAGAAAACTCGATTGTCCGTCGGCGAAATCTAACACATGCATGGGATTAAGAAAGAAAAACAAATGCATGCAAATCAGAGATTAAATCAGAATTTAAAGCATGTATTATAAAAATGGAGAAGTCTAACAAATAATCCCTAAATCCCCCCAAACCGTTCACAGTACCTTAGCCGACCATGGGGCGGATCGTCACAAACGCTCCAACGGAGGCGCAGAACATCATCTCTAAGCCTATTACAAATAAAAACTCCAAATCCAGGCCACAAATGGCGGAGCTAAGCTAAAACTAGAAGAAAACTCGAGAGAAAGAAGATGAAAATCGAATTATGGCTGCTGAAAAATCGTCTTCAGCCTTTTAAAATCCGTCGGAGCGTCGGGACGCTGGGACAGCGTCGTGACGCTGCGACCTAATGAATCCGCGCGCGCCTCGCGATGGCGTCGAGACGCTAGGCGAGCGTCTCGACGCTGGCCTGATAATTTCCTGCGCGCGAGCCGCTTGGAGCGTCTCGACGCCACGGCAGGGTCTCGACGCTCGGCAGCGTTGAGCAAGCGTCTCGACGCTGTCTACTCGACGCTTGCTCTCGGGTTTGGGCTGGAAAATTGCCTCTCCTAGGCAATTTTGGCCCGGTTCTTCTTGGATCCACTGGACGCATGAGCTCTTCGCCGCAATTCTCCTATAAACGAGATAAATTAAGCAATTAAATGAGGAGTTTAGCTTGAATTAGGGAATGAATATTAGCTCCTAAATGGAGTTATCAGTCGGTTTTGTGAAATTATGGATGTTTGGGGAGATTTGCCCCTTTGTGAATGTGAAGTTAATTGATATGTTTATGCATCTTCTTGCTTGATCTTTATAATATGTAGCATGTGTAGCTAAATTAGGTTGACGCCCTAGTTCCTATGCATGATAGAGGGCTAAAGATTGGGACGTATAATTGCCCAAACCGATAGGTAGCACGAGTTTAAGCATGGCTAATTAATTCAACCCAAAGTGACAGGTTGTAATCTGAGTTAATTAATGTTTTCATGTTAGGCTTAAGGCAAGAGAGAAACCGGGTTAGTCTTAGGATTAGACCGTCACAGTGTTCCCATCACTGGCACATAGTCGATTTAGGGGTCGCGATCTTTGATAGATTATTGGCCAAGAACAATTAGAATTGCACGTGTCTAATTAAATCCTTGGGTCAGTTGAGCTAGCACTTAGCCAAATGAATTGTGTGCTGAGCATGATTAGCTAATAAATAGTGTCGATGAACCGAACATCCATAATGATCAATTCCATTTCTCGAAGTTAAGCACGACCATTTAAATTTCGCACGTTGTCATTTAATTTTCCGTTAGCTTGCACGTAGGAGCTCCCTTCCCCCCAAACCAAATTATCATTCTTTTATTGTGCATACTTTTTATCACTAACCAATTAGACTTAGTTAAATTGAATTTCTCAATTCCCTGTGGATCGACCCCGTTACCACTATGCTTCAAATAGCTCGGTGTATTCGGGTTTATAAATTGTATTTTGGCAAGCCTCGACAGCTTGAATTTAGTTGGACATTCAAAAATTCTTCTACCAAAATTGGCGCCGTTGCCGGGGAATTGATTTAATTTAGTTTGATTAAGTTTAGTTTGTTAGTTTTAAAATTTTCTTTACTTCTTTTTGTACAGTTTAATTCTTTTGTATTATTTTACCCGTTTTTGTTTGAGCTTTTGAGCGCAGTCATTTATTGAAAATTCAAAAGAAGCGCTAAAATGGAGGTCGAGGGTAATTATGAGCAACAAAGAACCTTGAGGGAGCTTGCATCACGTGAGCTAGGCCGGAACACATCGAGTATTTTGTATCCGGTAGCTTCAGGTAATTTTGAACTTAAAGTTGGTCTGGTTAACTTATTACCTTCTTTTTATGGTAATATAAATTAGAATCCCGTCAGACACCTCAAGGCATTTCAGATTGTGTGTTCGTCATTTAAGACCGACGGCATCACCGAATATCAACTCCATCTTAGAGCTTTTCCCTTCACCTTGAAGGGAGAGACAAGAGAGTGGATGTATTACCTACCGACCGAGTCCATCACTTCTTGGGCAGAGCTGCAGGGAGCATTTTACGCGAAGTATCTTCCACCTTCCAAGGTCGCCGCCTTCAGAAGAATGATTAATAGAATTGAGCAAGGAGAAAAAGAGACAGTTCTCGAGTGTTGGGAGAGATTTGGCCGGTTGTGTGAGGATTGTCCCAACCACCAAGTGTCTGACCAGCGCCTGATTCAGAATTTCTACGAAGGTCTCTTACCGCCAAACCGACAGTTAGTTGATGTCGCCAGTGGAGGTTCACTCATGGACAAGACACCCGCCGAAGCTAGAGTTTTAATTTCCAACTTGGCTAGAAGCTTGGAGCGGAGTGGAGACGAAAGCGAGGAACAAGATTGCCTGAGAAGGGACGTGGACGAGCTTAAGGCCCAACTTTTAGTGGTAAGTAGCGCTGTTATTGCTTTGAAAGATCACTTACAGCCCCGTCCTTCTGTTTCAGGTAGATCCTTGGAAGAAATGCTTGAATCACAACATAAGGAAACTCGAGAGCAGTTTCAAACTCTGAGCGATGCAGTGATTCAAGTCAGTAAGAGGTTGACAGTGATGGAGCATCAGAACACGGAGAGCGCTAGTGCCATCACTCTGATAAGTGGGAAGCATCTTCCCACGAGTACCCCGCTGGTGGAAGTCGATTATGGCCACATCGAGCCACAGACAGAAAATCCCGAACCACGGTGGCATGGGGTAAATTTCGATCCTACATGCACTAGAGTTTATGTGCCTAAGGCTCATTTTCCTAGCAGGTTAGCGAGACCGCCTAAGGAGAACTACGAGAAGGAGTTTCTAGACACATTCAGGAAGGTAGAGATCAACATCCCTCTGTCGGATGCCCTAATGGAAATTCCAAGGTACGCCAAGTTCCTAAAAAGACTTTGCACCAACCAGAGGAAGACAAAAGAGAGTGAACGCGTCGTGGTAAGTGAGAACGTTTATGCTTTGATCACAAAGAACTTACCGGTTAAATGCGACGATCCAGGTATGTTCTCTCTCCCTTGTAAGATTGGAGGCATGCATATTAGAAGAGCAATGCTGGATTTAGGAGCCTCCATTAGTGTTATGCCTTATTCCATTTATCAGAATCTGAAATTGAAAGAAATGAAGAAAACAGGAGTAGTTATTCAACTTGCCGATAGATCTTCTGTGTTTCCTTTAGGAATAGTGGAAGATGTGTTAGTGCAAGTTAATGAATTAATTTTTCCTGTTGATTTTTATGTTCTGAAAATGGATGAAAATTATTCCTCTTCGCCTGCTTCGATCTTATTAGGTAGGCCCTTTATAAAAACTGCTAAAACTAAAATAAATGTGGATAAGGGCATTTTATCTGTTGAGTATGGCAGAGAGGTTGTTGAGATGCATTTGCCCATTGTAGAAGAGCATGTTGATGATGTATTCTCTCTTTGTCAAGTAGACACTTTTGAATCTTTAGCGCAGAATCAATGCATGACTGTTGAGGATGGGGATGACCCATTATTTTTAACTGAACTTTTTGATGATTATGAGTTGCATGAACCACCCTTGACTGAATTTTGTGATTCATCTGTTTTTGCCTTGACAATTTGTGAGAATCCTGCTAAGCTACTCCCTTCCACTTTGCCTTGCACTATAGGAGATAAAACGATTGACCAAGCCATGCTAGATTTAGAACCATCGATTAGTGTTAAGTCGCATGTTGTTCTTAATGAGCTTAAAATGAATGACTTGCATGAATCTGGTGATATTGTGGAAATGGCTAATAAATCCTATGTGCACTGTTACGTCTCCAAAAGTGCATATTTTAGGGACTTATTGACCATAGAATTGTGTGAACTCTTAAGCGTTTTGTTAGAATTTAGTTTAAATGTGTGCTTATATATGAGAATTCATAGAATGAAGCTAAATCAAGACTTAGTTGTAAAAGGAACAAGAAAGTATAAAAAACAAAGCTAAAAGAGTTGAAATTATGTATTGCAGGAAAATTGCGGAAACATTGCTGTCTCCGCAATGTTTAAGCTGCAAATGTTAAGTTGTTCCAACCGTCCGCCGTTTTGTTGCGATCTTTCAGCCGCCCAATTTCTCTCCTGCTGCCACGTGGTGATGGAGCGCCCATGGCACGCAGCGGAAGCGATTTGGATCATAGACACTCTAATTTCATCAATTTAAACAAAACGGAAACATGCAAAAGCGATGAAAAAGAGAAGTTAGAACACATACCCTTGTCGTTCGTAATTCTCCAAATTCACCGCCAGATGCTCCTCACGAGCTCACCGAGCCTTCTCACGAAACGTTCGTGGACCACCCACGGTAGTCCCGCTATCCTCGGGCCGAGAAACGGAGTAGTGGGACTCCTTTTACAAAAGAAAAGAGGGAAGAAGGTTCACTGAAGAAAACTCTTTTCTTAAACCAGAGAACTACGGAAGAAGAAGAAGACAGAAGCGGGGCTCATTTGAATTCACAACTCAAATGTGAATTGTGTACCCCAATCCACTAACCCATTTCTTTTCTTTTTTTTTTTTTTTTTTATTCAATTGATCAGTCAATGTTATATATACTCTGTATATATATAAACATTACATGTGTCTTACATGCTTGCATGTAAGACACATGTATATATATATATATATATATATATATATATATATATATATATATATATATATATATATATATTTATATATATATTTATAAATTATTATTATTAAAAAATAATAATAATTATTTTATTAATTAAACTTTTTAATTAATAAAAAAAAAATATATATTTTAATTAATATTATTTAATTCAATATCAAATATTAATTAAATAATATAATTAAACCCGGTTTTCCGAAAACCGACTTTTTGCACATGAATCCTATTCATGTTTTCAGACCAATCTCACATTTAAATCATATTTAAATATGTCCATATTTAAATCATATTTAAATATGTCTATTCTTCTTCCACAAACCCGAATTTGAACGATTCAAATTCTTTTCTTTTCTTTTATATTGTTTCACGGCTTTATCCGAGCTAGCCAGGAGAACCGTAAGGACCTACAGATCATGAGCTCCAACGATATGAGATTATCCGGTCAAAACTCTTTCAACCGAACTAACCAACATTCGTTAACCCCCGGAGACTCCACTAAAGTCCAAGGGCTGCACTCTCCTCACTGTAGATATATTGTGTCCTGTTGATATAACTATCATCAGTAAGTCGATCCTTCACAGGTCGTTCATAATCACAACGGGTCATTTATACCGTTTAACCCTTGTATTATATCTTGTTCCTTAAGTACCACTGACACCTCTAATGAACAATTGATTTGTGGTCCAACCATCAAATCAGATTCCTCCCTGATCAGGAGAGGATGGGCCCACTGTTCAAGACCTGGAGTCAGCACTTAAGGGAACAACCTCTCTACTAACCCTTAAAGCGGGTAGGAGTGAATTCCAATCTTGCTACAACTATGTCCCCAGCCACTTATTCAATCTTATCCCCAAGATGGTAGGCATATTGAGTCGGCGAACAGGCCACTCTCACCCGTACAAATCAAAGGATAAGGTTGAATAAACAGGAGTTCATAGTAAGCTCAGGATTGAGATCGAGTTACCTAAGTCATCAAATGAATAAACCGGTCTTTACAGTAAACGGTGTTATAAAGAAAGAGCGATTTTAATTCTTGGTTCGGTCTTGTGCAAACTCATTGCACAGGACGCCCTCACTCACATGTCTCTACATGAAACGATTCGAATCACATCGTTTTGTACTATACAAAGTGAGCCGCGTCCAATAGTGTCCTCAGGATAAGGTACCCAGCCTTATCCCTATACTATAGACCATTTTGGCTGTCTACTTGAACTTGATTCACATTCATGTCACACATGAAGTTCAAGTACTCATACTATCGCCATGGGTGTTAGTTATTGGTATAGGTTAATACAAACACAATTCACTAAAATTCAATAACAACTTTATTGAAATATAATATATATATACATTCATACTGTTTACAAACTACGAGTTTTAGGACATAAAACCCAACAAACTCCCACTTGGACTAAAACGTCAGTGGAGTACATGCTGGTTGAGAGAACTAGAATATCAAATATCTAAAGTTTCTCCCACTGTCCTACTGAGTAGCTCGCAGCCCTAAACTTTTTAGGTGTCTCTCAAACACTTTAGCCGTGAGAGACTTAGTAAACGGATCAGCAATGTTGTGCTCCGAGGCTACCTGTGTGACGATCACATCTCCTCGTTGCACTATCTCCCTGATGAGATGATACTTCTGCTCAATATGCTTTCCACGCTTATGGCTTCTAGGTTCTTTAGAATTTGCCACTGCACCGCTGTTATCACAATAAAGGGTGATTGGCAAGTTCATATTTGGAACAACTTCCAAATCTGTCAAGAACTTCCTAAGCCATACAGCTTCCTTCGCTGCTTCACAAGCTGCGACATACTCAGCTTCCATGGTGGAGTCAGCAATACAACCTTGCTTTATACTCCTCCATACTATTGCTCCTCCGTTAAGAGTGAACACTGATCCTGATGTAGATTTCCTGGAATCTATATCAGTCTGAAAATCAGAGTCAGTGTATCCTGCAAGGATCAAATCCTTCGCGCCATACACAAGCACATAGTCCCTCGTTCTCCTAAGATACTTGAGGACGTGTTTAACGGCTGTCCAGTGATCATATCCTGGATTGGACTGGAACCTACTGACAATTCCTACTGCATAGCAGATGTCGGGTCGTGTACACAACATAGCGTACATGAGACTACCAACTGCAGATGCATAGGGAATTCGTCTCATATCCTCAACCTCTTGAGGTGTCTTAGGAGACTGTTCCTTAGACAAGTGAATTCCATGCCTAAAAGGCAGCGAACCTTTCTTGGAATTCTGCATCGAATATCTTGACAACACCTTGTCAATATAAGATGCTTGAGACAGCGCTAGCACTTTGTTCTTACGATTCCTTAAGATCTGAATCCCTAGAACAAACTGAGCCTCTCCCAAATCTTTCATTTGGAATTGGGTCGCTAGCCAATTCTTAACGTCAGTTAGGAACCCTACATCATTCCCAATGAGTAGTATATCGTCTACGTACAAGACTAAGAAAGCTACAACAGTATTGACTACTATCTTGTAAACACAAGGTTCGTCAATATTTTGTTCAAAGCCATAAGATTTGATCGCCGTATCAAACCTTATATTCCAGGATCTAGATGCTTGCTTCAACCCATAAATGGATCGATTAAGCTTGCAAACCTTTTGCTCTTGACCCTGAAGTATGAATCCCTCTGGTTGAGCCATATAGATACTCTCCTCAAGATTACCATTCAGAAAGGCAGTCTTGACATCCATTTGCCAGATTTCATAATCATAAAATGTAGCAATGGATAAGAGTATTCTAATCGACTTTAACATGGCAACAGGAGAAAAGGTTTCTTCATAGTCCACCCCTTCTCTTTGGGAATAACCTTTTGCCACAAGTCGAGCCTTAAAGGTTTGCACCTTACCAGCTTGGTCTCGTTTTCTCTTGTAGATCCACTTGCAACCGATAGGTCTTTCACTATCTGGTTGGTCTACAAGATCCCAGACCGAATTGAAGTACATAGACTCCATTTCGAGATCCATGGCTTTAAGCCACTGGTCCTTGTCTGTATCATTCATTGCCTGTTTAAAGGTCAATGGATCCTCAACGCCATCATCAGGTATGACGACTTGAGTTTCAGACAAGCCAATGTAGCGGTCGGGCTGTCTTACATCCCTCCCACTGCGTCGAGGCTTTCTCAACTCTTGAGAAGGACCATCCTGATCAACAACCTTTGTTGATCCGTTTGTAGCTTTCCTGGAAAATTCGGACAAAACAATTTTGCTCGACGGTTTATGATCTCTCATGTGGTCTTCCTCTAAGAACGTGGCATTAGTCGATACTAGTACCTTGTTCTCATGAGGATCGTAAAATAGACCACCTTTCGTTTCCTTGGGGTAACCTACAAATAGGCACAATTTTGAACGATGTTCCAGCTTCTTTGGATTGGGTACTAGCACATGTGCCGGACACCCCCAAATCCTGAAGTGACGTAAACTACCTTTACGCCCTCTCCATAACTCATAAGGTGTTTCAGAAACACTCTTAGAGGGAACCATGTTCAAAATATATACTGCAGTCTCTACTGCATATCCCCAAAACGAACTAGGCAAATGAGCATAACTCATCATAGATCGAACCATGTCTAACAGGGTTCTATTTCTCCTCTCGGACACACCATTCTGCTGTGGTGTTCCAGGCGCTGAGAGTTGAGATACTATTCCATGTTCTATCATATAGTCTTGGAATCTTAAATCCATATACTCTCCACCTCGATCTGATCGGAGTGTTTTTATCGATTTACCTAATGTGTTCTCAACCTCTGCCTTATACTCTTTGAACTTTTCAAGAGCTTCGGACTTATGATGCATTAGATAAAGATAACCGTACCTCGAATAATCATCAATGAAACTGATGAAATATTCATACCCTCCTCGTGCTTTGACATTCAAAGGACCGCAGAGATCCGAATGCACGATTTCTAGAGGTTCTTTGGACCTATGACCTTTTTCAGAAAAAGATCGTTTGGTCATTTTGCCCTCAAGACAAGACTCACATGGCGGTAAAGAGTTGTCCTCTAAACGATTTAGCAGACCACTCTTAACCAATCTCCCAATCCTATTGAGATTAATGTGACCTAGTCTTAAGTGCCAAAGATAAGTACTTGGAGAAAGTTTCTGCCTTTTAGTTTGAGTCTCAGCTGTTTTAAACATTTCAGTGTTCAAAATAGCTTTGGCTTCGGTTGGTCTTAACACATACAAGTTGTTTTCAAGTTTCGCAGAACAAATACGTACACCTCTTTTGCTAATGAACGCTTCATTATGAACAAAAGATACTTTATACAACTGTTCTAACAAACAAGATATAGATACAAGATTCCTCTGGAAGGTAGGAACCAGGAGTACATTTTCTAGTAAAATGAAACTATCTCTATACAACAACTTTACAGCTCCCACTGCTTCAGCTGAGACAACCTCTCCAGTTCCAACTCTGAGAGTTATCTCACCGCGAGAAAGTGGCTGCCAAGAACTAGTTTCCTGAAAAGAAATACAAACATGGTTAGTAGCTCCTGAATCAAGTATCCAGGTATGACGATCATGTTCTACTAAACATGTTTCAATAACAAGTAAATCATATTTACCTTGTCTTTCTTTCTCAGCCTTTTTCTCTGCAAGATACTTTGGGCAATTGCGTTTCCAGTGCCCATCTACACCACAATGGAAACATTTTCCTTTGTCTGCATATCTACTCTTGCTCTTAGCAGTAGCAGGTGCTTTTCCCTTCCTTTTATCTTTCTTCTTCTTTTGAATACTCTTATTCTTAATAGAAGAAAGTTCAGACTTACTCCCAGAAGACGACCCCTTTTGGAATTTCCTAGAAGTGACAACGTTTGCCTCCTTCTCTTTTCCTTTAGAAGTGTGTAGGGACTGATAGGTCTGTAGCTCGCTGAGGAGAGAAGTCAAATTATACTTTATCTTATTCATTACCAAATTGGTTCTGAACTGAAGGAAACTCTTCGGAAGAGATTCCAAGATAAAGCTTACTTGACTTGACTCATTTATAATAGCTCCGTTTACTTCCGCCACATTGAAGTGGACCATCATGTTAAGGACATGCTCCCTAACAGAGGTTCCCTCCTTCATGCGAGAGTTGTAAACGAATTTGAGGGCTTCATGACAGACCGATGAGGACGGAAGTCCAAACATCTCCTGTAATGAAGACATGATTTCTTTAGCAGAAACCATATCCTCGTGCTTCTTAGCTAACACATCGGATATGCTGGCTAAGATATAGACTCGGGCTTTATCATTAGCCCTTGTCCATCTATCATATGCTTCTCGAACAGTTCGAGTCGCATCCGAGCTAGGAGGGGGAGGACAATCCTCTGATAAGACGAACCTGAGATCATCTAGAACGAGAATCGTATTCAAGTTCGATTTCCAGGTCGCGTAGTTATCGCCCGTTAACTTATCGGAAGCTAGTAAGTGAATAAAAGAGCTAGTCATGCTGAAAAGAGAATGAATAAATATTAGTGAAAAGGTTTTAACCTAATTTACACACCAATCAAGAATTTAGCAAAGAATAATAATGTACCCAAAACTCATTATTAAACTGCAACGATACTTCAGTGGGTCAGAATGGTCGCTACCGAGGGGCAGTCAAGCATTCCTTCACTGAATCAAGACATTCTTGACTAAATGCTAATACCAGAATATCTCATATTCCTATAGCATCTTAGTTATCGCTGTTTGGTCAAGATTTACTAACTCCTTAGCAAATCTCGTAAGTGTGACCCTCCATTTTTAGAATTCATAGGGCGGCCCCAACGATGCAACCGAATGGAAATGTCAAAGTTGGGAATGGCTCTATGTTTCTTTATCCATAAATGGTGATTGAGATGTTCCGATTCCTATGAAACGGCCCTCCGAATGGATCGGTACCACTTGTGGGCACCTAGCAGGCAGAACATAGGAATCTCACGGTTCAATCCAATGGAGGAGACCGCAGGATGTATTGACATACTTCCTTCTCCCACTTACTATAAATACTTTCTCCATTCACCTTGCTCTTGAATTATGCAAATACCATCCGAATGGGGATGCCCTATTGACATCACGAGGCCGAGCATAATTCTCACGGTGTGAACTTGACAGAGAACGTAGGAGGAGAGGGACATATCATATATACCTTCTCAACACCTCTACTAAGTATTTTAAGACGGAATGGGTAAATTACTCAGGCATTATCCGGCTAAGACAATAAGGCCTAAGTCTAGGTAAAACAAACTTTTACCTATGATGTCTAGGTGATAAACACTTTATTACCTCACACCACTCACGCATGCTCATAAAGCCGGGTTAACTTTACTCAAGTACCGGATGGTCCCCAGGTAGGAGGTGTTCCGTAAACCGTCAGCTTAAATACCTCCAACCTCGAACAGGATGTCCCCGGGTGAGTTTCTTGTAACCTTAGCATTTACAAGATATCGACCTATTCATCTAATGAAAACGGAACGATACATTCAACCCTAAGTGAGCATGCCTTTGTCTTTGTTATAGATTTTAAAAGTCTATGCCAATTTTACAACGCTTTGCAAAAATAAGACTTACTACAACAAACTTCTACATGCTTCTCAAACATGCAACACTAAGGCATGACAAGTTGAATATTTAATTTCATAATTAATATAACAATTATATCAATTATGTTTTTAAATATACAACTCCTAATTCATAAATTAATATAACACTTATATCAATTCTCATGAATTAAGCATGCATCCTATACATTATAACACTTATAACAAACAAAATGCATCTTATGTTGGATGTTTAATTTCATAATTAATATAACACTTATATCAATTATTCTATTAAGCAAACAACATCTAATTCATGAATTAATATAACTCTTATATTAATACTCATGAATAAACATGCATCCTATACATTATAACACTTATAATATACCATGTGCATAAAATTAGGGCAACCTATGTTGTTGATTTAATTTCATAATTAATATAACACTTATATCAATTATTCTATTAAACTAACAACAACTAATTCATGAATTAATATAACTTTTATATCAAAATTCATGAATTGCCAAATATGCATACGATATATTATAACACTTATAACATATTTTCAATGCATGAAGCATGCTTCCTATGGTGGGATTTTAAATCTATATGGCATACGTTATGCACATACAAACATGAAATTTAATTAAAACATACATTCGCAATGCATAATTAATTAAACACACTAAAGTGGATCGATTTTGGCATTTAGCAAGCAATAACTAATTTATTACAAGCTTGATCAACAAGCCACGTCTTGAGCGGACTTCGAACTCTTCGCACCGCATTTGACCAACTTGCTTCCTCCGAACGCTTCGGCCAAATTTCCTTCGAATTTCTCCTTGTAATGCCCAGAATGAGTTTGAAATTACACCGAACATTTCGGCGAGTTTCAAACTCAAACTTCTTTCACAAAGAACCCTATATGGACTCTAATGACTCTAAAAATACAGACTCTTTAGCATACATTAAAGCCCATACATTCTCGGGCAATTACAAATAAAGAAATTCAAAAAGAAACTATGCCAAAATCGATATTCACTTTAGAATCCATTCAGAAACAATTTCTAAATAAAACCCACCATAACTTAAATTGATTGAAATTGAGTGGCCAAAAACGCTCTGATACCAATTGATGGAGCGCCCATGGCACGCAGCGGAAGCGATTTGGATCATAGACACTCTAATTTCATCAATTTAAACAAAACGGAAACATGCAAAAGCGATGAAAAAGAGAAGTTAGAACACATACCCTTGTCGTTCGTAATTCTCCAAATTCACCACCAGATGCTCCTCACGAGCTCACCGAGCCTTCTCACGAAACGTTCGTGGACCACCCACGGTAGTCCCGCTATCCTCGGGCCGAGAAACGGAGTAGTGGGACTCCTTTTACAAAAGAAAAGAGGGAAGAAGGTTCACTGAAGAAAACTCTTTTCTTAAACCAGAGAACTACGGAAGAAGAAGAAGACAGAAGCGGGGCTCATTTGAATTCACAACTCAAATGTGAATTGTGTACCCCAATCCACTAACCCATTTCTTTTCTTTTTTTTTTTTTTTTTTTTATTCAATTGATCTGATGAGTCAATGTTATATATACTCTGTATATATATAAACATTACATGTGTCTTACATGCTTGCATGTAAGACACATGTATATATATATATATATATATATATATATATATATATATTTATATATATATATTTATAAATTATTATTATTAAAAAATAATAATAATTATTTTATTAATTAAACTTTTTAATTAATAAAAAAAATATGTATATTTTAATTAATATTATTTAATTCAATATCAAATATTAATTAAATAATATAATTAAACCCGGTTTTCCGAAAACCGACTTTTTGCACATGAATCCTATTCATGTTTTCAGACCAATCTCACATTTAAATCATATTTAAATATGTCCATATTTAAATCATATTTAAATATGTCTATTCTTCTTCCACAAACCCGAATTTGAACGATTCAAATTCTTTTCTTTTCTTTTATATTGTTTCACGGCTTTATCCGAGCTAGCCAGGAGAACCGTAAGGACCTACAGATCATGAGCTCCAACGATATGAGATTATCCGGTCAAAACTCTTTCAACCGAACTAACCAACATTCGTTAACCCCCGGAGACTCCACTAAAGTCCAAGGGTTGCACTCTCCTCACTGTTGATATATTGTGTCCTGTTGATATAACTATCATCAGTAAGTCGATCCTTCACAGGTCGTTCATAATCACAACGGGTCATTTATACCGTTTAACCCTTGTATTATATCTTGTTCCTTAAGTACCACTGACACCTCTAATGAACAATTGATTTGTGGTCCAACCATCAAATCAGATTCCTCCCTGATCAGGAGAGGATGGGCCCACTGTTCAAGACCTGGAGTCAGCACTTAAGGGAACAACCTCTCTACTAACCCTTAAAGCGGGTAGGAGTGAATTCCAATCTTGCTACAACTATGTCCCCAGCCACTTATTCAATCTTATCCCCAAGATGGTAGGCATATTGAGTCGGCGAACAGGCCACTCTCACCCGTACAAATCAAAGGATAAGGTTGAATAAACAGGAGTTCATAGTAAGCTCAGGATTGAGATCGAGTTACCTAAGTCATCAAATGAAAAAATCGGTCTTTACAGTAAACGGTGTTATAAAGAAAGAGCGATTTTAATTCTTGGTTCGGTCTTGTGCAAACTCATTGCACAGGACGCCCTCACTCACATGTCTCTACATGAAACGATTCGAATCACATCGTTTTGTACTATACAAAGTGAGCCGCGTCCAATAGTGTCCCCAGGATAAGGTACCCAGCCTTATCCCTATACTATAGACCATTTTGGCTGTCTACTTGAACTTGATTCACATTCATGTCACACATGAAGTTCAAGTACTCATACTATCGCCATGGGTGTTAGTTATTGGTATAGGTTAATACAAACACAATTCACTAAAATTCAATAACAACTTTATTGAAATATAATATATATATACATTCATACTGTTTACAAACTACGAGTTTTAGGACATAAAACCCAACACGTGGAAGGTCGTCATTCATAATGGATGGTTCTCCTTGACTGAAGAGTACCTGCAAAGAGCTATAAAAGGAGGTCAAGGGGGAAGGAGAACAACAAGCTTGGAAGCGTAGAACTCTCCCTCTCAACGCAGTTTCTTCTTATTTTCTCTCCCATTTATTGGAGTGAAGGAATCAGCTCTTGGCACCGATAATCTGAGAGGAAGAAGTGAAGATCTGTCTTCTCTTCTGATTGGATTCATCCCCAAATAACGCTAACCTTCCCCTGCATCCGAGGCGCTTGCGGCGAGGAGTTCATGGACACGTTTATGCGCTTTCTACTGCTTTTTGTCTTTCCTTTTCGTTTCTGTTTGCTGCCATTTACTTATGTTGGCTACATTGGTTCAATTCGTTTCCATTTGCTTAGTCGTTACTGCTTTATAGTCGTTGCACATTAAGCTTTGAATCTTATTCAATAGAGGAATTATTTGACAACTTCGCAAGTCTCTTATTGCTTTCTGTTTTCCTTTGCTTCCATTTAAATACTATTAAGCATGTTTAAACAATCTATTCTTCCCAATCCATCATCATCCATGAGTAACTAAACCACACAAGGGTTTGCTAATGATGAATCTATAGGTAGAAATACGTGAATTCAGCATGTAGGATAGCTTCGCACGCATTGAATGTATGTGTACTTCATCCCACGGACAATTTCGATTGGCCATCCATTTTGTCTAAAGAACTCCTAACCTCCGGAAGGAGTAAGAGTTCAGAGTCATCCATTCATGCTAGCCTTTCATGGTAGCCAGAAAACGACCTAGGAATAGGCGTTTTCCTAGCATAATTCATTAACTTGCTTATATAAATAGATGCATAAGTCTTACTTGGATATGAGTGAACTAAAGGATCTAATGCATGTAATCGAGAGATGCATGAGAATGAGTTAAATTGATGCATGATAAGTTGATCTACTGCTGAAGAATCGTATGAAAAAGCCTATAGAGGAGTCGTTAGTTGACCTTGTTGTTGGGTTTTATGTCCTAAAACTCGTAGTTTGTAAACTGTTTGAATGTATATATTATATTTCAATAAAGTTGTTATTGAATTTTAGTGAATTGTGTGTGTATTAACCTATACCAATAACTAACACCCATGGCGATAGTATGAGTACTTGAACTTCATGTGTGACATGAATGTGGATCAAGTTCAAGTAGACAGCCAAAATGGTCTATAGTATAGGGATAAGGCTGGGTATCTTATCCCGGGGACACTATTGGACGCGGCTCACTTTGTATAGTACAAAACGATGTGATTCGAATCGTTTCATGTAGAGACATGTGAGTGAGGGCGTCCTGTGCAATGAGTTTGCACAAGACCGAACCAAGAAATAAAATCGCTCTTTCTTTATAACACCGTTTACTGTAAAGACCAATTTTTTCATATGATGACTTAGGTAACTCGATCTCAATCCTGAGCTCACTATGAACTCTTGTTTATTTGACCTTATCCTTTGACTTGTACGGGTGAGAGAGGCCAGATCGCCGACTTAATAAGCCTACCATATTCGGGATAAGATCGAATAAGTGGCTGGGGACGTAGTTGTGCGAGATGGAATTCACTCCT
This sequence comes from Herpetospermum pedunculosum, assembly GCA_028017165.1. NCBI lineage: Eukaryota > Viridiplantae > Streptophyta > Magnoliopsida > Cucurbitales > Cucurbitaceae > Herpetospermum > Herpetospermum pedunculosum. Next base: position 28,160,854 of record CM051527.1, on the reverse strand, counting down.
ACCCGCTTTAAGGGTTAGTAGAGAGGTTGTTCCCTTAAGTGTTGACTCCAGGTCTTGAACAATGGGCCCATCCTCTCCTGATCAGGGAGGAATCTGATTTGATGGTTGGACCACAAATCAATTGTTCATTAGAGGTGTTAGTGGTACTTAAGGAATAAAATATAATAAAAGGTTAAACGGTATAAATGACCCGTTGTGATTACGAACGGCCTGTGAAGGATCGACTTACTGATGATAGTTATATCAACAGGACACAATATATCTACAGTGAGAAGAGTGCAGCCCTTGGACTTTAGTGGAGTCTCCGGGGGTTAACGAATGTTGGTTAGTTCGATTGAAAAGGTTTTGACCGGATAATCTCGTATCGTTGGAGCTCATGATCTGTAGGTCTTTACGGTTCTCCTGGCTAGCTCGGATAAAGCCGTGAAACAATATAAAAGAAAAGAAAAGAATTTGAATCGTTCAAATTCGGGTTTGTGGAAGAAGGATAGACATATTTAAATATGATTTAAATATGGACATATTTAAATATGATTTAAATATGAGATTGGTCTGAAAACATGAATAGGATTCATGTGCAAAAAGTCGGTTTTCGGAAAACCGGGTTTAATTATATTATTTAATTAATATTTGATATTGAATTAAATAATATTAATTAATATATATATATATTTTTTTATTAATTAAAAAGTTTAATTAATAAAATAATTATTATTATTTTTAATAATAATAATAATAATATATAAATATATATATATATATATATATATATATATATATATATATATATATATATATATTTACATGTGTCTTACATGCAATGTAAGACACATGTAAGATATATACTATGTATATATTTGTGATTCAGGAAATCATTAAAAAAAAAAAAAAAAAAAAAAAAAAATTGAGTTAGTGCCTTTTGGGGTACTCAATTCACTTTTGAATTGTGAATTCAAATTTTTTTCTTCCGTCTTCTTCGTCTGTTCTCTGAAAGAAAATAGTTTTCTTCAGTGAAGCTTCTTCCCTCTTTTCTCTTGTAAAAGGAGTCTCACTACTCCGTTTCTCGGCCTGAGGATAGCGGGACTACCGTGGGTGGTCCACGAAGGTTTCGTGAGAAGGCTCGTTGAGCTCGTGAGGAGCTTCTGGCGGTGAAATTGAAGAAATACGAACGACAAGGGTATGTGTTCTAATTTCTCTTTTACATTGCTTTTGCATGTTTCCGTTTTGTTTAAATTGATGAAATTAGAGTGTCTATGATCCAAATCACTTCCGCTGCGTTCCATCAACGCTCCATCAATTGGTATCAGAGCATTTTTGGCCACTCGATTTCCATCAATTTAAGTTAAAGCACGAGGAGGGTATGAATATTTTATCAGTTTCATTGATGATTATTCTAGGTACGGTTATCTTTATCTAATGCATCATAAGTCCGAAGCTCTTGAAAAGTTCAAAGAGTATAAGGCAGAGGTTGAGAACACATTAGGTAAATCGATAAAAACACTCCGATCAGATCGAGGCAGAGAGTATATGGATTTAAGATTCCAGGACTATATGATAGAACATGGAATAATATCTCAACTCTCAGCGCCAGGAACACCACAGCAGAATGGTGTGTCCGAGAGGAGAAATAGAACCCTGTTAACATGGTTCGATCTATGATGAGTTATGCTCATTTGCCTAGTTCGTTTTGGGGATATGCAGTAGAGACTGCAGTATATATTTTGAACATGGTTCCCTCTAAGAGTATTTCTGAAACACCTTATGAGTTATGGAGAGGGCGTAAAGGTAGTTTACGTCACTTCAGGATTTGGGGGTGTCCGGCACATGTGCTAGTACCCAATCCAAAGAAGTTGGAACATCGTTCAAAATTGTGCCTATTTGTAGGTTACCCCAAGGAAACGAAAGGTGGTCTATTTTACGATCCTCATGAGAACAAGGTACTAGTATCGACTAATGCCACGTTCTTAGAGGAAGACCACATGAGAGATCATCAACCGTCGAGCAAAATTGTTTTGTCCGAATTTTCCAGGAAAGCTACAGACGGATCAACAAAGGTTGTTGATCAGGCTGGTCCTTCTCAAGAGTTGAGAAAGCCTCGACGCAGTGGGAGGGATGTAAGACAGCCCGACCGCTACATCGGCTTGTCTGGAACTCAAGTCGTCATACCTGATGATGGCGTTGAGGATCCATTGACCTTTAAACAGGCAATGAATGATATAGACAAGGACCAGTGGCTTAAAGCCATGGATCTCGAAATGGAGTCTATGTACTTCAATTCGGTCTGGGATCTTGTAGACCAACCAGATAGTGAAAGACCTATCGGTTGCAAGTGGATCTACAAGAGAAAATGAGACCAAGCCGGTAAGGTGCAAACCTTTAAGGCTCGACTTGTGGCAAAAGGTTATTCCCAAAGAGAAGGGGTGGACTATGAAGAAACCTTTTCTCCTGTTGCCATGTTAAAGTCGATTAGAATACTCTTATCCATTGCTACATTTTATGATTATGAAATCTGGCAAATGGATGTCAAGACTGCCTTTCTGAATTGTAATCTTGAGGAGAGTATCTATATGGCTCAACCAGAGGGATTCATACTTCAGGGTCAAGAGCAAAAGGTTTGCAAGCTTAATCGATCCATTTATGGGTTGAAGCAAGCATCTAGATCCTGGAATATAAGGTTTGATACGGCGATCAAATCTTATGGCTTTGAACAAAATATTGACAAACCTTGTGTTTACAAGAAAGTAGTCAATACTGTTGTAGCTTTCTTAGTCTTGTACGTAGACGATATACTACTCATTGGGAATGATGTAGGGTTCCTAACTGACGTTAAGAATTGGCTAGCGACCCAATTCCAAATGAAAGATTTGGGAGAGGCTCAGTTTGTTCTAGGGATTTAGATCGTAAGGAATCGTAAGAACAAAGTGCTAGCGCTGTCTCAAGCATCTTATATTGACAAGGTGTTGTCAAGATATTCGGTGCAGAATTCCAAGAAAGGTTCGCTGCCTTTTAGGCATGGAATTCACTTGTCTAAGGAACAGTCTCCTAAGACACCTCAAGAGGTTGAGGATATGAGACGAATTCCCTATGCATCTGCAGTTGGTAGTCTCATGTACGCTATGTTGTGTACACGACCCAACATCTGTTATGCAGTAGGAATTGTCAGTAGGTTCCAGTCCAATCCAGGATATGATCACTGGACAACCGTTAAACACGTCCTCAAGTATCTTAGGAGAACGAGAGACTATGTGCTTGTGTATGGTGCGAAGGATTTGATCCTTGCAGGATACACTGACTCTGATTTTCAGACTGATATAGATTCCAGGAAATCTACATCAGGATCAGTGTTCACTCTTAACGGAGGAGCAATAGTATGGAGGAGTATAAAGGAAGGTTGTATTGCTGACTCCGCCATGGAAGCTGAGTATGTCGCAGCTTGCGAAGCAGCGAAGGAAGCTGTATGGCTTAGGAAGTTCTTGACAGATTTGGAAATTGTTCCAAATATGAACTTGCCAATCACCCTTTATTGTGATAACAACGGTGCAGTGGCAAATTCTAAAGAACCTAGAAGCCATAAGCGTGGAAAACATATTGAGCGGAAGTATCATCTCATCAGGGAGATAGTGCAACGAGGAGATGTGATCGTCACACAGGTAGCCTCGGAGCACAACATTGCTGATCCGTTTACTAAGTCTCTCACGGCTAAAGTGTTTGAGAGACACCTAAAAAGTCTAGGGCTGCGAGCTGCTCAGTAGGACAGTGGGAGAAAATTTAGATATTTGATATTCTAGTTCTCTCGACCAGCATGTACTCCACTGACGTTCTAGTCCAAGTGGGAGTTTGTTGGGTTTTATGTCATAAAACTCGTAGTTTGTAAACTGTTTGAATGTATATATTATATTTCAATAAAGTTGTTATTGAATTTTAGTGAATTGTGTTTGTATTAACCTATACCAATAACTAACACCCATGGCGATAGTATGAGTACTTGAACTTCATGTGTGACATGAATGTGGATCAAGTTCAAGTAGACAGCCAAAATGGTCTATAGTATAGGGATAAGGCTGGGTATCTTATCTTGGGGACACTATTGGACGCGACTCACTTTGTATAGTACAAAACGATGTGATTCGAATCGTTTCATGTAGAGACATGTGAGTGAGGGCGTCCTGTGCAATGAGTTTGCACAAGACCGAACCAAGAAATAAAATCGCTCTTTCTTTATAACACCGTTTACTGTAAAGACCGATTTTTTTATATGATGACTTAGGTAACTCGATCTCAATCCTGAGCTCACTATGAACTCCTGTTTATTTGACCTTATCCTTTGACTTGTACGGGTGAGAGTGGCCAGATCGCCGACTCAATAAGCCTACCATATTGGGGATAAGATCGAATAAGTGGCTGGGGACGTAGTTGTGCGAGATGGAATTCACTCCTACCCGCTTTAAGGGTTAGTAGAGAGGTTGTTCCCTTAAGTGTTGACTCCAGGTCTTGAACAATGGGCCCATCCTCTCTTGATCAGGGAGGAATCTGATTTGATGGTTGGACCACAAATCAATTGTTCATTAGAGGTGTCAGTGGTACTTAAGGAATAAGATATAATACAAGGGTTAAACGGTATAAATGACCCGTTGTGATTACGAACGGCCTGTGAAGGATCGACTTACTGATGATAGTTATATCAACAGGACACAATATATCTACAGTGAGGAGAGTGCAGCCCTTGGACTTTAGTGGAGTCTCCGGGGGTTAACGAATGTTGGTTAGTTCGATTGAAAGAGTTTTGACCGGATAATCTCGTATCGTTGGAGCTCATGATCTGTAGGTCCTTACGGTTCTCCTGGCTAGCTCGGATAAAGCCGTGAAACAATATAAAAGAAAAGAAAAGAATTTGAATCGTTCAAATTCGGGTTTGTGGAAGAAGGATAGACATATTTAAATATGATTTAAATATGAGATTGGTCTGAAAACATGAATAGGATTCATGTGCAAAAAGTCGGTTTTCGGAAAACCGGGTTTAATTATATTATTTAATTAATATTTGATATTGAATTAAATAATATTAATTAATATATATATATTTTTTTATTAATTAAAAAAGTTTAATTAATAAAATAATTATTATTATTTTTAATAATAATAATAATAATATATAATATATATATATATATATATATATATATATATATTTACATGTATCTTACATGCAATGTAAGACACATGTAAGATATATACTATGTATATATTTGTGATTCAGGAAATCATTAAAAAAAAAAAAAAAAAAAAAAAAAAAAATTGAGTTAGTGCCTTTTGGGGTACTCAATTCACTTTTGAATTGTGAAATCAAATTTTTTTCTTCCGTCTTCTTCGTCTGTTCTCTGAAAGAAAATTGTTTTCTTCAGTGAAGCTTCTTCCCTCTTTTCTCTTGTAAAAGGAGTCCCACTACTCCGTTTCTCGGCCTGAGGATAGCGGGACTACCGTGGGTGGTCCACGAAGGTTTCGTGAGAAGGCTCGTTGAGCTCGTGAGGAGCTTCTGGCGGTGAAATTGAAGAAATACGAACGACAAGGGTATGTGTTCTAATTTCTCTTTTTCATTGCTTTTGCATGTTTCCGTTTTGTTTAAATTGATGAAATTAGAGTGTCTATGATCCAAATCACTTTCGCTGCGTTCCATCAACGCTCCATCAATTGGCATCAGAGCGTTTTTGGCCACTCGATTTCCATCAATTTAAGTTATGGTGGGTTTTATTTTAGAAATTGTTTCTGATTGGATTCTAAAGTGAATATCGATTTTGGCATAGTTTCTTTTTGAATTTCATTATTTGTAATTGCCCGAGAATGTATGGGCTTTAATGCATGCTAAAGAGTCTGTATTTTTAGAGTCATTAGAGTCCATATAGATTTCTTTGTGAAAGAAATTTGAGTTTGGAACTCGCCGAAATGTTCGGTGTAAGTTCAAACTTGTTCTAGGCAATACGAGGAGAAATTCGAAGAAAATTTGGCCGAAGCGTTCGGAGGAAGCAAGTTGGTCAAAGGCGGTGCGAAGAGTTCGAAGTCCGCTCAAGACGTAGCTTGTTGATCAAGCTTGTAATAAATTAGTTATTGCTTGTTAAATGCCAAAATCGATCCACTTTAGTATGTTTAATTAATTATGCATTGCGAATGTATGTTTTAATTAAATTCCATGTTTGTATGTGCATAAAGTATGCCATATAGATTTAAAATCCCACCGTAGGAAGCATGCTTCATGCATTGAAAATATGTTATAAGTGTTATAATATATCGTATGCATATTTGGCAATTCATGAGTTTTGATATAAAAGTTATATTAATTCATGAATTACTTGTTGTTTGCTTAATAAAATAATTGATATAAGTGTTATATTAATTATCAAATTGAATGAACAACATAGGTTGTCCTAGTCTTATGCACATGGTATATTATAAGTGTTATAATGTATAGGATGCATGTTTATTCATGAGTATTAATATAAGAGTTATATTAATTCATGAATTAGATGTTGTTTGCTTAATAGAATAATTGATATAAGTGTTATATTAATTATGAAATTAAACATCCAACATTAGATGCATTTTGTTTGTTATAAGTGTTATAATGTATAGGATGCATGCTTAATTCAGAGTATTAATATAAGTGTTATATTGATTATGAATTAAGAGTTGAATGTTTAAAGCATAATCGATATAAGTGTTCTATTGATTATGAAATTAAATATTCAACTTGTCATGCCTTAGTGTTGCATGTTTGAGAAGCATGTAGAAGTTTGTTGTAGTAAGTCTTAGTTTTGCAAAGCGTTGTAAAATTGGCATAGACTTTTAAAATCTATAACAAAGATAAAGGCATGCTCACTTAGGGTTGAATGTATCGTTCCGTTTCATTAGATGAATAGGTCGATATCTTGTAAATGCTAAGGTTACAAGAAACTCACCCGGGGACATCCTGTTCGAGGTTGGAGGTATTTAAGCTGACGGTTTACGGAACACCTTCTACCTGGGGACCATCCGGTACTTGAGTAAAGTTAACCCGGCTTTATGAGCATGCGTGAGTGGTGTGAGGTAATAAAGTGTTTATCACCTAGACATCATAGGTAAAAGTTTGTTTTACCTAGACTTAGGTCTTATTGTCTTAGCTGGATAATGCCTGAGTAATTTACCCATTCCGTCTTAAAATACTTAGTAGAGGTGTTGAGAAGGTATATATGATATGTCCCTCTCCTCCTACGTTCTCTGTAAAGTTCACACTGTGAGAATTATGCTCGGCCTCGTGATGTCAATAGGGCATCCCCATTCGGATGGTATTTGCATAATTCAATAGCAAGGTGAATGGAGAAAGTATTTATAGTAAGTGGGAGAAGGAAGTATGTCAATACATCCTGCGGTCTCCTCCATTGGATTGAACCGTGAGATTCCTATGTTCCGCCTGCTAGGTGCCCACAAGAGGTATCGATCCATTCGGAGGGCCGTTTCATAGGAATCGGAACATCTCAATCACCATTTATGGATAAAGAAACATAGAGCCATTCCCAACTTTGACATTTCCATTCGGTTGCATCGTTGGGGCCGCCCTATGAATTCTAAAAATGGAGGGTCACATTTACGAGATTTGCTAAGGAGTTAGTAAATCTTGACCAAACAGCGATAACTAAGATGCTATAGGAATATGAGATATTCTGGTATTAGCATTTAGTCAAGAATGTCTTGATTCGGTGAAGGAATGCTTGACTGCCCCTCGGTAGCGACCATTCTGACCCACTGAAGTATCGTTGCAGTTTAATAATGAGTTTTGGATACATTATTATTCTTTGCTAAATTCTTGATTGGTGTGTAAATTAGGTTAAAACCTTTTCACTAATTTTTTACATTCTCTTTTCAGCATGTCTAGCTCTTTCATTCACTTACTAGCTTCCGATAAGTTAACCGGCGATAACTACCCGACCTGGAAATCGAACTTGAATACGATTCTCGTTCTAGATGATCTCAGGTTCGTCTTATTAGAGGATTGTCCTCCCCCTCCTAGCTCGGATGCGACTCGAACTGTTCGAGACGCATATGATAGATGGACAAGGGCTAATGATAAAGCCCGAGTCTATATCTTAGCCAGCATATCTGATGTGTTAGCTCAGAAGCATGAGGAAATGGTTTCTGCTAAAGAAATCATGTCTTCATTACAGGAGATGTTTGGACTACTGTCCTCATCGGTCTGTCATGAAGCCCTCAAATACGTTTACAACTCTCGCATGAAGGAGGGTACCCCTGTTAGGGAGCATGTCCTTAACATGATGGTCCACTTCAATGTGGCGGAAGTAAACGGAGCTACTATTGATGAGTCAAGTCAAGTAAGCTTTATCATGGAATCTCTTCCGAAGAGTTTCCTTTAGTTCAGAACCAATATGGTAATGAACAAGATAAAGTATAATTTGACTTCTCTCCTCAGCGAGCTACAGACCTATCAGTCCCTTCACACTTCTAAAGGAAAAGAGAAGGAGGCAAACGTTGTCACTTCTAGGAAATTCCAAAAGGGGTCGTCTTCAGGGAGTAGGTCTGAACTTTCTTCTATTTAGAATCAGAGTATTCAAAAGAAGAAGAAAGATAAAAGGAAGGGAAAAGCACCTGCTGCTGCTAAGAGCAAGACTAAATCTGCAGACAAAGGAAAATGTTTCCATTGTGGTGTAGATGGGCACTAGAAACGGAATTGCCCAAAGTATCTTGCAGAGAAAAAGGCTGAGAAGGAAAGACAAGGTAAATATGATTTACTTGTTGTTGAAACTTGTTTAGTAGAACATGATTGTCATACCTGGATACTTGATTCAGGAGCTACTAACCATGTTTGTTCTTCTTTTCAGGAAACTAGTTCTTGGCAGCCACTTTCTCGAGGTGAGATAACTCTCAGAGTTGGAACTGGAGAGGTTGTCTCAGCTAAAGCAGTGGGAGCTGTAAAGTTGTTGTATAGAGATAGTTTCATTTTACTAGAAAATGTACTCCTGGTTCCTACCTTCAAGAGGAATCTTGTATCTATATCTTGTTTGTTAGAACAGTTGTATAAAGTATCTTTTGTTCATAATGAAGCGTTCATTAGCAAAAGAGGTGTACGTATTTGTTCTGCGAAACTTGAAAACAACTTGTATGTGTTAAGACCAACCGAAGCCAAAGCTATTTTGAACACTGAAATGTTTAAAACAGCTGAGACTCAAACTAAAAGGCAAAAACTTTCTCCAAGTACTTATCTTTGGCACTTAAGACTAGGTCACATTAATCTCAATAGGATTAGGAGATTGGTTAAGAGTGGTCTGCTAAATCGTTTAGAGGACAACTCTTAACCGCCATGTGAGTCTTGTCTTCAGGGCAAAATGACCAAACGATCTTTTTCTGAAAAAGGTCATAGGTCCAAAGAACCTCTAGAAATCGTGCATTCGGATCTCTGCGGTCCTTTGAATGTCAAAGCACGAGGAGGGTATGAATATTTCATCAGTTTCATTGATGATTATTCTAGGTACGGTTATCTTTATCTAATGCATCATAAGTCCGAAGCTCTTGAAAAGTTCAAAGAGTATAAGGCAGAGGTTGAGAACACATTAGGTAAATCGATAAAAACACTCCGATCAGATCGAGGCAGAGAGTATATGGATTTAAGATTCCAGGACTATATGATAGAACATGGAATAGTATCTCAACTCTCAGCGCCAGGAACACCACAGCAGAATGGTGTGTCCGAGAGGAGAAATAGAACCCTGTTAACATGGTTCGATCTATGATGAGTTATGCTCATTTGCCTAGTTCGTTTTGGGGATATGCAGTAGAGACTGCAGTATATATTTTGAACATGGTTCCCTCTAAGAGTATTTCTGAAACATCTTATGAGTTATGGAGAGGGCGTAAAGGTAGTTTACGTCACTTCAGGATTTGGGGGTGTCCGGCACATGTGCTAGTACCCAATCCAAAGAAGTTGGAACATCGTTCAAAATTGTGCCTATTTGTAGGTTACCCCAAGGAAACGAAAGGTGGTCTATTTTACGATCCTCATGAGGACAAGGTACTAGTATCGACTAATGCCACGTTCTTAGAGGAAGACCACATGAGAGATCATCAACCGTCGAGCAAAATTGTTTTGTCCGAATTTTCCAGGAAAGCTACAGACGGATCAACAAAGGTTGTTGATCAGGCTGGTCCTTCTCAAGAGTTGAGAAAGCCTCGACGCAGTGGGAGGGATGTAAGACAGCCCGACCGCTACATCGGCTTGTCTGGAACTCAAGTCGTCATACCTGATGATGGCGTTGAGGATCCATTGACCTTTAAACAGGCAATGAATGATATAGACAAGGACCAGTGGCTTAAAGCCATGGATCTCTAAATGGAGTCTATGTACTTCAATTCGGTCTGGGATCTTGTAGACCAACCAGATAGTGAAAGACCTATCGGTTGCAAGTGGATCTACAAGAGAAAATGAGACCAAGCCGGTAAGGTGCAAACCTTTAAGGCTCGACTTGTGGCAAAAGGTTATTCCCAAAGAGAAGGGGTGGACTATGAAGAAACCTTTTCTCCTGTTGCCATGTTAAAGTCGATTAGAATACTCTAATCCATTGCTACATTTTATGATTATGAAATCTGGCAAATGGATGTCAAGACTGCCTTTCTGAATGGTAATCTTGAGGAGAGTATCTATATGGCTCAACCAGAGGGATTCATACTTCAGGGTCAAGAGCAAAAGGTTTGCAAGCTTAATCGATCCATTTATGGGTTGAAGCAAGCATCTAGATCCTGGAATATAAGGTTTGATACGGCGATCAAATCTTATGGCTTTGAACAAAATATTGACGAACCTTGTGTTTACAAGAAAGTAGTCAATACTGTTGTAGCTTTCTTAGTCTTGTACGTAGACGATATACTACTCATTGGGAATGATGTAGGGTTCCTAACTGACGTTAAGAATTGGCTAGCGACCCAATTCCAAATGAAAGATTTGGGAGAGGCTCAGTTTGTTCTAGGGATTTAGATCGTAAGGAATCGTAAGAACAAAGTGCTAGCGCTGTCTCAAGCATCTTATATTGACAAGGTGTTGTCAAGATATTCGGTGCAGAATTCCAAGAAAGGTTCGATGCCTTTTAGGCATGGAATTCACTTGTCTAAGGAACAGTCTCCTAGGACACCTCAAGAGGTTGAGGATATGAGACGAATTCCCTATGCATCTGCAGTTGGTAGTCTCATGTACGCTATGTTGTGTACACGACCCGACATCTGTTATGCAGTAGGAATTGTCAGTAGGTTCCAGTCCAATCCAGGATATGATCACTGGACAACCGTTAAACACGTCCTCAAGTATCTTAGGAGAACGAGAGACTATGTGCTTGTGTATGGTGCGAAGGATTTGATCCTTGCAGGATACACTGACTCTGATTTTCAGACTGATATAGATTCCAGGAAATCTACATGAGGATCAGTGTTCACTCTTAACGGAGGAGCAATAGTATGGAGGAGTATAAAGGAAGGTTGTATTGCTGACTCCGCCATGGAAGCTGAGTATGTCGCAGCTTGCGTAGCAGCGAAGGAAGCTGTATGGCTTAGGAAGTTCTTGACAGATTTGGAAATTGTTCCAAATATGAACTTGCCAATCACCCTTTATTGTGATAACAACGGTGCAGTGGCAAATTCTAAAGAACCTAGAAGCCATAAGCGTGGAAAACATATTGAGCGGAAGTATCATCTCATCAGGGAGATAGTGCAACGAGGAGATGTGATCGTCACACAGGTAGCCTCGGAGCACAACATTGCTGATCCGTTTACTAAGTCTCTCACGGCTAAAGTGTTTGAGAGACACCTAAAAAGTCTAGGGCTGCGAGCTGCTCAAGAGGACAGTGGGAGAAAATTTAGATATTTGATATTCTAGTTCTCTCGACCAGCATGTACTCCACTGACGTTCTAGTCCAAGTGGGAGTTTGTTGGGTTTTATGTCATAAAACTCGTAGTTTGTAAACTGTTTGAATGTATATATTATATTTCAATAAAGTTGTTATTGAATTTTAGTGAATTGTGTTTGTATTAACCTATACCAATAACTAACACCCATGGCGATAGTATGAGTACTTGAACTTCATGTGTGACATGAATGTGGATCAAGTTCAAGTAGACAGCCAAAATGGTCTATAGTATAGGGATAAGGCTGGGTATCTTATCCTGGGGACACTATTGGACGCGGCTCACTTTGTATAGTACAAAACGATGTGATTCGAATCGTTTCATGTAGAGACATGTGAGTGAGGGCGTCCTGTGCAATGAGTTTGCACAAGACCGAACCAAGAAATAAAATCGCTCTTTCTTTATAACACCGTTTACTGTAAAGACCGATTTTTTTATATGATGACTTAGGTAACTCGATCTCAATCCTGAGCTCACTATGAACTCCTGTTTATTTGACCTTATCCTTTGACTTGTACGGGTGAGAGTGGCCAGATCGCCGACTCAATAAGCCTACCATATTGGGGATAAGATCGAATAAGTGGCTGGGGACGTAGTTGTGCGAGATGGAATTCACTCCTACCCGCTTTAAGGGTTAGTAGAGAGGTTGTTCCCTTAAGTGTTGACTCCAGGTCTTGAACAATGGGCCCATCCTCTCCTGATCAGGGAGGAATCTGATTTGATGGTTGGACCACAAATCAATTGTTCATTAGAGGTGTCAGTGGTACTTAAGGAATAAGATATAATACAAGGGTTAAACGGTATAAATGACCCGTTGTGATTACGAACGGCCTGTGAAGGATCGACTTACTGATGATAGTTATATCAACAGGACACAATATATCTACAGTGAGGAGAGTGCAGCCCTTGGACTTTAGTGGAGTCTCCGAGGGTTAACGAATGTTGGTTAGTTCGATTGAAAGAGTTTTGACCGGATAATCTCTTATCGTTGGAGCTCATGATCTGTAGGTCCTTACGGTTCTCCTGGCTAGCTCGGATAAAGCCGTGAAACAATATAAAAGAAAAGAAAAGAATTTGAATCGTTCAAATTCGGGTTTGTGGAAGAAGGATAGACATATTTAAATATGATTTAAATATGGACATATTTAAATATGATTTAAATATGAGATTGGTCTGAAAACATGAATAGGATTCAGGTGCAAAAAGTCGGTTTTCGGAAAACCGGGTTTAATTAAATTATTTAATTAATATTTGATATTGAATTAAATAATATTAATTAATATATATATATATTTTTATTAATTAAAAAGTTTAATTAATAAAATAATAATTATTATTTTTAATAATAATAATAATAATATATAAATATAATAATATATAAATATATATATATATATATATATATATATATATTTACATGTGTCTTACATGCAATGTAAGACACATGTAAGATATATACTATGTATATATTTGTGATTCAGGTAATCATTAAAAAAAAAAAAAAATAAAAAAAAAAAAAAAAAATTGAGTTAGTGTCTTTTGGGGTACTCAATTCACTTTTGAATTGTGAATTCAAATTTTTTTCTTCTGTCTTCTTCGTCTGTTCTCTGAAAGAAAATAGTTTTCTTCAGTGAAGCTTCTTCCCTCTTTTCTCTTGTAAAAGGAGTCCCACTACTCCGTTTCTCGGCCTGAGGATAGCGGGACTACCGTGGGTGGTCCACGAAGGTTTCGTGAGAAGGCTCGTTGAGCTCGTGAGGAGCTTCTGGCGGTGAAATTGAAGAAATCCGAACGACAAGGGTATGTGTTCTAATTTCTCTTTTTCATTGCTTTTGCATGTTTTCGTTTTGTTTAAATTGATGAAATTAGAGTGTCTATGATCCAAATCACTTCCGCTGCGTTCCATCAACGCTCCATCAATTGGCATCAGAGCGTTTTTGGCCACTCGATTTCCATCAATTTAAGTTATGGTGGGTTTTATTTTAGAAATTGTTTCTGATTGGATTCTAAAGTGAATATCGATTTTGGCATAGTTTCTTTTTGAATTTCATTATTTGTAATTGCCCGAGAATGTATGGGCTTTAATGCATGCTAAAGAGTCTGTATTTTTAGAGTCATTAGAGTCCATATAGATTTCTTTGTGAAAGAAATTTGAGTTTGGAACTCGCCGAAATGTTCGGTGTAAGTTCAAACTTGTTCTAGGCAATACGAGGAGAAATTCGAAGAAAATTTGGCCGAAGCGTTCGGAGGAAGCAAGTTGGTCAAAGGCGGTGCGAAGAGTTCGAAGTCCGCTCAAGACGTAGCTTGTTGATCAAGCTTGTAATAAATTAGTTATTGCTTGTTAAATGCCAAAATCGATCCACTTTAGTATGTTTAATTAATTATGCATTGCGAATGTATGTTTTAATTAAATTCCATGTTTGTATGTGCATAAAGTATGCCATATAGATTTAAAATCCCACCGTAGGAAGCATGCTTCATGCATTGAAAATATGTTATAAGTGTTATAATATATCGTATGCATATTTGGCAATTCATGAGTTTTGATATAAAAGTTATATTAATTCATGAATTACTTGTTGTTTGCTTAATAAAATAATTGATATAAGTGTTATATTAATTATCAAATTGAATGAACAACATAGGTTGTCCTAGTCTTATGCACATGGTATATTATAAGTGTTATAATGTATAGGATGCATGTTTATTCATGAGTATTAATATAAGAGTTATATTAATTCATGAATTAGATGTTGTTTGCTTAATAGAATAATTGATATAAGTGTTATATTAATTATGAAATTAAACATCCAACATTGGATGCATTTTGTTTGTTATAAGTGTTATAATGTATAGGATGCATGCTTAATTCAGAGTATTAATATAAGTGTTATATTGATTATGAATTAAGCGTTGAATGTTTAAAGCATAATCGATATAAGTGTTCTATTGATTATGAAATTAAATATTCAACTTGTCATGCCTTAGTGTTGCATGTTTGAGAAGCATGTAGAAGTTTGTTGTAGTAAGTCTTAGTTTTGCAAAGCGTTGTAAAATTGGCATAGACTTTTAAAATCTATAACAAAGATAAAGGCATGCTCACTTAGGGTTGAATGTATCGTTCCGTTTCATTAGATGAATAGGTCGATATCTTGTAAATGCTAAGGTTACAAGAAACTCACCCGGGGACATCCTGTTCGAGGTTGGAGGTATTTAAGCTGACGGTTTACGGAACACCTTCTACCTGGGGACCATCCGGTACTTGAGTAAAGTTAACCCGGCTTTATGAGCATGCGTGAGTGGTGTGAGGTAATAAAGTGTTTATCACCTAGACATCATAGGTAAAAGTTTGTTTTACCTAGACTTAGGTCTTATTGTCTTAGCCAGATAATGCCTGAGTAATTTACCCATTCCGTCTTAAAATACTTAGTAGAGGTGTTGAGAAGGTATATATGATATGTCCCTCTCCTCCTGCGTTCTCTGTCAAGTTCACACCGTGAGAATTATGCTCGGCCTCGTGATGTCAATAGGGCATCCCCATTCGGATGGTATTTGCATAATTCAATAGCAAGGTGAATGGAGAAAGTATTTATAGTAAGTGGGAGAAGGAAGTATGTCAATACATCCTGCGGTCTCCTCCATTGGATTGAACCGTGAGATTCCTATGTTCCGCCTGCTAGGTGCGCACAAGAGGTATCGATCCATTCGGAGGGCCATTTCATAGGAATCGGAACATCTCAATCACCATTTATGGATAAAGAAACATAGAGCCATTCCCAACTTTGACATTTCCATTCGGTTGCATCGTTGGGGCCGCCCTATGAATTCTAAAAATGGAGGGTCACACTTACGAGATTTGCTAAGGAGTTAGTCAATCTTGACCAAACAACGATAACTAAGAAGCTATAGGAATATGAGATATTCTGGTATTAGCATTTAGTCAAGAATGTCTTGATTCAGTGAAGGAATGCTTGACTGCCCCTCGGTAGCGACCATTCTGACCCACTGAAGTATCGTTGCAGTTTAATAATGAGTTTTGGGTACATTATTATTCTTTGCTAAATTCTTGATTGGTGTGTAAATTAGGTTAAAACCTTTTCACTAATTTTTTACATTCTCTTTTCAGCATGTCTAGCTCTTTCATTCACTTACTAGCTTCCGATAAGTTAACCGGCGATAACTACCCGACCTGGAAATGGAACTTGAATACGATTCTCGTTCTAGATGATCTCAGGTTCGTCTTATTAGAGGATTGTCCTCCCCCTCCTAGCTCGGATGCGACTCGAACTGTTCGAGACGCATATGATAGATGGACAAGGGCTAATGATAAAGCCCGAGTCTATATCTTAGCCAGCATATCTGATGTGTTAGCTAAGAAGCATGAGGAAATGGTTTCTGCTAAAGAAATCATGTCTTCATTACAGGAGATGTTTGGACTACGGTCCTCATCGGTCTGTCATGAAGCCCTCAAATACGTTTACAACTCTCGCATGAAGGAGGGTACCCCTGTTAGGGAGCATGTCCTTAACATGATGGTCCGCTTCAATGTGGCGGAAGTAAACGAAGCTACTATTGATGAGTCAAGTCAAGTAAGCTTTATCATGGAATCTCTTCCGAAGAGTGTCTATGATCCAAATCGCTTCCGCTGCGTTCCATCAACGCTCCATCACTTGTTTCCACATCTCACCCTAGAAAATTGCTGTCTACGAAATTCCATAAGTCTGTTTTTGCCTTAGCCATTTTTTCCAGTCTTTTGTTTTGCGATTTTATTGCTAGATAATTGCTTTCTCCGCAATTCTTTTTCTTCTACATTCAAGTTTATCTCTTTACTTGTATTTGTTTATGCTTGCATAACTCGCACGTTCTTTATTAGTTAGGCACATTAATCCCAATTACACCCCATTTAACCATCCTTTCTAATTTAACACCTCACTTCGTTAGTAACTAAGAATAAATCTCTGTGGGAAATCGAATGACAAAATACTTATTAATTGCTACAAGACCATGTATGCTTGCATGTTATGAGTGCTCTCACATCGCATTTTTATTTACACATTGAGCACGCAACAAGTTTTTGGCGCCGCTGCCGGGGATTTTGTTTAGTAAACACGAAGTGTGTTATTTTGAAAAACAAAACTTAATATCTATTGGAGCTGACCTTCTTCCATTTCTTTTTACAGGTACCATCGGGTTAGTTTATGAATGAGCATTCAAGTAGCAATCTAGAGTTCAATCCTGAGCCTGAAAGACTTCTTAGGGCTAGAAACAAAGCTAAGAAACGCCTCTTTAAACAACCACCTGTAACTCAAAACATTGCTGACTCCGCGGAGTCATCGCAATTACAACAATTTGAAATGGAAAGACCACCACCAAACCAAGCACCTGCCATTCGCAACCCCATCGAAATAGCGAATGATAAGGATAATGCCATCCTCTCATATTTAGTTCCCATGCTTGAGGAGGTTAATCTGAGCATAATAGGCCCTGAGATTACAGCTCTCTCATTTGAGTTAAAACCCGTTATGTTCCAAATGCTGTCCACCGTAGGACAATTCTTTGGAGTGGAAAACGAAGATCTCCACAATCATCTAAGAAATTTCCTAGGAGTTTCCCAAGAAGCCTTAAGACTCTATCTCTTTCCCTACTCATTAAGAGATAAAGCCAAAACGTGGTTAAATTCCTTACCCTCCAGATTAATTGTCAATTGCACAGATCTGGCTGAAAAATTCCTAGTCAAATACTTCCCACCTAATAGGAATTCCAACTTTCGTGATGACATTATCAAGTTCAAACAAGCCGAAAACGAATCCATTCACGAAGCTTGAACAAGATTCAAAGATTTATTGCTTAAATGTCCACACCATGGCATTCCATGGTGTATCCAAATAGAAGTGTTCTTTAAAGGATGCAACCCCAGCACAAGACAAGTGCTGAATTCTTCAGCTGGTGGTTCCATGCTTTCAAAGAGCTACAATGAAGCCTATGGGATTTTGGAGAAGATCTCAACCTCCCATTGTAGATGGTCAGACGGTCCGGTAGAGCCAAGGAAAGCTCAAGACAAGGATGCACTTAGTGCAATGAGTAGCCAAATAAATGCCCTGACCAATCTAGTAAAACAAATGGCTCAAACCAATCTCGAACCTAGTGTCAACACCGCAGCAGCCATTTCAATGGGCACATCAACTAGTCAAGGTGAGACACTAATCTCTGGATTCTGTGGGGAAGGGCACTTGTATGATTTCTGCCCTGGGAATCCAGCCTCGGTATGCTATATTGGAAGCCAACAGCAGCCTAGGAACAACCCCTATTCTAACACCTATAATCCTGGTTGGAGGAACCACCCAAACCTCTCTTGGGGTGGACAACAAAATACTAACCAAGTACAAAACCAACCAAGCCCGAGTGGAACACCTGGTTTCACCCAACAAAATAACCAATCCATGTATCAAAATCCATATAACCAACCTATAGGATCGTCAGTAGAGAAATTACTTAAGGAATATATTGCAAAAAATGATGCAACCCTACAAAGTCAGCAAGCCACCCTTAGAAGCTTAGAAAACCAAATAGGGCAGTTAGCAAATGAACTGAAAAATAGGCCCCAAGGTAGATTGCCTGCAGACACTGAAGTACCAAGAAGGGATGGAAAAGAAAAAGTTCAAGCAATTGAACTTCGTAGTGGAAGACCATTGGTGAGCAACAACAGAGAAGCACCAAAGCGAGTAGAGAATGAAGAGTCTAGTGCTCCACTGGATTCTCTGCCCAACCATGATCAACCATCAACAAGCACAACAAGGGTGAGGCTAAAACCTATCATTGAGGAACTAGAGGAGATACCAAGGCCTCCACCTGTCCTTAGGCGACCTGAAGTGCCTACATATGTGCCACCACCTCCATTCCCTAGAAGGCTGAAGAAAAAACAAGAACAGGAAGTGCACTTTAATAAGTTTTTAGAAATTTTAAAACAAGTACATGTTAATATCCCATTTGTAGAAGTTTTGCAATCTATGCCTTCTTATGTTAAATTCTTGAAAGATATAATTACTAACAATAAAATTATTGGTGAATTTGAAACAGTGAATCTCACTGAGGAGTGCAGTGCTATACTCCAAAACAAGCTACTAAAGAAGGAGAAGGATCCTGGTTCCTTCACCTTACCAGTCGAGTTGGGGGGCAAGCACGTGGACAGAGCTCTTTGTGATCTGGGAGCCAGCATCAATCTCATGCCCTTATCACTATTCCGTCAGCTTGGAATAGGGGAAGCACGACCTACTACTGTCACCTTACAGCTCGCAGACAGATCCATAGCATACCCGGAAGGGAAAATTGAGGATATACTTGTCAAGGTTGACAAATTCATCTTTCTTGCAGACTTCATCATTCTGGACTATGAGGCAGACAAGGAGGTACCAATCTTATTGGGCAGACCATTTCTAGCCACAGGTAGGGCTTTGATCGATGTCCAAAAAGGTGAGCTCACCATGAGAGTTCATGATGAGGAGGTTAAATTCAGTGTATTTAAAGCTCTAAGGTATCCCTCTGATTCTGAATCCTGTGCAAGTATAGATGTGGTAGATTCACTGATGGAAGAACAACTTGAGCATGAACTGTTAATTAAGCATGCTAATGACTATCTATAAATAGATATAACTGACTTAAACATCTCTGAATTGATGGATATACCTGTGGACAAACCTCAGCATGTTTGCATGACTAATGACTTGTCTGAAAGAACCACAACCCCTTTGAAACCATCAATTGAACATCCACCTTTACTAGAATTAAAACCATTGCCTGATCATCTTAAGTATGCATATCTAGGAGAGCATGATACTTTGCCTGTTATTATTTCGTCCAAATTGAGTAAACATCATGAAATTGCGTTAATATTGCTGCTTCAGCAACATAAAAAAGCTATTGCATGGACGATTGCTGACATAAGAGGTATTAATCCTTCCTACTGCATGCATAAGATATTGTTGGAAGAGGAACATACCCCTAGGGTAGATCACCAACGTAGGCTGAACCCCTCTATGAAGGAGGTAGTTAAGAAAGAGATTATTAAATGGTTAGATGCTGGTGTAATTTTCCCTATAGCCAATAGTCAATGGATTAGTCCAATCCAATGTGTGCTTAAGAAGGGTGAAATGACTGTAATAGTTAATGAGAATAATGAACTAATTCCAACTAGAACTGTTACAGGATGGAGAGTCTGTATGGACTATAGAAAACTAAACAAAGAAACAAAAAAAGATCATTTTCCTTTACCGTTTATAGATCAAATGTTATATAGAATAGCTGGCCGAGCCTACTACTGCTTCTTAGATGGTTATTCTTGATATAACCAAATTACCATAGACCCTGTGGATCAGGAGAAAACAACCTTTACATGTCCCTTTGGAACGTTTGCTTTTCGCAGAATGCCATTTGGCTTATGCAATGCACCAGCAACATTTCAAAGGTGCATGTTGGCCATTTTTTCTGACTTAGATGAATCCATGATAGAAATATTTATGGATGACTTCTCAGTCTTTGGTGATTCGTTTACCAACTGCTTGGAAAACTTAGGACAAGTCCTAACTAGGTGTGAGGACACCAACCTAGTCTTAAATTGGGAAAAATGCCACTTTATGGTGGAAGAAGGAATAGTCCTAGGTCATAGAGTGCCTAGAGCAGGAGTAGAGGTCGATAAGGCCAAAATAGAGATAATAGAGAAGCTAGTGGAACCTCAAAATGTAAAAGCTATTAGATGTTTCCTAGGTCATGCAGGTTTTTATAGGAGATTCATTAAAAACTTTTCAAAAATCTGTAAACCTTTGTGTGAGCTTCTAGAGCTTAATAAACCGTTTGTCTTCTCAAAAGAATGTTTCTTAGCATGGACAACACTTAAGGAAGCCTTAGTCAAAGCACCAATTATAGTAGGTCCAAATTGGGATCTACCATTTGAGATGATGTGCGATGCTAGTGACTATGCAGTAGGGGTCATGCTAGGACAAAAAATAGATAAACTAACACATCCTGTATACTATGCAAGTAAGACTTTGAATGAAGCACAATGTAATTACACCACCACCGAGAAGGAAATGCTAGCCGTAGTATTTGCCTGTGAAAAGTTTAGGAATTACATTGTAGGAACTAGAACAATTGTGTACACCGATCACTCTGCACTAAAATATCTAAAGAGGAAGGCTGATGCTAAGCCATGGTTAATTAGATGGGTATTATTGTTGCAAGAGTTTGACTTAGACATTAGAGATAAAAAAGGATGCGAAAATGTAGTTGCTGACCATTTATCTAGATTGCGACATAATTGCGATAAAATTGCTGAGCCAACAATTTATGATGCCTTTATTGATGAGCATGTCTTTGTGTTAGCACATCGTGATAACGATGAGGAACCTTGGTTTGCGGATATTGCTAATTTCCTTGCCTCGCAGGTACTACCAACTTTCAAAGGGGGGCAAGAAAAGAAGAGGTTTCTACATGAAGCTAGGAAGTTCATCTGGGACGATCCTACACTTTACAAGACATGTGCAGACGGATTGCTGAGGAAGTGTGTATCAGCTGCTGAGGCGAAGTCAGTGTTGCAGCACTGCCATACGTCTCCCTATGGTGGACATTTTGGTGGCCAAAGGACGGCTGCAAAGGTGTTCCAAAGTGGCTACTACTGGCCTACAATATTCAAAGATGCACACGACCATGCACACAGCTGCGATGAATGTCAACGGACGGGTAACCTCAGTAGAAAGGATGAGATGCCTCTCACCTACATCTTAGAGTTGGAACTCTTTGATGTGTGGGGCATTGACTTCATGGGACAATTTCCCCCATATGTAGGTAACCTTTATATACTTGTAGTTGTAGATTACGTTTGTAAATGAGTAGAAGCCATAGCATGTCCCTCAAATGATGCAAAGACAGTAGTTAAGTTTCTAAATAGGCATATTTTTACAAGATTTGGTACACCACGTGCAATAATAAGTGACGAGGGAACCCACTTCATAAATAAGGCTATGGAAAAGGTACTAGCTAAATACAATGTTAGACATAGAGTGGCAACTCCTTATCACCAACACTCAAATGGACAAGCTGAAATATCCAGTAGGGAGATTAAAAGCATACTTGAAAAAGTGGTCAAACCTAATAGAAAAGACTGGTCTTTTAAATTAGACGATGCACTTTGGGCCTATAGGACTGCATATAAAACACCCTTAGGTATGTCTCCTTATAGGCTAGTGTATGGAAAAGCATGTCATCTTCCCTTCGAATTGGAAATCAAAGCCTTTTGGGCCTTAAAAGAACTGAATTATTGCGTGACCGATGCTGGAACATTGCGGTCTCTGCAATTACATGAGTTAGATGAGCTAAGACATATGTCCTATGAAAATGCTAAAATGTATAAGGAAAAAACTAAGATTTGGCATGATAGTAGACTTAGGATTAAGGACTTTAAAAAAGGCCAACATGTCTTATTGTTCAACTCACGATTAGGGTTATTTCCAGGCAAACTTAAGTCTAGGTGGTCAGGTCCGTTTGTTATTACTAACGTCTTTGTTCATGGTGCTATTGAGATTAGAAACCTACAGCACGGGCAGCCGTTTATGGTAAATGGTGCAAGGTTGAAGCACTACTATGAGGAAGGAGATGTGAAGACACTCTCGGCCTTCCTCTTATCTGAAGCTTGAGAAACGAATCGAGAGGGGGTGAGTGACCACTGTGCTCATCCATTAGAAGGCCATGCAGGTCCGTTTGTTTTCGCATTTTCGGTTTGTGTTGTGTGTTTATTTTTTATTTTAATTACGGATTTGTGTTTTAATTAGGGGGATATTAATGGGAGATCTTTAAGAGGCAATGAAGAAGATGAATCGAGGGGAGAAGATCCACGAAAAAGATCGGGCTAAATCAATGATTTGGTTGCTGAATCTTGCAACTCAAATCAAGAAATATCCCAACGGCTAGGCGGATTAATTGCGGAAGATTTGTTGAGTCCGCAACAGAAAACAGCCGTTGGAGGGTACTCGAGTACAAATAGCCATCGTTGGATCCCTGCCATTTACGTTTTCTCAGACCATTGGACCTCCGAAATTCAGTCTTCTCCTTCCTCTGCATCTCCTACATTCAGATCCTCAAAGAACGACAATGGTGACCACGCGAGCAGATCGTTCCACGCCCAAGAAAGCGTCGCCCGACGCAGAAGAAGCTGCGAGGGAGGCGTTGCTCTCTTCAGCAGACACCGTTGCTGCGCAGCCCGTACGCCCTCCGAAGCTACCTGTGCGAAAGAAGAAATGGAAGGTGGCGACTGAGGAAGCTGCTGATTCTTCTGATCCGGTCGGGACGCCCAAGAAAAGGAAGTGGAAGATTGCGGTGGCCGAGTCACCGGTCAGAAAGACTCCCAGCGTGGAAAGCCGTGGGTGTGGCCGCCCTTCATATGAGACGGCCAGACAGAGCCCTGAACCTTCCCCACAAGCGTCGGAGCCTGAAGCTCCACCTGAAGAGCACCAAGATTCGGTGCCAAGTGAAGAGCCGGCAGAGGAAGATGAGGTATTTTCCCCCTTAAGGGATGTCATTCTTGACAGCCCTGTGGAGGGGGGAAGTAAGGACTCCATGGACGAAACACTGGGGGATTTTCTCCAGCAGCTAACCACCAAGGCACGCCTCAAGAAGAAGGCCCCTGTGATCGTGAAGGGTAAGCGACCGAAGGCTTCCAAACGAGCCAAGAAGAAGAAGGTTGGAGCTGAACCTTCTTTCAAGAAGATGAAAATTGAGGCCTCTGTGTCAGCCAAAACGAAGGATAAGGGGAAGAAGAAGATGTACCCAGAAGACGAACCTCAAGCTGTGAGGTACGTCTCTAAGGAAGCAGAGGCCAAGGGCCTCGAACTGAGGAAGAGAGAACTCCTCCACGAGCGAGGATTCCTTGATGCATTGGCAGACCTGCCGCAATTCTTGCGCGCAGGGATCATCAACCATGGTTGGGAGGAGCTGTGCAGATCGCCCATTCCAACCTATCCCGGCATGGTGTATGACTTCTACGCCAACCTTACGCACCCTGAAGATGGTCTGTCCATGGTGAGGGGGATCGAGGTTGACTTCTCGGCCAAGGCCATTGGTAGAGCACTTTTGAATGTACTCCAAAATTCAAGCTGTCGAGGCTTGCCAAAATAAAATTTATAATACCGAAACTACTAAGCTTGGCAGCTAGTGGTAACGGGTGTCGAACCACAGGGAACCTAAATCAATCTCTCTTAACTAATTTCTATTTGTCTTTTAAACTTAAACTAAAACTCAAAATAAAATAAAGGGAGAGTTAATTAAAACTAAACTAAGTAAAATTAAGCTAACGGAAAAATAAATGGCGGAAAATAAAGAACGGAAAAATTAATGTAACATGTGCTCCTAATTCGAGAGATAGGGATTTTCTTGATGCGCTTAGATCATAGGGATTCTAATCATGCTTAGCAATTTAATCTCATGCACGCGAAATGTTGGCTCGTTTCCGAAGCAAACATCCCAATGAATTAATTAGAGGCTCTAATTAAACATGCTCATTAATTAATCTAAGTTGATCAAGCCTAAATTGATTAAAGAACAGTAACGGGTAGCATCGCGACGAATTAACCCGGAGACTAAATCGATTTTTCCTCTTTACCCAAAATCGAACATGAAGGTTATCTAATTTCTACCCCCATCTGTCACTTGGGATCAAACTAAATACCCATATTCAGGTTCGTGTTACCTAGCGATTGAGGCAATTATACGTCCTAATCTCTAACGGTAAAGCATGCATAAGGACTCGGGCGTCACTCCTAATCAGTTACACAAGCTATTGAGATGAAGTTTAAGGAAGAAGATGCAAGAAATCTAACAATTACAAGCTGGAAAATTCATACAAACCCTCCCTAAGCATCAAGATTACCCCCTAAATCTCAAATTAGAGCACTTACCTTAGTTGCCCGTTGTGAAAATCAAGAGAAATCAACAATAAATCAACTCCAATGTATTAGAATAGGTAAGAAATAGGTTGTGGCTCAAGAAACGAGCTCTACAAAAGATGGGGGCGGAAGAAATTGAGAGAGAATGACCGTTTAATGACGGGCTTATGCTGGGTTTTAATGACGGGCATTTACAGTCACGGATAGGGCGTGCGCGGCCGAGGGGTGCGTTTTGTTGACCGTTGACTGTTGACTGGTGCTGTTGACTTTTACAAAAGTAAGGAAAATATTGCATTCACCAAGATTTGAACTTGGGCACCCCCATTGTCTTGGCAATCCTTGCACCATTAAGCCATTAATCAGTTTTGATTTATAATTAGATTATGTAATTAATGTTGTATAATCACTCAAAACCGTTAATTAATAAAATGCTCTAAAATATTCATTTAAGCTCTTAATTTACGCAAATACCCGATTTACCCCTTAACAATTAAATTATACAAAATATATCAATGAAGCTCAAATAATTATTCTAATTTACAAGACTTAGGAGCTAAGTATTAGAACTTTTAGAGTGCTATCAGCCATCAACGAAGCTTATGCTCTCAAGGGGCATAAGTACACTGACTATGCAAGAATCGTCGAATCACCCTATGCGGCTGTCCTAGAGGAATCCCTGCAAATAATAGGCAAACCTGAGGCGGCGTGGACAATCTCAAGGAATGGGAAGCACACAATGATGAGTGTGACCCTTAAAGACAAGGCAGCCGTCTGGTTCTCTTTTGTGCGCAGACGCATCTCCCCTGTGACACACGAAACGACTATCAACCAGGGGCGATCATTGTTGTTGTATGCTATCATGCGGGGACTCACCATTGAAGTGGGTGAAGTCATTGCCGCCTGCATCACTGACTGTTCAAAGAAAGGTAAGGGTCAGCTTTTTTTCCCAAATACCATAACTAAACTGTGCTTACGTGCAGGTGTGCCAATGGAGAAGAATGAGAGGCAGTTGGCTTACACTGTCCATCTGTAGCTGCCCACAATCTTGAGGATGCGTCGGAGGGGCAACATGGAATTTGAGATGGACGGCCTAGTTGCTGCACAATCGCAGTCCATGGCCTGCCTGATGGACCTGCAGCACAAGATGGCTCAGTGGGCTGAGTATGCACAGGCAAGGGACAAGGATGTAGCTGACCAGCTGGGGTGCATATTCCCAGCCTTCCCTGCGGATCTGTTGAAGCCATGGGCGCCTCCTAGAGAAAGGAGAGATGAGGATGAAGATGTTTGAATGCCAAACTGAACGGCATTCGAGGGAGTTTTCTGATCCCTCTTGAAAATAAAGAAAAAAAACTTGCTTTTCTGTGACTTGTGACCCTTGTTATTAATCAAATGCATGATCTGTTTTAATTGTTCTTTTGTTTGTTTAGAGTGGTTTAATTAGTTTGATGGTTTCTGTGTAGTTAGCTTAGTTAGTTTACCTGTTTGGTGTAGTTATTGATGTCTGAAGATAGCATGCTAGGAGCCTTGATCACTGCTAAAATTGCTCTGTAGGTTTAATTGCGGATTCCTTGCTGTGTCCGCAATATTTTGTTAGTTTTCGCATGCTATTGGATGACTGTTGGATGGGCTGTTTCTGATTATCTCTTGATATCTTGCGATGTCACTGACTTCCATATGTACTCTATCTGCTGAAGCATGCTGGATGAGTGTTATAATACACCTTTGTTAGTTTGAATTAGTTTCCTTTATTGCTCAGCATGCACCTCTATAAGCCCTTAACATGTTGTTTTTCCAAAAGTTCTGCTTCTGTGCTATCTGCTTTAGGAAGGTCATTCTATGCCTAGGAGTTTTAAATTTTACTTGTTTTGCCTTAGACTAGATGCTTCTAGGACAAGTTTGGGGGTGTGCCACCTCCGATTCTCATTGAGGACAATGAAAAGTTTATGTTTGGGGGAGGCAACCTCAGGCCTAGGAACATTCCTCTCTCCCTTTTTAGACATAAGCATTCTTCTTCTCTGAAAAAAAAAAGATGAAGTTTTGAAAAACAAAGGAATAAAGAGTAGTGTCTCAATTGAGGTTGGTGAGTAATCAGGGCCATTTGTGTAACCCACAAGTGGCACTGCATCAAAAGGCAAACCAAAAGGAGAGACTCTACTAGGAAAAGAAAAAAAGAGGAAAAGGAAAAACCAAGGAAGAAGAATGTATACCTATGAGTTATAGGTTATGTGCTTAGGTGTCCTGTATGAATGAACTCTGATCCTCAATTAGCTAAGCACAGGGTTGTAGCTTGTAGGTTTGTCAAGGGAGATGAATGTATATCCAATGTAGTGATGTTAGGGTTTAGGTTGTTCTATGAAATGTACTACTGTTACTTGTGTGTACTAGGACTGACATGACTCTAAGGAATCCTAGGTAGCTTAAAAGAAAGACATTGGAAGCATGTACTGAGTCTGTGGTAAAGTAAGGAAGAATTTGAAAACTTAGGGATAGCTGCACAATGAACCTAATGACATAAGGCAGATAGATCATTTGTAGGAAATTTGTAAAGGCAGTAGGTTTTACAAGGCAAGAGAAATCAGAATAAGCAGAATGTGAAGTTAGTTTTAACTTAGAAGAGTGTCACAGGACAGCCATACAATGGATAGTAAGCTTAGGGAAGTCAGTAAGTAGTCAGATAGAGTGATAGCAGCCCAAATAAGCCCTTATATTGCTCGAGGACGAGCAATAACTTAAGTTTGGGGGTGTGTTACCTCTCCAAAAGTGCATATTTTAGGGACTTATTGACCATAGAATTGTGTGAACTCTTAAGCGTTTTGTTAGAATTTAGTTTAAATGTGTGCTTATATATGAGAATTCATAGAATGAAGCTAAATGAAGACTTATTTGTAAAAGGAACAAGAAAGGATAAAAAACAAAGCTAAAAGAGTTGAAATTCTGTATTGCAGGAAAATTGCGCAAACATTGCTGTCTCCGCAATGTTTAAGCTACAAATGTTAAGTTGTTCCAACTGTCCGCCGTTTTGTTGCGATCTTTCAGCCGCCCAATTTCTCTCCTGCTGCGACGCGGAAGGTCGTCGTTCAGAATGGATGGTTCTCCTTAACTGAAGAGTACCTGCAAAGAGCTATAAAAGGAGGTCAAGGGGGAAGGAGAACAACAAGCTTGGAAGCGTAGAACTCTCCATCTCAACGCAGTTTCTTCTTATTTTCTCTCCCGTTTGTTGGAGTGAAGGAATCAGCTCTTGGAACCGATAATCTGAGAGGAAAAAGTGAAGATCTGTCTTCTCTTCTGATTGGATTCATCCCCAAATAACGCTAACCTTCCCATGCATCTGAGGCGCTTGCGGCGAGGAGTTCACGCACACGTTTATGCGCTTTCTACTGCTTTCTGTCTTTCCTTTTCGTTTCTGTTTGCTGCCATTTACTTCTGTTGGCTACATTGGTTCAATTCGTTTGCATTTGCTTAGTCGTTACTGCTTTATAGTCGTTGCACATTAAGCTTTGAATCTTATTCAATAGAGGAATTATTTGACAACTTCGCAAGTCTCTTATTGCTTTCTGTTTTCCTTTGTTTCCATTTAAATACTGTTAAGCATGTTTAAACAATATATTCTTCCCAATCCATCATTATCCATGAGTAACTAAACCACACAAGGGTTCGCTAATGATAAATCTATAGCTAGAAATACGTGAATTCAGCATGTAGGATAGCTTCGCACGCATTGAATGTATGTGTACTTCATCCCACGGACAATTTCGATTGGCCATCCATTTTGTCTAAAGAACTACTAACCTCCAGAAGAAGTAAGAGTTCAGAGTCGTCCATTCATGCTAGCCTTTCATGGTAGCCAGAAAACGACCTAGGAATAGGCGTTTTCCTAGCACAATTCATTAACTTGCTTATATAAATAGATGCTTAAGTCTTACTTGGATATGAGTGAACTAAAGGATCTAATGTATGTAATCGAGAGATGCATGAGCATGAGTTAAATTGATGCATGATAAGTTGATCTACTGCTGAAGAATCGTATGAAAAAGCCTATAGAGGAGTCGTTAGTTGACCTTGTTTCCACATCTCACCCTTAAAACGTTGCTGCTTTAATTGCTAGAAAATTGCTGTCTGCGAAATTCCATAAGTCTGTTTTTGCCTTAGCCATTTTTTCCAGTCTTTTGTTTTGCGATTTTATTGCTAGATAATTGCTTTCTCCGCAATTCTTTTTCTTCTACATTCAAGTTTATCTCTTTACTTGTCTTTGTTTATGCTTGCATAACTCGCACGTTCTTTATTAGTTAGGCACATTAATCCCAATTCCACCCCATTTAACCATCCTTTCTAATTTAACACCTCACTTCGTTAGTAACTAAGAATAAATCTCTGTGGAAAATCGAATGAAAAAATACTTATTACTTGCTACAGACCATGTATGCTTGCATGTTCTGAGTGCTCTCACATCGCATTTTTATTTACACATTCAGCACGCAACATGCACCCCTTGAAAAAGGTGGAAGATGTTTTGGGCAGAGTAAATGACCCGTTCTTTCTTGCTGA
This sequence comes from Herpetospermum pedunculosum, assembly GCA_028017165.1. NCBI lineage: Eukaryota > Viridiplantae > Streptophyta > Magnoliopsida > Cucurbitales > Cucurbitaceae > Herpetospermum > Herpetospermum pedunculosum. Next base: position 28,131,452 of record CM051527.1, on the reverse strand, counting down.
TCCTTATGCTTCTGGAATGCAAGAAAATCTCTCTCATGTTTTTGCATCAATTTTATGGGATCAACCTTTTATGAAACCTGTAAAAACTAAAATTGATGTTGTATGTGCGCAGAAGGCACGAGAGAAAGAATTGTTCATGGATTTTCGCAGGAAAGAGGAAATTAGGAAGATGGATAGGGCATCTTTCAAGTTCGATTATGGATGAGTTGATGAGTGAATACAGTCGAGCAATCGACTCTAAAAATTTGCGCTTCTCGGAGGCACCCGAGCTTGAACTGTAATTTTGTTATTTATTGCTTTGTTCTTGTTTATATTAGCTTTTGAATTCGTTGTTTGTTTTCTTGTTTTCTTAGGAGAAAAGGTGGAATGGCCGGCAATTCGAGAGTATATTGGAGGACGATGGTGCACATCTCCACCCCTCGGCTCCATAAGATTCAGGGGAGGTTTTCTGTTCCCTTAGGATTTTATTGTTTTGATTGTTTAATGCATTGGGGACAATGCATATCTTTAGGTGGGGGTGGAGTTTGTTGATAGAGATAAGACTTCTTAGTAGTTGTCGAGCATATGTGTACTCTAACTGTTAGATTAGAATCTGAATGCATGTTGTCCGATGAGGACGGTCTGTGATTTGTTTGTGAAGACTCCGTATTTGTGTAGTTTGAGAAATTTGACAATGTATGCACATTTTGAGCCTATTTTAAAAAAAATTCTGTTATTTCCCTACGTTCACTGAGCACATAGCCCTCTTATTCTCAGTTCTGTAGGTTTAGAATGATTTTATTTGGTCTGAAACGTTGTTGTCACCCCGAAAGGTACCATTAGGGAGGCTTGATGTGTTAGAAGTAGTAATAACTCATTTGTTGTATAGCGAAGCTATTGCCTAAAAAAAAAAAGAAAGAATGCATGAAAATAAAAACTCTAGAGTTGCTCCTCCTTCTTGTGTTGCTCGTGTAACCAGGGGCGATCGTGTAACCCACGGTTGTCACTGCATGAAAGGGTAACTAATAGAAGTGAGCACTAGTCCTTAAAAACGTGAAGCTAAATTTGGCTTGACGTGTTAGGCTCTCTTGGAGAAAAATATAAAAAACAGTAGTTCAAAAGGAAAAAATGTAGGCCTTATGTTTTGTTGCTCTTTTTATCGCTGAAAGCCTTTAGACTGTTTTTATCGCCATAAGTAGGGGGAAAACTAGTTATAGGGTTGTATAAGGTTGTTCCGGGCTTGCATGAGCTAGGTTGAGAGGCGTTAAACACACACACACGTAAGGGAATAGGAGTTAAAATTTTGAAATGATTTCAACGTTTACATGCATTGGATGGTTTTACAGTTATTCAAGTACCTTGTTTCACAAGCATTGAGATTAGAGTTTTCAGCATGAATTCAATTCTTTGGAGATAATTTAGAGTATACCTTGCTCGAGGACTAGCAAGATTTAGGTCGGGGGTATTTTGATAGCTCCAAAATAGAGCTATCTTTATGTCCATATTATTGGCTAGAACCATGCTAAGTATTGATTAAAATGCCTTTTTGCAGGTGAGTTCATGGTCGAGAGCTCGAGAAGTCCAAAGACACATTTCAGGGCTTAAAGTGTCGTTTTAGAGCTTCATAGATGCATCGGGGGTGAAAGAGCTTGAAGAATCCAAGAGATGGCAAAAATTGCCTTGGAAAGACAATTTTTGGCCATCAAACCCGAGAGCATGCATGCATGGGCGGCAGCGTCGAGACGCTAGCCGAGCATCGAGACGCCGCCCCGATTGCCATCCGAAGGACGAGCGCGCCCTCGCGTCGAGATGCCGCCCGAGGGTCTCGACGCCAGCCTGACGATTTTCCAGAAAGACGCGCGACAGCGTCGAGACGCTGTCCGAGCGTCTCGACGCCCGCGCGTGCGCGCGCGGCCAACTTAGGGCACAACGTCGAGACGCTCCGACGTTTAAAGACGTGAAAACGCCATTATTTTGCCAACTTTTCATTTTTCTATCTTCTTCTCCAATTTTCCTCTCGGGTCTAGGCGATTTTCCACCATTTTTGGGCTTCTTCTTCTCCTCTTTGTATGCTACTAAGCTCTTCCATGGGGGGTTGGATTTATTCATCCTCCATGGAAGGTTAAACTAAGGTTAGTGCTTGATTTTGAGTTGGTTTTGTGAAATTATGGATGTTTGGGGAGATTTGCCCCTTTGTGAATGTGAAGTTAATTGATATGTTTATGCATCTTCTTGCTTGATCTTCATAATATCTAGCATGTGTAGCTAAATTAGGTTGACGCCCTAGTTCCTATGTATGATAGAGGGCTAAAGGTTGGGACATATAATTTCCTAAACCGATAGGTAGCACGGGTTTAAGCATGGCTAATTAATTCAACCCAAAGTGACAGTTGGTAATCTGAGTTAATTAATGTTTTCATGTTAGGCTTAAGGCAAGAGAGAAGCCGTCACAGTGGTCCCGTCACTGGCACGTAGTCGATTTAGGGGTCGCGACCTTGGATAGATTATTGGCCAAGTACAATTAGAATTGCACGTGTCTAATTAAATCCTTGGGTCATTTGAGCTAGCACTTAGCCAAATGAATTGTGTGATGAGCATGATTAGCTAATTAATAGTGTCGATTAACCGAACATCCATAATGATCAATTTCATTTCTCGAAGTTAAGCAAGACCATTTAAATTTCGCACGTTGTCATTTAATTTTTCGTTAGCTTGCACGTAGGAGCTCCCTTCCCCCCAAACCAAATTACCATTCTTTTACTGTGCATACTTTTTATCACTAACCAATTAGACTTAGTTAAATTGTATTTCTCAATTTCCTGTGGATCGACCCCGTTACCACTAAGCTTCAAATAGCTCTGTGTATTCGGGTTTATAAATTGTATTTTGGTAAGCCTCGACAGTTTGAATTTAGTTGGACATTCAAAAATCCTTCTACCAAGGTTGGCATAAAAATCATAGACCATCTCCGAGTAAACTTGGATTGGTGGCCTACACAATTCTTCCCATCCATGATTGGCAATGCCTGTGCGCAAGAATTGTGGCAGGTCCGCAAAAGTATCCAAAAATCCTCTTTCATGGAGGAGGTCTCTCTTCATCAAAGTCACCCCCCTGACCTTCGCTGCCTCAGACACATACCTTTCAGCTGGAGGTTCATCTTCTTGAAACATCTTCCTTTTCCCTTTTGCTTTTTCCTTGGCCTTAGCTGCCTCAACAGCTTCCATCTTCATTTTCGTTGCAGGGGGTTCAGACTCGGTCTTCTTTTTCTTAGCTTTCTTTGAGGAATTTGGCCTCTTTGCCTTCACGATCACAGGGGCCCTCTTCTTAGGCACCGATTCTGCCTGTTTCTCTAACCCAGCCACCACTTCGACAGCCACTCGTTTAATACATTCATCCAACGTTTCGTCCATAGACGACCTTCTCCCAATTTCTTCCACAACAGGACTTTCATCCCTGATAGGGCTGATGACTTCTTCTCCCTCTCGCGCATCACCAATTGGGGTAGATGCAGAATCTGGTTGTTCTGTTGGAGAGACCTCAGTCCCCGACTATTGTTGCGTGGATGCAAGACTTTGCATGGCAGTCTCGAATGACGGCTTGCTGGTGGTGAGGCTTTCCTCACTTTAATCCGCTCGGATCTTGGTTTTAGGATCCCTTCCAGCCGTGACTTTCTTCTTTCTTTTCGCCGGGATCTATCTTGGTTCAGAGGTGTTGGCAGCCTCAGCAGCGGCTAAGGAAATCAATGCATCCCCTGCCATGTTAGTGTCTTCTTCTGTGGGGGATGCTTTGGTTTGGGTGGAGCTGGTTGTTGCTTACCGACTAGAGTCTCGAGTTGAAACCATAGCTCTTTCTTACAGGTAAAGAAACGAAATTTTTCGAGGAGACGAAAGGGAAAATTCGGTTGAGAGCTCGAGGGTTTATGATTTGTGAATGAAAAGAGCAGCAGCCTTTCCCTATTTATAACGCTTTTCGCAATTAAAGGCTACGCCTTTGCGGACTCCGCAATGCAATCGCAATGCCTCGAATCTCTCGAAAATTTTCAAAATATTACCGTTGGGGATTTATTTCTCGTTGTGGCGTCTGCCGCAAAATCTTAACAATCCTTAAATCTCTGATTGCCCTTGATTCTCCCTATATCTTCTTGATTGATCCATCCAAATTGCCGTTAAGATTTCAATCATCACACTCCTAATTTTAATCAACATTAAACAAAAATAATTAATATGAAGAATTTAAAATAGTAACATCGTAAAACATAAAATAAAAATAACTATTTCATATTCCTTCAACTTTTGAGCACAAGGATATTTCTCATAATGCCTTTGCTCATCCCTTCATGGTTGCATTTAAACTTCGGACAAGAGGAATGTTGAGAGCGTTGTCACATCCCCTTCCTCGTAATAGTGTTTTAATCTTGCACCATTCACCATAAACGGCTGGCCTTGTTACAATATTTGGATCTCAATTGCACCATGAAAAAACACATTAGTAATTACAAAGGGACCAGACCAACGAGACTTAAGCTTGCCAGGTGGTAGTAGGATTTTTGAATATCCTATAAATATCAAGCTGTCGAGGCTTGCCAAAATACAATTTCTAAGCCTATTAACAAAAGCTTTGCATCTTAGTGGTAACAGGGTCGATCCACGGAGAAGGACGTGATTGAAATTAAGGTTTGAAGTGGAAATTAATTGACAAATTGAGACTTGTAACAAGGGGGAGTTTAAGCATGCAATAAAAAGAATTAAACGCTAACGGACGAATTAAAGAGAAAGAGAATGAAGAGTGTACGGTTCGGGAATTTTCGGGATTTATTTGCTAGACATTCTACCACTTATCATTTAATACAATCCTAAGGCTAAAAGTTTGTCATACACGCGGTCGGTTACCCAGGGCACCCTAAAGTAACCGGCTCCATAGCAATTAATTAAATCTAACGATCTAATTAAACATTGTTTAAAGTTTCATTAGAGTGATCAGCCCCAAATTTACTCTAAACAATCACTAGCATACTGCGACGGACATTCGACCACGTAATCAAATTGCTAACTGGTTACCCGCCAACGCTGAAGTACCCAACAACTATCATGCATGACTCGATACTCCGATTTATTTCATTGTTCTGTGTTACTAGTCGAATAGTGAGAGGCACGACATCGCTACTCTTTAACTCTAACATATGCTAGAAAACTCGATTGTCCGTCGGCGAAATCTAACACATGCATGGGATGAAGTAAGAACAATAAATGCATACAAATCAGAAACCAAGTTGGAATTTAAAGCATGGATTATCAAAGTATAGAAGTCTAACAAGAAATTCGTTAAATTACCCCAAACCGTTCACAATACCTTAGCCGACCATGGGGCGGATCGTCACAAACGCTCCAATGGAGGCCATGGATGTCATCTCTAACCCTATTACAAGTAAAAGCTCCAAACTATGCCACAAATGGCGGAGCTAAGCTAAAAAAGGGAGAAAAACCGAGAGGAAGAAGATGAAATTCGAAGATGGCTGCTGGAAAATCGTCTTCAGTCTTTTAAAATCCGTCGGAGCGTCGAGACGCTGGGACAGCGTCGCGACGCTGCGACCTAATGAATCCGCGCGCGCCTCGCGATGCCGTCGAGACGCTAGGTGTCTCGATAATTTCCTGCGCGCGCCTCCCTCGGAGCGTCTCGACGCCACGGCAGGGTCTCGACGATCGGCAGCGTTGAGCAAGCGTCTCGACGCTTGCTCTCGGGTTTGGGCTGGAAAATTGCCTCTCCTAGGCAATTTTGGTCCGGCTCTTCTTGGATCAACTTGCCCTTTTCCCGATGCACTCCCGAGGCGTTAAAACTCCGCTCTTAGCTCCGAAACGAGTCCAATGGACGCATGAGCTCTTCACCGCAATTCTCCTACAAACGAGATAAATTAAACATTTAAATGCAGAATTTAGCTAGAATTAGGAAGTGAATAATAGCCCCAGAATGGAGTTATCAAACACCCTCAACTTGAATCTTGCTAGTCCTCGAGCAAGGCTAGTAAAGAAATTGACTCTAAGGACACGCTTACATGCTACTAACTCAAATCTCAATGCATTTTACAAATTCAAACACAACATAATCATGAAAGCAATTCGTGCATGCATTTACTACGAACATATCAAAAATTAACTATCGCTCCCTAACGTGTGTGTGTGCTAGACAACCTATCCTAAACTCACGTAAGCTCGGAAAACCACATGCAACATATTATCCCGTTTTTCCCCTACTTCTAGCGTTTAAGAACAGTCTACACTTGACATACACGAGAGAGAGAAGCAAACTAAGAGACCTAAATATTTTCTCATTCTTTTTCTTTTCACGATTACTTTGTACCCTTTTATTGAGGTTCTTTGAACCCAACTTTTTATTCTCTTTTTCTTTCCATCCTCGAGTTGCCTAACACGTCAAATTCATACATAAAATTCACGTTTTTAAGGACTAACGCTCTTTTCTTAGGTGCACCTATAAGAAGGAGGAGCGCCTCGAGAGATTTTTCTAACCAACATGCTTTTCTATATTTTTTTTTTTACTTTAGGCTTAGCGTAAGCTAACTCGATTAACTTGACCACTAACTCTCATGCAACAAGCTACCTAAGGGTGCCTTTCGGGGTGACAACACGAATTAATGCTACGTGCGATTGACTAAGCCTACGGAATCTAAGATGAGGTTGCTAAGTGCTCGATAGATGCAAGGGAGCAACAGAAAAAAATTTAAAATTTTTGACATGAACCTAATGAATGCAAAACTCATCATGCAAAAACTAGATTATGTACATGCTCAGATTTCCAAAATGCATTTCCTAGATTATCATAATTAGAAAACAGTAAACAGAGTCCCAAGCACTTCAATATTCAAAATTAGCACTGCTCAACCAACTACACATGCTTATCCACAAACTCCACCCCCAACTTCAAAAGTTGGCATTGTTCTCAATGCCACTTAGTTAGATACACAAAGTTAAAGGGAAAAAGAAACTACACTTCCCTGACTCTTTGTGAAGTTAGCGAGGGAAAGGAAGCGGCGCGTTCATCATCGAAGCCCAAAATTTTCCTCAACTTCCTCGATTCTTAAAAAAAAAAAACAGCAAGCTACATTAGCTAAATTAAACTAAAAACAAAAAAAAAAAAACAGCAATGAAACTAAGACAGAAAAAACATTTCATCACTCGGGTGCCTCCAAGAAGCGCAAAATTTTTAAAGTCGTTTGCTCGACTGAATTCTCTCCAACGACTCATCCATATTCTAATAGTGCGGGAGACGTTCCAGTCTTGTCCTCTTCCACACTGCACCTGCAAACAACATTCAAATTTTTTTGTTCTCTTCGTGCCTCAAGCACGTGAATATCACAGTGATTAGTACAAAAAACAGCATCAACTTCAATCAATTCTAAGTCAGATTTTTTAACAGAGACATGAGAATCATCCCTCAAGCGCGAGGTAAGACTCTCATTCTCGACATACTCAACACAAGAGACATTCTCCACAGACTTCTTCTCAAATAAAGAAAACTCATGCACTATATCGTCAAACTCTAAGGAAATTACACCCTTAAACACATCAATTTTGACCTTCGCGGTCTTAAGAAAAGGGCGTCCTAACAACATAGAGGACGAAGCATGCAAAGAATTTCCATTCATATCAAGCACGAGAAAATAAGCAGGGAACATCATCTCACCCACTCTCACGAGAACATCCTCAACCTTCCCTCTAGGAAATATGCTCGACCCGTTAGCTAACTGGACAACCACGTCACACTCATGCAATTCGTTTAAGTTCAATTCAAGAAATAAAGCATAAGACATAACGTTCACAGAAGCTCCAAGATCAAGCATGGCATTTTTAACTACTTTACTACTGATAGCTCCAAAATAGAGCTATTATTTAGTCCATAATTATAGCTAAAACAATGCTCGATATTGATTAAAATCCCTCTTTGTAGGTAAATTCATGGTAGAGAGATCGAGGAGTCCGAGGACGTGTTTCGGGGCTAAAAGCAAGGCTTTAGAGCTTCATGGACGCATCGGGAGCCAAGGGGCTTGAAGAATTGAAGAAATGGCAAAATTTGCCATTGAAAGACAAAAGTTGGCCATCAAACCCGAGAGCAAGCGTTGAGCGGCAGCGTCGAGACGCTGGCTCAACGCTGCTCAGCGTCGAGACGCTGCCCTAGCGTCTCGACGCCGCCCCAAAAATTTTTGGATTTTGTCGCGCCCTAGCGTCGAGCGCGCGCGTCTCAACGCTCGCTCAACGCCGACAGCATCGAGACGCTGTCCGAGCGTCTCGACGCTACCCCTGTGCGCGCGCGCTGCCAACGTAGGGCACAACGTCTCGACGCTGCCCTAGCGTCTCGACGCTCCGACGACTTTAAAAGCCTTCTTCTCCGATTTTAGCCGCAACTTTTGTTCCATTTTCGTTTCTCCACCATTGTTAGGCTCGGGTGGGAGCTCTAAACTTGTATTTCTTCCATTATATTTTCAATAAAGCTTCAACATTAGCAATTTTGCTTGATTTGCACAACAGGGAGCTAAGGTAAGTGCTCTAATTTGAGGTTAGGGGTGAATTTTGATGCGATTTATGATGGTTCGTTCTTAATTCGGTAACTTAGCATGACTGATTGGGCGAATTTATTTCTTCTAAGCATATCACATACGCATGCTTGATTAATAGGAGTAGACGACCTTGATTTCCAGCATGTTTGATTGTTAAATATTATGATGTCGTGCCTCTCTTAATCGCCAAGTAACACGGATAAGTTGAGCCATAGGTAATGTGGGCTTCCAGTTGATCTTTGGTTGCAATTTATCTTGAAGAAATAGATAAATCGGAATATTAGCTCAGGCGTCCTAGTTAAACATCCGTCGTAGTGCCCCCGTTACTGTCGATTAATCAATATGGGTGGCGTTGGCCCCCTGTTGATTCATTGTCACATTTAATTAGAATCGAACATTCGTCTCTGTTCTTTATTTAATTTAGGATTGATCCCCTTAGATTAATTAAAGAACAGTCCACTTAGAACTCCACGTTTCTAATTAATTATTTGGGTTACTTGAATTAGTAGTTTCGTGCAAGTAAATTACGTGTTCAATTATTCTCTTGCTAAGTATGTTTGAATCCCTATGAATCGAGTCGCATCAAAGTAAACCCCGACCCTTAAAATTAGGAGCACGTGTTCCGTTTATTTTTCCGCGCTATACTTTTCGCATTTATTTTCCCGTTAGTTTAGATTTAATCAAAAACCCCCCATTTATTTGCTTTTGAGTCTTAGTTTTAAAAATCAAATAGAAATTAGTTGAGAGAAAATAATTTAGGTTGGGTGTGGTTCGGCACCCGACTACCACTAGCTGCAAAGCTCAGTTGTAGCGGAATTATAAATGTTATTTTGGCAAGCCTCGACAGCTTGAAATTGGAGTACCCCAAAAGTGCTCTACCAAAATTGGCGCCGTTGCCGGGGAACCATTTAGTTTCTCTTAGTTAAATTTTATTTGTTAGAAAACCAAAAAAATATTTTTCTTTTCTTGTGTCTTCTTGTTTGAGTATGGCAGGCATTCGCTTAGAAGAGTGGGTGGAAGCTTCAAGGCGTGAAGCTGAAGAGATCACTCTTGATCTCGAGAGGGGATGCAGCGAGCTTGATTGTTGTTACGTCTCCAAAAGTGACCTTTTTAGGACTTGTTTTCCATAGAAAGATGTACACTCTTAGGTGTTTTTGATAGGATGTAGCTTAAACCTATGCTTATTTATGAGAATTAGAAGAAGGAAGCTAAACTAGGACTTGTATGCAAAAGGAAAGAAAAGGAAAGAAAAACGAAGTTAAAAGAATGAAAAATGTGCATTGCGGCAGCATTGCGGAAACATTGCTAAAACCGCAATGTTTCAAGTGAAATCCATAAGTTAGCTGATCTTTTTCTGTTATGTTCCGTTATTTCAGGGATTCGTTCTTTCTCCTCCATCCATTTTGAAGTATGACGTTGAGGATGGATGGTTCTCCTTGGCCCAAACGCACCGGCAGATTACTATAAAAGGGGGTCAAAGTAGAGGGTTTGATCATCATCCGAAAGCGTAGAAGTCTCTTCGCAGCGCAGTCTTTTCCATCCATTTTCTTCTCCGTCTGTTGGTTTGAGAGGTTCAGCTGTTGGAGTCGACAATCTGATAGGAAGGAGGGAAGATTCATCTTCTCTCCCGATTGGATTCATCCAAGCAAGGCTTGCCTTTCCATTCCTTCAGCCGAGGCGTTTGCGACGAGGCGTTCAAGCTCACTTACTGCTTTCTGTCTTTTTACTCTTCATTTCCAGCTCTGTTTTGTTGTTATTTCTTTTCCATTAGTTAGTACAATCTATTTCGTTGCTTTCTGTCTTTATGTTATTCACTTTAAGTTTCCCTTTGTTCATTCAAACAATCGATTAATCCAAGCACAATTCATCATTTCACACTTTGTCTTTCCTTCTCTGCTTACTGTTTTTCATTGCTGTTTTGTCTTTAAATTTCCTCTAAGCATGTCTACTTCATCTAATATTTTTGTTCTCTCTATATCCATGAGTAACTAAGTCACATAGGGGCATGCTAATGACAATACTATAGGCTTAAAAACGTGAACCAAGCATGTAGGATAGCTCTCGAATGCATTGATTGTATGTAAGCTTCATCCCACGGGCAATTTCGATTGGCCATCCATTTTGTCCAAAGAACTCCTAACCTCTGGAAGGAGTAAGAGTTCAGAGTCATACACTCATGCTAGCCTTTCAAGGTAGCCAGAAAACGACCGAGGAATAGGCGTTTTCCTAGTACAAACCATAACTTTCTGCTTTAACAAGATGCTTAAGACCTTACTTGGACATGAGTAAACTAAAGAATCTAATGCATGAAATCGGGAGATACATGAGATTGAGTTAGTTTGATGCATAGTGAGTTGATCCAATGCTTGAGAATCGTGTGAAAATGCCTATAGAGGAGTCGTTAGTAGCCCTTGTTTCTCCATTTTACACACTTTCGCTGTTAGTAACATTGCGGTAGAATTGTTGTTCTCGCAATTCTGCTAAGTTAAAAATTCTGCTTAACTACTTTTCTCTCGTTTATTAATTCTTTCCCTTTACATTTGCGTTTACCATTGACTTGCACTTGTTTATGTTGCTACCTTTTATATATTCAGCAGTAAATAGGAATTTTAAAACCAAATCTACCCCTTCAAATCCACCCATTCTTACTTAACAATACACTTCACGAGTAGCTAATAATAAATCTCTGTGGGAAAACGAATGAAAAAATACTTACTACTTGCTACAAGATCATGTATGCTTGCATGTTCTGAGTGCTCTCTCTCTCTTATTGCTTATTTATTTTACACATTGAGCACGCAACAAGTTTTTGGCGCCGCTGCCGGGGATTTAGTTTAGTGAAAACGAAGTTTGTTAAGTTTGAAACACCAAGTTTATTATCTATTGAAGCTGATCTATTTTCATTTCTTTTACAGGTACCATTGGGTTAGTTTATGAATGAGCCTTCAAGTAGTGATCTAGAGTTCAATCCTGAGCCCGAGAGATTATTTAGAGCCAGAAATAGAGCCAAGAAACGTCTCTTTGACCAACCCTCTATACCTCCAATAATTGCGGGAACCGCAATTCCTCCGTAATTCTATCAAAAAGAAATGGACAGATTAGTTCCAAATCCGCTGCCTGTCACTCGCAATCCCATCGAAATAGCGAATGACAAGGATAGTGCCATTCTCTCATACCTAGTACCTATGCCTGGGGAGCTAAACCCCAGCATAATCCGCCCTGAAATTACTGCCAACTCATTCGAGTTAAAGCCAGTGATGTTCCAAATGTTGTCCACTGTGGGACAATTCTTTGGAGTGGAAAATGAGGACCCCCACAACCATCTTAGAAACTTCCTAGGAGTCAGTGATACATTCATCATCCCTGGAGTTTCCCAAGAAGCCTTGAGGCTCTACCTCTTCCCTTACTCTTTGAGGGACAAAGCAAAGACGTGGTTAAACTCATTACCCTCTGGATCAGTCCTCAATTGGACAGACTTGGCGGAGAAATTCCTAGTTAAATATTTCCCACCTGATAGGAATTCTACCTTTCGTGATGATATAATCAAGTTCAAACAAGCTGAGAATGAGTCTCTTCACGAAGCTTGGATAAGGTTCAAGGACCTTCTTCTTAAATGTCCACACCATGGCATCCCATGGTGTATCCAAATAGAGGTCTTTTTCAAAGGATGCAACCCCAGCACCAGACAAGTGCTAAATTCATCTACTGGTTGTTCCATGCTGTCCAAGAGTTATAATGAAGCCTATGAGATCTTGGAGAAGATCTCAGCATCTCACTGTAGGTGGTCAGATGATCCAGTTGAGCCATTTAGAGCTCAAGACAAGGACGCACTCAATGCCATGAGTAGCCAAATAAGCGCCCTGACCAACCTAGTCAAGCAAATGGCTCAAGCCAATCTCCAAACTAGTGTCAACACCGCCACAGCCATGTCAATGGGCACCCAACCAAGTCAAGGTGAGACATTTATCTGTGGATTCTGTGGGGAAGGGCACCTGTATGAATACTGCCCTGGGAATCCAGCCTCAGTCTGCTATATTGGAAGCCAGCAGCAGCCTAGGAACAACCCCTATTCCAACACTTACAATCCTGGTTGGAGGAACCACCCAAAACTTTCATGGGGTGGCCAACAGAATGCTAACCAAGCTCCTAACCAGCCAAGACCGAGTGGAACACCTGGTTTCACTCCCCAACATAACCAATCCATGTATCAAAAACCATACAACCAACCTGTAGGATCTTCTGTAGAAAAATTACTTAAGGAATACATAGCCAAGAATGATGCCACTCTACAGAGTCAGCAAGCTACTCTTAGGAGCCTAGAGAACCAAATAGGGCAACTAGCCAATGAACTCAAGAGCAGGCCCCAAGGTAGACTACCTGCTGATACTGAAGTGCCAAGGAGAGATGGTAAAGAACAAGTTCAAGCAATTGAACTCAGAAGTGGGAGACCATTGGTGAGCAACACTAAAGAAACACCAAAGAGAGTAGAGAACAATGAGTCTAGTGCTCCACTGGAGTCTCTGCCAAACCAAGGTCTACCACCAACCACTACAAGAAACTTGACCTTTTTCGAAGGTCACAACCTTCGAAAAAGCCCTAAATGAACCTTCAAAAAAGCCTTTTTCGAAGGTTAATTCAACCTTCGAAAAGTGTCGAAATAAATTCCGTCGGGAAATACTTTTCAAGGGTTCATTAACCTTCGAAAATTAATTTCTTTTTCGAGGGTTCATTAACCTTCGAAAATTTATCTTTTTCGAGGGTTCATTAACCTTCGAAAATTTGTCTTTTTCGAGGGTTCATTAACCTTCGAAAATGAGTCTTTTTCGAGGATTCATTAACCTTCGAAAATGAGTCTTTTTTTCAAAGACTTATAATGCTATTTTCAACGATTTTAAAAGCCTTCGAAAATAATTTGTTTTATCGACGTGCAAAAGCGATATAAGAGCCTCTTTATCTATCTATACAAATAAACCAAATCAATTGGAGCTTGTTTAATAGTTTTAAGCCAAGGATGATCTGTACACAAATAAACCAAAAATAAAAATGAAGCAACACAACCCAAAGTCTAATCAAATCTCCAACAAAGGACCTAACTAAATATTACACAGTAATATCTTAAATACTTTAACACATTAATAAAAGAGAAGTTTGTGTTTGTTTTCAAGTTAATCATCCTAGTTTTCAACAATATAGTCATTTAACAATAACATTCCTATTGCCAGATAATGCAATTTGTCAGAAGTTAAAATTTCTAAATTACCAAGATAATGCAACCTGTCAGAAGTTAAAATATATAAATTACCAAAAACTTGCTTTGCAATCAACCAAAGCTTTGGATCTCGCTCCAACATTTGCTTCACAAGACTTTTAGCAGTCTATGAGATACTAGGCCACAGATCACGTTTGAAATCTATCATTCCACGGAGAATAGCTTGAGCCACCCCTTGCACCGTCTCTATGAACAAAGTACACTTGAGTCAACAGAGCGTTTGATTTCAATTAGCTACATATATTAATCCTTGGAACATGAAAGCGAAGTAATCAGACATTATCCATCAATAATTTAATTATAGGCTACAAGGACACTATGAAATTAATTACCAACCCAAAAGGGAGGAACTCCCCACAACAAGATGTATAAAATGACCCTGCACTCCATATGTCTATTTTCGATCCGTAATTAATCCACATATCAATTTAATAAGCCTACCTTTTAGCAGAGAATTAGGTTTAAGAAAATAAAAACTATTGTGCCTCCTAATCACATCTCTTCATAACCGGCTATCAGAGTAGTATACATTCATTATATCCATCACAAGATCCAGAAAACCTTTACCTCATCCCCTGGAGAACAAACAGCGACAACTGCTTGAAGAATACTCTGTTTGGCTCCATTACTGACCAATATTTGGTCTGGTGTATACGAAATCCCATTCTCCTCTGCAAACAGAAAGAGTATTGAGAGTTTGCATCTAAGAAATGAAGCTAGTATACTCAACCACATCTCTAGAAACTCCTCCCCTAAACACAACTAACCTTCCAACTTATGACAAATTGCTTTGCGGACTTCCAACGTTCCTGCATTGGGCGTGTAGCGAGTGAAGCCATCCCGAATCGCATTCATTCCAGCCTAACATTCAATTGGGGATAAAAAGAATAAAGTATCACGATAAAGTATCACGAAAAGTAGTACTTATTTGACCATTATGACTCACGTCTTCCTTGTCCTGTCATGCAGTGTCGAACAAGTTGTTTAAAGTTGTTCTTTTTCTTAGGCTTCTTCTCATTCTTCTCAACCATTATCATCTCTCTTTCCCTTTCTATCTCCCCTTCTACTTGCAAACAAAGCTGTTCAAATTCAATCAAACAATTACCAAATCAATAATAATTCTTCAAAGCTATTCATTAATTGCTATTTCAAAACTTTCCAATTTAATTTTTTGACTAACAAAAAGAATGCAATCCAAATTCAAAGAGTGGTATTTCCGTCCCAGACTTCTTATTTGAAAGAATTATTTCCCTTCCTTTTTTTCTGATTTTTTATAATTTATCTTTTTTTAGAATGGGCTTTCCTTTAAATTTAAAGTTTAATATTCATAAATATTTGAAATTTATGGTTTAAAATTTTAATATTTAAAAATTACAGTTTATTATAACCTTAAACCTAATTCGTAAACTCTAAATACTAAACCAAAACATATTATGAAAAAAAATTATGAAAAAAAAAATAAAGAAAATAAAATTTAGAAGTTCGACACTGCATGACAGGAAAAACTCGATAAAGTATCACGGAAAGTTAGGCCACTGGCCTGACCTATAGGCAATAAAATTATGCAGCTAATATAAGAAAAAAATATATCATAGTTTATAAGTCTCAATAAGCATTGAAACAAGAAAAACTCTTATCTTTGTGAAACAAAAGTAAGGTGGATAGAGAAGAAAGAAGAAGAAAAAGGAGAAGAATAAATTTTTTTCTCAGAAGCCTAATATGTGGAGGAAAATCTATTTCGTATTCAATTAAGGAAGCTATCTTCTTGGTCATGCTTATTTTCTAGCTAGATAAGACATCTTAGGAAGATACAACCAACAAGTCAGTTCCCAAATATAGTGCCAGAAAGAGAAAAAAATAGTAAAACCAAACAAGACAAATACTTCACAAGTTCACATACAACAAGAGAACCCCAAAACTTAAGGTTTAAAACACAGGTGACATCCAAAACATGCTACTCAAAACCACATTATGTTCATTTCATAGTCTCTTACGAGTATATATCATTAAATTACTAGAATTTGAATTAAAATTAAATCCAAGTAGATATACAGGAAAAACGTATATACTTACCGCAATCATTACACTCATGGAATATTACTGGTGATATGAACTACTGTTGCTACCTGAGATACTTAAGATTGTAAGGGCCTTGAAGCAGTATATGAATTAAACGGATGAACTTCTTGGGATACCTTAATATTAGGTAATCGGGCCATCTGCAAGACTGTTATCATCAGGCAGATACCCTATTAAGAAGAATTTGAAAAATTAAAATTTATACATTGAAATAGAGCACATACAAAGTGAAGCAGCATAGTTACAAAAAAAAAAATGATAGCTCCTTAAGTTTCTCTTTGCCAGTTTTTCAACAATTGGCCAAATATTCAATCTGATAGCTCCTTATGAGGTGCATCAATATGAAAACAAAAATTGTTTGCATTTATATGTTGGTGTCCTCTAGCCCATCCATTGCATCTTTTAAAAGCTACACTTTTTTATCTTCAAATACATTTTGAAAATTGCATTTTGTCGATCTTTTGTTATTTAATAATTATATTAAATAACAAAAGCACTATTATTAAAATAATACTGGTTAAAAAAAGACAAAAGGGAAAATCAAAAGTTTCTCCTATGAGCTCCTTCTAAATATATTATAGTTTTTTTGTTTTTTTTTACTGTTAAGCAAGACTATTTTATTTATTTGCACTTTGTTTCTGGTTGATGATGTCCTTTGTGATATATTTTTGTGTTGTGCCTTCAAATTTGCAACTGAAACTACAATGAAGGAGAAGGTGAGATAAAGACTCTTCATTTCCTTTACACAAAACACACATCCTGGGGTAACCACCTTTGCATCTTGTCAAAAGTATTAACACCACCATGGGCATCAGTCCACAAGAAGCTCCTTCTCTAACAAGCGAACTTAACCGAAGTCTAACCACCGGGCACCGGCTTCCAGCCTCCACACTAAAGCATCAATTCATTGAGTTGGCTTATTACTCTCCAACAAGGCAGCAAGGTTAGCCCATTCCTCCATCTCCCTTTCAAACAAACCTCTTCTCACCCTTAAGTCCCAACTATCATATTGATGCACCTCATAAGGAGCTATCAGATTGAATATTCAATATGAGAGTGAAATTAAATACTAATTAATCAGCATCATACTTTAATTATATCAATGCTCTAACATTATTGTCCTTTAATTCCACACTACTTAACTATGCACAAACATATACACAAAATACGAATAAAGATAAGTGAAAGGGGTGGCAAAACCAAGTAAAATCTGGGGTGTTTTTGCCAGATTGAACGTAAATAGTAAAAGATACATACTTGAGTTTATCGCCAAGGAACTCAGAGCAGGCCTTGCAACCTTCTCCTCCACCAGTTGAATTGAAGAAAAAATTCAGATGGAAACCAAAACTTTAAGTTTCAGTTCAATCATCCTGATATTGAACGTTGATTTTCTGCAGTAGTATAATATAACATCAGTATGTATGATAACTACAGAATCTAATATAATAGAGAGCAATTCTCAAAATAATTGCAGTAATGATCACAGAATCAAAATCAAGTTGGGTCATCAAACCTAGATCGTGTCTGTAAAAGTGATCTTCAAATTCAGCTGGCATAGTGCAAGCATTTGACATTTCTACCACATATAACAGCAAAAAGTTATTAACTTGTAACTTAAAATCAAGGCCCATTAATTAAAAATATAGACACATCTATTGTTACATACAGATTCGTGAATCATGCTTCTGTTTCTATACAATAAACAGGGCTAAGATCTGGCAAAAACACCCCAGATTTTACCACGGCCAAGACTTTCCAACAGCTTCTTTGACCCCTCAACATTCATTTCAACAAGCTTTTGTAGATACAAATCAGCACCAGCAGTAGTCATCTGCTTTCTACACTTGTTTCAATAAATCGTGATAATCGAATAAACAAGGAGGAAACGAAGATCGATTAGAGACTTGCCTTTTTGTAGCTTGCTGTGATCGTTGGCTTTCAACTCCAGCTCTCGTTGTAGCTCTCGAGGAACGCCTGCGGGATTCATTCCGCTGAATCGTCGACTACCAGTGTTGCTCAAGGATACCATTGCGACCAAGGATGGACTCAACACCACGGCCGGAACCTTTGCATTGCTCGGTTCGGTGGTTCCTCGAGATGCGTGGTCGATCGCCTGAGGAACGCTCGCGCAGTGTGGATTTTAGGGATTTAAAGTTTTACCGGTGAAAGAGATGAATGTATAAGATAATATATTTTTTTTCAATAAAATATATATACTTCTATCAAAGGTTTTTAAAAACCTTCGATAAAAGTAGATATTTATTTAAAAAAATCGAAATAAATATACACCTATTTTCCAAAGATTTTGAATGGCCTTGTAATTTAGAAATTTTCTTTTTCGAAGGTTTTTAAAAACCCTCGATAAAAGTAGATATTTTTCGAAGGTTTTTAAAAACCTTCGATAAAAAGTAGATCTTTTTCAAAGATTTTTAATAACCCTCGATAAAAATAGATTTTTTTCGAAGGTTTTTAATAACTCTCGATAAAAGTAGATGATCTTTTTCAAAGGTTTTTAATAACCCTCCATAAAAATAGATCTTTTTCGAAGGTTTTTAATAACCCTCGATAAAAGTAAATCTTTTTCGAAGGTTTTTTACCTTCGATAAAAGTAGTAGATCTTTTTCGAAGGTTTTTAACAACCTTTGATAAAAGTAGATTTTTTTTTTTAATTTTTTTCAAAGATTTTATATGTCATTTGATAAGAAGTATATATTTTTCGAAGGTTATTAAATAACATTCGATAAATAGTAGATATTTTTCAAAGGTTTTTAATAACCTCCGATAAATAATAGATATTTTTCAAAGGTTATTTTAACACCTCCGATAAGTGTATATTTTAGTCAAAGACTTTTAATAACCTTCCATAAATAGTAAATATTTTTCGAAGGTTTTTTAATACTTTCGATGAATGTATATTTTTTTCAAAGGTTTTTTATAACCTTGGCTAAAAAGTAAATATTTTACGAAGGTCTTTTTAATACCTCCGATGAATGTATATCTTTTTCAAAGGTTTTTAATAACCTTCGATAAAGAGTATATATTTTTTGAAGGCCTTCAAAATACCTCCGATAAATGTTATCTTTTTCGAAGGTTTTTTATAACCTTCGATAAAAAATGGTCGAAATAGACCAACTTTGTTGTAGTGACAAGCACATCAGGACCAAGGCTGGAGCCAATCATAGAGGAAATAGAAGAAATCCCAAGGCCCCAACCTATCTTGAGGCGACCTGAAGTGCCTGCATATGTGCCACCACCTCCATTTCCTCGAAGGCTAAAGAAAAAACAAGAACAGGAAGTGCACTTTAACAAATTTTTAGAAATTCTTAAACAAGTGCATGTGAATATTCCTTTTGTAGAAGTTTTACAGTCTATGCCTTCTTATGTTAAGTTTTTGAAGGATATTATCACTAACAAGAAAATAATTGGTGAGTTTGAAACAGTAAACCTCACTGAGGAGTGCAGTGCCATACTCCAGAACAAGCTACCCAAGAAGGAGAAGGATCCTGGTTCCTTCACCTTACCTGTAGAGCTAGGAGGCAAGCACGTGGGCAGAGCTCTTTGTGACCTGGGAGCCAGCATAAACCTCATGCCCCTATCACTATTCCGCCAGCTAGGAATAGGAGAAGCACGTCCAACCACTGTCACTTTACAACTTGCAGACAGATCCATAGCCTACCCTGAGGGTAAGATTGAGGATATTCTTGTAAAGGTTGACAAGTTTATTTTCCTTGCAGATTTCATCATCCTGGATTATGAAGCAGACAAGAAGGTCCCCATCCTATTAGGCAGACCATTTCTAGCCACAGGTAGGGCCCTGATAGATGTCCAGAAAGGTGAGCTCACTATGAGGGTTCATGATGAGGAGGTTAAATTTAGCGTTTATAAAGCCTTAAGGTACCCCTCTGACTCTGAATCTTGTGCTAGCATGGACATTGTAGACTCACTAATGGAAGAACAGCTGGAGCATGAATTATTGACTAAGCATGCTAATAACTATGTAGAATTAGATTTAACTGATTTGAATGTCTCTGAGATAATGGATGTACCTGTAGATAGGATACAGCATGTTTGTATGACTAATGACTTAACTGACAGATCCTTGAATCCTTTAAAACCATCCATTGAGCATCCACCTGTCTTAGAATTGAAACCACTGCCCACCCATCTTAAGTATGCATATTGAGGAAGCAATGAGACTCTGCCTGTGATTATTTCATCTAAATTAAGTAAGAAGCATGAGGTTGAGCTGATTTTATTACTAAAGCAACATAGGAAGGCTATTGCATGGACTATTGCTGATATTAGAGGCATTAGCCCTTCCTATTGCATGCATAAGATAATACTAGAGGAAGAACATACACCCCGAGTAGATCACCAACGTAGGTTGAACCCCTCTATGAAAGAGGTAGTTAAAAAGGAAATAATAAAATGGTTAGATGCTGGTGTGATCTTCCCTATAGCTAGTAGTCAGTGGGTGAGCCCTATACAATGTGTACCTAAGAAGGGGGGGATGACTGTGGTAGTCAATGAGAGCAATGAACTGATTCCAACTAGGACTATCACAGGGTGGAGAGTGTGTATGGATTATAGGAAATTAAATAAGGAAACCAAAAAGGACCACTTCCCTCTACCATTCATTGACCAAATGTTAGATAGGATAGCTGGTAGAGCTTACTACTGCTTCTTAGATGGTTATTCAGGATATAACCAGATCACTATAGACCCTAAAGACCAGGAGAAGACAACCTTCACTTGCCCTTTTGGAACTTTTGCCTTTCGCAGAATGCCTTTTGGCTTATGCAATGCACCGGCAACATTCCAAAGGTGCATGTTGGCAATCTTCTCTGATTTAGATGAGTCCATGATAGAGATATTCATGGATGATTTCTCAGTCTTTGGTGATTCATTCACAAACTGTCTAGAGAACTTAGGACAAGTCCTGGCTAGGTGTGAGGAGACCAACCTAGTCCTTAATTGGGAGAAGTGCCACTTATGGTGGACGAAGGGATTGTCTTAGGTCATAGAGTGTCTAGGGCAGGTGTAGAGGTCGATAGGGCCAAGATTGAAATAATAGAGAAATTGGTAGAACCTCAGAATGTAAAAGCCATTAGAAGTTTCTTAGGACATGCAGGCTTCTATAGAAGGTTCATTAAGGACTTTTCTAAGATCTCCAAGCCTTTATGTGAGCTTCTAGAGCTGAACAAACCATTCATCTTCTTTAAAGAATGTTTCCTAGCCTGGAAGACCCTTAAGGAAGCACTAGTCACAGCACCTATTATAGTAGGGCCAAATTGGGATCTCCCCTTTGAGATGTTATGTGATGCTAGTGACTATGCTGTCGGGGTTATGCTAGGACAAAAGATTGACAAGTTAACACACCCTGTATACTATGCTAGTAAGACACTTAATGAGGCACAATGTAATTACACAACCACTGAGAAGGAGATGCTAGCTGTAGTATTTGCCTGTGAGAAGTTTAGGAATTACATTGTAGGCACCAGAACAATTGTGTATACAGATCACTCTGCACTAAAGTACCTTATGAGGAAGGCTGATGCCAAGCCTAGGTTGATTAGATGGGTATTGCTGCTGCAAGAGTTTGATCTGGACATTAGAGATAAGAAAGGATGTGAAAATGTGGTTGCGGATCATCTTTCTAGATTGCAGCATAATTGCGGAAAAATTGCGGAAACCGCAATTTCTGATGCTTTTATTGATGAACATGTCTTTGTATTGACTCATCGTGATAACGATGAGGAACCTTGGTTTGCTGACATTGCTAACTTCCTTGCCTCGCAGGTACTACCAACTTTCAAGGGAGGACAAGAAAAGAAGAGGTTCCTTCATGAAGCTAGGAAGTTCATATGGGATGATCCTACACTTTACAAGACATGTGCAGATGGGTTGCTGAGGAAGTGTGTGTCAGCTGCTGAGGCGAAGTCTGTGTTGCAACACTGCCATACAGCCCCCTATGGTGGACACTTTGGTGGTCAAAGGACAGCTGCAAAGGTGTTCCAGAGTGGCTACTATTGGCCAACGATCTTCAAGGATGCCCACAACTATGCACACAGCTGTGATGAATGCCAGAGAACAGGTAACCTTAGTCGAAAGGATGAGATGCCTCTCACTTACATCTTAGAGTTGGAGCTCTTTGATGTGTGGGGCATTGACTTCATGGGACCATTTCCTCCATCATCAGGTAACCTTTACATACTTGTAGCAGTAGACTATGTATCTAAGTGGGTAGAGGCCATAGCATGTCCAAATAATGATGCCAAAACAGTCATTAAGTTCCTTAATAGGCATATTTTTACTAGGTTTGGGACACCTCGTGCCATAATTATGATGAAGGGACACACTTTATTAATAAGGCAATGGAAAAAGTGTTGGCTAAATATAATGTTAGACATAGAGTAGCCACCCCTTATCACCCACATTCGAATGGCCAAGCTGAAATTTCAAATAGGGAGATTAAAAACATACTTGAAAAAGTGGTCAAACCCAATAGAAAAGATTGGTCGTTTAAACTCGAGGATGCACTTTGGGCATATAGAACTGCATATAAGACACCCCTAGGTATGTCTCCTTATAGACTTGTGTATGGCAAAGCATGTCACTTACCATTCGAATTGGAAATTAAAGCATTTTGGGCCCTAAAAGAGTTGAATTATTGCGTGACCGATGCGGGAACATTGCGGTCTTTGCAATTACCTGAGCTTGATGAGATTAGACATATGTCCTATGAAAATGCTAAAATGTATAAGGAAAAGACCAAAATTTGGCACGACAGTAGACTTAGGATTAAGGACTTTAAGAAAGGCCAACTTGTCTTATTATTTAACTCACGGTTGAAATTATTTCCAGGCAAACTTAAGTCCAGATGGTCAGGTCCTTTTGTGATAACTAACGTGTTTGTTCATGGTGCAATCGAGATTAAGAACCTACAGCAAGGGCAACAGTTCATGGTTAATGGTGCACGATTGAAGCATTATTATGAGGAAGGAGATGTGAAGACTCTCTCGGCCTTCCTCTTGACTAAAACGTGAAAATAAAATCGAGAGAGGACGAGTGATTACTGTGCTCGTCCATTCGGGGCTTTTGCCTTAGTTTATTTTTTGCTATTTTTTTTCGGTTACTGTTTGTAGAGATTTTTGTGTGATTTTAATTACGAATTTGATGTTAATTTTATTTCTTTTTGTAGGGGATCGACAGAGGGAATCAAGGAGATGAATTTAGGATAAAAGAATCGGGGAAGATATGGGAACAAATCAAAGATTACGTTGAGAAGATATTAGCATTTGAAACGGAAAAATCTCCAACGGTCACTAATATTGCGCTGGATTTGCAGAATCCGCAACGGAAATAGCCGTTGGGATTTCCATCATTACTTATAGCCGTTAGGAGCGCGCTGATCCGTACGCTTCCCCCATTCTCTGAACTCCAAGAAATCTCTCTCCCTCTTCATCTGCAATTCCTCTTTCCAGATTCCTACGATTCCACCATGGTGCTAACGAGAGCTGAGAGATCTGCGTCCAAGAAGAAGGCTGACGACGCTGAAATTGCTCGAGGGAAGCACTCCTCGCCTTGGCAGATGCTGAGGCTGCGCGCACTGAACGACTCCCCAAGCTGCCTGTCCGCAAGAAGAAGTGGAAGGTGGTTACGGAGATCCCTGCTGGACCATCTGAACCAGCAGGAACGCCCAAGAAACGCAAGTGGAAGATGGCTGTAGCTGATGCAGCAATCAAGAAGAAGACTCCCTCTGTGGAGAGTCAAGAACGAGGCCGTCCGTCCCACGAGACAGCCGAGCAAAGCTCTTCTCCATCTCCACCGGCGCGAAGCCCTGACCCTTCTCCATCTCCACAGAGCTCTGCACAGACTCCACCGGCGCAGAGCCCTGAAGCATCACCCATCTCCCAGAAGCCTGATCCCGAGTTTCCATATGGAGAGCGTCAAGAATCGACGCAGGGTAGTGAGGAAGCTGGAGAAGACGAGGTCTTCTCTCCTTTGAGGGAAGCCAGCCCCGAGAGTCCAGCGTAGGGGGATGATTCAATGGACGAAACACTGGGGCATTGCCTCCAGCAGATCACAACCAAGGCAAGATTGAAAAAGAAGGCCCCCAAGGTTGTCAAGGCCAAACTGCCAAAAGCCTCGAAGAAATCCAAGAAAAAGAAAGCCAGGGGTGAGCCTTCATCAAAGAAGGTGAGTGATGAGCCATCCCCAAAGAAGCTCAAGATCGAGGCTGCAGAATCAGCCAAACCAAAAGACAAGGGGAAAACCAAGCTGTACCCCGAAGATGAGCCTCAATCAGTGAGGTATGTGTCCTCTGATGCAGAATCAAGGGGCGCTGAGCTGAGGAAGAGGGACCTGCTGCACGAGAAAGGATTCCTCGACGCACTAGCAGACCTGCCGCAATTCTTGCGCGCAGGGATCACAAATCACGGCTGGGAAGAGCTGTGCAGGCCGCCCAACCCCGTCTACTCCAGCATGGTGTATGATTTTTACGCCAATGTGATGAACCCTGAGGATGGCCTATCTGTGGTCAGAGGAGTCGAGGTGGACTTCTCAGCTAAGGCAATCAACGAAGCCTATGGCCTCAAGGGGCAAAAGCACACGGATTATGCAAGGATCGTTGATGAGCCAACAGAAGCTGTCCTGGAGGAAGCAATTCGGCTCATTGGCCAGCCTGAGGCATCATGGACAGTTTCACGCAATGGGAGGCACACTCTCATGAGTGCTAACCTCACAGCCAAGGCAGCTGTCTGGTTCTCATTTGTGCGCAGAAGGTTGTCCCCAGTAACCCACGAGACCACCATCAACCAAGGCAGATCGCTGCTGGTCTATGCGATCATGAGGGGCCTCACAATCAACGTTGGTGAAGTCATTGCAGCCTCAATAGCAGACTGCGCTAAAAAGGGTAAGGGTCCACTTTTCTTTCCTAATACAATTACTAAGCTCTGCTTACGTGCAGGGGTCCCAATCGAGCGAATGGAAAGGCAGCTGGCCTACACGGGGCACCTGGAGTTGCCTACTGCCTTGAGGATGCGAAGGAAGGGGAACATGGAGTTCGAGCTGGATGGCCTGGCTGCTTTTCAGTCTCTGTCCATGGCATGCCTGATGGATCTACAGAAGAAGATGGCTCAATGGGCCACATATGCGCAGGCAAGGGACAAGGAGGTTGCTGACCAGTTGGGCTGCATCTTTCCTGAGTTCCCCACGGACCTACTGACACCATGGGCGCCTCCAAGACCAAGAAGGGATGCTGATGATGAGGACATCTGAGTGCTAGATTGAGAAGCACTCCAGGGAGTATTTCTGTTCCCTAAAAGAAAAACAATCAACCTGCTTTTCGTTAACTATGTGAATTCTGCTATTTTTGAATCAATTTTGATCTATTTTAGTTCTTTATTTTGATTGTTTAAATTTGTTTAGTGTAGTCTGATGATAGCTGAATAGGTAGATTAGTTTAGTTTCCTTTTTGTAGAGCTTAAATGACTGGAAAGAGCATGCATAGGGGTCTTAATCACTGTTATATCTGCCCTGTATCCATTGCGAAATAATTGCGGAATCCGCAATTTTTATTACTACATGCATGTTTTTGACTGACTGTTTAGCTAGGCTGGTTCTGTTTAAATTTTGTCTTTTGCTACTATCTTGACTACCTTATATAGCCTATCTAAAAGCATGCTGGATGAGTGTCATAGGACACCTTTGATAGTTTAAATTAACCTCTTAAAAGTGCTCAGCATGCATAGCTTTAAGTCCTTACCTGACTGTTTTTATAAATTTCTGCTGCTGTGATGTTTGCTTTTCGAATGTTCTGTCTATGCCTAGGGCTTTTAGATTCTCTTTGTTTTACCTTAGACTAGATGCTTCTAGGACAAGTTTGGGGTGTGCCACCTCAGACACTCATTGGGGACAATGAGTAGTTTAAGTTTGGGGGAGGCCACCCTAGGCCTAGGAACATTCCTCTCTCCCTTAAAGCATAAGCATTCTTCTTCTCCTTTACAAAAAAATGATGAGCTGAAAAAAATTGAAAAATAGAATGAAGAGGGGTGTCTCTCTTAAGTTGCTGAGTAATCAGTGCCAAGTGTGTAACCCACAAGTGGCATTGCATCAAAAGGCAACCAAAGGAGAGGCTCCACCTAAGTAAGAAAGAAAGAAAAAGAAAGAAATAGGAAAGAAAAATGTATACCTAGGAGTTGCAACTTTGTGGCTTAGATGTCCTGAATAAAAAGAACTCTGATCCTCAATTAGCTGAGCACAAAGTTGTAACTTGTAGGGTTGTTTAGGGAAATGAATGTATGTCCAATGTAGTGATGCCAGGATTTAGGTTGTTCTCTAAGAGTACTACTGTCACTGTTAATACTAAGACTGGCATGACTCTAAGGAATCCTAGGCAGCTCAAAAGTAAAACTAGAAGCATGTACTGAGTCTGGGGTAAAGCTAGGTAGAATTTGAAACCTTAGGGATAGTTGCACGATATGACAGAAGCAAGTAGATCAGCTGTAAGGAGTTAATGAAACAGTAGGAGCATTAGGCGTGCGAAGTCAGAAGAAGCTAGATAAGAGGATAGTTGTAAACTTAGACGTGTGTCACAGGACAGCACTGCTATAGGAAGTTAGGGGAGTCAACAGGTGGTTAAGAGGATAAAACAGCAGCCTAAGTAAGTCCTTAGATTGCTCGAGGACGAGCAAAACCTTAAGTTTGGGGGTGTGTTACGTCTCCAAAAGTGACCTTTTTAGGACTTATTTTCCATAGAAAGATGTACACTCTTAGGTGTTTTTGATAGGATGTAGCTTAAACCTATGCTTATTTATGAGAATTAGAAGAAGGAAGCTAAACTAGGACTTGTATACAAAAGGAAAGAAAAGGAAAGAAAAACGAAGATAAAAGAATGAAAAATGTGCATTGCGGCAGCATTGCGGAAACATTGCTAAAACCGCAATGTTTCAAGTGAAATCCATAAGTTAGCTGATCTTTTTCTGTTATGTTTCGTTATTTCAGGGATTCGTTGTTTCTCCTCCATCCATTTTGAAGTATGACGTTGAGGATGGATGGTTCTCCTTGGCCCAAACGCACCGACAGATTACTATAAAAGGGGGTCAAAGTAGAGGGTTTGATCATCATCCAAAAGCGTAGAAGTCTCTTCGCAGCGCAGTCTTTTCCATCCATTTTCTTCTCCGTCTGTTGGTTTGAGAGGTTCAGCTGTTGGAGTCGACAATCTGATAGGAAGGAGGGAAGATTCATCTTCTCTCCCGATTGGATTCATCCAAGCAAGGCTTGCCTTTCCATTCCTTCAGCCGAGGCGTTTGCGACGAGGCGTTCAAGCTCACTTACTGCTTTCTGTCTTTTTACTCTTCATTTCCAGCTCGGTTTTGTTGTTATTTCTTTTTCATTAGTTAGTACAATCTATTTCGTGGCTTTCTGTCTTTATGTTATTCACTTTAAGTTTCCCTTTGTTCATTCAAACAATCGATTAATCCAAGCACAATTCATCATTTCACACTTTGTCTTTCCTTCTCTGCTTACTGTTTTTCATTGCTGTTTTGTCTTTAAATTTCCTCTAAGCATGTCTACTTCATCTAATATTTCTGTTCTCTCTATATCCATGAGTAACTAAGTCACATAGGGGCATGCTAATGACAATACTATAGGCTTAAAAACGTGAACCAAGCATGTAGGATAGCTCTCGAATGCATTGATTGTATGTAAGCTTCATCCCACGGGCAATTTCGATTGGCCATCTATTTTGTCCAAAGAATTCCTAACCTCTGGAAGGAGTAAGAGTTCAGAGTCATACACTCATGCTAGCCTTTCAAGGTAGCCAGAAAATGACCTAGGAATAGGCGTTTTCCTAGTACAAACCATAACTTTCTGCTTTAACAAGATGCTTAAGACCTTACTTGGACATGAGTAAACTAAAGAATCTAATGCATGAAATCGGGAGATACATGAGATTGAGTTAGTTTGATGCATAGTGAGTTGATCCAATGCTTGAGAATTGTGTGAAAATGCCTATAGAGGAGTCGTTAGTAGCCCTTGTTTCTCCATTTTACACACTTTCGCTGTTAGTAACATTGCGGTAGAATTGCTGTTCTCGCAATTCTGCTAAGTTAAAAATTCTGCTTAACTACTTTTCTCTTCGTTTATTAATTCTTTCTCTTTACATTTGCGTTTACCATTGACTTGCACTTGTTTATGTTGCTACCTTTTATATATTCAGCAGTAAATAGGAATTTTAAAACCAAATCTACCCCTTCAAATCCACCCATTCTTACTTAACAATACACTTCACGAGTAGCTAATAATAAATCTCTGTGGGAAAACGAATGAAAAAATACTTACTACTTGCTACAAGATCATGTATGCTTGCATGTTCTGAGTGCTCTCTCTCTCTTATTGCTTATTTATTTTACACATTGAGCACGCAACAATTGTCTATTCGAAGCAAATGTTTCCTGGAGAGATGAGGGGCTTAGAAGGACATTGAGGGCACTAAAAGGATTTCCGAGTCAAATGCGCAAGCTGCGCTCCGAGGTTTGGTGGACGTTTGTTAGAGAGACACATGCGAGAGCAAAGTGTTGTGCTTGCTCGGTAGGGGGTCATACTCCCTACGCATGCCCTGAGTCGCCACAAACCGGTCTCCTTGATGTCTACCCCGCACAAGAGCATCCCGAGTTAGAAAATCAATCCTCCCTGTCTTTTGATTTCGTGTTTGACGATATGAAGGAGCAAATTGATTTTATGCTCGAGGAACTACACCCCCACCGCACCGTAGAAGTCATGATTGCTCCGCCATATGACAATGAGATCTTCTGGATAAAGAAGAGAGCCGAGCCTACTATCTTGAAGGAATTTCAGGTGATAGAGTTCGAGGCTGACGAGTCTCTTTCTGTTTTATTTCCTGAACTTCCCTCTATTGATGCATGCTTTCTTCCTTTTTCCCCTGTTGAGTCTTTATTTTCAGTTGAGTCTTGTTTTGTTTTATTTCATTCTGTTGAGTCTTTTATTTTTCCATATATCGAAAAAACCAAAAAAATAACAACTATGTCCGGCTGCCTAGAAAAGTCGAAGAGCTTGCCTCTTTTAGCAGGCTTTGTTGATTCAAGGAAGAAGGGGCCGAAGAAGTACGAAAATTTTTACGTACCCTGACAGAGAGGAGGACACGTCGAGCATAACGACGTTAAAAATTTGCGCTTCTTGGGAGGCAACCCATGAGTATCTTAAATTCATGTTTTTACTTTTAGTTTTTATTTTCCTAGCTTAGTTTTTTCTTGCTTTCTTTTGTAGGATGTCTTGTGGCCTAAGGATCGGGACAGTGGGCGAAGAGTGCACTGCTCCAACCGACAACCTAACAAAATTCAGGGGAGGTTTTATGTTCCCTTTTATTTTGTGCATTTTAACTGCTTAGTCTAAAGTGTGATACATAGAGGACTATGTATTCTTTTAGGTTGGGGGTGGAGTTGTCTGTTGGATGGATTCCATGTGCAGTTTGTTGAGTAGTGCTAATTTAAAATTTGAAGTGCTTGGGACTCTGTTTATATGCTTTCTAATTATGACGATCTAGGAAGTGTCTTTTTGGAATCTGAGCATTTGCATAATCTAGTTTTTGCATGAAGTAGCTTTGCATTTATTAGGTTCATGTCAAAAATTTTAAAATTTTTCCTGTTGCTCCCTTGCATCTATCGAGCACTTAGCAACCTCATCTTAGACTCCGTAGGCTTAGGTTGATTGCATGTTGCATGATTCTTGTTGTCACCTCGAAAGGCACCCTTAGGTAGCTTGTTGCATGAGAGTTAGTGGTTAATTAATCGAGTTAGCAAAAGCTAAGCCTAAAGAAAAAAAAAATAGAAAAGCATGTTTAGCTAGAAAATTCTCCCGAGGCGTTCCTCCTTTTTAAGTGCGCACTTAAGAAGTGAACGTTAGTCCTTAAAAATGTAAAGCTGAAGCTTAAGTTTGACATGTTAGGCAACTCGGGATTGGAAAGAAAAAGAAAATAAAAAGTTTGGTTCAAAGAACCACAACGAAGAGTACAAAGTACTCAAAAAGAAGAAAAGAAGAAAGAATGAGGAAAATTTTAGGTCTCTTAATTTATTACTCTCTCTTGTATAAGTCAAGCTTAGACTGTTCTTAATCGCTAAAAGTAGGGGGAAAACGGGATGACATGTTGCATGCAGTTTTTCCGAGCTTACGTTGGTTTAGGATAGGTTGGCTAGCACACACACACGTTAGGGAGCGATAGTTAATTTTTGATGTGATCTTGATTAAATGCATGCGCCGATTGCTTTCATGATTATATTCTGTTTAGATTTGTAAAAAGCATCGAGGTTTGAATTAGAAGCATGTATGCATGGTCCTTTAGAGTCAAATTCTTTATTAGCCTTGCTCGAGGACTAGCAAGATTTAGGTTGGGGGTATTTTGATAGCTCCAAAATAGAGCTATTATTTACTCCCTAATTATAGCTAAAACCATGCTCGATATTGATTAAAATCCCTCTTTGTAGGTAAATTCATGGTAGAGAGCTCGAGGAGTCCGAGGACGTGTTTCAGGGCTAAAAGCAACGCTTTAGAGCTTCATGGACGCATCGGGAGCCAAGCGGCTTGAAGAATTGAAGAAATGGCAAAATTTGCCATTGAAAGGAAAAAGTTGGCCATCAAACCCGAGAGCAAGCGTTGAGCGGCAGCGTCTCAACGCTGGCTCAACGCTGCTCAGCATCGAGACGCTGCCCCGAAGATTTCAGGATTTTGTCGCGCCCCAGCGTCGAGAGCGCGCGTCTCAACGCTCGCTCAACGCCGACAGCGTCGAGACTCTGTCCGAGCGTCGAGACGCTACCCCGTGCGCGCGCGCTGCCAACTTAGGGCACAACGTCGAGATGCTGCCCTAGCGTCTCGATGCTCCGACGGCTTTAAAAACCCTGTTCTCCGATTTTAGCCGCAACTTTTGTTCCATTTTGGTTTCTCCACCATTGTTAGGCTCGGGTGGGAGCTCTAAACTTGTATTTCTTCCATTATATCTTCAATAAAGCTTCAACATTAGCAATTTTGCTTGATTTGCACAACAAGGAGCTAAGGTAAGTGCTCTAATTTGAGGTTAGGGGTGAATTTTGATGCGATTTATGATGGTTCGTTCTTAATTCGGTAACTTAGCATGACTCATTGGGCGAATTTATTTCTTCTAAGCATATCACATAAGCATGCTTGATTAATAGGAGTAGACGACCTTGATTTCCAGCATGTTTGATTGTTAAAGATTATGATGCCATGCCTCTCTTAATCGCCAAATAACACGGATAAGTTGAGCCATAGGTAATGTGGGCTTCCAGTTTATCTTTGGTTGCAATTTATCTTGAAGAAATAGATAAATCGGAATATTAGCTCAGGCGTCCTAGTTAAACATCCGTCGTAGTGCCCCCGTTACTGTCGATTAATCAATATGGGTGGCGTTGGCCCCCTGTTGATTCATTGTCACGTTTAATTAGAATCGAACATTCGTCTCTGTTCTTTATTTAATTTAGGATTGATCCCCTTAGATTAATTAAAGAACAGTCAATTTGAACTCCACGTTTCTAATTAATTATTTGGGTTACTTGTATTAGTAGTTTCGTGCAAGTAAATTACGTGTTCAATTATGCTCTTGCTAAGTATGTTTGAATCCCTATAAATCGAGTCGCATCAAAGTAAACCCCGACCCTTAAAATTAGGAGCACGTGTTCCGTTTATTTTTCCGCGCTCTACTTTTCGCATTTATTTTCCCGTTAGTTTAGATTTAATCAAAACCCCCCCATTTATTTGCTTTTGAGTCTTAGTTTTAAAAAACAAATAGAAATTAGTTGAGAGAAAATAATTTAGGTTCCTTGTGGTTCGACACCCGACTACCACTAGCTGCAAAGCTCAGTTGTAGCGGAATTATAAATGTTATTTTGGCAAGCCTCGACAGCTTGAAATTGGAGTACCCCAAAAGTGCTCTACCAACTACCGATAGTGCAAGAGATAGTAAAAGTACCTGGATCGTTGCACTTGGTAGGCAACGTACCTGGGAGGATCGCAAAAACATTCTCCTTTTTCTTTTCAGTCCCTCTGGACTTTCTCTTCTTTGTGCACCAGCTCTTGAGGAATTTGGCATATTATGGCACTTGGCTCACTACCTCAAGGAGCGGTATGTTCACCAGCACCTTCTGGAAGGTTCGCAGGACCTCCTCGTCTTCGTTCTCCAAAGTAGGCTTCGCAAGCCTACTGGGGAAAGGTGCTTTGGCGACATTTTCTTGCACAATCATTTCTTCTTTCTCAACATTTAGCTCATCAAAAGCAACTGGGGCGGACTCATTCAGGTTGTCCTCTGCTTCCTTCACGACTCTGGAGGGAACTGATTTCCCACTCCTTAGCTGGATAGAGCTCACTATCTCACATGAGTTCACAGTGGTTTGGGAAGGAAGCTTCCCCGAGCTCTTGCTCTCTATTTTGCTAATCGACACCGCCATTTGTGTCAGCTGCTTGTTCAAATTTTGCAGCTCGGCCTTGTGTGAGTTTAGCTCTTCTCGAGCTTCTTTCTAAAACTGGCTGGTCGACGTCACGATGGTTCTGACCATCTCTTCCAATGAGTTGGAGGAACTCGAAGCTAGAGCTTCGGAGGAATTGTTAGGCCTATCATAGGACTGGCCTTGGAAGGGTTGTTGTCCTTCCCTAATCACTATACCGTGTCTCTCTCGGGCCAATGAGAAGGTGGGGCCCCTTGTTCAAGACCTGGAGTCAGCACTTAAGGGAACAACCTATCTACTATCCCTAGAGACGGGTAGGAGTGAATTCCATCTTGCACCCTATGTCCCCAGCTATCTATTCGGTCTTACCCCTGAAATGGGAGGCTTATTGAGTCGGCGCTGTTGAGCCACTCTCACCCATGCAGATCTAAGGATAATCCCGAATAAACAGGAGTTCATAGTTAGCTTAGGATTAAGGTCAAGTTACCTAGGTCATCGTTTTGAAATAGTCAGTCTTTAAAATAGTAAACATCGTTATAAAGCAAGAGTGACTTATTTCGCGGTCCGGTCTGATGCAAACTCTTTGCATAGGACGCCCCAATTCACATGTCTCCACATGAACGATTCAGAATCACATCGTTTGAACTAAATACAAAATGGGTCGCATCCAATAGTGTCCCCAGGATAAGGTATCCAGCCTTATCCGTATACTATATTCCGTTTTGGCTATTTACTTGAACTTGATCCACTTTTATGTCTCCACATAAAGTTCAAGTACTCATGTTATAGCCATGAATCTTAGTTTATTGGATTTAGGGTTTTCTAAAATGAAATAAGCAATTCACATATTCAATAATAACTTTATTGAATAAACCTGAATAACACTTTATTAGTAATAAAATATGTTTATCGTTTACAAACCACGAGTTTTAGGACATAATACCCAACAAACTCCCACTTGGACTAAAACTCCAGTGGTAACAAATGTATATCCATATATATACATAAAGTTGAGTTTTTCAAAATAAGAAATAAATACAATAAACTAGGGCATCACATACCCATAGTTTTCTCCCACTTGCCTTAGATTATACATCTTGTAGTCCTAGTCTCACTAGGTGACCCTCAAACACTTTAGCAGTGAGAGCCTTTGTAAATGGATCAGCAATGTTGTCCTCAGAGGCTATTTTTTTCACAATAACGTCTCCTCGTTGGACGATCTCTCGAATGAGATGATATTTTCGCGCAATATGTTTCTCGCGTTTATGGCTCCTTGGCTCTTTTGAATTTGCAACTGCTCCATTGTTATCACAAAAGAGAGTGATAGGCAGATGCATATTTGGAACAACTTCCAAATCGTTCAAAAACTTTCTAAGCCCCACATCTTCTTTTGCTGCTTCACAGGCAGCTACGTATTATGCTTCCATAGTGGAGTCAGCAACACAACTTTGCTTGATACTCTGCCATACTACAGCTCCTTCATTCAGAGTGAACATTGATCCCGATTTTGATTTTCTCGAATCTCTATCCGACTGGAAATCAGAATCAATGTATCCTTTAATTATCAGATCCTTACCTTTATACACGAGCATGTAATTCCTCGTTCTCCTAAGATACTTGAGGATATTCTTAACGGTTGTCCAATGTATAAGTCCAGGATTTGACTGAAACCTGCTGACAACACCTACTGCATAGCATATGTCGGGTCGTGTACACAACATAGCATACATCAGACTTCCAACTGCCGATGCATAGGGAATGCGTCTCATATCCTCAACTTCTTGAGGTGTCTTAGGACATTGTTCCTTCGACAAGTGAATTCCATGTCTGAAGGGTAGTAAACCCCTCTTGGAATTCTGCATCTTATATCTTGACAACATCTTGTCAATATAGGATGCTTGAGACATGGCTAATGTTCTATTCTTGCGGTTTCGAACTATTTGGATCCCAAGAATATATTGAGCTTCTCCCAAATCTTTCATTTGAAATTGAGTTGCTAGCCATTTCTTGACGTCAGTCAGGCATCTTACATCATTCCCAATGAGTAAGATATCATCGACATATAACACGAGGAATGCTACAGATGTTTTAACAATCTTCTTGTAAACACAAGGTTCGTCAATGTTTTGTTCAAAACCATAAGATTTGATCGTAGTATCAAACCTTATATTCCAGCATCTAGATGCTTGTTTCAACCCATAAATGGATCGTTTAAGCTTACAAACTTTTTGTTCTTGATGTTGTATTATAAACCCCTCTAGTTGAGACATATAGATACTCTCTTCAAGATTGCCATTCAGAAAGGCTGTCTTGACATCCATTTGCCAAATCTCATAATCATAATGTTTGGCAATGGACAAGAGTATTCTAATTGATTTTAACATGACAACAGGAGAGAAGGTTTCATCATAGTCTACCCCCTCTCTCTGGGTATAACCCTTTGTCACTAATCGAGTTTTAAAGATCTGTACCTTACCAGCTTGGTCTCATTTCCTTTTGTAGATCCATTTACAACCAATAGGTTTTACCCCATCTGGTTGATCTACAAGTTCCCAGACCGAATTGATGTACATCGACTCCATATCGAGGTCCATGGCTTTGATCCACTGATCTTTGTCAACATCATTCATTGCCTGTTTATAGGTCAATGGATCCTCTATTCCATCATCTTGTTGGGATTTATGCCATAAAGCCTCGTAATTAATTAATAATTATTTGATAATTATTTTATTATTAATATTTGCAATTTATAATATTCTTTATATAAATAAAATCCAAGGTTATTAGTGTAATCTTGAACTGTATGTAGTTGACATACGGGAGGATCATGTTCAAGTAATAACCTAAAGGGTCTATAGTATATGGATAAGGTTGGGTGCCTTATCCTGGTAACACTATTGATACGGCCCACTTTGTAATTGTTACAAATGATTTGATCCAAATCATTCATGTAGAGACATGTGAGTGGGGTATCCTATACAATGAGTTTGTATAAGACTGGACCACGAAATATATAATCTCTCTTTATAAATCCGTTATTTGAGAAGATTAGTATTTCACAGGATGATCATATGTGACTCGATCTTAATCCTGAGTGAGTTATGAACTCCTGCCTGTGAGGGCTCGTCCTTTGATTTGTATGGGTGAGAATGGCCTTTATAGCCGATTCAATAAGCCTACCATTTTGGGGACTTGACCAAATAGGGAGTTGGGAACATAAGTTTCACAAGATAGAATTCACTTCTTCCCATATAGGGAAAGTA
This sequence comes from Herpetospermum pedunculosum, assembly GCA_028017165.1. NCBI lineage: Eukaryota > Viridiplantae > Streptophyta > Magnoliopsida > Cucurbitales > Cucurbitaceae > Herpetospermum > Herpetospermum pedunculosum. Next base: position 28,095,821 of record CM051527.1, on the reverse strand, counting down.
GATGAGTAGTTCCCTTAAGTGCTGATTTCGGGACTTGAACAATGGGGCCCCACCCTCTCACTGGCCCGAGAGGGACTTGGTTTATGGTTTGATCATAAACAAGTTGTTCATTAGAGAATCAGTGGTACTTAAGGTGTAAGATGTAATTATAGGGGTAAAACGGACTTCTGACCCAGCTGTAATTACGAACAACTCGTGAAGGATCGACTTGCATGTAATGGTTATATCCATGGACACAACTTGTCTTACAGTGCATAAGAGTGCAACTCTAGGCCTATAGTGGAGTGACCTAGAGTTAATGAATGAAAGTCAATTAATTAATGAGTTTAATTAATTAATTTTGTATCATTGGAGCTTATAAATCTGTAGGTCCATAAGGTCCCCTTGCTAGCTCATAGTAACACTAAAAGGATCAATTTAGTTGAAAGAAAATTTGAAATATTCAAATTAATATTTAATATATTTGATATATTAAATGTAGAAGAGTAAAATATATTTATTGTATTTGATACATTAAATATTAGAGGAAATAGTTTATGTATATGATACATTAATATTAAAAAACTATATACTTATGTTATTTGAATGTGATTCAAATTGGTTTAAAGTATATTATAAAAGATTAATTTTATAATATTTGAATAAGATTCAAATAAATATAAAATACATATTTTAATATATTAGATATTAAAATGTATTTTATAAAATAAAATTAATTCCTAAAAGCCTTATTATAAATAAGACATTTAGGTTTAGCCAAAAGGTTGGCCAAACACACTACTCACACCCTCGGCAGAGAATTGTTCTCTCATTCTTTCAAAGAGCTCCCACAAGCTTGATCCCGTGTTCGAGTCATAGCGAGGAAGATCTCGTGGAAAAAGGAACACAAGAAGATGATTAGTCTTCAAAGGTAATATGCTTGAACTTGTATTTTTTGTTTAATTCTAAATAAAACAAAGATCGATTCCAAACGCTTCCGTTGCGGGGAATGAAGAGTTCATTCCCTTCAATTGGTATCAGAGCTTTCTTTGAGTTTTGTTTAGAATTAAAATTGTGTATGGTGGGTATTTTAAGTTTATATATATGTGATATATATGGTTTACAAAATTGATTGTTTAGGCATATTTGATTGGCATTAGATTTAAACCTTTTGATTAGATCAAATTGTAAAACCCATAAGGGTTAAGGATTTTTGTAATTTAATCTGTTCTTCAAAGAGATGGAGACAAGATGGCGGACGACTGTGATTTCGTTAGGCGGTGAAGATTCTTTGAAAGAAGGATTGATTTGCATATGCAACTTATTTGTTGAGGTGAGTCAAAGTGATGAATACAAAGTGCAAGTGGTGTACTCATTTAGCTTAAATGTTAGGCGGTGAAGACATTGATTCTGCTGAAGATTAATTCTTGAATTGAATTGATGAATTCTGTTTAAAATCTCAATTTGGAATTGAGTGTCTTCTCGAATTGAATTGATTTGATGAATTCTTATTAAAATCTTAATTTAGAATTGAGTAACTAAGAATAGAGTTTTTCAAATTGTTTGGACAATGGGTCTTCAATCTGTCACCATCGCCTATGCATTGCAGAAAGAGTTTGAGTTGACCAATCTGGTGGTTTGAGAAGCATATATTTTTTTTTCAAAGGCGGGTGGATACTCAAGACAATTTTAGGGTTTCTAAATTTTGATGGATCAACAAAGGAAGGAAATTCGAAGACCAAGATATGTCTTGGATTTAAATTATTGTAATTTAAATTAGTTTTCAATTTCTTAGGATATGCCAAATATGCCGGTCAATTTTGCTGTGTTTTTTTTTAAATTTAATTATGCATGTTGATGTATGTTTTAAATTATGTTTGGTTGCATAAAGTATGTCATCTAGATTAAAATCCCACCATAGGTTAAGCATGATCATGCATTTTAATTATTTTTAAATATAATTGTTATATTTGGAATATTATGATTAAAATGCTTTCTAATTTGATTAGATGATTTCCTAATATGTTTATATTTTCATATCTTTCAATATAATTGTTATATTTGGAAATTTTAAATTAGGATACTTAAATAGGAATCCATATTTTTCGAATAAGGATTAGGATATCTTTTTCATTGGGAAATCATTTCCAATGAGATTGGGTAATCATTCGGAAATCTTTTCGATTGGAAATCTTTTCCTAGGATATTTTCCAAATAAGCTTAGGATATTTTCCTAATGAGATTAGATTTTTTTTTTCGTATTTAAAAGATAATTTAATTCATTCTTTAAATAGTTTAAATATTTGAATTTAGTTTATCTTTTATTCTAATAAGATTAGAATATATGATAATCTTTAATTTTGTTTTAAAGGGTTTAAAATTGTTAAAAATTCAAGATTATCCATAAGGTGAATTAGTTTTTTAATAGGATTAAAAAACATGGCTTAAAATCAACTGAAGTTCATTGATCTAGTAATTAATAGTTAATTAAAGATTAATGAATTTGAAATAAAAATTGACTATAAGGGAACCCTGTCTAAGAAAGGTTACTCGGGTGAGGTACTTAAGTTGACTGAAAAGGAACACCTCTACTTGAGAACTGGCCTGGGGGTTGAATTAGTCAAATTTTATTTTATTTCATTAAGCTGACTCATAATGTGATTAGTTTTAAATAGTTTAATATACTTGGTAATTCACATTAAGATCAATCTAACCAACATAAGGGTTATGAAAGGGTAGATTGAAAAACTTAGATAAATGAGATTAGCCTAATTTGTCTAAGTAATAGAAAACCCTATTTCAAAATACTTAGTGGGAGAAAGACATATGTCAAAATAACCCTACGGTCTCTACCATAGATTCACAACGTGAGATTCATGTGAGTCCTCGAGGCGGCTTTGGACCGTCCCCCTACGGAAAGTGTTTACATGGGTCAATATCAGGGTGAATCTCTTGAGAAAGTATTTTTAAATAGTAAGTGGGAGAAGCAAATGTGTCAACATATCCTACGGTCTCTATCATTGGTTCATAACGTGAGATTCATGTGGGGCCTCGCGGCGGCTTTTGGACCGTCCCCCTACGGAAGGTGTTTACATGGGTCAATATCAGGGTGAATCTCCTGAGAAGGATAGGATTGTAATTTTATTTCTAATACTTGACCTACCCTACGGCGGCACTTGTTGGGATAAAATTATAGAATCTAAAATGATGGGTTACACTTACAAAGATATCATTAAGATTGTTAATGATTTTCTTGACCAAACTAATGGTAACTAAATGTTATAGAAATAAGAGTTATTTTGGGATAACACTTGGTTGAGATTGTCTCGGTTTAGTGAAGGAGCATTTGACCTACCCTACGGCGGCACTTGTTCTAACTCACTAAAGTATCATAGCATTAAAAAAAAAAATAATGTTTCAGGGTACATTTATCAAATTGTTTGTTTTCTATGCTGAAATTGAATGAATATTGATTGCATGTTGTTAAATAATATTTTTTTTATATATTTCAATATTATGTCTATTTCTCTCAATTTTAATTTTCGTTGCTAATTTGTCAAATTGAGAAAATAATATCACTTGGAAAAATAATGTTAACACTATATAATGACAGTGTAAATTTTTTCTTTAATTTGTCTTTATTGAGAAACGTTCTCAAAAACCTGTTGCCAATGCTAATCGAATTGTTCGTGAAGCACATGATTAATAAATCAATATAACGAGATGGTTTATACAAATTTTCTATTTGACATATTAGATGTCAAGCTAAGAAGATAAAGAATATGACAACAACATATGAGATATTGTTGAAGTCAATAAAAGCTAGATTTAGATATTTATCTAAATAATCTCAAAAATTAAGTATTACCAAAATCCAAGAAAAGAAATCATATGACTGTAGCTAAAAGAAAATAGTTTCTAAATTAGCATAGTAGTCATAATAAGAGGAATTTATGAAATACCTCTATAAGAAGAACATGGATAAAAGTAAATTTGATTTACTAGATTTTTTCATTACCACCTATATAGTAGATTCAGATCCACTATTAAGATTTGTTCTTCATTACATTTTATATAATTCTTGGAAAATACTTAATTATGTAGAATGATCTCTACTTGTTGGCACCAGAAAACCCATCTCAATTAATGTAGTGGGAGACATTAAGATGTCCATAAGAAATAATTGTTATTTAATGCTGAATATGGTGTTTTCAGTACCATAGGAGAAATTCAATTTCTCTAACTTTATTACTAATAAAATGTTCATATAGTATGAATATTTTAGTACTAAATTTTTATTTTCAAAATTGTTTGAAAAGTTCAGCCGAAAAATAAGAATAATTTGTATGTGTTAAATTGTTAACATATAAAATACTACACAGTGAGATATTCAGGATTATAGAATCCAGAATATAAAGACAATTTATATTCTCCTAAAATATGATACCCGTCTTTGGCATTCAAGATTGATTCTGATCAATTTGAATAAAAAGACTACTACGAAGTGATTCTCTAAATGTTAGAGTTAATTACTTTATATGTCTTAAGATCTTGCCTTTCATGCAAGATAATTAATAAGTTTTTGTTGGAAAAACCTACAGGCCAAAGAACACTGATGAATATTTCATATCACTCTAGCTGATGATTATTCAAGAAATAAGTATCGTAACCTAATGCAACATAAGTCTGAATATTTTGAAAAGTTCGAGGAATATAAGACTCAAGTTGAAGGTCAATTAGGTAAATCTATCAAAACACTATGATCAGATCACAGTGAAAAGTACAGGAACGTTATGTACTAAGACTAATTGATAGAAAATGAGATTTTATCTCAACTCTAGCACAAAGTACAATTGTGTGAAATTGTGCTGTAAGAGGAGAAACAAGACCTTGTTAGACATGGTCAGAACAATAAAGAATTACACGCCATTATAAGACTCTTGTTAGGATATACAATATAGATTGTATAGTGAACATGATTCTATCTAAAAGGTGTCCATGAGACAACTTTGAGATTATAGAAGAGTAGTAAAGTTAGTTTACAACCCTTCGAGTTTTGAGAGTTTTAAGCATACATGCTGAAACTTGAATATGTTCAATAGTGTTGAAAAGTTGGTTCCAAGTGAAGCCACTAAATAGTTAACAAAAGTTGTTAACAATTTAATTACATTTAATAGTCAAATGGATCCTAGTCATGAATTGGATAAGCCTCATCGTAGTGGGAGAGTTATGAGATGACCCAACCGTTACAAGAGCTTATATGAAGCCTAAGTTGTCGTATTAGATGACAAAATGTAGGGCTTCTTGACCTCAAAGTTGAAATGAGGGTCAATGACAAAGACTAGTAGACCAAAGTCATAAATCTCGAGATAGAGTAGATGTACTCATCTTTATCTAGAACTTGTAGATATTCGTGATGGGGTAAAACCCATAGGTTTTGAATATATCTATTAAAGTAAAAGATTTGTAAATAAGACTAATGACAAATATAGATGGAGAAAGTAAACTATGGATAAACTTTCTCATTTGTTGTCATATTAGAGTATATAAGCATTTCCTAATTCATAGTTGCATATGAGATATGTCAAGTGAAGGTTTAAGAAATCTTTTTTTTGAAAAGAAGTCTTAAAGAATGCATTTACAAATCAATTACATGAGTTCAATTTCAAAAATCAAAAGCAAAAGGTTTGCAAGCAGTAAAGGTTCATTTATGAAATGAATTTGATCACTAGATTTTTGAATGTAAGGTTTGATAAAAGTATCAAAAACTATGACTTTGAATAAATATTAATGATATTGTATAGACAAGAAAATCATTAATTACTTAGTGGAATTTTCTCATATTTTATGTGGATGACTTATTACCCATTGTGAATGCTGTAAGATTTGAATCCAACATAAAATGTTGACTACCTAACCAATTCCAAATGAATGATTTAAATTACTGGGTATGTCCTAAAATAGAGTTTTCGAGGACAAAATGTTATTTATGTCTCACACATCTTATATTGACAAATTTGTTGTCAAGTATATGATGTAGTACTTCAAAAATGATAATGTATCATTCTTACATGAAGTTTAGATTGTCTAAGGAATAGTGTCCTAAGACATTTCAAAATGTTGAGAACATAAGATTGACTATCTGCGTTTGAGTGGGAGAAAATCTAATGTACACATGAGACATGACATTTGACAGTAAAATTGGTTAACATTTATTAGTTAACCCAATGGTATGACCATTGCACGGAAAAATAAAAACTTTTCTCAAAATATCTATGGATAAATTGAGAAATTATATTTTTGTGTATGAGGTTAAAGATTTGATCTTTACGAGATGCACTGGTTTTAACAAAGATTTATGGAAATCTATGTTTACCCTAGATGATGGAGTATGGTATGCAAGTTAAATGTTCTTACTTATGAAGTAAAGAACTTGCATAACTCAAATAATTTCTTATTGGTCTGAAAGATGTTTCAGATATAGTTAAGCCTAAAACGTTTTATGTAATGGCTAAACTTAAGGAACTTAGATAACATCAATATATAGGGTATCCTGAGAGAGAAAGAATCGTGGAAGGACCAAGATGACTTTTAATTGACAATCGTTTTGATCTATATAAAAAGACTTTCCAGGCTAAAGTGTTTGAAAGCCACCTAGAATGTCTAGGATTATGAGACATGTCTCATCTTCACTAGGGCAAGTGGGAGAACATGTTGGGTGTAGAGTATGCCCTAGGATACATGTCTCACTGGCTTTGGTGCAAGTGGGAGATTGTTGGGATTTATGCCCTAAAACCTCGTAATTAATTAATAATTATTTGATAATTATTTTATTATTAATATTTGCAATATATAATATTCTTTATATAAATAAAATCCAAGGTTATTAGTGTAATCTTGAACTGTATGTAGTTGACATACGGGAGGATCATGTTCAAGTAATAACCTAAAGGGTCTATAGTATATGGATAAGGTTGGGTGCCTTATCCTGGTAACACTATTGATACGGCCCACTTTGTAATTGTTACAAATGATTTGATCCAAATCATTCATGTAGAGACATGTGAGTGGGGTATCCTATACAATGAGTCTGTATAAGACTGGACCACGAAATATATAATATCTCTTTATAAATCCGTTATTTGAGAAGATTAGTATTTCACAGGATGATCATATGTGACTCGATCTTAATCCTGAGTGAGTTATGAACTCCTGCCTGTGAGGGCTCGTCCTTTGATTTGTATGGGTGAGAATGGCCTTTATAGCCGATTCAATAAGCCTACCATTTTGGGGACTTGACCAAATAGGGAGTTGGGAACATAAGTTTCACAAGATGGAATTCACTTCTTCCCATATAGGGAAAGTAGATGAGTAGTTCACTTAAGTGCTGATTTCGGGACTTGAACAATGGGGCCCCACCCTCTCACTGGCCCGAGAGGGACTTGGTTTATGGTTGGATCATAAACAAGTTGTTCATTAGAGAATCAGTGGTACTTAAGGTGTAAGATGTAATTATAGGGGTAAAACGGACTTCTGACCCAGCTGTAATTACGAACAACTCGTGACGGATCGACTTGCATGTAATGGTTATATCCATGGACACAACTTGTCTTACAGTGCATAAGAGTGCAACTCTAGGCCTATAGTGGAGTGACCTAGAGTTAATGAATGAAAGTCAATTAATTAATGAGTTTAATTAATTAATTTTGTATCATTGGAGCTTATAAATCTGTAGGTCCATAAGGTCCCCTTGCTAGCTCATAGTAACACTAAAAGGATCAATTTAGTTGAAAGAAAATTTGAAATATTCAAATTAATATTTAATATATTTGATATATTAAATGTAGAAGAGTAAAATATATTTATTGTATTTGATACATTAAATATTAGAGGAAATAGTTTATGTATATGATACATTAATATTAAAAACTATATACTTATGTTATTTGAATGTGATTCAAATTGGTTTAAAGTATATTATAAAAGATTAATTTTATAATATTTGAATAAGATTCAAATAAATATAAAATACATATTTTAATATATTAGATATTAAAATGTATTTTATAAAATAAAATTAATTCCTAAAAGCCTTATTATAAATAAGACATTTAGGTTTAGCCAAAAGGTTGGCCAAACACACTACTCACACCCTCGACAGAGAATTGTTCTCTCATTCTTTCAAAGAGCTCCCACAAGCTTGATCCCGTGTTCGAGTCATAGCGAGGAAGATCTCGTGGAAAAAGGAACACAAGAAGATGATTAGTCTTCAAAGGTAATATGCTTGAACTTGTATTTTTTGTTTAATTCTAAATAAAACAAAGATCGATTCCAAACGCTTCCGTTGCGGGGAATGAAGAGTTCATTCCCTTCACATCTGGTATGATGATTTGAGTTTCTACTAAACCCATGTAACGGTCAGGTTGTTGCACAACCCTCCCACTACGTCGAGGCACTCTCAACTCTTGAGATGGATGTGAGTAATTAGAAGTATTAGTTCTATCAACAACTCTTGTTGAGGGATCAATCTCATCAACAACTCTTGTTGATCTATCTGTAGCTTCTTTAGAAATTTCACGCAATACTAGTTTACTACGAGGTTGATGATCTCTCATGTGATCTTCTTCGAGAAAAGTAGCATTTGTCGATACAAATACTTTATTTTCTTCTTGATCAAAGAAGTATCCAGCTTTGGATTCTTTTGGGTAGCCTATGAATAAACATACTTTTGAACGACGTTCCAATTTCTTAGGGTTTGTCATCAATACATGTGTCGGGCATCCCCAGATCCTGAAGTGACGTAAACTAGTTTTACGCCCTCTCCATAACTCATAAGGTGTTCCAGTAACACTTTTAGAGGGAACATTGTTCAAAATGTAGGCAGCCGTCTCTATTGCATATTGATAGCACTCCAAAAGTGCTAATATTTAGCTCCTAAGTCTTGTAAATTAGAATAATTATTTGGGCTTAATTGATATATTTTGTATAATTTAATTGCTAAGGGGTAAATCGGGCATTTGCGATAATTAAGAGCTTAAATGAATATTTTATAATATTTTATTAGTTAGTCGTTTTGAGTGATTAAGCTACATTAATTAAATAATTTAATTTTAACTCAAAATTGATTAGTGGCTTGATGGTGTAGGTTTTGTAAGACAATAGGGGTGCCTTGGTTCAAATCTTGGTGGATTCAGGATTTTCCCTCATTTTTATAAAAGTCAATGGTCAACAGCCCATCGGCCCAACCTCCATGCGCGCAGCAGGCCAACATCCGTGCGGCCTCGCCTGCCGGCCCCTACGCGGCCCAAACCTCATTTTTTAAGCATTTTGACCTAGTTTTTCAGCCACCATTCACTTAGGAGAGAGAATTTTCGATTTTGAGAGTTTTGGCCTCGGGTTTGGTGATATTTTCATCAATTTTCAAGGTTTTGGACAATTTTAGATCGATTTTCATCACGTTTGGCTAAGGTAAGTGCTCTAATTTGAGTTTAGGGTGTCTTTGATGCGATTTATGAGGTTTTGTTCTTAATTTGTAACTTAGCATGACTGATTGGGCAATCTTTTTTCTTCTAAGCATATCATATGAGCATGTTTGATTGATAGGAGTAGACGACTTTGATTTCAAGCATGATTCATTAGTTAAAGATTATGATGTCGTGCCTCTCTTAATCGCCAAGTAACATGGATAAGTTGAGTCATAGGTAACATAGGCTTCCTTGCTGATCTTGGTTGTAACTTATCTTGAAGAAATAGATAAATCGGAATATTAGCTTAGGCTTCCAGGTTAAACATCCGTCGTAGTGCTCCCGTTACTGTCAATTAATCAATATGGGCGGTGTTGGCCCCCTTTTAATTCATTGCCACGTTTAATTAGAATCGAACATTCGTCTTTGTTCTTTATTTTATTTAGGATTGATCCTCTTAGATTAATTAAAGAACGATCTATTTAGAACATCCACGTTTCTATTTAATTATTTGGGTTACTTGTATTAGTAATTTCGTGCAAGTAAATTACGTGTTTAATTATGCTCTTTCTATGTACGTTTGAATCCCAATTAATCGAGTCGCATCAAAGTGAATCCCGATACTCAAATTAGGAGCACGCGTTACATTTAATTTTTCCGTTATTTAATTTTCCGTTAACTGGTTTACATGTACTTAGTTCAATTTTTCCGTTAGCTAGTTTGCATGCTTACTTTAATTTTCCGTTAGCAATTCCTCTTTTATCTATCGTTTTATTTTATTGTTTTAGTTAATTAAAAAGCAAATAGAAATTAGTTAGGAGAAAATAATTTAGGTTCCCTGTGGATCAACCCGACTACCACTAGCTGCAAAGCTCAGTTGTAGCGGAATTATAAATGTTATTTTGGCGGGACTCGACATTCCGAAATTTATAGGATATTAAAAAATCTTAGTACCACATATCCCCAAAACGAATCAGGCAAATGAGCATAACTCATCATCGATCGAACCATGTCTAACAAGGTTCTGTTTCTTCTCTCCGATACACCGTTTTGCTGAGGCGTACTAGGTGCAGAGAGTTATGACTGGATTTCATGTTCTATCAAATAGTCTTGAAATCTCAGGTCTATGTACTCTCCACCTCGATCTGATCGAAGTGTCTTAATTGTTTTACCTACTAAGTTCTCAACTTCTGCCTTATACTCCTTGAACTTTTCAAGAGCTTCAGACTTATGATGTATTAGGTAAACATAACCGTACCTTGAATAATAATCTATGAAACTGATGAAATATTCATATCCTCCTCGAGCTTTGACATTCATTGGTCCACAATGGTCTGAATGCACGAGTTCTAAGGATTCTTTGGGTCTAAGACCTTTTCCAGTAAAAGATCTTTTCGTCATTTTTGCCTCAAGACAAGACTCACATGCTGGTAAAGAGTTGTCTTCTAACTGGCTTAGATGACCATTCTTAATCAATCTCTCAATCCTATTAAGATTAATGTGACCAAGTCTTAAGTGCCAAAGATATGTACTTGAAGAAACTTTTTGCCTTTTGTTTCGCGTCTCGGTCGTTTTAAACATCTCGATATTTAAAATAGCTTTCGCTCTGGTCGGTTTTAACTTATATAAGTTGTTTTCTAGTTTTGCAGAACAAATAGGAATACCTCTTTTGGTAATCAACACTTCATTAATTTCAAAAGATACTTTATACAATTGTTCTAACAAACAAGAGATAGATACAAGATTCCTTTTCATTCCAGGAACAAGATACACATTATCTAATATAATGAACCTATCTTCAAAAAATACCTTTAAATCTCCCACTGATTTTGCTGAGACAACCTCTCCTGTTCCAACCTTGAGAGTTATCTCGCCTTCCGCAAGCGTTCTCCAGGAAATAGTTTACTGAAAAGAAGAACAAATATGATTAGTGGCCCCTGAATCCAGTATCCAGGAAGAGTCATCACTCTCCACTAAACATGTTTCAACAACTAGTAAATCATATTTACCTTGTTTTGCCTTTTCAGCTTTCTTCTCTGCAAGGTACTTTGGGCAGTTTCTTTTCCAATGCCCATTCTCGTTGCAGTGGAAACATTTTCCTTTATCTGCAACTTGAGCCTTGCTTTTGCGGTCATTAGGAGTTTTACTGTTCCTCTTCACTTTCTTTTTCATCGAAATACTCTTATTTTTAGAAGAAGAAGGGCCAGACTTCGTCCTAGAGGACGATCCTCTATAGAACTTTTTAGTGGTAGCAACATTTGCCTCCACTTCATGTCCCCTAGTTTTCAGTAGAGACTGATAAGTCTGAAGCTCATTCAGAAGAGTAGTCAAGTTATATTCAATTTTGTTCATCATCGCATTTGTGCGGAACTGTAGGAAGCTCTTCGGAAGAGACTCCAGAATAAAACTGACCTGACTCTTCTCAGTTATGACAGCTCTATTTACTTCTGCCACATTGAAATGGACCATCATGTACATGACATGTTCTCTAACTGAGGTCCCTTCTTTCATGCGACAATTATAAACGTACTTGATGACATCATGCCTAAGGGAGAAGTACGGTTGTCCAAACATCCCCTTCAGAGATTCCATAATCTCTTTGGCAGCACCAATACCATCGTGTTTCTTAGCCAATACATCAGATATGCTGGCCAGAATGTAGACGCGGGCTTTATCATTTGCCCTTGTCCATATGTCATATGCATCCCGAACATTTCAGTTTGCATTTGTGCCGGGGTTTGGAGGACACTCCTCAGTTAAAACGAACCTTAGATCATCAATTACCAGTATTGTGTTTAAATTTGATTTCCACGTTGCGTAATTATCCCCGTTAAGTTTCTCAGAAGCTAGTAACTGTACTATTGAGTTGGACATGCTGAAAAAAGTAAACCAGTCGTATTTAGTGAAATTGCTATTACCCTTTTATATTATCCAATCAAGTTTTAGCAAACGTAATAATGTACCCATCATTTATTCTTTATTGCAACGATACTACAAAGGTTTAGACCAACATCCACCTAGGGGCAGTCTATCACTCCTCCTTTGTATTGAGACAATCTCAACTAATCACTATTACCAGGATAACTCATATTCCAATAGATCTTTTAGCTATCGTTTACTTTGGTCAAGAAGTTACTAACACTTAGTAATTCTTGTAAGTGTGACCCTCCATTTTCAGACCTCAGAGATCAGAATCAACAAGCTCCCGAAGTTGGAAAGACAATGCTGAAAACGGACCTATGAGACCATATCCATTTCTGGAGTTCGTGGTGTTCCGAATCCCATGATACAGCCCTCCTAAGGGGTGGTCGCTCCCAGGGCAGACTCACAGGCACATCATGGAAATCTCACGGTGCAACCTAATGGAGGAGGCCGTAGGATGTGTTGACACACAACCTTCGCCCACTTACTTTGAACGACTTCCCCTATTCACCTTGTTATTGACTCATGCAAATATTTTCCTACTGGAGGTCGCTCCCAGGGCGACTCGAAGCCGAGCATGAATCTCACGGTGTGAACTCTTAGGGACGTAGGAGCTGAAAATATTTTTCCTCCCACTAAAGTGTTCTAGACGGTTGGGTATGATTTTACTTAGGCATATATTTTGGCTAACTAAAACATATCCTAAGTCTAGCTAATCTTTCCGAGTATAACGTTTATACTGGATTTTAACCTATGATGTCTAGGTGATAAACCTTTTAAAACCTCACATCACTCACGCATGCTCATAAAACCGGGTTAGCTAAACTCAAACGCCAGTTCGATGCCCAGGTAGAAGGTGTTCCGTAAACCGTCAACTTAAATACCCCTAAGCTGAGACAGCATCTTACCGGGTGAGTTTTTCTTGTAACCGAAGTTTTACAAGATATCAACCTATTTTAACTATTAAAACACGAGATTACTTGGTAGTTAACACTAAATGAGCATGCATTTATCTTTGTTATAAGTTTTAATGTCTAATTCATTTTATAACACTTATAAAAAAAAAAATAAACCTTATAACATACATTTAACATGCTTTTATATAACAATTATATAAAACCATTCCATGCAAAAATATAACAACTTATATGAAATCTCATGGAATCCTAAACATGCATACTTATATTATAACACTTATAACATACTTTCAATGCATGTTTCATGCTTATCCTATGGTGGGATTTTAAATCTACATGGCATACAATATGCACACAAGATTATGTTTATTTAAACTATACATTCACAATGCATAAATAAATAAACCACACTAAAAATGGATTGGTTTTGGCATCCTAAACAAGCATTTACCTAAATTATTACAATAATAAAATAGGAAAAAGTCTTGAACTGCCCCCGAACACTTCGAATCGGCTCGAACCGCTTGTAACTTGTGGATTTGCACGAACCGCCGCCGAACCGCCACTTGACGCCTCTTCCAATTTTGATAAATTACATTCTAAAATAGACTCTAGAAAAATTACACTCTTTGTAACACATTAAAGCCCATCACAAGGCAATTACAATAATTATTACAAATTGGAAGAGAAATGGATGCCAAAGACCAAAAATTTTCATTTTAGCACACATACATTCATCACATGAATTACTACCCACCAACTCTAAATTAACCAAAAAAGAGTACTTAAAGCATGCTCTGATACCATTTGAAAGAGTTTCGGCATGCATAGCGGAAGCAACGTTGGATCTAAGTACTCTTATTTTGTTAATTTAAAAGAAAAAAACATGTAATTTGAAAATCAAAGACAATAATTTAAAAGTTACCTTTGAAGTTCAAATTCTTCTCGATTCCAAACCCGATCTTCGAACGTAACGGTCACGAACCACCAAGAGAGTCTTTCCGACTATTCTCCGGCCTTAGAACGGGATTGTGGGGTCCTTTAAGTGACTAATTTAAAAGAGAATTGAAGATGAAATTTGAGAGAATGGTAGAGAAATTTTCTTTACAATTCTAAAAGTTCATCAAAATTCCAAGAAGAAGTCAATCCAATTAACCCTTTGTATATATAGAAGACTACATGCAAAAACATGCAAAATTGAGTTAACAGTAGGATGCCATGTTGAATCCACTCAATTTAGTGGGATTAGTGGCTTGATGTTGGATGAACACTTAGCAAAAAAGTTTGACTCATAAAACCACCAACAAATGGTTTTTTCCACTAACTCAAGAATTGGATTTTTCCACTAACTTAAGAATTGGATTTTTCCACTAACTTTAGTCATAAAATGACTCTTGACTTTCAAGGTTTAGTGGAGTCAACATTGGACTTTTGACTATCAAAGTTTTAGTCAATTGTCTTCAATTGACTTTTGACTAACTTTGATCAAATTAATTCAATTTAAAAATTAATTCAAATAATTAATTTTAAATTAATATTAAATTAATATTAAATAATTAATTAAACAATTTAATTAATTCAAATTTAATATCCAATAAATCCAACACTAATCCCGATCATTCCCGATATACATGATTATGAATCCATATTCATATTTTCGATATTTAAATCTTATTTAAATATCACCATCTCTCTCTTTTGTTCAAGTCGCAATTGAACGTTATGTTGTTAAATATATCACATATATTTAACGTTAATTCCCTAATTCGAATTCGAACACTTCGAATTCACTCGTCACACTGTTATAAGGTTTAGTCCGATATGAGCTAGCAGGGGGACCTCATGGACCTACAGATCATGAGCTCCAACGATCCGAGATTAACTGGTTAAACTCTTTAACCTAGTTAATCAACATTCGTTAACTACCAGGACATTCCACTATAGCCTTGTAGTTGCATTCTTCTCACTGTAGATATATTTATGTCCACTCGATATAACCATGATTAGTAAGTTGACCCTTCACAGGTTGTTCGTAATTTACAGTCGGGTCAAGTATCTGTTTTACCCCCGTCATTACATCTTGCTCCTTAAGTCCCACTAATCCTCTAATGAACAATTGGTTTCTGATCCAATCACTAAACCGATTGGTATGTGATCTAATCACTATACCGAGTCCCTCTCGGGCCAATGAGAAGGTGGGGCCCCTTGTTCAAGACCTGGAGTCAGCACTTAAGGGAACAACCTATCTACTACCCCTAGAGACGGGTAAGAGTGAATTCCATCTTGCACCCTATGTCCTCAGCTATCTATTCGGTCTTACCCCTGAAATGGGAGGCTTATTGAGTCGGCACTGTTGACCCACTCTCACCCATGCAGATCTAAGGATAATCCCGAATAAACAGGAGTTCATAATTAGCTTAGGATTAAGGTCAAGTTACCTAGGTCATCGTTTTGAAATAGTCAGTCTTTAAAACAGTAAACAACGTTATAAAGCAAGAGTGACTTATTTCGCGGTCTGGTCTAATGCAAACTCTTTGCATAGGACGCCCACATTCGCATGTCTCCACATGAACGATTCAGAATCACATCGTTTGTACTAAATACAAAATGGGTCGCATCCAATAGTGTCCCCAGGATAAGATATCCAGCCTTATCCGTATACTATAGACCGTTTTGGCTTTTTACTCGAACTTGATCCACTTTTATGTCTCCACATAAAGTTGAAGTACTCATGTTATAGCCATGGATCTTAGTTTATTGTATTTAGGGTTTTCTAAAATTAAATAAGCAATTCACATATTCAATAATAACTTTATTGTATAAACCTCAATAACACTTTATTAGTAATAAAATATGTTTATCGTTTACAAACCACGAGTTTTAGGACATAAAACCCAACAAATACACCATGGAATGCCATGGTGTGGACATTTGAGTAGAAGATCCTTGAATCTGGTCCAGGCTTCATGTAGAGATTCATTCTCAGCTTGTTTAAATTTGATGATGTCATCACGAAAATTAGAATTCCTATCTAGAGGGAAATACTTCACCAGAAACTTCTCGGCTAGGTCTGTCTAGTTGACAATCGATCCAGATGGAAAGGAATTCAACCATGTCTTGGCTTTGTCTATTAACGATTATGGAAAGAGGTACAGCCGCAAAGCCTCTTGCGACACTCCTGGGATGACAAAGGTGTCACTCACTCCCAGGAAGTTCCTCAAGTGGTTGTGGGGGCCTTCATTCTCCACACCGAAGAATTGTCCAACTGTTGACAGCATCTGAAACGTTACAGGTTTCAGTTCGAATGAGTGAGCCGTGATCTCTGGGCGTATGATGCTTGGATTGAGCTCCTCAGGCATAGGTACAAGGTAGGATAGTATAACACTGTTCTTATCATTCGCAATTTCGATGGGATTGCGAGTGTTAAGTGCTCGGTTTGGTGCTTCTTCTGGTCTTTCCATTTCAGCTTGTTGTGGTTCGAATTGCACTGACTCTGCGTGGTCAACAATGTGCTGAAATACAGGTTGATTTTGAGTTTGTTGATTCAAACAATGTGCAACTTCCCTTCTAACTCTATTTTTGTTCCTTAGAGTTCTTTCAGGCTCGGGATCAAACTCGAGATTGTAGTTTGGAAACTCATTCATAAACCAGCTCCGTTAGTACCTGCAAAATAAACACAAAAGATTAGCTCCAATCAGTTAAGTTTTTTCTAAAATAACACAAATCGTTTTGACTCAACAGAGTCCCCGGCAGCGGCGCCAAAAACTTGTTGCGTGCTCAGTGTGTATGTAAATTAGTTGCGAAGAGCACTCAGATCATGGAAGTATACATGGTCTATAGCAAATGATAAGTATGTTTTATATCGATTTCCCACAGAGACTAAGTTGAGTTACTCGCGATTTTATGCGTGTTAATTTAGATAAGGTAACCAGGAATGAAATGGATTTTGATTCGAGACACGAATTGTAAATGACGTACGAAAAATGCAAGGTTAACACAAAAAGAAATTCAAGTTAAGGAAACTATATTATTGAAAAATAGTATTGTGGGACTCGCAATACTTTCGCAATAAGCTAGCAATGGATTGACAGACAATTAAAAGCTAAGATAAAGGCAGGAAATGGTATTGCGGGACTCGCAATACTTTCGCAATGGATTAGCAACAAATTAACAATAAGTAAAATCTAAGATAAAAGCAGCAAGGTTGGCTAAGAATCTTCCATAGGCATAAATCATGATCAGTTAGCAGCAAACAAACATCACATGCATCGTTTTAGCTATATCTCATACATCTTCCGATTATATGCTTTAGACTCTTAAGTTACCTTTATCCAAGTAAGTTTTAAGAATCTATTTATATGTTCATGCTATAGAACGTATTAGGAGAGTCCATATTCCTAGACCACTCTCTGTCTACCATGAAAGGCTAACATGAATGAATGTCTCTGAATTCTTTAGACCACTCTCTGTCTACCTTGAAAGGCTTCCAGAGGTTAGGAATTCTTTAGAACAAAATGGATGGCCGGTCGAAAATGTCCATGGAATGAAGTTCACATTCATTCAATGCACTCATGCTTGTTTACATGCTGAATTCACATAAGTATACCCTACAGATTCATCTCAGCTAACCTCTATAAAATTAGTTACTCATGGTTTGAGAAGAACTCAACAAATCTAATTGATTACTCATGAAATGAAGAACTCAACAAAACTAATTGATTAAAATACGATTGAGAAAAGAACTCAACAAAACTAATTGATTACTATTGAAAGGCAAATCCAGTAACAATTCATAAAGCAAACAACTTAATCCGACAACAAGAATAGAGAAAAACAGTAAATGAACTGAACATAAAAACTAATGAGATTAAAGAAACAGTAGCTAATTCGAAAAGCAATTAAAGAAAGCAGTAGATGAGTGAAGATCCTCGTAGCCCCGATTCGCCTCAGATGAAGTAGAAGAATGGCTGATCCTGGGAAGGAATTCAATCAGAAGAGAAGATGGATCTTTTCTTCCTCCATTTGAATTATCGACGCCAAGGAAGCTTTGTTTCTTCGATCCAACAATCGGGAGAGGGGTTTTTCGTTCTGTGGTATTGACTTTGATTCTCTTCACCGTTTTCTGATCTCCTTCTCTTCTCCTTCTGGCTCTCTTATATTGCCTTCAGAGGTTCCATGGGCTGCGGATCTTCATCCAATTCGAGGTAACAACCTCACACGTGGCAGCTAATGGAAGGGTTGGCGGCTGGAAAAACGCAGCAGCAAAGACCAGTATTGCGATTGTGTTGCGATCACAATGCTCTGTTTCCAGCTGCCCTTCTTCTGATCCCATTGCGTTCCTTGCAAAACTTCGGCAATACATCTACAAGGTATTAATTAGACATTTTTTTTACCAATTTGCACACTTATTCATAACTTTTCCACATAAGTCTTAAATTCATACCATTTCACAAAATGTCACCATTAAACACATATTATGCTTAATAGTAGCTAAATTACTCAAGAGATTTCATGAATATTAAGTAATTATAGCCCTAAATAACTCTCATTTGGAGAGGTAACAACGACATACTACTCATTGAGAATGATGTAGGGGTTCTTACTGACGCAAAACTGTGGCTAGCAACCCAATTCCAAATGAAATATTTGGGAGAGGCCCAGTTTGTTCTTGGGATTCAGATCGTAAGGAATCGCAAGAACAGAACACTCGTACTGTCTCAGACATCATATATAGATAAGGTGTTATCTAGATTTTCGATGCAGAATTCCAAGAAAGGTTCGTTGCCGTTTAGGCATGGATTTCATTTATCTAAGGAACAGTCTCCTAAGACACCTCAAAAAGTTGAGGACATGAGACGGATTCTGTATGCATCTGCAGTTGGCAGTCTGGTGTATGCTATGTTATGCACTAGACCTGACATTTGCTTTGCAGTAGGAATTGTTAGTAGGTACCAGTCTAATCCAGGATATGATCACTGGACCGCCGTTAAACATATCCTCAAGTATCTTAGGAGAACGAGGAACTATGTGCTCGTGTATGGGCCTAAGGATATGATCTTGGCAGGATACACTCACTCTGATTTTCAGACTGATATAGATTCTCTGAAATCTACATCAGGATCAGTGTTCAATGATGCGAGCTTGTCGAGGCCCGTCAAATACAATTTATAATTACCGATCAACGGCTTGTAGTAAACTACAGCGGGCCGGGTCGAACTCAGGGAACCGAAATATAAATTCTCTAAATTAAAATTTATGTAAAAACAATAAATGGGGGGTTTTTGGATTGCAGGTTAATTTAATGAATTAAAATAACAATTAAAGATAAAGTTTAAAGAATTAAAGAATTAAAGAAATAAAAAAAGAAATTACCTTGCTGATTCAGAGATTGTCGGGACTTAAAATGGATTTTGCTCATCGATTACTCCAATAAAAATATAATTTCTTAATTAAAAGCCTAATCGACTTAACTGGAACAGCCATAAAAAGTCTCTAAGATCCTATCATGCAATTAATCTGACAAAACATCGTAATTAACTCTAAACTAGTCAATTAGTTGGGCACGATAGCGTTCCATGCTAACTACTTAGCAGCTCTAAGCACATGGATTGATTAGAACGTTAATTAAATTGATCAGATTCAATTAAACATTTTTTATATTCCTAAGGTCTATTATACGCACCGTGTTAACTATGGAAAAGCCATAATATTAACACTAGTCATAACCTGACCATCTTGCTACTATAATTAAACATGCAATTTATGACAATTACGGATCACAAATTACAAACATAGCATACATGAATAATTAATATTTAATTGATTAAGTTGTCACATTAACCAATACTAAATGCACATGAAATAAACAAAGAATAGAAAACAATTAATCAAGAAATTAGATTGCAATTGAATATAAAAAATCTCACAAAAACATTTAGCCCGACCAACCTCTAAATCAGCATCACATGCTTAGCCGAACACGAACATAAAAAGAAAGAAAAAACTGTAAACAGAAGGAAATGAAGAATAGTGATGGTGTGTGTTGGTGTGTGGGGAATGGTGTAAGGTGTGAGGTGTCTTTTACAATCAAGACATCTCTCTTTATAAAGTTGAAGGAACAGACAAAAGTGCTAAAAATAAAGAATTAAACTTGTGGTCAAAACAACGTGGAGATGTTGGAATGACACGTTGAGATGAGTTTTGGGAGACGTTGGAATGACAGATGACTTCTTCGTGGGATGAGTTCTTCCTGGATCAACCAGGAGCTGCCACGTGTCGTGAGTTAATGTTGGAGTAAAAATATAAAAAATAATATTCTTCAAGGATCGAACTTTGGCTCAAAGAATATCATAATAAATCTTTCACCACCAAACCAAGCTTCCAACTTTTAACATTAAATGATTTGTATCTTCATGGTATCATCTGCGGCTCGGTTTGTTGATATTATACTCTAAAACTCCTCTTTTGAGTTCTTATTTAATATAAGTGTCTCATTCACCTCTGAATGCTCGATTCCTGCAAAACATATGATTAAACACATTAATTTGAATCAACTAACAAGAATTAAAGATTATAAAATAGCACTTTTGAAGTTTTATCAAATACCCCACACCTAAATCTTGCTAGTCCTCGAGCAATAAATAATTTAAACATTAAAATGAATCGTTGGCTGCAAATTAATGACTTTAACCTCTGTATCTTAAACAATAAAAATATTCACAACTCACAACATTCAAATGCATTCAATCAACGAGAAATTTAAAATTAGTTTTTTCATCCCTTATGTGTGTGTGCGTAGCCTTTTCTATCTCGATTTTTATAAGTTCGGGAATATTTTATTCAACCTTCAACTCGTTTTCCCCCTACTTATGGTCATTAAGAACAAACTATCAAGCATCAATACATTCAAGTAAGCAATATTTCTATTAAGGTGCCTCAAAACAACTTTTGGGATCCCCTATACTTGCATCATTTTAACTCAAGGGTACTAGCTTTCACACCCAACTGCAGGGCCTCTCACCCAGAGCACTCGCTCAATGGGCGGCCTAACTACTCACATTTGGGGTAGCTCTTTTTACCCCTTATCGTTTTACTCATTACAAGCTAATTTTCACTTTTCTTGAGCTCGAGCAATATTTTATTTTTTTCAATTTTTTTTTTCTTTTCACAAGGCTGATAGACATGCTATACCTTCTTAATATCTCATTACAAACTATCATGCAAGATAACTTTCTAAGTAGTTCTAAGGGCCTTTCGAGGTGACAACAAACATATAAGTCAAATAATACAATCCTAAGCCTTTAAAACCATAGATGAGAAGACTATGTGCACAATAGTTATAAGAGAATCCAGAGAAATTTTTTAAATTCGACTCAAAATCATGCATGCATTCTCATGCTTTGCAAGAAAAAGTGAAAAAACATAATGAACATAAAATGTCTAAGACACATCATAGATTGTCATCATCATATAATATGCAACCAACTAATCATATTTTCATAATTTATAAGCTTGACGCTCAATCACATGCTTTGCAAATATATATCCACCCCCCACCTAAAACAATACATTGTCCTCAATGTATAATTAAGTAGATTGCTTGAAAAGAAATGAGAAAATACTTTTTTTTTTAATTAAAGAAAAAAAGAAATTGAAGAACAAAAATCTTCTCAAGTCAGTTCCCAGTTAGAGGTGTTCCCTTTCGGTCAACTTAAGTACCTCAGTATAGACAGAACTATCCATAGGTAGATTTATCCTTAATAGATAACTAAATAGATTGCTCACAAAAGAAATAATAAAGAGAAGAAAACTCCCCTGAAATTTCTCATGTGTGGATCTAAGGGCGGTGGTGCTGCTCTCGCATCTAAAAGGTTCACTTGCATGGGTCTAAGGGCGGTGGTACTGCTCTCGCATCTAAAAGGTTCATATTTTTCTTCCAATGCCAAAAACAACCTGAATCTCCAAACAACTAAAAAACAACTTTGTTAACAGTTAAATATTGTTGAGAAAGTTCTGGCATGTTAGAATAATTAAACAAAACAAAAATAATCTAAAAGAAATATTTTTGTGATTTTTGTAAATTTTGTGATTTTTTGTTTTTTCAATTAAAAATATAAGTTTTTTTTTTTTAATCAAGAAATAAAATAAAAATAAAAAAAAAATTTAATAGAGAGAATTTAATTGGCTCCCCGGCAGCGGCGCCAATTTGAAGCGGGCTTCTTTTGTTTAAGAAAGACATTTTTTTTTTAAAGAAAAAAAAAAATTAAATAAATTTAACAAAGAGAATTTAATTGGCTCCCCGGCAACGGCGCCAATTAAATTCTCTTTGTTAAATTTTTTTTTTTTTTTAAAATGTCTTTCTTAAACAAAAGAAGCTCGCATCAAATTGGCCCCGCTGCTGGGGAGCCAATTAAATTCTCTTTGTTAAATTTATTTTTATTTTTATTTTATTTCTTGATTAAAAAAAAAAAAAACTCATATTTTTAATTGAAAAAATAAAAAATCACAAAATTTACAAAAATCATAAAAATATTTCTTTTAGATTATTTTTGTTTTGTTTAATTATTCTAACATGCCAGAACTTTCTCAACAATATTTAACTGCTAACAAAGTTTTTTTTTAGTTGTTTGGAGGTTCAGGTTGTTTTTTGCCTTTGGAGAAAAATATGAACCTTTTAGATGCGAGAGCAGCACCACCGCCCTTAGACCCATGCAAGTGAACCTTTTAGATGCGAGAGCAGCACCACCGCCCTTAGATCCATACATGAGAAATTTCAGGGAAGTTTTCTTCTCTTTATTATTTCTTTTGTGAGCAATCTATTTAGTTATCTATTAAGGATAAATCTACCTATGGATAGTTCTGTCTAAACTGAGGTACTTAAGTTGACCGAAAGGGAACACCTCTAACTGGGAACTGACTTGAGAAGATTTTTGTTCTTCAATTTTTTTTTCTTCTTTAATTAAAAAAAAAAGTATTTTCTCATTTCTTTTCAAGCAATCTACTTAATTATACATTGAGGACAATGTATTGTTTTAGGTGGGGGGTGGATATATATTTGCAAAGCATGTGATTGAGCGTCAAGCTTATAAATTATGAAAATATGATTAGTTGGTTGCATATTATATGATGATGACAATCTATGATGTGTCTTAGACATTTTATGTTCATTATGTTCCCCGGCAGCGGCGCCAATTTGATGCGAGCTTGTTGAGGCCCGTCAAATACAATTTATAATTACCGATCAACGGCTTGTAGTAAACTACAGCGGACCGGGTCGAACTCAGGGAACGAAAATATAAATTCTCTAAATTAAAATTTATGTAAAAAAAATAAATGGGGGGTTTTTGGATTGGAGGTTAATGTAATGAATTAAAATAACAATTAAAGATAAAGTTTAAAGAATTAAAGAATTAAAGAAATAAAAAAAGAAATTACCTTGCTGATTCAGAGATTGTCGGGACTTAAAATGGATTTTGCTCATCGATTACTCCAAAAAAAATATAATTTCTTAATTAAAAGCCTAATCGACTTAACTGGAACAGCCATGAAAAGTCTCTAAGATCCTATCATGCAATTAATCTGACAAAGCATCGTAATTAACTCTAAACTAGTCAATTAGTTGGGCACGATAACGTTCCATGCTAACTACCTAGCAGCTCTAAGCACATGAATTGATTAGAACGTTAATTAAATTGATCAGATTCAATTAAACATTTTATATTCCTAAGGTCTATTATACGCACCGTGTTAACTATCGAAAAGCCATAATATTAACACTAGTCATAACCTGACCATCTTGCTACTATAATTAAACATGCAATTTATGACAATTACGGATCACAAATTACAAACATAGCATACATGAACAATTAATATTTAATTGATTAAGTTGTCACATTAACCAATACTAAATGCAAATGAAATAAACAAAGAATAGAAAACAATTAATCAAGAAATTAGATTGCAATTGAATATAAAAAATCTCACAAAAACATTTAGCCCGACCAACCTCTAAATCAACATCACATGCTTAGCCGAACACGAACATAAAAAGAAAGAAAAAACTGTAAACAGAAGGAA
The DNA here is from genome assembly GCA_028017165.1 of Herpetospermum pedunculosum. Classification (NCBI taxonomy): domain Eukaryota; kingdom Viridiplantae; phylum Streptophyta; class Magnoliopsida; order Cucurbitales; family Cucurbitaceae; genus Herpetospermum; species Herpetospermum pedunculosum. The sequence goes on along the minus strand of CM051527.1, from coordinate 28,071,460 downwards.
AGGAAGAATAGTGATGGTGTGTGTTGGTGTGTGGGGAATGGTGTAAGGTGTGAGGTGTCTTTTACAATCAAGACAATCTCTCTTTATATAGTTGAAGGAACAGAAAAAAAATGCTAAAAATAAAGAATTAAACTTGTGGTCAAAACAACGTGGAGATGTTGGAATGACACGTTGAGATGAGTTTTGGGAGATGTTGGAATGACAGATGACTTCTTCGTGGGATGACTTCTCTTCAAGGATCGAACTTTGACTCAAAGAATAACATAATGAATCTTTCACCACCAGACCAAGCTTCCAACTTTTAACATTAAATGATTTGTATCTTTATGGTATCATCTGCGGCTCGGTTTGTTGATAATATACTCTAAAACTCCTCTTTTGAGTTCTTATTTAATATAAGTGTCTCATTCACCTCTGAATGCGCGATTCCTGCAAAACATATGATTAAACACAATTATTTGAATCAACTAACAAGAATTAAAGATTATTAAATAGCACTTTTGAAGTTCTATCATTCACTCTTAACGGAGGGGTTATAGTCTAAGGAGTATCAAGCAAGGTTGTATTGTTGACTCCACCATGGAAGCTGAATACGTCGCACCTTGTGAAGCAGCGAAGGAAGCAATATGGCTCAGGAAGTTCTTGACAGATTTGACAGTTGTTCCAAATATAAATTTGCCCATCACACTTTATTGTGATAATAGTGGTGTTGTGGCAAATTCTAAAGAACCTCGGAGTCATAAGCGCGGGAAGCACATCGAGCGGAAATATCACCTTATCAGGGAGATAGTGCAACGAGGAGATGTGATCATCACACAGATTGCCTCAGAGCACAATGTTGCTAGTCCGTTTACAAAGTCTCTCACGGCTAAAGTGTTTGAGACACACCTAGAGAGTCTGGGGTTGCGAGCTGCTAAATAGGACAGTGAGAGATACTTTGTACATGTATGTATATATTTGTATTCCCAACCAAGATTCTCCCCACGGACATGTTAGTCCAAGTGGGAGTTTGTTGGGTTTTATGTCCTAACACTCGTGGTCTGTAAATGTTGTAAATGTAATATATCTATTAAATGCAATAAAGAGTTATTGAGGTTTATTTAGTAAAGGTGTTTATTGAATATAGTGAAACGTGTTTGCATTAACTTGTACCAATAACAACACCCTTGGCTGAATATGAGTACTTGAGCTTCATGTATGACATGATTGTGGGTCAACCTTAAGTAGTCAGTCAAAACGGTCTATAGTATACAGATAAGGCCATGTACCTTATTCTGGTAACACTATTGGATGCGGCTCGCTTTGTATTGTACAAAACGATGTGATCCGAATCGTTTCACATGGAGATGTGCGAGCGGGGGCGTCCTATGCAAAAATTTTGCATTAGACAGAACCACGATAAAATCGCTTTCTCTTTATAACACCGTTTACTGGTGAGACCGACATTATCACTTTTGATGACCTAAGGTAACTCGTTCTTAATCCTGAGCTTGCAATGAACTCCTGCTTATTTGAGAGTATCCTTAGACTTGTATGGGTGAGAGTGGCAGGTCGCCCGCTCAATAAGCCTACCAACTTGGGGATAAACTCGAATAGGTAGCTGGGGACATAGTGTAGTAAGATGGAATTCACTCCTACCCTCTTTAGGGTTTTGTAGAAAGGTGTTCCCTTAATATCTGACTCCGGGGCTTGAAAATTGAGGCCTCATCCTCTTCTGTGTGAAGAGGATTCAGATCTGATGATTGGATCACAGATCTAATGTTCATTAGAGGTGTTAGTGGTACTTAAAGAACAATAGGTATCACAGAGGTTAAACGGTTTAAAAGACCTAGCTGTGATAACGGACACCTGTGAAGAATTGACTTACCCATGACGGTTATATCAGAGGACATAATATATCTACAGTGAGGAGACTGCAACCCTCAGACTATAGTGGAGTCTCTGGGGGTTAACGAATGTTGGTTAGTTCGGTTGAAAGAGTTTTGACCGGATAATCTCGGATCGTTGGAGCTCATGAACTGTAGGTCCTTTAGGTTCTCCTGGCTAGCTTAGATAACGCCGTGCAACAGTATAAGAGAAATTAAAAAGAAAAAGAATTCTCATTCTTCAAATTCGATTTGTGGAAGAGTGATGGACATATTTATATTTAAATATGGGAATGGCCTAAAACATGAATATGATTCATGTGTAAAAAAGTCAATTTTTTGGAAAACTGTGTTTAATCATATTATTTAATTAATATTTGATATTGAATTAAATAATAATTATTAATTAAAAAGTTTAATTAATAATTATATATATTTTTTATTTATTAAAAAGTTTAATAAATAAAATTATTATTATTATTTTTAATAATAATAATATTTAAATATATATATATATATATATATATATATATATATATTCATATGGTGAGTTTTGGCCAGAGGGTGAGAAAAGTGAAGATGAATACGAAAAATAAAAAAAAAAAACTTTAGAAGTTTTTTTTCTTCTCTCCAGCCCTCTGTCTTCATTTTCTTCTTCTTCCTCAAATATTTTCTTTTCTTTTCTCTTCTAAACGGAGTCCCACAACTCTATTGCTCGGCGCCGAGGATAGCGGGACTACCTGGGGTGGTCCTCGGTGCGTTCGTGAGAAGAGGCCGGAAGAGTTCGTGACGAGGAACGGCCGGCGGACTTGAAGAAATTCGGAACTACAAAGGTATGAATTTCTAATTTCTTTATTCCATCGTTTTGAGCATGTTTTCTATTTGTTAAATTGATGAAATTAGAGTATGATCGGTCCAAAATCACCTCCGCTGCGTAAATCGCTCCATCAGTTCCATGATCGAAAGCTAAGAAGGACTTCGAAGTTGGTCAGAAGGTTCTGCTGTTTAATTCTCGTCTTAAGCTCATGTCAGGTAAGCTTCGTTCCTGCTGGAAATCACCCTATGTTATAACTAAAAAATTTCCTTATGGCTCTTTAGAGATTCGAAGCTTGAATTTGGACGAGGTGCAAAAGGTGAACGGGCACCGTTTGAAAGTTTTCCACGAGGGTGATGCGGAGTGTCACTATGTTACATTAGTTCTAACGACACCCGAGTATGAGAACGCTTGAGAGGGTGTTGGTAAAGTCGAGCAATTGACTCTAAACATTTGTGCTTCTCGAAGTCACCCAGCTTGGACTGTATTTTCTTCTTGCTATTTAGTTTGTTGCTTTAGTTTATTTTCAATGTTTAAGTTTATTTGTTTGTTCTGTTTTGTTTATGAGAATGTGAAGGAGGGCCGAAATTCGCATTTATCTGTAAGAACGAAGATGTGCATCCCTATCCACCGATCCCACTAAAATTCAAGGGAGGTTTCCTTTTCACCTTTGAATTTTATCGCTTTCATTGTGTATTCTGATGGATTAGTTGCATTAGGGAAAATGCAATGTTTTAGGTGGGGGTGGAGTTTAGTTTTTGGACTTCCCTATAGTTTTCGTGCATGATATGCTCTGACTTTGGTATGTATGAGAATCTGAATGTATATTGTCCAATGAGGATTGTCTGTGATTTACTCGTGAACACTCCATATTTATGTATTTCGAATAAACCATGAGTTGTATGCATATTTTGAGCTTATTTTAAAAATTTCTCGAATACTCTCTTACATTCACCGAGCACGTAGCCCTCTTACTCTTGGTTCCATAGGCTTAGAGTTATTTTATTTGATCTGAAAATTCGGTGTCACCTCGAAAGACATATTTAGGGGGGCTTGATGTGTTAGAATTGGTAATAACTCATTTGTTTTAAGCAAATCTTTTTGCCTAAATTTTTTCCAATTTTCAGTGAAGTAAAAGCATGAAAAGTGTTCTTTCTTGAGGTGTTCCTCCTTCTTGTGTTGCCCGTGTAACCAGGGTCTATCGTGTAACCAACGGTTGCCTCTGCATGAAAGGGTGGCTAATAGAAGTGAGCACTTGTCCTTAAAAACGTGAAGTGAATTAAGCTTGACGTGTTAGGCTCCCTCGAAAGAAAAATAAAAAAAATGGTACAAAGTATCGGAAGAAAAGAAGAAAATAACTTGGGCCTCTTGTTTTGTTGCTCTTTCGGGTCTATAAGAGCTAGGTTAAGAGGAGCTAAGTACACACACACGTGAGAGAGTAGAAGTTAAAATTTTAAAATGTTCTTAACTTATGCATACACTTGTTTGTTTTTCCGTTAGCATGAATATCTTGTTTTCACGAGTTTTGAGATTAGAGCCGTCAGCAGGCAAGTCTATTCTTATAAGATAAATCAAAGTATACCTTGCTTGAGGACTATCAAGATTCAGGTAGGGGGTATTTTGATAACTCTAAAATAGAGCTATTATTATAACCTTAAACCCAGCTAAATGTCGTGCTTAATATTAGTTAATTTGCCTTTATTACAGGTGTTTCGTGTTGAAGAGCTCGGGAAGTCCATTCATGAGTTTCGGAGCTCAATCGGGCATTTTAGGAGCTTCAGGAAGTGTTCGGGTCAAGGAGAGAAGCAAAGTAGAGCTTGAAGGTGCAAAAGATGAAAGTTGAAGGCCAAACCCGAGAGGGCAGCGCCTAGGCGACCAACCGAACATCAGGACAGTAGGCATAACGCCCGAGCGCTGGCGCGCAGCGCCCCTGCGCCAGAAAACCTCCCTGACCCGAGAGGTTAGCACCTAGGCGCCCGTCATTGTTCCAGACCCAAGAGGTTAGCGCCTAGGCGCCCGCCATTGTTCCAGACTCGAGAGGTTAGCGCCTAGGCGCCCGTCATTGTTCCAGACCCGAGAGGTTAGCGCCTAGGCGTTGTCGTGATGCGCGCGCGCGTTTCCATTGCCCTGTGCGCAGCACCTTGGCGCCCACTTATGGTGCTTAGGCGCTGGTCTGATGCATATTTTGGGTATAAATACATCTTTTCTGAATTTAGGTCATTCTCTCCCATCTTCTTCTTCCCTTTTTCGATTTCTAGACATTTTTAGCCACTTTTGGCATTCTAACCTCCATGGATGAACACCTTGAGGTCTTCCATGAATTCTTTGGACATTTCCACTCCCATGGCTAGCTAGAGGTAAGTGTTTGATTTAAATTTTGGGATTGTAAACTTTTGGCTTAAGGGGAGATTAGCCCCATTTATGCATGATTAGTCTATTTAGCTTATTGCATCTTCTTCCCTGGACTTCATCCCATTAGCATGTTTAGCTTAATTAGGAGTGACGTTCTAATTCCTAAGCATGCTAAATCGTTAGAGATTATGACGTGTAATTGCCACAATCGCTAAGTAACATGAATCAAAGCATGGCTAATTAGTTTGAACCCAAGTGACAGTTGGGGGTGTAAATTAGTTAAGCATTCCATTCGGTTGCTATGTTGGGGCCGTTCTGTGCGGTCTAAAAATGGAGGGTCACACTTACCGGATTTGCTAAGGAGTTAGTAAATCTTGACCAAAGAACGATAACTAAGATGCTATAGGAATAAGAGTTATTCTGGTAGTAGCATTTAATCAAGAATGTCTCGGTTTAGTGAAAGAATGCTTGACTACCATTCGGTAGCAACCATACTGACTCACTAAAGTATCGTTGCAATGAAATAAAGAGTTTGGGTACATTATTTACTGCTAAATTTACTTGACTGGTTTAAATAGGTTAAAACTGTTTCACTAATAGATTTACATTTCTTTTCAGCATGTCTAGCTCGTTTAAAAACATATTAGTTTATGTTAAGTTAACTGGCGATAAAAACGAGACCTGGAAAACGAACTCGAATAGGATTCTTGTTCGTGATGATCTTAGGTTTGTCTTAATAGAGGATTGTCCTCTTCCCAGCTCAATAATGAGTCGTGCTGAGAAGAAGCAACAAAGTAAATATGATTTGCTTGTTGTAGAACGTGTTTAGCGGAAAATGATAGTCATGCCTGGATCCTCGATTTAGGAGCCTTTAATCACGTTTGTTCTTCGTTTCAGGAAACTAGTTCCTGGCAGCCGCTGGCTAAAAATGAGATAACTCTCAGAGTTGGTACTGGAGAGGTTGTCTCAGCTAAAGCAGTGGGAGCTGTTAAGTTGTCTTATAGAGATAGTTACATTTTTCTAGAAAATGTGCTATTGGTTCCTAACTTCAAGAGGAACCTAGTCTCTATAGCTTGTTTATTAGAACAAATGTATAAAATATCTTTTGCTGATAATGAGGCTATCATTAGCAAAACAGGTGTACAAATTTGTTCTGCTAAACTTGAGAACAACTTATATGTGTTAAGACCGACAGAGGTTAAAGCTATTTTGAACACTGAAATTTTTAAAACAGCTGAACCTCAAACCAAGAGGCAGAAGCTTTCTCCTAGTACCTATCTTTGCTACTTGAGACTTGGTCACATTAATCTCAATAGGATTGGGAGGTTGGTTAAGAGCGGTCTCCTAAATCGTTTAGAGGACAACTCTTTACCGCCATGTGAGTTATGTCTTGAGCGCAAGATGACTAAACGACCTTTTACTGGAAAAAGGTTATATGTCTAAAGAACCTCTTCAAATCGTGCGTTCGGATCTCTACGGTCCTTTGAATGTCAAAGCACTAGGAGGGTATGAATATTTCGTCAGTTTCATTGACGATTATTCAACGTACGACTATCTTTACCTAATACAACGTAAGTCCGAAACTCTTGAAAAGATCATTGAGTATAAGGCAGAGGTTGAGAACATATTAGTTAAATCGATAAAAACACTCTGATGTGATCGTGGTGGAGAGTATATGGATAATAGATTCCATGACTATATGATAGAACATGGAATCGTATCTCAACTCTCAGCGCCCGAAACACCGCAGTAGAACGGTGTATCCGAAAGGAGAAGTATAACCCTATTGGACATGGTTCGCTCTATGATGAGCTATGCTCGTCTGCTTAGTTCGTTTTGGGGATATGCAATAGAGACTGCAGTTTATATTTTAAACAATGTTCCCTCTAAGAGTGTTTATGAAACACCCTATGAGCTCTGGAGTGGGTGTTACCTCTCCAAATGAGTGTTATTTAGGACTTTAAATGCGTGATATTCATGAAATCTCTTGAGCATTTTAGTTAGAAGTTAGCATAATATATGTTTAAAAGTGACATTTTGTGAAATGATGTTCATTTAAGGCTTATATGAAAAAGTTATGCAAAAGTGTGCAAATTGGTGAAAAAATGTCTAATTTATACATTGCAGATGTATTGCGGAAGTTTTGCGAAACACGCAATGGAATCAGACGAAGATCAGCTGGAGACAGAGCATTGCGATCGCAACGCAATCGCAATACCAGTCTTCGTTGCTGCGTTTTTCCAGCCGCCAACCCTTCCTGCTGCTGCCACGTGTGAGGTTGTTACCTCCAATTGGATGGAGATCCGCAGCTGATGGAACCTCTAGGGGCGATATAAAGAGCTAGATGAAGAAGGAAAGAGATATCTTGACAGTGAAGAGAATCAGCAAAGGCCAAACCCGAAGACGAAACTCCTTTTCTCCCATTTGTTGGATCGAAGAAACAAAAGCCCTTGGCATCGATAATTCGAGAGGAAGAAAAGAAGATTCATCTTCTCTTCTGATTGAATTCATCCCCAAGATCAGCTAATCTTCTCCTTCATCCGAGGCGAATCACGGCTTCGAAGATCTTCACTCCACTACTACTTTCTTTAAATCGTTTTCCGAATTAGCTGATGTTTTCTTTAAGTTATGTTTCGGTTCATCTACTATTTTACCCTTTAATTATTTCTTTCGGATTGACGTATGTATGTTTTACGAATTGTTATTGGACGTGCCTTTTAAACAGTAATCAATTTGTTTTGTTGAGTTCTTCATTTACTCGTATTTCAATCAATTTGTTTTGTTGAGTTCTTCATCTCATGAGTAATCAATTAAGTTTGTTGAATCCTAAAGACATGAGTAGCTAAGTTTATAGAGGTTTGCTAGAGATGAATCTGTAGGATAAACATGTGTGATTTCAGCATGTAAAGTAGCATGAGTGCATTGAATGAATGTGATCTTCATCCCATGGACAATTTCGACCGGCCATCCATTTTGTCTAAAGAATTCCTAACCTCTGGAAGGAGTAAGAATTCATAGTCGTTCATTCATGTTAGCCTTTCATGGTAGTAAAAAGAGTGGCCTAGGAATAAACATTCTCCTAGCACGTTTGTTAGCATGCATTTATAAATAGGTTGTTAGCCTAACTTGGATATGAGTTATCTAAGAATCTAATGTATATAATCGGAAGATATATGAGATCTAGCTAATGTTGGGTTTTATGTCCTAAAACTCGTGGTTTGTAAACTGTTATGTTTGTAAATATTCTATTTAGAATAAAGAGTTATTAGTTTTATTCAATAAAGAGTTTACTGGAATAAAGTGAAACGTGTTTGGTTTAACCTATACCAATGACCAACAACCTTGGCTGAATATGAGTATTTGAGCCTCATGTATGACATGATTGTGGATCAGGCTCAAGTAGTCAGTCAAAACGGTCTATAGTATACGGATAAGCCTGGGTACCTTATCCTGGTAACACTATTGGATGCGGCTCACTTTGTATTGTACAGAACGATGTGATCTGAATCGTTCCACATGGAGATGTGAGAAGTGAGGGCGTCCTGTGTAAAGAGTTTACATAAGACCGAACCGCGTATTAAGTCGCTCTCTCTTTATAACTCCGTTTACTGATGAGACCGACTTATACATATTGATGGCCTAGGTAACTCGATCTTAATCCTGAGCTCGCTATGAACTCCTACTTATTCGATAGTATCCTTTGACATGCACGGGTGAGAGTGGCCCATTAGCACCGACTCAATAAGCCTACCATCTTTGGGATAAAGTCGAATAGGTAGCTGGGGACATAGTACAACAAGATTGGAGTTCACTCCTAACCCGCTCTTCAGGGTTAGTAGATAGGTTGTTCCCTTAATAGCTGACTCCGGGGCTTGAACAATGAGCGCTCACACTCTCATGTGATGAGAGGGTTAACTGATCTGTTGGTTGGACCACAGATCTATTGTTCATTAGAGGTGTCAGTGGTACTTAAGGAACAAGACGTAATGCAGGGGTTAAACGGTTTAAATGACCCAGCTGTGATTACGAACAACCTGTGAAGGGTCGACTTACCGATGACGGTTATATCAAGAGGACACAATATATCTACAGTGAGGAGAGTGCAACCCTCGGACTATAGTGGAGTCTCTGGGGGTTAACGAAAGTTGATTGATTCGGGTTAAAAGAGTTTTGACCGAATAATCTCGTATCGTTGGAGCTCATGATCTGTAGGTCCTTTAGGTTCTCCTGGCTAGCTCGGATAACGCCGTGCAACAATATAAGAGAAAAATAAAAGGAAAAGATAAAGAATTTGAATTGTTCAAATTCGGTCTATGGAAGAATGATGGACATATTTAAATATGATTTAAATATGGGATTTGTCTAAAACATGAATAGGATTCATGTGCAAAAAAGTCGGTTTTCGAAAAACCGGGTTTGGGCATATTATTTAATTAATATTTGATATTGAATTAAATAATATTAATTAATTAAAAAGTTTAATTAATTAAATATATATATATATATATTTTTTATTTATTAAATGTTTAATAAATAAAATATTTATTATTATTTAAAATTAATTATGAATTGATTTTAATTAATAATTTTATTTTATATATATATATTATGCCTTTCTTTGCATGGCTGCCATTTGGCAAGGCCAAATGAATTGGAAGTGGGATTTGGGTATGTGTTTTGTTGAATTTCATTAAAAACTGTTTTTAATGGAATAGGAGCTTTCGGGTCTTCTTCTTCAACATAATTTCTCCTCTGCCTCCATCTCCATTCCATCTTCTTCATCTCCTTCCTTTTCTCTTTTTCTTTTCCTTTTCTCTTCTAAACAGAGTCCCACAACTCTGTTGCTCGGCGCCGAGGATAGCGGGACTACCTAGGGTGGTCCTCGGTGCGTTCGTGAGAAGAGGCCGGAAGAGTTCGTGACGAGGAACGGCCGGCGGACTTGAAGAAATTGGAGCTACAAGGGTATGTATTTCTAATTTCTTATTTCCGTCTTTTGAGCATGTTTTCTATTCGTTAAATTGATGAAATTAGAGTATCATCGGTCCGAAATCGCTTTCCGCTGCGCATGTCGCTCCATCAATTGGTATCAGAGCGATTTTGTGATTAACTCAATTTGCATCAATTTAAGTTGGTGGGTATTTTAATTTAGAAATTGTTTCTGAATTGGCGTCTAAAGTGAATATCAATTTTGGCATAGTTTCTTTTTGAATTTCATTATTTGTAATTGCCCGAGAATGTATGGGCTTTAATGCGTGCGGAAGAGTCTGTATTTTTAGAGTCATTAGAGTCCATATAGGTTTCTTTGTGAAAGAAGCTCGAGTTTTGAGCTCGCCGAAATGTTCGGTATAAGTTCAAACTCGTTCTAGGCAATTCGAGGAGAAATTCGAAGAGAAATTGACCGAAGCGTTCGGAGGAAGCAAGCTGGTCCAAGGCGGTGCGAAGAGTTCGAAGTCCGCTGAAGATTTAGCTTGTTGATCAAGCTTGTAATAAAATAGTTATTGCTTGCTAAATGCCAAAATCGATCCACTTTAGTGTGTTTAATTGATTATGCATTTTGAATGTATGTTTTAATTAAAATCCATGTTTGTATGTGCATATAGTATGCCATATAGATTTAAAATCCCACCATAGGAAGCATGCTCCATGCATTAGTATTATGTTATAAGTGTTATAATATATAGTATGCATATTTGAGAATTCATGAGTATTAATATAAGAGTAATATTAATTCATGAATTAAATGTTGTTAATTTAATAGAATAATTGATATAAGTGTTATATTAATTATGAAATTAAATATACAACATAGGTTGCCATGGTTGTATGCATATTGTAGGTTATAAGTGTTATAATGTATTAGATGCATGTTTAATTCATGAGTATTAATATAAGAGTTATATTAATTCATGAATTAGTTGTTGTTTGCTTAATAGAATAATTAATATAAGTGTTATATTAATTATGAAATTAAAACATTCAACTAAGATGCATATTGTATGTTATAATTGTTATAATTTATAGGATGCATGCTTAATTCATAATAATTGATATAAGTGTTATATTAATTTATGAATTAGGAGTTGTATATTTAAGAGCATAATCGATATAAGTGTTATATTGATTATGAAGTTAAATATTCAATTTGTCATGCCTTAGCGTATGTATGTTTGAGAAGCATATAGAAGTTTGTTGTAGTAACTCTAGTTTTTGCAAGTGTTGTAAAAATGACTTAGACTTTTAAAATCTATAACAAAGAAAAGCATGTTCATTTAGGGTTAAATGAGTCGATCAGGTTCATTAGATGAATAGGTCGAAATCTCGTAAATGCTAAGGTTATGAGAAACTCACCCGGTGAAATCTTGTCTAAGGTTGGAGGTAAATGAATTGACGGAACACCTCCTACCTTGGGATGATCAGGTACTTGAGTAAAGTTAACCTGGTTTTATGAGCATGCATTAGAGGTGTAAGGTTAGTAAAGTGTTTATAAACCTAGGAATCTCAGGTAAAATGTTTGCCTAGACTTAAGGTTTTATTTTCTTAGCCGGATAAAACCTGAGTAGTTTACCCTAAAACCTGTCTATGATGCTTAGTAGATGTGTTGAGAAAGAATATATGATATATCCCTCTCCTGCTACGCACTCCGTATAGTTCACAACGTGAGAATTTTGCTCGGCCTCGTGTTGCTAATGTGGCAACCCCCTTAGGATGGTATTTGCAACTTTCAATAGCAAGGTGAATGGAGTAAGTATCTATAGTAAGTGGGAGAAGGAAGTACGTCAGTACATCCTACGGTCTCCTCCATTGGATTGAACCGTGAGATTCCCATGTTCCGCCTGCAAGGTGCCCTTGGTGGCACCAATCCCTTAGGAGGGCCGTTTCATGGGAGGTGAACAAGTCAGTCACCATTTATGGATAAAGAAACATAGGGCCATTCCCAACTATGACATTCCCTTAGGTTGCACTGTTGGGGCCGTTCTGTGCGTTCTAAAAATGGAGGGTCACACTTACGAGATTTGCTAAGGAGTTAGTAAATCTTGACCAAAAACGATAACTAAGATGCTATAGGAATATGAGATATTCTGGAGTTAGCATTTAGTCAAGAATGTCTTGGTTTAGTGAAGGAGTGCTCGTTTACCCTTAGGTAGCGACCATTCTAAATCACTAAAATATCATTGCATGTAAATAAAGAGTTTGGGTACTTTATTTGCTACTAAACCTCTTAATTGGTTCAAATAGGTTAAAACTGTTTCACTAATAGATTTACATTCTTTTTCAGCATGTCGAGCTCTTTTATACAGTTGTTAGCTCACGAAAAATTAACCAGTGAAAATTTTGGGACGTGGAAGTCGAACCTTAATGTTGTTTTGGTTCTCGACAACCTAAGATTCGTCTTAACGGAGGAGTGTCCTCCGGTTCCTGGTTCAAATGGCTCACGAACTGTTCGTGAAGCGCATGATGGTTGGATTCGAGCTAATGATAAAGCTCGAGTTTACATCCTGGCAAGCATATCTGATGTTTTGTCAAGGAAGCATGAGGGGATTGTTTCCGCTAAGGAAATCATGGCTTCACTACAAGATATGTTTGGAAAGTCTTCCTCATCTCTTAGGTATGAAGCCCTCAAGCACATTTACAACTGCCGTATGGCTGAAGGAACCTCTGTTAGGGCACAGGTCCTTAACATGATGGTGTACTTCAATACAACAGAAGTAAATGGGGCAACCGCCGATGAACAAGGTCAGGTTGGATTTATCTTGGAATCTCTTCCGAAGAGTTTCCTGCACTTCAGGACCAATATGGTCATGAACAAGATAAAATACAATCTGACGTCTCTTCTGAAAGAGCTTCAGATTTATCAGTCCCTGCATACCTCGAAAGGAAAGGAGAAAGAGGTAAATGTTACCACTTCTGTGAAGTTCCAGAAAGGGTCTGGGTCTGGGACTAAATCTGAACCTCTTACTGTGAGTAATAAGATTATTCACAAAAAGAAGAGAAGTGCCAGGAAGGGCAAAACTCCAGCTGTAGGCAAGGTAAAAGCTTCACACAGTGGAAAATGTTTTCATTGTGGTGAAGAAGGGCACTGGAAGCGAAACTGCCCTAAATACCTAGCGGAGAAACAGGCAAAGAATGAACGACAAGGTAAATATGATTTATCTTCTGTCTAAACATTTCATGTGGATTATGATTGTCATACCTGGATGTTGATTCAGGAACCACTAATAATGTTTGTTATTCTTTTCAGGAAACTAGTTCCTGTTTGCCAGTTTCTTGACGAAGATGCCTTATGAAGACGTCTTCGCAGTTTATACAGTGGGAGCTTGCTTGTTTATAGTTGTTTGTATAGAAATAATTTCAAATGTTGTAATTATTGTCTATAAACTCAAGTTTTTGATGAACGCTTTAGATGTATATAGTATCTTTTGTTTTTTAATGAATAGTTCATTTTGCAAAAGATGTATACAAGTAGTGTTCTATTAAACTTGGTAACAACTAAAGTGTTAAGACTTATCTTGTTTTATTGAAAGCTAAATTATAAATTAACAATGGTTGTTAGTTTAGCTGGTTCATCTCAAGTGTTGAGAAAGCTTTGATGCAGTGGGAGAATTATGAGATAATTCGGCCTGCTGTATTAGTTTGTTTTATGACTCTAGTTATCATATTGATGATGACAGTGAGTTCATAAACAAGAACCAGTGGCTCAAAACCATGAATCTTCAAGAGGTTTAGAGACCAAGTCTATGAGGTGAAAACCTCTAAGGCTTGACTTTCTGGCAAAGGAACTGTCCCGAAGAGAAGAGGTTAATTGTGTATTAACTTCATCTCTTGTTGTCAGATATAAGTTATATAGTATACTCGTATCCATTGCCCTGTTCTATCTGATAGAACAAGACATATGGATATCAAGACTAGCTATCTTGATAGAGTATCTATTAGTCTTAACCAGGGAGATACATTTTTCAGGATTAAGAGCAAATCGTTTGCGAGCTTCTTCAATCCATTTATGAATTGAAATAAGCATCTATATTCTGATTTATAAGGTTTGTTTTTCAAATCTTATGGTTTTGAAAATTACATTGATAAAACTTGTTGGACAAGTGTTTAATCAATGTTAAAGCTTTCATAATATATTCCCGTAATTTTGTCCTAATCATTGAGAATGATGTAGGATCTATTTCTGACTTTTAGCATAAACTAGCGACCCACTCCCAAATGGTTGATCTGGAGGTAGGCTTTGTTTGTTCTAAGGATTCAGCTTGATCTGAGTCGTAAGAACAAATCGCTAGTGTTGTCTCTAAAATCTTTTATTGACAAGTTGTTGTCAATATTCGATGGTCTATGGAAATGGTTTCCTAAGACACCTCAAGTGTTGAGGATACGAGATGCACCCAAGTGCATTTACATATTGGAGGTCAGATGTATCTTTTGTGATACATGACCCGATATGTGTTATGCAGTGGGAGCTGTCAGTATTATTAGTCCAATTGGATTGGATTCCGGTTAAAGTTTTGTCCTTGTATTTAGAGGAGTAGAATACAAGAGTTGCATTGCTGATTCCTCGTTGGTAGCTAAGTCTATTTGCAGCTTGGGAAGCAGCAATAGGTTTATAAGTTGAGCTCGCAGATAGTGCTATGAGGAGATGTGATGGTCACATGGAAAGCCTCGTAGTACTTCATGCTGATTATTTTACTAAGTCTCTCATGACTAAAGTGTTTGAGAGACACCTAGAAGAGTCTAGGGCTCCGAGTTGCTGGAGAGGACAGTGGGAGAAAGCTTCTGATATATGATATATTAGTTTTCTCCACCTCACATGTACACCACGGACGTTTAAGTCCAAGTGGGAGTTTGTTGGGTTTTATGTCCTAAAACTCGTGGTTTGTAAACTGTTATGTTTGTAAATATTCTATTTAGAATAAAGAGTTATTAGTTTTATTCAGTAAAAGAGTTTACTGGAATAAAGTGAAACGTGTTTGGTTTAACCTATACCAATGACCAACACCCTTGGCTGAATATGAGTATTTGAGCCTCATGTATGACATGATTGTGGATCAGGCTCAAGTAGTCAGTCAAAACGGTCTATAGTATACGGATAAGGCTGGGTACCTTATCCTGGTAACACTATTGGATGCGGCTCAATTTGTATTGTACAGAACGATGTGATCTGAATCGTTCCACATGGAGATGTGAGAAATGAGGGCGTCCTGTGTAAAGAGTTTACATAAGACCGAACCGCGTATTAAGTCGCTCTCTCTTTATAACTCCGTTTACTGATGAGACCGACTTATACATATTGATGGCCTAGGTAACTCGATCTTAATCCTGAGCTCGCTATGAACTCCTGCTTATTCGATAGTATCCTTTGACTTGCACGGGTGAGAGTGGCTCATTAGCGCCGACTCAATAAGCCTACCATCTTGGGGATAAAGTCGAATAGGTAGCTGGGGACATAGTACAGCAAGATTGGAGTTCACTCCTAACCCGCTCTTCAGGGTTAGTAGATAGGTTGTTCCCTTAATAGCTGACTCCGGGGCTTGAACAATGAGCGCTCACACTCTCATGTGATGAGAGGGTTAACTGATCTGTTGGTTGGACCACAGATCTATTGTTCATTAGAGGTGTCAGTGGTACTTAAGGAACAAGACGTAATGCAGGGGTTAAACGGTTTAAATGACCCAGCTGTGATTACGAACAACCTGTGAAGGGTCGACTTACCGATGACGGTTATATCAAGAGGACACAATATATCTACAGTGAGGAGAGTGCAACCCTCGGACTATAGTGGAGTCTCCGGGGGTTAACGAAAGTTGATTGATTCGGGTTAAAAGAGTTTTGACCGAATAATCTCGTATCGTTGGAGCTCATGATCTGTAGGTCCTTTAGGTTCTCCTGGCTAGCTCGGATAACGCCGTGCAACAATATAAGAGAAAAATAAAAGAAAAAGATAAATAATTTGAATTGTTCAAATTCGGTCTATGGAAGAATGATGGACATATTTATATATGATTTAAATATGGAATTTGTCTAAAACATGAATAGGATTCATGTGCAAAAAAGTCGGTTTTCGAAAAACCGGGTTTGGGCATATTATTTAATTAATATTTGATATTGAATTAAATAATATTAATTAATTAAAAATTTTAATTAATTAAATATATATATATATTTTTTATTTATTAAATGTTTAATAAATAAAATATTTATTATTATTTAAAATTAATTATGAATTGATTTGAATTAATAATTTTATTATATATATATATATATATATATATATTATGCCTTTGTTTGCATGGCTGCCATTTGGCAAGGCCAAATGAATTGGAAGTGGGATTTGGGGTATGTGTTTTGTTGAATTTCATTAAAAACTGTTTTTAATGGAATAGGAGCTTTGGGGTCTTCTTCTTCAACAGAATTTCTCCTCTGCCTCCATCTCCATTCCATCTTCTTCATCTCCTTCCTTTTCTCTTTTTCTTTTCCTTTTCTCTTCTAAACAGAGTCCCACAACTCCGTTGCTCGGCGCCGAGGATAGCGGGACTACCTAGGGTGGTCCTCGGTGCGTTCGTGAGAAGAGGCCGGAAGAGTTCGTGACGAGGAACGGCCGGCGGACTTGAAGAAATTGGAGCTACAAGGGTATGTATTTTAATTTCTTATTTCCGTCTTTTGAGCATGTTTTCTATTCGTTAAGTTGATGAAATTAGAGTATCATCGGTCCGAAATCGCTTTCCGCTGCGCATGTCGCTCCATCAGCTAAGACGATGCATGAGATGTTAATTTACTGCTGAAAGATCATAGTTAAATGCCTATAGAGGACTCTTAAGCTATACTTGCTGTCTTTATTTTAGATTTTAACCGTTGCGAGTTTATTGCGAGAATATTGCGAGAACTGCAATATCATTTTCTGTCTTTCCCGTAGTTTCTTTTATCAGTCTTTTAATCTATCCATTGCGAAAGTATTGCGAAACCTGGAATACTATTCTTTAAACATTGTAGTCTCCTCAACTTATCTGTTTTGTTTTTACCTTGCATTTTCCTTGTACCCGTTATATATTCGTGTCTCAACCCAAAATCCATTCATTTCTAGTCACCTTATCTAATTTAACACACATCAAATCGCTAGTCACTCAACTCAGTCTATGTGGGAAATCGATATAAATTATACTTATCACTTGCTGCATATCATGTATACTTGCATGATCTGAGTGCTCTCGCATCTAATTTACATATACACTGAGCACGCAACAAGTTTTTGGCGTCGCTGCCGGGGACTCTGTTCAATAAAAACGATTTGTGTTATTTTAGAAAAAAAAAAAACTTAATTGATTGGAGCTAATCTTTTGCGTTTATTTTGCAGGTACTAACAAAGCTGGTTTATGAAAGAGTTTCCAAACTACAACCTCGAGTTTGATCCCGAGCCTGAAAGGACTATAAGGAAGAAAAATAAAAGTAGAAAGGAAGCTGCACGCCGTTTGAATCAGCAAACTCAAAATCAACATGTATTTCAGCACATTGCCGACCACGCAGAGTCAGTGCAATTCGAACCTCAACAAGCTGAAATGGAAAGAGCAGAAGAAGCACCAAACCGAGCACCTAACACTCGCAACCCCATTGAAATTGCGAATGACAAGGATAGTGCTATACTATCTTACCTTGTACCTATGCCTGAGGAGCTCAATTCGAGCATCATACGCCCAGAAATCACAGCCCACTCATTTGAACTGAAACCTGTAATGTTTCAGATGTCGTCCACAGTTGGACAATTCTTCGGTGTGGAGAATGAAGACCTCCACAATCACTTAAGGAACTTCCTGGGAGTGAGTGGCACCTTTGTCATCCCAGGAGTATCTCAAGAAGCTTTGCGACTGTACCTCTTCCTGTACTCATTTAGAGACAAAGCCAAGACATGGTTGAACTTTTTTCCTTCCTGATCAATTGTCAACTGGACAGACTTAGCTGAGAAGTTCTTGGTGAAGTATTTCCCCCCAGATAGGAATTCTAATTTTCGTGACAACATCATAAAATTCAAGCATGCTGAGAATGAATCAATGCATGAAGCATGGACCAGATTCAAAGATCTGCTACTCAAGTGTCCACACCATGGCATTCCATGGTGTATCCAGATTGAAGTATTCTTCAAAGGATGTAACCCCAGCACGAGGCAAGTCCTGAATTCCTCAGCTGGAAGTTCTATGCTATCAAAGAGCTATAACGAAGCTTATGAGATTTTTGGAGAAAATCTCAACCTCACACTATCGTTGGTCAGATGATCCTGTGGAGCCAAATAGAAGGAAGGCTCAAGACATGGATGCACTTAGTGCAATGAGCAACCAAATCAATGCTCTAACAAACCTAATGAAGCAATTGGCTGAAACAAATATTCAACAAAATGCCAACACAATGGCATCTGCTTCAACAAGTACAGCAGCAGCTAACCAATTGGATGCACTCGTTTGTCGATTCTGTGGAGAAGGGCATGTGTATGACTATTGCCCTGCTAATCAAGCTTCTGTGTGCTATGTGGGAAGTCAGCAACAACCTAGAAACAACCCCTATTCTAATACATATAACCCTGGCTGGAGAAACCACCCAAATTTCTCTTGGAGTGGACTACAAAGCACAAGGCAGGTGCCAAATCAAAACAGACCAAATGGACCACCTGGGTTCACTCAACATCAGCCAAGTAACCAACTCCCATATCAAAAACAATATGTCAACAACCAACCGATGGGAACATCAGTGGAGAGCTTGCTGAAAGAGTACATAGCAAAGAATGATGCAACTTTGCAGAGTCAGCAAGCAACTTTAAGAAGTTTAGAGAATTAAATTGGGCAATTGGCAAACGAGATAAAGAATAGGCCCCAAGGCAGACTGCCTGCAGACACTGAAACTCCAAGAAGAGATGGTAAGGAACAAGTTCAAGCTATTGAACTACGAAGTGGAAGGCCATTGGTGACTAGTAGCAGAGAAGCACCAAAGAGAGTAGAGAATGAAGAGTCTAGTGCTCCACTGGATTTTCTGCCTAACCTTGACCAAATACAACCAAGCACAACAAGGGCGAGGCTCGAGCCTATCGTTGAGGAACCAGAAGAAATTCCTAGGCCTCCCCCTGTCATTAGGCAACCTGATTTGCGTACCTATGTGCCACCACCTCCATTTCCTAGACGGCTCAGAAAGAAACAATAACAGGAAGCTCATTTCCATAAATTTTTGGAAATCTTGAAGCAAGTCCATGTTAATATTCCCTTTGTGGAAGTTTTGCAGTCTATGCCAACATATGTAAAGTTTTTAAAAGATATTATAACTAACAAGAAAGTTATTGGGGAGTTTGATACAGTTAACCTCACTGTAGAGTGTAGTGCCATACTCCAAAACAAGCTGCCAAAGAAGGAGAAGGATCCTGGTTCCTTCAACTTTGTGTGACTTGGGAGCCAGTATAAACCTCATGCCTTGTCACTTTTCCAACAGCTTGGGATAGGAGAAGCAAGGCCAACAACAGACACCTTGCAACTTGCAGACAGATCCATTTCATACCCTGAAGGTAAGATTGAGGATATACTAGTCAAGGTTGACAAATTTATTTTTCTTGCACATTTTATAATATTGGACTATGAGGCAAACAAAGAGGTGCCAATCATCTTAGGCAGACCTTTCTTAGCCACATGTAGGGCTGTTACGTCTCCAAAAGTGACTATTTTATGACTTATTTGTGTTAGGAAGTTGTGCATTTGTGAGTGTTTTTGATAGGATTTAGCTTGAACCTATGCTTATATATGAGAATTAGAAGAGGGAAGCTAAATTAGGACTTGTATGCAAAAGGAAAGAAAAAGAATGAAAAACGAAGTTAGAAGAATGAAAACTGTGCATTGCGGAGGCATTGCGAAAACATTGCTAAAACCGCAATGTTTTAAGTGAAATCCGTAAGTTGGCTAACCTTTTTCTGTTGTGATCCGATATTTCAGGGATTCGTTCTTTCTCCTCCATCCATGTTGAAGTACGACGTTGAGGATGGATGGTTCTCCTTGGCCCAATCGCACCTGAAGAATACTATAAAAGGAGGTCAAAGAGGAGGGTTTAATCATCATCCGAAAGCGTAGAAGTCTCTTCGCAGCGCAGTCTTTCCCATTCATTCTCTTCTCCGTCTGTTGGTTTGAGAGGTTCAGCTGTTGGAGTCGACAATCTGATAGGAAGGAGAGAAGATTCATCTTCTCTTCTGATTGGATTCATCCAAGCAAGGCTTACCTTTCTCTCCCTTCAGCCGAGGCGTTGGTAGTGAACTTTTGTACGTTCACAAATTTCGGGTTGTCGAGACCCGCCAAAATAATATTTATAAGCCGATTATACCGACTAATTTATAGTTAGTGATAACCGGGTCGAACCACAGGGAATTAGCTTAATTCAAACTTAATTAATTCTAAATTGCTAACGGTAAAAAAAATAGGGGAAATTGGATTTTAAAAGGGAGCTCTACACTATTGTAGCTAACGGAAAATTAAAACAATAAAAACTGTGAAGTAAGAAATTTAAATGGCATGTTTGACTTCAAAGAATGGGATTGATCACAATTTGTGTTCGGATCATCGATAACTAAATACATAGACACAACGCTTAAAGCACGCAATTCGTTTGGTTATTTCTAACTCAAACGACCCAAAGATACAATTAGAAAAGTGCAATTCTAATTGTTCTTGACAGTTACTCAAAATAAGGTGATCAATCCTAAAATGATTAACGGACAGAGACGGGAACATTGCGACGAATTAACCCGGAGACTAAATCGATTTTTCCTCTTTACCCAAAATCCAACATGAAGGTTATCTAATTTCTACCCCCAACTGTCACTTGGGATCAAACTAAATACCCATATTCAGATTTGTGTTACCTAGCGATTGAGGCAATTATACGTCCTAATCTCTAACGGTAAAGCATGCATAAGGACTCGGGCGTCACCCCTAATCAGTTACCCAAGCTATTTAGATGAAGAACAAGGAAGAAGATGCATAAGGAAGACAATCTAATTCATACACAAATTAGGGCAAATCTCCCCTTAATCCAAATTGATTACGATCCCAAACTAGAAATCAAACACTTACTTGTTTAGCTATCCATGGAGGTGAAGAAAAGAGCCACAAATGGCTAAGAATGCCCAAAAATCGAAAGAGGGAGAAGAAGAGCCAAGAGAGAATGCCCTAAATTAAGAAAAATGGGTATTTATACCCATTTTTCCGTCGGGCCAGCGCCTAGGCGCCATAAGTCAGCGCCTAGGCGCTGAGCTCTCTGGAAAATTTACAAAATCGGGCATTTTTGTTGACTTTTAATGACGGGCTTCTGCTGGGTTTTAATGACGGGCATTTACAGTCACGGATAGGGCACGCGGGCGCTGAGGGAGGCGAGGGCGCGCGCGCAAGGGCGAGCGCTGGGCGCTGGGCGTGGGGCGCGCGGGCGAGCGCTGGGCGCTGGGCGTGGGGCGCGCGGGCGAGCGCTGGGCGCTGGGCGTGGGGCGCGCGGGCGGACGCGGCATGGCGAGGGGCGCGCGCGGTGTTGACCGTTGACTGTTGACCGTTGACTGGTGCAGTTGACTTTTACAAAATGAAGGAAAATCTTGCTTCCACCAAGATTTGAACCTAGGCATCCCCATTGTTTTGGCATGCTCTGCACCATTAAGCCATTAATCAGTTTTGAGTAATATTTAGATTGTTTAATTAATGAAGCTTAATCACTCAAACGACAAATTAATAAAATATTCTAAAATATTCATTTAAGCTCTTAATTATCGCAAATGCCCGATTTACCCCTTAACAATTAAATTATACAAAATATATCAATTAAGCCCAAATAATTATCCTAATTTACAAGACTTAGGAGCTAAATATTAGCACTTTTAGAGTGCTATCAAAATACCCCCAACCTAAATCTTGCTAGTCCTCGAGCAAGGTATACTTTGATTTATCTTATAAGAAACCACTTGCATGCTGACGACTCAAATCTCAAAACTCGGGAACACAAGATATTAATGCTAACGGAAAAACAAACAAGTGTATGCATAAGTTAAGAACATTTCAAAATTTTAAATCCTACTCTCTCACGTGTGTGTGTGCTTAGCTTCTCCTACTCTAGCTCTTATAGACCCGAAATTCCTTTAATCGATCCTAAGACTCGTTTTCCCCCTACTTCTAGCGTTGAGAACAGTCTAATGGCTTAACGGGTCGGAAAGAGCAACAAAACAATTGGCCCAATTCTTTTCTTCTTTTCCTTGGTACTTTGTACCCTTTTCTTTTTATTTTTCTTCTTTCGAGAGAGCCTAACACGTCAAGCTTAATTCACTTCACGTTTTTAAGGACAAGTGTTCACTTCAATTAGTCACCCTTTCATGCAGTGGCAACCGTGGGTTACACGATCGCCCCTGATTACACGGGCAACACAAGAAGGAGGAACACCTCAAGAAAGAACATTTTTCATGCTTTTTACTCACAGAAAATTGAAAAAATTTAGGCATAAAGCTTTGCTTAAAACAAATGAGTTATTACAAATTCTAACACATCAAGCCTCCCTAAATATGCCTTTCGAGGTGACAACAAATTTTCAGATCAAATAAAATAACTCTAAGCCTATCAGAACCAAGAGTAAGAGGGCTATGTGCTCGATGAATGAAGAGAGTATTCGGAAAAATTTCAAAATAAGCTAAAAATATGCATACAACTCATGGTTTATTCGAAATGCACAAATATGGAGTATTCACTAGTAAATCACAGACAGTCCTCATCGGACAACATGCATTCAGATTCTCATACATCTCAAAATCAGAGCATCCATGCACAAAAACTACAAAGAAGTCCAAAACTAAATCCAAATCCACCCCCCACCTAAAACATTGCATTGTCCCCAATGCAACTAATCCAACAGATAAAACAGTGAGAGCGATAAAATTACTAAGGGAACAGGAACCTCCCCTGAATTTTAACGGGATCGGTGGAAAGGGATGCGTGTCCTCATTTTTTCGAAATGGATCCGCAATGGTGGTCACTTCTCTTCTCTCACCTAAGAAAATAAGAAAACAAACTTAAACAACTAGAAATAAACAACAATAGTAAACTAATAACAAACAGAAAATACATTCCAAGCTCGGGTGCCTCCGAGAAGCGCAAATTTTTAGAGTCGATTGCTCGACTTAACCAACACTTTTTCAACCGTTCTCATACACGGGTGGCACTAGAAGTAGTGCAACATCATAGCACTCGGCTTCACCCTCGTGGAAAATCTTCAAACGGTGTCCGTTCACCTTTTGCACCTCGTGCGAATCCAAACTTCGAATCTCTAAAGAGCCATAAGGGAAAATTTTAGTTATAATGTAGGGTCCTTTCCAACGGGAACGAAGCTTACCTGGCATGAGCTTGAGGCGGGAATTGAATAGTAGAACCTTTTGACCAACTTCAAAGTCCTTCTGCAAGATTTTCCGGTCATGGAATTGCTTGGACTTTTCCTTGTAGATCTTGGAATTCTCATAAGAATCCAATCGCATCTCATCCATTTCTTGCAGTTGAAGTAGTCTTTCCTCGCCTGCTTCATCGAAGCTCATGTTGCATCTCTTGACCGCCCAGAATGCCTTGTGTTCTATTTCAACTGGCAAATGGCAAGCCTTACCAAAAACCAACCTATAAGGAGACATCCCTATAGGTGTTTTGTAGGCAGTGCGGTAAGCCCACAAGGCATCCTCGAGACGAAGGCTCCAATCCTACCTGCTTGGTTTCACAGTTTTCTCAAGCACCAACTTTACCTCTCTATTGGAGACCTCGGCTTGCCCGTTTGCTTGAGGATGGTACGCGGTGGACACACGGTGATGCACCCCATACTTCCTCAGCAAAGCCTCCACAGATCGGTTGCAAAAGTGAGTTCCCTGGTCGCTGATTATGGCTCGTGGGATTCCAAACCTGGTGAAAATGTAAGACTTAACAAATCCAACAACAGTATGAGAATCATTAGTCTTAGTGGCTTTCGCCTCAACCCACTTAGAAACATAATCAACAGCCAGTAATATGTATGAGAAACCACAGGAAGAAGGAAACGGTCCCATAAAGTCCATGCCCCAAATGTCAAAAATTTCGCAAACTAAAACAGACGTTTGAGGCATCTCGTTCCTACTAGAAATTGACCCAACTCTTTGACATTTATCACAGGTTTTACAAAATTCATATGCATCTTTAAACAAAGAAGTCCAGTAAAACCCGCTATCTAAAATTTTCCTAGCTGTTCTCCTAGGCCCAAAATGTCCCCCACATGCATAATCGTGACAGAAAGTAAGTATGGATGCATGTTCATGCTCAGGGACACATCTCCTAACAATTCTATCAGGACAGAACTTCCATAAAAAGGGATCCTCCCATACGTAAGACTTAGCGTCACTTTTCAGCTTAGCTTTCTTAGTAGAGGAGAAACCCGAGGGAAAGTTACCTGTAACCAGGTAATTTACCATATCAGCGTACCAGGGAAGCACTACATGAATTCTGAAGAGTGTCTCATCGGGAAAAGCATCGTCGATAGGCAGGAGGTCCTCTTTTCTAACCAATCTGCTTAAGTGATCAGCTACTGGATTCTCCGCTCCCCTCCTATCCTTGATCTTAACATCGAAGTCCTGGAGAAGCAAGATCCATCGCAGCAACCTCGGCTTCGAATCTTTCTTGGTCATCAAGTACCGAACAGCTGCATGATCAGAAAAGACAGTTATTTGAGATCCTAGTATGTAAGGACGAAACTTATCTAATGCAAATACAATAGAAAGGAGTTCTTTTTCTGTTGTGGTGTAATTGCACTGCGCTGGATTGAGTGTCCTGGAGGCATAATAGATGACACGGCTCTTGTTCTCGATCCTCTGACCAAGCACTGCTCCTAAGGCATAGTTGCTGGCGTCGCACATTATCTCGAAGGGCAAGTCCCACTGGGGTGGGTGTATAATTGGTGCGCTCGTCAAGCTATCCTTCAGCAGATCGAAGGCTTTTCTACACTCCTCTCCAAATTCAAACGTGACATCCTTCTGAAGGAGGTACGTCATTGGCGTGGCAACCTTGGAGAAGTCTTTGATAAACCTGCGATAAAAACCTGCATGGCCAAGAAAAGATCGAACCTCCCTAACATTCGTCGGGTAAGGTAGATTAGAAATAACATCTATTTTGGCTTTATCAACCTCTATACCCTTAGCAGAAACCACATGCCCTAAAACGATTCCTTGACTAGCCATAAAATGACATTTCTCAAAATTAAGAACAAGGTTTGTTTCAATACAACGTTTTAGAACATGCGATAAATTAGTCAAACAGTCATCGAAGGAATTGCCATATACCGTAAAATCATCCATAAACACTTCTATGCATTTTTCTATAAACTCAGAAAAAATACTCATCATGCATCTCTGAAATGTACCGGGTGCGTTACAAAGACCAAAAGGCATCCTTCTAAATGCAAATGTGCCAAATGGGCACGTGAACGTTGTTTTCTCTTGGTCCTCTTGAGCAATAGGAATCTGGTGGAAACCAGAGAAACCATCGAGAAAACAAAAGAATGGCTTCCCAGCTAAACGCTCCACCATCTGATCTATAAAAGGAATGGGAAAATGGTCCTTCCTAGTGACCTCATTCAGTTTCCGAAAGTCTATGCACATCCTCCATCCATTTTGAACTCTTTTGGGTACTAATTCATTTTTCTCATTCCTAACTACAGTTATCCCAGTTTTCTTAGGAACGACATGTATTGGACTGACCCATTTACTATCAGAAACAGGATAGATAATACCTGCTTCATGGAGCTTGAGGATTTCTGACATGACAACCTCCTTCATCGCTGGGTTAAGCCTTCTCTGGGGCTCTCGTGAAGGTTTTGCTCCGTCCTCAAGTAGGATTTTGTGCATGCACAAAGCTGGACTTAGACCTTGTAAGTCGGCAAGCGTCCATCCAATGGCAAGTTTGTGCTCTTTAAGAACATCCATCAATTTCCCTTCCTGAGCCGGTATAAGGTCCTTCGCTATTATGACCGGCAACGTCTCCTCATCACCCAAATACGCATATTTTAAATGTTCCGGCAAGTCTTTCAATGCCAATTTGGGTGCCTGCAAAGTAGAAGGAAGCATCTTAACATGGTTTTTAACATTAGCCATAGTAGAGACAACTGGTACACAATTTTCAGTCAAGAGTGGTTCATGCATATCAGAATCATCAAAAAGTTCAGTTAAAAAGAATGGGTCATCCCCATCCTCAACAGTCATGCATTCATCTTGTGCTAGTGTATCAATTATGTCTACTTGACAAAAAGAACATACATCCTCATCATGCTCTTCTACATTAGGCAAATTAAACTCAACAACCTCTCCGTCATACTCAACAGATAAAATGCCCTTATCAACATTTACCTTAGTTTTAGCAGTTTTCATAAAGGGCCTACCTAATAAGATCGAATCAGACGAAGAAGTTCCATCCATTTTCAGAATATAAAAATCAACAGGAAAAATTAATTCATTAACTTGCACTAACACATCTTCAACTACCCCTAAAGGATGCACAAAAGATCTATCAGTAAGTTGTATAACTATTCTCGTTTCCTGTATTTCTTTCAATTTCAGTTCCTGATAAATGGAATAAGGCATAACATTAATCGAGGCTCCTAAATCCAGCATTGCTCTTCTAATTTTCATGCCTCCTATCTTACAAGGGAGAGTGAACATACCTGGATCGTTGCATTTTACCGGTAAGCTCCTAGTGATCAAAGCTGAAACATTTTTACTTACCACAACGCGTTCACTTCCCTTTGTCTTCCTCTTGTTGGTGCATAATCCTTTTAGGAACTTGGCGTACCTCGGTACTTGCTTGATTGCATCCAACAAAGGGATATTGATCTCTACCTTCTTGAATGTGTCAAGGAACTCCTCCTCGTAGTTCTCCTTAGGCGGTCTTGCTAACCTGCTAGGAAAAGGAGCCTTAGGCACATAAACTCTAGTACATGTAGGATCAAAATTTACCCCTTTCCACCGTGGTTCAGGATTTTCTGTCTGTGGCTCGCTGTGGCCATGATTGACTTCCACCGGCGGGGTACTCGTGGGAAGATGCTTCCCACTTCTCAGAGTGATGGCACTCAGGTTCTCAGTTTGCTCTTCCATTTTGTTGATCTTGCAAGTCATCTGAGACATTTCTTCCTTAAATCCTTGCATCTGAGTTCCAACATTATCGAGCTTTTCCGAGGTTATTGTAAGGAGAGCTTGAAACATGTCCTCAACAGATCTACCTGAAATAGAAGATTGGACTTTCAGAAAATCATCCTTTAAGGCAAGAACAACATTACTTACCTCAAAAAGTTGAGCCTTAAGCTCATCCACATCCTTCTTCAGGTGAGCTTTCTCCTTGTCTCCATCTCCACTCCGCTCCAAGCTTCTAGCTATGTTAGAAATCAAGGTTCTAGCTTCGGCGGGTGTCTTATCCATGAGCGAACCTCCACTGGCGGCGTCTATCATCTGCTGGCCTTGGGGAAGCAAACCGTAGTAGAAACTCTGAATGAGGGACTGCTCAGTTATTTGATGATTGGGGCAATCCTCGCATAACCGACCAAATCTCTCCCAGCACTCAAGGACGGTTTCTTCCTCTCCTTGCTCAATTTTATGTATCTCCCTTCTGAGGGCGACGGCCTTTGAAGCAGGAAAATACTTCTCTAAAAACGCCCCATTTAGCTCCTTCCAAGTCGTGATGGATCCGGTCGGTAGGTAATACATCCAATCTTTCGCCTTCTCCTTCAAGGTGAAAGGAAAGGCCTTGAGATGGAGTTGATCTTCAGTGATGCCGTCGGTCCTAAATGACGAACACACCATCCGAAATGCCTTGAGGTGTCTGACGGGATTTTCATCTGTATTACCACAAAAAGAAGGTAATAAGTTAATCAGACCAGCTTTTAGTTCAAAATTACCTGAAGCTACCGGATACAATATACTCGATGAGTTTCGGCCTAGCTCAGATGATGCAAGCTGCCTCAAGGTCCTTTGTTGCTCATAATTACCCCCGACCTCCATTTTTGCGCTTCTTTTGAATTTTCAAAGAATGACTGCGCTCAAAAACTCAAACAAGAACGGGTAAAATAATACAAGAAAAATTAAAAATAAATGAATAAAACTGTACAAACAAAAGGAAAAATTTTAAAACAAACAAATTAAAATCAACCAAGTCGAATTAAATTTAACTCCCCGGCAGCGGCGCCAATTTTGGTAGTGAACTTTTGTACGTTCACAAATTTCGGGTTGTCGAGACCCGCCAAAATAATATTTATAAGCCGATTATACCGACTAATTTATAGTTAGTGATAACCGGATCGAACCACAGGGAATTAGCTTAATTCAAACTTAATTAATTCTAAATTGCTAACGGTAAAAAAAATAGGGGAAATTGGATTTTAAAAGGGAGCTCTACACTATTGTAGCTAACGGAAAATTAAAACAATAAAAACTGTGAAGTAAGAAATTTAAATGGCATGTTTGACTTCAAAGAATGGGATTGATCACAATTTGTGTTCGGATCATCGATAACTAAATACATAGACACAACGCTTAAAGCACGCAATTCGTTTGGTTATTTCTAACTCAAACGACCCAAAGATACAATTAGAAAAGTGCAATTCTAATTGTTCTTGACAGTTACTCAAAATAAGGTGATCAATCCTAAAATGATTAACGGACAGAGACGGGAACATTGCGACGAATTAACCCGGAGACTAAATCGATTTTTCCTCTTTACCCAAAATCCAACATGAAGGTTATCTAATTTCTACCCCCAACTGTCACTTGGGATCAAACTAAATACCCATATTCAGATTTGTGTTACCTAGCGATTGAGGCAATTATACGTCCTAATCTCTAACGGTAAAGCATGCATAAGGACTCGGGCGTCACCCCTAATCAGTTACCCAAGCTATTTAGATGAAGAACAAGGAAGAAGATGCATAAGGAAGACAATCTAATTCATACACAAATTAGGGCAAATCTCCCCTTAATCCAAATTGATTACGATCCCAAACTAGAAATCAAACACTTACTTGTTTAGCTATCCATGGAGGTGAAGAAAAGAGCCACAAATGGCTAAGAATGCCCAAAAATCGAAAGAGGGAGAAGAAGAGCCAAGAGAGAATGCCCTAAATTAAGAAAAATGGGTATTTATACCCATTTTTCCGTCGGGCCAGCGCCTAGGCGCCATAAGTCAGCGCCTAGGCGCTGAGCTCTCTGGAAAATTTACAAAATCGGGCATTTTTGTTGACTTTTAATGACGGGCTTCTGCTGGGTTTTAATGACGGGCATTTACAGTCACGGATAGGGCACGCGGGCGGACGCGGCATGGCGAGGAGCGCGCGCGGTCGCGGGCGAGCGGGGCTTTGATGACGGGCGCGAGCGCGCGCGGGCGGGGCTTGGGCGCGCGGGGTGTTGACCGTTGACTGTTGACCATTGACTGGTGCAGTTGACTTTTACAAAATGAAGGAAAATCTTGCTTCCACCAAGATTTGAACCTGGGCATCCCCATTGTTTTGGCATGCTCTGCACCATTAAGCCATTAATCAGTTTTGAGTAATATTTAGATTGTTTAATTAATGAAGCTTAATCACTCAAACGACAAATTAATAAAATATTCTAAAATATTCATTTAAGCTCTTAATTATCGCAAATGCCCGATTTACCCCTTAACAATTAAATTATACAAAATATATCAATTAAGCCCAAATAATTATCCTAATTTACAAGACTTAGGAGCTAAATATTAGCACTTTTAGAGTGCTATCAGGCGTCTGCGACGAGGCGATCAAGCAAACCTTTACTACTTTCTATCTTTAACTTCTTATTTTCAGCACCGTTTGTTGTTATTTCTTTCACATTAGTTAATCCATTTCCTTTCGTTGCTTTCTGTCTTTATGCTAGTAACTTTAAGTCTTCATCTGTTCATTAAAACAATTGATTAATCAAAGCACAATTCATCATTTCGCACTTTGTCTTTATCTTCTCTGCCTACTGTTTTTCCTTGCTGTCTTGTCTTTAATTTTCTTCTAAGCATGTCTACTTCATCTATTATTTCTGTTCTCTCTACATCCATGAGTAACTAAGTCACATAGGGGCATGCTAATGACAATACTATAGGCTAAAACACGTGAACCAAGCATGTAGGACAGCTGTCGAATGCATTGATTGTATGTAAGCTTCATCCCACGGGCAATTTCGATTGGCCATCCATTTTGTCCAAAGAACTCCTAACCTCTGGAAGGAGTAAGAGTTCAGAGTCATACACTCATGCTAGCCTCTCAAGGTAGCCAGAAAACGACCTAGGAATAGGCGTTTTCCTAGTACAAATAATAACTTACTGCTTTAACAAGATGCTTAAGACCTTACTTGGACATGAGTAAACTAAAGAATCTAATGCATGAAATCGGAAGATACATGAGAATGAGTTAGTTTGATGCATAGTGAGTTGATCCAATGCTTGAGAATCGTGTGAAAATGCCTATAGAGGAGTCGTTAGTAGCCCTTGTTTCTCCACTTTACACACTTTCGCTGTTAGTAACATTGCGGTAAAATTGCTGTTCTCGCAATTCTGTTAAGTTAAAAATTCTGCCTTAGCCGTTTTCCTCTTCGTTTATTGATCTCTTCTCTTTACATTTGAGTTTATCATTAACTTGCACTTGTTCATGTTGCTATCCTTTATATATTCATTAGTAAATAGGAACTTTAAAACCAAATCTACCCCATTAAATCCACCCATTCTTGCTTAACAACACACTTCGCGAGTAACTAATAATAAATCTCTGTGGGAAAACGAATGAAAAAATACTTACTACTTGCTACAAGATCATGTATGCTTGCATGTTCTGAGTGCTCTCTCTCTCTTATTGCTTATTTCTTTTACACATTGAGCACGCAACAAGTTTTTGGCGCCGCTGCCGGGGATTTAGTTTAGTGAAAACGAAGTCTGTTAAGTTAGAAACACAAAGTTTAATAACTATTGGAACTGAATTTTTTCTCATTTCTTGTGCAGGTACTATTGGGTTAGTTTATGAATGAGCATTCAAGTAGCGATCTAGAGTTCAATCCTGAGCCTGAGAGATTACTTAGGGCCAGAAACAAAGCTAAGAAACGTCTCTTTAACCAACCCTCTATACCTCAATTAATTGCTTATTCTGCGGAGTCTTCGCAATCCCTTCACATAGAAATGGATATACCAGTCCCAAATCCGGTACCTACCGCTCACAATCCCATCGAAATAGCGAATGATAAGGATAGTGCCATTCTCTCGTACCTAGTACCTATGCCTGGGGAACTAAACCCAAGCATAATCCGCCCTTAAATTACTGCCAACTCATTCGAGTTAAAGCCAGTAATGTTCCAAATGTTGTCCATTGTGGGACAGTTCTTTGGAGTAGAAAATGAGGACCCCCACAACCATCTTAGAAACTTCCTAGGAGTTAGTGATACCTTTCTCATCCCTGGAGTTTCCCAAGAAGCCTTGAGGCTCTACCTCTTCCCTTACTCTTTAAGGGATAAAGCAAAGACGTGGTTAAACTCATTACCCTCCGGATCAGTTCTCAATTGGACAGACTTGGCGGAGAAATTCCTAGTAAAATACTTCCCACCTGATAGGAATTCTACCATTCGTGATGACATAATCAAGTTCAAACAAGCTGAAAATGAGTCCCTTCACGAAGCTTGGACAAGGTTGAAGGACCTTCTGCTTAAATGTCCACACCATGGCATTCCATGGTGTATCCAAATAGAGGTCTTTTTCAAAAGATGCAACCCCAGCACCAGACAACTGTTAAACTCATCTGCTGGAGGTTCCATGCTTTCCAAGAGTTATAACGAAGCCTATCAGATCTTGGAGAAGATCTCAGCATCTCACTGTAGGTGGTCAGATGATCCAATAGAGCCAAGTAGAGCTCAAGATAAGGACGCACTCAATGCCATGAGTAGTCAAATAAGCGCCCTGGCCAACCTAGTTAAGCAAATGGCTCAAGCCAATCTCCAAACTAGTGTCAACACCGCCACAGCCATGTCAATGGGCACACAACCAAGTCAAGGTGAGACACTAATCTGTGGATTCTGTGGGGAAGGGCACCTGTATCATTTTAAAATAAAAAAACCCATAAATGAAAGTTCGAATCTCCTACATTTTATGTTGTTAAAAATAAATAAATAAATAATTTTAATATATTTTTATGATTTTAAAAAATTAATTGAAATAAAACTTTTCAAACCTATTTCTCCGCTTCTTCCCTTTACCCAATTCAAAAAAAGTTATTTTTTTTAATTTTGTTTTTTGGTTCAGTTATTTTGGAGATTGACAACAATGGCACATGATTCTCGCTTGGGATCGGACATGATTCACGAGGGGAAACTTTTTAGTACATCCATTGAATGCTATCTTTGAAATTTGCATGACTGCCACGTGCTATACTTTTGCAAAACTAAATTTTTGGGTGAGATGCACTAATTTTAAGATATTTTCAAATTTTAGGCAAGCATCATAACCATTTAGTTTTTGGTTTTATAAATCATACATTCATTTGAATTCCTAAATAACTTTCATTTTTTAAAAAAAAACAATACAATTTTTAGTCAAATTTCAAAATTAAAAATAAATTTTTGAAAGCTTCATTTTATTTTGGTATCTAATATTTAGCTTGAATTTTGGAAACTCTTCCAAAGATACATAATACAATCAAAAAATTCATATGTGAATGTATTGTTTATAGGCTTAATTTTCAAAAATTAAAAATCAAAAACTAAAGGAATATCAAACGGTATGTTTCAATTTTTTTTTATTATTATTTAAATTCTCTCTCTCTCCCTCCTAAAACGTTTTTTTTTATTTTTTTTTATTTTCTTTAGTGAGCAACACTAAAGAAGCCCCAAAGAGAGTAGAGAACAATGAGTCTAGTGCTCCACTGGAGTCTCTGCCAATCCAAGGTCAACCCTCAACAAGCACATCAGGAGCCAGGCTGGAGCCAATCATAGAAGAGATAGAAGAAATTTCAAGGCCTCCACCTATCCTGAGGCGACCTGAAGTGCCTGCTTATGTGCCACCACCTTCATTCCCTCGACGGCTAAAGAAAAAACAAGAACAGGAAGTGCACTTTAATAAATTCTTAGAAATTCTTAAACAAGTGCATGTTAATATTCCTTTTGTAGAAGTTTTACAGTCTATGCCCTCTTATGTTAAATTTTTAAAGGATATAATCACTAACAAAAAAATTATTGGCGAATTTGAAACAGTGAATCTCACTGAGGAGTGCAGTGCCATACTCCAGAACAAGCTACCAAAGAAGGAGAAGGATCCTGGTTCCTTCACCTTACCAGTAGAGCTAGGAGGCAAGCACGTGGGCAGAGCTCTTTGTGACCTGGGAGCCAGCATAAACCTCATGCCCCTATCACTATTCCGCCAGCTAGGAATAGGAGAAGCACGGCCCACCACTGTCACCTTACAACTTGCAGACAGATCCATAGCATACCCTGAGGGTAAGATTGAGGATATTCTTGTAAAGGTTGACAAGTTTATTTTCCTTGCAGATTTCATCATCCTGGATTATGAAGCAGACAAGGAGGTCCCCATCCTATTAGGCAGACCATTTCTAGCCACAGGTAGGGCCCTGATTGATGTCCAGAAAGGTGAGCTCACTATGAGGGTTCATGATGAGGAGGTCAAATTTAGTGTTTTTAAAGCCTTAAGGTACCCCTCTGACTCTGAATCTTGTGCTAGCATGGACATTGTAGATTCACTAATGGAAGAACAGCTGGAGCATGAATTATTAACTAAGCATGCTAATGATTATGTACAATTAGATTTAACTGATTTGAATGTTTCTGAGTTAATGGATATACCTGTAGATAAAATACAGCATGTTTGTATAAATAAAGACCTGACTGACAGATCCCTGAGTCCATTAAAACCATCCATTGAGCATCCACCTGTCTTAGAATTGAAACCTTTACCCACTCACCTTAAGTATGCATATTTAGGAAGTAATGATACTCTGCCTGTGATTATTTCATCTAAATTGAGTGAGAAGCATGAGGTTGAGCTGATATTATTACTTAAGCAGCATAAAACGGCTATTGCATGGACTATCGCTGACATTAGAGGCATTAGCCCTTCTTACTGCATGCATAAAATAATATTAGAGGAAGAGCATACACCCCGAGTAGATCACCAACGTAGGTTGAACCCCTCTATGAAAGAGGTAGTAAAAAATAGAATCATAAAGTGGTTAGATGCAGGTGTAATCTTCCCTATAGCTAGTAGTCAGTGGGTGAGTCCTATACAATGTGTACCTAAGAAGGGAGGGATGACTGTAGTAGTGAATGAGAGCAATGAACTGATTCCAACTAGAACTATTACAGGATGGAGAGTCTGTATGGACTATAGAAAATTGAATAAGGAAACAAAAAAGGATCACTTCCCTTTACCATTTATTGACCAAATGTTAGATAGGATAGCTGGTAGAGCTTATTACTGCTTTCTAGACGGTTATTCAGGATATAACCAGATCACTATAGACCCTAAGGACCAGGAGAAGACCACCTTCACTTGCCCTTTTGGAACATTTGCCTTTCGCAGAATGCCTTTTGGCTTATGCAATGTACCAGCAACGTTCCAAAGGTGCATGTTAGCAATCTTCTCTGACTTAGATGAATCCATGATAGAGATATTTATGGATGACTTCTCAGTCTTTGGTGATTCATTCACAAACTGTTTAGAGAACTTAGGACAAGTCCTGGC
This sequence comes from Herpetospermum pedunculosum, assembly GCA_028017165.1. Taxonomy (NCBI): domain Eukaryota; kingdom Viridiplantae; phylum Streptophyta; class Magnoliopsida; order Cucurbitales; family Cucurbitaceae; genus Herpetospermum; species Herpetospermum pedunculosum. The sequence goes on along the minus strand of CM051527.1, from coordinate 28,036,667 downwards.
TAGGTGTGAGGAGACCAACCTAGTCCTTAATTGGGAAAAGTGCCACTTCATGGTGGAAGAAGGGATAGTCCTAGGTCATAGAGTGTCTAGAGCAGGAGTAGAGGTCGATAGGGCCAAGATTGAAATAATAGAGAAGCTAGTGGAACCTCAGAATGTGAAAGCCATTAGAAGTTTCTTAGGACACGCAGGTTTCTATAGAAGGTTCATTAAGAACTTTTCCAAGATCTCCAAACCTTTGTGTGAGCTTCTAGAGCTGAATAAGTCATTCATCTTCTCTAAAGAATGTTTAATAGCCTGTAAAACCCTTAAGGAAGCACTAGTCAAAGCACCTATTATAGTAGGACCAAATTGGGACCTTCCCTTTGAGATGTTATGTGATGCAAGTGACTATGCTGTAGGGGTTATGCTAGGACAAAAGATTGACAAACTAACACACCCTGTATACTATGCTAGTAAGACCCTTAATGAGGCACAATGTAATTACATAACTACGGAAAAGGAGATGCTAGCTGTAGTATTTGCCTGTGAGAAGTTTAGGAATTACATTGTAGGCACTAGGACAATCGTGTACACTGACCATTCTGCCTTAAAATACCTTATGAGGAAGGATGATGCGAAGCCTAGGTTGATTAGATGGGTGTTGTTGCTGCAGGAATTTGATTTAGACATTAGAGATAAGAAGGGCTGTGAAAATGTGGTTGCGGATCATCTTTCTAGATTGCAGCATAATTGCGATAAAATTGCGAAAACCGCAATTTCTGATGCCTTTATCGATGAGCATGTCTTTGTGTTAGCACATCGTGATAACGATGAGAAACCTTGGTTTGCTGACATTGCTAACTTCCTTGCCTCGCAGGTACTACCAACTTTCAAGGGAGGACAATAAAAGAAGAGGTTCCTGCATGAAGCTAGGAAGTTCATATGGGATGATCCTACCCTCTACAAGACATGTGTAGATGGTTTGCTGAGGAAGTGTGTGTCAGCTGCTGAAGCGAAGTCTGTGCTGCAGCACTGCCATACAGCCCCCTATGGTGGACACTTTGGTGGCCAAAGGACAGCTGCAAAGGTGTTCTAGAGTGGCTACTATTGGCCCACGATCTTCAAGGATGCCCACGAATACGCACACAGCTGTGATGAATGCCAGAGAACAGGTAACCTTAGTCGAAAGGATGAGATGCCTCTCGCTTACATCTTAGAGTTGAAGCTCTTTGATGTGTGGGGCATTGATTTCATGGGACCATTTCCCCCATCAGCAGGTAACCTTTACATACTTGTAGCTGTAGACTATGTATCTAAATGGGTAGAAGCCATAGCATGTCCAAACAATGATGCCAAAACAGTCATTAAGTTCCTTAATAGACATATCTTTACTAGGTTTGGAACACCCCGTGCTATAATTAGTGATGAAGGGACACACTTTATTAATAAAGCTATGGAAAAAGTGTTGGCTAAATACAATGTTAGACATAGGGTAGCCACCCCTTATCACCCACATTCGAATGGACAAGCTGAAATATCAAATAGGGAGATTAAAAACATACTCCAAAAAGTGGTCAAACCCAATAGAAAAGATTGGTCGTTTAAACTCGAGGATGCACTTTGGGCATATAGGCATATAAGACACCCCTAGGTATGTCTCCTTATAGACTTGTGTATGGCAAAGCATGTCACTTACCATTCGAATTGGAAATTAAAACATTTTGGGCCTTGAAAGAACTGAATTATTGCGTGACCGATGCGGGAACATTGCGGTCTCTGCAATTACATGAGCTTGATGAGCTTAGACATATGTCCTATGAAAATGCCAAAATGTATAAGGAAAAGACTAAGATTTGGCATGATAGTAGACTTAGGATTAAGGACTTTAAGAAAGGCCAGCTTGTCTTGTGATTTAACTCACGGTTGAGATTATTTCCAGGAAAACTTAAGTCCAGATGGTCAGGTCCTTTTGTGATAACTAACGTGTTTGTTCATGGTGCAATCGAGATTAGGAACCTGCAGCACGGGCAACCGTTCATGGTTAATGGTGCACGATTGAAGCATTATTATGAGGAAGGAGATGTGAAGACTCCCTCGGCCTTCCTCTTGACTGAAACGTGAAAATAAGAGCGAGAGGGGACGAGTGATCACTGTGCTCGTCCATGCGAGGCTATGCCTTAGTTTATTTTTCGCTATTTTTTCGGTTACTATTTGTGTATGTTTTTGTGTGATTTTTATTACGAATTTGATGTTGATTTTATTTCTTTTAATAGGGGATCGAAAGAGGGAATCAAGGAGATGAATCCAGGATAAAAAAATCGGGGAAGATATTGGGCCAAATCGAAGATTGAGTTGAGGAAATATGGGCATTTGAAACGAGGAAATCTCCAACGGCCATTTAATTGCGGTGGATTTGCTGAATCCGCAACAGAAATAGCCGTTGGGATTTCCATCATTACAAATAGTCGTTAAGATAGCGATGGCCCAAACGCTTCCCCTATTCACTGAACTCCAAGAAAACTCTCTCCTTCTTCCTCTGCAATCCCTCTTTCCAGATTCTTACGATTCCACCATGGTGCTAACAAGAGCTGAGAGATCTGCGTCCAAGAAGAAGGCCGACGACGCTGAGATCGCTGCGAGGGAGGCACTTCTTGCCTTGGCAGATGCTGAAGCCGCGCGAACCGAACGCCTTCCCAAGCTCCCTGTCCGCAAGAAGAAGTGGAAGGTAGTGACGGAGATCCCTGCTGGGCCATCTGAACCAGCAGGAACACCCAAGAAGAGGAAGTGGAAGATGGCTGTGGCCGACGCAGAGATCAAGAAGAAGACTCCCTTTGTGGAGAGTCGAGAGAGTGGCCGTCCATCCTACGAGATGGCCAGACAAAGCCATTTTCCATCTCCACTAGCGCGAAGCCCTGAACCATCGCCGTCTCCAGAGAGCTCTGAACAAACTCCACCGCCGCAGAGCCCTGAAGCATCACCCATCTCCCAGACGCCTGAACCTGAAATCCCAGATGAAGAGCATCAAGAATCGGCGCAGGGCGATGAAGAAGTTGAAGAAGAGGAGGTCTTCTCTCCTTTGAGGGAAGTCAGCCCCGAGAGCCCAGCAGAAGGGGATGATTCGATGGATGAGACATTGGGGGATTGCCTCCGACAGATCACAACCAAGGCGAGATTGAGAAAGAAGGCCACCAAGGTTGTAAAGGCCAAACGGCCAAAAACTTCGAAGAAGTCCAAGAAAAAGAAAGCCAGGGGTGAGCCTTCATCAAAGAAGGTTAGTGGTGAGCCCTCTCTGAAGAAGCTCAAGATCGAGGCTGCTGAATTAGCCAGGGCAAAGGACAAGGGGAAAGCCAAGCTGTACCTCGAAGATGAGCCTTAATCTTTGAGGTATGTGTCCTCTGACGCTGAGTCTAGAGGCACTGAGTTAAGGAAGAGGGACCTGCTCCATGAGAAGGGGTTCCTTGACGCGCTAGCAGACCTGCCGCAATTCTTGCGCGCATGGATCACCAATCACGGCTGGGAAGAGCTGTGCAGACCACCCGTCCCCGCCTACTCCAGCATGGTGTATGATTTCTACGCCAACTTGATGAACCCTGAGGATGGCCTATCTGTGGTCAGAGGAGTCGAGGTGGATTTCTCAGCTAAAGCAATCAATGAAGCCTATGGCCTCAAGGGGCAAAAACACACGGATTATGCAAGGATCCTTGATGCGCCAACAGAGGCTGTCCTGGAGGAAGCAATTCGGATCATTGGCCAACCTGAGGCAGCGTGGACAGTTTCACGCAATGGGAAGCACACCCTGATGAGTGCTACCCTCACGGCCAAGGCAGCTGTCTGGTTTTCCTTCGTGCGGAGGAAGCTGTCCCTAGTGACCCACTAGACCACCATCAACCAAGGCAAATCGCTGCTGGTTTATGCGATCATGAGGGGCCTCACAATCAATGTGGGCGAGGTCATTGCAGCCTCCATCGCAGACTGCGCCAAAAAGGGTAAGGGTCCACTTTTCTTTCCCAATACAATTACTAAGCTTTGCTTACGTGCAGGGGTTCCAATCGAGAGGATGGAAAGGCAGCTGGCCTACACGGGGCACCTGGAGCTGCCTACGGGCTTGAGGATGCGAAGGAAGGGGAACATGGAGTTCGAGCTAGATGGCCTGGCTGCTGCTCAGTTTCTATCAATGGCCTGTCTGATGGATCTGCAGAAGAAGATGGCTCAATGGGCTACATATGCGCAGGCAAGGGATAAGGATGTTGCTGACCAATTGGGCTGCATCTTTCCTGAGTTCCCCACGGACCTACTAACACCATGGGCGCCTCCAGGACCAAGGAGGGATGATGATGATGAGGACATCTGAGTGCTAGGCTGATTAGCACTCAAGGGAATATTTCTGTTCCCTAAAAGAAAAGAAAAAAATCGAACTGCTTTTCGTTGAACCATGTGAATTCTGCTGTTTTGAGTTAATATTTGGTCTGTTTTTAGTTCTGTATTTTTGTTGTTTGAATTTGTTTGGTATAGTTTGATGGTAGCTGATTAGGTAGATTAGTTTAGTTTCCTTTTTGTATAGCTTAAATGACTGGAAAGAGCATGCATAGGGGCCTTGATCACTGATATATCTGCCCTGTATCAATTGCGAAATAATTGCGGAATCCGCAATTTTTATTAGTAATTGCATGTTTTTGACTGACTGTTTAGCTAGGCTGGTTCTGTTTTAATTTTGTTCTTTTGCTGCTATCTTGACTACTTTATATAGCCTATCTATAAGCATGCTGGATGAGTTTCTTAAGGCACCTTTGATAGTTTAAATTAGCCTCTTAAAAGTGCTCAGCATGCGTAGCTTTAAGTCCTTCCCTGCCTGTTTTTATAAATTTCTGCTGCTGTGATGTTTGCTTTTAGAATGTTCTGTCTATGCCTAGGGCTTTTAGATTCTCTTTGTTTTACCTTAGACTAGATGCTTCTAGGATAAGTTTGGGGGTGTGCCGCCTCAGACACTCATTGGGGCCAATGAGTAGTTTAAGTTTGGGGGAGGCCACCCTAGGCCTAGGAACATTCCTCTCTCCTTTAAAGCATAAGCATTCATCTTCTCCTTTACAAAAAAATGATGAACTGAAAAAAAAAAAAAAATGAAAAAGAGAATAAAGAGGGGTGTCTCTCTTAAGTTGCTGAGTAATCAGTGCCAAGTGTGTAACCCACAAATGGCATTGCATCAAAAGGCAACCAAAGGAGAGGCTCCACCAAAGTAAGAAAGAAAAAAGGAAGAAATAGGGAAGAAGAATGTATACCTAGGAGTTGCAACTTTGTGGCTTAGATGTCCTGAATAAAAAGAACTCTGATCCTCAATTAGCTAGGCACAAAGTTGTAGCTTGTAGGGTTGTTTAGGGAGATGAATGTATGTCCAATGTAGTGATGCCAGGGTTTAGGTTGTTCTTTAAAAGTACTACTGTCACTGTTAATACTAAGACTGACATGACTCTAAGGAATCCTAGGTAGCTCAAAAGTAAAAACTAGAAGCATGTACTGAGTCTGGGGTAAAGCTAGGTAGAATTTGAAACCTTAGGGATAGTTGCACGATATGACAGAAGCAAGTAGATCAGTCGTAGGGAGTTAGTAAAACAGTAGGAGCATTAGGCATGCGAAGTCAGAAGAAGCAAAATAAGAGGGTAGTTGTAAACTTAGAAGGGTGTCACAGGACAACACTGCTATAGATAGGAACGTAGGGGAGTCAGCAAGTGGTTGGAGAGGATAAAAACAGCAGCCTAAGTAAGTCCTTAGTTTGCTCGAGGACGAGCAAAACCTTAAGTATGGGGGTGTGTTACGTCTTCAAAAGTGACTATTTTAGGACTTATTTGTGTTAGAAGTTGTGCATTTGTGAGTGTTTTTGATAGGATTTAGCTTGAACCTATGCTTATATATGAGAATTAGAAGAGGGAAGCTAAATTAGGACTTGTATGCAAAAGGAAAGAAAAAGAATGAAAAACGAAGTTAGAAGAATGAAAACTGTGCATTGCGGAAACATTGCTAAAACCGCAATGTTTTAAGTGAAATCCGTAAGTTGGCTAACCTTTTTCTGTTGTGATCCGATATTTCAGGGATTCGTTCTTTCTCCTCCATCCAAGTTGAAGTACGACGTTGAGGATGGATGGTTCTCCTTGGCCCAATCGCACCTGAAGAATACTATAAAAGGAGGTCAAAGAGGAGGGTTTAATCATCATCCGAAAGCGTAGAAGTCTCTTCGCAGCGCAGTCTTTCCCATTCATCCTCTTCTTCGTCTGTTGGTTTGAGAGGTTCAGCTGTTGGAGTCGACAATCTGATAGGAAGGAGAGAAGATTCATCTTCTCTTCTGATTGGATTCATCCAAGCAAGGCTTACCTTTCTCTCCCTTCAGCCGAGGCGTCTGCGACGAGGCGATCAAGCAAACCTTTACTGCTTTCTGTCTTTAACTTCTTATTTTCAGCACCGTTTGTTGTTATTTCTTTCACATTAGTTAATCCATTTCATTTCGTTGCTTTCTGTCTTTATGCTAGTAACTTTAAGTCTTCATCTGTTCATTCAAACAATTGATTAATCAAAGCACAATTCATCATTTCGCACTTTGTCTTTATCTTCTCTGCCTACTGTTTTTCCTTGCTGTTTTGTCTTTAATTTTCTTCTAAGCATGTCTACTTCATCTATTATTTCTGTTCTCTCTACATCCATGAGTAACTAAGTCACATAGGGGCATGCTAATGACAATACTATAGGCTAAAACACGTGAACCAAGCATGTAGGACAGCTCTCGAATGCATTGATTGTATGTAAGCTTCATCCCACGGGCAATTTCGATTGGCCATCCATTTTGTCCAAAGAACTCCTAACCTCTGGAAGGAGTAAGAGTTCAGAGTCATACACTCATGCTAGCCTCTCAAGGTAGCCAGAAAACGACCTAGGAATAGGCGTTTTCCTAGTACAAATCATAACTTACTGCTTTAACAAGATGCTTAAGACCTTACTTGGACATGAGTAAACTAAAGAATCTAATGCATGAAATCGGAAGATACATGAGAATGAGTTAGTTTGATGCATAGTGAGTTGATCCAATGCTTGAGAATCGTGTGAAAATTCCTATAGAGGAGTCGTTAGTAGCCCTTGTTTCTCCACTTTACACACTTTCGTTGTTAGTAACATTGCGGTAAAATTGCTGTTCTCGCAATTCTGTTAAGTTAAAAATTATTCCTTAGCCGTTTTCCTCTTCGTTTATTGATCTCTTCTCTTTACATTTGAGTTTATCATTAACTTGCACTTGTTCATGTTGCTATCCTTTATATATTCATTAGTAAATAGGAACTTTAAAACCAAATCTACCCCATTAAATCCACCCATTCTTGCTTAACAACACACTTCGCGAGTAACTAATAATAAATCTCTGTGGGAAAACGAATGAAAAAATACTTACTACTTGCTACAAGATCATGTATGCTTGCATGTTCTGAGTGCTCTCTCTCTCTTATTGCTTATTTCTTTTACACATTGAGCACGCAACAAGGGCCCTAATTGATGTCCAAAAAGGTGAACTCACCATGCGAGTCCATGATGAGGAGGTTAAATTTAGTGTTTTTAAAGCTTTGAGGTACCCTTTGACCTTGAGCACTGTGCTACTGTAGATATATTAGATTCACTAATTGAAGATGAACTTGAGCATGAATTATTAGTCAAACATGCTACTGATTATGCACAAATAGATTTGAATGATTTGAATATTTATGAATTGATGGATGCACCTATGAATAACCCTCAGCATGTATGCATGACTAATGAACTATCTGAGAGAACTACAACTCCTATGATGCCATCAATTGAACATCCACCTTCGTTGGAATTAAAACCATTGCCACAACACCTAAAATATGCTTATCTAGGAGAGAAAGAAACCTTGCCTGTCATTATTTCGTCCAAATTAAATGAACAACATGAAATTGGGTTAATATTGCTGCTGAAGCAACATAGAAGGGCAATTGGGTGGACGATTGCTGACATTAGGGGTATAAGTCCTTCTTATTGTATGCATAAGATATTGTTAGAGGAAGAACACACACCTAGAATAGAACATCAGCGTAGGCTGAACCCCTCCATGAAGGAGGTAGTTAAAAAAGAAATCATTAAGTGGTTAGATGTAGATGTGATCTTCCCAATATCTAATAGTCAGTGGGTCAGTCTCATCCAATGTGTGCCAAAAAAGGGTGGTATGACTGTAGTAGTTAATGAAAATAACGAATTAATACCAACTCGAACTGTCACAGGATGGAGAGTATGTATGGATTATCGAAAACTCAATAAAGAAACAAAAAAATACCATTTCCCTCTACCATTTATCGACCAAATGCAAGATAGATTAGTTGGCCAAGCCTTCTATTGCTTTTTAGATGGCTACTCAGGGTATAACCAAATCACCATAGACCCTCAGGACCAAGAGAAGACAACATTTACATGTCCATTTGGTACGTTTGCTTTTCGCAAAATGTCATTCGGCCTATGCAATGCACCAGCAACGTTCCAAAGATGTATGTTGGCAATCTTCTCTGACCTAGATGAGTCCATAGTAGAGATCTTTATGGATGACTTTTCGGTATTTGGTGATTCCTTTAAACACTATCTAGCTAATCTAGGACAAGTTCTCACTAGGTGTGAAGAAACGAATCTAGTGTTGAATTGGGAAAAATGTCACTTCATGGTGGAAGAAGGCAAAGTATTAGGACATAGAGTGTCCAAAGTAGGAATAGAAGTCGATAGGGCCAAGATAGAAGTCAGTGAGAAATTAGTTGAACCTAAGAATGTCAAAGCCATAAGAAGTTTCTTAGGACACGCAGGGTTTTATTGAAGATTCATAAAAGACTTTTAAAAAATCTCTAAACCCCTCAGTGAGCTTCTAGAGCTGAATAAAACATTTATCTTTTCAAATGAGTGTTTATTAGAATGGACCAAGCTTAAGAATGCCTTAGTCAAAGCACCAATCATAATCGGTCGAAATCGGGATATGCCTTTTGAACTAATGTGCGATGCAAGTGACTATGCAATTAGAGCCATGCTTGGCCAAAAGAGAGACAAATTAATACATCCTATATATTATGCGATTAAAACTTTGAATGAAGCTCAATGCAACTACACTACCACAGAAAAAGAGATGTTAGTAGTGGTGTTTGCATGTGAGAAACTCAGGGCATATATTGTAGGAAATAAAACAATTGTATACACTGACCATTCGGCAATAAAGTACTTAATGAGGAAGGTTGATGCCAAGCCTCGTCGAATTAGAAGGGTGCTACTTTTGCAGGAGTTTGATTTGGAAATCAGAGACAAAAAAGGATGTGAAAATGTAGTTACTGATCACTTATCAAGATTGCAGAGTCATTGTGAAACTATTGCGGAGCCCGCAATGACAAATTCTTTTATTCATTAACATGTTTTTGTTTTAGTACATTGTGATAATGATGATGAACCATGGTTTGCTGATATTGAAAATTTTCTTGCCTCGCAGGTGTTACCAGAATTCAGCAAGGGGCAGGATAAGAAGAAGTTCTTAAACGAGGCTAGAAAGTACATTTGGGACGATCCAACCCTCTACAGAAGCTGTGCGGATGGATTGCTAAGAAAATGTGTGTCAGCTGCTGAATCAAGGTCAATCTTGCAGCATTGTCATACAGCTCCATACGGAGGACACTTTGGTGGTCAGAGGACTATTGCAAAGGTATTCCAGAGTGGCTACTTCTGGCCTACAATCTACAAAGATGCACATGATTACGCACACAGTTGCAATGAATGCCAACGAATAGGTAACCTCAGTAGGAAGGATGAGATGTGGTAGTGAACTTTTGTAATTTCACAAATTTCGGGTTGTCGAAGCCCGCCAAAATAATATTTATATGCCGATTATACCGACTAACTTGTAGTTAGTGATAACCGGGTCGAACCACAGGGAATTAGATTAATTCAAACTAGATTAATTTTAAGTTTTTTTTTTTTTTTTTTTTTTTTTGATAGCGATTAATTTTAAGTTGTTAACGGTAAAAATAGGGGAAATTGGATTTTAAAAGGGAGCTCTAACTATTGTAGCTAACGGAAAATTAAAACAATAAAAACTGTGAAGTAACAAATTTAAATGGCATGTTTGACTGCAAAGAATGGGATTGATCACAATTTGTGTCCGGATCATCGATAACTAAATACATAGACACAACGCTTAAAGCACGCAATTCGTTTGGTTATTTCTAACTCAAACGACCCAAAGATACAATTAGAAAAGTGCAATTCTAATTGTTCTTGACAGTTACTCAAAATAAGGTGATCAATCCTAAAATGATTAACGGACAGAGACGGGAACATTGCGACGAATTAACCCGGAGACTAAATCGATTTTTCCTCTTTACCCAAAATCTAACATGAAAGTTATGTAATTTCTACCCCCAACCGTCACTTGGGATCAAACTAAATACCCATATTCAGATTTGTGTTACCTAGCGATTGAGGCAATTATACGTCCTAATCTCTAACGGTAAAGCATGCATAAGGACTCGGGCGTCACTCCTAATCAGTTACCCAAGATATTTAGATGAAGAACAAGGAAGAAAATGCATAAGGAAGACAATCTAATTCATACACAAATTAGGGCAAATCTCCCCTTAATCCAAATTGTTTACAATCCCAAACTAGAAATCAAACACTTACTTGTTTAGCTATCCATGAAGGTGAAGAAAAGAGCCACAAATGGCTAAGAATGCCCAAAAATTGAAAGAGCGGGAAGAAGAGCCAAGAGAGAATGCCCTAAAGTAGGAAAAATGGGTATTTATACCCATTTTTTCGTCGGGCCAGCGCTCTCTGGAAAATTTACAAAATCGGGCATTTTTGTTGACTTTTAATGACGGGCTTCTGCTGAGTTTTAATGACGGGCATTTACAGTCACGGATAGGGCGCGCGGGGACTGAGCGATGGCGAGGCGAGTCTGGGCGTCTGTGAGGTTGACTGTTGATCGTTGACTTTTACAAAATGAAAGAAAATCTTATATCTACCAAGATTTGAACCTGGACACCCCCATTGTCTTAGTAAGACCTGCACCATTAAGCCATTAATCAATTTTGAATTATAATTAGATTATTTAATTAATGTAGCTTAATCACTCAAAACGACTAATTAATAAAATATTCTAAAATATTCATTTAAGCTCCTAATTATCGCAAATGCCCGATTTACCCCTTAACAATTAAATTATACAAAATATATCAATTAAGCCCAAATAATTATTCTAATTTACAAGACTTAGGAGCTAAATATTAGCACTTTTAGAGTGCTATCAAAATACCCCCAACCTAAATCTTGCTAGTCCTCGAGCAAGGTGTACTTTAATTTATCTTATAAGAAACCACTTGCATGTTGACGACTCAAATCTCAAAACTCGTGAACACAAGATATTAACGCTAACGGAAAAACAAACAAGTGTATGCATAAGTTAAGAACATTTCAAAATTTTAAATCCTACTCTCTCACGTGTGTGTGTGCTTAGCTTCTCCTACTCTAGCTCTTATAGACCCGGAATTTCTTTAATCGATCCTAAGACTCGTTTTCCCCCTACTTCTAGCGTTGAAAAAAGTCTAATGGCTTAACGGGTCGGAAAAAGCAACAAAACAATTGGCCAAATTCTTTTCTTCTTTTCCTTGGTACTTTGTACCCTTTTCTTTTTATTTTTCTTCTTTCGAGAGAGCCTAACACGTCAAGCTTAATTCACTTCACGTTTTTAAGGACAAGTGTTCACTTCAATTAGTCACCATTTCATGCAGTGGAAACCGTGGGTTACACGATCGCCCCTGATTACACAGTCAACACAAGATGGAGGAACACCTCAAGAAAGAACATTTTTCATGTTTTTTACTCAGAGAAAATTGAAAAATTTTAGGCATAGATTTTTGCTTACAACAAATGAGTTATTACAAATTCTAACACATCAAGCCTCCCTAAATATGCCTTTCGAGGTGACAACAAATTTTCAGATCAAATAAAATAACTCTAAGCCTATCAGAACCAAGAGTAAGAGGGCTATGTGCTCGATGAATGTAGAGAGTATTCCGAAAATTTTAAAATAAGCTCAAAATATGCATACAACTCATGGTTTACTCGAAATGCACAAATATGGAGTATTCACGAGTAAATCACAGACAGTCCTCATCGGACAACATGCATTCAGATTCTCATACATCTCAAAATCAGAGCATCCATGCACAAAGACTATAAAGAAGTCCAAAACTAAACCCACCCCCCACCTAAAACATTGCATTGTCCCCAATGCAACTAATCCAACATATAAAACAGTGAGAGCGATAAAATTATTAAGGGAACAGGAACCTCCCCTGAATTTTAACGGGATCGGTGGAAAGGGATGCGTGTCCTCATTTTTTTCGGAATGGATCCGCAATGGTTGTCACTTCTCTTCTCTCACCTAAGAAAATAAGAAAACAAACTTAAACAACTTGAAATAAACAACAATATTAAACTAATAACAAACAGAAAATACAGTCCAAGCTCGGGTGCCTCCAAGAAGCGCAAATTTTTAGAGTCGATTGCTCGACTGTATTCTCGCACACGACTCATCCATAATCATACTTGGAAGATGCTCCATCCATCTTCACAATTTCATCATTCCTGCAAAAATTCAGAAACAATTTTCTCTCTTGTGCCTTATGCACACATACTACATCAATTTCAAATAAAGCACAAACGACGTCGTCATTCCCAACAGACTCCTGCAATTTTAACCCATCAATTCTAAACTCACTCACATCTCCATCAGACTCAACATACAGGACACCTTTATCAACATTGATTTTCACTTTTACAGTTTTTATAAAAGGACGTCCCAATAGAATTGATGCAGAAACATGAGAGGGTTTACCATTCATTTCAAGAACATAAGAATCAGCAGGAAAGTGCAAATCAATTAATCTGACTAAAACGTCCTCCACCTTTCTTAAGGGATGCACACATGATTTATCAGCCAATTGTACATTAACACCGATTTCATGCAAGTCATTAAGTTTAAGTTCTTTAAAATCAACATGTGACATTACATTAATCGATGCTCCTAATTCTGGAATGGCATGATTGATTATTTTATCTCCTATAGTGCAAGGCAAAGTAGAAGAAATTATCTCAGTAGGATTCTCAACAATTGCCAAAGTAGAAACAATTGGTACACAGAATTCAGTCAAGAATGGTTCATGCAACTCAAATTCAGCAAAAAGTTCAATTAAAAATAATGGGTCATCCCCATCCTCAACAGTCATACATTCATTGTGTACTGGTGTATCAATCGTGTCTACCTGACAAAGAGAAACTACCTCCTCATAGGATTTCTTAGGTGGTCTTGCTAACCTGCTAGGAAAAGGGGCCTTAGGCACATAAACTCTAGTACATGTAGGATCGAAGTTTACCCCTTTCCACCTTGGTTCGGGAGCTTCCACCACTGGCTCGCTGTGATCATGATCCAATTTCACTGATGGGGTACGCGTGGGAAGCTCCTTCCCACTCCTCAAGGCGATGGCACTAGCGCGTTCTGCTTTCTGAATTTCCATCCTATTTACCTTCTCGGTCATATGAGACATTTTCTTACCCAAATCTTGCACCATAGTTCCAAAACCGTCTAGTCTTTCCCGAGTGTCCTCCTGAAATTTCAGGTTAGCTGAAACAAAACCTTGCAAAATATTTTCAAAAGAATTACCTGAAAATGATGTCTGAGCTTGCACGGAAGCCTGAGAAACATTTTCCGCTAACCGGATCATTGCATTGCCTATTTCTGACACTCGAGCATTAAGCACGTTTAACTCGTTTGAGAAACGGTCTTGCTCACTCCCTTTACCTTCGTAATGGTGCGAATTTCCAGCCATATTTGAGATTAGTTGTCTTGTTTCTTCAGGTGTTTTATCCATGAGTGAACCTCCACAAGCGGCATCAATCAACTGCCGAACACGTGAGAGCAATCCATCACAAAAATGCTGAATGAGGAGTTGATCGGTTATTTGATGGTTAGGACAACTCTCACACAAACGATTAAACCTTTCCCAACAATCATAAAGGTTCTCTCCTTCTGCTTGCATGATACCGCAAATTTGCTTTCTAAGGGAGGCGACCTTCGAAGGGGGAAAATACTTCTCTAAGAACATTCCCTGCATCTTCTCCCATGTGGTGATGGACCCAGGTGGAAGGTAATACATTCAATCCTTCGCCTGTTCCTTTAAAGTAAAGGGGAAGGCCCTTAGAAAAAGCTGAGCTTCGGTTGCATTATCGGTCCTCATTGACGAACACACCATCTTGAAGGCTTTCAGGTGTCTGATGGGATCCTCATCTGCGTTACCAAAGAAAGAAGGTAGTGAGTTAATTAGACTAGTCTTGAGTTCAAAATTACCTGCTGATACTGGATACAATATACTCGATGAATTCCGGTCTAGCCCAACTGCGGCAAGCTGCCTCAAGGTCCTTTGCTGCTCATGACTACCCACGACCTCCATTTTGCGCTTTCTTTTGAATTTTCAAGGAATAACTGCGCTCGAAAACTCAAACGGAACGGGTAAAATAATACAAGAAAAATTAAAAAAAAAATGAATAAAACCGTACAAACAAAAGAAAAAAAAAATTAAAATCAACCAAACAGAAATTAAATTTAATTTCCCGGCAACGACGCCAATTTTGGTAGTGAACTTTTGTACGTTCACAAATTTCGGGTTGTCGAAGCCCGCAAAAATAATATTTATATGCCGATTATACCGACTAACTTGTAGTTAGTGATAACCGGGTCGAACCACAGGGAATTAGATTAATTCAAACTAGATTAATTTTAAGTTGCTAACGGTAAAAATAGGGGAAATTGGATTTTAAAAGGGAGCTCTAACTATTGTAGCTACTGGAAAATTAAAACAATAAAAACTGTGAAGTAACAAATTTAAATGGCATGTTTGACTTCAAAGAATGGGATTGATCACAATTTGTGTTCGGATCATCGATAACTAAATACATAGACACAACGCTTAAAGCAGGCAATTCGTTTGGTTATTTCTAACTCAAACGACCCAAAAATACAATTAGAAAAGTGCAATTCTAATTGTTCTTGACAGTTACTCAAAATAAGGTGATCAATCCTAAAATGATTAACGGACAGAGACGGGAACATTGCGACGAATTAACCCGGAGACTAAATCGATTTTTCCTCTTTACCCAAAATCTAACATGAAAGTTATCTAATTTCTACCCCCAACCGTCACTTGGGATCAAACTAAATACACATATTTACATTTGTGTTACCTAGCGATTGAGCCAATTATACGTCCTAATCTCTAACGGTAAAGAATGCATAAGGACTCGGGCGTCACTCCTAATCAGTTACCCAAGCTATTTAGATGAAGAACAAGGAAGAAGATGCATAAGGAAGACAATTTAATTCATACACAAATTAGGGCAAATCTCCCCTTAATCCAAATTGATTACAATCCCAAACTAGAAATCAAACACTTACTTGTTTAGCTATCCATGGAGGTGAAGAAAAGAGCCACAAATGGTTAAGAATGCCCAAAAATCGAAAGAGGAAGAAGATGAGCCAAGAGAGAATGCTCTAAATTAAGAAAAATGGGTATTTATACCCATTTTTTCGTCGGGCGCGGGCTGAGCTCTCTGGAAAAACATTTTTGTTGACGGGGTTCTACTGAGTTTTAATGATGGGCATTTACAGCCACGGATAGGGCGCGCGGGGGCGAGGCCGGCGTCTGTGAGGTTGACTGTTGACCGTTCGGTGGTGCTGTTGACTTTTACAAAATGACCGTTCGGTGGTGCTGTTGACTTTTACAAAATGAAGGAAAATCTTGTATCCACCAAGATTTGAACCTGGGCACCCACATTATCTTAGCAAGACCTGGACCATTAAGCCATTAATCAGTTTTGAATTATTATTAGATTATTTAATTAATGTGGCTTAATCACTCAAAACGACTAATTAATAAAATATTCTTAAATATTTATTTAAGCTCTTAATTATCGCAAATGCCCGATTTACCCCTTAACAATTAAATTATACAAAATATATCAATTAAGCCCAAATAATTATTCTAATTTACAAGACTTAGGAGCTAAATATTAGCATTTTTAGAGTGCTATCAAGATGCCTCTAACATACATCTTAGAGTTAGAACTCTTTGATGTGTGGGGTATTGACTTCATGGGTCCATTCCAACCATCTGCTGGTAATCTATATATCTTAGTAGCTGTAGACTATGTCGCAAAATGGGTTGAGGCAATTGCATGTCCTTTAAATGATGCTAAGTGATGGAGCGCATGTAGCGCAGCGGAAGCGAGACGGATCATTGGCACTCTAATTTCATCAATTTAGCTAAATAAGAAACATGCACAAAGCTTTGAAATAAAAGGAATTAGAACACATACCTCTTGTAGTTCTAAAGACTTCTCTTCCAACACTCGAATCTCCTCACGAACCCTTCGAAGCTTCCCTCGAACTCCTCGAGAACCACCTCCGGTAGTCCCGCTATCCTCGGGCCGAGCAACGGAGTTGTGGGACTCCTTTATGAAAGAAAAAGTTTGGAAGAAGAAGATGGGAAGATGAAAGTGATGAGGATTTTGTGAGAAGAAGTCTAACACTTAGCTTTCTAATTTCTCAAGTAACATGAACTCTTCATGCTCATCCAAATATTCAAACTCTTTGAAAATTCATCAACCTCAAACCATTTGAACTTCATCCAATTTATAGGCAATTCACATGGAACAAAGTCTTTGCTTAGCATGACACCTCAAATTGGATGGATTAGTCTTCAACCAAGTGTTCCAAAATTGATGAGTTTATATGCATGTTGTTGGTGATTCACAATCCACTTCACAACTTGGATAAACCCACTCAACTTGGATAAATCCACTCAACATGGATAATTCCACTTTGACTTGGAAAATCACATTTGTAATATTTTGTCATTTTAAAATTAATTCATAATTAATTTTAATAAACAAAATAAATTATAATTAATTAAACTTTTTAATTAATTAATATTATTATTTAATTCAATATCAAATATTAATTAAATAATAAGACTAATCCCGGTTTCTTAAACCGAATCATCACACATGAATCCCTATTCATGTTTTACACCGATCCCATATTTAAATCATATTTAAATATGTTCATCATTCTTCCAAAACCGAATTTGAATAAATTCAAATTCTTTTTCTCTCATATTGTTACACGGCTTAATCCGAGCTAGCCAGGGGAACCTAAAGGACCTACAGATCATGAGCTCCAACGATACGAGATTAACCGGTCAAACTCTTTAACCAAGCTAACCAACATTCGTTAACCCCCGGAGACTCCACTAAAGTCCAAGGGCTGCACTCTCCTCACCGTAGATATATTTCTGTCCTCTTGATATAACCATCATCAGTAAGTCGATCCTTCACAGGTCGTTTGTAATTACAGCTGGGTCAAAATAACCGTTTTACCCCCGTAATTACATCTTGTTCCTTAAGTCCCACTGATCCTCTAATGAACTATTGGTTTGTGGTCCAACCACCAAACCGATTGGTAAGTGATCTCATCACTATACCAAGTCCCTCTCGGGCCAATGAGAGGGTGGGATCCCTAGTTCAAGACCCGGAGTCAGCACTTAAGGGAACAACCTCTCTACTAATCCCTAAAAGCGGGTAGGAGTGAATTCCATCTCGCAGGACTATGTTCCCAGCTACCTACCCGGTCTTATCCCCAAGATGGTAGGCTTATTGAGTCGGCGATCTCGGGCCACTCTCACCCATACAAGTCAAAGGATAAGCCCGAATAAACAGGTGTTCATAGCATGCTCAGGATTCAGATCGAGTTACCTAGGTCATATCAAAAAGTCGATCTTTACAGTAAACGGAGTTATAAAGAAAGAGCGACTTGTTTCGCGGTTCAGTCTTATGCATTCATTGCATAGGACGCCCCCACTCACATGTCTCCACTGGAACGATTTCGGATCACATCGTTTGTACTATACAAAGTGGGCTGCGTCCAATAGTGTCCCCAGGATAAGGTACCCAGCCTTATCCCTATACTTGAACTTGATCCACAATCATGTCATACATGAAGTTCAAGTATACAACCTATAGCCATGGGTTCTTTGTTTATCGGAGTTAGGTTAAAAGTAAAAACAATTCACTTTATTCAATAACAATTTTACTGAAAAAATCTCAATAACAACTTTATTGCAAAATAGAATATACATTCAGTTTACAAACCACGAGTTTTAGGACATAAAACCCAACAAACTCCCACTTGGACTAAAACGTCAGTGGAGTTACATGCTGGATGAGAAAAACAGGAATATAAAATATTTCCATGGCTTTTCTCCCACTATCCTATTGTACAACTCGTAGTCCTAGACTCACTAGGTGCCCCTCGAACACTTTAGCCGTGAGGGACTTTGTAAACGAATCAGCATTAATGTGCTCTGAGGCATACTACGTGACAATCACGTCTCCTCATAGCACTATCTCTCTTATGAGATTATATTTTCGCTCAATGTGTTTTCCACGCTTATGGCTTCTTGATTCTCTTGAATTTGCCACAGCACCAGTATTATCACAATAAAGTGTGATAGGCAAATTCATATTTGGAACAACTTCCAAATCCGTCAAGAACTTTCTAAGCCATACAGCCTCTTTCGCAGCTTCGCAAGCCGCGACATACTCAGCTTCCATGGTGGAGTCAGCAATACAACCTTGCTTTCTACTCCTCCATACTATTGCCCCTCCGTTAAGAGTGAACACTGATCCCGATGTGGATTTCCTCGAATCCTTATCGGTTTGAAAATCAGAGTCAGTGTATCCTGTAAGGATCAAATCCTTCGCGCCATACACGAGCACATAGTCCCTCGTTCTCCGAAGATACTTGAGGATGTGTTAAACGACAGTCCAATGATCATATCCTGGATTGGACTGATACCTACTGACAATTCCCACTACATAGCATATGTCGGGTCGTGTACATAACATGGCGTACATCAGACTACCGACTGCTGATGCATAGGGAATTCGTCTCATATCCTCAACTTCTTGAGGTGTCTTAGGACACTCTTCCTTTGACAATTGAATTCCATGCCTGAAAGGTAAAGAACCCTTCTTGGAATTCTGCATCGAATATCGTATCAACACCTTGTCGATATAAGATGCTTGAGACAGCGCTAGCGTTTTGTTCTTACGATTCCTTACGATTTGAATCCCTAGAACAAACTGAGCCTCTCCCAAATCTTTCATTTGGAATTGGGTCGCTAGCCATTGCTTAACGCTAGTCAGGAACCCTACATCATTCCCAATGAGTAGGATATCATCTACATATAAGACTAAGAAAGCTACAACATAATTGACTATTTTCTTGTAGACACAAGGTTCGTCAACATTCTGTTCAAAGCCATAAGATTTGATCGCAGTATCAAACCTTATATTCCAGGATCTAGACGCTTGCTTCAACCCATAAATGGATCGATTAAGCTTGCAAACCTTTTGCTCTTGACCGTGAATTATGAACCCCTCTGGTTTAGCCATATAAATACTCTCTTCAAGATTGCCATTCAGAAAGGTTGTCTTGACATCCATTTGCCAAATTTCATAATCATAAAATGTGGCAATGGACAAGAGTATTCTAATCGACTTTAACATGGCAACAGGGGAAAAAGTTTCTTCATAGTCCACCCTTTCCCTCTGGGAATAACCCTTTGCCACAAGTCGAGCCTTAAAGGTTTGCACCTTACCGGCTTGGTCTCGTTTCCTCTTGTAGATCCACTTGCAACCGATAGGTCTTTCACCATCAGGTTGCTCTACAAGATCCCAGACCGAATTGAAGTACATTGACTCCATTTCGAGGTCCATGGCTTTAAGCCATTGGTCCTTGTCTATGTCATTCATTGCCTGTTTAAAGGTCAATGGATCCTCAACGCCGTCATCAGGTATGACGACCTGGGTTTCCGTTAAACCCATATAGCGGTCGGGTTGTCTCACATCCCTCCCACTACGTCGAGGTATTTTCAACTCTTGAGAAGAACCAGCCTGATCAACAAATCTTGTTGACCCATCTGTAGCTTTCCTGGAAAGTTCGGTCAAAGAGTTTGAATATTTGGATGAGCATGAAGAGTTCATGTTACTTGAGAAATTAGAAAGCTAAGTGTTAGACTTCTTCTCACAAAATCCTCATCACTTTCATCTTCCCATCTTCTTCTTCCAAACTTTTTCTTTCATAAAGGAGTCCCACCACTCCGTTGCTCGGCCCGAGGATAGCGGGACTACCGGAGGTGGTTCTCGAGGAGTTCGAGGGAAGCTTCGAAGGGTTCGTGAGGAGATTCGAGCGTTGGAAGAGAAGTCTTTAGAACTACAAGAGGTATGTGTTCTAATTCCTTTTATTTCAAAGCTTTGTGCATGTTTCTTATTTAGCTAAATTGATGAAATTAGAGTGCCAATGATCCGTCTCGCTTCCGCTGCGCTACATGCGCTCCATCAATGATACGAGATTAACCGGTCAAACTCTTTAACCAAGCTAACCAACATTCGTTAACCCCCGGAGACTCCACTAAAGTCCAAGGGCTGCACTCTCCTCACCGTAGATATATTTCTGTCCTCTTGTTATAACCATCATCAGTAAGTCGATCCTTCACATGTCGTTCGTAATTACAGCTGGGTCAAAATAACCGTTTTACCCCCGTAATTACATCTTGTTCCTTAAGTCCCACTGATCCTCTAATGAACTATTGGTTTGTGGTCCAACCACCAAACCGATTGGTAAGTGATCTCATCACTATACCAAGTCCCTCTCGGGCCAATGAGAGGGTGGGATCCCTAGTTCAAGACCTGGAGTCAGCACTTAAGGGAAAAACCTCTCTACTAATCCCTAAAAGCGGGTAGGAGTGAATTCCATCTCGTAGGACTATGTTCCCAGCTACCTACCCGGTCTTATCCCCAAGATGGTAGGCTTATTGAGTCGGCGATCTCGGGCCACTCTCACCCATACAAGTCAAAGGATAAGCCCGAATAAACAGGAGTTCATAGCATGCTCAGGATTCAGATCGAGTTACCTAGGTCATCATATCAAAAAGTCGGTCTTTACAGTAAACGGAGTTATAAAGAAAGAGCGACTTGTTTCGTGGTTCAGTCTTATGCAAACTCATTGCATAGGACGCCCCCACTCACATGTCTCCACATGAACGATTTCGGATCACATCGTTTGTAGACCGTTCTGGCTATTACTTGAACTTGATCCACAATCATGTCATACATGAAGTTCAAGTATACAACCTATAGCCATGGGTTCTTTGTTTATCGGAGTTAGGTTAAAAGTAAAAACAATTCACTTTATTCAATAACAACTTTACTGAATAAATCTCAATAACAACTTTATTGCAAAATAGAATATACATTCAGTTTACAAACCACGAGTTTTAGGACATAAAACCCAACACTAAGACAGTTGTAAAATTTCTGAATAGGCATATTTTTACACGCTTTGGTACACCACGTGCCATCATAAGTGATGAAGGAACACATTTCATAAACAAAGCTATGGAAAAGGTGTTAGCTAAGTATAATGTTAGGCATAGGGTGGCAACACCCTATCATCCTCATTCAAATGGGCAAGCTGAAATTTCTAATAGAGAGATCAAAAGTATTCTACAAAAAGTTGTAAAACCGAATAAAAATGATTGGTCTTTTAAATTAGATGATGCACTATGGGCTTATAGAACTGCATATAAAACACCTTTAGGAATGTCTCCTTATAGGTTTGTTTATGGAAAAGCATGCCATCTCCCCCTTGAATTAGAAAACAAAACTTTTTGGGCTCTAAAAGAGTTAAATTTTTGTGTGACCGATGCGGGAACATTGCGGTCTCTGCAATTGCATGAATTAGATGAACGACACATGTCATACGAGAATGCTAAAATGTATAAGGAAAAAACTAAAATTTGGCATGATAGCAGACTCAGGATAAAGGATTTTAAAAAGAGCCAACATGTTTTATTATTCAATTCACGTTTGAAGTTGTTTCCTGGCAAGCTTAAGTCTCGTTGGTCTGGTCCCTTTGTAATCACCAACGTGTTTGTTCATGGTGCAATTGAGATCTAGAATTTGGAACAGAGCCAGCCGTTCATGGTTAATGGTGCAAGATTAAAGCACTACTACGAGGAAGGGGATGTGAGAACGCTCTCAACATTCCTCTTGTCCGAAGTTTGAATGCAACCAAGAAGAAAACGAGCAAAGGCGTTATGAGAAATATCCTTATGCTCAAAAGTTGAAGGAATACGAAATAATTGCGTTTATTTACTGCTTTTCATTAAAGTGTTATAAATTTCTGAAACTAATTAAGTTTGTTTTAATGTTGATTATAAGGTTGATGATTGAAAATCCTAACGGCAAAATGGGTGGATCAATCAAGAGGTAAGGAGAAGATATAGGGAGAATCGGGGAAAATCAGAGATTTGGATTGTTAAGATCTTGCGGCAGACGTAAATCTGAGGAATATATCCCCAACGATAATATTTTAAAGATTTTGTGTGAGATTTTGGGTGAGATTAGAGGCATTGCGAATGCGTTGCGGAGTCCGCAAAGGCATAGCCTTTATTTGCGCAAACCGTTATAAATAGGAAAGACTGCAGCTCATTCCCATTCATAAATCTCAAAACCCTCGAGTTCTCAACCGAATCTCTCCTTCCTTCTTCCCGAAAAACTTTCGTTTCTTTACTTCCAATAAATACCAATGGTTTCAACCCGAGCAGAGAGCTTCACTCCCACAAAGCCATCCCCCACAGCAGAAGACACTGCCATGGTAGGGGATGCGTTGATTTCCTTAGCTGCTGCTGAGGCTGCGAACACCTCTCAACCAAGAAAGATCCCTGCGAAGAAAAAAGAGAAGGTCACGGCTAGACGGGATCCTAGTACCAAGATCAGAGCAGACACGAGTGAGGAAAGCCTCACCAACAGCAGGCCGTCGTTCGAGACTGCCATGCAAAGTCTTGGTTCCACACAACAACAGTCGGAGACTGAGGTCTCTTCCATAGAACAACCAGATTCTGCATCTACTCCAATTGGTGATGCACGAGAGGAAGAAGAGGTCAGCAGCCCCATCAGGGAGGACAATCCTGACAGTCCTGTTGCGGAAGAAATTGGGAGAAGAGATTCTATGGACGAGACATTGGATGAATGCATTAAGCGAGTGGCTACCGAGGTGGTGGCTGGGTTGGAGAAACAGGCAGAATCGGTGCCCAAGAAAAGGACCCCTGTGATCGTGAAGACAAAGAGGCCAAAGGCCTCAAAGAAAGCTAAGAAAAAGAAGGCTGAATCTGAACCCCCTGCCAAGAAAATGAAGACGGAGGCTGTTGAGGCTGCAAAAGCCAAGGACAGAGTAAAGGGGAAAAGGAAGATGTTTCAAGAAGACGAACCTCTAGCTGAGAGGAATGTGTCTACGGTTGCAGAGGCTAGAGGTATGACTTTAATGATAAAAGATCTCCTCCACGAAAGAGGATTTTTGGATTCTCCGGCGGACCTGCCGCAATTCTTGCGCGCAGGCATTGCAAATCATGGTTGGGACGAATTATGTAGACCACCGATCCAGGCCTACTCAGAAATGGTTTATGACTTCTACGCCAACCTCACTCACCCAGAAGGCTGCTATTCCACAGTAAGGGGCGTTGAAATAGACTTCTCCCCTAAGGTGATCAATGAAATTTATGCTCGCAGGGAGCATAAGAACTCGGAGTATGCAAGGATCATGGCCACACCATCTGAGGCAGTCCTGGAGGAGGCACTGAGCATGATAGGCAAGCCTGAGGCAGCGTGGGTAGTTTCTAAACAAGGGAAACATACATTAATGAGTGCAACCCTTAAGGACAAAGCAACCATTTGGTTCTCCTTGATTCGGAGAAGGATATCTCCTGTCACACATGAGACAACCATTAATCAGGGGAGGTCCTTGTTGGTGTATGCAATTATGAAAGGGCTCACCATTGATGTGGGCGAGATCATATCTGCCTCAATCCTTGAATGTTCAAAGAAAGGGAAGGGCAGACTCTTTTTCTCCAACACCATCACCAAACTGTGTCTTCACGCAAGGGTGGTTGTGACACCTGAGGAGAAGAAGTTGGCATATGTCGGCCACCTAGAGCTGCCCAGCGATCTGAAGATGAGAAGGAAGGGCAATATGGAGATTGAGCTGGATAGTCTTGCAGCTGCTCAGTCAAGGTCAATGTCCTGCTTGATGGATATGCAGAGAAAACTAGCCCGATGGGCTGAATACTCTCAAGCAAGGGATATGGAGTTAGATGAGCACCTGAGGTGCAAATTCCCTGCTGGTTTGTTGAGCCCCTGGATGCCTCCAAGTGTGGATAAGAGTGATGAAGAAGAAGGAGATGAAGACAAATGAATGCCATGGTTTGACGGCATTCGAGGGAGTAATTCTTATCTCCCTTAAACCTGCTTTTCTGTAACTGGTTACCCCCCCCCCCCCCCCCCCCCCCGAAAATATCAATTGCTGTTTGTTTTCAATTTCTGTAGAATAGCTTAGTTTAGAGTAGCATAGATTATTTTAAATTAGTTTAGGACAGTTAGTTCTGTGCGTTTGTTTTTAAATTTCCACAAGCCTCATGGGCCACAATAGAGTTAGAAGCATGCTGTGATTGCGTAATGACTTTCTGCTATTTTGTTTTGTCCTTAACTCTACTTTGCTGCATTTGTGATGTTTCTTTGTGGTCTGTTTACTGAGTATGTTGGATGACTGTCGAGTACACTCTTTAAGGTTGAGTTAGCTTCAATAAGTTGATAAGCATGTGACCCTGTTAGACCTTACCTTTTGGTGTTAGTAAGCCTCTACTGATGTGTTATCTGAACTGAGAGAGCCATTCTATCCCTTGGATGTTTAAGACATGTCTATTTTTAACTTAGACTAGATGCTTGTAAAACAAGTTTGGGGGTGTGCCACCCCATACTCTCATTGAGGACACTAAAAAGTCCAAGTTTGGGGGAGGCAGCCTCTAGTCCTAGGAACACTCCTCTCTCCCTTAGTAACATATGCATTAATCTTCTTTGAGTAAAAAAAAAAAAAAAGAAAAGAGAGAAAGAAAAAGAAAAAGAGCATTGTCTTCTTCTAGGAATGCTGAGCAATCAGGGCCATTTGTGTAACCCACAAGTGGCACAGCATCAAAAGGCAACTCGAGGACGAGACTTTTCCAAAAAAAAAAATAATAATAATAAACAAAGAAGAAGAATGTATGCCAGAAGGTTGCAGCCTTAGGTGCTTAGATGTCCTATATACTGAACTCTGATCCTAAGTAGCTAAGCACAGGGCTGTAACTATAAGGCTTGATTAGGGAGATGAGTGTCTGTCCTAAAAATAGAAGTGATGCCATGGCTTAGTCTGTTCTATGGATTCTGTACTCTGATACTTGTTTTGTTCTAAGCATGGCATGACTCTAAGGATTCCTAGGTAATAAAAGAATAAAAACTTAGAAGCATGTACTAAGTTTGAGTTAAAACTAGGGATATCTTAAAGCTTAGGGATGACTGCACAATGTGCTTGATGATATAGGCAGATAAACCAAAAGATAGGGAGTTAGTAAAAACTGGAGGTTTTAAAGGCAAGGGAATTCAGAATGACAAAACATGAAGTTGGTTTTAACTTGAAGGGTGTCACAGGACAACAATGCCTTTGACAGTAAGCCGAGGGAACAAGCAAGTTAGTTGGGTAGAGATAAAAGACAAGAGTTAGCAGCTAGGCAGAGAAAAAGGGAGGGAAAATAAGTCTTTATATTGCTCGAGGACTAGCAATAACTCAAGTTTGGGGTGTGTTACCTCTCCAAATGAGTGTTACTTAGGACTTTAATTGCGTGATATTCGTGAAATCTCTTGAGCATTTTAGTTAGAAGTTAGCATAATATATGTTTAAAAGTGACCTTTAGTGAAATGATGTTAATTTAAGGCTTATATTAAAAAGTTATGCAAAAGTGTGCAAATTGGTGATAAAATGTCTAATTTATACATTGCAGATGTATTGCAGAAGTTTTGCGAAACACGCAATGGAATTAGACGAAGATCAGCTGGAGCCAGAGCATTGCGAACGCAACGCAATCGCAATACCAGTCTTCGTTGCTGCATTTTTCCAGCCGCCAATCCTTCCTGCTGCTGCCACGTGTGAGGTTGTTACCTCAAATTGGATGGAGATTCGCAGCTGATGGAACCTCTGGGGGCTATTTAAAGAGCTAGATGAAGAAGGAAAAAGATATCTCGACAGTGAAGAGAATCGGCAAAGGCCAAACCCGAAGACGAAACTCCTTTTCTCCCGTTTGTTGGATCGAAGAAACAAAAGCCCTTGGCATTGATAATTCGAGAGCAAGAAGAGAAGATTCATCTTCTCTTCTGATTGAATTCATCCCCAAGATCAGCTAATTTTCTCTATCATCCGAGGCGAATCACGGTTTCGAAGATCTTCACTCCATTACTGCTTTCTTTAAATCGTTTTCCGAATTAGCTGCTGTTTTCTTTAAGTTCTGTTTCGGTTCATCTACTATTTTACCCTTTAATTATTGCTTTCGGTATGACGTATGTATGCTTTATGAATTGTTATTTGCCGCGCCTTTTAAAGAGTAATCAATTTTTTTTGTTGAGTTCTTCATTTAATCGTATTTCAATCAATTTGTTTGGTTGAGTTCTTTATCCCATGAGTAATCAATTAAGTTTGTTGAATCCTAAAGACATGAGTAGCTAAGTTTATAGAGGTTTGGTAGAGATGAATCAATAGGATAAACTTGTGTGATTTCAGCATGTAAAGTAGCATGAGTGCATTGAATGAATGTGATCTTTATCCCATGGACAATTTCGACCGGCCATCCATTTTGTCTAAAGAATTCCTAACCTCTGGAAGAAGTAAGAATTCAGAGTCGTTCATTCATGTTAGCCTTTCATGGTAGTAAAGAGAGTGGCCTAGGAATAGGCATTCTCCTAGCACGTTTGTTAGCATGCATTTCTAAATAGATTGTTAGCCTTACTTGAATATGAGTAATCTAAGAATCTAATGCATATAATCGGAAGATGTATGTGTTGGGTTTTATGTCCTCAAACTCGTGGTTTGTAAATGTTACGTCTCCAAAAGTGACATTTTTTAGGACTTGTTTTCCATAGAAAGATGTACACTCTTAGGTGTTTTTGATAGGATGTAGCTTAAACCTATGCTTATTTATGAGAATTAGAAGAAGGAAGCTAAACTAGGACTTGTATGCAAAAGGAAAGAAAAGGAAAGAAAAACGAAGTTAAAAGAATGAAAAATGTGCATTGCGGCAGCATTGCGGAAACATTGCTAAAACCGCAATGTTTCAAGTGAAATCCATAAGTTAGCTGGTCTTTTTCTGTTATGTTCCGTTATTTCAGGGATTCGTTCTTTCTCCTCCATCCATTTTGAAGTATGACGTTGAGGATGGATGGTTCTCCTTGGCCCAAACGCACCGGCAGATTACTATAAAAGAGGGTCAAAGTAGAGGGTTTGATCATCATCCGAAAGCGTAGAAGTCTCTTCGCAGCGTAGTCTTTTCCATCCATTTTCTTCTCCGTCTGTTGGTTTGAGAGGTTCAGCTGTTGGAGTCGACAATCTAATAGGAAGGAGGGAAGATTCATCTTCTCTCCCGATTGGATTCATCCAAGCAAGGCTTGCCTTTCCATCCCTTCAGCCGAGGCGTTTGCGACGAGGCGTTCAAGCTCACTTACTGCTTTCTGTCTTTTTACTCTTCATTTCCAGCTCTGTTTTGTTGTTATTTCTTTTCCATTAGTTAGTACAATCTATTTCGTTGCTTTCTGTCTTTATGTTATTCACTTTAAGTTTCCCTTTGTTTATGCAAACAATCGATTAATCCAAGCACAATTCATCATTTCACACTTTGTCTTTCCTTCTCTGCTTACGGTTTTTCATTGCTGTTTTGTCTTTAAATTTCCTCTAAGCATGTCTACTTCATCTAATATTTTTGTTCTCTCTATATCCATGAGTAACTAAGTCACATAGGGGCATTCTAATGACAATACTATAGGCTTAAAAACGTGAACCAAGCATGTAGGATAGCTCTCGAATGCATTGATTGTATGTAAGCTTCATCCCACGGGCAATTTCGATTGGCCATCCATTTTGTCCAAAGAACTCCTAACCTCTGGAAGGAGTAAGAGTTCAGAGTCATACACTCATGCTAGCCTTTCAAGGTAGCCAGAAAACGACCTAGGAATATGCGTTTTCCTAGTACAAACCATAACTTTCTGCTTTAACGAGATGCTTAAGACCTTACTTGGACATGAGTAAACTAAAGAATCTAATGCATGAAATCGGGAGATACATGAGATTGAGTTAGTTTGATGCATAGTGAGTTGATCCAATGCTTGAGAATCGTGTGAAAATGCCTATAGAGGAGTCATTAGTAGCCCTTGTTTCTCCATTTTACACACTTTCGCTGTTAGTAACATTGCAGTAGAATTGCTGTTCTCGCAATTCTGCTAAGTTAAAAATTCTGCTTAACTACTTTTCTCTTCGTTTATTAATTCCTTCTCTTTACATTTGTGTTTACCATTGACTTGCACTTGTTTATGTTGCTACCTTTTATATATTCAGCAGTAAATAGGAATTTTAAAACCAAATCTACCCCTTCAAATCCACCCATTCTTACTTAACAATACACTTCACGAGTAGCTAATAATAAATCTCTGTGGGAAAACGAATGAAAAAATACTTACTACTTGCTACAAGATCATGTATGCTTGCATGTTCTGAGTGCTCTCTCTCTCTTATTGCTTATTTATTTTACATATTGAGCACGCAACAAGTTTTTGGCGCCGCTGCCGGGGATTTAGTTTAGTGAAAACGAAGTTTGTTAAGTTTGAAACACCAAGTTTATTATCTATTGAAGCTGATGTATTTTCATTTCTTTTACAGGTACCATTGGGTTAGTTTATGAATGAGCCTTCAAGTAGTGATCTAGAGTTCAATCCTGAGCCCGAGAGATTATTTAGAGCCATAAATAGAGCCAAGAAACGTCTCTTTGACCAACTCTCTATACCTCCAATAATTGCGGGAACCGCAATTCCTCCGCAATTCTATCAAGAAGAAATGGATAGATTAGTTCCAAATCCGGTGCCTGTCACTCGCAATCCCATCGAAATAGCGAATGACAAGGATAGTGCCATTCTCTCATACCTAGTACCTATGCCTGGGGAGCTAAACCCCAGCATAATCCGCCATGAAATTACTGCCAACTCATTCGAGTTAAAGCCAGTGATGTTCCAAATGTTGTCCACTGTGGGACAATTCTTTGGAGTGGAAAATGAGGACCCCCACAACCATCTTAGAAACATCCTAGGAGTCAGTGATACATTCATCATCCCTGGAGTTTCCCAAGAAGCCTTGAGGCTCTACCTCTTCCCTTACTCTTTGAGGGACAAAGCAAAGACGTGGTTAAACTCATTACCCTCTGGATCAGTCCTCAATTGGACAGACTTGGCGGAGAAATTCCTAGTTAAATATTTCCCACCTGATAGGAATTCTACCTTTCGTGATGATATAATCAAGTTCAAACAAGCTGAGAATGAGTCTCTTCACGAAGCTTGGACAAGGTTCAAGGACCTTCTTCTTAAATGTCCACACCATGGCATCCCATGGTGTATCCAAATAGAGGTCTTTTTCAAAGGATGCAACCCCAGCACCAGACAAGTGCTAAATTCATCTGCTGGTGGTTCCATGCTGTCCAAGAGTTATAATGAAGCCTATGAGATCTTGGAGAAGATCTCAGCATCTCACTGTAGGTGGTCAGATGATCCAGTTGAGCCAACTAGAGCTCAAGACAAGGACGCACTCAATGCCATGAGTAGCCAAATAAGCGCCCTGACCAACCTAGTCAAGCAAATGGCTCAAGCCAATCTCCAAACTAGTGTCAACACCGCCACAGCCATGTCAATGGGCACCCAACCAAGTCAAGGTGAGACACTTATCTGTGGATTCTGTGGGGAAGGGCACCTGTATGAATACTGCCCTGGGAATCCAGCCTCAGTCTGCTATATTGGAAGCCAGCAGCAGCCTAGGAACAACCCCTATTCCAACACTTACAATCCTGGTTGGAGGAACCACCCAAACCTTTCATGGGGTGGCCAACAGAATGCTAACCAAGCTCCTAACCAGCCAAGACCGAGTGGAACACCTGGTTTCACTCCCCAACATAACCAATCCATGTATCAAAAACCATACAACCAACCTGTAGGATCTTCTGTAGAAAACTTACTTAAGGAATACATAGCCAAGAATGATGCCACTCTACAGAGTCAGCAAGCTACTCTTAGGAGCCTAGAGAACCAAATAGGGCAACTAGCCAATGAACTCAAGAGCAGGCCCCAAGGTAGACTACCTGCTGATACTGAAGTGCCAAGGAGAGATGGTAAAGAACAAGTTCAAGCAATTGAACTTAGAAGTGGGAGACCATTGGTGAGCAACACTAAAGAAACACCAAAGAGAGTAGAGAACAATGAGTCTAGTGCTCCACTGGAGTCTCTGCCAAACCAAGGTCTACCACCAACAAGCACATCAGGACCAAGGCTGGAGCCAATCATAGAGGAAATAGAAGAAATCCCAAGGCCCCCACCTAACTTGAGGCGACCTGAAGTTCCTGCATATGTGCCACCACCTGCATTTCCTCGAAGGCTAAAGAAAAAACAAGAACAGGAAGTGCACTTTAACAAATTTTTAGAAATTCTTAAACAAGAGCATGTGAATATTCCTTTTGTAGAAGTTTTACAGTCTATGCCTTCTTATGTTAAGTTTTTGAAGGATATTATCACTAACAAGAAAATAATTGGTGAGTTTGAAACAGTAAACCTCACTGAGGAGTGCAGTGCCATACTCCAGAACAAGCTACCCAAGAAGGAGAAGGATCCTGGTTCCTTCACCTTACCTGTAGAGCTAGGAGGCAAGCACGTGGGCAGAGCTCTTTGTGACCTGGGAGCCAGCATAAACCTCATGCCCCTATCACAAGGGTAGTTTAAATTAACCTCTAAAAAGTGCTCAGCATGCATAGCTTTAAGTCCTTACCTGCCTGTTTTTTATAAATTTCTGCTGCTGTGCTGTTTGCTTTTAGAATGTTCTGTCTATGCCTAGGGCTTTTAAATTCTCTTTGTTTTACCTTAGACTAGATGCTTCTAGGACAAGTTTGGGGGTGTGCCACCTCAGACACTCATTGGGGACAATGAGTAGTTTAAGTTTGGGGGAGGCCACCCTAGGCCTAGGAACATTCCTCTCTCCCTTAAAGCATAAGCATTCTTCTTCTCCTTTACAAAAAAAAAAAAAAAAAAAAATGATGAGCTGAAAAAATGAGAAATAAAGAGGGGTGTCTCTCTTAGGTTGCTGAGTAATCAGTGCCAAGTGTGTAACCCACAAGTGGCATTGCATCAAAAGGTAACCAAAGGAGAGGCTCCACCTAAGTAAGAAAGAAAGAAACAGAATAGGGAAGAAGAATGTATACCTAGGCTTGCAACTTTGTGGCTTAGATGTCCTGATTAAAAAGAACTCTGATCCTCAATTAGCTGAGCACAAAGTTGTAACTTGTAGGGTTGTTTAGGGAGATGAATGTATGTCCAATGTAGTGATGCCAGGGTTTAGGTTGTTCTCTTAAAGTACTACTGTCACTGTTAATACTAAGACTGGCATGACTCTAAGGAATCCTAGGTAACTCAAAAATAAAACTAGAAGCATGTACTGAGTCTGGGGTAAAGCTAGGTAGAATTTGAAACCTTAGGGATAGATGCACAATATGATAAAGGCAAGTAGATCAGTTGTAGGGAGTGAATGAAACAGCAGAAGTATTAGGCGTGCGAAGTCAGAAGAAGCAATATGAAAGGTTAGTGTAAACTTGGAAGTGTGTCACAGGACAGCACTGCTATAGATAGGAATATAGGGGAGTCAGTAAGTGGTTAAAGAAGATGAAACAGCAGCCTAGGCAAGTCCTTAGATTGCTCGAGGACGAGCAAAACCTTAAGTTTGGGGGTGTGTTACGTCTCCAAAAGTGACCTTTTTAGGACTTATTTATCTTAGAAAGATGTACACTCTTAGGTGTTTTTGATAGGATTTAGCTTAAACCTATGCTTATATATGAGATTTAGAAGAAGGTAGCTAAATTAGGACTTGTATGCAAAAGGAAAGAAAAGGATTAAAAACCGAAGTTAAAAGAAGGAAAAATGTGCATTGCGGCAGCATTGCGGAAACATTGCTAAAACCGCAATGTTTCAAGTGAAAACCGTAAGTTGACTGATCCTTTTCTGTTATTTTCCGTTATTTCAGGGATTCGGTCTTTCTCCTCCATCCATTTTGAAGTACGACGTTGAGGATGGATGGTTCTCCTTGGCCCAAACGCACCTGCAGATTACTATAAAAGGGGGTCAAAGTTGAGGGTTTGATCATCATCCGAAAGCGTAGAAGTCTTCTCGCAGCTCCATCTTTTCTCCTGTTTTTCTTTGCCGTCTGTTGGTTTGCGAGGTTTAGCTGTTGGAGTCGACAATCTGATAGGAAGGAGAGAAGATTCATCTTCTCTCCCGATTGGATTCATCCAAGTAAGGCTGATCTTTCGCATCCTTCAGCCGAGGCGGTTGCGACGAGGCGTTCAAGCTCAATTACCTGCTTTCTGTCTTTTATTTCTAATTTCCAGCTCTGTTTAGTTGTTGTTTCTTTTCTAGTGGCTAGTTCATTCCATTTCGTTGCTTTCTGTCTTTATGATATTCATTTTAAGTTTCCCTTTGTTCATTCAAACAATCAAGTAATCAAAGCAAAATTCATTATTTCACAGTTTCCTATCTTTGCTGCTACTGATTTCCCCTTGCTACTTTAAGTTTATTTCTCTTCTAAGCATGTCTACTTCATCTCTTATTTCTGTTCTGTCTATATCCATGAGTAGCTAAGTCACATAGGGGCATGCTAATGACAATACTATAGGCTAAAAAACGTGAACCAAGCATGTAGGATAGCTCTCGAAGCATTGGTTGTATGTAAGCTTCATCCCACGGGCAATTTCGATTGGCCATCCATTTTGTCCAAAGAACTCCTAACCTCTGGAAGGAGTAAGAGTTCAGAGTCATACACTCATGCTAGGCTTTCAAGGTAACCAGAAAACGACCTAGGAATAGGCGTTTTCCTAGTACAAACCATGACTTTCTACTTTAACAAGATGCTTAAGACCTTACTTGGACATGAGTAAACTAAAGAATCTAATGCATGAAATCGGAAGATACATGAGATTGAGTGAGTTTGATGCATAGTAAGCTGATCCAGTGCTTGAGAATCGTATAAAAATGCCTATAGAGGAGTCGTTAGTAGCCCTTGTTTCTCCATTTTACACACTTTCGCTGTTAGTAACATTGCGGTAGAATTGCTGTTTCCGCAATTCTGCTAAGTTAAAAATTCTGCTTGACTACTTTTCTCTTCGCTTATTAATTCTTTCTCTTTTCATTTGAGTTTATCTTTGACTTGCACTTGTTTATGTTGCTATCCTTTACATATTCCTTAGAAATTAGACAATTTAAAACCAATTCTACCCCCTCAAATCCACCCATTCTTTCTTAACAATACACTTCGCGAGTAGCTCATAATAAATCTCTGTGGGAAAACGAATGAAAAAATACTTACTACTTGCTATAAGATCATGTATGCTTGCATGTTCTGAGTGCTCTCTCTCTCTTATTGCTTATTTATTTTAACACATTGAGCACGCAACAGTCGACGTCACGATGGTTCTGACCATCTCTTCCAATGAGCTGGAGGAGCTCGAGGCTTGAGCTTGGGAGGAATTGGTAGGCCTTTCATAGGACTGGCCTTGGAAGCGTTGTTGTCCTTCCCTATTCCCATAACTCAAATTTGGGTGGTCACGCCAACCGGAGTTGTATGTGCTCGAATAGGGATCATACTTTCTTGGGTTGGAAGCATATCCTCCGATTGCGTTCACCTCTTCCGCCTCGCGATTTCCTCCGACAAACTTTTTCAATAAATTTCCAATCTCGGCCACCTGGGCCTTCATCTCTGTCATCTCATGGCTCTGGGTCACACTGTGGACTTGCCCCTGCCCGCGAATACCGAACTGCTGCGAGTTGGCCGCCATGTTTGCAGTTAACTGCTTGGCCTCAACCGGGGTCTTGTCAATCAAAGCCCCACCACTCGCTGCGTTGATCATCTGCCGATCATGAGGCGTCATACCCTCATAAATATACTGGATCAGGAGCTGATCGGCAATCTGATGATGCGGGAAGCTTGCGCAGAGGCGCCCAAAGCGTTCCCAGTACTCGTGTAGGGACTCACCCACGTCCTGAGTGATCCCATAAATTCTCTTCCTCAGTGTTTTGGCAAGGGACGCAGGGAAATACTTCTCTAGGAAAACCCTCTTCATGTCCTGCCACGTCGTAATCGATCCAGAGGGAAAATAATAGAGCCAATCCTTGGCTTTATCCTTAAGTGTGAAGGGGAATGCCGTCAAATTCAGTTCCTCCTCCGTTACTCCTGCGGGCTTCATCCCCGCACAGACGCAATGAAACTCCATCAAATGCTTGTTTGCATCCTCGCCTGCATTGCCATGGAAAGAAGGCAATTGGTGAATTAAACCGGATTTTAATTCAAAATTACCTGCTACAACGGGGTAGTTGATGCACAGGGGTTGCAAATTCAAATCTGGCGCTGCCAGCTGTTTCAGCGTCCTTGGCGCTTCTCCTTGCACCATCTCGTCACCAAAGAAGGGATCGCCTTCTTCTTCAAACAATCTTTGCCCCTCGCGGGCCTCTCTCCTCAATCGCCGCTCTTCTCTTTCGATTTCAGGTATAAACTGTAATCCACTAATCTCAGAAGAACGGGTCATACACAAACAAAATTTTAAACATACAAAAAACAAACGGAAAAAATTTTCAGCCCACAATCAATCAACCAAAATCAAAATCAAACATAATTTCAATCAATTTTTGCCCTTCCCCGGCAACGACGCCATTTTTGGTAACGATCCTTTTGAATGATCGCTAAATTTCGAGTTGTCGAGACCCGCCAAAATACAATTTATAAGCCTATTAACAAAAGCTTTGCAGCTAGTGGTAACAGGGTCGATCCACGGAGAAAGACGTGATTGAAATTAAAGTTTGAAGTGGAAATTAATTGACAAATTGAGTTTTGTAACAGGGGGGGAGTTTAAGCATGCGATAAACAGAATTAAACGCTAACGGAAGAATTAAAAGGAAAGAGAATGAAGAGTGATCGATTTGGGGTATGTCGGGATTCTTGCTAGGCATTCTTGCACTTATCAAGTAACCGGCTCCATATTAATTAATTAGAACTAAAGTCCTAACTAAACATTGTTTAAAGCCTATTTAGAGTGATCAGCCCCAAATTGACTCTAAACAGTCACTAGCTAACCGCGACGGACATTCGAATATGCATTCTAATTGCTAATTGGCTACCCGGCAACCCTGAAGTACCCAACAATCAGCATACATACATCGATACTCTGATTTAATTTTGTTACCCTGTGTTACTAGGCGAATAGTGAGAGGCACGACATCGCTATTCTATAACGATAACATAAGCTAGAAAACTCGATTGTCCGTCGGCGAAATCTAACTTATGCATGGGTTTAAGCAAGAATAACAAATGCATTCAATAATACTAGCCAAATCAGAACCATAGTATAGATTATCAAAGTGCAAGAAAAAGCCTAACAAATTATCCCTAAATCACCCCAAACCGTTCACATAACCTTAGCCGACCATGGGGCGGATCGTCACAAACGCTCAAAGAGAAGCCATGGATGTCATCTCTACCCCTATTACAAGTAAAAGCTCCAAACTATGCCACAAATGGCGGAGCTAAGCTAAAAGAAGAGGAAAAACCGAGAGGAAGAAGATGAAGTTTGGAAAAATCGTCAAAAGTTAGCTGCAAAATCATCTTCAGCCCATTTAAATCCGTCGGAGCGTCGAGACGCTAGGACAGCGTCGCGACGCTGCGACCTAATTAATCCGCGCGCGTGCCTCGCGATGGCGTCGAGACGCTAGGCGAGCGTCTCGAGGCTGGCCCGATGATTTCTTGCGCGCGCCTCCCTCGGAGCGTCTCGACGCCACGGCTGTGTCTCGACGCTCGGCACCGTTGAGCAAGCGTCTCGACGCTGTCTGCTCGACGCTTGCTCTCGGGGTTGGGCTGGAAAATTACCTCTCCAAGGCAATTTTGGTCCGGTTCTTCTTCGATCAACTTGCCCTTTTCCCGATGCACTCCCGGGACGTTAAAACGTCGTTCTTAGCTTCGAAACGAGTCCAATGGACGCATGAACTCTTCTTCGCAATTCTCCTATAAACGAGATAAATTAACCAATTAAATGCGAAATTTAGCTTGAATTAGGGAATGAATAATAGCTCCAAAATGGAGTTATCACCTGCAGAGGCTATAAAAGAAGATGAATGACGAAGGAAAAAACACACTCGGAAGCGAGGAGATCCCAGCTGCGTAGCAATCTGCAGACGAAATTCCTTTCCCGTTTGTTGGATCGAAGAAATCAGCCCTTGGCGTCGATAATTCGAGAGGAAGAAGAGAAGATCCCTCTTCTCTTCTGATTGAAATTATCCCCAAGATCAACTAATCTTCCCCTTCATCCGAGGCGTTTTGCAGCGTGGAGGATTCTTGCAGATTTACAGCTTTCTTACTGCTTTCTCTCTATTGTCTTCCGTTTGCTATGTTGTTCTGAATCAGTTTTCAATTCACTTAATCTTTACTGCTTTCGGATCATCGCACGTTGTTCTTATTAAATGTTATGAACCTGGTTTTTAAAGAGTAATCAATTAGTTTTGTTGAGTTCTTTATCTCTTCATTTCTCATTCAATTAATCTTACTGAGTTCTTTAATTCATGTTCAATCAATCCATCTCCTTTAGTTCTTCGAAAACCATGAGTAACTAATCTAAGAGAGGTCTGCAAAAGATGAATCTGTAGGCTAGAAATATGAGAATTTAGCAAGTAGAATAGCATGAATGCATTGAATGTATGTGAGCTTCATCCCATGGTCGATTTCGACTGGCCATCCATTTTGTCTAAAGAATTCCTAACCTCCGGAAGGAGTAAGAATTTAGAGTCATTCATTCATGTTAGCCTTTTATGGTAATCAGAGAATGACCTAGGAATATGCGTTCTCCTAGCACGTTTGTTAGCTTGAGTATATAAATATGTTTCTAAGTCTTACTTGGATATGAGTAAACTAGAAGATCTAATGCATGTAATGGGGAGATGCATGAGACTTAGTTAAAACGATGCATGATATGTTAATCTACTGTTGAATAATCGTAGTTAAATGCCTATAGATGATTCTTGAGTCGACCTTGCTGCCTTACCTTACATTTAAATCGTTGCTAATTTATTGCGAGATTATTGCGAGAACTGCAATAAAACATTTATGCTTTTTGCCTTAGTTTTTTCCATAGGTTTTTATCTTTGCGATTTCATTGCGAAAGAATTGCGAGACCCGCAAATATTCGTCTCCACATTATAGTTTTACTTCTCTACTTGCTTTGCTTTTACACTTGCTTTCTTCTTGCATCTTTTATATTTTAGCACACCAACCCAAAATCTACCCAATTTAAGTTACCTTATCTAATTTAGCACACCAAATCGTTAGTCACTAAACTCCATCTCTGTGGGAAAATGAATTAAATTATACTTATCACTTGCTGCAGACCATTGGTGAGACAGATTTTGAATATCCTCTCTAAATTTCAGGTCGTCGAGACCCGCCAAAATAAATTTATAAACCTATTAACCTTAGCTTTGCAGCTAGTGGTAACAGGGTCGATCCACATAGAAGGACTTATCAAATCGAAATTCAAGTTTAGAATGGAAATTAACTGATTGATTGGGTTTTTGTAAAAAGTGGGGGGATTTAAGAATGCAACAAGAGAAATTAATTGCTAACGGAAAATTGAAAAGAAAGAGAATGAAGAGTGATCGATTCGGGGGATGTCGGGAATTTTGCTAGGCATTCTTACATTTATCATTTAATTCGAAATCTAAGGCTAATACATTGACATGCACACGGTCGGTTACCTGGGAACCCCTTGTGTAACAGGCTTTATATTAATTAATTAGAACTAAGGTCCTAATTAAACATTATTTAAAGACTCATTAGAGTGATCAGCCCCAAATTGAACCTAAACAGTTACTAGCTAACCGCGACGAACATTCGAATATGCATTCTCATTGCTGAATGGCTACCCGGCAACCCTAAAGTACCCAACAATCAGAACACATACAACGATACTCCGATTTGTTTTGTTATCATGTGTTACTATGGCGAAAAGGAGAGGCAAGGCATCGCTATTCTATAACAGTAACATATGATAGAAAACTCGATTGTCCGTCGTCGAAATCTAACTTATTGATAACTCCATTTTGGAGCTATGTTTCACTTCCTAACTCTAGCTAAAAGTCGTGATTAATCGTGTAATATGTCTCATTTATAGGAGATTTGCGGCATAGAGCTCGTGGCATCCATTGAGTGCGTTTTGTGGCTAAGGAAGGCGTTTTAGCGCCTCGGGAGTGTTTCGGGAGAAGGGGAAGCTCACACATGAAGATAGGAAGAAAATTGCCTAGGAGAGGCAATTTTTCAGCCCCAAACCCGAGAGCAAGCGTCGAGCAACAGCGTCGAGACGCTTGCTCAACGCTGCAGCGTCGAGACCCTACATCAGCGTCGAGACGCTCCGGAAGCACGCGCGCGCTGGAAGACATCGGGCAAGCGTCGAGACGCTCGCCTGGCGTCTCGACGCCATCGCGAGCGCGCGCGCTGGAAAATTTGGCCACAGCGTCGAGACGCTCACGCAGCGTCTCGACGCCATCACGACGAAAACGCGCGCAGCACTTAGGGCACCAGCGTCGAGACGCTGGCCTAGCGTCTCGACGCTCCGACGGCTTAAAACGTCAATTTGACGATTTTTCAGAAAACTTTTACATTTTTTTCTTCCCTTCGATTTTGCTCTCGGGTCTTCTTCATTTTCTCCGCCATTTGTGGCCTTTTGGAGCTTATTTCTTGTATATTAGCTTGGGGATGATGCCCAAAGCTTCCATGGGAGTGTTGGAACTCCAAACCTCCATGATTGGCTAAGGTACTTGTGCTTGGATTTGGGTTAATTAGGGATTTTTGCTAAGTTTTTAATGTTTTGATAATGTATGCTTAATGGTTCTGATTTGGCTTTGAGTATGTATGCATTTGTCTATCTTGCTTAATCCAACGCGCATGTTAGATTTCGACGATTGACACTCGAGTCATCTTGCATGTTGTGTATGTTAAAGAGTAGCGATGCCGTGCCTCTCATGCTCGACTAAGTAACACAGATAGATAAAACTAAATCGGAGTATCGAGTCGTGTAGGATAGTTGTTGATTGCATACAGCGTTTGCGGGCAATCTACTAGCAATTAGATTTCACTCTTGAATGTTCGTCGCGGTATGTTAGTGACTATCTAGAGTCAAATTTGGGGCAGATCACCCTAATGCAACTTTAGATAATGTTTGATTAGAACTGTGTGGTTTAATTAATTTCTATGGAGCCGGTTACCTTGGGGCTTCTTGGGTAACCGACCGTGTGCATGTCATCATCAATTAGCCTTACCTTAGAATTAAATGATAAATGTTAAAATGCTTAGCAAGATCCCGAAAATTCCCCAAATCCAACACTCTTCATTCTCAAGTTTATTACTTTTCCGTTAGCACTTTTCACTACATTGCATGATTAAAACCCCCCTTTTTGTGACAACCTTACCAACTAACCTAATCACATCTTAAACGATTAATCCTCAATTTTATTCCCTCTCTGTGGTTCGACCCCGTTACCGCTAGCTGCAAAGCTAAGAGCTACGGGTTTATAAATTTATTTTGGCAAGCCTCGACAGCTTGAGATTATAGCGATAGTTCAAAAATATCGTTACCAAAATTGGCGCCGTTGCCGGGGAGGGCAATTAAAAATGAGATTAATTTTTGTTTTTGATTAAGGTTGATTTGTTGTTTTAAAAAAAAAAAATTAAATAAAATTTTAAGTGAATTGTTTTTTGTTTTATTTTATTTTATTTGGATAACGGTCCTCTCTTCCAAGATTTTGAAAGTTCAGGTTACACTCAGAAGAGATGGAGGTCTTGGAGAACGATAATGAGAATCGGAGAACGCTCAAGGAGTGGGCAATGGATGGCCTCCCCTCTCAACCTTTGTGTATATCATTTCCGCCGATAACAGGTAAGTTTGAGCTAAAATCAAGTTTGCTTAACTCACTTCCTTCTTTTTATGGCCAATCAGGTGAAGATCCGATCAAGCACCTTAAGGAATTCCATATGGTGTGCTCTGCGATGAAAACGAGCGAAGTAACTGAAGATCAGTTGTACTTGAGAGCTTTCCTTTTCTCCCTGAAGGATAAAGCGAGGGATTGGCTACACTACTTACCTGGGACTACCTCTACGTGGAATGGGTTGAAAGGGCTGTTTTTAGACAAATACTTCCCCGCTTCGAGAGCCAAGTTCCTAAGGAAGGAGATTTACGGGATCATGCAGGAGGAAGGGGAGACCTTTGATAAATATTGGGAGCGGTTTACCCGGTTAAGCGAAGACTTCCCCCACCATCGGATTCCGCAGGCAGAACTCATTCGCTTCTTCTACGAAGGCTTGTGTGATCATGATTGTTGGTTGCTTGATGCAACTAGTGGAGGGGCATTGGTTGACAAGACCCCAGTGGAAGCTCGGCGTTTGATCTGTAATATGGCTCAGAATATGCAGCATAATGGAATTGAAGCACGTGAGCAAGCCCGCCTCCAAAGCGAAGTGAAAGAGCTCAAGGGCAAACTGTCAAAGATACATGACGATTTGCTTAAATTTCAAGGAGACCCATCGCGAAATCGTCCTTCTGTTTCTTCTCAATCCATTGAAGGAATGTTCAAGTCCCTCATGGAAACTTACGAGGATACCAATGCGCAGATGCGGTCGACGAGAGAAGGGATGACAGAGGCAAAGACCAGAACGAGTGGGATGGAAACTCAGGCAGCTGATTGGCCAGATGGTATTGCACTGAAGAGTGGAAGGGATATTCCCTTGATTTCGGCACTTGAGAATCCTTGGAAGTTACCCCCACACGCGAGGATGAATTCCTGTGAGCAGGTCTATTCCATTAACTTACTGAGTGAGAGAGAAATTTCTCCAATCACCGCTGTTGTGGAGAAAGAGGAAGGCAAGGTTGAGCAAAAGATCGAGGATCTTGAGTCAAGAAGGAAGGAAGCTCAGTTGGGTGCACCCCCGAGCTTGAAAGGCTACATGCCCAAGGCTCCCTTCCCAAGCCGTTTGTTGCCTCCAGTTGAGAAAAAGGGGAAGCCGATTGAATGCTCCCCAAGCCATCTTGAGAATGAAAAGTTGGACAAGAATGATGAGAAAAAGAACGAAACTGTCTCCGCAATTTTCCAAGGTACGCTTCCACCAAAGTGCGTCGATCCTGGTACGTTTACTATCCCATGCACTATTGGTAATAAGCTGATTGAAAATGCCATGCTAGATCTCGGTTCCTCAATTAATGTCATGTCTGCTGATGTGTTTAAAGAGCTTAAACCATGCAATTTAATTGAGTCTAATGTAGTTGTTCAACTAGCCGATCAATCTTGTGTGCGTCCATTAGGGAAAATTGAGGACATTTTGGTTAAAGTGGAAGATTTGTTATTTCCTTGTGATTTCAATGTGCTTAATACGAACCAAAATTCTTCGCATGTTTCCTCTCCTATCTTATTAGGACGCCCATTTATGAAGACCGCTAAGGTCAAGATTGATGTTGATAGGGGTTCCTTGTCTATAGGATTTGATGGAAATGTGCATGAATTTTTTATGAATGAATCGAAATCTTTTGTGTATGATGAGAATGGAATAACAAAATCTGTGGGTTGTGTGAAGGAAGAGAATTTGACCTCGCGCTTGAGGGACTATTCTTTTGCTTCTGTTAGGAAAAAAGACTTAGACTTGAATGATAATGGTGCTGTTTTTTATTGCACTAACAATGATGATGTTCGCGTGCTCAAAGCACGAAGAGAAAAAATGTGTTTAAATGATGTTTGCAGGAACAGTGTGGACGAGGACATGTCTGGGACGTCCCCCGCGCTGTCGGAGTATGGATGAGTTCGTTGAGTGAATTCAGTCGAGCAAACGACTTTAAAAATTCTGCGCTTCTCGGAGGCACCCGAGTGTTGAACTGTTTTTCTGTCATTTAGTTTATCGTTGTTTTAGTTTAGTTTCGTAGTATACTTTAGCTTAATTTAGCTTGCTGTTTTTTTTTAGGAAATAAGGAGAAGTTGAGGAAATTGGGCTCAGATAAGGGAAGCACCGCCTCTTTCCCCTCGCCAGCTTCACAGAGATCAGGGAAGTGTTGTTTTTCTTTTCCCTTTACTTTTGTGTATCTGATAGAAAAGCATTGAGGACAATGCTATCTTCTGAAGTTGGGGGTGGAGTTGGATGTTTTGGATATGCATGTGTAGTTCGTTGAGCAGTGTTAATTTTGAATTTGAAGTGTTGGGACTCTGTTTATATGCTTTCTAATTATGACGATCTAGGAAGTGTCTTTTTGGAATCTGATCTAGTTTTTGCATGATGGTGTTTTGCATTTATTAGGTTCATGTCAAAAATTTTAAAATTTTTTCTGTTGCTCCCTTGCATCTATCGAGCACTTAGCAACCTCATCTTAGACTCCGTACGCTTAGTTTGATCACATGTTGCATGATTCTTGTTGTCACCCCGAAAGGCACCCCTAGGGTAGCTTGTTGCATGAGAGTTAGTGGTTGATTAAGCCTAATAAAAAAAATAGAAAAGCACGTTTGTTAGAAAATTCTCTCGAGGCGCTCCTCCTTCTTATTGGTACCTAAGAAGTGAGCGTTACTCCTTAAAAACGTGAAGTTTGATGCATGAATTTGACGTGTTAGGCTACTCGGGATTGGAAAGAAAAAGAAAATAAAGTTAGGTTCAAAGAACCATAACAAAGAGTACAAAGTACTCAAAAAGAGAAAGAGAAAAAGTATGAGAAATCGTGTTAGGCATTTTAATTCATTGCTCTCTCTTATGTGATCAAGTGTAGACTGTTCTTAAATGCTAGAAGTAGGGAGAAAACGGGATGATATGTTGCATGTGGTTTTTCCGGGCTTGCGTAGGTTTAGGATAGGTTGGCTGGCACACACACACGTTAGGGAGCGATAGTTAATTTTTGAGGTTTTCTTGATTAAATGCATGCGCCGGTTGCTTTCATGATTATGTTTTGTTTAGATGTGTAAAAAGCATTGAGGTTTGAATTGTAAGCATGTATGCATGGTCCTTTTGAGTCAAATTCTTTATTAGCCTTGCTCGAGGACTAGCAAGATTTAAGTTGGGGGTGTTTGATAACTCCATTTTGGAGCTATGTTTCACTTCCTAACTCTAGCTAAAAGTCGTGATTAATCGTGTAATATGTCTCATTTATAGGAGATTTGCGGCATAGAGCTCGTGGCATCCATTGAGTGCGTTTTGTGGCTAAGGAAGGCGTTTTAGCGCCTCGGGAGTGTTTCGGGAGAAGGGGAAGCTCACACATGAAGATAGGAAGAAAATTGCCTAGGAGAGGCAATTTTTCAGCCCCAAACCCGAGAGCATGCGTCGAGCAACAGCGTCGAGACGCTTGCTCAACGCTGCAGCGTCGAGACCCTACATCAGCGTCGAGACGCTCCGGAAGCACGCGCGCGCTGGAAGACATCGGGCAAGCGTCGAGACGCTCGCCTGGCGTCTCGACGCCATCGCGAGCGCGCGCGCTGGAAAATTTGGCCACAGCGTCTCGACGCCATCACGACGAAAACGCGCGCGGTACTTAGGGCACCAGCGTCGAGACGCTGGCCTAGCGTCTCGACGCTCCGACGGCTTAAAACGTCAATTTGACGATTTTTCAGAAAACTTTTACATTTTTTTCTTCCCTTCGATTTTGCTCTCGGGTCTTCTTCATTTTCTCCGCCATTTGTGGCCTTTTGGAGCTTATTTCTTGTATATTAGCTTGGGGATGATGCCCAAAGCTTCCATGGGAGTGTTGGAACTCCAAACCTCCATGATTGGCTAAGGTACTTGTGCTTGGATTTGGGTTAATTAGGGATTTTTGCTAAGTTTTTAATGTTTTGATAATGTATGCTCAATGGTTCTGATTTGGCTTTGAGTATGTATGCATTTGTCTATCTTGCTTAATCCAACGCGCATGTTAGATTTCGACGATTGACACTCGAGTCATCTTGCATGTTGTGTATGTTAAAGAGTAGCGATGTCGTGCCTCTCACTGCTCGACTAAGTAACACAGATAGATAAAACTAAATCGGAGTATCGAGTCGTGTAGGATAGTTGTTGATTGCATACAGCGTTTGCGGGCAATCTACTAGCAATTAGATTTCACTCTTGAATGTTCGTCGCGGTATGTTAGTGACTATCTAGAGTCAAATTTGGGGCAGATCACCCTAATGCAACTTTAGATAATGTTTGATTAGAACTGTGTGGTCTAATTAATTTCTATGGAGCCGGTTACCTTGGGGCTTCTCGGGTAACCGACCGTGTGCATGTCATCATCAATTAGCCTTACCTTAGAATTAAATGATAAATGTTAAAATGCTTAGCAAGATCCCGAAAATTCCCCAAATCCAACACTCTTCATTCTCAAGTTTATTACTTTTCCGTTAGCACTTTTCACTACATTGCATGATTAAAACCCCCCTTTTTGTGACAACCTTACCAACTAACCTAATCACATCTTAAACGATTAATCCTCAATTTTATTCCCTCTCTGTGGTTCGACCCCGTTACCGCTAGCTGCAAAGCTAAGAGCTACGGGTTTATAAATTTATTTTGGCAAGCCTCGACAGCTTGAGATTATAGCGATAGTTCAAAAATATCGTTACCACTTATGCATGGGTTTAAGCAAGT
This sequence comes from Herpetospermum pedunculosum, assembly GCA_028017165.1. NCBI lineage: Eukaryota > Viridiplantae > Streptophyta > Magnoliopsida > Cucurbitales > Cucurbitaceae > Herpetospermum > Herpetospermum pedunculosum. The sequence continues at coordinate 27,991,681 of CM051527.1, read as the reverse complement.
ATAACAAATGCAATCAATTATATAAGCCTATTTAGAACCATATGCATTGATTATCAAAATGTAAAAGCCTAACAAATAATTCCTAAATCATCCCGAACCGTTCACAGTACCTTAGCCGACCATGGAGAGGATCGTCACAAATGCTCCAACGGGGGCAATGGCCATCATCTCTAACGTTATTACAAAGGAAAGCTCCAAAACTAAGCCACAAATGGCGGAGCAAAGCTAAAAATGAAAGAAAACCCGAGAGGAAGAAGATGGAATCGGACTTGGCTGCTGAAAAATCGTCTTTCAGCTTTTTATATCCGTCGGAGCGTCAAGACGCTGGGACAGCGTCGCGACGCTGCGACCTAATGAATCCGCGCGCGCCTTGCGATGGCGTCGAGACGCTAGGCGAGCGTCTCGACGCTGGCCCAATAATTTCCTGCGCGCGCGCCCCTCGGAGCGTCTCGACGCCGGGGCAGGGTCTCGACGCCAGGCAGCGTTGAGCAAGCGTCTCGATGCTGTCTGCTCGACGCTTGCTCTTGGGTTTGGGCTGGAAAATTGCCTCTCCTAGGCAATTTTGGTCCGGTTCTTCTTGGATCAGCTTGCCCTTTTCCCGATGCACTCCCGGGGCGTTAAAACACCGCTCTTAGCTCCGAAACGAGTCCAATGGACGCATGAGCTCTTCACCGCAAATCTCCTATAAATGAGATAAATTAAACAATTAAACACGGTATATAGCTTGAATTAGGGAATGAATAATAGCTCCAAAATGGAGTTATCAAACACCCCCAACTTAAATCTTGCTAGTCCTCGAGCAAGGCTAATAAAGAAATTGACTCTAAGGACATGCCTACATACTACTAATTCAAACCTCGATGCATTTTGCAAATTTAAACATAACATAATCACGAAGGCAATCAGCGCATGCATTTACTACGAACATATCAATAATTAACTATCGCTCCCTAACGTGTGTGTGTGCTAGACAACCTTTCCTAAACTCACATAAGCCCGGAAAAACCACATCCAACATATCATCCCGTTTTCCCCCTACTTCTAGCGATTAAGAACAGTCTACACTTGACTTACACGAGAGAGAGTAATAAATTAAGAGACCTAAAATTTTCTCATTCTTTTTCTCTTTTCTTTTCGTGAGTACTTTGTACCCTTTTATTGAGGTTCTTTGAACCCAACTTTTTATTCTCTTTTTCTTTCCAACCTCGAGTTGCCTAACACGTCAAATTCATGCATTAAACTTCACGTTTTTAAGGACTAATGATAGCACTCTAAAAGTGCTAATATTTAGCTCCTAAGTCTTGTAAATTAGAATAATTATTTGGGCTTAATTGATATATTTTGTATAATTTAATTGTTAAGGGGTAAATCGGGCATTTGCGTAAATTAAGAGCTTAAATGAATATTTTAGAGCATTATATTAATTAACGGTTTTGAGTGATTATACTACATTAATTAAATAATCTAATTATAACTCAAAACTGATTAATGGCTTAATGGTGCAAGGCTTGCCTAGACAATGGGGGTGCCCAGGTTCAAATCTTGGTGAATGCAAGATTTTCCGTCATTTTATAAAAGTCAACTGCACCAGTCAACGGTTAACGGTCAACAGTCAACAGTCGGTCAACACCCCGCGCTCCAGCCCCATCGCGCGCCCAGCGCCTCTCTCCGCCTCCGCGCCCGCGCCCCGTATCCGTGACTGTAAATGCCCGTCATTAAAACTCAGCAGAAGCCCGTCATTAAAAGTCAACAAAAATGCCCGATTTTGTAAATTTTCCAGAGAGCTCACCGCCTAGGCGCTGACTTATGGCGCCTAGGCGCTGTCTCGATTCTGTGCGCGCGCTCCCGCGGCGCCTAGGCGCTGACTTATGGCGCCTAGGCGCTAGTGTGACGCAGAAATGGGTATTTAAGTCCGATTTTGCTGATTTTAGGTCCTTATCTCCCATTCTTTCCGATTCTCTCCCAATTTCTTCCGCCCCCATCTTTTGTAGAGCTCATTTGTTGAGCCAAAACCTATTTCTTACCTATTCTAATACATTGAAGTTGATTTCTTGTTGATTTCCCTTGATTTTCACAACGGGCAATGATAGCTCCAAAATAGAGCTATCTTAATGTCCCTAATTCTAGCTAAAACCATGACATATATTGATTAAAATGCTTCCTTGTAGGTGATATCATGGTGAAGAGCTCGGGAAGTCCATTGATGATTTTCGAGGCTAAAACGATCATTTAAGAAGATTCGGGAAGTGTTCAGGTCAAAAAGATAGGCCAAACGGAGCTCGGGAGCCAAAACGACCCAAATTGGGCTAAGACCCGAGAGGGCAGCGCCCAGGCGCCGGCGCCCGCGCCCAACGAAGGCAGCAGCACGCCGCGCGCCCACGCCCCGACGGCCAGACGCGCGCGCGCCCAGACGCCCAGACACGCGCGCTCCCGCGCGCGCCGCTTCGCCCTCGCCCTCGCCCTCGCCCTCGCTCGTGTCCACGCGCGCCCCAGCGTCTCGACGCTAGCTCGACGCTACCCCAACGATTCCCGAAGATGGATGAGTGCCAGCGTCGAGCGCGCGTCTCAACGCTCACTCAACGCCGACAGCGTCGCGACGCTGGCCTAGCATCTCGACGCCCCGAAGTCTGAAGCGCGCATCTGAATTTCCACCGAGAGCAAGCGTCGAGCGCGCGCGTCTGGACGCCCGCTCGACGCCGCGCGCGCGTCTCGACGCTACCCCGCGCGCGCGCCAGCCAACTTAGGGCACAGCGTCGAGACGCTTGCCTAGCGTCTCGACGCTCCGAGCTTAAAAAGCGTGAAAACGCATATTTGCAGCCATTCTTCCTCACTTCATCTTCTCCAAGCTTCTCCTCTCGGGTCCAAGGCCAATTTCCACAATTTTTGTACTTCTTCTCCTTCTTTGTGCATGATTCCAAGCTCTTCCATGGGGGATTGGATTAATTCATCCTCCATGATTCCAAGCTTCTCCTCTCGGGTAAGTGCTTAATTTTGAGCTTTGGATTGTAAGTTTTGGATGGTTGGGGAGATTTTTCGCCTTTGTAAATGATGAGATTATTGGCTTGTTTATGCATCTCTTGCTTGTTCTTCATCCATATCTAGCATGTGTAGCTAAATTAGATTGACGCTCTAATTCCTATGCATGATAGAGGGCTAAAGGTTGGGACGTATAATTGCCTATACCGCTAGGTAGCACGGGTCTAAGCATGGCTAATTAGTTCGGCCCAAAGTGACAGTTGGTAATCTGAATTAATTAACGTTTTCATGTTAGGCTTAAGGCAAGAGAGAAACCGGGTTAGTCGTAGGATTAGGCCGTCGCAATGTTCCCGTCACTGGCACGTAATCGATTTAGGGGTCGCTACCTTGGATAGATTATTGGCCAAGTTTAATTAGAATTGCACGAGTCTAATTGAATCCTTGGGTCATTTGAGTTACAAATAACTAAATGAATTGTGTGCATGAACATGGCTAACGCGTAAATTGTGTCGATGATCCGAACATCCATAACGAGCATTTCCATTTCTCGAAGTTAAGCACGACCGTTTAATTTTTGCACATTGTCATTTAATTTTCCGTTAGCATATTAGGAGCTCCCTTCCCCAAAAACCAAATTACTATTCTTTTCAATTGTGCATACTTTTATTTCTAGCAAATAAGACTTAGTTAAATTGAATTTCTTATTTCCCTGTGGATCGACCCCGTTACCACTAAGCTTCAAATAGCTCGGTGTTTGTTGCGTGCTCAATGTTTAAAAGGAATATGCAATAAGAGAGCACTCAGAACATGCAAGCATACATGATCTTGTAGCAAGTAGTAAGTATTTTTTCATTCGTTTTCCCACAGAGATTTATTATTAGTTACTCGTGAAGTGTGTTGTTAAGCAAGAATGGGTGGATTTAATGGGGTAGATTTCGTTTTAAAGTTCCTAATTACCAATGACTATAATAAGGATAGCAACATGAACAAGTGCAAATCAATGATAAACTCAAATGCAAAGAGAAGAGATTAATAAACGAAGAGGAAAATAGCTAGGCAGAATTTTTAACTTAAAGGAATTGCGAGAACAGCAATTATACCGCAATATTACTAACAGCAAAAGTGTGTAAAATGTGGAAACAAGGGCTACTAACGACTACCCTATAGACTTTTTCACACGATTCTCAAGCATTGGATCAACTCTCTATGCATCAAACTAACTCATTCTCATGTATCTTCCGATTTCATGCATTAGATTCTTTAGTTTACTCATGTCCAAGTAAGGTCTTAAGCATCTTGTTAAAACAGTAAGTTATGATTTGTACTAGGAAAACGCCTATTCCTAGGTCGTTTTCTGGCTACCTTGAGAGGCTAGCATGAGTGTATGACTCTGAACTCTTACTCCTTCCAGAGGTTAGGAGTTCTTTGGACAAAATGGATGGCCAATCGAAATTGCCCGTGGTATGAAGCTTACATACAATCAATGCATTCGAGAGCTATCCTACATGCTTGGTTCACGTGTTTTAGCCTATAGTATTGTCATTAGCATGCCCCTATGTGACTTAGTTACGCATGGATGTAGATAGAATAGAAATATTAGATGAAGGAGACATGCTTAGAAGAGAATTAAGGGCAAAACAGAAAGGAAAAACAGTAGACAGAAAAGACAAAGAGATTGCGAAAAATGAATTGTGCTTTGATTAACCAATCGTTGGAACGAAACAAATGAAGACTTAGAGTTACTAACGTAAAGACAGAAAGCAACGAAATGGAATGGATTAACTAATGGAGAAGAAATAACAACAAACGGTGCTGGAAATAGGAAACTAAAACAGAAAGCAATGAAGTTGAGCGTGATCGCTTCGACGCAGATGCCTCGGCTGAAGAGAGAGAAAGGTAAGCCTTGCTTGGATGAATCCAATCAGAAGAGAAGATGAATCTTCTCTCCTTCCTATCAGATTGTCGACTCCAGCAGCTAAGCTTTCCAACCCAACAGACGGAAGAGAAAAACAGGAGAAGAATTGAGCTGCGAAGAGACTTCTACGCCTTTCAGATGTGTTTCAACCTTCCACTTTGACCTCCTTTTATAGTATTCTGCAGGTACGATTGGGCCAAGGAGAACCATCCATTCTCAACGTCGTACTTCTACTTGGTTGGAGGAGAAAGAACAAATCCCTGAAATATCGGATCACAACAGAAAAAGGTTAGTCAACTTACAGATTTCACTTAAAACATTGCGGTTTTAGCAATGTTTCCGCAATGCCTCCGCAATGCACAGTTTTCATTCTTCTAACTTCGTTTTTCATTCTTTTTCTTTCCTTTTGCATACAAGTCCTAATTTAGCTTCATTCTCCTAATTCTCATATATAAGCATAGATTCAAGCTAAATCCTATCAAAAATACTTACAAATGCACGAGTTTCTATCACAAATAAGTCCTAAAATAATCACTTTTGGAGACGTAACACACCCCCAAACTTAAGGTTTTGCTCGTCCTCGAGCAATCTAAGGACTTACTTAGGCTGCTGTTTTAACCTCTCTAACCACTTGCTGACTCCCCTAAGTTCCTATCTATAGCAGTATTGTCCTGTGACACACTTCTAAGTTTGCAACTACCCTCTCATTTTGCTTCTTCTGACTTTGCACGCCTAATGATCCTACTGTTTCATTAATTCCTTACAGCTGATCTACCTGCTTCTGTCATATAGTGCAACTATCCCTAAGGTTTCAAATTCTACCTAGCTTTACCCCAGACTCAGTACATGCTTCTAACTTTTACTTTTGAGCTACCCAGGATTCCTAAGAGTCATGCCAGTCTTAGTATTAAACAGTGACAATAGTACATTTAGAGAACAACCTAAACCCTGGCATCACTACATTGGACATACATTCATCTCCCTAAACAACCCTACAAGCTACAACTTTGTGCTTAGCTAATTGAGGATAAGAGTTCTTTTTATTCAGGACATCCAAGCCACAAAGTCGCAACTCCTAGGTATACATTCTTCTTCCATATTTTTTTTCTTTCTTACTTTGGTGGAGCCTCTCCTTAGGTTGCCTTTTGATGCAATGCCACTTGTGGGTTACACACTTGGCACTAATTACTCAGCAACTTTAAGAGAGACACCCCTTTTTATTCTGTTTTTCATTTTTTTTCTTCAGATAATCATTTTTTTTTCAAAGGAGAAGAAGAATGCTTATGCTTAAAGGGAGAGAGGAATGTTCCTAGGCCTAGGGTGGCCTCCCCCAAACTTAAACTACTCATTGTCCCCAATGAGTGTCTAAGGTGGCACACCCCCAAACTTATCCTAGAAGCATCTAGTCTAGGATAAAACAAAGAGAATCTAAAAGTCCTAAGGATAGACAGAACATTCTTAAAGCAAATAACTCAACAGCAGAAATTTGAAAAAAAACAGTAAAGGAAGGACTTAAAGCTACGCATGCTGAGCAAATGAAGAGACTAATTTAAACTATCAAAGGTGCCTTAAGACACTCATCCAGCATGCTTATAGATAGGCTATATAAGGTAGTCAAGACAGCAGCAAAAGAACAAAATTAAAACAGAACCAGCCTAGCTAATCAGTCAGTCAAAAACATGCAATTGCTAACAAAAATTGCGGAGATCGCAAGGATTTCGCAATGAATCTACGGGCAGATATAACAGTAAGCAGCCTCTTTTACATGCTTTTTCCAGTCATCTCAGCGAAACAAAAAGGAAAACTAAAACAACCTACCTAATCAGATACCATCTAGCTACACTGAGCAATTCTAAACAACAAAAATAAAGAACTAAAGACAGATCAAATATTGATTAAAAAATAACAGAATGCACACAGTTTAACGAAAAGCAGTTTGATTCTTTTTCTTTAGGGAACAGAAATACTCCCTTGAGTGCTCTTCAGCCTAGCACTCAGACATCTTCATCATCATCCCTCCGTGCTCGTGGAGGTGCCCATGGTGTTAGCAGGTCCGTGGGGAACTCAGGAAAGATGCAGCCCAACTGGTCAGCAACATCCTTATCCCTTGCTTGAGCATATGCAGCCCATTGAGCCATCTTCTTTTGCAGGTCCATCAGGCAGGCCATCGATAGAGATTGAGCAGCAGCCATGCCGTCTAACTCAAACTCCATGTTCCCCTTTCGTCGCATTCGCAGGCCTGTAGGCAGCTCCAGGTGCCCCGTGTACGCCAGCTGCCTCTCCATCCTTTCGATTGGTACCCCTGCACGTAAGCAAAGCTTAGTGATTGTGTTGGGGAAGAAAAGTGGACCCTTACCCTTTTTGGCACAGTCTGCGATTGAGGCTGCAATGACCTCGCCAACATTGATTGTGAGGCCCCTCATGATCGCATAAACCAGCAGCGATCTGCCTTGGTTGATGGTGGTCTCGTGGGTCACTGGGACAGCCTCCTTCGCACGAAGGAGAACTAGACAGCTGCCTTGGCTGTGAGGGTAGCACTCATCAGAGTGTGCTTCCCATTGCGTGAAACCGTCCAGGCTGCCTCAGGTTGGCCGATGATCCGTAGTGCTTCCTCCAGGACAGCCTCAGTGGGCGCATCAATGATCCTTGCATAGTCAGTGTGTTTTTGCCCCTTGAGGCCGTAGGCTTCATTGATCGCCTTAGCTGAGAAGTCCACCTCGATTCCTCTGACCACAGACAAGCCATCCTCAGGGTTCATCAGGTTGGCGTAGAAATCGTACACCATGCTGGAGTAGGCGGGGATGGGCGGTCTGCACAGCTCTTCCCAGCCATGGTTGGTGATCCCTGCGCGCAAGAATTGCGGCAGGTCTGCCAACGCGTCAAGGAACCCCTTCTCATGGAGCAGGTCCTGTTTCCTCAATTCAGTGCCTCTTGACTCAGCATCAGAAGACACATACCTCACAGATTGAGGTTCATCTTCGGGGTACAGCTTGGCCTTCCCCTTATCCTTTTCTTTGGCTGATTCAGCAGCCTCGATCTTTAGCTTCTTCAGAGAGGGCTCACTACTAACCTTCTTTGATGAAGGCTCACCCCTGGCTTTCTTTTTCTTGGACTTCTTCGAAGCCTTTGGCCGTTTGGCCTTGACAACCTTGGTGGCTTTCTTTCTCAATCTTGCCTTGGTTGTGATCTGTTGGAGGCAATCCCCCAATGTCTCATCCATCGAATCATCCCCCTTTTCTGGGCTCTCGGGGCTGACTTTCCTCAAAGGAGAGAAGACCTCTTCTTCCTCAGCTGCTTCATTGCCCTGCACCGATTCTTGATGCTCTTCGCTTGGAATTTCAGGTTCAGGCGTCTGGGAGACTGGTGATGCCTCAGGGCTCTGCGGCGGTGGAGATGGAGAATGGCTTTGCCTGGCCGTCTCGTAAGATGGACGACCACTTTCTTGACTCTCCACAGAGGGAGTCTTCTTCTTGATTTCTGCGTCGGCAACAGCCATCTTCCACTTCCTCTTCTTGGGGTTCCTGCTGGTTCAGATGGCCCAGCAGGGATCTCCGTCACTACCTTCCACTTCTTCCTGCGGACAGGGAGCTTGGGAAGGCATTCGGTTCGCGCAGCTTCGGCATCTGCCAAGGCAAGGAGTGCCTCTCTCGCAGCGACTTCTGCTTCAGCGGCCTTCTTCTTGGAAGCAGATCTCTCAGCCCTTGTAAGCACCATGGTGGAAATCGTAGAAATCTGGAAAGAAGGATTGCAGAGGAAGAAGAAGAGAGCTTTCTTGAAGTTCAGTGAATGAGGGAAGCGTACTGGCCACGGCGGCTCAAACGGCTATTTGTAATGATGGAAATCCCAACGGCTATTTCTGTTGCGGATTTAGCAAATTCACCGCAATTAAATGGCCGTTGGAGATTTCCTCGTTTCAAATGCCAATATCTTCTCAATTTAATCCGCGATTCGGCCCGATATTTTCCCTGATTCTTTATCCTAGATTCATCTCCTTGATTTCCTCTATTGATCCCCTATTAAAAGAAATAAAATCAACATCAAATTCGTAACAAAAAATCACACATAAATAGACAAAATAACAACCGAAAAAACAGCAAAAATATTCTAAGGCATGGCCTCGTGTGGACGAGCACAGCAATCACTCATCCTCTCTCGGTTTTATTTTCAAGTTTCAGCTAAGAGGAAGGCCGAGAGAGTCTTCACATCCCCTTCCTCATAATAATGTTTCAATCGTGCACCATTAACCATGAACGGTTGCCCGTGCTGCAGGTTCCTAATCTCAACTGCGCCATGAACAAACACATTAGTTACAACAAAAGGACCTGACCATCTGGACTTAAGTTTGCCTGGAAATAATCTCAACCTCGAGTTAAATACCAAGACATGCTGGCCTTTCTTAAAGTCCTTAATCCTAAGTCTACTGTCATGCCAAATCTTAGTCTTTTCCTTATACATTTTAGCATTTTCATAGGACATATGTCTAAGCTCATCAAGCTCATGTAATTGCAGAGACCGCAATGTTCCCGCATCGGTCACGCAATAATTCAGCTCTTTCAAGGCCCAAAATGCTTTAATTTCCAATTCGAATGGTAAGTGACATGCTTTGCCATACACAAGTCTATAAGGAGACATACCTAGGGGTGTCTTATATGCAGTCCTATATGCCCAAACTGCATCCTCGAGTTTAAACGACCAATCTTTTCTATTGGGTTTGACCACTTTTTCGAGTATACTTTTAATCTCCCTATTTGAAATTTCAGCTTGACCATTCGAATGTGGGTGATAAGGGGTGGCTACCCTATGTCTAACATTGTATTTAGCCAACACTTTTTCCATTGCCTTATTAATAAAGTGTGTCCCTTCATCACTAATTATAGCACGGGGTGTTCCAAACCTAGAAAAGATATGTCTATTAAGGAACTTAATGACTGTTTTGGCATCATTGTTTGGACATGCTATGGCCTCTACCCATTTGGATACATAGTCTACAACTACAAGTATGTAAAGGTTACATGCTGATGGGGGAAATGGTCCCATGAAGTCAATGCCCCACACATCAAAGAGCTCCAACTCTAAGATGTAAGTGAGAGGCATCTCATCCTTCCGACTAAGGTTACCTGTTCTCTGGCATTCATCACAGTTGTGTGCGTACTCGTGGGCATCTTTGAAGATCGTGGGCCAATAGTAGCCACTCTGGAACACCTTTGCAGCTGTTCTTTGGCCACCAAAGTGTCCACCATAGGGGGCTGTATGGCAGTGCTGCAGCACAGACTTCGCCTCAGCAGCTGACACACATTTCCTCAGCAAACCATCTGCACATGTTCTGTAGAGTGTGGGATCATCCCATATAAACTTCCTAGCTTCATGCAGGAACCTCTTCTTCTCTTGGCTTCCCTTGAAAGTTGGTAGTACCTGCGATGCAAGGAAGTTAGCAATATCAGCAAACCAAGGTTCCTCATCGTTATCACGATGCGTTAATACAAAGACATGCTCATCGATAAAGGCATCAGAAATTGCGGATTCCGCAATGTTATCGCAATTATGCTGCAATCTAGAAAGAAGATCCGCAACCACATTTTCACAGCCTTTCTTATCTCTAATGTTTAGATCGAATTCTTGCAGCAACAATACCCACCTAATCAACCTAGGCTTAGCATCAGCCTTCCTCATAAGGTATTTTAGGGCAGAATGATCAGTGTACACGATTGTCCTAGTGCCTACAATGTAATTCCTAAACTTCTCGCAGGCAAATACTACAGCTAGCATTTCCTTTTCCGTGGTTGTGTAATTACATTGTGTCTCATTAAGGGTCTTACTAGCATAGTATACAGGGTGTGATAGTTTGTCAATCTTCTGTCCTAGCATAACCCCTACAGCATAGTCACTAGCATCACATAACATCTCAAAGGGAAGGTCCCAATTTGGCCCCACTATAATAGGTGCTTTGACTAATGCTTCCTTAAGGGTTTTCCAAGCTAGTAAACATTCTTTAGAGAAGATGAATGGCTTATTCAGCTCTAGAAGCTCACACAAAGGCTTGGAGATCTTTGAAAAGTTCTTAATGAACCTTCTATAGAAACCTGCGTGTCCTAAGAAACTCCTAATGGCTTTCACATTATGACGTTCCACTAACTTCTCTATTATTTCAATCTTGGCCCTATCGACCTCTACTCCTGCTCTAGACACTCTATGACCTAGGACTATTCCTTCTTCCACCATGAAGTGGCACTTCTCCCAATTAAGGACTAGGTTGGTCTCCTCACACCTAGCTAGGACTTGTCCTAAGTTCTCTAAACAGGTTGTGAATGAATCACCAAAGACTGAGAAGTCATCCATGAATATGTCTATCATGGATTCATCTAAGTCAGAGAAGATTGCCAACATGCACCTTTGGAACGTTGCTGGTGCATTGCATAAGCCAAAAGGCATTCTGCGGAAAGCAAATGTTCCAAATGGACAGGTGAAGGTTGTCTTCTCCTGATCCACAGGGTCTATGGTGATCTGGTTATATCCTGAATAACCATCTAGAAAGCAGTAATAAGCTCTACCAGCTATCCTATCTAACATCTGGTCAATAAATGGTAAAGGGAAGTGATCCTTTTTTGTTTCCTTGTTTAGTTTTCTATAGTCCATACAGACTCTCCATCCTGTAATAGTTCTAGTTGGAATCAGTTCGTTGCTCTCATTCACTACTACAGTCATCCCTCCCTTCTTAGGTACACATTGTATAGGACTCACCCACTGACTACTAGCTATAGGGAAGATTACCCCTGCATCTAACCATTTTATGATTTCTTTTTTAACTACCTCTTTCATAGAGGGGTTCAACCTACGTTGGTGATCTACTCGGGGTGTATGCTCTTCCTCTAATATTATCTTATGCATGCAGTAAGAAGGGCTAATGCCTCTAATGTCAGCAATAGTCCATGCAATAGCCTTTTTATGCTGCCTAAGTAATAATATCAGCTCAACCTCATGCTTCTCACTAAATTTAGTTGAAATAATCACAGGCAGAGTATCATTACTTCCTAAATATGCATACTTAAGGTGAGTGGGTAAAGGTTTCAATTCTAAGACAGGTGGATGCTCAATGGATGGTTTTAATGGATTCATGGATCTGTCAGTCAAATCTTTATTCATACAAACATGTTGTATTTTATCTACAGGTATGTCCATTATTTCAGAAACATTCAAATCAGTTAAATCTAATTGTACATAATTATTAGCATGCTTAGTCAATAATTCATGCTCCAGCTGTTCTTCCATTAGTGAATCTACAATGTCCATGCTAGCACAAGATTCAGAGTCAGAGGGGTACCTTAGGGCTTTAAAAACACTAAATTTAACTTCCTCATCGTGAACCCTCATAGTGAGCTCACCTTTCTGGACATCTATCAGGGCCCTACCTGTGGCTAGAAATGGTCTGCCTAATAGGATGGGGACCTCCTTGTCTGCTTCATAATCCAGGATGATGAAGTCTGCAAGAAAAATAAACTTGTCAACTTTTACAAGAATATCCTCAATCTTACCCTCAGGGTATGCTATGGATCTGTCTGCAAGCTGTAAAGTGACAGTGGTGGGACGTGCTTCTCCTATTCCTAGCTGGCGGAATAGTGATAGGGGCATGAGGTTTATGCTGGCTCCCAGGTCACAAAGAGCTCTGCCCACGTGCTTGCCTCCTAACTCCACTGGTAGGGTGAAGGAACCAGGATCCTTCTCCTTCTTTGGTAGCTTGTTCTGGAGTATGGCACTGCACTCCTCAGTGAGATTCACTGTTTCAAATTCGCCAATAATTTTTTTGTTAGTGATTATATCCTTTAAAAACTTAACATAAGAGGGCATGGACTGTAAAACTTCTACAAAAGGAATATTAACATGCACTTGTTTAAGAATTTCCAGAAATTTATTAAAGTGCACTTCCTAATCTTGTTTTTTCTTTAGCCGTCGAGGGAATGGAGGTGGTGGCACATAAACAGGCACTTCAGGTCGCCTCAGGATAGGTGGAGGCCTTGGAATTTCTTCTATCTCTTCTATGATTGGCTCCAGCCTTGCTCCTGATGTTCTTGTTGATGGTTGACCTTGGTTTGGCGGAGACTCCAGTGGAGCAGTAGACTCATTGTTCTCTACTCTCTTTGGGGCTTCTTTAGTATTGCTCACCAATGGTCTCCCACTTCTAAGTTCAATTGCTTGAACTTGTTCTTTACCATCTCTCCTTGGCACCTCTGTGTCAGCAGGAAGTCTACCTTGGGGCCTACTTTTGAGTTCATTGGCTAGTTTCCCTATTTGGTTCTCTAGGCTCCTGAGGGTAGCTTGCTGGCTTTGTAGAGTAGCATCATTCTTGGCGATGTACTCTTTGAGTAGATTTTCTACAGATGACCCTACTGGTTGGCTGTATGGTTTTTGATACATGGATTGGTTATGTTGGGGAGTGAAACCAGGTGTTCCACTCGGTCTTGGCTGGTTGGGGGCTTGGTTAGTATTTTGTTGGCCACCCCAGGAGAGATTTGGGTGGTTCCTCCAACCAGGATTGTAAGTATTAGAGTAGGGGTTGTTCCTAGGCTGCTGCTGGCTTCCTACATAGCAGACTGAGGCTGAGTATTCATACAGGTGCCCTTCCCCACAGAACCCACAGAGTAGTGTCTCACCTTGATTCGGTTGTGTGCCCATTGACATGGCTGTGGCGGTGTTGACACTAGTTTGGAGATTGGCTTGAGCCATTTGTTTAACTAGGTTGGTCAGAGCGCTTATTTGACTACTCATGGCATTGAGTGCGTCCTTATCTTGAGCTCTACTTGGCTCTATTGGATCGTCTGACCACCTACAGTGAGATGCTGAGATCTTCTCCAGGATCTCATAGGCTTCGTTATAACTTTTGGAAAGCATGGAACCACCAGCAGATGAATTTAGAACTTGTCTGGTGCTGGGGTTACATCCTTTGAAAAAGACCTCTATTTGGATACACCATGGGATGCCATGGTGTGGACATTTAAGTAGAAGGTCCTTGAACCTTGTCCAAGCTTCGTGAAGAGACTCATTTTCAGCTTGTTTGAATTTAATAATGTCGTCACGAAAATTTGAATTCCTATCAGGTGGGAAATACTTGACTAGGAATTTCTCAGCCAGATCTGTCCAATTGAGGACTGATCTAGAGGGTAATGAGTTTAACCACGTTTTGGCTTTGTCCCTCAAAGAGTAAGGGAACAGGTAAAGCCTCAAAGCTTCTTGGGAAACTCCAGGGATAAGGAATGTATCACTAACTCCTAGGAAGTTTCTAAGATGGTTGTGGGGATCCTCATTTTCCACTCCAAAGAATTGTCCCACAGTGGACAACATTTGGAACATTACTGGCTTTAACTCGAATGAGTTGGCAGTAATTTCAGGGCGGATTATGCTTGGGTTTAGCTCCCCAGGCATAGGTACTAGGTAAGAGAGGATGGCACTATCCTTATCATTCGCTATTTCGATGGGATTGCGAGTGGTAGGTGCCGGATTTGGGACTGGTATATCCATTTCTATATGGAGGGATTGCGAAGACTCCGCAGAATCAACAATTATTTGAGGTATAGAAGGTTGTTTAAATAGACGTTTTTTAGCTTTGTTTCTGGCCCTAAGTAATCTCTCAAGCTCAGGATTGAACTCTAGATCGCTATTTGAATGCTCATTCATAAACTAACCTAATGGTACCTGCACAAGAAATGAAAATAGATTAGTTCCAATGGATATTAAACTTTGTGTTTCTAACTTAACAAACTTCGTTTTCGCTAAACTAAATCCCCGGCAGCGGCGCCAAAAACTTGTTGCGTGCTCAGTGTTTAAAAGGAATATGAAATAAGAGAGCACTCAGAACATGCAAGCATACATGATCTTGTAGCAAGTAGTAAGTATTTTTTCATTCGTTTTCCCACAGAGATTTATTATTAGTTACTCGTGAAGTGTGTTGTTAAGCAAGAATGGGTGGATTTAATGGGGTAGATTTGGTTTAAAGTTCCTAATTACCAATGAATATAATAAGGATAGCAACATGAACAAGTGCAAATCTATGATAAACTCAAATGCAAAGAGAAGAGATTAATAAACGAAGAGGAAAATAGCTAGGCAGAATTTTTAACTTCAAGGAATTGCGAGAACAGCAATTATACCGCAATATTACTAACAACAAAAGTGTGTAAAATGTGGAAACAAGGGCTACTAACGACTACCCTATAGACTTTTTCACACGATTCTCAAGCATTGGATCAACTCTCTATGCATCAAACTAACTCATTCTCATGTATCTTCCGATTTCATGCATTAGATTCTTTAGTTTACTCAAGTCCAAGTAAGGTCTTAAGCATCTTGTTAAAATAGTAAGTTATGATTTGTACTAGGAAAACGCCTATTCCTAGGTCGTTTTCTGGCTACCTTGAGAGGCTAGCATGAGTGTATGACTCTGAACTCTTACTTCTTCCAGAGGTTAGGAGTTCTTTGGACAAAATGGATGGCCAATCGAAATTGCCCGTGGTATGAAGCATACATACAATCAATGCATTCGAGAGCTATCCTACATGCTTGGTTCACGTGTTTTAGCCTATAGTATTGTCATTAGCATGCCCCTATGTGACTTAGTTACTCATGGATGTAGATAGAATAGAAATATTAGATGAAGGAGACATGCTTAGAAGAGAATTAAGGGCAAAACAGAAAGGAAAAACAGTAGACAGAAAAGACAAAGAGATTGCGAAATAATGAATTGTGCTTTGATTAACCAATCGTTGGAACGAAACCAATGAAGACTTAGAGTTACTAACGTAAAGACAGAAAGCAACGAAATGGAATGCATTAACTAATGGAGAAGAAATAACAACAAACGGTGCTGGAAATAGGAAACTAAAACAGAAAGCAATGAAGTTGAGCGTGATCGCTTCGACGCAGATGCCTCGGCTGAAGGGAGAGAAAGGTAAGCCTTGCTTGGATGAATCCAATCAGAAGAGAAGATGAATCTTCTCTTCTTCCTATCAGATTGTCGACTCCAGCAGCTAAGCTTTCCAACCCAACAGACGGAAGAGAAAAACAGGAGAAGAATTGAGCTGCGAAGAGACTTCTACGCCTTTCAGATGTGTTTCAACCTTCCACTTTGACCTCCTTTTATAGTATTCTGCAGGTACGATTGGGCCAAGGAGAACCATCCATTCTCAACGTCGTACTTCTACTTGGTTGGAGGAGAAAGAACAAATCTCTGGAATATCGGATCACAACAGAAAAAGGTTAGTCAACTTACGGATTTCACTTAAAACATTGCGATTTTAGCAATGTTTCCGCAATGCCTCCGCAATGCACAGTTTTCATTCTTCTAACTTCGTTTTTCATTCTTTTTCTTTCCTTTTGCATACAAGTCCTAATTTAGCTTCATTCTCCTAATTCTCATATATAAGCATAGATTCAAGCTAAATCCTATCAAAAATACTTACAAATGCACGACTTTCTATCACAAATAAGTCCTAAAATAATCACTTTTGGAGACGTAACAGTGTTCATCGGGTTTATAAATTGTATTTTGGCAAGCCTCGACAGCTTGAATTTTGAGTACCACATAAAGTGCTCTACCTAAATTGGCGTCGTTGCCGGGGAATTAAGTTAATTTAGTTTAGTTAAGTTAGGTTTGTTGGTTTTAAAAATTTTCCTTACTTTCTTTTTGTACAGTTTAATTCTTTTGTATTATTTTACGCGTTTTGTTTGAGTTTTTGGAGCGCAGTCATTCTTTGAAAATTCGAAAGAAGCGCAAAGATGGAAGTCGGGGTAATTATGAGCATCAAAGTACCTTGAGGGAGCTTGCATCACCTGAGCTAGGCCGGAACACATCGAGTATTATGTATCCGGTAGCTGCAGGTAATTTTGAACTTAAAGCTGGTCTGATTAACTTATTACCTTCTTTTTATGGTAATACAGATGAGGATCCCGTCAGACACCTCAAGGAATTCCAGATGGTGTGTTCGTCATTCAGAACCGATGACACCACTGCAGATCAACTCCATCTCAGGACCTTTCCCTTCACCTTGAAGGAGAAGGCGAGAAATTGGATATGTTACCAACCGACCGGATCCATCACGACTTGGAAGGAGTTGAATGGGGCGTTTTTAGAAAGGTATTTTCCTGCGTCAAAGGCCGTCGCCCTTAGAAGGGAGATACACAAAATTGAGCAAGGAAAGGAAGAAACCGTCCTTGAATGCTGGGAGAGGTTTGGTCGGTTGTGCGAGGATTGTCCCAATCATCAAATAACCGAGCATTCCCTCATTCAGAGTTTCTACTACGGTTTGCTTCCCCAAGGCCAGCAGATGATAGACGCCGCTTGTGGAGGTTCGATTATGGATAAGACTCCCGCCGAAGCTAGAGCTTTAATTTCCAACGGAGCTAGAAGCTTGGAGGGGAGTGCGGATAGAGACAAGGAGAATACTCGCCTGAGAAGGGACGTGGACGAGCTTAAGGCCCAACTTTTAGTGGTAAGTAACGCTGTTATTGCTTTGAAAGATCACTTATAGCCCCGTCTTTCTGTTTCAGGTAGATCCTTGGAAGAAATGCTTGAATCACAACATAAGGAAACTCGAGAGCAGTTTCAAACTCTGAGCGATGTAGTGATTCAAGTGAGTAAGAGGTTGACAGTGATCGAGCACCAGAACGTGGAGAACGCTAGTGCCATCACTCTGAGAAGTGGGAAGCATCTTCCCACGAGTACCCCGCCGGTGGAAGTCGATTATGGCCACGTCGAGCCACAGACAGAAAATCCCGAACCACGGTGGCATGGGGTAAATTTCGATCCTACATGTACTAGAGTTTATGTGCCTAAGGCTCCTTTTCCTAGCAGGTTAGCGAGACCGCCTAAGGAGGACTACGAGAAGGAGTTCCTTGACACATTCAAGAAGGTAGAGATCAACATCCCTCTGTTGGACGCCCTGAAGGAAATTCCTAGGTACGCCAAGTTCCTCAGGAAAATTTGCACCAACCAGAGGAAGACAAAGGAGAGTGAACGCGTCGTGGTAAGTGAGAACGTTTCCGCTTTGATCATAAAGAACTTACCGGTTAAATGCGGCGATCCAGGTATGTTCTCTCTCCCTTGTAAGATCGGAGGCATGCATATTAGAAGAGCAATGCTTGATCTAGGAGCCTCCATTAGCGTTATGTCGTATTCCATTTATCAGAAACTGAAATTGAAAGGAATGACTAAAACAGGAACGATTATTCAACTTGCTGATAGAACTTCTGTGCATCCTTTAGGAATAATTGAAGATGTGTTAGTGCAAGTTAATGAATTAATTTTTCCTGTTGACTTTTTGATGGAGCGTTTTACCGCAGCGGAACGCGATTTCGGACCAATGATACTCTAATTTCATCAATTTAACAAATAGAAAACATGCTCAAAGTGACGGAATTAAGAAATTTAGAATACATACCCTTGTAGTTCTATTTTCTTCAAGATCCGCCGGCCGTTCCTCGTCACGAACTCTTCCAGCCTCTTCTCACGAACGCTGCGAGGACCACCCCAGGTAGTCCCGCTATCCTCGGCGCCGCGCAACGGAGTTGTGGGACTCCGAAACAAAAAGAAAAGAAAATGAAAAAGAAGAGGAAGAAGAAGGAACCATGGCTGAGGGCTTTTGTTCAAACAAATATATATGAACTTTGGAAAGTTCATATACAGAACATAAAACTCAAATGAGTTTCAAAAACTCATTCAATTCACCACCTCCCAAATGGCCAAAAGCCCATATATATATAGATTAGCCTTTTCTTAACCCTTAAGAAAAGTTAAATATATATATATATATATATATATAATTATTATTTAAAAATAATAATAATAATTTTATTTATTAAACATTTAATAAATAAAATATATATATATATATATATATAATTATTAATTAAAGAAATTAATTAATAATTATTCTTTAATTTAATATCAAATATTAATTAAAAAAAAAGGCTAAACCCGGTTTTCTGAAAACCGACTTTTTGTACATGAATCGCATTGATGTATTAGACCATTCCCATATTTAAATCATATTTAAATATGTCCATATTTAAATCATATTTAAATATGTCCATATTTAAATCATATTTAAATATGTTCATCCTCCTTCCATAAACCGAATTTGAACAATTCAAATTCTTTTTCTTTTTCTTTTCTTTTATACTGTTGCACGGCGTTATCCGAGCTAGCCAGGAGAACCTAAAGGACCTACAGATCATGAGCTCCAACGATACGAGATTATTCGGTCAAAACTCTTTTAACCCGAATCAATCAACTTTCGTTAACCCCCGAAGACTCCACTATAGTCCGAGGGTTGCAGTCTCCTCACTGTAGATATATTATGTCCTCTGATATAACTGTCATGGGCAAGTCGACCCTTCACAGGTTGTTCGTAATCACAGCTGGGTCATTTAAACCGTTTAACCCCTGTATTACGTCTTGTTCCTTAAGTACCACTGACACCTCTAATGAACAATAGATCTGTGGTCCAACCAACAGATCAATTAACCCTCTCATCACATGAGAGTGTGAGCGCTCATTGTTCAAGCCCCGGAGTCAGCTATTAAGGGAACAACCTATCTACTAACCCTGAAAAGCGGGTTAGGAGTGAACTCCAATCTTGCTGTACTATGTCCCCAGCTACCTATTCGACTTTATCCCCAAGATGGTAGGCTTATTGAGTCGGCGCTAAAGGGCCACTCTCACCCGTGCAAGTCAAAGGATACTATCGAATAAGCAGGAGTTCATAGCGAGCTCAGGATTGAGATCGAGTTACCTAGGCCATCAATATGTATAAGTCGGTCTCATCAGTAAACGGAGTTATAAAGAGAGAGCGACTTAATACGCGGTTCGATCTTGTGTAAACTCTTTACACAGGACGCCCTCACTTCTCACATCTCCATGTGGAACGATTCGGATCACATCGTTCTGTACAATACAAAGTGAGCCGCATCCAATAGTGTTACCAGGATAAGGTACCCAGCCTTATCCGTATACTATAGACCGTTTTGACTGACTACTTGAGCCTGATCCACAATCATGTCATACATGAAGCTCAAGTACTCATATTCAGCCAAGGGTGTTGGTCATTGGTATAGGTTAAACCAAACACGTTTCACTTTATTCCAGTAAACTCTTTTACTGAATAAAACTAATAACTCTTTATTCTAAATAGAATCTTTACAAACATAACAGTTTACAAACCACGAGTTTTAGGACATAAAACCCAACAAACTCCCACTTGGACTTAAACGTCCGTGGTGTACATGTTAGGTGGAGAAAACTAATATATCATATATCAGAAGCTTTCTCCCACTGTTCTCTCCAGCAACTCGGAGCCCTAGACTCTTCTAGGTGTCTCTCAAACACTTTAGCCATGAGAGACTTAGTAAACTAATCAGCATGAAGTACTACGAGGCTTTCCATGTGACCATCACATCTCCTCATAGCACTATCTGCGAGCTCAACTTATAAACCTATTGCTGCTTCACAAGCTGCAAATAGACTTAGCTACCAACGAGGAATCAGCAATACAAATCTTGTATTCTACTCCTCTAAGTACAAGGACAAAACTTTAACCGGAATCCAATCCAATTGGACTAATAATACTGACAGCTCCCACTGCATAACACATATCGGGTCATGTATCACAAAAGATACATCTGACCTCCAATATGTAAATGCACTTGGGTGCATCTCGTATCCTCAACACTTGAGGTGTCTTAGGAAACCATTTCCATAGACCATCGAATATTTGACAACAACTTGTCAATAAAAGATTTTAGAGACAACACTAGCGATTTGTTCTTACGACTCAGATCAAGCTGAATCCTTAGAACAAACAAAGCCTACCTCCAGATCAACTATTTGGGAGTGGGTCGCTAGTTTATGCTAAAAGTCAGAGATAGATCCTACATCATTCTCAATGATTAGGAAAAAATTACGGGAACAATTTTTGAAAGCTACACCATTGATTAAACCCTTGTCAAACAAGGTTTGTCAAACTATTGTTCAAAGCCATAAGATTTGATCACATTATCAAAACTCACAATTCAGGACGAAGATGCTTTCTCCAATTCATAAATGAATCAAATAAGCTAGCAAACCATTTGCTCTTTGCCCTCGAAGTATGAATCTTTCTGTTTGAGACTTATAGATACTCAAATCAAGTTTGCAAGTCTTGACATCCATTTGCTTTATTCTATCAAAATAGAACAAAGCAATGGATAAGAGTTATCTATTTAACTTACACCTGGCAACAAGAGAAAGAGAGTATACCCAATAAACCCTTTCTCTTCGGGACAGTCCCATTACCAGAAAGTCAAGCCATAAAGGTTTTCACCTTAGTGGCTTGGTCTCATTAACATCCAAAGATTCATGGCTTTGAACCATTCGGCCTTGTCTATGTGATCGATTGTTTGTTTAGAGACAATGAATCCTCAATGTCATCATCAAGTATGATAACTTTGAGTTTAAGACAAGTCAATACAGCGGGTTAGGTTGTCCAACATCCCTCCCACTGCATTGAGCCTTTCTCAACAGTTGAGAAGCTCCAATTTGATCAACAACCATTGTTGAATTCAACTATAACTTTCTTGTTAAAACTGTAAGTCTTAACACACTAGTTGTTTTCGAGTTTAATTAGAACACATCTGTATATATCTTTTGCTAAATGAACTGTTCATTATAAAACCAAAAGATATAATATACAGGTGTTCAGTTTAAACTGGAACTATAGACAATAATTACATATAACAAATGTTATTATCTCTATACAACAACTACAAAGACTCCCACTAGTTCAGCCGCAATGATATCTCCATATCTCACAGCGAGAAAACGACTGTCAGGAACTAGTTTCCTGTAGAAAAACAAACATAAATAGTGGTTCCTGAAGACATCCAGGTATGACATTCATATCCACTAAACTTGTTTTGACAAATAAATCACATTTATCTTGTCGTTCTTTCTCAGCCTGTTTCTCAACAAAGTATTTGGAGCAGTTACGCTTCCAATACCCATCTTCAGTACAATGGAAACATTTTCTTATGTTTGAAGACATTACCTTGCGAACAATAAGGGCTTTGCCATTTCTCCTTTTACTCTTCTTCTTCTGAATAATCTCATTACTCAGAGAAGCATAAACTTACTCCCTAACGCCAACCTCTTAAGGAATTTCTTCGAAGTGACAACACTTGCCTCATTCTCTATTCCTTTGGAAGTGTACAGAGACTGATAAGTCTGAAAAGACGATGGTAGCAATGTTTACTTCTGTCGCATTAAAGTGGACCATCATGTTAAGGACAAGCTCCTTAACAGAGGTATCCTCCACTATGCGAGAGTTATAAACTAACTTGAGGACTTCATTAAGAAGTAATTAGGACGAGTGTCCACCATTGCTTGTAATGAAGACATGATTTTCTTTGCGGAAATCGTAACCTCATACTACTTGCACAAGGCATCAAATATGCTTGCCAAGATATAGATTTGGGCTTTATCAATAGCCCTAATCCATCCATCGTATGCCTCTCGAACACTTCGAGAATCATTCGAGCCAGGAGCTGAAGGACATTCCTCCATTAAGAAAAACCTCAGGTCGTCCAGAACCAGAATCGTATTCAGGTTCGACTTCCAGGTTCCGTAATTCTCTCCGGTTAACTTGTCGTGAGCTAACAACTGTATAAACGAGCTCGATATGCCGAAAAAAGAATGTAAATCTATTAGTGAAACAGTTTTAACCTATTTAAACAATTAAGAGGTTTAGCTGCAAATAAAGTACCCAAACTCTTTATTTACTCGCAACGATACTTTAGTAAGTCAGAATGATCCCTACCGTAGGGTAGGTGAGCACTCCTTTACTAAATCAAGACATTCTTGACTAAATGTTATCACCAGAATAACTCATATTCCTATAGCATCTTAGTTATCGTTTTTGGTCTGGATTTACTAACTCCTTAGCAAATCCCGTAAGTGTGACCCTCCATTTTTAGAACGCACAGAACGGCCCCAACATAGCAACCGTATGGAATGTCAGTGTTGGGAATGGTCCTATGTTTCTTTATCCATAAATGGTGACTGAGGTGTTCGATCTCCCATGCCCAGCCCTCCGTTTGGATGGTGCCCCAAGGGCAGCCTGCAGGCAGAACATGGGAATCTCACGGTTCAATCCAATGGAGGAGACCGTAGGATGTACTGACGTACTTCCTTCTCCCACTTACTATAGACACTTACTCCATTCACCTTGCTATTGAAAGTTGCAAACACCACCCGTCTGGAGATGCCCCAAATGGCATCATGAGGCCAAGCAAAATTCTCACGTTGTGAACTATAGGGAGTGCGTAGCAGGAGAGGGATATATCATATATTCCTTCTCAACACATCTACTAAGCATCATAGATGGTTTTAGGGTAAACTACTCAGGTTTTATCTGGCTAAGAAAATAAAACCTTAAGTCTAGGCAAACTATTTACCTGAGATGTCTAGGTTATAAACACTTTATTAACCTCACACCTCTCCCGCACGCTCATAAAGCCTGGTTAACTTTACTCAAGTACCGGATCGTCCCCAGGTAGGAGGTGTTCCGTAAACCGTCAGCTTAAATACCTCCAACCTCGAACAGGATTTCACCGGGTGAGTTTCTCATAACCTTAGCATTTACGAGATATCGACCTATTCATCTAATGAACCAGATCGACTCATTTAACCCTAAATGAACATGCTTTTCTTTGTTATAGATTTTAAAAGTCTAAGTCATTTTTACAACACTTGCAAAAACTAGACTTACTACAACAAACTACTATATGCTTCTCAAACATACAATTGCTAAGGCATGACAAATTGAATATTTAACTTCATAATCAATATAACACTTATATCGATTATGCTCTTAAATATACAACTCCTAATTCATATATTAATATAACACTTATATCAATTATTATGAATTAAGCATGCATCCTATACATTATAACAATTATAACATACAATAATGCATCTTAGTTGAATGTTTAATTTCATAATTAATATAACACTTATATTAATTATTCTATTAAGCAAACAACAACTAATCCATGAATTAATATAACACTTATATTAATACTCATGAATTAAACATGCATCCAATATATTATAACACTTATAACCTATAATATGCATAAAACCAGGACAACCTATGTTGTATATTTAATTTCATAATTAATATAACACTTATATCAATTATTCTATTAAATTAACAACATCTAATTCATGAATTAATATAACTTTTATATTAATTCTCATGAATTCCTAAATATGCATACTATATATTATAACACTTATAACATATTTAAATGCATGGAGCATGCTTCCTATGGTGGGATTTTAAATCTATATGGCATACGTTATGCACATACAAACATGGATTTTAATTAAAACATACATTCACAATGCATAATTAATTAAACACACTAAAGTGGATCGATTTTGGCATTTAGCAAGCAATAACTATTTTATTACAAGCTTGAACAACAAGCTAAGTCTTGAGCGGACTTCGAACTCTTCGCACCGTCTTTGACCAGCTTGCTTCCCCGAACGCTTCGGCCAATTTCTCTTTGAATTTCTCCTTGTATTGCCAAGAACGAGTTTGAACTTATACCGAACATTTCGGCGAGTTTCAAACTCAAACTTCTTTCACAAAGAAACCTATATGGACTCTAATGACTCTAAAATACAGACTCTTTAGCACGCATTAAAGCCCATACATTCTCGGGCAATTACATATAATGAAATTCAAATAGAAACTATGCAAAATCGATATTCACTTTAGACATCCATTCAGAAACAATTTCTAAATTAAAATACCCACCAACTTAAATTGATGCAAATTGAGTTAATCACAAAATCGCTCTGATACCAATTGATGGAGCGTTTTACCGCAGCGGAACGCGATTTCGGACCAATGATACTCTAATTTCATCAATTTAACAAATAGAAAACATGCTCAAAGTGACGGAATTAAGAAATTTAGAATACATACCCTTGTAGTTCTATTTTCTTCAAGATCCGCCGGCCGTTCCTCGTCACGAACTCTTCCAGCCTCTTCTCACGAACGCTGCGAGGACCACCCCAGGTAGTCCCGCTATCCTCGGCGCCGCGCAACGGAGTTGTGGGACTCCGAAACAAAAAGAAAAGAAAATGAAAAAGAAGAGGAAGAAGAAGGAACCATGGCTGAGGGCTTTTGTTCAAACAAATATATATGAACTTTGGAAAGTTCATATACAGAACATAAAACTCAAATGAGTTTCAAAAACTCATTCAATTCACCACCTCCCAAATGGCCAAAAGCCCATATATATATAGATTAGCCTTTTCTTAACCCTTAAGAAAAGTTAAATATATATATATATATATATATAATTATTATTTAAAAATAATAATAATAATTTTATTTATTAAACATTTAATAAATAAAATATATATATATATATATATATAATTATTAATTAAAGAAATTAATTAATAATTATTCTTTAATTTAATATCAAATATTAATTAAAAAAAAAGGCTAAACCCGGTTTTCTGAAAACCGACTTTTTGTACATGAATCGCATTCATGTATTAGACCATTCCCATATTTAAATCATATTTAAATATGTCCATATTTAAATCATATTTAAATATGTCCATCCTCCTTCCATAAACCGAATTTGAACAATTCAAATTCTTTTTCTTTTTCTTTTCTTTTATACTGTTGCACGGCGTTATCCGAGCTAGCCAGGAGAACCTAAAGGACCTACAGATCATGAGCTCCAACGATACGAGATTATTCGGTCAAAACTCTTTTAACCCGAATCAATCAACTTTCGTTAACCCCCGAAGACTCCACTATAGTCCGAGGGTTGCAGTCTCCTCACTGTAGATATATTATGTCCTCTGATATAACTGTCATGGGCAAGTCGACCCTTCACAGGTTGTTCGTAATCACAGCTGGGTCATTTAAACCGTTTAACCCCTGTATTACGTCTTGTTCCTTAAGTACCACTGACACCTCTAATGAACAATAGATCTGTGGTCCAACCAACAGATCAATTAACCCTCTCATCACATGAGAGTGTGAGCGCTCATTGTTCAAGCCCCGGAGTCAGCTATTAAGGGAACAACCTATCTACTAACCCTGAAAAGCGGGTTAGGAGTGAACTCCAATCTTGCTGTACTATGTCCCCAGCTACCTATTCGACTTTATCCCCAAGATGGTAGGCTTATTGAGTCGGCGCTAAAGGGCCACTCTCACCCGTGCAAGTCAAAGGATACTATCGAATAAGCAGGAGTTCATAGCGAGCTCAGGATTGAGATCGAGTTACCTAGGCCATCAATATGTATAAGTCGGTCTCATCAGTAAACGGAGTTATAAAGAGAGAGCGACTTAATACGCGGTTCGATCTTGTGTAAACTCTTTACACAGGACGCCCTCACTTCTCACATCTCCATGTGGAACGATTCGGATCACATCGTTCTGTACAATACAAAGTGAGCCGCATCCAATAGTGTTACCAGGATAAGGTACCCAGCCTTATCCGTATACTATAGACCGTTTTGACTGACTACTTGAGCCTGATCCACAATCATGTCATACATGAAGCTCAAGTACTCATATTCAGCCAAGGGTGTTGGTCATTGGTATAGGTTAAACCAAACACGTTTCACTTTATTCCAGTAAACTCTTTTACTGAATAAAACTAATAACTCTTTATTCTAAATAGAATCTTTACAAACATAACAGTTTACAAACCACGAGTTTTAGGACATAAAACCCAACACTTTTATGTTCTGAAAATGGATGAAAATTATTCCTCTCCGCATGCTTCGATCTTATTAGGTAGGCCCTTCATGAAAACTGCTAAAACTAAAATAAATGTGGATAAGGGCATTTTATCTGTTGAGTATGGCGGAGAGGTTGTTGAGATGCATTTGCCCGATGTAGAAGAGCATGTTGATGATGTCTTCTCTCTTTGTCAAGTAGACACTTTTGAATCTGTAGCTCGTAATGAATGCATGACTGTTGAGGATGGGGATGACCCATTATTTTTAACTGAACTTTTTGATGATCATGAGTTGCATGAACCATCCTTGGCTGAATTTTATGATTCATCTATTTCTGCTTTGACAATTGTTGAGAACCCTGCTAATCTACTCCCTTCCACTTTACCTTGCACTTTTGGAAATGAAATGACTAATCAAGCCATGCTAGATTTAGGACCATCGGTTAATGTTGAGTCGCATGTTGTTTTTAATGAGCCTAAAATGAATGACTCACATGAATCTAGTTCTATTATGCAAATGGTTGATAATTCTTATGTGCACCCCTTGGAAAAGGTGGAAGATGTTTTGGGCAAAGTAAATGACCCGTTCTTTCCTGCTAATCCTTATGCTTCTGGAATGCATGAAAATCTCTCTCATGTTTTTACATCAATTTTATGGGATCAACCTATTACAAAACCTGTTAAATTTAAAATTGATGTTGTATGTGCGCAGAAGGCACGGGAGAAAGAATTGTTCATGGATTTTCGCAGGAAAGAGATAATCAGGAAGATGGATGGGGCATCTTCCAAGTTCGACTATGGATGAGCTGATGAGCGAATACAGTCGAGCAATCGACTTTAAAAATTTGCGCTTCTCGGAGGCACCCGAGTTTGAACTGTAATTCTGTTGTTTATCGCTTTGCTTTTGTTTATATTAGCTTTTGAATTCGTAGTTTGTTTGTTTCTTTCCTTAGGAGAAGAGGTGGAATGGCCGACGATTCAAGAGTGTATGGGAAGACGATGGTGCACATCTCCACCCGTCAGCTCCATAAAATTCAGGGGAGGTTTTCTGTTCCCTTAGAATTTTATTGTTTTTAGTTGTTTAATGCATTGGGGACAATGCATGTCTTAAGGTGGGGGGTGGAGTTTGTTGATAGATATGAGACTTCTTAGTAGTCGTCGGGCATATGTATACTACTGCGAGTTGGCCGCCATGTTTGCAATTAACTCCTTGGCCTCAACTGGGGTCTTGTCAATCAATGCCCCACCACTCGCTGCGTCGATCATCTGCCGATCATGAGGTGTCATACCCTCATAGAAATATTGAATTAGAAGCTGGTCGGCTATCTGATGATGTGGAAAGCTCGCGCATAGGCGCCCGAAGCGTTCCCAATACTCATGCAGGGACTCACCCACGTCTTGGGTGATCCCATAAATCCTTTTCCTCAGAGTTGTGGCGAGGGACGCAGGGAAATATTTTTCTAAGAAGACCCTCTTCATGTGCTGCCACGCTGTAATCGATCCAGAAGGCAGATAATAAAGCCAGTCCTTGGCTTTATCCTTAAGCGTGAAGGGGAATGCCCTTAAATTCAACTGCTCTTCCGTCACTCCTGGGGGCTTCATCCCCGCACAGACGCAATGAAACTCCATCAAATGCTTGTTCGCATCCTCGCCTGCATTGCCATGGAAAGAAGGCAATTGGTGAACTAAACCGGATTTTAATTCAAAATTACCTGCTACCACGGGGTAGTTGATGCACAGGGGTTGCAAATTCAAATCTGGCGCTGCCAGCTGCTTCAGCGTCCTTGGCACTTCTCCTTGTGCCATCTCGTCACCAAAGAAGGGATCATCTTCTTCGTCAAACAACCTTTGCCCCTCGCGGGCTTCTCTTCTCAACTGCCGCTCTTCTCTTTCAATCTCAGGTATAAACTGTAATCCACTAATCTCAGAAGAACGGGTCATACAACAACAAAAAATTTAAACATACAAAAAAAAACAGAAAAAAATTTCTGCACAATTAATCAACCAAAATCAAAACCAAACATAATTTCAACCATTTAATGCCTTCCCCAGCAACGGCGCCAATTTTGGTGTGACGGATTTTGAATATCCTCTCTAAATTTCGGGTTGTCGAGACCCGCCAAAATAAATTTATAAACCTATTAACCTTAGCTTTGCAGCTAGTGGTAACTGGTCGATCCACAGAGAAGGACTTATCAAATCAAAATTAAAGTTTGGAATGGAAATTAACTAATTGATTGAGTTTTTGTAACAAGTGGGGGGATTTAAGCATGCAACAAGAGAAATTAATTGCTAACGGAAAATTGAAAAGAAAGAGAATGAAGAGTGATCGATTCGGGGGATTTTTGCTAGGCATTCTTACATTTATCATTTAATTCGAAATCTAAGGCTAATACATTGACATGCACGCGGTCGGTTACCTGGGAACCCCTTGTGTAACCGGCTTCATATTAATTAATTAGAACTAAGGTCCTAATAAAACATTATTTAAAGCCTCATTAGAGTGATCAGCCCCAAATTGACCCTAAACAGTTACTAGCTAACCGCGACGAACATTCGAATATGCATTCTCATTGCTAAATGGCTACTCGGCAACCCTAAAGTACCCAACAATCAGAACACATACAACGATACTCCGATTTGTTTTGTTATCCTGTGTTACTATGGCGAAAGAGAGAGGCAAGGCATCGCTATTCTATAACAGTAACATACGCTAGAAAACGGATGGAGCGAATTACCGATCATTGATGGAGCGACATGCGCAGCAGAAGGCGATTTCGGACCGATGATACTCTAATTTCATCAATTTAACAAATAGAAAACATGCTCAAAAGACGGAAATAAGAAATTAGAAATACATACCCTTGTAGCTCCAATTTCTTCAAGTCTGCCGGCCATTCCTCGTCACGAACTCTTCCGACCTCTTATCACGTATGCCCCGAGGACCACCCTAGGTACTCCCGCTATCCTCGGCGCCGCGCAACGGAGTTGTGGGACTCCGAAACAAGAGAAAAGAAAGGAAAAGAAAAGAAGAAGGAAGAAGAAGAAGAAGAGGCAGAGGCTAAAAACGAAAGCTGAGATCTTTTTTTTTTCTTTCAAAAACCCATCTGCCTTTTTCAAATTGAAAAGACAATTTGAAAACCCCCTTCACTTCTTCTCCCTTTTGGCCAAAGAACAACGTGTATATATATATATATATTTAATTATTATTATTATTAAAAATAATAATAATAATTTTATTTATTAAACTTTTTAATAAATAAAATATATATATATATAATTATTAAATAAACTATTTAATTAATAATTATTATTTAATTAAATATCAAATATTAATTAAATATTATGACTAAACCCGGTTTTCCGAAAACCGACTTTTTTACCCATGAATCCTATTCATGTATTAGGCCAATGGTACACGATACTTTGAATTATCGCTCTAATCTCAAGCTGTTGAGGCTTGCCAAAATACAATTTATAAGCCTATAACCAAGGCTTTGCAGCCAGTGGTAACAGGGTCGATCCAAGGAGAAGGGTTGATTGAAATTACTAATGAAATTGGAATTAATTAATCGATTGATTGGTGTAACGGGGGGTTTTGTTTCGCATGCAAGGAAAGCAATAAAGCGCTAACGGAAGAATAACAAGCAGAAAAACGCGTGCACGGTTTGGGAGTTTCGGGATTAATTGCTAGACAATTTCAATTTATCATTTAATACTGAATTCATGGCACGCAGTTTATTATACACGCGGACGACTACCCGAGAAGCCCCAAGGTAGCCGGCTCCATAGATATTAATCAGACCACACAGTTCCAATTATACGTTATCCAAAATTGCATTAAGGTGATCAGCCCTAAGTTAATTCTAGACAGTCACTAGCTAACCGCGACGAACATTCAAGCGTGAAATCTAATTGCTAGTAGATTGCCCGCAAACGCTGTATGCAATCAACAACTATCCTACACGACTCGATACTCCGATTTAGTTTTATCTATCTGTGTTACTTAGTAGAGCAGTGAGAGGCACGGCATCGCTACTCTTTAACATACAAAACATGCAAGAAAACTCGAGTGTCAATCGTCGAAATCTAACATGCACGTTGGATTAAGCACGATAGACAAATGTAAATAAACAGCCACCAATATGCATATTCAAAGTGTAGATTATCAAAACTAAAATGTCTAACAATAATTCCCTAAACAATTCCCAAACCGTTCACCCTTACCTTAGCCGTGCATGGAACGGGTTGTCAATTCCGCTCCAACGTCGGCCATGGAAGGCGTCATCAACGAGTTACAAGAGGGAAGAAGCTCTCTAACATGCCAACAATGGCGGAGCTTAAAGTAAACTAAGAAAAACGAGAGGAAGAAGAAGAAGAATCGCTAAAAAAAATGTCTCGGATCCCCTCTCTAAATGGTAGAAATCGTCTTTTACAGGTTCTGTAATCGACGTAGCGTCGAGACGCTAGGCCAGTGTCTCGACGCTGCGCCCTAATTAATCTGCGCGCGCCTCGCGATGGCGTCGCGATGCTGGGCAGCGTCGCGACGCTGCCCCGATGATTTTCCTGCGCGCGCCTCCTCCGGAACGTCTCGACGCCAAACAGAGTCTCGACGCTTCCCTAGCGTCGAGCTAGCGTCTCGACGCTATCACTCGACGCTAGCTCTCGGGTTTTTCCAGCGTCGAGCCAGCGTCTCGACACTGGCTCTCGGGTTTGGGGGCTGGAAATTTGCCTCTCCTAGGCGGTTTTGGCCCGTTTCTTCACGGATGAACTTCCCCTTTCCCGACGCACTCCCGGGGCGTTAAAACTCCACTTTTAGCTCTCGAACGGGTCCAACAGAAGCACGAGCTCTTTGCCGCATTTCTCCTACAAACGAGATATATTAACAAATTAAACGCGGACTTTAGCTACAATTAGGAAGTATTTAATAGCTCCAAAATGGAGTTATCAAACACCCCCAACTTAAACATTGCTAGTCCTCGAGCAAGGGCTACAAAGATATTGACTCCAAGGACGCGCCTACATGCAACTAACTCAAACCTCCATGCATCTGAAAATTTAAACACAACATAATCATGAAAGCATTTCGTACATGCATTTACTACGAACATATCAAAAATTAACTCTTGCCCCCCTAACGTGTGTGTGCTAGCCAACCACTCCTAAACTCACGTAAACTCGGAAAACCACATGCAACACACATCCCGTTTTCCCCCTACTTCTAGCGATTAAGAACAGTCTACGCTTGACTTACACGAGAGAGAGAAGCAAATTAAGAGACCTAATTATTTTTCTCATTCATTTTTCTTTTCACAAGTACTTTGTACTCTTTTATTTAGGTTCTTTGAACCAACAATTTATTCCCTTTTTCTTTCCAACTCGAGCTGCCTAACACGTCAAACTTAGGCCCAAGCTTCACGTTTTTAAGGACTCACGCTCACTTCTTAAGCGCTAATAAGAAGGAGGAGCGCCTCGAGAGGAATTTTCTATCAAACATGCTTTTCTATTTTTTTTTATTAGGCTTAGCATATGCTTTCTCAATTAACCGACTACTAACTCTCATGCAACAAGCTACCTAAGGGTGCCTTTCGGGGTGACAACGAGAATTAGTGCTACATGCAATTTTGAGCCTACGGAATCTAGGATAGGGTTGCTAAGTGCGCTAAAGATGCAAGGGAGCAACAAGATTTTTTTTAAAACTTTTGACATGAACCTAATAAACACAAAACTCATGCAAAAACTCGATTATGTACATGCTCAAATTTCCAACATGCATTTCCTAGGCTATCATCGTCAGAAAACAGTAAACAGAGTCCCAAGCACTTCAATATCGATATAACACTTCTCAACAAACTACACATGCATATCCATCAGACCATCTCCACCCCCAACTTCAAAATATGGCATTGTCCTCAATGCCATACAGTCAGATAAAACAAAGTAAAAGGGAAGAAGAACTACACTTCCCTGACTCTTTGTGAAGCTGGCGAGGGGTGAGGAAGCGGCGCGCATAAACATCGAAGCCCAAAATTTTCTTCTCTTCCTCGATTCCTAAAAAAAAAACAGCAAGCAAAGTAAGACTAAATTACACTAAAAAGCAACTAAACTAAACTAAAGCATAAAAACAGTTCATCGCTCGGGTGCCTCCGAGAAGCGCATAATTTTTAAAGTCGTTTGCTCGACTGAATTCTCTCCACTGCCTCAACCATAGTCAGAAAGTGCGGGGGACGATCCAAACTTGTCCGCGTCCACACTTTTCCTGTAATCAATAAAAACATTTTGCACTCTTCGTGCCTCGAGCACGTGAATATCAGAATTGTTAGTGCAAAAACCAGCAGTATTATCACTCAAATTCAGGTCAGATTTTCTAACCGAGACATGGGAACCATCCCTCAAGCGCGAGGGTAGACTCCCATTCTCGTCATGCTCAACAACAGAAATACTCTAAGCAGACTTCCTTTCAAATAAAGAAGACTCATGCAAAATATCATCAAACTCTAGAGAAACGACGCCCTTAAACACATCAATTTTGACCCTAGCGGTCTTAAGAAAAGGGCGTCCTAACAACATAGAGGACGAAGCATGCGATGACTTTTCATTCATATCTAAAACAAGGAAATCAGCGGGAAACATCATATCCCCAACTCTAACAAGAACATCCTCTATTTTCCCCCTTGGACATACGCTTGACCCATTAGCTAACTGGACACGCACGTTACACTCATGCAATTCATTTAAGTTCAAATCAAGAAACATTGCATAAGACATAACATTCACAGAAGCTCCTAAGTCTAGCATGGCATTATGAACTACCTTACTACCTATCGTACAAGGAATAGTGAAGGTACCTGGATCGTTGCACTTGGCGGGCAACGTACCTGGGAGTATAGCAGAAACGTTCTCTTTTCTCTTCTCGGTCCCTCTGGACTTCCTTTTCTTTGTGCACCAGCTCCTTAAAAATTTTGCATACTTGGGCACTTGACTGACTGCCTCTAGGAGCGGGATATTTACCATCACCTTCTGGAAGGTACGAAGGACCTCCTCATCATCGGATTCCAAAGTAGGCTTCGCAAGCCTACTCGGGAATGGTGCTCTGGCAACATCCTCAGGTACACTGACCTTCTCATCTTTTTTCTCATTCTGAATCTCGGGAGCAGGCGGGGCGGACACGTTCAGGCTGTCCTTAACTTCCTTCACGGCTCTGGTGGAAAGTGACTTTCCACTCCTCAGCTGAATAGCACTCACGTTTTCACATGAATTGACCGTGGTTTGGGAAGGAAGCTTCCCTGAGCTCTTGCTCTCGATCTTACTGATAGACACCGCCATTTGTGTCAGCTGCTTGTTCAAATTATGCAGCTCGGGCTTGTGAGAATTAAGCTCTTTTCGAGCTTCTTTTTGAAAATGGCTGGTGGATGTCACGATGGTCCTGACCATCTCTTCTAGTGAGCTGGAGGAGCTCGAGGCTTGAGCCTGGGTGGAAGGGTTAAGCCTATCGTGAGACTGGCCTTGGAAGCGAGATTGTCCTTCCCTGTTCCCGTAGCTGAAGTTGGGGTGATCGGGCCAACCGGGGTTATACGTGTTTGAATATGGGTCGTACTTCCTCGGGTTGGAAGCGTACCCCCCGATTGCATTCACCTCCTCCGCCTCGCGGGTTCCTCCAACGATCTTTTTCAGCATACTTCCTATCTCGGCCACTTCGGCCCTCATTTCAGTCATCTCGTGACTCTGGGTCATCCCATGGACTTGTCCTTGCCCCCGAATACCAAACTGCTGCGAGTTTGCCGCCATATTCGCTATGAGCTGTTTGGCCTCAAGCGGGGTCTTGTCGATCAAGGCCCCGCCGCTCGCTGCATCAATCATTTGCCGGTCGTGGGGCGTCATCCCCTCATAGAAATAATGGATCAATAACTGATCGGCAATCTGATGGTGCGGGAAGCTGGCGCACAGGCGCCCAAATCGCTCCCAGTACTGGTGCAAGGATTCACCTACATCCTGAGTGATCCCGTAAATTCTCTTCCGCAGTGTGGTGGCCAAGGATGCAGGGAAATACTTCTTCAGGAATACCCTCTTCATGTCCTGCCACGTGGTGATCGATCCGGAGGGCAGATAATACAGCCAATCCTTGGCCTTGTCCTTGAGCGTGAAGGGGAATGCCCTCATGTTCAGCTGCTCCTCCGTGACTCCAGCGGGCTACATCCCCGCGCAGACGCAATGAAATTCCATCAGGTGTTTGTTCGCGTCCTCCCCTGTGTTGCCATGAAAAGAAGGTAACTGGTGAATTAAACCTGACTTTAATTCGAAGTTACCTACTACCACGGGGTAGTTTATGCATAGGGGCTGCAGGTTCAGATTTGGCGCTGCTAGCTGTTTTAGCGTCCGCGGCGCATCACCTTGCGCCATCTCCTCAACCAATAAGGGATTGCCTTCTTCTTCTCCAAACGGTCTCTGCCCCTCCCGGGCTTCTCTCCTTAACCGCCGCTCCTCTCTGTTGATTTTTGGGATAAACTGCAATCCACTAACCTCAGAGGAACGGGTCATACACAAACAAAAATTCAAACATACAAGATACAAACAGAAAAAATTTCCAGCCAACCATCAATCAATCAAATTTAAACTTCAATCATAATTTCAATCAAATTGCCTACTCCCCGGCAACGACGCCAATTTTGGTACACGATATTTTGAATTATCGCTCTAATCTCAAGCTGTCGAGGCTTGCCAAAATACGATTTATAAGCCTATAACCAAGGCTTTGCAGCCAGTGGTAACAGGGTCGATCCAAGGAGAAGGGTTGATTGAAATTACTAATGAAATTGGAATTAATTAATCGATTGATTGCTGTAACGGGGGGTTTTGTTTCGCATGCAAGGAAAGCAATAAAGCGCTAACGGAAGAATAACAAGCAGAAAAACCCGTGCACGGTTTGGGAGTTTCGGGATTAATTGCTAGACAATTTCAATTTATCATTTAATACTGAATTCATGGCACGCAGTTTATTATACACGCAGACGACTACCCGAGAAGCCCCAAGGTAGCCGGCTCCATAGATATTAATCAGACCACACAGTTCCAATTATACGTTATCCAAAATTGCATTAAGGTGATCAGCCCTAAGTTAATTCTAGACAATCACTAGCTAACCGCGACGAACATTCAAGCGTGAAATCTAATTGCTAGTAGATTGCCCGCAAACGCTGTATGCAATCAACAACTATCCTACACGACTCGATACTCCGATTTAGTTTTATCTATCTGTGTTACTTAGTCGAGCAGTGAGAGGCACGACATCGCTACTCTTTAACATACACAACATGCAAGAAAACTCGAGTGTCAATCGTCGAAATCTAACATGCGCGTTGGATTAAGCAAGATAGACAAATGTAAATAAACAGCCACCAATATGCATATTCAAAGTGTAGATTATCAAAACTAAAATGTCTAACAATAATTCCCTAAACAATCCCCAAACTGTTCACCCTTACCTTAGTCGTCCATGGAACGGGTTGTCAATTCCGCTCCAACGTCGACCATGGAAGGCGTCGTCAACGAGTTACAAGAGGGAAGAAGCTCTCTAACATGCCAACAATGGCGGAGCTTAAAGTAAACTAAGAATAACGAGAGGAAGAAGAAGAAGAATCGCTAAAAAAATGTCTCGGATCCCCTCTCTAAATGGCAGAAATCGTCTTTTACAGCTTCTGTAATCGACGTAGCGTCGAGACGCTAGGCCAGTGTCTCGACGCTGCGCCCTAATTAATCCGC
Source organism: Herpetospermum pedunculosum (assembly GCA_028017165.1). NCBI lineage: Eukaryota > Viridiplantae > Streptophyta > Magnoliopsida > Cucurbitales > Cucurbitaceae > Herpetospermum > Herpetospermum pedunculosum. The sequence goes on along the minus strand of CM051527.1, from coordinate 27,955,233 downwards.
GCGCGCCTCGCGATGGCGTCGCGACGCTGCCCCGATGATTTTCCTGCGCGCGCCTCCTCCAGAGCGTCTCGACGCCAAGCAGAGTCTCGATGCTTCTCTAGCGTCGAGCTAGCGTCTCGACGCTATCACTCGACGCTAGCTCTCGGGTTTTTCCAGCGTCGAGCCCGCGTCTCGACGCTCTAGCTCGACGCTGGCTCTCGGGTTTGGGGGCTGGAAATTTGCCTCTCCTAGGCAGTTTTGGGCCCGTTTCTTCACGGATCAACTTCCCCTTTCCTGACGCACTCCCGGGGCGTTAAAACTCCACTTTTAGCTCTCGAACGGGTCCAACGGACGCACGAGCTCTTTGCCGCATTTCTCCTACAAACGAGATATATTAACAAATTAAACGCGGACTTTAGCTACAATTAGGAAGTATTTAATAGCTCCAAAATGGAGTTATTAGCCAATCCCATATTTAAATCACATTTAAATATGTCATTCCTTCTTCCACAAATCAAACCGAATTTGAACAATTCAAATTCTTTTTCTTTTTCTTTTCTTTTATACTGTTGCACGACGTTATCCGAGCTAGCCAGGAGAAACTAAAGGACCTACAGATCATTAGCTCCAACGATACGAGATTATTCGGTTAAAACTGTTTTAACCCGAATCAATCAACATTTGTTAACCCCCGGAGACTCCACTATAGTCCGAGGGTTGCACTCTCCTCATTGTAGATATATTGAGTCCTCTTGATATAACCATCATGGGCAAGTCGACCCTTCAGAGGTTGTTCGTAATCACAGTTGGGTCATTTAAACCGTTTAACCCCTGCGTTACGTCTTTTTTCCTTAATTACCACTGACACCTCTAATGAACAATTGATCAGTGGTCCAACCAACAGATCAGGAACCCTCTCTAACGAGGAGAGGGTAGGCGCCTATTGTTCAAGCCCCGAAGCCAGCTATTAAAGGAACAACCTATCTTCTAACCCTGAAGAGCGGGTTAGGAGTGAACTCCATCTTACTACACTATGTCCCCAGCTACCTATTGGACTTTATCCCTGAGATGGTAGGCTTATTGAGCGGACATTCTGCCACTCTCACCCATACAAGTCTAAGGATAATGTCTAGTAAGCAGGAGTTCATAGTAAGCTCAGGATTGAGGTCGAGTTACCTAGGCCATCAGGTGAAATAGTCGGTCTCTTCACTAAACGGTGTTATAAAGAGAGAGCGACTTTTCGTGGCTCAGTCTTACGCAAACTCATCGCGTACGACGCCCCCGCTCGCACATCTCGATGTGAAACGACTCGGATCACATCATTTTGTACAATACAAAACGGGCCGCATCCAATAGTGTTACCAGGATAAGGTTCCCAGCCTTATCCATATACTATAGACCGTTTTGATTGTTTACTTGAGCTTGACCCACATTCATGTCATACATGAAACTCAAGTATCCATGATCGTCAAGGGTGTTGGTCATTGGTATAGATTAATGCAAACACGTTTCATTTTATTCCAGCAAACACCTTTACTGAATAAAACTTAATAACTCATTATTACTAAATAGATAAATTACAAACATATTTGTTTACAAACCACGAGTTTTAGGACATTAAACCCAACAAAAACTCGATTGTCTGTCGTCGAAATCTTAATTATGCATGGGTTTAAGCATGTATAACAAATGCAATCAATTATATAAGCCTATTCAGAACCATATGCATTGATTATCAAAATGTAAAAGCCTAACAAATAATCCCTAAATCATCCCGAACCGTTCACAGTACCTTAGCCGACCATGAAGAGGATCGTCACAAACGCTCCAACGGGGGCAATTGCCATCATCTCTAACGTTATTACAAAGGAAAGCTCCAAAACTAAGCCACAAATGGCGGAGCAAAGCTAAAAATGGAAGAAAACCCGAGAGGAAGAAGATGGAATCAAACTTGGCTGCTGAAAAATCGTCTTTCAGCTTTTTAAATCCATCGGAGCGTCGAGACCCTGGGACAGCGTCGCGACGCTACGACCTAATGAATCTGCGCGCGCCTCGCGATGGCGTCGAGACGCTAGGCGAGCGTCTCTACGCTGGCCCGATAATTTCCTGCGCGCGCGCCCCTCGGAGCGTCTCAACGCCGGGGCAATGTCTTGACGCCATGCAGCGTTGAGCAAGCATCTCGACGCTGTCTGCTCGACGCTTGCTCTCGGGTTTGGGCTGGAAAATTGCCTCTCCTAGGCAATTTTGGTCCGGTTCTTCTTGGATCAGCTTGCTCTTTTCCCGATGCTCTTAGCTCCGGAACGAGTCCAATGGACGCATGAGCTCTTCACCGCAAATCTCCTATAAATGAGATAAATTAAACAATTAAATACGGTATATAGCTTGAATTAGGGAATGAATAATAGTTCCAAAATGGAGTTATCAACCATGTATGCTTGCATGATCTGAGTGCTCTTCGCATTACATTTTACTTACACACTGAGCACGCAACACTAGCCTATCATAGGACTGGCCTTGGAAGCGTTCTTGTCCTTCTCTATTCCCCTAGCTCAAATTGGGATGGTCATGCCAACCGGGGTTGTTTGTGCTCGAGTAAGGATCATACTTCCTGGGGTTGGAAGCATATCCCTCGATCGCGTTGACCGCCTTCTCTCGATTACCTCCTACAAACTTTTTCAATAAATTCTCAATCTCGGCCACGTAGACCTTCATTTCAGACATCTCATGATTCTGGGTCACACTGTGAACTTGATGGTAGTGAACTTTTGTACGTTCACAAATTTCGGGTTGTCGAGACCCGCCAAAATGAAATTTATAAACCCGATTGCACCGAGCAATTTGCAGCTAAGTGCTAACGGGGTCGATCCACAGGGAGCGATCAATAATCTTAATTTAATTGAACTAAATTTGCAATGCTAAAATAGGGGGATTTGGTTTGGGAAAACAGTAGCTAAAACTATACTTACGCTAACGGAAAATTAAAACGGGAAGTATGGAATTGACGAATTCGATTGATTAGCAAGTGTCAGGATTTATCTAATGTATTTTGGTTCATTAATTAACATGTGAATTAGCCGAGACGTTTCATGCACACAAAATGTTATGTCCCTATCGGGTCCAAACATCCCAAAGAATTAATTAGGGAAGTGCAATCCTAATTAAACATGCCCACTATTTAATCTAAGTTCATGACTCTTAAATTAATTAACAAACAGTAACGGGTATCATTGAGACGAATTAATCCTAGAACTAATTCGATTTATCTCTTAGTCTTAAGCTCGTCGTGAGAACGTTAATCAATTCCTACCCCAACCGTCACTTGGGCTTGAATTGATTAGCCACGAGCTAGACTTTCGCTACTAAGTATTGAGGTTTGTCAAAAATCAATATTAGCCAACTAAGCATGCGTAACTAATTATGGACGTCACCCCAATCAGAAAGGCAAGTTATTCGTTCTTAATACAGACAAAGAGATGCAAGAAAATCATTCATTCATGCTAAACATTCAATTAAGCTCTAATCTCACCTAATACAAAAGATAATCAATCCCTAAACTTAACTAACCAACCACTAACCTCTTAGCTATCCATGGAGATGAAGGTTGCCCAAGCATCCATGGAGATTGTCTTCAACATACAACCCAAAAATGGGCAAAAACCAGAATTTTTTGGAGAAAAACGGCAATCCCGAGGGGAAAAGGGAAGAATATCCCTCTAAAAATCGGAAAATATGAATTTATATCCGTCGGAGCGTCGAGACGCTAGGGCAGCGTCGAGACGCTGTGCCCTAAGTTATCAGCGCGCGCCCTCGGGGTAGCGTCGCGACGCTGTCGGCGTTGAGCGAGCGTTGAGACGCGCGCGCTCGTTCATCTTCGGAAATCGTCGGGGCAGCGTCGAGACGCTAGCGCAGCATCTCGACGCTGTGCAGCGTTGAGCCAGCGTCTCGACGCTGCCGCTCAACGCTTGCTCTCGAGTTTGGTGGCCAACAATTGCCTTCCAATGGCAATTTTTGCCATTTCTTCAATTCTTCAAGCCCCTTCACTCCCGATGCGTCCATGAAGCTCTAAAACGACGCTTTTAGCCCCGAAACACGTCCTCGGACTCCTCGAGCTCTCTACCGTGAGTTTACCTACAAAAAGGCATTCTTAATCAATAATGAGCATGGTTTTAGCTATAATTAGGGAGTAAATAATAGCTCTATTTTGGAGCTATCAAAATACCCCCAACCTAAATCTTGCTAGTCCTCGAGCAAGGCTATTCTTAAATTATCACTACAGAACTAAATTTTGCATGCTATCGACTCAAACCTCAATGCTTCAAAGATCAAGGCATTTACTTAACAAGAAAGCAATTAATCTTATGCACTGATTGAAAACATTTCGAAAATCTAACCGTTACTCCCCTACGTGTGTGTGTGTTCAGCAAACATACTCTAGCTCACATAGACTCGGAAAAACTTTATGCAACCTTACATCACGTTTTCCCCCTACTTCTAGCAATACAGAACAGTCTAACGGCTTTTCAACAATCAAGAGAGTAACAAATTAAAAGGCCTAATTTTTTTTCTTTTTGAACTTCCTAAATTTTTACTTTTTCTTTCTTTTGCTTCTCCAAGAGAGCCTAACATGTCAAGCTTGCCTTCAATCCAGCTTACCCGCAATTTCATTGCACAATGTATCTGACTACGGGCAAGCTTCACATTTTTAAGGACTAATGCTCACTTCTTAGTCGCGATTCTAAGAAGGAGGAGCACCTCAGGAGCTTTTATTTTCATGCTTGCTTTTTTTTTTACTAGGCATTAGCTTCGCTACACTTCGATTAATCTATTACAACCTATCATGCATCAAGCCTTCCCTAGAGGTGCCTTTCGGGGTGACAACATGATTTCGGGCTAAATAAAGCAATTCTAAGCCTACGGGGTCCAGAATAAGATGCTACGTGCTCGATAGATGCAAGGAAGCAACGGCAAAATTTTTAAAATTTTTCGAAAAATGCTTAATTAACGCATACAATCTCATGCTTTTCCTACTATGCACAACGAAGATTTTAAAAGCATATCCTAGATTGTCCTCATCGAACAACATGCAAATTCAGACTACGGCACTTCAAATTCAGAGAAAACCCAAGCTCGATAACTACACAGAAGTCCACAAACCACCCCCAACCTTAGAGAGATGCATTGTTGTTACGTCTCCAAAAGTGACTCATTTAGGACTTATTTTCTATAGAAAGATGTGCACTCTTAGGTGTTTTTGGTAGGATTTAGCTTAAACTCGTGCTTATATATGAGAATTAGAAGAATGAAGCTAAATTAGTGATGGAGCGCATGTAGCGCAGCGGAAGCGAGACGGATCATTGGCACTCTCTTGTAGTTCTAAAGACTTCTCTTCCAACGCTCGAATCTCCTCACGAACCCTTCGAAGCTTCCCTCGAACTCCTCGAGAACCACCTCCGGTAGTCCCGCTATCCTCGGGCCGAGCAACGGAGTAGTGGGACTCCTTTATGAAAGAAAAAGTTTAGAAGAAGAAGATGGGAAGATGAAAGTGATGAGGATTTTGTGAGAAGAAGTCTAACACTTAGCTTTCTAATTTCTCAAGTAACATGAACTCTTCATGCTCATCCAAAAATTCAAACTCTTTGAAAATTCATCAACCTCAAACCATTTGAACTTCATCCAATTTATAGGCAATTCACATGCAACAAAGTCTTTGCTTAGCATGACACCTCAAATTGGATGGATTAGTCTTCAACCAAGTGTTCCAAAATTGATGAGTTTATATGCATGTTGTTGGTGATTCACAATCCACTTCACAACTTGGATAAACCCACTCACAACTTGGATAAATCCACTCAACATGGATAATTCCACTTTGACTTATAATCACACTTGTAATATTTTGTCATTTTAAAATTAATTCATAATTAATTTTAATAAGCAAAATAAATTATAATTAATTAAACTTTTTAATTAATTAATATTATTATTTAATTCAATATCAAATATTAATTAAATAATAAGACTAATCCCGGTTTCTTAAACCGAATCATCACACATGAATCCCTATTCATGTTTTACACCGATCTCATATTTAAATCATATTTAAATATGTCCATCATTCTTCCAAAACCGAATTTCAATAAATTCAAATTCTTTTTCTCTCATATTGTTACACGGCTTAATCCGAGCTAGCCAGGAGAACCTAAAGGACCTACAGATCATGAGCTCCAACGATACGAGATTAACCGGTCAAACTCTTTAACCAAGCTAACCAACATTCGTTAACCCCCGGAGACTCCACTAAAGTCCAAGGGTTGCACTCTCCTCACCGTAGATATATTTCTGTCCTCTTGATATAACCATCATTAGTAAGTCGATCCTTCACAGGTCGTTTGTAATTATAGCTGGGTCAAAATAACTGTTTTACCCCGTAATTACATCTTGTTCCTTAAGTCCCACTGATCCTCTAATGAACTATTGGTTTGTGGTCCAACCACCAAACCGATTGGTATGTGATCTCATCACTATACCAAAGTCCCTCTCGGGCCAATGAGAGGGTGGAATCCCTAGTTCAAGACCCGGAGTCAGCACTTAAGGGAACAATCTCTCTACTAATCCCTCAGAGAGGGTAGGAGTGAATTCCATCTCGCAGGACTATGTTCCCAGCTACCTACCCAGTCTTATCCCCAAGATGGTAGGCTTATTGAGTCGGCGATCTCGGGCCACTCTCACCCATACAAGTCAAAGGATAAGCCCGAATAAACAGGAGTTCATAGCGTGCTCAGGATTCAGATCGAGTTACCTAGGTCATCATATGAAAAAGTCGGTCTTTACAGTAAACGGAGTTATAAAGAAAGAGCGACTTGTTTCGCGGTTCAATCTTATGCAAACTCATTGCATAGGACGCCCCCACTCACATGTCTCCACATGAACGATTTCGGATCACATCGTTTGTACTATACAAAGTGGGCCGCGTCCAATAGTGTCCCCAGGATAAGGTACCTAGCCTTATCCCTATACTATAGACCGTTCTGGCTATTACTTGAACTTGATCCACAATCATGTCATACATGAAGTTCAAGTATACAACCTATAGCCATGAGTTCTTTGTTTATTGGAGTTAGGTTAAAAGTAAAAACAATTCATTTTATTCAATAACAACTTTACTGAATAAATCTCAATAACAACTTTATTGCAAAATAGAATATACATCCAGTTTACAAACCACGAGTTTTAGGACATAAAATCCAACAAACTCCCACTTGGACTAAAACGTCAGTGGAGTATTACATGCGGGATGAGAAAAACTGACATATCAAATATTTCCCTGGCTTTTCTCCCACTATCCTACTGTACAACTCGTAGTCCTAGACTCACTAGGTGCCCCTCGAACACTTTAGCCGTGAGGGACTTTGTAAACGGATCAACAATATTGTGCTCTGAGGCGATCTGCATGACGATCACGTCTCCTCGATGCACTATGTCCCTGATGAGATGATATTTCCGCTCAATGTGCTTTCCACGCTTATGGCTTCTTGGTTCTCTCGAATTTGCCACAGCACCAGTATTATCACAATAAAGTGTGATAGGCAAATTCATATTTGGAACAACTTCCAAATCCGTCAAGAACTTTCTAAGCCATACAGCCTCTTTCGCAGCTTCGCAAGCCGCGACATACTCAGCTTCCATGGTGGAGTCAGCAATACAACCTTGCTTTATACTCCTCCATACTATTGCCCCTCCGTTAAGAGTGAACACTGATCCCGATGTGGATTTCCTCGAATCCTTATCGGTTTGAAAATCAGAGTCAGTGTATCCTGTAAGGATCAAATCCTCCGCGCCATACACGAGCACATAGTCTCTCGTTCTCCGAAGATACTTGAGGATGTGTTTAACGGCAGTCCAATGATCATATCCTGGATTGGACTGGTACCTACTGACAATTCCCACTGCATAGCATATGTCAGGTCGTGTACATAACATGGCGTACATCAGACTACCGACTGCTGATGCATAGGGAATTCGTCTAATATCCTCAACTTCTTGAGGTGTCTTAGGACACTCTTCCTTTGAGAATTGAATTCCATGCCTGAAAGGTAAAGAACCCTTCTTGGAATTCTGCATCGAATATCCTATCAACACCTTGTCGATATAAGATGCTTGAGACAGCGCTAGCGTTTTGTTCTTACGATTGCTTACGATTTGAATCCCTAGAACAAACTGAGCCTCTCCCAAATCTTTCATTTGGAATTGGGTCGCTAGCCATTGCTTAACGTCAGTCAGGAACCCTACATCATTCCCAATGAGTAGGATATCATCTACATATAAGACTAAGAAAGCTACAACAGAATTGACTATTTTCTTGTAGACACAAGGTTCGTCAACATTCTGTTCAAAGCCATAAGATTTGATCGCAGTATCAAACCTTATATTCCAGGATCTAGACGCTTGCTTCAACCCATAAATGGATCGATTAAGCTTGCAAACCTTTTGCTCTTGACCGTGAATTATGAACCCCTCTGGTTGAGCCATATAAATACTCTCTTCAAGATTGCCATTCAGAAAGGCTGTCTTGACATCCATTTGCCAAATTTCATAATCATAAAATGTGGCAATGGACAAGAGTATTCTAATCGACTTTAACATGGCAACAGGGGAGAAGGTTTCTTCATAGTCCACCCCTTCCCTCTGGGAATAACCCTTTGCCACAAGTCGAGCCTTAAAGGTTTGCACCTTACCGGCTTGGTCTCGTTTCCTCTTGTAGATCCACTTGCAACCGATAGGTCTTTCACCATCAGGTTGCTCTACAAGATCCCAGACCGAATTGAAGTACATCGACTCCATTTCGAGGTCCATGGCTTTAAGCCACTGGTCCTTGTCTATGTCATCCATTGCCTGTTTGAAGGTCAATGGATCCTCAACGCCGTCATCAGGTATGACGACCTGGATTTCCGTTAAACCCATGTAGCGGTCGGGTTGTCTCACATCCCTCCCACTACGTCGAGGTATTCTCAACTCTTGAGAAGGACCAGCCTGATCAACAACTCTTGTTGACCCATCTGTAGCTTTCCTGGAAAGTTCGGTCAAAACAATTTTGCTCGAAGGTTGATGATCTCTCATGTGGTCTTCCTCTAAGAACGTGGTGTTTGTCGATACAAGCACCTTGTCCTGTTGAGGATCGTAAAATAGACCACCTTTCGTTTCCTTGGGGTAACCTACGAATAGGCATAATTTTGAACGATGTTCCAACTTCTTTGGATTGGGCACCAACACATGTGCCGGACACCCCCAAATTCTGAAGTGACGTAAACTACCTTTACGCCCTCTCCATAACTCATAAGGTGTTTCTGAAACACTCTTAGAGGGAACCATGTTCAAAATATATACAGCAGCCTCTACTGCATATCCCCAAAACGAACTAGGCAGTTGAGCATAGCTCATCATAGATCGAACCATGTCTAACAGGGTTCTATTTCTCCTTTCGGACACACCGTTCTGCTGCGGTGTTCCGGGCGCTGAGAGTTGGGATACTATTCCATGTTCTATCATATAGTCCTGGAATCTTAAATCCATATACTCTCCACCTCGATCTGATCGGAGTATTTTAATCGTTTTACCTAATGTGTTCTCAACCTCTGCCTTATACTCCTTGAACTTTTCAAGAGCTTCGGACTTATGATGCATTAGGTAAAGATAGCCGTACCTAGAATAATCATCAATGAAGCTGATGAAATATTCATACCCTCCCCGTGCTTTAACATTCATCGGACCACAAAGATCTGAATGTACAAGCTCTAGAGTTTCTTTGGACCTATGACCCTTTTCAGAAAAAGATCGTTTGGTCATCTTGCCCTCAAGACAAGACTCACATGGTGGTAAAGAGTTGTCCTCTAACTGATTTAGGAGACCACTCTTAACCAATCTCCCAATCCTATTGAGATTAATGTGGCCTAGTCTCAAGTGCCAAAGATAGGTACTTGGAGAAAGTTTCTGCCTTTTAGTTTGAGTTTGAGATGTTTTAAACATCTCGGTGTTCAAAATAGCTTTTGCCTCTATTGGTCTTAACACATACAAGTTGTTTTCAAGTTTCGCAGAACATATATGTACACCTCTTTTGCTAATGAACGCTTCATTAAAATCAAAAGATACTTTATACAAATGTTCAAGTAAACAAGAGATAGATACAAGGTTCCTTTTAAAGCTAGGAACCAACAGTACATTTTCAAGTAAAATGAAACTATCTCTATATAACAACTTGACAGTTCCCACTGCCTTGGCTGAGACAACCTCTCCTGTTCCAACCCTGAGAGTTATCTCACCTTCAGCAAGCAGCTGCCAGGAACTAGTTTCCTGGAAAGAAGAACAAACATGGTTAGTGGCTCCTGAATCCAGTATCCAGGCAGAACTATCATGTTCCACTAAACATGTTTCAACAACGAGTAAATCATATTTACTTAGTTGTTTCTTCTCAGCTTTGCTCGCCATGAGGGTATCATGATAGACCGATGAGGACGGTTGTCCAAACATCATCTGTAATGAATCCATGATCTCCTTAGCGGAGACCATTACCTCATGCTTCTTAGCTAACACATCGGATGTGCTGGCCAAGATGTAGACTCGGGCTTTATCATTAGCCCTAGTCCACCTGTCAAATGCATCTCGAACAGTTCGAGTTGCAGATGAGCTAGGAGGGGGAGGACATTCCTCTGTTAAGACAAACCTAAGATCATCGATAACAAGAATCGTATTCAAGTTCGATTTCCAGGTCGTGTAGTTATCGCCGTTTAGTTTATCAGAAGCTAGTAATTGGATAAACGAGCTAGACATGCTGAAAAGAATGAATTCTATTAGTGAATTGAACTTAACCTATTTTTAACAACCAATCAAGAATTTTAGCAAAAGTAATAATGTACCCAAAAAATCATTATTAATTTGCAACGATACTTTAGTGAGTCAGAGCAACCGCTACCGAGGGGCAGTCAATCACTCCTTCACTGAACCAAGACATTCTTGACTAAATGCTAATACCAGAATAACTCATATTCCTATATCACCTTAGTTATCGCTACTTCGGTCAAGAATCTACTAACAACTTAGTAATCCTTGTAAGTGTGACCCGCCATTTTCAGAACTCAGAGGTCGGCCCCAACAGTGCAACCGAATGGAAATGTCAGAGTTGGGAATGGACCTAAGAGACCCTATCCATTTCTGGAGATTGAGTTGTTCCGACTCCCATGAAACGGCCCTCCGAATGGACGGTGCTACTATGGGCAACCAGCAGGCGGAACATGGGAATCTCACGGTTCAACCTAATGGAGGAGACCGCAGGATGTATTGACATACTTCCTTCTCCCACTTACTATAAATACTTTCTACATTCACCTTGCTCTTGATTTATGCAAACACCATCCGAATGGGGATGCCCTATTGACATCACGAGGCCGAGCATAAATCTCACGGTGTGAACTTTGCGGAGAACGTAGGAGGAGATTGATATATCATATATACCTTCTCAACACCACTACTAAGTATTTTAGAATGGTTTGGGTAAAGTTTTACTTAGGCATTATCCGGCTAAGACAATAAAACCTAAGTCTAGGTAGAACATACTTTTACCTAAGATGTCTAGGTGATAAACGTTTTATAACCTTACACCTCTCACGTGCATGCTCATAAAGCCAGGTTAACTTAACTCAAGTACCGGATCGATCCCCAGGTAGGAGGTGTTCCGTAAACCGTCATCTTAAATACCTCCAACCTTAGTGCAGGATCAAACCGGGTGAGTTCTCTCGTAACCTTAGCTTTACAAGATATCGAGCTATTTTAACTATTAAAACGAATCGATACTAAATTCCTAATCGCATTGGAATTCTTTAACCCTTAGTGAGCATGCATTTATCTTTGTTATAGATTTTAAATGTCTATCTCATTTTACAACGCTTTATAAAACAAAGACATTCTATAACATGCTTCCTAAGCTAGAATATAACCATTACATTCAATTTATAACATGCTTCCCAAGCAAGAATATAACAATTATATTCAACTAAGACAACTATGTTGTATGTTTAATTTCACAATTAATATAACACTTATATTAATTTTACTTTTAAACAAGCAACATCCAATTCATAAATTAATATAACACTTATATTAATTCTCATGAATTAAGCATGCATACTATACAACATAACACTTATATTATACTTTCAATGCATGCAACATATGCTTCCTATGGTGGGATTTGAAATCTATGTGGCATACTTTATGCACATACAAGATACTTTAATTAAAACATACATTCACAATGCATAATTAATTAAACACACTAAAGTGGACCGGTTTTGGCATCACGGACAAGCAAGCAACTAAATTATTACAATAATAATTCATCAACTAAGTTGAAACGCTTCCGAACCCTTCGAACCGCCACGAACCAGCTTGAATTTGCTTCAACCGGCCAAAAAAAACAGCAACTACAAAACTTCAAAAAATCTGAACCGGTCCATAACAGTTGTCCCGACTTCAACAGCCCGTAACTGGACCAATACCGACCCGAACCGGACCAAACGAACGTTGAACCGGACCTCCAGAGGGTGAAGAACAAGGAACCGGTCTGACTTTCAGTGAACCGGACCGCACGAGGACCGAACCGGACCATTTCTTCCACCTTGCGCTGAACCGGTTTAGTGCTGGAATTTTGCAGAAAAAAACAGCAAAAAACAGCATGCTGTTTTTTTCCGACACCCGAGCTTCTGTCTTCGAATTGAAAGCCTATATGGACTCTAAAGCCCATACACACTCGGGCATTTACAAAACAAAGTACAAATCGAAGCTCAAAAAAAATATGCCAAAACCGGGAAACACTTTAGACGCCCAGAAAAATAAATTTCTAAAACAAATACCCACCGAGCTCAAATTGATGCAAATTGAGTGACCAAAAAACGCTCTGATACCAATTGATGGAGCGCATGTAGCGCAGCGGAAGCGAGACGGATCATTGGCACTCTCTTGTAGTTCTAAAGACTTCTCTTCCAACGCTCGAATCTCCTCACGAACCCTTCGAAGCTTCCCTCGAACTCCTCGAGAACCACCTCCGGTAGTCCCGCTATCCTCGGGCCGAGCAACGGAGTGGTGGGACTCAAAAGTTTGGAAGAAGAAGATGGGAAGATGAAAGTGATGAGGATTTTGTGAGAAGAAGTCTAACACTTAGCTTTCTAATTTCTCAAGTAACATGAACTCTTCATGCTCATCCAAAAATTCAAACTCTTTGAAAATTCATCAACCTCAAACCATTTGAACTTCATCCAATTTATAGGCAATTCACATGCAACAAAGTCTTTGCTTAGCATGACACCTCAAATTGGATGGATTAGTCTTCAACCAAGTGTTCCAAAATTGATGAGTTTATATGCATGTTGTTGGTGATTCACAATCCACTTCACAACTTGGATAAACCCACTCAACTTGGATAAATCCACTCAACATGGATAATTCCACTTTGACTTATAATCACACTTGTAATATTTTGTCATTTTAAAATTAATTCATAATTAATTTTAATAAGCAAAATAAATTATAATTAATTAAACTTTTTAATTAATTAATATTATTATTTAATTCAATATCAAATATTAATTAAATAATAAGACTAATCCCGGTTTCTTAAACCGAATCATCACACATGAATCCCTATTCATGTTTTACACCGATCTCATATTTAAATCATATTTAAATATGTCCATCATTCTTCCAAAACCGAATTTCAATAAATTCAAATTCTTTTTCTCTCATATTGTTACACGGCTTAATCCGAGCTAGCCAGAAGAACCTAAAGGACCTACAGATCATGAGCTCCAACGATACGAGATTAACCGGTCAAACTCTTTAACCAAGCTAACCAACATTCGTTAACCCCCAGAGACTCCACTAAAGTCCAAGGGTTGCACTCTCCTCACCGTAGATATATTTCTGTCCTCTTGATATAACCATCATTAGTAAGTCGATCCTTCACAGGTCGTTCGTAATTATAGCTGGGTCAAAATAACTGTTTTACCCCGTAATTACATCTTGTTCCTTAAGTCCCACTGATCCTCTAATGAACTATTGGTTTGTGGTCCAACCACCAAACCGATTGGTATGTGATCTCATCACTATACCAAGTCCCTCTCGGGCCAATGAGAGGGTGGGATCCCTAGTTCAAGACCCGGAGTCAGCACTTAAGGGAACAATCTCTCTACTAATCCCTCAGAGCGGGTAGGAGTGAATTCCATCTCGCAGGACTATGTTCCCAGCTACCTACCCAGTCTTATCCCCAAGATGGTAGGCTTATTGAGTCCGCGATCTCGGGCCACTCTCACCCATACAAGTCAAAGGATAAGCCCGAATAAACAGGAGTTCATAGCGTGCTCAGGATTCAGATCGAGTTACCTAGGTCATCATATGAAAAAGTCGGTCTTTACAGTAAACGGAGTTATAAAGAAAGAGCGACTTGTTTCGCGGTTCAATCTTATGCAAACTCATTGCATAGGACGCCCCCACTCACATGTCTCCACATGAACGATTTCGGATCACATCGTTTGTACTATACAAAGTGGGCCGCGTCCAATAGTGTCCCCAGGATAAGGTACCCAGCCTTATCCCTATACTATAGACCGTTCTGGCTATTACTTGAACTTGATCCACAATCATGTCATACATGAAGTTCAAGTATACAACCTATAGCCATGAGTTCTTTGTTTATTGGAGTTAGGTTAAAAGTAAAAATAATTCATTTTATTCAATAACAACTTTACTGAATAAATCTCAATAACAACTTTATTGCAAAATAGAATATACATTCAGTTTACCAACCACGAGTTTTAGGACATAAAACCCAACAATTAGGACTTATATGCAAAAGGAAAGAAAAGGAATTAAAAACGAAGTTAAATGATTGAAAAGTGCTCATTGTGGAAGCATTGCGGAAACATTGCTAAAACCGCAATGTTTTAAGTGAAATCCGTAAGTTGTCTAACCTTTTTCAGTTTTGTTCCGATCTTTCAGGGATCCATTATTTCTCCTGCAGCCACGTAGAAGTACGACGTTGAGAATGGATGGTTCTCCTTGACCCAATCGCACCTGCAGAATACTATAAAAGGAGGTCAAAGTGGAAGGTTGAAACACACTCGAAAGGCATAAAACTCTCTTCTCAGCACAGTCTTTTCTCCTGTTTTTCTCATCCGGTTGTTGGATTGAAGGTCTCAGCTATTGGAATCGATAATCTGAGAGGAAGAAGAGAAGTTTTGTCTTCTCTTCTGATTGGATTCATCCAAGCAAAGCTTGCCTTTTTCCCCCTTCAGCCGAGGCCTCTGCGACGAGGCGATCACGCTCGAATTTACTGCTTTCTGTTTTAGCTTTCTGTTTTCATTTGTTGTTTGTTGTTATTTCCCTTGCAATAGCTACTCTAATTCAATTCGTTGCTTCATGTTTTACTTTAGTTCTTTAAGGCTGTCATTTGTTTAGTTCAATTTCTAGTAAATCGAAGTATCATTTCATCAATTCGCGAGTTCTTCACCTTGTCTGTTGGTTGTTTCCCTCTTCTGTTTTGTCTTTAATATTCTTCTAAGTATGTCTTCTTCATCTACTCTTTCTATTCTATCTGCATCCATGAGTAACTAAATCACATAAGGGCATGCTAATGACAAATCTGTAGGAAGAAACACGTGACTAAAGCATGTAGGATAGCTCTCGAATGCATTGATTGTATGTAAGCTTCATCCCACGGGCAATTTCGATTGGCCATCCATTTTGTCCAAAGAACTTCTAACCTCTGGAAGGAGTAAGAGTTCAGAGTCCTACACTCATGCTAGCCTCTCCAGGTAGCCAGAAAACGACCTAGGAATAGGCGTTTTCCTAGTACAAACCATTACTTGCTATTTTAAAAAGATGCTTAAGACCTTACTTGGACATGAGTAAACTAAAGGATCTAATGCATGAAATCGGAAGATACATGAGAATGAGTTAGTTTGATGCATGATGAGTTGATCTACTGCTTGAGAATCGTGTGAAAAAGCCTATAGAGGAGTCGTTAGTAGCCCTCGTTTCCACACTTTACACACATTTCGCTGTTAGTAATATTGCTAAATAATTGTTGTTTCCGCAATTCCCTTAGTTAAAATTCTGTCTTAGCCATTCTTCTCTTCGTTTGTTGTCCTCTTCTCTTTGCATTCAAGTTTAGTATTTCCTTGCACTTGTTTATGTTTCCATCCTTTACACATACCTTAGTAATTAGGCACACCAAAACCAAATCTACCTCATTTAATCCACCCAATCTCACTTGACAAAACACTTCGCTAGTAACTAAGAATAAATCTCTGTGGGAAATCGAATGAAAATATACTTATTACTTGCTACAAGATCATGGATGCTTGCATGTTCTGAGTGCTCTATCATTGCATAATTCTTTTAAACATTGAGCACGCAACAAGTTTTTGGCGCCGCTGCCGGGGATTTAGTTTAGTGAAAACGAAGTTTGTTAAGTTAGAAACACAAAGTTTAGTATCTATTGGAGCTAATCTTTTCTCATTTCTTTTGCAGGTACCATTGGGTTAGTTTATGAATGAGCATTCAAGTAGCGATCTAGAGTTCAATCCTGAGCCTGAGAGATTACTTAGGGACAGAAAAAAGCTAAGAAACGTCTCTTTAAACAACCCTCTATACCTCAAACAATTGTTGATTCTGCGGAGTCTTCGCAATCCCTCCACATCGAAATGGATAGACCAGCCCCAAATCCGGTACCTACCACTCGCAACCCCATCGAAATAGCGAATGATAAGGATAGTGCCATCCTCTCCTACCTAGTTCCCATGCCTGGGGAGCTAAATCCAAGCATAATCCGCCCTGAAATTACTGCCAACTCATTCGAGTTAAAGCCAGTAATGTTCCAAATGTTGTCCACTGTGGGACAATTCTTTGGAGTGGAAAATGAGGACCCCCACAACCATCTTAGAAACTTCCTAGGAGTTAGTGATACCTTCCTTATCCCTGGAGTTTCCCAAGAAGCTTTGAGGCTTTACCTCTTCCCTTACTCTTTAAGGGATAAAGCCAAAACGTGGTTAAACTCATTACCTTCCGGATCGGTTCTCAATTAGACAGATTTGGCGGAGAAATTCCTAGTAAAATATTTCCCACCTGATAGGAATTCAACCTTTCGTGATGACATAATCAAGTTCAAACAAGCCGAAAACGAATCTCTTCACGAAGCTTGGACAAGGTTCAAGGACCTTTTGCTTAAATGTCCACACCATGGCATCCCATGGTGTATCCAAATAGAAGTCTTTTTCAAAGGATGCAACCCCAGCACCAGGCAAGTGCTAAATTCATCAGCTGGTGGTTCCATGCTTTCCAAAAGCTATAATGAAGCCTATGAGATCCTGGAGAAGATCTCAGCATCTCATTGTAGGTGGCCAGATGATCCAATAGAGCCAAGTAGGGCTCAAAACAAGGACGCACTCAATGCCATGAGTAGCCAAATAAGCGCTCTGACCAACCTAGTTAAACAAATGGCTCAAGCCAATCTCCAAACTAGTGTCAACACCGCCACAGCCATGTCAATGGGAACACAACCGAATCAAGGTGAGACACTAATCTGTGGGTTCTGTGGGGAAGGGCACCTGTATGAATACTGCCCTGGGAATCCAGCCTCAGTCTGCTATGTGGGAAGCCAACAGCAGCCTAGGAACAACCCCTACTCTAACACTTACAATCCTGGTTGGAGGAACCACCCAAATCTCTCATGGGGTGGCCAACAAAATACTAACCAAGCTCCCAACCAGCCAAGACCGAGTGGAACACCTGGTTTCACTCCCCAAAATAGCCAATCCATGTATCAAAAACCATACAACCAACCAATAGGATCGTCTGTCGAAAATCTACTCAAGGAGTACATTGCAAAGAATGATGCTACTCTACAAAGTCAGCAAGCTACCCTCAGGAGCCTAGAGAACCAAATAGGGCAATTAGCCAATGAACTAAAAAGTAGGCCCCAAGGTAGACTACCTGCTGACACTGAGGTGCCAAGAAGGGATGGGAAAGAGCAAGTTCAAGCGATTGAACTTCGAAGTGGGAGACCATTGGTGAGCAACACTAGAGAACCCCCAAAGAGAGTAGAGAATGAAGAGTCTAGTGCTCCACTGGATTCTCTGTCACACCAAGGTCAACCATCAACAAGCACAGCAAAGGCGAGGCTGGAACCAATTGTAGAGGAACCAGAAGAAATTCCAAGGCCTCCACCTATCTTGAGGCGACATGAAGTGCCTACATATGTGCCACCACCTCCATTCCCTCGAAGGCTAAAGAAAAAACAAGAACAGGAAGTGCACTTTAATAAATTTTTAGAAATCCTTAAGCAAGTGCATGTTAATATTCCGTTTGTAGAGGTTTTACAGTCCATGCCTTCTTATGTTAAGTTTTTGAAGGATATAATCACTAACAAGAAAATTATTGGTGAATTTGAAACAGTGAATCTCACTGAGGAGTGCAGTGCTATACTCCAGAACAAGCTACCGAAGAAGGAGAAGGATTCTGGTTCCTTCACCCTACCAGTGGAGTTAGGAGGCAAGCACGTGGGCAGAGCTCTCTGTGACCTGGGAGCCAGCATAAACCTCATGCCTCAATCACTATTCCGCCAGCTTGGAATAGGAGAAGCACGTCCTACCACTGTCACCTTGCAGTTGGCAGATAGATCCATAGCCTACCCTGAGGGTAAGATAGAGGATATTCTTGTCAAGGTTGACAAGTTCATTTTTCTTGCAGATTTCATCATCCTGGATTATGAAGCACACAAGGAGGTCCCCATCCTATTAGGCAGACCATTTCTAGCCACAGGTAGGGCCTTTATTGATGTCCAGAAAGGTGAGCTCACCATGAGGGTTCATGATGAGGAGGTTAAGTTTAGTGTCTTTAAGGCTCTGAGGTACCCTTCTGACTCTGAATCTTGTGCAAGCATGGACATAGTAGATTCACTGATGGAAGAACAGCTTGAGCATGAATTATTGATTAAGCATGCCAATGATTATGTACAATTAGATGTAACTGATTTAAATATTTCTGAAATAATGGATATACCTGTGGATAAAATACAGCATGTTTGTATGAATAATGACTTGACTGACAGATCCATGAATCCATTAAAACCATCCATTGAGCATCCACCTATCTTAGAATTGAAACCTTTACCTACTCATCTTAAGTATGCATATCTAGGAAAGGGTGATACTTTGCCTGTTATTATTTCGTCCAAATTGAGTGAAAAGCATGAAATTGAGCTGATATTATTGCTTAAGCAACATAAGAAAGCTATTGCATGGACGATTGCTGACATTAGAGGTATCAGCTCTTCTTACTGCATGCATAAGATAATACTGGAAGAAGAACATACACCCCGAGTAGATCACCAACGTAGGTTGAACCCCTCTATGAAAGAGGTAGTTAAAAAAGAGATCATAAAATGGTTAGATGCAGGTGTAATCTTCCCTATAGCTAGTAGTCAGTGGGTGAGTCCAATACAATGTGTACCTAAGAAGGGGGGGATGACTGTAGTAGTGAATGAGAGCAATGAACTGATTCCAACTAGAACTATTACAGGATGGAGAGTCTAGATGGACTATAGAAAATTGAATAAAGAAACAAAAAAAGATCACTTCCCTCTACCATTCATAGATCAGATGTTGGATAGGATAGCTGGTAGAGCTTATTACTGTTTTCTAGATGGTTATTCGGGATATAACCAGATCACCATAGACCCTGTGGACCAGGAGAAAACGACCTTCACCTGTCCCTTTGGAACGTTTGCGTTTCGCAGAATGCCTTTCGGCCTATGCAATGCACCAACAACTTTCCAAAGGTGCATGTTGGTAATTTTCTCTGACTTAGATGAATCCATGATAGAAATATTTATGGATGACTTCTCAGTCTTTGGTGATTCATTTACAAATTGCTTAGAGAACTTAGGACAAGTCCTAGCTAGGTGTGAGGAGACCAACCTAGTCCTTAATTGGGAGAAGTGCCACTTCATGGTGGAAGAAGGGATAGTCCTAGGTCATAGAGTGTCTAGAGCAGGAGTAGAGGTCGATAGGGCCAAGATTGAAATAATAGAGAAGTTAGTGGAACCTCAGAATGTGAAAGCTATTAGAAGTTTCTTAGGACACGCAGATTTCTATAGAAGGTTCATTAAGAACTTTTCAAAGATCTCCAAACCTTTGTGTGAGCTTCTAGAGCTGAATAAGCCATTTATCTTCTCAAAAGAATGTTTACTAGCCTGGACAACCCTTAAGGAAGCATTAGTCAAAGCACCTATTATAGTAGGACCAAATTGGGACCTACCATTTGAGATGTTGTGTGATGCAAGTGACTATGCAGTAGGGGTTATGCTAGGACAAAAGATTGACAAACTGACACGCCCTGTATACTATGCTAGTAAGACACTTAATGAGGCACAATGTAATTACACAACCACGGAAAAGGAAATGCTAGCTGTAGTGTTTGCCTGCGAGAAGTTTAGGAATTACATTGTAGGCACTAGGACAATCGTGTACACTGATCATTCCGCACTAAAGTACCTTATGAGGATGGCTGATGCTAAGCCTAGGTTGATTAGATGGGTATTGTTGCTGCAAGAGTTTGATCTAGACATTAGAGATAAGAAAGGATGCGAAAATGTAGTTGCGGATCATCTTTCTAGATTGCGACATAATTGCGATAACATTGCGGAAACCGCAATTTCTGATGCATTTATTGATGAGCATGTCTTTGTGTTGGCACTTCATGATAGCGATGAGGAACCTTGGTTTGCTGATATTGCTAACTTTCTTGCATCGCAGGTACTACCAACTTTCAAGGGAGGACAAGAGAAGAAGAGGTTTCTACATGAAGCTAGGAAGTTTATCTGGGACGATCCTACCCTCTACAAGACATGCGCAGATGGTTTGTTGAGGAAGTGTGTGTCAGCTGCTGAAGCGAAGTCTGTGCTGCAGCACTGCCATACATCTCCCTATGGTGGACACTTTGGAGGCCAGAGAACAGCTGCAAAGGTGTTCCAGAGTGGTTACTATTGGCCCACGATCTTCAAAGATGCCCACGATCATGCACACAGCTGCAATGAATGCCAGAGAACAGGTAACCTTAGTCGAAAGGATGAGATGCCTCTCACTTACATCTTAGAGTTGGAGCTCTTTGACGTGTGGGGCATTGACTTCATGGGACCATTTCCCCCATCAGCAGGTAACCTTTATATACTTGTAGCTGTAGACTATGTATCTAAATGGGTAGAAGCCATAGCATGTCCAACCAATGATGCCAAGACAGTCATTAAGTTCCTTAATAGACATATCTTTACTAGGTTTGATACACCCGGTGCTATAATTAGTGATGAAGGGACCCACTTTATTAATAAAGCTATGGAAAAAGTGTTGGCTAAGTACAATGTTAGACATAGAGTAGCCACCCCTTATCACCCACATTCGAATGGACAAGCTGAAATATCAAATAGGGAGATTAAAAACATACTCGAGAAAGTGGTCAAACCCAATAGAAAAGATTGGTCGTTTAAACTCGAGGATGCACTTTGGGCGTATAGGACTGCATATAAGACACCCCTAGGTATGTCTCCTTATAGACTTGTGTATGGCAAAGCATGTCACTTACCATTCGAATTGGAAATCAAAGCATTTTGGGCGCTGAAAGAGCTGAATTATTGCGTGACCGATGCAGGAACATTGCGGTCCCTGCAATTACATGAGCTCGATGAGCTGAGACATATGTCCTATGAAAATGCCAAAATGTATATGGAAAAAACTAAGATTTGGCATGACAGTAGACTTAGGATTAAGGACTTTAAGAAAGGCCAGAATGTGTTGTTATTTAACTCAAAGTTGAGATTATTCCCAGGCAAACTTAAGTCCAGATGGTCAGGTCCTTTTGTTATAACTAATGTGTTTGTTCATGGTGCAGTGGAGATTAGGAACCTGCAGAATGGGCAACCTTTTATGGTCAATGGTGCACGTTTGAAACATTACTATGAGGAAGGAGATGTGAGGACTCTCTCGGCCTTCCTCTTATCTGAAGCTTGAAAATAGGATCGAGAGAGGACGAGTGATTACTGTGCTCGTCCATACGAGGCTATGCCTTAGTTTATTTTCTGTTTTTTTTTTATTATTTTTTCGGTTGTTATTATCATATGTTTAGGTGTGATTTTCTTTACGAATTTGTTACTAATTCTGTACGTTTTAATAGGGGATCAAAAGAGGAAATCAAGGAGGTGAATCAAGGATAAAGAATCGAGGAAGAAATCGGGCTGAATCAAAGATTGAGGTGTGAGAATCTTGAGATTTGAAATCAAGAAAATCTCCAACGGCCCTTTTATTGCGGTGGATTTGCTGAATCTGCAACAGAAAATAGCTGTTAGACTCACTCGATTACAAATAGCCGTTAAGAAAGTTGTGCCCCGTACGCTTCCGTCATTCATTGGACTTCAAGAAATCACTCCTCTTCTTCCTCTGCATCTCTCACCTGCAAATCTCTCCAAGGCATCGATGGTGCGTACACGAGCCGAACGATCTGGTACCAAGAAGCAGTCACCAGAAGCCGAAATCGTTGCGAGAGAGGCACTACTTGCCTTGGCAGATGCTGAAGCCGCGCGACCCGAACGACCTCCCAAGCTTCCTATCCGCAAGAAGAAGTGGAAGGTGGTGACCGAAATCCCTGCTGGTCCATCTGAACCAGCAGGAACGCCCAAGAAGAGAAAGTGGAAGATGGCTGTCGAAGACGCACCGATCAAGGAAAAGACTCCCACTGTGGAGAGTCAAGGAAGTGGTCATCCATCCTATGAGACGGCCAGACAAAGCCCCGAGCCATCTCCATCTCCACAGAGCCCTGAGCTCTCTCCACCCCCACAAAGCCCTGAGGCAGAACCATCGTCGTCGCCCGAGCCTGAAATTCCAATTGAAGAACAGCAAGAATCAGCACCGGGCGAAGAGACGGCTGAGGAAGATGGGGTTTTCTCTCCTTTGAGGGAAGGCTGCCCCGATAGCCCAGCAAAGGGGGACGACTCAATGGATGAAACGTTGGGGGATTGCCTCCATCAGATCACCACCAGGGCACGGCTGAAGAGGAAGGTGTCCAAGACTGTGAAGGCCAAGCGGCCGAAAGCTTCCAAGAAATCCAAGAAGAAGAAGGTTAGTAAAGAGCCTTCTTTGAAGAAGCTGAAGATTGAGGCTACTAAGCCAGCTACGGCAAAGGATAAGGGGAAAGCCAAATTATACCCCGAAGATGAACCTCAATCTGTGAGGTATGTGTCTTCAGACGCCGAATCAAGGGGCAATGACTTGAGGAAAAGGGATTTACTCTATGAGAAGGGGTTTCTCGATGCTCTAGCAGACCTGCCGCAGTTCTTGCGCGCAGGGATCAGCAACCACGGCTGGGAAGAGCTGTGCAGACCGCCCATCCCTGCCTACTCCAGCATGGTATACGACTTCTATGCAAATCTGACGCACCCCGAGGATGGTCTGTCCATGGTAAGGGGAATTGAGGTGGACTTTTCAGCCAAGGCTATCAATAAAGCCTATGGTCTCAAGGGGCAGAAACATACTGACTATGCGAGGATCATCGATGCTCCAACTGAGGCTGTCTTGGAGGAAGCACTGCGTATCATCGGCCAACCTGAGGCAGCCTGGACGATCTCGCGCAATGGGAAGCATACTCTGATGAATGCTACCCTCACAGCCAAGGCAGCTGTCTGGTTCTCCTTCGTGCGAAGGCGTCTGTCCCCAGTGACCCACGAGACCACCATTAATCAGGGGAGATCGCTGCTGGTATATGCGATCATGAGGGGCCTCACTATCAATGTTGGTGAGGTCATTGCAGCCTCAATAGCAGACTGTGCCAAGAAAGGTAAGGGTTCTCTTTTCTTTCCAAACACCATCACCAAACTATGTTTACGTGCAGGGGTGCCAATTGAGAGAATGGAGAGGCAGCTGGCCTACACGGGGCATCTGGAGCTGCCTACAGGCCTGCGAATGCGAAGAAGGGGGAATATGGAATTTGAGCTAGACGGCCTGGCTGCTGCTCAATCCCTCTCTATGACCTGCCTGATGGACCTTTAGAAAAAGATGGCGCAATGGGTTGAGTATGCTCAAGCGAGGGATAAGGACGTTGCTGATCAGTTGGGCTGCATCTTTCCTGAGTTCCCCACTGACCTGCTGACGCCATGGGCACCTCCAAGAGCACGGAGGGATGATGATGAGGACGTCTGAGTGCTAGTCTGAAGGGCACTCGAGGGAGTACTCCTGTTCCCTCTTTGAAATAAATAAATAAAAAATAAATCAAACTGCTTTTCGTTAAACTGTGTGAATTCTGTTATGTTGAATCAATATTTGATCTGTTTTTAGTTCTTTATTTTGGTTGTTTAGGATAGTTTAGGATAGATAGATGGTATCTGATTAACTAGCCTGTTTTAGTTTCCTTTTTGGGTAGCTTTAGACAACTAGAAAGAGCATGCAAAGGGGCCTTAATCACTGATATATCTGCCCTGTATACTCATTGCGAAATTATTGCGAATTCCGCAATTTTTGTTAGTTGTCGCATGTTTTTGACTGACTGTTTTGATAGGCTGGTTCTGTTTTAATTTTGTTCTTTTGCTGCTTTCTTGACTACCATATATGACCTATCTATAAGCATGCTGGATGAGTGTCTTGAGACATCTTTGATAGTTTAAATTAGCTCTCTTAAGTTGCTCAGCATGCATAGCTGTAAGTCCTTACCATACTGTTTTTCCAAATTTCTGCTGCTGTGTTGTTTGCTTCAAGAATGTTTTTTCTATGCCTAGGACTTTTAGATTCTCTTTGTTTTGCCCTAGACTAGATTCTTCTAGGACAAGTTTGGGGGTCTGCCACCTAAGACTCTCATTGGGGACAATGAGAAATTTAAGTTTGGGGGAGGCCACCCTAGGCCTAGGAACATTCCTCTCTCCCTTTAAGCATAAGCATTCTTCTTCTCCTTTTGAAAGATGATGAACTGAAAAAAAAAATATAGAATAAAGAAGGGTGTCTCTCTTAAAGTTGCTGAGTAATCAGTGCCAAGTGTGTAACCCACAAGTGGCATTGCATCAAAAGGCAACCAAAGGAGAGGCTCCACCAAAGTAAGAAAGGAAAAAGGAGAAACTAGGGAAGAAGAATGTATGCCTAGGAGTAGCAGCTTTGTGCTTAGATGTCCTGAATAAAAAGAACTCTGATCCTCAATTAGCTAAGCACAAAGTTGTAGCTTGTAGGTTTGTTTAGGGAGATGAATGTATATCCAATGTAGTGATGCCAGGGTTTAGGTTGTTCTATGAATGTACTACTGTTACTGGTTTATACTAAGACTGGCATGACTCTAAGGAATCCTAGGTAAGCTCTAAAGAAAAACATCAGAAGCATGTACTGAGTCTAGGGTAAAGCTAGGTAGAATTTGAAACCTTAGGGATAGTTGCACAAGGAACTTAATGACCGAAGCAAATAGATCAGTTGTGGGAAGTTAATAAAATAGTAGGATCATAAGGCGTGCGAAGTCAGAAGAAGCAAAATGAGAAGTTAGCTTTAGACTTAGAAGTGTGTCACAGGACAGCTTCGCTGTAGATAAGGAATTTAGGGGAGTCAGCAAGTGGTTAGAGAATTGTAAACAGCAGCTTAAGTAAAGTCCTTAGATTGCTCGAGGACGAGCAAACCCTTAAGTTTGGGGGTGTGTTACGTCTCCAAAAGTGACTAATTTAGGACTTGTTTTCTATAGAAAGATGTGCACTCTTAGGTGTTTTTGGTAGGATTTAGCTTAAACTCGTGCTTATATATGAGAATTAGAAGAATGAAGCTAAATTAGGACTTATATGCAAAAGGAAAGAAAAGGAATTAAAAACGAAGTTAAAGGACTGAAAAGTGCTCATTGTGGAAGCATTGCGGAAACATTGCTAAAACCACAATGTTTTAAGTGAAATCCGTAAGATGTCTAACCTTTTTCTGTTTTGTTCCGATCTTTCAGGGATCCATTCTTTCTCCTGCAGCCACGTAGAAGTACAACGTTGAGAATGGATGGTTCTCCTTGACCCAATCGCACCTGCAGAATACTATAAAAGGAGGTCAAAGTGGAAGGTTGAAACACACTCGAAAGGCATAGAACTCTCTTCTCAGCACAGTCTTTTCTCCTGTTTTTCTCATCCGGTTGTTGGATTGAAGGTCTCAGCTATTGGAATCGATAATCTGAGAGGAAGAAGAGAAGTTTTGTCTTCTCTTCTGATTGGATTCATCCAAGCAAAGCTTGCCTTTTTCCCCCTTCAGCCGAGGCGTCTGCGACGAGGCGATCACGCTCGAATTTACTGCTTTCTGTTTTAGCTTTCTGTTTTCATTTGTTGTTTGTTGTTATTTCTCTTGCGATAGCTACTCTAATTCCATTCGTTGCTTTCTGTTTTACTTTAGTTCTTTAAGTCTGTCATTTGTTTAGTTCAATTTCTAGTAAATCGAAGTATCATTTCATCAATTCGCGAGTTCTTCACCTTGTCTGTTGGTTGTTTCCCTCTTCTGTTTTGTCTTTAATATTCTTCTAAGTATGTCTTCTTCATCTACTCTTTCTATTCTATCTGCATCCATGAGTAACTAAATCACATAAGGGCATGCTAATGACAAATGTAGGAAGAAACACGTGACTAAAGCATGTAGGATAGCTCTCGAATGCATTGATTGTATGTAAGCTTCATCCCACGGGCAATTTCGATTGGCCATCCATTTTGTCTAAAGAACTCCTAACCTCTGGAAGGAGTAAGAGTTCAGAGTCATACACTCATTCTAGCCTCTCAAGGTAGCCAGAAAACGACCTAGGAATAGGCGTTTTCCTAGTACAAACCATTACTTGCTGTTTTAAAAAGATGCTTAAGACCTTACTTGGACATGAGTAAACTAAAGGATCTAATGCATGAAATCGGAAGATACATGAGAATGAGTTAGTTTGATGCATGATGAGTTGATCTACTGCTTGAGAATCGTGTGAAAAAGCCTATAGAGGAGTCGTTAGTAGCCCTAGTTTCCACACTTTACACACATTTCGCTGTTAGTAATATTGCTAAATAATTGCTGTTTCCGCAATTCCCTTAGTTAAAATTCTGTCTTAGCCATTCTTCTCTTCGTTTGTTGTCCTCTTCTCTTTGCATTCAAGTTTAGTATTTCCTTGCACTTGTTTATGCTTCCATCCTTTACACATACCTTAGTAATTAGGCACACCAAAACCAAATCTACCTCATTTAATCCACCCAATCTCACTTGACAAAACACTTCGCTAGTAACTAAGAATAAATCTCTGTGGGAAATCGAATGAAAAAATACTTATTACTTGCTACAAGATCATGTATGCTTGCATGTTCTGAGTGCTCTATCATTGCATAATTCTTTTAAACATTGAGCACGCAACAATTGTCCTCAATGCATCAACCATCAGATAAAGCGATAAACGAGCAAAATAAGGGAACACGAGAACTTCCCTGATCTTTGCAAGGTTGGCGGAGAGAGGGCGCTATCTTTTCTTCCCAATTTAAGGTCCATAAGCCGGGCAATCTCCTTATTCTCCTAAGAAAAACGAAACAAAACAAGCAAGCAAGCATTAAAAACTAAGTTACCTAAAGAAATAAACTAAAACGAACGGAAATAACAGTTCAAACTCGGGTGCCTCCGAGAAGCGCAAATTTTTAAAGTCGATTGCTCGACTGCATTCTCGGACTCCACTCATCCATAGTCCAACATCTTGGAAGATACTCCATCCATCTTCCTATATCCATCCTTCCTGCCAAAGTCCAAAGAAAATAATTTCCTAGGCTTCTCCTGCACACTAACAACATCAATCCCAAACAATGCATTCACAGTATCCACATTTACATTCCCATCAGGTTCATCAGTTAATGCATCCATTTTAAACTCACTCCTGTCTTCAACAAATTCAACAGATAAGACTCCTTTATCCCCATCAATTTTAACCTTAGAAGATTTCATGAAAGGACGTCCTAAAAGAATTGACGCGGGCATACGAGATGAGTTTTCATTCATTTCAATCACATGAAAGTCGGCGGGGAAGTACATATTGTTGACTCTAACAAGAACATCTTCAACTTTTCCCATAGGATGCACAAATGATTTATCAGCCAGTTGTACTATAACACCATATCTATGCATATATTTCAATTTAAGCTCTTGAAAAACATCATAAGACATCACATAATTGATGATCCTAGATCTAACATGGCATCATAAATCATCTTGTCCCCTATTGCGAAGGTAAAGTAAACATACCTGGATCCTTGCATTTCGTTGGTAGAACAATATTAGACATTCTCGAGTCATTCAAGCTCTTCTCTTCTTCTTCCACCTTTTGCTTCCTTTTGAAGGTGCACCAACTCTTAAGAAATTTTGAGTACTTAGGGATTTTCTTGACGGCTTCCAAAATGGGAATATTCACCACAACCCTCTTAAAAGTCTCCAAGACTTCTTTATCTTCCTCATCTACCTTAGGCTTTGGCTTAGCCAGCATACTTGGAAATGGCGCAACTGGAACACATTTTTGCTTAGGCACAGAAGATTCCTCATTTTGGTCCTCTTCTTCAATGATCCTGGGACTTAGCTGCTTTCTTGGATTGGGAGGCTTGGGCACATACTTTGGAACAACTGGGGGATTTTTCTTCTTTTCGCTCTCCAACTCGGCTGGAGGATCCATCAATCTACTCGGGAAGGGAGCTTTAGGCACATACACTCTAGTACAGGTGGGATCAAAAATTTTCCCTTTCCGCTTCTCAAGGTTATGGCGCACACTTGTTCACAAGTGTTTGCCATCGGTTGTTGCGGCGGTATCCGTGAGCACTGATCCTCCACCTTACTGAGCCTTTCGTCAAGCCTCTTCATTGTATCAGCCAGACCTCGCACTTGAATTCCACTATTCTCAAACATGGCCGAAAACTTCATCAAGTAAGAACTCACCATCTCCTCGACATTTCGATCTGAAACAGAAGATTGAGATTTTTGTAAGCTTTGACCTACTATGAGAAGTGAGTTACTTACCTCAAGTACTTGGGCTTTGAGCTCGTTCAGACCCTTTGAGAGACGGGCATGCTCCACTCTTCCACCACCATACTGCTGAAGGTTCCCAGCCATATTAGAGATCAGAACTCTAGCCTCCACGGGAGTCTTATCAAGGAGAGATCCTCCACTAGCAGCATCAATCATCTGGCGGTCTCGCGGAAGCATACACGCGTAAAAATACTGAATGAGGAGATGCTCAACTATCTGGTGATTGGGGTGGCTCCCACACAGTCGGTTGTATCGCTCCCAACATTCGAATAAATTCTCCTCAGCTACCTGCGTGATCCTACAGATTTGCCTTCGGATTTCAGTGGCTTTTGAGGCAGGGAAGTACTTTTCAAAAAATAAGCCCTTCAACCCGTTCCACGTCGTGACAGACCCAGATGGAAGACAGTACAACCAATCTTTTGCCTTTTCCTTCAAAGTGAAAGGAAAGGCCCTTAAGCACAGCTGGTCCTCTGTCACTCCTTGGGGCATCATCCCCGAACATACCAGATGGAATTCCTTAAGATGCTTCTGAGGATCCTCACCTGCATTACCACAAAAAGAAGGTAGTTGGTAAATTAATCCATATTTTAATTGGAAATTACCTGGAACTACCAGATACGCTATACACAGTGGTTGGCGGTCTAAGTCCGGTAAGGCCAACTGCCTCATGGTCTTTTGATCCTCAAAATTAGCCGCAGCCTCCATCTCTTCCACTCTCCTCAAAATTTAAAATAAAACTGTACACAAAAACTTAAAAGAACCTGGTCATACTGTACAAGAAGAATAAAAATAAACAGAAACCAAGAAAATAAAAATGAAAAGAAATAAAATAAAATAAAATTATTTACAAAAGAAAAATAAAATAAAATAAAAACACAAAACAAATAAAATTCAATCAAGTAAGATTATATTTTTACTCCCCGGCAACGGCGCCAATTTTGGTAGTGAACTTTTGTACGTTCACAAATTTCGGGTTGTCGAGACCCGCCAAAATGAAATTTATAAACCCGATTGCACCGAGCAATTTGCAGCTAAGTGGTAACGGGGTTGATCCACAGGGAGCGATCAATAATCCTAATTTAATTGAACTAAATTTGCAATGCTAAAATAGGGGAATTTTGTTTGGGAAAACAGTAGCTAAAACTAAACTTACGCTAACGGAAAATTAAAACGGGAAGTATGGAATTGACGAATTCGATTGATTAGCATGTGTCGGGATTGATCTAATGTATTTTGGTTCATTGATTAACATGTGAATTAGCCGAGACGTTTCATGCATACAAAATGTTATGTCCCTATCGGGTCCAAACATCCCAAAGAATTAATTAGGGAAGTGCAATCCTAAATAAACATGCACACTAATTAATCTAAGTTCATGACTCTTAAATTAATTAACAAACAGTAACGGGTATCATTGAGACGAATTAATCCTAGAACTAATTCGATTTATCTCTTAGTCTTAAGCCCGCCGTGAGAACGTTAATCAATTCCTACCCCCAACCGTCACTTGGGCTCGAATTGATTAGCCACGAGCTAGACTTTCGCTACTAAGTATTGAGGTTTGTCAAAAATCAATATTAGCCAACTAAGCATGCGTAACTAATTATGGACGTCACTCCCAATCAGAAAGGCAAGTTATTCGTTCTTAATACAGACCAAGAGATGCAAGAAAATCATTCATTCATGTTAAACATTCAATTAAGCTATAATCTCACCTAATACAAAAGATAATCAATCCCTAAACTTAACTAACCAACCACTAACCTCTTAGTTATCCATGGAGATGAAGGTTGCCCAAGCATCCATGGAGATTGTCTTCAACATACACCGAAAAACGGGCAAAAACCAGAATTTTTTGGAGAAAAACGGCAATCCCGAGGGGAAAAGGGAAGAATATCCCTCTAAAAATCGGAAAATATGAATTTATATCCGTCGGAGCGTCGAGACGCTGTGCCCTAAGTTATCAGCGCACGCGCTCGGGGTAGCGTCGAGACGCTAGGTGGTAGTTGGATTTTTGAGTGTCCTACTAATTTCGTGTTGTCGAGTGCCGCCAAAATGAAATTTATAATACCGAAACTACTGAGCTTTGCAGCTAGTGGTAACAGGTCGATCCGCAGGGAACCTAAATCAATATCTCTTATTTAATTTCTATTTGTCTTTTAAATTTAAACTCAAAATAAAACTGTGAATTAAAGGGTAAGTTAATTAAAACTAAAGTAAACGGGAAACTTAAACTAACGGAAAATTAAATAGCGAAAAATAAAGAACGGAAAAATTAATGTAACATGTGCTCCTAATTCGAGAGATAAGGATTTCTTGATGCGCTTAGATCATAGGGATTCTAATCATGCTTAGCATTTTAATCTCATGCACGCGAAATGTTTGCTCGTTTCCGAAGCAAACATCCCAATGAATTAATTAGAGGCTCTAATTAAACATGCTCATTAATTAATCTAAGTTGATCAAGCCTAAATTGATTAAAGAACAGTAACGGGTAGCATCGCGACGAATTAACCCGGAGACTAAATCGATTTTTCCTCTTTACCCAAAATCCAAGATGAAGGTTAATTCAAGTTCAAGTAGACAGCCAAAAATGGTCTATAGTATAGGGATAAGGCTGGGTACCTTATTCTGGGGAGACTATTGGACGCGACTCACTTTGTATAGTACAAAACGATGTGATTCGAATCGTTTCATGTAGAGACATGTGAGTGAGGGCGTCCTGTGCAATGAGTTTGCACAAGACCGAACCAAGAAATAAAATCGCTCTTTCTTTATAACACCGTTTACTGTAAAGACCGATTTTTTCATATGATGACTTAGGTAACTCGATCTCAATCCTGAGCTTACTATGAACTCCTGTTTATTCGACCTTATCCTTTGACTTGTACGGGTGAGAGTGGCCAGATCGCCGACTCAATAAGCCTACCATATTGGGGATAAGATCGAATAAGTGGCTGGGGACATAGTTGTAGCAAGATTGAAATTCACTCCTACCCGCTTTAAGGGTTAGTAGAGAGGTTGTTCCCTTAAGTGCTGACTCCAGGTCTTGAACAATGGGCCCATCCTCTCCTGATTAGGGAGGAATCTGATTTGATGGTTGGACCACAAATCAATTGTTCATTAGAGGTGTCAGTGGTACTTAAGGAACAAGATATAATACAAGGGTTAAACGGTATAAATGACCCGTTGTGATTATGAACGACCTGTGAAGGATCGACTTACTGATAATAGTTATATCAACCGGACACAATATATCTACAGTATGGAGAGTGCAGCCCTTGGACTTTAGTGAAGTCTCCGAGGGTTAACGAATGTTGGTTAGTTCGGTTGAAAGAGTTTTGACCGGATAATCTCGTATCGTTGGAGCTCATGATCTGTAGGTCCTTACGGTTCTCCTGGCTAGCTCGGATAAAGCCATGAAACAATATAAAAGAAAAGAAAAGAATTTGAATCGTTCAAATTCGGGTTTGTGGAAGAAAGATAGACATATTTAAATATGATTTAAATATGGACATATTTAAATATGATTTAAATATGGACATATTTAAATATGATTTAAATATGGACATATTTAAATATGATTTAAATATGGACATATTTAAATATGATTTAAATATGGCATTGGCCTGAAACATGAATGAGATTCATGTGAAAAAAGTCGGTTTTTTTCTGTAAAACCGAGTTTAGTTATATTATTTAATCAATATTTGATATTGAATTAAATAATTTTTATTAATTAAAAAGTTTAATTAATAATTATATATATATTTTATTTATTAAAGTGTTTAATAAATAAAATTATTATTATTATTTTTAATAATAATAATAATTATATATATATACATATACATGTGTCTTGCATGCAGCAAGACACATGTTCAAGTTTATATATATATTTGTTACGTAAGTAACTTTGGGCTGCAAGAAGTGAATGAGAAGATTTTTCCAGAGAATTGAATTTGATTCAATTCAAGGCAGGGGTTCACGTTTTTGAAGAATAAAAAAATAGCAGCCCTCTGTCCTTCTCTTCTTCCTCTTCCTCTTCTCCTTTTCTTTTGTAAAAGGAGTCCCACTACTCCGTTTCTCGGCCCGAGGATAGCGGGACTACCGTGGGTGGTCCACGAAGGTTTCGTGAGAAGGCTCGGTGAGCTCGTGAGGAGCTTCTGGCGGTGAATTTGGAGAAATACGAACTACAAGGGTATATGTTCTAATTTCTCTTTTTTCATTGCGTTTGCATGTTTCTGTTTGTTTAAATTGATGAAATTAGAGTGTCTATGATCCAAATCGCTTCCGCTGCGTGCCATGAGCGCTCCATCAATTGGTATCAGAGCGTTTTTGGCCACTCAATTTCTATCAATTTAAATTATGGTGGGTTTTATCTTAGAAATTGTTTCTGATTGGATTCTAAAGTGAATATCGATTTTGGCATAGTTTCTTTTTGAATTTCATTATTTGTAATTGCCCGAGAATGTATGGGCTTTAATGCATGCTAAAGAGTCTGTATTTTTAGAGTCATTAGAGTCCATATAGATTTCTTTGTGAAAGAAGTTTGAGTTTGAAACTCGCCGAAATGTTCAGTGTAAGTTCAAACTCATTCTAGGCAATACGAGAAGAAATTCGAAGAAATTTTTGCCGAAGCGTTCGGAGGAAGCAAGTTGGTCAAAGGCGGTGCGAAGAGTTCGAAGTCCGCTCAAGACGTAGCTTTTTGATCAAGCTTGTAATAAATTAGTTATTGCTTGTTAAATGCAAAAATCGATCCACTTTAGTATGTTTAATTAATTATGCATTGAGAATGTATGTTTTAATTAAATTTCATGTTTGTATGTGCATAACGTATGCCATATAGATTTAAAATCCCACCGTAGGAAGCATGCTTCATGCATTGAAAATATGTTATAAGTGTTATAATATATCGTATGCATATTTGACAATTCATGTGTTTTGATATAAAAGTTATATTAATTCATGAATTCGTTGTTGTTAGTTTAATAGAATAATTGATATAAATGTTATATTAATTATGAAATTGAATAAACAACATAGGTTGTCCTAATTTTATGCACATGGTATATTATAAGTGTTATAATGTATAGGATGAATGTTTATTCATGAGTATTAATATAAGAGTTATATTAATTCATGAATTAGATGTTGTTTGCTTAATAGAATAATTGATATAAGTGTTATATTAATTATGAAATTAAACATCCAACATTAGATGCATTTTGTTTGTTATAAGTGTTATAATGTATAGGATGCATGCTTAATTCATGAGAATTGATATAAGTGTTATATTAAGTTATGAATTAGGAGTTGTATATTTAAAAACATAATTGATATAATTGTTATATTAATTATGAAATTAAATATTCAACTTATCATGCCTTAGTGATGCATGTTTGAGAAGCATGTAGAAGTTTGTTGTAGTTAGTCTTAGTTTTGCAAAGCGTTGTAAAATTGGTATAGACTTTTAAAATCTATAACAAAGACAAAGGCATGCTCACTTAGGGTTGAATGTATCGTTCCGTTTCATTAGATGAATAGGTCGATATCTTGTAAATGCTAAGGTTACAAGAAACTCACCCGGGGACATCCTGTTCGAGGTTGGAGGTATTTAAGCTGACGGTTTACGGAACACCTCCTACCTGGGGACCATCCGGTTCTTGAGTAAAGTTAACCCGGCTTTATGAGCATGCGTGAGTGGTGTGAGGTAATAAAATGTTTATCACCTAGACATCATAGGTAAAAGTTTGTTTTACCTAGACTTAGGTCTTATTGTCTTAGCCGGATAATGCCTGAGTAATTTACCCATTCCGTCTTAAAATACTTAGTAGAGGTGTTGAGAAGGTATATATGATATGTCCCTCTCCTCCTACACTCTCTGTCAAGTTCACACCGTGAGAATTATGCTCGCCCTCGTGATGTCAATAGGGCATCCCCATTCGGATGGTATTTGCATAATTCAATAGCAAGGTGAATGGAGAAAGAAGTGGGAGAAGGAAGTATGTCAATACATCCTGCGGTCTCCTCCATTGGATTGAACCGTGAGATTCCTATGTTCCGCCTGCTAGGTGCCCACAAGTGGTACCGATCCATTCGGAGGGCCGTTTCATAGGAATCGGAACATCTCAATCACCATTTATGGATAAAGAAACATAGAGCCATTCCCAACTTTGACATTTCCATTCGGTTGCATCGTTGGGGCCGCCCTATGAATTCTAAAAATGGAGGGTCACACTTACGAGATTTGCTAAGGAGTTAGTAAATCTTGACCAAACAGCGATAACTAAGATGCTATAAGAATATGAGATATTCTGGTATTAGCATTTAGTCAAGAATGTATTGATTCAGTGAAGGAATGCTTGACTGCCCCTCGGTAGCGACCATTCTGACCCACTGAAGTATCGTTGCAGTTTAATAATGAGTTTTGGGTACATTATTATTCTTTGCTAAATTCTTGATTGGTGTGTAAATTAGGTTAAAACCTTTTCACTAATAATTATTCATTCTTTTTTCAGCATGTCTAGCTCTTTCATTCACTTACTAGCTTCCGATAAGTTAACCGGCGATAACTACGCGACCTGGAAATCGAACTTGAATACGATTCTTGTTCTAGATGATCTAAGGTTCGTCTTATCAGAGGATTGTCCTCCCCCTGCTAGCTTGGATGCGACTCGAACTGTTCGAGACGAATATGATAGATGGACAAGGGCTAATGATAAAGCCCGAGTCTATATCTTAGCCAGCATATCTGATGTGTTAGCTAAGAAGCACGAGGAAATGATTTCTGCTAAAGAAATCATGTCTTCATTACAGGAGATGTTTGGACTACCGTCCTCATCGGTCTGTCATGAAGCCCTCAAATACGTTTACAACTCTCGCATGAAGGAGGGTACCCCTGTTAGGGAGCATGTCCTTAACATGATGGTCCACTTCAATGTGGCGGAAGTAAACGGATCTACTATTGATGAGTCAAGTCAAGTAAGCTTTATCATGGAATCTCTTCCGAAGAGTTTCCTTCAGTTCAGAACCAATATGGTAATGAACAAGATAAAGTATAATTTCACTTCTCTTCTCAGTGAGCTACAGACCTATCAGTCCCTTCAGACTTCTAAAGGAAAAGAGAAGGAGGCAAACGTTGTCACTTCTAGGAAATTCCAAAAGGGGTCGTCTTCTGGGAGTAAGTCTGAACTTTCTTCTATTAAGAATAAGAGTATTCAAAAGGAGAAGAAAGATAAAAGGAAGGAAAAAGCACCTGCTGCAGGTAAGAGCAAGACTAGATCTACAGACAAAGGAAAATGTTTCCATTGTGGTGTAGATGGGCACTGGAAACGGAATTGCCCAAAGTATCTTGGAGAGAAAAAGGCTGAGAAGGAAAGACAAGGTAAATATGATTTACTTGTTGTTGAAACATGTTTAGTAGAACATGATTGTCATACCTGGATACTTGATTCAGGAGCTACTAACCATGTTTGTTCTTCTTTTCAGGAAACTAGTTCTTGGCAGCCACTTTCTCGAGGTGAGATAACTCTCAGAGTTGGAACTGGAGAGGTTGTCTCAGCTAAAGCAGTGGGAGCAGTAAAGTTGTTGTATAGAGATAGTTTCATTTTACTAGAAAATGTACTCCTGGTTCCTACCTTCCAGAGGAATCTTGTATCTATATCTTGTTTGTTAGAACAGTTGTATAAAGTATCTTTTGTTCATAATGAAGCGTTCATTAGCAAAAGAGGTGTACGTATTTGTTCTGCGAAACTTGAAAACAACTTGTATGTGTTAAGACCAACCGAAGCCAAAGCTATTTTGAACACTGAAATGTTTAAAACAGCTGAGACTCAAACTAAAAGGCAGAAACTTTCTCCAAGTACTTATCTTTGGCACTTAAGACTAGGTCACATTAATCTCAATAGGATTGGGAGATTGGTTAAGAGTGGTCTGCTAAATCGTTTAGAGGACAACTCTTTACCGCCATGTGAGTCTTGTCTTGAGGGCAAAATGACCAAACGATCTTTTTCTGAAAAAAGGTCATAGGTCCAAAGAACCTCTAGAAATCGTGCATTCGGATCTCTGCGGTCCTTTGAATGTCAAAGCACTAGGAGGGTATGAATATTTCATCAGTTTCATTGATGATTATTCTAGGTACGGTTATCTTTATCTAATGCATCATAAGTCCGAAGCTCTTGAAAAGTTCAAAGAGTATAAGGCAGAGGTTGAGAACACATTAGGTAAATCGATAAAAACACTCCGATCAAATCGAGGTGGAGAGTATATGGATTTAAGATTCCAGGACTATATGATAGAACATGGAATAGTATCTCAACTCTCAGCGCCAGGAACACCACAGCAGAATGGTGTGTCCGAGAGGAGAAATAGAACCCTGTTAGACATGGTTCGATCTATGATGAGTTATGCTCATTTGCCTAGTTCGTTTTGGGGATATGCAGTAGAGACTGCAGTATATATTTTGAACATGGTTCCCTCTAAGAGTGTTTCTGAAACACCTTATGAGTTATGGAGAGGGCGTAAAGGTAGTTTACGTCACTTCAGGATTTGGGGGTTTCCGACACATGTGCTAGTACCCAATCCAAAGAAGTTGGAACATCGTTCAAAATTGTCCCTATTTGTAGGTTACCCCAAGGAAACGAAAGGTGGTCTATCTTATGATCCTCATGAGAACAAGGTACTAGTATCGACTAATGCCACGTTCTTAGAGGAAGACCACATGAGAGATCATCAACCGTCGAGCAAAATTATTTTGTCCGAATTTTCCAGGAAAGCTACAGACGGATCAACAAAGGTTGTTGATCAGGCTGGTCCTTCTCAAGAGTTGAGAAAGCCTCGACGCAGTGGGAGGGATGTAAGACAGCCCGACCGCTACATCGGCTTGTCTGAATCTCAAGTCGTCATACCTGATGATGGCGTTGAGGATCCATTGACCTTTAAACAGGCAATGAATGATATAGACAAGGACCAGTGGCTTAAAGCCATGGATCTCGAAATGGAGTCTATGTACTTCAATTCGGTCTGGGATCTTGTAGACCAACCAGATAGTGAAAGACCTTTCGGTTGCAAGTGGATCTACAAGAGAAAACAAGATAAAGCCGGTAAGGTGCAAACCTTTAAGGCTCGACTTGTGGCAAAAGGTTATTCCCAAAGAGAAGGGATGGACTATGAAGAAACCTTTTCTCCTGTTGCCATGTTAAAGTCGATTAGAATACTCTTATCCATTGCTACATTTTATGATTATGAAATCTGGCAAATGGATGTCAAGACTGCCTTTCAGAATGGTAATCTTGAGGAGAGTATCTATATGGCTCAACCAGAGGGATTCATACTTCAGGGTCAAGAGCAAAAGGTTTGCAAGCTTAATCGATCCATTTATGGGTTGAAGCAAGCATCTAGATCCTGGAATATAAAGTTTGATACGGCGATCAAATCTTATGGCTTTGAACAAAATATTGACGAACCTTGTGTTTACAAGAAAGTAGTCAATACTGTTGTAGCTTTCTTAGTCTTGTACGTAGACGATATACTACTCATTGGGAATGATGTAGGGTTCCTAACTGACGTTAAGAATTGGCTAGCGACCCAATTCCAAATGAAAGATTTGGGAGAGGCTCAGTTTGTTCTAGGGATTCAGATTATAAGGAATCGTAAGAACAAAGTGCTAGCGCTGTCTCAAGCATCTTATATTGACAAGGTGTTGTCAAGATATTCGATGCAGAATTCCAAGAAAGGTTCGCTGCCTTTTAGGCATGGAATTCACTTGTCTAAGGAACAGTCTCCTAAAACACCTCAAGAGGTTGAGGATATGTGATAACTTCATTTTGGAGCTATTAAATACTTCCTAATTTTAGCTTAAGTCCGCTTTTAATTGATTAATATATCTCATTTGTAGGAGAAAAGCGGCAAAGAGCTCGTGCGTCCGTTGGACCCGTTCGAGAGCTTAAAGTGGAGTTTTAGCGCACCGGGAATGCATCGAGAAGAGGGGAACTTGATCCGTGAAGAAACGGGCCAAAACTGCCTTGGAGAGGCAAAGCTTCAGCCCCAAACCCGAGAGCCAGCGTCGAGCTATAGCGTCGAGACGATGGCTCGACGCTGGAAAAACCCGAGAGCAAGCGTCGAGTGATAGCGTCGAGACGCTAGCTCGACGCTGCCCTGGCGTCGAGACCCTGCTTGGCGTCGAGACGCTCCAGAGGAGGCGCGCGCAGGAATTTTATCGGGGCAGCGTCGCGACGCTGGCCTTGCGTCGCGACGCCATCGAAGCGCGCGCGGATTAATTAGGGCGCAGCGTCGAGACGCTGGCCTAGCGTCTCGACGCTACGTCGATTACAGCAGCTAAATAAGACGATTTTCTGCACTTTTAGGAGGATTCTCTCCACCATTTTAAGAGCTTTTAGTCTTCTTCTTCCTCGGTTTTTCTCTATTTCCTTTTGAGCTCCGCCATTGTTGGCATGCTAGTGAGCTCCCTTCCTCTTTTAATACGCTGATGACGCCTTCCATGGCCGTGGTTGGAGCGGAATTGACAAACCGCGCCATGAGCGGCTAAGGTAAGGGTGAACGGTTTGGGATTAGTTTAGGGCGATTTTGTTAGATATTTGGGTTTTGATAATTTAAGCTTTGATTATGCATGTTGGGATCTGTTTATTTCCATTTGTCTGCTTTGCTTAATCCAACGCGCATGTTGAATTTCGACGATTGACACTCGAGTAATTTAGCATGTTGTGTATGTTAAAGAGTAGCGATGTCGTGCCTCTCACTGCTCGACTAAGTAACACAGGTAGATGAAATTAAATCGAAGTATTAAGCCGGGTAGGATAATTGTTGATTGCATACGGCGTTTGCGGGCAATCTACTAGCAATTAGAATTCACGCTTGAATGTTCGTCGCGGTTAGCTAGTGACTGTCTAGACTTATCTTAGGGCTGATCACCTTGATGTAGGCTTAGACAACGTGTGATTGGAACTGTGTGGTCCAATTAAAATCCATGGAGTCGGCTACTTTGGGGCTTCTCTGGTAGTCGTTCACGTGCATAATAAACTGATTACCATGAACTTTGCATTAAATGATGAACCTGAATTGTCTAATAATTGATCTCGAAACTCCCAAACCGTGCACACGTTTTCTACTAGTTAATCTTTCTTCCGTTAGTTTCTTCATTATTTCTCTCGCATGCTAAAAACCCCCCGTTACCAAATAAATCTGTTAATTAAATCCCAATTTTAATTGTGATTTTGATCGTTCTTACTCCTTGGATCGACCCTGTTGCCACTGGCTGCAAAGCCTCGGTTATAGGTTTTATAAATCGTATTTTGGCAAGCCTCGACAGCTTGAGATTAGCGATAGTTCAAAATATCGCGCACCAAAATTGGCGCCGTTGCCGGGGAGTAGGCAATTTGATTATAATTATGATTGACGTTTGAATTTAATTGATTGATGGTTTGCTGAAATTTTTTCTTGTTTGTATCTTGTATGTTTAGATTTTTGTTTGTGTATGATTCGTTTCTCTGAGGGTAGTAGATTGCAGTTTATCCCAGAGATTGACAGAGAGGAGCGGCGGTTAAGGAGAGAAGCCCGTGAGGGGCAGAGACCGGTGGAAGAAGAAGAAGGCAATCCCTTCTTGTTTGACGAGATGGCGCAAGGTGACGCGCCACGGACACTGAAGCAACTGGCAGCGCCAGACCTGAACCTGCAGCCTTTGTGCATAAACTACCCCGTGGTAGCAGGTAACTTCGAATTAAAGTCAGGTTTAATTCACCAGTTACCTTCTTTTCATGGCAATGCAGGTGAGGACGCGAACAAACACCTGATGGAGTTCCATTGCGTCTGCGCGGGGATGAAGCCCGCCGGAGTCACGGAGGAGCTACTGAACATGAGGGCATTCCCCTTTACGCTCAAGGACAAAGCCAGGGATTGGCTGTATTACCTGCCCTCCGGATCGATCAACACGTGGCAGGACATGAAGCGGGTATTTTTGGAAAAATACTTTCCCGCATCTTTGGCCACTACTCTGCGGAAGAGGATTTATGGGATCACCCAAGATGTTGGTGAGTCCCTGCACGAGTACTGGGAGCGATTTGGGCGCCTGTGCGCCAGCTTCCCACATCATCAGATTGCCGACCAGCTGCTCATACAGTATTTCTATGAGGGGATGACGACCCATGACCGGCAAATGATAGATGCAGCGAGTGGCGGGGCACTGATTGAGAAGACCCCAGTTGAGGCCAAACAGTTGATAGCAAACATGGCCACCAACTCGCAGCAATTCGGTATTCGGGGGCAAGGACAAGTGCACAGTGTGGCTCAGAGCCACGAGATGACTGAGATGAGGGCCCAGGTGGCCGAGATAGGCAGTATGTTGAAAAAAATCGTTGGAGGACACCGCGAGGCGGAGGAGGTCAATGCAATCGGGGGGTATGCTTCCAACCCAAGGAAGTACGACCCATATGCAAACACGTACAACCCCGGTTGGCGCGACCACCCCAACTTTAGCTATGGGAACAGGGAAGGACAATCTCGCTTCCAAGGCCAGTCTCAGGATAGGCCTCATTCTTCCACCCAGGCTCAAGCCTCGAGCTCCTCCAGCTCACTTGAAGAGATGGTAAGGACCATCGTGACGAGCACCAGCCAGTTTCAGAAAGAAGCTCGAGAAGAGCTTAATTCTCATAAGGCAGAGCTGCAGAATCTGAACAAGCAGCTGACACAGATGGCGGTGTCTATCAGTAAACTCGAGAGCAAGAACTCAGGGAAGCTTCCTTCCCAAACCACGGTCAACTCATGTGAAAACGTGAGTGCTATTCAGCTACGCAGTGGGAAGTCACTTTCCACTAGAGCTGTGAAGGAAGCCACGGACAGCCTAAACAAGTCCACCTCACCTACTCCCGAGGTTCAGAATGAGAAAAGAGATGAGAAGGTCAGTGTACCTGAGGATGTTGCCAGAGCACCATTCCCGAGTAGGCTTGCGAAACCTACTTTGGAATCCGATGACGAGGAGGTCCTTCGAACCTTCCAAAAGATGATGGTAAATATCCCGCTCCTAGAGGCAGTCAGTCAAGTACCCAAATATGCAAAATTCTTAAGGAGCCGGTGCACTACGAAGAGGAAGTCCAGAGGGACTGAGAAGAGAAAGGAGAACGTCTCTGCCATACTCCCAGGTACGTTGCCTGCCAAGTGCAACGATCCAGGTACCTTTACTATTCCTTGCACTATAGGTAGTAAAGTCGTTCATAATGCCATGTTAGACTTAGGAGCCTCTGTGAATGTTATGTCTTATGCACTGTTTCGTGAACTGAATTTAAATGAATTGCATGAGTGTAACGTGTCTGTCCAGTTGGCTAATGGGTCAAGCATATGTCCTAGGGGGAAGGTAGAGGATGTTCTGGTTAGAGTTGGGGATATGATGTTCCCCGCTGATTTCCTTGTTTTAGACATGAATGAGAAGTCATCGCATGCTTCGTCCTCTATGTTGTTAGGACGCCCTTTTCTTAAGACCGCTAGGGTCAAGATCGATGTGTATAAGGGCGTCGTTTCGTTAGAGTTTGATGATATTTTGCATGAGTTTTCTTTATTTGATGGGAAATCTGCTGCGAATGTATCTGTTGTTGAGCATGACGAGAATGAGAGTCTACCCTTGCGCTTGAGGGATGGTTCCCATGTCTCCTTTAGAAAATCTGATTTGAATTTGTTTGATGATACTGCTGGTTTTTGCACTAATAATTCTGATATTCACGTGCTTGAGGCACGAAGAATGCAAAATATTATTTTTGATGAATGCAGGAAAAGTGTGGACGTGGACAAGTCTGGATCGTCCCCCGCACTTACAGACTATGGATGAGTCTGTGGAGAGAATACAGTCCAGCAACCGACTTTAAAAATTCTGCGCTTCTCGGAGGCACCCGAGCGATGAACTGTTTTTTATGTTTTAGTTAGTTGATGTTTTTTGTTTTATTGCTTTCTAGATTAACTTAGTTTGCTTGCTGTTTTTCTTTTAGGAATCGAGGAAGAGAAGGAAATTTTGGGCTTCGATGTTTTTGTGCGCCGCTTCCTCGCCCTCGCCAGCTTCACAAAGAGTCAGGGAAGTGTACTTCTTCTTCCCTTTTTACTTTGTTGTATCTGACTGGATGGCATTGGGGACAATGCCATATTTTGAAGTTGGGGGTGGAGATGGTCTGATGGATTTGCATGTGTAGTTCGTTGAGAAGTGCTGTATATGATATTGAAGTGCTTGAGACTCTGTTTACTGTTTTTTTTTACGATGATAGCCTAGGAAATGCATGTAGGGAATTTGAGCATGTTCATAATCTAGTTTTTGCATGAGTTTTGTGTTTATTAGGTTCATGTCAAAAATTTTAAAAAAAATTTTGTTGCTTCCTTGCACTTATCGCGCACTTAGCAACCCCTCCCTAGATTCCGTAGGCTCGATATTCGCATGTTTCGCTAATTCTCGTTGTCACCCCGAAAGGCACCCTTAGGTAGCTTGTTGCATGAGAGTTAGTAGTTGGTTAATTGAGAAAGCATGTGCTTAGCCTAATAAAAAAAAATAGAAAAGCATGTTTGATAGAAAATTCCTCTCGAGGCGCTCCTCCTTCTTAGTAGCGCTTAAAGAAGTGAGCGTCAGTCCTTAAAAACGTGAAGCTTTGGCCTAAGTTTGACGTGTTAGGCAGCTCGAGTTGGAAAGAAAAAGAAATAAAAAGTTGGTTCAAAGAACCTTAAAGAATGAGTACAAAGTACTTGGGAAAAATGAACGAAAAATGATTAGGTCTCTTAATTTGCTTCTTTCTCTCGTGTAAG
Organism: Herpetospermum pedunculosum; assembly: GCA_028017165.1. Classification (NCBI taxonomy): domain Eukaryota; kingdom Viridiplantae; phylum Streptophyta; class Magnoliopsida; order Cucurbitales; family Cucurbitaceae; genus Herpetospermum; species Herpetospermum pedunculosum. Next base: position 27,911,359 of record CM051527.1, on the reverse strand, counting down.
TCAAGCTTAGACTGTTCTTAAACGCTAGAAGTAGGGGGAAAACGGGATGTGCGTTGCATGTGGGTTTTCCGGGTTTACGTGGGTTTAGGAGTGGTTAGCTAGCACACACACACGTTAGGGGGCAAGAGTTAATTTTTGATATGTCTTAGTTAATGCATGAACGAAATGCTTACATGATTATACTCGTGTTTAAAATTTCAATATGCATGGAGGTTTGAGTTAGAATGCATGTAAGCACGTCCTTAGAGTCAATGTCTTTGTAGTGCTTGCTCGAGGACTAGCAATGTTTAAGTTGGGGGTGTTTGATAACTCCATTTTGGAGTTATTAAATACTTCCTAATTTTAGCTTAAGTCCGCTTTTAATTGATTAATATATCTCATTTGTAGGAGAAAAGCGGCAAAGAGCTCGTGCGTCCGTTGGACCCGTTCGAGAGCTTAAAGTGGAGTTTTAGCGCCCCGGGAATGCATCGGGAAGAGGGGAACTTGATCCGTGAAGAAACGGGCTAAAACTGCCTTGGAGAGGCAAAGCTTCAGCCCCAAACCCGAGAGCCAGCGTCGAGCTATAGCGTCGAGACGCTGGCTCGACGCTGGAAAAACCCGAGAGCAAGCGTCGAGTGATAGCGTCGAGACGCTAGCTCGACGCTGCCCTGGCGTCGAGACCCTGCTTGGCGTCGAGACGCTCCGGAGGAGGCGCGCGCATGAATTTTATCGGGGCAGCGTCGCGACGCTGGCCTTGCGTCGCGATGCCATCGAAGCGCGCGCGGATTAATTAGGGCGCAGCGTCGAGACGCTGGCCTAGCGTCTCCACGCTACGTCGATTACAGCAGCTAAATAAGACGATTTTCTGCACTTTTAGGAGGATTCTCTCCACCATTTTTAGAGCTTTTAGTCTTCTTCTTCCTCGGTTTTTCTCTATTTCCTTTGGAGCTCCGCCATTGTTGGCATGCTAGCGAGCTCCCTTCCTCTTGTAATACGCTGATGACGCCTTCCATGGCCGTGGTTGGAGCGGAATTGACAAACCGCGCCATGAGCGGCTAAGGTAAGGGTGAACGGTTTGGGATTAGTTTAGGGCGATTTTGTTAGATATTTGGGTTTTGATAATTTGAGCTTTGATTATGCATGTTGGGATCTGTTTATTTGCATTTCTCTGCTTTGCTTAATCCAACGCGCATGTTGAATTTCGACGATTGACACTCGAGTAATTTAGCATGTTGTGTATGTTAAAGAGTAGCGATGTCGTGCCTCTCACTGCTCGACTAAGTAACACAGGTAGATGAAATTAAATCGAAGTATTAAGCCGGGTAGGATAATTGTTGATTGCATACGGCATTTGCGGGCAATCTACTAGCAATTAGAATTCACGCTTGAATGTTCGTCGCGGTTAGCTAGTGACTGTCTAGACTTATCTTAGGGCTGATCACCTTGATGTAGGCTTAGACAACGTGTGATTGGAACTGTGTGGTCCAATTAAAATCCATGGAGTCGGCTACTTTGGGGCTTCTCTGGTAGTCGTCCGCGTGCATAATAAACTGATTACCATGAACTTTGCATTAAATGATGAACCTGAATTGTCTAACAATTGATCCCGAAACTCCCAAACCGTGCACACGTTTTCTACTAGTTAATCTTTCTTCCGTTAGTTTCTTCATTATTTCTCTCGCATGCTAAAAACCCCCCGTTACCAAATCAATCTGTTAATTAAATCCCAATTTTAATTGTGATTTTGATCGTTCTTACTCCTTGGATCGACCCTGTTGCCACTGGCTGCAAAGCCTCGGTTATAGGTTTTATAAATCGTATTTTGGCAAGCCTCGACAGCTTGAGATTAGCGATAGTTCAAAATATCGCGCACCAATATGAGACGAATTCCATATGCATCTGCAGTTGGTAGTCTCATGTACGCTATGTTGTGTACACGACCCGACATCTGCTATGCAGTAGGAATTGTCAGTAGGTTCCAGTCCAATCCAGGATATGATCACTGGACAGCCGTTAAACAGATCCTCAAGTATCTTAGGAGAACGAGAGACTATGTGCTTGTGTATGGTGCGAAGGATTTGATCCTTGCAGGATACACTGACTCTGATTTTCAGACTGATATAGATTCCAGGAAATCTACATCAGGATCAGTGTTCACTCTTAACGGAGGAGCAATAGTATGGAGGAGTATAAAGCAAGGTTGTATTGCTGACTCCACCATGGAAGCTGAGTATGTCGCAGCTTGCGAAGCAGCGAAGGAAGCTGTATGGCTTAGGAAGTTCTTGACAGATTTGGAAGTTGTTCCAAATATGAACTTGCCAATCACCCTTTATTGTGATAACAGCGGTGCAGTGGCAAATTCTAAAGAACCTAGAAGCCATAAGCGTGGAAAGCATATTGAGCGAAAATATCATCTCATCAGGGAGATAGTGCAACGAGGAGATGTGATCGTCACACAGGTAGCCTCGGAGCACAACATTGCTGATCCGTTTACTAAGTCTCTCACGGCTAAAGTGTTTGAGAGACACCTAAAAAGTCTAGGGCTGCGAGCTGCTCAGTAGGACAGTGGGAGAAACTTTAGATATTTGATATTCTAGTTCTCTCGACCAGCATGTACTCCACTGACGTTTTAGTCCAAGTGGGAGTTTGTTGGGTTTTATGTCCTAAAACTCGTAGTTTCTAAACTGTTTTGAATGTATATATTATATTTCAATAAAGTTGTTATTGAATTTTAGTGAATTGTGTTTGTATTAACCTATACCAATAACTAACACCCTTGGCGATAGTGTGAGTACTTGAACTTCATGTGTGACATGAATGTGAATCAAGTTCAAGTAGACAGCCAAAAATGGTCTATAGTATAGGGATAAGGCTGGGTACCTTATCCTGGGGACACTATTGGACGCGGCTCACTTTGTATAGTACAAAACGATGTGATTCGAATCGTTTCATGTAGAGACATGTGAGTGAGGGCGTCCTGTGCAATGAGTTTGCACAAGACCGAACCAAGAAATAAAATCGCTCTTTCTTTATAACACCGTTTACTGTAAAGACCGATTTTTTCATATGATGACTTAGGTAACTCGATCTCAATCCTGAGCTTACTATGAACTCCTGTTTATTCGACCTTATGCTTTGACTTGTACGGGTGAGAGTGGCCAGATCGCCGACTCAATAAGCCTACCATATTGGGGATAAGATCGAATAAGTGGCTGGGGACATAGTTGTAGCAAGATTGGAATTCACTCCTACCTGCTTTAAGGGTTAGTAGAGAGGTTGTTCCCTTAAATGCTGACTCCAGGTCTTGAACAATGGGCCCATCCTCGCCTGATCAGGGAGGAATCTGATTCGATGGTTGGACCACAAATCAATTGTTCATTAGAGGTGTCAGTGGTACTTAAGGAACAAGATATAATACAAGGGTTAAACGGTATAAATGACCCGTTGTGATTATGAACGACCTGTGAAGGATCGACTTACTGATAATAGTTATATCAACCGGACACAATATATCTACAGTGAGGAGAGTGCAGCCCTTGGAGTTTAGTGGAGTCTCCGTGGGTTAACGAATGTTGGTTAGTTCGGTTGAAAGAGTTTTGACCGGATAATCTCGTATCGTTGGAGCTCATGATCTGTAGGTCCTTACGGTTCTCCTGGCTAGCTCGGATAAAGCCGTGAAACAATATAAAAGAAAAGAAAAGAATTTGAATCGTTCAAATTCGGGTTTGTCGAAGAAATATAGACATATTTAAATATGATTTAAATATGGCATTGGCCTAAAACATGAATGAGATTCATGTGAAAAAAGTCGGTTTTTTTCTGTAAAACCGAGTTTAGTTATATTATTTAATCAATATTTGATATTGAATTAAATAATTTTTATTAATTAAAAAGTTTAATTAATAATTATATATATATTTTATTTATTAAAGTGCTTAATAAATAAAATTATTATTATTATTTTTAATAATAATAATAATTATATATATATATATATACATATACATGTGTCTTGCATGCAGCAAGACACATGTTGAAGTTTATATATATATTTGTTACGTAAGTAACTTTGGGCTGCAAGAAGTGAATGAGAAGATTTTTCCAGAGAACTGAATTTGATTCAATTCAAGGCAGGGGTTCACGTTTTTGAAGAATAAAAAAATAGAAGCCCTCTGTCCTTCTCTTCTTCCTCTTCCTCTTCTCCTTTTCTTTTGTAAAAGGAGTCCCACTACTCCGTTTCTCGGCCCGAGGATAGCGGGACTACCGTGGGTGGTCCACGAAGGTTTCGTGAGAAGGCTCGGTGAGCTCGTGAGGAGCTTCTGGCGGTGAATTTGGAGAAATACGAACTACAAGGGTATGTGTTCTAATTTCTCTTTTTTCATTGCGTTTGCATGTTTCTGTTTGTTTAAATTGATGAAATTAGAGTGTCTATGATCCAAATCGCTTCCGCTGCGTGCCATGAGCGCTCCATCAATTTCTACCCTCAACTGTCACTTGGGATCAAACTAAATACCCATATTCAGATTCGTGTTACCTAGCGATTGAGGCAATTATACGTCCTAATCTCTAACGGTATAGCATGCATAAGGACTCGGGCGTCACTCCTAATCAGTTACACAAGCTATTGAGATGAAGTTTAAGGAAGAAGATGTACGAAATCTAACAATTACAAGCTGGAAAATTCATACAACCCCTCCTTAAGCATCAAGATTACCCCTAAATCTCAAATTAGAGCACTTACCTTAGTTGCCCGTTGTGAAAATCAAGAGAAATCAACAAGAAATCAACTCCAATGTATTAGAATAGGTAAGAAATAGGTTTTAGCTCAAGAAATGAGCTCTACAAAAGATGGGGCCGAAAGAAATTGGGAGATAATGTCCTAAAATAAGCAAAATCGGACTTAAATACCCATTTCTGCGTCAGACTAGCGCCTAGGCGCCATAAGTCAGCGCCTAGGCGCTGAGCTCTCTAGAAAATTTACAAAATCGGGCATTTTTTATGACTTTTAATGACGGGTTTCTGCTGGGTTTTAATGACGGGCATTTACAGTCATGGATAGGGCGCGCGGGGGCTGAGAGATGGCGAGGCGAGGCGTGGGTCTGGGGGTGGTGTTGACCGTTGACTGTTGACTTTTACAAAATGAAGGAAAATCTTGCATCTACTAAAATTTGAACCTAGGCACTCTCATTATCTTAGCAAGCCCTGCACCATTAAGCCATTAATCAATTTTAAGTTTTATTTTAGATTTGTTAATTAATGAAGCTTAATCACTCAAAACGACTAATTAATAAAATATTCTAAAATACTCATTTAAGCTCTTAATTATCGCAAATGCCCGACTTACCCCTTAACAATTAAATTATACAAAATATATCAATTAAGCCCAAATAATTATTCTAATTTACCAGACTTAGGAGCTAAATATTAGCACTTTTAGAGTGCTATCAAAATACCCCCAACCTAAACCTTGCTAGTCCTTGAGCAAGGTGTACTTTGATTTGTCTTATAAGAAACCACTTGCATGCTGACGACTCAAATCTGAAAATTCGTGAACACAAGATATTAATGCTAACGGAAAAACAAACAAGTGTATGCATAAGTTAAGAACATTTCAAAATTTTAAATCCTACTCTCTCACGTGTGTGCGTGCTTAACTTATCCTACTCTAGCTCTTACAGACCCAGAATTCCTTTAATCGATCCTAAGACTCGTTTTCCCCCTACTTCTAGCGTTGAGAACAGTCTATTGGCTTAACGGGTCGGAAAGAGCAACAAAACAATTGGCCCAATTCTTTTCTTCTTTTCCTTGGTACTTTGTACCCTTTTCTTTTTATTTTTCTTCTTTCAAGAGAGGCTAACACATCAAGCTTAATTCACTTCACGTTTTTAAGGACAAGTGTTCACTTCAATTAGTCACCCTTTCATGCAGTGGCAACTGTGGGTTACACGATCGCCCCTGATTACACGGGTAACACAAGAAGGAGGAACACCTCAAGAAAGAACATTTTTCATGCTTTTTACTCACAGAAAATTGAAAAATTTTAGGCATAGATTTTTGCTTACAACAAATGAGTTATTACAAATTATAACACATCAAGCATCCCTAAATATGCCTTTCTAGGTGACAACAAATTTTCAGATCGAATAAAATAACTCTAAGCCTATCAGAACCAAGAGTAAGAGGGCTATGTGCTCGATGAATGTAGAGAGTATTCGGAATTTTTTTAAAATAAGCTCAAAATATGCATACAACTCATGGTTTATTCGAAATGCACAAATATGGAGTATTCACTAGTAAATCACAGACAGTCCTCATCGGACAACATGCATTCAGATTCTCATACATCTCAAAATCAGAGCATTCATGCACAAAAACTACAACGAAGTCCAACAATAAATTCTACCCCCCACCTAAAAGACTACATTGTCCTCTATGCATGTAATCCCACAGATAAACAAATAAAATGACAAAAACTAAAGGGAACATAAACCTCCCCTGAATTTTTGCGGGATCGGTGAGTAGGGATGCGCATCCTCGTCTTCAAAATAGCTCCGAAATGCAGGTCATCTCTCGCTTATAACCTAAGAAAGCAAGGAAAAGCTAAGCTAGGAAAATAAAAACTAAAAGTAAAGACAAAAATTGAAATACTCATGGGTTGCCTCCCAAGAAGCGCAAATTTTTAACGTCGTTATGCTCGACGTGTCCTCCTCTCTGTCAGGGTACATAGAAATTCTCGTACTTCTTCGGCCCCTTCTTCCTTGAATCAACAAAACCTGCTAAGAGAAGCAAGCTCTTCGACTTTTGTAGGCAGCCGGACAGAGTTGTTATTTTTTTGATTTTTTTGCTATATGGAAAAATAAAAGACTTAACAGACTCAAACAAAATAAAAGTAGACTCAACTGACTCAACAGAAATAAAAGACTCAACTAACTGAACAGAAAATAAAGACTTGATATGGGAAGGGATCAGATAAAAATTCTCCAAAATACCAACATTCTCAGATGCACAGATGGAAGGGGGCATGCTAGATGAATCTCCTATAATACATGAATCAACACAAGGCAAAGCAAGAGGAGATAAATTTTCAAACGGCACAATTGCCACTTCCTCATCCATCAAAACATTATTTTCAGCACAAGTTGGTTCTAACTCATCAATGAAAAGATTTCCAAAAACATCTTCAACAACAAAAATATGCTCAAGCTCATCCATGCATGATTCTTCAAATAAATTTTCAATACAAAATTCATGCTCTGAATCGAAATCAACAGGTGGAGGAATACTTACCTCTAAGATTTCTCTGAGATCTTCTTCATCACAGGCGAGAAATTCTGCCCAGAATTTCAATCGTGGAGAAGTCTCAGCTCCACTTAGCTCATTCGCATCGTCAGTCTCCTCAGGATATTCCTCGGGGCTAAGCTCAACCTCCTTTTCGTCGTCATACATCAAAGGCAAGTACTCGGGGCACGAGTCTTCCCGGGGCTCTTCTTGAGGCTGAACTGTTCTTGATGGAATATGGTTGTTGGTTTCTGCAATTCAAAATTAGTAGTGGCCATTCGCGCAACCATTTGTTCAAATAACATACCTGAGCGAGCTTGACTTTCCACTTGAGCTTTGTTGTATGCCTGATAATCCTCAACAGTTGATTTAAGTAAAGTAGTTAATTCAGACATTTGAGCTTTCAATCCACTGATTTTATCAGAGAGAGATCCCTCGGAACCATACATTTTTTTTTTTTTTTTTTTTCTAACAAATAAAAATTTAACTAAGAGAAATTAAATGGTTCCCCGGCAACGACGCCAATTTTGGTAGTTGGATTTTTGAGTGTCCTACTAATTTCGGGATGTCGAGTCCCGCCAAAATGAAATTTATAATACCGAAACTACTGAGCTTTGCAGCTAGTGGTAACGGATCGATCCGCAGGGAACCTAAATCAATCTCTCTTATTTAATTTCTATTTGTCTTTTAAATTTAAACTCAAAATAAAACTGTGAATTAAAGGGTAAGTTAATTAAAACTAAAGTAAAGGGGAAACTTAAACTAACTGAAAATTAAATAGCGAAAAATAAAGAACGGAAATATTAATGTAACATGTGCTCCTAATTCGAGAGATAGGGATTTTCTTGATGCGCTTAGATCATAGGGATTCTAATCATGCTTAGCAATTTAATCTCATGCACGCGAAATGTTTGCTCGTTTCCGAAGCAAACATCCCAATGAATTAATTAGAGGCTCTAATTAAACATGCTCATTAATTACTCTAAGTTGATCAAGCCTAAATTGATTAAAGAACAGTAACGGGTAGCATCGCGACGAATTAACCTGGAGACTAAATCGATTTTTCCTCTTTACCCAAAATCCAACATGAAGGTTAATTAATTTCTACCCCCAACTGTCACTTGGGATCAAACTAAATACCTATATTCAGATTCGTGTTACCTAGCGATTGAGGCAATTATACGTCCTAATCTCTAACGGTAAAGCATGCATAAGGACTCGGGCGTCACTCCTAATCAGTTACACAAGCTCTTGAGATGAAGTTTAAGGAAGAAGATGCACGAAATCTAACAATTACAAGCTGAAAAATTCATACAAACCCTCCTTAAGCATCAAGATTACCCCTAAATCTCAAATTAGAGCACTTACCTTAGTTGCCCGTTGTGAAAATCAAGAGAAATCAACAAGAAATCAACTCCAATGTATTAGAATAGGTAAGAAATAGGTTTTGGCTCAAGAAATGAGCTCTACAAAAGTGGGGGCGGAAGAAATTGGGAGAGAATGACCTAAAATCAGCAAAATCAGACTTAAATACCCATTTCTGCGTCAGACTAGCGCCTAGGCGCTGAGCTCTCTGGAAAATTTACAAAATCGGGCATTTTTTATGACTTTTAATGACAGGCTTCTGCTGGGTTTTAATGACGGGCATTTACAGTCACGGATAGGGCGCGCGGGTGACTGATGCTGTTGACTTTTACAAAATGAAGGAAATCTGGCATCTACCAAGATTTAAACCTGGGCACCTCAATTATCTTAGCAAGCCCTGCACCATTAAGCCATTAATCAATTTTGAGTTTTATTTTAGATTATTTAATTAATGAAGCTTAATCACTCAAAACGACTAATTAATAAAATATTCTAAAATATTCATTTAAGCTCTTAATTATCGCAAATGCCCGATTTACCCCTTAACAATTAAATTATACAAAATATATCTGTTGACCGAGAAATTTCGGCCAATCAGCGGTCGCCACGTGTCTTCATCTTGGCCGGCGGATCGAATAAACTTAACCGAGCAAATTCCGTCATAGCTCAATTGGGCTCGAAATCGAATCGGGCTAAAAAGTTATTTAAATGGCAATTTGGCCCAAAGCCCAAAAATCCATTGGGCCCAGAACCCAAAAGTCCATTGAACCCAAGTCATTGGATCCAAGCCCAAGCCCATTGGATCTAGGCCCAAGCCCACCAGGCCCATGAGAACTCTATAAATAGAGAGCTCATTCTTCATTTTCAAGGTTCAGAAAATTTCTACTCCTAAGAGCTTAGAGAGAATTCTCAAACAACGAAGACTCCCTGAATCCTTGGAAGACTGAACAATCCTTCAACATCGAGAACAAGCTGCGAAGCCCTCGATCCAAATTCAACATCGAGAACAAGCTGTGAAGCTTTCGATCCAAATTTAACATCGAGAACAAGCTGTGAAGCCCTCAATCTAAATTCAACATCGAGAACAAGCTGCGAAGCCCTCGATCCAAATTCAACATCGAGAACAGGCTGCGAAGCCCTCGATCCAAATTCAACATCGAGAACAAGCTGTGAAGCCCTCGATCCAAATTTCACATCGAGAACAAGATGCGAAGCCCTCGATCCAAATTCAACATCGAGAACAAGCTGCGAAGCCCTCGATCCAAATTCAACATCGAGAACAAGCTGCGAAGCCCTCAATCTAAATTCAACATCGAGAACAGGCTACGAAGCCCTCGATCCAAATTCAAGATCGAGAACAAGCTGCGAAGCCCTCGATCCAAATTTAACATCGAGAACAAGCTGCGAAGCCCTCGATCCAAATTCAACATCGAGAACAAGCTGCGAAGCCCTCGATCCAAATTCAACATCGAGAACAAACTGCGAAGCCCTCGATCCAAATTCAACATCGAGAACAAGCTGCAAAGCCCTCGATCCAAATTCAACATCGAGAACAAGCTGCAAAGCCCTGGATCCAAATTCAACATCGAGAACAAGCTGCGAAGCCCTCGATCCAAATTCAACATCGAGAACAAGCTGCGAAGCCCTCGATCCAAATTCAACATCGAGAACAAGCTGTGAAACCCTCGATCCAAATTCAACATCGGGAACAAGCTGCAAAGCCCTCGATCCAAACTCAACGTCGAGAACAAGCTGCGAAGTCCTCGAGATACATTTACATTTGAGAGAGAAAGAATCAGAGGATAAACATTAGAGATTGTAATCCACTACGCACTGATACAGATAAATACAATACAAATACAAAATTCAAATTTCATTTACACGTGTTCGAATCTCCATCCTTCGTTCGAATTCTTGTGTGAACAGATTGGCACGCCTGTCTCACCAGGCGTGAGCAGAGTAATGACATCGTCAGGGGCATCTACGAGTGACAAATTTCTTGTTAGGTGTAACCCTCTGTTCGAGCTCGATTCTGACGTAGCGTCCGCCATGATGACTGAAATAAATATTATGGAGGAAAGAATGACAAAGTCTGCGCGTGAGGGGATAATCATTCAGGAAAATTTCTTGTATGATGAATTTATTCCCTCATCTGATCAACCAATCAAGGGGTATGATCCAAATGTGATGTCTGTAATGATGGCAGACGCACGCACTAACGATGAAGCAATGGCTGAAATGGAAAAGAAATTAAATTTTCTGATGAAAGCAGTTGAAGAACGAGACCTCGAGATTGCCCACTTGAGAAATCAGATGCAAAGTCGAGAGGCTGCAGAGTCAAGTCTAACTCCTGCAGCAAGGAGGAATGACAAAGAAAAAAATGTCATCCAAGAAGACCAACCGCATCACTCAACGTCGGTCGCTTCGCTGTCTGTCCAACAACTGCAGAACATGATCACAAACACTATCAGAGCTCAATACGGTGGACCCACCCAAAGCTCCCTCTTGTATACCAAACCGTATACAAAGAGGATCGACAACTTGAGAATGCCCATCGGGTATCAGCTGCCAAGGTTTCAACAATTTGACGGCAAGGGCAATCCTAAACAACACATTGCCCACTTTGTTGAGACGTGTGAGAACGCTGGAACTCGGGGAGACCTGCTGGTTAGGCAGCTTGTCCGGACTCTAAAAGGAAATGCCTTCGATTGTTACACGGACTTGGAGCCCAAGACAATTGATAGTTGAGAACAGTTTGAAAGAGACTTCATGAATCGCTTCTACAGCACGAGGCGAACAGTCAGCATGACCGAACTCTCGCACGCTAACCAAAGGATGAGAGAGCCAGTCATCAATTTCATAAACCGTTGGAGATCGTTGAGTCTCGACTGCAAGGATCGACTCACCGAGGTGTCCGCCGTCGAAATGTGCATCGGCGGCATGCATTGGGGACTTCATTACATCCTGCAAGGGATAAAGCCCCACACATTTGAAGAGTTAGCGACTCGCGCCCACGATATGGAGTTGAGTATCGCCAACAGAGGGAGCAAGGACCTCGTAATCCCGGATATCAACAAGGTGAAAAATGAAATGAAGGACAGTTAGAATATCACGAAAAATGTCGTTGAAGAATCCATGGTCGTCAGCACGACCCCTGTAAGGTTTTCCTCAAAAGGAAAGTAAAACGGAACAAAAAGAAGAAATGACGGAGGCGAGAGACGTCACCTTACGTTAAAAGAAAGACAAGAAAAAATCTACCCATTTCCAGACTCTGACTTCCTGACATGTTAGAGCAACTATTGAAAACACGACTGGTTGAGTTTCCCGAGTGTAGGCGCCCGGAAGAGATGAACAAAGTCGTTGATCCCAACTATTGTAAGTATCATCGAGTTATCAGTCATCCGGTGAAAAAATATTTCGTCCTAAAGGAGCTAATTCTAAGGTTAGCTAAAGAAGGAAAAATTGAGCTAGACTTAGATGAAATAGCTCAATCAAACCACGTTGCAGTAACAATGAACTCCGACGCTCAATTATTTCCAGCCTCATTCAATAACCAAAAGGAAAACCTCATCCAGTTTGGGACCTTCGAACCAATAATTGTTCAGTTCGGACATGAAACCCCAAAGAAAATTTCTCAAGTAAAACCTGAGGCCGTCGAAAATGAGGATAAAGGTTGGACCGTTGTGGCTCGTCAGAAAATACGACGACAAAGACCTGTCGAGAAAGAAGATTGCATACTTTGAGATGATAAACGAAACAATAAACTTTCAAAGAAGAAAAGAAGAATCAATTTGAGGAAGCCTAAACACGAGAGAAGAGAAAACAAATATTTTTCTCAACCTCGACGATGGGTGACTTTAAAAGATTTTTTCTCAAAAAGTTTTCTTCCCATCCAGAAAGAGGAAGAAATTTGTGCAAGTTCATGCTACGTCAATGCAGAAGAAGTCAGCGACTCAAAAGAAGTCGATCAAAGAACTTCTGTCTTCAATCGCATCAAGCATTCCACTACTCGAACTTCGGTCTTCCAAAGGATGAGTATGGCCGCGACAAAAGAAGAAAATTTCTGTCTAACTTATACCTCCACTCGAACTTCAGCTTTCCCAAGGTTAAGTCATGTTTCTACATCAAAGAAAGACGGACCTTCAAAATCTGTTTTTGATCGCCTCAAAGTTACAAGGGATCAACAACAAAGAAAGATGAAGACTGTAGGGGCAAGACTCTTCGATGAAGAAAGTAGCGACAAGAAGATTCACAGTCGTGTTCCTTCACGCATGAAGAGGAAATTTTATGTCCACATAAACACAGAGGGTTCCTTGAAGGTGAAGAAAAATCTTATCATTCTAACCAATCCTACAAACGAAGGATCTGATCAAGACTGTGATGAACATAAGATCTTTTGAAATGTAATACTCCTTAACGTAAGAGTATAAACTACATGTTGCTCCTGGCCTGCACGAGCTTAAAAGGTGAACGACCCAAAAAAAATAAAAAAAAAAAATCATTCATTTGAACTACGTTATGACTTGATCCCTTCCATTCAAGAGTACGTAGGCAACTTAAAGAAAAAAAAAACATTTTAAGTTCAGTCACAAAAATAAAAAATCATCATGTATTGAACCAAAAATAAAAAATCATCATTTTAAGTTCAGTTACTATTTGACTTCAGATTTTAATATTTCATTCGGCTTGTTATTAGGCCAAATCAAATTTACATCATCTCATCTCCAAGTTCGCTTGTTGCATCATCTTTCTCCAGCATCATCTCCCTACATCATCTTCAAGTTCGCTGTTGCGCTGCATCTCCAAGTTCGCTGTTGCGCTGCATCTCCAAGTTCGCAGTTGCGCTGCATCTCCAAGTTCGTTGCTGCTGCGTGGCTCTACATCTTAAGCTTCAAGTTCGCTGCTGTTGCGTGGCTCTGCATCTTAAGCTCCAAGTTCGCTGCTGCTGCGTGGCTCTGTATCTTAAGCTCCAAGTTCCCTGCTGCTGCGTGGCTCTGCATCTTAAGCTCCAAGTTCGCTGCTGCTGCGTGGCTCTGCATCTTAAGCTCCAAGTTCGTTGCTGCTGCGTGGCTCTGCATGGCTCTGCATCTTAAGCTCCAAGTTCGCTGCTGCTGTGGCTCTGCATCTTAAGCTCCAAGTTCGCTGCTGCTGTGGCTCTGCATCTTAAGCTCCAAGTTCGAAGCTCCAAGTTCGCTGCTGCGTGGCTCTGCATCTTAAGCTGGCTCTGCATCTTAAGCTTGCTCTGCATCTTAAGTTCTCTTAAGCTCCAAGTTCGCTGCTGCAGCGTGGCTCTGCATCTTAAGCTGGCTCTGCATCTTAAGCTGGCTCAGCATCTTAAGTTCTCTTAAGCTCGAAGTTCGCTGCTGCTGCGTGGCTCTGCATCTTAAGCTCCAAGTTCGCTGCTGCTGCGTGACTCTACATCTTAAGCTCCAAGTTCGCTGCTGCTGCGTGGCTCTGCATCTTAAGCTGGCTCTGCATCTTAAGTTCTCTTAAGCTCCAAGTTAAGTTCGCTGCTGCTGCGTGGCTCTGCATCTTAAGCGAACTTCTTAAGCTCCAAGTTCGCTGCTGCTGCGTGGCAGTTCGCTGCTGCTGCGTGGCTCTGCTTCTTAAGCTGGCTCTGCATCTTAAGTATTCGCTGCTGCTGCGTGGCTCTGAATCTTAAGCGTGGCTCTGCATCTTAAGTATTCGCTGCTGCTGCGTGGCTCTGGATCTTAAGCGTGGCTCTGCATCTTAAGTATTCGCTGCTGCTGCGTGGCTCTGGATCTTAAGCTCCAAATTCGGTGCTGCTCCATCTTAAGCACCAAGTTCGCTGCTGCTGCGTGGCTCTGCATCTTAAGCGAACTTCTTAAGCTCCAAGTTCGCTGCTACTGCGTGGCTCTGCATCTTAAGCGAACTTCTTAAGCTCCAAGTTCGCTGCTGCTGCGTGGCTCTGCATCTTAAGCGAACTTCTTAAGCTCCAAGTTCTGGCTCTGCATCTTAAGCGAACTTCTTAAGCTCCATGTTCGCTGCTGCTGCGTGGCTCTGCATCTTAAGCGAACTTCTTAAGCTCCAAGTTCGCTGCTGCTGCGTGGCTCTACATCTTAAGCGAAACTTCTTAAGCTCCAAGTTCGCTGCTGCTGCGTGGCTCTACATCTTAAGCGAAACTTCTTAAGCTCCAAGTTCGCTGCTGCTGCGTGGCTCTGCATCTTAAGCTCCAAGTTCGCTGCTGCTGCGTGGCTCTGCATCTTAAGCTCCAAGTTCGCTGCTGCTGCGTGGCTCTGCATCTTAAGCTCCAAGTTCGCTGCGCGGAAGTTATGAAAATACTATTTGTTTAAGAAAATTATCTAAAAATATGAATAGAGGTGGACTTAAGCCCAAGACCAAAGGAAACAAAGGTTATACATGTTCCACTTTGCCGAACAAGCTTTGTTGTTCCCATTTGTGTTCAGATTGTAATACTTCATTCAACTTGAAATTTAGGCGGGTTCTAAATTTCCTTCCATAATCATGAGCTTAAGTTCAAATTTTCGAACTTTATGTCAAAATTGATTGGAATCCCAAAATTATACCAAGTCAAATATTCATTCAAGCTAAATTTCGAGCAAAATCCAAAATTTTCCTAAAATTAAAATTTTGAGCATATTCCAAATTTTATTTCCAAGCATGATTTAGAGTCAAAAGTTATATAAATCCGAGTCTCAAATCAAATATGCCAAAATAAAATTTTCAACACTCTTACTCCGAATTCAAGCCAAACTTCAAGAAAATATCATAGTTTTTCCTAGAATTAAATTTTTGGGCATATTCCAAATTTTATTTCCAAGCTCGATTCAGAGTCAAAATTTATCTAAATCCAAGTCTCAAATCGAAATTGGCGGTTTGGGTATACTTCAAATTTTATCCCACTTCGAAATTGGAGTAAAGTTCAAAGTCAAATTCTATTCAAAATTCAATTGGGCAACTCCAAAACTTTACTCTACATCCAAAATGGAATTAAAGTAGAACACAAGAATCTACTAAAGTTCAAGTCAAGCTTCTGCCAAATAAGAAAGATCAAAATTGTAAGCCCAATTCATATTTTTTGGTCAATTGGCATAGAAAGATGTATAATCAAAAGAATTGATTTATGGACCAAATTTCATATTTCGATAAGATTGATATGTCGAGGCAGATTCGAAATTAGGGGTGTCCTACATTTCAATTTCAAAATTTAACTTTTCCGAGACTCACCCACACGTACATGTGCATAACTCTCGAAAAAGGGGGCATTTGTTGACCGAGAAATTTCGGCCAATCAGCGGTCGCCACGTGTCTTCATCTTGGCCGGCGGATCGAATAAACTTAACCGAGCAAATTCGGTCATAGCTCAATTGGGATCGAAATCGAATCGGGCTAAAAAGTTATTTAAATGGCAATTTGGCCCAAAGCCCAAAAATCCATTGGGCCCAGAACCCAAAAGTCCATTGAACCCAAGTCATTGGATCCAAGCCCAAGCCCATTGGATGGCTTGGATCCAGGCCCAAGCCCACCAGGCCCATGAGAACTCTATAAATAGAGAGCTCATTCTTCATTTTCAAGGTTTAGAAAATTTCTACTCCTAAGAGCTCAGAGAGGATTCTCAAACAACGAAGACTCCCTGAATCCTTGGAAGACTGAACAATCCTTCAACATCGAGAACAAGCTGCGAAGCCCTCGATCCAAATTCAACATCGAGAACAAGCTGCGAAGCCCTCGATCCAAATTTAACATCGAGAACAAGATGTGAAGCCCTGGTAACGATATTTTTGAATTATCGTTATAAACTCAAGCTGTCGAGGCTTGCCAAAATAAATTTATAAACCCGTAGCTTTTAGCTTTGCAGCTAGCGGTAACGGGGTCGAACCACAGAGAGGGAATAAAATTGAGGATTAATCGTTTAAGATGTGGTTAGGTTAGTTGGTAAGGTTGTCACAAAAAAGGGGGTTTTAATCATGCAATGTAGTGAAAAGTGCTAACGGAAAAGTAATAAACTTGAGAATGAAGAGTGTTGGATTTGGGGAATTTTCGGGATCTTGCTAAGCATTTTAACATTTATCATTTAATTCTAAGGTAAGGCTAATTGATTATAATATGCACACGGTCAGTTACCCGAGAAGCCCCAAGGTAACCGGCTCCATAGAAATTAATTAGACCACACAGTTCTAATCAAACATTATCTAAAGTTGCATTAGGGTGATCTGCCCCAAATTTGACTCTAGATAGTCACTAACATACCGCGACGAACATTCAAACATGTAATTTAATTGCTAGTAGATTGCCCGCCAACGCTGTATGCAATCAACAACTATCATACACGACTCGATACTCCGATTTAGTTTTGTCTATCTGTGTTACTTAGTCGAGCAGTGAGAGGCACGGCATCGCTACTCTTTAACATACACAACATGCAAGATGACTCGAGTGTCAATCGTCGAAATCTAACATGCGCGTTGGATTAAGCAAGATAGACAAATGCATACATACTCAAAGCCAAATCAGAACCATTAAGCATACATTATCAAAACATTAGAAACTTAGCAAAAATCCCTAATTAACCCAAATCCAAGCACAAGTACCTTAGCCAATCATGGAGGTTTGGAGTTCCAACACTCCCATGGAAGCTTTGGGCATCATCCCCAAGCTAATATACAAGAAATAAGCTCCAAAAGGCCACAAATGGCGGAGAAAATGAAGAAGACCCGAGAGCAAAATCGAAGGGAAGAAGAAGATGTAAAAATTGGCTGAAAAATCGTCAAATTGACGTTTTAAGCCGTCGGAGCGTCGAGACGCTAGGCCAGCGTCTCGACGCTGGTGCCCTAAGTGCCGCGCGCGTTTTCGTCGTGATGGCGTCGAGACGCTGCAGGCAGCGTCTCGACACTACGTCTGTGCCTGGAGGAAAAATAACGGAAATTTTGTCCTCCTTTGGAATCGAACTCAGGCCTATCAACTTGCCAAATTCCTCCTGCACCACCAGACCACTTATCACAATTGAGATATCATTTGATTAATTAATATACATAGTATAAACACTCAGAATGATTAATCAAAATTATTCTCTAAACGTTCTTTTAAGCTCTTAATTAATTCAATGGTCCGATTTACCCCTAAGTAATTAAATTATACAAAATATATTAATTAAGCACAATTAATTACTTAATTCGCAAGACTTAGGAGCTAAATATTAGCACTTTTTGAGTGCTATCAAAACCCCCAACCTAAATCTTGCTAGTCCTCGAGCAAGGAAAACTCTAAAATAGCTCCTAAGGACTATACATGCATGCTTCTAACTCAAATCTCGATGCTTTAAGAATCAAGACATTTACATAAACAAGTAAGCAATCGATCGCATGCACTTAATCAATGAACATGTCAAAAATTAACTACTACTCCCCTACGTTTGTGTGTGATAGCGAACCTCTCCTAAACCATGCAAGCTCGGAAAAACAACATGCTACAATTCATCTTGTTTTCCCCCTACTTCTAGCATTGAAGAACAGTCTATAGCTTAATCACATCAGAGAGAGCAACAAATTAAGAGGCCTAAAACAATTTTCTCATACACATTTTTTTTTTTTTTTTTTCTTTTTGAGTACTTTGTACCCTTGGTTAAGGTTCTTTGAACCCAACTTTTTATTTTCTTTTTCTTTCCCATCCCGAGTTGCCTAACATGTCAAACTTAGGCCTAAGCTTCACATTTTTAAGGACTAACGTTCACTTTTTAAGTGCGCACTTTAAAAAGGAGGAACGCCTCGGGAGATTTTTCTAACCAACACGCTTTTCTGCTTTTTTTTTTTTATATTAGGCTTAATCAACCACTAACTCTCATGCAACAAGCTACCCTAGGGGTGCCTTTCGGGGTGACAACAAGAATCATGCAACATGTGATCAAACTAAGCGTACGGAGTCTAAGATGAGGTTGCTAAGTGCTCGATAGATGCAAGGGAGCAACAGAAAAATTTTTTAAAATTTTTGACATGAACCTAATAAATGCAAAACACCATCATGCAAAAACTAGATTACGCAAATGCTCAGATTCCAAAAAGACACTTCCTAGATCGTCATAATTAGAAAGCATATAAACAGAGTCCCAACACTTCAGATTCAAAATTAACACTGCTCAACGAACTACACATGCATATCCAAAACATCCAACTCCACCCCCAACTTCAGAAGATAGCATTGTCCTCAATGCTGTTCTATCAGATACACAAAAGTAGAGGGAAGAGAAAAACAACACTTCCCTGATCTTAGTGAAGCTGGCGAGGGGAAAGAGGCGGTGCTTCCCTTATCTGAGCCCAATTTCCTCAACTTCTCCTTATTTCCTAAAAAAAAAACAGCAAGCTAAATTAAGCTAAAGTATACTACGAAACTAAACTAAAACAACGATAAACTAAATGACAGAAAAACAGTTCAACACTCGGGTGCCTCCGAGAAGCGCAGAATTTTTAAAGTCGTTTGCTCGACTGAATTCACCCAACGAACTCATCCATAGTCTGACAGCGCGGGGGACGTCCCAGACATGTCCTCATCCACACTGTTCCTGCAAACATCATTTAAACACATTTTTTCTCGTCGTGCTTTGAGCACGCGAACATCATCATTGTTAGTGCAATAAAAAACAGCACCATTATCATCCAAGTCTAAGTCTTTTTTCCTAACAGAAGCAAAAGAATAGTCCCTCAAGCGCGAGGTCAAATTCTCTTCCTTCACACAACCCACAGATTTTGTTTTTCCATTCTCATCATACACAAAAGATTTAGACTCATTCATAAAAAATTCATGCACATTTCCATCAAATCCTATAGAAAAGGAACCCCTATCAACATCAATCTTGACCTTAGCGGTCTTCATAAATGGGCGTCCTAGTAAGATAGGAGAGGAAACATGCAAAGAATTTTTGTTCGTATTAAGCACATGGAAATCACATGGAAACAACAAATCTTCCACTTTAACCAAAATGTCCTCAATTTTCCCTAATGGTCGCACACAAGATTGATCGGCTAGTTGAACAACTACATTAGACTCAATTAAATTGCATGGTTTAAGCTCTTTAAACACATCAGCAGACATGACGTTAATTGAGGAACCGAGATCTAGCATGGCATTTTCAATCAGCTTATTACCAATAGTGCATGGGATAGTAAACGTACCAGGATCGACGCACTTTGGTGGAAGCGTACCTTGGAAAATTGCGGAGACAATGTCGTTCTTTTTCTCATCATTCTTGTCCATCTTTTCATTCTCAAGATGGCTTGGGGAACATTCAATCGGCTTCCCCTTTTTCTCAACTGGAGGCAACAAACGGCTTGGGAAGGGAGCCTTGGGCATGTAGCCTTTCAAGCTCGGGCGTGCACCCAACTGAGCTTCCTTCCTTCTTGACTCAAGATCCTCGATCTTTTGCTCAACCTTGCCTTCCTCTCCCTCCACAACAGCGGTGATGGAATAGACCTGCTCACAGGAATTCATCCTCGCGTGTGGGGGTAGCATCCAAGGATTCTCAGGCGCCGAAATCAAGGGAATATCCCTTCCATTCTTCAGTGCAATACCATCTGGCCAATCAGCTGCCTGAGTTTCCATCCCACTCGTTCTGGTCTTTGCCTCCGTCATCCCTTCTCTCATCGACCGCAACTGCGCATTGGTATCCTGATAAGTTTCCATGAGGGACTTGAACATTCCTTCAATGGATTGAGAAGAAACAGAAGGACGATTTCGCGATGGGTCTCCTTGAAATTTAAGCAAACCGTCGTGTATCTTTGACAGTTGGCCCTTGAGCTCTTTCACTTCGCTTTGGAGGCGGGCTTGCTCACGTGCTTCAATTCCATTATGCTGCATATTCTGAGCCATATTACAGATCAAACGCCGAGCTTCCACTGGGGTCTTGTCAATCAACGCCCCTCCACTAGCTGCATCAAGCAACCAACAATCATGATCACACAAGCCTTCGTAGAAGAGGCGAATGAGTTCTGCCTGTGGAATCCGATGGTGGGGGAAGTCTTCGCACAACCGGGTAAACCGCTCCCAATATTTATCAAAGGTCTCCCCTTCTTTTTGCATGATCCTGTGGATCTCCTTCCTTAGGAACTTGGCTCTCGAGGCGGGGAAGTATTTGTCTAAAAACAGCCCTTTCAACCCATTCCACGTAGAGGTGATCCCAGGTAAGTAGTGCAGCCAATCCCTCGCTTTATCCTTCAGGGAGAAAACGAAAGCTCTCAAGTACAACTGATCTTCAGTTACTTCGCTCGTTTTCATCGCAGAGCACACCATATGGAATTCCTTAAGGTGCTTGATCGGATCTTCACCTGATTTGCCATAAAAATAAGAAAGTGAGTTAAGCAAACTTGATTTTAGCTCAAACTTACCTGATACCGGCGGAAATGATATACACAAAGGTTGACTGAGAAGGCCATCCATCGCCCACTCCTTGAGCGTTCTCCGCTCCAAGACCTCCATCTCTTCTGAGTGTAACCTGAACTTTCAAAATCTTGGAAGAGAGGATCGTTATCCAAATAAAATAAAATAAAACAAAAAACAATTCACTTAAAAATCATTTTTTTTTTTTTTTTTTTTTAAATCAACCAATCAACCTTAATCAAAAACAAAAATTAATCTCATTTTTAATTGCCCTCCCCGGCAACGGCGCCAATTTTGGTAACGATATTTTTGAACTATCGTTATAAACTCAAGCTGTCGAGGCTTGCCAAAATAAATTTATAAACCCGTAGCTTTTAGCTTTGCAGCTAGCGGTAACGGGGTCGAACCACAGAGAGGGAATAAAATTGAGGATTAATCGTTTAAGATGTGGTTAGGTTAGTTGGTAAGGTTGTCACAAAAAGGGGGGTTTTAATCATGCAATGTAGTGAAAAGTGCTAACGGAAAAGTAATAAACTTGAGAATGAAGAGTGTTGGATTTGGGGAATTTTCGGGATCTTGCTAAGCATTTTAACATTTATCATTTAATTCTAAGGTAAGGCTAATTGATTATAATATGCACACGGTCAGGTACCCGAGAAGCCCCAAGGTAACCGGCTCCATAGAAATTAATTAGACCACACAGTTCTAATCAAACATTATCTAAAGTTGCATTAGGGTGATCTGCCCCAAATTTGACTCTAGATAGTCACTAACATACCGCGACGAACATTCAAACATGTAATTTAATTGCTAGTAGATTGCCCGCCAACGCTGTATGCAATCAACAACTATCATACACGACTCGATACTCCGATTTAGTTTTGTCTATCTGTGTTACTTAGTCGAGCAGTGAGAGGCACGGCATCGCTACTCTTTAACATACACAACATGCAAGATGACTCGAGTGTCAATCGTCGAAATCTAACATGCGCGTTGGATTAAGCAAGATAGACAAATGCATACATACTCAAAGCCAAATCAGAACCATTAAGCATACATTATCAAAACATTAGAAACTTAGCAAAAATTCCTAATTAACCCAAATCCAAGCACAAGTACCTTAGCCAATCATGGAGGTTTGGAGTTCCAACACTCCCATGGAAGCTTTGGGCATCATCCCCAAGCTAATATACAAGAAATAAGCTCCAAAAGGCCACAAATGGCGGAGAAAATGAAGAAGACCCGAGAGCAAAATCGAAGGGAAGAAGAAGATGTAAAAATTGGCTGAAAAATCGTCAAATTGACGTTTTAAGCCGTCGGAGCGTCGAGACGCTAGGCCAGCGTCTCGACGCTGGTGCCCTAAGTGCCGCGCGCGTTTTCGTCGTGATGGCGTCGAGACGCTGCAGGCAGCGTCTCGACGCTACGTCTGTGCCAGGAGGAAAAATAACGGAAATTTTGTCCTCCTTTGGAATCGAACTCAAGCCTATCAACTTGCCAAATTCCTCCTGCACCACCAGACCACTTATCACAATTGAGATATCATTTCATTAATTAATATACATAGTATAAACACTCAGAATGATTAATCAAAATTATTCTCTAAACGTTCTTTTAAGCTCTTAATTAATTCAATGGTCCGATTTACCCCTAAGTAATTAAATTATACAAAATATATTAATTAAGCACAATTAATTACTTAATTCGCAAGACTTAGGAGCTAAATATTAGCACTTTTTGAGTGCTATCAAGCCCTCGATCCAAATTCAACATCGAGAACAAGCTGCGAAGCCCTCGATCCAAATTCAACATCGAGAACAGGCTGCGAAGCCCTCGATCCAAATTCAACATCGAGAGCAAGCTGCGAAGCCCTCGATCCAAATTTAACATCGAGAACAAGGTGCGAAGCCCTCGATCCAAATTCAACATCGAGAACAAGCTGCGAAGCGCTCGATCCAAATTCAACATCGAGAACAAGCTGCGAAGCCCTCGATCCAAATTCAACATCGAGAACAGGCTGCGAAGCCCTCGATCCAAATTCAACATCGAGAACAAGCTGCGAAGCCCTCGATCCAAATTTAACATCGAGAATAAGCTGCGAAGCCCTCAATCTAAATTCAACATCGAGAACAAGCTGCGAAGCCCTCGATCCAAATTCAACATCGAGAACAAACTGCGAAGCCCTCGATCCAAATTCAACATCGAGAACAAGCTGCAAAGCCCTCGATCCAAATTCAACATCGAGAACAAGCTGCAAAGCCCTCGATCCAAATTCAACATCGAGAACAAGCTGCGAAGCCCTCGATCCAAATTCAACATCGAGAACAAGCTGTGAAGCCCTCGATCCAAATTCAACATCGGGAACAAGCTGCAAAGCCCTCGATCCAAACTCAACGTCGAGAACAAGCTGCGAAGCCCTCGAGATACATTTACATTTGAGAGAGAAAGAATCAGAGGATAAACATTAGAGATTGTAATCCACTACGCACTGATACAGATAAATACAATACAAATACAAAATTCAAATTTCATTTACACGTGTCGAATTTCCATCCGTCGTTTGAATTCTCGTGTGAACAATATCAATTAAGCCCAAATAATTATTCTAATTTACAAGACTTAGAAGCTAAATATTAGCACTTTTAGAGTGTTATCACTAGGATAGCGTCGCGACGCTGTCGGCGTTCAGCGATCGTTGAGACGCGCGCCCTCGACTCTGGCGCTCGTTCATCTTTGGAAATCGACGGGGCAGCGTTGAGCCAGTGTCTCGACACTGCCGCTCAACGCTTGCTCTCGGTTTTGGTGCCAACAATTGCCTTCCAATGGCAATTTTTCCCATTTCTTCAATTCTTCAAGCCCCTTCACTCCCGATGCGTCCATGAAGCTCTAAAACGACGCTTTTAGCCCCGAAACACGTCCTCGGACTCCTCGAGCTCTCTACCATGAGTTTACCTACAAAAAGGCATTCTTAATCAATAATGAGCATGGTTTTAGCTATAATTAGGGAGTAAATAATGACTCTATTTTGGAGCTATCACTTGAACCGCTCCACGAATACCGAATTGCTGCGAGTTGGCCGCCATGTTTGCAATCAACTGTTTGGCCTCAACTGGGGTCTGGTCAATCAGCGCCCCTCCACTCGCGACATCGATCATCTGCCGATCATGAGGAGTCATACCCTCATAAAAGTATTGGATCAAGAGCTGATCGGCTATTTGATGATGCGGAAAGCTTGCGCACAGGTGCTCGAAGCGTTCCCAATATTCATGAAGGGACTCACCCACATCCTGGGTGATCCCATAAATCCTTTTCCTCAAAGTCGTGGGAAGGGACGCAGGGAAATATTTCTCCAAGAAGACCCTCTTCATGTCCTGCCACATCGTTATCGATCCAGAAGGCAGATAATAAAGCCAGTCCTTGGCTTTATCTTTCAGCGTGAAGGGGAATGCCCTTAAGTTCAGCTGCTCTTCTGTCACACCTGGGGCTTCATCCCCCACAGACACAGTGAAAGTCCATCAGGTGTTTGTTTGCATCCTCACCTGCATTGCGATGAAAGGAAGGTAATTGGTGAATTAATCCAGATTTCAGCTCAAAATTACCTGCTACCACGGGGTAGTTAATGCACAGAGGCTGCAAGTTCAGATTTGGCGCTGTCAGCTGCTTCAAAGTCCTTGGCACTTCTCCTTGTGCCATTTCGTCACGCAAGAAGGGATCGCCTTCTTCCTCAAACAGTCTTTGCCCCTCCCGGGCTTCTCTTCTTAACCTCCGCTCTTCTCTATCAATTTCATGGATGTATTGCAGTCCACTAAGCTTAGAAGAACGGGTCATACAACAGCAAAAATTTCAAACATGCAAAAACAAACAGAAAAAATTTTCAGCACACAACAAATAAACCAAAATCAAAATCAAACATAATTTCAATAAATTTATGACTTCCTCGGCAACAACGCCAATTTTGGTAACGATTATTTTTGAACTATCGCTATAAATCTCGGGTTGTCGAGACCCGCCAAAATAAATTTATAAGCCTATTAACCTTAGCTTTGCAGCTAGCGGCAACAGGGTTGATCGACAGAGAAGGACTTAACGTGATTGAAATTAAAGTTTGAGATTCCAACTGATTGATTGATTGAGTTTTGGTAACTTTGGGCTTTTTATCATGCAGCGAGAAAATTAAAATGCTAACGGAAAGATTAAAAAGAAAGAGATTAACAAGTGCTCGATTCGGGGAGTTTCAGGATTTTTGCTAGACATTCTATCATTCATCATTTAATTCAAATCTAAGGCTATCCAATTGTCATGCACGCGGTCGGTTACTGGGACGCCCTTTTGTAACCGGCTCCATATTAATTAACTAAATTAGAAGGATCTAATTAAACATTGTTTAAAATCTCTTAAGAGGGATCAGCCCCAAAATGACTCTAAACAGTCACTAGCTAACCGCGACGAACATTCGAGCATGAATTCCTATTGCTAATTGGTTACTGTTACCTCTCCAAAGGTACATTATTGAGGGACATATTTACCTTAAAATCATGTAATCTCTTGAGTGTTTTTGTTAGAATTTAGCTTAATACGTGCTTAAATGTGAGAATTCGAGGAAAGAAGTTAAAATAGGACTTATTTGGAAAAGGAACGAAAAAGAATGAAAAATGATGCTAAAAGAGTTAAAATGTACATTGCAGGAGAATTGCTGAAACATTGCTGGGAGCGCATTGAACATTGCGGCCACAGCAAGGAAACCGCAATGCCAAGCTACTGCTGCTGAACTTTTCCCAGCCGTCAGTCGTCATTGTTGCGATCTTTCAGCCGCCTAGGCCTTCCCCTTGCTGCCACGTGGAGGACTGTTGTTCAGAATGGATGGTTCTCCGTGACTGAAGGTACCTGCAAAAGCTATAAAAAGAGGTGAAGGGTGAAGGAGAAAGGGAGCTCAGAAGCGTGGAGTTCTCCGTCACAACGCGATCTGCATACACATTTTCCTTACCCCGTTTGTTGGAACGAAGAAATTAGCCCTTGGCGTCGATAGTTCGAGAGGAAGAAGAGAAGATTCTTGGTACTAGGATTTTTGAATATCCTATAAATATCAAGCTGTCGAGGCTTGCCAAAATAAATTTATAAACCCGTAGCTTTTAGCTTTGCTGCTAGCGGTAACGGGGTCGAACCACAGAGAGGGAATAAAACTGAAAATTAATTGTTCGAGCTATGATTAAGTTAACTGGTGAAGTTTGTCACAAAAAAGGGGAGTTTTAAACATGCAAAGTAATGAGAAGTGCTAACGGAAAAATAATAAACTCGAGAATGAAGAGTGTTGGATTTGGGGGATTTCGGGATCTTGCTAAGCGTTTTAACATTTATCATTTAACTCTAAAGTAAGGCTAATCAATAATGACATGCACGCGTTCGGTTACCCAGGACACCCTAAAGTAACCGGCTCCATATTAATTAATTAGACCACACAGTTCTAATTAAACATTGTTTAAGGTCTCGTTAGAGTGATCAACCCCAATTTGACTCTAAACAGTCTCTAGCATACCGCGGCGAACATTCGACTATGTAATCAAATTGCTAATTGACTACCCGACAACCCTGAAGTACCCAACAATTGTCATGCATAACCCGATACTCCGATTTATTTCATTGTTCTGTGTTACTAGGCGAATAGTGAGAGGCACGACATCGCTATTCTTTAACTCTAACACATGCTAGAAAACTCGATTGTCCGTCGGCGAAATCTAACACATGCATGGGATGAATCAAGAACAACAAATGCATACATAATCAAAGCCAAATCAGAACCATTAAGTATAGATTATCAAAACATTAAAGAGCTCAACAAGAATCCCTAATTATCCCAAATCGAAAAACAAATACCTTAGCCAACCATGGATGTTTGGAGTCCCAATACTCCCATGGAAGCCTTGGGCATCATCCCCAAGCTAAATACAGAAAAGAAGCTCCAAAAATGGCCACAAATGGCGGAGAAAAGAAGAAGAGAACCGAAGACCCGAGAGCAAACTCGCGGATTGGAAGATGATGGCTGAAAAATCGTCAAAATGACGTTTTAAACCGTCGGAGCGTCGAGACGCTAGGAAAGCGTCTCGACGCTGGTGCCCTAAGTGCCGCGCGCGTTTTCGTTGTGATGGCGTCGAGACGCTGTGGCCAATTTCTCCAGCGAGCGTCGAGACGCTTGCCCGATGTTTTCCAGCGCGCGCGTTCTTCCGTAGCATCTCGACGCCGTGGCAGGGTCTCGACGCTGCAGCGTTGAGCAAGCGTCTCGACGCTGTTGCTCGACGCTTGATCTCGGGTTTGGGGCTGAAAAATTGCCTCTCCTAGGCAATTTACTTCATATCTTCATGTGTGAGCTTCCCCTTCTCCCGAAGCACTCCTGAGGCACTAAAACGCCTTCCTTAGCCACAAAACGCACTCAATTGATACCACGAGCTCTATGCCGCAAATCTCCTATAAATGAGACATATTAAACAATTAATCACGACTTTTAGCTAGAGTTAGGGAGTGAAATATAGCTCCAAAATGGAGTTACCAAACACCCCCAACTTAAATCTTGCTAGTCCTCGAGCAAGGCTAATTAGGAATTTGACTCAAAAGGACCATGCATACATGCTTCTAATTCAAACCTCAATGCTTTTTACAAATCTAAACAGAACATAATCATGAAAGCAATCGGCGCATGCATTTAATCAAGAACACATCAAAAATTAACTATCGCTCCCTAACGTGTGTGTGTGCTAGCCAACCTATCCTAAACCTACGTAGGCGCGGAAAAACCACATGCAACATATCATCCCGTTTTCCCCCTACTTCTAGCATTTAAGAACAGTCTACACTTGATCACATAAGAGAGAGCAATGAATTAAAAGGCCTAACACGATTTTCTCATACTTTTTCTTTTTCTCTTTTTTTTTCTTTTTTCTTTTTGAGTACTTTGTACTCTTTGTTATGGTTCTTTGAACCCAACTTTTTATTTTCTTTTTCTTTCCAATCCCGAGTTGCCTAACATGTCAAACTTTGATCTAAGCTTCACATTTTTAAGGACTAACGTTCACTTCTTAAGTGCGCACTTAAAAAGGAGGAACGCTTCGGGAGAATTTTCTAACCAACATGCTTTTTCTGTTTTTTTTTTTATTAGGCTTAATTAACCACTAACTCTCATGCAACAAGCTACCCTAGGGGTGCCTTTCAGGGTGACAACAAGAATCATGCAACATGCAATCAAACTAAGCCTACGGAGTCTAAGATGAGGTTGTTAAGTGCTCGATAGATGCAAGGGAGCAACAATTTTTTTTTTTAAATTTTTGACATAAACCTAATAAATGCAAAACAACGTCATGCAAAAACTAGATTATGCAAATCCTCAAATTCCAAAAAGACACTTCCTAGATCGTCATAATTAGAAAGCATATAAACAGAGTCCCAAGCACTTCAAATTCAAAATTAGCACTACTCAACGAACTAGACATGCATATCCACAACATCCAACTCCACCCCTAACTTCAGAAGATAGCATTGTCCTCAATGCTTCTCTATCGGATACACAAAAGTAAAGGGAAAAGAAAAACAACACTTCCCTGATCTTAGTGAAGCTGGCGAGGGGAAAGGGGTGGCGCTTTCCTTATCCGAGCCCAATTTCCTCAACTTCTCCTTATTTCCTAAAAAAAAATAGCAAGCTAAATTAAGCTAAATTACACTACGAAACTAAACTAAAACAATAATAAACTAAATGATAGAAAAACAGTTCAACACTCGGGTACCTCCGAGAAGCGCATAATTTTTAAAGTCGTTTGCTCGACTGAATTCACTCAACGAACTCATCCATACTCCGACAGCGCGGGGGATGTCCCAGACATATCCTCGTCCACACTGTTCCGGCAAGCATCATTTAAAAACATTTTTTCTCTTCATGCCTTGAGCACGTGAACATCATCATTGTTAGTGCAATAAAAAACAGCACCATTATCATTTAAATCCAAATCTTTCTTCCTAACAGAAGCAAAAGAATAGTCCCTCAAGCGCGAGGTCAAATTCTCTTCCTTCACACAACCCACAGACTTTGTCTTTCCATTCTCGTCATACACAATAGACTTCGATGCATTCATAAAAAAATCATTCACAGTTCCATCAAATTCTACAGACAAGGCGCCCCTATCAACATCAATCTTGACCTTAGCGGTCTTCATAAATGGGCGTCCTAGTAAGATAGAAGAGGAAACATGCGAAGAGTTTTTGTTCATATTTAACACGTAGAAGTCACATGGAAACAACAAATCTTTCACTTTAATTAAAATGTCCTCAATTTTCCCTAATGGATGCACATAAGATCGATCGGCTAGTTGTCCAACTATATTGGACTCAATTAAATTGCACAGTTCAAGCTCTTTAAACACATCAAAAGACATGATATTAATTGAGGCACCGAGATCTAGCATGGCATTTTCAATCAGTTTAACCAATAGTGCATGGGATAGTAAACATACCAGGATCGACGCACTTTGGTGGAAGCGTACCTTGGAAAATTGCAGAGACAGTTTCTTTCTTTAATTCTTCATTTTTGTCCATCTTCTCATTCTCAAGATGGCTTCAGGAGCATTCAATCGATTTCCCCTTTTTCTCAACAACGGGAGGCAACAAACGGCTTGGGAAGGGAGCCTTGGGCTTGTAGCCTTTCAAGCTCGAGGGTGCACCCAACTAAGCTCTCTTCCCTTTTGACTCAAGATCCGGGATCTTTTTCTCATCCTTGCCTTCCTTTTTCTCCACAACAGCGGTGTTTGGAGAAATTTCTCTCTCACTTCGTAAGTTAATGGCACAGACTTGCTCACAGGAACTCATCCTTGCTTGTGTGGGTAGCATCCAAGGATTCTCAGGTGCAGAACTCGAGGGAATATTGTTACGTCTCCAAAAGTGCATAATTTAGGGACTTATTTGCTATAGAATTGTGTAAACTCTTAAGCGCTTTTGTTAGAATTTAGTTTAAACATGTGCTTATATATGAGAATTTATAGAATGAAACTAAATCAGGACGTATTTGTAAAAGGAACAAGAAAGGATAAAAAACAAAGCTAAAAGAGTTGAAATTCTGTATTGCACGAAAATTGCGGAAACATTGCTGTCTCCGCAATGTTTAAGCTGCAAATGTTAAGTTGTTCCAACCGTCCGCCGTTTTGTTGCGATCTTTCAGCCGCCCAATTTCTCTCTTGCTCCCACGTGGAAGGTCGTCATTCAGAATGGATGGTTCTCCTTGACTGAAGAGTACCTGCAAAACACTATAAAAGGAGGTCAAGGGGGATGGAGAACAACAAGCTTGGAAGCGTAGAACTCTCCATCTCAACGCAGTCTCTTCTCATTTTCTCTCCCGTTTGTTGGAGTGAAGGAATCAACTCTTGGCGCCGATAATCTGAGAGGAAGAAGTGAAGATCCGTCTTCTCTTCTGATTGGATTCATCCCTAGAGAACGCTAACCTTCCCCTTCATCCGAGGCGCTTGCGGCGAGGAGTTCACGCACACGTTTATGCGCTTTCTACTGCTTTCTGTCGTTACTTTTCGTTTCTGTTTGTTGCTATTTTGCTTCTATTTGCTACTTCAATTCAATTCGTCTTCTTCTGTTTAGACTTTACTGTTTTACAAACGTTGCATTTTAAGTTTTGAATTTTACGCAATAGAGGAAACATTTACAACTTCGCAGCTTCATATTACTTTCTGTTTTCCTTTGCCGTCATTTAAGTACTATTAAATCATGTTTAGTCAATCTATTCTTCCTAATCCATCATCATCCATGAGTAACTAAACCACATAAGGTTCTGCTAATGATGAATCTATAGGTAGAAATACGTGAATTCAGCATGTAGGATACCTTCGTATGCTTTGAATGTATGCGTACTTCATCCCACGGGCAATTTCGATTGACCATCCATTTTGTCTAAAGAACTCCTAACCTCCGGAAGGAGTAAGAGTTCAGAGTCGTCCATTCATGCTAGCCTTTCATGGTAGCCAGAAAACGACCTAGGAATAGGCGTTTTCCTAGCACAATTCATTAACTTGCTTATATAAATAAATGCTTAAGTCTTACTTGGGTATGAGTGAACTAAATGATTTAATGCATGTAATCGAGAGATGCATGAGAATGAGTTTAATTGATGCATGATAAGTTGATCTACTGCTGAAGAATCGTATGAAAAAGCCTATAGAGGAGTCGTTAGTTGACCTTGTTTCCACCTTTCACCCTTAAAACGCTGTTAGTTTAATTGCTAGGAAATTGCTGTCTGCGCAATTCTTTTAGTTCTATTTTTGCCTTAGCCATTTTTCCAGTCTTTTGTTTTGCGATTTTATTGCTAGATAATTGCTTTCTCCGCAATTCTTTTTCTTCTACATTCAAGTTAATCTCTTTACTTGTCTTTGTTTATGCTTGCATATCTCGCACGTTCTTTATTAGTTAGGTACATTAATCCCAATTCCACCCCATTTAAACCATCCTTTCTAATGATAAGGATAGTGCCATCCTATCATATTTAGTTCCCATGCCTGAGGAGCTTAATCCGAGCATAATACGCCCTGAGATTACAGCTCTCTCATTTGAGTTAAAGCCTGTTATGTTCCAAATGCTGTCCACCGTAGAACAATTCTTTGGAGTGGAAAATGAAGATCCCCACAATCATCTAAGAAATTTCCTAGGAGTTAGTGATACTTTCATCATCCCTGGAGTTTCCCAAGAAGCCTTAAGACTTTACCTCTTTCCCTACTCATTAAGAGATAAAGCCAAAACGTGGTTAAATTCCTTACCCTCCGGATCAATTGTCAATTGGACAGATCTAGCTGAGAAATTCCTAGTCAAATACTTCCCACATGATAGGAATTCCAACTTTCGTGATGATATAATCAAGTTCAAACAAGCCGAAAACGAATCCCTTCACGAAGCTTGGACAAGATTCAAAGATTATTGCTTAAATGTCCACACCATGGCATTCCATGGTGTATCCAAATAGAAGTGTGCTTTAAAGGATGCAACCCCAGCATAAGGCAAGTGCTAAATTCTTCAGCTCGTGGTTCCATGCTTTCTAAGAGCTACAATGAAGTCTATGGGATTTTGGAGAAAATATCAACCTCCCATTGTAGATGGTCAGACGATCCTGTAGAGCCAAGGAAAGCTCAAGACAAGGATGCACTTAGTGCAATGAGTAGCCAAATCCATGCCCTGACCAATCTAGTAAAACAAATGGCTCAAACCAATCTCCAACCTAGTGTCAACACCGCAGCAACCATTTCAATGGGCACATCAACTAGTCAAGGTGAGACACTAATCTGTGGGTTCTGTGGGGAAGGGCACTTGTATGATTTCTGCCCTGGGAATCCATCATCGGTATGCTATATTGGAAGCCAACAGCAGCCTAGGAACAACCCCTATTCTAACACCTATAATCCTGGTTGGAGGAACCACCCAAACCTTTCTTGGGGTGGACAACAAAACAGTAACCAAGCACAAAACCAACCAAGACCGAGTGGAACACCTGGTTTCACTCAACAAAATTACCAATCCATGTATCAAAAGCCATATAACCAACCTATAGGATCATCAGTAGAGAATTTACTTAAAGAATACATTACAAAAAATGATGCAACCCTGCAAAGTCAGCAAGCCACCCTTAGGAGCTTAGAAAACCAAATAGGGCAGTTAGCAAATGAACTGAAAAATAGGTCCCAAGGTAGATTGCCTGCAGACACTGAAGTACCAAGAAGGGATGGAAAAGAACAAGTTCAAGCAATTGAACTTCGTAGTGGACGACCGTTGGTGATCAACAACAGAGAAACACCAAAGCGAGTAGAGAATGAAGAGTCTAGTGCTCCACTGGATTCTCTGCCCAACCATGATCAACCACCAACAAGCACAACAAGGGTGAGGCTGGAACCTATCATTGAGGAACCAGGAGAAATACCAAGGCCTCCACCTATCATTAGGCGACCTGAAGTGCCTACATATGTGCCACCACCTCCATTCCCTAGAGGGCTGAAGAAAAAACAAGAACAGGAAGTGCACTTTAATAAGTTTTTAGAAATTTTAAAACAAGTGCATGTTAATATCCCATTTGTAGAAGTTTTGCAATCTATGCCTTTTTATGTTAAATTCTTGAAAGATATAATTACTAACAAGAAAATTATTAGTGAATTTGAAACAGTGAATCTCACTGAGGAGTGCAGTGCTATACTCCAAAACAAACTACCGAAGAAGGAGAAGGATTCTGGTTCCTTCACCTTACCAGTCGAGTTGGGGGGCAAGCACGTGGGCAGAGCTCTTTGTGATCTAGGAGCCAGCATCATACTCATGCCCTTATCACTATTTCTTCAGCTTGGAATAGGGGAAGCACGACCTACTACTGTCACCTTGCAGCTTGCAGACAGATCCATAGCATACCCGGAGGGGAAAATTGAGGATATACTTGTCAAGGTTGACAAATTCATCTTTCTTGCATACTTCATCATTCTGGACTATGAGGCAGACAAGGAGGTACCAATCTTATTGGGCAGACCATTTCTAGCCACAGGTAGGGCTTTGATCGATGTCCAAAAAGGTGAGCTCACCATGAGAGTTCATGATGAGGAGGTTAAATTCAGTGTATTTAAAGCTCTAAGGTATCCTTCTGATTCTGAATCCTGTGCAAGTATAGATGTAGTAGATTCACTGATGGAAGAACAACTTGAGCATGAACTGTTAATTAAGCATGCTACTGACTATGTACAAATAGATATAACTTACTTAAACATTTCTGAATTGATGAATATATCTGTGGACAAACCTCAGCATGTTTGTATGACTAATGACTTGTCTGAAAGAACCACAATTCCTTTGAAACCATCAATTGAACATCCACCTTTACTAGAATTAAAACCATTGCCTGATCATCTTAAGTATGCATATCTAGGAGAGCATGATACTTTGCCTGTTATTATTTCGTCCAAATTGAGTAAACAGCATGAAATTGCGTTAATATTGCTGCTTCAGCAACATAAAAAAGCTATTGCATGGAGGATTGCTGACATAAGAGGTATTAGTCCTTCCTATTGCATGCATAAAATATTGTTGGAAGAGGAATATACACCTAGGGTAGATCACCAACGTAGGTTGAACCCCTCCATGAAGGAGGTAGTTAAGAAAAAGATTATTAAATGGTTAGATGCTGGTGTAATTTTCCCTATAGCCAATAGTCAATGGGTTAGTCCAATCCAATGTGTGCCTAAGAAGGGTGGAATGACTGTAATAGTTAATGAGAATAATGAAA
The DNA here is from genome assembly GCA_028017165.1 of Herpetospermum pedunculosum. Lineage (NCBI taxonomy): Eukaryota > Viridiplantae > Streptophyta > Magnoliopsida > Cucurbitales > Cucurbitaceae > Herpetospermum > Herpetospermum pedunculosum. The sequence goes on along the minus strand of CM051527.1, from coordinate 27,877,110 downwards.
TAATTCCAACTAGAACTGTTACAGGATGGAGAGTCTGTATGGACTATAGAAAACTAAACAAAGAAACAAAAAAAGATCATTTTCCTTTACCGTTTATAGATCAAATGTTAGATAAGATAGCTGGTCGAGCCTACTACTGCTTCTTAGATGGTTATTCTGGATATAACCAAATTACCATAGACCCTGTGGATCAGGAGAAAACAACCTTTACATGTCCCTTTGGAACATTTGCTTTTCGCAGAATGCCATTTGGCTTATGCAATGCACCAGCAACATTCCAAAGGTGCATGTTGGCCATTTTGTCTGACTTAGATGAGTCCATGATAGAAATATTTATGGATGACTGTTAAGTCTCTGAAAGTGACTTATTTAGGACCCATTTAGCTTAAGAAGATGTACACTTTTAGGTGTTTTTGATAGCACTTAGCCTAAACCTATGCTTAAATATGAGAATGAGAAGAAGGTAGCTAAATTAGGACTTATGCACAATAGGAAAGAAAAGGGTTGAAAACCGAAGGAAAAGAATGAAAAAAACTGCATTGCGACAGCATTGCGAAAACATTGCTGAAGCCGCAATTATTCAAGTGAAAACCGTAAGTTGACTGATCTGTTTCTGTTAATTTCCGTAATTTCAGGGATTCGTTCTTTCTCCTCCATCCATTCTGATATATGACGTTGAAGATTGATGGTTCTCCTTGGCCCAAACGCACCTGCAAACTACTATAAAAGGGGGTCAAAGTCGGAGGTTCAGTCATCATCCGAAAGCGTAGAGTCTTCTCGCAGTCCATCTGTTCTCCTGTTTTTCCTTTGCCGTCTGTTGGTTTGCGAAGCTCAGCTGTTGGACTCGATAATCTGATAGGAAGGAGAGGAGATTCTTTTTCTCTCCCGATTGGATTCATCCAAGCAAGGCTGCTCTTTTTGATCCTTCATTCGAGGCGATTGCGACGAAGCTTTCACGCGTCATTTCCTGCTTTCTGTTTTCCTTTTCTAATTTCCAACTTTGATCAGTTGTTGTTTCTAGCTTAGTGTTCTATCTACTGCATTTCGTCGCTGTCTGTCTTTGAATTATTTCCTTTAAGTTCCCTTTTGTCCGTTCAACATTCAAAGTAATCAAATTGCAAGACTTCATTTCACAGTTTCCATCTTCTGCTGCTACGGTTTTGTCTTACTGTTTGGAGTATATTTCCCTTCTAAGCATGTCTGTTTTATCTTACATTTCTGTTCTCTGTATATCCATGAGTAGCTAAGTCACGTCGGGGCATGCTAATGACAGAACTATAGGCTAAAAAACGTGAACCAAGCATGTAGGATAGCTCTCGAAGCATTGATTGTATGTAAGCTTCATCCCACGGGCAATTTCGATTGGCCATCCATTTTGTCCAAAGAACTCCTAACCTCTGGAAGGAGTAAGAGTTCAGAGTCGTATAATCATGCTAGCCTTTCATGGTAACCAGGAAACGGCCTAGGAATAGGCGTTTCCCTAGTACAAACTAAACACTTCTGTTTTAACAAGATGCTTAAGACCTTACTTTGAGTCGAGTAAACTAAAGAATCTAATGCATGGAATCGGACGATACATGAGTTAGAGTGAGTTTGATGCATAGAGAGTAGATCCAGTGCTTGAGAATCGTATAAAAATGCCTATAGGATAGTCATTAGTAGCCCTTAATTCACCCATTTACACACTTTCGCTGTTATTCAATTGCGGTAAAATTGCGGTGTCCGCAATTCTGCTAAGTTACCATTCTGTTTAGTTGTTTTCTTCTTCGTTTATTAATTCCATCTCTTGTCTTTTGAGTCTAATTTCAACTTGCATTTGTTTATGTTGCATTCCTTTACACATTCAGCAAAAATTAGATAATTAAAAACCAATTTTACCCCATCAAATCCACCCCTTCTTTCTTAACAAATACACTTCATGAATAGCTAAAAATAAGTCTCTGTGGAAAAAACGAATGAAATATACTTACTACTTGCTGTGAGACCATGTATGCTTGCATGTTCTGAGTGCTCTATCTACCTTCTTGCTTATTTATCTTTAACACATTGAGCACGCAACAAGTTTTTGGCGCCGCTGCCGGGGACTTATTTTAAGTGAAAACGAAGTTTGTTAAGTCTGAAACACCAAGTTATTTTCCATTGAATTTGATCCATCTTCATTTCTTCTTCGGGTACCATTTAGGATAGTTTATGAATGAGACTCCAAGTAGTGATCTAGAGTTCAACCCTGAGCCTGAAAGATTATTTAAAGCTAGAAATAGAGCCAAGAAACGTCTCTTTAAACAACCCCTTTTACCTCAAATAATTGCTGAAACCGCAGAGTCTCCACAATCCACTCGAGAAGAAATGGCTGGAATAGATCAAAACCTGGTGCCTGTCACTCGCAATCCCATTGAAATAGCGAATGACAAGGATAGCGCCATCCTTTCGTACCTAGTACCTATGCCTGGGGAGCTGAACCCCAGCATAATCCGTCCTGAAATCACTGCCAACTCCTTCGAGTTAAAACCAGTGATGTTCCAAATGTTGTCCACTGTGGGACAATTCTTTGGAATAGAAAATGAGGACCCCCATAACCACCTTAGGAACTTCCTAGGAGTCAGTGATACCTTCCTCATTCCTGGAGTGTCCCAAGAAGCCTTGAGGCTATATCTTTTCCCTTACTCTTTGAGGGACAAAGCCAAAACGTGGTTAAATTCACTACCCTCAGGATCTGTCCTCAATTGGACAGACTTAGCAGAAAAATTCCTAGTCAAATATTTCCCACCAGATAGGAATTCGACCTTTCGTGATGATATCATCAAATTCAAACAAGCTCCGAGTGAGTCTCTTCACGAAGCTTGGACAAGATTCAAAGACCTTCTCATTAAATGTCCACACCATGGCATCCCATGGTGTATCCAAATAGAAGTCTTCTTTAAAGGATGCAACCCCAGCACCAGACAAGTTCTAAACTCATCTGCTGGAGGTTCCATGTTGTCCAAGAGTTACAACGAAGGTTATGAGATCTTGGAGAAAATCTCAACATCTCACTGTAGGTGGTCAGATGATCCAGTAGAGCCAACTAGAGCTCAAGACAAGGATGCTCTAAGCGCCATGAGCACCCAAATAAACGCCCTGACCAACCTAGTTAAGCAAATGGCTCAGGCCAATCTCCAAACCAGTGCCAATACCGCCACAGCCATGTCAATGGGCACCCAGCCAAGTCAAGGCGAGGCACTTATCTGTGGATTCTGTGGGGAAGGGCACCCATATGAATACTGCCCTGGGAATCCATCCTCAGTCTGCTATGTTGGGAGCCAGCAGCAGCCTAGGAATAACCCCTACTCCAACACCTATAACCCTGGTTGGAGAAACCACCCAAACCTGTCATGGGGTGGCCAACAACACACTAACCAAAATCCTAACCAACCTAGACCGAGTGGAACACCTGGTTTCACTCCCCAACATAACCAGTCAATGTACCAAAAACCATACAATCAACCTGTAGGATCTTCTGTAGAAAACTTACTCAAGGAATACATAGCTAAGAATGATGCTACGCTTCAAAGCCAGCAAGCTACTCTTAGGAGCCTAGAGAACCAAATAGGCCAATTAGCCAATGAACTCAAGAGTAGGCCCCAAGGTAGACTCCCTGCTGACACCGAGGTACCAAGGAGAGATGGCAAAGAACAAGTTCAAGCAATTGAACTTAGGAGTGGAAGACCATTGGTGAGCAACACAAAGGACACACCAAAGGGAGTAGAGAACACTGAGTCTAGTGCTCCACTGGAGTCTCTGCCAAACCAAGGTCCACCACCAACTAGCACATCAGGAGCCAGGCTAGAGCCAATTGTTGAGGAGATAGAAGAAATTCCGAGGCCTCCACCTATCCTAAGGCGCCCTGACGTGCCTGCATATGTGCCACCACCTCCATACCCTCGAAGGCTTAAGAAGAAGCAGGAACAGGAAGTTCATTTTAATAAATTCTTAGAAATTCTTAAGCAAGTGCATGTTAACATTCCTTTTGTAGAAGTTTTGCAGTCTATGCCTTCTTATGTAAAGTTTTTGAAGGACATTATTACTAACAAAAAAATAATTGGTGAGTTTGAAACAGTAAACCTCACTGAGGAGTGCAGTGCCATCCTCCAGAACAAGCTGCCCAAGAAGGAGAAGGATCCTGGTTCCTTCACCTTACCTGTAGAACTTGGAGGCAAGCACGTGGGTAGAGCGCTTTGTGACCTGGGCGCCAGCATAAATCTCATGCCCCTGTCCCTATTTCGCCAGTTGGGAATAGGAGAAGCACGTCCAACCACTGTCACTTTACAACTAGCAGACAGATCCATCGCATACCCTGAAGGTAAGATTGAGGATATTCTAGTGAAAGTTGACAAATTTATTTTCCTTGCAGATTTCATTGTCTTGGACTATGAGGCAGACAAGGAGGTCCCCATCCTGCTAGGTAGACCATTTCTGGCCACAGGTAGGGCACTAATAGATGTTCAAAAAGGTGAGCTCACTATGAGGGTTCATGATGAAGAGGTAAAATTTAGTGTGTATAAAGCCTTAAGGTACCCCTCTGATTCTGAGTCTTGTGCTAGCATGGATATTGTTGACTCACTAATGGAAGAACAATTAGAGCATGTACTATTAACCAAGCATGCTAATGAATATGTACAATTAGATATAGCTGACTTGAATGTATCTGACATAATGGATATGCCTGTAGATAAACCACAACATGTATGTATGAATATAGATTTAACTGATAGATCTGTGAATCCTTTAAAGCCCTCCATTGAGCATCCACCTGTTTTAGAACTGAAACCACTACCCACTCACCTCAAATATGCGTATTTAGGAAGTAATGATACACTGCCTGTAATTATTTCTTCTAAGCTAAGTGAAAAGCATGAGGTTGAATTAATTTTACTGCTTAAGCAACATAGGAAGGCTATAGCATGGACTATTGCTGATATTCGAGGCATTAGCCCTTCTTATTGCATGCACAAAATTATACTAGAGGAAGAGCACACACCTAGGGTAGATCACCAACGTAGGCTAAACCCCTCTATGAAAGAGGTAGTAAAGAAGGAAATAATAAAATGGTTAGATGCAGGAGTGATCTTCCCAATAGCTAGCAGCCAGTGGGTGAGCCCCATCCAATGTGTACCTAAAAAGGGGGGAATAACTGTGGTAGTCAATGAGAACAACGAACTAATTCCAACAAGGACTGTCACAGGGTGGAGAGTGTGTATGGATTACAGGAAATTAAATAAAGAAACTAAAAAAGATCACTTCCCTCTACCGTTTATTGACCAGATGCTAGACAGAATAGCTGGTAGAGCCTACTATTGTTTCTTAGACGGGTATTCAGGCTATAATCAAATAACTATAGACCCTAAGGATCAAGAGAAGACCACCTTCACTTGCCCTTTTGGAACTTTTGCCTTCCGCAGAATGCCTTTTGGCTTATGCAATGCACCGACAACTTTCCAAAGGTGCATGATGGCAATCTTCTCTAAGTTGGATGAGTCCATGATAGAAATATTCATGGATGACTTCTCAGTCTTTGGGGACTCATTTTCAAACTGTCTAGAAAACCTAGGACAAGTCCTGGCTAGGTGTGAGGAGACCAACCTAGTCCTAAACTGGGAAAAATGCCATTTTATGGTGGATGAGGGAATTGTCTTAAGACATAGAGTGTCAAGGGCAGGAGTAGAAGTTGATAGGGCAAAGATTGAGGTCATAGAGAAGTTGGTAGAGCCCCAGAATGTCAAAGCCATTAGAAGCTTCTTAGGGCATGCTGGCTTCTACAGAAGGTTCATTAAGGACTTTTCTAAGATAGCCAAGCCTCTGTGTGAGCTTTTAGAGCTAAATAGACCATTCATCTTCTCTCAGGAATGCTTAATAGCTTGGACTACCCTTAAGAAAGCACTAGTCACCGCACCTATAATAGTAGGACCAAATTGGGATCTCCCATTTGAGATGCTATGTGATGCCAGTGACTATGCTGTAGGAGTCATGTTAGGACAAAGGATTGACAAGCTAACACACCCTGTATATTATGCTAGTAAAACCTTGAATGAGGCTCAATGTAATTATACAACTACTGAGAAAGAAATGCTTGCTGTAGTATTTGCTTGTGAAAAATTTAGAAACTATATTGTAGGCACCAGGACAATTGTGTACACTGACCATTCTGCCTTGAAGTATCTTATGAGGAAGGCTGATGCTAAGCCTAGGTTGATTAGGTGGGTACTGCTGCTGCAAGAGTTTGATTTGGACATTCGAGACAAGAAAGGATGTGAAAACGTGGTTGCAGATCACCTGTCTCGATTGCAGCACAATTGCGAAAAAATTGCGGAGCCCGCAATTTCTGATGCTTTTATTGATGAACATGTCTTTGCTTTGACTCATTGTGATAACGATGAGGAACCTTGGTTTGCTGACATTGCGAACTTCCGTGCATCACAGGTTTTACCAGTTTTCAAGGGAGGACAAGAGAAGAAGAGGTTCCTTCATGAAGCAAGGAAATTTATCTGGGATGACCCCACACTTTACAGAACATGTGCTGACGGCTTGCTAAGGAAGTGTGTTTCAGCTGCTGAAGCGAAGTCTGTGCTGCACCACTGCCACACATCTCCTTATGGTGGACACTTTGGTGGCCAAAGAACAGCTGCAAAGGTATTTCAAAGTGGCTATTATTGGCCGACGATCTTCAAAGATGCCCACAACTATGCCCACAGCTGTGATGAATGCCAAAGAACAGGTAACCTCAGTCGAAAGGATGAGATGCCCCTCACCTACATCTTAGAGTTAGAGCTCTTTGATGTGTGGGGCATTGACTTCATGGGACCATTCCCTCCATCATCAGGTAACCTTTACATATTAGTAGCAGTGGACTATGTGTCCAAGTGGGTAGAAGCCAAAGCATGTCCTAATAATGATGCTAAAACAGTCACCAACTTCTTGCATAGGCACATTTTTACTAGGTTTGGGACACCTCGTGCCATCATTAGTGATGAGGGGTCACATTTCATTAACAAGGCTATGGAGAGAGTGTTGGCTAAGTATAACATTCGACATAGAGTAGCCACTCCCTATCACCCACACTCAAATGGACAAGCTGAAATCTCAAATAGGGAAATTAAGAACATCCTAGAAAAAGTGGTCAAACCTAATAGGAAAGACTGGTCCTTCAAGCTTGAGGATGCACTTTGGGCTTATAGGACAGCATATAAGACACCCCTAGGTATGTCCCCGTATAGGCTGGTATATGGCAAGGCTTGTCACTTACCACTTGAGTTAGAAAACAAGGCATTTTGGGCCATGAAGGAATTGAATTTTTGTGTAAAGGATGCGGGGACACTGAGGTCTTTGCAATTACATGAGCTTGATGAGCTTAGGCATTTGGCCTATGAAAATGCTAAGATGTACAAGGAAAAAACCAAGATTTGGCACGATAGTAGACTTAGAGTTAAAGACTTTAAGAAGGGTCAACTTGTTTTGTTGTTTAACTCACGGTTGAAACTATTTCCAGGGAAACTTAAGTCTAGATGGTCGGGTCCATTTGTCATTACTAATGTGTTTGTTCATGGTGCAATAGAGATAAAGAACTTGCAGCAAGGCCAACCATTCATGGTTAATGGTGCAAGATTAAAGCACTACTATGAGGAAGGAGATGTGAAGACTCTCTCGGCCTTCCTCTTGACTGAAGCATAACAATGAGAACGAGAGAGGACGAGTGATTGCTGTGCTCGTCAACATAAGGCTCATGCCTTAGTTTATTTTTTGCGATTTTCCGGTTATCATTTGTGTGTTTTGTTGTGTGATTTTAATTACGACTTTGATATTGTTTTTATTTCTTTTTGTAGGGAGTCGACAGAGGGAATCAAGGAGAGTAATCCCAGCTTTAAAAATCAAGAAACGATCGAGCCAAATAAAAGATACGGGCAAGCAAAGATTGACATTTTTATGAAAAAATATCCCTAAAATTGCGCTGGAATTGCAGGATCCGCAAAATATAGCCGTTGGGATTTAGCCGTTTCCTTTATATCCGTTAGAAGGCGCTCGATCGATACGATTCTCTCACTCTCTGATTTCCAAGAAAGCTGCGATTCTTTTCATCTTTGATTCTTCTCTCCAAATCTCCAAGATTCGACAATGGTGTCCACAAGGGCTGAAAGATCCGCAGCCAAGAAGAAGGCTGATGAAACTGAAGCAGCTGCGAGGGAAGCACTTCTTACCCTTGCAGATGCTGGTGCTGTTCGCACCAGACCTCTTCCCAAGCTGCCGATCCGTAGGAAGAAGTGGAGGGTTGTCACTGAGATCCCTGCTGGACCCTCTGAACCAGCAGGTACACCCAAGAAGCGCCGGTGGAGTGTCGAGACGGCCACCGAACCAAGCAAAGCAAAGACTCCCTCTGTGGAGAGTCAAGAAACGGATCGTGCGTCCCACGAGTCGACCAAGAAGGGTTCGTCGCCATCTGCATCGCCTGCGCACAACCCTTCACCATCTGGACCAGTGCACAGCCCAGAGCTTTCATCATCACCGCCGGCACAGAGCCCTGAGACGCCGTCTTCACCACTGAATTCCGTGCAGACGCCTACAGCAGAGCAGAGTGCCACACCTTCGCACACGCCTCCACGGCCTGACCCTGAATTCCCATATGGGGAGTACCAGGAATCCACTCAGGGCAGTGGGGAAGGTGGTGAAGACGAGGTCTTCTCGCCTGCAAGGGAAGCTAGCCCAGAGAGTCCTGCACAGCAGGATGATTCCATGGAAGAGACGCTGGGGGCATGCCTGCAGCAGATCAACATTGAGGCAAAGCTCAAGAAGAAGAAGGCCAAGATTGTCAAGGCCAGGCGATCCAAGAAGCTGAAAAAGAAGAAGGCTAAAAGGGCGCCTTCAGCAGACAAAGAGAGCACTGAGCCTTCGCTCAAACGACTCAAGGTTTAGGCTGCCGAGTCAGCCAAACCATCAGATAAAGGGAAGGCAAAGCTCTACCCTGAAGACGAGCCTCAGTCAGTGAGGTATGTTTCCTCTGATGCTGAGTCCAGGGGTGCTGAGCTGAGGAAGAGGGAGTTGCTGCACGAGAAAGGCTTCCTCGACCGACCTGCTGACCTGCCGCAGTTCTTGCGCGCAGGAGTGATAAACCACGGCTGGGAGGAATTTTGCAGACCGCCCAATCCAGCCTACACGAGCATGGTGTATGATTTCTACGCCAATGTGCTCAGCCCTGAGGATGGCCTGTCTGTGGTCAGAGGGGTAGAAGTGGATTTCTCAGCCAAGGCCATCAACGAAGCCTATGGTCTCAAGGGCCAAACACATACAGATTATGCACGGATCGTTGATGAGCCTACTGAGGCAGTGCTGGAGGAGGCCATTCGAACCATTGGCCAGCCGGAAGCAGCGTGGACTGTATCACGCAATGGGAGGCACACTCTCATGAGTGCCAACCTCACGGCTAAGGCGGCTGTTTGGTTTTCGTTCGTGAGAAGGAGATTGTCCCGAGTGACTCACGAGACTACAATCAACCAGAGCCGATCGCTGCTGGTGTATGCGATAATGAGAGATCTCACGATCAACGTGGGAGAAGTCATCACTGCTGCTATTGCTGAGTGCGCCAAGAAAGGTAAGGGACCACTGTTTTTCCCTAACACCATAACCAAACTATGTTTGCTGGCAGGAGTCCCCACCGAGCGCATGGAGCAGCAAATGGCTTACACAGGCCACTTGGAGCTGCCGGCTAGTCTGAGGCTGAAGAGGAAGGGGAATATGGAGTTTGAACTGGATAGGCTGGCTGCTGAGCAGTCCCTATCCATGGCCTGCCTGATGGATATGCAGAGGAGAATGGCTCAATGGGCCACTTATGCGCAGGCAAGGGACAAGGAAGTTGCAGACCAACTTGGGTGCATCTTCCCTGACTTCCCCACAAATCTCCTGACTCCATGGGTGCCTCCACGACCACGGCAACCTAATGAGGATGAAGACGTTTGAGTGCTGGTTTGAATTGCACTGAAAGGAGTATTGCTGTTCCCTTAGAAAAAAAACAATTTTCTGCTTTCTGATAGCCTATGTGAATTATGCTGTTTTTAGTACACTTTTGATCTGTTTTAGATGCTTAGTTTTATGTTTTAATTTTACGTAGTATAGTCTGATGATAGGTGACTAGATAGGTTAGTTTTGTTTTATTTTTAGGAGAGCGTGAATGACTGGAAAGAGCATGCTTAGGGGCCTTAATCACTGTTATATCTGCCCTGATCTAATTGCGAAATAATTGCGGTACCCGCAATTTTCATGACTGAAAGCATGTTTTGGACTGTCTGTTTAGCTAGGCTGTAATCTGTTTAAATTCCATCTTTTGCTGCTATCATGACTACCATATATAGCTTATCTAACAGCATGCTGGATGAGTGTCATAGGACACCCTTTGCTAGTTTAAATCAACCTCTAAAAAGCTCAGCATGCACAGCTTTAAGCCCTTATCTGTCTGTTTTTTTTATTATTACTACTGCTGTGATATTTGCCGTTCGAATGTTTTGTCTATGCCTAGGGCTTTAGGTTCTCTTTGTTTTACCTTAGACTAGATGCTTCTAGGAAAGTTTGGGGGTGTGCCACCACAGACACTCATTGGGGACAATGAGTAGTTGAAGTTTGGGGGAGGCCACCCTAGGCCTAGGAACATTCCTCTCTCCCTTGGAAACATAAGCATTCTTCTTCTCCTTAAAATTGATGAAACTGAAAAAAAAAATGCAAAATAGAATAAAGAGGGGGGTCTCTCTTAGGTTGCTAAGTAATCAGTGCCAAGTGTGTGACCCACAAGTGGCATTGCATCAAAAGGCAACCAAAGGAGAGGCCCCACCTAAGTAAGAAAAAGGAAAAGAATAGGGAAGAAGAATGTATACCTAGGAGTTATAACTTTGTGGCTTAGGTGTCCTATTTAAAAAGAACTCTGATCCTCAATTAGCTAAGCACAAAGTTGTAACTTGTAGGGTTGTTTAGGGAGATGAGTGTTTATCCAATGTAGTGATGCCAGGGTTTAGGTTGTTCTTTAAAAGTACTACTGTCACCGTTAATACTAAGACTGGCATGACTCTAAGGAATCCTAGACACATTAAAAATAAAGCTAGAAGCATGTACTGTGTCTGAGGTAAAGCTAGGCAGAATTTGAAACCTTAGGGATAGTGGCATGATATGACAAAAGCAAATAGATCAGTTGTAGGAAGTTAATAAAAGCAGGTGAGTGTTAGGCAGGCGAAGTCAGAAGAAGCTAGATAAGAGGGTAGTTTTAAACTGAGAAGTGTGTCACAGGACAGCAGTGCTATAGATAGGGATATAAGGGAGTCAGTAAAGTGGTTAAAGAAGAAGAAACAGCAGCCTAGGTAAGTCCTTAGTGTGCTTGAGGACAAGCAAAACCTTAAGTTTGGGGGTGTGTTAAGTCTCTGAAAGTGACTTATTTAGGACCCATTTAGCTTAAGAAGATGTACACTTTTAGGTGTTTTTGATAGCATTTAGCCTAAACCTATGCTTAAATATGAGAATGAGAAGAAGGTAGCTAAATTAGGACTTATGCACAATAGGAAAGAAAAGGGTTGAAAACCGAAGGAAAAGAATGAAAAAAACTGCATTGCGACAGCATTGCGAAAACATTGCTGAAGCCGCAATTATTCAAGTGAAAACCGTAAGTTGACTGATCTGTTTCTGTTAATTTCCGTAATTTCAGGGATTCGTTCTTTCTCCTCCATCCATTCTGATATATGACGTTGAAGATTGATGGTTCTCCTTGGCCCAAACGCACCTGCAAACTACTATAAAAGGGGGTCAAAGTCGGAGGTTCAGTCATCATCCGAAAGCGTAGAGTCTTCTCGCAGTCCATCTGTTCTCCTGTTTTTCCTTTGCCGTCTGTTGGTTTGCGAAGCTCAGCTGTTGGACTCGATAATCTGATAGGAAGGAGAGGAGATTCTTTTTCTCTCCCGATTGGATTCATCCAAGCAAGGCTGCTCTTTTTGATCCTTCATTCGAGGCGATTGCGACGAAGCTTTCACGCGTCATTTCCTGCTTTCTGTTTTCCTTTTCTAATTTCCAGCTTTGATCAGTTGTTGTTTCTAGCTTAGTGTTCTATCTACTGCATTTCGTCGCTGTCTGTCTTTGAATTATTTCCTTTAAGTTCCCTTTTGTCCGTTCAACATTCAAAGTAATCAAATTGCAAGACTTCATTTCACAGTTTCCATCTTCTGCTGCTACGGTTTTGTCTTACTGTTTGGAGTATATTTCCCTTCTAAGCATGTCTGTTTTATCTTACATTTCTGTTCTCTGTATATCCATGAGTAGCTAAGTCACGTAGGGGCATGCTAATGACAGAACTATAGGCTAAAAAACGTGAACCAAGCATGTAGGATAGCTCTCGAAGCATTGATTGTATGTAAGCTTCATCCCACGGGCAATTTCGATTGGCCATCCATTTTGTCCAAAGAACTCCTAACCTCTGGAAGGAGTAAGAGTTCAGAGTCGTATAATCATGCTAGCCTTTCATGGTAACCAGGAAACGGCCTAGGAATAGGCGTTTCCCTAGTACAAACTAAACACTTCTGTTTTAACAAGATGCTTAAGACCTTACTTTGAGTCGAGTAAACTAAAGAATCTAATGCATGGAATCGGACGATACATGAGATAGAGTGAGTTTGATGCATAGAGAGTAGATCCAGTGCTTGAGAATCGTATAAAAATGCCTATAGGATAGTCATTAGTAGCCCCTAATTCACCCATTTACACACTTTCGCTGTTATTCAATTGCGGTAAAATTGCGGTGTCCGCAATTCTGCTAAGTTACCATTCTGTTTAGCTGTTTTCTTCTTCGTTTATTAATTCCATCTCTTGTCTTTTGAGTCTAATTTCAACTTGCATTTGTTTATGTTGCATTCCTTTACACATTCAGCAAAAATTAGATAATTAAAAACCAATTTTACCCCATCAAATCCACCCCTTCTTTCTTAACAAATACACTTCATGAATAGCTAAAAATAAGTCTCTGTGGAAAAAACGAATGAAATATACTTACTACTTGCTGTGAGACCATGTATGCTTGCATGTTCTGAGTGCTCTATCTACCTTCTTGCTTATTTATCTTTAACACATTGAGCACGCAACAATGACTTCTCAGTCTTTGGTGATTCGTTTAATAACTGCTTAGAAAACTTAGGACAAGTCCTAACTAGGTGTGAGGAGACCAACCTAGTCTTAAATTGGGAGAAATGCCACTTTATGGTGGAGGAAGGAATAGTCCTAGGTCATAGAGTGTCTAGAGCAGGAGTAGAGGTCGATAGGGCCAAAATAGAAATAATAGAGAAGCTAGTGGAACCTCAAAATGTAAAAGCTATTAGAAGTTTCCTAGGTCATGCAGGTTTTTATAGGAGATTCATTAAAAACTTTTCAAAAATCTCTAAACCTCTGTGTGAGCTTCTAGAATTTAATAAACCGTTTGTCTTCTCAAAAGAATGTTTCTTAGCATGGACGACACTTAAGGAAGCCTTAGTCAAAGCACCAATTATAGTAGGTCCAAATTGGGATCTACCATTTGAGATGATGTGTGATGCTAGTGACTATGCAGTAGGGGTCATGCAAGGACAAAAAATAGATAAACTAACACATCCTGTATATTATGCAAGTAAGACTTTGAATGAAGCACAATGTAATTACACGACCACAGAGAAGGAGATGCTAACTGTAGTGTTTGCCTCTGAAAAGTTTAGAAATTACATTGTAGGAACTAGAACAATTGTGTACACCGATCACTCTGCACTAAAATATCTAATGAGGAAGGCTGATGCTAAGCCACGGTTAATTAGATGGGTATTATTATTGCAAGAGTTTGACTTAGACATTAGAGATAAAAAAGGATGCGAAAATGTAGTTGCTGACCATTTATCTAGATTGCGTAGTAATTGCGAAAAAATTGTTGAGCCAGCAATTTCTGATGCCTTTATTGATGAACGTGTCTTTGTGTTGGCACATCGTGATAACGATGAGGAACCTTGGTTTGTGGATATTGCTAACTTCCTTGCCTCGCAGGTACTACCAACTTTCAAAGGAAGGCAAGAAAAGAAGAGGTTTCTACATTAAGCTAGGAAGTTCATCTGGGACGATCCTACACTTTACAAGACATGTGCAGACGGATTTCTGAGGAAGTGTGTATCAACTGCTGAGGCGAAGTCAGTGTTGCAGCACTTCCATACGTCTCCTTATGGTGGACACTTTGGTGGCCAAAGGACGGCTGCAAAGGTGTTCCAGAGTGGCTACTACTGGCCTACGATCTTCAGAGATGCACACGACCATGCACAGCTGCGATGAGTGCCAACGGACAGGTAACCTCAGTAGGAAGTATGAGGTGCCTCTCACCTACATCTTAGAGTTGGAACTCTTTGATGTGTGGGGCATTGACTTCATGGGACCATTTCCTCCATCTGCAGGTAATCTCTATATACTCGTAGCTGTAGATTACGTTTCTAAATGGGTAGAAGCCATAGCATGTCCCTCAAATGATGAAAAGACAGTAGTTAAGTTTCTAAATAGGCATATTTTTACAAGATTTGGTACACCACGTGCAATAATAAGTGACGAGGGAACCCACTTTATAAATAAGGCTATGGAAAAGGTACTAGCTAAATACAATGTTAGACATAGAGTGGCAACTCCTTATCACCCACACTGAAATGGACAAGCTGAAATATCCAATAGGGAGATCAAGAGCATACTTGAAAAAGTGGTCAAACCTAATAGAGAAGATTGGTATTTTAAGTTAGACGATGCACTTTGGGCATATAGGACTGCATATAAAACACCCTTAGGTATGTCTCCTTATAGGCTAGTGTATGGAAAAGCATGTCATCTTCCCTTCGAATTGGAAATCAAAGCCTTTTGGGCCTTAAAAGAACTGAATTATTGCGTGACCGATGCTGGAACTTTGCGGTCTCTGCAATTACATGAGTTAGATGAGCTAAGACATATGTCCTATGAAAATGCTAAAATGTATAAAGAAAAAACTAAGATTTTGCATGATAGTAGACTTAGGATCAAAGACTTTAAAAAAGGCCAACATGTCTTATTATTCAACTCACGGTTAAGGTTATTTCCAGGAAAACTTAAGTCTAGGTGGTCAGGTCCGTTTGTTATTACTAACGTCTTTGTTCATGGTGCTATTGAGATTAGAAACCTACAGCACGGGCAGCCGTTTATGGTAAATGGTGCAAGGTTGAAGCACTACTATGAGGAAGGAGATGTGAAGACACTCTCGACCTTCCTCTTATCTGAAGCTTGAGAAACGAATCGAGAGGGGATGAGTGACCACTGTGCTCATCCATCAGAAGGCCATGCCTTACTTTTTTTTTCTTCTTTCGTATTTTCGGTTTGTGTTGTGTGTTTATTTTTTATTTTAATTACGGATTTTTGTTTTAATTAGGTGGATATTAATGGGAGATCTTTAAGAGAAGATGAAGGAGATGAATCGAGGGGAGAAGATCCACGAAGAAGATTCGGCTAAATCAAAGATTCGGTTGCTAAATCTTGCAACCCAAATCAAGAAATATCCCTACGGCTAGGCGGATTAATTGCGGAAGATGTGCTGAGTCCGCAACAGAAAAGAGCCGTTGGAATACACTCAAGTACAAATAGCCGTCGTTGGATCCCTGCCCTCTACGTTTTCTCAATCCGTTGGACCTCCAAAATTCAATCTTCTCCTTCCTCTGCATCCCCTACATTCAGATCCTCAAAGAACAAAAATGGTGACCACACGGGGAGATCGTTCCACACCCAAGAAAGCGTCGCCCGACGCAGAGGTAGCTGCGAGGGAGGCGCTGCTCTCTTTAGCAGACACCGATGTTGCGCAACCCGTACGCCCGTCGAAGCTCCCTTTGCGAAAGAAGAAATGGAAGGTGGCGACTGAGGTTCCTGCTGGTCCCTCTGATCCGGTCGGTACACCCAAGAAAAGGAAATGGAAGGTCGCGGGGGCTGATTCGCCGGTCAGAAAGACTCCCAGTGTAGAAAGCCGTGGGAGTGGCCGCCTTTCATATGAGACGGCCAGACAGAGCCCTGAACCTTCTCCACAGGCGCCGGAGCCTGAAGCTCCACCTGAAGAACACTAAGATTCGGTGCCAAGTGAAGAACCGGCAGAGGAAGAGGAGGTATTTTCCCCCTTAAGGGATGTCAGTCCTGACAGCCCTGTGGGGGGGGTGGGGGCGGGGGGGAAACAAGGACTCCATGGACGAAACGCTGGGGATTGTCTCCAGCAGATAACTACCAAGGCACGCCTCAATAAAAGGGCCCCTATGATCGTGAAGGGCAAGCGACCGAAGGCCTCCAAACGAGCCAAGAAGAAGAAGGTTGGAGCTGAACCTTCTTTCAAGAAGATGAAAATTGAGGCCTCCGAGTCAGCCAAAATAAAGGACAAGGGGAAGAAGAAGATGTACCCAGAAGACGAACCTCAAGCTGTGAGGTACGTCTCTAAGGAAGCTGAGGCCAAGGGCCTCAAATTGAGGAAGAGAGACCTCCTCCATGAGCGAGGATTTCTTGATGCATTGGCGGACCTGCCGCAATTCTTGCGCGCAGGGATCATCAACCATGGTTGGGAGGAGCTGTGCAGACCGCCCATTCCCGCCTATCCTGACATGGTGTATGACTTCTACGCCAACCTGACGCACCCTGAAGTTGGTCTGTCCATGGTGAGGGGGATCGAGGTTGACTTCTCGGCCAAAGCCATCAACGAAGCTTATGCTCTCAAAGGGCATAAGTACACTGACTATGCAAGAATCGTCGAATCACCCTCTGCGACTGTCTTGGAGGAAGCCCTGGAAGTAATAGGCAAATCTGAGGCGGCGTGGACAATCTCGAGGAATGGGAAGCACACAATGATGAGCGCAACCCTTAAAGACAAGGCAACCGTCTGGTTCTCTTTTGTGCGCAGACGCATCTCCCCTGTAACACACGAAACGACTATCAACCAGGGGAGATCTTTGCTGCTGTATGCTATCATGCGGGGACTCACCATTGACGTGGGTGAAGTCATTGCCGCCTCCATCACTGACTGTTCAAAGAAAGGTAAGGGTCAACTCTTTTTCCCAAATACCATAACTAAATTGTGCTTACGTGCAGGTGTGCTAATGGAAAAGAATGAGAGGCAGCTGGCTTACACTGGCCATCTGAAGCTGCCCACAATCTTGAGGATGCGAAGGAGGGGCAACATGAAATTTGAGATGGACGGCTTGGCTGCTGCACAATCGATGTCCATGGCTTGCTTGATGGACCTTCAACACAAGATGGCTCAGTGGGCTGAGTATGCACAAGCACGGGACAAGGATGTAGCTGACCAGCTGGGGTGCATATTCCCCACCTTCCCTGCTGACCTGCTGAAGCCATGGGCGCCTCCTAGAGAAAGGAGAGATGAGGATGCAGATGTTTGAATGCCAGATTGTACGACATTCGAAGGAGTTTTCTGATCCCTCTTGAAAATAAAGAAAAAAAAAACTTGCTTTTCTGTGACTTGTTACCCCTGTTATTCATCAAATCCATGAACTGTTTTAGTTGTGCTTTTGTTTGTTTAGGGTAGTTTAGTTAATTTGATGGTATCTGAGTAGTTAGCTTAGTTAGTGTAGTTGTTTGCTGTAGTTTTGGATGTCTGAATATAGCATGCTAGGAGCCTTGATCACTGCTAAAATTGCTCTGTAAGTTTCATTGCGGATTCCTTGCTGTGTCCGCAATATTTTGTTAGTTTTTGCATGTTATTAGATGACTGTTGAATGGGTTGTTTCTGATTATATCTTGATATCTTGCTATGTTACTGACTTCAATATGTATTTTATCTGCTGAGCATGCTGGATGAGTGTTATAGTACACCTTTGGTAGTTTAAATTCGCTTCCTTTCTTGCTCAGCATGCACCTCTATAAGCCATTAACATGTTGTTTTACAAAAGTTCTGCTTCTGTGCTATCTGCTTTAGGAAGGTCATTCTATGCCTAGGAGTTTTAAATTTTACTTGTTTTGCCTTAGACTAGATGCTTCTAGGACAAGTTTGGGGGTGTGCCACCTCCGATTCTCATTGAGGACAATGAGGAGTCTAAGTTTGGGGGAGGCAACCTCTAGGCCTAGGAACATTCCTCTCTCCCTCTCTAAGCATAAGCATTCTTCTTCTTTGAAAAAATGATGAAAAGAAAAAAAAAATTGAAAAGCAAAAGAATAAAGAGTAGTGTCTCAATTGAGGTTGCTGAGTAATCAGGGCCATTTGTATAACCCACAAGTGGCACTGCATCGAAAGGCAAACCAAAAGAGAGACTCTACTAAGAAAAGAAAAAAACGGGAAAAGGAAAAACCAAGGAAGAAGAATGTATGCCTATGAGTTATAGCTTATGTGTTTAGGTGTCCTGTATGAATGAACTCTGATCCTCAATTAGTTAAGCACAGGGTTGTAGCTTGAAGGTTTGTCAAGGGAGATGAATGTATATCCAATGTAGTGATGCCAGGGTTTAGGTTGTTCTATGAAATGTACTACTGTTACTTGTGTGTACTAAGACTGACATGACTCTAAGGAATCCTAGGTAGCTTAAAAGAAAAACATTAGAAGCATGTACTGAGTCTGGGGTAAAGCAAGGAAGAATTTGAAAACTTAGGGATAGCTGCACAATGAACCTAATGACATAAGGCAGATAGATCAGTTGTAGGAAATTTATAAAGGTAGTAGGTTTTACAAGGCAGGAGAAATCAGAATAAGCAGAATGTGAAGTTAGTTTAAACTTAGAAGAGTGTCACAGGACAGCCATGCGATGGATAGTAAGCTTAGGGAAGTCAACAAGTAGTCAGATAGAGTGATAACAGTCCAAGTAAGCCCTTATATTGCTCGAGGACGAGCAATAACTTAAGTTTGGGGGTGTGTTACGTCTCCAAAAGTGCATATTTTAGGGACTTATTTGCTATAGAATTGTGTAAACTCTTAACCGTTTTTGTTAGAATTTAGTTTAAACATGTGTTTATATATGAGAATTTATAAAATGAAACTAAATCAGGACTTATTTGTAAAAGGAACAAGAAAGGATAAAAAACAAAGCTAAAAGAGTTGAAAATTTGTATTGCAGGAAAATTGCGGAAACATTGCTGTCTCCGCAATGTTTAAGCTGCAAATGTTAAGTTGTTCAAACCGTCCGCCGTTTTGTTGCGATCTTTCAGCCGCCCAATTTCTCTCCTGCTGCCACGTGGAAGGTCGTCGTTCAGAATGGATGATTCTCCTTGACTGAAGAGTACCTGCAATACACTATAAAAGGAGGTCAAGGGGGAAGGAGAACAACAAGCTTGGAAGCGTAGAAGTCTCCATCTCAACGCAGTCTCTTCTCATTTTCTCTCCCGTTTGTTGGAGTGAAGGAATCAATTCTTGGCATCGATAATCTGAGAGGAAGAAGTGAAGATCCGTCTTCTCTTCTGATTGGATTCATCCCCAGAGAACGCTAACCTTCCCCTTCATCCGAGGCGCTTGCGACGAGGAGTTCACGCACACGTTTATGCGCTTTCTACTGCTTTCTGTCGTTACTTTTCGTTTCTGTTTGTTTCTATTTTGCTTCTGTTTGCTACTTCAATTCAATTCGTCTTCTTCTGTTTAAACTTTACTGTTTTACAAACATTGCATTTTAAGTTTTGAATTTTACGCAATAGAGGAAACATTTACAACTTCGCAGCTTCATATTACTTTCTGTTTTCCTTTGCTGTCATTTAAGTACTATTAAATCATGTTTAGTCAATCTATTCTTCCTAATCCATCATCATCCATGAGTAACTAAACCACATAAGGGTCTGCTAATGATGAATCTATAGGTAGATATATGTGAATTCAGCGTATAGGATAGCTTCGTATGCTTTGAATGTATGTGTACTTCATCCCACGGGCAATTTTGATTGGCCATCCATTCTGTCTAAAGAACTCCTAACCTCCAGAAGGAGTAAGAGTTCAGAGTCGTCCATTCATGCTAGCCTTTCATGGTAGCCAAAAAACGACCTAGGAATAGGCGTTTTCCTAGCACAATTCATTAACTTGCTTATATAAATAAATGCTTAAGTCTTACTTGGATATGAGTGAACTAAAGGATTTAATGCATGTAATCGAGAGATGCATGAGAATGAGTTAAATTGATGCATGATAAGTTGATCTACTGCTGAAGAATCGTATGAAAAAGCCTATAGAGGAGTCGTTAGTTGACCTTGTTTCCACCTTTCACCCTTAAAACGTTGTTAGTTTAATTGCTAGGAAATTGCTGTCTGCGCAATTCTTTTAGTTCTATTTTTGCCTTAGCCATTTTTCCAGTCTTTTGTTTTGAGATTTTATTGCTAGATAATTGCTTTCTCCGCAATTCTTTTTCTTCTACATTCAAGTTAATCTCTTTACTTGTCTTTGTTTATGCTTGCATATCTCGCACGTTCTTTATTAGTTAGGCACATTAATCTCAATTCCACCCCATTTAAACCATCCTTTCTAATTTAACACCTCACTTCGTTAGTAACTAAGAATAAATCTCTGTGGGAAATCGAATGAAAAAATACTTATTACTTGCTACAAGACCATGTATGCTTGCATCTTCTGAGTGCTCTCACATCCCATTTTTATTTACACATTGAGCACGCAACAAATATCCCTTCCACTCTTCAGTGCAATACCATTTAGGCGTTCTGCTGCCTGAGTTTCCAACTTACTTATCCTGGCATTGACCTCCGTGATCCCCTCGCTCAACGACCGAATCTGCGCATTGGTTTCCTTGCTAGTTTCCATAAAGGACTTGAACATCCCTTCAATGGACTGACCTGAAACAGAAGGAAGAATTTGCGATGAGTCTTTTTGTAATTTAAGGATAACGCCACATACCTTGGACAGTTGGTCCTTGAGCTCTTTCATTTCGCTTGCGAGGCGGGTTTGCTCATGTGCTCCATATCCATTCTGCTGCATATTCTGAGCCATATTAGCGATCAAACGTCGAGCTTCCGCTGGGGTCTTGTCAAGCAACGCCCCTCCACTGGCTGCATCAAGCAATAGGCTATCATGATTGTTACGTGCTCAATGTGTTAAAATAAACAAGCAATAAGATAGAGAGAGCACTCAGAACATGCAAGCATACATGATCCTATAGCAAGTAGTAAGTATTTTTTCATTCGTTTTCCCACAGAGATTTATTATAAGCTACTCGTGAAGTGTAAAGTTAAGAAAGACAGGGTGGATTTGATGGGGTAGAATTGGTTTTAAATTGTCTATTTCTTACTGAATACGAAGAGGATAGTAACATAAACAAGTGCAAGTCAAAGTTAAACTCAAATGAGAAGAGACGAAATTACTAAACGAAGACAAACACAGCTAGACAGAATTGTAAGTTTAGCAGAATTGCGGAAACAGCAATTCTACCGCAATTTTAAGAACAGCGAAAGTGTGTAAAATGGAGAAACAAGGGCTACTAACGACTCCTCTATAGGCTTTTTTATACGATTCTCAAGCATTGAATCAACTCACTATGCATCAAACTCACTCAATCTCATGTATCTTCCGATTCCATGCATTAGATTCTTTAGTTTACTCATATCCAAGTAAGGTCTTAAGCATCTTGTTAAAGCAGAAAGTTACGGTTTGTACTAGGAAAACGCTTATTCCTAGGTCGTTTTCTGGCTACCTTGAAAGGCTAGCATGAGTGTATGACTCTGAACTCTTACTCCTTCCAGAGGTTAGGAGTTCTTTGGACAAAATGGATGGCCAATCGAAATTGCCCGTGGTATGAAGCTTACATACAATCAATGCTTCGAGAGCTATCCTACATGCTTGGTTCACGTTTTTTAGCCTATAGACTTGTCATTAGCATGCCCCTATGTGACTTAGCTACTCATGGATATAGGGAGAACAGAAATAAGAGATAAAGTAGCCATGCTTAGAAGAGAAATACGCTTAAAACAGCAAGGTAAAACAGTAGCAGCAAAAGTTAAGAAACTGTGAAATAACAAATTGTGCTTTGATTACTTGATTGTTTGAATGAACAAAGGGAAGCTTAAAATAAATAATGTAAAGACAGAAAGCAACGAAATGAAATGAACTAACTAATAGAAGAGAAACAACACTTAAACAGAGCTGGAAATTAGAAATGAAAGACAGAAAGCAGTAATTAAGCTTGAACGCCTCGTTGCGAATGCCTCGACTGAAGGGAGAGAAAGATCAGCCTTGCTTGGATGAATCCAATCGGGAGAGAAGAGGAATCTTCTCTCCTTCCTATCAGATTGTCGACTCCAACAGCTAAACCTCTCAAACCAACAGACGGATGAGAAAAACAGGAGAAAAGATGGAGCTGCGAAGAGGCTTCTACGCTTTCGGATGATGATTGAACCCTCGACTTGGACCCCCTTTTATAGTAATTTGCAGGTGCGTTTGGGCCAAGGAGAACCATCAATCTTCAACGTCGTACTTCAAAATGGATGGAGGAGAAAGAACGAATCCCTGAAATAACGGAAATTAACAGAAAAAGATCAGTCAACTTACGGTTTTCACTTGAAACATTGCGGTTTCAGCAATGTTTCCGCAATGCTATCGCAATGTGCATTTTTCATACTTTTCCTTCGGTTTTCAATCCTTTTCTTTCCTTTTGCACACAAGTCCTAATTTAGCTACCTTCTTTTAATTCCCACACATAAGCATAGGTTTAAGCTAAATCCTATCAAAAACACCTAAGAGTGTGCATCTTTCTAAGCTAAATAAGTCCTAAATAAGTCACTTTTGGAGACATAACACACCCCCAAACTTAAGGTTTTGCTTGTCCTCAAGCAAACTAAGGACTTGCCTAGGCTGCTGTTTCACCTTCTTTAACCACTTACTGACTCCCCTATATCCCTATCTATAGCAGTGCTGTCCTGTGACACACCTCTAAGTTTAAAACTATCCTCTTATCTAGCTTCTTCTGACTTCGCATGCCTAATACTCCTGCTGTTTTCATTAACTTCCTACAACTGATCTACTTGCTTTTGTCATATCATGCCACTATCCCTAAGGTTTCAAATTCTACCTAGCTTTACCCCAGACTCAGTACATGCTTCTAGTTTTTACTTTTGAGCTACCTAGGATTCCTTAGAGTCATGCCAGTCTTAGTATTAACAGTGACAGTAGTACTTTAAGAGAACAACCTAAGCCCTGACATCACTACATTGGACATACATTCATCTCCCTAAACAACCCTACAAGCTACAACTTTGTGCTCAGCTAATTGAGGATCAGAGTTCTTTTTAATCAGGACATCTAAGCCACAAAGTTGCAACTCCTAGGTATACATTCTTCTTCCCTACTTTTTCCCTTTTTCTTTCTTAGGTGGAGCCTTTCCTTTGGTTGCCATTTGATGCAATGCCACTTGTGGGTTACACACTTGGCACTGATTACTCAGCAACCTAAGAAAGACACCCCTCTTTATTCTATTTTTCATTTTTTTTTTTTTTCAGTTCATCATTTTTTTGTAAAGGAGAAGAAGAATGCTTATGCTTTTAAGGGAGAGAGGAATGTTCCTAGGCCTAGGGTGGCCTCCCCCAAACTTAAACTACTCATTGTCCCCAATGAGTGTCTGGGGTGGCACACCCCCAAACTGTCCTAGAAGCATCTAGTCTAAGGTAAAACAAAGAGAATCTAAAAGTCCTAGGCATAGACAGAACATTCTAAAAGGAAATATCACAGCAGCAGAAATTTGAAAAAAAACAGACAGGTAAGGACTTAAAGCTATGCATGCTGAGCACTGTTTAGAGGTGAATTTAAACTATCGAAGGGTGTCCTATGACACTCATCCAGCATGCTTGGAGATAAGCTATATAAGGTAGTCATGATAGCAGCAAAAGAAAGAATTTAAACAGAACCAGCCTAACTAAACAGACAGTCAAAAACAGGCATTCAGTAATAAAAATTGCGGTTTCCGCAATTATTTCGCAATAAAGCCAGGGCAGATATATCATTGATTAAGGCCCCTATGCATGCTTTTTCCAGTCATCCAAGCTATACAAAATGGAAACTAACCTAATCTACCTCTTCAGCTATCATCAGACTACACTAAACAAATTAACACTAAACAACTAAAACAGATCAAAAGATTTAACTCAAAACAGCATAATGTACATGGTTCAACAAAAAGCAGTTTTAATTTTTTTCTAAGGGAACAGCAATACTCCCTTAAGTGCTCCTCAAACTAGCACTCATACATCTTCCTCATCATCAGTCCCTCGTGGTCGTGGAGGCACCCATGGAGACAGTAGGTTCGTGGGAAAGTCAGGGAAGACGCATCCCAGTTGGTCAGCAACTTCCTTGTCCCTCGCCTGTGCGTATGTGGCCCATTGAGCCATCCTCTTCTGTAAATCCATCAGGCACGCCATGGACAGTGACTGAGCAGCAACCAATCTATCCAGCTCGAACTCCATGTTCCCCTTCCGTCTCAGCCTCAAGCCTGTAGGCAACTCCAAGTGGCCTGTGTAAGCCATCTGCTGTTCCATCCGCTCAATGGGGACTCCTGCACGCAAGCATAGTTTAGTAATAGTATTAGGGAAGAACAATGGACCCTTACCCTTCTTGGCGCATTCGGCAATGGCAGCTGACATGACTTCACCCACGTTGATCGTGAGACCTCGCATGATTGCTGTTATGTCTCCAAAAGTGACTTATTTAGGACTTATTTAGCTTAGAAAGATGCACACTCTTAGGTATTTTTGAGAGGATTTAGCTTAAACCTATGCTTATATATGAGAATTAAGAGAAGGTAGCTAAATTAGGACTTGTGTGCAAAAGGAAAGAAAAGGAATGAAAACCGAAGGAAAAGTATGAAAAAATGCACATTGCGATAGCATTGCGGAAACATTGCTGAAACCGCAATGTTTCAAGTGAAAACCGTAAGTTGACTGATCTTTTTCTGTTAATTTCTGTTATTTCAGGGATTCGTTCTTTCTCCTCCATCCATTTTGAAGTACGACGTTGAAGATTGATGGTTCTCCTTGGCCCAAACGCACCTGCAGATTGCTATAAAAGGGGGTCAAAGTCGAGGGTTCAATCATCATCCGAAAGCGTAGAAGTCTTCTCGCAGCTCCATCTTTCTTCGTGTTTTCCTTTGCCGTCTGTTGGTGTGAGAGTCTCAGCTGTTGGAATCGACAATCTGATAGGAAGGAGAGAAGATTCATCTTCTCTCCCGATTGGATTCATCCAAGCAAAGCTATTCTTTCATCCCCTTCAGCCGAGGCGGTTGCGACGAGGCTTTCAAGCATCATTTACTGCTTTCTGTCTTTCAATTCTAAATTTCAGTTCTGTTTAGTTGCTGTTTCTCTTCTAATAGCTAGATCATTTCATTTCGTTGCTGTCTGTCTTTACATTATTTACTTTAAGCTTCCCTTTTTGTTCATTCAAACAATCAAGTAATCAAAGCACAATTCTCCATTTCACAGTTTCTTCGCTTTGCTGTTACTATTTTTCCCTTACTGTTTGTCTTCATTTCTCTTCTAAGCATGTCCATTTTATCTCTTCTTTCTGTTCTCCCTATATCCATGAGTAGCTTAGTCACATAGGGGCATGCTAACGACAACACTATAGGCTAAAAAACGTGAACCAAGCATGTAGGATAGCTCTCGAAGTATTGATTGTATGTAAGCTTCATCCCACGGGCAATTTCGATTGGCCATCCATTTTGTCCAAAGAACTCCTAACCTCTGGAAGGAGTAAGAGTTCAGAGTCATACTATCATGCTAGCCTTTCAAGGTAGCCAGGAAACGGCCTAGGAATAGGCGTTTCCCTAGTACAAACCATATTCTTCTGCCTTAACAAGATGCTTAAGACCTTACTTGGACATGAGTAAACTAAAGAATCTAATGCATGAAATCGGAAGATACATGAGAATGAGATAGTTTGATGCATAGTGAGTTGATCCAGTGCTTGAGAATCGTATGAAAAAGCCTATAGGATAGTCGTTAGTAGCCCTTAATTCATCATTTTACACACTTTCGTTGTTAATTAAATTGCGGTAGAATTGCTGTTTCCGCAATTCTGCTAAAGTTACAATTCTGTCTAGCCATTTTTGTCTTCATTTATTAGTCTCGTCTCTTTTCGTTTGTGTTTAGCTTTAACTTGCACTTGTTTATGTTGCTACCCTCTACGTATTCAGTAGGAAATAGACAATTTAAAACCAATTCTACACCATCGAATCCACCCTTTCTTTCTTAACTTTACACTTCATGAATAGCTTATAATAAATCTCTGTGGGAAAACGAATGAAAAAATACTTACTACTTGCTATAAGATCATGTATGCTTGCATGTTCTGAGTGCTCTCTCTATCTTATTGTCTAATTATTTTAACACATTGAGCACGTAACAAGTTTTTGGCGCCGCTGCCGGGGATTTAGTTTAGTGAAAACGAAGTTTGTTAAGTTAGAGAAAAAAAAACTCAATATCTAGTGGAGCTAACCTTCTTTCATTTCTTTTACAGGTACTATCAAGCTAGTTTATGAAAGAGTTTCCAAACCTCAACTCGCAACAGAGAGAAACTTTGCAGGTGGAAAACGTATGTGTACGACAAAGTAAATGAATACGCTGCAAAACTTAATTGGAGGAAGAGTTTGCCCACAACAGTTTGAAGTATTTTATCAGCCATGTGCTTATTGTGGGGATAATCATAACTTGGAGAATTGCCCAACCTTGAATTATCAAGAGAGGCAATATCAACAAAGCTATGACAACCATTATTCGTACATGTGTGAACATGATCAGTGGCAACTCTCAAATAATCCTTGGGAAGAGCATATGCAAATTGCTCATTATGAAGAGTTCCCCCAACATGAAGACTATCAACATTATGCCCCAACTCCAAATGAAGATTTATCACCCACTTTGGAGGCGCTATGGAGAGAATTCATGGAAAGGAATGATGCATCCATGAGGAGAATGGATGTGCAATTAGCCCAGCTCACAAATGACTTACAAGATCTACTTGCTATAGCAAAATCACCACCACCATGCCCTCAGATATTCGATTTTTATGATGATGAATCCTTTGTTACCTTCGAATCTGAGAAGAGTGATCCAATGGAATATCCATATGAAATGGTGGAGTTGGTGAAAGGTGAGAAAAATGAAATTGTGCTGGATGAGGCCAAAGAGACTAATGCGCTGCTTGAGGAACAAGAATTTGAAATGTTTGAGGTTGTAGCAAGCTTCTCCACCAATGAAAGAGTTGAGCCACCACCACCACAAATGCTCCAGCTGAAGGAGTTAGAAAGAGTTGTGCCAGAAAAAGAAGTCCCATCGCATCAAAGCTATGTTGTAGCAAATATTGTAGAAACAAAACCAACGCACAGAAAGTACAAACCTTGGGATGTTATAACATGCAGTCTCTTTGAAAGAATCAACAAATTCAAGGTGTGGCAGAATGTCCGACCCCGTAAATCAAGACTTAAGTATCTTAAAGGAGCAAAAGTGATGCCTCGAAACATTGAAGAATATCCATATGAGGCAGATTGACAAGGGAGTATTTATGTTCCCTACAAAAAAAAAATATAATAATCAAACTGCTTTTTGTTGAACCATGTAAATTCTGCTGATTTGAGTTAAATTTTGATCTGTTTTTAGTTCTTTATTTTTATTGTTTAAATTTGTTTAGTGTAGGCTGATGGTAGCTGAATAGGTAGGTTAGTTTAGTTTCCTTTTTGTATAGCTTAAATGACTGGAAAGAGCATGCATAGAGGCCTTGATCACTGATATATCTGCCATGTATCCATTGCGAAATAATTGCGGAATCCGCAATTTTTATTAGTAAATGCATGTTTTTGACTGACTGTTTAGCTAGGCTGGTTCTGTTTAAATTTTGTCTTTTGCTGCTATTTTGACTGCCTTATATAGCTTATCTAAATGCATGCTGGATGAGTGTCATAAGACACCTTTGATAGTTTAAATTAGCCTCTGAAAATTGCTCAGCATGCATAGCTTTAAGTCCTTCCCTGCCTGTTTTTATGAATTTCTGCTGCTGTGATGTTTGCTTTTAGAATGTTCTGTCTATGCCTAGGGCTTTTAGATTCTCTTTGTTTTACCTTAGACTAGATGCTTCTAGGACAAGTTTGGGGGTGTGCCACCTCAGACACTCATTGGGGACAATGAGTAGTTTAAGTTTGGGGGATGCCACCCTAGGCCTAGGAACATTCCTCTCTCCCTTAAAGCATAAGCATTCTTCTTCTCCTTTACAAAAATGATGAACTAGAAAAAAAAAAATGAAAAACAGAATAAAGTTAGGTGTCTTTCTTAGGTTGCTGAGTAATCAGTGCCAAGTGTGTGACCCACAAGTGACATTGCATCAAAAGGCAACCAAAGGAAAGGCTCCACCTAAGAAAGAAAAAAGGAAAAAGTAGGGAAGAAGAATGTATACCTAGGAGTTGTAACTTTGTGGCTTAGATGTCCTATTTAAAAAGAACTCTGATCCTCAAGTAGCTGAGCACAAAGTTGTAGCTTGTAGGGTTGTTTAGGGAGATGAATGTATGTCCAATGTAGGGATGCCAGGGTTTAGATTGTTCTCTTAAAGTACTACTGTCACTGTTAATACTAAGACTGGCATGACTCTAAGGAATCATAGGTGGCTCGAAAGTAAAAACTAGAAGCATGTACTGAGTCTGGGGTAAAGCTAGGTAGAATTTGAAACCTTAGGGATAGTGGCATGATATGACAAAAGCAAGTAGATCAGTTGTAGGAAGTTAATGAAACAGTAGGAATATTAGGCATGCGAAGTCAGAAGAAGCTAGATAAGAGGATAGTTTGAGCTTAGAAGTGTGTCACACGACAGCACTGCTACAGATAGGAATATAGGGGAGTCAGTAAGTGGTTAAAGAAGATGAAACAGCAGCCCAAGTAAGTCCTTAGTTTGCTTGAGGACAAGCAAAACCTTAAGTTTGGGGGTGTGTTATGTCTCCAAAAGTGACTTATTTAGGACTTATTTAGCTTAGAAAGATGCACACTCTTAGGTATTTTTGAGAGGATTTAGCTTAAACCTATGCTTATATATGAGAATTAAGAGAAGGTAGCTAAATTAGGACTTGTGTGCAAAAGGAAAGAAAAGGAATGAAAACCGAAGGAAAAGTATGAAAAAATGCACATTGCGATAGCATTGCGGAAACATTGCTGAAACCGCAATGTTTCAAGTGAAAACCGTAAGTTGACTGATCTTTTTCTGTTAATTTCCGTTATTTCAGGGATTCGTTCTTTCTCCTCCATCCATTTTGAAGTACGACGTTGAAGATTGATGGTTCTCCTTGGCCCAAACGCACCTGCAGATTGCTATAAAAGGGGGTCAAAGTCGAGGGTTCAATCATCATCCGAAAGCGTAGAAGTCTTCTCGCAGCTCCATCTTTCTTCGTGTTTTCCTTTGCCGTCTGTTGGTGTGAGAGTCTCAGCTGTTGGAATCGACAATCTGATAGGAAGGTGAGAAGATTCATCTTCTCTCCCGATTGGATTCATCCAAGCAAAGCTATTCTTTCATCCCCTTCAGCCGAGGCGGTTGCGACGAGGCTTTCAAGCATCATTTACTGCTTTCTGTCTTTCAATTCTAAATTTCAGTTCTGTTTAGTTGTTGTTTCTCTTCTAATAGCTAGATCATTTCATTTCGTTGCTGTCTGTCTTTACATTATTTACTTTAAGCTTCCCTTTTTGTTCATTCAAACAATCAAGTAATCAAAGCACAATTCTCCATTTCACAGTTTCTTCGCTTTGCTGTTACTATTTTTCCCTTACTGTTTGTCTTCATTTCTCTTCTAAGCATGTCCATTTTATCTCTTCTTTCTGTTCTCCCTATATCCATGAGTAGCTAAGTCACATAGGGGCATGCTAACGACAACACTATAGGCTAAAAAACATGAACCAAGCATGTAGGATAGCTCTCGAAGCATTGATTGTATGTAAGCTTCATCCCACGGGCAATTACGATTGGCCATCCATTTTGTCCAAAGAACTCCTAACCTCTGGAAGGAGTAAGAGTTCAGAGTCATACTATCATGCTAGCCTTTCAAGGTAGCCAGGAAACGGCCTAGGAATAGGCGTTTCCCTAGTACAAACCATATTCTTCTGGCTTAACAAGATGCTTAAGACCTTACTTGGACATGAGTAAACTAAAGAATCTAATGCATGAAATCGGAAGATACATGAGAATGAGATAGTTTGATGCATAGTGAGTTGATCCAGTGCTTGAGAATCGTATGAAAAAGCCTATAGGATAGTCGTTAGTAGCCCTTAATTCATCATTTTACACACTTTCGTTGTTAATTAAATTGCGGTAGAATTGCTGTTTCCGCAATTCTGCTAAAGTTACAATTCTGTCTAGCCATTTTTGTCTTCATTTATTAGTCTCGTCTCTTTTCGTTTGTGTTTAGCTTTAACTTGCACTTGTTTATGTTGCTACCCTCTACGTATTCAGTAGGAAATAGACAATTTAAAACCAATTCTACACCATCGAATCCACCCTTTCTTTCTTAACTTTACACTTCATGAATAGCTTATAATAAATCTCTGTGGGAAAACGAATGAAAAAATACTTACTACTTGCTATAAGATCATGTATGCTTGCATGTTCTGAGTGCTCTCTCTATCTTATTGTCTAATTATTTTAACACATTGAGCACGTAACAAGTTTTTGGCGCCGCTGCCGGGGATTTAGTTTAGTGAAAACGAAGTTTGTTAAGTTAGAGAAAAAAAAACTCAATATCTAGTGGAGCTAACCTTCTTTCATTTCTTTTACAGGTACTATCAAGCTAGTTTATGAAAGAGTTTCCAAACCTCAACTCGCAACAGAGAGAAACTTTGCAGGTGGAAAACGTATGTGTACGACAAAGTAAATGAATACGCTGCAAAACTTAATTGGAGGAAGAGTTTGCCCACAACAGTTTGAAGTATTTTATCAGCCATGTGCTTATTGTGGGGATAATCATAACTTGGAGAATTGCCCAACCTTGAATTATCAAGAGAGGCAATATCAACAAAGCTATGACAACCATTATTCGTACATGTGTGAACATGATCAGTGGCAACTCTCAAATAATCCTTGGGAAGAGCATATGCAAATTGCTCATTATGAAGAGTTCCCCCAACATGAAGACTATCAACATTATGCCCCAACTCCAAATGAAGATTTATCACCCACTTTGGAGGCGCTATGGAGAGAATTCATGGAAAGGAATGATGCATCCATGAGGAGAATGGATGTGCAATTAGCCCAGCTCACAAATGACTTACAAGATCTACTTGCTATAGCAAAATCACCACCACCATGCCCTCAGATATTCGATTTTTATGATGATGAATCCTTTGTTACCTTCGAATCTGAGAAGAGTGATCCAATGGAATATCCATATGAAATGGTGGAGTTGGTGAAAGGTGAGAAAAATGAAATTGTGCTGGATGAGGCCAATGAGACTAATGCGCTGCTTGAGGAACAAGAATTTGAAATGTTTGAGGTTGTAGCAAGCTTCTCCACCAATGAAAGAGTTGAGCCACCACCACCACAAATGCTCCAGCTGAAGGAGTTAGAAAGAGTTGTGCCAGAAAAAGAAGTCCCATCGCATCAAAGCTATGTTGTAGCAAATATTGTAGAAACAAAACCAACGCACAGAAAGTACAAACCTTGGGATGTTATAACATGCAGTCTCTTTGAAAGAATCAACAAATTCAAGGTGTGGCAGAATGTCCGACCCCGTAAATCAAGACTTAAGTATCTTAAAGGAGCAAAAGTGATGCCTCGAAACATTGAAGAATATCCATATGAGGCAGATTGACAAGGGAGTATTTATGTTCCCTACAAAAAAAAAATATAATAATCAAACTGCTTTTTGTTGAACCATGTGAATTCTGCTGATTTGAGTTAAATTTTGATCTGTTTTTAGTTCTTTATTTTTATTGTTTAAATTTGTTTAGTGTAGGCTGATGGTAGCTGAATAGGTAGGTTAGTTTAGTTTCCTTTTTGTATAGCTTAAATGACTGGAAAGAGCATGCATAGAGGCCTTGATCACTGATATATCTGCCATGTATCCATTGCGAAATAATTGCGGAATCCGCAATTTTTATTAGTAAATGCATGTTTTTGACTGACTGTTTAGCTAGGCTGGTTCTGTTTAAATTTTGTCTTTTGCTGCTATTTTGACTGCCTTATATAGCTTATCTAAATGCATGCTGGATGAGTGTCATAAGACACCTTTGATAGTTTAAATTAGCCTCTGAAAATTGCTCAGCATGCATAGCTTTAAGTCCTTCCCTGCCTGTTTTTATGAATTTCTGCTGCTGTGATGTTTGCTTTTAGAATGTTCTGTCTATGCCTAGAGCTTTTAGATTCTCTTTGTTTTACCTTAGACTAGATGCTTCTAGGACAAGTTTGGGGGTGTGCCACCTCAGACACTCATTGGGGACAATGAGTAGTTTAAGTTTGGGGGATGCCACCCTAGGCCTAGGAAGATTCCTCTCTCCCTTAAAGCATAAGCATTCTTCTTCTCCTTTACAAAAATGATGAACTAGAAAAAAAAAAATGAAAAACAGAATAAAGTTAGGTGTCTTTCTTAGGTTGCTGAGTAATCAGTGCCAAGTGTGTGACCCACAAGTGGCATTGCATCAAAAGGCAACCAAAGGAAAGGCTCCACCTAAGAAAGAAAAAAGGAAAAAGTAGGGAAGAAGAATGTATACCTAGGAGTTGTAACTTTGTGGCTTAGATGTCCTATTTAAAAAGAACTCTGATCCTCAAGTAGCTGAGCACAAAGTTGTAGCTTGTAGGGTTGTTTAGGGAGATGAATGTATGTCCAATGTAGTGATGCCAGGGTTTAGATTGTTCTCTTAAAGTACTACTGTCACTGTTAATACTAAGACTGGCATGACTCTAAGGAATCATAGGTGGCTCGAAAGTAAAAACTAGAAGCATGTACTGAGTCTGGGGTAAAGCTAGGTAGAATTTGAAACCTTAGGGATAGTGGCATGATATGACAAAAGCAAGTAGATCAGTTGTAGGAAGTTAATGAAACAGTAGGAATATTAGGCATGCGAAGTCAGAAGAAGCTAGATAAGAGGATAGTTTGAGCTTAGAAGTGTGTCACACGACAGCACTGCTACAGATAGGGATATAGGGGAGTCAGTAAGTGGTTAAAGAAGATGAAACAGCAGCCCAAGTAAGTCCTTAGTTTGCTTGAGGACAAGCAAAACCTTAAGTTTGGGGGTGTGTTATGTCTCCAAAAGTGACTTATTTAGGACTTATTTAGCTTAGAAAGATGCACACTCTTAGGTATTTTTGAGAGGATTTAGCTTAAACCTATGCTTATATATGAGAATTAAGAGAAGGTAGCTAAATTAGGACTTGTGTGCAAAAGGAAAGAAAAGGAATGAAAACCGAAGGAAAAGTATGAAAAAATGCACATTGCGATAGCATTGCGGAAACATTGCTGAAACCGCAATGTTTCAAGTGAAAACCGTAAGTTGACTGATCTTTTTCTGTTAATTTCCGTTATTTCAGGGATTCGTTCTTTCTCCTCCATCCATTTTGAAGTACGACGTTGAAGATTGATGGTTCTCCTTGGCCCAAACGCACCTGCAGATTGCTATAAAAGGGGGTCAAAGTCGAGGGTTCAATCATCATCCGAAAGCGTAGAAGTCTTCTCGCAGCTCCATCTTTCTTCGTGTTTTCCTTTGCCGTCTGTTGGTGTGAGAGTCTCAGCTGTTGGAATCGACAATCTGATAGGAAGGAGAGAAGATTCATCTTCTCTCCCGATTGGATTCATCCAAGCAAAGCTATTCTTTCATCCCCTTCAGCCGAGGCGGTTGCGACGAGGCTTTCAAGCATCATTTACTGCTTTCTGTCTTTCAATTCTAAATTTCAGTTCTGTTTAGTTGTTGTTTCTCTTCTAATAGCTAGATCATTTCATTTCGTTGCTGTCTGTCTTTACATTATTTACTTTAAGCTTCCCTTTTTGTTCATTCAAACAATCAAGTAATCAAAGCACAATTCTCCATTTCACAGTTTCTTCGCTTTGCTGTTACTATTTTTCCCTTACTGTTTGTCTTCATTTCTCTTCTAAGCATGTCCATTTTATCTCTTCTTTCTGTTCTCCCTATATCCATGAGTAGCTAAGTCACATAGGGGCATGCTAACGACAACACTATAGGCTAAAAAACATGAACCAAGCATGTAGGATAGCTCTCGAAGCATTGATTGTATGTAAGCTTCATCCCACGGGCAATTACGATTGGCCATCCATTTTGTCCAAAGAACTCCTAACCTCTGGAAGGAGTAAGAGTTCAGAGTCATACTATCATGCTAGCCTTTCAAGGTAGCCAGGAAACGGCCTAGGAATAGGCGTTTCCCTAGTACAAACCATATTCTTCTGGCTTAACAAGATGCTTAAGACCTTACTTGGACATGAGTAAACTAAAGAATCTAATGCATGAAATCGGAAGATACATGAGAATGAGATAGTTTGATGCATAGTGAGTTGATCCAGTGCTTGAGAATCGTATGAAAAAGCCTATAGGATAGTCGTTAGTAGCCCTTAATTCATCATTTTACACACTTTCGTTGTTAATTAAATTGCGGTAGAATTGCTGTTTCCGCAATTCTGCTAAAGTTACAATTCTGTCTAGCCATTTTTGTCTTCATTTATTAGTCTCGTCTCTTTTCGTTTGTGTTTAGCTTTAACTTGCACTTGTTTATGTTGCTACCCTCTACGTATTCAGTAGGAAATAGACAATTTAAAACCAATTCTACACCATCGAATCCACCCTTTCTTTCTTAACTTTACACTTCATGAATAGCTTATAATAAATCTCTGTGGGAAAACGAATGAAAAAATACTTACTACTTGCTATAAGATCATGTATGCTTGCATGTTCTGAGTGCTCTCTCTATCTTATTGTCTAATTATTTTAACACATTGAGCACGTAACAATTGCATAGACCAGCAGTGATCTGCTCTGGTTGATTGTGGTCTCATGTGTCACGGGGGACAGCTTCCTTCTCACGAAGGAAAACCAGACAGCCGCCTTAGCTGTGAGGTTGGTACTCATGAGAGTGTGCCTCCCATTGCGCGACACGGTCCATGATGCTTCAGGCTGGCCAATGATCCGGATGGCCTCTTCCAGGACAGCTTCGTTGATTGCCTTTTGGCCCTTGAGGCCATAGGCTTCGTTGATTGCCTTTGCTGAGAAGTCCACTTCAACCCCTCTGACCACAGACATTCCCTCCTCAAAATTCCTCAAATTGGCGTAGAAGTCATACACCATGCTTGTGTAAGCTGGATTGGGTGGTCTGCACAACTCCTCCCAGCCGTGATTCGTAATGCCTGCGCGCAAGAATTGCGGCAGGTCAACAGGTCTGTCGAGGAAGCCCTTCTCGTGCAGCAGCTCCCTTTTCCTCAGCTCAAGGCCTCTAGACTCAGCGTCAGAAGACACGTACCTCACTGTCTGAGGCTCATCTTCAGGGTACAGCTTAGCCTTCCCCTTGTCTTTCAGTCTGGCTGACTCAGCAGCCTCAATCTTGAGCTTCTTTGGGGAAGGCTCGTCACTCCCCTTCTTGGATGAAGGCACAGCCCTGGACTTCTTCTTCTTCTTGGACTTCTTTTTTGTTCTTGGTCGTTTGGCCTTGACAACCTTGGCTTGCTTCTTCCTCAACCGTGCCCTTGTTGCCATCTGCTGGAGGCAATCCCCCAGTGTCTCGTCCATCGAGTCATCCTTCTGTGCAGGGCTCTCAGGGCTGGCTTCCCTCAAAGGAGAGAAAACCTCTTCTTCCTCAGCTTCCCCACTGCCCTGCGTCGATTCTTGATAGTCACCATATGGGAATTCAGGGTCAGGTTGTGGGGAAGTGGGCGAGGCCTCAGGGCTCTCTGCTGACGGCGTATACTCAGAACTCTGCGGTGCTGACGGCAGCTCAGGGCTCTGCGCTGGTGGCGATGAAGAGAGCTTAGGGCTTCGAACCGGTGGGGATGGTGAAGGGCTGCGCTCGGCTGTCTCGTGGGATGGCTGGCCTAGTTCTTGACTCTCCACAGAGGGAGTCTTTTTCTTGATTTCTTCTTCGGCCATAGCCATACTCCATTTGCGCTTCTTGGGTGTGCCTGCTGGTTTAGAGGGTCCAGCAGGTATCTCCGTAACTACCTTCCACTTCTTCTTGCGAACAGGCAGTTTGGGCAAGCGATCGGTGCGCGCAGCTTCAGCATCAG
Organism: Herpetospermum pedunculosum; assembly: GCA_028017165.1. Classification (NCBI taxonomy): domain Eukaryota; kingdom Viridiplantae; phylum Streptophyta; class Magnoliopsida; order Cucurbitales; family Cucurbitaceae; genus Herpetospermum; species Herpetospermum pedunculosum. The sequence goes on along the minus strand of CM051527.1, from coordinate 27,840,910 downwards.
CCAAGGCAAGCAGTGCTTCCCTCGCAGCAAATTCAGCGTCATCAGCCCTTTTCTTGGACGCAGATCGTTCGGCTCTTGTTAGCACCATTGTTGAATTGTGGAGTTTTGGAGAGGGGAATCACAGATGAAGAGGAAAGCAGCTTTCTTGGAGTTCAGATAATGGGAGAATCGTGCGGATCAACGCGCCTTCTAACGGATATAAAGAAAACAAAAAAAATCCCAACGGCTATATTTTTGCGGATTCGGCAAATCCAGCGCAATTCTAGTGACCGTTGGAGATTTTATGCATTTAAATGTCAATCTTTGCTCAACCGTATCTTTGATTTGGCCCAATATCTTCTTGATCTTTTTAGCTGGATTTAATCTCCTTGATTCCCTCTATTGATTCCCTACAAAAAGAAATAAAATCAACATCAAATTCGTAATTAAAATCATACAAACATACACACAAACGATAACCGAAAAAATGGAAAAAATAAACTAAGGCATGAGCCCCGTCTGGACGAGCACAGCAATCACTCGTCCTCTCTCGTTCTTAATTTCACGCTTCAGTCAAGAGGAAGGCCGAGAGAGTCTTCACATCTCCTTCCTCATAGTAGTGCTTCAATCTTGCACCATTAACCATGAATGGTTGTCCTTGCTGCAGGTTCTTAATCTCTATGGCACCATGATCAAACACATTAGTTATTATAAAAGGCCCTGACCATCTGGACTTTAGTTTGCCCGGAAATAATCTCAATCGTGAGTTAAATAGCAAAACAAGTTGGCCTTTCTTAAAGTCCTTAATCCTAAGTCTACTGTCGTGCCAAATCTTGGTCTTTTCCTTATACATTTTGGCATTTTCATAAGACATATGCCTAAGCTCATCAAGCTCATGTAATTGCAAAGACCGCAACGTTCCCGCATCGGTCACGCAATAATTCAACTCTTTTAGTGCCCAAAATGCCTTAATTTCTAACTCGAATGGAAGATGACAAGCTTTACCATACACAAGTCTGTAAGGAGACATACCTAAGGGTGTCTTATATGCAGTTCTATACGCCCAAAGTGCATCCTCGAGTTTAAACGCCCAATCCTTTCTGTTGGGTTTGACCACTTTTTCTAGGATGTTCTTAATCTCCCTATTTGAAATTTCAGCCTGTCCATTCGAGTGTGGGTGATAGGGAGTGGCTACTCTATGTCTAATGTTATACTTAGCCAACACTCTCTCCATAGCCTTATTAATGAAATGTGTCCCCTCATCACTAATGATAGCACGAGGTGTTCCAAACCTAGTAAAAATGTGCCTATGCAAGAATTTTATTACTGTTTTGGCATCATTATTGGGACATGCTATTGGGGGAAATGGTCCCATGAAGTCAATGCCCCACACATCAAAGAGCTCCAACTCTAAGATGTAAGTGAGAGGCATTTCATCCTTGCGACTAAGGTTACCTGTTCTTTGGCATTCATCACAGCTATGGGCATAGTTGTGGGCATCCTTGAAGATTGTTGGCCAATAGTAGCCACTCTGAAATACCTTTGCAGCTGTTCTTTGGCCACCAAAGTGTCCACCATAAGGAGCTGTGTGGCATTGCTGCAGCACAGACTTCGCCTCAGCAGCTGAAACACACTTCCTTAGCAACCCGTCAGCACGTGTTTTGTAAAGTGTGGGGTCATCCCATATGAATTTCCTTGCTTCGTGAAGGAACCTCTTCTTCTCTTGTCCTCCCTTGAAAGTTGGTAGTACCTGCGATGCAAGGAAGTTAGCAATGTCAGCAAACCAAGGTTCCTCATCGTTATCACGATGAGTTAATATAAAGACATGTTCATCAATAAAAGCATCAGAAATTGCGGTTTCCGCAATTTTTTCGCAATTATGCTGCAATCTAGAAAGATGGTCCGCAACCACATTTTCACTTCCTTTCTTATCTCTAATGTCTAGATCAAACTCTTGCAGCAGCAGTACCCACCTAATCAACCTAGGCTTAGCATCAGCCTTCCTCATAAGGTACTTTAAAGCAGAATGGTCAGTGTACACAATCGTTCTGGTGCCTACAATATAGTTCCTAAATTTCTCACAAGCAAACACTACAGCTAACATCTCCTTCTCAGTGGTTGTGTAGTTGCATTGTGCCTCATTAAGTGTCTTACTAGCATAATATACAGGGTGTGTTAACTTGTCAATCTTCTGTCCTAACATAACCCCTACAGCATAGTCATTGGCATCACATAACATCTCGAATGGGAGATCCCAATTTGGTCCTACTATAATAGGGGCTGTGACTAGTGCTTCCTTAAGGGTCTTCCATGCTAGGAAACATTCTCTAGAGAAGATGAAGGGTTTGTTTAGCTCTAGAAGCTCGCATAAAGGCTTGGAGATCTTAGAAAAGTCCTTAATGAACCTTCTATAGAAGCCAGCATGCCCTAAGAAACTTCTAATGGCTTTGACATTTTGAGGTTCTACCAACTTCTCTATTATTTCAATTTTCGCCCTGTCAACCTCTACACCTGCCCTTGACACTCTATGACCTAAGACAATCCCTTCATCCACCATGAAATGGCACTTTTCCCAATTCAGGACTAGGTTGGTCTCCTCACACCTAGCCAGGACTTGTCCTAGGTTCTCTAGACAGTTTGTAAATGAATCCCCAAAGACTGAAAAATCATCCATGAATATCTCTATCATGGACTCATCCAAATCCGAGAAGATTGCCAACATGCACCTTTGGAAAGTTGCCGGTGCATTGCATAAGCCAAAAGGCATTCTGCGAAAGGCAAAAGATCCAAAAGGGCAAGTGAAGGTAGTCTTCTCTTGGTCCTTAGGGTCTATAGTAATCTGGTTATATCCTGAATAACCGTCTAAGAAACAGTAGTAGGCTCTACCAGCTATCCTATCTAGCATTTGGTCAATGAATGGTAGAGGGAAATGGTCTTTTTTTGTTTCTTTATTTAGTTTCCTATAATCCATGCAAACTCTCCATCCTGTGACAGTCCTAGTTGGAATCAGTTCGTTGTTCTCATTGACTACCACAGTCATCCCCCCCTTCTTAGGTACACATTGTATAGGGCTCACCCACTGGCTACTAGCTATGGGGAAGATCACACCAGCATCTAACCATTTTATTATTTCCTTTTTAACTACCTCTTTCATAGAGGGGTTCAACCTACGTTGGTGATCTACTCTAGGTGTATGCTCTTCCTCTAGTATAATCTTATGCATGCAATAAGAAGGGCTAATGCCTCTAATATCAACAATAGTCCATGCTATAGCCTTCCTATGTTGCTTAAGTAGTAATATCAGATCAACCTCATGCTTTTCACTTAATTTAGAAGAAATAATCACAGGCAAAGTATCATTACTTCCTAGATATGCATACTTGAGGTGAGTGGGGAGAGGTTTCAATTCTAAAACAGGTGGATGCTCAATGGATGATTTTAATGGATTCACAGATTTTTCAGTTAAGTCAATATTCATACAAACATGCTGAGGGTTATTTACAGATATGTCCATTATCTCAGCTATGTTTAAGTCAGTTAATTCTAATCCTACATATTCATAAGCATGCTTAGTCAACAATTCATGCTCCAATTGTTCTTCCATTAATGAATCTACAATGTCCATACTAGCACAAGATTCAGAGTCAGAGGGGTACCTTAAGGCTTTATACACACTAAATTTCACCTCTTCATCATGAACCCTCATAGTGAGCTCACCTTTTTGGACATCTATCAGTGCCCTACCTGTGGCTAGAAATGGTCTACCTAACAGGATGGGGACCTCCTTGTCTGCTTCATAATCCAGGATAATGAAATCTGCAAGGAAAATAAATTTGTCAACCTTTACAAGAATATCCTCAATCTTACCTTCAGGGTATGCAATGGATCTGTCTGCTAATTGTAAAGTGACAGTGGTTGGACGTGCTTCTCCTATTCCCAGCTGGCGGAATAGAGATAGGGGCATGAGGTTTATGCTGGCTCCCAGGTCACAGAGAGCTCTGCCCACGTGCTTGCCTCCAAGCTCTACAGGTAAGGTGAAGGAACCAGGATCCTTCTCCTTCTTGGGTAGCTTGTTTTGGAGTATAGCACTGCACTCCTCAGTGAGATTTACTGTTTCAAACTCACCAATTATTTTCTTGTTAGTTATAATATCCTTCAAAAACTTTACATAAGAAGGCATAGACTGTAAAACCTCTACAAAAGGAATATTAACATGCACTTGCTTAAGAATTTCTAAAAATTTGTTAAAGTGCACTTCCTGTTCTTGTTTTTTCTTTAGCCTTCTAGGAAATGGAGGTGGTGGCACATATGCAGGCACTTCAGGTCGCCTTAGGATAGGTGGAGGCCTTGGAATTTCTTCTATCTCTTCTATGATTGGCTCCAGCCTTGATCCTGATGTGCTTGTTGGTGGTGGACCTTGGTTTGGCAGAGACTCCAGTGGAGCACTAGACTCAGTGTTCTCTACTCTCTTTGGTGTGTCCTTGGTGTTGCTCACCAATGGTCTACCACTTCTAAGTTCAATTGCTTGAACTTGCTCTTTACCATCTCTCCTTGGTACTTCAGTGTCAGCAGGTAGTCTACCTTGGGGCCTACTTTTGATTTCATTGGCTAGTTGCCCTATTTGGTTCTCTAGGCTCCTAAGAGTAGCTTGCTGACTCTGTAAAGTGGCATCATTCTTGGCTATGTATTCCTTGAGTAAGTTTTCTACAGAAGATCCTACAGGTTGGTTGTATGGTTTTTGATACATGGATTGGTTATGTTGGGGAGTGAAACCAGGTGTTCCACTCGGTCTTGGTTGGTTAGGATTTTGATTAGCATTTTGTTGGCCACCCCATGACAGGTTTGGGTGGTTCCTCCAACCAGGGTTGTAAGTATTAGAATAGGGGTTGTTCCTAGGCTGCTGTTGGCTTTTAACATAGCAGACCGAGGCTGGATTCCCAGGGCAGTATTCATACGGGTGCCCTTCCCCACAGAATCCACAGATAAGTGTCTCACCTTGACTTGGTTGGGTGCCCATTGACATGGCTGTGGCGGTGTTGACACTTGTTTGGAGATTGGCTTGAGCCATTTGCTTAACTAGGTTGGTCAGGGCATTTATTTGGCTGCTCATTGCACTTAGAGCATCCTTGTCTTGAGCTCTAGTTGGCTCAACTGGATCATCTGACCACCTACAGTGAGATGTTGAGATCTTCTCCAAGATCTCATAGGCTTCGTTGTAACTCTTGGACAACATGGAACCTCCAGCAGATGAATTTAGAACTTGTCTAGTGTTGGGGTTGCATCCTTTGAAAAAGACCTCTATTTGGATACACCATGGGATGCCATGGTGTGGACATTTAAGAAGGAGATCTTTAAACCTTGTCCAAGCTTCGTGAAGAGACTCAGTGTCAGCTTGTTTGAACTTGATTATGTCATCACGAAAGGTAGAATTCCTATCAGGTGGGAAGTATTTGACTAGGAATTTTTCTGCTAAGTCTGTCCAATTACGGACTGATCCTGAGGGTAATGAGTTTAACCACGTTTTGGCTTTGTCCCTCAAAGAATAAGGGAACAAGTATAGCCTCAAGGCTTCTTGGGAAACTCCAGGGATGATAAAGGTATCACTGACTCCTAAGAAGTTTCTAAGATGGTTGTGGGGGTCCTCATTTTCCACTCCAAAGAATTGTCCCACAGTGGACAACATTTGGAACATCACTGGCTTTAACTCGAATGAGTGGGCAGTGATTTCAGGACGGATTATGCTGGGGTTCAGCTCCCCAGGCATAGGTACTAGGTAAGAGAGGATGGCGCTATCCTTATCATTCGCTATTTCGATGGGATTGCGAGTGACAGGCACCGGATTTGGAACTATTCCATCCATTTCTTCTTGAGACAATTGCGGAGGAATTGCGGTTCCCGCAATTATTGGAGGTATAGAGGGTTGGTTAAAGAGACGTTTCATGGCTCTATTTCTGGCCCTAAGTAATCTCTCAGGCTCAGGATTGAACTCTAGATCACTACTTGAAGGCTCACTCATAAACTAACACAATGGTACCTGTAAAAGAAATGAAACAGATCAGTTACAATAGACAATAAACTTGGTGTTTCAAACTTAACAAACTTCGTTTTCACTTAAACAAATCCCCGGCAGCGGCGCCAAAAACTTGTTACGTGCTCAATGTGTTAAAATAAATAAGCAATAAGATAGAGAGAGCACTCAGAACATGCAAGCATACATGATCCTATAGAAAGTAGTAAGTATTTTTTCATTCGTTTTCCCACAGAGATTTATTATAAGCTACTCGTGAAGTGTAAAGTTAAGAAAGACAGGGTGGATTTGATGGGGTAGAATTGGTTTTAAATTGTCTATTTCTTACTGAATACGAAGAGGATAGTAATATAAACAAGTGCAAGTCAAAGTGAAACTCAAATGAGAAGAGACGAAATTACTAAACGAAGACAAACACAGCTAGACAGAATTGTAACTTTAGCAGAATTGCGGAAACAGCAATTCTACCGCAATTTTAAGAACAGCGAAAGTGTGTAAAATGGAGAAACAAGGGCTACTAACGACTCCTCTATAGGCTTTTTCATACGATTCTCAAGCATTGAATCAACTCACTATGCATCAAACTCACTCAATCTCATGTATCTTCCGATTCCATGCATTAGATTCTTTAGTTTACTCATATCCAAGTAAGGTCTTAAGCATCTTGTTAAAGCAGAAAGTTACGGTTTGTACTAGGAAAACGCCTATTCATAGGTCGTTTTCTGGCTACCTTGAAAGGCTAGCATGAGTGTATGACCCTGAACTCTTACTCCTTCCAGAGGTTAGGAGTTCTTTGGACAAAATGGATGGCCAATCGAAATTGCCCGTGGTATGAAGCTTACATACAATCAATGCTTCGAGAGCTATCCTACATGCTTGGTTCACGTTTTTTAGCCTATAGACTTGTCATTAGCATGCCCCTATGTGACTTAGCTACTCATGGATATAGGGAGAACAGAAATAAGAGATAAAGTAGCCATGCTTAGAAGAGAAATACGCTTAAAACAGCAAGGTAAAACAGTAGCAGCAAAAGTTAAGAAACTGTGAAATAACAAATTGTGTTTTGATTACTTGATTGTTTGAATGAACAAAGGGAAGCTTAAAATAAATAATGTAAAGACAGAAAGCAACGAAATGAAATGAACTAACTAATAGAAGAGAAACAACACTTAAACAGAGCTGGAAATTAGAAATGAAAGACAGAAAGCAGTAATTAAGCTTGAACGCCTCGTTGCGAATGCCTCGACTGAAGGGAGAGAAAGATCAGCCTTGCTTGGATGAATCCAATCGGGAGAGAAGAGGAATCTTCTCTCCTTCCTATCAGATTGTCGACTCCAACAGCTAAACCTCTCAAACCAACAGACGGATGAGAAAAACAGGAGAAAAGATGGAGCTGCGAAGAGGCTTCTACGCTTTCGGATGATGATTGAACCCTCGACTTGGACCCCCGTTTATAGTAATTTGCAGGTGCGTTTGGGCCAAGGAGAACCATCAATCTTCAACGTCGTACTTCAAAATGGATGGAGGAGAAAGAACGAATCCCTGAAATAACGGAAATTAACAGAAAAAGATCAGTCAACTTACGGTTTTCACTTGAAACATTGCGGTTTCAGCAATGTTTCCGCAATGCTATCGCAATGTGCATTTTTCATACTTTTCCTTCGGTTTTCAATCCTTTTCTTTCCTTTTGCACACAAGTCCTAATTTAGCTACCTTCTTTTAATTCTCACAAATAAGCATAGGTTTAAGCTAAATCCTATCAAAAACACCTAAGAGTGTGCATCTTTCTAAGCTAAATAAGTCCTAAATAAGTCACTTTTGGAGACATAACAATGATCACACAAGCCTTCATAGAAAAACGAATGAGATCAGCCTCTGAGATTCGATGGTGGGGGAAGTCTTTGCAAATCCGGGTATACCGCTCCCAGTATTTATGAAAGGTCTCCCCTTCTTCTTGAATGATCCCGTAGATCTCCTTCCTTAGGAACATGGCTCTCGAGGCGGGGAAATATTTGTCTAAAAACAACCCTTTCAACCCATTCCACGTAGAGATAGTCTCAGGTCAGTAGTGTAGCCAATCCATCGGTTTATCCTTCAAGGTCAGAGGAAATGCTCTCAAATTCAACTGATCTTTAGTCACTTCGCTCGTTTTCATCGCAGAGCACACCATATGGAATTCTTTAAGGTGCTTGATAGGATCTTCACCTGATTCACCATAAAAAGAAGGAAGTGAGTTAAGCAAACTTGATTTTAGCTCAAAATTACCTGTTATCGGCGAAAATGATATACTCAAAGGTCGACAGAGAAAGCCATCCATCGCCCGCTCTTTCAGCGTTCTCTGATTCTCATTATCGTTCTCCAAGACCTCCATCTCTTCCGAATGTAACCTGAACTTTAAAAATCTTTGAAGAGAGGATCGTTATCCAAATAAAATAAAATAAAACAATTCAGTTAATTAAATTTTTTTTAAAAACAACCAATCAACCTTAATCAAAAACAAAAATTAATCTCATTTTTAGTTGCCCTCCCCGGCAACGGCGCCAATTTTGGTACTAAGATTTTGGAATATCCTATAAATATCAAGCTGTCGAGGCTTGCCAAAATAAATTTATAAACTCGTAGCTTTTAGCTTTGCAGCTAGCGGTAACGGGGTCGAACCACAGAGAGGGAATAAAACTGAGAATTAATTGTTCGAGCTATCATTAAGTTAACTGGTGAAGTTTGTCACAAAAAAGGGGAGTTTTAAACATGCAAAGTAATGAGAAGTGCTAACGGAAAAATAATAAACTCGAGAATGAAGAGTGTTGGATTTGGGGGATTTCGGGATCTTGCTAAGCGTTTTAACATTTATCATTTAACTCTAAAGTAAGGCTAATCAATAATGACATGCACGCGGTCGGTTACCCAGGACACCCTAAAGTAACCCGCTCCATATTAATTAATTAGACCACACAGTTCTAATTAAACATTGTTTAAGGTCTCGTTAGAGTGATCAACCCCAATTTGGCTCTAAACAATCACTAGCATACCGCGACGAACATTCGACTGTGTAATCAAATTGCTAATTGGCTACCCGGAAACCCTGAAGTACCCAACAATTGTCATGCATAACTCGATACTCCGATTTATTTCATTGTTCTGTGTTACTAGGCGAATAGTGAGAGGCACGACATCGCTATTCTTTAACTCTAACACACGCTAGAAAACTCGATTGTCCGTCGGCGAAATCTAACACATGCATGGGATGAAGCAAGAACAACAAATGCATACATAATCAAAGCCAAATCAGAACCATTAAGTATAGATTATCAAAACATTAAAGAGCTCAACAAGAATCCCTAATTATCCCAATTCGAAACACAAATACCTTAGCCACCCATGGATGTTTGGAGTCCCAATACTCCCATGGAAGCCTTGGGCATCATCCCCAAGCTAAATAAAGAAAAGAAGCTCCAAAAATGTTTACAAATGGCGGAGAAAAGAAGAAGAGAACCGAAGACCCGAGAGCAAACTCGCGGATTGGAAGATGATGGCTGAAAAATCGTCAAAATGACGTTTTAAACCGTCGAGACGCTAGGCAAGCGTCTCGACGCTGGTGCCCTAAGTGCCGCGCGCGTTTTCGTCGTGATGGCGTCGAGACGCTGCGCGAGCGTCTCGACGCTGTGGCCAATTTCTCCAGCGCGCGCGCTCGCGATGGCGTCGAGACGCCAGGCGAGCGTCGAGACGCTTGCCCGATGTTTTCTAGCGCGCGCGTACTTTCGTAGCGTCTCGACGCTGCAGCGTTGAGCAAGCGTCTCGACGCTGTTGCTCGACGCTTGCTCTCGGGTTTGGGGCTGAAAAATTGCCTCTCCTAGGCAATTTACTTCATATCTTCATGTGTGAGCTTCCCCTTCTCCCGAAGCACTCCCGAGGCACTATAACGCCTTCCTTAGCCACAAAACGCACTCAATGGATACCACGAGCTCTATGCCGCAAATCTCCTATAAATGAGACATATTAAACAATTAATCACGACTTTTAGCTAGAGTTAGGGAGTGAAATATAGCTCCAAAATGGAGTTATCAATTCTTCTTCTCTTCTGATCGAATTCATCCCAAAGAACAGCTAATCTTCCCCTTCATCCGAGGCGCTTGCGACGAGAAGATCCGTGCACTACCCTACTTAGTACCCATGTTTCAAATGTTAGTGCCATCCTATCATACTTAGTACCCATTGTTGCGTGCTCAATGTGTAAAATAAATAAGCAATAAGAGAGAGAGAGCACTCAAAACATGCAAGCATACATGATCTTGTAGCAAGTAGTAAGTATTTTTTCATTCGTTTTCCCACAGAGATTTATTATTAGCTACTCGTGAAGTGTATTGTTAAGTAAGAATGGGTGGATTTGAAGGGGTAGATTTGGTTTTAAAATTCCTATTTACTGCTGAATATATAAAAGGTAGCAACATAAACAAGTGCAAGTCAATGGTAAACGCAAATGTAAAGAGAAAGAATTAATAAACGAAGAGAAAAGTAGTTAAGCAGAATTTTTAACTTAGCAGAATTGCGAGAACAGCAATTCTACCGCAATGTTACTAACAGCGAAAGTGTGTAAAATGGAGAAACAAGGGCTACTAACGACTCCTCTATAGGCTTTTTCATACGATTCTCAAGCATTGAATCAACTCACTATGCATCAAACTCACTCAATCTCATGTATCTTCCGATTCCATGCATTAGATTCTTTAGTTTACTCATATCCAAGTAAGGTCTTAAGCATCTTGTTAAAGCAGAAAGTTACGGTTTGTACTAGGAAAACGCCTATTCCTAGGTCGTTTTCTGGCTACCTTGAAAGGCTAGCATGAGTGTATGACTCTGAACTCTTACTCCTTCCAGAGGTTAGGAGTTCTTTGGACAAAATGGATGGCCAATCGAAATTGCCCGTGGTATGAAGCTTACATACAATCAATGCTTCGAGAGCTATCCTACATGCTTGGTTCACGTTTTTTAGCCTATAGACTTGTCATTAGCATGCCCCTATGTGACTTAGCTACTCATGGATATAGGGAGAACATAAATAAGAGATAAAGTAGCCATGCTTAGAAGAGAAATACGCTTAAAACAGCAAGGTAAAACAGTAGCAGCAAAAGTTAAGAAACTGTGAAATAACAAATTGTGCTTTGATTACTTGATTGTTTGAATGAACAAAGGGAAGCTTAAAATAAATAATGTAAAAACAGAAAGCAACGAAATGAAATGAACTAACTAATAGAAGAGAAACAACACTTAAACAGAGCTGGAAATTAGAAATGAAAGACAGAAAGCAGTAATTAAGCTTGAACGCCTCGTTGCGAATGCCTCGACTGAAGGGAGAGAAAGATCAGCCTTGCTTGGATGAATCCAATCGGGAGAGAAGAGGAATCTTCTCTCCTTCCTATCAGATTGTCGACTCCAACAGCTAAACCTCTCAAACCAACAGACGGATGAGAAAAACAGGAGAAAAGATGGAGCTGCGAAGAGGCTTCTACGCTTTCGGATGATGATTGAACCCTCGACTTGGACCCCCGTTTATAGTAATTTGCAGGTGCGTTTGGGCCAAGGAGAACCATCAATCTTCAACGTCGTACTTCAAAATGGATGGAGGAGAAAGAACGAATCCCTGAAATAACGGAAATTAACAGAAAAAGATCAGTCAACTTACGGTTTTCACTTGAAACATTGCGGTTTCAGCAATGTTTCCGCAATGCTATCGCAATGTGCATTTTTCATACTTTTCCTTCGGTTTTCAATCCTTTTCTTTCCTTTTGCACACAAGTCCTAATTTAGCTACCTTCTTTTAATTCTCACAAATAAGCATAGGTTTAAGCTAAATCCTATCAAAAACACCTAAGAGTGTGCATCTTTCTAAGCTAAATAAGTCCTAAATAAGTCACTTTTGGAGACATAACAATGATCACACAAGCCTTCATAGAAAAACGAATGAGATCAGCCTCTGAGATTCGATGGTGGGGGAAGTCTTTGCAAATCCGGGTATACCGCTCCCAGTATTTATGAAAGGTCTCCCCTTCTTCTTGAATGATCCCGTAGATCTCCTTCCTTAGGAACATGGCTCTCGAGGCGGGGAAATATTTGTCTAAAAACAACCCTTTCAACCCATTCCACGTAGAGATAGTCCCAGGTCAGTAGTGTAGCCAATCCATCGGTTTATCCTTCAAGGTCAGAGGAAATGCTCTCAAATTCAACTGATCTTTAGTCACTTCGCTCGTTTTCATCGCAGAGCACACCATATGGAATTCTTTAAGGTGCTTGATAGGATCTTCACCTGATTCACCATAAAAAGAAGGAAGTGAGTTAAGCAAACTTGATTTTAGCTCAAAATTACCTGTTATCGGCGAAAATGATATACTCAAAGGTCGACAGAGAAAGCCATCCATCGCCCGCTCTTTCAGCGTTCTCTGATTCTCATTATCGTTCTCCAAGACCTCCATCTCTTCCGAATGTAACCTGAACTTTAAAAATCTTTGAAGAGAGGACCGTTATCCAAATAAAATAAAATAAAACAATTCAGTTAATTAAATTTTTTTTAAAAACAACCAATCAACCTTAATCAAAAACAAAAATTAATCTCATTTTTAGTTGCCCTCCCCGGCAACGGCGCCAATTTTGGTACTAAGATTTTGGAATATCCTATAAATATCAAGCTGTCGAGGCTTGCCAAAATAAATTTATAAACCCGTAGCTTTTAGCTTTGCAGCTAGCGGTAACGGGGTCGAACCACAGAGAGGGAATAAAACTGAGAATTAATTGTTCGAGCTATCATTAAGTTAACTCGTGAAGTTTGTCACAAAAAAGGGGAGTTTTAAACATGCAAAGTAATGAGAAGTGCTAACGGAAAAATAATAAACTCGAGAATGAAGAGTGTTGGATTTGGGGGATTTCGGGATCTTGCTAAGCGTTTTAACATTTATCATTTAACTCTAAAGTAAGGCTAATCAATAATGACATGCACGCGGTCGGTTACCCAGGACACCCTAAAGTAACCCGCTCCATATTAATTAATTAGACCACACAGTTCTAATTAAACATTGTTTAAGGTCTCGTTAGAGTGATCAACCCCAATTTGGCTCTAAACAATCACTAGCATACCGCGACGAACATTCGACTGTGTAATCAAATTGCTAATTGGCTACCCGGAAACCCTGAAGTACCCAACAATTGTCATGCATAACTCGATACTCCGATTTATTTCATTGTTCTGTGTTACTAGGCGAATAGTGAGAGGCACGACATCGCTATTCTTTAACTCTAACACACGCTAGAAAACTCGATTGTCCGTCGGCGAAATCTAACACATGCATGGGATGAAGCAAGAACAACAAATGCATACATAATCAAAGCCAAATCAGAACCATTAAGTATAGATTATCAAAACATTAAAGAGCTCAACAAGAATACCTAATTATCCCAATTCGAAACACAAATACCTTAGCCAACCATGGATGTTTGGAGTCCCAATACTCCCATGGAAGCCTTGGGCATCATCCCCAAGCTAAATAAAGAAAAGAAGCTCCAAAAATGTTTACAAATGGCGGAGAAAAGAAGAAGAGAACCGAAGACCCGAGAGCAAACTCGCGGATTGGAAGATGATGGCTGAAAAATCGTCAAAATGACGTTTTAAACCGTCGAGACGCTAGGCAAGCGTCTCGACGCTGGTGCCCTAAGTGCCGCGCGCGTTTTCGTCGTGATGGCGTCGAGACGCTGCGCGAGCGTCTCGACGCTGTGGCCAATTTCTCCAGCGCGCGCGCTCGCGATGGCGTCGAGACGCCAGGCGAGCGTCGAGACGCTTGCCCGATGTTTTCTAGCGCGCGCGTACTTTCGTAGCGTCTCGACGCTGCAGCGTTGAGCAAGCGTCTCGACGCTGTTGCTCGACGCTTGCTCTCGGGTTTGGGGCTGAAAAATTGCCTCTCCTAGGCAATTTACTTCATATCTTCATGTGTGAGCTTCCCCTTCTCCCGAAGCACTCCCGAGGCACTATAACGCCTTCCTTAGCCACAAAACGCACTCAATGGATACCACGAGCTCTATGCCGCAAATCTACTATAAATGAGACATATTAAACAATTAATCACGACTTTTAGCTAGAGTTAGGGAGTGAAATATAGCTCCAAAATGGAGTTATCAATTCTTCTTCTCTTCTGATCGAATTCATCCCAAAGAACAGCTAATCTTCCCCTTCATCCGAGGCGCTTGCGACGAGAAGATCCGTGCACTACCCTACTTAGTACCCATGTTTCAAATGTTAGTGCCATCCTATCATACTTAATACCCATTGTTGCGTGCTCAATGTGTAAAATAAATAAGCAATAAGAGAGAGAGAGCACTCAGAACATGCAAGCATACATGATCTTGTAGCAAGTAGTAAGTATTTTTTCATTCGTTTTCCCACAGAGATTTATTATTAGCTACTCGTGAAGTGTATTGTTAAGTAAGAATGGGTGGATTTGAAGGGGTAGATTTGGTTTTAAAATTCCTATTTACTGCTGAATATATAAAAGGTAGCAACATAAACAAGTGCAAGTCAATGGTAAACGCAAATGTAAAGAGAAAGAATTAATAAACGAAGAGAAAAGTAGTTAAGCAGAATTTTTAACTTAGCAGAATTGCGAGAACAGCAATTCTACCGCAATGTTACTAACAGCGAAAGTGTGTAAAATGGAGAAACAAGGGCTACTAACGACTCCTCTATAGGCATTTTCACACAATTCTCAAGCATTGGATCAACTCACTATGCATCAAACTAACTCAATCTCATGTATCTCCCGATTTCATGCATTAGATTCTTTAGTTTACTCATGTCCAAGTAAGGTCTTAAGCATCTTGTTAAAGCAGAAAGTTATGGTTTGTACTAGGAAAACGCCTATTCCTAGGTCGTTTTCTGGCTACCTTGAAAGGCTAGCATGAGTGTATGACTCTAAACTCTTACTCCTTCCAGAGGTTAGGAGTTCTTTTGACAAAATGGATGGCCAATCGAAATTGCCCGTGGGATGAAGCTTACATACAATCAATGCATTCGAGAGCTATCCTACATGCTTGGTTCACGTTTTTAAGCCTATAGTATTGTCATTAGCATGCCCCTATGTGACTTAGTTACTCATGGATATAGAGAGAACAGAAATATTAGATGAAGTAGACATGCTTAGAGGAAGTTTAAAGACAAAACAGCAATGAAAAACAGTAAGCAGAGAAGGAAAGACAAAGTGTGAAATGATGAATTGTGCTTGGATTAATCGATTGTTTGAATGAACAAAGGGAAACTTAAAGTGAATAACATAAAGACAGAAAGCAACGAAATAGATTGTACTAACTAATGGAAAAGAAATAACAACAAAACAGAGCTGGAAATGAAGAGTAAAAAGACAGAAAGCAGTAAGTGAGCTTGAACGCCTCGTCGCAAACGCCTCGGCTGAAGGAATGGAAAGGCAAGCCTTGCTTGGATGAATCAAATCGGGAGAGAAGATGAATCTTCCCTCCTTCCTATCAGATTGTCGACTCCAACAGCTGAACCTCTCAAACCAACAGACGGAGAAGAAAATGGATGGAAAAGACTGCGCTGCGAAGAGACTTCTACGCTTTCGGATGATGATCAAACCCTCCACTTTGACCCCCTTTTATAGTAATCTGCCGGTGCGTTTGGGCCAAGGAGAACCATCCATCCTCAACGTCATACTTCAAACTGGATGGAGGAGAAAGAACGAATCCCTGAAATAACGGAACATAACAGAAAAAGATCAGCTAACTTATGGATTTCACTTGAAACATTGCGGTTTTAGCAATGTTTCCGCAATGCTGCCGCAATGCACATTTTTCATTCTTTTAACTTCGTTTTTCTTTCCTTTTCTTTCCTTTTGCATACAAGTCCTAGTTTAGCTTCCTTCTTCTAATTCTCATAAATAAGCATAGGTTTAAGCTACATCCTATCAAAAACTCCTAAGAGTGTACATCTTTCTATGGAAAACAAGTCCTAAAAAGGTCACTTTTGGAGACGTAACACACCCCCAAACTTAAGGTTTTGCTCGTCCTCGAGCAATCTAAGGACTTACTTAGGCTGCTGTTTTATCCTCTTAACCACCTGTTGACTCCCCTAACTTCCTATAGCAGTGGTGTCCTGTGACACACGTCTAAGTTTACAACTATCCTGTTATCTAGCTTCTTCTGACTTCGCACGCCTAATGCTCCTACTGTTTCATTAACTCCTTACAGCTGATCTACTTGCTTCTGTCATATCGTGCAACTATCCCTAAGGTTTCAAATTCTACCTAGCTTTACCCCAGACTCAGTACATGCTTCTAGTTTTACTTTTGAGCTGCCTAGGATTCCTTAGAGTCATGCCAGTCTTAGTATTAACAGTGACAGTAGTACTTTTAGAGAACAACCTAAACCCTGACATCACTACATTGGACATACATTCATTTCCCTAAACAACCCTACAAGTTACAACTTTGTGCTCAGCTAATTGAGGATCAGAGTTCTTTTTATTCAGGACATCTAAGCCACAAAGTTGCAACTCCTAGGTATACATTCTTCTTTCCCATTTCTTCCTTTTTCTTTCTTTCTTACTTAGGTGGAGCCTCTCCTTTGGTTGCCTTTTGATGCAATGCCACTTGTGGGTTACACACTTGGCACTCATTACTCAGCAACTTAAGAGAGACACCCCTCTTCATTCTATTTTTCATTTTTTCTCAGCTCATCATTTTTTTGTAAAGGAGAAGAAGAATGTTTATGCTTTAAGGGAGAGAGGAATGTTCCTAGGCCTAGGGTGGCCTCCCCCAAACTTAAACTACTCATTGTCCCCAATGAGTGTCTGAGGTGGCACACCCCAAACTTGTCCTAGAAGCATCTAGTCTAAGGTAAAACAAAGAGAATCTAAAAGCCCTTGGCATAGACAGAACATTCGAAAAGCAAACATCACAGCAGCAGAAATTTATAAAAACAGTCAGGTAAGGACTTAAAGCTATGCATGCTGAGCACTTTTAAGAGGTTAATTTAAACTATCAAAGGTGTCCTATGACACTCATCCAGCATGCTTTTAGATAGGCTATATAAGGTAGTCAAGATAGCAGCAAAAGACAAAATTTAAACAGAACCAGCCTAGCTAAACAGTCAGTCAAAAACATGCATGTAGTAATAAAAATTGCGGATTCCGCAATCATTTCGCAATGGATACAGGGCAGATATAACAGTGATTAAGGCCCCTATGCATGCTCTTTCCAGTCATTTAAGCTCTACAAAAAGGAAACTAAACTAATCTACCTATTCAGCTATCATCAGACTACACTAAACAAATTTAAACAATCAAAATAAAGAACTTAAACAGATCAAAATTGATTAAAAAATAGCAGAATTCACATAGTTAACGAAAAGCAGTTTGATTTTTTTTCTTTTAGGGAACAGAAATACTCCCTGGAGTGCTTCTCAATCTAGCACTCAGATGTCCTCATCATCAGCATCCCTTCTTGGTCTTGGAGGCGCCCATGGTGTCAGTAGGTCCGTGGGGAACTCAGGAAAGATGCAGCCCAACTGGTCAGCAACCTCCTTGTCCCTTGCCTGCGCATATGTGGCCCATTGAGCCATCTTCTTCTGCAGATCCATCAGGCATGCCATGGACAGAGTTTGAGCAGCAGCCAGGCCATCGAGCTCGAACTCTATGTTCCCCTTCCTTCGCATCCTCAAGGCAGTAGGCAACTCCAGGTGCCCCGTGTAGGCCAGATGCCTTTCCATTCGCTCGATTGGGACCCCTGCACGTAAGCAGAGCTTAGTAATTGTATTAGGAAAGAAAAGTGGACCCTTACCCTTTTTAGCGCAGTCTGCGATTGAGGCTGCAATGACTTCACCAACGTTGATTGTGAGGCCCCTCATGATCGCATAAACCAGCAGCGATCTGCCTTGGTTGATGGTGGTCTCGTGGGTTACTGGGACAACCTTCTGCGCACAAATGAGAACCAGACAGCTGCCTTGGCTGTGAGGTTAGCACTCATGAGAGTGTGCCTCCCATTGCGTGAAACTGTCCATGATGCCTCAGGCTGGCCAATGAGCCGAATTGCTTCCTCCAGGACAGCTTCTGTTGGCTCATCAACGATCCTTGCATAATCCGTGTGCTTTTGCCCCTTGAGGCCATAGGCTTCGTTGATTGCCTTAGCTGAGAAGTCCACCTCGACTCCTCTGACCACATATAGGCCATCCTCAGGGTTCATCACATTGGCGTAAAAATCATACACCATGCTGGAGTAGGCGGGGTTGGGCGGCCTGCACAGCTCTTCCCAGCCGTGATTTGTGATCCCTGCGCGCAAGAATTGCGGCAGGTCTGCTAGTGCGTCGAGGAATCCTTTCTCGTGCAGCAGGTCCCTCTTCCTCAGCTCAGCGCCCCTTGATTCTGCATCAGAGGACACATACCTCACTGATTGAGGCTCATCTTCGGGGTACAGCTTGGCTTTCCCCTTGTCTTTTGGTTTGGCTGATTCTGCAGCCTCGATCTTGAGCTTCTTTGGGGATGGCTCATCACTCACCTTCTTTGATGAAGGCTCACCCCTGGCTTTCTTTTTCTTGGATTTCTTCGAGGCTTTTGGCCGTTTGGCCTTGACAACCTTGGGGGCCTTCTTTTTCAATCTTGCCTTGGTTGTGATCTGCTGGAGGCAATGCCCCAATGTTTCGTCCATTGAATCATCCCCCTGCGCTGGACTCTCGGGGCTGGCTTCCCTCAAAGGAGAGAAGACCTCGTCTTCTCCAGCTTCCTCACTACCCTGCGTCGATTCTTGACGCTCTCCATATGGAAACTCGGGATCAGGCTTCTGGGAGATGGGTGATGCTTCAGGGCTCTGCGCCGGTGGAGTCTGTGCAGAGCTCTGTGGAGATGGAGAAGGGTCAGGGCTTCGCGCCGGTGGAGATGGAGAAGAGCTTTGCTCGGCTGTCTCGTGGGACGGACGGCCTCGTTCTTGACTCTCCACAGAGGGAGTCTTCTTCTTGATTGCTGCATCAGCTACAGCCATCTTCCACTTGCGTTTCTTGGGCGTTCTTGCTGGTTCAGATGGTCCAGCAGGGATCTCCGTAACCACCTTCCACTTCTTCTTGCGGAAAGGCAGCTTGGGGAGTCGTTCAGTGCGCGCAGCCTCAGCATCTGCCAAGGCGAGGAGTGCTTCCCTCGCAGCAATTTCAGCGTCGTCAGCCTTCTTCTTGGACGCAGATCTCTCAGCTCTCGTTAGCACCATGGTGGAATCGTAGGAATCTGGAAAGAGGAATTGCAGATGAAGAGGGAGAGAGATTTCTTGGAGTTCAGAGAATGGGGGAAGCGTACGGATCAGCGCGCTCCTAACGGCTATAAGTAATGATGGAAATCCCAACGGCTATTTCCGTTGCGGATTCTGCAAATCCAGCGCAATATTAGTGACCGTTGGAGATTTTTCCGTTTCAAATGCTAATATCTTCTCAACGTAATCTTTGATTTGTTCCCATATCTTCCCCGATTCTTTTATCCTAAATTCATCTCCTTGATTCCCTCTGTCGATCCCCTACAAAAAGAAATAAAATTAACATCAAATTCGTAATTAAAATCACACAAAAATCTCTACAAACAGTAACCGAAAAAAAATAGCAAAAAATAAACTAAGGCAAAAGCCCCGAATGGACGAGCACAGTAATCACTCGTCCTCTCTCGATTTTATTTTCACGTTTCAGTCAAGAGGAAGGCCGAGAGAGTCTTCACATCTCCTTCCTCATAATAATGCTTCAATCGTGCACCATTAACCATGAACGGTTGCCCTTGCTGCAGGTTCTTAATCTCGATTGCACCATGAACAAACACGTTAGTTATCACAAAAGGACCTGACCATCTGGACTTAAGTTTGCCTGGAAATAATTTCAACCGTGAGTTAAATAATAAGACAAGTTGGCCTTTCTTAAAGTCCTTAATCCTAAGTCTACTGTCGTGCCAAATTTTGGTCTTTTCCTTATACATTTTAGCATTTTCATAGGACATATGTCTAAGCCCATCAAGCTCATGTAATTGCAAAGACCGCAATGTTCCCGCATCGGTCACGCAATAATTCAACTCTTTTAGGGCCCAAAATGCTTTAATTTCCAATTCGAATGGTAAGTGACATGCTTTGCCATACACAAGTCTATAAGGAGACATACCTAGGGGTGTCTTATATGCAGTTCTATATGCCCAAAGTGCATCCTCGAGTTTAAACGACCAATCTTTTCTATTGGGTTTGACCACTTTTTCAAGTATGTTTTTAATCTCCCTATTTGAAATTTTAGCTTGGCCATTCGAATGTGGGTGATAAGGGGTGGCTACTCTATGTCTAACATTATATTTAGCCAACACTTTTTCCATTGCCTTATTAATAAAGTGTTCCCTTCATCACTAATTATGGCACGAGGTGTCCCAAACCTAGTAAAAATATGCCTATTAAGGAACTTAATGACTGTTTTGGCATCATTATTTGGACATGCTATGGCCTCTACCCACTTAGATACATAGTCTACTGCTACAAGTATGTAAAGGTTACCTGATGATGGAGGAAATGGTCCCATGAAGTCAATGCCCCACACATCAAAGAGCTCCAACTCTAAGATGTAAGTGAGAGGCATCTCATCCTTTCGACTAAGGTTACCTGTTCTCTGGCATTCATCACAGCTGTGTGCATAGTTGTGGGCATCCTTGAAGATCGTTGGCCAATAGTAGCCACTCTGGAACACCTTTGCAGCTGTCCTTTGACCACCAAAGTGTCCACCATAGGGGGTTGTATGGCAGTGTTGCAACACAGACTTCGCCTCAGCAGCTGACACACACTTCCTCAGCAACCCATCTGCACATGTCTTGTAAAGTGTAGGATCATCCCATATGAACTTCCTAGCTTCATGAAGGAACCTCTTCTTTTCTTGTCCTCCCTTGAAAGTTGGTAATACCTGCGAGGCAAGGAAGTTAGCAATGTCAGCAAACCAAGGTTCCTCATCGTTATCACGATGAGTCAATACAAAGACATGTTCATCAATAAAAGCATCAGAAATTGCGGTTTCCGCAATTTTTCCGCAATTATGCTGCAATCTAGAAAGATGATCCGCAACCACATTTTCACATCCTTTCTTATCTCTAATGTCCAGATCAAACTCTTGCAGCAGCAATACCCATCTAATCAACCTAGGCTTAGCATCAGCCTTCCTCATAAGGTACTTTAGTGCAGAGTGATCTGTATACACAATTGTTCTGGTGCCTACAATGTAATTCCTAAACTTCTCACAGGCAAATACTACAGCTAGCATCTCCTTCTCAGTGGTTGTGTAATTACATTGTGCCTCATTAAGTGTCTTACTAGCATAGTATACAGGGTGTGTTAACTTGTCAATCTTTTGTCCTAGCATAACCCCGACAGCATAGTCACTAGCATCACATAACATCTCAAAGGGGAGATCCCAATTTGGCCCTACTATAATAGGTGCTGTGACTGGTGCTTCCTTAAGGGTCTTCCAGGCTAGGAAACATTCTTTAGAGAAGATGAATGGTTTGTTCAGCTCTAGAAGCTCACATAAAGGCTTGGAGATCTTAGAAAAGTCCTTAATGAACCTTCTATAGAAGCCTGCATGTCCTAAAAAACTTCCAATGGCTTTTACATTCTGAGGTTCTACCAATTTCTCTATTATTTCAATCTTGGCCCTATCGACCTCTACACCTGCCCTAGACACTCTATGACCTAAGACAATCCCTTCGTCCACCATGAAGTGGCACTTCTCCCAATTAAGGACTAGGTTGGTCTCCTCACACCTAGCCAGGACTTGTCCTAAGTTCTCTAGACAGTTTGTGAATGAATCACCAAAGACTGAGAAATCATCCATGAATATCTCTATCATGGACTCATCTAAATCAGAGAAGATTGCCAACATGCACCTTTGGAATGTTGCCGGTGCATTGCATAAGCCAAAAGGCATTCTGCGAAAGGCAAAAGTTCCAAAAGAGCAAGTGAAGGTTGTCTTCTCCTGGTCTTTAGGGTCTATAGTGATCTGGTTATATCCTGAATAACCGTCTAAGAAGCAGTAGTAAGCTATACCAGCTATCCTATCTAACATTTGGTCAATGAATGGTAGAGGGAAGTGGTCCTTTTTGGTTTCCTTATTTAATTTCCTATAATCCATACACACTCTCCACCCTGTGATAGTCCTAGTTGGAATCAGTTCATTGCTCTCATTAACTACCACAGTCATCCCCCCTCTCTTAGGTACACATTGTATAGGGCTCACCCACTGACTACTAGCTATAGGGAAGATCACACCAGCATCTAACCATTTTATTATTTCCTTTTTAACTACCTCTTTCATAGAGGGGTTCAACCTACGTTGGTGATCTACTCGGGGTGTATGTTCTTCCTCTAGTATTATCTTATGCATGCAATAGGAAGGGCTAATGCCTCTAATATCAGCAATAGTCCATGCAATAGCCTTCCTATGTTGCTTTAGTAATAAAATCAGCTCAACCTCATGCTTCTTACTTAATTTAGATGAAATAATCACAGGTAGAGTCTCATTGCTTCCTAAATATGCATACTTAAGATGGGTGGGCAGTGGTTTCAATTCTAAGACAGGTGGATACTCAATGGATGGTTTTAAAGGATTCAAGGATCTGTCAGTTAAGTCATTAGTCATACAAACATGCTGTATCCTATCTACAGGTACATCCATTATCTCAGAGACATTCAAATCAGTTAAATCTAATTCTACATAGTTATTAGCCTGCTTAGTCAATAATTCATGCTCCAGCTGTTCTTCCATTAGTGAGTCTACAATGTCCATGCTAGCACAAGATTCAGAGTCAGAGGGGTACCTTAAGGCTGTATAAACGCTAAATTTAACCTCCTCATCATGAACCCTCATAGTGAGCTCACCTTTCTGGACATCTATCAGGGCCCTACCTGTGGCTAGAAATGGTCTGCCTAATAGGATGGGGACCTCCTTGTCTGCTTCATAATCCAGGATGATGAAATCTGCAAGGAAAATAAACTTGTCAACCTTTACAAGAATATCCTCAATCTTACCCTCAGGGTAGGCTATGGATCTGTCTGCAAGTTGTAAAGTGATAGTGGTTGGACGTGCTTCTCCTATTCCTAGCTGGCGGAATAGTGATAGGGGCATGAGGTTTATGCTGGCTCCCAGGTCACAAAGAGCTCTGCCCACGTGCTTGCCTCCTAGCTCTACAGGTAAGGTGAAGAAACCAGGATCCTTCTCCTTCTTGGGTAGCTTGTTCTGGAGTATGGCATTGCACTCCTCAGTGAGGTTTACTGTTTCAAACTCACCAATTATTTTCTTGTTAGTGATAATATCCTTCAAAAACTTAACATAAGAAGGCATAGACTGTAAAACTTCTACAAAAGGAATATTCACATGCACTTGTTTAAGAATTTCTAAAAATTTGTTAAAGTGCACTTCCTGTTCTTGTTTTTTCTTTAGCCTTCGAGGAAATGGAGGTGGTGGCACATATGCAGGCACTTCAGGTCGCCTCAAGATAGGTGGGGGCCTTGGGATTTCTTCTATTTCCTCTATGATTGGCTCCAGCCTTGGTCCTGATGTGCTTGTTGGTGGTAGACCTTGGTTTGGCAGAGACTCCAGTGGAGCACTAGACTCATTGTTCTCTACTCTCTTTGGTGTTTCTTTAGTGTTGCTCACCAATGGTCTCCCACTTCTGAGTTCAATTGCTTGAACTTGTTCTTTACCATCTCTCCTTGGCACTTCAGTATCAGCAGGTAGTCTACCTTGGGGCCTGCTCTTGAGTTCATTGGCTAGTTGCCCTATTTGGTTCTCTAGGCTCCTAAGAGTAGCTTGCTGACTCTGTAGAGTGGCATCATTCTTGGCTATGTATTCCTTAAGTAAGTTTTCTACAGAAGATCCTACAGGTTGGTTGTATGGTTTTTGATACATGGATTGGTTATGTTGGGGAGTGAAACCAGGTGTTCCACTCGGTCTTGGCTGGTTAGGAGCTTGGTTAGCATTCTGTTGGCCACCCCATGAAAGGTTTGGGTGGTTCCTCCAACCAGGATTGTAAGTGTTGGAATAGGGGTTGTTCCTAGGCTGCTGCTGGCTTCCAATATAGCAGACTGAGGCTGGATTCCCAGGGCAGTATTCATACAGGTGTCCTTCCCCACAGAATCCACAGATAAGTGTCTCACCTTGACTTGGTTGGGTGCCCATTGACATGGCTGTGGCGGTGTTGACACTAGTTTGGAGATTGGCTAGAGCCATTTGCTTGACTAGGTTGGTCAGGGCGCTTATTTGGCTACTCATGGCATTGAGTGCGTCCTTGTCTTGAGCTCTAGTTGGCTCAACTGGATCATCTGACCACCTACAGTGAGATGCTGAGATCTTCTCCAAGATCTCATAGGCTTCATTATAACTCTTGGACAGCATGGAACCACCAGCAGATGAATTTAGCACTTGTCTGGTGCTGGGGTTGCATCCTTTGAAAAAGACCTCTAATTGGATACACCATGGGATGCCATGGTGTGGACATTTAAGAAGAAGGTCCTTGAACCTTGTCCAAGCTTCGTGAAGAGACTTATTCTCAGCTTGTTTGAACTTGATTATATCATCACGAAAGGTAGAATTCCTATCAGGTGGGAAATATTTAACTAGGAATTTCTCCGCCAAGTCTGTCCAATTGAGGACTGATCCAGAGGGTAATGAGTTTAACCACGTCTTTGCTTTGTCCCTCAAAGAGTAAGGGAAGAGGTAGAGCCTCAAGGCTTCTTGGGAAACTCCAGGGATGATGAATGTATCACTGACTCCTAGGAAGTTTCTAAGATGGTTGTGGCTTTAACTCGAATGAGTTGGCAGTAATTTCAGGGCGGATTATGCTGGGGTTTAGCTCCCCAGGCATAGGTACTAGGTATGAGAGAATGGCACTATCCTTGTCATTCGCTATTTCGATGGGATTGCGAGTGACAGGCACCGGATTTGGAACTAATCTGTCCGTTTCTTCTTGATAGAATTGCGGAGGAATTGCGGTTCCCGCAATTATTGGAGGTATAGAGGGTTGGTCAAAGAGACGTTTCTTGGCTCTATTTCTGGCTCTAAATAATCTCTCGGGCTCAGGATTGAACTCTAGATCACTACTTGAAGGCTCATTCATAAACTAACCCAATGGTACCTGTAAAAGAAATGAAAATAGATCAGCTTCAATAGATAATAAACTTGGTGTTTCAAACTTAACAAACTTCGTTTTCACTAAACTAAATCCCCGGCAGCGGCGCCAAAAACTTGTTGCGTGCTCAATGTGTAAAATAAATAAGCAATAAGAGAGAGAGAGCACTCAGAACATGCAAGCATACATGATCTTGTAGCAAGTAGTAAGTATTTTTTCATTCGTTTTCCCACAGAGATTTATTATTAGCTACTCGTGAAGTGTATTGTTAAGTAAGAATGGGTGGATTTGAAGGGGTAGATTTGGTTTTAAAATTCCTATTTACTGCTGAATATATAAAAGGTAGCAACATAAACAAGTGCAAGTCAATGGTAAACGCAAATGTAAAGAGAAAGAATTAATAAACGAAGAGAAAAGTAGTTAAGCAGAATTTTTAACTTAGCAGAATTGCGAGAACAACAATTCTACCGCAATGTTACTAACAGCGAAAGTGTGTAAAATGGAGAAACAAGGGCTACTAACGACTCCTCTATAGGCATTTTCACACGATTCTCAAGCATTGGATCAACTCACTATGCATCAAACTAACTCAATCTCATGTATCTCCCGATTTCATGCATTAGATTCTTTAGTTTACTCATGTCCAAGTAAGGTCTTAAGCATCTTGTTAAAGTAGAAAGTTATGGTTTGTACTAGGAAAACGCCTATTCCTAGGTCGTTTTCTGGCTACCTTGAAAGGCTAGCATGAGTGTATGACTCTGAACTCTTACTTCTTCCAGAGGTTAGGAGTTCTTTGGACAAAATGGATGGCCAATCGAAATTGCCCGTGGGATGAAGCTTACATACAATCAATGCATTCGAGAGTTATCCTACATGCTTGGTTCACGTTTTTAAGCCTATAGTATTGTCATTAGCATGCCCCTATGTGACTTAGTTACTCATGGATATAGAGAGAACAGAAATATTAGATGAAGTAGACATGCTTAGAGGAAATTTAAAGACAAAACAACAATGAAAAACAGTAAGCAGAGAAGGAAAGACAAAGTGTGAAATGATGAATTGTGCTTGGATTAATCGATTGTTTGAATGAACAAAGGGAAACTTAAAGTGAATAACATAAAGACAGAAAGCAACAAAATAGATTGTACTAACTAATGGAAAAGAAATAACAACAAAACAGAGCTGGAAATGAAGAGTAAAAAGACAGAAAGCAGTAAGTGAGCTTGAACGCCTCGTCGCAAACGCCTCGGCTGAAGGAATGGAAAGGCAAGCCTTGCTTGGATGAATCAAATCGGGAGAGAAGATGAATCTTCCCTCCTTCCTATCAGATTGTCGACTCCAACAGCTGAACCTCTCAAACCAACAGACGGAGAAGAAAATGGATGGAAAAGACTGCGCTGCGAAGAGACTTCTACGCTTTCGGATGATGATCAAACCCTCCACTTTGACCCCCTTTTATAGTAATCTGCCGGTGCGTTTGGGCCAAGGAGAACCATCCATCCTCAACGTCATACTTCAAAATGGATGGAGGAGAAAGAACGAATCCCTGAAATAACGGAACATAACAGAAAAAGATCAGCTAACTTATGGATTTCACTTGAAACATTGCGGTTTTAGCAATGTTTCCGCAATGCTGCCGCAATGCACATTTTTCATTCTTTTAACTTCGTTTTTCTTTCCTTTTCTTTCCTTTTGCATACAAGTCCTAGTTTAGCTTCCTTCTTCTAATTCTCATAAATAAGCATAGGTTTAAGCTACATCCTATCAAAAACACCTAAGAGTGTACATCTTTCTATGGAAAACAAGTCCTAAAAAGGTCACTTTTGGAGACGTAACACCCATGCCTGAGGAACTTAATCCGAGCATTATACGCCCCGAGATTACAGCTCACTCATTCGAGTTAAAACCCGTAATGTTT
Organism: Herpetospermum pedunculosum; assembly: GCA_028017165.1. NCBI lineage: Eukaryota > Viridiplantae > Streptophyta > Magnoliopsida > Cucurbitales > Cucurbitaceae > Herpetospermum > Herpetospermum pedunculosum. The sequence continues at coordinate 27,813,826 of CM051527.1, read as the reverse complement.
CAAATGTTGTCCACAGTTGGACAATTCTTTGGAGTGGAGAACGAAGATCCCCACAACCACTTGAGAAACTTCCTAGGAGTAAGTGACACTTTTGTCATCCCAGGAGTGTCTCAAGAAGCCTTAAGACTTTACTTTTTCCCATATATATTTTGAATTCCTTTCCCTCTGGATCAATTGTCAATTGGACAGATCTAGCTGAAAAGATCCTAGTAATATACTTCCCACCAGATAGGAACTCCAACTTTCGTGATGATATTATCAAATTCAAGCAAGCCGAAAACGAATCATTACATGAAGCTTGGACTAGATTCAAAGACCTCTTACTTAAATGTCCACACCATGGCATTCCATGGTGTATCCAAATTGAAGTGTTCTTTAAAGGATGCAACCCCAGCACAAGGCAAGTGTTGAACTCCTCAGCTGGAGGTTCCTGTTGGGTTTTATGTCCTAAAACTCGTGGTTTGTAAACTGAATGTATATTCTATTTTGCAATAAAGTTGTTATTGAGTTTTATTTAGTAAACTTGTTATTGAATAATTTGAATTGTTTTTACTTTTAACCTAACTCCAATAAACAAAGAACCCATGGCAATAGGTTGTATACTTGAACTTCATGTGTGACATGATTGTGGATCAAGTTCAAGTAATAGCCAGAACGGTCTATAGTACAGGGATAAGGTTGGGTACCTTATCCTGGGGACACTATTGGACGCGGCCCACTTTGTATAGTACAAACGATGTGATCCAAAATCGTTCATGTGGAGACATGTGAGTGGGAGCGTCCTATGCAATGAGTTTGCATAAGACTGAACCGCGAAATAAAGTCACTCTTTCTTTACAACTCTGTTTACTGTAAAGACCGACTTTTTCATATGATGACCTAGGTAACTCGATCTGAATCCTGAGCACACTATGAACTCCTGTTTATTCGGTCTTATCCTTTGACTTGTATGGTTGAGAGTGGCCCGAGATCGCCGACTAAATAAGCCTACCTGCGAGATGGAATTCGCTCCTACCCGCCTTTAGGGATTAGTAGAGAGGTTGTTCCCTTAGGTGCTGACTACGGGTCTTGAACTAGGGATCCCACCCTCTCATTGGCCCCGGAGGGACTTGGTATAGTGATGAGATCACTTACCAATCGGTTTGGTGGTTGGACCACAAACCAATAGTTCATTAGAGGATCAGTGGGACTTAAGGAACAAGATGTAATTACGGGGTAAAACGGTTATTTTGACCCAGCTGTAATTACGAACGACCTGTGAAGGATCGACTTACTGATGATGGTTATATCAAGAGGACAAAAATATATCTACGGTGAGGAGAGTGCAACCCTTGGACTTTAGTGGAGTCTCTAGGGGTTAACGAATGTTGGTTAGCTTGGTTAAAGAGTTTGATCGGTTAATCTCGTATCGTTGGAGCTCATGATCAGTAGGTCCTTTAGTTTCTCCTGGCTAGCTCGGATTAAGTCGTGTACCAATATGAGAGAAAAAGAATTTGAATTTATTCAAATTTGGTTTTGGAAGAATGATGGACATATTTAAATATGATTTAAATATGAGATCGGTCTAAAACATGAATAGGGATTCATGTGTGATGATTCGGTTTAAGAAACCGAGATTAGTCTTATTATTTAATTAATATTTGATATTGAATTAAATATTAATATTAATTAATTAAAAAGTTTAATTAATTATAATTTATTTTGCTTATTAAAATTAATTATGAATTAATTTTAAAATGACAAAATATTACAAGTGTGATTATCCAAGTCAAAGTGGAATTATCCATGTTGAGTGGATTTATCCAAGTTGAGTGGGTTTATCCAAGTTGTGAAGTGGATTGTGAATCACCAACAACATGCATATAAACTCATCAATTTTGGAACACTTGGTTGAAAACTAATCCATTTAATTTGAGGTGTCATGCTAAGCAAAGACTTTGTTGCATGTGAATTGCCTATAAATTGGATGAAGTTCAAATGGTTTGATGTTGATGAATTTTCAAAGAGTTTGAATATTTGGATGAGCATGAAGAGTTCATGTTACTTGAGAAATTAGAAAGCTAAGTGTTAGATTTCTTCTCACAAAATCCTCATCACTTTCATCTTCCCATCTTCTTCTTCCAAATTTTTTCTTTCATAAAGGAGTCCCACCACTCCGTTGCTCGGCCCGAGGATAGCGGGACTACCGGAGGTGGTTCTCGAGGAGTTCGAGGGAAGCTTCGAAGGGTTCGTGAGGAGATTCGAGCGTTGGAAGAGAAGTCTTTAGAACTACAAGAGGTATGTGTTCTAATTCCTTTTATTTCAAAGCTTTGTGCATGTTTCTTACTCAGCTAAATTGATGAAATTAGAGTGCCATTGATCCGTCTCGCTTCCGCTACGCTACATGCGCTCCATCAATTGGTATCAGAGCATTTTTTGGTCACTCAATTTACATCAATTTGAGCTCGGTGGGTATTTGTTTTAGAAATTATTTTTCTGGGCGTCTAAAGTGTGATTCCAGTTTTGGCATATTTTTTTGAGCTTTTATTTGTACTTCATTTTGTAATTGCCCGGGCGTGTATGGGCTTTAATGTGTGAAGAAGAGTCTGTAAAGAATTCGGAGTCATTAGAGTCCATATAGGCTTTCAATTCGAAGACAGAAGCTCTGGTGTCGAAAAAAACAGCATGCTGTTTTTTTTTCTGCAAAATTCCAGCACAACACCGGTTCAACGCAAGGTGGAAGAAACGGTCCGGTTCGGTCCTCGGGCGGTCCGGTTCACTGAAAGTCTGACCGGTTCCTTGTTCTTCACCTTCTGTAGGTCCGGTTCAGCGTTCGTTTGGTACGGTTCGGGTCGTTATTGGTCCAGTTACGAGCTGTTGAAGTCGGGACAACTGTTATGGACCGATTCAGTTTTTTTTTGAATTTTTGTTGTTTCTGTTTTTTTGGCCGATTCAAGCAAATTCAAGCTGGTTCGTGGCGGTTCGAAGGGTTCGGAAGCGTCTCAACTTAGTTGATGAATTATTATTGTAATAATTTAGTTTCTTGCTTGTCCGTGATGCCAAAACCGGTCCACTTTAGTGTGTTTAATTAATTATGCATTGGGAATGTATGTTTTAATTAAAGTCTCTTGTATGTGCATAAAGTATGCCATATAGATTTCAAATCCCACCATAGGAAGCATGTTGCATGCATTGAAAGTATAATATAAGTGTTATGTTGTATAGTATGCATGCTTAATTCATGAGAATTAATATAAGTGTTATATTAATTTATGAATTGGATGTTGCTTGTTTAAAAGTAAAATTAATATAAGTGTTATATTAATTGTGAAATTAAACATACAACATAGTTTCCTTAGTTGAATATAATTGTTATATTCTTGCTTGGGAAGCATGTTATAAATTGAATGTAATGGTTATATTCTAGCTTAGGAAGCATGTTATAGAATGTCTTTGTTTTATAAAGCGTTGTAAAATGAGATAGACATTTAAAATCTATAACAAAGATAAATGCATGCTCACTAAGGGTTAAAGAATACCAATGCGATTAGGAATTTAGTATCGATTCGTTTTAATATTTAAAATAGGTCGATATCTGGTAACGATATTATTGAACTATCGCCAATCATCGGGTTGTCGAGACCCGCCAAAATGAATTTATAAGTGCCCGAATTCACTAAACTATTTGTAGAGTAGCGGCAACGGGGTCGATCCACAGGGAATTAAGATAGCTTGACTTAATCTTAATTAAATTTGCAAACTAATAAAACCAATGAAAAATGGGGGATTTGTTGATTTTTAAGTAACTAAGGAGGAACAATGCAAAGGGTAAGAATTTAACTAACGGAGTTTCCGACTCGGGACGATCGAGGATAAATTTAGCGTGCCTCTTGGATCATAGGTTGACGAGTATTATGGTTAAAAACTTTAACGAATGCGCAGCTCGTCTACAATTAATAAATAATCCAGACATGCTCCATGGGTTTAATTAGACATAAATAATCATGCTAATCAAGCATACCGTTTGGACATTGGCGGCCAACGCTCTCCCAAGAACGAACGGTAGCAACAAGCTAACTGCGACAACTATCTAATTTGGACGCGAAATTAGTATGTCGATTTGGAATTCTAAATCGGGAAGAACGAACACCAAGAGCGTAAGGACGCCAATACGCTCAAGGTGTCATAATTCCTTGTTACTTGGCGGAAACGAGAGGCACGGCATCAAATCTTTTAACAAATGAACATGCTCAAAATCAAGGGTGCCTAGTCCTAAATCATTCAAACGTGCTCATAGATTAAGCTAAGAAATAGAATTCAATTCAATAAAATATCCAACCAATTCAGAATTTCAATCCTACAACCTCACCAAGAGTTCAAACTACATTTATCCTTACAATCCCGAGCCAAAAACGGTAAATCTACTCACTCATGACTTGTGTGGTGTGGGACGGCTTCGAATCGAGCTTCCTAGCCCCTCCCATGGTGGAAAACAGCTGCTGGACGTCAAATCAGGCGCGGAGCTCGAGGTAGAAGATGATAATGGCGGCTAAAATCGGACAAAAACATTAAGTAGTCCGTCGTAGCGTCGAGACGCTAGGGCAGCGTCTCGACGCTGCGCCCTAAATAATCCGCGCGCGCGCAGTCGGGATGGCGTCGAGACGCTCGCACAGCGTCGAGACGCTGTCGGCGTCGAGCGAGCGTCGAGACGCTGTCACTCGACGCTTGCTCTCGGGTTTTTCTTCAATTCAGCGCTTCAGACTTCGGAGCGTCGAGACGCTATGGTAGCGTCTCCACGCTGGGCAGCGTCGAGCTAGCTCTCGGGTTGATGCTTGGATTTTTGCCTTCAATTTCCCCAAAGTGCTCAACCTTCATGCCTTTGCATGGATCTTCCCCGGAAGTGTTCTAAGGCCTTTAAATGGCGATATTAAGCTCCGGAAAGCGCCGAAACGCTCCCGAGGGCGAATTACCGAAAACACCTGCAAAGATCACATATAAGCAAGATTAAGCCAATAATAAACGTGAATTAGGGACATAATTATAGCTCCAAAGTGGAGCTAACAAACACCCCCCACTTAAATCTTGCTAGTCCTCGAGCAAGGTGGAATTCTGATTGATCAAATAAAATGAGAATGCATGCTAGGGACTCGATTCTCAGTACTGGAAAAGACAGGGCATTTGCATTTGAAAGAACAGCTGCATGCATGCATGAGCTAAGAACAATTCTAAAAATTTAAAGATGCATCCCTATTTATGCTTCGGACTTAGCTCCTCGATCTTAGATTTCAACAGGCTTAGAACAGCTCTATCTATCCTAAAACTTCGTTTTCCCCCTAATTGTGACTTAACAGAACAGTCTAAGGGCAATTCATCGTCTATGCAAGTAATATATCGCAAGGCATCTCTTCTCTCTTATCCTTTGACCTTCCTGAGCGCCTAACATGTCAATTTTACTTTCGTTTCAGCTTGCCTGCAATTTCATTGCACAGTGCATCTGACTACGGGCAAAATTCACATTTTTAAGGACTAGCGTTAACTTCTTTGTGCTTCCTTTTCATGCAGTGGCGACCGTGGGTTACACGACCTCCCCTGGCTACTAGGGCAACTCAAGAAGGAGGAACGCCTCATGAGATTGTTTTCTTTTTATAAACTTGCATTCAATTTTCTTTTTAGCCTAAAAATCATGTTAAACTTTTGAACGCATGGATTACAAACAAGAGCGAATCTTGGCCCATCCTAAGGTTGCCTTTCGAGGTGACAACGAATTTCAAAACGAACAGAGCTACCCTAAACCCACAGATCCAAGATAGAGTGCTAACATACGAAGCTTAAACAGAGAAATAACTTGAAATTATTATTTTTTTTTCAAAATGGCCTAAACATATGCAATTATGCTGAATTTCACAACAAACACACATACGAAGGCTTTAACAGTACATCACAGAATTTCATAGTCGGGCTAGCATGCTTTCACCATAACTCAACAAGTTAATCAGGATTCCACAACTAAGCTCGACAATCACTATAAGGCACAACCCACCACCCCCAACTAAGAAATTGACAATTCCCTCATTGGACCAAATATGCACGGTCAAAACAAAAGGAAAGAAAACCTTCCCTGAATTGTGACTTAGAGGATTGGAGAGTGCGCCTTAGCCTTAGCCAATAAACCGCAAGGATGAGCCATTGTTTCACCTGAAAATTCACAACATCAGAGTAGAAATCTAAACTAATCCTAAAGACAGTAAGTAAACAAAAAGCATGTACAGTTCAAGCTCGGGTGCCTCCGAGTAGCGCAAATTTTTAGAGTCGATTGCTCGACTTTACCAAAACTCATTTTATCCTTTCTCATAATCAGGCTCTTTCAAGTAGGCATGATCGTCGAAGTCCTCTGACATTCCCTCATGGAAGATCTTCAATCGCTGGCCATTCACTGTGTATTCTTTCTCTGTATCCAGGCTCTGAATCTTGACTGCACCATAGTGATGAACATCAGTGATAATGAAAGGACCAAGCCACCTGGAACGAAGTTTACCTGGCATGAACTTCAGGCGGGAGTTGAACAATAAGACCTTCTGACCAACTTCGAAGTGTTTTCTGACGACTCGCCTGTCGTGGAATATCTTGGTCTTTTCCTTGTAGGTCTTCGAGTTCTCATATGCATCCACGCGAAGCTCCTCCAGTTCTTGCAATTTGAGGAGTCTTTCTTCGCCCGCCAAGTCAAAGTCCATGTTGCACTTCTTCACGGCCCAGTAAGCTTTGTGTTCGATCTCCACGGGGAGATGACAGGCTTTACCATAAACCATCCGGTAGGGAGACATCCCTATGGGGGTTTTGTAAGCCGTACGGTAGGCCCACAAAGCGTAGTCCAGCCTGAGGCTCCAATCCTTCCTTCCTGGACTTACTGTTTTCTCGAGGATGCTCTTCACCTCTCGATTGGAGACTTCTGCTTGGCCATTGGTTTGAGGATGGTACGGGGTAGAGATTTTGTGATTTACCCCATACTTCCTCATCAAGGCCTGGATCGTCTTGTTGCAGAAGTGGCTCCCCTGGTCGCTTATGATGGCTCGTGGAACTCCATACCTGCTAAAAATATTGGATTTGACAAAACTTGAAACAACATTAGCAGTATCAACTTTGGTGGCCTTAGCCTCCACCCACTTAGACACGTAGTCCACAGCCAATAAGATATAGACAAAACCAAATGAAGGGGGAAAGGGTCCCATAAAGTCCATACCCCAAACCTCGAAAATTTCACAAGTTAAAATGGGGTTTTGGAGCATTTCATTCCTACTAGTGATGGTCCCTTTTCTCTGACACTGATCACAAGATTTACAAAACTCATAACAGTCCTTAAACAGTGATGGCCAGAAAAACCCACAATCTAAATTTTTTCTCGCAGTCCTATTTTGCCCAAAGTGTCCCCCACATGGAAATTCATGGCAAAAGGTAAGGATGGACCTATGTTCAGACTTAGGGACGCACTTCCTAATTACCTGGTCAGCACAAAATTTCCATAAAATGGGCTCTTCCCAAACATACGTCTTGGCTTCGCTCTTCAGCTTAGCTCTTTGATTATATGAAAAATCGAATGGGAACGTACGTGTGACGAAGTAGTTGACAATGTCGGCGTACCATGGTGTCTCCACACTCACCTGGAAAAGAACTTCATCAGGGAATTCGTCATTCAGAGGCAGATCGTCCTCATTACGCACAATACGGCTCAAGTGGTCAGCAACGGTATTTTCTGATCCTTTTCTGTCCTGAACAGAGACGTCGAACTCCTGGAGTAATAATACCCATCTGAGCAATCTAGGCTTCGAGTCCTTCTTGTTCATCAAGTATCGAACTGCTGCATGATCAGAAAAAATAATCACTTTAGATCCAAGAATATATGGCCGAAATTTATCAAGAGCGAAAACAATGGAAAGCAGCTCCTTCTCTGTTGTTGTGTAACCGATCTGCGCGGAATTGAGCGTCCTGGAGGCATAATAAATCACATGGCTCTTCTTGTCTATCCTCTGGCCCAACACCGCGCCCACGGCATAATTGCTTGCGTCGCACATGATCTCGAAAGGAGTCCCCCACTGCGGTGGATGAATGATGGGTGCGTTGGTCAAGCACTTCTTCAGAACATCGAAGGCAAGCTTGCACTGTTTGTCAAAACAGAATGGAACATCTTTTTTCAGCAAGCTTGTCATCGGAGTCACTATCTTCGAGAAGTCTTTAATGAACCTGCGGTAAAAACCTGCGTGACCAAGAAAAGAACGCACTTCCCGAAGGTTCGTGGGGTAAGGTAAATCAGATATGACATCAATTTTTGCTTTATCAACCTCTATCCCCTTAGCTGACACAACGTGACCCAATACTATGCCCTGACTGGCCATGAAATGACACTTTTCAAAATTTAAAACAAGATTAGTTTCGATGCATCTTTCCATGACTCTAGACAAGTTAAACAGGCAATCCTCAAATGAACTTCCATATACGGTGAAATCATCCATAAAAACTTCGATGCATTTTTCTACAAATTCAGAAAATATGCTCATCATGCATCGCTGAAAAGTTCCTGGAGCATTACAAAGCCCAAAGGGCATTCTCCTATATGCGTAAGTTCCGAATGGACAAGTAAAAGTAGTCTTTTCTTGGTCTTCCTGGGCTATGGGAATTTAATAAAACCCAGAAAAACCATCAAGAAAACAGAAGAATGGTTTCCCAGCTAAACGCTCCACCATTTGATCTATGAAGGGAATAGGAAAGTGGTCCTTCTTAGTCACATCATTCAGTTTTCTAAAATCAATACACATTCTCCACCCATTTTGTACTCTCTTAGGTACTAATTCCCCCTTATCATTTCTAATAACAGTTATGCCCGTCTTTTTAGGTACAACATGAATAGGGCTAACCCACTGGCTATCAGAAATGGGAAAGATAATACCTGCATCCAGGAGTTTGTGTATCTCAGACAACACTACCTCTTTCATTGCAGGGTTCAGTCTCCGCTGAGGCTCTCGGGATGGCTTTGTTCCCTCATCCAGTCGAATCTTGTGCATGCACAACACTAGACTCAACCCGTGCAAATCAGCCAACGTCCATCCAATGGCTCTTTTGTTCTTTTTCAAAACTTCAACCAACTCGCTTTCTTGCTTCGATGTAAGCTCCTTGGAGATAATTACCGGGAGTGTCTCTACCTCACCCAAGTATACATACTTGAGATGACCCGGCAACTCCTTTAATTCCAACTTGGGAGCCTGCAAAAGAGATGGTAATATTTTAGTTGGCTTTTCACATGTCTCTAAAGCAAAAGTAGGTTGTTCAGATGAATCAGTCAATATGGGAACACTACTTTCAACTTCGCCAACAATTTCAGTAAAAACGAGTGGGTCATCCCCATCAACAACAGTCATGCATTCTTCTTGTTCTAAAGTATCTATCAGATCAATTTTACAGACAGAATGCGCATCAGCATGTTGTTTCATGGCATCAAATACATTAAATTCGAACACATCCCCTTCATACTCAACAGATAAGGTACCATCATGCACATTAATTTTTGTCTTAGCCGTTTTCATGAATGGTCTACCAAGTAAAACAGAAGTGGTGGATGTATTTTCTTCCATCTTTATCACATAAAAATCAGCAGGGAAGATCAAATCCTTAACTTTAACCAATACATCCTCAATCAATCCTAAAGGACGAATAGAAGACCTATTAGCTAACTGGATAATTATACTGGTTTCCTGCATACCATCTAAACCGAGATTCTTATAGACTGAGTATGGCATAACATTAATTGAGGCTCCTAAGTCTAGCATAGCGTGCTCGATTTCTCTATCCCCTATGGTGCATGGCAAGAGGAACATACCTGGGTCCTGGCATTTGCTTGGAATACCTTGGGTTATCAGGGCAGAAACATTCTTGCTTACCATGACTCTCTCAGCACTTTTGGTCTTCCTCTTCATAGTGCACATCTCCTTAAGAAATTTGGCGTACCTTGGGATTTGCTGAATTGCATCAAGTAGCGGTATATTGATCCCAACTTTTCTCAGTGTCTCGAGAACATCCGCATCGTCGACTTCCTTAGATGGCCTTGCCAGCCTACTAGGAAAAGGGGCAACGGGAGTGTAAGACTTCATAGAAATAATAGGAGGAGTTACAACAGTTTCAGAGGGTGCTTGAGAACACTTATCTGGAGATGTCTCTGAATCTTTTGGAGGACTCTCGAGAGTGGTACGGGATGGTAACTCTTTACCATTTATGAGGTTTATCGCACTAACACCTTCCGCTTTGGATTCAATTTTACTCATTCTTTCCTTCACCTCCGTGAATTCATCTCTTAGAGATTTTATCTGCGACCTTGTCTCATTGCTAGCTTCCATGAGCGATTTGAACATGCCTTCAATGGCTTGACCTGAGACAGAAGAAACAGCCTGAGATGATTTTTCTTGCATCGCATGAATTAAACCAAATACCTGAGATACTTGTTCCTTGAGCTCTGCTACGTCGGTAGACATTTTAGCATACTCGTTCCTTCCTCCGTATTGGCGACGGTTCTCAGCCATATTAGAGATCAACTGTCTGGCTTCCGCAGGTGTCTTCTCCCAAAGGGCTCCTCCACTTGCTGCGTCAAGCATCTGGCAGTCATGCGGAAGCAACCCATCATAGAAGAATTCGATAAGCGCGGCTTCTGCTATCAAATGGTTCGGGCATTTTTCACAGAGTTTAATGAATCTCTCCCAGCATTCGTGAAACGCCTCGTCCTCATTTTGCTCAAAATGGTGGATGTCTTTTTCCACGGCTCTGGCTTTTGAAGCTGGGAAATACCTTTCCAAGAATAGACTCTGCAACTTCTCCGAAGTGAAAATGGTTCCCGATGGTAAGTAATGCAGCCAATCTCGAGCTTCCCCTCTCAAGGTGAATGGAAAAGCTCTCAGGTAGAGTTGATCTTCAGTAATGCCGCCTGGCTTCATCGCAGAACTTGTCATTTGAAAAGCCTTGAGATGTTTATAAGGATCCTCATCTGCTTCACCACAAAAAGAGGGTAAATGGTAAATTAAACCCGATTTAAGCACAAACTCACCTGAAATTTCCGGGTAGGAAATACAAGAAGGTTGGTGGCCCATAGCAAATGATGTCCACTGTCTGAGCGTTTTTGGAGCTCCAATCTCATCATCAATCTCCATTTTCTCAATAAAAATTTGACACTTCTAGCACACTTAAACAAACAGATCAAAATTGCAAATAATAAAAGAATAAACAAAATTTTGAAAGTAAAAATCAAAAGTCTACAAATCAAATTTAAATTAGGCCGAATTACACTTAGCTCCCCGGCAACGGCGCCAATTTTGGTAACGATATTATTGAACTATCGCCAATCATCGGGTTGTCGAGACCCGCCAAAATGAATTTATAAGTGCTTGAATTCACTAAACTATTTGTAGAGTAGCGGCAACGGGGTCGATCCACAGGGAATTAAGATAGCTTGACTTAATCTTAATTAAATTTGCAAACTAATAAAACCAATGAAAAATGGGGGATTTGTTGATTTTTAAGTAACTAAGGAGGAACAATGCAAAGGGTAAGAATTTAACTAACGGAGTTTCCGACTCGGGACGATCGAGGATAAATTTAGCGTGCCTCTTGGATCATAGGTTGACGATTATTATGGTTAAAAACTTTAACGAATGCGCAGCTCGTCTACAATTAATAAATAATCCAGACATGCTCCATGGGTTTAATTAGACATAAATAATCATGCTAATCAAGCATACCCTTCGGACATTGGCGGCCATTGCTCTCCCAAGAACGAACGGTAGCAACAAGCTAACTGCGACAACTATCTAATTTGGACGCGAAATTAGTATGTCGATTTGGAATTCTAAATCGGGAAGAACGAACACCAAGAGCGTAAGGACGCCAATACGCTCAAGGTGTCATAATTCCTTGTTACTTGGCGGAAACGAGAGGCACGGCATCAAATCCTTTAACAAATGAACATGCTCAAAATCAAGGGTGCCTAGTCCTAAATCATTCAAACGTGCTCATAGATTAAGCTAAGAAATAGAATTCAATTCAATAAAATATCCAACCAATTCAGAATTTCAATCCTACAACCTCACCAAGAGTTCAAACTACATTTATCCTTACAATCCCGAGCCAAAAACGGTAAATCTACTCACTCATGACTTGTGTGGTGTGGGACGGCTTCGAATCGAGCTTCCTAGCCCCTCCCATGGTGGAAAACAGCTGCTGGACGTCAAATCAGGCGCGGAGCTCGAGGTAGAAGATGATAATGGCGGCTAAAATCGGACAAAAACATTAAGTAGTCCGTCGTAGCGTCGAGACGCTAGGGCAGCGTTGTTACGTCTCCAAAAGTGACCTTTTTAGGACTTAATTAGCTTAGAAAGATGTTCACTCTTAGGTGTTTTTGATAGCATGTAGCCTAAACCTATGCTTAAATATGAGAATTAGAAGAAGGTAGCTAAATTAGGACTTATGTACAATAGGAAAGAAAAGGGTTAAAAACCGAAGGAAAAGAATGAAAAAACTGCATTGCGACAGCATTGCGAAAACATTGCTGAAGCCGCAATTATTCAAGTGAAAACCGTAAGTTGACTGATCTTTTTCTGTTAATTTCCGTGATTTCAGGGATTCGTTCTTTCTCCTCCATCCATTCTGATATACGACGTTGAAGATTGATGGTTCTCCTTGGCCCAAACGCACCTGCAAACTACTATAAAAGGGGGTCAAAGTCGGAGGTTCAAGCATCATCCGGAAGCGTAGAAGTCCTTTCGCAGCTCCATTTTTCTTCGTGTTTTCCTTTGCCGTCTGTTGGAGTGAGAGTCTCAGCTGTTGGAATCGACAATCTGATAGGAAGGAGAGAAGATCCACCTTCTCTCCCGATTGGATTCATCCAAGCAAAGCTATTCTTTCATCCCTTTCAGCCGAGGCAGTTGCGACGAGGCTTCCAAGCAACATTTACTGCTTTCTGTCTTTCTTTTTCTAGTTTACATTTCTGCTTTGTGTTGTTCTCTTTCTAATAGCTAGAATACTTCATTTCGTTGCTTTCTGTCTTGCTGTTATTTACTTTAAAGCTTTCTTTTGTCCAATCAAACAATCAAGTAATCGAATCTCCATTCTTCATTTCACAGTTTCTTGCCTCTGCATTCTACTACTTTCCCTTACTGTTTTGTCTTTAAATTTCTTCTAAGCATGTCTGTTTCATCTCGTATTTCTACTTACCCAATATCCATGAGTAGCTAAGTCACTTAGGGGCATGCTAATGACAGAACTATAGGCTAAAAAACGTGAACCAAGCATGTAGGATAGCTCTCGAACCATTGATTGTATGTAAGCTTCATCCCACGGGCAATTTCGATTGGCCATCCATTTTGTCCAACGAACTCCTAACCTCTGGAAGTAGTAAGAGTTCAGAGTCATATTATCATGCTAGCCTTTCACGGTAGCCAGGAAACGGCCTAGGAATAGGCGTTCCCCTAGTACAAACTAAACACTTCTGTTTTAACAAGATGCTTAAGACCTTACTTTGAGTTGAGTAAACTAAAGAATCTAATGTATGGAATCGGACGATACATGAGATAGAGTGAGTTTGATGCATAGAGAGTTGATACAATGCTTGGGAATCGTATTAAAATGCCTATAGGATAGTCGTTAGTAGCCCTTAATTCTCCATTTTACACACTTTCACTGTTTTTACAATTGCGGAAACATTGCGGTGCCCGCAATTCTGCTAAGTTACCATTCTGTTTAGCTGTTTTCTTCTTCATTTATTAGTTTCGTCTCTTGTCTTTTGAGTCTAATTTCAACTTGCATTTGTTTATGTTGCATTCCTTTAGACATTCGGTAAGAAGTAGGAAATTAAAAACCAATTTTACCCCTTCAAATCCACCCCTTCTTTCTTAACTTTATACTTCACAAGTAGCTTATAAATAAATCTCTGTGGGAAAACGAATGAAAAAATACTTACTACTTGCTATAAGATCATGTATGCTTGCATGTTCTGAGTGCTCTTTCTTCCTTATTGCTTACTTTTATTAACACATTGAGCACGCAACAAGTTTTTGGCGCCGCTGCCGGGGATTTATTTAAGTGAAAACGAAGTTAGTTAAGTTTGAAACACCAAGTTATTTTCCATTGAAACTGATCCATTTTCATTTCTTTTTCAGGTACCATTTAGGTTAGTTTATGAATGAGCCTCCAAGTAGTGATCTAGAGTTCAACCCTGAGCCCGAGAGATTACTTAGAGCTAGGAATAGAGCTAAGAAACGCCTCTTTAAACAACCTTCATTACCTCCATTAATTGCTGAAACCGCAAGGTTACCACAATCTCCTCAAGAAGAAATGGATAGAAGAGATCAAAACCTGGTGCCTGTCACTCGCAATCCCATCGAAATAGCGAATGATAAGGATAGCGCCATACTTTCTTACCTAGTACCTATGCCTGGGGAGCTGAACCCCAGCATAATCCGTCCTGAGATCACTGCCAACTCATTCGAGTTAAAGCCAGTGATGTTCCAAATGTTGTCCACTGTGGGACAATTCTTTGGAATGGAAAATGAGGACCCCCACAACCATCTTAGAAACTTCCTAGGAGTTAGTGACACATTCCTGATCCCTGGAGTTTCCCAAGAAGCCTTGAGGCTATATCTGTTCCCTTACTCTTTGAGGGACAAAGCCAAAACGTGGTTAAACTCATTACCCTCTGGATCTGTCCTCAATTGGACAGACTTAGCAGAAAAATTCCTAGTCAAATATTTCCCACCAGATAGGAATTCTACCTTTCGTGATGATATCATCAAATTCAAACAAACTCCAAGTGAGTCTCTTCACGAAGCTTGGACAAGATTCAAAGATCTTCTCATTAAATGTCCACACCATGGCATCCCATGGTGTATCCAAATAGAGGTCTTTTTCAAAGGATGCAACCCCAGCACCAGACAAGTTCTAAATTCATCTGCTGGTGGTTCCATGTTGTCCAAGAGTTACAACGAAGCTTATGAGATCCTGGAGAAGATCTCAACATCTCACTGTAGGTGGTCAGATGATCCAGTCGAGCCAACTAGAGCTCAAGACAAGGATGCTCTTAGCGCCATGAGCACCCAAATAAACGCCCTGACCAACCTAGTTAAGCAAATGGCTCAGGCCAATCTCCAAACCAGTGCCAATACCGCCACAGCCATGTCAATGGGCACCCAACCAAGTCAAGGCGAGGCACTTATCTGTGGATTCTGTGGGGAAGGGCACCCATATGAATACTGCCCTGGGAATCCATCCTCAGTCTGCTATGTAGGAAGCCAACAGCAGCCTAGGAATAACCCCTACTCACAAACTTACAACCCTGGTTGGAGAAACCACCCAAACCTGTCATGGGGTGGCCAACAAAATGCTAACCAAAATACTAACCAGACTAGACCGAGTGGAACACCTGGTTTCACTCCTCAACATAACCAATCAATGTATCAAAAACCTTACAACCAACCTGTAGGATCTTCTGTAGAAAACTTACTCAAGGAATACATAGCTAAGAATGATGCTACTCTTCAAAGCCAGCAAGCTACTCTTAGGAGCCTAGAGAACCAAATAGGCCACTTGGCCAATGAACTCAAGAGTAGGCCCCAAGGTAGACTTCCTGCTGACACCGAGGTGCCAAGGAGAGATGGTAAAGAACAAGTTCAAGCAATTGAACTTAGAAGTGGTAGACCCTTGGTGAGCAACACAAAGGACACACCAAAGAGAGTAGAGAACACTGAGTCTAGTGCTCCACTGGAGTCTCTGCCAAACCAAGGTCCACCACCAACAAGCACATCAGGAGCCAGGCTAGAGCCAATTATTGAGGAGATAGAAGAAATTCCAAGGCCTCCTCCAATCCTAAGGCAACCTGACGTGCCTGCATATGTGCCACCACCTCCATATCCTCGAAGGCTTAAGAAGAAACAAGAACAGGAAGTGCACTTTAACAAATTTCTTGAAATTCTTAAACAAGTGCATGTCAACATTCCTTTTGTAGAAGTTTTACAATCTATGCCTTCATATGTAAAGTTTTTGAAGGACATTATTCCTAACAAAAAAATAATTGGTGAGTTTGAAACAGTAAACCTCACTGAGGAGTGCAGTGCCATACTCCAAAACAAGTTGCCCAAGAAGGAGAAGGATCCTGGTTCCTTCACCTTACCTGTAGAACTTGGAGGCAAGCATGTGGGCAGAGCGCTTTGTGACCTGGGCGCCAGCATAAACCTCATGCCCCTATCACTATTCCGCCAGCTAGGAATAGGAGAAGCACGTCCAACCACTGTCACTTTACAACTTGCAGACAGATCCATTGCATACCCAGAAGGTAAGATTGAGGATATTTTAGTAAAGGTTGACAAGTTTATTTTCCTTGCAGATTTCATTATCCTGGATTATGAAGCAGACAAGGAGGTCCCCATCCTGCTAGGTAGACCATTTCTAGCCACAGGTAGGGCACTAATAGATGTTCAAAAAGGTGAGCTCACTATGAGGGTTCATGATGAAGAGGTGAAATTTAGTGTTTATAAAGCCTTAAGGTACCCCTCTGATTCTGAGTCTTGTGCTAGCATGGATATTGTTGACCACTAATGGAAGAACAATTAGAGCATGTACTATTAACTAAGCATGCTAATGAATATGTACAATTAGATGTAGCTGACTTAAATGTATCTGAAATAATGGATATGCCTGTAGATAAACCACAACATGTATGTATGAATATAGACCTAACTGATAGATCATTAAATCCTTTAAAGCCATCCATTGAGCATCCACCTGTTTTAGAACTAAAACCACTACCCACTCACCTCAAGTATGCATATTTAGGGAGTCATGAAACTCTGCCTGTTATCATTTCTTCTAAATTAAGTGAAAAGCATGAGGTTGAACTGATATTACTGCTTAAGCAACATAGGAAGGCTATTGCATGGACTATTGCTGATATTAGAGGCATTAGCCCTTCTTATTGCATGCATAAGATTATACTAGAGGAAGAGCACACACCTAGAGTAGATCATCAACGTAGGCTGAATCCCTCTATGAAAGAGGTAGTAAAGAAAGAAATAATAAAATGGTTAGATGCTGGTGTGATCTTCCCCATAGCTAGTAGTCAGTGGGTAAGCCCTATACAGTGTGTACCTAAAAAGGGTGGGATGACTGTGGTAGTCAATGAGAACAACGAACTGATTCCAACTAGGACTGTCACGGGGTGGAGAGTATGTATGGATTATAGGAAGCTCAATAAAGAAACTAAAAAAGACCACTTCCCTCTACCATTCATTGACCAGATGCTAGACAGAATAGCTGGTAGAGCCTACTATTGTTTCTTAGACGGTTATTCAGGGTATAACCAGATCACTATAGACCCCAAAGACCAAGAAAAGACTACCTTCACTTGCCCTTTTGGAACATTTGCCTTTCGCAGAATGCCTTTTGGCTTATGCAATGCACCGGCAACATTCCAAAGGTGCATGTTAGCAATCTTTTCTGACTTGGATGAGTCCATGATAGAGATATTCATGGATGATTTCTCAGTCTTTGGGGATTCCTTTACCAACTGTCTAGAGAATTTAGGACAAGTCCTGGCTAGATGTGAGGAGACTAACTTAGTCCTTAATTGGGAAAAGTGTCACTTCATGGTAGATGAGGGAATTGTCTTAGGTCATAGAGTGTCAAGGGCTGGTGAGAAGTTGACAGGGCAAAGACAGAGATCATAGAGAAGTTGGTAGAGCCTCAGAATGTCAAGGCCATTAGAAGTTTCTTAGGGCATGCTGGCTTCTACAGAAGGTTCATTAAGGACTTTTCTAAAATAGCCAAGCCTCTGTGTGAGCTTCTAGAACTAAACAGGCCATTCATCTTCTCTAAGGAATGTGTAGTAGCTTGGACAACCCTTAAGAAAGCACTAGTCACAGCACCTGTTATAGTAGGGCCAGATTGGGATCTCCCATTTGAGATGTTATGTGATGCTAGTGACTATGCTGTAGGGGTTATGTTAGGACAGAAGATTGACAAACTAACACACCCTGTATATTATGCTAGTAAAACACTTAATGAGGCACAATGTAATTACACAACTACTGAGAAAGAGATGCTTGCTGTAGTGTTTGCTTGTGAGAAATTCAGGAACTATATTGTAGGCACTAGGACAATTCTGTACACTGACCATTCTGCCTTGAAATATCTTATGAGGAAGGCTGATGCTAAGCCTAGGTTGATTAGGTGGGTGTTATTGCTGTAGGAATTTGATTTGGACATTCGAGACAAGAAAGGATGTGAAAATGTGGTTGCGGATCACCTTTCTCGATTGCAGCACAATTGCGAAAAAATTGCGGAACCCGCAATTTCTGATGCTTTTATTGATGAACATGTCTTTGTTTTGGCTCATCGTGATAACGATGAGGAACCTTGGTTTGCTGACATTGCTAACTTTCTTGCATCACAGGTATTACCAGTTTTCAAGGGAGGACAAGAGAAGAAGAGGTTCCTTCATGAAGCAAGGAAATTCATATGGGATGACCCCACACTTTATAGAACCTGTGCTGACGGCTTGCTAAGGAAGTGTGTTTCAGCTGCTGAGGCGAAGTCTGTGCTGCAGCACTGCCACACAGCTCCTTATGGTGGACACTTTGGTGGCCAAAGAACAGCTGCAAAGGTATTTCAGAGTGGCTACTATTGGCCAACGATCTTCAAGGATGCCCACAACTATGCCCACAGCTGTGATGAATGCCAAAGAACAGGTAACCTCAGTCGAAAGGATGAGATGCCCCTCACCTACATCTTAGAGTTGGAGCTCTTTGATGTGTGGGGCATTGACTTCATGGGGCCATTCCCTCCATCATCAAGTAACCTTTACATTTTGGTAGCAGTAGACTACGTATCCAAGTGGGTAGAGGCCAAAGCATGTCCCAATAATGATGCTAAAACAGTCACCAATTTCTTGCATAGGCACATTTTTACTAGGTTTGGGACACCTCGTGCCATCATTAGTGATGAGGGGTCACATTTCATTAACAAGGCTATGGAGAAAGTATTGGCTAAGTATAACATTAGACATAGAGTAGCCACCCCCTATCACCCACACTCGAATGGACAGGCTGAAATTTCAAATAGGGAGATTAAGAACATCCTAGAAAAAGTGGTCAAACCTAATAGGAAAGACTGGTCCTTTAAGCTTGAGGATGCACTTTGGGCTTATAGGACAGCATATAAGACACCCCTAGGTATGTCTCCTTATAGGCTGGTATATGGCAAGACTTGTCACTTACCACTTGAGTTAGAAAACAAAGCATTTTGGGCCATGAAGGAATTGAATTTTTGTGTAAAGGATGCGGGAACATTGCGGTCCTTACAATTACATGAGCTTGATGAGCTTAGACATATGGCCTATGAAAATGCTAAGATGTATAAGGAAAAGACCAAGATTTGGCACGATAGTAGACTTAGAGTTAAGGACTTTAAGAAGGGTCAACTTGTTTTGTTGTTTAACTCACGGTTGAAACTATTTCCAGGGAAACTTAAGTCTAGATGGTCAGGTCCATTTGTGATTACTAATGTGTTTGTTCATGGTGCCATAGAGATAAAGAACTTGCAGCAAGGCCAACCGTTTATGGTTAATGGTGCAAGGTTGAAGCACTACTATGAGGAAGGAGATGTGAAGACTCTCTCGGCCTTCCTCTTGAATGAAGCATGAAATTAAGAACGAGAGAGAACGAGTGGTTACTGTGCTCGTTTAGTCAAGGCTAATGCCTTAGTTTATTTTTTTGCACTTTTTCCGGTTATCATTTGTACATATGTTGGTGTGATTTTAATTGAGTATTTAATGTTTGTTTTATTTATTTTTGCAGAGAATCAAGAGAGGGGATAAAGGAGATTAAATCCAGCCAAAGAAATCAAGAAGATGTTGAGCCAAATCGAAGATACGGTTGAGCAAAGATTGCAATTTAAATGAAAAAAAATCTCCAACGGGCCTTAAAGATTGCGCAGGAATTGCGGGATCCGCAAAAATATAGTCGTTGGGATTTTTTTCCGTTTTCTTTATATCCGTTGGAAGGCGCGAGGATCTGTACGTCTCTCTCATCATCTGAT
This sequence comes from Herpetospermum pedunculosum, assembly GCA_028017165.1. Lineage (NCBI taxonomy): Eukaryota > Viridiplantae > Streptophyta > Magnoliopsida > Cucurbitales > Cucurbitaceae > Herpetospermum > Herpetospermum pedunculosum. Next base: position 27,793,735 of record CM051527.1, on the reverse strand, counting down.
CTTCGAGCAAGCTGCGATTCTCTTCATCTGTGATTCTTCTTTCCAAATCTCCAAGATCCAAAAATGGTACTCACAAGGGCTGAAAGATCTGCGGCCAAGAAAAGGGCTGACGACGCTGAAACGGCTGCGAGAGATGCATTGCTTGCCTTGGCTGATGCTGAGGCTGCGCGAACGGAACGACTGGATAAGCTGCCGATTCGCAAGAAGAAGTGGAAGGTTGTCTCTGAGATACCTGCTGGACCCTCTGAACCAGCAGGCACACCCAAGAAGCGCCGGTGGAGTATCGAGATGGTCGCCGAACCAAGCAAAGCAAAGACTCCCTCTGTGGAGAGTCAAGAAACGGATCGTGCGTCCCACGAATCGACCAAGAAGGGTTCGTCGCCATCTGCATCGCCTGCGCACAGCCCTTCACCATCTGAACCAGTGCAGAGCCCAGAGCTCTCGTCATCACCGCCAGCGCAGAGCCCTGAGCAGCCGTCTTCACCACTGAGTTCTGCACAGACACCTGCAGCAGCACAGAGCACCACGCCGTCTCACACTTCTCCACGGCCTGATCCTGAATTCCCATATGGGGAGTACCAAGAGTCAACGCAGGGCAGTGGAGATGCTGAGGAAGACGAGGTCTTCTCTCCTATGAGGGAAGACAGCCCGGAGAGTCTTGAACAGAAGACTGACTCAATGGAAGAGACATTGGGGGCGTGCCTCCAGCAGATCACCGTCAAGGCCAAGCTCAAGAAGAAGAAGAAGGCCAAGATTCTCAAGGCCAAGCGATCCAAGAAGCTGAAGAAGAAGAAGGTCAAGAGAGCACCTTCATCAGAGAAGGAAAGCACGGAGCCATCGCTCAAGAAACTTAAGGTTGAGGCTGCGGAGTCAGCCAAACCAACAGACAAAGGGAAGGCCAAGCTCTACCCTGAAGATGAGCCTCAATCGGTGAGGTATGTGTCCTCTGACGCTGAATCCAGAGGCATTGAATTGAGGAAGAGGGAGTTGCTGCACGAGAAGGGCTTCCTCGACCGACCTGCTGACCTGCCGCAGTTCTTGCGCGCAGGAGTTATAAACCACGGCTGGGAGGAATTTTGCAGACCGCCCAATCCAGCCTACACGAACATGGTGTATGATTTCTACGCCAATGTGCTCAGCCCTGAGGATGGCCTGTCTGTGGTCAGAGGGGTAGAAGTGGATTTCTCAGCCAAGGCCATCAACGAAGCCTATGGTCTCAAGGGCCAAACACATACAGATTATGCACGGATTGTTGATGAGCCTACTGAGGCAGTTCTGGAAGAGGCCATTCGGACCATTGGCCAGCCTGAAGCTTCCTGGATCGTGTCACGCAATGGGAGGCACACTCTCATGAGTGCCAACCTCACGGCTAAGGCGGCTGTTTGGTTTTCGTTCGTGAGAAGGAGATTTTCCCCAGTGACTCACGAGACTACAATCAACCAGAGCCGATCGCTGCTAGTGTATGCGATAATGAGAGGTCTCACGATCAACGTGGGAGAAGTCATCACTGCTGCTATTGCTGAGTGCGCCAAGAAAGGTAAGGGACCATTGTTTTTCCCTAATACTATAACTAAACTCTGTTTGCTTGCAGGAGTTCCCATCGACCGCATGGAGCAGCAAATGGCTTACACCGGCCACTTGGAGTTACCTGCTGGCTTACGGCTGAAGAGGAAGGGGAATATGGAGTTCGAACTGGATAGGTTAGCTGCTGATCAGTCACTATCCATGGCTTGCCTGATGGATATGCAGAAGAGGATGGCTCAATGGGCCACTTACGCGCAGGCACGGGACAAGGAAGTTGCAGACCAACTTGGCTGTATCTTCCCTGACTTCCCCACGAACCTTCTGACTCCTTGGGTGCCCCCACGACCACGACAACCTGATGAAGATGAAGACACTTGAGTGCTGGTTTGAAGTGCACTGAAGGGAGTATTGCTGTTCCCTTAGAAAAAAGAAAAAAACAAAATCTGCTTTCTGATAGACCATGTGAATTATGCTGTTTTTAGTACAAATTTTGATCTGTTTTAGTTGCTTAGTTTTATGTTTTTAATATTGCTTAGTATAGTCTGATGATAGCTGACTAGGTAGGTTAGTTTTGTTTTATTTTTAGGGAGCTCGAATGACTGGAAAAAGCATGCTTAGGGGCCTTAATCACTGTTATATCTGCCCTGGCTTGATTGCGAAATAATTGCGGTACCCGCAATTTTTATTACTGAAAGCATGTTTTGGACTGTCTGTTTAGCTAGGCTGTGATCTGTTTAAATTCCATCTTTTGCTGCTATCATGACTACCATATATAGCTTATCTAAAAGCATGCTGGATGAGTGTCATAGGACACCCTTTGCTAGTTTAAATCAACCTCTAAAAAGCTCAGCATGCACAGCTTTAAGCCCTTATCTGTCTGTTTTTTTTTTTATTCCTGCTGCTGTGATATTTGCCGTTTGAATGTTTTGTCTATGCCTAGGGCTTTAGATTCTCTTTGTTTTACCTTAGACTAGATGCTTCTAGGATAGTTTGGGGGTGTGCCACCTCAGACACTCATTGGGGACAATGAGTAGTTGAAGTTTGGGGGAGGCCACCCTAGGCCTAGGAACATTCCTCTCTCCCTTAGAAACATAAGCATTCTTCTTCTCCTTTACAAAAAATGATGAACTGAAAAAAAAAAAAATGAAAAATAGAATAAAGAGGAGAGGCCCCACCTAAGTAAGAAAAAGGGAAAAGAATAAGGAAGGAGAATGTATACCTAGGAGTTATAACTTTGTGGCTTAGATGTCCTATTTAATTAGAACTCTGATCCTCAATTAGCTGAGCACAAAGTTGTAACTTGTAGGGTTGTTTAGGGAGATGAGTGTATATCCAATGTAGTGATGCCAGGGTTTAGGTTGTTCTCTAAAAGTACTACTGTCACCGTTAATACTAAGACTGGCATGACTCTAAGGAATCCTAGACACATTAAAAATAAAGCTAGAAGCATGTACTGAGTCTGGGGTAAAGCTAGGCAGAATTTGAAACTTTAGGGATAGTGGCATGATATGACAAAAGCAAGAAGATCAGTTGTAGGGAGTTAATGGAAACAGATGGAGTGTTAGGCAGGCGAAGTCAGAAGAAGCTAGATAAGAGGGTAGTTTTAAACTTAGAAGTGTGTCACAGGACAGCAGTGCTATAGATAGGGATATAGGGGAGTCAGTAAGTGGTTAAAGAAGAAGAAACAGCAGCCTAAGAAAGTCCTTAGTTTGCTTGAGGACAAGCAAAACCTTAAGTTTGGGGGTGTGTTACGTCTCCAAAAGTGACCTTTTTAGGACTTAATTAGCTTAGAAAGATGTTCACTCTTAGGTGTTTTTGATAGCATGTAGCCTAAACCTATGCTTAAATATGAGAATTAGAAGAAGGTAGCTAAATTAGGACTTATGTACAATAGGAAAGAAAAGGGTTAAAAACCGAAGGAAAAGAATGAAAAAACTGCATTGCGACAGCATTGCGAAAACATTGCTGAAGCCGCAATTATTCAAGTGAAAACCGTAAGTTGACTGATCTTTTTCGGTGAATTTCCGTGATTTCAGGGATTCGTTCTTTCTCCTCCATCCATTCTGATATACGACGTTGAAGATTGATGGTTCTCCTTGGCCCAAACGCACCTGCAAACTACTATAAAAGGGGGTCAAAGTCGGAGGTTCAAGCATCATCCGGAAGCGTAGAAGTCCTTTCGCAGCTCCATTTTTCTTCGTGTTTTCCTTTGCCGTCTGTTGGAGTGAGATTCTCAGCTGTTGGAATCGACAATCTGATAGGAAGGAGAGAAGATCCACCTTCTCTCCCGATTGGATTCATCCAAGCAAAGCTATTCTTTCATCCCTTTCAGCCGAGGCAGTTGCGACGAGGCTTCCAAGCAACATTTACTGCTTTCTGTCTTTCTTTTTCTAGTTTACATTTCTGCTTTGTGTTGTTCTCTTTCTAATAGCTAGAATACTTCATTTCGTTGCTTTCTGTCTTGCTGTTATTTACTTTAAAGCTTTCTTTTGTCCAATCAAACAATCAAGTAATCGAATCTCCATTCTTCATTTCACAGTTTCTTGCCTCTGCATTCTACTGCTTTCCCTTACTGTTTTGTCTTTAAATTCCTTCTAAGCATGTCTGTTTCATCTCGTATTTCTACTTACCCCATATCCATGAGTAGCTAAGTCACTTAGGGGCATGCTAATGACAGAACTATAGGCTAAAAAACGTGAACCAAGCATGTAGGATAGCTCTCGAACCATTGATTGTATGTAAGCTTCATCCCACGGGCAATTTCGATTGGCCATCCATTTTGTCCAAAGAACTCCTAACCTCTGGAAGGAGTAAGAGTTCAGAGTCATATTATCATGCTAGCCTTTCACGGTAGCCAGGAAACGGCCTAGGAATAGGCGTTCCCCTAGTACAAACTAAACACTTCTGTTTTAACAAGATGCTTAAGACCTTACTTTGAGTTGAGTAAACTAAAGAATCTAATGCATGGAATCGGACGATACATGAGATAGAGTGAGTTTGATGCATAGAGAGTTGATACAATGCTTGGGAATCGTATTAAAATGCCTATAGGATAGTCGTTAGTAGCCCTTAATTCTCCATTTTACACACTTTCACTGTTTTTACAATTGCGGAAACATTGCGGTGCCCGCAATTCTGCTAAGTTACCATTCTGTTTAGCTGTTTTCTTCTTCATTTATTAGTTTCGTCTCTTGTCTTTTGAGTCTAATTTCAACTTGCATTTGTTTATGTTGCATTCCTTTAGACATTCGGTAAGAAGTAGGAAATTAAAAACCAATTTTACCCCTTCAAATCCACCCCTTCTTTCTTAACTTTATACTTCACAAGTAGCTTATAAATAAATCTCTGTGGGAAAACGAATGAAAAAATACTTACTACTTGCTATAAGATCATGTATGCTTGCATGTTCTGAGTGCTCTTTCTTCCTTATTGCTTACTTTTATTAACACATTGAGCACGCAACAAGCGTCTCGACGCTGCGCCCTAAATAATCCGCGCGCGCGCAGTCGGGATGGCGTCGAGACGCTCGCACAGCGTCGAGACGCTGTCGGCGTCGAGCGAGCGTCGAGACGCTGTCACTCGACGCTTGCTCTCAGGTTTTTCTTCAATTCAGCGCTTCAGACTTCGGAGCGTCGAGACGCTATGGTAGCGTCTCGACGCTGGGCAGCGTCGAGCTAGCGTCGCGACGCTGTCACTCGACGCTAGCTCTCGGGTTGATGCTTGGATTTTTGCCTTCAATTTCCCCAAAGTGCTCAACCTTCATGCCTTTGCATGGATCTTCCCCGGAAGTGTTCTAAGGCCTTTAAATGGCGATATTAAGCTCCGAAAAGCGCCGAAACGCTCCCGAGGGCGAATTACCGAAAACACCTGCAAAGATCACATATAAGCAAGATTAAGCCAATAATAAACGTGAATTAGGGACATAATTATAGCTCCAAAGTGGAGCTATCAATATCTTGTAAAGCTAAGGTTAGGAGAGAACTCACCCGGTGAGATCCTGTACTAAGGTTGGAGGTATTTAAGATGACGGTTTACGGAACACCTCCTACCTGGGGATCGATCTGATACTTGAGTTAAGTTAACCCGGCTTTATGAGCATGCACGTGAGAGGTGTAAGGTTATAAAACGTTTATCACCTAGACATCTTAGGTAAAAGTATGTTCTACCTAGACTTAGGTTTTATTGTCTTAGCCGGATAATGCCTAAGTAAAACTATACCAAAACCATTCTAAAATACTTAGTACTGGTGTTGAGAAGGTATATATGATATATCAATCTCCTCCTACGTTCTCCGCAAAGTTCACACCGTGAGATTTATGCTCGGCCTCGTGTTGTCAATAGGGCATCCCCATTCGGATGGTGTTTGCATAAATCAAGAGCAAGGTGAACGGAGAAAGTATTTATAGTAAGTGGGAGAAGGAAGTATGTCAATACATCCTGCGGTCTCCTCCATTAGGTTGAACTGTGAGATTCCCATGTTCCGCGTGCTGGTTGCCCATAGTAGCACAGTCCATTCGGAGGGCCGTTTCATGGGAGTTGGAACAATTCAATCTCAAGAAATGGATAGGGTCTCTTAGGTCCATTCCCAACTCTGACATTTCCATTCGGTTGCACTGTTGGGGCCGACCTTTGAGTTCTGAAAATGGCGGGTCACACTTACAAAGGATTACTAAGTTGTTAGTAGATTCTTGACCGAAGTAGCGATAACTAAGGTGCTATAGGAATATGAGTTATTCTGGTATTAACATTTAGTCAAGAATGTCTTGGTTCAGTGAAGGAGTGATTGACTGCCCCTCGGTACCGGTTGCTCTGACTCACTGAAGTATCGTTGCAAATTAATAATGATTTTTTGGGTACATTATTACTTTTGCTAAAATCTTGTTTGGATGTATGAAATGGGTTAAAATCAATTCACTAATAGAATTTATTCTTTTTCATCATGTCTAGCTCGTTTATCCAATTACTAGCTTCTGATAAACTAAACGGCGATAACTACACGACCTGGAAATCGAACTTGAATATGATTCTTGTTATCGATGATCTTAGGTTTGTCTTAAGAGAGGAATGTCCTCCCCCTCGTAGCTCGTCTGCAACTCGAACTGTTCGAGATGCATTTGACAGGTGGACTAGGGCTAATGATAAAGCTCGAGTCTACATCTTGGCCAGCACATCCGATGTGTTAGCTAAGAAGCATGAGGTAATGGTCTCCGCTAAGGAGATCATGGATTCATTACAGATGATGTTTGGACAACCGTCCTCATCGGTCTATCATGATACCCTCATGGCGAGAAAAGATGAGAAGAAACAATTAAGTAAATATGATTTACTCGTTGTTGAAACATGTTTAGTTGAACATGATAGTTCTGCCTGGATACTGGATTCAGGAGCCACTAACCATGTTTGTTCTGCTTTCCAGGAAACTAGTTCCTGGCAGCTGCTTGCTGAAGGTGAGATAACTCTCAGAGTTGGAACAGGAGAGGTTGTCTCAGCCAAGGCAGTGGGAGCTGTCAAGTTGTTATATAGAGATAGTTTCATTTTACTTGAAAATGTACTGTTGGTTCCTAGCTTTAAAAGGAACCTTGTATCTATCTCTTGTTTACTTGAACATTTGTATAAAGTATCTTTTGATTTTAATGAAGCGTTCATTAGCAAAAGAGGTGTACATATATGTTCTGCGAAACTTGAAAACAACTTGTATGTGTTAAAACCAACAGAGGCAAAAGCTATTTTGAACACCGAGATGTTTAAAACAGCTCAAACTCAAACTAAAAGGCAGAAACTTTCTCCAAGTACCTATCTTTGGCACTTGAGTCTAGGCCACATTAATCTCAATAGGATTGGGAGATTGGTTAAGAGTGATCTCCTAAATCAGTTAGAGGATAACTCTTTACCACCATGTGAGTTTTGTCTTGAGAGCAAGATGACCAAACGATCTTTTTCTGAAAAAGGTCATAGGTCCAAAGAAACTCTAGAGCTTGTACATTCAGATCTTTGTGGTCCGATGAATGTTAAAGCACGGGGAGGGTATGAATATTTAATCAGCTTCATTGATGATTATTCTAGGTACGGCTATCTTTACCTAATGCATCATAAGTCCGAAGCTCTTGAAAAGTTCAAGGAGTATAAGGCAGAGGTTGAGAACACATTAGGTAAAACGATTAAAACACTCCGATCAGATCGAGGTGGAGAGTATATGGATTTAAGATTCCAGGACTATATGATAGAACATGGAATAGTATCCCAACTCTCAGCGCCCGGAACACCGCAGCAGAACGGTGTGTCCGAAAGGAGAAATAGAACCCTGTTAGACATGGTTCGATCTATGATGAGTTATGCTCAACTGCCTAGTTCGTTTTGGGGATATGCAGTAGAGGTTGCTGTATATATTTTGAACATGGTTCCCTCTAAGAGTGTTTCAGAAACACCTTATGAGTTATGGAGAGGGCGTAAAGGTAGTTTACGTCATTTCAGAATTTGGGGGTGTCTGGAACATGTGTTGGTGCCTGTTACGTCTCCAAAAGTGACCTTTTTAGGACTTGTTTTCCATAGAAAGATGTACACTCTTAGGTGTTTTTGATAGGATGTAGCTTAAACCTATGCTTATTTATGAGAATTAGAAGAAGGAAGCTAAACTAGGACTTGTATGCAAAAGGAAAGAAAAGGAAAGAAAAACGAAGTTAAAAGAATGAAAAATGTGCATTGCGGCAGCATTGCTAAAACCGCAATGTTTCAAGTGAAATCCATAAGTTAGCTGATCTTTTTCTGTTATGTTCCGTTATTTCAGGGATTCGTTCTTTCTCCTCCATCCATTTTGAAGTATGACGTTGAGGATGGATGGTTCTCCTTGGCCCAAACGCACCGGCAGATTACTATAAAAGGGGGTCAAAGTGGAGGGTTTGATCATCATCCGAAAGCGTAGAAGTCTCTTCGCAGCGCAGTCTTTTCCATCCATTTTCTTCTCCGTCTGTTGGTTTGAGAGGTTCAGCTGTTGGAGTCGACAATCTGATAGGAAGGAGGGAAGATTCATCTTCTCTCCCGATTGGATTCATCCAAGCAAGGCTTGCCTTTCCATTCCTTCAGCCGAGGCGTTTGCGACAAGGCGTTCAAGCTCACTTACTGCTTTCTGTCTTTTTACTCTTCATTTCCATCTCTGTTTTGTTGTTATTTCTTTTCCATTAGTTAGTACAATCTATTTCGTTGCTTTCTGTCTTTATGTTATTCACTTTAAGTTTCCCTTTGTTCATTCAAACAATCGATTAATCCAAGCACAATTCATCATTTCACACTTTGTCTTTCCTTCTCTGCTTACTGTTTTTCATTGCTGTTTTGTCTTTAAATTTCCTCTAATCATGTCTACTTCATCTAATATTTCTGTTCTCTCTATATCCATGAGTAACTAAGTCACATAGGGGCATGCTAATGACAATACTATAGGCTTAAAAACGTGAACCAAGCATGTAGGATAGCTCTCGAATGCATTGATTGTATGTAAGCTTCATCCCACGGGCAATTTCGATTGGCCATCCATTTTGTCCAAAGAACTCCTAACCTCTGGAAGGAGTAAGAGTTCAGAGTCATACACTCATGCTAGCCTTTCAAGGTAGCCAGAAAACGACCTAGGAATAGGCGTTTTCCTAGTACAAACCATAACTTTCTGCTTTAACAAGATGCTTAAGACCTTACTTGGACATGAGTAAACTAAAGAATCTAATGCATGAAATCGGGAGATACATGAGATTGAGTTAGTTTGATGCATAGTGAGTTGATCCAATGCTTGAGAATCGTGTGAAAATGCCTATAGAGGAGTCGTTAGTAGCCCTTGTTTCTCCATTTTACACACTTTCGCTGTTAGTAACATTGCGGTAGAATTGCTTTTCTCGCAATTCTGCTAAGTTAAAAATTCTGCTTAACTACTTTTCTCTTCGTTTATTAATTCTTTCTCTTTACATTTGCGTTTACCATTGACTTGCACTTGTTTATGTTGCTACCTTTTATATATTCAGCAGTAAATAGGAATTTTAAAACCAAATCTACCCCTTCAAATCCACCCATTCTTACTTAACAATACACTTCACGAGTAGCTAATAATAAATCTATGTGGGAAAACGAATGAAAAAATACTTACTACTTGCTACAAGATCATGTATGCTTGCATGTTCTGAGTGCTCTCTCTCTCTTATTGCTTATTTATTTTACACATTGAGCACGCAACAAGTTTTTGGCGCCGCTGCCGGGGATTTAGTTTAGTGAAAACGAAGTTTGTTAAGTTTGAAACACCAAGTTTATTATCTATTGAAGCTGATCTATTTTCATTTCTTTTACAGGTACCATTGGGTTAGTTTATGCATGAGCCTTCAAGTAGTGATCTAGAGTTCAATCCTGAGCCCGATAGATTATTTAGAGCCAGAAATAGAGCCAAGAAACGTCTCTTTGACCAACCCTCTATACCTCCAATAATTGCGGGAACCGCAATTCCTCTGCAATTCTATCAAGAAGAAATGGACAGATTAGTTCCAAATCCGGTGCCTGTCACTCGCAATCCCATCGAAATAGCGAATGACAAGGATAGTGCCATTCTCTCATACCTAGTACCTATGCCTGGGGAGCTAAACCCCAGCATAATCCGCCCTGAAATTACTGCCAACTCATTCGAGTTAAAGCCAGTGATGTTCCAAATGTTGTCCACTGTGGGACAATTCTTTGGAGTGGAAAATGAGGACCCCCACAACCATCTTAGAAACTTCCTAGGAGTCAGTGATACATTCATCATCCCTGGAGTTTCCCAAGAAGCTTTGAGGCTCTACCTCTTCCCTTACTCTTTGAGGGACAAAGCAAAGACGTGGTTAAACTCATTACCCTCTGGATCAGTCCTCAATTGGACAGACTTGGCGGAGAAATTCCTAGTTAAATATTTCCCACCTGATAGGAATTCTACCTTTCGTGATGATATAATCATGTTCAAACAAGCTGAGAATGAGTCTCTTCACGAAGCTTGGACAAGGTTCAAGGACCTTCTTCTTAAATGTCCACACCATGGCATCCCATGGTGTATCCAAATAGAGGTCTTTTTCAAAGGATGCAACCCCAGCACCAGACAAGTGCTAAATTCATCTGCTGGTGGTTCCATGCTGTCCAAGAGTTATAATGAATCCTATGAGATCTTGGAGAAGATCTCAGCATCTCACTGTAGGTGGTCAGATGATCCAGTTGAGCCAACTAGAGCTCAAGACAAGGACGCACTCAATGCCATGAGTAGCCAAATAAGCGCCCTGACCAACCTAGTAAAGCAAATGGCTCAAGCCAATCTCCAAACTAGTGTCAACACCGCCACAACCATGTCAATGGGCACCCAACCAAGTCAAGGTGAGACACTTATCTGTGGATTCTGTGGGGAAGAAAACCTGTATGAATACTGCCCTGGGAATCCAGCCTCAGTCTGCTATATTGGAAGCCAGCAGCAGCCTAGGAACAACCCCTATTCCAACACTTACAATCCTGGTTGGAGGAACCACCCAAACCTTTCATGGGGTGGCCAACAGAATGCTAACCAAGCTCCTAACCAGCCAAGACCGAGTGGAACACCTGGTTTCACTCCCCAACATAACCAATTCATGTATCAAAAACCATACAACCAACCTGTAGGATCTTCTGTAGAAAACTTACTTAAGGAATACATAGCCAAGAATGATGCCACTCTACAGAGTCAGCAAGCTACTCTTAGGAGCCTAGAGAACCAAATAGGGCAACTAGCCAATGAACTCAAGAGCAGGCCCCAAGGTAGACTACCTGCTGATACTGAAGTGCCAAGGAGAGATGGTAAAGAACAAGTTCAAGCAATTGAACTCAGAAGTGGGAGACCATTGGTGAGCAACACTAAAGAAACACCAAAGAGAGTAGAGAACAATGAGTCTAGTGCTCCACTGGAGTCTCTGCCAAACCAAGGTCTACCACCAACAAGCACATCAGGACCAAGGCTGGAGCCAATCATAGAGGAAATAGAAGAAATCCCAAGGCCCCCACCTATCTTGAGGCGACCTGAAGTGCCTGCATATGTGCCACCACCTCCATTTCCTCGAAGGCTAAAGAAAAAACAAGAACAGGAAGTGCACTTTAACAAATTTTTAGAAATTCTTAAACAAGTGCATGTGAATATTCCTTTTGTAGAAGTTTTACAGTCTATGCCTTCTTATGTTAAGTTTTTGAAGGATATTATCACTAACAAGAAAATAATTGGTGAGTTTGAAACAGTAAACCTCACTGAGGAGTGCAGTGCCATACTCCAGAACAAGCTACCCAAGAAGGAGAAGGATCCTGGTTCCTTCACCTTACCTGTAGAGCTAGGAGGCAAGCACGTGGGCAGAGCTCTTTGTGACCTGGGAGCCAGCATAAACCTCATGCCCCTATCACTATTCCGCCAGCTAGGAATAGGAGAAGCACGTCCAACCACTGTCACTTTAAAACTTGCAGACAGATCCATAGCCTACCCTGAGGGTAAGATTGAGGATATTCTTGTAAAGGTTGACAAGTTTATTTTCCTTGCAGATTTCATCATCCTGGATTATGAAGCAGACAAGGAGGTCCCCATCCTATTAGGCAGACCATTTCTAGCCACAGGTAGGGCCCTGATAGATGTCCAGAAAGGTGAGCTCACTATGAGGGTTCATGAGGAGGAGGTTAAATTTAGCGTTTATAAAGCCTTAAGGTACCCCTCTGACTCTGAATCTTGTGCTAGCATGGACATTGTAGACTCACTAATGGAAGAACAGCTGGAGCATGAATTATTGACTAAGCATGCTAATAACTATGTAGAATTAGATTTAACTGATTTGAATGTCTCTGAGATAATGGATGTACCTGTAGATAGGATACAACATGTTTGTATGACTAATGACTTAACTGACAGATCCTTAAATCCTTTAAAACCATCCATTGAGCATCCACCTGTCTTAGAATTGAAACCACTGCCCACCCATCTTAAGTATGCATATTTAGGAAGCAATGAGACTCTGCCTGTGATTATTTCATCTAAATTAAGTAAGAAGCATGAGGTTGAGCTGATTTTATTACTAAAGCAACATAGGAAGGCTATTGCATGGACTATTGCTGATATTAGAGGCATTAGCCCTTCATATTGCATGCATAAGATAATACTAGAGGAAGAACATACACCCCGAGTAGATCACCAACGTAGGTTGAACCCCTCTATGAAAGAGGTAGTTAAAAAGGAAATAATAAAATGGTTAGATGCTGGTGTGATCTTCCCTATAGCTAGTAGTCAGTGGGTGAGCCCTATACAATGTGTACCTGAGAAGGGGGGGATGACTGTGGTAGTCAATGAGAGCAATGAACTGATTCCAACTAGGACTATCACAGGGTGGAGAGTGTGTATGGATTATAGGAAATTAAATAAGGAAACCAAAAAGGACCACTTCCCTCTACCATTCATTGACCAAATGTTAGATAGGATAGCTGGTAGAGCTTACTACTGCTTCTTAGAGGGTTATTCAGGATATAACCAGATCACTATAGACCCTAAAGACCAGGAGAAGACAACCTTCACTTGCCCTTTTGGAACTTTTGCCTTCCGCAGAATGCCTTTTGGCTTATGCAATGCACCGGCAACATTCCAAAGGTGCATGTTGGCAATCTTCTCTGATTTAGATGAGTCCATGATAGAGATATTCATGGATGATTTCTCAGTCTTTGGTGATTCATTCACAAACTGTCTAGAGAACTTAGGACAAGTCCTGGCTAGGTGTGAGGAGACCAACCTAGTCCTTAATTGGGAGAAGTGCCACTTCATGGTGGACGAAGGGATTGTCTTAGGTCATAGAGTGTCTAGGGCAGGTGTAGAGGTCGATAGGGCCAAGATTGAAATAATAGAGAAATTAGTAGAACCTCAGAATGTAAAAGCCATTAGAAGTTTCTTAGGACACGCAGGCTTCTATAGAAGGTTCATTAAGGACTTTTCTAAGATCTCCAAGCCTTTATGTGAGCTTCTAGAGCTGAACAAACCATTCATCTTCTCTAAAGAATGTTTCCTAGCCTGGAAGACCCTTAAGGAAGCATTAGTCACAGCACCTATTATAGTAGGGCCAAATTGGGATCTCCCCTTTGAGATGTTATGTGATGCTAGTGACTATGCTGTCGGGGTTATGCTAGGACAAAAGATTGACAAGTTAACACACCCTGTATACTATGCTAGTAAGACACTTAATGAGGCACAATGTAATTACACAACCACTGAGAAGGAGATGCTAGCTGTAGTATTTGCCTGTGAGAAGTTTAGGAATTACATTGTAGGCACCAGAACAATTGTGTATACAGATCACTCTGCACTAAAGTACCTTATGAGGAAGGCTGATGCTAAGCCTATGTTGATTAGATGGGTATTGCTGCTGCAAGAGTTTGATTTGGACATTAGAGATAAGAAAGGATGTGAAAATGTGGTTGCGGATCATCTTTCTAGATTGCAGCATAATTGCGGAAAAATTGCGGAAACCGCAATTTCTGATGCTTTTATTGATGAACATGTCTTTGTATTGATTCATCGTGATAACGATGAGGAACCTTGGTTTGCTGACATTGCTAACTTCCTTGCCTCGCAGGTACTACCAACTTTCAAGGGAGGACAAGAAAATAAGAGGTTCCTTCATGAAGCTAGGAAGTTCATATGGGATGATCCTACACTTTACAAGACATGTGCAGATGGGTTGCTGAGGAAGTGTGTGTCAGCTGCTGAGGCGAAGTCTGTGTTGCAACACTGCCATACAGGCCCCTATGGTAGACACTTTGGTGGTCAAAGGACAGCTGCAAAGGTGTTCCAGAGATGCTACTATTGGCCAACGATCTTCAAGGATGCCCACAACTATGCACACAGCTGTGATGAATGCCAAAGAACAGGTAACCTTAGTCGAAAGGATGAGATGCCTCTCACTTACATCTTAGAGTTGGAGCTCTTTGATGTGTGGGGCATTGACATCATGGGACCATTTCCTCCATCATCAGGTAACCTTTACATACTTGTAGCAGTAGACTATGTATCTAAGTGGGTAGAGGCCATAGCATGTCCAAATAATGATGCCAAAACAGTCATTAAGTTCCTTAATAGGCATATTTTTACTAGGTTTGGGACACCTCGTGCCATAATTAGTGATGAAGGGACACACTTTATTAATAAGGCAATGGAAAAAGTGTTGGCTAAATATAATGTTAGACATAGAGTAGCCACCCCTTATCACCCACATTCGAATGGCCAAGCTGAAATTTCAAATAGGGAGATTAAAAACATACTTGAAAAAGTGGTCAAACCCAATAGAAAAGATTGGTCGTTTAAACTCGAGGATGCACTTTGGGCATATAGAACTGCATATAAGACACCCCTAGGTATGTCTCCTTATAGACTTGTGTATGGCAAAGCATGTCACTTACCATTCGAATTGGAAATTAAAGCATTTTGGGCCCTAAAAGAGTTGAATTATTGCGTGACCGATGCGGGAACATTGCGGTCTTTGCAATTACATGAGCTTGATGAGCTTAGACATATGTCCTATGAAAATGCTAAAATGTATAAGGAAAAGACCAAAATTTGGCACGACAGTAGACTTAGGATTAAGGACTTTAAGAAAGGCCAACTTGTCTTATTATTTAACTCACGGTTGAAATTATTTCCAGGCAAACTTAAGTCCAGATGGTCAGGTCCTTTTGTGATAACTAACGTGTTTGTTCAAGGTGCAATCGAGATTAAGAACCTGCAGCAAGGGCAACCGTTCATGGTTAATGGTGCACGATTGAAGCATTATTATGAGGAAGGAGATGTGAAGACTCTCTCGGCCTTCCTCTTGACTGAAACGTGAAAATAAAATCGAGAGAGGACGAGTGATTACTGTGCTCGTCCATTCGGGGCTTTTGCCTTAGTTTATTTTTTGCTATTTTTTTTTCGGTTACTGTTTGTAGAGATTTTTGTGTGATTTTAATTACGAATTTGATGTTAATTTTATTTCTTTTTGTAGGGGATCGACAGAGGGAATCAAGGAGATGAATTTAGGATAAAAGAATCGGGGAAGATATGGGAACAAATCAAAGATTACGTTGAGAAGATATTAGCATTTGAAACGGAAAAATCTCCAACGGTCACTAATATTGCGCTGGATTTGCAGAATCCGCAACGGAAATAGCCGTTGGGATTTCCATCATTACTTATAGCCGTTAGGAGCGCGCTGATCCGTACGCTTCCCCCATTCTCTGAACTCCAAGAAATCTCTCTCCCTCTTCATCTGCAATTCCTCTTTCCAGATTCCTACGATTCCACCATGGTGCTAACGAGAGCTGAGAGATCTGTGTCCAAGAAGAAGGCTGACGACGCTGAAATTGCTGCGAGGGAAGCACTCCTCGCCTTGGCAGATGCTGAGGCTGCGCGCACTGAACGACTCCCCAAGCTGCCTTTCCGCAAGAAGAAGTGGAAGGTGGTTACGGAGATCCCTGCTGGACCATCTGAACCAGCAGGAACGCCCAAGAAACGCAAGTGGAAGATGGCTGTAGCTGATGCAGCAATCAAGAAGAAGACTCCCTCTGTGGAGAGTCAAGAACAAGGCCGTCCGTCCCACGAGACAGCCGAGCAAAGCTCTTCTCCATCTCCACCGGCGCGAAGCCCTGACCCTTCTCCATCTCCACAGAGCTCTGCACAGACTCCACCGGCGCAGAGCCCTGAAGCATCACCCATCTCCCAGAAGCCTGATCCCGAGTTTCCATATGGAGAGCGTCAAGAATCGACGCAGGGTAGTGAAGAAGCTGGAGAAGACGAGGTCTTCTCTCCTTTGAGGGAAGCCAGCCCCGAGAGTCCAGCGCAGGGGGATGATTCAATGGACGAAACACTGGGGGATTGCCTCCAGCAGATCACAACCAAGGCAAGATTGAAAGAGAAGGCCCCCAAGGTTGTCAAGGCCAAACGGCCAAAAGCCTCGAAGAAATCCAAGAAAAAGAAAGCCAGGGGTGAGCCTTCATCAAAGAAGGTGAGTGATGAGCCATCCCCAGAGAAGCTCAAGATCGAGGCTGCAGAATCAGCCAAACCAAAAGACAAGGGGAAAGCCAAGCTGTACCCCGAAGATGAGCCTCAATCAGTGAGGTATGTGTCCTCCGATGCAGAATCAAGGGGCGCTGAGCTGAGGAAGAGGGACCTGCTGCACGAGAAAGGATTCCTCGACGCACTAGCAGACCTGCCGCAATTCTTGCGCGCAGGGATCAAAAATCACGGCTGGGAAGAGCTGTGCAGGCCGCCCAACGCCGCCTACTCCAGCATGGTGTATGATTTTTACGCCAATGTGATGAACCCTGAGGATGGCCTATCTGTGGTCAGAGGAGTCGAGGTGGACTTCTCAGCTAAGGCAATCAACGAAGCCTATGGCCTCAAGGGGCAAAAGCACACGGATTATGCAAGGATCGTTGATGAGCCAACAGAAGCTGTCCTGGAGGAAGCAATTCGGCTCATTGGCCAGCCTGAGGCATCATGGACAGGTTCACGCAATGGGAGGCACACTCTCATGAGTGCTAACCTCACAGCCAAGGCAGCTGTCTGGTTCTCATTTGTGCGCAGAAGGTTGTCCCCAGTAACCCACGAGACCACCATCAACCAAGGCAGATCGCTGCTGGTCTATGCGATCATGAGGGGCCTCACAATCAACGTTGGTGAAGTCATTGCAGCCTCAATCGCAGACTGCGCTAAAAAGGGTAAGGGTCCACTTTTCTTTCCTAATACAATTACTAAGCTCTGCTTACGTGCAGGGGTCCCAATCGAGCGAATGGAAAGGCAGCTGGCCTACACGGGGCACCTGGAGTTGCCTACTGCCTTGAGGATGCGAAGGAAGGGGAACATGGAGTTCGAGCTGGATGGCCTGGCTGCTGCTCAGTCTCTGTCCATGGCATGCCTGATGGATCTGCAGAAGAAGATGGCTCAATGGGCCACATATGCGCAGGCAAGGGACAAGGAGGTTGCTGACCAGTTGGGCTGCATCTTTCCTGAGTTCCCCACGGACCTACTGACACCATGGGCGCCTCCAAGACCAAGAAGGGATGCTGATGATGAGGACATCTGAGTGCTAGATTGAGAAGCACTCCAGGGAGTATTTCTGTTCCCTAAAATAAAAAAAATCAAACTGCTTTTCGTTAACTATGTGAATTCTGCTATTTTTGAATCAATTTTGATCTGTTTTAGTTCTTTATTTTGATTGTTTAAATTTGTTTAGTGTAGTCTGATGATAGCTGAATAGGTAGATTAGTTTAGTTTCCTTTTTGTAGAGCTTAAATGACTGGAAAGAGCATGCATAGGGGCCTTAATCACTGTTATATCTGCCCTGTATCCATTCGAAATAATTGCGGAATCCGCAATTTTTATTACTACATGCATGTTTTTGACTGACTGTTTAGCTAGGTTGGTTCTGTTTAAATTTTGTCTTTTGCTGCTATCTTGACTACCTTATATAGCCTATCTAAAAGCATGTTGGATGAGTGTCATAGGACACCTTTGATAGTTTAAATTAACCTCTTAAAAGTGCTCAGCATGCATAGCTTTAAGTCCTTACCTGACTGTTTTTATAAATTTCTGCTGCTGTGATGTTTGCTTTTCGAATGTTCTATCTATGCCTAGGGCTTTTAGATTCTCTTTGTTTTACCTTAGACTAGATGCTTCTAGGACAAGTTTGTGGTGTGCCACCTCAGACACTCATTGGGGACAATGAGTAGTTTAAGTTGGGGGGAGGCCACCCTAGGCCTAGGAACATTCCTCTCTCCCTTAAAGCATAAGCATTCTTCTTCTCCTTTACAAAAAAATGATGAGCTGAGAAAAAATGAAAAATAGAATGAAGAGGGGTGTCTCTCTTAAGTTGCTGAGTAATCAGTGCCAAGTGTGTAACCCACAAGTGGCATTGCATCAAAAGGCAACCAAAAGAGAGGCTCGACCTAAGTAAGAAAGAAAGAAAAAGGAAGAAATAGGAAAGAAGAATGTATACCTAGGAGTTGCAACTTTGTGGCTTAGATGTCCTGAATAAAAAGAACTCTGATCGTCAATTAGCTGAGCACAAAGTTGTAACTTGTAGGGTTGTTTAGGGAAATGAATGTATGTCCAATGTAGTGATGCCAGGGTTTAGGTTGTTCTCTAAAAGTACTACTGTCA
Organism: Herpetospermum pedunculosum; assembly: GCA_028017165.1. NCBI lineage: Eukaryota > Viridiplantae > Streptophyta > Magnoliopsida > Cucurbitales > Cucurbitaceae > Herpetospermum > Herpetospermum pedunculosum. The sequence goes on along the minus strand of CM051527.1, from coordinate 27,775,044 downwards.
CTGTTAATACTAAGACTGGCATGACTCTAAGGAATCCTAGGCAGCTCAAAAGTAAAACTAGAAGCATGTACTGAGTCTGGGGTAAAGCTAGGTAGAATTTGAAACCTTAGGGATAGTTGCACGATATGACAGAAGCAAGTAGATCAGCTGTAAGGAGTTAATGAAACAGTAGGAGCATTAGGCGTGCGAAGTCAGAAGAAGCTAGATAAGAGGATAGTTGTAAACTTAGACGTGTGTCACAGGACAGCACTGCTATAGGAAGTTAGGGGAGTCAACAGGTGGTTAAGAGGATAAAACAGCAGCCTAAGTAAGTCCTTAGATTGCTCGAGGACGAGCAAAACCTTAAGTTTGGGGGTGTGTTACGTCTCCAAAAGTGACCTTTTTAGGACTTGTTTTCCATAGAAAGATGTACACTCTTAGGTGTTTTTGATAGGATGTAGCTTAAACCTATGCTTATTTATGAGAATTAGAAGAAGGAAGCTAAACTAGGACTTGTATGCAAAAGGAAAGAAAAGGAAAGAAAAACGAAGTTAAAAGAATGAAAAATGTGCATTGCGGCAGCATTGCGGAAACATTGCTAAAACCGCAATGTTTCAAGTGAAATCCATAAGTTAGCTGATCTTTTTCTGTTATGTTCCGTTATTTCAGGGATTCGTTCTTTCTCCTCCATCCATTTTGAAGTATGACGTTGAGGATGGATGGTTCTCCTTGGCCCAAACGCACCGGCAGATTACTATAAAAGGGGGTCAAAGTGGAGGGTTTGATCATCATCCGAAAGCGTAGAAGTCTCTTCGCAGCGCAGTCTTTTCCATCCATTTTCTTCTCCGTCTGTTGGTTTGAGAGGTTCAGCTGTTGGAGTCGACAATCTGATAGGAAGGAGGGAAGATTCATCTTCTCTCCCGATTTGATTCATCCAAGCAAGGCTTGCCTTTCCATTCCTTCAGCCGAGGCGTTTGCGACGAGGCGTTCAAGCTCACTTACTGCTTTCTGTCTTTTTACTCTTCATTTCCAGCTCTGTTTTGTTGTTATTTCTTTTCCATTAGTTAGTACAATCTATTTCGTTGCTTTCTGTCTTTATGTTATTCACATTAAGTTTCCCTTTGTTCATTTAAACAATCGATTAATCCAAGCACAATTCATCATTTCACACTTTGTCTTTCCTTCTCTGCTTACTGTTTTTCATTGCTGTTTTGTCTTTAAATTTCCTCTAAGCATGTCTACTTCATCTAATATTTCTGTTCTCTCTATATCCATGAGTAACTAAGTCACATAGGGGCATGCTAATGACAATACTATAGGCTTAAAAACGTGAACCAAGCATGTAGGATAGCTCTCGAATGCATTGATTGTATGTAAGCTTCATCCCACGGGCAATTTCGATTGGCCATCCATTTTGTCCAAAGAACTCCTAACCTCTGGAAGGAGTAAGAGTTCAGAGTCATACACTCATGCTAGCCTTTCAAGGTAGCCAGAAAACGACCTAGGAATAGGCGTTTTCCTAGTACAAACCATAACTTTCTGCTTTAACAAGATGCTTAAGACCTTACTTGGACATGAGTAAACTAAAGAATCTAATGCATGAAATCGGGAGATACATGAGATTGAGTTAGTTTGATGCATAGTGAGTTGATCCAATGCTTGAGAATCGTGTGAAAATGCCTATAGAGGAGTCGTTAGTAGCCCTTGTTTCTCCATTTTACACACTTTCGCTGTTAGTAACATTGCGGTAGAATTGCTGTTCTCGCAATTCTGCTAAGTTAAAAATTCTGCTTAACTACTTTTCTCTTCGTTTATTAATTCTTTCTCTTTACATTTGCGTTTACCATTGACTTGCACTTGTTTATGTTGCTACCTTTTATATATTCAGCAGTAAATAGGAATTTTAAAACCAAATCTACCCCTTCAAATCCACCCATTCTTACTTAACAATACACTTCACGAGTAGCTAATAATAAATCTATGTGGGAAAACGAATGAAAAAATACTTACTACTTGCTACAAGATCATGTATGCTTGCATGTTCTGAGTGCTCTCTCTCTCTTATTGCTTATTTATTTTACACATTGAGCACGCAACAGTGCCCAATACAAAGAAGTTGGAACATCGTTCAAAATTATGCCTATTCGTAGGCTACCCCAAGGAAACAAAAGGTGGTCTATTTTACGATCCTCAACAAGATAAGGTGCTTGTATCGACAAACACCACGTTCTTAGAGGAAGACCACGTGAGAGATCATCAACCTTCGAGCAAAATTGTTTTGACCGAACTTTCCAGGAAAGCTACAGATGGGTCAACAAGAGTTGTTGATCAGGCTCGTCCTTCTCAACAGTTGAGAATACCTCGACGTAGTGGGAGGGATGTGAGACAACCCGACCGCTACATGGGTTTAACGGAAACCCAGGTCTTCATACCTGATCACGGCGTTGAGCATCCATTGACCTTTAAACATGCAATGAATGACATAGACAAGGACAAGTGGCTTAAAGCCATAGAGCTCGAAATGGAGTCGATGTACTTCAATTCGGTCTGAGATCTTGTAGAGCAACCTGATGGTGAAAGACCTATCGGTTGGAAGTGGATCTACAAGAGGAAACGAGACCAAGTTGTAAGGTGCAAACCTTTAAAGCTCGACTTGTGGCAAAGGGTTATTCCCAGAGGGAAGGGGTGGACTATGAAGAAACTTTTTCCCCTATTGCCATGTTAAAGTCGATTAGAATACTCTTGTCCATTGCCACATTTTATGATTATGAAACTTGGCAAATGGATGTCAAGACAGCTTTTCTGAATGGCAATCTTGAAGAGAGTATTTATATGGCTCAACCAGAGGGGTTCATAATTCAGGGTCAAGAGCAAAAGATTTGCAAGCTTAATCGATCCATTTATGGGTTGAAGCAAGTGTCTAGATCCTGGAATATAAGGTTTGATACTGCGATCAAATCTTATGGCTTTGAACAGAATGTTGACGAACCTTGTGTCTACAAGAAAATAGTCAATTTTGTTGTAGCTTTCTTAGTCTTATATGTAGATGATATCCTACTCATTGGGAATGATGTAGGGTTCCTGACTGACGTTAAGCAATGGCTAGCGACCCAATTCCAAATGAAAGATTTGGGAGAGGCTCAGTTTGTTCTAGGGATTCAAATCGTAAGGAATCGTAAGAACAAAACGCTAGCGCTGTCTCAAGCATCTTATATCGACAAGGTGTTGATACGATATTCGATGCAGAATTCCAAGAAGGGTTCTTTACCTTTAAGGCATGGAATTCAATTGTCAAAGGAAGAGTGTCCTAAGACACCTCAAGAAGTTGAGGATATGAGACGAATTCTCTATGCATCAGCAGTCGGTAGTCTGATGTACACCATGTTATGTACACGACCCGACATATGCTATGCAGTGGGGATTGTCAGTAGGTATCAGTCCAATCCAGGATATGATCATTGGACTACCGTTAAACACATCCTCAAGTATCTTCGGAGAATGAGGGACTATGTGCTCGTGTATGGCGCGAAGGATTTGATCCTTACAAGATACACTGACTCTGATTTTCAAACCGATAAGGATTCAAGGAAATCCACATCGGGATTAGTGTTCACTCTTAACAGAGGGGCAATAGTATGGAGGAGTATAAAGCAAGGTTGTATTGCTGACTCCACCATGGAAGCTGGGTATGTCGCGGCTTGCGAAGATGCGAAAGAGGCAGTATGGCTTAGAAAGTTCTTGACGGTTTTGGAAGTTGTTCCAAATATGAATTTTCCTATCACACTTTATTGTGATAATACTGGTGCTGTGGCAAATTCGAGAGAACCAAGAAGCCATAAGTGTGGAAAGCACATTGAGCGGAAATATCATCTCATCAGGGAGATAGTGCATCGAGGAGACGTGATCCTCATGCAGATCGCCTCAAAGCACAATATTGCTGATCCGTTTACAAAGTCCCTCACGGCTAAAGTGTTCGAGGGGCACCTAGTGAATCTAGGACTACGAGTTATACAATATGATAGTGGGAGAAAAGCCATGGAAATATTTGATATTCCAGTCTGCGCAATTCTCTTAGTTTACTGTTTGCCTTAGCCATTTTTTTCAGCTTTTTGCTTTGCGATTTTATTGCTAGATAATTTCCTTCTCCGCAATTCTTTTTCTCCTACATTGAAGTTAATCTCTTTACTTGCTTTTGTTTATGCTTGCATATCTTGCACTCTCTTTATTAGTTAGGCACATTAATCCCAATTCTACCCCATCTAAACCCCCTTTTCTAAGTTAGCATCTCACTTCGTAAGTAACTAACAATAAATCTCTGTGGGAAATCGAATGAAAAAATACTTATTACTTGCTACAAGACCATGTATGCTTGCATGTTCTGAGTGCTCTCACATCACATTTCAATTTACACATTGAGCACGCAACAAGTTTTTGGCGCCGCTACCGGGGATTTTGTTTAGTGAAAACGAAGTTTGTTATTTTAGAAAAACCAAATTTAATATCAATTGGAGCTAATCTTCTTTCGTTTCTTTTACAGGTACTATCGAGCTAGTTTATGAATGAGTATTCAAGTAGCGATCTAGAATTCAATCATGTGCCTGAAAGACTTCTTAGGGCCAGAAACAAAGCTAAGAAACGTCTCTTTAAACAGCCACCTGTAACTCGAAATATTGCTGACTCCGCAGAGTCATCGCAATTCCAACGCATTGAAATGGATAGAACAGCCCCAAACCAAGCACCTGCCATTCGCAACCCCATCGAAATAGCGAATGGCAAGGATAGTGCCATCCTCTCATACTTAGTTCCCATGCCTGGGGAGCTTAACCCAAGCATTATACGCCCTGAGATTACTCCCAACTCATTCGAGTTAAAGCCAGTAATGTTCCAAATGCTGTCCACTGTGGGACAATTCTTTGGAGTGGAAAATGAAGATCCCCACAATCATCTGAGAAATTTCCTAGGAGTTAGTGATACCTTCCTTATCCCTGGAGTTTCCCAAGAAGCTTTGAGGCTTTACCTCTTTCCTTACTCATTAAGAGATAAAGCCAAAACGTGGTTAAACTCTTTACCCTCCGGATCAATTGTCAATTGGACAGATCTGGCTGAAAAATTCCTAGTCAAATACTTCCCACCTGATAGGAATTCCAACTTTTGTGATGATATAATCAAGTTCAAACAAGCCGAAAACGAATCCCTTCACGAAGCTTGGACAAGGTTCAAGGACCTTTTACTTAAATGTCCACACCATGGCATTCCATGGTGTATCCAAATAGATGTGTTCTTTAAAGGATGCAACCCCAGCACAAGGCAAGTGCTAAATTCTTCAGCTGGTGGTTCCATGCTTTCTAAGAGCTACAATGAAGCCTACGAGATTTTGGAGAAAATCTCAACTTCTCACTATAGATGGTCAGACGATCTTGTAGAGCCTAGGAGAGCTCAAGACAAGGATGCACTTAGTGCAATGAGTAGCCAAATAAATGCCCTGGCCAATCTAGTAAAACAAATGGCTCAAACCAATCTCCAACCTAGTGTCAACACCGCGGCAACCATTTCAATGGGCACATCAAACAGTCAAGGTGAGACACTAATCTGCGGGTTCTGTGGGGAAGGGCACTTGTATGATTTCTGCCCTGGGAATCCAGCCTCAGTCTCTATATTGGAAGCCAACAGCAACCTAGGAACAACCCCTATTCTAACACTTATAATCCTGGTTGGAGGAACCACCCAAATCTCTCTTGGGGTGGACAACAAAATATTAACCAAGCTCAAAACCAACAAAGACCGAGTGGAACACCTGGTTTCACTCAACAAAATAACCAATCCATGTACCAAAAGCCATATAACAAACCAATAGGGTCATCAGTAGAAAATTTGCTCAAGGAGTACATTGCAAAAAATGATGCCACCCTCCAAAGTCAGCAAGCCACCCTCAGGAGCCTGGAAAACCAAATAGGGCATTTAGCAAATGAACTGAAAAATAGGCCCCAAGGTAGGTTGCCTGCAGACACTGAAGTGCCAAGAAGGGATGGAAAAGAGCAAGTTCAAGCAATTGAACTTCGAAGTGGGAGACCATTGGTGAGCAACACTAGAGAAACACCAAAGCGAGTCGAGAATGAAGAGTCTAGTGCTCCACTGGATTCACTGCCCAACCAGGGTCAACCACCACCAAGCACATCAAGGGTGAGGCTGGAACCTATCATTGAGGAACCAGAAGAAATTCCAAGGCCTCCACCTGTTATTAGGCGAGCTGAATTGCCTACATATGTGCCACCACCTCCATTCCCTAGAAGGCTGAAGAGGAAACAAGAACAGGAAGTGCATTTTAATAAGTTTTTAGAAATTTTGAAACAAGTGCATGTTAACATCCCATTTGTAGAAGTTTTGCAATCTATGCCTTCTTATGTTAAGTTTTTGAAAGATATCATTACTAACAAGAAAATTATTGGTGAATTTGAAACAGTGAATCTCACCGAGGAGTGCAGTGCTATACTCCAGAACAAACTACCAAAGAAGGAGAAGGATCCTGGGTCCTTCACCTTACCAGTTGAGTTAGGGGGCAAGCACGTGGGCAGAGCTCTTTGTGATCTGGAAGCCAGCATCAATCTCATGCTCTTGTCACTATTCCGTCAGCATGGAATAGGGGAAGCACGTCCTACTACTGTCACCTTGCAACTTGCAGACAGATCCATAGCATACCCGGAGGGGAAAATTGAGGATATACTTGTCAAGGTTGACAAATTCATTTTTCTTGCAGACTTCATCATTCTGGATTATGAAGCAGACAAGGAGGTACCAATCTTGTTGGGCAGACAAGTTCTAGCCACAGGTAGGGCTTTGATAGATGTCCAAAAAGGTGAGCTCACCATGAGGGTTCATGATGATGAGGTTAAATTCAGTGTATTTAAAGCTTTAAGGTATCCCTCTGATTCTGAATCTTGTGCCAATGTAGATGTTATAGATGTAGTAGATTCCCTTATGGAAGACCAACTTGAGCATGAACTGTTATTGAAGCATGCTACTGACTATGTACAAGTAGAATTAGATGACTTAAATATTTCTGAGTTGATGGATATACCTGTGGATAATCTTCAGCATGTTTGTATGACTAATAACTTGTCTGAAAGAGCCACAAATTCTTTGAAACCATCAAATTAACATCCACCTGTATTAGAATTGAAACCATTGCCTGATCATCTTAAGTATGCATATCTAGGAGAGCATGATACTTTGCCTGTTATCATTTCGTCTACATTAAGTAAACAGCATGAAATTGCGCTAATATTGCTGCTTAAGCAACATAAAAAAGCTATTGCATGGACGATTGCTGACATAAGAGGTATTAGCCCTTCCTATTGCATGCATAAGATATTGTTGGAAGAGGAACATACACCTAGGGTAGAGCACCAACGTAGGTTGAACCCCTCCATGAAGGAGGTAGTTAAAAAAGAGATTATCAAGTGGTTAGATGCAGGTGTAATTTTCCCTATAGCCAATAGTCAATGGGTTAGTCCAATCCAATGTGTGCCTAAGAAAGGTGGAATGACTGTAATAGTTAATGACAGTAATGAACTAATTCCAACTAGAACTATTACAGGATGGAGAGTCTGTATGGACTACAGAAAACTTAACAAAGAAACTAAAAAAGATCACTTTCCTATACCGTTTATAGATCAAATGTTAGATAGAATAGCTGGCCGAGCCTACTAGTGCTTTTTAGATGGGTATTCTGGATATGACCAAATTACCATAGACCCTGAGGATCAGGAGAAAATGACCTTTACATGTCCCTTTGGAACATTTGCTTTTCGCAGAATGCCTTTTGGCTTATGCAATGCACCAGCAACATTCCAAAGGTGCATGTTGGCCATTTTCTCTGACTTAGATGAAGCCATGATAGAAATATTTATGGATGACTTCTCAGTCTTTGGTGACTCGTTTAATAACTGCTTAGTGTCTTTAGGACAAGTCCTAACTAGGTGTGAGGAGACCAACCTAGTCCTAAATTGGGAAAAATGCCACTTTATGGTGGAAGAAGGAATAGTCCTAGGACATAGAGTGTCTAGAGCAGGAGTAGAGGTTGATAGGGCCAAAATAGAAATAATAGAGAAGCGTGTGGAACCACAGAACGTAAAAGCTATTAGAAGTTTCTTAGGCCATGCAGGTTTTTATAGGACATTTATTAAAGACTTTTCAAAAATATCTAAACCTTTAGGCGAGCTTCTAGAGCTTAATAAACCATTTGTCTTCTCAAAAGAATGTTTCCTAGCATGGACAACACTTAAAGAAGCCTTAGTCAAAGCACCAATTATAGTAGGTCCAAATTGGGATCTACCATTTGAGATGATGTGCGATGCTAGTGACTATGCAGTCGGGGTCATGCTAGGACAAAAAATAGATAAACTAACACATCCTGTATACTATGCAAGTAAGACTTTGAATGAAGCACAATGTAATTACACCACAACGGAAAAGGAAATGCTAGCTGTAGTGTTTGCCTGTGAAAAGTTTAGGAATTACATTGTAGGAACTAGAACCATTGTGTACACTGATCACTCGGCACTAAAATACCTAATGAAGAAGGCTGATGCTAAGCCTAGGTTAATTAGATGGGTATTATTGTTGCAAGAGTTTTACTTAGACATGAGAGATAAAAAGGATGCGAAAATGTGGTTGCCGATCATTTATCTAGATTGCGAAGTAATTGCGGAGAAATTGCTGGGCCAGCAATTTCTGATGCCTTTGTTGATGAGCATGTCTTTGTGTTAGCACATCGTGATAACGATGAAGAACCGTGGTTTGCGGATATTGCTAACTTCCTTGCCTCGCAGGTACTACCAACTTTCAAGGGAGGGCAAGAGAAGAAGAGGTTTCTCCATGAAGCTAGGAAGTTCATCTGGGACGATCCTACACTTTACAAAACATGTACAGACGAATTGCTGAGGAAGTGTGTATCAGCTGCTGAGGCAAAGTCAGTGTTGCAGCACTGCCATACGTCTCCCTATGGTGGACATTTTGGTGGCCAAAGGACGGCTGCAAAGGTGTTCCAAAGTGGCTATTACTGGCCTACAATTTTCAAAGATGCACACGACCATGCACACAGCTGCAATGAGTGTCAACGGACAGGTAATCTCAGTAGGAAGGATGAGATGCCTCTCACCTACATCTTGGAGTTGGAACTCTTTGATGTGTGGGGCATTGAATTCATGAGACCATTAACCCCTTCTGCAGGTAATCTTTATATACTTGTAGCTGTAGATTATGTATCTAAATAGGTAGAAGCCATAGCATGTCCCTCAAATGATGCAAAGACAGTAGTTAAGTTTCTAAATACGCATATCTTTACAAGATTTGGTACACCACGGGCGATAATAAGTGATGAGGGAACCCACTTTATAAATAGAGCTATGGAAAATGTATTAGCTAAATACAATGTTAGACATAGAGTGGCAACTCCTTATCATCCATATTCAAATGGACAAGCTGAAATATCAAATAGGGAGATCAAAAGCATACTTGAAAAAGTGGTCAAACCTAATAGAAAGGACTGGACCTTTAAGTTAGATGATGCACTTTGGGCATATAGGACTGCATATAAAACACCCTTAGGTATGTCTCCTTATAGGCTAGTATATGGAAAAGCATGTCATCTTCCCCTCGAATTGGAAATCAAAGCATTTTGGGCCTTGAAAGAACTGAATTATTGCGTGACCGATGCGGGAACATTGCGGTCTCTGCAATTACATGAGTTAGATGAGCTAAGACATATGTCCTATGAAAATGCTAAAATGTATAAAGAAAAGACTAAGATTTGGCATGATAGTAGACTTAGGATCAAGGACTTTAAGGAAGGTCAGCATGTATTTTTATTCAATTCGCGGTTAAGGTTATTTCCAGGCAAACTTAAGTCTAGGTGGTCAGGTCCTTTTGTGATAACTAACGTGTTTGTTCATGGTGCTATTGAGATTCGCAACCTCAGCCACGGGCAACCGTTTATGGTCAATGGTGCACGATTGAAGCATTACTATGAGGAAGGAGATGTGAAGACAATCTCGGCCTTCCTCTTATCTGAAGCTTGAAAAGCAAAACGAGAGGGGATGAGTGATCACTGTGCTCATCCATCAAAAGGCTATGCCTTAGTTTTTTTTCCAGCACTTTCGTTTATGTTTTGTTTGTTTATTTGTGATTTTAATTACGATTTTTTTTTTATTTAATTAGGGGATATTAACGGGTGATCTTCAAGAGGAATTGAAGGAGTTGAATCAAGGGAAAAGATCCACGAAGAAGATCTTGCAAAATTGGAGATTTGGTTGCTAAAATAATGCAATTCAAATCAAGAAAATCCCAACGGCCATGCGGATTGATTGCGGGGAACTTGCAGAGTCCGCAACAGAATAGAGCCGTTGGAGGGTACTCGATTACAAATAGCCGTCGTTGGGGGGGTTTGTTCCTCACGATTCTTTAACGGTTGAGACCCCTGAACTCAGTCTTCTCTTTCCCCTGCAACTGCCGTATTCAGATCTCCCAAGAACCAACAATGGTGACAACCCGTTCCTTAGCAGACGCCGACACTGCGCAGCCCTCACGGCCTCCGAAGCTGCCGGTGCGACGAAAAAAATAGGCAATGGCGACCACAGAGGTGGCTGATCCCTCTGATTCAACGAAGACACCGAAGAAGAGGAAGTGGAAGATCCCATTACCTGACTCCCCGAGCCAAGGGAAAAATACTCCAAGCGAAGAGAGCCTTGGGAGTGGCCGTCCATCCTATGAGACGGCCCAGCAGAGCCCTGATCCTTCTCCACAGACGCCGGAGCCTGAAGCTCCATCTGACGAGCACCAAGACTCGGTGCAAAGGGTCGAACCGTCGGAGGAAGAAGATGTCTTTTCCCCCTTAAGGGATGTTAGTCTTGACAGCCCTATGGAGGGGGGAAGTAAGGACTCCATGGACGAAACGTTGGGGGATTGCCTCCAACAACTAACCACCAGGGCTCGGCTGAGGAAGAAGGCGCCCAAGATTGCAAAGGCCAAGCGGCCAAAAGCTTCCAAACGATCCAAGAAGAAACGCAAGAGGGTGGAAGCTGAGTCCTCCGTGAAAAGGGCAAAGGTTGAGGCTGTTGAGGCGGCCAAAGAAAAGAAAGGCAAGGAGAAGATGTACCCCGAAGACGAACCTCAAGCTGAGAGGTACGCCTCTCAGGAAGTAGAGGCTAGGGGCCTCGAATTGAGGAAGAGAGACCTCCTCCATGAGCGAGGATTCCTTGATGCGTTGGCGGACCTGCCGCAATTCTTGCGCGCAGAGATCACCAACCATGGCTGGGAAGAGCTGTGCAGACCGCCCATTCCCGCCTACTCCGACATGGTGTATGACTTCTACGCCAACCTTACGCACCCCGAAGATGGTCTGTCCATGGTGAGGGGAATCGAGGTCGACTTCTCGGTCAAGGCCATCAATGAAGCTTATGCTCTCAAAGAGCATAAGTACACTGACTATGCGAGAATCGTCGAATCACCCTCTACAGAGATCTTAGAAGAAGCCCTGCAGATTATAGGCAAACCTGAGGTGGCCTGGACAATTACAAGGAATGGGAAGCACACAATGATGAGTGCAACCCTCAAAGATAAGGCAGACGTCTGGTTCTCTTTCGTGCGCAGACGCATCTCCCCCGTGACCCACAAGACAACTATCAACCAGGGTCGATCACTGCTGCCGTATGCCATCATGAGGGGCCTCACCATAGACGTTGGGGAAGTCATCGCCGCCTCCATCACCGACTGTTCAAAGAAAGGTAAGGGTCCTCTCTTTTTCCCAAATACCATTACTAAACTCTGTTTACGTGCAGGGGTGCCTATTGAGAAGAGAGAGAGGCAGTTGGCTTACACTGGCCACCTGGAGTTGCCCACGGTCTTGAGGATGCGAAGGAGGGGCAACATGGAATTTGAGATGGACGGCCTGGCTGCTGCACAATCGCTGAACATGGTCTGCCTGATGGACCTGCAGCGCAAAATGGCTCAGTGGGCTGAGTATGCACAAGCAAGGGATAAAGATGTAGCTGACCAGCTGGGGTGCATATTCCCTGCCTTCCCCACAGCCCTGTTGAAGCCATGGGCGCCTCCTAGAGAAAGGAGAAATGAGGATGAGGATGATTGAATGTCAGTTTGAACAGCATTCGAGGGAGTTTTCTGATCCCTCTTGTATAAAAAAAAAAACACACCTGCTTTTCTGTGACTTGTGACCCCTACGATAATCAAATTCATGCTTTGTTTTAATTGTTCTTTTGTTTGTTTAGAATAGTTTAGTTTGTTTGTTGGTTTCTGAGTAGTTAGCTGATAGCTCAAAAATAGAGCTATCTTTATGTCCCTAATTCTAGCTAAAACAATGACATATATTGATTAAAATGCTTCCTTGTAGTTGATTTCATGGTGAAGAGCTCGGGAAGTCCATTGATGATTTTTGGGGCTAAAACGGTCATTTAAGAGGTTTCGGGAAGTGTTCGGGTCAAAAAGATAGGCCAAACGGAGCTCGTGAGCCAAAACGACCCAAAATTGGGCTAAGACCCGAGAGGGCAGCGCCTAGGCGCCCAACGAAGGCAGCAGCCCAGCACGCCGCACGCCCACGCCCAGGTGGCCAGACGCGCGCGCGCCGCTTCCCCTCGCCCGCGCCCAGACGGTCAGACGCGCGCGCGCCCGTCATTGAAAATCCGCGCGCGCCCCAGCGTCGAGACGCTAGCTCGACGCTGCCCCGACGATTCCCGAAGATGGACGAGCGCCAGTGTTACGTCTCCAAAAGTGACTATTTTAGGACTTGTTTGCTATATAAAGATGTACACTCTTAGGTGTTTTTGGTAGGATTTAGCTTAAACTCGTGCTTATATATGAGAATTAGTTGAAAGAAGCTAAATTAGGACTTATAGGTAAAAGGAAAGGAAAAGAACCGAAAACAAAGTTAATAGAGTGAAAATTGCACATTGCTGAAACATTGCGGAAACATTGCTAAAACCGCAATGTTTTAAGTGAAATTTGTAAGTTGACTAACTAATTTCTGTTTTGTTCCGATCTTTCAGGGGCCCATTCTTTCTCCTGCTGCCACATAGAAGAACGACGTTGAGAATGGATGGTTCTCCTTGACCCAATCGTACCTGCAGAATACTATAAAAGGAGGTCAAGATGGAAGGTTGAAACACACTCAAGCGGCGTAGACTTCCAGTTCAACGCAGTCTTTTCCATTCTTTTTCTCTTCCGTCTATTGGTTTGAAAGGTTCAGCTGTTGGAGTCGACAATCTGATAGGAAGGAGAGAAGATTTATCTTCTCTTCTGATTAGATTCATCCAAGCAAGGCTACCTTTCACCCTTCGGCCGAGGCGTTCGCAACGAGAAGATCACGCACGGATTTAATCGCTTTCTGTTTTAGCTTTCTGTTTCCTTTGTTGTTTGTTGTTATTTCCCTTTCGTTAGCTACTCTACTTCATTTCGTTGCTGTCGGTTTAGTTTTAGTCATTCAAAGTCGTCATTTGTTTAGTTCAAACGTTGGTAAATCAAAGTATAATTTCATCACTTCGCAAGTTCTCTACCTTCTTTGCTTAATGTCTCTAGCTTCTGTTTTGCCTTTACTATTCTACTAAGCATGTCATCTCCATCTATTCTTTCTATTCCATCTTCATCCATGAGTAACTAAATCACATAAGGGCATGCTAATGACAAATCTATAGGTAGAAACACGTGACTTGAGCATGTAGGATAGCTCTCGAATGCATTGAATGTATGTAAGCTTCATCCCACGGGAAATTTCGATTGGCCATCCATTTTGTCCAAAGAACTCCTAACCTCTGGAAGGAGTAAGAGTTCAGAGTCGTACATCCATGCTAGCCTCTCAAGGTAGCCAGAAAACGACCTAGGAATAGGCGTTTTCCTAGTACAAACCAATACTTGCTGTTATAAAAAGATGCTTAAGACCTTACTTGGACATGAGTAAACTAAAGGATCTAATGCATGAAATCGGAAGATACATGAGAATGAGTTAGTTTGATGCATAATGAGTTGATCTACTGCTTGAGAATCGTGTAAAAAAGCCTATAGAGGAGTCGTTAGTAGCCCTTGTTTCCACAATTTACACTTAATTCGCTGTTAGTAACATTGCTAAATAATTGTTGTTTCCGCAATTCCTTTAGTTGAAATTTTGCCTTAGTCATTTTTCTCTTCATTTGTTATTCTCTTCTCTTTACATTCAAGTTTATTATCTACTTGCACTTGTTTATGCTTCCATCCTTTACACATTCCTTAGTAATTAGGCACCTTAAAACCAAATCTACCTCATTTAATCCACCCATTCTCACTTAACAAAACACTTCGCTAGTAACTAAGAATAAATCTCTGTGGGAAATCGAATGAAAAAATACTTATTACTTGCTACAAGATCATGTATGCTTGCATGTTCTGAGTGCTCTATCATTGCTTCTTTATTTTAAACATTGAGCACGCAACAAGCTTTTGGCGCCGCTGCCGGGGATTTTGTTTAGTGAATACGAAGTCTGTTAAGTTAGAAAAAACCAATTCTTAATATCTATTGGAGCTGATCTCTTTCCATTTTCTTTTGCAGGTACCATTGGGTTAGTTTCTGAATGAGCATTCAAGTAGCGATCTAGAGTTCAATCCTGAGCCTGAGAGATTACTTAGGGTCAGAAACAAAGCTAAGAAACGTCTCTTTAAACAACCCCCTATACCTCAAATAATTGCTGACTCAGCGGAGTCTTCGCAATTCTATCAAGAAGAAATGGATAGACCAGTCCCAAATCCGGTACCTACCACTCGCAACCCCATCGAAATAGCGAATGATAAGGATAGTGTCATCCTCTCCTACCTAGTTCCTATGCCTGGGGAGCTAAACCCAAGCATCATACGCCCTGAAATTACTGCCAACTCATTCAAGTTAAAGCCAGTAATGTTCCAAATGTTGTCCACCGTGGGACAATTCTTTGGAGTGGAAAAAGAGGACCCCCACAACCATCTAAGAAACTTCCTAGGAGTTAGTGATACCTTCCTTATCCCTGAAGTTTCCCAAGAAGCTTTGAGGCTTTACCTCTTCCCTTACTCATTAAGGGATAAAGCCAAAACGTGGTTAAACTCATTACCTTCCGGATCAGTTGTCAATTGGACAAATCTGGCTGAGAAATTCCTAGTCAAATATTTCCCACCTGATAGGAATTCGAACTTTCGTGATGACATAATCAAGTTCAAACAAGCCGAAAACGAATCTCTTCACGAAGCTTGGACAAGGTTCAAGGACCTTCTGCTTAAATGTCCACACCATGGCATCCCATGGTGTATCCAAATAGAAGTCTTTTTTAAAGGATGCAACCCCAGCACAAGGCAAGTGTTGAATTCGTCAGCTGGTGGTTCCATGCTTTCTAAAAGCTATAATGAAGCATATGAGATCCTGGAGAAGATCTCAGCATCTCACTGTAGGTGGTCAGATGATCCAGTAGAGCCAAGCAGAGCTCAAGACAAGGACGCACTCAGTACCATGAGTAGCCAAATAAACGCCCTGACCAACCTAGTCAAACAAATGGCTCAAACCAATCTCCAATCCAGTGTCAACACCGCAGCAGCCATCTCAATGGGCACACAAACGAGTCAAGGTGAGACACTAATCTGTGGGTTCTGTGGGGAAGGGCACCTGTATGAATACTGCCCTGGGAATCCAGCCTCAGTCTGCTATGTTGGAAGCCAACAGCAGCCTAGGAACAACCCCTACTCGAACACTTACAATCCTGGTTGGAGGAACCACCCAAATCTCTCTTGGGGTGGCCAACAAAACACTAACCAAGCTCCCAACCAGCCAAGACCGAGTGGAACACCTGGTTTCACTCCCCAAAATAACCAATCCATGTATCAAAAACCATATAACCAACCAATAGGGTCATCCGTAGAAAATCTACTTAAGGAGTACATTGCAAAGAATGATGCTACTCTACAAAGTCAGCAAGCTACCCTCAGGAGCCTAGAGAACCAAATAGGGCAATTAGCCAATGAACTAAAGAGTAGGCCCCAAGGTAGACTACCTGCTGACACTGAGGTACCAAGAAGGGATGGAAAAGAGCAAGTTCAAGCAATTGAACTTCGAAGTGGGAGACCATTGGTGAGCAACACTAGAGAAACCCCAAAGAGAGTAGAGAATGAAGAGTCTAGTGTTCCACTGGATTCTCTGCCAAACCATGGTCAACCATCAACAAGCACATCAAGGGCGAGGCTGGAACCAATCGTAGAGGAACCAGAAGAAATTCCAAGGCCTCCCTCTATCCTTAGGCGACCTGAAGTGCCTACATATGTGCCTCCACCTCTATTCCCTAGAAGGCTAAAGAAAAAACAAGAACAGGAAGTGCACTTTAATAAATTTTTAGAAATTCTTAAGCAAGTGCATGTTAATATCCCGTTTGTAGAGGTTTTGCAATCCATGCCTTCTTATGTTAAGTTTTTGAAGGATATAATTACTAACAAGAAAATTATTGGTGAATTTGAAACAGTAAATCTCACTGAGGAGTGCAGTGCTATACTCCAGAACAAGCTACCAAAGAAGGAGAAGGATCCTGGCTCCTTCACCTTACCAATTGAGTTGGGAGGCAAGCACGTGGGCAGAGCTCTTTGTGACCTCGGAGCCAGCATAAATCTCATGCCTCTATCACTATTCCGTCAGCTTGGAATAGGAGAAGCACGTCCTACCACTGTCACCTTGCAGTTGGCAGACAGATCCATAGCCTACCCTGAGGGTAAGATAGAGGATATTCTTGTCAAGGTTGACAAGTTCATTTTTCTTGCAGACTTCATCATCCTGGATTATGAAGCAGACAAGGAGGTCCCCATCCTATTAGGCAGACCATTTCTAGCCACAGGTAGGGCCTTGATTGATGTCCAGAAAGGTGAGCTCACCATGAGGGTTCATGATGAGGAGGTTAAGTTTAGTGTCTTTAAAGCCCTAAGGTACCCTTCTGACTCTGAATCTTGTGCAAGCATGGACATAGTAGATTCACTGATGGAAGAACAGCTCGAGCATGAATTATTGATTAAGCATGCCAATGATTATGTACAATTAGATGTAACTGACTTAAATATTTCTGAAATAATGGATATACTTGTGGATAAACCTCAGCATGTTTGTATGACTAATGACTTGACTGAAAGATCCATGAATCCATTGAAACCATCCATTGAGCATCCACCTATCTTAGAATTGAAACCATTGCCTAATCATCTTAAGTATGCATATCTAGGAAAGGATGATACTTTGCCTGTTATTATTTCGTCCAAATTGAGTGAAAAGCATGAAATTGATTTGATATTACTGCTAAAGCAACATAAGAAAGCTATTGCATGGACGATTGCTGACATTAGAGGTATTAACCCGTCCTACTGCATGCATAAGATAATATTGGAAGAAGAACATACACCCCGAGTAGATCACCAACGTAGGTTGAACCCCTCCATGAAGGAGGTAGTTAAAAAAGAGATAATCAAGTGGTTAGATGTAGGTGTAATCTTCCCTATAGCCAATAGTCAGTGGTGATGGAGCGACATGCGCAGCGGAAAGCGATTTCGGACCGATGATACTCTAATTTCATCAATTTAACAAATAGAAAACATGCTCTAAGCGACGGAAATAAGAAATTAGAAATACATACCCTTGTAGTTCCAATTTCTTCAAGCCCGCCGGCCGTTCTTCGTCACGAACTCTTCCGACCTCTTCTCACGAACGCCTCGAGGACCACCCCAGGTAGTCCCGCTATCCTCGGCGCCGAGCAACGGTATTGTGGGACACCGAAAAGAAGAGAAAAGAAAAGAAGGAGAAGAAGAAGATGGAATGGAGGAAGGAGGCAGAGGAGAATTCTCAAATGGCATAACTCAAAAAACTTAAAAAATGAAAAACCCTTTTTTTCACTTTGCCATTTGAATACCCCAGCTCAATTAAGTTGTTAGCCATACGTAATATATATATATATTAAAAAAACAAATGTCTTACATGCAAAGCATGTAAGACACCTCTTTTTTTTTTTTTTTTTAATATATATATATATATATAAAAATTATTATTAATTCTCAATTAATAATAATAAATATTTTATTTATTAAACTTTTTAATAAATAAAAAATATATATATATATATTAATTAATTAAACTTTTTAATTAATTAATATTATTTAATTCAATATCAAATATCAATTAAATAATATGGCTCAACCCAGTTTTCCGAAAACCGAATTTTTCACACGAATCCTATTCATGTTTTAGACCATTCCCATATTTAAATCATATTTAAATATGTCCATCATTCTTCCATAGACCGAATTTGAACAATTCAAATTCTTTATCTTTTTCTTTTATTTTTCTCTTATATTGTTGCACGACGTTATCCGAGCTAGCCAGGAGAACCTAAAGGACCTACAGATCATGAGCTCCAACGATACGAGATTATTCGGTCAAAACTCTTTTAACCCGAATCAATCAACTTTCGTTAACCCCCGGAGACTCCACTATAGTCCGAGGGTTGCACTCTCCTCACTGTAGATATATTGTGTCCTCTTGATATAACCGTGATCGGTAAGTCGACCCTTCACAGGTTGTTCGTAATCACAGCTGGGTCATTTAAACCGTTTAACCCCTGCATTACATCTTGTTCCTTAAGTACCACTGACATCTCTAATGAACAATAGATCTGTGGTCCAACCAACAGATCAGTTAACCCTCTCATCACATGAGAGTGTGAGCGCTCATTGTTCAAGCCCCGGAGTCAGCTATTAAGGGAACAACCTATCTACTAACCCTGAAGAGCGGGTTAGGAGTGAACTCCAATTCTGCTGTACTATGTCCCCAGCTACCTATTCGACTTTATCCCCAAGATGGTAGGCTTATTGAGTCGGCGCTAATGGGCCACTCTCACCTGTGCAAGTCAAAGGATACTATCGAATAAGCAGGAGTTCATAGCGAGCTCAGGATTGAGATCGAGTTACCTAACCATCAATATGTATAAGTCGGTCTCATCAGTAAACAGAGTTATAAAGAGAGAGCGACTTAATACGCGGTTCGGTCTTATGTAAACTCTTTACACAGGACGCCCTCACTTCTCACATCTCCATGTGGAACGATTCAGATCACATCGTTCTGTACAATACACAGTGAGCCGCATCCAATAGTGTTACCAGGATAAGGTACCCAGCCTTATCCGTATACTATAGACCGTTTTGACTGACTACTTGAGCCTGATCCACAATCATGTGATACATGAAGCTCAAGTACTCATATTCAGCCAAGGGTGTTGGTCATTGGTGTAGGTTAAACCAAACACGTTTCACTTTAATCCAGTAAACTCTTTTACTGAAGAAAATTAATAACTCTTTATTCTAAATAGAATATTTACAAACATAACACTTTACAAACCACGAGTTTTAGGACATAAAACCCAACAAACTCCCACTTGGACTTAAACGTCCGTGGTGTACATGTTAGGTGGAGAAAACTAATATATCAAATATCAGAAGCTTTCTCCCACTGTCCTCTTCAGCAACTCGAAGCCCTAGACTCTTCTAGGTGTCTCTCAAACACTTTAGCCATGAGAGACTTAGTAAACTAATCAGCATGAAGTACTAAAAGGCTTTCCATGTGACCATCACATCTCCTCATAGTACTAACTGCGAGCTCAACTTATAAACTTATTGTTGCTTCACAAGCTGCAAATAGACTTAGCTACCAACGAGGAATCAACAATACAACTCTTGTATTCTACTCCTCTAAGTACAAAGACAAAACTTTAACCGGAATCCAATCCAATTGGACTAATAATACTGACAGCTCCCACTACATAGCACATATCGGGTCATGTATCTCAAAAGATACATCTGACCTCCAATATGTAAATGCACTTGGGTGCATCTCGTATCCTCAACACTTGAGGTGTCTCAGGAAACCATTTCCATAGACCATCGAATATTGACAACAGCTTGTCAATAAAAGATTTTAGAGACAACACTAGCGATTTGTTCTTACGACTCAGAACAATCTGAATCCTTAGAACAAACTAAGCCTACCTCCAGATCAACTATTTGGGAGTGGGTCGCTAGTTTATGCTAAAAGTCAGTAATAAATCCTACATCATTCTCAATGATTAGGACAAAATTACGGGAAAATATTATGAAAGCTTTAACATTGATAAAACACTTGTCCAACAAGTTTTATCAATGTAATGTTCAAAACCATAAGATTTGATTCGAAAAACAAACCTTATAAATCAGAATATAGATGCTTATTCCAATTCATAAATGGATTGAAGAAGCTCGCAAACGATTTGCTCTAAATCCTGAAAAATGTATCTCCTTGGTTGAGACTAATAGATACTGTATCAAGATAGCTAGTCTTGATATCCATATGTCTTGTTCTATCAGATAGAACAGGGCAATGGATACGAGTATACTATATAACTTATATCTGACAACAAGAGATGAAGTTAATACACAATTAACCTCTTCTCTTCGGGACAGTCCCTTTGTCAGAAAGTCAAGACTTAGAGGTTTTCACCTCATAGACTTGGTCTGTAAACCTCTTGAAGATCCATGGCTTTGAGCCACTGGTTCTTGTTTATGTACTCACTGTCATCATCAAGTATGATAACTAGAATCATACAACATACTAATATAGCAGGCCGAATTATCTCATAATTCTCCCACTGCATTAAAACTTTCTCAACACTTGAGAAGAACCAGCAAAACTAACAACCATTGTTAATTTATAATTTAGCTTTCAATATAAAACAAGATAAGTCTTAACACTTTAGTTGTTACCAAGTTTAATAGAACACTACTTGTATACATCTTTTGCAAAATGATCTATTCATTAAAAAACAAAAGATACTATATACATAAAGTGTTCAACAAAAAACTTGAGTTTATAGACAATAATTACAACAGTTGAAATTGTTTCTATACATACAACTAAACAAACAAGCAAGCTCCCACTGTATAAACTGCGTAGACGTCTTCATAAGTCGTCTTCGTCAAGAAACAGGCAGACAGGAACTAGTTTCCTGAAATAGAATAACAAACATGATTAGTGGTTCCTGAATCAACATCCAGGTATGACAATCATAACCCACAAAACATGTTTAGACAGAAGATAAATCATATTTACCTTGTCGTTCATTCTGTGCCTTTTTCTCCGCAAGGTATTTAGGGCAGTTTCGCTTCCAGTGCCCTTCTTCACCACAATGAAAACACTTTCCACTGTGTGCAGCTTTAACCTTGCCTACAGCTGGGGTTTTGCCCTTCCTAGCACTTCTCTTCTTCTTGTGAATAATCTTATTACTCACAGTAAGAGGTTCAGATTTAGTCCCAGACCCAAACCCTTTCTGGAACTTCACAGAAGTGGTAACATTTACCTCCTTCTCCTTTCCTTTCGAGGTATGCAGGGACTGATAAATCTGAAGCTCGTTCAGAAGAGACGTCAGATTGTATTCTATCTTGTTCATGACCATATTGGCCCTGAAGTGCAGGAAACTCTTCGGAAGAGATTCCAAGATAAATCCAACCTGACCTTGTTCGTCGACGGTTGCCCCATTTACTTCGGCTGTATTGAAGTACACCATCATGTTAAGGACATGTTCCCTAACAGAGGTTCCTTCAGCCATACGGCAGTTGTAAATGTGCTTGAGGGCTTCATACCTAAGAGATGAGGAAGGCTTTCCAAACATCTCTTGTAGTGAAGCCATGATTTCCTTAGCGGAAACCATCCCCTCATGCTTCCTTGACAAAACATCAGATATGCTTGCCAGGATATAAACTCGAGCTTTAACGTTAGCCCGAATCCAACCGTCATATGCTTCACGAACAGCTCGTGAGGCATTTGCACTAGGAACCGGAGGACACTCCTCCGTTAAGACAAATCTTAGGTTGTCGAGAACCAAAACTGCATTAAGGTTCGACTTCCACGTCCCAAAATTTTTACCAGTTAATTTGTCGTGTGCTAACAACT
This sequence comes from Herpetospermum pedunculosum, assembly GCA_028017165.1. NCBI lineage: Eukaryota > Viridiplantae > Streptophyta > Magnoliopsida > Cucurbitales > Cucurbitaceae > Herpetospermum > Herpetospermum pedunculosum. The sequence continues at coordinate 27,753,065 of CM051527.1, read as the reverse complement.
GAATAAAAGAGCTCGACATGCTGAAAAAAGAATGTAAAACTATTAGTGAAACGGTTTTAACCTATTTAAACCAATTAAGAGGTTTAGCAGCAAATAAAGTACCCAAACTCTTTATTTACTAACAACGATACTTTAGTAAGTCAGAATGGTCCCTACCGTAGGGTAGGTGAGCACTCCTTTACTAAATCAAGACATTCTTGACTAAATACTATCACCGGAATAACTCATATTCCTATAGCATCTTAGTTATCGTTTTTGGTCTGGATTTACTAACTCCTTAGCAAATCCCGTAAGTGTGACCCTCCATTTTTAGAACGCACAGAACGGCCCCAACATAGCAACCGTATGGAATGTCAGTGTTGGGAATGGCCCTATGTTTCTTTATCCATAAATGGTGACTGAGTGTTCGATCTCCCATGCCCAGCCCTCCGTTTGGATGGTGCCTCAAGGGCAGCCTGCAGGCGGAACATGGGAATCTCACGGTTCAATCCAATGGAGGAGACCGTAGGATGTACTGACGTACTTCCTTCTCCCACTTACTATAGACACTTACTCCATTCACCTTGCTATTGAAAGTTGCAAACACCACCCGTCTGGAGATGCCCCATATGGCATCATGAGGCCAAGCAAAATTCTCACGTTGTGAACTTTTAGGGAGTGCGTAGCAGGAGAGGGATATATCATATATTCCTTCTCAACACATCTACTAAGCATCGTGGACGGTTTTTAGGGTAAACTACTCAGGTTTTATCCGGCTAAGAAAATAAAACCTGAAGTCTAGGCAAACTATTTACCTGAGATGTCTAGGTTATAAACATTTTATTAACCTCACACCTGTCCCGCACGCTCATAAAGCCGGGTTAACTTTACTCAAGTACCGGATCGTCCCCAGGTAGGAGGTGTTCCGTAAACCGTCAGCTTAAATACCTCCAACCTCGAACAGGATTTCACCGGGTGAGTTTCTCATAACCTTAGCATTTACGAGATTTCGACCTATTCATCTAATGAACCTGATCGAACCATTAACCCTAAATGAACATGCTCTTTTCTTTGTTATAGATTTTAAAAGTCTAAGTCATTTTTACAACACTTGCAAAAACTAGACTTACTACAACAAACTTCTATATGCTTCTCAAACATACATTCGCTAAGGCATGACAAATTGAATATTTAACTTCATAATCAATATAACACTTATATCGATTATGCTCTTAAATATACAACTCCTAATTCATAAGTTAATATAACACTTATATCAAATATTTATGAATTACACATGCATCCTATACATTATAACAATTATAACATACAATAATGCATCTTGGTTGGATGTTTAATTTCATAATTAATATAACACTTACATTAATTATTCTATTAAGCAAACAACAACTAATTCATGAATTAATATAACTCTTAATTATATTAATACTCATGAATTAAACATGCATCTAATACATTATAACACTTATAACCTACAATATGCATACAACCATGGCAACCTATGTTGTATATTTAATTTCATAATTAATATAACACTTATATCAATTATTCTATTAAATTAACAACCTTTAATTCATGAATTAATATAACTCTTATATTAATACTCATGAATTCTCAAATATGCATACTATATATTATAACACTTATAACATAATACCAATGCATGGAGCATGCTTCCTATGGTGGGACTTTAAATCTATATGGCATATGTTATGCACATACAAAGATAGATTTTAATTAAAACATACATTCACAATGCATAATTAATTAAACACACTAAAGTGGATCGATTTTGGCATTTAGCAAGCAATAACTATTTTATTACAAGCTTGAACAACAAGCTACGTCTTGAGCGGACTTCGAACTCTTCGCACCGCCTTTGACCAACTTGCTTCCTCCGAACGCTTCGGCCAATTTCTCTTCGAGCTTCTCTTCGAATTGCCTAGAACGAGTTGAACTTATCACTACAAGAAAACAGGGCTATTACAACAATTTTTTTGAGCTATTGCAACGGTTTTGAACCTCTGCAACACTTTTTGCAACACTTAAAAAACCCCTGCCTAAACCAGTGTTGAGAGGGATCTAGCAACACTTTTTAAAAGTGCTGGAATGACTTCTCACAACCGCTGCAATAACACCCACCCTATTGCAACAGTTTTCAAATAAATAGCAACATTTTTTTTAAAACTAGATGTCTTCTCACAACTGTTGCAATAATACCTCTATTACAACAGTTTTAAAATAAATAACAACAGTTTTTAAACCTTTTGGAATAACTACTCACAACCGTTGCAATGACACCGTCGTGTTTATACAATTTACTTATTTCATAGTACAAAAATATCTTTATGATACATATTATCCACATTTCAAATTGTATTCATCGACATCGAAAACTATTTATGAAATAGTTAGGCAATAAAATTTCAGTTTGATCCAAATAGATAGATAACAGTACAACATTAGTCAACATCGATAATCGTATATGAAAATCATTTCTAAATATCTAGGACCACCACTAGATTCAGAGTCAGACTTGAAGCAATTATCTGCATTTCGACAAGATCTCCTTAGATGACGAGTTCGACATGATCAATGTACTTCGGCACCTCCGGAAACTCACTTGCATAAACTGCTGTAAATCTTCCATCGTTGATTACTAAACTCACTACGTTCAAAGAAAACAAAAACACAAATCGATTTACAAATCACTCGAGAAACAAGAAGATGAAATAAAGATGAAGAGAATGGAGGAAGAACGTTATTTATCATTGACTGCCTCTCGCGCCACAAAGATAACAAAATTAATAAAACAGGGGGCAATAAGAAAAACCTGACTATCAGTAATGGTGAAGCAAGCTTTGCCTATACACTGCAGTAACATTCAAAGTGTTAGCATCCCACAACTATATCATAGAACAAGGTAAAGGTATCAGATCCAATATCAAATTAGGTAAATATGAAAGAAAAGCTTACACAAGTGCATACTCTTACAAACATAGCCTAACCAAGTATAATATAGAGGTTGCACAAAAAAAGGCAATAAAAAAATAACACAGCATGACATTCTATGAAAGAATATTCATACCAAAATCACCAACAATAATGTTCCCAAAATCACCGACATGATGAATGGATGCCCATCTAAAAGAGGAAACAAAACAACAAAACTTACACAGACAAAGAGCAATCAAACAACAATTGATACAAAACCTAAAATCAAGATCTTCAGATCAAATCCCGCATAAGCATAACTAAATTATCCAAAATGGGAAAATGGTTGAATGAAAAACCATTCATCAAAAATGCAAAAACATAATTGAAGCCAATCTAAACTCGAAACTTCATTTCTACAATTGAAAACAAAAACCCATTTGAGCTAATTATGATATTTCATCAAAGAAGCCATTCAATCCTTATAATCCCTACTAGTAATCAGAAATTCAGTGGGTGCCCAGAGGCTAAAACTACAAACCAAAATAATAATCAGATTAAACAAGAGAAGAAACAACTTACAAATTGGATAAAAAGACGGCGGAGTTGTTTACTCCGGCAAGTTGTGACAATTTAGTTACATCACGGTGCATGTAACTTTTCTCATACCTGTTAAAGGGAAAATAAGAATGGATGAGGAATTATCTACAAAATAACAGTCCTAGATGAAATAAAATTGAATGACCCTTCATGTCCTATAAAGTCCATACATAGGCAACAACATAACAAGAGCCTACTCTACATATTTTAGAGTTAACCACAAAAAACCCAAATGTAAGTTCAGAAACCCACAACCCCAATTCAATTCTCATCCAAATTTATTTAACTAACAAAATTATCCCGATATCAAAAATTTAAATTACTTTGTATATCAGTCATGAATGTACCTATAATTAACAGAAAATTCAAGAAACCTAGAGAGGAGTAAAGAAAGAAAGAAATACATGTTGGTAGAGGAGATGGTATCGAGATAGGCCTGCTCAAACTGGAGGGGGCATAAATTTTAAAAAATCTCTGAAATCGAACCTAAAACTTCAAAACCAGAAAACTAACTGAAATCGAAGTCGAAGTAACTAAAATCGCAAAATTTCAAAAACAGAAAACTAAAAACAAAATTGTTATAAAACGAGGCCTAAAACTTCAATGTTGTTTGAACCATAACTTTTGAGGGCATATCTAATACATCCTTGCCAACAAAGCACCCCTCAAAGTAACTGTTTTGAAAAAATTGTAACCAAAATGATTCGCAAAAGTTAATGTTTTTGTACTATCACAAGTTAAACAATATCTGAATAAATTCTTAATTTCGAAAGAAGTAACACTCTACACCAAACCAATTTTGTTCTTAAAAGACAATTTTAAAGGTTAAATTATTTGGGGAGGTCGCCACAATATGGTTGGCAGATGGATGTATGAGAGAGAAATTACAAAAGATTCTTCGATTTTTAGAGAGAAACAGATTTAAAATACACATCCGACGATTCTAAAGAGACCACCAGAGACCGCCGATTAATTAGGCGTTTCAAAGACTGTAAAAAGGAAAGGAAAAAAATCACCTCCATAGGTTTTCCATCTTCCAAAGTTTGAGATTCAGTGAAGAAGTCAACAATGAAATCACAAACAGACAACAAATAAGTCATCTCTCTCTTCCACATAGCCTTCTTCTCCGATGGAAACTGATCGAGTTTCAGATTCTTTCCAAACACTGTGGCTGATTAAACAAAACCAAAATTAAAAACAGAATTTGAAAAGAAGAATAAAAAATTTAAGAGTATGAAATTAATTTTTTTAGAAGAAGAATCTGGCCATAAAGATTAGTAATGACGTTTGAGATTGTAACCGCCGAGCAAACTCCTTTCCCACTTCCTGACATGTCTTCTCCCACCAAAAGCTTCGCAAATCTCTTTTTCATCATCTCTAGTTATGTTGCCAACAAGTTTGAAGTTGTTCGTTAACTTTTAATTTTGTGTCTAATTAACTGAAATCTCATTCTGAAGTCACAAAATAACTAAAATTGATCCTGAAGTCGCAAAATACAAACAATCAATATGCTGAAACTGTGTAAATGAAACAAACACAAGAACAAGAAAAAAAAAGATGAAAACGCATAGAAGGTACCCGTGATCCAAATTGAAGTGATCTTCTTCCTCAAGAAAAATGAACATTTCCTTTAACCTGCTTAATTTGTCAACCTGGAACTTGAAAAATATAACGGATTTTGTTATGTTAATTTATACATCTGAAATTTTTTTTTACTACGCAACCGTCATTTCCTTATTGATTATGGCTAACTTAGAACTTTTCCTTCACTAACCTACTTCATAGGAGACTTTTGAGTTTCTCAACATTTTACATAATCATGGGCTTCCAAAAGTTATGGGAGTTCTCACTCACCTTGATAAGTTTAAGGATGCAAAAAAGTTGAGAAAAACAAAGCAGCGCCTTAAACATCGCTTTTGGACTGAGATACATACTAGAGCAAAATTATTTTATCTATCTGTGCTACTACATGGGAAGTAAACATAGTCTTCTATCCTATCTTGAAACATTTCATTTTTGTTAGTTTTAATCATAAAGCAGGAAAATTTAATGTTTGCAATGATTTCATCTTAATCGAAGTATTAAGAGACCGTAAAAGGACAATTCGAGGTCAAAGAAGAATTAGAGCTCATTGAATGATGCAAAGATTAGACAGTTAATGTCCAACACCGAGTTGCCAAAAGATGTCCTAATGCATGACTGTCTTTTACCAAAATACTCCTCTTTGGACTCAATTAGACTTGTTATCATCTTATAACATTTGACTTGAACTTGATCTCTAGAGAGAAAAATTTGTGTTGTTTTTCGACCATATAATTGAGACATTTCCATTGTTTCAATAATGTTTAGTGTTTTTTCAAAATCATAAATGAATGACCAACACCACCTAAATTTTCCTTTTTCCACTCTTCATTTAATCAACTACCAACTATATCTCTATATAGTCTGCATTTTTAAATAGAATAAGCCAAACAATAACAAATAAAAGCAATGGAACAATTTAATTGAAACGTTGAAATGTACCTAAGAATCTTCAAATTTTTCTAGCGCCACCCTTATCCAGCTGCAGAATGAAGATACAGAGAATCAATCAACAAATATCGCAAAAAATTCAGTAATTATGATCATCTTGCAAGAGAGCGTGGTGTTTTGGGGAAATTCTTCACCAAAAAACACGAAATCGGTGCCCTAGCTAGAATTAGAAACGATCAAAATGCATATTCAGAGGAGAAATGTGAAAATCATACCTGTGTTCGTTCCAATTCTGCGAAGGGTTGGCATTGGAACGAAAAAAATAAGAGAGAAAGAAGTTGGAAGAGGAACGGAGTTGTAGGAGACGATCAAGAATGAAAGGGGAGAATGAACTCAGACTTTTTTTTTTTTTTGAAGAAAGAATGAACGAAGTATATATTGATTTCTAGCTCCAGATATCACACCTGCAATCAGCATTGATTTCTAGCTCAGAATTAGAATCAAAGGCAGCTAAAAGTTTAAAAAAAAAAAATCAGTAAAATAGAGAACACGGGGTAAACTGACAGATCATATTCTAGAATGCACTTGGGATTCCACAAATAAGGCTTAATCCCAACTTTATTTAGTACACTGTTCAATGTGTGTTATAATCACAAAAATACTACATTTTCCAATTGAAAGAAACAACAAAAAAGAGCCATGGTGTTTCAGAGTTATATTACAGGGTCAGAATAGCAGCAAAATCAAAAGAGATTGGTCAGAAGAGCATCCTTATAAAAAGAGTCCTCCGAAATGCTCAACATCTAGTAGAGGATATGAAAAAGTTTAAACATTCAAGAACAAACCATTCATCCATCAAAACTTAGGATAAAGTAAATCCCAACATAAATATGCATGACCTGCCTAGCACAAGAAATTATCTAATAAGAACAATTATAATCGAAAACAGGGTCGATTGAAGATTGTTTATGACATGTATCGTAGCCGAAGGGCAAGCCACCAATCCCAGCAACCACCGTCAATCCAAGAACGTAAGGTTTCTTAAAATAATACATTTCCTCCCAGGGTAGATATCCAAGTAGTTGGAGCTTCCAGGCAGCGATTCAAGCGTGAGCGTTATCGTTTCCAAATAGAATCAAAGCTATGAGAATCGAATCCAAGTCAAGTAAACTAGTACACTAGCGCATTCGATGGGGAAACAAATAATGGTTTATGATGGAGAATTGAACGAAGTTGTAGAAATTGAAAACTGGCCAAATCGAAATCACTAGTGTTTGAAGCTAGATGATAAAATGCAACAGTAATAAGGCCAGGCAGCGATGAAATGAATGAATAAAGATTTCGCAATCGCGTGTTTGAACCTGAGATGATCGAAGGTCGCAGATTGATGAACAGAATCGAATGAAATTTTCCCATCAAAACAAACGCAAAAATTTCCAAGAACACAAGTTTAGGGTTTAATAAAATTGAATTCTTGGGCTGGGCCTTTGGCAATCCGAAAATGAAATTGAATTTTAGACTTTTCAAAATTAAAAAAAAATATGGGTTTTTAACAAAGTATATATTCGGCTTTGCCTTTAGTAACATTTGGGTTTGACCTTTAAAAATATAAAACATTTTTGCATTTGCACCTATTGCAACATATTATTAAACCGTTGCAAGTAAACTGCTGCAATACATACATTTTGCAGCAGTTAGCTTTTTGTTGCAAAAAATTGTTGCTATTTTATTAAATTTTGCAGCACTTCTTAAACTGCTGTAAAAAAACTGCTGCAATAGCCATGTTTTCTTGTAGTGTTATACCGAACATTTCGGCGAGCTCCAAACTCGAGCATCTTTCACAAAGAAACCTATATGGACTCTAATGACTCTAAAAATACATATTTTTAAGCACACATTAAAGCCCATACATTCTCGGGCAATTACAAATAATGAAATTCAAATAGAAACTATGCCAAAATCGATATTCACTTTAGACGCCAATTCAGAAACAATTTCTAAATTAAAATACCCACCAACTTAAATTGATGCAAATTGAGTTAATCACAAAATCGCTCTGATACCAATTGATGGAGCGACTTGCGCAGCGGAAAGCGATTTCGGAGCGATGATACTCTAATTTCATCAATTTAACAAATAGAAAACATGCTCTTAGCGACGGAAATAAGAAATTAGAAATACATACCCTTGTAGTTTCAATTTCTTCAAGCTCCGCCGCACGATCCTCGTCACGAACTCTTCCGACCTCTTCTCACGAACGCCTCGAGGACCACCCCAGGTAGTCCCGCTATCCTCGGCGCCGAGCAACGGTATTGTGGGACACCGAAAAGAAGAGAAAAGAAAAGAAGGAGAAGAAGAAGATGGGATGGAGGAAGGAGGCAGAGGAGAATTCTCAAATGGCATAACTCAAAAAACATAAAAAATGAAAAACCCTTTTTTTCACTTTGCCATTTGAATACCCCAGCTCAATTAAGTTGTTAGCCATACGTAATATATATATATATTAAAAAAACAAATGTCTTACATGCAAAGCATGTAAGACACCTCTTTTTTTTTTTTTTTTAATATATATATATATATATATATATATAAATTATTATTAATTCTCAATTAATAATAATAAATATTTTATTTATTAAACTTTTTAATAAATAAAATATATATATATATATATATTAATTAATTAAACTTTTTAATTAATTAATATTATTTAATTCAATATCAAATATCAATTAAATAATATGGCTCAACCCGGTTTTCCGAAAACCGAATTTTTCACATGAATCCTATTAATGTTTTAGACCATTCCCATATTTAAATCATATTTAAATATGTCCATCATTCTTCCATAGACCGAATTTGAACAATTCAAATTCTTTATCTTTTTCTTTTATTTTTCTCTTATATTGTTGCACGGCGTTATCCGAGCTAGCCAGGAGAACCTAAAGGACCTACAGATCATGAGCTCCAACGATATGAGATTATTCGGTCAAAACTCTTTTAACCCGAATCAATCAACTTTCGCTAACCCCCGGAGACTCCACTATAGTCCGAGGGTTGCACTCTCCTCACTGTAGATATATTGTGTCCTCTTGATATAACCGTCATCGGTAAGTCGACCCTTCACAGGTTGTTCGTAATCACAGCTGGGTCATTTAAACCGTTTAACCCCTGCATTACATCTTGTTCCTTAAGTACCACTGACACCTCTAATGAACAATAGATCTGTGGTCCAACCAACAGATCAGTTAACCCTCTCATCACATGAGAGTGTGAGCGCTCATTGTTCAAGCCCCGGAGTCAGCTATTAAGGGAACAACCTATCTACTAACCCTGAAGAGCGGGTTAGGAGTGAACTCCAATCTTGCTGTACTATGTCCCCAGCTACCTATTCGACTTTATCCCCAAGATGGTAGGCTTATTGAGTCGACGCTAATGGGCCACTCTCACCCGTGCAAGTCAAAGGATACTATCGACTAAGCTGGAGTTCATAGCGAGCTCAGGATTGAGATCGAGTTACCTAAGCCATCAATATGTATAAGTCGGTCTCATCAGTAAACGGAGTTATAAAGAGAGAGCGACTTAATACGCGGTTCGGTCTTATGTAAACTCTTTACACAGGACGCCCTCACTTCTCACATCTCCATGTGGAACGATTCGGATCACATCGTTCTGTACAATACACAGTGAGCCGCATCCAATAGTGTTACCAGGATAAGGTACCCAGCCTTATCCGTATACTATAGACCGTTTTGACTGACTACTTGAGCCTGATCCACAATCATGTCATACATGAAGCTCAAGTACTCATATTCAGCCAAGGGTGTTGGTCATTGGTGTAGGTTAAACCAAACACGTTTCACTTTAATCCAGTAAACTCTTTTACTGAAGAAAATTAATAACTCTTTATCCTAAATAGAATATTTACAAACATAACAGTTTACAAACCACGAGTTTTAGGACATAAAACCCAACAAGTGGGTGAGTCCAATTCAGTGTGTACCTAAGAAGGGGGGGATGACTGTAGTAGTCAATGAGAGTAATGAACTAATTCCAACTAGGACTATTACAGGATGGAGAGTCTGTATGGACTATAGAAAATTGAATAAAGAAACAAAAAAAGATCACTTCCCTTTACCATTCATAGATCAGATGTTAGATAGGATAGCTGGTAGAGCTTATTACTGTTTTCTAGATGGTTATTCTGGATATAACCAAATCACCATAGACCCTGTGGACCAGGATAAAACAACCTTCACATGTCCCTTTGGAACGTTTGCTTTTCGCAGAATGCCTTTTGGCTTATGCAATGCGTCAGCAACATTCCAAAGGTGCATGTTGGCCATTTTCTCTGACTTAGATGAAGCCATGATAGAAATATTTATGGATGACTTCTCAGTCTTTGGTGATTCTTTTACAAATTGCTTATAGAACTTAGGACAAGTCCTAGCTAGGTGTGAAGAGACCAACCTAGTCCTTAATTGGGAGAAATGCCACTTCATGGTGGAAGAAGGGATAGTCCTAGGTCACAAAGTGTCTAGGGCAGGAGTAGAGGTCGATAGGGCCAAGATTGAAATAATAGAGAAGTTAGTGGAACCTCAGAATGTGAAGGCTATTAGAAGCTTCCTAGGACACGCAGGGTTCTATAAAAGGTTCATTAAGAACTTTTCAAAGATCTCTAAACCTTTGTGCGAGCTTCTAGAGCTGAATAAACCATTCATCTTCCCAAAAGAATGTTCTCTAGCCTGGACAACCCTTAAGGAAGCATTAGTCAAAGCACCTATTATAGTAGGACCAAATTGGGACCTCCCATTTGAGATGTTGTGTGACGCGAATGACTATGCAGTAGGGGTTATGCTCGGGCAAAAGATTGACAAACTAACACATCCTGTATACTATGCAAGTAAGACACTGAATGAGGCACAATGTAATTACACAACCACGGAAAAGGAAATGCTAGTTGTAGTGTTTGCCTGCGAGAAGTTTAGGAATTACATTGTAGGCACTAGGACAATCGTGTACACTGATCATTCTGCACTGAAATACCTTATGAGGAAGGCTGATGCTAAGCCTAGGTTAATTAGATCGGTATTGTTGCTGCAAGAGTTTGATCTAGACATTAGAGATAAGAAAGGATGCGAAAATGTAGTCGCGGATCATCTTTCTAGATTGCGACATAATTGCGATAACATTGCGGAAACCGCAATTTCTGATGCCTTTATTGATGAGCATGTCTTTGTGTTAGCACTTCGTGATAACGATGAGGAACATTGGTTTGCTGATATTGCTAACTTTCTTGCCTCGCAGGTACTACCAACTTTCAAGGGAGGGCAAGAAAAGAAGAGGTTTCTACATGAAGCTAGGAAGTTCATCTGGGACGATCCTACACTCTACAAGACATGTGCAGATGGTTTGCTGAGGAAGTGTGTGTCAGCTGTTGAAGCGAAGTCTGTGCTGCAGCACTGCCATACATCTCCCTATGGTGGACATTTTGGTGGCCAAAGGACGGCTGCAAAGGTGTTCCAGAGTGGCTACTACTGGCCTACGATCTTCAGAGATGCACACGACCATGCACACAACTGCGATGAATGTCAGAGAACAGGTAACCTTAGTCGAAAGGATGAGATGCCTCTCACTTACATCCTAGAGTTGGAGCTCTTTGATGTGTGGGGCATTGACTTCATGGGACCATTTCCCCCATCAGCAGGTAACCTCTATATACTTGTGGCTGTAGACTATGTATCTAAATGGGTAGAGGCCATAGCATGTCCAACAAATGATGCCAAGACAGTCATCAAGTTCCTTAATAGACATATCTTTACTAGGTTTGGTACACCTCGTGCTATAATTAGTGATGAAGGGACCCACTTTATTAATAAAGCTATGGAAAAAGTGTTGGCTAAGTACAATGTTAGACATAGAGTAGCCACCCCTTATCACCCACATTCGAATGGACAAGCTGAAATATCAAATAGGGAGATTAAAAACATAATCGAAAAAGTGGTCAAACCCAATAGAAAAGACTGGTCGTTTAAACTAGAGGATGCACTTTGGGCATATAGGACTGCATATAAGACACCCCTAGGTATGTCTCCTTATAGACTTGTGTATGGCAAAGCATGTCACTTACCGTTCGAATTGGAAATCAAAGCATTTTGGGCCTTGAAAGAGCTAAATTATTGCGTGACCGATGCGGGAACATTGCGGTCTCTGCAATTACATGAGCTCGATGAGCTGAGACATATGTCCTATGAAAATGCTAAAATGTATAAGGAAAAAACTAAAATTTGGCATGACAGTAGACTTAGGATTAAGGACTTTAAGAAAGGTCAGCATGTCTTGTTATTTAACTCGAGGTTGAGATTATTTCCAGGTAAACTTAAGTCCAGATGGTCAGGTCCTTTTGTTATAACTAACGTGTTTGTTCATGGAGCAATTGAGATTAGGAACCTGCAGAATGGGCAACCGTTTATGGTCAATGGTGCACGTTTGAAGCATTACTATGAGGAAGGAGATGTGAAGACTCTCTCGGCCTTCCTCTTATCTGAAGCTTGAAAATAAAACCGAGAGAGGACGAGTGATTACTGTGCTCGTCCATGCGAGGCTATGCCTTAGTTTATTTTCTGTTTTGTATTTCTGCTGTTGTTATTTTTGTATGTTTAGGTGTGATTTTTATTAAGAGTTTGTTGTTAATTTTGTACGTTTTAATAGGGGATCAAAAGAGGAAATCAAGGAGATGAATCAAGGGTAAAAAATCGAGGAAGAAATCGGGCCGAATCAAAGATTGAGTTGTGAGAATCTTGGGATTTAAATCAAGAAAATCTCCAACGGCCATTTAATTGCGGTGGATTTGCTGAAACCGCAACAGAAAGAGCCGTTGTGATTCACTTGATTACAAATAGTCGTTAAAACAGCTGTGCCCCGTACGCTTCCGTCATTCATTGGACTTCAAGAAATCAATCTTCTTCTTCCTCTGCATCTCCCACCTGCAAATCTCTCCAAAGGCAACAATGGTGCTTACACGAGCTGAGCGATCTGCTTCCAAGAAGAAGTCACCGGACGCCGAGGTAGCTGCGAGAGAGGCACTACTTGCCTTGGCAGATGCTGAAGTTGCTCAACCCGTACGACCATCTAAGCTTCCTGTACGCAAGAAAAAGTGGAAGGTGGTGACTGAAATTCCTGCTGGTCCGTCTGAACCAGTGAGTACACCCAAGAAAAGGAAGTGGGCAATGGCAGTCGAGGACGCACCGATCAAGGAAAAGACTCCCCCCGTGGAGAGTCAAGGAAGTGGCCGGCCATCCTACGAGACGGCCAGACAAAGCCCCGAGCCATCTCCACCATCACAGAGCCCTGAGCTATCTCCATCTTCGCAGACGCCTGAGCCTGAAGCCCCGATTGAAGAACATCAAGAATCAGTGCCGAGCGAAGAGGCGGCTGAGGAAGACGAAGTCTTCTCTCCTTTGAGGGAAGTCAGTCCTGATAGCCCAGCAGAGGAGGGGAGAGACTCGATGGACGAGACGTTGGGGGACTGCCTCCAGCAGATTACCACCAGGGCACGGCTGAGGAAGAAGGTGCCCAAGACTGTGAAGGCCAAACGACCGAAAGCTTCAAAAAAATCCAAGAAGAAGAAGGTCAGTAACGAGCCTTCTTTGAAGAAGCTGAAGATCGAGGCTGCTGAGTCAGCCAAGGCAAGGGAAAAGGGGAAAGCCAAATTGTACCCTGAAGATGAACCTCAAACTGTGAGGTATGTATCTTCAGACGCAGAATCAAGGGGCAATGAGTTGAGGAAAAGGGACTTACTCCATGAGAAGGGGTTTCTTGATGCATTGGCAGACCTGCCGCAATTCTTGCGCGCAGGGATCACCAACCACGGCTGGGAAGAGATGTGCAGACCGCCCATCCCTGCCTATTCCAGCATGGTGTACGACTTCTACGCAAATCTGACGCACCCCGAGGATGGTTTGTCCATGGTGAGGTCATTGCAGCCTCAATAGCAGACTGTGCCAAGAAAGGTAAGGGCCCTCTTTTCTTCCCCAACACGATCACTAAGCTTTGTTTACGTGCAGGTGTGCCAATCGAGAGGATGAAGAGGCAGTTGGCCTACACAGGACATCTGAAGCTGCCTACAGGCCTGCGAATGCAAAGAAGGGGGAACATGGAATTTGAGCTAGACGGCCTGGCTGCAGCTCAATCTCTTTCCATGGCTTGCTTGATGGATCTCCAGCGTAAGATGGCGCAATGGGCCGAGTATGCTCAAGCGAGGGATAAGGACGTGGCTGATCAATTGGGATGCATCTTCCCTGCTTTCCCCACGGATCTCCTGAAGCCATGGACACCTCCACGGGAGAGGAAGGATGATGATGAGGATGTCTGAGTGCCAGTCTGAAGGGCACTCGAGGGAGTACTTCTGTTCCCTCTTACAAAAAAAGAAACATCTGCTTTTCGTTAAACTTTGTGAATTCTGTCATTTTGAATCTAGTATTTGATCTGTTTTTTATTCTTCCTTTTGATTGGTTAGGATAGGTTAGTTTAGGTAGATGGTAGCTGATTAAGTAGGCTGTTTTAGTGTCCTTTTTGTATAGCTGTAGGTGACTGGAAGTAGCATGCAAAAGGGGCTGTTTGCTGATATATATATGCCCTGCAGGTTCATTGCGAAATTATTGCGGATACCGCAATTTTTGTTAGTTATCGCATGCTTTTGACTGACTGTTAGGTAGGCTGGTTCTGTTTCAATTTTGTTCTCTTGCTGCTTTCTTGACTACCATATATGGCCTATCTATAAGCATGCTGGATGAGTGTCTTAAGACACCTTTGATAGTTTGAATTAGCTCTCTTAAGTTGCTCAGCATGCATGTCTTTAAGTCCTTACCGTACTGTTTTACAAATTTCTGCTGCTGTGTTATTTGCTTTAAGAATGTTCTTTCTATGCCTAGGATTTTTAGATTCTCTTTGTTTTGCCCTAGACTAGATGCTTCTAGGACAAGTTTGGGGGTGTGCCACCTCAGACTCTCATTGGGGACAATGAGAAGTTTAAGTTTGGGGGAGGCCACCCTAGGCCTAGGAACATTCCTCTCTCCTTTTAAGCATAAGCATTATTCTTCTCCTTTTGAAAAAATGATGAACTGAAAAAAAAAAATGAAAATAGAATAAAGAGGGGTGTCTCTCTTGAAGTTGTTGAGTAATCAGTGCCATGTGTGTAACCCACAAGTGGCATTGCATCAAAAGGCAACCAAAGGAGAGGCTCCACCAAAGAAAGAAAGAAAAAGGAAAAACTAAGGAAGAAGAATGTATGCCTAGGAGTTGCAGCTTTGTGCTTAGGTGTCCTGAATAAAAGAACTCTGATCCTCAATTAGCTAAGCACAAGGTTGTAGCTTGTAGGTTTGTTAGGGAGATGAATGTATATCCAATGTAGTGATGCCAGGGTTTAGGTTGTTCTATGAATGTACTACTGTCACTGGTTTATACTAAGACTGACATGACTCTAAGGAATCCTAGGTAGCTAAAAAGAAAAACATTAGAAGCATGTACTGAGTCTGAGGTAAAGCTAGGTAAAATTTGAAACCTTAGGGATAGTTGCACAATGAACTTAATGACAGAAGCAAATAGATCAGTTGTGGGGAGTTTATGAAACAGTAGGATCATAAGACGAGAGAAGTCAGAAGCAGCAAAAATGAGAAGGTAGTTGTAAGCTTAGAAGCGTGTCACAGGACAACATTGCCATAGATAAGAACTTAGGGGAGTCAACAAGTAGTTAGAGAGGTTAACAGCAGCCTAGATAAAGTCCTTAGATTGCTCGAGGACGAGCAAAACCTTAAGTTTGGGGGTGTGTTACGTCTCCAAAAGTGACTATTTTAGGACTTGTTTGCTATATAAAGATGTACACTCTTAGGTGTTTTTGGTAGGATTTAGCTTAAACTCGTGCTTATATATGAGAATTAGTTGAAAGAAGCTAAATTAGGACTTATAGGTAAAAGGAAAGGAAAAGAACCGAAAACAAAGTTAATAGAGTGAAAATTGCACATTGCTGAAACATTGTGGAAACATTGCTAAAATCGCAATGTTTTAAGTGAAATCCGTAAGTTGACTAACTAATTTCTGTTTTGTTCCGATCTTTCAGGGGCCCATTCTTTCTCCTGCTGCCACATAGAAGAACGACGTTGAGAATGGATGGTTCTCCTTGACCCAATCGTACCTCCAGAATACTATAAAAGGAGGTCAAGATGGAAGGTTGAAACACACTCAAGCGGCGTAGACTTCCAGTTCAACGCAGTCTTTTCCATTCTTTTTCTCTTCCATCTGTTGGTTTGAAAGGTTCAGCTGTTGGAGTCGACAATTTGATAGGAAGGAGAGAAGATTTATCTTCTCTTCTGATTAGATTCATCCAAGCAAGGCTACCTTTCACCCTTCGGCCGAGGCGTTCGCAACGAGAAGATCACGCACGGATTTAATCGCTTTCTGTTTTAGCTTTCTGTTTCCTTTGCTGTTTGTTGTTATTTCCCTTTCGTTAGCTACTCTACTTCATTTCGTTGCTGTCGGTGTAGTTTTAGTCATTCAAAGTCGTCATTTGTTTAGTTCAAACGTTGGTAAATCAAAGTATAATTTCATCACTTCGCAAGTTCTCTACCTTCTTTGCTTACTGTCTTTAGCTTCTGTTTTGCCTTTACTATTCTACTAAGCATGTCATCTCCATCTATTCTTTCTATTCCATCTTCATCCATGAGTAACTAAATCACATAAGGGCATGCTAATGACAAATCTATAGGTAGAAACACGTGACTTGAGCATGTAGGATAGCTCTCGAATGCATTGAATGTATGTAAGCTTCATCCCACGGGCAATTTCGATTGGCCATCCATTTTGTCCAAAGAACTCCTAACCTCTGGAAGGAGTAAGAGTTCAGAGTCGTACATCCATGCTAGCCTCTCAAGGTAGACAGAAAACGACCTAGGAATAGGCGTTTTCCTAGTACAAACCAATACTTGCTGTTATAAAAAGATGCTTAAGACCTTACTTGGACATGAATAAACTAAAGGATCTAATGCATGAAATCGGAAGATACATGGGAATGAGTTAGTTTGATGCATAATGAGTTGATCTACTGCTTGAGAATCGTGTGAAAAAGCCTATAGAGGAGTCGTTAGTAGCCCTTATTTCCACACTTTACACTTAATTCGCTGTTAGTAACATTGCTAAATAATTGTTGTTTCCGCAATTCCTTTAGTTGAAATTTTGCCTTAGTCATTTTTCTCTTCATTTGTTATTCTCTTCTCTTTACATTCAAGTTTATTATCTACTTGCACTTGTTTATGCTTCCATCCTTTACACATTCCTTAGTAATTAGGCACCTTAAAACCAAATCTACCTCATTTAATCAACCCATTCTCACTTAACAAAACACTTCGCTAGTAACTAAGAATAAATCTCTGTGGAAAATCGAATGAAAAAATACTTATTACTTGCTACAAGATCATGTATGCTTGCATGTTCTGAGTGCTCTATCATTGCTTCTTTATTTTAAACATTGAGCACGCAACAGCCAGCGTCGAGCGCGCGCGTCTCAACGCTCACTCAACGCCGACAGCGTCGCGACGCTGGCCTAGCGTCTCGATGCTCCGAAGTCTGAAGCGCACATTTGAAATTCCACCCGAGAGCAAGCGTCGAGCGACAGCGTCTCGACGCTCGCTCGATGCCGCGCAGCGTCTCGACGCTGCCCCGCGCGCGCGCGGCAGCCAACTTAGGGCATAGCGTCGAGACGCTTGCCTAGCGTCTCGACGCTCCGAGTTTAAAAAGCGTGAAAACGTCATTTTGAAGCCAACTTTTCATTCTTCTTCTTCTCCAATCTTCTCCTCTCGGGTCTACCACCAATTTTCACCATTTTTGTACTTCTTCTCCTTCTTTGTGCATGATTCCAAGCTCTTCCATGGGGGATTGGATTAATTCATCCTCCATGGAAGGCTAAATCGAGGTAAGTGCTTAATTTTGAGTATGGATTTGTAAATTTTGGATGTTTGGGGAGATTTTTCCCCTTTGTATATGTTGAGACAATTAGTATGTGATGCATCTCTTGCTTGTTCTTAATCCAATTCTAGCATGTGTAGCTAAATTAGATTGACGCTCTAATTCCTATGCATGATAGAGGGCTAAAGGTTGGGACGTATAATTGCCCAAACCGCTAGGTAGCACGGGTCTAAGCATGGCTAATCAATTCGGCCCAAAGTGACAGTTGGTAATCTGAATTAATTAACGTTTTCATGTTAGGCTTAAGGCAAGAGAGAAACCGGGTTAGTCTTAGGATTAGGCCGTCGCAATGTTCCCGTCACTGGCACGTAGTCGATTTAGGGGTCGCTACCTTGGATAGATTATTGGCCAAATTTAATTAGAATTGCACGCGTCTAATTAAATCCTTGGGTCATTTGAGTTAGAGATAACTAAATGAATTGTGTGCATGAACATGGCTAACGAGTAAATTGTATCGATGAACCGAACATCCATAACGAGCAATTCCATTTCTCGAAGTTAAGCACGACCGTTTAATTTTTGCACGTTGTCATTTATTTTCCATTAGTTGCATATTAGGAGCTCCCTTCCCCCCCAAACCAAATTACTATTCTTTTCAATTGTGTATACTTTTTATTTCTAGCAAATTAGACTTAGTTAAATTAGATTTCTTATTTCCTTGTGGATCGACCCCATTACCACTAAGCTTCAAATAGCTCGGTGTACATCGGGTTTATAAATTGTATCTTGGCAAGCCTCGACAGCTTGAATTTGGAGTACCACATAAAGTGCTCTACCATTAGCATAGTTAGTTTACTTGTTTTGTGTAGTCACTGATGTCTGAAAGTCGCATGCTAAGGAGCCTTGATCACTGCTGAAATTGCTATGTATGTTAATTGCGGAATTCTTGCTGTGTCCGCAATTTTTGTTAGTTTTCGCATGCTTTTGAATGACTGTTGGATGGGCTGTTTCTGTTTAAATTTCGATTTTTTTGCTGTTGTACTGACTTCACTATGCTATCTATCTGCTGAGCATGCTTGCTGAGTGTCTTAGTACACCTTTGATAGTTTAAAATTGGCTTCCTTTAGTGCTTAGCATGAACCTCTATAAGCCCTTAACATGCTGTTTTTTTCAAAAAATTCTGCTGCTGTGTATCTGCTTTAAGAAGGTCATTCTATTTGTTTTGCCTTAGACTAGATGCTTCTAGGACAAGTTTGGGGGTGTGCTAACTCAGACTCTCATTGGGGAAAATGAGGAGTTTAAGTTTGGGGGAGGTAACCTCTAGGCCTAGGAACATTCCTCTCTCCCTTTAAGCATAGGCATTCTTCTTCTTTGAAAAAAAATGATGAAAAGAAAAATTTTGAAAACCAAAAGAATAAAGGGTAATGTCTCAATTTAGGTTGCTGAGTAATCAGGGCCATTTGTGTAACCCACAAGTGGCACTGCATCAAAAGGCAAACCAAAAGAGAGACTCTACTAAAGAAAAGTAAAAAGGGAAAATCAAGGAAGAAGAATGTGTGCCTATGAGTTATAGCTTATGTGCTTAGGTGTCCTGTATGAATGAACTCTGATCCTCAATTAGCTAAGCACAGGGTTGTAGTTTGTAGGTTTGTAAAGGGAGATGAATGTATATCCAATATAGTGATGCCAGGGTTTAGGTTGTTCTATGAAATGTACTACTGTTACTTGTGTGTACTAAGACTGGCATGACTCGAAGGAATCCTAGGTAGCTTAAAAGAAAAGATTAGAAGCATGTACTGAGTCTGGGGTAAAGCTAGGAAGAATTTGAAAACTTAGGGATAGTTGCACAATGAACCTAATGACATAAGGCAGATAGAACAGTTGTAGTAAATTTGTAGAAGGCAGTAGGTTTTACAAGGCAAGAGAAATCAGAATAAGCCGAATGAGAAGTTAGTTTTGAATTTAGAAGAGTGTCACAGGACAGCCATGCGATAGATAGTAAGCTTAGGGAAGTTAGCAAGTAGTAGGATAGAAAGATAGCAGCCCAAGTAAGTCCTTATATTGCTCGAGGACGAGCAATAACTTAAGTTTGGGGGTGTGTTACGTCTCCAAATGTGCATATTTTAGGACTTATTGACCATAGAAATGTATGAACTCTTAAGCGTTTTTGTTAGAATTTAGCCTAAACATGTGCTTATATATGAGAATTTATAGAATGAAGCTAAATCAGGACTTATGTGTAAAAGAAAGAAAAAAGAATAAAAAACGAAGTTAAAGAGTTGGAATTTTGTGTTGCGGAAACATTGCGGAAACATTGCTGTCTCCGCAATGTTTAAGATAAAATTGTTAAGTTGTTCTAACTGTCCGCCGTTTTGTTGCGATCTTTCAGCCGTCCAATTTATCTCCTGCTGCCACGTGGAAGGTCGTCGTTCAGAATGGATGGCTCTCCTTGACTGAAGAAGAACTGCACAACACTATAAAAGGAGGTCAAGGGGGAAGGAGAACAACAAGCTTGGAAACGTAGAACTCCCATCTCAACGCAGCTTCTCACTGTTTTCTCTTCCGGTTGTTGGCGTGAAGGTTTCAGCTGGTGGAATCGATAATCTGAGAGGAAGGAGAGAAGATCATTTTTCTCTTCTGATTGGATTGATCCACAAACAAAGCTCACCTTCGCCCTTCATCCGAGACGCTTGCGGCGAGGAATTCACGGGCACATTTATCTGTTTTTACTGCTTTCTGTCTTTCCTTTTCGCTGCTGGTTGTTGTCATTTACTTTAGTTTGCTACATTGTTTCAATTCGTCTTCGGTTGTTTAGTCTTTATTGTTTTGCAAACACTACATTTTAAGCTTTGAATCTTACGCAATAGAGAAAGTTATTCGACTACTTCATACTCTCTTTTCTGTTCTCTTCTTTCTGTGCTGTTACTTGAGTTCTGTTAAGCATGCTTAATCAACCAAATCTCTTCACTCCATCATCATCCATGAGTAACTAAACCACAATAGGGTCGGCTAATGACGAATCTATAGGTAGAAATACGTAAATTCAGCATGTAGGATAGCTTCAAATGCATTGAATGTATGTGTGCTTCATCCCACGGGAAATTTCGATTGGCCATCCATTTTGTCTAAAGAACTCCTAACCTCCGGAAGGAGTAAGAGTTCAGAGTCGTCCATTCATGCTAGCCTTTCATGGTAGCCAGAAAACGACCTAGGAATAGGCGTTTTCCTAGCACAATCCATTAACTTGCTTGTATAAATAGATGCTTAAGTCTTACTTGGACATGAGTGAACTAAAGCATCTAATGCATGTAATCGAGAGATGCATGAGTATGAGTTAAATTGATGCATGGTAAGTTGATCTACTGCTGGAGAATCATATGAAAAAGCCTATAGAGGAGTCGTTAGTTGCCCTTGTTTCAACAACTTACCTTTAAAACGTTGTTAGGACATGATAACTCCATTTTGGAGCTATTATTCACTTCCTAATTATGGCTAAATTCTGCATTTAATTGTTTAATTAATCTCGTTTGTAGGAGAAATGCGGCAAAGCGCTCGTGCGTCCATTGGACCCGTTTCGGAGCTAAAAGCGGAGTTTTAACGCCCCGGGAGTGCATCGGGAAAGGGCAAGTCGATCCGAGAAGAAACGGACCAAAATTGCCTAGGAGAGGCAATTTTTCCAGCCCCAAACCCGAGAGCTAGCGTCGAGCAATAGCGTCGAGACGCTAGCTCGACGCTGCCGTAGCGTCGAGACCCTGCTGCGGCGTCGAGACGCTCCGGAGGAGGCGCGCATAAGGAATTATCGGGCCAGCGTCGAGACGCTCGCCTAGCGTCTCAACGCCATCGCGAGGCGCGCGCGGATCACTTAGGGCGTAGCGTCGCGACGCTGCCCTAGCGTCTCGACGCTACGACGATTTAAATCGGCTGTAATGACGATTTTCAGCCATTCTTGTGCGGTTTTTCATCTTCTTCCTCTCGGCTTTTCCCCCATTTTCACCTTAGCTCCGCCATTTGTGGCTGGTTTATGAGCTTGTAATTTGTAATAGGATAGGGATGACTTCCACGGCCTTCCTTGGAGCGGTGATGACAATCCGTCCCATGGACGGCTAAGGTAAAGTGAGCAGTTTGGGATAAATTTGAGGGATTGTTGTTAGACTTTTAAGCTTTGATAATCCATGCTTAGTTTACAAATTGGTGGCTGATTTGTATGCATTTATCATTCTTGCTTCACCTTATGCATGTGTTAGATTTTGCCGATTGACACTCGTGTTTTCTAGCATTTTGTTAACGTTAAAGAGTAGCGATGCCGTGCCTCTCACTATTCGACTAGTAACACAGAATGATAAAATTAAACCGGAGTATCGAGTCATGCATGATGGTTGTTGGTTGCATACAGCGTTTGCGGGCAACCAGTTAGCAATTAGATTACGTGATCGAATGTCTGTCGCGGTTTGCTAGTGACTATCTAGAGTCAATTTGGGGTTGATCACCCCAATGCAATTTTAGATAATGTTTAATTAGAACTGTGTGGTCTAATTAATTTCTATGGAGCCGGTTACCTTGGGGCTTCTCGGGTAATCGACCGTGTGTATTACAAACTGCTCGCCTTAGATTTGCGTTAAATGATAAGCTGAAGATGTCTAACAAATAAATCCCGAAAATCCCCAAACCGTGCACTCGTCTCTCTCTCTTTTATTCTTCCGTTAGCGTTTAATTCCTTACTTTGCATGCTTAAACATCCCCCCGTTACAAAAACCCAATCAATTAATTAATTTCAATTTTAATTTAATTTCAGTCATAACCTTCATCTTGGATCGACCCTGTTACCACTAGCTGCAAAGCTTTGGTTAATAGGCTTATAAATTGTATTTCGGCGAGTCTCGACAACTCGAATTTGGAGTACCACATAAAGTAACTCTACCAAAAATTGGCGTCGTTGCCGGGGAGTAGGCAAAATTTGATTGAAATTATGATTGACTTTGAATTTGGTTGATTGATGGTGTGCTGAAATTTTTTTCTGTTTGTAGTTGTATGTTGAAAATTTTGTTTGTGTATGACCCGTTCTTCTGAGATTAGTGGATTGCAGTTTATACCTGAGATCGAAAGAGAAGAGCGGCGGTTGAGGAGAGAACCCCGGGAGGGGCAGAGATTGTTTGAAGAAGAAGGCAATCCCTTCTTTGTTGAGGAGATGGTGCAAGGCGAAGCGCCACAGACGCTGAAACAGCTGGCAGCGCCATATTTGAACTTGCAACCCCTGTGTATCAACTACCCCGTGGTAGCAGGTAACTTTGAATTAAAGTCAGGTTTAATTCACCAGTTGCCTTCTTTCCATGGCAATGCAGTGGAGGACGCGAACAAGCACTTAATGGAGTTTCACTGCGTCTGTGCGGGGATGAAGCCCGCAGGAGTAACGGAGGAGCAGCTGAATATGAGGGCATTCCCCTTTACGCTCAAGGACAAATCCAAGGATTGGCTGTATTATCTGCCATCCGGCTCGATTACGACGTGGCAGGACATGAAGAGGGTTTTCTGGAAAAATACTTCCCTGCGTCCTTGGCCACGACACTGAGAAAGAGAATTTATGGGATCACTCAAGACGTGGGTGAGTCTCTGCATGAGTACTGGGAACGTTTTGGGCGCCTGTGCGCAAGCTTCCCACATCATCAGATTGCCGATCAACTTCTGATACAGTATTTTTATGGGGGGATGACGCCCCACGATCGGCAGATGATAGACGCAGTGAGCGGTGGGGCTCTGATCGACAAGACCCCAGTTGAGGCCAAACAGCTTATTGCGAACATGGCGGCCAACTCGCAGCAGTTTGGTATTCAAGGGCAGGGGCAAGTCCACAGTGTGACCCAGAGCCACGAGATGACAGAAATGAGGGCCCAGGTGGCCGAGATCGGAAATATGTTGAAAAAATTGTCGGAGGAAACCGCGAGGCGGAGGAGGTGAACGCAATCGGGGGATATGCTTCCAACCCGAGGAAGTATGATCCGTATTCGAATACTTACAACCCCGGTTGGCGCGATCACCCCAACTTCAGCTATGGGAACAGGGAAGGACAACCACGCTTCCAAGGCCAGTCCCACGATAGGCCTAACACTTCCACCCAAGCTCAAGCCTCGAGCTCCTCCAGCTCATTGGAAGAAATGGTCAGGACCATTGTCACGACTACCAACCAGTTTCAGAAAGAAGCTCGAAAAGAGCTAAATTCTCACAAAGCCGAGCTGCAAAACCTGAACAAGCAGCTGACACAAATGGCGGTGTCGATTTGCAAAATCGAGAGCAAGAGCTCTGGGAAGCTTCCTTCCCAAACCACGGTCAACTCATGTGAAAACGTGAGTGTTATTCAGCTAAGGAGTGGAAAAACACTTTCCCCCAGAGCCGTGAAGGAAGCCAAGGACAACCTGAATGAGTTCGCCCAGACTGCTCCCGAGAATCTGAATGATGAGAAGAAAGAAGAAGTCAGTGTGCAAGAGAATGTTGCCAAGGCACCCTTCCCTAGTAGGCTTGTGAAGCCTACTTTGGAGACCGAAGATGAGGAGGTCATTCGTACCTTCCAGAAGGTGATGGTAAACATCCCGCTCCTTGAGGCAGTGAGCCAAGTGCCAAAATATGCCAAATTCCTCAAGAGCTGGTGCACGAAGAAGAGGAAGTCCAGAGGGACTGAGAAGAAAAAGGAGAATGTTTTCGCGATCCTCCCAGGTACGTTGCCCGCCAAGTGCAACGACCCAGGTACCTTTACTATACCTTGCATGATAGGTAGTAAAGTAGTCAAAAATGCCATGCTTGATTTAGGAGCTTCTGTGAACGTTATGTCTTATGCTTTATTCCTTGAACTGAACTTAAATGAATTGCATAAGTGTGACGTGGTTGTCCAGATAGCTAATAGGTCGAATATATGTCCTAGAGGGAAGGTCGAGGATGTTCTCGTTAGAGTGGGTGAGATGATGTTCCCCGCTGATTTTCTTGTGCTTGATATGATGAAAAATCGTTGCATGCTTCGTCCTCTATGCTATTAGGACGCCCTTTTCTTAAGACCGCTAGGGTCAAAATCGATGTGTTTAAGGGTGTCATTTCCTTAGAGTTTGATGATACAGTGCATGAATTTTCGTTATTTGAAAAGAAATATGTGGAGAATATTGCTTGTGTTGAGTATGATGAGAATGGGAGTCTTACCTCGCGCTTGAGGGATGATTCTCATGTCTCGGTTAAAAAATCTTATTTGAATTTGATAGAAGTTGATGTTGTTTTTTGCACTAACAAATGTGATATTCACGTGCTTGAGGCACGAAGAGTGCAAAATGTTTTGAATGGTGTTTGCAGGACAAGTGTGGATGAGGACAAGTCTGGAACGTCCCCCGCACTATCAGACTATGGATGAGTCTTTGGAGAGAATTCAGTCGAGCAAACGACTTTAAAAATTATGCGCTTCTCGGAGGCACCCGAGCGATGAACTGTTCTTTCTGTTTTTAGTTTAGTTGTTGTTTTTTGTTGTTAATTAGTTTAATTTAGCCTTATGTAGGTTGCTGTTTTTTTTTTAGGAATCGAGGAAGAGAGGGAAAGTTTGGGCTTCGATGATGAACGCGCCGTTTCTTTTCCCTCGCCAACTTCACAAAGAGTCAGGGAAGTGTAGTTTCTTCTTCCCTTTTACTTTGTGTATCTGACTAAGTGGCATTGAGGACAATGCCAACTTTTGAAGTTGGGGGTGGAGTTGGAGTTATGGATAAGCATGTGTAGTCGGTTGAGCAGTGCTAATTTGATATTGAAGTGCTTGGGACTCTGTTTACTGTTTTCTAACGATGATAATCTAGGAAATGCATGTTGGAAATCTGAGAACGTACATAATCTAGTTTTTGCATGAGTTTTTCATTTATTAGGTTCATGTCAAAAATTTTAAAAAAAATTATGTTGCTCCCTTGCATCTATCGAGCACTTAGCAACCTCATCTTAGATTCTGTAGGCTTTGTAAATTGCATGTAGCGTTAATTCTCGTTGTCACCCCGAAAGGCACCCTTAGGTAGCTTCTTGCATGAGAGTTAGTGGTTGATTAATCGAGACAGCGTACGCTAAGCCTAAAGTAAAAAAAATAGAAAAGCATGTTGGATAGAAAATTCCCTCGAGGCGCTCCTCCTTCTTATTAGTGCACTTAAGAAGTGAGCGTTAGTCATTAAAAACGTGAAGTTTATGCATGAATTTGACGTGTTAGGCAACTCGAGGTTGGAAAGAAAAAGAGAATAAATTGTTTGGTTCAAAGAACCTCAATAAAATAGTACAAAGTACTCGCGAAAAGAAAATGAATGAGAAAATTTTAGGCCTCTTAATTTGCTTCTCTCTCACGTGTAAGTCAAGTGTAGATTGTTCTTAAACGCTAGAAGTAAGGGGAAAACGGGATGATGTGTTTCATGTGGTTTTTCCGGGCTTATGTGAGTTTAGGATAGGTTGTCTAGCACACACACACGTTAGGGGGCAATAGTCAATGTTTGATATGTTCGTAGTAAATGCATGCACGGATTGCTTTCATGATTATGTTGTGTTCGAATTTGTGAAATGCATGGAGATTTGAGTTAGTAGCATGTAAGTGTGTCCTTAGAGTCAATTTCTTAATTAGCCTTGCTCGAGGACTAGCAAGATTCAAGTTGGGGGTGTTTGATAACACCATTTTGGAGCTATGATTCACTTCCTAATTATGGCTAAATTCAGCATTTAATTGTTTAATTAATCTCGTTTGTAGGAGAAATGCGGCAAAAAGCTCGTGCGTCCATTGGACCTGTTTCGGAGCTAAAAACGGAGTTTTAACGCCCCGGGAGTGCATCGGGAAAGGGCAAGTCGATCCGAGAAGAAACGGACCAAAATTGCCTAGGAGAGGCAATTTTTCCAGCCCCAAACCCGAGAGCTAGCGTTGAGACCCTGCTGCGGCGTCTAGACGCTCCGGAGGAGGCGAGCGCAAGGAATTATCGGGCCAGCGTCGAGACGCTCGACTAGCGTCTCGACGCCATCGCGAGGCGCGCGCGGATCACTTAGGGGGTAGCGTCGTGACGCTGCCCTAGCGTCTCGACGCTACGACGATTTAAATCGGCTGTAATGACGATTTTCAGCCATTCTTGTGCGGTTTTTCATCTTCTTCCTCTCGGCTTTTCCCCCATTTTCACCTTAGCTCCGCCATTTGTGGCTGGTTTATGAGCTTGTAATTTGTAATAGGATAGGGATGACTTCCACGGCCTTCCTTGGAGCGGTGATGACAATCCGTCCCATGGACGGCTAAGGTAAAGTGAACGGTTTGGGATAAATTTGAGGGATTGTTGTTAGACTTTTAAGCTTTGATAATCCATGCTTAGTTTACAAATTGGTGGCCGATTTGTATGCATTTATCATTCTTGCTTCACCCTATGCATGTGTTAGATTTCGCCGATTGACACTCGTGTTTTCTAGCATTTTGTTAACGTTAAAGAGTAGTGATGTCGTGCCTCTCACTATTCGACTAGTAACACAGAATGATAAAATTAAACCGGAGTATCGAGTCATGCATGATGGTTGTTGGTTGCATACAGCGTTTGCGGGCAACCAGTTAGCAATTAGATTACGTGATCGAATGTCTGTCGCGGTTTGCTTGTGACTATCTAGAGTCAATTTGGGGCTGATCATCCTAATGCAATTTTAGATAATGTTTAATTAGAACTGTGTGGTCTAATTAATATCTATGGAGCCGGTTACCTTGGGGCTTCTCGGGTAATCGACCGTGTGTATTACAAACTACTCGCCTTAGATTTGCGTTAAATGATAAGCTGAAGATGTCTAACAAATAAATCCCGAAAATCCCCAAACCGTGCACTCGTCTCTCTCTCTTTTATTCTTCCGTTAGCGTTTAACTCCTTACTTTGCATGCTTAAACATCCCCCCGTTACAAAAACCCAATCAATTAATTAATTTCAATTTTAATTTAATTTCAGTCATAACCTTCTCCTTAGATCGACCCTGTTACCACTAGCTGCAAAGCTTTGGTTAATAGGCTTATAAATTGTATTTTGGCGAGTCTCGACAACTCGAATTTGGAGTACCACATAAAGTAATTCTACCAGGACAATTGCGAGAAAATTGTTGTCTGCGCAATTCTCTTAGTTTACTGTTTGCCTTAGCCATTTTTTTCAGCTTTTTGCTTTGCGATTTTATTGCTAGATAATTGCTTTCTCCGCAATTCTTTTTCTCCTACATTCAAGTTAATCTCTTTACTTGCTTTTGTTTATGCTTGCATATCTTGCACTCTCTTTATTAGTTAGGCACATTAATCCCAATTCTACCCCATCTAAACCCCCTTTTCTAAGTTAGCATCTCACTTCGTAAGTAACTAAGAATAAATCTCTGTGGGAAATCGAATGAAAAAATACTTATTACTTGCTACAAGACCATGTATGCTTGCATGTTCTGAGTGCTCTCACATCACATTTCAATTTACACATTGAGCACGCAACAACGGTCTATAGTATAGTGATAAGGTTGGGTACCTTATCCTAGGTACACTATTGGACGCGGCCCACTTTGTATAGTACAACCCATGTGATCCGAAATCGTTCATGTGGAGACAAGTGAGTGAGGGCGTCCTATGCAATGAGTTTGCATAAGGCTGAACCGCGAAATAAAGTCACTCTTTCTTTACAACTCCGTTTACTGTAAAGACCGACTTTTTCATATGATGATCTAGGTAACTCGATCTGAATCCTGAGCACGTTATGAACTCCTGTTTATTCGGGCTTATCCTTTGACTTGTATGGGTGAGAGTGGCCCAAGATCGCCGACTCAATAAGCCTACCATCTTGGGGATAAGACCGGGTAGGGAGCTGGGAACATAGTCCTGCGAGATGGACTTCGCTCCTACCCGCCTTTAGGGGTTAGTAGAGAGGTTGTTCCCTTAAGTGCTGACTCCGGGTCTTGAACTAGAGATCCCACCCTCTCATTGGCCCGAGAGGGACTTGGTATAGTGATGAGATCACTTACCAATCGGTTTGGTGGTTAGACCACAAACCAATAGGTCATTAGAGGATCAGTGGGACTTAAGGAACAAGATGTAATTACGGGGGTAAAACGGTTATTTTGACCCAGCTGTAATTACGAACGACCAATGAAGGATCGACTTACTGATGATGGTTATATCAAGAGGACAAAAATATATCTACGGTGAGGAGAGTGCAACCCTTGGACTTTAGTGGAGTCTCCAGGGGTTAACGAATGTTGGTTAGCTTGGTTAAAGAGTTTGATCGGTTAATCTCGTATCGTTGGAGCTCATGATCTGTAGGTCTTTTAGGTTCTCCTAGCTAGCTCGGATTAATCCGTGTAACAATATGAGAGAAAAAGAATTTGAATTTATTCAAATTCGGTTTTGGAAGAATGATGGACATATTTAAATATGATTTAAATATGAGATCGGTCTAAAACATGAATAGGGATTCATGTGTGATGATTCGGTTTAAGACACCGGGATTAGTCTTATTATTTAATTAATATTTGATATTGAATTAAATATTAATATTAATTAATTAAAAAGTTTAATTAAATATAATTTATTTTGCTTATTAAAATTAATTATGAATTAATTTTAAAATGAAAAAATATTACAAGTGTGATTATCCAAGTCAAAGTGGAATTATCCATGTTGAGTGGATTTATCCAAGTTGAGTGAGTTTATCCAAGTTGTGAAGTGGATTGTGAATCACCAACAACATGCATATAAACTCATCAATTTTGGAACACTTGATTGAAGACTAATCCATCCAATTTGAGGTGTCATGCTAAGCAAAGACTTTGTTGCATGTGAATTGCCTTTAAATTGGATGAAGTTCAAATTGTTTGATGTTGATGAATTTTCAAAGAGTTTGAATATTTGGATGAGCATGAAGAGTTCATGTTACTTGAGAAATTAGAAAGCTAAGCGTTAGATTTCTTCTCACAAAATCCTCATCACTTTCATCTTCCCATCTTCTTCTTCCAAACTTTTTCTTTCATAAAGGAGTCCCACCACTCCGTTGCTCGGCCCGAGGATAGCGGGACTACCGGAGTTGGTTCTCGAGGAGTTCGAGGGAAGTTTTGAAGGGTTCGTGAGGAGATTCGAGCGTTGGAAGAGAAGTCTTTAGAACTACAAGAGGTATGTGTTCTAATTCCTTTTATTTCAAAGCTTTGTGCATGTTTCTTATTTAGCTAAATTGATGAAATTAGAGTGCCATTGATCCGTCTCGCTTCCGCTGCGCTACACGCGCTCCATCAGTTCCATGCTATCTAAGAGCTACAATGAAGCCTATGGGATTTTGGAGAAAATCTCAACATCACATTGTAGATGGTCAGACGACCCTGTGGAGCCAACAAGAAAGGCTCAAGACATGGATGCACTTAGTGCAATGAGCAACCAAATCAATGCTCTGACCAATCTAGTAAAACAAATGGCTCAAACGAATATTCAACAAAGTGTCAACACCGCAGCATCTGTGTCAACAAGCACAGTAGCTAATCAAGGTGAGGCACTGATCTGTGGATTCTGTGGGGAATGGCACATGTATGATTTTTGCCCTGGGAATCCATCCTCGGTGTGTTATGTTAGAAGTCAACAACAACCAACGAACAACCCCTACTCAAACACTTATAATCCTGGTTGGAGAAACCACCCAAATCTTTCTTGGGGTGGACAACAAAACTCCAACCAAATGCAAAATCAACAAAGACCGAGTGGAACATCTGGTTTCACTCAAAAAACTAGTCAACCCCCTTATCAAAATCAATACAACCAACCAATGGGGACATCAGTGGAGAACTTGCTGAAGAAGTACATAGCAAAGAATAATGCAACTCTCCAAAGCCAAAAAGAAATAAGAACAGGAAGCACACTTTAATAAATTTTTAGAAATTCTGAAACAAGTGCATGTTAATATTCCTTTCTTAGAAGTTTTGCAATCTATGCCTTCATATGTTAAATTCTTAAAAGATATTATTACTAACAAAAAAGTTATTCGTGAATTTGAAATAGTGAATCTCACTGAGGAGTGCAGTGCCATACTCCAAAATAAGCTGCCAAAAAAGGAGAAGGATCCTGATTCCTTCACCTTACTAGTCGAATTGGGAGGCATACATGTGGGCAGAGCCTTGTGTGATCTGGGAGCCAGCATCAATCTATGCCCTTGTCCCTATTCCAACAGCTTGGGATAGGAGAAGCACGACCAACCACTGTCACCTTGCAACTTGCAGACAGATCCATCGCATACCCTGAGGGTAAGATTGAGGATATACTTGTCAAGGTTGACAAATTTATTTTTCTTGCAGACTTTATAATTCTGGATTATGAGGGAGACAATGAGGTGCCAATTCTACTAGGCAGACCGTTCTTAGCCACAGGTAGGGCTCTAATCGATGTCTAGAAAGGTGAGCTCACCATGAGAGTTCATGATGAAGAGGTTAAGTTCAGTGTATTTAAAGCTTTAAGGTACCCCGCTGACCCTGAATCCCGTGCCACTATAGATGTAGTAGACTCCTTAATGGAAGAAGAATGTGAGCATGAATTGTTAGAGAAGCATGCTACTAATTATGCACAAGTAGATGTAGATAATTTAAATATTTCTGAATTGATGGATGTAACTGTGGATAACTCTCAGCATGTATACATGACTAATGAATTGTCTGAAAGAACCACAACTCCTTTGATGCCATCAATTGTACACCCACCTTTATTATAACTGAAATCATTGCCTGGACACCTTAAGTATGCATATCTAGGAGAGAAAGATACCTTGCCTGTTATTATTTCGTCCAAACTGAGTAAACAACATGAAATTGCGTTAATATTGTTGCTTAAGCAACATAAAAAAGCTATTGCATGGACGATTGCTGACATTAGGGGTATAAGTCCTTTGTATTGCATGCATAAGATATTGTTGGAAGAGGATCATACACCTAGAGTAGATCACCAACGTAGGTTAAACCCCTCCATGAAGGAGGTAGTTAAAAAAGAAATTATCAAATGGTTAGATGTAGGTGTAATCTTTCCCATAGCCAATAGTCAATGGGTTAGTCCTATTCAATGTGTACATAAAAAGGGTGGTATGACTGTAATAGTTAATGAAAACAATGAGTTAATACCTACTAGAACTGTTACAGGATGGAGAGTCTGTATGGACTATAGGAAACGTAATAAAGAAACAAAAAAAGACCATTTTCCTTTACCTTTTATAGACCAGATGTTAAATAGAATAGTTGGTCGAGCCTTTTACTGCTTTTTAGACGGTTATTCAGGTTATAACCAAATCACTATAGACCCTGAGGATCAAGAGAAAACAACCTTTACATGTCCCTTTGGAACATTTGCTTTTCGCAGAATGTTGTTTGGCTCATGCAATGCACCAGCAACATTCCAAAGGTGTATGTTGGCAATCTTCTCTGACCTGGATGAGTCCATAATAGAAATATTTATGGATGACTTCTCAGTCTTTGGTGATTCCTTTAACAACTGCCTAGAAAACCTAGGACAAGTCCTGACTAGGTGTGAAGAGACCAACCTAGTCCTAAATTCGGAAAAATGCCACTTCATGGTGGAAGAAGGAATAGTATTAGGACATAGAGTGTCCAAGGCAGGGGTAGAGGTCGATAGAGCCAAAATAGAAATCATTGAGAAGTTAGTAGAACCTACAAATGTCAAAGTTATAAGAAGTTTCTTAGGACATGCAAGATTCTATAGGAGATTTATAAAAGACTTTTCAAAAATCTCTAAACCCCTGTGTGAGCTCTTAGAGCTTAATAAAACTTTTATCTTCTCAAATGAATGTTTAATAGCATGGACCAAACTTAAAGAAGCCTTAGTCAAAGCACCAATCATAGTAGGCCCAAATTGGGATTTACCTTTTGAACTAATGTGTGATGCTAGTGACTATGCGATTGGGGCTATGCTTGGCCAAAAGATAGATAAATTAACGCACCCTGTTTATTATGCGAGTAAAACTCTGAATGAAGCACAATGTAATTACACTACCACAGAGAAAGAAATGTTAGCTGTAGTGTTTGCATGTGAAAAATTTAGGCCTTATATTGTAGGTAATAAAACGATTGTATACACTGATCACTCCGCAATAAAATATTTAATGAGAAAGGCTGATGCTAACCCTCGGCTAATTAGATGGGTGTTATTATTGCAAGAGTTTGATCTAGAGATTAGAGATAAAAAAGAATGCGAAAACGTAGTTGCTGATCATTTATCTAGATTGCGGAGTAATTGCGAAATAATTGTTGAGCCCGCAATATCTGATTCCTTTATTAATGAACATGTCTTTGTGTTAGTGCATTGTGATAACAATGAGGAACCTTGGTTTGCGGATATTGCTAACTTTCTTGCCTCACAGGTGTTACCAACTTTTAGAGGGTGGCAAGAAAAGAAGAGGTTCCTACACGAGCTAGGAAGTACATCTGGGATGATCCAACCCTCTACAAAAGTTGTGCGGATGGATTGTTAAGGAAGTGTGTGTCAGCTGCTGAAGCAAGGTCAGTGTTGCATCATTGCCATGCATCTCCTTATGGTGGACACTTTGGTGGTCAGAGGACGGCTGCAAAGGTGTTCCAAAGTGGCTGCTTCTGGCCCACGATCTTCAAAGATGCACACGATTATGCACACAACTGCAATGAATGTCAACGAATAGATAACCTCAGTAGGAAGGATGAGATGCCTCTAACATACATCTTAGAGTTAGAACTCTTTGATGTATGGGGCATTGACTTCATGGGACCATTCCCTCCATCTGCTGGTAATCTTTACATTCTAGTAGCTGTAGATTATGTTTCAAAATGGGTAGAAGGAATTGCATGTCCCCTAAATGATGCCAAAACAGTCGTTAAGTTTCTAAATAGGCATATTTTTACAAGATTTGGTACACCACGTGCTATCATAAGTGTTGAGGGAACGCACTTTATAAACAAAGCTATGGAAAAAGTATTAGCTAAATATAATGTTAGACATAGAGTAGCAACACCCTATCATCCACACTTCAATGGACAAGCTGAAATATCTAATAGAGAGATCAAGAGCATACTTGAAAAAGTTGTTAAACCTAATAGAATTGACTAGTCTTTTAAGTTAGATGATGCACTGTGGGCGTATAGGACTACATATAAAACGCCCTTAGGCATGTCTCCTTATAGGTCTTGTCAATCAGTGCCCCGCCACTCGCTGCATCAATCATTTGCCGGTCGTGGGGCGTCATCCCCTCATAAAAGTACTGGATCAGTAGCTGATCGGCAATCTGATGGTGTGGGAAGCTCGCGCACAGGCGCCCAAATCGCTCCCAGTATTCGTGCAGGGACTCACCAACATCCTGGGTGATCCCATAAATCCTCTTCCGCAGAGTCGTGGCAAAGGATGCGGGAAAGTATTTTTCCAAAAATACCCGCTTCATATCCTGCCAGGTGTTGATCGATCCGGAGGGCAGGTAATACAGCCAATCCCTGGCTTTGTCCTTGAGCGTGAAGGGGAATGCCCTCATGTTCAGCTGCTCCTCCGTGACTCCCTAGGGCTTCATCCCCGCGCAGACGCAATGAAATTCCATCAGGTGTTTGTTCCCGTCCTCACCTGCATTGCCATGAAAAGAAGGTAACTGGTGAATTAAACCTGACTTTAATTCGAAGTTACCTGCTACCACGGGGTAGTTTATGCACAAAGGCTGCATGTTCAGGTCTGGCGCTGCCAGTTGCTTCAGCGTCCGTGGCGCGTCACCTTGCGCCATCTCGTCAAACAAGAAGGGATTGCCTTCTTCTTCTTCAACCGCCGCTCCTCTCTGTCAATTTCTGGGATAAACTGCAATCTACTACCCTCAGAGGAACGGGTCATACACAAACAAAAATCCAAACATACAAGATACAAACAGAAAAAAATTTCAGCAAACCATAAATCAATCAAATTCAAACTTCAATCATAATTCTAATCAAATTGCCTACTCCCCGGCAACGGCGCCAATTTTGGTGGACGATATTTTGAACTATCGCTTAATCTCAAGCTGTCGAGGCTTGCCAAAATACGATTTATAAAGCCTATAACCGAGGCTTTGCAGCCAGTGGTAACAGGGTCGATCCAAGGAGTAAGAACGATCAAAATCACAATTAAAATTGGGATTTAATTAATTGGTTGGTTTGGTAACGGGGGGGGGGGGGGGGGGGGGGTTTCAGCATGCAAGGGAAATAATAAAACGCTAACGGAAGAAAGAATAACAAGTAGAAAACGTGTGCACGGTTTGGGAGTTTCGGGATCAAATGTTAGACAATTTCGATTCATCATTTAACGCAAAGTTCATGGTATTCAGTTTATTTTGCACGCGGACGACTACCAGAGAAGCCCCAAAGTAGCCGACTCCATGGATTTTAATCAGACCACACAGTTCTAATTATACGTTATCTAAGCTTATATCAAGGTGATCAGCCCTAAGATAAATCTAGACAGTCACTAGCTAACCGCGACGAACATTCAAGCGTGAATTCTAATTGCTAGTAGATTGCCCGCAAACGCCGTATGCAATCAACAATTATCCTACGCGACTCGATACTCCGATTTAGTTTTGTCTACCTGTGTTACTTAGTCGAGCAGTGAGAGGCACGGCATCGCTACTCTTTAACATACACAACATGCAAAATTACTCGAGTGTCAATCGTCGAAATTTAACATGCGCGTTGGATAAAGCAAAGTAGACAAATGCAAATAAACAGATCCCAATATGCATAATTCAAGAGTAGATTATCAGAACCAAAAACATCTAACAAAATCGCCCTAAACTAATCCCAAACCGTTCACCCTTACCTTAGCCGCTCATGGCGCGGTTTGTCAATTCCGCTCCAACGTCGGCCATGGAAGGAATCATCCACGAATTACAACGAAAGGGGAGCTCACTAACATGCCAACAATGGCGGAGGTAGATGAGAAATACAGAAAAATAGAGGAAGAAGAAGATGAAGAGCTCAAAAATTGGTGAAGAAGATCCTCCAAAAGTGCAGAAAAATCGTCATTTAACTTCTGTAATCGACGTAGCGTCGAGACGCTAGGCCAGCGTCTCGACGCTGCGCCCTAATTAATCTGCGCGCGCTTCGATGGCGTCGCGACGCTAGGCCAGCGTCGCGACGCTGCCCCGATAAAATTCCTGCGCGCGCCTCCTCCGGAGCGTCTCGACGCCAAGCAGGGTCTCGACGCCAGGGCAGCGTCGAGCTAGCGTCTCGACGCTATCACTCGACGCTTGCTCTCGGGTTTTTCAGCGTCGAGCGAACGTCTCGACGCTATAGCTCGACGCTGGCTCTCGGGTTTGGGGGCTGAAACTTTGCCTCTCCTAGGCGGTTTTGGCCCGTTTCTTCACGGATCAACTTCCCCTTTCCCGACGCACTCCCGGGGCGTTAAAACTCCAGTTTTAGCGCTCGAACTGGTCCAACGGACGCACGAGCTCTTTGCCGCAATTCTCCTACAAAAGAGATATATTAATCAATTAAAAGCGGTCTTTAGCTATACTTAGGAAGTATTTAATAGCTCCTCCAAAATGGAGTTATCACTTATCTAATCTAACACACCAAATCGCTAGTCACTACACTTAGTCTCTGCGGGAAAACGAATTAAATTATACTTATCACTTGTTGCAGACCATGTATACTTGCATGATCTGAGTTATCTTCGCATTTAATTTTACATACACACTGAGCACGCAACAAACCCCTATTCTAATACATATAACCCTGGCTGGAGAAACCACCCAAATTTCTCTTGGAGTGGACAACAAAGCACAAGCCCGGTGCCAAATCAAAACAGACCAAGTGGACCACCTGGGTTCACCCAACATCAGCAAAGTAACCGACCCCCATATCAGAAACAATATGTCAACAACCAACCGATGGGAACATTAGTGGAGAACTTGCTGAAGGAATACATAGCAAAGAATGATGCAACTTTGCAGAGCCAGCAAGCAACTTTAAGAAGTTTAGAGAATCAAATTGGGCAATTGGCAAACGAGATGAAGAACAGGCCCTAAGGCAGACTGCGTGCTGACACTATCTCCTGTCACACATGAGACGACCATTAATCAGAGGAGATCCTTGTTGGTGTATGCAATTATGAAAGGGCTCACCATTGATGTGGGCGAAATCATATTGAACGAGTTTCGACATGCATAGCGGAAGCAACGTTGGATCTAAGTACTCTTATTTTGTTAATTTAAAAGAAAAAAGCATGTAATTTGAAAATCAAAGACAATAATTTAAAAGTTACCTTTGAAGTTCAAATTCTTCTCGATTCCAAACCCGATCTTCGAACGTAACGGTCACGAACCACGAAGAGAGTCTTCCCGACTATTCTCCGGCCTTAGAACGGGATTGTGGGATCCTTTGAGTGACTAATTTAAAAGAGAATTGAAGATGGAATTGGAGAGAATGGTAGAGAAATTGTCTTTACAATTCTCAAAGTTCATCAAAAATCAAAGAAGAAGTCAATCCAATTAACTTTTTGTATATATAGAAGACTACATGCAAAATTTAGTGGGATTAGTGGCTTGATGTGGGATGAACAGTTAGCAAAAAAGTTTGACTCATACAACCACCAACAAATGGTTTTTCCCACTAACTCAAGAATTGGATTTTTCCACTAACTTAAGAATTAGATTTTTCCACTAACTTTAGTCATCAAAATGACTCTTGACTTTAAAGGTTTAGTGGAGTCAACATTTGACTTTTGACTTTCAAAGTTTTAGTCAATTGTCTTTAATTTGACTTTTGACTAACTTTGATCAAATTAATTCAAGTTAAAAATTAATTCAAATAATTAATTTTAAATTAAATTAAATTAATATTAAATAATTAATTAAACAATTTAATTAATTCAAATTTAATATCCAATAAATCCAACACTAATCCCGATCATTCCCGATATACATGATTATGAATCCATATTCATATTTTCGATATTAAATCTTATTTTAAATATCACCATCTCTCTCTATTGTTCAATTCGCAATTGAACGTTATGTCGTTAAATATATCACATATATTTAACGTTAATTCCCTAATTCGAATTCGAACACTTCGAATTCACTTGTCACACTGTTCTAAGGTTTAGTCCGATATGAGCTAGCAGGGGGACCTCATGGACCTACAGATCATGAGCTTCAACGATCAGAGATTAACTGATTAAACTCTTTAACCCAGTTAATCAACATTCGTTAACTACCAGGACATTCCACTATAGCCTAGTACTTGCACTCTCCTCACTATAGATATATTTATATCCACTCGATATAACCATGATTAGTAAGTTGACCCTTCACAGGTTGTTCGTCATTTACGGTCGGGTGAAATATCTGTTTTACCACAGTAATTAGTCCCATTGATCCTCTAATGAACAATTGGTTTGTGATCCAATCACTAAACCGATTGGTATATGATCTAATCACTATACCGAGTCCCTCTCGGGCCAATGAGAAGGTGGGGCCCCTTGTTCAAGACCTGGAGTC
The DNA here is from genome assembly GCA_028017165.1 of Herpetospermum pedunculosum. Classification (NCBI taxonomy): domain Eukaryota; kingdom Viridiplantae; phylum Streptophyta; class Magnoliopsida; order Cucurbitales; family Cucurbitaceae; genus Herpetospermum; species Herpetospermum pedunculosum. Next base: position 27,714,612 of record CM051527.1, on the reverse strand, counting down.
AGCAGTTAGGGGAACAACCTATCTACTATCCCTAGAGACGGGTAGGAGTGAATTTCATCTTGCACCCTATGTCCCCAGCTATCTATTCGCTCTTACCCCTAAAATGGGAGGCTTATTGAGTCGGCGTTGTTGAGCCATGTTACGTCTCCAAAAGTGACCTTTTTAGGACTTATTTATCTTAGAAAGATGTACACTCTTAGGTGTTTTTGATAGGATTTAGCTTAAACCTATGCTTATATATGAGAATTAGAAGAAGGAAGCTAAATTAGGACTTGTGTGCAAAAGGAAAGAAAAAGAATGAAAAAGGAAGTTAAAAGAATGAAAATTGTGCATTGCGGAAGCATTGCGGAAACATTGCTAAAACCGCAATGTTTTAAGTGAAATCCGTAAGTTGGCTAACCTTTTTCTGTTGTAATCCGATATTTCAGGGATTCGTTCTTTCTCCTCCATCCATTTTGAAGTACGACGTTGAGGATGGATGGTTCTCCTTGGCCCAATCGCACCTGCAGAACACTATAAAAGGAGGTCAAAGAGGAAGGTTTAATCATCATCCGAAAGCGTAGAAGTCTCTTCGCAGCGCAGTCTTGCCCATCCATTTTCTTCTCCGTCTGTTGGTTTGAGAGGTTCAGCTGTTGGAGTCGACAATCTGATAGGAAGGAGAGAAGATTCATCTTCTCTCCTAATTGGATTCATCCAAGCAAGGCTTACCTTCCTCACCCTTCAGCTGAGGCGTTTGCAACGAGGCGTTCAAGCTCATTTTATTGCTTTCTGTCTTTAGCTTCTTATTTCCGGCAGTATTTGTTGTTATTTCTTTTCCAGTAGTTAATCCATTCCTTTTCGTAGCTTTCTGTCTTTACTTTAGAACTCTGAGTTTCCATTTGTTTCGTTCAAGCACTTGATAAATCAAAAGCACACTTCGTTATTTCATGGTCTTTGTCTTTGCTGTCTACTGTTTTTCCTTGGTGTTTTGTCTTTAATTTCCTGCTAAGCATGTCTACTTCATCTATTAATTCTGTTCTCTCTACATCCATGAGTAGCTAAGTCACATAGGGGCATGCTAATGACAAGTCTATAGGCTAAAACACGTGAACCAAGCATGTAGGATAGCTCTCGAATGCATTGATTGTATGTAAGCTTCATCCCACGGGCAATTTCGATTGGCCATCCATTTTGTCCAAAGAACTCCTAACCTCTGGAAGGAGTAAGAGTTCAGAGTCATACACTCATGCTAGCCTCTCAAGGTAACCAGAAAACGACCTAGGAATAAGCGTTTTCCTAGTACAAATCATAACTTACTGCTTTAACAAGATGCTTAAGACCTTACATGGACATGAGTAAACTAAAGAATCTAATGCATGAAATCGGAAGATACATGAGAATGAGTTAGTTTGATGCATAGTAAGTTGATCCAATGCTTGAGAATCGTGTGAAAATGCCTATAGAGGAGTCGTTAGTAGCCCCATTCTACACACTTTCGCTGCTAGTAACATTGCGGTAGAATTGCTGTTCTCGCAATTCTATTAAGTTCAAAATTCTGCTTAGCCATTTTTCTCTTCGTTTATTATTCTCTTCTCTTTACATTTAAGTTTATCATTGATTTGCACTTGTTCATGTTGCTATCCTTAATATATTCATTAGTAATTAGGCAATTAAAAACCAAATTTACCCCATCAAATCCACCCATTCTTGCTTAACAACACACTTCGCGAGTAACTAATAATAAGTCTCTGTGGGAAAACGAATGAAAAAATACTTACTACTTGCTACAAGATCATGTATGCTTGCATGTTCTGAGTGCTCTCTCTCTCTTATTGCTTATTTCTTTTACACATTGAGCATGCAACAAGTTTTTGGCGCCGCTGCCGGGGACTTAGTTTAGCAAAAACGAAGTTTGTTAAGTTTGAAACACAACGTTTAATATCTATTGGAATTGATCTTTTTCTCATTTCTTGTGCAGGTACCATTGGGTTAGTTTATGAATGAGCATTCAAGTAGTGATCTAGAGTTCAATCTTGAGCCTGAGAGATTACTTAGGGCCAGAAATAGAGCTAAGAAACGTCTCTTTAACCAACCCTCTATACCTCCAATAATTGCTGAAACCGTAGAGTCTCCGAAATCCTATCAAGAAGAAATGGACAGACCAGTCCCAAATCCGGTACCTACCACTCGCAATCCCATCGAAATAGCGAATGATAAGGATAGTGCCATTCTTTCTTACCTAGTACCTATGCCTGGGGAGCTAAATCCAAGCATAATCCGCCCTGAAATTACTGCCAACTCATTCGAGTTAAAACCAGTAATGTTCCAAATGTTGTCCACTGTGGGACAATTCTTTGTAGTGGAAAATGAGGATCCCCACAACCATCTTAGAAACTTCCTAGGAGTTAGTGATACATTCCTTATCCCTGGAGTTTCCCAAGAAGCCTTGAGGCTCTACCTCTTCCCTTACTCTTTGAGGGACAAAGCAAAGACGTGGTTAAACTCATTACCCTCTGGATCAGTCCTCAATTGGACAGACTTGGCAGAGAAATTCCTAGTCAAATATTTCCCACCTGATAGGAATTCTACCTTTCGTGATGATATAATAAAATTCAAACAAGCTGAAAATGAGTCTCTTCACGAAGCTTGGACAAGGTTTAAGGACCTTCTACTTAAATGTCCACACCATGGTATTCCATGGTGTATCCAAATAGAGGTCTTTTTCAAAGGATGCAACCCCAGCACCAGACAAGTTTTAAATTCATCTGCTGGAGGTTCCATGTTGTCCAAGAGTTATAACGAAGCCTATGAGATCTTGGAGAAGATCTCAGCATCTCACTGTAGGTGGTCAGATGATCCAATCGAGCCAAGTAGAGCTCAAAATAAGGACGCACTCAATGCCATGAGTAGCCAAATAAGCGCCCTGACCAACCTAGTCAAACAAATGGCTCAAGCCAATCTCCAAACTAGTGTCAACACCGCCACAGCCATGTCAATGGGCACACAACCAAGTCAAGGTGAGACACTTATCTGTGGATTCTGTGGGGAAGGGCACCTGTATGAATACTGCCCTGGGAATCCAGCCTCAGTCTGCTATGTTGGAAGCCAACAGCAGCCTAGGAACAACCTTTATTCCAACACTTACAATCCTGGTTGGAGGAACCACCCAAACCTATCATAGGGTGGCCAGCAAAGTACTAACCAAGCTCCTAACCAACCAAGACCGAGTGGAACACCTGGTTTCACTCCCCAACATAACCAATCCATGTATCAAAAACCATACAACCAACCAGTAGGGTCTTCTGTAGAAAATCTTCTCAAAGAGTACATCGCCAAGAATGATGCTACTCTACAAAGTCAGCAAGCTACCCTTAGGAGCCTAGAGAACCAAATAGGGCAACTAGCCAATGAACTCAAAAGTAGGCCCCAAGGTAGACTTCCTGCTGACACTGAAGTGCCAAGGAGAGATGGTAAAGAACAAGTTCAAGCAATTGAACTCAGAAGTGGGAGACCATTGGTGAGCAACACTAAAGAAACCCCAAAGAGAGTAGAGAACAATGAGTCTAGTGCTCCACTGGAGTCTCTGCCAAACCAAGGTCAACCATCACCAAGCATATCAGGAGCAAGGCTGGAGCCAATCATAGAAGAGATAGAAGAAATTCCAAGGCCTCCACCTATCCTGAGGCGACCTGAAGTGCCTGCATATGTGCCTCCACCTCCATTTCCTCGAAGGCTAAAGAAAAAACAAGAACAGGAAGTGCACTTTAACAAATTCTTAGAAATTCTTAAACAAGTGCATGTGAATATTCCTTTTGTAGAAGTTCTACAGTCTATGCCCTCTTATGTAAAGTTTTTAAAAGATATAATCACTAACAAAAAAATAATTGGTGAATTTGAAACAGTGAATCTCACTGAGGAGTGCAGTGCCATACTCCAGAACAAGCTACCCAAGAAGAAGAAGGATCCTGGTTCCTTCACCTTACCAGTAGAGCTAGGAGGCAAGCACGTGGGCAGAGCTCTTTGTGACCTGGGAGGCAACATAAACCTCATGCCCCTATCACTATTCCGCCAGCTAGGAATAGGAGAAGCACGTCCAACCACTGTCACTTTACAACTTGCAGACAGATCCATAGCATACCCTGAGGGTAAGATTGAGGATATTCTTGTAAAGGTTGACAAGTTTATTTTCCTTGCAGATTTCATCATCCTGGATTATGAAGCAGACAAGGAGGTCCCCATCCTATTAGGCAGACCATTTCTAGCCACAGGTAGGGCCCTGATAGATGTCCATAAAGGTGAGCTCACCATGAGGGTTCATGATGAGGAGGTTAAATTTAGTGTTTATAAAGCCTTAAAGTACCCCTCTGACTATGAATCTTGTGCTAGCATGGACATTGTAGATTCACTGGTGGAAGAACAGCTGGAGCATGAATTATTAACTAAGCATGCTAATGAATATGTACAATTAGATTTAACTGATTTAAATGTTTCTGAGATAATGGATATACCTGTAGATAAGACACAGCATGTATGTATAAATAAAGACCTGACTAACAGATCCATGAATTCTTTAAAACCATCCATTGAGCATCCACCTGCCTTAGAATTGAAACCTTTACCCACTCACCTCAAGTATGCATATCTAGGAAGTAATGATACTCTGCCTGTGATTATTTCTTCTAAATTGAGTGAAAAGCATGAGGTTGAACTGATATTATTACTTAAGCAGCATAAAAAGGCTATTGCATGGACTATTGCTGACATTAGAGGCATTAGCCCTTCTTACTGCATGCATAAGATAATCTTAGAGGAAGAACATACACCCCGAGTAGATCACCAACGTAGGCTGAACCCCTCTATGAAAGAGGTAGTTAAAAAAGAAATCATAAAATGGTTAGATGCAGGTGTGATCTTCCCTATAGATAGTAGTCAGTGGGTGAGTCCTATACAATGTGTACCTAAGAAGGGGGGGATGACTGTAATAGTGAATGAGAGCAATGAACTGATTCCAACTAGAACTATTACATGATGGAGAGTTTGTATGGATTATAGGAAGTTGAATAAGGAAACAAAAAAAGACCACTTCCCTCTACCATTTATTGACCAGATGTTAGATAGGATAGCTGGTAGAGCCTACTACTGCTTTCTAGACGGTTATTCAGGATATAACCAAATCACTATAGACCCCAAGGACCAAGAGAAGACTACCTTCACTTGCCCTTTTGGAACATTTGCCTTTCGCAGAATGCCTTTTGGCTTATGCAATGCACCAGCAACGTTCCAAAGGTGTATGTTGGGAATCTTCTCTGACTTAGATGAATCCATGGTAGAGATATTTATGGATGACTTCTCAGTCTTTGGTGATTCATTCACAAACTGTTTAGAGAACTTAGGACAAGTCCTGGCTAGGTGTGAGGAGACCAACCTTGGGAAAAATGCCACTTCATGGTGGAAGAGGGGATAGTCCTAGGTCACAAAGTGTCTAGAGCAGGAGTAGAGGTCGATAGGGCCAAGATTGAAATAATAGAGAAGTTAGTGGAACCTCAGAATGTGAAAGCCATTAGAAGTTTCTTAGGACACGCAGGTTTCTATAGACGGTTCATTAAGAACTTTTCTAAGATCTCCAAACCTCTGTGTGAGCTTCTAGAGCTGAATAAGCCATTCATCTTCTCTAAAGAATGTTTACTAGCCTGGAAAACCCTTAAGGAAGCACTAGTCAAAGCGCCTATTATAGTAGGACCAAATTGGGACCTTCCCTTTGAGATGTTATGTGATGCAAGTGACTATGTTGTAGGGGTTATGCTAAGACAAAAGATTGACAAACTAACACACCCTGTATACTATGCTAGTAAGACACTTAATGAGGCACAATGTAATTACACAACCACGGAAAAGGAGATGCTAGCTGTAGTATTTGCCTGTGAGAAGTTTAGGAACTACATTGTAGGCACTAGGACAATCGTGTACACTGACCATTCTGCCTTAAAGTACCTCATGAGGAAGGCTGATGCTAAGTCTAGGTTGATTAGATGGGTGTTGTTGCTGCAGGAATTTGATCTAGACATTAGAGATAAGAAAGGCTGTGAAAATGTGGTTGCGGATCATCTTTCCAGATTGCAACATAATTGCGATAACATTGCGGAAACTGCAATTTCTGATGCCTTTATCGATGAACATGTCTTTGTGTTAGCACATCGTGATAACGATGAGGAACCTTGGTTTGCTGACATTGCTAACTTCCTTGCCTCGCAGGTACTACCAACTTTCAAGGGAAGCCAAGAGAAGAAGAGGTTCCTGCATGAAGCTAGGAAGTTCATATGGGATGATCCTACCCTCTACAAGACATGTGCAGATGGTTTGCTGAGGAAGTGTGTGTCAGCGGCTGAAGCGAAGTCTGTGCTGCAGCACTGCCATACAGCCCCCTATGGTGGACACTTTGGTGGCCAAAGAACAGCTGCAAAGGTGTTCCAGAGTGGCTACTATTGGCCCACAATCTTCAAGGATGCCCACGAGTACGCACACAGCTGTGATGAATGCCAGAGAACAGGTAACCTCAGTCGAAAGGATGAGATGCCCCTCACCTACATCTTAGAGTTGGAGCTCTTTGATGTGTGGGGCATTGATTTCATGGGACCATTTCCCCCATCAGCAGGTAACCTTTACATACTTGTAGCTGTAGACTATGTATCTAAATGGGTAGAAGCCATAACATGTCCAAATAATGATGCCAAAACAGTCATTAAGTTCCTTCATAGACATATCTTTACTAGGTTTGGAACACCTCGTGCTATAATTAGTGATGAAGGGACACATTTTATTAATAAAGCTATGGAAAAAGTGTTGGCTAAATACAATGTTAGACATAGGGTAGCCACCCCTTATCACCCACATTCGAATGGTCAAGCTGAAATTTCAAATAGGGAGATTAAAAACATACTCGAAAAAGTTGTCAAACCCAATAGAAAAGATTGGTCGTTTAAACTCGAGGATGCACTTTGGGCATATAGGACTGCATATAAGACACCCCTAGGTATGTCTCCTTATAGACTTGTGTATGGCAAAGCATGTCACTTACCATTCGAATTGGAAATTAAAGCATTTTGGGCCTTAAAAGAACTGAATTATTGCGTGACCGATGCGGGAACATTGCGGTCTCTGCAATTACATGAGCTTGATGAGCTTAGACATATGTCCTATGAAAATGCTAAAATGTATAAGGAAAAGACTAAGATTTGGCATGATAGTAGACTTAGGATTAAGGACTTTAAGAAAGGCCAACTTGTCTTATTATTTAACTCACGGTTGAGATTATTTCCAGGCAAACTTAAGTCCAGATGGTCAGGTCCTTTTGTGATAACTAACGTGTTTGTTCATGGTGCAATCGAGATTAGGAACCTGCAGCAAGGGCAACCGTTCATGGTTAATGGTGCAAGATTGAAGCATTATTATGAGGAAGGAGACGTGAAGACTCTCTCGGCCTTCCTCTTGACTGAAACGTGAAAATGAGAGCGAGAGAGGACGAGTGATTACTGTGCTCGTCCATACGAGGCTATGCCTTAGTTTATTTTTCGTTATTTTTTCGGTTACGATTTGTGTATATTGTTGTGTGATTTTAATTACGAATTTGATGTTGATTTTATTTCTTTTAATAGGGAATCGATAGAGGGAATCAAGGAGATGAAATCAAGATAAAAAATCGAGGAAGATATTGGGCCAAATCAAAGATTCAGTTGAGAGAAGATTGGCATTTAAAATCAGGAAAATCTCCAAACGGCCATTTAATTGCGGTAGATTTGCGAAATCCGCAACAGAAATAGCCGTTGGGATTTCCATCATTACTTATAGCCGTTAGAAGCGCTCTGATCCGTACGTCTCCTTCATTCTCTGATCTCCAAGAACGCTCTCTCCTTCTTCCTCTGCAATCCCTCTTTCCAGATTATTACGACTCCACCATGGTGCTAACGAGAGCTGAGAGATCTGCGTCCAAGAAGAAGGCTGACGACGCTGGGATCGCTGCGAGAGAAGCACTTCTAGCCTTGGCCGACGCTGAGGCCGCGCGAACTGAACGCCTTCCCAAGCTTCCTGTTCGCAAGAAGAAGTGGAAGGTAGTGACAGAGATTCCTGCTGGACCATCTGAACCTCCAGGAACGCCCAAGAAGAGAAAGTGGAGTATGGCTGTGGCTGATGCAGCAATCAAGAAGAAGACTCCCTCTGTGGAGAGTCGAGAGAGTGGCCGTCCATCCTACGAGACGGCCAGACAAAGCCATTCGCCATCTCCACCGGCGCGAAGCCCTGAACCATCACCGTCGCCACAGAGCTCTGAAAACTCTCCACCGTCGCAGAGCCCTGAAGCTTCACCCATCTCCCAGACGCCTGAACCTGAAATTCCAGAGGCAGACCATCAAGAATCGGCGCAGGGGGATGATGCAGCTGAGGAAGACGAGGTATTCTCTCCCTTGAGGGAGGTTAGCCCCGACAGCCCTGTGGAAGGAGATGATTCGATGAATGAGACGTTGGGGGATTGCCTCCAACAGATCACAACCAAGGCCAGATTGAGAAAGAAGGCCACCAAGGTTGTCAAGGCCAAACGGCCAAAAGCCTCGAAGAAGTCCAAGAAAAAGAAAGCCAGGGGTGAGCCTTCATCAAAGAAGGTTGGTAGTGAGCCTTCCCCAAAGAAGCTCAAGATCGAGGCTGCTGAATCAGCCAAACTAAAAGACAAGGGGAAAGCCAAGCTGTACCCCGAAGATGAGCCTCAATCTGTGAGGTATGTGTCCTCTGATGCAGAATCAAGGGGCACTGAGCTGAGGAAGAGGGACCTGCTGCACGAGAAAGGATTCCTCGACGCGCTAGCAGACCTGCCGCAATTCTTGCGCGCAGGGATCACAAATCATGGCTGGGAAGAGCTGTGCAGACCGCCCATCCCCGCCTACTCCAGCATGGTGTATGATTTCTACGCCAATTTGATGAACCCTGAGAATGGCCTATCTGTGGTCAGAGGAGTCGAGGTGGACTTCTCAGCGAAGGCAATCAATGAAGCCTATGGCCTCAAGGGTCAAAAGCACACTGACTATGCCAGGATCGTTGATGAGCCAACAGAAGCTGTCCTGGAGGAAGCAATTCAGGTCATTGGCCAACCTGAGGCAGCGTGGACAGTTTCACGCAATGGGAAGCACACCCTGATGTGTGCTACCCTCACAGCCAAGGCGGCTGTCTGGTTTTCCTTCGTGCGGAGGAAGTTGTCCCCAGTGACCCACGAGACCACCATCAACCAAAGCAGATCGCTGCTGGTCTATGCGATCATGCGAGGCCTCACAATCAACGTTGGCGAGGTCATTGCAGCCTCAATCGCTGACTGCGCCAAAAAGGGTAAGGGTCCACTTTTCTTTCCTAATACAATTACTAAGCTCTGCTTACGTGCAGGGGTACGAATCGAGCGGATGGAAAGGCAGCTGGCCTACACGGGGCACCTGGAGTTGCCTACTGCCTTGAGGATGCGAAGGAAGGGGAACATGGAGTTCGAGCTGGATGGCCTGGCTGCTGCTCAGTCTCTGTCAATGGCCTGTCTGATGGACCTGCAGAAGAAGATGGCTCAGTGGGCCACATATGCGCAGGCAAGGGATAAAGATGTGGCAGACCAATTGGGCTGCATCTTTCCTGAGTTCCCCACGGACCTACTGACACCATGGGCGCCTCCAAGACCAAGGAAGGATGATGATGAGGAAGACATCTGAGTGCTAGGCTGATTAGCACTCTAGGGAGTATTGCTGTTCCCTTAAAGAAAAAGAATCAAACTGCTTTTCGTTGAACCATGTGAATTTGGCTGTTTTGAGTTAATATTTTGATCTGTTTTAGTTCTTTAGTTTTAGTGTTTAAAGTTGTTTAGTGTAGTCTGATGGTATCTGAATAGGTAGATTAGTTTAGTTTCCTTTTTGTATAGCTTAAATGACTGGAAAGAGCATGCATAGGGGCCTTGATCACTGATATATCTGCCCTGTATCCATTGCGAAATAATTGCGGAAACCGCAATTTTTATTAGTAAATGCATGTTTTTGACTGACTGTTTAGCTAGGCTGGTTCTGTTTAAATTTTGTCTTTTGCTGCTATCTTGACTACCTTATCTAGCTTATCTAAAAACATGCTAGATGAGTGTCATAGGACACCTTTGATAGTTTAAATTAACCTCTTAAAAGTGCTCAGCATGCATAGCTTTAAGTCCTTACCTGCCTTTTTTTATGAATTTCTGCTGCTGTGATGTTTGCTTTTAGAATTTTCTGTCTATGCCTAGGGCTTTTAGATTCTCTTTGTTTTACCTTAGACTAGATGCTTCTAGGACAAGTTTGGGGGTGTGCCACCTCAGACACTCATTGGGGACAATGAGTAGTTTAAGTTTGGGGGAGGCCACCCTAGGCCTAGGAACATTCCTCTCTCCCTTAAAGCATAAGCATTCTTCTTCTCCTTTACAAAAAAAAAAAAATGATGAGCTGAAAAAAAAAAAGGAAAAATAAAATAAGAGGGGTGTCTCTCTTAAGTTGCTGAGTAATCAGTGCCAAGTGTGTAACCCACAAGTGGCATTGCATCAAAAGGCAACCAAAGGAGAGGCTCCACCAAAGTAAAAAAGAAAAAAGGAAGAAATAGGGAAGAAGAATGTATACCTAGGAGTTGCAACTTTGTGGCTTAGATGTCCTGAATAAAAAGAACTCTGATCCTCAATTAGCTGAGCACAAAGTTGTAGCTTGTAGGGTTGTTTAGGGAGATGAATGTATGTCCAATGTAGTGATGCCAGGGTTTAGGTTGTTCTCTAAAAGTACTACTGTCACTGTTAATACTAAGACTGGCATGACTCTAAGGAATCCTAGGTAGTTCAAAAGAAAAAAAACTAGAAGCATGTACTGAGTCTGGGGTAAAGCTAGGTAGAATTTGAAACCTTAGGGATAGCTGCACGATATGACAGAAGCAAGTAGATCAGTCGTAGGGAGTTAATGAAACAGCAGGAGTATTAGGCGTGCAAAGTCAGAAGAAGCAATATAAGAGGATAGTTGTAAACTTAGAAGTGTGTCACAGGACAGCACTGCTATAGATAGGAATGTAGGGGAGTCAGCAAGTGGTTAAAGAGGATAAAAACAGCAGCCTAAGTAAGTCCTTAGATTGCTCGAGGACGAGCAAAACCTTAAGTTTGGGGGTGTGTTACGTCTCCAAAAGTGACCTTTTTAGGACTTATTTATCTTAGAAAGATGTACACTCTTAGGTGTTTTTGATAGGATTTAGCTTAAACCTATGCTTATATATGAGAATTAGAAGAATGAAGCTAAATTAAGACTTGTGTGCAAAAGGAAAGAAAAAGAATGAAAAAGGAAGTTAAAAGAATGAAAATTGTGCATTGCGGAAGCATTGCGGAAACATTGCTAAAACCGCAATGTTTTAAGTGAAATCCGTAAGTTGGCTAACCTTTTTCTGTTGTAATCCGATATTTCAGGGATTCGTTCTTTCTCCTCCATCCATTTTGAAGTACGACGTTGAGGATGGATGGTTCTCCTTGGCCCAATCGCACCTGCAGAACACTATAAAAGGAGGTCAAAGAGGAAGGTTTAATCATCATCCGAAAGCGTAGAAGTCTCTTCGCAGCGCAGTCTTCCCCATCCATTTTCTTCTCCGTCTGTTGGTTTGAGAGGTTCAGCTGTTGGAGTCGACAATCTGATAGGAAGGAGAGAAGATTATTGGATTCATCCAAGCAAGGCTTACCTTCTTCACCCTTCAGCCGAGGCGTTTGCAACGAGGCGTTCAAGCTCATTTTATTGCTTTCTGTCTTTAGCTTCTTATTTCCGGCAGTATTTGTTGTTATTTCTTTTCCAGTAGTTAATCCATTCCTTTTCGTAGCTTTCTGTCTTTACTTTAGAACTCTGAGTTTCCATTTGTTTCGTTCAAGCACTTGATAAATCAAAAGCACACTTCGTTATTTCATGGTCTTTGTCTTTGCTGTCTACTGTTTTTCCTTGGTGTTTTGTCTTTAATTTCCTGCTAAGCATGTCTACTTCATCTATTAATTATGTTCTCTCTACATCCATGAGTAGCTAAGTCACATAGGGGCATGCTAATGACAAGTCTATAGGCTAAAACACGTGAACCAAGCATGTAGGATAGCTCTCGAATGCATTGATTGTATGTAAGCTTCATCCCACGGGCAATTTCGATTGGCCATCCATTTTGTCCAAAGAACTCCTAACCTCTGGAAGGAGTAAGAGTTCAGAGTCATACACTCATGCTAGCCTCTCAAGGTAACCAGAAAACGACCTAGGGATAGGCGTTTTCCTAGTACAAATCATAACTTACTGCTTTAACAAGATGCTTAAGACCTTACATGGACATGAGTAAACTAAAGAATCTAATGCATGAAATCGGAAGATACATGAGAATGAGTTAGTTTGATGCATAGTAAGTTGATCCAATGCTTGAGAATCGTGTGAAAATGCCTATAGAGGAGTCGTTAGTAGCCCTTGTTTCTCCAATTTACACACTTTCGCTGCTAGTAACATTGCGGTAGAATTGCTGTTCTCGCAATTCTATTAAGTTCAAAATTCTGCTTAGCCATTTTTCTCTTCGTTTATTATTCTCTTCTCTTTACATTTAAGTTTATCATTGATTTGCACTTTTTCATGTTGCTATCCTTAATATATTCATTAGTAATTAGGCAATTAAAAACCAAATTTACCCCATCAAATCCACCCATTCTTGCTTAACAACACACTTCGCGAGTAACTAATAATAAGTCTCTGTGGGAAAACGAATGAAAAAATACTTACTACTTGCTACAAGATCATGTATGCTTGCATGTTCTGAGTGCTCTCTCTCTCTTATTGCTTATTTCTTTTACACATTGAGCACGCAAGAAGCCACTCTCACCCATGCAGATCTAAGGATAATCCCGAATAAACAAGAGTTCATAGTTAGCTTAGGATTAAGGTCAAGTTACCTAGGTCATCGTTTTGAAATAGTCATTCTTTAAAACAGTAAACAGCGTTATAAAGCAAGAGTGACTTATTTCGCGGTCCGGTCTAATGCAAACTCTTTGCATAGGACGCCCTCATTCACATGTCTCCACATGAACGATTCAGAATCACATCGTTTGTACTAAATACAAAATGGGCCGCATCCAATAGTGTCCCCAGGATAAGGTATCCAGCCTTATCCGTATACTATAGACCGTTTTGGTTGTTTACTCGAACTTGATCCACTTTTATTACTCCACATAAAGTTCAAGTACTCATGTTATAGCCATGGATCTTAGTTTATTGGCTTTAGGGTTTTCTAAAATGAAATAAACAATTCACATATTCAATAATAACTGATAGCTCCAAAATAGAGCTATCTTTATGTCCCTAATTCTGGCTAAAACCATGTCATATATTGATTAAAATGCTTTCTTGTAGGTGATTTCATGGTCGAGAGCCCGGGAAGTCCAAAGACACATTTCAGGGCTTAAAGAATCCAAGAGATGGCAAAAATTGCCTTGAAGAGACAAATTTTGGCATCAAAACCCGAGAGCTTGCATGCATGGGCGGCAGCGTCGAGACGCTAGCTTGACGCTGCCAGCGTCGAGACGCTGGCCGAGCGTCTCGACGCCACCCCGACACCATCCGAAGGACGAACGCGCCCCAGCGTCGAGACGCCGCCCGAGGGTCTCAACGCTGCCCCGACACCATTCGAAGGAAGAGCGCGCCCCAGCGTCGAGACGCCGCCCGAGGGTCTCGACGCTAGCCCGACAAATTTCCAGATAGACGCGCGACAGCGTCGAGATGCTGTCTGAGCGTCTCGACGCGCGCGCGCGCGCGCACGGCCAACTTAGGGCACGGCGTCGAGACGCTCCGACATTTAAAGGCGTGAAAACGCCATTATTTTGCCAATGATTCATTCATCTTTTCCCCAATTTCTTCCTCTCGGGTTTAGGCCAACTTCCACCATTTTTGGGCTTCTTCTTCTCCTCTTTGTATGCTACTAAGCTCTTCCATGGGGGATTGGATTTATTCATCCTCCATGGAAGGCTAAACTAAGGTTAGTGCTTGATTTTGAGTTTTGCTTTGTGAATTATGGATGTTTGGGGAGATTTGCCCCTTTGTGAATGTGAAGCTATTTAGTATGTGTTACGTCTCCAAAAGTGACCTTTTTAGGACTTAATTATCTTAGAACGATGTTCACTCTTAGGTGTTTTTGATAGCATTTAGCCTAAACCTATGCTTAAATATGAGAATTAGAAGAAGGTAGCTAAATTAGGACTTACGTACAATAGGAAAGAAAAGGGTTGAAAACCGAAGGAAAAGAATGAAAAAACAAGCACTGCGATAGCATTGCGGAAACATTGCGGAGACCGCAATGTTTCAAGTGAAAACCGTAAGTTGACTGATCTTTTTCTGTTAATTTCCGTTATTTCAGGGATTCGTTCTTTCTCCTCCATCCATTCTGAAGTACGACGTTGAAGATTGATGGTTCTCCTTGGCCCAAACGCACCTGCAGATTGCTATAAAAGGGGGTCAAAGTCGAGGGTTCGATCATCATCCGAAAGCGTAGAAGTCTTCTCGCAGCTCCATCTTTCTTCGTGTGTTCCTTTGCCGTCTGTTGGTGTGAGAGTCTCAGCTGTTGGAATCGACAATCTGATAGGAAGGAGAGAAGATTCATCTTCTCTCCCGATTGGATTCATCCAAGCAAAGCTATTCTTTCATCCCCTTCAGCCGAGGCGGTTGCGACGAGGCTTTCAAGCATCATTTACTGCTTTCTGTCTTTCAATTCTAAATTTCAGTTCTGTTTAGTTGCTGTTTCTCTTCTAATAGCTAGATCATTTCATTTCGTTGCTGTCTGTCTTTACATTATTTACTTTAAGCTTCCCTTTTTGTTCATTCAAACAATCAAGTAATCAAAGCACAATTCTCCATTTCACAGTTTCTTCGCTTTGCTGTTACTATTTTTCCCTTACTGTTTGTCTTCATTTCTCTTCTAAGCATGTCCATTTTATCTCTTCTTTCTGTTCTCCCTATATCCATGAGTAGCTAAGTCACATAGGGGCATGCTAACGACAACACTATAGGCTAAAAAACGTGAACCAAGCATGTAGGATAGCTCTCGAAGCATTGATTGTATGTAAGCTTCATCCCACGGGCAATTTCGATTGGCCATCCATTTTGTCCAAAGAACTCCTAACCTCTGGAAGGAGTAAGAGTTCAGAGTCATACTATCATGCTAGCCTTTCAAGGTAGCCAGGAAACGGCCTAGGAATAGGCGTTTCCCTAGTACAAACCATATTCTTCTGCCTTAACAAGATGCTTAAGACCTTACTTGGACATGAGTAAACTAAAGAATCTAATGCATGAAATCGGAAGATACATGAGAATGAGATAGTTTGATGCATAGTGAGTTGATCCAGTGCTTGAGAATCGTATGAAAAAGCCTATAGGATAGTCGTTAGTAGCCCTTAATTCATCATTTTACACACTTTCGTTGTTAATTAAATTGCGGTAGAATTGCTGTTTCCGCAATTCTCCTAAAGTTACAATTCTGTCTAGCCATTTTTGTCTTCATTTATTAGTCTCGTCTCTTTTCGTTTGTGTTTAGCTTTAACTTGCACTTGTTTATGTTTCTACCCTCTACGTATTCAGTAGGAAATAGACAATTTAAAACCAATTCTACACCATCGAATCCACCCTTTCTTTCTTAACTTTACACTTCATGAATAGCTTATAATAAATCTCTGTGGGAAAACGAATGAAAAAATACTTACTACTTGCTATAAGATCATGGTTGCTTGCATGTTCTGAGTGCTCTCTCTATCTTATTGTCTAATTATTTTAACACATTGAGCACGCAACAAGTTTTTGGCGCCGCTGCCGGGGATTTATTAAAGTGAAAACGAAGTTTGTTAAGTTTGAAACACCAAGTTACCAACTATTGTAACTAATCTAGTCCATTTCTTTTACAGGTACTATTGGGTTAGTTTATGAGTGAGCATTCAAATAGTGATCTAGAGTTCAATCCTGAGCCTGAGAGATTACTTAGGGCCAGAAATAGAGCCAAGAAACGTCTCTTTAAACAACCCCATTTACCTCAAGTAATTGCGGGAACCGCAATTCCGCCGCAATTGTCTCAAGAAGAAATGGCTGGAATAATTCCAAATCCGGTACCTATCACTCGCAATCCCATCGAAATAGCGAATGATAAGGATAGTGCCATTCTCTCATACCTAGTACCTATGCCTGGGGAGCTGAACCCAGCATAATCCGTCCTGAAATCACTGCCCACTCATTCGAGTTAAAGCCAGTGATGTTCCAAATGTTGTCCACTGTGGGACAATTCTTTGGAGTGGAAAATGAGGACCCCCACAACCATCTTAGAAACTTCTTAGGAGTCAGTGATACATTAATCATCCCTGGAGTTTCCCAAGAAGCCTTGAGGCTATACCTTTTCCCTTACTCTTTGAGGGACAAAGCCAAAACGTGGTTGAACTCATTACCCTCAGGATCAGTCCTTAATTGGACAGACTTAGCAGAGAAATTCCTAGTCAAATACTTCCCACCTGATAGGAATTCTACCTTTCGTGATGACATAATCAAGTTCAAACAAGCTGACACTGAGTCCCTTCACGAAGCTTGGACAAGGTTTAAAGATCTTCTTCTTAAATGTCCACACCATGGCATCCCATGGTGCATCCAAATAGAGGTCTTTTTCAAAGGATGCAACCCCAACACTAGACAAGTCTTAAACTCATCTGCTGGAGGTTCCATGTTGTCCAAGAGTTACAACGAAGCCTATGAGATCTTGGAGAAGATCTCAGCATCTCACTGTAGGTGGTCAGATGATCCAGTTGAGCCAACTAGAGCTCAAGACAAGGATGCTCTAAGTGCAATGAGCAGCCAAATAAATGCCCTGACCAACCTAGTTAAGCAAATGGCTCAGGCCAATCTCCAAACAAGTGTCAACACCGCCACAGCCATGTCAATGGGCACCCAACCAAGTCAAGGTGAGACACTTATCTGTGGATTCTGTGGGGAAGGGCACCCGTATGAATACTGCCCTGGGAACCCAGCCTCAGTCTGCTATGTTGGAAGCCAGCAGCAGCCTAGGAACAACCCCTACTCTAATACTTACAACCCTGGTTGGAGGAACCACCCAAACCTGTCATGGGGTGGCCAACAGAATGCTAACCAAAATCCTAACCAACCAAGGCCGAGTGGAACACCTGGTTTCACTCCCCAACATAACCAATCCATGTATCAAAAACCGTACAACCAACCTGTAGGATCTTCTGTAGAAAACTTACTTAAGGAATACATAGCCAAGAATGATGCCACTCTACAGAGCCAGCAAGCTACTCTTAGGAGCCTAGAGAACCAAATAGGGCAACTAGCCAATGAAATCAAAAGTAGGCCCCAAGGTAGACTCCCTGCTGACACTAAAGTGCCAAGGAGAGATGGTAAAGAACAAGTTCAAGCAATTGAACTTAGAAGTGGTAGACCATTGGTAAGCAACACCAAGGACACACCAAAGAGAGTAGAGAACACCGAGTCTAGTGCTCCACTGGAGTCTCTGCCAAACCAAGGTCCACCACCAACAAGCACATCAGGAGCAAGGCTGGAGCCAATCATAGAGGAGATAGAAGAAATTCCAAGGCCTCCACCTATCCTAAGGCGACCTGATGTGCCTGCATATGTGCCACCACCTCCATTTCCGAGAAGGCTAAAGAAAAAACAAGAACAGGAAGTGCACTTTAATAAATTTCTAGAAATTCTTAAGCAAGTGCATGTTAATATTCCTTTTGTTGAAGTTTTACAGTCTATGCCTTCTTATGTAAAGTTTTTGAAGGATATTATAACTAACAAGAGAATAATTGGTGAGTTTGAAACAGTCAATCTCACTGAGGAGTGCAGTGCCATACTCCAGAACAAGCTACCCAAGAAGGAGAAGGATCCTGGTTCCTTCACCTTACCTGTAGAGCTAGGAGGCAAGCACGTGGGCAGAGCTCTTTGTGACCTGGGAGCCAGCATAAACCTCATGCCCCTATCACTATTCCGCCAGCTTGGAATAGGAGAAGCACGTCCAACCACTGTCACTTTACAACTAGCAGACAGATCCATTGCATACCCTGAAGGTAAGATTGAGGATATTCTTGTAAAGGTTGACAAGTTTATTTTCCTTGCAGATTTCATTATCCTGGATTATGAAGCAGACAAGGAGGTCCCCATCCTGTTAGGCAGACCATTTCTAGCCACAGGTAGGGCACTAATAGATGTCCAAAAAGGTGAGCTCACTATGAGGGTTCATGATGAAGAGGTGAAATTTAGTGTGTATAAAGCTTTAAGGTACCCCTCTGACCTTGAATCCTGTGCTAGCATGGACGTTGTAGAATCTTTAATGGAAGAACAATTGGAGCATGTATTATTAACCAAGCATGCTAATGAATATGTAGGATTAGAATTAACTGACTTAAACATAGCTGAGATAATGGACATATCTGTAAATAACCCTCAGCATGTTTGTATGAATATTGACTTGACTGAAAAATCTTTGAATCCATTAAAACCATCCATTGAGCATCCACCTGTATTAGAATTGAAACCTCTCCCCACTCACCTCAAGTATGCATATTTAGGAAGTAATGATACCTTGCCTGTAATTATTTCTTCTAAATTAAGTGAAAAGCATGAGGTTGAACTGATTTTACTACTTAAGCAACATAGGAAGGCTATTGCATGGACTATTGCTGATATTAGAGGCATTAGCCCTTCTTATTGCATGCATAAGATTATACTAGAGGAAGAGCATACACCTAGAGTAGAGCACCAACGTAGGCTGAATCCCTCTATGAAAGAGGTAGTTAAGAAAGAAATAATTAAATGGTTAGATGCTGGTGTGATCTTCCCCATAGCTAGTAGTCAGTGGGTGAGCCCTATACAATGTGTACCTAGGAAGGGGGGGATGACTGTGGTAGTCAATGAGAACAATGAACTGATTCCAACTAGGACTGTCACAGGATGGAGAGTATGTATGGATTATAGGAAACTAAATAAAGAAACTAAAAAAGACCACTTCCCTCTACCATTCATTGACCAAATGTTAGACAGAATAGCTGGTAGAGCCTACTACTGCTTCTTAGATGGTTACTCAGGTTATAACCAGATCACTATAGACCCTAAGGATCAAGAAAAGACTACCTTCACTTGCCCTTTTGGAACTTTTGCCTTTCGCAGAATGCCTTTTGGCTTATGCAATGCACCGGCAACATTCCAAAGGTGCATGTTGGCAATCTTTTCTGATTTGGATGAGTCCATGATAGAGATATTCATGGATGATTTCTCAGTCTTTGGGGATTCATTTACAAACTGTCTAGAGAACCTAGGACAAGTCCTGGCTAGGTGTGAGGAGACCAACCTAGTCCTAAATTGGGAAAAGTGCCATTTCATGGTGGATGAAGGGATTGTCTTGGGACATAGAGTGTCGAGGGCAGGTGTAGAAGTTGACAGAGCAAAAATAGAAATCATAGAGAAGTTGGTAGAGCCTCAGAATGTCAAGGCCATTAGAAGTTTCTTAGGGCATGCTGGCTTTTACAGAAGGTTCATTAAGGACTTTTCTAAGATAGCCAAGCCTCTGTGTGAGCTTCTAGAGCTAAATAGGCCATTCATCTTCTCTAAGGAATGTTTAGTAGCTTGGAAAACCCTTAAGAAAGCACTAGTTACAACACCTATTATAGTAGGGCCAGATTGGGATCTCCCATTTGAGATGTTATGTGATGCTAGTGACTATGCTGTAGGAGTTATGTTAGGACAGAAGATTGACAAGTTAACACACCCTGTCTATTATGCTAGTAAGACACTTAATGAGGCACAATGCAACTATACAACCACTGAGAAGGAGATGCTAGCTGTAGTGTTTGCTTGTGAGAAATTTAGGAACTATATTGTAGGCACTAGGACAATCGTGTACACTGACCATTCTGCTTTAAAGTACCTTATGAGGAAGGCTGATGCTAAGCCTAGGTTGATTAGGTGGGTACTGCTACTGCAAGAGTTTGATCTAGACATTAGAGATAAGAAAGGAAGTGAAAATGTGGTTGCGGATCATCTTTCTCGATTGCAGCATAATTGCGAAAAAATTGCGGAACCCGCAATTTCTGATGCTTTTATTGATGAACATGTCTTTGTATTGACTCATCGTGATAACGATGAGGAGCCTTGGTTTGCTGACATTGCTAACTTCCTTGCATCACAGGTATTACCAACTTTCAAGGGAAACCAAGAGAAGAAGAGGTTCCTTCATGAGGCAAGGAAATTCGTATGGGATGACCCCACCCTTTACAAAACATGTGCTGACGGTTTGCTAAGGAAGTGTGTTTCAGCTGCCGAGGCGAAGTCTGTGCTACAGCACTGCCACACAACCCCTTATGGTGGACACTTTGGTGGCCAAAGAACAGCTGCAAAGGTATTTCAGAGTGGCTACTATT
The DNA here is from genome assembly GCA_028017165.1 of Herpetospermum pedunculosum. Taxonomy (NCBI): domain Eukaryota; kingdom Viridiplantae; phylum Streptophyta; class Magnoliopsida; order Cucurbitales; family Cucurbitaceae; genus Herpetospermum; species Herpetospermum pedunculosum. Next base: position 27,694,157 of record CM051527.1, on the reverse strand, counting down.
GGCCAACGATCTTCAAGGATGCACACAACTATGCACACAGCTGTGATGAATGCCAAAGGACAGGTAACCTTAGTCGCAAGGATGAAATGCCTCTCACTTACATCTTAGAGTTGGAGCTCTTTGATGTGTGGGGCATTGACTTCATGGGACCATTTCCCCCATCATCAGGTAACCTTTACATATTAGTGGCAGTAGACTATGTATCCAAGTGGGTAGAAGCCATAGCATGTCCCAATAATGATGCCAAAACAGTAATAAAATTCTTGCATAGGCACATTTTTACTAGGTTTGGAACACCACGTGCTATCATTAGTGATGAGGGGACACATTTCATTAATAAAGCTATGGAGAGAGTGTTGGCTAAGTATAAAATTAGACATAGAGTAGCCACTCCCTATCACCCACACTCGAATGGTCAGGCTGAAATTTCTAATAGGGAGATTAAGAACATCCTAGAAAAAAGTGGTCAAACCTAATAGAAAGGACTGGTCATTTAAACTCGAGGATGCACTTTGGGCGTATAGGACTGCATATATGACACCCCTAGGTATGTCTCCTTACCGACTTGTGTATGGTAAAGCGTGTCATCTTCCATTCGAGTTAGAGATTAAGGCATTTTGGGCACTAAAAGAGTTGAATTATTGCGTGACCGATGCGGCAACGTTGCGGTCTCTACAATTACATGAGCTTGATGAGCTTAGACATATGTCTTATGAAAATGCCAAAATGTATAAGGAAAAGACCAAGATTTGGCACGATAGTAGACTTAGGATCAAGGACTTTAAGAAAGGCCAACTTGTTTTATTATTTAACTCACGATTGAAATTATTTCCAGGCAAACTTAAGTCTAGATGGTCAGGTCCGTTTGTAATTACTAATGTATTTGTTCATGGTGCCATTGAGATAAAGAACCTGCAGCAAGGACAACCATTCATGGTTAATGGTGCAAGATTGAAGCACTACTATGAGGAAGGGGATGTGAAAACTCTCTCGGCCTTCCTCTTGACTGAAGCATGAAATTAAGAACGAGAGAGGACGAGTGATTGCTGTGCTAGTCAATATGAGGCTCATGCCTTAGTTTATTTTTTGCGATTTTCCGGTTATCGTTTGTGTATCTTTTTGTATGATTTTAATTACGAATTTGATGTTGATTTTATTTCTTTTTGTAGGGAATCAATAGAGGGAATCAAGGAGATTAAATCCAGCTAAAAAAATCAAGAAGATATTGGGCCAAATCAAAGATACGGTTGAGCAAAGATTGACATTTAAATGAAAATATCTCCAACGGTCACTAGGATTGCGCTGGATTTGCAGAATCCGCAAAAATATAGCCGTTGGGAGTTTTCTGTTTTCGTTATATCCGTTGAGACGCGCGTTGATCTTTACGATTTCCCAAGTATCTGAACTCCAAGAAATCTGCGTTTCTCTTCATCTGTGATTCTTCTCTCCAAACTTCCACGATTCAACAATGGTGCTCACGAGGGCTGAAAGATCTGCGGCCAAGAAAAGGGCTGATGACGCTTAATCTGCTGCGAGGGAAGCACTTCTGACCCTTGCAGAGGCTGATGCTGCGCGAACAGAGAGACTCCCTAAACTTCCGATTCGCAAGAAGAAGTGGAAGGTCGTCACTGAAATACCTGCTGGACCCTCTGAACCAGCAGGCACACCCAAGAAGCGCAAGTGGAGTCTGGCTGTGGCCGAGGGAGGAATCAAGAACAAGACTCCCTCTGTGGAGAGTCAAGAACGAGGCCAGCCATCCCACGAGACAGCCGAGCGCAGCCCTTCACCATCTCCACCGGTTCAAAGCCCTGAGCTCTCATCATCGCCACCAGCGCAGAGCCCTGAACTCTCTTCATCACCGCCAGCACAGAGCCCTGAGCTGCCTTCATCACCGCAGAGTTCTGCACAGACCCCTACAGCAGCACAAAGCACCACTCCTTCGCACACTTCCCCACGGCCTGACCCTGAATTCCCATATGGAGAGTACCAAGAATCAACGCAGGGCAGTGGGGAAGCTGAGGAAGAAGAAGTCTTCTCTCCGTTGAGGGAGGCCAGCCCTGAGAGTCCTGCGCAGAAGGATGATTCCATGGAAGAAACACTGGGGGCGTGCCTCCAGCAGATCACCATCAAGGCAAAGCTCAAGAAGAAGAAGAAGGCCAAGATTCTCAAGGCCAAGCGGTCCAAGAAGCTGAAAAAGAAGAAGGCCAAGAGGGCGCCTTCATCAGAGAAGGAAGGCACTGAGCCATCGCTCAAGAAACTCAAGGTTGAGGCTGCGGAGTCAGCCAAACCAAAGGACAAAGGGAAGGCCAAGCTTTACCCTGAAGATGAGCCTCAATCAGTGAGGTACGTGTCCTCTGACGCTGAGTCCAGAGGCATTGAGCTGAGGAAGAGGGAGTTGCTGCACGAGAAGGGCTTCCTCGACAGACCTGCTGACCTGCCGCAGTTCTTGCGCGCAGGAATTACAAATCATGGATGGGAGGAGTTGTGCAGACCACCCAATCCAGCTTACACAAGCATGGTGTATGATTTCTACCCCAATGTGCTTAGCCCTGAGGATGGCCTGTCTGTGGTCAGAGGGGTAGAAGTGGACTTCTCAGCAAAAGCCATCAACGAAGTCTATGGCCTCAAGGGCCAAAGACATACTGACTATGCGAGGATTGTTGATGAGCCTACTGAGGCAGTCCTGGAAGAGGCCATTCGGACCATTGGCCAGCCTGAGGCATCCTGGACCGTGTCACGCAATGGGAGGCACACTCTCATGAGTGCCAACCTCACAGCTAAGGCGGCTGTTTGGTTTTCTTTCGTGAGAAGGAAACTGTCCCCAGTGACTCATGAGACAACCATCAACCAGAGCAGATCGCTGCTGGTATATGCGATAATGAGAGGTCTCACGATCAACGTGGGAGAAGTCATTGCTGCTGCCATTACTGAGTGCGCCAAGAAGGGTAAGGGCCCATTGTTTTTCCCTAATACTATAACTAAACTCTGTTTGCTTGCAGGAGTCCCTAGTGAGCAAATGGAGCAGCAGATGGCTTACACGGGCCACTTGGAGTTACCTGCTGGCTTAAGGCTGAAGAGGAAGGGGAACATGGAATTCGAGTTGGATAGATTGGCTGCTGATCAGTCGCTGTCCATGGCTTGCCTAATGGATATGCAGAAGAGGATGGCTCAATGGGCCACTTACGCGCAGGCACGGGACAAGGAAGTTGCTGACCAACTTGGGTGCATCTTCCCTGACTTCCCCACGAATCTCCTGAATCCATGGGTGCCTCCACGACCACGACGACCTGATGAGGATGAAGACATCTGAGTGCTGGTTTGAATTGCACTCAAGGGAGTATTGTTGTTCCCTTAGAATAATAAAAAAAAAAATCTGCTTTCTGATAGACCATGTGAATTATGCTGTTTTTAGTAAAATTTTGATCTGCTTTAGTTGCTTAGTTTTACGTTTTTAAATTGCCTAGTATAGCCTGCTGCTAGCTGATTAGGTAGGATAGTTTAGGTTTATTTTTGTCGAGCTCGAATGACTGGACAAAGCATGCTTAGGGGCCTTAGTGACTGATATATCTGCTCTGGCTTGATTGCGAAATAATTGCGGTACCCGCAATTTTTATTACTGAATGCATGTTTTGGACTGTCCGTTTAGCTAGGCTGTGATCTGTTTAAATTCTATCTTTTGCTGCTGTCATGACTACCTTATATAGCTTATCTTAAAGCATGCTGGATGAGTGTCATCAGGACACCCTTTGATAGTTTAAATTAACCTCTCAAAAGCTCAGCATGCATAGCTTTAAGTCCTTACCTGTCTGTTTTTTTCAAATGTCTGCTGCTGTGATATTTACTTTTGGAATGTTCTGCCTATGCCTAGGACTTTTAGATTCTCTTTGTTTTACCTTAGACTAGATGCTTCTAGGACAGTTTGGGGGTGTGCCACCTCAGACACTCATTGGGGACAATGAGTAGTTTAAGTTTGGGGGAGGCCACCCTAGGCCTAGGAACATTCCTCTCTCCCTTAAAAGCATAAGCATTCTTCTTCTCCTTGACAAAAATGATGAACTGAAAAAAAAAAAAGAAGAAAAAAATGAAAAATAGAATAAAGAGGGGAGTCTTTCTTAGGTTGCTAAGTAATCAGTGCCAAGTGTGTAACCCACAAGTGGCATTGCATCAAAAGGCAACCAAAGGATAGGCACCACCTAAGTAAGAAAAAAGGAAAAGAGTAGGGAAGAAGAATGTATACCTAGGAGTTACAACTTTGTGGCTTAGATGTCCTGATAAAAAGAACTCTGATCCTCAATTAGCTGAGCACAAAGTTGTAGCTTGTAGGGTTGTTTAGGGAGATGAATGTATGTCCAATATAGTGATGCCAGGGTTTAGTTTGTTCTCTTAAAGCACTACTGTCACTGTTAATACTAAGACTGGCATGACTCTAAGGAATCCTAGGTAGCTCATAAGTAAAAACTAGAAGCATGTACTGAGTCTGGGGTAAAGCTAGGTAGAATTTGAAACCTTAGGGATAGTGGCAGGATATGACAAAAGCGGGTAGATCAGTGTAGGGAGTTAATAAAGACAGTAGGAGTATTAGGCATGCGAAATCAGAAGAAGCTAGATGAGAGGGTAGTTTTAAGCTTAGAAGTGTGTCACAGGACAGCACTGCTGTAGATAAGAATGTAGGGAGTTAATAAGTGGTTAAAGAAGAAGAAACAACAGCCTAGGAAAGTCCTTAGATTGCTCGAGGACAAGCAAAACCTTAAGTTTGGGGGTGTGTTACGTCTCCAAAAGTGACCTTTTTAGGACTTAATTATCTTAGAAAGATGTTCACTCTTAGGTGTTTTTGATAGCATTTAGCCTAAACCTATGCTTAAATATGAGAATTAGAAGAAGGTAGCTAAATTAGGACTTACGTACAATAGGAAAGAAAAGGGTTGAAAACCGAAGGAAAAGAATGAAAAAACAAGCACTGCGATAGCATTGCGGAAACATTGCGGAGACCGCAATGTTTCAAGTGAAAACCGTAAGTTGACTGATCTTTTTCTGTTAATTTCCGTTATTTCAGGGATTCGTTCTTTCTCCTCCATCCATTCTGAAGTACGACGTTGAAGATTGATGGTTCTCCTTGGCCCAAACGCACCTGCAGATTGCTATAAAAGGGGGTCAAAGTCGAGGGTTCGATCATCATCCGAAAGCGTAGAAGTCTTCTCGCAGCTCCATCTTTCTTCGTGTGTTCCTTTGCCGTCTGTTGGTGTGAGAGTCTCAGCTGTTGGAATCGACAATCTGATAGGAAGGAGAGAAGATTCATCTTCTCTCCCGATTGGATTCATCCAAGCAAAGCTATTCTTTCATCCCCTTCAGCCGAGGCGGTTGCGACGAGGCTTTCAAGCATCATTTACTGCTTTCTGTCTTTCAATTCTAAATTTCAGTTCTGTTTAGTTGCTGTTTCTCTTCTAATAGCTAGATCATTTCATTTCGTTGCTGTCTGTCTTTACATTATTTACTTTAAGCTTCCCTTTTTGTTCATTCAAACAATCAAGTAATCAAAGCACAATTCTCCATTTCACAGTTTCTTCGCTTTGCTGTTACTATTTTTCCCTTACTGTTTGTCTTCATTTCTCTTCTAAGCATGTCCATTTTATCTCTTCTTTCTGTTCTCCCTATATCCATGAGTAGCTAAGTCACATAGGGGCATGCTAACGACAACACTATAGGCTAAAAAACGTGAACCAAGCATGTAGGATAGCTCTCGAAGCATTGATTGTATGTAAGCTTCATCCCACGGGCAATTTCGATTGGCCATCCATTTTGTCCAAAGAACTCCTAACCTCTGGAAGGAGTAAGAGTTCAGAGTCATACTATCATGCTAGCCTTTCAAGGTAGCCAGGAAACGGCCTAGGAATAGGCGTTTCCCTAGTACAAACCATATTCTTCTGCCTTAACAAGATGCTTAAGACCTTACTTGGACATGAGTAAACTAAAGAATCTAATGCATGAAATCGGAAGATACATGAGAATGAGATAGTTTGATGCATAGTGAGTTGATCCAGTGCTTGAGAATCGTATGAAAAAGCCTATAGGATAGTCGTTAGTAGCCCTTAATTCATCATTTTACACACTTTCGTTGTTAATTAAATTGCGGTAGAATTGCTGTTTCCGCAATTCTGCTAAAGTTACAATTCTGTCTAGCCATTTTTGTCTTCATTTATTAGTCTCGTCTCTTTTCGTTTGTGTTTAGCTTTAACTTGCACTTGTTTATGTTTCTACCCTCTACGTATTCAGTAGGAAATAGACAATTTAAAACCAATTCTACACCATCGAATCCACCCTTTCTTTCTTAACTTTACACTTCATGAATAGCTTATAATAAATCTCTGTGGGAAAACGAATGAAAAAATACTTACTACTTGCTATAAGATCATGTATGCTTGCATGTTCTGAGTGCTCTCTCTATCTTATTGTCTAATTATTTTAACACATTGAGCACGCAACAGTAAGTTTATGCATCTCTTGCTTGTTCTTATTCCATATCTAGCATGTGTAGCTAAATTAGGTTGACGCCCTAGTTCCTATGCATGATAGAGGGCTAAAGGTTGGGACGTATAATTGCCCAAACCGCTAGGTAGCACGGGCTTAAGCATGGCTAATTAATTCGTTCCAAAGTGACAGTTGGTAATCTGAATTAATTAATGTTTTCATGTTAGGCTTAAGGCAAGAGAGAAACCGGGTTAGTCTTAGAATTAGACCGTCACAATGTTCCCGTCACTGGCACATAGTCGATTTAGGGGTCGCGACCTTGGATAGATTAATGGCCAAGTATAATTAGAATTGCACGTGTCTAATTAAATCCTTGGGTCATTTGAGCTAGCACTAGTGTTACGTCTCCAAAAGTGTATATTTTAGGGACTTATTGACCATAGAATTGTGTGAACTCTTAAGCATTTTGTTAGAATTTAGTCTAAACATGTGCTTATATATGAGAATTTATAGAATGAAGCTAAATCAGGACTTATTTGTAAAAGAAAGAAAAAAGAATCAAAAACGAAGTTAAAGAGTTTAAATTCTGTGTTGCAGGAAAATTGCGGAAACATTGCTGTCTCGCAATGTTTAAGTTGAAAATATTAAGTTGTTCTAACCGTCTGCCGTTTTGTTGCGATCTTTTACCCGCCCAATTTCTCTCCTGCTGCCACGTGGAAGGTCGTCGTTCAGAATGGATGGTTCTCCTTGACTGAAGAGTAGCTGCAAAATACTATAAAAGAAGGTCAAGGGGGAAGGAGAACAACAAACTTGGAAGCGTAGAACTCTCCATCTCAACGCAGTTTCTCTCTAATATTTTCTCTCCCGGTCGTTGGCGTGAAGGAATCAGCTGTTGGCATCGATAATCTGAGAGGAAGAAGAGAAGATTCATCCCCAAACAAAGCTCACCTTCTCCCTTCATCCGAGGCGTTTGCGGCGAGGAGTTCACGCACACGTTTATGCGCTTTCTATTGCTTTCTGTCTGTACTTTTCGCTGCTGTTTGCTGCCATTTGGTTCTGTTAGATACATTGTTTCATTTCGTCTTCTTCTGTTTAGTCTTTATCGTTTTAAAGTTGTTGCTTATTACGTTTTAAATCTTGTTTAATCGAAGAATTGTTTGACTACTTCGCGAGTTCCCTTTTGCTTTTTGTTTTCTGTTTGTTTCCATTTGAATACTTCCAAGCATGTTTAATCAATCAAGTCTTCCCACTCCATCATCATCCATGAGTAACTAAACCACACAAGGGTCTGCTAATGACGAATCTATAGGTAGAAATACGTGAATTCAACATGTAGGATAGCTTCGCACGCATTGAATGTATGTGTACTTCATCCCACGGATAATTTTGATTGGCCATCCATTTTGTCTAAAGAACTCCTAACCTCCGGAAGGAGTAAGAGTTCAGAGTCGTCCATTCATGCTAGCCTTTCATGGTAGCCAGAAAACAACCTAGGAATAGGCGGTTTCCTAGCACAATTCATTAACTTGCTTATATAAAAAGATGCTTAAGTCTTACTTGGATATGAGTAAACCTAAGGATTTAATGCATGTAATCAAGAGATGCTTGAGAATTAGTTAAATTGATGCATGATAAGTTGATCTACTGCTGAAGAATCGTATGAAAAAGCCTATAGAGGAGTCGTTAGTTGACCTTGTTTCCACCATTCACCCTTAAAACGTTGTTAGTTTAATTGCTAGGAATTTGATGTCTGCGCAATTCCATAAGTCTGTCTTTGCCTTAGTCATTTTTCCAAACCTACAAGCTACAACCATGTGCAATGTTTAAGTTGAAAATATTAAGTTGTTCTAACCTTCCGCCGTTTTGTTGCGATCTTTCAGCCGCCCAATTTCTCTCCTGCTGCCACGTGGAAGGTCGTCGTTCAGAATGGATGGTTCTCCTTGACTGAAGAGTACCTGCAAAACACTATAAAAGGAGGTCAAGGGGGAAGGAGAACAACAAGCTTGGAAGCGTAGAACTCTCCATCTCAACGCAGTTTCTCTCTATTTTCTCTCCCGGTCGTTGGCGTGAAGGAATCAGCTGTTGGGATCGATAATCTGAGAGGAAGAAGAGAAGATCCTTCTTCTCTTCTGATTGGATTCATCCCCAAACAAAGCTCACCTTCTCCCTTCATCCGAGGCGTTTGCGGCGAGGAGTTCACGCACATGTTTATGCGCTTTCTATTGCTTTCTGTCTTTACTTTTCACTGCTGTTTGCTGCCATTTGGTTCTGTTAAATACATTGTTTCATTTCGTCTTCTTCTGTTTAGTCTTTATCGTTTTAAAGTTGTTGCTTATTACGTTTTGAATCTTGTTTAATCGAAGAATTGTTTGACTACTTCGCGAGTCCCTTTTTGCTTTCTGTTTTCTGTTTGTTTCCATTTTAATACTGCCAAGCATGTTTAATCAATCAAGTCTTCCCACTCCATCATCATCCATGAGTAACTAAACCACACAAGGGTCTGCTAATGACGAATCTATAGGTAGAAATACGTGAATTCAGCATGTAGGATAGCTTCGCACGCATTGAATGTATGTGTACTTCATCCCACGGATAATTTCGATTGGCCATCCATTTTGTCTAAAGAACTCCTAACCTCCGGAAGGAGTAAGAGTTCAGAGTCGTCCATTCATGCTAGCCTTTCATGGTAGCCAGAAAACAACCTAGGAATAGGCGGTTTCCTAGCACAATTCATTAACTTGCTTATATAAAAAGATGCTTAAGTCTTACTTGGATATGAGTAATCCTAAGGATTTAATGCATGTAATCGAGAGATGCATGAGAATGAGTTAAATTGATGCATGATAAGTTGATCTACTGCTGAAGAATCGTATGAAAAAGCCTATAGAGGAGTCGTTAGTTGACCTTGTTTCCACCATTCACCCTTAAAACGCTGTTAGTTTAATTGCTAGGAAATTGTTGTATGCGCAATTCCATAAGTCTGTCTTTGCCTTAGCCATTTTTCCAGTCTTTTGTTTTGCGATTTTATTGCTAGATAATTTCTTTCTCCGCAATTTTTTTTCTTCTACATTCGAGTCAATCTCTTTACTTGTCTTTGTTTAAGCTTGCATATCTCGCACGTTCTTTATTAGTTAGGCACATTAATCCCAATTTCACCCCATTTAAACCACCTTTTCTAAGTTAACATCTCACTTCGTTAGTAACTAAGAATAAATCTCTGTGGGAAATCGAATGAAAAAATGCTTATTACTTGCTACAAGACCATGTATGCTTGCATGTTCTGAGTGCTCTCCCATTGCATTTTTATTTAACCACTAAGCACGCAACAAGTTTTTGGCGCCGCTGCCGGGGATTTTGTTTAGTGAACACGAAGTTTGTTAATTTAGAAAAAAAAACTTAATATCTATTGGAGCTAATCTTCTTTCATTTCCTTTACAGGTACTATCAAGCTAGTTTATGAAAGAGTTTCCAAACCTCAACTCGCAATAGAGAGAAACTTTGCAGGTGGAAAACGTATGTGTACGACAAAGTAAATGAATACGCTGCAGAACTTAATTGGAGGACGAGTTTACCCACAACAGTTTGAAGGATTTTATCAGCCATGTGCTTATTGTGGGGATAATCATAACTTGGAGAATTGCCCAACATTGAATTATCAAGAGAGGCAATATCAACAAAGCTATGACAATCATTATTCGTACATGTGTGAACATGATCAGTGGCAACTCTCAAATAATCCTTGGGAAGAGCATGTGCAAATTGCTCATTATGAAGAGTTCCCCCAACATGAAGACTATCAACATTATGCCCCAACTCCAAATGAAGAATTATCACCCACTTTGGAGGCGTTATGGATAGAATTCATGGAAAGGAATGATGCATCCATGAGGAGAATGGACGTGCAATTAGCCCAGCTCACAAATGACTTACAAGATCTACTTGATATAGCAAAATCACCACCACCATGCCCTCAGATGTTCGATTTTTATGATGATGAATTCTTTGTTACCTTCGAATCTGAGAAGAGTGATCCAATGGAATCTCCATATGAAATGGTAGAGTTGGTGAAAGTTGAGAAAAATGAAATTATGCTGGATGAGGCCAAAGAGAGTAATGCGCTGCTTGAGGAACAAGAATTTGAAATGTCTTATGATGCAGCAAGCTTCTCCACCAAGGAGAGAGTTGAGCCACCACCACCACAAATGCTCCAGCTGAAGGAGTTAGAAAGAGATGTGCTAGAAAAAGAAGTCCCATCGCATCAAAGCTATGCTGTAGCAAATGTTGTAGAAACAAAACCAACACACATAAAGTTCAAACCTTGGGATGTTATAACATGCAGTCTCTTTGAAAGAATCAACAATTTCAAGGTGTGACAGAATGTCCGACCCCGTAAATCACGACTTAAGTATCTTAAGAGAGCATAAGTGATGCCTCGAAACATTGAAGAATATCCATATGAGGCAGATTGACAAGGGAGATTTCTGATCCCTAAACTCTTAAATTAGGATTTTATCATGCTTTGCTTAGATTTCGTATGTTAGGAGTAGTTTATTTTGGGAATGAAATATTTATTATGTGTCAACATTCATAGTCGTTTAGCATGAATTAATGATGCACTGTGGGCATATAGAACTGCATATAAAACACCTTTAGGAATGTCCCCTTATAGGCTAGTATATGGAAAAGCATGTCACTTACCCTTCGAATTAGAAATCAAAGCATTGTGGGCCTTAAAAGAACTGAATTATTGCGTGACCGATGCGGGAACATTGCGGTCTCTGCAATTACATGAGTTAGATGAGCTGAGACATATGTCCTATGAAAATGCTAAAATGTATAAAGAAAAAACTAAGATTTGGCATGATAGTAGACTTTGGATCAAGGACTTTAAAAAAGGCCAACATGTCTTATTGTTCAATTCACGGTTAAGGTTATTTCCAGGCAAACTTAAGTCTAGGTGGTAAGGTCCGTTTGTTATTACTAACGTCTTTGTTCATGGTGCTATTGAGATTAGAAACCTACAGCACGGGCAACCGTTTATGGTAAATGGTGCAAGGTTGAAGCACTACTATGAGGAAGGAGATGTGAAGACACTCTCGGCCTTCCTCTTATCTGAAGCTTGAGAAACGAATCGAGAGGGGATGAGTGACCACTGTGCTCATCCATCAGAAGGCCATGCCTTAGTTTTTTTTTTCTTTCATATTTTCGGTTTGTGTTGTGTGTTTATTTTTTATTTTAATTACGGATTTTTGTTTTAATTAGGTGGATATTAATGGGAGATCTTTAAGAGGAGATGAAGGAAATAAATCAAGGGGAGAAGATCCACGAAGAAGATCTGGCTAAATCAAAGATTCAGTTGCTAAATCTTGCAACTCAAATCAAGAAAAAATCCTAACGGCTAGGCGGATTAATTGCGGAAGATGTGCTGAGTCCGCAACAGAAAAGAGTCGTTGGAATGCACTCGAGTACAAATAGTCGTCGTTGGATCCCTGCCTTCTACGTTTTCTCAATCTGTTGGACCTCCAAATTTCAATCTCTTCTTTCCTCTGCACCCCCTACTTTCAGATCCTCAAAGAACGAAAATGGTGACCACACGGGGAGATCGTTCCACGCCCAAGAAGGTGTCGCCCGACGCCGAGGTAGCTGCGAGGGAAGCACTGCTCTCTTTAGCAGACACCGAGGTTGCGCAACCCGTGCGCCCGTCGAAGCTCCCTGTGCGAAAGAAGAAATTGAAGGTGGCGACTGAGGTTCCTGCTGGTCCCTCTGATCTAGTCGGTACACCCAAGAAAAGGAAATGGAAGGTTGCGGTGGCTGATTCGCCGGTCAAGAAGACTCCCACCGTGGAAAGCCGTGGGAGTGGCCGCCCATCCTATGAGACGGCCCAGCAAAGCCCTGATCCTTCACCACAGGCGCCGAAGCCTGAAGCCCCATCTGAAGAGCACCAAGACTCGGTGCAAAGTGGAGAACCGGCGGAGGAAGAGGAGGTATTCTCCCCCTTAAGGGATGTCAGTCTTGACAGCCCTATAGAAGGGGGAAGCAAGGACTCTATGGATGAAACGTTGGGGGATTTTCTCCAACAAATAACCACCAGGGCTCGGCTAAGGAAGAAGGCCCCCAAGATTGTAAAGGCCAAGCGGCCAAAAGCGTCCAAACAAGCCAAGAAGAGGAAGAGGATGGAAGTTGAGCCCTCGTTGAAGAAGACGAAGATTGAGGCCGTTGAAGTGGCCAAAGAAAGGAAGGGCAAGGGCAAAATGTACCCAGAAGACGAACCTCAAGCTGTGAGGTATGTTTCTCAGGAAGCAGAGGCCAGGGGTCTTGAACTAAGGAAGAGAGACCTCCTCCATGAGCGGGGATTTCTTGACGCATTGGCAGACCTGCCGCAATTCTTGCGCGTAGGGATCACCAACCATGGCTGGGAGGAGCTGTGCAGACCGCCCATTCCCGCCTATCCTGACATGGTGTATGATTTCTACGCCAACCTTACGCACCCCGAAGATGGTCTGTCCATGGTGAGGGGAATCGAGGTCGACTTCTCGGCCAAAGCCATCAACGAGGCTTATGCTCTCAAAGGGCATAAGTACACTGACTATGCAAGAATCGTTGAATCACCCTCTGCGGCTGTCTTGGAGGAAGCCCTGCAAGTAATTGGCAAACCTGAGGCGGCGTGGACGATCTCGAGGAATGGGAAGCACACGATGATGAGTGCAACCATTAAAGACAAGGCAAGCCGTCTGGTTCTCTTTTGTGCCAAACGCCTCTCCCCTGTGACACACGAAACGACTATCAACCAGGGGCGATCTTTGCTGCTGTATGCTATCATGCGGGGACTCACCATTGACGTGGGTGAAGTCATTGCCGCCTCCATCACTGGTTGTTCAAAGAAAGGTAAGGGTCAGCTCTTTTTCCCGAATACCATACCTAAATTGTGCTTACGTGCAGGTGTGCCAATGGAGAAGAATGAGAGGCAACTGGCTTACACTAACCATCTGGAGCTGCCCACAATCTTGAGGATGCGAAGGAGGGGCAACATGGAATTTGAGATGGACAGCCTAGTTGCTGCACAATCTCTGTCCATGGCTTGCTTGATGGACCTGCAGCACAAGATGGCTCAGTGGGCTGAGTATACACAAGCAAGGGACAAGGATGTAGCTGACCAGCTGGGGTGCATATTCCCTGCCTTCCCCACTGACCTGTTGAAGCCATGGGCGCCTCCTAGAGAAAGGAGAAATGAGGATGAAGATGATTGAATGCCAGCCTGAACGGCATTCGAGGGAGTTTTCTGATCCCTCTTGAAAAAAAAAAAAAAACAACAAAAACCTGCTTTTCTGTGACTTGTTACCTCTGTTATTAATCAAATGCATGATCTGTTTTAAATTGTTCTTTTGTTTGTTTAGAGAAGTTTAGTTAGTTTGATGGTTTCTGAGTAGTTAGCTTAGTTTGTTGTAGTTACTGAGGTCTGAAAATAGCATGCTAGGAGCCTTGATCACTGCTAAAATTCCTCTGTAGGTTTCATTGCGGATTCCTTGCTGTGTCTGCAATATTTTGTTAGTTTTCGCATGCTTTTGGATGACTATTGGATGGGTTGTTTCTGTTTAAATTTCGATATCTTGCTGCTTTATGGACTTCACTATGTTATCTATCTGCTGAGCATGCTGGATGAGTGTTTTAGTACACCTTTGTAAGTTTAAAGTAGCTTACTTTCTTGCTCAGCATGCACCTCTATAAGTCCTTAACATGTTGTTTTTACAAAACTTCTGCTTCTGTGGTATCTGCTTTAGGAAGGTCATTCTATGCCTAGGAGTTTTAAATTTTACTTGTTTTGCCTTAGACTAGATGCTTCTAGGACAAGTTCGGGGGTGTGCCACCTCCGATTCTCATTGAGGACAATGAGAATTCTAAGTTTGGGGGAGGCAGCCTCTAGGCCTAGGAACATTCCTCTCTCCCTCTTTAAGCATAAGCATTCTTCTTCTTTGAAAAAATGATGAAAAGAAAAAAAATTTGAATAGCAAAAGAATAAAGAGTAGTGTCTCAATTGAGGTTGTTGAGTAATCAGGGCCATTTGTGTAACCCACAAGTGGCACTGCATCAAAAGGCAAACCAAAAGAGAGCCTCTACTAAGAAAAGGAAGAAAGGGGAAAAGGAAAAACCAAGGAAGAAAAATGTATGCCTATGAGTTATAGCTTATGTGCTTAGGTGTCCTGTATGAATGAACTCTGATCCTCAATTAGCTAAGCACAGGGTTGTAGCTTGTAGGTTTGTTAAGGGAGATGAATGTATATCCAATGTAGTGATGCCAGGGTTTAGGTTGTTCTATGAAATGTACTACTGTTACTTGTGTGTACTAAGACTGGCATGATTCTAAGGAATCCTAGGTAGCTTAAAAGAAAAACATTAGAAGCATGTACTGAGTCTGGGGTAAAGCAAGGAAGAATTTGAAAACTTAGGGATAGCTGCACAATGAACCTAATGACATAAGGCAGATAGATTAGTTGTAGGAAATTTATAAAGACAGTAGGTTTTACAAGGCAAGAGAAATCAGAATAAGCAGAATGTGAAGTTAGTTTAAACTTAGAAGAGTGTCACAGGACAACCATGCGATGGATAGTAAGCTTAGGGAAGTCAGCAAGTAGTCAGATAGAGTGATAGCAGCCCAAGTAAGCCCTTATATTGCTTGAGGGCGAGTAATAACTCAAGTTTGGGGGTGTGTTACGTCTCCAAAAGTGTATATTTTAGGGACTTATTGACCATAGAATTGTGTGAACTCTTAAGCGTTTTTGTTAGAATTTAGTCTAAACATGTGCTTATATATGAGAATTTATAGAATGAAGCTAAATCAGGACTTATTTGTAAAAGAAAGAAAAAAGAATAAAAAACGAAGTTAAAGAGTTGAAATTCTGTGTTGCAGGAAAATTGCGGAAACATTGTTGTCTCCGCAATGTTTAAGTTGAAAATATTAAGTTGTTCTAACCGTCCGCCGTTTTGTTGCGATCTTTCAGCCGCCCAATTTCTCTCGCACGTTCTTTATTAGTTAGGCACATTAATCCCAATTTCACCCCATTTAAACCACATTTTCTAAGTTAACATCTCACTTCGTTAGTAACTAAGAATAAATCTCTGTGGGAAATCGAATGAAAAAATACTTATTACTTGCTACAAGACCATGTATGCTTGCATGTTATGAGTGCTCTCCCATTGCATTTTTATTTAACCATTGAGCACGCAACAACTAGCCAAATGAATTGTGTGCATAAGCATGATTAGCTAATTAATAGTGTCGATGAACCGAACATCCATAATGATCACATCCATTTCTCGAAGTTAAGCACGACTAATTTAATTTTGCACATTGTCAATTTAATTTTCCGTTAGCTTGCACGTTAGGAACTCCCTTCCCCCCAAACCAAATCACCATTCTTTTATTTTAAATTGTGCATACTTTTTATCACTAGCAAATTAGACTTAGTTAAATTGAATTTCTCAATTCCCTGTGGATCGACCCCGTTACCGCTTAGCTACAAATAGCTCGGTGTATTCGGGTTTATAAATTGTATTTTGGCAAGCCTCGACAGCTTGAATTTGGAGTACCACATAAAGTGCTCTACCAAAATTGGCGTCGTTGCCGGGGAATTGATTTGATTTAGTTTGATTAAGTTTAGTTTGTTGGTTTTAAAATTTTTCTTTACTTTTTTTGTTCAGTTTAATTCTTTTGTATTATTTTACCCGTTTTTGTTTGAGTTTTTTAGCGCAGACATTCTTTGAAAATTCAAAAGAAGCGCCAAGATGGAGGTCGGGGGTAATTATGAGCATCAAAGAACCTTGAGGGAGCTTGCATCACCTGAGCTAGGCCGAAACACATCGAGTATTATGTATCCGGTAGCTGCAATGAATTTTGAACTTAAAGCTGGTCTGGTTAACTTATTACCTTCTTTTTGTGGTAATACAGATGAGGATCCCGTCAGATACCTCAAGGCATTTCAGATGGTGTGTTCGTCATTTAGAACCGATGACACCACCGCAGATTAACTCCATCTCAGGGCCTTTCCTTTCACCTTGAAGGAGAAGGCGAGAGATTGGATGTATTACCTACCGGCTGGATCCATCACGACTTGGAAGGAACTAAATGGGGTGTTTTTAGAGAAGTATTTTCCTGCTTCAAAGGTCGTCGCCCACAGAAGGGAGATACATAAAATTGAGCAAGGAGAGGAAGAAACCGTCCTTGAATGCTGGGAGAGGTTTGGTCGGTTATGCGAGGATTGTCCCAATCATCAAATAACTGAGCAGTCCCTCATTCAGAGTTTCTACTACGGTTTGCTTCCCCAAGGCCAGCAGATGATAGACGCCGCCAGTGGAGGTTCGCTTATGGATAAGACACCCGCCGAAGCTAGAGCTTTGATTTCCAACGTAGCTAGAAGCTTGGAGTGGAGTGCAGATAGAGACAAGGAACATACTCGCCTGAGAAGGGACGTGGACGAGCTTAAGGACCAACTTTTAGTGGTAAGTAGCGTTGTTATTACTTTGAAAGATCAGTTACAGCCCCGTCCTTCTGTTTCCGGTAGATCCTTGGAAGAAATGCTTGAATCACAACATAGGGAAACTTGTTGCGTGCTCAATGTGTAAAAGAAATAAGCAATAAGAGAGAGAGAGCACTCAGAACATGCAAGCATACATGATCTTGTAGCAAGTAGTAAGTATTTTTTCATTCGTTTTCCCACAGAGACTTATTATTAGTTACTCGCGAAGTGTGTTGTTAAGCAAGAATGGGTGGATTTGATGGGGTAAATTTGGTTTTTAATTGCCTAATTACTAATGAATATATTAAGGATAGCAACATGAACAAGTGCAAATCAATGATAAACTAAAATGTAAAGAGAAGAGAATAATAAACGAAAGGAAAATGGCTAAACAGAATTTTTAACTTAACAGAATTGCGAGAACAGCAATTTTACCGCAATGTTACTAACAGCGAAAGTGTGTAAAATGTGGAAACAAGGGCTACTAACGACTCCTCTATAGGCTTTTTTCACACGATTCTCAAGCATTGGATCAACTCACTATGCATCAAACTAAGTCTTTCTCATGTATCTTCCGATTTCATGCATTAGATTCTTTAGTTTACTCATGTCCAAGTAAGGTCTTAAGCATCTTGTTAAAGCAGTAAGTTATGATTTGTACTAGGAAAACGCCTATTCCTAGGTCGTTTTCTGGCTACCTTGAGAGGCTAGCATGAGTGTATGACTCTGAACTCTTACTCCTTCCAGAGGTTAGGAGTTCTTTGGACAAAATGGATGGCCAATCGAAATTGCCCGTGGGATGAAGCTTACATACAATCAATGCATTCGAGAGCTATCCTACATGCTTGGTTCACGTGTTTTAGCCTATAGTATTGTCATTAGCATGCCCCTATGTGACTTAGCTACTAATGGATGTAGAGAGAACAGAAGTAATAGATGAAATAGGCATGCTTAGAAGGAGATTAAACTTAAAACAGCAAGAAAAAACAGTAGATAGCAAAGACAAGGACCATGAAATAACGAAGTGTGCTTTTGATTTATCAAGTGCTTGAACGAAACAAATGGAAACTCAGAGTTCTAAAGTAAAGACAGAAAGCTACCAAAAGGAATGGATTAACTAATGGAAAAGAAATAACAACAAAACAGTGCTGGAAATGAAAAGAAAAGACAGAAAGCAAGTAAAGTGAGCTTGAACGCCTCGTCGCAAACGCCTCGGCTGAAGGGTGAGAAAGGTGAGCCTTGCTTGGATGAATCCAATCAGGAGAGAAGATGAATCTTCCCTCCTTCCTATCAGATTGTCGACTCCAACAGCTGAGCCTCTCAAACCAACAAACGGAGAAGAAAATGGATGGGGAAGACTGCGCTGCGAAGAGATCTCTACGCTTTCGGATGATGATCAAACCTTCCTCTTTGACCTCCTTTTATAGTGTTCTGCAGGTGCGATTGGGCCAAGGAGAACCATCCATCCTCAACGTCGTACTTCAAAATGGATGGAGGAGAAAGAACGAATCCCTGAAATATCGGATTACAACAGAAAAAGGTTAGCCAACTTACGGATTTCACTTAAACATTGCGGTTTTAGCAATGTTTCCGCAATGCTTCCGCAATGCACAATTTTCATTCTTTTAACTTCCTTTTTCATTCTTTTTCTTTCCTTTTGCACACAAGTCCTAATTTAGCTTCCTTCTTCTAATTCTCATATATAAGCATAGGTTTAAGCTAAATCCTATAAAAAACACCTAAGAGTGTACATCTTTCTAAGATAAATAAGTCCCAAAAAGGTCACTTTTGGAGACGTAACAAAACTCGAGAGCAGTTTCAAACTCTAAGCGATGCAGTGATTCAAGTCAGTAAGAGGTTGACAGTGATGGAGCACCAGAACGCAGAGAATGCCAGTGCCATCACTTTGAGAAGTGGGAAGCATCTTCCCACGAGTACGCCACCGGTGGAAGTCGATCATGGCCACATCGAGCCACAGACAGAAAATCCCGAACCACGGTGGCATGGGGTAAATTTCGATCCTACATGCACTAGAGTTTATGTGCCTAAGGCTCCTTTTCCTAGCAGGTTAGCGAGACCGCCCAAGGAGAACTACGAGAAGGAGTTCCTGAACACATTCAGGAAGGTAGAGATCAATATCCCTCTGTTGGATGCTCTGAAGGAAATTCCGAGGTACGCCAAGTTCCTAAAAGAATTATGCACCAACCAGAGGAAGACCAAGGAGAGTGAACGCGTCGTGGTAAGTGAGAACGTTTCCGCCTTGATCACAAAGAGCTTACCGGTTAAATGCGACGATCCAGGTATGTTCACTATCCCTTGTAAGATTGGAGGCATGCATATTAGAAGAGCAATGCTGGATTTAGGAGCCTCCATTAGTGTTATGCCTTATTCCATTTATCAGAAACTGAAATTGAAAGGAATGAATAAAACAGGAACAATTATTCAACTTGCTGATAGAACTTTTGTGCATCCTTTAGGAATAGTGGAAGATGTATTAGTGCAGGTTAATGAATTAATTTTTCCTGTTGATTTTTATGTTCTGAAAATGGATGAAATTTATTCCTCTTCGCCTGCTTCGATCTTATTAGGTAGGCTCTTTATGAAAACTGCTAAAACCAAAATAAATGTGGATAAGGGCATTTTATCTGTTGAGTATGGCGGAGAGGTTGTTGAGATGCATTTGCCCATTGTAGAAGAGCATGTTGATGATGTATTCTCTCTTTGTCAAGTAGACACTTTTGAATCTTTAGCTCATAATGAATGCATGACTGTTGAGGATGGGGATGACCCATTATTTTTAACTGAACTTTTTGATGATTATGAGTTGCATGAACCACCCTTGACTGAATTTTGTGATTCATCTGTTTCTACTTTGACAATTTGTGAGAATCCTGCTAAGCTACTCCCTTCCACTTTACCTTGCACTTTTGGAAATGAAATGACTAGTCAAGCCATGCTAGATTTAGGACCATCGATTAATGTTGAGTCACATGTTGTTGATAAAGAACTTAAACTGAATGACTTGCATGAATCTGGTTCTATTGTGCAATTGGCTAATAAATCCTATGTGCACCCCTTGAAAAAGGTGGAAGATGTTTTGGGCAGAGTAAATGACCCGTTCTTTCCTGCTGATCCTTATGCTTTTGGAATGCATGAAAATACCTCTCATGTTTTTGCATCAATTTTATGGGATCAACCTTTTATGAACAATGCAAAAACTAAAATTGATGTTGTATGTGCGCAGAAGGCACGAGAGAAAGAATTGTTCATGGATTTTCGCAGGAAAGAGGAAATTAGGAAGATGGATGGGGCATCTTCCAAGTTCGATTATGGATGAGTTGATGAGAGAATACAGTCGAGCAATCGACTTTAAAAATTTGCGCTTCTCGGAGGCACCCGAGTTTGGACTGTAATTCTGTTATTTACTGTTTTGCTTTTGTTTATTTTAGCTTTTGAATTTGTTGTTTGTTTTCTTGTTTTCTTAGGAGAAAAGGTGGAATGGCCGACAATTCGAGAGTATGTTGGAAGACGACGGTGCGCTGATGGAGCGACTTGCGCAGCGGAAAGCGATTTTGGACCGATGATACTCTAATTTCATCAATTTAACAAATAGAAAACATGCTCTTAAAGCGGAAATGAGAAAAATAGAAAACATACCCTTGAAGTTCTAATTTTGCTTCACGTTCCGCCGGTCGTTCTTCGTCACGAACACTTCTAGCCTCTTCTCACGAACGCCTCGAGGACCACCCCAGGTAGTCCCGCTATCCTCGGCGCCGAGCAACGGAGTTGTGGGACTCCGTTACAAAAGAAAAGAAAAGGAAAAGAAGAAGAGGAAGGAGAAGAAAGTGGTGAGGGTTGCTTTAGCTTTTGAAAAACAGTAGCAAAAGCCAACTTTAAAAATCTTAGATTTTTACAAACTTTTGTAAAAAATTAAGAACCCAAACGTGAACCCCACTTCTTCTTATACAAAAGAAAAACTTCACCTTTGCGTCTCTCTCCTTCTGTACTTAAATGGCCAAAGACTTAACTATTAAGAAAGCTAATATATATATATATATATATATATATATATATAATAATTATTATTATTATTTAAAAAATAATAATAATAATTTTATTTATTAAACTTTTAATAAATAAATATATATATATATAAATATATATAATTATTAATTAAACTTTTTAATTAATAAATATTATTTAATTTAATATCAAATATTAATTAAATAATATAGCTAAACCCGGTTTTCCAAAAACCGACTTTTTTACACATGAATCCTATTCATGTTATAGGCCATTCTCATATTTAAATCATATTTAAATATGTCCATATTTAAATCATATTTACATATGTCTATCCTTCTTCCATAAACCGAATTTGAACAATTCAAATTCTTTTTCTTTTTCTTTTCTTTTATACTGTTGCACGACGTTATCCGAGCTAGCCAGGAGAACCTAAAGGACCTACAGATCATGAGCTCCAACGATACAAGATTATTCGGTCAAAACTCTTTTAACCGAACTAATCAACAGTCGTTAACCCACGGAGACTCCACTATAGTCCGAGGGTTGCACTCTCCTCACTGTAGATATATTATGTCCTCTGATATAATCGTCACTGGCAAGTCGACCCTTCACAGGTTGTTCGTAATCACAGCTGGGTCATTTAAACCGTTTAACCCCTGCATTACGTCTTGTTCCTTAAATACCACTGACACCTCTAATGAACAATAGATCTGCGGTCCAACCAACAGATCAATTAACACTCTCATCACATGAGAGTGTGAGCGCTCATTGTTCAAGCCCCGGAGTCAGCTATTAAGGGAACAACCTATCTACTAACCCTGAAGAGCGGGTTAGGAGTGAACTCCAATCTTGCTGTACTATGTCCCCAGCTGCCTATTCGACTTTATCCCCAAGATGGTAGGCTTATTGAGTCGACGCTTATGGGCCACTCTCACCCGTGCAAGTCAAAGGATACTATCGAATAAGCAGGAGTTCATAGCGAGCTCAGGATTGAGATCGAGTTACCTAGGCCATCAATATGTATAAGTCGGTCTCATCAGTAAACGGAGTTATAAAGAGAGAGCGACTTAATACGCGGTTCGATCTTGTGTAAACTCTTTACACAGGACGCCCTCACTTCTCACATCTCCATGTGGAACGATTCGGATCACATCGTTCTGTACAATACAAAGTGAGCCGCATCCAATAGTGTTACCAGGATAAGGTACCCAGCCTTATCCGTATACTATAGACCGTTTTGACTGACTACTTGAGCCTGATCCACAATCATGTCATACATGAAGCTCAAGTACTCATATTCAGCCAAGGGTGTTGGTCATTGATATAGATTAAACCAAACACGTTTCACTTTATTCCAGTAAACTCTTTTACTGAATAAAACTAATAACCCTTTATTCTAAATAGAATATTTACAAACATAACAGTTTACAAACCACGAGTTTTAGGACATAAAACCCAACAAACTCCCACTTGGACTTAAACGTCCGTGGTGTACATGATAGGTGGAGAAAACTAATATATCATATATCAGAAGCTTTCTCCCACTGTCCTCTCCAGCAACTCGGAGCCCTAAACTCTTCTAGGTGTCTCTCAAACACTTTAGCCATGAGAGACTTAGTAAACTAATCAGCATGAAGTACTACGAGGCTTTCCATGTGACCATCACATCTCCTCATAGCACTATCTGCGAGCTCAACTTATAAACCTATTGCTGCTTCACAAGCTGCAAATAGACTTAGCTACCAACGAGGAATCAACAATACAACTCTTGTATTCTACTCCTCTAAGTACAAGGACAAAACTTTAACCGGAATCCAATCCAATTGGACTAATAATACTGACAGCTCCCACTTCATAACGCATATCGGGTCATGTATCTCAAAAGATACATCTTACCTCCAATATGTAAATGCACTTGGGTGCATCTCGTATCCTCAACACTTGAGGTGTCTTAGGAAACCATTTCCATAGACCATCGAATATTGACAACATCTTGTCAATAAAAGATTTTAGAGACAACACTAGCGATTTGTTCTTACGACTCAGATCATCCTGAATCCTTAGAACAAACTAAGCCTACTTCCAAATCAACTATTTGGGAATGGGTCGCTAGTTTATGCTAAAAGTCAGTAATAAATCCTACATCATTCTCAATGATTAGGACAAAATTACGGGAATATATTATGAAAGCTTTAACATTGATTAAACACTTGTCCAACAAGTTTTATCAATGTAATGTTCAAAACCATAAGATTTGAAAAACAAACCTTATAAATCAGAATATAGATTCTTATTCCAATTCACAAATGGATTGAAGAAGCTCGCAAACGATTTGCTCTTAATCCTGAATAATGCATCTCCCTGGTTGAGACTAATAGATACTCTATCAAGATAGCTAGTCTCGATATCCATTTACCTTATCCTATCAGATAGAACATGGCAATGGATACGAGTACTCTATATAACTTGCACCTGACAACAAGAGATGAAGTTAATACACAATTAACCTCTTCTCTTCAGGACAGTCCCTTTGTCAGAAAGTCAAGCCTTAGAGGTTTTCACCTCATAGACTAGGTCTGTAAACCTCTTGAAGATTCATGGTTTTGAGCCACTGGTTCTTGTTTATGAACTCACTGTCATCATCAATATGATAACTAGAGTCATAAAACAAACTAATAAAGCAGGCCGAATTATCTCATAATTCTCCCACTGCATCAAAGCTTTCTCAACACTTGAGATGAACCAGCTAAACTAACAACCATTGTTAATTTATAATTTAGCTTTCAATAAAACAAGATAAGTCTTAACACTTTAGTTGTTACCAAGTTTAATAGAACACTACTTGTATACATCTTTTGCAAAATGAACTATTCATTAAAAAACAAAAGATACTATATACATCTAAAGCGTTCATAAAAAACTTGAGTTTGTAGACAATAATTACAACACTTGAAATTATTTCTATACAAACAACTATAAACAAGCAAGCTCCCACTGTATAAACTGCGAAGACGTCTTCCTAAGGCATCTTCGTCAAGAAACTGGCAGAAAGAAACTAGTTTCCTGAAATAGAATAACAAACATGATTAGTGGTTCCTGAATCAACATCCAGGTATGATAATCATAATCCACAATTCATGTTTAGACAGAAGATAAATCATATTTACCTTGTCGTTCATTCTGTGCCTTTTTCTCTCCAAGATATTTAGGGCAGTTTCGCTTCCAGTGCCCTTCTTCACCACTATGAAAACACTTTCCACTGTGTGTAGCTTTAACCTTGCCTACTGTTGGCGTCTTGCCTTTCCTAGTACTTCTCTTCTTTTTGTGAATAATCTTATTACTCACAGTAAGAGGTTCAGATTTAGTCCCAGACCCACACCCTTTCTGGAACCTCACAGAAGTGGTAACATTTACCTCCTTCTCCTTTCCTTTCGAGGTATGCAGGGACTGATAAATCTGAAGCTCGTTCAGAAGAGACGTCAGATTGTATTCTATCTTGTTCATGACCATATTGGCCCTGAAATGCAGGAAACTCTTCGGAAGAGATTCCAAGATAAATCCAACCTGACCTTGTTCGTCGACGGTTGCTCCATTTACTTCTGCAGTATTGAAGTACACCATCATGTTAAGGACATGTTCCCTAACAGAGGTTCCTTCAGCCATACGGCAGTTGTAAATGTGCTTGAGGGCTTCATACCTAAGAGATGAGGAAGGTTTTCCAAACATCTCTTGTAGTGAAGCCATGATTTCCTTAGCGGAAACCATCCCCTCATGCTTCCTTGACAAAACATCGGATATGCTTGCCAGGATATAAACTCGAGCTTTATCATTAGCTCGAATCCAACCATCATATGCTTCACGAACAGTTCGTGAGGCATTAGAACCAGGAACCGGAGGACACTCCTCCGTTAAGACAAATCTTAGGTTGTCGAGAACCAAAACTGCATTAAGGTTCGACTTCCACGTCCCAAAATTTTCACCGGTTAATTTGTCGTGTGCTAACAACTGAATAAAAGAGCTCGACATGCTGAAAAAAGAATGTAAAACTATTAGTGAAACGGTTTTAACCTATTTAAACCAATTAAGAGGTTTAGCAGCAAATAAAGTACCCAAACTCTTTATTTACTAACAACGATACTTTAGTAAGTCAGAATGGTCCCTACCGTAGGGTAGGTGAGCACTCCTTTACTAAATCAAGACATTCTTGACTAAATGCTATCACCAAGAAAACTCATATTCCTATATCATCTTAGTTATCGTTTTTGGTCTGGATTTACTAACTCCTTAGCAAATCCCGTAAGTGTGACCCTCCATTTTTAGAACGCACAGAACGGCCCCAACAAAGCAACCGTATGGAATGTCAGTGTTGGGAATGGCCCTATGTTTCTTTATCCATAAATGGTGACTGAGGTGTTCGATCTCCCATGCCCAGCCCTCCGTTTGGATGGTGCCCCAAGGGCAGCCTGCAGGCAGAACATGGGAATCTCACGGTTAAATCCAACGGAGGAGACCACAGGAAGCACCGACGCACTTCCTTCTCCCACTTACTATAGACACTTACTCCATTCACCTTGCTATTGAAAGTTGCAAACACCACCCGTCTGGAGATGCCCCATATGGCATCATGAGGCCAAGCAAAATTCTCACGTTGTGAACTTTTAGGGAGTGCGTAGCAGGAGAGGGATATATCATATACTCCTTCTCAACACATGTACTAAGCATCGTGGATGTTTTTTAGGGTAAACACTTAGGTTTTATCCGGCTAAGAAAATAAAACCTTAAGTCTAGGCAAACTATTTACCTGAGATGTCTAGGTTATTAACAGATTTAATTAACCTCACACCTCTCCCGCACGCTCATAAAGCCTGGTTAACTTTACTCAAGTACCGGATCGTCCCCAGGTAGGAGGTGTTCCGTAAACCGTCAGCTTAAATACCTCCAACCTCGAACAGGATTTCACCGGGTGAGTTTCTCATAACCTTAGCATTTACGAGATTTCAACCTATTCATCTAATGAACCTGATCGAATCATTAACCCTAAATGAACATGCTCTTTTCTTTGTTATAGATTTATAAAAGTCTAAGTCATTTTTACAACACTTGCAAAAACTAGACTTACTACAACAAACTTCTATATGCTTCTCAAACATACATTCGCTAAGGCATGACAAATTGAATATTTAAATTCATAATCAATATAACACTTATATCGATTATGCTCTTAAATATAAAACTCCTAATTCATAAATTAATATAACACTTATATCAAATATTTATGAATTAAGCATGCATCCTATACATTATAACAATTATAACATACAATAATGCATCTTGGTTGGATGTTTAATTTCATAATTAATATAACACTTATATTAATTATTCTATTAAGCAAACAACAACTAATTCATGAATTAATATAACACTTATATTAATACTCATGAATTAAAAATGCATCCAATATATTATAACACTTATAACCTATAATATGCATAAAACCAGGACAACCTATGTTGTAAATTTAATTTTATAATTAATATAACACTTATATCAATTATTCTATTAAATTAGCAACATCTAATTCATGAATTAATATAACTCTTATATTAATACTCATGAATTCCTAAATATGCATACTATATATTATAACACTTATAACATAATTTAAATGCATGGAGCATGCTTCCTACGGTGGGATTTTAAATCTATATCGCATACGTTATGCACATACAAACATGGATTTTAATTAAAACATACATTCACAATGCATAATTAATTAAATACACTAAAGTGGATCGATTTTGGCATTTAGCAAGCAATAACTATTTTATTACAAGCTTGAACAACAAGCTAAGTCTTGAGCGAACTTCGAACTCTTCGCACCGTCTTTGACCAACTTGCTTCCCCGAACGCTTCGGCCAATTTCTCTTCGAATTTCTCCTCGAATTGCCTAGAACGAGTTTGAACTTATACCGAACATTTCGGTGAGCTCAAAACTCGAGCTTCTTTCACAAAGAAACCTATATGGACTCTAATGACTCTAAAAATACAGACTCTTCCGCACGCATTAAAGCCCATACATTCTCGGGCAATTACAAATAATGAAATTCAAATAGAAACTATGCCAAAATCGATATTCACTTTAGACATCCATTCAGAAACAATTTCTAAATTAAAATACCCACCAACTTAAATTGATGCAAATTGAGTTAATCACAAAATCGCTCTGATACCAATTGATGGAGCGACTTGCGCAGCGGAAAGCGATTTTGGACCGATGATACTCTAATTTCATCAATTTAACAAATAGAAAACATGCTCTTAAAGCGGAAATGAGAAAAATAGAAAACATACCCTTGAAGTTCTAATTTTTCTTCACGTTCCGCCGGTCGTTCTTCGTCACGAACACTTCTAGCCTCTTCTCACGAACGCCTCGAGGACCACCCCAGGTAGTCCTGCTATCCTCGGCGCCGAGCAACGGAGTTGTGGGACTCCATTACAAAAGAAAAGAAAAGGAAAAGAAGAAGAGGAAGGAGAAGAAGGTGGTGAGGGTGGTGAGGGTTGCTTTAGCTTTTGAAAAACAGTAGCAAAAGCCAACTTTAAAAATCTTAGATTTTTACAAACTTTTGTAAAAAATTAAGAACCCAAACGTGAACCCCACTTCTTCTTATACAAAAGAAAAACTTCACCTTTGCGTCTCTCTCCTTCTGTACTTAAATGGCCAAAGACTTAACTATTAAGAAAGCTAATATATATATATATATATATATATATATATATATATATATAATAATTATTATTATTATTTAATAAATAAAAATATATATATATATATAAATATATATAATTATTAATTAAACTTTTTAATTAATAAATATTATTTAATTTAATATCAAATATTAATTAAATAATATAGGTAAACCCGGTTTTCCAAAAACCGACTTTTTTACACATGAATCCTATTCATGTTATAGGCCATTCTCATATTTAAATCATATTTAAATATGTCCATATTTAAATCATATTTAAATATGTCTATCCTTCTTCCATAAACCGAATTTGAACAATTCAAATTCTTTTTCTTTTTCTTTTCTTTTATACTGTTGCACGACGTTATCCGAGCTAGCCAGGAGAACCTAAAGGACCTACATATCATGAGCTCCAACGATACAAGATTATTCGGTCAAAACTCTTTTAACCGAACTAATCAACATTCGTTAACCCCCGGAGACTCCACTATAGTCCGAGGGTTGCACTCTCCTCACTGTAGATATATTATGTCCTCTGATATAACCGTCACTGGCAAGTCGACCCTTCACAGGTTGTTCGTAATCACAACTGGGTCATTTAAACCGTTTAACCCCTGCATTACGTCTTGTTCCTTAAATACCACTGACACCTCTAATGAACAATAGATCTGCGGTCCAACCAACAGATCAATTAACACTCTCATCACATGAGAGTGTGAGCGCTCATTGTTCAAGCCCCGGAGTCAGCTATTAAGGGAACAACCTATCTACTAACCCTGAAGAGCGGGTTAGGAGTGAACTCCAATCTTGCTGTACTATGTCCCCAGCTGCCTATTCGACTTTATCCCCAAGATGGTAGGCTTATTGAGTCGACGCTTATGGGCCACTCTCACCCGTGCAAGTCAAAGGATACTATCGAATAAGCAGGAGTTCATAGCGAGCTCAGGATTGAGATCGAGTTACCTAGGCCATCAATATGTATAAGTCGGTCTCATCAGTAAACGGAGTTATAAAGAGAGAGCGACTTAATACGCGGTTCGATCTTGTGTAAACTCTTTACACAGGACGCCCTCACTTCTCACATCTCCATGTGGAACGATTCGGATCACATCGTTCTGTACAATACAAAGTGAGCCGCATCCAATAGTGTTACCAGGATAAGGTACCCAGCCTTATCCGTATACTATAGACCGTTTTGACTGACTACTTGAGCCTGATCCACAATCATGTCATACATGAAGCTCAAGTACTCATATTCAGCCAAGGGTGTTGGTCATTGGTATAGATTAAACCAAACACGTTTCACTTTATTCTAGTAAACTCTTTTACTGAATAAAACTAATAACCCTTTATTCTAAATAGAATATTTACAAACATAACAGTTTACAAACCACGAGTTTTAGGACATAAAACCCAACATGCGCATCCCCACCCGTCGGCTCCACAAAATTCAGGAGAGGTTTTCTGTTCCCTTAGGATTTTATTATTTTGACTGTTTAATGCATTGGGGACAATGCATATCTTTAGGTGGGGGTGGAGTTTGTTGATAAAGATAAGACTTCTTAGTAGTTGTCGAGCATATGTGTACTCTGATTGTTAGATTAGAATCTGAATGCATGTTGTCCGATGAGGACGGTCTGTGATTTGTTTGTGAACACTCCGTATTTGTGTAACTAGAAAATTTTACAATGTATGGACATTTTGAGCCTATTTTAAAAAAAAATCTGTTATTTCCCTACATTCACTGAGGACATAGCCCTCTTATTCTCAGTTCTGTAGGTTTAGAATGATTTTATTTGGTCTGAAACCTTGTTGTCACCCCGAAAGGTACCATTAGGGAGGCTTGATGTGTTAGAAGTAGTAATGACTCATTTGTTGTATAGCGAAGCTATTGCCTAAAAAAAAAGTAGTATGCATGAAAATAAAAACTCTTGAGTTGCTCCTCCTTCTTGTGTTTCCCGTGTAACCAGGGACGATCATGTAACCCACGGTTGTCACTGCATGAAAGGAGAACTAATAGAAGTGAGCAATAGTCCTTAAAAACGTGAAGCTAAATTTGGCTTGACGTGTTAGGCTCTCTTAGAGAAAATTAAAAAAAAAAGTTGGATCAAAAAGAAAAATGGGTACAAAGTACTCAAAGAAAAGAATAAAATGTAGGCCTTATGTCTTGTTGCTCTTTCTATCACTAAAAGCCGTTAGACTGTTCTTATCGCCATAAGTAGGGGAAAACGAGTTATAGGACTGTATAAAGTTGTTTCGGGCTTGCCTGAGCTAGGTTGAGAGGTGCTAAGCACACACACACGTAAGGGAATAGGAGTTAAAATTTTGAAATGATTTCAACGTTTGCATGCATTTGATGGTTTTACATTTATTCAAGTACCTTGTTTCACAAGCATTGAGATTAGAGTTCTCAGCATGCATTTAATTCTTTGGAGATAATTTAGAGTATACCTTGCTCGAGGACTAGCAAGATTTAGGTCGGGGGTATTTTGATAGCTCCAAAATAGAGCTATCTTTATGTCCCTATTTCTGGCTAAAACCATGTCATATATTGATTAAAATGCTTTCTTGTAGGTGATTTCATGGTCGAGAGCCCGGGAAGTCCAAAGACACATTTCGGGGCTTAAAGTGCCGTTTTAGAGCTTCATAGATGCATCGGGAGTGAAAGAGCTTAAAGAATCCAAGAGATGGCAAAAATTGCCTTGAAGAGACAAATTTTGGCATCAAAACCCGAGAGCTTGCATGCATGGGCGGCAGCGTCGAGACGCTAGCTCGACGCCGCCCCGACACCATCCGAAGGACGAACGCGCCCCAGCGTCGAGACGCCGCCCGAGGGTCTCGACGCTGCCCCGACACCATCCGAAGGAAGAGCGCGCCACAGCGTCGAGACGCCGCCCGAGGGTCTCGACGCCAGCCCGACAAATTTCCAGATAGACGCGCGACAGCGTCGAGATGCTGTCTGAGCGTCTCGACGCCCGCGCGCGCGCGCGCGGCCAACTTAGGGCACGGCGTCGAGACGCTTTCCTAGCGTCTCGACGCTCCGACATTTATAGGCGTGAAAACGCCATTATTTTGCCAATGATTCATTCATCTTCTTCCCTAGTTTCTTCCTCTCGGGTTTAGGCCAACTTCCACCATTTTTGGGCTTCTTCTCATCTTTGTATGCTACTAAGCTCTTCCATGGGGGATTGGATTTATTCATCCTCCATGGAAGGCTAAACTAAGGTTAGTGCTTGATTTTGAGTTTTGGTTTGTGAATTATGGATGTTTGGGGAGATTTGCCCCTTTATGAATGTGAAGCTATTTAGTATGTTTATGCATCTCTTGCTTGTTCGTATTCCATATATAGCATGTGTAGCTAAATTAGGTTGACGCCCTAGTTCCTATGCATGATATAGGGCTAAAGGTTGGGACGTATAATTTCCCAAACCGCTAGGTAGCACGGGCTTAAGCATGGCTAATTAATTCATTCCAAAGTGACAGTTGGTAATCTGAATTAATTAATGTTTTCATGTTAGGCTTAAGGCAAGAGAGAAACCGGGTTAGTCTTAGAATTAGACCGTCACAATGTTCCCGTCACTGGCACATAGTCGATTTAGGGGTCGCGACCTTGGATAGATTATTGGCCAAGTATAATTAGAATTGCACGTGTCTAATTAAATCCTTGGGTCGTTTGAGCTAGCACTAGCCAAATGAATTGTGTGCATAAGCATGATTAGCTAATTAATAGTGTCGATGAACCGAACATCCATAATGATCAATTCCATTTCTCGAAGTTAAGCACAACCAATTTAATTTTGCACATTGTCAATTTAATTTTCCGTTAGCTTGCACGTTAGGAGCTCCCTTCCCCCCAAACCAAATCACCATTCTTTTATTTTAAATTGTGCATACTTTTTATCACTAGCAAATTAGGCTTAGTTAAATTGAATTTCTCAATTCCCTGTGGATCGACCCGGTTACCGCTTAGCTACAAATAGCTCGGTGTATTCGGGTTTATAAATTGTATTTTGGCAAGCCTCGACAGCTTGAATTTGGAGTACCACATAAAGTTCTCTACCAATAACTTTATTGAATAAACCTCAATAACACTTTATTAGTAATAAAATATGTTTATCGTTTACAAACCACGAGTTTTAGGACATAAAACCCAACAAACTTCCACTTGACTAAAACTCCAGTGGTAACAAATATATATCCATATATATACATAATGTTGAGTTTTTCAAAATGAGAAATAAATACAATAAACTAGGGCATCACATACCCATAGTTTTCTCCCACTTCCCCTAGATTATACATCCTGTAGTCCTAGTCTCACTAGGTGACCCTCAAACACTTTAGCCGTGAGAGCCTTTGTAAATGGATTAGCAATGTTGTCCTCAGAGGCTATCTGTTTCACAATAACATCTCCTCGTTGGACGATCTCTCGAATGAGATGATATTTTCTCTCAATATGTTTCCCGCGTTTATGGCTCCTTGGCTCTTTTGAATTTGCAACTGCTCCACTATTATCACAAAAGAGAGTGATAGGCAGATGCATATTTGGAACAACTTCCAAATCGTTCAAAAACTTTCTAAGCCACACAAATTCTTTTGCTGCTTCACACGCAGCTACGTATTCTGCTTCCATAGTGGAGTCAGCAACACAACTTTGCTTGATACTTGATAACTCCATTTTAAAGCTATTATTCATTCCCTAATTCAAGCTAAATTCCGCATTTAATTGTTTAATTTATCTCATTTATAGGAGATTTGCGGTGAAGAGCTCATGCGTCCATTGAACTCGTTTCGGAGCTAAGAGCGGTGTTTTAACGCCCCGGGAGTGCATCGGGAAAAGGGCAAGTTGATCCAAGAAGAACCGGACCAAAATTGCCTAGGAGAGGCAATTTTCCAACCCAAACCCGAGAGCAAGCGTCGAGCAGACAGCGTCGAGACGCTTGCTCAACGCTGCCGAGCGTCGAGACCCTGCCGTGGCGTCGAGACGCTCCGAGGGAGGCGCGCGCAGGAAATTATCGGGCCAGCGTCGAGACGTTCGCCTAGCGTCTCGACGCCATCGCGAGGCGCGCGCGGATTCATTAGGTCGCAGCGTCGCAACGCTGTCCCAGCGTCTCGCCGCTCAGACGGATTTTAAAAGGCCGAAGACGATTTTCCAGCAGCAAAGTCGAATTTTCATCTTCTTCCTCTCGGGTTTTCTTCTAGTTTTAGCCGAATCCGCCATTTGTGGCCTAGATTTGGAGCTTTTATTTGTAATAGGCTTAGAGATGATGTCCATTGCCTCGGTTGGAGCGTTTTTGACGATCCGCCCCATGGTCGGCTAAGGTACTGTGAACGGTTTGGGGTGATTTAGGGGTTATTTGTTAGACTTCTCCATTTTGATAATACATGCTTTAAGTTCTGATTTGGTTTCTGATTTGTATGCATTTGTTGTTCTTCCTTAATCCCATGCATGTGTTAGATTTCGCCGACAGACAATCGAGTTTTCTAGCATGTGCTAGAGTTAAAGATTAGCGATGTCATGCCTCTCACTTTTCGCCTAGTAACACAGAACAATGAAACAAATCGAAGTATTGATTTATGCATGATAAATGTTGGCGTTGGCGGGTAGCCAGTTAGCATTAGGATTGCATGGTCGAATGTTCGTCGCGGTTAGCTAGTAACTATTTAGAGTAAATTTAGAGCTGATCACTCTAGGAATGCTTTGAGCAATGTTTAATTAGACTGATGGTTTAATTAATTAATATGAAGCCGGTTACCAAAAGGGGTTCCCAGATAACTGATCGCGTGCATGACAAATGGATAACCATAAATTCGAATTAGATGATAAATGGTAGAATGTCTAGCAAAGAAATCCCAAAAATCCCCGAACCGTGCACTCGTTAATCTCTTTCTTTTTAAATTCCTTCCGTTAGCATTTTTGTTATTCTTGTTGCATGATAAAAACCCCCGTTTGCCAAAACTCAATTAATCAACCAATTAAATTCTTGAACCTTAATTTCAAACATATTAAGACCTTCTCTGTGGATCGACCTTGTTACCACTAGCTGCAAAGCTAAGGTTAATAGGTATATAAATTTTATTTTGGCGGGTCTCGACAACCCGAATTTAGGGAGGATATTCAAAATCCGTCCCACCAAAATTGGCGCCGTTGCCGGGGAAGGCAAAAATTGATTGAAATTATGTTTGATTTTGATTTTGGTTGATTGATTGTGTGCTGAAAAAAATTTCTGTTTGTTTTTTGTATGTTTAAAATTTTGTTTGTGTATGACCCGTTCTTCTGAGATTAGTGGATTACAGTTTATACCTGAAATCGAGAAAGAAGAGCGGCGGTTGAGAAGAGAAGCTCGCGAGGGGCAAAGGTTGTTTGAGGAAGAAGGCGATCCCTTCTTTGGTGACGAGATGGCACAAGGAGAAGTGCCAAGGACGTTGAAACAGCTGGCAGCGCCAGATTTGAATTTGCAACCCCTGTGCATCAACTACCCCGTGGTAGCAGGTAATTTTGAATTAAAATCCGATTTAATTCACCAATTGCCTTCTTTCCATGGCAATGCAGGCGAGGATGCGAATAAGCATTTGATGGAGTTTCATTGCGTCTGTGCGGGGATGAAGCCCGCAGGAGTGACGGAAGAGCAGTTGAATTTAAGGGCATTCCCCTTTACGCTTAAGGATAAAGCCAAGGATTGGCTTTATTATCTACCTTCCGGCTCGATTACGACGTGGCAGGACATGAAGAGGGTCTTCTTAGAAAAATATTTCCCTGCGTCCCTTGCCACAACGCTGAGAAAAAGGATTTATGGGATCACTCAAGACGTGGGTGAGTCCCTGCATGAATATTGGGAACGCATCGGGCGCCTGTGCGCGAGCTTTCCGCATCATCAGATAGTCAACCAGCTTCTAATTCAATATTTCTATGAGGGTATGACACCTCATGATCGGCAGATGATCGACGCAACGAGTGGTGGGGCGTTAATTGACAAGACCCCAGCCGAGGCCAAGCAGTTAATTGCAAACATGGCGGCCAACTCGCAGCAGTTCGGTATTCGTGGGCAGGGGCAAGTTCACAGTGTGACCCAGAGTCATGAGATGACGGAGATGAAGGCCCAGGTGGCCGAGATTGGAAATTTACTGAAAAAGTTTGTCGGAGGAAACCGCGAGGCGGAAGAGGTCAACGCAATCGGGGGATATGCTTCCAACCCCAAGAAGTATGATCCTTATTCGAGCATATACAACTCCGGTTGGCGTGACCACCCCAATTTGAGCTATGGGAATAGGGAAGGACAACAACGCTTCCAAGGCCAGTCCTATGATAGGCCTAGCAATTCCTCCCAAGCTCAAGCC
The DNA here is from genome assembly GCA_028017165.1 of Herpetospermum pedunculosum. Classification (NCBI taxonomy): domain Eukaryota; kingdom Viridiplantae; phylum Streptophyta; class Magnoliopsida; order Cucurbitales; family Cucurbitaceae; genus Herpetospermum; species Herpetospermum pedunculosum. The sequence goes on along the minus strand of CM051527.1, from coordinate 27,659,071 downwards.
TCGAGCTCCTCCAGCTCATTGGAAGAGATGGTCAGAACCACCGTGACGTCGACAAACCAGTTTCAGAAAGAAGCTCGAGAAGAGCTAAACTCACACAAAGCCGAACTGCAAAATTTTAACAAGCAGCTGACGCAAATGGCGGTGTCGATAAGCAGAATAGAGAGCAAGAGCTCTGGGAAGCTTCCTTCCCAAACCACTGTGAACTCATGTGAGAACATGAGCTCGATCCAGCTAAGGAGTGGGAAATCAGTTCCCTCCAGAGCCGTGAAGGAAGCCAAGGACAGCTTGAATGAGTCCTCCCCAGTTGTTCTTGATGAGCTGAACGATGAGAAAAAAGAAAGGAATGTGCAAGAAAATGTTCCCAAAGCACCCTTCCCTAGTAGGCTTGCGAAGCCTGCTCTGGTGACCGAAGACGAGGAGGTCTTGAGAACCTTCCAGAAGGTGGTGGTGAACATACCGCTTCTTGAGGCAGTGAGTCAAGTGCCGAAATATGCAAAGTTCCTCAAGAATTGGTGCACGAACAAGAGAATGTCGAGAAAGAGTGACGAGAAGAAGAAAGAAACTGTCTCTGCAATTTTCCAAGGTACTCTTCCACCGAAGTGCATCGATCCTGGTTTGTTTACTATCCCATGCACTATTGGTACTAAACTTATTGAAAATGCCATGTTAGATCTCGGTCCCTCAATTAATGTCATGTCTTTTGATGTGTTTAAAGAGCTTGAATTGTGCAATTTAATTGAGTCTAATATAGTTGTCCAACTAGCCGATCGATCTTATGTGCATCCGTTAGGGAAAATTGAGGACATTTTAGTCAAAGTAAAAGATTTGTTGTTTCCATGCGATTTCTATGTGCTGAATATGAACAAAAACTCTTCGCATGTTTCCTCTTCTATCTTACTAGGACGCCCATTTATGAAGACCGCTAAGGTCAAGATTGATGTTGATAGGGGTGCTTTGTCTGTAAAATTTGATGGAATTGTGAACGAGTTTTTTGTGAATGTATCGAAATCTCTTGCGCATGTTGAGAATGTAGCTTGTGTGGAGTCTGTCGAGAATGAGAGTCTTACCTCGCGCTTGACGGATGATTCTCATGTCTCCGTTAAAAAATCTGATTTGAATTTGTTAAATGAGAGGGCTGTTTTTTGTACTAATCAATGTGATATTCACGTGCTAGAGGTGTTGGGTTTTATGTCCTAAAACTCGTGGTTTGTAAACTGTTATGTTTGTAAATACTCTATTTAGAATAAAGAGTTATTAGTTTTATACAGTAAAAGAGTTTACTGGTATAAAGTGAAACGTGTTTAGGTTAACCTATACCAATGACCAACATCCTTGGCTGAATATGAGTACTTGAGCCTCATGTATGACATGATTGTGGATCAGGCTCAAGTAGTCAGTCAAAACGGTCTATAGTATACGGATAAGGCTGGGTAGCTTATCCTGGTAACACTATTGGATGCGGCTCACTTTGTATTGTACAAAACGATGTGATCCGAATCGTTTCACATGGAGATGTGCGAGTGAGGGCGTCCTGTGAAAAGAGTTTGCATAAGACCGAACCGCGTATTAAGTCGCTCTCTCTTTATAACTCCGTTTACTGATGAGACCGACTTATACATATTGATGGCCTAGGTAACTCGATCTTAATCCTGAGCTCGCTATGAACTCCAGCTTATTCGATAGTATCCTTTGACTTGCACGGGTGAGAGTGGCCCATAAGCGCCGACTCAATAAGCCTGTCATATTGGGGATAAAGTCGAATAGGTAGTTGGGGACATAGTACAAAAAGATTGGAGATCACTCTTAACCCGCTCTTCAGGGTTAGTAGATAGGTTGTTCCCTTAATAGCTGACTCCGGGGCTTGAACAATTAGCGCGCACACTCTCATGTGATAAGAGGGTTAACTAATCTGTTGGTTGGACCATTGATCTATTGTTCATTAGAGGTGTCAGTGGTACTTAAGGAACAAGACGTAATGCAGGGGTTAAACGGTTTAAATAACCCAGCTGTGATTACGAACAACCTGTGAAGGGTCGACTTGCCCGTGACGGTTATATCAGGGGACATAATATATCTACAGTGAGGAGAGTGCAACCCTCGGACTATAGTGGAGTCTCCGGGGGTTAACGAATGTTGATTGATTCGGGTTAAAAGAGTTTTGATCGAATAATCTCGTATCGTTGGAGCTCATGATCTGTAGGCCATTTAGGTTCTCCTGGCTAGCTCGGATAACGTCGTGCAACAGTATAAAAGAAAAGAAAAAGAAAAAGAATTTGAATTGTTCAAATTCTATTTATGGAAGGAGGATAGACATATTTAAATATGATTTAAATATGGGAATGGCCTAAAACATGAATAGGATTCATGTGTAAAAAAGTCGGTTTTCGGAAAACCGAGTTTAATCATATTATTTAATTAATATTTGATATTGAATTAAATAATAATTATTAATTAAATTTTTAATTAATAATTATATATATTTTTATTTATTAAAAAGTTTAATAAATAAAATTATTATTATTAATTTTAATAATAATAATAATTATATATATGTGTCTTGCATGCAGCAAGACACATATATATAAATTAAGTAATATATATGAGGTTTGACCAGCATTTGATAAGGATGGATTTTGAAGTAGAATTCACAATTGTGAATTGAAGAATTGGAGAGGGGTTCACGTCTTTTAGAAAGAGGAAAATTAAGAAATGTTCTTATTTTCTTTTGAACTCCTCTGTTCATTACTTCTTCTTCTTCCTTTCTCTTCTTATTTTCTTTTATTTTCTCTTCTAAACGGTGTCCCACAACACCGTTGCTCGGCGCCGAGGATAGCGGGACTACCTGGGGTGGTCCTCGTGGCGTTCGTGAGAAGAGGCCGGAAGAGTTCGTGACGAGGAACGTGCGGCGGAGCTTGAAGAAATTGGAACTACAAGGGTATGTATTCTAATTTCTTATTTCCGCTTTAAGAGCATGTTTTCTATTTGTTAAATTGATGAAATTAGATTATCATCGGTCTGAAATCGCGTTCCGCTGCGGTAAAACGCTCCATCAATTGGTATCAGAGCGATTTTGTGATTAACTCAATTTGCATCAATTTAAGTTGGTGGGTATTTTAATTTAGAAATTATTTCTGAATTCGCGTCTAAAGTGAATATCGATTTTGGCATAGTTTCTTTTTGAATTTCATTATTTGTAATTTCCCGAGAATGTATGGGCTTTAATGCGTGCTTTAGAGTCTGTATTTTTAGAGTCATTAGAGTCCATATAGGTTTCTTTGTGAAAGAAGTTTGAGTTTGGAACTCGCCGAAATGTTCAGTATAAGTTCAAACTCGTTCTAGGCATTACGACGAGAAATTCGAAGAAAAATTGGCCGAAGCGTTCGGGGAAGCAAGTTGGTCAAAGGCGGTGCGAAGAGTTCGAAGTCCGCTCAAGACGTAGCTAGTTGTTCAAGCTTGTAAAAAATAGTTATTGCTTGCTAAATCCCAAAATCGATCCACTTTAGTGTGTTTAATTAATTATGCATTGTGAATGTATGTTTTAATTGAAATTCATGTTTGTATGTGCATAACGTATGCCATATAGATTTAAAATCCCACCGTAGGAAGCATGCTCCATGCATAGTAAATATGTTATAAGTGTTATAATATATAGTATGCATATTTAGGAATTCATGAGAATTGATATAAAAGTTATATTAATTTGTGAATTTGATGTTGTTAGTTTAATAGAAAAAATGATATAAGCGTTATATTAATTAAACGTACAACATTGGTTATCCTAGTTTTATGCTTATTGTATATTATAAGTGTTGTAATGTATATGCATGTTTAATTCATGAGTATTAATATAAGAGTTATATTAATTCATGAATTTGATGTTGTTTACTTAAAAGAATAATTAATATAAGTGTTATATTAATTATGAAATTAAAACATCCAACATTAGTTTTATGCATATTGTATGTTATAATTGTTATAATGTATAGGATGCATGCTTAATTCATTAAAAATTGATATAAGTGTTATATTAATTTATGAATTAGGAGTTGTATATTTAAGAGCATAATCGATATAAGTGTTATGTTGATTATGAAGTTAAATATTCAATTTGTCATGCCTTAGCGAATGTATGTTTGAGAAGCATATAGAAGTTTGTTGTAGTAAGTCTAGTTTTTGCAAGTGTTGTAAAAATGACTTAGACTTTTAAAATCTATAACAAAGAAAAGCATGTTCATTTAGGGTTAAATGAGTCGATCTGTTTCATTAGATGAATAGGTCGAAATCTTGTAAATGCTAAGGTTATGAGAAACTCACCCGGTGAAATCTTGTCTAAGGTTGGAGTAAAATGAATTGACGGAACACCTCCTACCAGGGGACGATCCGGTACTTGAGTAAAGTTAACCAGGCTTTATGAGCATGCATTAGAGGTGTGAGGTTAATAATTTGTTATAACCTAGATATCTCAGGTAAATAGTTTGCCTAGACTTAAGGTTTTATTTTCTTAGCTGGATAAAACCTGAGTTGTTTACCCTAAAACCGTCTACGATGCTTAGTAGAAGTGTTGAGAAGGAATATATGATATATCCCTCTCCTGCTACGCACTACCTATAGTTCACAACGTGAGAATTTTGCTCGGCCTCGTGTTGCTAATGTGGCAACTCCCTTAGGATGGTATTTGCAACTTTCAATAGCAAGGTGAATGGAGTAAGTGTCTATAGTAAGTGGGTGAAGGAAACGCGTCGGTGCTTCCTATGGTCTCCTCCATTGGATTGAACCGTGAGATTCCCATGTTCCGCTTGCAAGGTGCCCTTGGCGGCACCAATCCCTTAGGAGGGTCGTTTCATGGGAGTTGAACAAGTCACTCACCATTTATGGATAAAGAAACATAGGGCCATTCCCAACTCTGACATTCCCTTAGGTTGCACTGTTGGGGCCGTCCTGTGCGTTCTAAAAATGGAAGGTCACACTTACGAGATTTGCTAAGGAGTTAGTAAATCTTGACCGAAAACGATAACTAAGATGCTAGTGGAATATGAGTTATTCTGGAGCTAGCATTTAATCAAGAATGTCTTGGTTTAGTGAAGGAGTGCTCGTTTACCCTTAGGTAGCGACCATTCTAACTCACTAAAATATCGTTGCGAGTAAATAAAGAGTTTGGGTACTTTATTTACTGTTAAACCTCTTAATTGGTTTAAATAGGTTAAAATCGTTTCACTAATAGAGTTACATTCTTTTTCGGCATGTCGAGCTAGTTTTATTTAGTGTTAGCTCACGACAAATTAACCGGAGAGTATTACGGAACCTGGAAGTCGAACCTGAATACGATTCTAGTTCTGGACGACCTGAGGTTTATCTTAACGGAGGAATGTCCTTCAGCTCCTAGCTCGAGTACATCTCGAAGTGTTCGAGATGCATATGATGGATGGATTAGGGATATTGATAAAGCCCAAATCTATATCTTGGCAAGCATATTTGATGTCTTGTGCAAGAAGAATGAGGTTATGATTTCTGTAAAGGAAATCATGTCTTCATTACAAGCAATGGTGGACACTCGTCCTCATCACTTAGTAATGAAGTCCTCAAGTTCGTTTATAACTCTCGTATAGTGGAGGATACCTCTGTTAGGGAACTTTTCCTTAACGTGATGGTCCACTTTAATGAGGCGGAAGTAAACGTTGCTACCATCGTTATTTCAGACTTATCAGTTCCTGTACACTTCCAAAGGAATAGAGAATGAGGCAAGTGTTGTCACTTCGAAGAAATTCCTTAAAAGGTTGGCGTCAGGGAGTAAGCCTAAGTCTGCTTCTCTGAGTAATGAGATTATTCAGAAGAAGAAGAGTAACAAGAGAAATGGCAAAGCCCTTACTGTTCGCAAGGTAATGTCTTCAAACATAGGAAAATGTTTCCATTGTACTGAAGATGGGTATTGGAAGCGTAACTGCTCCAAATACCTTGCTGAGAAACAGGCTGAGAAAGAACGACAAGATAAATGTGATTTATTTGTCAAAACAAGTTTAGTGGATATGAATGTCATACCTGGATGTCTTCAGGAACCACTATTCATGTTTGTTTTTTTACAGGAAACTAGTTCCTGACAGTCGTTTTCTCGCTGCTAGATATGGAGATATCGTTGCAGCTGAACTAGTGGGAGTCTTTGTAGTTGTTGTATAGAGATAATAACATTTGTTATATGTAATTATTGTCTATATTTATGGTTTAAACTGAACACTTGTATATTATCTCTTTTGGTTTTATAAATGAACAGTTCATTTAGCAAAAGATATATACGGATGTGTTCTATTAAACTCGAAAATAACTAGCATGTTAAGACTCACAGATGTAAAAAAAAGCTATACTTGAATTCAACAATGGTTGTTGATCAAACTGGATCTTCTCAACTGTTGAGAAAGCCTCAATGCAGTGGGAGGGTTGTAGGACAACCCAATTCGCTGCATTGGCTTGTCTTAAACTCGAAGTTATCATATTTGATGATAACATTGAGGATTCATTGTCTTTAATTAGGCAATGGATCACATAGACAAGGCCAAATGGCTCAAAGCCACAAATCTATGGATGGTATTGAGACCAAGTCACTAAGGTGAAAACCTTCATGGCTTGACTTTCTGGTAATGGGATTGTCCCGAAGAGAAAGGGTTTATTGTGTATACTCTCTTTCTCTTGTTGCTAGACGTAAGTTAAATAGATGACTCTTATCCACTACCATGTTCTATCTTTATAGAATTTGGCAAGTGGATGTCAAGATAGCTTTTCTGCAGAATTGTTATCTTGATTGAGTATCTATAAGTCTCAACCAGATAGATTAATAATTGGAGGACAAAGAGCAAATGGTTTGCGAGCCTATTCGATTCATTTATGAATTAGAATAAGCATCTTTATCTTGAATTGTAAGGTTTGATATGGTGATCAAACCTTATGGCTTTGAACAGAAGTTTGAACGAAAGTTTGATAAACTTTGTTTGACAAGGGTTTAGTCAATGTTGTAGCTTTCATAGTTCGTTTCCGTAATTAATGTCCTAATCATTGAGAATGATGTAGGATTCTTTTCTGGCAATAAGCATTAACTAGCGACCCATTCCCAAATAGTTGATTTGGAGGTAGGCTTAGTTTGTTCTAAAGATTCAGGTTGATCTGAGTCGTAAGAACAAATCGCTAGTGTTGTCTCTAAAATCTTTTATTGACAAGATGTTGTCAATATTAGATGGTCTATGGAAATGGTTTCCTGAGACACCTCAAGTGTTGAAGATACGAGATGCACCCAAGTGCATTTACATATTGGAGGTTAGGTGTATCTTTTGAGATACATGACCCGATATGTGCTATGCAGTGGGAGCTGTCAGTAATATTAGTCCAATTGGATTGGATTCCAGTTAAAGTTTTGTCCTTGTACTTAAAGGAGTAGAATACAAGAGTTGTATTGTTGATTCCTCATTGGTAGCTAAGTCTATTTGCAGCTTGTGAAGTAGCAATAAGTTTATATATTGAGCTCGCAGATAGTGCTATGAGGAGATGTGATGGTCACATGGAAAGCCTCGTAGTACTTCATGCTGATTTGTTTACTAAGTCTCTCATGGCTAAAGTGTTTGAGAGGCACCTAGAAGAGTCTAGGGCTCCGAGTTGCTGGAGAGGACAGTGGGAGAAAACTTCTCATATATGATATATTAGTTTTCTCCACCTAACATGTACACCACGGACGTTTAAGTCCAAGTTGGAGTTTGTTCGGTTTTATGTCCTAAAACTCGTGGTTTGTAAACTGTTATGTTTGAAAATACTCTATTTAGAATAAAGAGTTATTAGTTTTATACAGTAAAAGAGTTTACTGGTATAAAGTGAAACGTGTTTAGGTTAACCTATACCAATGACCAACATCCTTGGCTGAATATGAGTACTTGAGCCTCATGTATGACATGATTGTGGATCAGGCTCAAGTAGTCACTCAAAACGGTGTATAGTATACGGATAAGGCTGGGTACCTTATCCTGGTAACACTATTGGATGCGGCTCACTTTGTATTGTACAAAACGATGTGATCCGAATCGTTTCACATGGAGATGTGCGAGTGAGGGCGTCCTGTGCAAAGAGTTTGCATAAGACCGAACCGCGTATTAAGTCGTTCTTGCTGGAACCCCCACTCAACCAACTGCGAGGGTCCCGGCCCTCGACCAGAGGCGCAGCGAAAGAAAGGGCTTAAACAAAAGCCTAAAACTGGTTGAGGACCTTAAGCAATCAATAAGGAACGAACTAAGAATTGAAGAAAGATTTCTAACACTTAGAAAATTTCTTGAATTCGAGTCCACCGGTAAAAAAACCCTCTCCACCGGTAAACCGACCGGTAAAAGTCAACCGAAAAAGTTGACCGGTAAAAGCCACCGGTAAAAATATCACCGGTATATATCACATATACACCGGTATATATCACATATACACCGGTATATATTATACCGAGGAAATACCGACCGGTATATACCACCGGTATATATATATCACGGGTAAATAATATATATACCACCGGTATATACCACAGGTATATATACCACCGGTATATATCACCGGTATATACCATATATACCACCGGTATATATCCCACCGGTATATATCCCACCGGTATATATTATATATACCACCGGTAAATTATATATACCACCGGTATATTTTCCAGTGAAGAGAAACCAAGAAAAAGCACCGGTATATATCATATATACCACCGGTATATATTGACAAAAATACCTTGTTTTGACGTTCGTCTTCTCGTCTACCTCAGCACCTCTACTGCCCCCTCGATCTCTACGTCTCCTCCGGTCACGAACTCAGCACGGGCACCAACGAGGACCACCCTTAGAGTAGTCCCAACTATTCTCGGGCTTAATAGCGGAGTAGTGGGACTCCTTGAGCTAAGGGGGTTTGTTGAAAGGGAGGAAGAAAGATGAAGCTTTTGGTTTGTGTTTGGTATTGTGTTAATATGAACTTGATGAACAATTCATCAAGAACATCAAGAACATAATACAACAAATCCTTTGAGTTTCAACAACTTGAAATTCAAAAATCAAGGGAAGAAGAATTAACAACTTAGCTCTTCTTCAATCTTTCTCAAAGAGTCACCTTGATTTTACAACAACCAAAGCAACAACTTCTCTTCTTCTTCAAGCTTCAACCATGGAGATTTCCTTCAACATTTGAAGATTCTCAATCCAAAAGACTTGAGAGAAGAAGCACTCACGAGAGAGAGAGAAGTAAGAAGTTCTTCAACTTGAGAGTTCTCCTTACCCACACAAGCCAAAATCTTGGATAACCTCATTTGACTTGCCTCATGAGTAAGGAAAAGAAGTAAAGGTGGATGCCACATGTTGGACATGCAACATAAGATTAATGATAATAATAATAATTATAAATAATTATTATTTATTAAAATTAATAATAATTAAAACAATTTTAATTATTTAATTTATTATTAATATTAATATTAAATACTAATATAATAATAAACCTTCCACTATAACCCGGTTTTCAGAAAACCGACTTTTCCAAAATATGAATCAATATTCATATTTTTCTCCGGTCGAGTATTTAAATCACATTTAAATACAACTTCCTCCTATTATATATTTAAATCACATTTAAATATACAAACCCTCGAACAAACCCTAATTCAGATTTCTCCGAATTCAACCCTATAACACTGCTATACCGCTTTATCCGAGCTAGCCAGGAGAACCTAAAGGACCTACAGATCATGAGCTTCAACGATACAAGATCATTCGGTCAAAACTCTTTTGACCCGAATCGATCAACATTCGTTAACCCCCGGAGACTCCACTAAAGTCCAAGGGCTGCACTCTCCTCACTGTAGATATATTGTGTCCTCTTGATATAACCGTCATTGGTAAGTCGATCCTTCACAGGTTGTCCGTAATCACAGCTGGGTCGTATAAACCGTTTAACCCGTGCATTACATCTTGTTCCTTAAGTACCACTGACACCTCTAATGAACAATAGATCTTTGGTCCAACCAAGAGATCAATATAACTCTCTCATCACATGAGAGTGTGAGCTCACATTGTTCAAGCCCTGGAGTCAGCTATTAAGGGAACAACCTATCTACTAACCCTGAATAGCGGGTTAGGAGTGAATTCCAATCTTGCTACACTATGTCCCCAGCTACTTATTCGGCTTTATCCCCAAGTTGGTAGGCTTATTGAGCGGGCGTTCCGCCACTCTCACCCGTACAAGTCAAAGGATACTTCCGAATAAGCAGGAGTTCATAGCAAGCTCAGGATTAAGAACGAGTTACCTAGGCCATCAATGTGTATAAGTCAGTCTCGATCAGTAAACGGTGTTATAAAGAGAGAGTGACTTAATACGCGGTTCGATCTTGTGTAAACTCTTTACACAGGACGCCCTCACTTCTCACATCTTCATGTGGAACGATTCGGATCACATCGTTCTGTACAATACAAAGTGAGCCGCATCCAATAGTGTTACCAGGATAAGGTACCCAGCCTTATCCGTATACTATAGATCATTTTGGCAGTATACTTGAACCTGATCCATAATCATGTCATACATGAGATTCAAATACTCAAACATCGCCGAGGGTGTTGGTTATTGGTATAGGATAAAACATGTTTCACTTTAATCCAGTAAACTCCTTTACTGAATTAAAACTTAATAACTCTTTATTACTAAATAGATTGTTTACAAACATAACAGTTTACAAACCACGAGTTTTATGACATAAAACCCAACAAACTCCCACTTGGACTAAAACGTCTGTGGTGTACATGTTAGGTGGAGTAAATGAAATATCTCATATTTCAAGTTTACTCCCACTATCCTTAGTTGAACAACTCGGAGCCCTAAACACTTTAGGTATTTCTCAAACACTTTAGCCATGAGAAACAGAGTAAACAGAAACAGCATGAAGTGCTGTGAGGAACCCATGTGACTATCACATCCTCTCAGAGCACTAAACTTTGAGTTTAATTCACAAACTTTTTGCTACTTCACAAGCTACAAGAAAGCTTAGCTATCACATGGGAAAAACAGCAATACAACTCTTGTATTCTATTACACATTTGACAAAACTTTAACCGCATTACTTTTGACAGCTCCCACTAGCCATATGTTCTTACGATCCAGATTAACCCGAATCCTTAGAACCAACAAAGCTAATTTAAGCTTATCAAAGAAATGACTCCTTCATCATTCACAATGATTAGGAGTGAAATTATGGGAATTTATTATGAAAGCTATTACATTAATCAAATACTTGTTCAACAATATTTATCAATGTAATGTTCAAAACCATAAGATTTGATTCGAAAAACAAACCTTATAATTTAAGATTTAGATACTAAATCCAATTCATAAATGAATTGAATATGAATGCAAACGATTTGCTCTGAATCTTAAATAATGAATCTTCCTGGTTCAGACTAATAGATACTCTATCAATATAGCTAATCTTGATTTCCATTTACCTTATCCTATCGAATAGAACAAGACAATGGATACGAGTATTCTATATAACTAACATCTGACAACAAGAGAAGAAGTTAATACACAATTAACTCATTCTCTTCGGGAAAGTCCCATTTGTCAGAAAGTCAAGCCTTAGAGGTTTTCACCTCATAGACTAGGTCTTTAAACCCCTTGAAGATTCATGGTTTTGAGCTACTGGTTCTTGTTTATGAATTTACCATCATCAACAATTTTGATAACTAAAGTCATAACACTAGCCAATATAGTGGTCCAGATTATCTCATAAACCTCCCACTACATATAGGCTTTCTCAACAGTTGAGAAGAACCAGCTAAACTAACAACCCATGTTAATTTAAATTTTGCTTTCAATATAAAACAAGATTAATCTTAACACTTTAGTTGTTTACCAAGTTTTAATAGAACACTACTAGTATATATCTTTTGCAAAATGAACTCTTCATTTAATAAACAAAAGATACTATATACAATAAAAGTGTTCAGGACAAACTTGAGTTCTATAGATAATAATTACAACAGTTGAAATTATTTCTATACAGACAACTAAACATCAGCAAGCTCCCACTGTAGAAACTGCGAAGACATCTTCATAAGTCGTCTTCGTCAAGAAATAGGCAGACAGGAACTAGTTTCCTGAAAAAGAATAACAAACATGATTAGTGGTTCCTGAATCAACATTCAGGTATGACATTCATAATCCACATGTTTAGACAAAAGATAAATCATATTTACCTTGTCGTTCATTCTTTTGCCTTTTTCTCTGCAAGGTATTTGGGGCAGTTCCGCTTCCAATGCCCTTCTTCACCACAATGAAAACACTTTCCACTGTGTGAAGCTTTTACCTTGCCAACAGCTGGGGTCTTGCCCTTCCTGGCACTTCTCTTCTTTTTGTGAATAATCTTATTACTCACAGAAGGAGGTTCAGATTTAGTCCCAGACCCAGACCCTTTCTGGAAGTTCATAGAAGTGGTAACATTTACCTCCTTCTCCTTTCCTTTAGAGGTATGCAGGGACTGATATACCTGAAGCTCGTTCAGAAGAGATGTCAGATTGTATTCTATCTTGTTCATGACCATATTGGCCCTGAAGTGCAGGAAACTCTTCGGAAGAGATTCCAAGATAAATCCAACCTGACCTTGTTCGTCAACGGTTGCTCCATTTACTTCTGCAGTATTGAAGTACACCATCATGTTAAGGACATGCTCCCTAACAGAGGTTCCTTCAGCCATACGGCAGTTGAAAATGTGCTTGAGGGCTTCATACCTAAGAGATGAGGAAGGTTTTCCAAACATCTCTTGTAGTGAAGCCATGATTTCCTTAGCGGAAACCATCCCCTCATGCTTCCTAGACAAGACATCAGATATGCTTGCCAGGAGGTAGACTCGAGCTTTATCATTAGCCCGAATCCAACCGTCGTATGCTTCACGAACAGTTCGTGAGGCATTTGAACCAGGAACCGGAGGACACTCCTCCGTTAAGACAAATCTCAGGTTGTCAAGAACCAAAACCGCATTAAGGTTCGACTTCCATGACCCAAAATTTTCTCCGGTTAATTTGTCGTGTGACAACAACTGTATGAACGAACTCGACATGCTGTAAAGGAATGTAAATCTATTAGTGAAACGGTTTTAACCTATTTGAACCAATTAAAGACTTTAGCAGTAAATAAAGTACCCAAAATCTTTATTTACTAGCAACGATACTTTAGTAAGTCAGAATGGTCCCTACCTTAGGGTAGGAGAGCATTCCTTTACTAAATCAAGACGTTCTTGACTAAATGCTAACTCCGGAATAACTCTTATTCCTTTTGCATCTTAGTTATCGTTTTTGGTCAAGATTTACTAACTCCTTAGCAAATCCCGTAAGTGTGACCCTCCATTTTTAGAACGCACAGAACGGCCCCAACATAGCAACCGAATGGAATGTCAGTGTTGGGAATGGCCCTATGTTTCTTTATCCATAAATGGTGACTGAGGTGTTCGATCTCCCATGCCCAGCCCTCCGTTTGGATGGTGCCCCAAGGGCAGCCTGCAGGCGGAACATGGGAATCTCACGGTTCAATCCAATGGAGGAGACCGTAGGATGTACTGACGTACTTCCTTCTCCCACTTACTATAGATACTTACTCCATTCACCTTGCTATTGAAAGTTGTAAACACCGCCCTTCTGGGGATTGCCCTATTGACAATACACGGCCAAACAAAATTCTCACGTTGTGAACTTTAAGGAGTGCATAGCAGGAGAGGGATATATCGTATATTCCTTCTCAACACATCTACTAAGCATCATGGACGGTTTTAAGGGTAAACTACTCAGGTTTTATCCGGCTAAGAAAATAAAACCTTAAGTCTAGGCAAACTATTTACCTGAGATGTCTAGGTTATAAACACTTTTATTAACCTCACACCTCTCACGCACGCTCATAAAGCCGGGTTAACTTTACTCAAGTACCGGATCGTTCCCAGGTAGGAGGTGTTCCGTAAACCGTCAACTTAAATACCTCCAACCTCGAACAGAATTTCACCGGGTGAGTTTCTCATAACCTTAGCATTTACGAGATAACGACCTATTCATCTAATGAACCGGACGTCTCATTTAACCCTAAATGAACATGCTTTTCTTTGTTATAGATTTTAAAAGTCTATCAAATTTTACAACGCTTTTGCAAAACTTAGACTTTCTACAACAACTCTACATGCTTCTCAAACATGCAACACTAAGGCATGGCGAATTGAATATTTAACTTCATAATTAATATAACACTTATATCAATTATGCTCTTAAACATACAATTCCCTAATTCATAACCAATATAACACTTATATTGAATCTCATGAATTAAGCATGCATCCTATACATTATAACACTTATAACATACATAATGCATGCAACATGCTTCCTAAGGTGGGATTTGAAATCTATATGGCATACTTTATGCACAAGCAAGGGCATTAATTTAAACCATACATCTCATGCATCCTATAAATTAATCACACTAAAGCAATTCGGTTTATGGCATCAAGCAAGCAATGCTAATTATTACAAGCTTGTCAAAACCCCAAGCTAGGTCTTGAAGCACAACGAACTCTTCGAGCAACTCCAAGCACCTCGGCTTCTTGGCTCCTTGCACACCTTGGCTCCGCAACAACCCTAGACTCTAAGACTAAACGAATTACAGACTCCAAGCCACACAATAAGCCTTATTTAACAAGCCAAGGCTATTACATACCAGAGGTAAAAACAAGGAAAGTAAACCAATGCCATAAACCTAAATGCTTCAGCCACCCAAGCAAGAAAACAAAACAACCCACCTAGGACTCAATTTGTGCAAAATTGAGAGCTTAAAGGATGCTCTGATACCAATTGCTGGAACCCCCACTCAACCAACTGCGAGGGTCCCGACCCTCGACCAGAGGCGCAGCGAAAGAAAGGGCTTAAACAAAAGCCTAAAACTGGTTGAGGATCTTAAGCAATCAATAAGGAACGAACTAAGAATTGAAGAAAGATTTCTAACACTTAGAAAATTTCTTGAATTCGAGTCCACCGGTAAAAAAACCCTCTCCACCGGTAAACCGACCGGTAAAAGTCAACCGAAAAAGTTGACCGGTAAAAGCCACCGGTAAAAATATCACCGGTATATATCACATATACACCGGTATATATCACATATACACCGGTATATATTATACCGAGGAAATACCGACCGGTATATACCACCGGTATATATATATCACGGGTAAATAATATATATACCACCGGTATATACCACAGGTATATATACCACCGGTATATATCACCGGTATATACCATATATACCACCGGTATATATCCCACCGGTATATATCCCACCGGTATATATCCCACCGGTATATATTATATATACCACCGGTATATTTACCACCGGTATATATACCACCGGTATATATACCACCGGTAAATTATATATACCACCGGTATATTTTCCAGTGAAGAGAAACCAAGAAAAAGCACCGGTATATATCATATATACCACCGGTATATATTGACAAAAATACCTTGTTTTGACGTTCGTCTTCTCGTCTACCTCAGCACCTCTACTGCCCCCTCGATCTCTACGTCTCCTCCGGTCACGAACTCAGCACGGGCACCAACGAGGACCACCCTTAGAGTAGTCCCAACTATTCTCGGGCTTAATAGCGGAGTAGTGGGACTCCTTGAGCTAAGGGGGTTTGTTGAAAGGGAGGAAGAAAGATGAAGCTTTTGGTTTGTGTTTGGTATTGTGTTAATATGAACTTGATGAACAATTCATCAAGAACATCAAGAACATAATACAACAAATCCTTTGAGTTTCAACAACTTGAAATTCAAAAATCAAGGGAAGAAGAATTAACAACTTAGCTCTTCTTCAATCTTTCTCAAAGAGTCACCTTGATTTTACAACAACCAAAGCAACAACTTCTCTTCTTCTTCAAGCTTCAACCATGGAGATTTCCTTCAACATTTGAAGATTCTCAATCCAAAAGACTTGAGAGAAGAAGCACTCACGAGAGAGAGAGAGAAGTAAGAAGTTCTTCAACTTGAGAGTTCTCCTTACCCACACAAGCCAAAATCTTGGATAACCTCATTTGACTTGCCTCATGAGTAAGGAAAAGAAGTAAAGGTGGAAGCCACATGTTGGACATGCAACATAAGATTAATGATAATAATAATAATTATAAATAATTATTATTTATTCAAATTAATAATAATTAAAACAATTTTGATTATTTAATTTATTATTAATATTAATATTAAATACTAATGTAATAATAAACCTTCCACTATAACCCGGTTTTCAGAAAACCGACTTTTCCAAAATATGAATCAATATTCATATTTTTCTCCGGTCGAGTATTTAAATCACATTTAAATACAACTTCCTCCTATTATATATTTAAATCACATTTAAATATACAAACCCTCGAACAAACCCTAATTCAGATTTCTCCGAATTCAACCCTATAGCACTGCTATACCGCTTTATCCGAGCTAGCCAGGAGAACCTAAAGGACCTACAGATCATGAGCTTCAACGATACAAGATCATTCGGTCAAAACTCTTTTGACCCGAATCGATCAACATTCGTTAACCCCCGGAGACTCCACTAAAGTCCAAGGGCTGCACTCTCCTCACTGTAGATATATTGTGTCCTCTTGATATAACCGTCATTGGTAAGTCGATCCTTCACAGGTTGTCCGTAATCACAGCTGGGTCGTATAAACCGTTTAACCCCTGCATTACATCTTGTTCCTTAAGTACCACTGACACCTCTAATGAACAATAGATCTTTGGTCCAACCAAGAGATCAATATAACTCTCTCATCACATGAGAGTGTGAGCTCACATTGTTCAAGCCCTGGAGTCAGCTATTAAGGGAACAACCTATCTACTAACCCTGAATAGCGGGTTAGGAGTGAATTCCAATCTTGCTACACTATGTCCCCAGCTACTTATTCGGCTTTATCCCCAAGTTGGTAGGCTTATTGAGCGGGCGTTCCGCCACTCTCACCCGTACAAGTCAAAGGATACTTCCGAATAAGCAGGAGTTCATAGCAAGCTCAGGATTAAGAACGAGTTACCTAGGCCATCAATGTGTATAAGTCAGTCTCGATCAGTAAACGGTGTTATAAAGAGAGAGTGACTTAATACGCGGTTCGATCTTGTGTAAACTCTTTACACAGGACGCCCTCACTTCTCACATCTTCATGTGGAACGATTCGGATCACATCGTTCTGTACAATACAAAGTGAGCCGCATCCAATAGTGTTACCAGGATAAGGTACCCAGCCTTATCCGTATACTATAGATCATTTTGGCAGTATACTTGAACCTGATCCATAATCATGTCATACATGAGATTCAAATACTCAAACATCGCCGAGGGTGTTGGTTATTGGTATAGGATAAAACATGTTTCACTTTAATCCAGTAAACTCCTTTACTGAATTAAAACTTAATAACTCTTTATTACTAAATAGATTGTTTACAAACATAACAGTTTACAAACCACGAGTTTTAGGACATAAAACCCAACAGTTCTCTCTTTATAACTCCGTTTACTGATGAGACCGACTTATACATATTGATGGCCTAGGTAACTCGATCTTAATCCTGAGCTCGCTATGAACTCCTGCTTATTCGATAGTATCCTTTGACTTGCACGGGTGAGAGTGGCCCATAAGCGCCGACTCAATAAGCCTACCATCTTAGGGATAAAGTCGAATAGGTAGCTGGGGACATAGTACAGCAAGATTGGAGTTCACTCTTAACCCGCTCTTCAGGGTTAGTAGATAGGTTGTTCCCTTAATAGCTGACTCCGGGGCTTGAACAATTAGCGCGCACACTCTCATGTGATGAGAGGGTTAACTGATCTGTTGGTTGGACCATTGATCTATTGTTCATTAGAGGTGTCAGTGGTACTTAAGGAACAAGATGTAATGCAGGGGTTAAACGGTTTAAATGACCCAGCTGTGATTACGAACAACCTGTGAAGGGTTGACTTGCCCGTGACGGTTATCTCAGGGGACATAATATATCTACAGTGAGGAGAGTGCAACCCTCGGACTATAGTGGAGTCTCTGGGGGTTAACGAATGTTGATTGATTCGGGTTAAAAGAGTTTTGACCGAATAATCTCGTATCGTTGGAGCTCATGATCTGTAGGTCCTTTAGGTTCTCCTGGCTAGCTCGGATAACGTCGTGCAACAATATAAAAGAAAAGAAAAAGAAAAAGAAAAAGAATTTGAATTGTTCAAATTCGATTTATGGAAGGAGGATATACATATTTAAATATGATTTAAATATGGGAATGACCTAAAACATGAATAGGATTCATATGTAAAAAAGTCGGTTTTCGGAAAACCGAGTTTAATCATATTATTTAATTAATATTTGATATTGAATTAAATAATAATTATTAATTAAATTTTTAATTAATAATTATATATATTTTTATTTATTAAAAAGTTTAATAAATAAAATTATTATTATTAATTTTAATAATAATAATAATTATATATATATATGTGTCTTGCATGCAGCAAGACAAATATATATAAATTAAGTAATATATATGAGGTTTGGCAAGCATTTGATAAGGATGGATTTTGAAGTAGAATTCACAATTGTGAATTGAAGAACTGGAGAGGGGTTCACGTCTTTTAGAAAGAGGAAAATTAAGAAATGTTCTTATTTTCTTTTGAACTCCTCTGTTCATTACTTCTTCTTCTTCCTTTCTCTTCTTATTTTCTTTTCTTTTCTCTTCTAAACGGTGTCCCACAACACCGTTGCTCGGCGCCGAGGATAGCGGGACTACCTGGGGTGGTCCTCGTGGCGTTCGTGAGAAGAGGCCGGAAGAGTTCGTGACGAGGAACGTGAGGCGGAGCTTGAAGAAATTGGAACTACAAGGGTATGTATTCTAATTTCTTATTTCCGCTTTAAGATAATGTTTTCTATTTGTTAAATTGATGAAATTAGAGTATCATCGGTCTGAAATCGCGTTCCGCTGCGGTAAAACGCTCCATCAAGAGGCACGGAGAGAAAAGAAATTTGTTGATGTGATTTGCAGTTGCAGTGTGGAAGAGGACAAGACTGGAACGTCCCCCGCACTATCAGACTATGGATGAGTTGTTGGAGAGAATTCAGTCGAGCAAACGACTTTAAAAATTCTGCGCTTCTCGGAGGCACCCGAGTGTTGAACTGTCTTTTCTGTCTTTAATTTCATTGTTGTTTTTGTTTTTAGTTTAGTTTAATATAGCTAATATAGCTTGCTGTTTTTGTTAGGAATCGAAGAAGTTGAGGAAATTTTGGGCTTCGATGATGAACGCGCCGCGTCCTTTCCCTCGTCGACTTCACAAAGAATCAGGGAAGTGTAGTTTCTCTTTCCCTTTAACTTTGTGTATCGGATTAAGTGGCATTGAGGACAATGCCAACTTTTGAAGTTGGGGGTGGAGTTTGTGGATAAGCATGTGTAGTTGGTTGAGCAGTGCTAATTTTGAATATTGAAGTGCTTGGGACTCTGTTTACTGTTTTCTAATTATGATAATCTAGGAAGTGCATATTGGAAATCTAAGCATGTACATAATCTAGTTTTTGCATGATGAGTTTTGCATTTATTAGGTTCATGTCGAAAATTTTAAAATTTTTCTGTTGCTCCCTTGCATCTATCGAGCACTTAGCAACAACGTCCTAATCTCCGTAGGCTTAGTTAATTGCATGTAGCATTAATTCTTGTTGTCACCCCGAAAGGCACCCTTAGGTAGCTTGTTGCATGAGAGTTAGTGGTTGATTAATCGAGTTAGCTTACGCTAAGCCTAAAGTAAAAAAAATAGAAAAGCATGTTGGTTAGAAAATTCTCTCGAGGCGCTCCTCCTTCTTATTGGTGCACCTAAGAAGTGAGCGTTAGTCCTTAAAACCGTGAAGTTTAATGCATGAATTTGACGTGTTAGGCAATTCGAGGTTGGAAAGAAGAAAAAAAAAAGAATAAAATGTTGGGTTCAAAGAACCTCAATAAAAGGGTACAAAGTACTCGTAAAAAAAATGAATGAGAAAATTTTAGGTCTCTTAGTTTATTACTCTCTCTCGTGTAAGTCAAGCTTAGATTGTTCTTAATCGCTAGAAGTAGGGGGAAAATGGGATGATTTGTTGCATGTGGTTTTTCCGAACTTATGTGAGTTTATGATAGGTTGTCTAGCACACACGCACGTTAGGGAGCGATAGTTAATTTTTGATATGTTCGTAGTAAATGCATGCGTTGATTGCCTTCGTGATTATGTTATGTTTAAATTTGCAAAATGCATCGAGGTTTGAATTAGTAGCATGTAAGCATGTCCTTAGAGTCAATTTCTTTATTAGCCTTGCTCGAGGACTAACAAGATTTAAGTTGGGGGTGTTTGATAACTCCATTTGGGAGCTAATATTCATTCCCTAATTCAAGCTAAATTCCTCATTTAATTGTTTAATTTATCTCGTTTATAGGAGAATTACGGCGAAGAGCTCATGCGTCCATTGGACTCGTTTCGAAGCTAAGAGCGGTGTTTTAACGCCCCGGAAGTGCATCGGGAAAAGGGCAAGTTGATCCAAGAAGAACCGGACGAAAATTGCCTCAAGGCAATTTTCCAGCCCAAACCCGAGATCAAGCGTCGAGCAGACAGCATCTAGACGCTTGCTCAACGCTGCCGAGCGTCGAGACCCTGCCGTGGCGTCGAGACGCTCCGAGGGAGGCGCGCGCAGGAAATTATCGGGCCAGCGTCGAGACGTTCGCCTAGCGTCTCGACGTCATCGCGAGGCGCGCGTGGATTCATTAGGTCGCAGCGTCTCGACGCTCCAACGAATTTTAAAAGGCTGAAGACGATTTTCCAGCAGCAAAGTCGAATTTTCATCTTCTTCCTCTCGGGTTTTCTTCTAGTTTTAGCTGAGCTCCGCCATTTGTGGCCTAGATTTGGAGCTTTTATTTGTAATAGGCTTAGAGATGATGTCCATTGCCTCGGTTGGAGCGGTTGTGACGATCCGCCCCATGGTCGGCTAAGGTACTGTGAACGGTTTGGGGTGATTTAGGGGTTATTTGTTAGACTTCTCCATTTTGATAATACATGCTTTAAGTTCTGATTTGGTTCTGATTTTTATGCATTTGTTGTTCTTCCTTAATCCCATGCATGTGTTAGATTTCGCCGACGGACAATCGAGTTTTCTAGCATGTGTTAGAGTTAAAGATTAGCGATGTCATGCCTCTCACTTTTCGCCTAGTAACACAGAACAATGAAACAAATCGAAGTATGGATTTATGCATGATAAATGTTGGGTACTTCAGCGTTGGCGGGTAGCCAGTTAGCATTAGGATTGCATGGTCGAATGTTCGTCGCGGTTAGCTAGTAACTGTTTAAAGTAAATTTAGAGCTGGTCACTCTAGGAATGCTTTGAGCAATGTTTAATTAGACTGATGGTTTAATTAATTAATATAAAGCCGGTTACCAAAAGGGGTTCCCAGGTAACTGATCGCGTGCATGACAAATGGATAACCATAAATTCGAATTAGATGATAAATGGTAGAATGTCTAGCAAAGAAATCTCGAAAATCCCCGAACCGTGCACTCGTTAATCTCTTTCTTTTTAAATTCCTTCCGTTAGCATTTTTGTTATTCTTGTTGCATGATAAAAAACCCCGTTTGCCAAAACTCAATTAATCAACCAATTAAATTCTAGAACCTTAATTTCAAACATATTAAGACCTTCTCTGTGGATCGACCCTGTTACCACTAGCTGCAAAGCTAAGGTTAATAGGTATATAAATTTTATTTTGGCGGGTCTCGACAACCCGAATTTAGGGAGGATATTCAAAATCTGTCCCACCAATACTCCGCCATACTACAGCTCCTCCATTCAGAGTGAACACTGATCCCGATGTTGATTTTCTCGAATCTCTATCCGACTGGAAATCAGAATCAGTGTATCCTGTAAGAATCAAATCCTTACATTTATACACGAGCATGTAATCCCTCGTTCTCCTAAGATACTTGAGGATATTCTTAACAGTTGTCCAATGTATAAGTCCAGGATTGGACTGAAACCTGCTGACAATACCTACTGCATAGCATATGTCGGGTCGTGTACACAACATAGCATACATTAGACTTCCAACTGCCGATGCATAAGGAATGCAACTCATATCCTCAACTTCTTGAGGTGTCTTAGGACATTGTTCCTTCGACAAGTGAATTCTGCATCTTATATCTTGACAACATCTTGTCAATATAGGATGCTTGAGACATGGCTAACGTTCAATTCTTGCGGTTCCGAACTATTTGGATCCCAAGAATATATTGAGCTTCTCCCAAATCTTTCATTTGGAATTGAGTTGCTAGTCATTTCTTGATGTCAGTCAGGCATCTTACATCATTCCCAATGAGTAAGATATCATCGACATATAACACGAGAAATGCTACAGATGTTTTAACAATCTTCTTGTAAACACAAGGTTAGTGATTGTTTTGTTCAAAACCATAAGATTTGATCGCAGTATCAAACCTTATATTCCAGCATCTAGATGCTTGTTTCAACCCATAAATGGATCGTTTAAGCTTACAAACTTTTTGTTCTTGATGTTGTATTATAAACCCCTCTGGTTGGGACATATAGATACTCTTTTCAAGATTGCCATTCAGAAAGGCTGTCTTGACATTGGTAGTGAACTTTTGTACGTTCACAAATTTCAAGCTGTCGAGGCTTGCCAAAATAAAATTTATAATACCGAAACTACTAAGCTAACTTGTAGCTAGTGGTAACGAGTCGATCCGCAGGGAACCTAAATCAATCTCTCTTATTTAATTTCTATTTGTCTTTTAAACTAAAACTCAAAATAAAATAAAGGGGAAGTTAATTAAAACTAAACTAAGTAAAAATTAAACTAATGGAAAATTAAATAGCGAAAAGTAAAGAACGGAGAAATAAATGTAACACGTGCTCCTAATTTGAGGGATAGGGATTTTCTTGATGCGCTTAGATCACAGGGATTCTAATAATGCTTAGCAATTTAATCTCATGCACGCGAAATGTTTGCTCGTTTCCGAAGCAAACATCCCAATGAATTAATTAGAGGCTTCTAATTAAACATGCTCATTAATTAATCTAAGTTGATCAAGCCTAAATTGATTAAAGAACAGTAACGGGTAGTATCGCGACGAATTAACCCGGAGACTAAATCGATTTTTCCTCTTTACCCAAAATCCAACATGAAGGTTAATTAATTTCTACCCCCAACTGTCACTTGGGATCAAACTAAATACCCATATTCAGATTCGTGTTACCTAGCGATTGAGGCAATTATACGTCCTAATCTCTAACGGTAAAGCATGCATAAGGACTCGGGCGTCACTCCTTATCAGTTACACAAGCTATTGAGATGAAGTTTAAGGAAGAAGATGCAAGAAATCTAACAATTACAACCTGGAAAATTCATACAAACCCTCCCTAAGCATCAAGATTACCCCTAAATCTCAAATTAGAGCACTTACCTTAGTTGCCCGTTGTGAAAATCAAGAGAAATCAACAAGAAATCAACTTCAATGTATTAGAATAGGTAAGAAATAGGTTTTGGCTCAAGAAATGAGCTCTACAAAAGATGGGGCGGAAGAAATTGGGAGAGAATAACCTAAAATCAGGAAAAACGGACTTAAATACCCATTTCTGCGTCAGACTAGCGCCTAGGCGCCGCAGGCGCGCGCGCACAGAATCGGGACAGCGCCTAGGCGCTGAGCTCTCTGGAAAATTTAAAAAATCGGGCATTTTTGTTGACTTTAAATGATGGGCATTTACAGTCACGGAGCGCGCGGGCGCTGAGCGAAGCGGGCTTTCAATGACGGGCAGTGACGCGCGCGCGCGGGCATGAGGTGTTGACCGACCGTTGACTGGTGCAGTTGACTTTTACAAGATGAAGGAAAATCTTGCATTCACCAAGATTTGAACCTGGGCACCACCATTGTCTTTGCAAGCCTTGCATCATTAAGCCCTTAATCAGTTTTGAATAATAATTAGATTATTTAATTAATGTAGTATAATCACTCAAAACCGTTAATTAATAAAATGCTCTAAAATATTAATTTAAGCTCTTAATTTACGCAAATGCCCGATTTACCCATTAACAATTAAATTATACAAAATATATCAATTAAGCCCAAATAATTATTCTAATTTACAAGACTTAGGAGCTAAATATTAGCATTTTTAGAGTGTTATTGTTACGTCTCCAAAAGTGATTATTTTAGGACTTATTTGTGTTAAGAAGTTGTGCATTTGTAAGTATTTTTGATATGATTTAGCTTGAATCTATGCTTATATATGAGAACTAGAAGAATGAAGCTAAATTAGGACTTGTATGCAAAAGGAAAGAAAAGGAATGAAAAATGAAGTTAGAAGAATGAAAACTGTGCATTGCGGAGGCATTGCGGAAACATTGCTAAAACCGCAATGTTTTAAGTGAAATCCGTAAGTTGACTAACCTTTTTCTGTTGTGATCCGATGTTTCAGGGATTCGTTCTTTCTCCTCCAGCCACGTAGAAGTACGACGTTGAGAATGGATGGTTCTCCTTGGCCCAATCGCACCTGCAGAATACTATAAAAGGAGGTCAAAGTGGAAGGTTGAAACACATCCGAAAAGCGTAGACTTCTCAGTTCAACGCAGCTTCTTCCCCATTCTCTCTCTTCTCCGTCTGTTAGTTTGAGAGGTTCAACTGTTGGAGTCGAAAATCTGATAGGAAGGAGAGAAGATTCATCTTCTCTTCTGATTGGATTCATCCAAGCAAGGCTTGCCTTTCTCTCTATTCAGCCGAGGCGTTTGCAATCGAGAAGGCCACGCGCAGCTTACTGCTTTTTGTCTTAGTTTTCTACTTTCAGTACTGTTTGTTGTTATTTCCTTTCCAGTAGCTACTCTATTCCATTTCGTTGCTTTCTGTCTTGACTTCAGTGTTTCTAAGTCTTCATTTGTTCATTCAAACAATTGGTTAATCAACGCACCATTCCATTACTTCGCAAGCTCTCTACCTTCTCTGTTTATCGTTTCTGTCTTCTGTCTTGTCTCTATTTTTCTGTTAAGCATGTCTCCTTCATCTACTATTTCTATTCTATCTACATCCATGAGTAACTAAGTCACATAAGGGCATGCTAATGACAATACTATAGGCTAAAACACGTGAACCAAGCATGTAGGATAGTTCTCGAATGCATTGATTGTATGTCAGCTTCATACCACGGGCAATTTCGATTGGCCATCCATTTTGTCCAAAGAACTCCTAACCTCTGGAAGGAGTAAGAGTTCAGAGTCATACACTCATGCTAGCCTCTGAAGGTAGCCAGAAAACGACCTAGGAATAGGCGTTTTCCTAGTACAAATCATAACTTACTGTTTTAACAAGATGCTTAAGACCTTAATTGGACATGAGTAAACTAAAGAATCTAATGCATGAAATCGGAAGATACATGAGAATGAGTTAGTTTGATGCATAGTGAGTTGATCTAATGCTTGAGAATCGTGTGAAAAAGCCTATAGGGGAATCGTTAGTAGCCCTTGTTTCCACATTTTACACACATTCGCTGTTAAGAACATTGCGGTAAAATTGTTGTTCTCGCAATTCCCTTAGTTAAAAATTCTGCCTTAGCCATTTTCCTCTTCGTTTATTAATCTCTTCTCTTTACATTTGAGTTTATCATTGACTTGCACTTGTTCATGTTGCTATCCTTCATATATTCATTAGTAATTAGGCACTTTAAAACCAAATCTACCCCATTAAATCCACCCATTCTTGCTTAACAACACACTTCACGAGTAACTAATAATAAATCTCTGTGGGAAAACGAATGAAAAAATACTTACTACTTGCTACAAGATCATGTATGCTTGCATGTTCTGAGTGCTCTATTCTTGCATCTTTATTTTAAACATTGAGCACGCAACAAGTTTTTGGCGCCGCTGCCGGGGATTTAGTTTAGTGAGAACGAAGTTTTTTAAGTTAGAAACACAAAGTTTAACATCTATTGGAACTAATCTATTTTCATTTCTTGTGCAGGTACCATTAGGTTAGTTTATGAATGAGCATTCAAGTAGCGAGCTAGAGTTCAATCCTGAGACTGAAAGATTACTTAGGGCCAGAAACAAAGCTAAGAAACGTCTCTTCAAACAACCTTCTATACCTCAAATAATTGCTGATTCTGCGGAGTCTTCGCAATCCCTCCACATAGAAATGGATATACCAGTCCCAAATCCGGCACCTACCACTCGCAATCCCATCGAAATAGCGAATGATAAGGATAGTGCCATTCTCTCTTACCTAGTACCTATGCCTGGGGAGCTAAACCCAAGCATAATCCGCCCTGAAATTACTGCCAACTCATTCGAGTTAAAGCCAGTAATGTTCCAAATGTTGTCCACTGTGGGGCAATTCTTTGGAGTGGAAAATGAGGACCCCCACAACCATCTTAGAAACTTCCTAGGAGTTAGTGATACCTTTCTCATCCCTGGAGTTTCCCAAGAAGCTTTGAGGCTTTACCTCTTCCCTTACTCATTGAGGGACAAAGCCAAAACGTGGTTAAACTCATTACCCTCCGGATCAGTCCTCAATTGGACAGATCTGGCTGAGAAATTTCTAGTCAAATATTTCCCACCTAATAGGAATTCAAATTTTCGTGATGACATTATTAAATTCAAACAAGCTGAAAATGAGTCTCTTCACGAAGCTTGGACAAGGTTCAAAGACCTTCTGCTTAAATGTCCACACCATGGCATTCCATGGTGTATCCAAATAGAGGTCTTTTTCAAAGGATGCAACCCCAGCACCAGACAAGTTCTAAATTCATCTGCTGGTGGTTCCATGCTTTCCAAGAGTTATAACGAAGCCTATGAGATCCTGGAGAAGATCTCAGCATCTCACTGTAGGTGGTCAAATGATCCAATAGAGTGGCAAAGAGATTTTCTAACTTAATAAAATTTCTCTAATGTTCAGGTTGTCGAGACCTGCCAAAATAACATTTATAAATCCGATACTACAGAGCTTTGCAGCTAGTGGTAGTCGGGTGTCGAACCACAAGGAACCAAAATTATTTCCTCTTAATTAACTTCTATTTGTTTTTAAGAAAACTCAAATTAAAACAGTAAAATAAAGGGGGAAACCGCTAACGGAGAATTAAACTAAAACAGAAAAATAGCTAACGGAAAATTAAAATAAAATGCGAGAAAAATAAATGCGAGGAAAATAAACGGAACACGTGCTCCTAATTTGAGTGTCGGGATTGGTTGTTGATGTGGTTCGGATCATAGACACAAAATATACTTAGCCGGTTTTTGTTAACACTCACACACATTAAAAGACCCAATTAAAACAAGTGCTCCCATGCTTTAATTAGAACTAATAATCCCAATTAACTAGAAAAGAGGTGACGACTCTAGACTATGCTTCGCTAATAATTCTAACTTAGGGGCGATCGCTCTCCCAAATTAGGATTAGTCGCGAGCGACGGGTATTCATGCGACGAGCCCATTGATGAAATCTCTATCAATGGGACTCGATTTTATTCTATCTCTATATTTTATCAACAACCCAAACAAATGTGGCCACATTTAATTCAGAATGCAATATTAAATTACTCAAAACATGAAGTGCGATCGCTAAGTCATGGATTTTTAATCGAACCAACACACAATTTACTAAACGAGTGTCAATCGTTAAGAAAATCATGCTGGACATTAAGAACGATGCTAGAGATGAATTGAATGCTAGAACAAGCCAAGAAAATGATAAAAAGAACAGATCTCACCTAACACATCAACAACACAAACCCTAGACCCAAATTAGAGCACTTACCTTAGTTGCCCGTTGTGAAAATCAAGAGTAATCCACTCAAATGTATTAGAAATAGGTAAGAAACGTATTTTGGCTCAAGATTTGAGCTCTACAAAGAAAGGGGGCGGAAAAATTGAGAGAGAATGGGAAAGAATCACCTAAAAACAGCAAAAACGGAGTTAAATACCCATTTCTGCGTCAGACTAGCGCCTAGGCGCCATAGGTCAGCGCCTAGGCGCCGCGGGGGCGCGCGCACAGAATCGAGACAGCGCCTAGGCGCCATAAGTCAGCGCCTAGGCGCTGAGCCCTCTGGAAAAATTTACAAAAATGGGAATTTCTTAACTTTTAAGGACGGGCTTCAGGACTTTAGATGACGGTTATTTTGCGTCAGGGAAATGGTTGCGCGCGGGGGCGCGCGGACACGGGCGTTGGCGGGCGAGGACGCGCGCGGGCGTCGGCGGACACGGGCGTGGCGAGGCGAGCGGCGCGCGCGCGGACTTTCAATGACGGGCAGACGGAGCGCGCGGGGCGCGCGGGCGTGGGCGGTCTGGGCGCAGGCGAGGCGAGGCGGCGCGCGCGGGCGCGCGCGGACCTTCGATGACGGGCGCGCTGGCGCGCGCGCGGACGTGTGCGGTCTGGGCGCTGGCGTGCGCGCGGGTGCGCGCGGGCGTGGGCGTCTGGCTCCGATTAGCGCCTTGGCGCTGGGCGCCGGCGCCTGGGCGCTGCCCTCTCGGGTCTAAGCCCAATTTAGGGTCGTTTTGGCTCCCGAGCTCCGTTTGGCCTATCGTTTTGACCCGAACACTTCCCGAAACCTCTTA
The DNA here is from genome assembly GCA_028017165.1 of Herpetospermum pedunculosum. Lineage (NCBI taxonomy): Eukaryota > Viridiplantae > Streptophyta > Magnoliopsida > Cucurbitales > Cucurbitaceae > Herpetospermum > Herpetospermum pedunculosum. The sequence goes on along the minus strand of CM051527.1, from coordinate 27,630,395 downwards.
AATGACCGATTTAGCCCTGAAATTCATAATTTGACTTCCCGAGCTCTTTGCCACGAAATACCTAAAATAAGTAGATTTAATTGAATTAAGCATGACATTTAGCTAGAATTAAGGCTATAATTATAGCTCTATTTTAGAGCTATCAAAATACCCCCCACCTGAATCTTGCTAGTCCTCGAGCAAGGAACACTTAGATTTATCTCATAGAAATAAGCATGCATGCTGACGACTCGAATCTCAATACTTGCAAAAACAAGATAATCATGCTAACGGAAAACAATCAAGCATATGCATAAATTGTGAATATTTCAAAATATTAACTCCTATTCCCTAACGTGTGTGTGTGATTAGCGCCTCCTATCCTAGTTTCCATAGACCCGGAACCACCTTAATCGATCCTAATACTCATCTTCCCCCTACTTCTGGCAATGAGAACAGTCTAATGGCTTTTCAATGTCGGAAAGAATAACAAAACAAAAGGCCTAACTATTTTTTTTTTCTTTTCTTTTCTTGAGAGCCTAACACGTCAAGCTTTTAGTTTGCTTCACGTTTTTAAGGACAAGTGCTCACTTCCGTTAGTTGCCCTTTCATGCAGTGGCAACCGTGGGTTACACAATCGCCCCTGGTTACACGGGCAACACAAGAAGGAGGAACACCTCAGAATATATTTCAAACATGCTTTTACTCTCAATGAATTTTTTTTACAGGCACATAGCTTTGCTAAATCAAATGATTCATTACAAATTCTAACACATCAAGCCTCCCTAAAGGTACCTTCCGGGGTGACAACGAGTTTTCAGACCAAATAAAATTATTCTAAGCCTACAGAACTAGGAGTAAGAGGTCTATGTGCTCAGTGAATGTAGGGGAATAATCGAAAAAATTTTAAAATATGCTCAAACTATGCATACATCCTCATAGTTTTCTCGCAATGCACAATTATGGAGTATTCACAAACAAATCACAGAAAGTCCTCATCGGACAACATGCATTCAGATTCCTAAACATCTCAAAATCAGAGTATGACATGCTCAAGAACTACAACAAAGTCCAACTATACATTCTACCCCCCACCTAAAAGATTGCATTGTCCTCAATGCATCTAATCCCACAGATAAACAATGAAAATGACAAAAATTAAAGGGAACAGAAACCTCCCCTGAATTTTTGCGGGATCGGTGAGTAGGGATGCGCAACCTCGTCTTCAAAAATAGATCCAAAATGCAAATCATCTCTCGCTTATTACCTAAGAAAGCAAGAAAAAGCTAAGCTAGGAAAACAAAAACTAAAAGTAAAGACAGAAATGGAAATACTCATGGGTTGCCTCCCAAGAAGCGCAAATTTTTAACGTCGTTATGCTCGACGTGTCCTCCACTCTGTCAGGGTACGTAAAAATTCTCGTACTTCTTCGGCCCCTTCTTCCTTGAATAAACAAAACCTGCTAAGAGAAGCAAGCTCTTCGACTTTTGGAGGCAGCCGGACAGAGTTGTTATTTTTTTGGTATTTTTAATATTTGGGAAAAATAAAGACTCAACAGACTCAAACAAAATAAAAGACTCGACAGACTTAGGAGAAAAAGGAAGAAAGCATGCATCAATAGAGGATTTAACAGGAAATAAAACAGATAGAGGCTTGTCAGCCTCAGACTCTATCACCTGAACATCCTCCTCGGGACTAGGCTCGACATCTTCCTTAATCTCACCGATCTCATCTTCGCATGGCAGAGCATCCTCAAGCTCTTCATCATTATCGGGGTACATTTCCTCAGTGAACCTCTCCTCAGTGGTATGCTCAACTGGATGATATTCCTCACCCTCCAATTCCTTCGCAGGATTGAGCAAATGGCTTATTTGCTCATTCGCTTCGCGGAGCTTGGCTTCTAACCGAGCCTCGTGCATTGTCTGTGAATATTGGTGAGTGCTATCAACTAATTCATTGACCATTTGTTCTAGTGACATACCTCGACAATAATTATGAGGAAATTGGTTTTGTTGCTCCTCCATTCCTTGCAACTCAACTTCAGTCTCTAGGAGAGACTCGCGACCTTCCTGCGCAAACTAGAGCGTGCTGTTGACTAACTGGTCAACCATCTGCTCCAATGTCGTTCTTTGGCAAGGGATGAGAGGAGTTTCTTCGGCTTCATACCTTGAAGCTTGACCCCAATAATCAAATGGAAATCCTGTCATGCTAAACAAGAAGACACAAGACAAAGAAAAATATTTTTGTGGTTTTCAAACAAATAAAATTTAACTAAGAGAATCTAAATGGTTCCCCGGCAACGGCGCCAATTTTGGCAAAGAGATTTTCTAACTTAATAAAATTTCTCTTATGTTCAGGTTGTCGAGACCCGCCAAAATAACATTTATAAATCCGATACTACAGAGCTTTGCAGCTAGTGGTAGTCGGGTGTCGAACCACAAGGAACCAAAATTATTTCCTCTTAATTAACTTCTATTTGTTTTTAAGAAAACTCAAATTAAAACAGTAAAATAAAGGGGGAAACCGCTAACGGAGAATTAAACTAAAACAGAAAAATAGCTAACGGAAAATTAAAATAAAATGCGAGAAAAATAAATGCGAGGAAAATAAACGGAACACGTGCTCCTAATTTGAGTGTCGGGATTGGTTGTTGATGTGGTTCGGATCATAGACACAAAATATACTTAGCCGGTTTTTGTTAACACTCACACACATTAAAAGACCCAATTAAAACAAGTGCTCCCATGCTTTAATTAGAACTAATAATCCCAATTAACTAGAAAAGAGGTGACGACTCTAGACTATGCTTCGCTAATAATTCTAACTTAGGGGCGATCGCTCTCCCAAATTAGGATTAGTCGCGAGCAACGGGTATTCATGCGACGAGCCCATTGATGAAATCTCTCTCAATGGGACTCGATTTTATTCTATCTCTATATTTTATAAACAACCCAAACAAATGTGGCCACATTTAATTCAGAATGCAATATTAAATTACTCAAAACATGAAGTGCGATCGCTAAGTCATCGATTTTTAATCGAACCAACACACAATTTACTAAACGAGCGTCAATCGTTAAGAAAATCATGCTGGACATTAAGAACGATGCTAGAGATGAATTGAATGCTAGAACAAGCCAAGAAAATGATAAAAAGAACAGATCTCACCTAACACATCAACAACACAAACCCTAGACCCAAATTAGAGCACTTACCTTAGTTGCCCGTTGTGAAAATCAAGAGTAATCCACTCAAATGTATTAGAAATAGGTAAGAAACGTATTTTGGCTCAAGATTTGAGCTCTACAAAGAAAGGGGGCGGAAAAATTGAGAGAGAATGGGAAAGAATCACCTAAAAACAGCAAAAACAGAGTTAAATACCCATTTCTGCGTCAGACTAGCGCCTAGGCGCCATAGGTCAGCGCCTAGGCGCCGCGGGGGCGCGCGCACAGAATCGAGACAGCGCCTAGGCGCCATAAGTCAGCGCCTAGGCGCTGAGCCCTCTGGAAAAATTTACAAAAATGGGAATTTCTTAACTTTTAAGGACGGGCTTCAGGAATTTAGATGACGGTTATTTTGCGTCAGGGAAATGGTTGCGCGCGCGGACACGGGCGTTGGCGGGCGAGGACGCGCGCGGGCGTCGGCGGACACGGGCGTGGCGAGGCGAGCGGCGCGCGCGCGGACTTTCAATGACGGGCGGACGGAGCGCGCGCGGGGCGCGCGGGCGTGGGCGGTCTGGGCGCAGGCGAGGCGAGGCGGCGCGCGCGGGCGCGCACGGACCTTCGATGACGGGCGCGCTGGCGCGCGCGCGGACGTGTGCGGTCTGGGCGCTGGCGTGCGCGCGGGCGTGCGCGGGCGTGGGCGTCTGGCTCCGATTAGCGCCTGGGCGCTGGGCGCCGGCGCCTGGGCGCTGCCCTCTCGGGTCTAAGCCCAATTTAGGGTCGTTTTGGCTCCCGAGCTCCGTTTGGCCTATCGTTTTGACCCGAACACTTCCCGAAACCTCTTAAATGACCGATTTAGCCCTGAAATTCATAATTTGACTTCCCGAGCTCTTTGCCACGAAATACCTAAAATAAGTAGATTTAATTGAATTAAGCATGACATTTAGCTAGAATTAAGGCTATAATTATAGCTCTATTTTAGAGCTATCATAGAGCCAAGTAGAGCTCAAGATAAGGACGCACTCAATGCCATGAGTAGTCAAATAAGCGCTCTGACCAACCTAGTTAAACAAATGGCTCAAGCCAATCTCCAAACAAGTGTCAACACCGCCACAGCCATGTCAATGGGCACACAACCAAATCAAGGTGAGACACTAGTCTGTGGGTTCTGTGGGGAAGGGCACCTGTATGAATACTGCCCTGGGAATCCAGCCTCAGTCTGCTATGTGGGAAGCCAGCAGCAGCCTAGGAACAACCCCTACTCTAATACTTACAATCCTGGTTGGAGGAACCACCCAAATCTCTCCTGGGGTGGCCAGCAAAATACTAACCAAGCCCCCAACCAGCCAAGACCGAGTGGAACACCTGGTTTCACTCCCCAACATAACCAATCCATGTATCAAAAACCATACAACCAACCAGTAGGGTCATCTGTAGAAAATCTACTCAAAGAGTACATCGCCAAGAATGATGCTACTCTACAAAGCCAGCAAGCTACCCTCAGGAGCCTAGAGAACGAAATAGGGCAACTAGCCAATGAACTCAAAAGTAGGCCCCAAGGTAGACTGCCTGCTAACACAGAGGTGCCACGAAGGGATGGTAAAGAACAAGTTCAAGCAATTGAACTTAGAAGTGGGAGACCGTTGGTGAGCAACACTAAAGAAACCCCAAAGAGAGTAGAGAACAATGAGTCTAGTGCTCCACTGTAATCTCTGCCAAACCAAGGTCAACAAACAACAAGCACATCAGGAGCAAGACTGGAGCCAATCATAGAAGAGATAGAAGAAATTCCAAGGCCTCCACCTATCCTGAGGCGACCTGAAGTGCCTGCATATGTGCCACCACCTCCATTCCCTCGAAGGCTAAAGAAAAAACAAGAACAGGAAGTGCACTTTAATAAATTTTTGGAAATCCTTAAACAAGTGCATGTTAATATTCCTTTTGTAGAAGTTTTACAGTCCATGCCCTCGTATGTTAAGTTTTTAAAGGATATAATCACTAACAAAAAAATTATTGGCGAATTTGAAACAGTGAATCTCACTGAGGAGTGCAGTGCCATACTCCAGAACAAGCTACCAAAGAAGGAGAATGATCCTGGTTACTTCACCTTACCAGTGGAGTTAGGAGGCAAGCACGTGGGCAGAGCTCTTTGTGACCTGGGAGCCAGCATAAACCTCATGCCCCTATCACTATTCCGTCAGCTGGGAATAGGAGAAGCACGTCCCACCACTGTCACTTTACAGCTTGCAGACAGATCCATAGCATACCCTGAGGGTAAGATTGAGGATATTCTTGTAAAGGTTGACAAGTTTATTTTTCTTGCAGACTTCATCATCCTGGATTATGAAGCAGACAAGGAGGTCCCCATCCTATTAGGCAGACCATTTCTAGCCACAGGTAGGGCCCTGATTGATGTCCAGAAAGGTGAGCTCACTATGAGGGTTCACGATGAGGAGGTTAAGTTTAGTGTTTTTAAAGCCCTAAGGTACCCCTCTGACTCTGAATCTTGTGCAAGCATGGACATTGTAGATTCACTGATGGAAGAACAGCTGGAGCATGAATTATTGATTAAGCATGCTAATGATTATGTACAATTAGATTTAACTGATTTAAATGTTTCTGAAGTAATGGATATACCTGTAGATAAAATACAGCATGTTTGTATGAATAAAGACTTGACTGACAGATCCATGAATCCATTAAAACCATCCATTGAGCATCCACCTGTCTTAGAATTGAAACCTTTACCCACTCACCTTAAGTATGCATATCTAGGAAGTAATGATACTCTGCCTGTGATTATTTCATCCAAATTGAGTGAGAAGCATGAGGTTGAGCTGATATTATTACTTAGGCAGCATAAAAAGGCTATTGCATGGACTATTGCTGACATTAGAGGCATTAGCCCTTCTTACTGCATGCATAAGATAATATTAGAGGAAGAGCATACACCCCGAGTAGATCACCAACGTAGGTTGAACCCCTCTATGAAAGAGGTAGTTAAAAAAGAAATCATAAAGTGGTTAGATGCAGGTGTAATCTTCCCTATAGCTAGTAGTCAGTGGGTGAGCCCTATACAATGTGTACCTAAGAAGGGGGGGATGACTGTAGTAGTGAATGAGAGCAATGAACTGATTCCAACTAGAACTATTACAGGATGGAGAGTCTGTATGGACTATAGAAAATTGAATAAGGAAACAAAAAAGGATCACTTCCCTTTACCATTTATTGACCAGATGTTAGATAGGATAGCTGGTAGAGCTTATTACTGCTTTCTAGATGGTTCTTCAGGATATAACCAGATCACCATAGACCCTGTGGATCAGGAGAAGACAACCTTCACCTGTCCCTTTGGAACATTTGCTTTCCGCAGAATGCCTTTTGGCTTATGCAATGCACCAGCAACGTTCCAAAGGTGCATGTTGGCAATCTTCTCTGACTTAGATGAATCCATGATAGAGATATTTATGGATGACTTCTCAGTCTTTGGTGATTCATTTACAAATTGTTTAGAGAACTTAGGACAAGTCCTGGCTAGGTGTGAGGAGACCAACCTAGTCCTTAATTGGGAGAAGTGCCACTTCATGGTGGAAGAAGGGATAGTCCTAGGCCATAGAGTGTCTAGAGAAGGAGTAGAGGTCGATAGGGCCAAGATTGAAATAATAGAGAAGTTAGTGGAACCTCAGAATGTGAAAGCCATTAGAAGTTTCTTAGGACACGCAGGTTTCTATAGAAGGTTCATTAAGAACTTTTCGAAGATCTCCAAACCTTTGTGTGAGCTTCTAGAGCTGAATAAGCCATTCATCTTCTCAAAAGAATGTTTACTAGCCTGGAAAACCCTTAAGGAAGCATTAGTCAAAGCACCTATTATAGTGGGGCCAAATTGGGACCTTCCATTTGAAATGTTATGTGATGCAACTGACTATGCTGTAGGGGTTATGCTAGGACAGAAGATTGACAAACTAGCACACCCTGTATACTATGCTAGTAAGACACTTAATGAGGCACAATGTAATTACACAACCACGGAAAAGGAAATGCTAGCTGTAGTGTTTGCCTGCGAGAAGTTTAGGAATTACATTGTAGGCACTAGGACAATCGTGTACACTGATCATTCTGCACTAAAATACCTTATGAGGAAGGCTGATGCTAAGCCTCGGTTGATTAGATGGGTGTTGTTGCTGCAAGAATTCGATCTAGACATTAGAGATAAGAAAGGCTGTGAAAATGTGGTTGCGGATCATCTCTCTAGATTGCAGCATAATTGCAATAAAATTGCGGAAACCGCAATTTCTGATGCCTTTATCGATGAGCATGTCTTTGTATTAACACATCGTGATAACGATGAGGAACCTTGGTTTGCTGATATTGCTAACTTCCTTGCATCGCAGGTACTACCAACTTTCAAGGGAAGCCAAAAGAAGAAGAGGTTCCTGCATGAAGCTAGGAAGTTCATATGGGACGACCCCACACTCTACAGAACATGTGCAGATGGTTTGCTGAGGAAATGTGTGTCAGCTGCTGAGGCGAAGTCTGTGCTGCAGCACTGCCATACAACCCCCTATGGTGGACACTTTGGTGGCCAGAGAACAGCTGCAAAGGTGTTCCAGAGTGGCTACTACTGCCCCACGATCTTCAAAGATGCCCACGAATACGCACACAGCTGTGATGAATGCTAGAGAACAGGTAACCTTAGTCGGAAGGATGAGATGCCTCTCACTTACATCTTAGAGTTGGAGCTCTTTGATGTGTGGGGCATTGACTTCATGGGACCATTTCCCCCATCAGCAGGTAACCTTTATATACTTGTAGCTGTAGACTATGTATCTAAATGGGTAGAGGCCATAGCATGTCCAAACAATGATGCCAAAACAGTCATTAAGTTCCTTAATAGACATATCTTTACTAGGTTTGGTACACCCCGTGCAATAATTAATGACGAAGGGACACACTTTATTAATAAAGCCATGGAAAAAGTATTGGCTAAATACAATGTTAGACATAGGGTAGCCACCCCTTATCACCCACATTCGAATGGAGAAGCTGAAATATCAAATAGGGAGATTAAAAACATACTCGAGAAAGTGGTCAAACCCAATAGAAAAGATTGTTCGTTTAAACTCGAGGATGCACTTTGGACATATAGGACTGCATATAAGACACCCCTAGGTATGTCTCCTTATAGACTTGTGTATGGCAAAGCATGTCACTTACCATTCGAATTGGAAATCAAAGCATTTTGGGCCTTGAAAGATCTGAATTATTGCGTGACCGATGCGGGAACATTGCGGTCTCTGCAATTACATGAGCTTGATGAGCTGAGACATATGTCCTATGAGAATGCTAAAATGTATAAGGAAAAGACTAAAATTTGGCATGACAGTAGACTCAGGATTAAGGACTTTAAGAAAGGCCAACATGTCTTGTTATTTAGCTCAAGGTTGAGATTATTTCCAAGCAAACTTAAGTCCAGATGGTCAGGTCCTTTTGTTATAACTAATGTGTTTGTTCATGGCGCAGTTGAGATTAGGAACCTACAGCACGGGCAACCGTTCATGGTTAATGGTGCACGATTGAAGCATTATTATGAGGAAGGGGATGTGAAGACTCTCTCGGCCTTCCTCTTAGCTGAAACTTGAAAATAAAACCGAGAGAGGACGAGTGATTACTGTGCTCGTCCATGCGAGGCTATGCCTTAGTTTATTTTTTGTTATTCTTTCTGTTGTTATTTGTGTATATTTACGTGTGATTTTGATAACGAATTTGATGATAATTTTATTTCTTTTAATAGGGGATCAAAAGAGGGAATCAAGGAGATGAATCAAGGATAAAAAAATCGTGGAAAATATCGGGCCGAATCCCAGATTAAGTTGAGAGAATATTGGCATTTGAAACGAGGAAATCTCCAACGGCCATTTAATTGCGGTGGATTTGCTGAATCCGCAACAGAAATAGCCGTTGGGATTTTCATCATTACAAATAGCCGTTGGAATAGCTGTGGCCCGTACGCTTCCTTCATTCACTGAACTTCAAGAAATCTCTCTCCATCTTCCTCTGCAATCCCTCTTTCCAGATTTCTCCGATTCGACCATGGTGCTTACAAGGGCTGAGAGATCTGCTTCCAAGAAGAAGGCCGCTGAAGCAGAGGTAGCTGCGAGAGAGGCACTCCTCGCCTTAGCAGATGCCGAAGCTGCGCGAACCGAACGACTTCCCAAGCTCCCTGTCCGCAAGAAGAAGTGGAAGGTAGTGACGGAGATCCCTGCTGGGCCATCTGAACCAGCAGGAACGCCCAAGAAGAGGAAGTGGAAGATGGTCGTTGACGACGCAGCGATCACGAAAAAGACTCCCTCTATGGAGAGTCAAGAAAGTGGCCGTCCATCCTACGAGACGGCCAGACAAAGCCATTCTCCATCTCCACCAGCGCGAAGCCCCGAGCCTTCTCCATCTCCATAGAGCTCTGAACAAACTCCACCGCCGCAGAGCCCTGAGGCATCACCAGTATCCCAGACGCCTGAGCCTGAAATTCCAAATGAAGAGCATCAAGAATCGACGCAGGGCGATGAAGCAGCTGAGGAAGAAGAGGTCTTCTCTCCTTTGAGGGAAGTCAGCCCCGATAGCCCAGCAAAGGGGGAAGATTCAATGGATGAAACGTTGGGGGACTGCCTCCAACAGATCACCACCAGGGCACGGTTGAGGAAAGAAGCCACCAAGGTTGTCAAAGCCAAACGACCAAGAGCTTCAAAGAAATCCAAGAAAAAGAAAGCTAGAGGTGAGCCTTCATCAAAGAAGGTTAGTAGTGAGCCCTCTCTGAAGAAGCTAAAGATCGAGGCTGCTGAGTCAGCCAAAGCAAAAGATAAGGGGAAAGCCAAGTTGTACCCCGAAGATGAGCCTCAAGCTGTGAGGTATGTGTCTTCTGATGCTGAGTCAAGAGGCACTGAATTGAGGAAACGGGACCTGCTCCATGAGAAGGGGTTCCTTGACGCGTTGGCAGACCTGCCGCAATTCTTGCGCGCAGGGATCACCAACCATGGCTGGGAAGAGCTGTGCAGACCGCCCATCCCCGCCTATTCCAGCATGGTGTACGATTTCTACGCCAACCTGGTGAACCCTGAGGATGGCTTGTCCGTGGTAAGAGGCATCGAGGTGGACTTCTCAGCTAAGGCGATCAATGAAGCCTACGGCCTAAAGGGGCAAAAACACACTGACTATGCAAGGATCATTGATGCGCCAACTGAGGCTGTCCTGGAGGAAGCAATCCGGATCATCGGCCAACCTGAGGCAGCGTGGACGATTTCGCGCAATGGGAAGGCAGCGTGGACGATTTCGCGCAATGGGAAGCCCACTCTGATGAGTGCTACCCTCACAGCCAAGGCAGCTGTCTGGTTCTCCTTCGTGCGAAGGCGGCTGTCCCCAGTGACCCACGAGACCACCATCAACCAAGGAAGATCGCTGCTGGTTTATGCGATCATGAGGGGCCTCACAATCAATGTTGGTGAGTTCGTTGCAGCCTCAATCGCAGACTGTGCCAAAAAAGGTAAGGGTCCACTTTTCTTCCCCAACACAATCACTAAGCTTTGCTTACGTGCAGGTGTACCAATCGAGCGGATGGAAAGGCAGCTGGCCTACACGGGGCACCTGGAGCTGCCTACAGGCCTGCGAATGCGACGAAAGGGGAACATGGAGTTTGAGTTAGATGGCCTGGCTGCTGCTCAATCTCTATCGATGGCCTGTCTGATGGACCTGCAAAAGAAGATGGCTCAATGGGCTGCATATGCTCAAGCAAGGGATAAGGATGTTGCTGACCAGTTGGGCTGCATCTTTCCTGAGTTCCCCACGGACCTGCTGACGCCATGGGCACCTCCACGTGCACGGAGGGATGATGATGAGGACGTCTGAGTGCTGAGAGCACTCAAGGGAGTATTTTTGTTCCCTATATCAAAAAGAAAAAAAATCAAACTGCTTTTCGTTGAACTGTGTGAATTCTGTTATTTTTTAGTACATTTTTGATCTGTTTTTAGTTCTTTATTTTGGTAGTTTAGGTTTGCTTAGTCTAGCTAGAGGGTATCTGAATAGGTAGGTTGTTTTAGTTTCTTTTTTGTATAGCTGAGATGACTGGAAAGAGCATGAAAAAGGGGTTGCTTACTGTTATATCTGTCTGTAGATTCATTGCGAAATCCTTGCGATCTCCGCAATTTTTGTTAGTAATTGCATGTTTTTGACTGACTGATTAGCTAGGCTGGTTCTGTTTTAATTTTGTTCTTTTGATGCTGTTTTGACTACCTTATATAGCCTATCTATAAGCATGCTGGATGAGTGCCTTAAGACACCTTTGATAGTTTAAATTAATCTCTTAAATTGCTCAGCATGCGTAGCTTTAAGTCCTGCCCTTACTGTTTTTACAAATTTCTGCTGCTGAGTTATTTGCTTTGAGAATGTTCTGTCTATCCCTAGGACTTTTAGATTCTCTTTGTTTTGCCCTAGACTAGATGCTTCTAGGACAAGTTTGGGGGTCTGCCACCTAAGACACTCATTGGGGACAATGAGTAGTTTAAGTTTGGGGGAGGCCACCCTAGGCCTAGGAACATTCCTCTCTCCCTTTAAGCATAAGCATTCTTCTTCTCCTTTGAAAAAAATGATGAACTGAAAAAAAAATGAAAAATAGAATAAAGAGGGGTGTCTCTCTTAAAGTTGCTGAGTAATCAGTGACAAGTGTGTAACCCACAAGTGGCATTGCATCAAAAGGCAACCTAAGGAGAGGCTCCACCAAAGTGAGAAAGAAAAAGAGAAAAATTAGGGAAGAAGAATGTATACTTAGGAGTTGCAACTTTGTGGCTTGGGTGTCCTGAATAAAAAGAACTCTGATCCTCAATTAGCTAAGCACAAAGTTGTAGCCTCTAGGGTTGTTTAGGGAGATGAATGTATGTCCAATGTAGTGATGTCAGGGTTTAGGTTGTTCTCTAAATGTACTACTGTCACTGGTTAAAACTAAGACTGGCATGACTCTAAGGACTCCTAGGTAGCTCAAAAGTAAAAGTTAGAAGCATGTACTGAGTCTGGGGTAAAGCTAGGTAGAATTTGAAACCTTAGGGATAGTTGCACTATATGACAGAAGCAAGTAGATCAGCTGTCAGGAGTTAATAAAACAGTAGGATCATTAGGCGTGCGAAGTCAGAAGAAGCAAAATGAGAAGTTAGTTGTAAACTTAGAAGTGTGTCACAGGACAGCTTTGCCTTAGATAGGAACTTAGGGGAGTCAGCAAAGTGGTTAGAAAGGTTAAAACAGCAGCCTAAGTAAGTCCTTAGATTGCTCGAGGACGAGCAAAACCTTAAGTTTGGGGGTGTGTTACGTCTCCAAAAGTGATTATTTTAGGACTTATTTGTGTTAAGAAGTTGTGCATTTGTAAGTATTTTTGATAGGATTTAGCTTGAATCTATGTTTATATATGAGAACTAGAAGAATGAAGCTAAATTAGGACTTGTATGCAAAAGGAAAGAAAAGGAATGAAAAATGAAGTTAGAAGAATGAAAACTGTGCATTGCGGAGGCATTGCGGAAACATTGCTAAAACCGCAATGTTTTAAGTGAAATCCGTAAGTTGACTAACCTTTTTCTGTTGTGATCCGATATTTCAGGGATTCATTCTTTCTCCTCCAGCCACGTAGAAGTATGTCGTTGAGAATGGATGGTTCTCCTTGGCCCAATCGCACCTGCAGAATACTATCAAAGGAGGTCAAAGTGGAAGGTTGAAACACATCCGAAAAGCGTAGACTTCTCAGTTCAACGCAGCTTCTTCCCCATTCTTTCTCTTCTCCGTCTGTTAGTTTGAGAGGTTCAGCTGTTGGAGTCGACAATCTGATAGGAAGGAGAGAAGATTCATCTTCTCTTCTGATTGGATTCATCCAAGCAAGGCTTGCCTTTCTCTCTATTCAGCCGAGGCGTTTGCAATCGAGAAGGCCACGCGCAGCTTACTGCTTTCTGTCTTAGTTTTCTACTTTCAGTGCTGTTTGGTGGGCGGATTTTTGAATGTCCGCTTAATCTCAAGCTGTCGAGGCTTGCCAAAATACGATTTGTAAAGCCTATGACCAAGGCTTTGCAGCAAGTGGTAACAGGGTCGATCCAAGGATCAGGAAGATTGAAAGCACAATTAAAAATGGGATTTAATTAATTGATAGATTTTTGGTAACGGGGGGTTTTATCATGCAAGGGGAAATAATGAGAAAGCTACGAAGAAAGAATAATAAGAAGAGAACGTGTGCACGGTTTGGGAGTTTCGGGATCAATTGTTAAACAAATTCAGTTTGTCATTTAATGCTAATAACATGGAATTCAGTTTACTGAGCACGCGGACGACTACCAGAGAAGCCCCAAAGTAGCCGACTCCATGGATTTTAATTAGACCACACAGTTCTAATTACATGTTATCTAATCCTACATCAAGGTGATCAGCCCCAAGGTAAATTTAGACAGTCACTAGCTAACCGCGACGAACATTCGAGCGTGAATTCTAATTGCTAGTAGATTGCCCGCAAACGCCGTATGCAATCAACAATTATCCTACCCGACCCGATACTTCGATTTAGTTCTATCTACCTGTGTTACTTAGTCGAGTAGTGAGAGGCACGGCATCGCTACTCTTTAACATACACAACATGCGAAACTACTCGAGTGTCAATCGTCGTATTTTAACATGCGCGTTGGATTAAGCAAGGTAGATAGATGCAAAGTAAACAGAACCAATATGCATATCAAAGCTCAGATTATCAAAACCAAATATGTTTAACAAAATCGCCCTAAACTAATCCCAAACCGTCACCCTTACCTTAGCCGCTCATGGCGCGGTTTGTCAATCCCGCTCCAAAGATGGCCATGGATGGATTCATCTACTTATTACAATGGAAGTGGAGCTCACTAGCATGCCAACAATGGCGGAGCTCCACGGAAAATAGAGAAAAAACGGATAAGAAGAAGACCAAAACGAGCAAAAATGGTGGAGAGATGAAGGAGAAGATAATCAAAATGTGCAGAAAAATCGTCATTTATCTTCTGCCATCGTCGTAGCGTCGAGACGCTAGGCCAGCGTCTCGACGCTGTGCCCTAAGTTTTCCGCGCGCGCGCTCACGATGGCGTCGCGACGCAAGGTCAGCGTCGCGACGCTGCCCCGATAAAATTCCTGCGCGCGCCTCCTCCGGAGCGTCTCGACGCCAAGCAGGGTCTCGACGCCAGGGCAGCGTCGAGCTAGCGTCTCGACGCTATCACTCGACGCTTGCTCTCGGGTTTTTCCAGCGTCGAGTCAGCGTCTCGACGCTATAGCTCGACGCTGGCTCTCGGGTTTGGGGCTGAAGCTTTGCCTCTCCAAGGCAGTTTTGGCCCGTTTCTTCACGGATCAAGTTCCCCTCTTCCCGATGCATTCCCGGGGCGCTAAAACTCTACTTTAAGCTCTTTAACGGGTCCAACGGACGCACGAGCTCTTTGCCGCTTTTCTCCTACAAAAGAGAGATATTTAATCAATTGAAAGCGGACTTTAGCTATAATTCGGAAGTATTTAATAGCTCCAAAATGGAGTTATCAAACACCCCCAACTTAAACATTGCTAGTCCTCGAGCAAGCATTACAAAGACATTGACTCTAAGGACGCGCTTACATGTATTCAAACTCAAACCTCCATGCATATCGAAATTTAAACACGAGTATAATCATGGAAGCATTTTGTTCATGCATTAACTAGGACATATCAAAAATTAACTCTTGCCCCCTAACGTGTGTGTGTGTTAGCCAACCACTCCTAAACTCACGTAAACCCGGAAAACCTACATGCAACGCACATCCCATTTTCCCCCTACTTCTAGCGTTTAAGAACAGTCTATACTTGACTTACACGAGAGAGAGAAGCAAATTAAGAGACCTAATTGTTTTTCTCATTCTTTTTCTTTTCACGAGTACTTTGTACTCTTTTATTAAGGTTCTTTGAACCAACTTTTTATTTTTTTTTCTTTCCAACTTGAGTTGCCTAACACGTCAAACTTTGGCCAAAGCTTCACGTTTTTAAGGACTGACGCTCACTTCTTTAAGCGCTAATAAGAAGGAGGAGCGCCTCGAGAGGAATTTTCTATCAAACATGCTTTTCTATTTTTTTTAGATTAGGCTAAGCACATGCTTTCTCAATTAACTAACCACTAACTCTCGTGCAACAAGCTACCTAGAGATGCCTTTCGGGGTGACAACGAGAATTAGCGAAACATGCGATAAACAAAGCCTACGGAATCTAGGAAGAAGTTTCTAAGTGCGCGACAAGTGCAAGGGAGCAACAGAAAAAATTTTAAAATTTTTGACATGAACCTAATAAACACAAAACTCATGCAAAAACTCGATTATGAACATGCTCAAATTTCCAACATGCATTTCCTAGGCTATCATAGTCAGAAAACAGTAAACAGAGTCCCAAACACTTCAATATCATTATAGCACTTCTCAACGAACTACACATGCACATCCATCGGACTAACTCCACCCCCAACTTCAAAATTTGGCATTGTCCTCAATGCCAACCAGTCAGATACAATAAAGTAAAAGGGAAGAAGAAATACACTTCCCTGACTCTTGGTGAAGCTGGCGAGGGTGAGGAAGCGGCGCACGAACGCATCAGAGCCCAAAATTGTCTTCTCTTCCTCGATTCCTATAAAAAAAACAGCAAGCTAATTAAAACTAAGTTAATCTAGAAAGCAATAAAAACTAAACTAAAGCATAAAAAACAGTCCATCGCTCGGGTGCCTCCGAGAAGCGCAGAATTTTTAAAGTCGGTTGCTCGACTGTATTCTCTCAACAGACTCATCCATAGTCTGTAGGTGCGGGGGACGATCCAGACTTGTCCTTGTCCACACCTTTCCTGCCATCAACCTGAAAAATATTTTGCACTCTTCGTGCCTCGGGCACGTGAATATCAGCATTGTTAGTGCAAAAACCAGCATCATTATCACACAAATTTAAATCATATTTTTTAACAGAGACATGGGAACCATCCCTCAAGCGCGAGGGTAGACTCCCATTCTCATCATGCTCAACAACAGACACATTCCCAACAGTCACAGACGACTTTGATGCATTTATAATAAATTCATTCACCATTCCATCAAATTCTACAGATAAGGCACCCCTATCAACATCTATCTTGACCTTAGCGGTCTTCATAAATGGGCGGCCTAACAAAATAGAAGAGGAAACATGCGAAGAATTCTCATTCACATTCAGCACATAAAAATCGCATGGAAACAGTAAATCCTTAACTTTGACTAAAATATCCTCAACCTTCCCTAAAGGATGCACATAAGATCGATCGGCTAGCTGGACAACTATATTGGACTCGATTAAAGTACACAATTCAAGTTCTTTAAAAACATCATAAGACATGACATTAATCGAGGCACCGAGATCTAACATGGCAGTTTCAATGAATTTAGTACCGATAGTGCATGGGATAGAAAACATACCAGGATCGATGCACTTCGGTGGAAGATTACCTTGGAAGATTGCGGAGATGGTTTCTTTCTTCGTCTCGTCACTTTTTCTCGACATTCTCTTACTCGTACACCACTTCTTGAGAAACTTGGCGTATTTTGGCACTTGGCTTACAGCCTCAAGAAGTGGGATGTTGACCACCACCTTTTGGAAGGTTCGAAGGACCTCCGCATCCTCGGTCTCCAAAGTAGGCTTCACAAGCCGACTCGGGAATGGTGCTCTGGTAACATCCTCAGGTACACTGACCTTCTCATCTTTTCTCACATTCTGAATTTCAGGAGCAGTCGGGGCGGACTTGTTCAGGCTGTCCGTGGCTTCCTTCGCAGCTCTGGTGGAAAGTGACTTCCCACTACGTAGCTGAATGGCACTCACGTTTTTACATGAGTTTACTGTAGTTTGGGAAGGAAGCTTCCCCGAGCTCTTGCTCTCAATCTTACTGATAGACACCGCCATCTGTGTCAGCTGCTTGTTCAGATTCTGCAGCTCTGCCTTATGAGAATTAAGCTCCTCTCGAGCTTCTTTCTGAAACTGGCTGGTGCTAGTCACGATGGTCCTTACCATCTCTTCAAGTGAGCTGGAGGAGCTCGAGGCTTGAGCCTGGGTGGAAGAATTAGGCCTATCTTGGGACTGGCCTTGGAAGCGAGTTTGTCCTTCCCTGTTCCCATAACTAAAGTTTGGATGGTCGCGCCAACCGGGGTTGTAAGTGTTTGCATATGGGTCGTACTTCCTTGGGTTGGAAGCGTACCCCCCGATCGCGTTGACCTCCGCATCCTCACGGTGTCCTCCAACGATTTTCTTCAACATACTGCCTATCTCGGCCACCTGGGCCCTCATTTCAGTCATCTCGTGGCTCTGAGCCACACTGTGCACTTGTCCTTGCCCTCGAATACCGAATTGTTGCGAGTTGGTGGCCATGTTTGCTATCAACTGTTTGGCCTCAACTGGGGTCTTGTCAATCAGTGCCCCGCCACTCGCTGCATCTATCATCTGCCGGTCATGGGGCGTCATCCCCTCATAAAAGTACTGAATCAATAACTGATCGGCAATCTGATGATGTGGGAAGCTGGCACACAAGCGCCCAAATCGCTCCCAGTATTCGTGCAGGGACTCACCGACATCCTGGGTGATCCCATAAATCCTCTTCCGCAGAGTGGTGGCCAAGGATGCGGGAAAGTATTTCTCCAAGAATACCCGCTTCATATCCTGCCACGTGGTAATGGATCCGGAGGGCAAGTAGTATAGCCAATCCTTGGCCTTGTCTTTGAGTGTAAAGGGGAATGCCCTCATATTCAGTTGCTCCTCCGTGACTCCTGCGGGCTTCATCCCCGCGCAGACGCAATGGAATTCCATTAAGTGTTTGTTTGCGTCCTCACCTGCGTTGCCATGGAAAGAAGGTAACTGGTGAATTAAACCAGATTTTAACTCGAAGTTACCTGCTACCACGGGGTAGTTTATGCACAAAGGCTGCAGGTTCAGGTCTGGCGCTGCCAGTTGCTTAAGCGTCCGTGGCGCATCACCTTGCGCCATCTCGTCAACCAAGAAGGGATTGCCTTCTCCTCTTTCAAACGGTCCTTGCCCCTCACGGGCCTCTCTTCGTAACCGCCGCTCCTCTCTGTCAATCTCTGGGATAAACTGCAAACTACTACCCTCAGAGGAACGGGTCATACACAAACAAAAATCCAAACATACAAGATACAAACAGAAAAAATTTCCAGTCAACCATCAATGAATCAAATTCAAACTTCAATCATAAATTCAATCAATTGCCTATTCCCCGGCAACGGCGCCAATTTTTGGTGAGCGGATTTTTGAATGTCCGCTTAATCTCAAGCTTTCGAGGCTTGCCAAAATACGATTTGTAAAGCCTATGACCAAGGCTTTGCAGCCAGTGGTAACAGGGTCGATCCAAGGAATAGGAAGATTGAAAGCACAATTAAAAATGAGATTTAATTAATTGATAGATTTTTGGTAACGGGGGGTTTTATCATGCAAGGGGAAATAATGAGAAAGCTACGAAGAAAGAATAATAAGAAGAGAACGTGTGCACGGTTTGGGAGTTTCGGGATCAATTGTTAAACAAATTCAGTTTGTCATTTAATGCTAATAACATGGAATTCAGTTTACTGAGCACGCAGACGACTACCAGAGAAGCCCCAAAGTAGCCGACTCCATGGATTTTAATTAGACCACACAGTTCTAATTACACGTTATCTAATCCTACATCAAGGTGATCAGCCCCAAGGTAAATTTAGACAGTCACTAGCTAACCGCAACGAACATTCGAGCGTGAATTCTAATTGCTAGTAGATTGCCCGCAAACGCCGTATGCAATCAACAATTATCCTACCCGACCCGATACTTCGATTTAGTTCTATCTACCTGTGTTACTTAGTCGAGCAGTGAGAGGCACGGCATCGCTACTCTTTAACATACACAACATGCGAAACTACTCGAGTGTCAATCGTCGTATTTTAACATGCGCGTTGGATTAAGCAAGGTAGATAGATGCAAAGTAAACAGAACCAATATGCATATCAAAGCTCAGATTATCAAAACCAAATATGTTTAACAAAATCGCCCTAAACTAATCCCAAACCGTCACCCTTACCTTAGCCGCTCATGGCGCGGTTTGTCAATCCCGCTCCAAAGATGGCCATGGATGGATTCATCTACTTATTACAATGGAAGTGGAGCTCACTAGCATGCCAACAATGGCGGAGCTCCACGGAAAATAGAGAAAAAACGGATAAGAAGAAGACCAAAACGAGCAAAAATGGTGGAGAGATGAAGGAGAAGATAATCAAAATGTGCAGAAAAATCGTCATTTATCTTCTGCCATCGTCGTAGCGTCGAGACGCTAGGCCAGCGTCGAGACGCTGTGCCCTAAGTTTTCCGCGCGCGCGCTCGCGATGGCGTCGCGACGCTGCCCCGATAAAATTCCTGCGCGCGCCTCCTCCGGAGCGTCTCGACGCCAAGCAGGGTCTCGACGCCAGGGCAGCGTCGAGCTAGCGTCTCGACGCTATCACTCGACGCTTGCTCTCGGGTTTTTCCAGCGTCGAGCCAGCGTCTCGACGCTATAGCTCGACGCTGGCTCTCGGGTTTGGGGCTGAAGCTTTGCCTCTCCAAGGCAGTTTTGGCCCGTTTCTTCACGGATCAAGTTCCCCTCTTCCCGATGCATTCCCGGGGCGCTAAAACTCTACTTTAAGCTCTCGAACGGGTCCAACGGACGCACGAGCTCTTTGCCGCTTTTCTCCTACAAAAGAGATATATTTAATCAATTGAAAGCGGACTTTAGCTATAATTAGGAAGTATTTAATAGCTCCAAAATGGAGTTATCAGATTCATCCAAGCAAGGCTTGCCTTTCTCTCTATTCAGCCGAGGCGTTTGCAATCGAGAAGGCCACGCGCAGCTTACTGCTTTCTGTCTTAGTTTTCTACTTTCAGTACTGTTTGTTGTTATTTCCTTTCCAGTAGCTACTCTATTCCATTTCGTTGCTTTCTGTCTTGACTTTAGTGTTTCTAAGTCTTCATTTGTTCATTCAAACAATTGGTTAATCAACGCACAATTCCATTACTTCGCAAGCTCTCTACCTTCTCTATTTATCGTTTCTGTCTTCTGTCTTGTCTCTATTTTTCTGTTAAGCATGTCTCCTTCATCTACTATTTCTATTCTATCTACATCCATGAGTAACTAAGTCACATAAGGGCATGCTAATGACAATAGTATAGGCTAAAACACGTGAACCAAGCATGTAGGATAGTTCTCGAATGCATTGATTGTATGTAAGCTTCATACCACGGGTAATTTCGATTGGCCATCCATTTTGTCCAAAGAACTCCTAACCTCTGGAAGGAGTAAGAGTTCAATGTCATACACTCATGCTAGCCTCTCAAGGTAGCCAGAAAACGACCTAGGAGTAGGCGTTTTCCTAGTACAAATCATAACTTACTGTTTTAACAAGATGCTTAAGAACTTACTTGGACATGAGTAAACTAAAGAATCTAATGCATGAAATCGGAAGATACATGAGAATGAGTTAGTTTGATGCATAGTGAGTTGATCTAATGCTTGAGAATCGTGTGAAAAAGCCTATAGGGGAGTCGTTAGTAGCCCTTGTTTCCACATTTTACACACATTCGCTGTTAAGAACATTGCGGTAAAATTGTTGTTCTCGCAATTCCCTTAGTTAAAAATTCTGCCTTAGCCATTTTCCTCTTCGTTTATTAATCTCTTCTCTTTACATTTGAGTTTATCATTGACTTGCACTTGTTCATGTTGCTATCCTTCATATATTCATTAGTAATTAGGCACTTTAAAACCAAATCTACCCCATTAAATCCACCCATTCTTGCTTAACAACACACTTCACGAGTAACTAATAATAAATCTCTGTGGGAAAACGAATGAAAAAATACTTACTACTTGCTACAAGATCATGTATGCTTGCATGTTCTGAGTGCTCTATTCTTGCATCTTTATTTTAAACATTGAGCACGCAACAGCTATCAAAATACCCCCAACCTAAATCTTGCTAGTCCTCGAGCAAGGTGTACTTTGATTTATCTTATAAGAAACCACTTGCATGCTGACGACTCAAATCTCAAAATTCGTGAACACAAGATATTAATGCTAACGGAAAAACAAACAAGTGTATGCATAAGTTAAGAACATTTCAAAATTTTAAATCCTACTCTTTCACGTGTGTGCGTGCTTAGCTTATCCTACTCTAGCTCTTATAGACCCGATATTCCTTTAATGGATCCTAAGACTCGTTTTCATCCTACTTCTAGCATTTAAAACAGTCTAATGGCTTAACGGGTCGGAAAAAGCAACAAAACAATTGGCCCAATTCTTTTCTTTTTTTCCTTGGTACTTTGTACCCTTTTCTTTTTATTTTTCTTCTTTCGAGAGAGCTTAACACGTCAAGCTTAATTCACTTCACGTTTTTAAGGACAAGTGTTCACTTCAATTAGCCACCCTTTCATGCAGTGGCAACCGTGGGTTACACGATCGCCCCTGATTACACGGGCAACACAAGAAGGAGGAACACCTCAAGAAAGAACATTTTTCATGGTTCTTGCTCACAGAAAATCGAAATTTTTTAGGCACAAAGCTATGCTTAATACAAATGAGTTATTACAAATTTTAACACATCAAGCCTCCCTATATATGCCTTTCGAGGTGACAACAAATTTTCAGATCAAATAAAATAACTCTAAGCCTATCAGAACCAAGAGTAAGAGGGCTATGTGCTCGATGAATGTAGAGAGTATTCGGAAAAAATTTAAAATAAGTTCAAAATATGCATACAACTCATGGTTTATTCGAAATGCACAAATATGGAGTATTCGAAATGCATTCAAATTCTCATACATCTCAAAATCAGAGCATCCATGCACAAAAACTACAACGAAGTCCAAAAATAAATTCTACCCCCCACCTAAAAGACTGCATTGTCCTCAATGCATCTAATCTCACAGATAAACAATTAAAATGACAAAAATTAAAGGGAACAGAAACCTCCCCTAAATTTTTGCGGGATCGGTGATTAGGGATGCGCAACCATGTCTTCAAAATATATCCGAAATGCAGGTCGTCTCTTGCTTATTACCTAAGAAAGCAAGAAAAAGCTAAGCTAGGGAAATAAAAACTAAAAGTAAAGACAAAAATTGAAATACTCATGGGTTGCCTCCCAAGAAGCGCAAATTTTTAACGTCGTTATGCTCGACGTGTCCTCCACTCAGTCAGGGTACGTAAAAATTCTCGTACTTCTTCGGCCCCTTCTTGCTTGAATCAACAAAGCCTGCTAAGAGAAGCAAGCTCTTCGACTTTTGTAGGCAGCCGGACAGAGTTGTTATTTTTTTGATTTTTTTGATATATGGAAAAATAAAAGACTCAACAGACTGAAATAAAACAAAACAAGACTCAACTGAAAATAAAGACTCAACAGGAGAAAAAGGAAGAAAACATGCATCAATAGAGGGAAGTTCAGGAAATAAAACAGAAAAAAACTCGTCAGCCTCAAACTCTATCACCTGAAATTCCTTCAAGATAGTAGGCTCGACATTTTCCTTAATCCACCAAATCTCATCTTCGTAAAGCGGGTCAATCGTGATTTCTATTTTGGGGCTGGGGTGTAGTTCCTCGAGCATAAAATCAATCTGCGTCTTCATATCTTCACATTCTAGATCGCCAGACAGGACGGATTGATTCTCTAACTCGGGATGCTCTTGTGCGGGGTAGGCATCGAGAAGACCGGTTTGTGGCGCCTCAGGACATGCGTAGGAAGTATGACCCCCTACCGAGCAAGTACAACACTTTGCTCTCGCATGTGTTTCTCTAATAAACGTCCACCAAACTTCGGAGTGCAGCTTACGCATTTGCCTCCTATATCCTCTCAGAGCCTGCGAACTCCTTCTAATCCCCTCATCCTTATTGGAATCATTTGAAGCAAATTGACGCTCAAAGTCATACCCTTCCATTAAGTCATCAAAAGCAACATCTGAGGCTTCACGCCTTGAAGCTTTCACCCACTCTTGTAACCGAATGCCTGCCATACTCAAACAAGAAGACACAAGAAAAAGGAAAATATTTTTTAGGTTTTCTAACAAATAAAATTTAACTAAGAGAAATTAAATGGTTCCCCGGCAACGGCGCCAATTTTGGTAGTGAACTTTTGTACGTTCACAAATTTCAAGTTATCGAGGCTTGCCAAAATAAAATTTATAATACCGAAACTAGTAAGCTAACTTGTAGCTAGTGGTAACGGGTCGATCCGCAGGGAACCTAAATCAATCTCTCTTATTTAATTTCTATTTGTCTTTTAAACTAAAACTCAAAATAAAATAAAGGAGAAGTTAATTAAAACTAAACCAAGTAAAAATTAAACTAACGGAAAATTAAATAGCGAAAAGTAAAGAACGGAGAAATAAATGTAACACGTGCTCCTAATTCGAGGGATAGGGATTTTCTTGATGCGCTTAGATCATAGGGATTCTAATAATGCTTAGCAATTTAATCTCATGCACGCGAAATGTTTGCTCGTTTCCGAAGCAAACATCCCAATGAATTAATTAGAGGCTTCTAATTAAACATGCTCATTAATTAATCTAAGTTGATCAAGCCTAAATTGATTAAAGAACAGTAACAGGTAGTATCGCGACGAATTAACCCGGAGACTAAATCGATTTTTCCTCTTTACCCAAAATCCAACATGAAGGTTAATTAACTTCTACCCCCAACTGTCACTTGGGATCAAACTAAATACCCATATTCAGATTCGTGTTACTTAGCGATTGAGGCAATTATATGTCCTAATCTCTAACGGTAAAGCATGCATAAGGACTCGGGCGTCACTCCTTATCAGTTACACAAGCTATTGAGATGAAGTTTAAGGAAGAAGATGCAAGAAATCTAACAATTAAAAGCTGGAAAATTCATACAAACCCTCCCTAAGCATCAAGATTACCCCCTAAATCTCAAATTAGAGCACTTACCTTAGTTGTCCGTTGTGAAAATCAAGAGAAATCAACAAGAAATCAGCTCCAATGTATTAGAATAGGTAAGAAATAGGTTTTGGGTCAAGAAATGAGCTCTACAAAAGATGGGGGCGGAAGAAATTGGGAGAGAATAACCTACAATCAGCAAAAACGGACTTAAATACCCATTTCTGCGTCAGACTAGCACCTAGGCGCCGCGGGCGCGCGCGCACAGAATGGGGACAGCGCCTAGGCGCTGAGCTCTCTGCAAAATTTACAAAATCGGGCATTTTTGTTGACTTTTAATGACGGGATTCTGCTGAGTTTTAATGACGGGCATTTACAGTCACGGATAGGGCGCGCGACGGATGCGGCATGGGCGAAGCGGGCGGACTTTCAATGACGGGCGGTGACGCAGGGCATGAGATGTTGACCAACCGTTGACCGGTGCAGTTGACTTTTACAAAATGAAGGAAAATCTTGCATTCACCAAGATTTGAACCTGGGAACCACCATTGTCTTGGCAAGCCTTGCACCATTAAGCCATTGACCAGTTTTAGTTCATAATTAGATTATTTAGTTAATGTAGTATAATCACTCAAAACCGTTAATTAATAAAATGCTCTAAAATATTAATTTAAGCTCTTAATTTACGCAAATTCCCTATTTACCCATTAACAATTAAATTATACAAAATATATCAATTAAGCCCAAATAATTATTCTAATTTACAAGACTTAGGAGTTAAATATTAGCATTTTAGAGTGCTATTAGACATCCATTTGCCAAATCTCATAATCATAATATTTGACAATGGACAAGAGTATTCTAATTGATTTTAGCATGACAACAGGAGAGAAGGTTTCATCATAGTCTACCCCCTCTCTCTGGGTATAACCCTTTGTCACTAATCGAGCTTTAAAGGTCTGTACCTTACCAGCTTGGTCTCGTTTCCTTTTGTAGATCCATTTACAACCAATAGGTTTTACCCCATCTGGTTGATCTACAAGTTTCCAGACCGAATTGAAGTACATCGACTCCATTTCAAGGAACATGGCCTTGATCCACTGATCTTTGTCAACATCATTCATTGCCTGTTCATAGGTCAATGGATCCTCTATTCCATCATCTGGTATGATGATTTGAGTTTCTACTAAACTCATGTAACGGTCAGGTTGTTGCACAACCCTCCCATTACGCCGAGGCACTCTCAACTCTTGAGATGGATGTGAGTAATCGGAAGTATTAGCTCCATCAAGAATTCTTGTTGAGAGACCAATCTCATCAACAACTCTTGTTGATCTATCTGTAGCTTCTTTAGAAATTTCACGCAATACTAGTTTACTGCGAGGTTGATGATCTCTCATGTGATCTTCTTCGAGAAAAGTAGCATTTGTCGATACAAATACTTTATTTTCTTCTGGATCAAAGAAGTATCCAGCTTTCGATTATTTTGGGTAGCCTATGAATAAACACATGTGTCGGGCATTCCAATTTCTTAGGGTTTTGCACCAACACATGTGTCGGGCATCCCCAAATCCTGAAGTGACGTAAACTAGTTTTACGCCCTCTCCATAACTCATAAGGTGTTCCAGTAACACTTTTAGAGCGAACATTGTTCAAAATGTAGGCAGCAGTCTCTATTGCATATCCCCAAAACGAATCAGGCAAATGAGCATAACTCATCATCGATCGAACCATGTCTAACAAGGTTCTGTTTCTTATCTCCGATACACCGTTTTGCTGAGGCGTACTAGGTGCAGAGAGTTGTGACTGGATTCCATGTTCTATCAAATAGTCTTGGAATCTCAGGTCCATGTACTCTCCACCTCGATCTGATCGAAGTGTCTTAATTGTTTTACCTAATAAGTTCTCAACTTCTGCCTTATACTCCTTGAACATTTCAAGAGGTTCAGACTTATGATGTATTAGGTAAACATAACCGTACCTTGAATAATCATCTATGAAACTGATGAAATATTCATATCCTCCTCTTGCTTTGACATTCATTGGTCCACAAAGGTCCGAATGCACGAGTTCTAAGGATTATTTGGCTCTAAGACCTTTTCCAGTAAAAGATCTTTTCGTCATTTTTCCCTCAAGACAAGACTCACATGCTGGTCAAGAGTTGTCTTCTAACTGGCTTAGATGACTATTCTTAATCAATCTCTCAATCCTATTAAGATTAATGTGGCCAAGTCGTAAGTGCCAAAGATATGTACTTGAAGAAACTTTTTGCCTTTTGTTTCGCGTCTCAGCCGTTTTAAACATCTCGATATTTAAAATAACTTTTGTTTTGGTCGGTTTTAACTTATATAAATTGTTTTCTAGTTTTGCAAAACAAATAGGAATACCTCTTTTGTTAATGAACACTTCATTAATTTCAAAAGATACTTTATACAATTGTTCTAACAAACAAGAGATAGATACAAGATTCCTTTTCATTCCAGGAACAAGATACACATTATCTAATATAATGAATCTATCTCCAAAAAACAACCTCAAATCTCCCACTGATTTTGCTGAGACAACCTCTCATGTAACAACCCTGAGAGTTATCTCGCCTTCCGCAAGCGTTCTCTAGGAACTAGTTTCCTGAAAAGAAGAACAAATATGATTAGTGGCCCCTGAATCCAGTATAAAAGAAGAGTCATCACTCTCCACTAAACATGTTTCAACAACTAGTAAATCATATTTACCTTGTTTTGCCTTCTCAACTTTCTTCTCTGCAAGGTACTTTGGGCAATTTCTTTTCCAATGCCCATTCTCGTTGCAGTGGAAACATTTTCCTTTATCTGCAACTTGAGCCTTGCTTTTGCGGTCATTAGGAGTTTTACTTTTCTCCTTCCCTTTCTTTTTCATGGAAATACTCTTATTTTTAGAAGAAGAAGGGCCAGACTGAAAGAGTTTTGGCATGCATAGCGGAAGCATCGTTGGATCTAAGTACTCTTATTTTGTTAATTTAAAAGGAAAAACATGTAATTTGAAAATCAAAGACAATAATTTAGAAGTTACCTTTGAAGTTCAAATTCTTCTTGATTCCAAACTCGATCTTCGAACATAACGGTCACGAACCACCACGAGAGTCTTCCCGACTATTCTCTGTCCTTAGAACGGGATTGTGGGATCCTTTGAGTGACTAATTTAAAAGAGAATTGAAGATGGAATTGGAGAGAATGGTAGAGAAATTGTCTTTACAATTCTCAAAGTTCATCAAAATTCCAAGAAAAAAGTTAATCTAATTAACCCTTTGTATATATAGAAGACTACATGCAAAAACATGCAAAATTGAGTTAACAATAGGATGCCATGTAGAATCCACTCAATTTAGTGGTATTAGTGGCTTGATGTGGGATGAACACTTAGCAAAAAAGTTTGACTCATAAAACCACCAACAAATGGTTTTTCCCACTAACTCAAGAATTTGATTTTTCCACTAACTTAAGAATTGGATTTTTCCACTAACTTTAGTCATCAAAATGACTCTTGACTTTCAAGGTTTAGTGGAGTCAACATTTGACTTTTGACTTTCAAAGTTTTAGTCAATTGTCTTTAATTTGACTTTTGACTAAGTTTGATCAAATTAATTCAATTTAAAAATTAATTCCAATAATTAATTTTAAATTAAATTAAATTAATATTAAATAATTAATTAAACAATTTAATTAATTCAAATTTAATATCCAATAAATCCAACACTAATCCCGATCATTCCCGATATACATGATTATAAATCCATATTCATATTTTCGATATTTAAATCTTATTTAAATATCACCATCTCTCTCTATTGTTCAATTCGCAATTGAACGTTATGTCGTTAAATATATCACATATATTTAACGTTAATTCCCTAATTCGAATTCGAACACTTCGAATTCACTCGGCACACTATTCTAAGGTTTAGTCCGATAGGAGCTAGCAGGGGGACCTCATGGACCTACAGATCATGAGCTCCAACGATCCGAGATTAACTAATTAAAACTCTTTAACCTAGTTAATCAACATTCGTTAACTACCAGGACATTCCACTATAGCCTAGTAGTTGCATTCTCCTCACTATAGATATATTTATGTCCACTCCATATAACCATGATTAGTAAGTTGACCCTTCACAGGTTGTTCGTAATTTACGGTCGGGTCAAATATCTATTTTACCCCCGTAATTACATCTTGCTCCTTAAGTCCCACTGATCCTCTAATGAACAATTGCTTTGTGATCCAATTACTAAACCGATTGGTATATGATCTAATCACTATACCGAGTCCCTCTCAGGCCAATGAGAAGGTGGGGCCCCTTGTTCAAGACCTGGAGCCAGCACTTAAGGGAACAACCTATCTACTATCCCTAGAGACGGGTAGGAGTGAATTCCATCTTGCACCCTAGATCCCCAGCTATCTTACCGGTCTTACCCCTGAAATGGGAGACTTATTGAGTCGGCGCTGTTGAGCCACTCTCACCCATGCAGATCTAAGGATAATCCCGAATAAACAGGAGTTCATAGTTAGCTTAGGATTAAGGTCAAGTTAACTAGGTCATCGTTTTGAAATAGTCAGTCTTTAAAATAGTAAACAGCGTTATAAAGCAAGAGTGACTTATTTCGCAGTCCGGTCTAATGCAAACTCTTTGCATAGGACGCCCTCATTCACATGTCTCCACATGAACGATTTAGGATCACATCGTTTGTACTAAATACAAAATGGGCCGCATCCATTAGTGTCCCCAAGATAAGGTATCCAACCTTATCCGTATACTATAAACCGTTTTTGCTATTTACTCGAACTTGATCCACTTTTATGTCTCCACATAAAGTTCAAGTATTCATGTTATTGCCTTGGATCTTAGTTTATTGGATTTAGGGTGTTCTAAAATTAAATAAGCAATTCACATATTCAATAATAATTTTATTGAATAAACCTCAATAACACTTTATTAGTAATAAAATATGTTTATCGTTTACAAACCACGAGTTTTAGGACATAAAACCCAACACAGACTTCGTCCCAGAGGACGATCCTGTATAGAACTTTTTAGTGCTAGCAACATTTGCCTCCACTTCATGTCCCTTAGTTTTCAGGAGGGACTGATAAGTCTGAAGCTTATTCAGAAGAGTAGTCAAGTTATATTCTATTTTGTTCATCATCGCATTTGTGCGGAACTGTAGGAAGCTCTTCGGAAGAGACTCCAGAATAAAACTGACCTGACTCTTCTCATCTATGACAACTCCATTTACTTCTGCCACATTGAAATGGACAATCATGTCCAGGACATGTTCTCTAACAGAGGTCCCTTCTCTCATGCGACAATTATAAACGTACTTGATGGCATCATGCCTAAGGGAGAAGGACGGTTGTCCAAACATCCCCTTCAGAGATTCCATAATCTCTTTGGCAGCACCCATACCATCGTGTTTCTTAGCCAATACATCAGATATGCTGGTCAGAATGTAGACGCGGGCTTTATCATTTGCCCTTGTCCATCTGTCATATGCATCCCGAACATTTCGGTTTGCATTGGTGTTGGGGTTTGGAGGACACTCCTCAGTTAAAACGAACCTTAGATCATCAATTACCAGTATTGTGTTTAAATTGGATTTCCACGTTGCGTAATTATCCCCGTTATGTTTCTCAGAAGCTAGTAACTGTACTATTGGGTTGGACATGCTGAAAAAAAGTAAACATATCGTATTTAGTGAAATTGCTATTACCCTTTTATATTATCCAATCAAGTTTTAGCAAAAGTAATAATGTACCCATCATTTATTCTTTATTGCAACGATACTACAAAGGTTTAGAGCAACATCCACCTAGGGACAGTCTATCACTCCTCCTTTCAATTGAGACAATCTCAGCTAATCACTATTACTAGAATAACTCATATTCCAATAGATCTTTTAGCTATCGTTTACTTTGGTCAAGAAGTTACTAACACTTAGTAATTCTTGTAAGTGTGACCCTCCATTTTCAGACCTCAGAGATCGAAATCAACAAGCTCCCGAAGTTGGAAAGACAATGTTGAAAACAGACCTATGAGACCCTATCCTTTTCTGAAGTTCGCAGTGTTCCGAATCCCATGATACAGCCCTCCTAAGGGGTGGTCGCTCCCAGGGCAGACTCGCAGGCGCATCATGGAAATCTCACGGTGCAACCTAATAGGGAGACCGTAGGATGTGTTGACACACAACCTTCGCTCACTTACTATGAACGACTTCCCCTATTCACCTTGTTATTGACTCATGCAAATACTTTCCTACTGGAGGTCGCTCCCAGGGCGACTCGAAGCCGAGCATGAATCTCACGGTGTGAACTCTTAGGGACGTAGGAGCTGGAAACATTTTTCTTCCCACTGAAGTGTTCTAGACAATTGGGTTTGATTTTACTTAGGCATATATTTTGGCTAACTAAAACATATCCTAAGTCTAGGTAATCTTTCCGAGTATAACGTTTATACTGGATTTTAACCTATGATGTCTAGGTGATAAACCTTTTAAAACCTCACATCACTCACGCATGCTCATAAAACTAGGCTAGCTAAACTCAAACGCCAGTTCGATGCCCAGGTAGGAGGTGTTCCGTAAACCGTCAACTTAAATACCCCCAAGCTGAGACAGCATCTTACCAGGTGAGTTTTTCTTGTAACCGAAGTTTTACAAGATATCGACCTATTTTAACTATTAAAACAGGAGATTGCTTAGTAGTTAACCCTAAATGAGCATGCATTTATCTTTGTTATAGGTTTTAATGTCTAATTCATTTTATAACACTTATAAAAAAAAAAACCTTATAACATACATCTAACATGCTTTTATATAACAATTACATAAAACTATTCCATGCAAAAATATAACAACTTATATGAAATCTCATGGAATCCTAAACATGCATACTTATATTATAACACTTATAACATACTTTCAATGCATGTTTCATGCTTATCCTATGGTGGGATTTTAAATCTTCATGGCATACAATATGCACACAAGATTATGTTTATTTAAACTATACATTCACAATGCATAAATAAATAAACCACACTAAAAATGGATTGGTTTTGGCATCCTAAACAAGCATTTACCTAAATTATTACAATAATAAAATAGGAAAAAGTCTTGAACCGCCCCCGAACACTTCGAATCGGCTCGAACCGCTTGTAAGTTGTGGAATTGCACGAACCGCCGTCGAACCGAACCGAACCGCCACTTGACGCCTCTTCCAATTTTGATAAACTACATCCTAAAATGGACTCTAATGACTCTATAAATATTACAGACTCTTTGTAACATATTAAAGCCCCATCACAAGGCAATTACAATAATTATTACAAATTGGAAGAGAAATGGATGCCAAAGACCAAAAATTTTCATTTTAGCATACATACATTCATCACATGAATTACTACCCACCAACTCTAAATTAACCAAAAAAAGAGTACTTAAAGCATGCTCTAATACCATTTGAAATTGTTTCGGCATGCATAGCGGAAGCAACGTTGGATCTAAGTACACTTATTTTGTTAATTTAAAAGAAAAAAGCATGTAATTTGAAAATCAAAGACAATAATTTAAAAGCTACCTTTGAAGTTCAAATTCTTCTCGATTCCAAACCCGATCTTCGAACGTAACGGTCACCAACCACCAAGAGAGTCTTCCCGACTATTCTTCGGCCTTAGAACGGGATTGTGGGATCCTTTGAGTGACTAATTTAAAAGAGAATTGAAGATGGAATTGGAGAGAATGGTAGAGAAATTGTCTTTACAATTCTCAAAGTTCATCAAAAATCCAAGAAGAAGTCAATCCAATTAACCCTTTGTATATATAGAAGACTACATGCAAAAAAAATGCAAAATTGAGTTAACAATAGGATGTCATGTAGAATCCACTAAATTTAGTGGGATTAGTGGCTTGATGTGGGATGAACACTTAGCAAAAAAGTTTGACTCATAAAACCACCAACAAATGGTTTTTCCCACTAACTCAAGAATTGGATTTTTCCACTAACTTAAGAATTGGATTTTTCCACTAACTTTAGTCTTCAAAATGACTCTTGACTTTCAAGGTTTAGTGGAGTCAACATTTGACTTTTGACTTTCAAAGTTTTAGTCAATTGTCTTTATTTTGACTTTTGACTAACTTTGATCAAGTTAATTCAATTTAAAAATTAATTCAAATAATTAATCTTAAATTAAATTAAATTAATATTAAATAGTTAATTAAACAATTTAATCAATTCAAATTTAATATCCAATAAATCCAACACTAATCCCGATCATTCTCGATATACATGATTATGAATCCATATTCATATTCTCGATATTTAAATCTTATTTTAAATATCCCCATCTCTCTCTATTGTTCAATTCGCAATTGAACGTTATGTCGTTAAATAAATCACATATATTTAACGAAAATTCCCTAGTTCGAATTCGAACACTTCGAATTCACTCGTCACACTGTTCTAAGGTTTAGTCTGATATGAGCTAGCAGGGGGACCTCATGGACCTACAGATCATGAGCTCCAACGATCCTAGATTAACTGATTAACCTCTTGAACCCAGTTAATCAACATTCGTTAACTACCAGGACATTCCACTATAGCCTAGTAGTTGCACTCTCCTCACTATAGATGTATTTATGTCCACTCGATATAACCATGATTAGTAAGTTGACCCTTCACAGGTCGTTCGTAATTTACGGTCGGGTCAAATATCTGTTTTACCCCAATAATTACATCTTGCTCCTTAAGTCCCACTGATCCGCTAATGAACAATTGGTTTGTGATCCAATCACTAAACCGATTGGTATGTGATCTAATCACTATACCGAGTCCCTCTCGAGCCAATGAGAAGGTGGGGCCCCTTGTTCAAGACCTGGAGTCAGCACTTAAGGGAACAACCTATCTACTATCCTTAGAGACGGGTAGAAGTGAATTCCATCTTGCACCCTATGTCCCCAGCTATCTATTTGGTCTTACCCCTGAAATGGGAGGCTTATTGAGTCGGCGCTGTTGAGCCACTCTCACCCATGCAGATCTAAGGATAATCTCGAATAAATAGGAGTTCATAGTTAGCTTAGGATTAAGGTCAAGTTACCTACGTCATCGTTTTGAAATAGTCAGTCCTTAAAACAGTAAACAGCGTTATAAAGCAAGAGTGACTTACTTCGCGGTCCGGTCTAATGCAAACTCTTTGCATAGGACGCCCCCATTCACATGTCTCCACATGAACGATTCAGAATCACATCGTTTGTACTAAATACAAAATGGGCCGCATCCAATAGTGTCCCCAGGATAAGGTATCCAGCCTTATCCGTATACTATAGACCGTTTTGGCTATTTACTCGAACTTGATCCACTTTTATTGGATTTAGGGTTTTCTAAACTGAAATAAGCAATTCACATATTCAATAATAACTTTATTGAATAAACCTCAATAACACTTTATTAGTAATAAAATATGTTTATCGTTTACAAACCACGAGTTTTAGGACATAAAACCCAACACATATCTGCCTCAATCATTGAATGTTCAAAGAAAGGGATGGGCATACTCTTTTTCCCCAACACCATCACCAAATTGTGTCTTCACGCAGGGGTGGTTGTGACACATGAGGAGAAGAAGTTGGCCTATGCCGGCCACCCAGAGCTGCCCATCGATCTGAAGATGAGAAGGAAGGGCAATATGGAGATTGAGTTGGATGGTCTTGCAGCTGCTCAGTCCATGTCAATGTCCTACATGATGGACATACAGAGAAAACTAGCTCAATGGGCTGAGTACTCTCAAGCAAGGGATATGGAGTTAGCTGAGCACCTGAGGTGCGAATTTCCTACATTCCCTGCTGGTTTGTTGAGCCCCTGGATGCCTCCAAGTGTGGAGAAGAGTGACGAAGAAGAAGGAGATGGAAATGAATGAATGTCATGGTTTGACGGAATTCGAGGGAGTAATTCTTATCTCCCTCAAACCTGCTTTTCTGTAACTGGTTAAACCCCCCCCCCCCCCCCCCCCCCCCAAAAAAAAATATCAAATTGCTGTTTGTTTTCAGTTTAAGTAGAATAGCTTAGTTTAAATTAGCTTAGCGGTGCGGTTGTTTTTAAATTTCCACAAGCCTCATGGGCCACAATAGAGTTAGCATAGTTAGGAGCTTTGATCACTCTTATATCTGCTCTGTTATTTTCATTGCGATTTCATTGCGTACTCCGCAAAACCCTTTCAAGCATGTTTTGTCTTAATCAGCATGTCTCAGTAATAATATCCAAGCATGCTGTTATTGCGTAATGACTTTCTGTTATTTTGTTCTGTCCTTAACTCTACTTGGCTGCATTTGTGATGTCTCTTTGTGGTCTGTTTATTGAGTTTGCTGGATGAGTGTCGAGTACACTCTTTAAGGTTGAACTAGCTTCAATAAGTTGATAAGCATGTGACCCTGTTAGACCTTACCTTTTGTTGTTAATAAGCTTTACACTAACTGCCCTAAGCTAAGTTAAACTGATCTCCACTACTCTAAACTAAGCTACGCTACCGAAATTTAAACAGAACAACAATTGATATATTTTTGTGAGGGGGGGGGGGGGTATCCGGGTAACAGGAAAGCAGGGTAAGGGAATAAAGAATAACTCCCTCGAATGTCGTCAGTCAATGGCATTCATTCATTTTCTTCTTCTTCTTCTTCATCCATCTTCTCCACACTTGGAGGCATCCAAGGCTCCAACAAGGCAGCAGGGAAAGCAGGGAATTTTCACCTCAAGTGCTCAGCTAATTCTATGTCTCTTGCTTGAGAGTACTCAGCCCATTGAGCTAGCTTTTGTTGCATGTCCAACAGACATGACATAGAAACAGCTTGAGCAGAGGCAAGGCTATCAAGCTCAATCTGCATATTGCTCTTCCTCTTCAGCTTCAGGTCGCCTGGCAGCTCTAAGTGGCCTGCATAGGCCAACTTCTTCTCTTCTTGTGTCACGGCCACTCATGCGCGAAGACACAACTTAGTTATGGTGTTGGGGAAGAAGAGTCTGTTCTTTCCTTTCTTGGAACATTCGAGGATTGAGGCAGATATGAGCTCGCCAACATCAATGGTGAGCCCTTTCATGATTGCATACACCAACAAGGACCTCCCTTGATTAATTGTGGTTTCGTGTGTGACAGGAGTTATCCTTCTCCGAATCAAGGAGAACCAAACGGATGCCTTGTCCTTAAGAGCTGCACTCATCAATGTATGTTTCCCCTGTTTAGAAACCGCCCACGTTGCCTCAGGCGTGCCTATCTCTCTCAATGCCTCCTCCAGGATTGCCTCAGATGGTTTGGCCATGATCCTTGCATACTCCGAATTCTTATGCTCCCTGAGAGCATAAATTTCATTGATCGCCTAGGTGAGAAGCTTGGATTGGTGGCCTACACAATTCTTCCCACCCATGATTGGCAATGCCTGTGCGGAAGAATTGCGGCAGGTCCGCAAAAGTATCCAAAAATCCTCTTTCATGGAGGAGGTCCCTCTTCATCAAAGTCACACCCCTGGCTGTTGCTGCCTCAGACACATACCTCTCAGCTGGAGGTTCATCCTCTTGAAACATTTTCCTTTTTCCTGTCGCTTTGGTCTTGGCCTTAGCTGCCTCAACAGCTTCCGTCTTCATTTTCTTGGCAGGGGGTTCAGACTCGATCTTCTTTTTCTTAG
The DNA here is from genome assembly GCA_028017165.1 of Herpetospermum pedunculosum. Taxonomy (NCBI): domain Eukaryota; kingdom Viridiplantae; phylum Streptophyta; class Magnoliopsida; order Cucurbitales; family Cucurbitaceae; genus Herpetospermum; species Herpetospermum pedunculosum. The sequence continues at coordinate 27,594,605 of CM051527.1, read as the reverse complement.
CTTTCTTTGAGGCCTTCGGCCTCTTTGCCTTTACGATCACAGGGTCTCTCTTGTTGGGCACCGATTCTGCCTGTTTCTCTAACCCAGCCACCACTTCGACAACCACTCGTTTAATACATTCATCCAACGTTTCGTCCATAGATGACCTTCTCCCAATTTCTTCCGCAACATGACTTTCATCCCTGATGGGGCTGATGACTTCTTCTCCCTCTCGCGCATCACCAATTCGGGTAGATGCAGAATCTGGTTGTTCTGTTGGAGAGACCTCAGTCCCCGACTGTTGTTGCGTGGATGCAGGACTTTGCTTGGCAGTCTCGAATGACGGCCTGCTGGTGGTGAGGCTTTCCTCACTTGTATCCGCTCTGATCTTGGTTTTAGGATCCCTTCCAGCCGTGACTTTCTTCTTTCTTTTCGCAGGGATCTTTCTTGGTTCAGAGGTGTTGGCAGCCTCAGCAGCGGCTAAGGAAATCAACGCATCCCCTGCCATGGCAGTGTCTTCTGTTGTGGGGGATGGTTTTGTTGGGGTAGAGCTTTATGTTGCTTGCCGACTAGAGTCTCGGGTCGAAACCAGAGCTCTTTCTTGTAGGTAAAGAAACGAAATATTTCGAGAAGACGAAAGGGGAAATTCGGTTGAGAGCTCGAGGGTTTCGGATTTGTGAATGAAATGAGCTGCAACCTTTCCCTATTTATAACGGTTTGCGCAATTAAAGGCTACACCTTTGCGGACTCCGCAACGCAATCGCAATGCCTAAAATCTCTCGAAAATCTTTAAAATATTACCGTTGGGGATTTATTTCTCGTTGTGGCGTTTGTCGCAAAATCTTAACAATCCTCAAATCTCTGATTTCCCTTGATTCTCCCTATATCTTCTCCCTATATCTTCTTGATTGATCCATCCAAATTGTCGTTAAGATTTCAATCATCACCCTCCTAATTTTAATCAACATTAAACAAAATTAATTAATACCAAGAATTTAAAACAATAAGATCGCAAAATATTAAATAAAAATAACTATTTCGTATTCCTTCAACTTTTGAGCACAAGGATATTTCTCATTATGCCTTTGCTCATCCCTTCTTGGTTGCATTTAAACTTCGGACAAGAGGAATGCTGAGAGCGTTCTCACATCCCCTTCTTCGTAATAGTGTTTTAATCTTGCATCATTCACCATAAACGGTTGGCCTTGTTCCAAATTTTGGATCTCAATTGCACCATGCAAAAACACATTAGTAATTACAAAGGGACCAGACCAACGAGACTTAAGCTTGCCAGGAAACAACTTCAATCGTGAATTAAATAATAAAACATGTTGGCCCTTTTTAAAATCATTTATCCTAAGTCTACTATCATGCCAAATTTTAGTTTTTTCTTTATACATCTTAGCATTTTCGTATGACATGTGCCTGAGTTCATCTAATTCATGCAATTGCAGAGACCGCAATGTTCCCGCATCGGTCACGCAAAAGTTTAACTCTTTTAAAGCCCAAAAGGCTTTGATTTCTAATTCAAGGGGAAGATGACATGCTTTTCCATAAACTAACCTATAGGGGGACATTCCTAAGGGTGTTTTATATGCATTTCTATATGCCCACAGTGCATCATCTAATTTAAAAGACCAATCATTTCTATTTAGTTTTACAACCTTTTGAAGTATACTTTTGATCTCTCTATTAGAAATTTCAGCTTGCCCATTTGAATGGGGATGATAGGGTGTTGCCACCCTATGCCTAACATTATACTTAGCTAATACATTTTCCATAGATTTGTTTATGAAATGTGTTCCTTCATCACTTTGTTGGGATTTATGTCCTAAAACTCGTGGTTTGTAAACTGTTATGTTTGTAAATATCTATTTAGTAATAATGAGTTATTAAGTTTTATTCAATAAAGGTGTTTGCTGGAATAAAGTGAAACGTGTTTGCATTAATCTATACCAATGACCAACACCCTTGACGATCATGAGTACTTGAGTTTCATGTATGACATGAATGTGGGTCAAGTTCAAGTAGACAGTCAAAACGGTCTATAGTATATGGATAAGGCTGGGTACCTTATCCTGGTAACACTATTGGATGCGGCCCATTTTGTATTGTACAAAACGATGTGATCTGAGTCGTTTCACATCGAGATGTGCGAGCGGGGGCGTCCTACGCGATGAGTTTGCGTAAGACTGAACCACGAAAAGTCGCTCTCTCTTTATAACGCCGTTTACTGAAGAGACCGACTTTTTTGGGTTTAATGTTCTTAAACTCGTGGTTTGTAAACTATGTTTGTAAATATGTTATTTAGAATAATCAGTTATTATTTTTATTCGATAAATGTGTTTACCGGAATAAAGTGAAACGGGTTTTGCATTAATCTATACCAATACACAAAACCTTTGACATATGCCAAATACTGGAGCTTCATGTATGACATTATTGTGGATCAAGCTCTAGCATTTATAGTCAAAACGGTCTATAGTATATGGATTAGGCTGGGTACCTATTCCTGGTAACACTATTGAATGCAGCCTGCTCTGTGTTACACAGAACGATGTGATCTGAATCGTTTCACATCGAGATGTGCGGGCGGGGGCGTTCTACGCGATGAGTTTGCGTAAGACTGAACCACGAAAAAGTCGCTCTCTCTTTATAACACCGTTTACTGAAGAGACCGACTATTTCACTTTATGATGGCCTAGGTAACTCGATCTGCATCCTGAGCTTGCAATGAACTCCTGCTTATTCGAGAGTATCCTTAGACTTGTATGGGTGAGAATGGCGGAACGCCCGCTCAATAAGCCTACCAACTTGGGGATAAACTCGAATAGGTAGCTGGGGACATAGTGTAGTGTTACGTCTCCAAAAGTGCATATTTTAGGGACTTATTTGCTATAGAATTGTGTAAACTCTTAAGCGTTTTTGTTAGAATTTAGTTTAAACATGTGCTTATATATGAGAATTTATAGAATGAAGCTAAATCAGGACTTATTTGTAAAAGGAACAAGAAAGGATAAAAAACAAAGCTAAAAGAGTTGAAATTCTGTATTGCAGTAAAATTGCGGAAACATTGCTGTCTCCGCAATGTTTAAGCTGCAAATGATAAGTTGTTCCAACCGTCCGCCGTTTTGTTGCGATTTTTCAGCCGTCTAATTTCTCTCCTGCTGCCATGTGGAAGGTCGTCATTCAGAATGGATGGTTCTCCTTGACTGAAGAGTACCTGCAAAACACTATAAAAGGAGGTCAAGGGAGAAGGAGAACAACAAGCTCGAAAGCGTAGAACTCTCCATCTCAACGCAGTTTTTTCTTATTTTCTCTCCCGTTTGTTGGAGTGAAGGAATCAGCTCTTGGCACCGATAATCTGAGAGGAAGAAGTGAAGATCCGTCTTCTCTTCTGATTGGATTCATCCCCAAAGAACGCTAACCTTCCCCTTCATCTGAGGCGCTTGCGGCGAGGAGTTCACGCACACGTTTATGCGCTTTCTACTGCTTTCTGTCTTTCCTTTTCGTTTATGTTTGCTGCCATTTACTTCTGTAAGCTACATTGGTTCAATTCGTTTCCATTTGCTTAGTCGTTACTGCTTTATAGTCGTTGCACATTAAGCTTTGAATCTGATTCAATAGAGGAATTATTTGACAACTTCGCAAGTCTCTTATTGCTTTCTGTTTTCCTTTGCTTCCATTTAAATACCGTTAAGCATGTTTAAACAATCTATTCTTCCCAATCCATCATCATCCATGAGTAACTAAACCACACAAGGGTCTGCTAATGATGAATCTATAGGTAGAAATACGTGAATTCAGCATGTAGGATAGCTTCGCACGCATTGAATGTATGTGTACTTCATCCCACGGACAATTTCGATTGGCCTTCCATTTTGTCTAAAGAACTCCTAACCTCCGGAAGGAGTAAGAGTTCAGAGTCGTCCATTCATGCTAGCCTTTCATGGTAGCCAGAAAACGACCTAGGAATAGGCGTTTTCCTAGCACAATTCATTAACTTTCTTATATAAATAGATGCTTAAGTCTTACTTGGATATGAGTGAACTAAAGGATTTAATGCATGTAATCGAGAGATGCATGAGAATGATTTAAATTGATGCATGATAAGTTGATCTACTGCTGAAGAATCGTATGAAAAAGCCTATAGAGGAGTCGTTAGTTGACCTTGTTTCCACATTTCACCCTTAAAACACTGTTAGTTTAATTGCTAGGAAATTGCTATCTGCGCAATTCCATAAGTCTGTTTTTGCCTTAGCCATTTTTTCCAGTCTTCTGCTTTGCAATTTTATTGCTAGATAATTGTTTTCTCCGCAACTCTTTTCCTTTTAACATTCAAGTTAATCTCTTTACTTGTTTTTGTTTATGCTTGCATATCGCGCACGTTCTTTATTAGTTAGGCACATTAATCCCAATTCCACCCCATTTAAACCACCCTTTCTAAATTTAGCATCTCACTTCGTTAGTAACTAAGAATAAATCTCTGTGGGAAATCGAATGAAAAAATACTTATTACTTGCTACAAGACCATGTATGCTTGCATGTTCTGAGTGCTCTCACATTGCATCTTTATTTACACAGTGAGCACACAACATGTAGCAAGAAGAAGTTTACTCCTAACCCGCTCTTCAGGGTTAGTAGATAGGTTGTTCCCTTAATAGCTGACATCTAGTCTTGAACAATCTGCGCACACTCTCTCCAAGCTTGAGAGAGGATCTGATCTGTCGGTTGGACCGCTGATCAATTGTTCATTAGAGGTGTCAGTGGAACTTAAGGAACGAAGATGTAACACAGGGGTTAAGCGGTTAATATGACCCAGCTGTGATTACGGACAACCTGTAATGTTAATATTTGATATTAATATTAATAATAAATATTATAATTAAAATTGTTTTAATTATAATTAATAATTTATAATATTAATAATTATTTATAATTATTATTATTATTATTATTATTATTATTAAGAATCCACTATGGAGCCATGCATTGTGCATGGGCTCCATGTGGATTCCATATCCATTCCCATACTCCATTTTTGGAGATTTGGAAAATATTCCAAGTCAAGTGAATTGACTTCATTCTCAAGCTCTTTTCTCTCACTTTTGTTTTTCCTCTCAACCGAACTTACATCTTCAAGGGTTGAAGAAGAAGTTCTTGGTTGTTGTTTAGAGGTTTGTTCTTTGGAAGAACTCCAAGTAAGTGTAAAGTTGTTTATACTTATTCCTCTAATTTTGAATTTCAATTGTTGAAATTCATAAGTTTGTTGTTAGAGTTCATCATGTTCTTAATGAATTGTTCATCAAGTTCTTGGTAAACTCATATCAAAACTCATCCAAGCTTCATCACCTTCTTCCTCCCTCTCAACAAACCCCCTTAGCTCAAGGAGTCCCACTACTCCGCTATTAAGCCCGAGAATAGTTGGGACTACTCTAAGGGTGGACCTCGTTGGTGCCCATGCTGAGTTCGTGACCGGAGGAGAGGTAGAGATCGAGGGGGCAGTAGAGGTGCTGAGGTAGACGAGAAGACGAACGTCAAAATAAGGTATTTTGTCAATATATACCGGTGTATATATGATATATACCGGTACTTTTTCAAGAGTTCTCTTCGCTGGAAAATATTCCGGTGGGATATATACCGGTGTGTTGAGTTTTATGTCCTAAAACTCGTGGTTTGTAAACTGAATGTATATTTTATGTTGCAATAAATTTGTTATTGAGTTTTATTCAGTAAAGTTGTTATTGAATAAAGTGAATTGTGTTTACTTTTTAACCTAACTTCAATAAACAAAGAACCCATGGCTATAGGTTGTATACTTGAACTTCATGTGTGACATGATTGTGGATCAAGTTCAAGTAATAGCCAGAACGGTCTATAGTATAGGGATAAGGTTGAGTACCTTATCCTAGGGACACTATTGGACGCGGCCCACTTTGTATAGTACAAACGATGTGATCCGAAATCGTTCATGTGGAGACATGTGAGTGGGGGTGTCCTATGCAATGAGTTTGCATAAGACTGAACCGCGAAACAAGTCGCTCTTTCTTTATAACTCCGTTTACGGTAAAGACCGACTTTTTCATATGATGACCTAGGTAACTCTATCTGAATCTTGAGCACGCTATGAACTCCTGTTTATTCAGGCTTATCCTTTGACTTGTATGGGTGAGAGTGGCCCGAGATCGCCGACTCAATAAGCCTACCATCTTGGGGATAAGACCGGGTAGGTAGCTGGGAACATAGTCCTGCGAGATGGAATTCACTCCTACCCGCCTCTAGGGATTAGTAGAGAGGTTGTTCCCTTAAGTGCTGACTCCGGGTCTTGAACTAGGGATCCCACCCTCTCATTGGCCCGAGAGGGACTTGGTATAGTGATGAGATCACTTACCAATCGGTTTGGTGGTTGGACCATAAACCAATAGTTCATTATAGGATCAGTAGGACTTAAGAAACAAGATGTAATTACGGGGGTAAAACGGTTATTTTGACCCAGCTGTAATTACGAACGACCTGTGAAGGATTGACTTACTGATAATGGTTATATCAAGAGGACAGAAATATATCTACGGTGAGGAGAGTGCAGCCCTTGGACTTTAGTGGAGTCTTTGGGGGTTAACGAATGTTGGTTGGCTTGGTTAAAGAGTTTGACCGGTTAATCTCGTATCGTTGGAGCTCATGATCTGTAGGTCCTTTAGGTTCTTCTGGCTAGCTCGGATTAAGCCGTGTAACAATATGAGAGAAAAAGAATTTGAATTTACTCAAATTCGGTTTTGGAAGAATGATGGACATATTTAAATCTGATTTAAATATGGGATCGGTGTAAAACATGAATAGGGATTCATGTGTGATGTTTCGGTTTAAGAAAGCGGGATTAGTCTTATTATTTAATTAATATTTGATATTGAATTAAATAATAATATTAATTAATTAAAAAGTTTAATTAATTATAATTTATTTTGTTTATTAAAATTAATTATGAATTAATTTTAAAATGACAAAACAATACAAGTGGGATTATCCAAGTCAACATTGAATTATCCATGTTTAGTGGATTTATCCAAGTTGAGTGGGTTTATCCAAGTTGTGAAGTGGATTGTGAATCACCAACAACATGCATATAAACTCATCAATTTTGGAACACTTGGTTGAAGACTAATCCATCCAATTTGAGGTGTCATGCTAAGCAAAGACTTTGTTGCATGTGAATTGCCTATAAATTGGATGAAGTTCAAATGGTTTGAAATTGATGAATTTTCAAAGAGTTTGAATATTTGGATGAGAATGAAGAGTTCATGTTACTTGAGAAATTAGAAAGCTAAGTGTTGAACTTCTTCTCACAAAATCCTCATCACTTTCATCTTCCCATCTTCTTCTTCCAAACTTTTTCTTTCATAAAGGAGTCCCACCACTCCGTTGCTCGGCCCGAGGATAGCGGGACTACCGGAGGTGGTTCTCAGAGAGTTCGAGAGAAGCTTCGAAGGGTTCGTGAGGAGATTCGAGCGTTGGAAGGGAAGTCTTTAGAACTACAAGAGGTATGTGTTCTAATTCCTTTTATTTCAAAGCTTTGTGCATGTTTCTTATTTAGCTAAATTGATGAAATTAGAGTGCCAATGATCCGTCTCGCTTCCGCTGCGCTACATGCGCTCCATCAATTTGTATCAGAGCGTTTTTTGGTCACTCAATTTGCATCAATTTGAGCTCGGTGGGTATTTGTTTTAGAAATTTATTTTTTTGGCCATCTAAAGTGTTTCCCGGTTTTGGCATATTTTTTTGAGCTTTTATTTGTACTTCGTTTTGTAATTGCCCGGGCGTGTATGGGGTTTAATGTGTGAAGAAGAGCCTATAAAAAATTTGGAGTCATTAGAGTCCATATAGGCTTTCAATTCGAAGACAGAAGCTCGGGTGTCGGAAAAAACAGCATGCTGTTTTTTTCTGCAAAATTCAAGCACAAAACCGGTTCAGCGCAAGGCGGAAGAAACGTGCCGGTTCGGTCCTCGGGCAGTCCGGTTCACTGAAAGTCAGACCGGTTCCTTGTTCTTCACCCTCTGGAGGTCCGGTTCAGCGTTCGTTTGGTCCGGTTCGGGTCGGTATTGGTCCAGTTACGGGCTGTTGAAGTCGGGACAGCTGTTATGGACCGGTTCAGTTTTTTTGAAGTTTTGTAGTTGCTGTTTTTTTTTTTGGCCGGTTCAAGCAAATTCAAGCTGGTTCGTGGCGGTTCGAAGGGTTCAGAAGCGTCTCAACTTAGTTGATGAATTATTATTGTAATAATTTAGTTGCTTGCTTGTCCGTGATGCCAAAACCGGTCCACTTTAGTGTGTTTAATTAATTATGCATTGCGAATGTATGTTTTAATTAAAGTATCTTGTATGTGCATAAAGTATGCCATATAGATTTCAAATCCCACCATAGGAAGCATGTTACATGCATTGAAAGTATAATATAAGTGTTATGTTGTATAGTATGCACGCTTAATTCATAAGAATTAATATAAGTGTTATATTAATTTATGAATTGAATGTTGCTTGTTTAAAAGTAAAATTAATATAATTGTTATATTAATTGTGAAATTAAACATACAACATAGTTGCCTTAGTTGAATATAATTGTTATATTCCTGCTTGGGAAGCATGTTATAAATTGAATGTAATGGTTATATTCTAGCTCAGGAAGCATGTTATAGAATGTCTTTGTTTTATAAAGCGTTGTAAAATGAGATAGACATTTAAAATCTATAACAAAGATAAATGCATGCTCACTAAGGGTTAAAGAATTCCAATCCGATTAGGAATTTAGTATCGATTTGTTTTAATAGTTAAAATAGGTCGATATCTTGTAAAGTTAAGGTTGATCCTGCACTAAGGTTGGAGGTATTTAAGATGACGGTTTACGGAACACCTCCTACCTGGGGATCGATCCGATACTTGAGTTAAGTTAACCCGGCTTTATGAGCATGCACATGAGAGGTGTAAGGTTATAAAACGTTTATCACCTAGACATCTTAGGTAAAAGTATGTTCTACCTAGACTTAGGTTTTATTGTCTTAGCCGGATAATGCCTAAGTAAAAGTATACCCAAATCATTCTAAAATACTTAGTAGTGGTGTTGAGAAGGTATATATGATATATCAATCTCCTCCTACGTTCTCCGCAAAGTTCACACCGTGAGAATTATGCTCGGCCTCGTGATGTCAATAGGGCATCCCCATTCGGATGGTGTTTGCATAAATCAAGAGCAAGGTGAATGGAGAAAGTATTTATAGTAAGTGGGAGAAGGAAGTATGTCAATACATCCTGCGGTCTCCTCCATTAGGTTGAACCGTGAGATTCCCATGTTCTGCCTGCTGGTTGCCTGTTACGTCTCCAAAAGTGACTATTTTAGGACTTATTTGTTAGAGAAAGAGGTTCAATCTTAAGAGTTTTTGGTAGGATTTAGCTTAAACTTGTGCTTATATATGAGAATTAGTAGAATGAAGCTAAATTAGGACTTATGTGTAAAAGGAAAGAAAAAGAACCAAAAACGAAGTTAAAGACTTGAAATTTGAACATTGCGGAAGCATTGCGAAAACATTGCTAAAACCGCAATGTTTTAAGTGAATTCTGTTAAGTTGTCTAACCGATTTCTATTTTGTTGCGAAATTTCAGCCGCCCATTCTTTCTCCTGCTTCCACGTAGAAGAATGACGTTCAGAATGGATGGTTCTCCTTGGCCCAATCGTACCTGCAGAACACTATAAAAGGAGGTCAAAGGGGAAGGTTGAAGACACACTCGAACGGCGTAGACTCCCATTTCAACGCATTCTCTTTTGTTCTTTCATCCGGTTGTTGATACGTGAGGTTCAGCTGGTGGAATCGATAGTCTGAGAGGAAGAAGGGAGGATTTTTCTTCTCTTCTGATTAGATTCATCCACGATCAAGCTTACCTTCGGCTCTCACCCGAGGCGTTGCAACGAGGAGTTCACACGCTTGCGTTTCCAGCTTTCTTCTACTTTCCTTTGCTTTCTGCTTCTGTTTTCATTGCTGTCGGTTGTAATCTGTTTACCATTGCTACTCTAATTCATTTCGTCTCTGTCTGTTTAGTTTCCATCAGTTTCTGTTGTTGTTTCGTCCGTTTCAAACATTAGTTAATCAAAGCATCATTTCATTATTTCGCAAGTACTTCACCTATCTGTTTCCTGTTTTCTTCTTCTGTTTTATCCTCTATATTCTGTCAAGCATGTTGCCACCACATATTCTTCCTACTCCATCTTCACCCATGAGTAACTAAACCACATAAGGGTATGCTAATGACAAGTCTATAGGTAGAAATACGTAAGTCAAGCATGTAGGTTAGATTCAAATGCATTGAATGTATGTGTGCTTCATCCCACGGGCAATTTCGATTGGCCATCCATTGTGTCCATAGAACTCCTAACCTCTGGAAGGAGTAAGAGTTTAGAGTCGTACCTTCATGCTAGCCTTCCATGGTAGCCAGAAAACGACCTAGGAATAGGCGTTTTCCTAGTACAAATCACTAAACTCACTGTTATAAAAAGATGCTTAAGACCTTACTTGGACATGAGTAAACTAAAGAATCTAATGCATGAAATCGGAAGATACATGAGAATGAGTTAGTTTGATGCATGATAAGTTGATCTACTGCTTGAGAATCGTATGAAAAAGCCTATAGAGGAGTCGTTAGTAGCCCTTGTTTCCCTATTTTACCCTTAATTCACTGTTAGTAACATTGCTAGGAAATTGCTGTTTTCGCAATTCTTTTCCGCCTACATTCGAGTTTACCTTTCTACTTGCACTTGTTTACGCTTTCATATCTCGCACGTTCCTTATTAGTTAGGCACTTTAAACCCAAATCTACCTCATTTAAACCACCCTTTCTCACTTAACCTCTCACTTCGTTAGTAACTAAGAATAAATCTCTGTGGGAAATCGAATGAAAAAATACTTATTACTTGCTACAAGATCATGTATGCTTGCATGTTCTGAGTGCTCTATCATTGCATTTTAATTTAACCATTGAGCACGCAACAAATTTTTGGCGCCGCTGCCGGGGATTTTGTTTAGTGAATACGAAGTCTGTTAAGTTAGGAAAACCAATTCTTAATATCTATTGGAGCTGATCTCTCTCCATTTTCTTTTGCAGGTACCATTGGGTTAGTTTATGAATGAGCATTCAAGTAGCGATCTAGAGTTCAACCCTGAGCCTGAAAGGTTACTTAGGGCCAGAAATAGAGCTAAGAAGCGCCTCTTCAAACAACCCTCTGTAACTCACAATATTGCTGACTCCGCGGAGTCTTCGCAATTCTTACACATCGAAATGGAAAGACCAGTCCCAAATCCGGTACCTACCACTCGCAACCCCATCGAAATAGCGAATGACAAGGATAGTGCCATCCTCTCCTACCTAGTTCCTATGCCTGGGGAGCTAAACCCAAGCATAATACGCCCTGAAATTACTGCCAACTCATTCGAGTTAAAGCCAGTAATGTTTCAAATGCTGTCCACTGTGGGACAACTTTTTGGTGTGGAAAATGAAGATCCCCACAACTATCTAAGAAACTTCCTAGGAGTTAGTGATACCTTCCTTATCCCTGAGGTTTCCCAAGAAGCTTTAAGGCTTTACCTCTTCCCTTACTCATTAAGAGATAAAGCCAAAACGTGGTTAAACTCATTACCCTCCGGATCAACTGTCAACTGGACAGATCTGGCTGAAAAATTCCTAGTCAAATATTTCCCACCTGATAGGAATTCCAACTTTCGTGATGACATTATCAAGGTCAAACAAGCCGAAAACGAGTCCCTTCACGAAGCTTGGACAAGGTTCAAGGACCTTTTGCTTAAATGTCCACACCATGGCATTCCATGGTGTATCCAAATAGAAGTCTTTTTTAAAGGATGCAACCCCAGCACAAGGCAAGTGCTAAATTCATCAGCTGGTGGTTCCATGCTTTCTAAAAGCTATAATGAAGCCTATGGGATTTTGGAGAAAATCTCAGCCTCTCACTGTAGGTGGTCAGATGATCCAGTAGAGCCGAGTAGAGCTCAAGACAAGGATGCACTCAATACCATGAGTAGCCAAATAAACGCCCTGACCAACCTAGTCAAACAAATGGCTCAAACCAATCTCCAAACCAGTGTCAACACCGCCGCATCCATTTCAATGGGCACATCAAATAATCAAGGTGAGACACTAATTTGTGGGTTATGTGGGGAAGGGCACCTGTATGATTACTGCCCTGGGAATCCAGCCTCAGTCTGCTATGTTGGAAGTCAACAGCAGCCTAGGAACAACCCCTACTCTAACACTTACAATCCTGGTTGGAGAAACCACCCAAATCTTTCTTGGGGTGGCCAACAAAATACTAACCCAAGTCAAAACCAACCAAAACCGAGTGGAACACCTGGTTTCACTCAACAAAATAACCAATCTATGTACCAAAAGCCATATAACCCCCCAATGGGGTCATCTGTAGAAACTTTACTGAAGGAGTACATTGCAAAGAATGATGCTACCTTACAAAGTCAGCAAGCTACCCTTAGGAGCCTAGAGAATCAAATAGGGCAATTAGCCAACGAAATCAAGAATAGGCCCCAAGGTAGGTTGCCTGCTGACACTGAAGTACCTAGAAGGGATGGGAAAGAGCAAGTTCAAGCAATTGAACTTCGGAGTGAGAGACCATTGGTAAGCAACACAAGAGATACACCAAAGAGAGTAGAGAATGAAGAGTCTAGTGCTCCACTGAATTCTCTGCCAAGCCATGGTCAACCATCAACAAGCACATCAAGGGTGAGGCTGGAACCGATCGTAGAGGAACCAGAAGAAATTCCAAGGCCTCCACCTATCATTAGGCGACCTGAAGTGCCTACATATGTGCCACCACCTCCATTCCCTAGAAGGCTGAAGAAAAAACAAGAACAGGAAGTGCACTTTAACAAATTTTTAGAAATTTTGAAACAAGTGCATGTGAATATTCCCTTTGTAGAGGTTTTGCAATCTATGCCTTATTTGATGGAGCGCATGTAGCGCAGCGGAAGCGAGACGGATCATTGGCACTCTAATTTCATCAATTTAGCTAAATAAGAAACATGCACAAAGCTTTGAAATAAAAGGAATTAGAACACATACCTCTTGTAGTTCTAAAGACTTCTCTTCCAACGCTCGAATCTCCTCACGAACCCTTCGAAGCTTCCCTCGAACTCCTCGAGAACCACCTCCGGTAGTCCCGCTATCCTCGGGCCGAGCAACGGAGTGGTGGGACTCCTTTATGAATGAAAAAGTTTGGAAGAAGAAGATGGGAAGATGAAAGTGATGAGGATTTTGTGAGAAGAAGTCTAAAACTTAGCTTTCTAATTTCTCAAGTAACATGAATTCTTCATGCTCATCCAAATATTCAAACTCTTTGAAAATTCATCAACCTCAAACCATTTGAACTTCATCCAATTTATAGGCAATTCACATGCAACAAAGTCTTTACTTAGCATGACACCTCAAATTGGATGGATTAGTCTTCAACCAAGTGTTCCAAAATTGATGAGTTTATATGCATGTTGTTGGTGATTCACAATCCACTTCACAACTTGGATAAACCCACTCAACTCGGATAAATCCACTCAACATGGATAATTCCACTTTGACTTGGATAATCCCACTTGTAATATTTTGTCATTTAAAATTAATTCATAATTAATTTTAATAACAAAATAAATTATAACTAATTAAACTTTTTAATTAATTAATATTATTATTTAATTCAATATCAAATATTAATTAAATAATAAGACTAATCCCGGTTTCTTAAACCGAATCATCACACATGAATCCCTATTCATGTTTTACACCGATCCCATATTTAAATCATATTTAAATATGTCCATCATTCTTCCAAAACCGAATTTGAATAAATTCAAATTCTTTTTCTCTCATATTGTTACACGGCTTAATCCGAGTTAGCCAGGAGAACCTAAAGAACCTACAGATCATGAGCTCCAACGATATGAGATTAACCGGTCAAACTCTTTAACCAAGCTAACCAACATTCGTTAACCCCCGGAGACTCCACTAAAGTCCAAGGGCTGCACTCTCCTCACCGTAGATATATTTCTGTCCTCTTGATATAACCATTATCAGTAAGTCGATCCTTCACAGGTCGTTCGTAATTACAGCTGGGTCAAAATAACTGTTTTACCCCCGTAATTACATCTTGTTCCTTAACTCCCACTGATCCTCTAATGAACTATTGGTTTGTGGTCCAACCACCAAACGGATTGGTAAGTGATCTCATCACTATACCAAGTCCCTCTCGGGCCAATGAGAGGGTGGGATCCCTAGTTAAAGACCCGGAGTCAGCACTTAAGGGAACAACCTCTCTACTAATCCCTAAAGGCGGGTACGAGTGAATTCCATCTCGCAGGACTATGTTCTCAGCTACCTACCCGGTCTTATCCCCAAGATGGTAGGCTTATTGAGTCGGCGATCTCGGGCCACTCTCACCCATACAAGTCAAAGGATAAGCCCGAATAAACAGGAGTTCATAGCGTGCTCAGGATTCAGATCGAGTTACCTAGGTCATCATATGAAAAAGTCGGTCTTTACAGTAAACGGAGTTATAAAGAAAGAGCGACTTGTTTCGCGGTTCAGTCTTATGCAAACTCATTGCATAGGACGCCCCCACTCACATGTCTCCACATGAACGATTTCGGATCACATCGTTTGTACTATACAAAGTGGGTCGCGTCCAATAGTGTCCCCAGGATAAGGTACCCAGCCTTATCCCTATACTATAGACCGTTCTGGCTATTACTTGAACTTGATCCACAATCATGTCATACATGAAGTTCAAGTATACAACCTATAGCCATGGGTTCTTTGTTTATTGGAGTTAGGTTAAAAGTAAAAACAATTCATTTTATTCAATAACAACTTTACTGAATAAATCTCAATAACAACTTTATTGCAAAATAGAATATACATTCAGTTTACAAACCACGAGTTTTAGGACATAAAACCCAACAAACTCCCACTTGGACTAAAACGTCAGTGGAGTATTACATGCTGGATGAGAAAAACTGGCATATCAAATATTTCCCTGGTTTTTCTCCCACTATCCTACTGTACAACTCGTAGTCCTAGACTCACTAGGTGCCCCTCGAACACTTTAGCCGTGAGGGACTTTGTAAACCGATCAGCAATATTGTGCTCTAAGGCGATCTGCATGACGATCACGTCTCCTCGATGCACTATCTCCCTGATGAGATGATATTTCCGCTCAATGTGCTTTCCACGCTTATGGCTTCTTGGTTCTCTCGAATTTGCCACAGCACCAGTATTATCACAATAAAGTGTGATAGGCAAATTCATATTTGGAACAACTTCCAAATCCGTCAAGAACTTTCTAAGCCATACAGCCTCTTTCGCAGCTTCGCAAGCCGCGACATACTCAGCTTCCATGGTGGAGTCAGCAATACAACCTTGCTTTATACTCCTCCATACTATTGTCCCTCCGTTAAGAGTGAACACTGATCCCGATGTGGATTTCCTCGAATCCTTATCGGTTTGAAAATCAGAGTCAGTGTATCCTGTAAGGATCAAATCCTTCGCGCCATACACGAGCACATAGTCTCTCGTTCTCCGAAGATACTTGAGGATGTGTTTAACGGCAGTCCAATGATCATATCCTGGATTGGACTGGTACCTACTGACAATTCCCACTGCATAGCATATGTCGGGTCGTGTACATAACATGGCGTACATCAGACTACCGACTGCTGATGCATAGGGAATTCGTCTCATATCCTCAACTTCTTGAGGTGTCTTAGGACACTCTTCCTTTGACAATTGAATTCCATGCCTGAAAGGTAAAGAACCCTTCTTGGAATTCTGCATCGAATATCGTATCAACACCTTGTCGATATAAGATGCTTGAGACAGCGCTAGCGTTTTGTTCTTACGATTCCTTACGATTTGAATCCCTAGAACAAACTGAGCCTCTCCCAAATCTTTCATTTGGAATTGGGTCGCTAGCCATTGCTTAACGTCAGTCAGGAATCCTACATCATTCCCAATGAGTAGGATATCATCTACATATAAGACTAAGAAAGCTACAACAGAATTGACTATTTTCTTGTAGACACAAGGTTCGTCAACATTCTGTTCAAAGCCATAAGATTTGATCGCAGTATCAAACCTTATATTCCAGGATCTAGACGCTTGCTTCAACCCATAAATGGATCGATTAAGCTTGCAAACCTTTTGCTCTTGACCGTGAATTATGAACCCCTCTGGTTGAGCCATATAGATACTCTCCTCAAGATTGCCATTCAGAAAGGCTGTCTTGACATCCATTTGCCAAATTTCATAATCATAAAATGTGGCAATGGACAAGAGTATTCTAATCGACTTTAACATGGCAACAGGGGAAAAGGTTTCTTCATAGTCCACCCCTTCCCTATGGGAATAACCCTTTGCCACAAGTCGAGCCTTAAAGGTTTGCACCTTACCGGCTTGGTCTCGTTTCCTCTTGTAGATCCACTTGCAACCGATAGGTCTTTCACCATCAGGTTGCTCTACAAGATCCCAGACCGAATTGAAGTACATCGACTCCATTTCGTGGTCCATGGCTTTAAACCACTGGTCCTTGTCTATGTCATTCATTGCCTGTTTAAAGGTCAATGGATCCTCAACGCCGTCATCAGGTATGACGACCTGGGTTTCCGTTAAACCCATGTAGCGGTCGGGTTGTCTCACATCCCTCCCACTACGTCGAGGTATTCTCAACTTTTGAGAAGGACCAGCCTGATCAACAACTCTTGTTGACCCATCTGTAGCTTTCCTGGAAAGCTCGTTCAAAACAATTTTGCTCGAAGGTTGATGATCTCTCATGTGGTCTTCCTCTAAGAACGTGGTGTTTGTCGATACAAGCACCTTGTCCTGTTGAGGATCGTAAAATAGACCACCTTTCGTTTCCTTGGGGTAGCCTACGAATAGGCATAATTTTGAACGATGTTCCAACTTCTTTGGATTGGGCACCAACACATGTGTCGGACACCCCCAAATTCTGAAGTGACGTAAACTACCTTTACGCCCTCTCCATAACTCATAAGGTGTTTCTGAAACACTCTTAGAGGGAACCATGTTCAAAATATATACAGCAGCCTCTACTGCATATCCCCAAAACGAACTAGGCAGTTGAGCATAGCTCATCATAGATCGAACCATGTCTAACAGGGTTCTATTTCTCCTTTCGGACACACCGTTCTGCTGCGGTGTTCCGGGCGCTGAGAGTTGGGATACTATTCCATGTTCTATCATATAGTCCTGGAATCTTAAATCCATATACTCTCCACCTCGATCTGATCGGAGTGTTTTAATCGTTTTACCTAATGTGTTCTCAACCTCTGCCTTATACTCCTTGAACTTTTCAAGAGCTTCGGACTTATGATGCATTAGGTAAAGATAGCCGTACCTAGAATAATCATCAATGAAGCTGATGAAATATTCATACCCTCCCCGTGCTTTAACATTCATCGGACCACAAAGATCTGAATGTACAAGATCTAGAGTTTCTTTGGACCTATGACCCTTTTCAGAAAAAGATCGTTTGGTCATCTTGCCCTCAAGACAAGACTCACATGGTGGTAAAGAGTTGTCCTCTAACTGATTTAGGAGACCACTCTTAACCAATCTCCCAATCCTATTGAGATTAATGTGGCCTAGTCTCAAGTGCCATAGATAGGTACTTGGAGAAAGTTTCTGCCTTTTAGTTTGAGTTTGAGCTGTTTTAAACATCTCGGTGTTCAAAATAGCTTTTGCCTCTGTTGGTCTTAACACATACAAGTTGTTTTCAAGTTTCGCAGAACATATATGTACACCTCTTTTGCTAATGAACGCTTCATTAAAATCAAAAGATACTTTATACAAATGTTCAAGTAAACAAGAGATAGATACAAGGTTCCTTTTAAAGCTAGGAACCAACAGTGCATTTTCAAGTAAAATGAAACTATCTCCATATAACAACTTGACAGCTCCCACTGCCTTGGCTGAGACAACCTCTCCTGTTCCAACCCTGAGAGTTATCTCACCTTCAGCAAGCAGCTGCCAGGAACTAGTTTCCTGGAAAGAAGAACAAACATGGTTAGTGGCTCCTGAATCCAGTATCCAGGCAGAACTATCATGTTCCACTAAACATGTTTCAACAACGAGTAAATCATATTTACTTAGTTGTTTCTTCTCAACTTTGCTCGCCATGAGGGTATCATGATAGACCGATGAGGACGGTTGTCCAAACATCATCTGTAATGAATCCATGATCTCCTTAGCGGAGACCATTACCTCATGCTTCTTAGCTAACACATCGGATGTGCTGGCCAAGATGTAGACTCGGGCTTTATCACTAGCCCTAGTCCACCTGTCAAATGCATCTCGAACAGTTCGAGTTGCAGATGAGCTAGGAGGGGGAGGACATTCCTCTGTTAAGACAAACCTAAGATCATCGACAACAAGAATCGTATTCAAGTTCGATTTCCAGGTCGTGTAGTTATCGCCGTTTAGTTTATCAGAAGCTAGTAATTGGATAAACGAGCTAGACATGCTAAAAAGAATGAATTCTATTAGTGAATTGAACTTAACCTATTTTTAACAACCAATCAAGAATTTTAGCAAAAGTAATAATGTACCCAAAAAATCATTATTAATTTGCAACGATACTTCAGTGAGTCAGGGCAACCGCTACCGAGGGGCAGTCAATCACTCCTTCACTAAACCAAGACATTCTTGACTAAATGCTAATACCAGAATAACTCATATTCCTATAGCACCTTAGTTATCGCTACTTCGGTCAAGAATTTACTAACAACTTAGTAATCTTTGTAAGTGTGACCCGCCATTTTCAGAACTCAGAGGTCGGCCCCAACAGTGCAACCGAATGGAAATGTCAGAGTTGGGAATGGACCTAAGAGACCCTATCCATTTCTGGAGATTGAGTTGTTCCGACTCCCATGAAACGGCCCTCCGAATGGACGGTGCTACTATGGGCAACCAGCAGGCGGAACATGGGAATCTCACGGTTCAACCTAATGGAGGAGACCGCAGGATGTATTGACATACTTCCTTCTCCCACTTACTATAAATACTTTCTCCATTCACCTTGCTCTTGATTTATGCAAACACCATCCGAATGGGGATGCCCTATTGACATCACGAGGCCGAGCATAAATCTCACGGTGTGAACTTTGCGGAGAACGTAGGAGGAGATTGATATATCATATATACCTTCTCAACACCACTACTAAGTATTTTAGAATGGTTTGGGTAAAGTTTTACTTAGGCATTATCCGGCTAAGACAATAAAACCTAAGTCTAGGTAGAACATACTTTTACCTAAGATGTCTAGGTGATAAACGTTTTATAACCTTACACCTCTCACGTGCATGCTCATAAAGCCGGATTAACTTAACTCAAGTACCGGATCGATCCCCAGGTAGGAGGTGTTCCGTAAACCGTCATCTTAAATACCTCCAACCTTAGTGCAGGATCAAACCGGGTGAGTTCTCTCGTAACCTTAGCTTTACAAGATATCGACCTATTTTAACTATTAAAACGAATCGATACTAAATTCCTAATCGCATTGGAATTCTTTAACCCTTAGTGAGCATGCATTTATCTTTGTTATAGATTTTAAATGTCTATCTCATTTTACAACGCTTTATAAAACAAAGACATTCTATAACATGCTTCCTAAGCTAGAATATAACCATTATATTCAATTTATAACATGCTTCCCAAGCAAGAATATAACAATTATATTCAACTAAGGCAACTATGTTGTATGTTTAATTTCACAATTAATATAACACTTATATTAATTTTACTTTTAAACAAGCAACATCCAATTCATAAATTAATATAACACTTATATTAATTCTCATGAATTAAGCATGCATACTATACAACATAACACTTATATTATACTTTCAATGCATGCAACATGCTTCCTATGGTGGGATTTGAAATCTATATGGCATACTTTATGCACATACAAGATACTTTAATTAAAACATACATTCACAATGCATAATTAATTAAACACACTAAAGTGGACAGGTTTTGGCATCACGGACAAGCAAGCAACTAAATTATTACAATAATAATTCATCAACTAAGTTGAGACGCTTCTAAACCCTTCGAACCGCCACGAACCAGCTTGAATTTGCTTGAACCGACCAAAAAAACAGCAACTACAAAACTTCAAAAAAAACTGAACCGGTCCATAACAGCTGTCCCGACTTCAACAGCCCGTAACTGGACCAATAACGACCCGAACCGGACCAAACGAACGCTGAACCGGACCTCCAGAAGGTGAAGAACAAGGAACCGGTCTGACTTTCATTGAACCGGACTGCCCGAGGACCGAACCGGACCGTTTCTTCCACCTTGCGCTGAACCGGTGTTGTGCTGGAATTTTGCAGAAAAAAAAACAGCATGCTGTTTTTTTCGACACCCGAGCTTCTGTCTTCGAATTGAAAGCCTATATGGACTCTAATAACTCCGAATTTTTTACAGACTCTTCTTCACACATTAAAGCCCATACACGCCCGGGCAATTACAAAACGAAGTACAAATAAAAGCTCAAAAAAATATGCCAAAACCGGAATCACACTTTAGACGCCTAGAAATTTAATTTCTAAAACAAATACCCACCGAGCTCAAATTGATGCAAATTGAGTGACCAAAAAACGCTCTGATACCAATTGATGGAGCGCTTGTAGCGCAGCGGAAGCGAGACGGATCATTGGCACTCTAATTTCATCAATTTAGCTAAATAAGAAACATGCACAAAGCTTTGAAATAAAAGGAATTAGAACACATACCTCTTGTAGTTCTAAAGACTTCTCTTCCAACGCTCGAATCTCCTCACGAACCCTTCGAAGCTTCCCTCGAACTCCTCGAGAACCACCTCTGGTAGTCCCGCTATCCTCGGGCCGAGCAACGGAGTGGTGGGACTCCTTTATGAAAGAAAAAGTTTGGAAGAAGAAGATGGGAAGATGAAAGTGATGAGGATTTTGTGAGAAGAAGTCTAACACTTAGCTTTCTAATTTCTCAAGTAACATGAACTCTTCATGCTCATCCAAATATTCAAACTCTTTGAAAATTCATCAACCTCAAACCATTTGAACTTCATCCAATTTATAGGCAATTCACATGCAACAAAGTCTTTGCTTAGCATGACACCTCAAATTGGATGGATTAGTCTTCAACCAAGTGTTCCAAAATTGATGAGTTTATATGCATGTTGTTGGTGATTCACAATCCACTTCACAACTTGGATAAACCCACTCAACTTGGATAAATCCACTCAACATGGATAATTCCACTTTGACTTGGATAATCCCACTTGTAATATTTTGTCATTTAAAATTAATTCATAATTAATTTTAATAAACAAAATAAATTATAACTAATTAAACTTTTTAATTAATTAATATTATTATTTATTTCAATATCAAATATTAATTAAATAATAAGACTAATCCCGGTTTCTTAAACCGAATCATCACACATGAATCCCTATTCATGTTTTACACCGATCCCATATTTAAATCATATTTAAATATGTCCATCATTCTTCCAAAACCGAATTTGAAAAAATTCAAATTCTTTTTCTCTCATATTGTTACACGGCTTAATCCGAGCTAGCCAGGAGAACCTAAAGGACCTACAGATCATGAGCTCCAACGATACGAGATTAACCGGTCAAACTCTTTAACCAAGCTAACCAACATTCGTTAACCCCCGGAGACTCCACTAAAGTCCAAGGGCTGCACTCTCCTCACCGTAGATATATTTCTGTCCTCTTGATATAACCATTATCAGTAAGTCGATCCTTCACAAGTCGTTCGTAATTACAGCTGGGTCAAAATAACCGTTTTACCCCCGTAATTACATTTTGTTCCTTAAGTCCCACTGATCCTCTAATGAACTATTGGTTTGTGGTCCAACCACCAAACCGATTGGTAAGTGATCTCATCACTATACCAAGTCCCTCTCGGGCCAATGAGAGGGTGGGATCCCTAGTTCAAGACCCGGAGTCAGCACTTAAGGGAACAACCTCTCTACTAATCCCTAAAGGCGGGTACGAGTGAATTCCATCTCGCAGGACTATGTTCCCAGCTACCTACCCGGTCTTATCCCCAAGATGGTAGGCTTATTGAGTCGGCAATCTCGGGCCACTCTCACCCATACAAGTCAAAGGATAAGTGTTAAGTCTCTGAAAGTGACTTATTTAGGACCCATTTAGTTTAAGAAGATGTACACTTTTAGGTGTTTTTGATAGCATTTAGCCTAAACCTATGCTTAAATATGAGAATGAGAAGAAGGTAGCTAAATTAGGACTTATGCACAATAGGAAAGAAAAGGGTTGAAAACCGAAGAAAAAGAATGAAAAAAAACTGCATTGCGACAGCATTGCGAAAACATTGCTGAAGCCGCAATTATTCAAGTGAAAACCGTAAGTTGACTGATCCTTTTCTGTTAATTTCCGTAATTTCAGGGATTCGTTCTTTCTCCTCCATCCATTCTGATATATGACGTTGAAGATTCATGGTTCTCCTTGGCCCAAACGCACCTGCAAACTACTATAAAAGGGGGCCAAAGTCGGAGGTTCAAGCATCATCCGAAAGCGTAGAGTCTTCTCGCAGTCCATCTTTTCTCCCTGTTTTCCTTTACCGTCTGTTGGAGTGAGAGTCTCAGCTGTTGGAATCGATAATCTGATAGGAAGGAGAGGAGATTCTTCTTCTCTCTCGATTGGATTCATCCAAGCAAGGCTGACTTTCATCCCCTTCATTCGAGGCGACTGCAACGAGGATTCCAAGCACCATTTACTGTTTTTTGTCTTTCCTTTCTCATTTCCAGCATTGTTTAGTTATCGCTTCTGGTTTAGTGATTAGTTTACTGCATTTCGTCGCTGTCTGCCTTTGAATTATTTTCTTTAAGTTCCCTTTTGTCGGTTCAACATTCAAAGTAATCAAATTGCAAGATTTCATTTCACAGTTTCCATCTTCTGCTGCTACGGTTTTGTCTTACTGTTTTGAGTACATTTCCTTTCTGAGCATGTCTGTTTTATCTTATACTTCTGTTCTCTATATCTCCATGAGTAGCTAAGTCACTTAGGGGCATGCTAATGACAGAACTATAGGCTAAAAAACGTGAACCAAGCATGTAGGATAGCTATCGAAGCAATTGATTGTATGTAAGCTTCATCCCACGGGCAATTTCGATTGGCCATCCATTTTGTCCAAAGAACTCCTAACCTCTGGAAGGAGTAAGAGTTCAGAGTCGTATAATCATGCTAGCCTTTCATGGTAACCAGGAAACGGCCTAGGAATAGGCGTTTCCCTAGTACGAACTAAACACTTCTGTTTTAACAAGATGCTTAAGACCTTACTTTGAGTCGAGTAAACTAAAGAATCTAATGCATGGAATCGGACGATACATGAGATAGAGTGAGTTTGATGCATAGAGAGTAGATCCAGTGCTTGAGAATCGTATGAAAATGCCTATAGGATAGTCATTAGTAGCCCTTAATTCGCCCATTTACACACTTTCGCTGTTCTTCAATTGCGGTAAAATTGCGGTGTCCGCAATTCTGCTAAGTACCATTCTGTTTAGCTGTTTTCTTCTTCGTTTATCAATTCCATCTCTTGTCTTTTGAGTCTAATTTCAACTTGCATTTGTTTATGTTGCATTCCTTTACACATTCAGCAAAACTTAGATAATTAAAAACCAATTTTACCCCATCAAATCCACCCCTTCTTTCTTAACAAATACACTTCATGAATAGCTAAAAATGAGTCTCTGTGGAAAAAACGAATGAAATATACTTACTACTTGCTGTGAGACCATGTATGCTTGCATGTTCTGAGTGCTCTCTCTACCTTCTTGCTTATTTATCTTTAACACATTGAGCACGCAACAAGTTTTTGGCGCCGCTGCCGGGGACTTATTTTAAGTGAAAACGAAGTTTGTTAAGTCTGAAACACCAAGTTATTTTCCATTGAATTTGATCCATCTTCATTTCTTCTTCAGGTATCATTTAGGGTAGTTTATGAATGAGACTCCAAGTAGTGATCTAGAGTTCAACCCTGAGCCTGAAAGATTATTCAAAGCTAGAAATAGAGCCAAGAAACGTCTCTTTAAACAACCCCTTTTACCTCAAATAATTGCTGAAACTGCAGAGTCTCCGCAATCTACTCAAGAAGAAATGGCTGGAATAGATCAAAACCTTGTGCCTGTCACTCGCAATCCCATTGAAATAGCGAATGACAAGGATAGCGCCATCCTTTCGTACCTAGTACCTATGCCTGGGGAGCTGAACCCCAGCATAATCCGTCCTGAAATCACTGCCAACTCATTCGAGTTAAAACCAGTGATGTTCCAAATGTTGTCCACTGTGGGACAATTCTTTGGAATAGAAAATGAGGACCCCCATAACCACCTTAGGAACTTCCTAGGAGTCAGTGATACCTTCCTCATTCCTGGAGTTTCCCAAGAAGCCCTGAGGCTATATCTGTTCCCTTACTCTTTGAGGGACAAAGCCAAAACGTGGTTAAATTCATTACCCTCAGGATCTGTCCTCAATTGGACAGACTTAGCAGAAAAATTCCTAGTCAAATATTTCCCACCAGATAGGAATTCGACCTTTCGTGATGATATCATCAAATTCAAACAAGCTCCGAGTGAGTCTCTTCACGAAGCTTGGACAAGATTCAAAGACCTTCTCATTAAATGTCCACACCATGGCATCCCATGGTGTATCCAAATAGAAGTCTTCTTTAAAGGATGCAACCCCAGCACCAGACAAGTTCTAAACTCATCTGCTGGAGGTTCCATGTTGTCCAAGAGTTACAACGAAGCTTATGAGATCTTGGAGAAGATCTCAACATCTCACTGTAGGTGGTCAGATGATCCAGTAGAGCCAACTAGAGCTCAAGACAAGGATGCTTTAAGCGCCATGAGCACCCAAATAAACGCCCTGACCAACCTAGTTAAGCAAATGGCTCAGGCCAATCTCCAAACCAGTGCCAATACCGCCACAGCCATGTCAATGGGCACCCAACCAAGTCAAGGCGAGGCACTTATCTGTGGATTCTGTGGGGAAGGGCACCCATATGAATACTGCCCTGGGAATCCATCCTCAGTCTGCTATGTTGGGAGCCAGCAGCAGCCTAGGAATAACCCCTACTCCAACACCTATAACCCTGGTTGGAGAAACCACCCAAACCTGTCATGGGGTGGCCAACAAAACACTAACCAAAATCCTAACCAACCTAGACCGAGTGGAACACCTGGTTTCACTCCCCAACATAATCAGTCAATGTACCAAAAGCCATACAATCAACCTGTAGGATCTTCTGTAGAAAACTTACTCAAGGAATATATAGCTAAGAATGATGCTACGCTTCAAAGCCAGCAAGCTACTCTTAGGAGCCTAGAGAACCAAATAGGCCAATTAGCCAATGAACTCAAGAGTAGGCCCCAAGGTAGACTCCCTGCTGACACCGAGGTACCAAGGAGAGATGGTAAAGAACAAGTTCAAGCAATTGAACTCAGAAGTGGTAGACCTTTGGTGAGCAACACAAAGGACACACCAAAGAGAGTAGAGAACACTGAGTCTAGTGCTCCACTAGAGTCTCTGCCAAACCAAGGTCTACCACCAACTAGCACATCAGGAGCCAGGCTAGAGCCAATTATTGAGGAGGTAGAAGAAATTCCAAGGCCTCCACCTATCCTAAGGCGCCCTGACGTGCCTGCATATGTGCCACCACCTCCATACCCTCGAAGGCTTAAGAAGAAGCAGGAACAGGAAGTTCATTTTAATAAATTCTTAGAAATTCTTAAGCAAGTGCATGTTAACATTCCTTTTGTAGAAGTTTTACAGTCTATGCCTTCTTATGTAAAGTTTTTGAAGGACATCATTACTAACAAAAAAATAATTGGTGAGTTTGAAACAGTAAACCTCACTGAGGAGTGCAGTGCCATCCTCCAGAACAAGCTGCCCAAGAAGGAGAAGGATCCTGGTTCCTTCACCTTACCTGTAGAACTTGGAGGCAAGCACGTGGGCAGAGCGCTTTGTGACCTGGGCGCCAGCATAAATCTCATGCCCCTGTCCCTATTCCGCCAGTTGGGAATAGGAGAAGCAAGTCCAACCACTGTCACTTTACAACTAGCAGACAGATCCATCGCATACCCTGAAGGTAAGATTGAGGATATTCTAGTAAAAGTTGACAAATTTATTTTCCTTGCAGATTTCATTGTCCTGGACTATGAGGCAGACAAGGAGGTCCCCATCCTGCTAGGCAGACCATTTCTAGCCACAGGTAGGGCACTTATAGACGTCCAAAAAGGTGAGCTTACTATGAGGGTTCATGATGAAGAGGTGAAGTTTAGTGTATATAAAGCTTTAAGGTACCCCTCTGACCTTGAATCCTGTGCTAGCATGGACGTAGTAGTCTCCTTGATGGAGGAACAATTGGAGCATGTATTATTAACTAAGCATGCTAATGAATATGTACAATTAGATGTAGCTGACTTGAATGTATCTGACATAATGGATATACCTGTAGATAAACCACAACATGTATGTATGAATATAGATTTAACTGATAGATCTGTGAATCCTTTAAAGCCCTCCATTGAGCATCCACCTGTTTTAGAACTAAAACCACTACCTACTCACCTCAAGTATGCATATCTAGGAAGTAATGAAACTCTGCCTGTTATCATTTCTTCTAAATTAAGTGAAGAGCATGAGGTTGAACTGATTTTACTGCTTAAGCAACATAGGAAGGCTATAGCATGGACTATTGCTGATATTCGAGGCATTAGCCCTTCTTATTGCATGCACAAAATTATATTAGAGGAAGAGCACACACCTAGGGTAGATCACCAGCGTAGGCTAAACCCCTCTATGAAAGAGGTAGTAAAGAAGGAAATAATAAAATGGTTAGATGCAGGAGTGATCTTCCCAATAGCTAGTAGCCAGTGGGTGAGCCCCATCCAATGTGTACCTAAAAAGGGGGGAATAACTGTGGTAGTCAATGAGAACAACGAACTGATTCCAACAAGGACTGTCACAGGGTGGAGAGTGTGTATGGATTACAGGAAATTAAATAAAGAAACTAAAAAAGATCACTTCCCTCTACCGTTCATTGACCAAATGCTAGACAGAATAGCTGGTAGAGCCTACTATTGTTTCTTAGACGGGTATTCAGGCTATAATCAAATAACTATAGACCCTAAGGATCAAGAGAAGACCACCTTCACTTGCCCTTTTGGAACTTTTGCCTTTCGCAGAATGCCTTTTGGCTTATGCAATGCACCGGCAACGTTCCAAAGGTGCATGATGGCAATCTTCTCTGAGTTGGATGAGTCCATGATAGAAATATTCATGGATGACTTCTCAGTCTTTGGGGACTCATTTTCAAACTGTCTAGAAAACCTAGGACAAGTCCTGGCTAGGTGTGAGGAGACCAACCTAGTCCTAAATTGGGAAAAATGCCATTTTATGGTGGATGAGGGGATTGTCTTAGGACATAGAGTGTCGAGGGCAGGAGTCGAAGTTGACCGAGCCAAAATTGAGGTCATAGAGAAGTTGGTGGAGCCTCAGAATGTCAAGGCCATTAGAAGTTTCTTAGGGCATGCTGGCTTCTACAGAAGGTTCATTAAGGACTTTTCTAAGATAGCCAAGCCTCTGTGTGAGCTTCTAGAATTAAATAGGCCATTCATCTTCTCTGAGGAATGTGTAGTAGCTTGGACCACCCTTAAGAAAGCACTAGTCACAGCCCCTATCATAGTAGGACCAAATTGGGATCTGCCCTTTGAGATGTTATGTGATGCCAGTGATTATGCCGTAGGAGTCATGTTAGGACAGAGGATTGACAAGCTAACACACCCTGTCTATTATGCTAGTAAGACCTTGAATGAGGCTCAATGTAATTATACAACTACTGAGAAAGAGATGCTTGTTGTAGTGTTTGCTTGCGAAAAATTTAGAAACTATATTGTAGGCACTAGGACAATTGTATACACTGACCATTCTGCCTTGAAATATCTTATGAGGAAGGCTGATGCCAAGCCTAGATTGATTAGGTGGGTGTTGTTGCTGCAAGAGTTTGATTTGGACATTCGAGACAAGAAAGGATGTGAAAACGTGGTTGCAGATCACCTGTCTCGATTGCAGCACAATTGCGAAAAAATTGCGGACCCCGCAATTTCTGATGCTTTTATTGATGAACATGTCTTTGCTTTGACTCATCGTGATAACGATGAGGAACCTTGGTTTGCTGACATTGCTAACTTCCGTGCATCACAGGTATTACCAGTTTTCAAGGGGGGACAAGAGAAAAAGAGGTTCCTTCATGAAGCAAGGAAATTCATCTGGGATGACCCCACACTTTACAGAACATGTGCTGATGGCTTGCTGAGGAAGTGTGTTTCAGCTGCTGAAGCGAAGTCTGTGCTGCAGCACTGTCACACATCTCCTTATGGTGGACACTTTGGTGGCCAAAGAACAGCTGCAAAGGTATTTCAGAGTGGCTATTATTGGCCAACGATCTTCAAAGATGCCCACAACTATGCCCACAGCTGTGATGAATGCCAAAGAACAGGTAACCTCAGTCGAAAGGATGAGATGCCCCTCACCTACATCTTAGAGTTAGAGCTCTTTGATGTATGGGGCATTGACTTCATGGGGCCATTCCCTCCATCATCAGGTAACCTTTACATATTAGTAGCAGTGGATTATGTGTCCAAGTGGGTAGAAGCCAAAGCATGTCCTAATAATGATTCTAAAACAGTCACCAACTTCTTGCATAGGCACATTTTTACTAGGTTTGGGACACCTCGTGCCATCATTAGTGATGAGGGGTCACACTTCATTAACAAGGCTATGGAGAGAGTGTTGGCTAAGTATAACATTAGACATAGAGTAGCCACTCCCTATCACCCACACTCGAATGGCCAAGCTGAAATATCAAATAGGGAAATTAAGAACATCCTAGAAAAAGTGGTCAAACCTAATAGGAAAGACTGGTCCTTCAAGCTTGAGGATGCACTTTGGGCTTATAGGACAGCATACAAGACACCCCTAGGTATGTCCCCTTATAGGCTGGTATATGGCAAGGCTTGTCACTTACCACTTGAGTTAGAAAACAAAGCATTTTGGGCCATGAAGGAATTGAATTTTTGTGTAAAGGATGCGGGGACACTGAGGTCTTTGCAATTACATGAGCTTGATGAGCTTAGGCATATGGCCTATGAAAATGCTAAGATGTACAAGGAAAAAACCAAGATTTGGCACGATAGTAGACTTAGAGTTGAGGACTTTAAGAAGGGTCAACTTGTTTTGTTGTTTAACTCACGGTTGAAACTATTTCCAGGGAAACTTAAGTCTAGATGGTCGGGTCCATTTGTCATTACTAATGTGTTTGTTCATGGTGCAATAGAGATAAAGAACTTGCAGCAAGGTCAGCCATTTATGGTCAATGGGGCGAGGTTGAAGCACTACTATGAGGAAGGAGATGTGAAGACTCTCTCGACCTTCCTCTTGAATGAAGCATGAAACGAAAAACGAGAGAGAACGAGTGGTCACTGTGCTCGTTTAGTCAAGGCTAATGCCTTAGTTTATTTATTTATTTTTTTTTTTTTTCTCACTTTTTCCGGTTATCGTTTGTATGTTTTGTGGTGTGATTTTAATTAAGTATTTAATGTTTGTTTTATTTGTTTTTATAGGGAATCGAAAGAGGGGATCAAGGAGAGTAATCCCAGCTTTAAAAATCAAGAAACGATCGAGCCAAATAAAAGATACGGACGAGCAAAGTTTGCCATTTAGATAAAAAGGAATCCCTAAAATTGCGCTGGAATTGCAGGATCCGCAAAATAGAGCCGTTGGGATTTAGCCGTTGCTTTTATATCCGTTAGAAGGCGCTCGATCGATACGATTCTCTCATTCTCTGATTTCCAAGAAAACTGAGATTCTCTTCATCTTTGATCTTTCTCTCCAAACCTCCAAGATTCGACAATGGTCTCCACAAGGGCTGAAAGATCCGCAGCCAAGAAGAAGGCTGATGACGCAGCTGAAGCGGCTGCGAGGGAAGCACTTCTGACCCTTGCAGATGCTGGGGCTGTACGCACCGGACCTCTTCCCAAGCTTCCGATCCGTAGGAAGAAGTGGAGGGTTGTCACTGAGATCCCTGCTGGACCTTCTGAACCGGCGGGCACGCCCAAGAAGCGCCGGTGGAGTGTAGAGACGGCCGCCGAACCAAGCAAAGCCAAGACTCCCTCTGTGGAGAGTCAAGAAACGAATCGTGCGTCCCACGAGTCGACCAAGAAGGGTTCGTCGCCATCTGCATCGCCTGCGCACAACTCTTCACCATCTGGACCAATGCACAGCCCAGAGCTTTCATCGTCACCGCCTGCACAGAGCCCTAAAACGCCATCTTCACCACTGAATTCAGTGCCGACGCTTACAGCAGAGCAGAGTGCCACACCTTCGCACACGCCTCCACGGCCTGACCCTGAATTCCCCTATGGGGAGTACCAGGAATCCACTCAGGGCAGTGGGGAGGGTGGTGAAGACGAGGTCTTCTCGCCTGCAAGGGAAGCTAGCCCAGAGAGTCCTGCACAGCAGGATGATTCCATGGAAGAGACGCTGGGGGCATGTCTGCAGCAGATTAACATTGAGGCAAAGCTGAAGAAGAAAAAGAAGGCCAAGATCCTTAAAGCCAAGCGATCCAAGAAACTAAAGAGGAAGAAGGCTAAGGAGGTGCCTTCATCAGAGAAAGAGAGCACCAAGCCTTCGCTCAAACGACTCAAGGTTGAGGCTGCCGAATCAGCCAAGCCATCAGATAAAGGGAAGGCAAAGCTCTACCCTGAAGACGAGCCTCAGTCAGTGAGGTATGTTTCCTCTGATGTTGAGTCCAGGGGTGCTGAGCTGAGGAAGAGGGAGTTGCTGCACGAGAAAGGCTTCCTCGACCGACCTGCTGACCTGCCGCAGTTCTTGCGCGCAGGAGTGATGAACCACGGCTGGGAGGAATTTTGCAGACCGCCCAATCCAGCCTACACGAGCATGGTGTATGATTTCTACGCCAATGTGCTCAGCCCTGAGGATGGCCTGTCTGTGGTCAGAGGGGTAGAAGTGGATTTCTCAGCCAAGGCCATCAACGAAGCCTATGGTCTCAAGGGCCAAACACATACAGATTATGCTCGGATCGTTGATGAGCCTACTGAGGCAGTGCTGGAGGAGGTCATTCGAACCATTGGCCAGCCTGAGGCAGCGTGGACCGTGTCACGCAATGGGAGGCACACTCTCATGAGTGCCAACCTCACGGCTAAAGCGGCTGTGTGGTTTTCGTTCGTGAGAAGGAGATTGTCCCCAGTGACTCACGAGACTACAATCAACCAGAGCCGATCGCTGCTGCTGTATGCGATAATGAGAGGTCTCACGATCAACGTGGGAGAAGTCATCACTGCTGCTATTGCTGAGTGCGCCAAGAAAGGTAAGGGACCACTGTTTTTCCCTAACACAATAACCAAGCTATGTCTGCTTGCAGGCGTCCCCACCGAGCGCATGGAGCAGCAGATGGCTTACACAGGCCACTTGGAGCTGCCTGCTAGCCTGAGGCTGAAGAGGAAGGGGAATATGGAGTTTGAACTGGATAGGCTGGCTGCTGAACAGTCCCTATCCATGGCCTGCCTGATGGATATACAGAGGAGAATGGCTCAATGGGCCACTTATGCGCAGGCTAGGGACAAGGAAGTTGCAGACCAACTTGGGTGCATCTTCCCTGATTTCCCTACAAATCTCCTGACTCCATGGGTGCCCCCACGACCACGGCAGCCTGATGAAGATGAAGACGTTTGAGTGCTGGTTTGAAATTGCACTGGAGGGAGTATTGCTGTTCCCTTAGGAAAAAAAAAAAAAACAATTTTCTGCTTTCTGATAGACTATGTGAATTATGCGGTTTTTAGTACATTTTTGATCTGTCTTAGATGCTTAGTTTTATGTTTTTAATTTTGCTTAGTATAGTCTGATGATAGGTGACTAGATAGGTTAGTTTTGTTTTATTTTTAGGAGAGCGTGATGACTGGAAAGAGCATGCTTAGGGGCCTTAGTCACTGTTATATCTGCCCTGATCTAATTGCGAAATAATTGCGTTACCCGCAATTTTCATGACTGAAAGCATGTTTTGGACTGTCTGTTTAGCTAGGCTGTAATCTGTTTAAATTCCATCTTTCGCTGCTGTCATGACTGCCTTATATAGCTTATCTACAAGCATGCTGGATGAGTGTCATAGGACACCCTTTGCTAGTTTAAATCAACCTCTAAAAAGCTCAGCATGCACAGCTTTAAGCCCTTATCTGTCTGTTTTTTTTATTATTTCTGCTGCTGTGATATTTGTCATTTGAATGTTTTGTCTATGCCTAGGGCTTTAGATTCTCTTTGTTTTACCTTAGACTAGATGCTTCTAGGATAGTTTGGGGGTGTGCCACCTCCGACACTCATTGAGGACAATGAGTAGTTGAAGTTTGGGGGAGGCCACCCTAGGCCTAGGAACATTCCTCTCTCCCTTAGAAACATAAGCATTCTTCTTCTCCTTTACAAAAAATGATGAACTGAAAAAAAAAGAAAAAAAATGAAAAATAGAATAAAGAGGGGAGTCTCTCTTAGGTTGCTAAGTAATCAGTGCCAAGTGTGTGACCCACAAGTGGCATTGCATCAAAAGGCAACCAAAGGAGAGGTCCCACCTAAGTAAGAAAAAAGGGAAAAGAATAGGGAAGAAGAATGTATACCTAGGAGTTATAACTTTGTGGCTTAGGTGTCCTATTTAAAAAGAACTCTGATCCTCAATTAGCTAAGCACAAAGTTGTAACTTGTAGGTTTGTTTAGGGAGATGAGTGTTTTTCCAATGTAGTGATGCCAGGGTTTAGGTTGTTCTTTAAAGTACTACTGTCACCGTTAATACTAAGACTGGCATGACTCTAAGGATTCCTAGACACATTAAAAGTAAGGCTAGAAGCATGTACTGAGTCTGAGGTAAAGCTAGGCAGAATTTGAAACCTTAGGGATAGTGGCATGATATGACAAAAGCAAATAGATCAGCTGTAGGAAGTTTATAAAAGCAGGTGAGTGTTAGGCAGGCGAAGTCAGAAGAAGCTAGATAAGAGGGTAGTTCTAAACTGAGAAGTGTGTCACAGGACAGCAATGCTATAGATAGGGATAAAAGGGAGTCAGTAGGTGGTTAAAGAAGGTGAAACAGCAGCCTAGGTAAGTCCTTAGTATGCTTGAGGACAAGCAAAACCTTAAGTTTGGGGGTGTGTTAAGTCTCTGAAAGTGACTTATTTAGGACCCATTTAGTTTAAGAAGATGTACACTTTTAGGTGTTTTTGATAGCATTTAGCCTAAACCTATGCTTAAATATGAGAATGAGAAGAAGGTAGCTAAATTAGGACTTATGCACAATAGGAAAGAAAAGGGTTGAAAACCGAAGAAAAAGAATGAAAAAAAACTGCATTGCGACAGCATTGCGAAAACATTGCTGAAGCCGCAATTATTCAAGTGAAAACCGTAAGTTGACTGATCCTTTTCTGTTAATTTCCGTAATTTCAGGGATTCGTTCTTTCTCCTCCATCCATTCTGATATATGACGTTGAAGATTGATGGTTCTCCTTGGCCCAAACGCACCTGCAAACTACTATAAAAGGGGGCCAAAGTCGGAGGTTCAAGCATCATCCGAAAGCGTAGAGTCTTCTCGCAGTCCATCTTTTCTCCCTGTTTTCCTTTACCGTCTGTTGGAGTGAGAGTCTCAGCTGTTGGAATCGATAATCTGATAGGAAGGAGAGGAGATTCTTCTTCTCTCTCGATTGGATTCATCCAAGCAAGGCTGACTTTCATCCCCTTCATTCGAGGCGACTGCAACGAGGATTCCAAGCACCATTTACTGTTTTTTGTCTTTCCTTTCTCATTTCCAGCATTGTTTAGTTATCGCTTCTGGTTTAGTGATTAGTTTACTACATTTCGTCGCTGTCTGCCTTTGAATTATTTCCTTTAAGTTCCCTTTTGTCCGTTCAACATTCAAAGTAATCAAATTGCAAGATTTCATTTCACAGTTTCCATCTTCTGCTGCTACGGTTTTGTCTTACTGTTTTGAGTACATTTCCTTTCTGAGCATGTCTGTTTTATCTTATACTTCTGTTCTCTATATCTCCATGAGTAGCTAAGTCACTTAGGGGCATGCTAATGACAGAACTATAGGCTAAAAAACGTGAACCAAGCATGTAGGATAGCTATCGAAGCAATTGATTATATGTAAGCTTCATCCCACGGGCAATTTCGATTGGCCATCCATTTTGTCCAAAGAACTCCTAACCTCTGGAAGGAGTAAGAGTTCAGAGTCGTATAATCATGCTAGCCTTTCATGGTAACCAGGAAACGGCCTAGGAATAGGCGTTTCCCTAGTACGAACTAAACACTTCTGTTTTAACAAGATGCTTAAGACCTTACTTTGAGTCGAGTAAACTAAAGAATCTAATGCATGGAATCGGACGATACATGAGATAGAGTGAGTTTGATGCATAGAGAGTAGATCCAGTGCTTGAGAATCGTATGAAAATGCCTATAGGATAGTCATTAGTAGCCCTTAATTCGCCCATTTACACACTTTCGCTGTTCTTCAATTGCGGTAAAATTGCGGTGTCCGCAATTCTGCTAAGTACCATTCTGTTTAGCTGTTTTCTTCTTCGTTTATCAATTCCATCTCTTGTCTTTTGAGTCTAATTTCAACTTGCATTTGTTTATGTTGCATTCCTTTACACATTCAGCAAAACTTAGATAATTAAAAACCAATTTTACCCCATCAAATCCACCCCTTCTTTCTTAACAAATACACTTCATGAATAGCTAAAAATGAGTCTCTGTGGAAAAATCGAATGAAATATACTTACTACTTGCTGTGAGACCATGTATGCTTGCATGTTCTGAGTGCTCTCTCTACCTTCTTGCTTATTTATCTTTAACACATTGAGCACGCAACAATAAGCCCGAATAAATAGGAGTTCATAGCGTGCTCAGGATTCAGATCGAGTTACCTAGGTCATCATATGAAAAAGTCGGTCTTTACAGTAAACGGAGTTATAAAGAAAGAGCGACTTGTTTCGCGGTTCAGTCTTATGCAAACTCATTGCATAGGACGCCCCCACTCACATGTCTCCACATGAACGATTTCGGATCACATCGTTTGTACTATACAAAGTGGGCCGCGTCCAATAGTGTCCCCAGGATAAGGTACCCAGCCTTATCCCTATACTATAGACCGTTCTGGCTATTACTTGAACTTGATCCACAATCATGTCATACATGAAGTTCAAGTATACAACCTATAGCCATGGGTTCTTTGTTTATTGGAGTTAGGTTAAAAGTAAAAACAATTCATTTTATTCAATAACAACTTTACTGAATAAATCTCAATAACAACTTTATTGCAAAATAGAATATACATTCAGTTTACAAACCACGAGTTTTAGGACATAAAACCCAACATTCTTATGTTAAATTTTT
This sequence comes from Herpetospermum pedunculosum, assembly GCA_028017165.1. Lineage (NCBI taxonomy): Eukaryota > Viridiplantae > Streptophyta > Magnoliopsida > Cucurbitales > Cucurbitaceae > Herpetospermum > Herpetospermum pedunculosum. The sequence goes on along the minus strand of CM051527.1, from coordinate 27,559,025 downwards.
TAAGGATATAATAACTAACAAAAAGATCATTGGTGAATTTGAAACAGTGAATCTTACTGAGGAGTGCAGTGCTATACTCCAAAACAAGCTTCCAAAGAAGGAGAAGGATCCTGGTTCCTTCACCTTACCAGTCGAGTTGGGAGGCAAGCACGTGGGCAGAGCTCTTTGTGACCTGGGAGCCAGCATAAATCTCATGCCCCTATCCCTATTCCGTCAGCTAGGCATAGGAGAAGCACGTCCTACCACTGTCACCTTGCAGCTTGCAGACAGATCCATCGCATACCTGGAGGGGAAAATTGAGGATATTCTTGTCAAGGTTGACAAATTTATTTTTCTTGCAGACTTCATCATTCTGGACTATGAAGCAGACAAGGAGGTACCAATCCTATTAGGCAGACCATTCTTAGCCACAGGTAGGGCCTTGATCGATGTCCAGAAAGGTGAGCTCACCATGAGGGTTCATGATGAGGAGGTTAAGTTTAGTGTCTTTAAAGCCCTAAGGTATCCTTCTGATTCTGAATCTTGTGCAAGTGTAGATATAATAGATTCACTAATGGAAGATCAACTTGAGCATGAATTGTTAACTAAGCATGCCAATGATTATGTACAAATAGATATAACTGACTTAAACATAGCTGAAATAATGGACATACCTGTGAATAACCCTCAGCATGTTTGTATGACTACTGATTTAACTGAAAGATCCATTAATCCATTGAAACCATCCATTGAGCATCCACCCCTATTAGAATTAAAACCATTGTCTGATCATCTGAAATATGCATATTTAGGAGAGCATGATACCTTGCCTGTAATCATTTCGTCCAAATTAAGTAAAGAGCATGAAATTGCGCTAATTTTGCTACTTAAACAACATAAAAAAAGCTATTGCATGGACGATTGCTGACATAAGAGGTATTAGCCCTTCCTATTGCATGCATAAGATTCTATTGGAAGAAGAACATACACCTAGAGTAGACCATCAACGTAGGTTGAATCCCTCCATGAAGGAGGTAGTAAAAAAAGAAATAATCAAATGGTTAGATGCAGGTGTAATCTTCCCTATAGCTAACAGTCAATGGGTGAGTCCAATTCAATGTGTGCCTAAGAAGGGGGGGATGATTGTAGTAGTGAATGAGAGTAATGAACTAATTCCAACTAGAACTATTACAGGATGGAGAGTCTGTACGGACTATAGAAAATTAAATAAAGAAACAAAAAAAGATCATTTTCCTTTACCTTTTATAGATCAGATGTTAGATAGGATAGCTGACCGAGCCTACTACTGTTTCTTAGATGGTTATTCTGGATATAACCAAATCACCATAGATCCTGTGGACCAGGAGAAAACAACTTTTACATGTCCCTTTGGAACGTCTGCTTTTCGCAGAATCCCTTTTGGCTTATGCAATGCACCTGCAACATTCCAAAGGTGCATGTTAGCTATTTTCTCTGACTTGGATGAATCCATGATAGAGATATTCATGGATGACTTCTCGGTTTTTGGTGATTCTTTTACAAATTGCTTAGAGAACTTAGGACAAGTCCTAGCTAGGTGTGAGGAGACCAACCTAGTCCTTAATTGGGAGAAATGCCACTTTATGGTGGAAGAAGGGATAGTCCTAGGTCATAGAGTTTCTAAATCAGGAGTAGAGGTCGATAGGGCCAAGATAGAGATAATAGAGAAGCTAGTGGAGCCCCAAAACGTAAAAGCGATTAGAAGTTTTCTAGGTCATGCGGGTTTCTATAGGAGGTTCATTAAGGATTTTTCAAAAATTTCTAAACCTTTGTGTGAGCTTCTAGAGCTGAACAAACCATTTGTCTTTTCCAAAGAATGTTTCTTAGATTGGACAACCCTTAAGAAAGTCTTAGTCACAGCACCTATTATAGTGGGGCCAAATTGGGACCTACCGTTTGAGATGTTGTGTGATGCGAGTGACTATGCAGTAGGGGTCATGCTAGGACAAAAAATTGACAAACTAACACATCCTGTATACTATGCAAGTAAGACACTGAATGAGGCACAATGTAATTACACAACCACGGAGAAGGAGATGCTAGCAGTAGTATTTGCCTGTGAGAAGTTTAGGAATTACATTGTAGGCACTAGGACCATACTGATCATTCTGCATTGAAATACCTAATGAGGAAGGCTGATGCTAAGCCTAGGTTAATTAGATGGGTATTGTTGTTGCAAGAGTTTGATCTAGACATTAGAGATAAGAAACGATGCGAAAATGTAGTTGCTGATCATCTTTCTAGGTTGCGACATAATTGCGATAAAATTGCGGAACCCGCAATTTCTGATGCCTTTATCGATGAGCATGTCTTTGTGTTAGCGCATCGTGATAACGATGAGGAACCTTGGTTTGCTGATATTGCTAACTTCCTTGCCTCGCAGGTACTACCAACTTTCAAGGGGGGGTAAGAAAAGAAGAGGTTTCTCCATGAAGCTAGGAAGTTCATCTGGGACGATCCTACACTTTACAAGACATGCGCAGACGGATTGCTGAGGAAGTGTGTCTCAGCTGCTGAGGCGAAGTCAGTGTTGCAGCACTGCCATACGTCTTCATATGGTGGCCATTTTGGTGGCCAAAGGACAGCTACGAAGGTGTTCCAGAGTGGCTACTATTGGCCCATGATATTCAAGGATGCACACGACCATGCGCACAGCTGCGACGAATGTCAAAGAACAGGTAACCTGAGTCGGAAGGATGAAATGCCTCTCACTTACATCTTAGAGTTGGAGCTCTTTGATGTGTGGGGCATCAACTTTATGGGGCCATTCCCCCCCTCAGCAGGTAATCTTTATATACTCGTAGCTGTAGACTATGTATCGAAGTGGGTAGAAGCCATAGCATGTCCATCAAACGATGCCAAAACAGTCATTAAGTTCCTTAATAGGCACATCTTTACAAGGTTTGGTACACCACGGGCTATAATTAGTGATGAAGGGACGCAGTTTATTAATAAAGTTATGGAAAAAGTGTTAGCTAAGTACAATGTTAGACATAGAGTAGCAACCCCTTATCACCCACATTCGAATGGACAAGCTGACATATCAAATAGGGAGATTAAAAACATACTCGAAAAAGTGGTCAAACCTAATAGAAAAGATTGGTCGTTTAAGATGGACGATGCACTTTGGGCATATAGGACTGCATATAAGACACCCTTAGGTATGTCTCCTTATAGACTTGTGTATGGAAAAGCTTGTCATCTCCCCTTCGAATTGGAAATCAAAGCCTTTTGGGCCTTAAAAGAGTTGAATTATTGCGTGACCGATGCGGGAACATTGCGGTCTCTGCAATTACATGAGTTAGATGAGCTTAGACATATGTCCTATGAAAATGCCAAAATGTATAAGGAAAAAACTAAAATTTGGCATGATAGTAGACTTAGGATTAAGGACTTCAGGAAGGGCCAGCATGTCTTGTTATTTAACTCAAGGTTGCGATTATTCCCAGGAAAACTTAAGTCCAGATGGTTAGGTCCTTTTGTTATAACTAACGTGTTTGTTCATGGTGCGATTGAGATTAGGAACCTGCATAATGGTCAATGGTGCACGTTTGAAGCATTACTACGAGGAAGGAGATGTGAAGACTCTCTCGGCCTTCCTCTTATCTGAAACCTGAAAATCAAACCGAGAGGGGACGAGTGATTACTGTGCTCGTTCATATGAAGGCTATGCCTTAGTTTTTTTTTTCTCATATTTCTTCGGTTTTTATTTTTGTGTGTTTAGTTGTGATTTTTATTACGAATTTTGTGTTAATTTTGTATATTTTATTAGGTGATCGAAAGAGGAAATCAAGGAGATGAATCCAGGGAGAAGAATCGATGAAGAAATCGGGCCGAATCAAAGATTTAGTTGTGTGAATCTTGGGATTTAAATCAAGAAAATCCCCAACGGCCATCCCATTTAATTGCGGTAGCTTTGCTGAAACCGCAACAGAAAGAGCCGTTGGGATTCACTTTATTATAAATACCCATCAAATCAGTTGCGGCCCTTACGCTTTCTTCATTCGTTGGTCTTCAAGAATCAGCCATCTTCTTCCTCTGCATCTCCTACCTGCAAATCTCTCCAAATCAACAATGGTGCTTACCCGAGCTGAGCGATCTGCTTCCAAAAAGAAGTCCCCTGACGCAGAAGCGGCTGCGAGAGAAGCGCTATTGTCCTTGGCCGACGCTGAGGTTGCAGAGCCTTCAAGACCACCGAAGCTATCGGTACGACGGAAGAAGTGGAAGGTGATGACGGAAATCCCTGCTGGGCCATCTGAACCAGCCGGCACTCCCAAGAAGCGCAAATGGTCGCTTGCGGTGGAAGCGCCGATCAAAGAAAAGACTCCCACCGAGGAGAGTCGTGGGAGTGGTCGACCTTCGTACGAGACGGCCAGACAGAGCCCTGAGCCCTCTCCGTCGCCACAGACGCCGGAGCCTTCCTCACCAACACCAGAGCCTGAAGCTCCACCTGAAGAGCACCACGATTCGGTGCCAAGTGATGAGTCGGTTGAGGAAGATGAAGTCTTCTCTCCTTTGAGGGAAGGCAGCCATGACAGCCCTGCGGAAGGGGGACAGAGCGACTCAATGGATGAGACGTTGGGGGACTGCCTCCAACAAATGACCACAAGGGCTCGGCTGAGGAAAAAGGCACCCAAGATCGTGAAGGCCAAACGGCCGAAAGCTTCCAAGCGCTCCAAGAAGAAGAAGGTCAGTGGTGAGCCTTCTTTAAAGAAACTGAAGGTTGAGGCGGCTGAATCGGCCAAGGCGAAGGAGAAGGGGAAAGCAAAATTGTACCCCGAAGACGATCCTCAGGCCGTGCGATATGTCTCTCAAGATGTAGAGGCCAGAGGCGTTGAATTAAGGAAGAGAGACTTACTCCACGAGAAGGGCTTCCTTGATGCATTGGCGGACCTGCCGCAATTCTTGCGCGCAGGGATCACCAACCACGGCTGGAAAGAGCTGTGCAGACCGCCCATCCCTGCCTACTCCAACATGGTGTACGATTTCTACGCCAATCTGACGCACCCCGAGGATGGTCTGTCCATGGTACAGGGGATTGAGGTCGATTTCTCGGCCAAGGCTATCAATGAAGTGTATGCTCTCAAAGGGCATAAGTACACTGACTACGCGAGGATCATCGACTCACCTTCGGAGGCTGTCTTGGAGGAAGCCCTGCGCATCATAGGCCAACCTGGGGCGGCTTGGACAGTCTCAAGGAATGGGAAGCACACCCTGATGAGTGCATCCCTCAATGCCAAGGCGGCCGTCTGGTTTTCCTTTGTGCGAAGGCGACTCTCCCCTGTGACCCACGAGACTACCATAAACCAGGGGAGATCTTTGCTGGTTTATGCCATTATGTGGAGCCTCACCATAGATGTTGGAGAGGTCATTACAGCCTCCATTGCCGATTGCGCGAGAAAAGGTAAGGGCCCTCTCTTCTTCCCAAACACCATTACTAAACTCTGTTTACGTGCAGGTGTGCCCATCGAGAGGCAGCTGGCCTACACAGGGCATTTGGAATTGCCCACAGCCTTGCGGATGCGACGGAGAGGTAATATGGAGTTTGAGCTGGATGGATTGGCTGCTGCTCAATCCCTCTCCATGGCCTGCCTGCTGGACCTCCAGAAGAAGATGGCGCAATGGGCTGCTTACGCGCAGGCAAGGGACAAAGATGTGGCAGATCAGCTGGGATGTATTTTCCCTGATTTCCCCACTGATCTGCTGACGCCGTGGGCACCTCCGAGGGAGAGGAAGGATGATGATGAGGATGTTTGAGTGTCGGTCTGAAGGGCACTCGAGGGAGTACTTTTGTTCCCTCTTAAAATAAAAAATAAAAAAAACCTGCTTTTCGTTAACTAGTGACTGTTTTTTGTGAATCAATTGCTTGTCTGTTTTTAATGTCTTTTGGTTGTTTAGGATAGTTTAGTATAGGTAGATGGTATCTGAATAGCTAGCTCGTTTTAGTTTCTTTTTTTAGTAGTTGTAGATAACTGGAAATAGCATGCAATAGGGCCTTGTTCACTGATATATCTGCCCTGTAGGTTCATTGCGAAATCTTTGCGGATTCCGCAATTTTTGTTAGTTATCGCATGCTATTGTCTGACTGCTTGATAGGCTGGTTCTGTTTCAATTTTGTTCTTCTGCTGCTTGTGTGACTGCCATATATGACCTATCTGTAAGCATGCTGGATGAGTGTCTTAGAACACCTTTGATAGTTTAAATTAGCTCTCTTAAAATGCTCAGCATGCATCTCTTTAAGTCCTTACTTTACTGTTTTTATAAATTCCTGCTGCTGTAGTATTTGCTTTAGGAAAGTTCATTCTATGCCTAGGACTTTTAGATTCTCTTTGTTTTGCCCTAGACTAGATGCTTCTAGGATAAGTTTGGGGGTGTGCCACCTCAGACTCTCATTGGGGACAATGAGAAGTTTTAGTTTGGGGGAGGCAGCCCTAGGCCTAGGAACATTCCTCTCTCCCTTCTAAACATAAGCATTCTTCTTCTCCTGTAAAAAAAAAAAGATGATGAACTGAAAAAAAAAAATGAAAATAGAATAAAGAGTGGTGTCTCTTTTGAAGTTGCTGAGTAATCAGTGCCATGTGTGTAACCCACAAGTGGCATTGCATCAAAAGGCAACCAAAGGAGAGGCTTCACCAAAGAAAGAAAGGAAAAAGGAAAAACTAAGGAAGAAGAATGTATGCCTATAAGTTATAGTTTTGTGCTTAGGTGTCCTATGTGAATGAACTCTGATCCTCAATTAGCTAAGCACAGGGTTGTAGCTTATAGGTTTGTTAAATGGAGATGAATGTATATCCAATGTAGTGATGTCAGGGTTTAGGTTGTTCTATGAATGTACTACTGACACTGGTTTATACTAAGACTGGCATGACTCAAAGGAATCCTAGGTAGCTCAAAAGAAAAACGTTAGAAGCATGTACTGAGTCTAGGGTAAAGCTAGGAAGAATTTGAAAACTTAGGGATAGTTGCACAATGAACTTAATGACAGAAGCAGATAGATCAGTTGTAGGGAGTTAATAAAACAGTAGGATTACAAGGCAAGAGAAATCAGAAGAAGCAAAATAAAGAGTTGGTTTTTAACTTGGAAGCGTGTCACAAAACAACATTGCCATAGATAGTGAATTTAGGGAAGTCAGCAAGAGGTTAGAGAGGTTAAACAGCAGCCTAAGTAAGTCCTTATATTGCTCGAGGACGAGCAAAACCTTAAGTTTGGGGGTGTGTTACGTCTCCAAAAGTGACTATTTTAGGACTTATTTGTTAGAGAAAGAGGTTCAATCTTAAGAGTTTTTGGTAGGATTTAACTTAAACTTGTGCTTACATATGATAATTAGTAGAATGAAGCTAAATTAGGACTTATGTGTAAAAGGAAAGAAAAAGAACCAAAAACAAAGTTAAAGACTTGAAATTTGAACATTGCGGATGCATTGCGAAAACATTGCTAAAACCGCAATGTTTTAAGTGAATTCTGTTAAGTTGTCTAACCGATTTCTATTTTGTTGCGAAATTTCAGCCGCCCATTCTTTCTCCTGCTGCCACGTAGAAGAATGACGTTCAGAATGGATGGTTCTCCTTGGCCCAATCGTACCTGCAGAACACTATAAAAGGAGGTCAAAGGGGAAGGTTGAAGACACACTTGAACGGCGTAGACTCCCATTTCAACGCATTCTCTTTTGTTCTTTCATCCGGTTGTTGATACGTGAGGTTCAGCTGGTGGAATCGATAGTCTGAGAGGAAGAAGGGAGGATTTTTCTTCACTTCTGATTAGATTCATCCACGATCAAGCTTACCTTCGGCTCTCACCCGAGGCGTTGCAACGAGGAGTTCACACGCTTGCGTTTCCAGCTTTCTTCTGCTTTCCTTTGCTTTTTGCTTCTGTTTTCATTGTTTTCGGTTGTAATCTGTTTACCATTGCTACTCTAATTCATTTCGTCTCTGTCTGTTTAGTTTCCATCAGTTTCTGTTGTTGTTTCGTCCGTTTCAAACACTAGTTAATCAAAGCATCATTTCATTATTTCGCAAGTACTTCACCTATCTGTTTCCTGTTTTCTTCTTCTGTTTTATCCTCTATATTCTGCCAAGCATGTTGCCACCACATATTCTTCCTACTCCATCTTCACCCATGAGTAACTAAACCACATAAGGGTATGCTAATGACAAGTCTATAGGTAGAAATACGTAAGTCAAGCATGTAGGTTAGATTCAAATGCATTGAATGTATGTGTGCTTCATCCCACGGGCAATTTCGATTGGCCATCCATTGTGTCCACAGAACTCCTAACCTCTGAAAGGAGTAAGAGTTCAGAGTCGTACCTTCATGCTAGCCTTCCATGGTACCCAGAAAACGACCTAGGAATAGGCGTTTTCCTAGTACAAATCACTAAACTCACTATTATAAAAAGATGCTTAAGACCTTACTTGGACATGAGTAAACTAAAGGATCTAATGCATGAAATCGGAAGATACATGAGAATGAGTTAGTTTGATGCATGATAAGTTGATCTACTACTTGAGAATCGTATGAAAAAGCCTATAGAGGAGTCGTTAGTAGCCCTTGTTTCCCTATTTTACCCTTAATTCGCTGTTAGTAACATTGCTAGGAAATTGCTGTTTTCGTAATTCTTTTCCGCCTACATTCGAGTTTACCTTTCTACTTGCACTTGTTTACGCTTTCATATCTCGCACGTTCCTTATTAGTTAGGCACTTTAAACCCAAATCTACCTCATTTAAACCACCCTTTCTCACTTAACCTCTCACTTCGTTAGTAACTAAGAATAAATCTCTGTGGGAAATCGAATGAAAAAATACTTATTACTTGCTACAAGATCATGTATGCTTGCATGTTCTGAGTGCTCTATCATTGCATTTTAATTTAACCATTGAGCACGCAACATTGCCCATAGTAGCACCGTCCATTCGGAGGGTCGTTTCATGGGAATCGGAACAACTCAATCTCCAGAAATGGATAGGGTCTCTTAGGTCCATTCCCAACTCTGACATTTCCATTCGGTTGCACTGTTTGGGCCGACCTCTGAGTTCTGAAAATGGCGGGTCACACTTACAAAGGATTACTAAGTTGTTAGTAGATTCTTGACCGAAGTAGTGATAACTAAGGTGCTATAGGAATATGAGTTATTCTGGTATTAGCATTTAGTCAAGAATGTATTGGTTCAGTGACGGAGTGATTGACTGCCCCTCGGTAGCGGTTGCTCTAACTCACTGAAGTATCGTTGCAAATTAATAATGATTTTTTGGGTACATTATTACTTTTGCTAAAATCTTGTTTGGATGTATGAAATGGGTTAAAAGCAATTCACTAATAGAATTTATTCTTTTTCAGCATGTCTAGCTCGTTTATCCAATTACTAGCTTATGATAAACTAAACGGCGATAACTACACGACCTGGAAATCGAACTTGAATACGATTTTTGTTATCGATGATCTTAGGTTTGTCTTAACAGAGGAATGTCCTCCCCCTCCTAGCTCATCTGCAACTTGAACTGTTCGAGATGCATTTGACAGGTGGACTAGGGCTAATGATAAAGCCCGAGTCTACATCTTGGCCAGCACATCCGATGTGTTAGCTAAGAAGCATGAGCTAATGGTCTCCGCTAAGGAGATCATGGATTCATTACAAATGATGTTTGGACAATTGTCCTCATCGGTCTATCATGATACCCTCATGGCGAGTAAAGCTGAGAAGAAACAACTAAGTAAATATGATTTACTCGTTGTTGAAACACGTTTAGTGGAACATGATAGTTCTGCCTGGATACTGGATTCAGGAGCCACTAACCATGTTTGTTCTTCTTTCCAAGAAACTAGTTCCTGGCAGCTGCTTGCTGAAGGTGAGATAACTCTCAGGGTTGGAACAGAAGAGGTTGTCTCAGCCAAGGCAGTGGGAGCTGTCAAGTTGTTATATAGAGATAGTTTCATTTTACTTGAAAATGTACTGTTGGTTCCTAGCTTTAAAAGGAACCTTGTATCTATCTCTTGTTTACTTGAACATTTGTATATAGTATCTTTTGATTTTAATGAAGCGTTCATTAGCAAAAGAGGTGTACATATATGTTCTGCGAAACTTGAAAACAACTTGTATGTGTTAAGAACAACAGAGGCAAAAGCTATTTTGAACACCGAGATGTTTAAAACAGCTCAAACTCAAACTAAAAGGCAGAAACTTTCTCCAAGTACCTATCTTTGGCACTTGAGACTAGGCCACATTAATCTCAATAGGATTGGGAGATTGGTTAAGAGTGGTCTCCTAAATCAGTTAGAGGACAACTCTTTACCACCATGTGAGTCTTGTCTTGAGGGCAACATGACCAAACGATTTTTTTCTAAAAAAGGTCATAGGTCCAAAGAAACTCTAGAGCTTGTACATTCAGATCTTTGTGGTCCGATGAATGTTAAAGCACGGGGAGGGTATGAATATTTCATCAGCTTCATTGAGGATTATTCTAGGTATGACTATCTTTACCTAATGCATCATAAGTACGAAGCTCTTGAAAAGTTCAAGGAGTATAAGGCAGAGGTTGAGAACACATTAGGTAAAACGATTAAAACACTCCGATCAGATCGAGGTGGAGAGTATATGGATTTAAGATTCCAGGACTATATGATAGAACATGGAATAGTATCCCAACTCTCAGCGCCCGGAACACCGCAGCAGAACGGTGTGTCCGAAAGGAGAAATAGAACCCTGTTAGACATGGTTCGATCTATGATGAGATATGCTCAACTGCCTAGTTCGTTTTGGGGATATGCAGTAGAGGCTGCTGTATATATTTTGAACATGGTTCCTTCTAAGAGTGTTTCAGAAACACCTTATGAGTTATGGAGAGGGCGTAAAGGTAGTTTACGTCACTTCAGAATTTGGGGGTGTCCGACACATGTGTTGGTGCCCAATCCAAAGAAGTTGGAACATCGTTCAAAATTATGCCTATTCGTAGGCTACCCCAAGGAAACGAAAGGTGGTCTATTTTACGATCCTCAACAGGACAAGGTGCTTGTATCGACAAACACCACGTTCTTAGAGGAAGACCACATGAGAGATCATCAACCTTCGAGCAAAATTGCTTTGACCGAACTTTCCAGGAAAGCTACAGATGGGTCAACAAGAGTTGTTGATCAGGCTGGTCCTTCTCAAGAGTTGAGAATACCTCGACGTAATGGGAGGGATGTGAGACAACCCGACCGCTACATGGGTTTAACGGAAACCCAGGTCGTCATACCTGATAACGGCGTTGAGGATCAATTGACCTTTAAACAGGCAATGAATGACATAGATAAGGACCAGTGGCTTAAAGCCATGGACCTCGAAATGGAGTCGATGTACTTCAATTCGGTCTGGGATCTTGTAGAGCAACCTGATGGTGAAAGACCTATCGGTTGCAAGTGGATCTACAAGAGGAAACGAGACCAAGCCGGTAAGGTGCAAACCTTTAAGGCTCGACTTGTGGCAAAGGGTTATTCCCAGAGGGAAGGGGTGGACTATGAAGAAACCTTCTCCCCTGTTGCCATGTTAAAGTCGATTAAAATACTCTTGTCCATTGCCACATTTTATGATTATGAAATTTGGCAAATGGATGTCAAGACAGCCTTTCTGAATGGCAATCTTGAAGAGAGTATTTATATGGCTCAACTAGAGGGGTTCATAATTCAGGGTTAAGAGCAAAAGGTTTGCAAGATTAATCGATCCATTTATGGGTTGAAGCAAACGTCTAGATCCTGGAATATAAGGTTTGATACTGCGATCAAATCTTATGGCTTTGAACAGAATGTTAACGAACCTTGTGTCTACAAAAAAATAGTCATGTCTGTTGTAGCTTTCTTAGTCTTATATGTAGATGATATCCTACTCATTGGGAATGATGTAGGGTTCCTAACTGACGTTAAGCAATGGCTAGCGACCCAATTCCAAATGAAAGATTTGGGAGAGGCTCAGTTTATTCTAGGGATTCAAATCGTAAGGAATCGTAAGAACAAAACGCTAGCGCTGTCTCAAGCATCTTATATCGACAAGGTGTTGATACGATATTCAATGCAGAATTCCAAGAAGGGTTCTTTACCTTTCAGGCATGGAATTCAATTTTCAAAGGAAGAGTGTCCTAAGACACCTCAAGAAGTTGAGGATATGAGACGAATTCCCTATGCATCAGCAGTCGGTAGTCTGATGTACGCCATGTTATGTACACGACCCGACATATGCTATGCAGTGGGAATTGTCAGTAGGTATGAGTCCAATCCAGGATATGATCATTGGACTGCCGTTAAACACATCCTCAAGTATCTTCGGAGAACGAGGGACTATGTGCTCGTGTATGGCGCGAAGAATTTGATCCTTACAGGATACACTGACTCTGATTTTCAAACCGATAAGGATTCGAGGAAATCCACATCGGGATCAGTGTTCACTCTTAACGGAGGGGAAATAGTATGGAGGAGTATATAGCAAGATTGTATTGCTGACTCCACCATGGAAGCTGAGTATGTCGCGGCTTGCGAAGCTGTGAAAGAGGCTGTATGGCTTAGAAAGTTCTTGACGGATTTGGAAGTTGTTCCAAATATTAATTTGCCTATCACACTTTATTGTGATAATACTGGTGTTGTGGCAAATTCGAGAGAACCAAGAAGCCATAAGCGTGGAAAGCACATTGAGCGGAAATATCATCTCATCAGGGAGATAGTGCATCGAGGAGACGTGATCGTCATGCAGATCGCCTCAGAGCACAATATTGCATATCCGTTTACAAAGTCCCTCACAGCTAAAGTGGTCGAGGGGCACCTAGTGAGTCTAGGACTACGATTTGTACAGTAGGATAGTGGGAGAAAAGCCATGGAAATATTTGATATTCCAGTTTTTCTCATCCAGCATGTAATACTCCACTGACGTTTTAGTTTAAGTGGGAGTTTGTTGGGTTTTATGTCCTAAAACTCGTGGTTTGTAAACTGAATGTATATTCTATTTTGCAATAAATTTGTTATTGAGTTTTATTCAGTAAAGTTGTTATTGAATAAAGTGAATTGTGTTTACTTTTTATCCTAACTTCAATAAACAAAGAACCCATGACTATAGGTTGTATACTTGAACTTCATGTGTGACATGATTGTGGATCAAGTTCAAGTAATAGCCAGAACGGTCTATAGTATAGGATAAGGTTGGGTACCTTATCCTCGGGACACTATTGGACGCAGCCCACTTTGTATAATACAAAAGATGTGATCCGAAATCATTCATGTGGAGACATGTGAGTGGGGGTGTCCTATGAAATGAGTTTGCATAAGACTGAACCGCGAAACAAGTCGCTCTTTCTTTATAACTCCGTTTACTGAAAAGACCGACTTTTTCATATGATGACCTAGGTAACTCGATCTGAATCTTGAGCACGCTATGAACTCTTGTTTATTCGGGCTTATCCTTTGACTTGTATGGGTGAGAGTGGCCCGAGATCGTCGACTCAATAAGCCTACCATCTTGAGGATAAGACCGGGTAGGTAGCTGGGAACATAGTCCTGCGAGATGGAATTCACTCCTACCTGCCTTTAGGGATTAGTAGAAAGGTTGTTCCCTTAAGTGCTGACTCCGGGTCTTGAACTAGGGATCACACCCTCTCATTGACCCGAGAGGGACTTGGTATAGTGATGAGATCACTTACCAATCGGTTTGGTGGTTGGACCACAAACCAATAGTTCATTATAGGATCAGTGGGACTTAAGGAACAAGATGTAATTACGGGGGTAAAACGGTTATTTAGACCCAGCTGTAATTATGAACGACCTGTGAAGGATCGACTTACTGATAATGGTTATATTAAGAGGACAGAAATATATCTACGGTGAGGAGAGTGCAGCCCTTGGACTTTAGTGGAGTCTCCGGGGGTTAACGAATGTTGGTTGGCTTCGTTAAAGAGTTTGACCGGTTAATCTCGTATCGTTGGAGCTCATGATCTGTAGGTCCTTTAGGTTCTCATGGCTAGCTCGGATTAAGCCGTGTAACAATATGAGAGAAAAAGAATTTGAATTTATTCAAATTCGGTTTTGGAAGAATGATGGACATACTTAAATATGATTTAAATATGGGATCGGTGTAAAACATGAATAGGGATTCATGTGTGATGTTTCGGTTTAAGAAACCGGGATTAGTCTTATTATTTAATTAATATTTGATATTGAATTAAATAATAATATTAATTAATTAAAAAGTTTAATTAATTATAATTTATTTTGTTTATTAAAATTAATTATGAACTAATTTTAAAATGACAAAACATTACAAGTGGGATTATCCAAGTCAAAGTGGAATTATCCATGTTGAGTGGATTTATCCAAGTTGAGTGGGTTTATCCAAGTTGTAAAGTGGATTGTGAATCACCAACAACATGCATATAAACTCATCAATTTTGGAACACTTGGTTGAAGACTAATTCATCCAATTTGAGGTGTCATGCTAAGCAAAGACTTTGTTGCATGTGAATTGCCTATAAATTGGATGAAGTTCAAATGGTTTGAAGTTGATGAATTTTCAAAGAGTTTGAATATTTGGATGAGAATGAAGAGTTCATGTTACTTGAGAAATTAGAAAGCTAAGTGTTAGACTTCTTCTCACAAAATCCTCATCACTTTCATCTTCCCATCTTCTTCTTCCAAACTTTTTCTTTCATAAAGGAGTCCCACCACTCCGTTTCTCGGCCCGAGGATAGCGAGACTACCAGAGGTGGTTCTCGGAGAGTTCGAGAGAAGCTTCGAAGGGTTCGTGAGGAGATTCGAGCGTTGGAATGGAAGTCTTTAGAACTACAAGAGGTATGTGTTCTAATTCCTTTTATTTCAAAGCTTTGTGCATGTTTCTTATTTAGCTAAATTGATGAAATTAGAGTGCCAATGATCCGTCTCGCTTCCGCTGCGCTACATGCGCTCCATCACGGTGGTATATATGGTATATACCGGTGATATATACCGATGGTATATATAGTATTTACCGGTGATATATACCGGTGGGATATATACCGGTGGGATATATACCGGTGGTATATATGGTTTATATGGTATATACCGGTGATATATACCGCTGGTATAATATTATTTACCCGTGATATATATATATATATATATATATATATATATATATATCGGTGGTATATACCGGTCAGTATTTCCTCGGTTTAATATATACCGGTGTATATATGATATATACCGGTGATATATTTACCGGTGATTTATACCGGTGGTATATACCGGTCAACTTTTTTGGTTGACTTTTGCCGGTCCATTTACCGGTGGAGAGGGGTTTTACCGGTGGACTCGAATTCAAGAAATTTTCTAAGTGTTAGAAATGTTTCTTCAATTCTTAGTTCGTTCCTTATTGATTGCAATAGGTCCTCAACCAGTTTTAGGCTTTTATTTAAGTTTTTCTTCCATTGCGCCTCTAGTCGAGGGTCGGGACCCTCGCAGGTGGTTGAGTGGGGGTTCCAGCAATTGGTATCAGAGCATGCTTTTAGTTTTCAATTTGGAATGAATTGAGTCCTAGGTGGGTTTAGTTTGTTTTCTAATCTGGGTGGCTAAAATGTATCGGATTATGGCAACCGTTTAATTTCTTGTACTTTACTTTCGGTTTGTAATAGCCTTATCTGTTAATTAAGGCTTAATGTTTGGCTGAGAGTCTATATTCGTTGAGTCTTAGAGTTTTAGGCTGTTGCGGAAGCCGTGGTGTGCAAGAAGCTAGAAGCCGAGGAGGTTGAGGTTGTTCGAAGAGTTCGAAAAAGCTTCAAGAGCCTAGCTCGGGGTTGGACGAGCTTGTAATAATTAGTTGTTGCTTGCTTGTTGCCATAATCTGATTCGTTTTAGTGTGTTTAATTTATAGGATGCATGAGA
Source organism: Herpetospermum pedunculosum (assembly GCA_028017165.1). Lineage (NCBI taxonomy): Eukaryota > Viridiplantae > Streptophyta > Magnoliopsida > Cucurbitales > Cucurbitaceae > Herpetospermum > Herpetospermum pedunculosum. The sequence goes on along the minus strand of CM051527.1, from coordinate 27,543,141 downwards.
TGTATGGTTTAAATTAACGCCCTTGCTTGTGCATAAAGTATGCCATGTAGATTTCAAATCCCACCATAGGAAGCATGTTTCATGCATTTTGTATGTTATAAGTGTTATGATGTATAGGATGCATGCCTAATTCATTAGAATTAATATAAGCGTTATATTGATTTTGAATTAGGAGTTGTATGTTTAAGACCATAATTGATATAAGCGTTATATTGATTATGTATTTAAATATTCAACTAACCATGCCTTAGTGTTTGTATGTTTGAGAAGCATATAGAAGTTTGTTCTAGTAAGTCTAGTTTTTGCAAGTGTTGTAAAAATGACTTAGACTTTTAAAATCTATAACAAAGAAAAAATGCATGTTCATTTAGGGTTAAAGATACGTCTGATTCATTAGATGAATAGGTCGTTATCTCGTAAATGCTAAGGTTATGAGAAACTCACCCGGTGAAATCCTGTTCGAGGGTGGAGGTATTTAAGCTGACGGTTTACGGAACACCTCCTACCTGGGGACAATCCGGTAGTTGAGTAAAGTTAACCAGGCTTTATGACCGTGCGTGAGAGGTGTGAGGTTAATTAATCTGTTAATAACCTAGATATCTCAGGTAAATAGTTTGCCTAGACTTAAGGTTTTGTTTTCTTAGCCGGATAAAACCTAAGTAAGTACCCTCTTAAAAACCGTCTACGATGCTTAGTAGAAGTGTTGAGAAGGAATATATGATATATCCCTCTCCTGCTACGCACTCCCTTAAAGTTCACAACGTGAGAACTTTGCTTGGCCTCATGATGCCATAAGAGGCATCTCCAGTCGGGTGGTGTTTGAAACTTTCAATAGCAAGGTGAATGGAGTAAGTGTCTATAGTAAGTGGGTGAAGGAAGCGCGTCGGTGCTTCCCGTGGTCTCCTCTGTTGGACTCAATCGTAAGATTCCCATGTTTCGCCTGCAAGGTGACCCTAGGAGGCACCAATCCAGTCGGAGGGAGGGGCATGGGAGATCAAACACCTCAGTCACCATTTATGGATAGAGAAACATAGGGCCATTCCCAACTTTGACATTCCAGTCGGTTGCGTTGTTGGGGCCGTCCTGTGCGTTCTAAAAATGGAGGGTCACACTTACGGGAATTACTAAGGAGTTAGTGATTCCAGACCAAAAACGATAACTAAGATGCTATAGGAATATGAGTTATTCTGGAGTTAGCATTTAGTCAAGAATGTCTTGGTTTAGTAAAGGAGTGATTCGACTGCCAGTCGGCAGCGATCATTCTGACTTACTAAAGTATCGTTGTTAGTAAATAAAGAGTTTGGGTCCTTTATTTACTACTAAACTTTTTAATTGGTTTAAATAGGTTAAAATCGTTTCACTGATAGTTTTACATTCTATTTCAGCATGGCGAGTTCTTTCGTACAGTTATTAGCGAATGACAAATTAACCGACGAAAATTATGCGACGTGGAAGTCCAACTTGAATACGATTCTAGTGTTGGACGACCTAAGATTTGTCTTAACGAAGGACTGTCCTCCGACTTCTGCTGCAAATGCTTCATGAAGTGTTCGTGAGGCATACGATCGCTGGATCAGGGCTAATGATAAAGCCCGGGTCTATATCTTGGCAAGCATGCAAGATGTCTTGGCCAAGAGGCACGAGGTAATGGTTTCCGCTAAGGAAATCATGACTTCATTGCAAGCGATGTTTGGACAACCGTCCTCAACGCTTCGCCATCAAGCCCTCAAATACGTTTACAATGCTCGAATGAAGGACGACACATCTGTTAGGGAGCATGTCCTTAATATAATGGTCCACTACATGACAGCAGAAGTAAACGGGGCAACGATCGATGAAAAGAGCCAAGTTAGCTTCATTCTAGAATCTCTTCTGAAGAGCTTTCTAAATTTTAGATCTAATATGGTCATGAATAAGATTGAATATAACTTGACCACTCTTCTGCATGAGTTGAAGACTTACGAGTCCCTACGAGCCTCTAAAGGAAAGGAGAAGGAGGCTAATGTAGTCACTTCAAAGAAATTCCAGAAGAGGACCGAGTCGGGAACTAAGTCTGAAGCCATTACTACGAGTAGTAAGACTATTCGTAAAAAGAAGAAAAGTAGGAGAAATGGCAAGGCTCCGATGGTTGTGGCTAGGGTTAAAACTTCGGACAAAGGAAAATGTTTCCATTGTAACGAAGACGGGCCCTGGAAGCGAAATTGCCCGAAATACCTTGAGAAGAAACGCGCCGAGAAAGAACGACGAGGTAAATAAGATTTATTTGTCTAAACAAGTTTGGTGGATTTATGAATGTCATACCTGAATTATTTTCAGGAACCCCTAATCTTGTTTGTTCTTTCTGGAAACTAGTTCCTGACTCTTGGTTTCTCCATATGGATGACTTTTGAAGACATCTTCATAGCTGCTCCTTTGGGAGCTTGTCTGTTTTGAGTGTTGTTTGTATATATTTAATCACATACTTTGTTTATGTAATTATCTGTATATATATTTCTGCTACAATAGAACTTTTGTATATATTGTATTTTTTGTTGTATATAAATGAATTGTTCATTTTAACAAAAGATATATACTCTGTTCTATTTAAATCAGAAAACAACATTGTGGTTAAGACTTTATATTATAGTAAGCTGTCTTGGTTATACTCAATAGTTGAGAAAACCATCAAACGTTGGTTTGTCCATATAACTCAATGTTATCATGTTTGATGATAATATTGAGAATTCATTGTCTTTAATTAAACAATGAATTTATAGACTAGAAACCAATGATTTAAAATCACAGATTTACAAAGGTTTGGAGACCGAACCTTTAAGGTAAAAACCTTTAAGGTTTGAACTTTTGGTAAAGGGATTGTCCCAAAGTAGAGGGGTTGATTGTGTATCCATTTTTTTACTTGTTACCAAATATAAGTTAATTAGGTTACTCGTATCAAGATTAGCTATCTTGGTAAGAGTATCTATGAGTCTCAACCTCTGTAAATCATTATTTTAGATTAAGAGCAATATTGTTGCCAGCTTGTTCAGTTCACTTATGAATTGAACCTAGCACTTAGTATCAAATAATGTAGGGATTGATTTGTTTATCAAAGTCTCGTGATTTTGAATGTTGAAATCATAGCTTTTATAATATGGGTTGCATAATTCTTGTCTTAATCGTTTTAAATGATGTAGGATTAAGTTCTGACTTTTTAGCATATACTAGTGACACGTTTTCACATTGCTCTGAAAATGGTTATTTGTTCTATGGATTCAGGTTCATCTGAGTCGTAAGAACAAATCTCTAGTATAATCTCTTTATACCTGATATTGACAAGAGTTGTCTATAATCTAGGTAAAAAGAGATGTTATTCCTATGCTTTAAGTAATTGGATGTTAACATGTATTTTTTATGAAATGCATAACCCAATATGCTTATCGCAGTGGGAGTTGTTAGAGAGTGTTTAATCCTGGTTAAAAGTTTGTCATTAATGTTCATGAGGAGCATAATACAAGTGTTGCATTATGGGTGCCCCAGTAATAACTAGCACGAGTTGCAGCTTATTGTAAAGCAGTTAAACTGTTGAACTCTTAAGTAGTACCGTGAGACTATATGATCGTCACATAGGGTACCTCGTAGTACTTCAGGCTGATAGGTTTACTAAGTCTCTCATGGCTAAAGTGTTTGAGAGGACACCTAGAAGAATCTAGGGATCCGAGTTGTTAAAAAGGATAGTGGGAGATTACAAACTGATGTGAGACATTGTAGTTCTCTCCCTACCAACATGTACACCACGGACGTTTAAGTCCAAGTGGGAGTTTGTTGGGTTTAATGTTCTTAAACTCGTGGTTTGTAAACTATGTTTGTAAATATGTTATTTAGAATAATCAGTTATTAGTTTTATTCGGTAAATGTGTTTACCGGAATAAAGTGAAACGTGTTTTGCATTAATCTATACCAATACACAAAACCCTTGACATATGCCAAATATTGGAGCTTCATGTATGACATGATTGTGGATCAAGCTCTAGCATTTATAGTCAAAACGGTCTATAGTATATGGATTAGGCTGGGTATCGTTTCACATCGAGATGTGCGGGCGGGGGCGTTCTACGCGATGAGTTTGCGTAAGACTGAACCACGAAAAAGTCGCTCTCTCTTTATAACATCGTTTACTGAAGAGACCGACTATTTCACTTTATGATGGCCAAGGTAACTCGATCTGAATCCTGAGCTTGCTATGAACTCCTGCTTATTCGAGAGTATCCTTAGACTTGTATGGGTGAGAGTGGCGGAACGCCCACTCAATAAGCCTACCAACGTGGGGATAAACTCGAATAGGTAGCTGGGGACATAGTGTAGCAAGAAGAAGTTTACTCCTAACCCGCTCTTCAGGGTTAGTAGATAGGTTGTTCCCTTAATAGCTGGTAGCGGAATTTTGTGAATATTCCGTGTGTTTCGGGTTGTCGAGACCCGCCAAATTAAAATTTATAAACACTGCCTAAGGCTTCTTCAAAACTTGTAGAAAGCGGTAGTCAGGATCGTACCACATGATGGAGCGCTCATGGCACGCAGCGGAAGCGATTTGGATCATGGACACTCTAATTTCATCAATTTAAACAAATGGAAACATGCAAACGCAATGAAAAAGAGAAATTAGAACACATACCCTTGTCGTTCGTATTTCTCCAAATTCACCGCCAGAAACTCCTCACGAGCTCACCAAGCCTTCTCACGAAACGTTCGTGGACCACCCACGGTAGTCCCGCTATCCTCAGGCCGAGAAACGGAGTGGTGGGACTCCTTTTACAAAAGAAAAGGAAGAAGAAGCTCCACTGAAGAAAACAACTTTTCTTCTTAAGCAGAGAGCAGACGAGAGAAAGAAGAAGAAGTTTTTAAATGAAATCTTATTTCATTTTTATGTACCCAAAAGAGCACTAACATTTCTTTTTCTTTTGCTTTTCTTTTCTTTTTTTTTTTTTTTTTTTTTTTATTTTGATTGATCTGTCAAAAATATATACCTGTGTATATATTTTACATACATGTGTCTTACATCTTGCATGTAAGACACATGTATATATATATATATATATATATATATATTTATATATTATTATTATTATTAATAAAAATAATAATAATTATTTTATTAATTAAACTTTTTAATTAATAAAAAATATATATATATATTAATTAATTAATATTATTTAATTCAATATCAAATATTAATTAAATAATATAATTAATCCCGGTTTTCCGAAAACCGGCTTTTTGCACATGAATCCTATTCATGTTTTCAGACCAATCTCATATTTAAATCATATTTAAATATGTCCATATTTAAATCATATTTAAATATGTCTATTCTTCTTCCACAAACCCGAATTTGAACGATTCAAATTCTTTTCTTTTCTTTTCTTTTATATTGTTTCACGGCTTTATCCGAGCTAGCCAGGAGAACCGTAAGGACCTACAGATCATGAGCTCCAACGATACGAGATTATCCGGTCAAAACTCTTTCAACCGAACTAACCAACATTCGTTAACCCCCGGAGACTCCACTAAAGTCCAAGGGCTGCACTCTCCTCACTGTAGATATATTGTGTCCTGTTGATATAACTATCATCAGTAAGTCGATCCTTCACAGGTCGTTCATAATCACAACGGGTCATTTAAACCGTTTAACCCTTGTATTATATCTTGTTCCTTAAGTACCACTGACACCTCTAATGAACAATTGATTTGTGGTCCAACCATCAAATCAGATACCTCCCTGATCAGGAGAGGATGGGCCCAATGTTCAAGACCTGGAGTCAGCACTTAAGGGAACAACCTCTCTACTAACCCTTAAAGCGGGTAGGAGTGAATTCCAATCTTGCTACAACTACGTCCCCAGCCACTTATTCGATCTTATCCCCAAGATGGTAGGCATATTGAGTCGGCAATCTGGCCACTCTCACCCGTACAAATCAAAGGATAAGGTCAAATAAACAGGAGTCCATAGTAAGCTCAGGATTGAGATCGAGTTACCTAAGTCATCATATGAAAAAATCGGTCTTTACAGTAAACGGTGTTATAAAGAAAGAGCGATTTTATTTCTTGGTTCGGTCTTGTGCAAACTCATTGCACAGGACGCCCTCACTCACATGTCTCTACATGAAACGATTCGAATCACATCGTTTTGTACTATACAAAGTGAGCCGCGTCCAATAGTGTCCCCAGGATAAGGTACCCAGCCTTATCCCTATACTATAGACCATTTTGGCTGTCTACTTGAACTTGATTCACAATCATGTCACACATGAAGTTCAAGTACTCACACTACAGCCATGGGTGTTAGTTATTGGTATAGGTTAATACAAACACAATTCACTAAAATTCAATAACAACTTTATTGAAATATAATATTTATATTTACATTCAAACAGTTTACAAACTACGAGTTTTAGGACATAAAACCCAACAAACTCCCACTTGGACTAAAACGTCAGTGGAGTACATGCTGGTCGAGAGAACTAGAATATCAAATATCTAAAGTTTCTCCCACTGTCCTACTGAGCAGCTCGCAGCCCTATACTTTGTAGGTGTCTCTCAAACACTTTAGTCGTGAGAGACTTAGTAAACGGATCAGTAATGTTGTGCTCCGAGGCTACCTGTGTGACAATCACATCTCCTCGTTGCACTATCTCCCTGATGAGATGATATTTCCGCTCAATATGCTTTCCACGCTTATGGCTTCTAGGTTCTTTAGAATTTGCCACTGCACCGCTGTTATCACAATAAAGGGTGATTGGCAAGTTCATATTTGGAACAACTTCCAAATCTGTCAAGAACTTCCTAAGCCATACAGCTTCCTTCGCTGCTTCGCAAGCTGCGACATACTCAGCTTCCATGGTGGAGTCAGCAATACAACCTTGCTTTATACTCCTCCATACTATTGCTCCTCCGTTAAGAGTGAACACTGATCCTGATGTAGATTTCCTAGAATCTATATCAGTCTGAAAATCAGAGTCAGTGTATCCTGCAAGGATCAAATCCTTCGCGCCATACACAAGCATATAGTCTCTCGTTCTCCTAAGATACTTGAGGACGTGTTTAACGGCTGTCCAGTGATCATATCCTGGATTAGACTGAAACCTACTGACAATTCCTACTGCATAGCAGATGTCGGGTCGTGTACACAACATAGCGTACATGAGACTACCAACTGCAGATGCATAGGGAATTCGTCTCATATCCTCAACCTCTTGAGGTGTCTTAGGAGACTGTTCTTTAGACAAGTGAATTCCATGCCTAAAAGGCAACGAACCTTTCTTGGAATTCTGCATCGAATATCTTGACAACACCTTGTCAATATAAGATGCTTGAGACAGCGCTGGCACTTTGTTCTTACGATCCCTTATGATCTGAATCCCTAGAACAAACTGAGCCTCTCCCAAATCTTTCATTTGGAATTGGGTCGCTAGCCAATTCTTAACGTCAGTTAGGAACCCTACATCATTCCCAATGAGTAGTATATCGTCTACGTACAAGACTAAGAAAGCTACAACAGTATTGACTACTTTCTTGTAAACACAAGGTTCGTCAATATTTTGTTCAAAGCCATAAGATTTGATCGCCGTATCAAACCTTATATTCCAGGATCTAGATGCTTGCTTCAACCCATAAATGGATCGATTAAGCTTGCAAACCTTTTGCTCTTGACCCTGAAGTATGAATCCCTCTGGTTGAGCCATATAGATACTCTCCTCAAGATTACCATTCAGAAAGGCAGTCTTGACATCCATTTGCCAGATTTCATAATCATAAAATGTAGCAATGGATAAGAGTATTCTAATCGACTTTAACATGGCAACAGGAGAAAAAGTTTCTTCATAGTCCACCCCTTCTCTTTGGGAATAACCTTTTGCCACAAGTCGAGCCTTAAAGGTTTGCACCTTACCGGCTGGGTCTCGTTTTCTCTTGTAGATCCACTTGCATCCGATAGGTCTTTCACTAACTGGTTGGTCTACAAGATCCCAGACTGAATTGAAGTACATAGATTCCATTTCGAGATCCATGGCTTTAAGCCACTGGTCCTTGTCTGTATCATTCATTGCCTGTTTAAAGGTCAATGGATCCTCAACGCCATCATCAGGTATGACGACTTGAGTTTCAGACAATCCGATGTAGCGGTCAGGCTGTCTTACATCCCTCCCACTGCGTCGAGGCTTTCTCAACTCTTGAGAAGGACCAGCCTGATCAACAACCGTTGTTGATCCGTCTGTAGCTTTCCTGGAAAATTCGGACAAAACAATTTTGCTCGACGGTTGATGATCTCTCATGTGGTCTTCCTCTAAGAACGTGGCATTAGTCGATACTAGTACCTTGTTCTCATGAGGATCGTAAAATAGACCACCTTTCGTTTCCTTGGGGTAACCTACAAATAGGCACAATTTTGAACGATGTTCCAACTTCTTTGGATTTGGTACTAGCACATGTGCCGGACACCCCCAAATCCTGAAGTGACGTAAACTACCTTTACGCCCTCTCCATAACTCATAAGGTGTTTCAGAAACACTCTTAGAGGGAACCATGTTCAAAATATATACTGCAGTCTCTACTGCATATCCCCAAAACGAACTAGGCAAATGAGCATAACTCATCATAGATCGAACCATGTCTAACAGGGTTCTATTTCTCCTCTCGGACACACCATTCTGCTGTGGTGTTCCTGGCGCTGAGAGTTGAGATACTATTCCATGTTCTATCATATAGTCCTGGAATCTTAAATCCATATACTCTCCACCTCGATCTGATCGGAGTGTTTTTATCGATTTATCTAATGTGTTCTCAACCTCTGCCTTATACTCTTTGAACTTTTCAAGAGCTTCGGACTTATGATGCATTAGATAAAGATAACCATACCTAGAATAATCATCAATGAAACTGATGAAATATTCATACCCTCCTCGTGCTTTGACATTCAAAGGACCGCAGAGATCCGAATGCACGATTTCTAGAGGTTCTTTGGACCTATGACCTTTTTCAGAAAAAGATCGTTTGGTCATTTTGCCCTCAAGACAAGACTCACATGGCGGTAAAGAGTTGTCCTCTAAACGATTTAGCAGACCACTCTTAACCAATCTCCCAATCCTATTGAGATTAATGTGACCTAGTCTTAAGTGCCAAAGATAATTACTTGGAGAAAATTTCTGCCTTTTAGTTTGAGTCTCAGCTGTTTTAAACATTTCAGTGTTCAAAATAGCTTTGGCTTCGGTTGGTCTTAACACATACAAGTTGTTTTCAAGTTTCGCAGAACAAATACGTACACCTCTTTTGCTAATGAGCGCTTCATTATGAACAAAAGATACTTTATACAACTGTTCTAACAAACAAGATATAGATACAAGATTCCTCTGGAAGGTAGGAACCAGGAGTACATTTTCTAGTAAAATGAAACTATCTCTATACAACAACTTCACAGCTCCCACTGCTTCAGCTGAGACAACCTCTCCAGTTCCAACTCTGAGAGTTATCTCACCTCGAGAAAGTGGCTGCCAAGAACTAGTTTCCTGAAAAGAAGAACAAACATGGTTAGTAGCTCCTGAATCAAGTATCCAGGTATGACAATCATGTTCTACTAAACATGTTTCAACAACAAGTAAATCATATTTACCTTGTCTTTCTTTCTCAGCCTTTTTCTCTGCAAGATACTTTGGGCAATTGCGTTTCCAGTGCCCATCTACACCACAATGGAAACATTTTCCTTTGTCTGTAGATTTACTCTTGCTCTTAGCAGTAGCAGGTGCTTTTCCCTTCCTTTTATCTTTCTTCTTCTTTTGAATACTCTTATTCTTAATAGAAGAAAGTTCAGACTTACTCCCAGAAGACGACCCCTTTTGGAATTTCCTAGAAGTGACAACATTTGCCTCCTTCTCTTTTCCTTTAGAAGTGTGTAGGGACTGATAAGTCTGTAGCTCGCTGAGGAGAGAAGTCAAATTATACTTTATCTTGTTCATTACCAAATTGGTTCTGAACTGAAGGAAACTCTTCGGAAGAGATTCCAAGATAAAGCTTACTTGACTTGACTCATTTATAATAGCTCCGTTTACTTCCGCCACATTGAAGTGGACCATCATGTTAAGGACATGCTCCCTAACAGAGGTTCCCTCCTTCATGCGAGAGTTGTAAACGAATTTGAGGGCTTCATGACAAACCGATGAGGACGGAAGTCCAAACATCTCCTGTAATGAAGACATGATTTCTTTAGCAGAAACCATATCCTCGTGCTTCTTAGCTAACACATCAGATATGCTGGCTAAGATATAGACTCGGGCTTTATCATTAGCCCTTGTCCATCTATCATATGCTTCTCGAACAGTTCGAGTCGCATCCGAGCTAGGAGGGGGAGGACAATCCTCTGATAAGACGAACCTGAGATCATCTAGAACGAGAATCGTATTCAAGTTCGATTTCCAGGTCGCGTAGTTATCGCCCGTTAACTTATCGGAAGCTAGTAAGTGAATAAAAGAGCTAGACATGCTGAAAAGAGAATGAATAAATATTAGTGAAAAGGTTTTAACCTAATTTACACACCAATCAAGAATTTAGCAAAGAATAATAATGTACCCAAAACTCATTATTAAACTGCAACGATACTTCAGTGGGTCAGAATGGTCGCTACCGAGGGGCAGTCAAGCATTCCTTCACTGAATCAAGACATTCTTGACTAAATGCTAATACCAGAATATCTCATATTCCTATAGCATCTTAGTTATCGCTGTTTGGTCAAGATTTACTAACTCCTTAGCAAATCTCGTAAGTGTGACCCTCCATTTTTAGAATTCATAGGGCGGCCCCAACGATGCAACCGAATGGAAATGTCAAAGTTGGGAATGGCTCTATGTTTCTTTATCCATAAATGGTGATTGAGATGTTCCGATTCCTATGAAACGGCCCTCCGAATGGATCGGTACCACTTGTGGGCACCTAGCAGGCGGAACATAGGAATCTCACGGTTCAATCCAATGGAGGAGACCGCAGGATGTATTGACATACTTCCTTCTCCCACTTACTATAAATACTTTCTCCATTCACCTTGCTCTTGAATTATGCAAATACCATCCGAATGGGGATGCCCTATTGACATCACGAGGCCGAGCATAATTCTCACGGTGTGAACTTGGCAGAGAACGTAGGAGGAGAGGGACATATCATATATACCTTCTCAACACCTCTACTAAGTATTTTAAGACGGAATGGGTAAATTACTCAGGCATTATCCGGCTAAGACAATAAGGCCTAAGTCTAGGTAAAACAAACTTTTACCTATGATGTCTAGGTGATAAACACTTTATTACCTCACACCACTCACGCATGCTCATAAAGCCGGGTTAACTTTACTCAAGTACCGGATGGTCCCCAGGTAGGAGGTGTTCCGTAAACCGTCAGCTTAAATACCTCCAACCTCGAACAGGATGTCCCCGGGTGAGTTTCTTGTAACCTTAGCATTTACAAGATATCGACCTATTCATCTAATGAAATGGAACGATACATTCAACCCTAAGTGAGCATGCCTTTGTCTTTGTTATAGATTTTAAAAGTCTATGCCAATTTTACAACGCTTTGCAAAACTAAGACTTACTACAACAAACTTCTACATGCTTCTCAAACATGCAACACTAAGGCATGACAAGTTGAATATTTAATTTCATAATTAATATAATAATTATATCGATTATGTTTTTAAATATACAACTCCTAATTCATAAATTAATATAACACTTATATCAATTCTCATGAATTAAGCATGCATCCTATACATTATAACACTTATAACAAACAAAATGCATCTAATGTTGGATGTTTAATTTCATAATTAATATAACACTTATATCAATTATTCTATTAAGCAAACAACATCTAATTCATGAATTAATATAACTCTTATATTAATACTCATGAATAAACATGCATCCTATACATTATAACACTTATAATATACCATGTGCATAAAATTAGGGCAATCTATGTTGTTGATTTAATTTCATAATTAATATAACACTTATATCAATTATTCTATTAAACTAACAACAACTAATTCATGAATTAATATAACTTTTATATCAAAATTCATGAATTGCCAAATATGCATACGATATATTATAACACTTATAACATATTTTTAATGCATGAAGCATGCTTCCTATGGTGGGATTTTAAATCTATATGGCATACGTTATGCACATACAAACATGGAATTTAATTAAAACAAACATTCGCAATGCATAATTAATTAAACATACTAAAGTGGATCGATTTTGGCATTTAGCAAGCAATAACTAAATTATTACAAGCTTGATCAACAAGCCACGTCTTGAGCGGACTTCGAACTCTTCGCACCGCCTTTGACCAACTTGCTTCCTCCGAACGCTTCAGCCAAATTTTCTTCGAATTTCTCCACGTATTGCCCAGAACGAGTTTGAAATTACACCGAACATTTCGGCGAGTTTCAAACTCAAACTTCTTTCACAAAGAACCCTATATGGACTCTAAGGACTCTAAAAATACAGACTCTTTAGCATACATTAAAGCCCATACATTCTCGGGCAATTACAAATAAAGAAATTCAAAAGAAACTATGCCAAAATCGATATTCACTTTAGAATTCCATTCAGAAACAATTTCTAAATAAAACCCACCATAATTTAAATTGATAGAAATTGAGTGGCCAAAAACGCTCTGATACCAATTGATGGAGCGCTCAAGGCACGCAGCGGAAGCGATTTGGATCATGGACACTCTAATTTCATCAATTTAAACAAAATGGAAACATGCAAAAGCGATGAAAAAGAGAAATTAGAACACATACCCTTGTCGTTCGTATTTCTCCAAATTCACCGCCAGAAACTCCTCACGAGCTCACCGAGCCTTCTCACGAAACGTTCGTGGACCACCCACGGTAGTCCCGCTATCCTCAGGCCGAGAAACGGAGTGGTGGGACTCCTTTTACAAAAGAAAAGGAAGAAGAAGCTCCACTGAAGAAAACAACTTTTCTTCTTAAGCAGAGAGCAGACGAGAGAAAGAAGAAGAAGTTTTTAAATGAAATCTTATTTCATTTTTATGTACCCAAAAGAGCACTAACATTTCTTTTTCTTTTCTTTTCTTTTTTTTCTTTTTTTTTATTTTTTTTATTTTGATTGATCTGTCAAAAATATATACCTGTGTATATATTTTACATACATGTGTCTTACATCTTGAATGTAAGACACATGTGTATATATATATATATATATATATATATATATATATTTATATATTATTATTATTATTAATAAAAATAAAAATAATTATTTTATTAATTAAACTTTTTAATTAATAAAAAATATATATATATATTAATTAATTAATATTATTTAATTCAATATCAAATATTAATTAAATAATATAATTAATCCCGGTTTTCCGAAAACCGGCTTTTTGCACATGAATCCTATTCATGTTTTCAGACCAATCTCATATTTAAATCATATTTAAATATGTCTATTCTTCTTCCACAAACCCGAATTTGAACGATTCAAATTCTTTTCTTTTCTTTTCTTTTCTTTTATATTGTTTCACGGCTTTATCCGAGCTAGCCAGGAGAACCGTAAGGACCTACGGATCATGAGCTCCAACGATACGAGATTATTCGGCCAAAACTCTTTCAACCGAACTAACCAACATTCGTTAACCCCCGAAGACTCCACTAAAGTCCAAGGGCTGCACTCTCCTCACTGTAGATATATTGTGTCCTGTTGATATAACTATCATCAGTAAGTCGATCCTTCACAGGTCGTTCATAATCACAACGGGTCATTTAAACCGTTTAACCCTTGTATTATATCTTGTTCCTTAAGTACCACTGACACCTCTAATGAACAATTGATTTGTGGTCCAACCATCAAATCAGATACCTCCCTGATCAGGAGAGGATGGGCCCAATGTTCAAGACCTGGAGTCAGCACTTAAGTGAACAACCTCTCTACTAACCCTTAAAGCGGGTAGGAGTGAATTCCAATCTTGCTACAACTACGTCCCCAGCCACTTATTCGATCTTATCCCCAAGATGGTAGGCATATTGAGTCGGAAATCTGGCCACTCTCACCCGTACAAATCAAAGGATAAGGTCAAATAAACAGGAGTCCATAGTAAGCTCAGGATTGAGATCGAGTTACCTAAGTCATCATATGAAAAAATCGGTCTTTACAGTAAACGGTGTTATAAAGAAAGAGCGATTTTATTTCTTGGTTCGGTCTTGTGCAAACTCATTGCACAGGACGCCCTCACTCACATGTCTCTACATGAAACGATTCGAATCACATCGTTTTGTACTATACAAAGTGAGCCGCGTCCAATAGTGTCCCAGGATAAGGTACCCAGCCTTATCCCTATACTATAGACCATTTTGGCTGTCTACTTGAACTTGATTCACAATCATGTCACACATGAAGTTCAAGTACTCACACTACAGCCATGGGTGTTAGTTATTGGTATAGGTTAATACAAACACAATTCACTAAAATTCAATAACAACTTTATTGAAATATAATATTTATATTTACATTCAAACAGTTTACAAACTACGAGTTTTAGGACATAAAACCCAACACCACAGGGAATTTAATAGCTTAATCTAAATTCAGAATTTTAATTGATTAATTAGAGAAAATGATGATGGGGGGTTTTGAGAATTAAAAGAAGAAAAGAGAAAATAACGGGAAAAATTAAATGACAATTTGGAATAACGGGAGAAATGGAAATTGTAACGGAAATACTCAATCTAAAGGTTCCGGGTTATTAATTGCGATGTGATTCGGATTATAGACGCCCAAGACATAGCATGCTTTTGACTAACACCCACGCAAATTACATATTTCTAAGAAGAAACTAGCAATCCCGAGTAGTTGATGAAGAGTTGACAGCTCTTCATCAAGCTTCGATGTTAATTCAATTGAGGGCGAACGCTCTCCCAAATAGAGTTAACTACGAGCGACGGGTAACCAAGCGACGAGTACGTTACTGAGATCTCTAATAACGGGCTCGATTTACTCTTCATCTAGAGCCTAATGGGTAGCTAAATTAAATGCTGCAGCACCAATTTAAATACTCTAAGACTGCTGTCACTCAACCCACAAGAGGCAAACGCATAATGGGTTTTTAACCAACCCAACAATCAATAAACAAATTGGGAGTCAAACCAAGAAGAAATTGATGATGGAAATTAATGCTTAGATTAGAGAAGAGTTGAATGCTAAACATGCTAAACATACACAATAAATCCAAGTCTCACCCAATCACAATTACAAAATCTAACCCATCCCCTAAAGATCAAGTACTTACCTCTTAGCTAGCCATGGATGCAAATGGGAAGAAAGAAATACATGGGTGGCCTTCCAAGCTCCATTAATGGAGTTACAATACCCAAAAATGGGTGGAGAATCGTGTTTAGAAGAGAAGGGGGAGAAGAGAATGACCTAAAATCAGAAAAACGCGCTTAAATACCCATTTCTGCGTCAGATTAGCGCCTAGGCGCCGCGGGGGCGCGCGCACAGAATCGAGACAGTGCCTAGGCGCTATAAGTCAGCGCCTAGGCGCTGAGCCTTCTGGAAAATTTCCAAAATCTGGGATTTTTTTTACAACTTTTTATGTCGGACTTTTTCAGGACTTTTAATGACGGGTAATCTGTGTCATGGCTAGGGTCAGCGCGCGGACGAGGCGAGGCGAGGCGAGCGGCGCGCGTGCGCGCGGACACGGGCGTGGGCGGTCGAGCGGGCGCGTGGGCGGTCGAGCGGGCGCCTGGGCGCTGCGCGGGCGGCGCGCGCGCTGACTTTTGATGTCGGACACGGGCGCGGAGGCGGACGAGCGAGGACGCGCGCGGGTGTTGGCGTGCGGCGCGCGCGCGGACTCGGGCGCTGGGGTGCGCGATGGCGCGGACGCGCGGGGCAAGGACCGGGGCGAGCGCGCGCGGGGCTTACGATGACGGGCACCCGGCTGCGCGCGCGGACACGGCCGTGCGCTGGCGTCTGTGCGTGGGCGGTCTGGGCGTGCGGCGCGGTTGGGCGCCTGGGCGCTGGGCGCCTGGGCGCTGGGCGCCAGCGCCTAGGCGCTGACCTCTCGGGTCTTGGCCCATTTTTGGCTCGTTTTGGCTCCCGAGCTCCGTTTTGCCTATCTTCTTGACCCGAACACTTCCCGAAACCTCTTAAATGACCGTTTTAACCCTGAAATTCATAATTTGACTTCCTGTTACGTGCTCAATGTGTTAAAATAATTAGACAATAAGATAGAGAGAGCACTCAGAACATGCAAGCATACATGATCTTATAGCAAGTAGTAAGTATTTTTTCATTCGTTTTCCCACAGAGATTTATTATAAGCTATTCATGAAGTGTAAAGTTAAGAAAGAAAGGGTGGATTCGATGGTGTAGAATTGGTTTTAAATTGTCTATTTCCTACTGAATACGTAGAGGGTAGCAACATAAACAAGTGCAAGTTAAAGCTAAACACAAACGAAAAGAGACGAGACTAATAAATGAAGACAAAAATGGCTAGACAGAATTGTAACTTTAGCAGAATTGCGGAAACAGCAATTCTACCGCAATTTAAGTAACAACGAAAGTGTGTAAAATGATGAATTAAGGGCTACTAACGACTACCCTATAGGCTTTTTCATACGATTCTCAAGCACTGGATCAACTCACTATGCATCAAACTATCTCATTCTCATGTATCTTCCGATTTCATGCATTAGATTCTTTAGTTTACTCATGTCCAAGTAAGGTCTTAAGCATCTTGTTAAGGCAGAAGAATATGGTTTGTACTAGGGAAACGCCTATTCCTAGGCCGTTTCCTGGCTACCTTGAAAGGCTAGCATGATAGTATGACTCTGAACTCTTACTCCTTCCAGAGGTTAGGAGTTCTTTGGACAAAATGGATGGCCAATCGAAATTGCCCGTGGGATGAAGCTTACATACAATCAATGCTTCGAGAGCTATCCTACATGCTTGGTTCACGTTTTTTAGCCTATAGTGTTGTCGTTAGCATGCCCCTATGTGACTTAGCTACTCATGGATATAGGGAGAACAGAAAGAAGAGATAAAATGGACATGCTTAGAAGAGAAATGAAGACAAACAGTAAGGGAAAAATAGTAACAGCAAAGCGAAGAAACTGTGAAATGGAGAATTGTGCTTTGATTACTTGATTGTTTGAATGAACAAAAAGGGAAGCTTAAAGTAAATAATGTAAAGACAGACAGCAACGAAATGAAATGATCTAGCTATTAGAAGAGAAACAGCAACTAAACAGAACTGAAATTTAGAATTGAAAGACAGAAAGCAGTAAATGATGCTTGAAAGCCTCGTCGCAACCGCCTCGGCTGAAGGGGATGAAAGAATAGCTTTGCTTGGATGAATCCAATCGGGAGAGAAGATGAATCTTCTCTCCTTCCTATCAGATTGTCGATTCCAACAGCTGAGACTCTCACACCAACAGACGGCAAAGGAACACACGAAGAAAGATGGAGCTGCGAGAAGACTTCTACGCTTTCGGATGATGATTGAACCCTCGACTTTGACCCCCTTTTATAGCAATCTGCAGGTGCGTTTGGGCCAAGGAGAACCATCAATCTTCAACGTCGTACTTCAGAATGGATGGAGGAGAAAGAACGAATCCCTGAAATAACGGAAATTAACAGAAAAAGATCAGTCAACTTACGGTTTTCACTTGAAACATTGCGGTCTCCGCAATGTTTCCGCAATGCTATCGCAGTGCTTGTTTTTTCATTCTTTTCCTTCGGTTTTCAACCCTTTTCTTTCCTATTGTACGTAAGTCCTAATTTAGCTACCTTCTTCTAATTCTCATATTTAAGCATAGGTTTAGGCTAAATGCTATCAAAAACACCTAAGAGTGAACATCTTTCTAAGATAATTAAGTCCTAAAAAGGTCACTTTTGGAGACGTAACACTTCCCGAGCTCTTTGCCACGAAATACCTAAAATAAGTAGATTTAATTGAATTAAGCATGGCATTTAGCTAGAATTAAGGCTATAATTATAGCTCTATTTTAGAGCTATCAAAATACCCCCGACCTGAATCTTGCTAGTCCTCGAGCAAGGAACACTTTGATTTATCTTATAAGAATAGACATGCATGCTGACGACTCGAATCTCAATGCTTGCAAAAACAAGATAATCATGCTAACGGAAAAGAATTAAGCGTATGCATACTTTGTGAATATTTCAAAATATTAGCTCTCATTCCCTAACGTGTGTGTGTGATTATTAGCACCTCCTATCCTAGCTTCCATAGACCCGGAACCACTTTAATCGATCCTAATACTCATCTTCCCCCTACTTCTGGCAATAAGAACAGACTATCGGCTTTTCAATGTCGGAAAGAATAACAAAACAAAAGGCCTAACTATTTTTCTTCTTTTCTTTTCTTGAGAGCCTAACACGTCAAGCATTTGTTTCGCTTCACGTTTTTAAGAACTAGTGCTCACTTCTGTTAGTCGCCCTTTCATGCAGTGGCAACCGTGGGTTACACGATCACCCCTGGTTACACGGGCAACACAAGAAGGAGGAACACCTCAGAATACATTTCAAACATGCTTTTACTCTCTATGAATTTTTTATAGGCACATAGCTTTGCTAAATCAAATGATTCGTTATAACTTCTAACATATCAAGCCTCCCTAAATGGACCTTTCGAGGTGACAACGAGGTTTCAGACCAAATAAAATTATTCTAAGCCTACAGAACTAAGAGTAAGAGGTCTACGTGCTCAGTGAATGTAGGGGAATAATCGAAAAATTTTAAAATATGCTCAAAATATGCATACATTCTCATAGTTTTCTCGCAATGCACAACTATGGAGTATTTACAAACAAATCACAGAAAGTCCTCATCGGACAACATGCATTCAGATTCCTAAACATCTCAAAATCAGAGTACGACATGCTCAAGAACTACAGCGAAGTTAAAATATAAAGTCCACCCCCCATCTAAAAGACTGCATTGTCTTCAATGCATCTAATCCACCAAATAATCAACGATAACAACAAAAATTAAAGGGAACAGAAACCTCCCCTGAATTTTTGTGGGATCGGTGAGAGGGTACGCATAACTTCAAGTTCAATGTAGCTCCGAAATATCGGTCATCTCTCCTTTATTACCTAAGAAAGCAAAATAACAAACTTAAACAACTAAAACTAAGCAAGCAAAAACTATAAAAAACAACAACTAATCAAAAATACAGTTCAACGCTCGGGTGCCTCCGAGAAGCGCAAATTTTTAAAGTCGATTGCTCGACTGAATTCTCCCTTTCAAATTCATCCATAGTCCAATGGCGCGGGGGGTACTCCAATCATCCCTTCGTCCGCTCGGACCTACAAACATCCATTAAACAAAATTTTTCTTTCCGTGCCTCATGCACGTCAACATCCTCATCATCAAATAACAAGTAGACAGATCCATCATCATTCACAATAAAATTTGGATCATCGTCAAAGGCATACAGAAAACAAACAGATTTAGAATTAATCTCATTCAAATTCAGATTCCCATTCTTATCCCAAGTAGACTTTAAATCATGCATAAGAAATTCATTCTTAGTCTCATCAAATTCCACAGAGAGAGCACCCCTATCAACATCAATTTTGACCCTCGCGGTCTTCATAAAAGGGCGACCCAACAAAATAGAAGATGAGACAGTAGAAGGATTTCCATTCATATCCAGCACATAAAAGTCAGCGGGAAAAACCATGTCATTAACTCTAACAAGAACGTCTTCTACCTTCCCTAATGAATGGATGTAAGATCGATCGGCTAGCTGTACTACTACGCTCGTCTCATGCATTTCACTCAAGTTAAGTTCTTTAAACATGGCATGGGACATAACATTAATAGAAGCTCCTAGATCTATCATAGCATTTTTAATGACTCTACTACCTATCATGCAAGGAAGTGTGAACATACCTGGATCTCCGCATTTAGTAGGTAGAGTACCTAGAAGGATCGCTGAGACATTCTCTTTCTTCTTCTCATTATTCATTCTTGCCTTCATCTTGCAAGTTACCAAATCCTTCAAAATTTTAGCATATTTTGGGATTTTCCTCACGGCCTCCAAGAGTGGAACGTTTACCATTTCCTTTTGGAAGGTCTTCAAAACCACCTCATCACCGTTCACATCCTTGGGCTTTGCAAGCCTACTGAGGAGGGGTGCTATGGGGATACTTGCTGGAACAATTTCTTTCAATTCTTTCTTTTCTTCAAACTCTTCATTTAAAAGATGGCTCGTGGAAGGTGCATTCGGTTCACTCTTCTTCTCTGGATCAAGACTCAACAAACGACTTGAGACAACTTCATTACCATCACATAAATTTATTGCACATACCTGCTCGCAGGGATTAACTGTCAAGTGTGGAGGCATCATCCAAGGGTTCCCGCTGAGCTCTACAGGTGCAGAACGTGAAAGACTGTGTCCAACCTTCTTGAGTGTGTCAAAAATCTCCTCGTCTTTAATTTCCTTAGGGGGTCTCATCAACCTACTAGGGAAGGGAGCCTTAGGAACATAAGATTTCATATATGAAGGAGGATTGGAACATACCGGACTTCTTGAAGATGTTGCCTCCTTTCTTACCATGGGCTTTTCTACCTTTTTCTCGCACTCAATGGAAACAGAGCTTGGCGAAATTTCCTCCCCACTTAGGAGAGTGATAGCATTAATACTCTCCGCTTTAGGAGTTTCCAACTTGACTAGCCTCTCAGCTACTTGGGTTATTGCAGCGCTTAGGTTTTGGAATTGAACTTTATTTGACTCCATCAGAGATTTCATTATTTCCCCAAGTGATTTGCCTGAAACAGAAAAAACAGAAGAACACATTTGTGGTAAGCTTTCTTTCAGATCAGATACAGCGCTACTTACCTCAGCCACGCGGTCCTTCAGCTCGTTCACTTCGCTTTTGAGGCGCATTTGGTCACTTCTTCCACAACCATATTGCTGAATATTTCCAGCCATGCTTGAGATTAAGAGTCTAGCTTCATTTGGGGTTTTGTCCATGAGAGCTCCACTGCTAGCTGCATCAATCATCCTCTGATCATATGGGAGCAAACCTTCATACACATACCCAATGAGAGTTTGTTCGTTGATCTTGTGATTCGGGCATTCTTCGCACAATCTAAGAAACCTCTCCCAATATTCATGTAGATTTTCGCCCTCTTCCTGTTCAACGGCACGGATTCTTCTCTTAGCGGCAGTAACTTCAGAAGCAGGAAAGAATTTTTCTAAATAAAGCCTCTGCATATCGCTCCAAGTGGAAATGGAGCCCGGCGGTAGGTAGTGGAGCCATTCTCTTGCTTTTCCCTTTAAGGTAAAAGGGAAAGCTCTCAAGCTCACTTGATCTTCCGTGGCTTCTATTGTCATTAACCCCGCTCTCACCAACTGAAATTCCTTGAGATGAATATGCGGGCTTTTACCTGCATTACCAGAAAATGAAGGAAGTAAGTTGATGAAGCTAGCCTTAAGTTCGAAATTACCTGTTACCGCAGGATACGATATACATAATGGTTGATGGTCTAAATCCGGCATCGGAAACTCCCTAAGAGTCTTTTGATACCCATCATTCCTTTCCAAAGCTTCCATCATACCCTGCTCTTATCAAACACTAGGGAAACGCTTAAAAAAAAAAAAAAAAAAAAAAGAAAGAAAAACAAACAAAACAAAATATTTTTTAAACTAAACAATTAAAATTTAAACCAAGACAACTAATTTAAATTCCCCGGCAGCGGCGCCAAATTTGGTAGCGGAATTTTGTGAATATTCCGTGTGTTTCGGGTTGTCGAGACCCGCCAAATTAAAATTTATAAACACTGCCTAAGGCTTCTTCAAAACTTGTAGAAAGCGGTAGTCAGGATCGTACCACAGGGAATTTAATAGCTTAATCTAAATTCAGAATTTTAATTGATTAATTAGAGAAAATGATTATGGGGGGTTTTGAGAATTAAAAGAAGAAAAGAGAAAATAACGGGAAAAATTAAATGACAATTTGGAATAACGGGAGAAATGGAAATTGTAACGGAAATACTCAATCTAAAGGTTCCGGGTTATTAATTGCGATGTGATTCGGATCATAGACGCCCAAGACTTAGCATGCTTTTGACTAACACCCACGCAAATTACATATTTCTAAGAAGAAACTAGCAATCCCGAGTAGTTGATGAAGAGTTGACAGCTCTTCATCAAGCTTCGATGTTAATTCAATTGAGGGCGAACTCTCTCCCAAATAGAGTTAACTACGAGCGACGGGTAACCAAGCGACGAGTACGTTACTGAGATCTCTAATAACGGGCTCGATTTACTCTTCATCTAGAGCCTAATGGGTAGCTAAATTAAATGCTGCAGCACCAATTTAAATACTCTAAGACTGCTGTCACTCAACCCACAAGAGGCAAACGTATAATGGGTTTTTAACCAACCCAACAATCAATAAACAAATTGGGAGTCAAACCAAGAAGAAATTGATGATGGAAATTAATGCTTAGATTAGAGAAGAGTTGAATGCTAAACATGCTAAACATACACAATAAATCCAAGTCTCACCCAATCACAATTACAAAATCTAACCCATCCCCTAAAGATCAAGTACTTACCTCTTAGCTAGCCATGGATGCAAATGGGAAGAAAGAAATACATGGGTGGCCTTCCAAGCTCCATTAATGGAGTTACAATACCCAAAAATGGGTGGAGAATCGTGTTTAGAAGAGAAGGGGGAGAAGAGAATGACCTAAAATCAGAAAAACGCGCTTAAATACCCATTTCTGCGTCAGATTAGCGCCTAGGCGCCATAAGTCAGCGCCTAGGCGCCGCGGGGGCGCGCGCACAGAATCGAGACAGCGCCTAGGCGCTATAAGTCAGCGCCTAGGCGCTGAGCCTTCTGGAAAATTTCCAAAATCTGGGATTTTTTTTACAACTTTTTATGTCGGACTTTTTCAGGACTTTTAATGACGGGTAATCTGTGTCATGGCTAGGGTTAGCGCGCGGACGAGGCGAGGCGAGGCGAGCGGCGCGCGCGGACGTGGGCGTGGGGCGTGCGCGGGACAGGCGAGGCGAGCGGCGCGCGCGCGCGCGGACACGGGCGTGGGCGGTCGAGCGGGCGAGCGGGCGGCGCGCGCGCTGACTTTTGATGTCGGACACGGGCGCGGAGGCGGACGAGCGAGGACGCGCGCGGGTGTTGGCGTGCGGCGCGCGCGCGGACTCGGGCGCTGGGGTGCGCGATGGCGCGGACGCGCGGGGCAAGGACCGGGGCGAGCGCGCGCGGGGCTTACGATGACGGGCACCCGGCTGCGCGCGCGGACACGGCCGTGCGCGGGCGTCTGTGCGTGGGCGGTCTGGGCGTGCGGCGCGGTTGGGCGCCTGGGCGCTGGGCGCCGGCGCCTAGGCGCTGACCTCTCGGGTCTTGGCCCATTTTTGGCTCGTTTTGGCTCCCGAGCTCCGTTTTGCCTATCTTCTTGACCCGAACACTTCCCGAAACCTCTTAAATGACCGTTTTAACCCTGAAATTCATAATTTGACTTCCCGAGCTCTTTGCCACGAAATACCTAAAATAAGTAGATTTAATTGAATTAAGCATGGCATTTAGCTAGAATTAAGGCTATAATTATAGCTCTATTTTAGAGCTATCAATAGCTGACATCTAGTTTTGAACAATCTGCGCAGACTCTCTCCAAGCTTGAGAGAGGATCTGATCTGTCGGTTGGACCGCTGATCAATTGTTCATTAGAGGTGTCAGTGGAACTTAAGGAACGAAGATGTAACACAGGGGTTAAGCGGTTAATGTGACCCAGCTGTGATAACGGACAACCTGTAAAGGGTCTCCGGGAGTCAAGAGGACATAATATATCTACAGTGAGAAGAGTGCAACTCTCGGACTATAGTGGAGTCTCCGGGAGTTAACGAATGTTGATCGATTCGGGTTAAAAGAGTTTTGACCGAATGATCTCGTATCGTTGGAGCTCGTGATCTGTAGGTCCTTTAGGTTCTCCTGGCTAGCTCGGATAAAGCGATATAGCAAGGCTATAGGGTAGAACTCGGAGAAATCCGAATTCGGGTTTGTTGTTCGAGAGTTTGTGTATTTAAATATGATTTAAATATATAATCAGAAGAAGTCGTATTTAAATATGATTTAAATATCGACCGGTGGAAAATATGAATTTTGATTCATATATTGGAATAGTCGGTTTTCGGAAACCAGGCTATTTGGATAGTTTATTATAATGTTAATATTTGATATTAATATTAATAATAAATATTATAATTAAAATTGTTTTAATTATAATTAATAATTTATAATATTAATAATTATTTATAATTATTATTATTATTATTATTATTATTAAGAATCCACTATGGATCCATGAATTGTGCATGGGCTCCATGTGGATTCCATATCCATTCCCATACTCCATTTTTTGAGATTTGGAAAATATTCCAAGTCAAGTGAATTGACTTCATTCTCAAGCTCTTTTCTCTCACTTTTGTTTTTCCTCTCAACCGAACTTACATCTTCAAGGGTTGAAGAAGAAGTTCTTGGTTGTTGTTTAGAGGTTTGTTCTTTGGAAGAACTTCAAGTAAGTGTAAAGTTGTTTATACTTATTCCTCTAATTTTGAATTTCAATTGTTGAAATTCATGAGTTTGTTGTTAGAGTTCATCATGTTCTTAATGAATTGTTCATCAAGTTCTTGGTAAACTCATATCAAAACTCATCCAAGCTTCATCACCTTCTTCCTCTCTCTCAACAAACCCCCTTAGCTCAAGGAGTCCCACTACTCCGCTATTAAGCCCGAGAATAGTTGGGACTACTCTAAGGGTGGTTCTCGTTGGTGCTCGTGCTGAGTTCGTGACCGGAGGAGAGGTAGAGATCGAGGGGGCAGTAGACGTGTTGAGGTAGACGAGAAGACGAACGTCAAAATAAGGTATTTTTGTCAATATATACCGGTGTATATATGATATATACCGGTACTTTTTCAAGAGTTCTCTTCGCTGGAAAATATACTGGTGGGATATATACCGGTGATATATACCGGTGGTATATATAGTATTTACCGGTATATATACCACAGTGGTATATATACCGGTGGTATATATACCAGTGGTATATATATTATTTACCCGTGATATATATATATATATACCGGTCAGTATTTCCTCGGTTTAATATATACCGGTGTATATATGATATATACCGGTGATATATTTACCGGTGATTTATACCGGTGGTATATACCGGTCAAATTTTTTGGTTGACTTTTACCGGTCCATTTACCGGTGGAGAGGGGTTTTACCGGTGGACTCAAAGTCAAGAAATTTTCTAAGTGTTAGAAATGTTTCTTCAATTCTTAGTTCGTTCCTTATTGATTGCAATAGGTCCTCAACCAGTTTTAGGCTTTTATTTAAGTTTTTCTTCCGCTGCGCCTCTGGTCAAGGGCCGGGACCCTCGAAGTTGGTTGAATGGGGGTTCCAGCATATATATATATATAAAGAGTGAAAGTGGCCTACATGCATTATGCATGTAGGACATTTGTTCTTTTTATATATATATATTTATGTATATAATATATATTTTTTTGGCTAAAAGTAAATCTTGAATGGACTTTTGGTTTCAAGAATGTGAAAATGAATTGTGAATTCATTTTTTTGGCTTGACAGCCTTCGTGAAGCCACTGCCTTCATATCCTTCTTCTTCTTTCTTTTCTATTTTCTTTTCTTTTCTCTTCGTAACGGAGTCCCACCACTCCGTTGCGCGGCGCCGAGGATAGCAGGACTACGAAGAAAAGTTTGTGACGAAGAACGGTCGGCGCAACGTGAAGAAAAGTAGAACTTCAAGGGTATTTTTCTATTTTTCTTTATTTTCGCTTTAAGAGCATGTTTTCTATTTGTTAAATTGATGAAATTAGAGTATCATCGATCCAAAATCGACTCCGCTGCGCATATCGCTCCTTCAATTGGTATCAGAGCGATTTTGTGATTAACTCAATTTGCATCAATTTAAGTTGGTGGGTATTTTAATTTAGAAATTGTTTCTGAATTGATGTCTAAAGTGAAATTCGATTTCGGCATTGTTTCTTTTTTTAATTCCATAATTTGTAATTGCCCGAGAATGTATGGGCTTTAATGTGTGCTGAAGCGTCTGTATTTTTAGAGTCATTAGAGTCCATATAGGTTTCTTTGTGAAAGAAGCTCGAGTTTTGAGCTCGCCGAAATGTTCGGTATAAGTTCAAACTCGTTCTAGGGGATACAAATGTGAAGCTCGAAGAGAAATTGGCCGAAGCGTTCGGGGGAGCAAGCTAGTTGAAGGCGGTGCGAAGAGTTCGAAGTCCGCTCAAGACTTAGCTTGTTGATCAAGCTTGTAATAAAATAGTTATTTCTTGCTAAATGCCAAAATCGGTCCACTTTAGTGTGTTTAGTTAATTATGCATTGTGAATGTATGTTTTAATTAAATTCAATGTTTGTATGTGCATAACATATGCCATATAGATTTAAAATCCCACCGTAGGAAGCATGCTCCATGCATAGTAAATATGTTATAAGTGTTATAATATATAGTATGCATATTTAGGAATTCATGGGTATTGATATAAAAGTTATATTAATTCATGACTTGGATGTTGTTAGTTTAATAGAGAAATTGATATAAGCGTTATATTAATTATGAAATTGAACTTACAACATTAGTTATTCTAGTTTTATGCATATTGTATATTATAAGTGTTGTAATGTATATGCATGTTTAATTCATCAGTATTAATATAAGAGTTATAGTAATTCATGAATTTGATGTTGTTTAATAAATAATATAAGTGTTATATTAATTATGAAATTAAAACATTCAACATTAGTTTTATGCATATTGTATGTTATAATGTATAGGATGCATGCTTAATTCATAAAAATTGATATAAGTGTTATATTAATTTATGAATTAGGAGTCGTATGTTTAAGAGCATAATCGATATAAGTGTTATATTGATTATAAAGTTAAATATTCAACTTGTCATGCCTTAGCGAATGTATGTTTGAGAAATATAGAGAGTTGTTATAGAAAGTCTGCTTTTGCATGCGTTGTAAAAATGACTTAGACTTTTAAAATCTATAACAAAGATAAGTGGCATGCTCATTTAGGGTTAAATGGTTCGGTCTGTTTTATTAGATAAAATAGGTCAATATCTCGTAAATGCTAAGGTTATGAGAAACTCACCCGGTGAACTCCTGTCTAAGGTTGGAGGACTTGAATTGACGGAACACCTCCTACCTGGGGATTACCCAGTACTTGAGTAAAGTTAACCAGGCTTTATGAGCGTGCGTGTGAGGTGTGAGGTTAATTAAATTTGTTAATAACCTAGACATCTCAGGTAAATAGTTTGCCTAGACTTTAGGTTTTATATTCTTAGCCGGATAAAACCTGGAGTATTTACCCTAAAATTACCGTCCACGATGCTTAGTAGATGTGTTGAGAAGGAATATATGATATATCCCTCTCCTGCTACGCACTCCCTAAAAGTTCACAACGTGAGAATTTTGCTCGGCCTCGTGATGTCAATAGGGCATCCCCATTCGGATGGTGTTTGCAACTTTCAATAGCAAGGTGAATGGAGTAAGTGTCTATAGTAAGTGGGTGAAGGAAGCGCGTCGGTGCTTCCTGTGGTCTCCTCTGTTGGACTGAACCGTAAGATTCCCATGTTTCGCCTGCAAGGTGGCCCTAGAGGAATCGATCCATTCGGAGGGCAGGGCATGGGAGATCGAACATCTCAGTCACCATTTATGGATAGTGAAACACAGGGCCATTTCCAACACTGACATCCATTCGGTTGCTATGTTGGGGCCGTTCTGTGCGTTCTAAAAATGGAGGGTCACACTTACGGGATTTTCTAAGGAGTTAGTAAATCCAGACCAAAAACGATAACTAAGATGCTATAGGAATATGAGTTATTATGGAGTTAGCATTTAGTCAAGAATGTCTTGGTTTAGTAAAGGAGTGACTCGACTGCCATTCGGCAACGACCATTCTGACTTACTAATGTATCGTAGTTAGTAAATAAAGAGTTTGGGTACTTTATTTACTTCTAAATTTTTCTTAATTGGTTTAAATAGGTTAAAACCGTTTCACTAATAGTTTTACATTCTTTTTCGGCATGTCAAGCTCGTTTATACAGTTGTTAGCTCACGACAAGTTAACCGGAGAGAAATACGGAACTTGGAAGTCGAACCTGAATACGATTCTGGTTCTGGACGACCTTATGTTTGTCTTAACGGAGGAATGTGTCCTCCCACTCCTGACTCAAATGCTTCTCGAAGTGTTGGAGAGGCATACGATGGATGGATTAGGGCTATTGATAAAGCCCAAATCTATATCTTGGCAAGCATATTTGATGCCTTGTGCAAGTAGTATGAGGTTATGATTTCCGTAAAGGAAATCATGACTTCATTACAAGCAATGGTGGACACTCATCCTCATAACTTCGTAATGAAGTCCTCAAGTTCGTTTATAACTCTTGCATAGTGGAGGATACCTCTGTTAGGGAGCTTATTCTTAACACGATGGTCCATTTTTATGCGGCAGAAGTAAACGTTGCTACCATCGTCATTTCAGACTTATCAGTTCCTGTACACTTCCAAAGGAATAGAGAAGAAGGCAAATGTTGTCACTTCGACGAAGTTTCTTAAGAGGTCGGCGTCAGGGAGTAAGCCTAAGTTTGCTTCTCTGAGTAATTAGATTATTCAGAAGAAGAAGAGTAACAGGAGGAATCGCAAAGCCCCTACTGTTCGCAAGGTGAAGTCTTCCGACAAAGGAAAATGTTTCCATTGTAATGAAGATGGGTATTGGAAGCGTAACTGCTCCAAATACCTTGCTAAGAAACAGGCTGAGAAAGAACGACAAGAAAAATGTGATTTATTTTTCAAAACAAGTTTAGTGGATATGAATGTCATACCTGAATGTCTTTAGGAGCCACTAATCATGTTTTTTTTTCTCTCTCAGGAAACTAGTTCCTGACAGCCGGTTTTTTCGCAGTGAGATATGGAGATATCATTGCAGTTGAACTAGTGGGAGTGTTTGTAGTTGTTGTATAGAGATAATAACATTTGTTATATGTAATTATTGTCTATAGTTCCAGTTTAAACTGAACACCTGTATATTATATCTTTTGGTTTTATAATGAACAGTTCATTTAGCAAAAGATATATACATATGTGTTCTATTAAACTCGAAAACATCTAGTGTGTCAAGACCAACAGTAAGAAGAAAGCTATAGTCATTTCAACAATGGTTGTTGATCAAACTAAAGTTTCTCAATTGTTGAGAAAGCCTCAATGCAGTGGGAGGGTTGTGGGACAACCCAATTCGCTGCATTGGCTTGTCTTAAACTCGAAGTCATCATACTTGATGATAACATTGAGGATTCATTGTCTTTTATTAGGCAATGGATCACATAGACAAGGCCAAATGGCTCAAAGCCACATTATATATGAATGGTATTGAGACCAAGTCACTAAGGTGAAAACCTTTATGGCTTGACTTTCTGGTAAAGGGACTGTCCCAAAGAGAAAGGGTTTATTGTGTATACTCTCTTTCTCTTGTTGTCAGACGTAAGTTAAATAGATGACTCTTATCCACTACCATGTTCTATCTTTATAGAATTTGGCAAGTGGATGTCAAGATAGCTTTTCTGCAAAATTGTTATCTTGATTGAGTATCTATAAGTCTCAACCAGTTAGATTCATAATTCAAGGACAAAGAGCAAATAGTTTGCTAGCTTATTCAATTCATTTATGAATTTGAGAAAGCATCTTCGTCCCGAACTGTAAGGTTTGATATACTGATCAAATCTTATGGCTTTGAATAAAAGTTTGAACAATAATTTGATAAACCTTGTTTGACAAGGGTTTACAATGTTCTAGCTTTCATAGTTCGTTCCGTAGATTATGTCCTATTCATGGAAAATGATATAGGATTAATTTCTGACAAATAAGCATAAACTAGTGACTCATTCCCAAACTGTTTTGGAGGGAGGCTTAGTTTGTTCTAAGGATTCAGGTTGATCTGAGTCGTAAGAACAAATCGCTAGTGTTGTCTCTAAAATCTTATTATTGACAAGCTGTTGTCAGTGTTTGATGGTCTATGGAAATGGTTTCCTAAGACACCTCAAGGGTTGAGGATATGAGATGCATTCGTGTGCATTTACATATTGGAGGTCAAATGAATCTTTTGAGATACATAACCCGATATGTACTATGCAGTGGGAGCAGTCAGAAGATATTAGTCCAATTGGATTGGACTCTGGTTAAAATGTTGTCCAAGTACAAATGAGAAATAGAATACAAGGGTTGTATTGTTGATTTCTCGATGGTAGCTAAAATTTGTTGCAGCTTGTGAAGCAGCAAAAGTTTATGAAAGTTGAGCTCTTAAGTAGTGCATTGAGAAGATGTGATGGTCACATGGTATGCCTCATAGTACTTCATGCTGATAGGTTTACTAAGTCTCTCTTGGCTAAAGTGTTTGAGAGACATCTAGAAGATTCTAGGGCTCCAAGTTGCCAAATAGGATAGTGGGAGGGAACATTTGATATGTGATATTGAAGTTCTCTCCACCAACATGTACACCACGGACGTTGAAGTCCAAGTGGGAGTTTGTTGGGATTTATGTCCTAAAACTCGTGGTTTGTAAACTGTTATGTTTGTAAATATCTATTTAGTAATAATGAGTTATTAAGTTTTATTCAGTAAAAGTGTTTGCTGGAATAAAGTGAAACGTGTTTGCATTAATCTATACCAATGACCAACACCCTTGACGATCATGAGTACTTGAGTTTCATGTATGACATGAATGTGGGTCAAGCTCAAGTAGACAGTCAAAACGGTCTATAGTATATGGATAAGGCTGGGTACGTTATCCTGGTAACACTATTGGATGCGGCCCGTTTTGTATTGTACAAAACGATGTGATCCGAGTCGTTTCACATCGAGATCTGCGAGCGGGGGCGTCCTACGCGATGAGTTTGCGTAAGACTGAACCACGAAAAGTCGCTCTCTCTTTATAACGTCGTTTACTGAAGAGACCGACTTTTTCACCTGATGGCCTAGGTAACTCGATCTCAAACCTGAGCTTACTATGAACTCCTGCTTATTAGACTGTATCCTTAGACTTGTATGGGTGAGAGTGGCAGAATGTCCGCTCACAAGCCTACCATCTCAGGGATAAAGTTCAATAGGTAGCTGGGGACATAGTGTAGTAAGATGGAGTTTACTCCTAACCCGCTCTTCAGGGTTAGTAGATAGGTTGTTCCCTTAATAGCTGACTTCGGGGCTTGAACAATAGGCGCCTACCCTCTCTTTGTTAGAGAGGGTTCCTGATCTGTTGGTTGGACTACTGATCGTTTGTTCATTAAAGGTGTCAGTGGTACTTAAGGAACAAAGACGTAACGCGGGGGTTAAACGGTTTAAACGACCTAGCTGTTGTTATGAACAACCTGTGAAGGGTCGACTTGCCCATGACGGTTATATCAAGAGGATATAATATATCTACAGTGAGGAGAGTGCAACCCTCGGACTATAGTGGAGTCTCCGAGGGTTAACGAAAGTTGATTGATTCGGGTTAAAAGAGTTTTGACCGAATAATCTCGTATCGTTGGAGCTCATGATTTGTAGGTCCTTTAGGTTCTCCTGGCTAGCTCGGATAACGCCGTGCAAGAATATAAGAGAAAATAAAAGAAAAAGATAAAGAATTTGAATTGTTCAAATTCAGTTTTTGGAAGGATGATGGACGTATTTAAATATGATTTAAATATGAGAATGGTCTAAAACATGAATAGGATTCATGTGCAAAAATTCGGTTTCGGACAACCGGGTTGAGCCATATTATTTAATTGATATTTGATATTGAATTAAATAATATTAATTAATTAAAAAGTTTAATTAATTAATAATATATATATATATATATATATTATTTATTAAAAAGTTTAATAAATAAAATATTTATTATTATTTATAATTAATATTGTATTAATTTTTAAAATAATAATAATAATATATATATATATAAAAAAAAAAAAAAAAAAAAAAAAGTGAAAGTGGCCTACATGCATTATGCATGTAGGACATTTGTTCTTTTTTTATATATATATATATTTATGTATATAATATATATTTTTTTTTGGCTAAAAGTAAATCTTGAATGGACTTTTGGTTTCAAGAATGTGAAAATGAATTGTGAATTCATTTTTTTGGCTTGATTGCCTTCGTGAAGCCACTGCCTCCATATCCTTCTTCTTCTTCCTTTTCTATTTTCTTTTCTTTTCTCTTCGAAACAGAGTCCCACCACTCCGTTGCGCGGCGCCGAGGATAGCGGCACTACCTCGGGTGGTCCTCGGCGCGTTCGTGAGAAGAAGCTTTAAGAGTTCGTGACGAAGAACGGTCGGCGGAACGCGAAGAAAAGTAGAACTTCAAGGGTATGTTTTCTATTTTTCTTTATTTTCGCTTTAAGAGCATGTTTTCTATTTGTTAAATTGATGAAATTAGAGTATCATCGATCCAAAATCGCCTCCGCTGCGCATATCGCTCCTTCACACTTATGATGGCACGTGGAGTGCCAAAGCGTGTGAAAATATTCCTATTAAGAAATTTTATAACTGTCTTAGCATCATTTAAAGGACATGCAATTGCATCAACCCATTTTGAGACATAGTCTACAGCTACTAAAATATAGAGATTACCAGCAGATGGTGAGAATGGACCCATGAAGTCAATACCCCATACATCAAAGAGTTCTAACTCTAAGATGTATGTCAGAGGCATCTCATCCTTCCTACTGAGGTTACTTGTACGTTGGCATTCATTGCAATTGTGTGCGTAGTCATGTGCATCCTTGAAGATTGTTGGCCAAAAGTAACCACTCTGAAATACTTTTGTAGTAGTTCTTTGCCCACCAAAGTGTCCTCCATACGGGGGTGTATGGCAATGCTGCAGGATGGATCTTGCTTCAGGAGCTGACACACATGTCCTTAGCAATCCATCTGCACAACACTTGTAAAGAGTTGGATCATCCCAAATGTACTTTCTAGCCTCGTTTAAGAATTTCTTCTTGTCCCGTCCTTTCCTGAATTCTGGTAACACCTCTGAGGCAAGAAAATTTGCAACATCAGCAAACCATGGTTCATCATTATCATCACAATGTACTAAAACAAAAACATGTTCATCAATAAAAGAATCCATCATTGCGGGCTCCGCAATAGATTCACAATGACTCTGCAATCTTGATAAGTGGTCAGCAACCACGTTTTCACATCCCTTTTTGTCTCGTATTTCCAAATCAAATTCCTGCAAGAGTAGCACCCATCTAATTAGCCGAGGCTTGACATCAGCCTTTCTCATTAGATACTTTATTGCGGCATGATCAGTATATACGATTGTTTGTTTCCTACAATATAGGCTCTGAATTTCTCACATGCAAACACTACGGCTAACATTTCCTTTTCGGTAGTGGTGTAGTTGTATTGAGCTTCATTTAATGTTTTAATTGCATAATAAATAGGATGTGTTAATTTATCTCTCTTCTGGCCAAGCATAGCTCCAATTGCATAGTCACTCGCATCGCACATCAATTCAAAAGGCACATCCCAATTTGGACCGATTATGATTGGAGTTTTTACTAGGGCGGTTTTAAGATTAGTCCAAGCTAACAAACATTCATTTGAAAAGATAAAAGTTATATTTAACTCTAATAGCTCACAGAGGGGTTTGAAGATTTTTGAAAAGTCTTTTATGAATCTTCTATAGAACTCTGCGTGTCCTAAGAAACTTCTTATGGCTTTTACATTCTTAAGTTCAACTAATTTCTCAATGACTTCTATTTTGGCCCTATCAACCTCTATTCCTGCTTTAGACACTCTATGTCCTAACACTATGCCTTCTTCCACCATGAAGTGGCATTTTTCCCAATTCAAAACTAGATTGGTTTCCTCACACCTAGTGAGAACTTGTCCTAGATTGGCTAGACAGTGGTTAAAGGAATCACCAAACACTGAAAATTCATCCATGATTATTCTACTATAGACTCATCTAGATCAGAGAAGATTGCCAACATACATCGTTGGAACGTTGCTGGTGCATTGCATAGGTCGAATAGCATTCTGCGAAAAGCAAACGTGCCAAATGGACATGTAAATGTTGTCTTTTCTTGGTCCTTAGGGTCTATGGTGATTTGATTATACCCTGAGTAGCCATCTAAAAAGCAATAGAAGGCTCGACCAGCTAATCTATCTAGAATTTGGTCGATAAATGGTAAGGGAAAATGGTCTTTTTTGTTTCTTTATTGAGTTTTCGGTAGTCCATACACACTCTCCATCCCGTGACGGTTCGAGTGGGTATTAATTCACTATTTTCATTAGCTACAACTGTCATACCTCCCTTTTTTGGTACACATTGGATAGGACTGACCCACTAACTATTGGATATTGGGAAGATCACACGTGCATCTAACCACTTAATGATTTCTTTTTTTACTACCTCCTTCATGGAGGGGTTCAACCTACGTTGATGCTCTATCCTAGGTGTATGTTCTTCCTCTAACAATATCTTGTGCATACAATAAAAATTACTTATGCCCCTAATGTCAGCAATCGTCCACCCAATTGCTTTTCTATGTTGCTTAAGCAGCAATATTAACGCATTTTCATGTTGTTCATTCAATTTGGACGAAATAATGATAGGCAATGTGTCTTTCTCTCCTAGATATGCATATTTAAGGTGTTGTGGCAGTGGTTTTAATTATAACAAAGGTGGTTGTTCAATTGATGGCATCATTGGAGTTGTGGTTCTTTCAGCTAGTTCATTGGTCATGCATGCATGCTGGGGGTTATTCACAGATACATCCATAATTTCAGCAATATTTAAATCATTCAATTCAACTCGTGCATAATTAGTAGCATGCTTGACTAATAATTCATGCTCAAGTTCGTCTTCAATTAGTGAATCTACTACATCTACAGTAGCACGATGTTCAAGGTCAGAAGGGTACCTCGAGGCTTTAAAAACACTAAACTTAACCTCTTCATCATGGACTCGCATGGTAAGTTCACCTTTTTGAACATCAATTAGGGCCCTACCCGTGGCTAAGAAAGGTCTGCCTAAGATGATTGGCACCTCTTTGTCTGGCTCGTAGTCCAGAATAATAAAATCTGCGAGAAAAATAAATTTGTCAACCTTGACTAGAATATCCTCAATCTTACTTTCAGGGTATGAGATGGATCAGTCTGCAAGTTGCAAAGTGACTGTTGTTGGTTGTGCCTCTCCTATTCCAAACTGTTGGAATAATGACAAGGGCATGAGATTTATACTTGCTCCCAGGTCACATAGAGCTCTGCCCACATGTTTGCCTCATAATTCTACTGGCAAGGTGAAGGAACCAGGGTCCTCCTTCTTTGGCAGCTTGTTCTGGAGTATGGCACTACACTCTTCAATAAGATTGGCAGTTTCAAACTCTCCAATTACTTTTTTGTGAGTTATGATGTCCTTTAGAAACTTCACATATGTTGGCATGGACTGCAATACTTCCACAAAAGGAATATTAACATGTACTTGCTTCAAAATTTCCAAAAATTTATGGAAGTGAGCTTCTTCTTCTTGTTTCTTTCTAAGCCGTCTAGGAAATGGAGGTGGTGGCACATAGGTAGGCAATTCAGGCTGCCTAATAACAGGGGCAGGTCTTGGAATTTCTTCTGGTTCCTCAATGATGGGCTCAAGCCTTGCCCTTGTTGTGCTTGGTTGTACTTGGTCAATGTTAGGCAGAGAGTCCAGTGGAGCACTAGACTCTTCATTCTCTACTCTCTTTGGTACATCTCTGCTACTAGTCACCAATGGCCTTCCACTTCGTAGTTCAATAGCTTGAACTTGTTCCTTACCATCCCTTCTAGGATTTTCAGTGTCAGCAGGCAGTCTGCCTAGGGGCCTATTCCTTAGCTCATTTGTCAATTGCCCAATTTGATTTTCTAAACTTCTCAAAGTTGCTTGCTGACTCTGCAAAGTTGCATCATTCTTTGCTATATATTCCTTCAGCAAGTTCTCCACTGATGTTCCCATCGGTTGGTTGTTGACATATTGTTTTTGGTATGGCGGTTGATTGCTTTGAGAGAACCCAGGTGGTCCACCTGGTCTTGGTTGGTTTTGCATCTGGCTGGTGCCTTGTTGTCCACTCCAAGAGAAATTAGGGTGGTTTCTCCAGCCAGGGTTATATGTATTTGAATAGGGGTTGTTTCTAGGTTGTTGCTGACTTCCAACATAGCACACAGAAGCTGGATTCGCAGGGCAATAGTCATACACATGCCCTTCTCCACAGAATCCACACACGAGTGCTTCTAATTGATTAGCCATTGTTGTGCTTGTTGAAGTAGATGCCACTGTATTGGCATTTTGTTGGATGTTTGTCTGAGCCATTTGCTTCATTAGGTTTGCTAGAGCATTTATCTGGTTGCTCATTGCACTGAGTGCATCCATGTCATGAGCTTTCCTTATGTTTGGCTCCACAGGATCATCTGACCAACGACAGTGTGAGGTTGAAATCTTCTCCAAAATCTCATAGGCTTCGTTATAGCTCTTTGACAGCATAGAGCCTCCAGCTGAGGAATTCAGGACTTGCCTCGTGCTGGGGTTACATCCTTTGAAGAATACTTCAATCTGGATACACCATGGAATGCCATGGTGTGGACATTTGAGTAGAAGATCCTTGAATCTGGTCCAGGCTTCATGTAGAGATTCATTCTCAACTTGTTTAAATTTGATGATATCGTCACGAAAATTAGAATTCCTATCTGGAGGGAAATACTTCACCAGAAACTTCTCAGCTAGGTCTGTCCAGTTGACAATCGATCTAGATGGAAAGGAATTCAACCATGTCTTGGCTTTGTCTCTTAATGAGTATGGAAAGAGGTACAGTCGCAAAGCCTCTTGCGATACTCCTGGGATGACAAAGGTGTCACTCACTCCCAGGAATTTCCTCAAGTGGTTGTGGGAGTCTTCATTCTCCACACCGAAGAATTGTCCAACTGTTGACAGCATCCGAAACATTATAGGTTTCAGTTCGAATGAGTGAGCCGTGATCTCTGGGCGTATGATGCTCGGATTGAGCTCCTCAGGCATAGGTACACAGTAGGACAGTATAGCACTGTCCTTATCATTCGCAATTTCAATGGGATTGCGAGTGTTAAGTGCTCGGTTTGGTGCTTCTTCTGGTCTTTCCATTTCAGCTTGTTGTGGTTCGAATTGCACTGACTCTGCGTGGTCAGCAATGTGCTGAAATATAGGTTGATTTTGAGTTTGCTGATTCAAACAGCGTGCAACTTCCCTTCTAACTCTATTTATGTTCCTTAGAGTTCTTTCAGGCTCGGGATCAAACTCGAGATTGTAGTTTGGAAACTCATAAGCTTCGTTAGTACCTGCAAAATACACACAAAAGATTAGCTCCAATCATTTAAAAAAAAAAATCTAAATTAACACAAATCGTTTTGACTCAACAGAGTCCCCGGCAGCGGCGCCAAAAACTTGTTGTGTGCTCAGTGTGTATGTAAATTAATTGCGAAGAGCACTCAGATCATGCAAGTATACATGGTCTGCAGCAAGTGATAAGTATGTTTTATATCGATTTCCCACAGAGACTAAGTTGAGTTACTCGCGATTTTACGCGTGTTAAATTAGATAAGGTA
Source organism: Herpetospermum pedunculosum (assembly GCA_028017165.1). Classification (NCBI taxonomy): domain Eukaryota; kingdom Viridiplantae; phylum Streptophyta; class Magnoliopsida; order Cucurbitales; family Cucurbitaceae; genus Herpetospermum; species Herpetospermum pedunculosum. The sequence goes on along the minus strand of CM051527.1, from coordinate 27,505,394 downwards.
ACCAGGAATGAAATGAATTTTGATTCGAGACACAAATTGTAAATGACGTAAGAAAAATGCGAAGTTAACACAAAAGCAATTCAAGTTAAGGAAACTATAATGTTGAAAAATAGTATTGCGGGACTCGCAATACTTTCGCAATAAGCTAGCAATGGATTGACACACAATTAAAAGCTAAGATAAAGGCAGGAAATGGTATTGCGGGACTCGCAATACTTTCGCAATGGATAAGCAACAGATTAACAGTAAGTAAAATCTAAGATAAAAGCAGCAAGGTTGGCTAAGAATCCTCCATAGGCAGAAACCATGATCACTCAGCAGCAAGCAAACATCACATGCATCGTTTTAGCTAGATCTCATACATCTTCCGTTTATATGCTTTAGACTCTTAAGTTACTCATATCCAAGTAAGTTTTAAGAATCTATTTATATCTTCATGTTATATAACGTGTTAGGAGAGTCTATATTCCTAGACCACTCCCTGTCTACCATGAAAGGCTAACATGAATGAATGACTCTGAATTCTTACTCCTTCCAGAGGTTGGAATTCTTTAGAACAAAATGGATGGCCGGTCGAAAATGTCCATGGGATGAAGCTCACATTCATTCAATGCATTCATGCTTATTTACATGCTGAATTCACATAAGTATATCCTACATATTCATCTCAGCTAACCTCTATAAACTTAGCTACTCATGGTTTGAGAAGAACTCAACAAAACTAATTGATTACTCATGAAATGAATGACTCAACATAACTAATTGATTAAATTACGATTGAGACAAGAACTCAACAAAACTAATTGATTACTATTGAAAGGGAAATCCAGTAACACATCATAAAGCAAACAACTTAATTCGACAACAAGACTAAAGAAAAACAGTAGATGAACCGAACATAGAAACTAAAGAGAAACAGTAGCTAATTCGAAAAGCAATTAAAGAAAGCAGTAGATGAGTGAAGGTCCTCTTAGCCCCGATTCGCCTCGGATGAAGGGGAAGAATGGCTGATCCTGGGAAGGAAGTCAATCAGAAGAGAAGATGAATCTTCTCTTCCTCCTTTTGAATTATCGACGCCAAGGAAGCTTTGTTTCTTCGATCCAATAATCGGGAGAGGGATTTTTCGTTCTGCGGTATTGACTTCGATTCTCTTCACCGTCGAGTTCTCTTATATAGCCTTCAGAGGTTCCATAGGCTGCGGATCTCCATCCAATTCGAGGTAAAAACCTCACACGTGGCAGCTAATGGAAGGGTTGGCGGCTGGAAAAACGCAGCAGCAAAGACCAGTATTGCGATTGCGTTGCGATCGCAATGCTCTGTTTCCAGCTGCCCTTCTTCTGATCCTATTGCGTTCCTCGCAAAACTTCAGCAATACATCTGCAAGGCATTAATTAGACATTTTTTACCAATTTGCACACTTATTCATAGTTTTTCCACATAGGTCTTAAATTCATACTATTTCACAAAATGTCACCATTAAACACATATTATGCTTAATAGTAGCTAAATTACTCAAGAGATTTCATGAATATCAAGTAATTATAGCCCTAAATAACTCTCATTTGGAGAGGTAACACACCCACCCCTTCATATTCCCTACGAAATTTCTATCGCGATTTACTGCAGAAACACCCACCCCTCGGCCCTTCATATTCCCTACGAAACTTCTATTACTACACCTTACATTCGGTTGTTCTCTCACAGTTCTTATTCTTCTTATCAATTATTTTTTTTTTCACCCCCAAAAAATGTATTCGGATGACTCATTTGATGATGCATTCTTTGAATACCCGAGTGCGCCATATTGCGATTCAGATGACGAATCTAGTGTGTCCTCCTATAAACGAACCACGACATTGGAAGAGAGCAAGGATGAGGAACTATCATATCACACTTCTTCGCCCTCATCTAGTTCCTCACATTCACCAACAAAGCCCCGACCAACTTCTCCAACTTTGGCGGACACTTGTCCCAATAAGGAGCCGCAAATATCATATCCAGCTCCAACCAGGCACCTGCTCACACACCACTTTCACTTGTCTCATGTGCTAAGAATCTTGAGGAGAATCGCGTAGCAGCTGCAGATGCAAGGGTGAAGAGAAGGATAGGGCTCCGTCAACTGCGGAAGCAAAGACGCAAAGGCACTTTGTACGAAGGGAGAAGAAGAGGAAGAGGGAGAGCTCCATATATGTGATTATCGACGGAACCGAATCCGATTAGTATTTTTTTGTACCTCTCGAAATTCTAATATATGCTATTAAAAGGTTAGTCTTAATGAGAAATTCACATTTTGAAGATTTTAAATTTATGATACATTATGTCTGAAGATTTTAAATTTATGATACATATTAATTTGGGGGAGTTGCAAGAATAACATAAAGAAATAGGCTAATTGCATTTCTAGGTAGTATGTTATATGTTTAGTTTTAGGATTTATATCAAAAAAATTAAGGTTGTTTATGTTTAATAAGTAATTCAGTTTAGTAAATTCCTTAAAATTAATTACTTAGGTCCTCTTTTATATAAATTATCAAGAATATGTGTTTAGTAAGTAATTCAGATTTCACTTTTAAAAATTAAAGATGTGATTATAGTTGTACGGGTGTAAGATACCTTTATAAAATCCATTGTTGTTAAATCTCTTATTTAGTATGAATTTAGTTAGAAAAAGTAAAGTACAAGATTAAATCTCTATGATCATCGAATTCTCCTATTTGAAAGTGGTTGGGTACATGTCACCCTATTGTGTCCAACATTTCCACACCGGCTACATCTTTGTGATGAACGGCGTTCTCCAGTAGATGGGATCCTTTTTACCCTTCGCCTCCCAGCTTGAACTATTCTCAATGGCGGGAGGATTTTCATTTCGACATATTCAGATGGTTTCTTCCATTCAGACATATGGCCTACTGGACATATGGCCTCCACATATGCACACTTTAGTGAATTTACGGTATAACAGTTGTTGCAAAGGCTGGATGGCACGATATTTCGTTCCCTAGTTGCAACAATAGCATGCGAACAAGGAATCTCCAAACATTGGAACTTTTTGCAAGTGCATTTGCCTGTGGTTAAGTCAACGATAGCATCGAACTGACCATCTCTTACATGAAATCTATAATAATCAATTCCCTCAAAAGTGTGTCTCATTGCCTTCTCACACTCATCAGCCAGCATGGTTTGAACATAATCTGAGTGGGTCGACTCTTTTGATGACCAATATTCTCGTCGGTCATAAAACCACTCTTGCAGGTCACCTCTAAGGAATTCAAGCAACGTTGTTATGGGCATCAATCTAGCTGCAACTGTTACGGAGTTGAATGACTCAGCATTGTTGTTTGTCATATTGTTATATCTTCTCTCTGTTTGATAACATCTAGCCCATCGTTCTACTCCGACCTCTTCCAAGTATGCCGCTACAGCCCCATCTTTAAAGGCACGAAGTTGTTCCCAATACATGTTGAACTCAGACTCTCGATATGCTCTACACGCCTTATTGAATACCTTACCAACTGCGTTGTTTTTTAACATAGTTAAGAGATTCTTCTTTAGGTGAAAGGTTGTTGCGTGCTCAATGTGTAAATTAAAATGCAATGTGAGAGCACTCAGAACATACAAGCATACATGGTCTTGTAGCAAGTAATAAGTATTTTTTCATTCGATTTCCCACAGAGATTTATTCTTAGTTACTAACGAAGTGAGAGGTTAAGTGAGAAAAGGTGGTTTAAATGAGGTAGATTTGGGTTTAAAGTGCCTAAATATTAAGGAACGTGCGAGATATGAAAGCATAAAAAAGTGCTAGTAGATAGGTAAACTCGAATGTAGAAGGAAAAGAATTGCGGAAACAGCAATTTTCTAGCAATGTTACTAACAGCGAATTAGGGGTAAAGTAGGGAACCAAGGGCTACTAACGACTCCTCTATAGGCTTTTTCATACGATTCTCAAGCAGTAGATCAACTCATCATGCATCAAACTAACTCATTCTCATGTATCTTCCGATTTCATGCATTAGATCCTTTAGTTTACTCATGTCCAAGTAAGGCCTTAAGCATCTATTTATAAAAGCAAGTTTAGTGATTTGTACTAGGAAAACGCCTATTCCTAGGTCGTTTTCTGGCTACCATGAAAGGCTACCATGAATGTACGACTCTGAACTCTTACTCCTTCCAGAGGTTAGGAGTTCTTTGGACAAAATGGATGGCCAATCGAAATTGCCCGTGGGATGAGGCACACATACATTCAATGCATTTGCAACTAACCTACATGCTTGATTCACGTATTCCTACCTAGAGACTTGTCATTAGCATACCCTTATGTGTTTTAGTTACTCATGGATGAAGATGGAATAGAAAGATTTGAGAATTTAAACATGCTCGACAGTATTCAAGAAGAAACGACAGCAAACATAAGAATTGGAGAACTTGCGAAGTGATGAAATGATGCTTTGATTAACCAAAGTTTGAACTAAACAAATGACAACTTTGAACAGCTAAAGCTAAACAGAAGAGTACGAAATAGAGTTGAGTAGCAGACAGAAGTGAAATAGCAAAGACAGAAACAACAAGGGAAACAAAAACAGCAGAAAACAGTAAAGTCTGCGTGTGAACTCCTCGCTGCAACGCCTCGGATGAAAGTCGAAGGTAAGCTTGATCGTGGATGAATCCAATCAGAAGAGATGAAATATCCTCTCTTCTTCCTCTTAGATTATCGATTCCACCCGCTGAAACCTCCACGCCAACACCCGTGAGAGAAAACAATGAGAAACTGCGTTGAAGGAAGAGATCTACGCCTTTCGAGTGTGTGTTCAACCTTCACCCTTGACCTCCTTTTATAGTGTTCTGCAGGTACGATTAGGCCAAGGAGAACCATCCATTCTAAACGTTGTTCTTCTACGTGGCAGCAGGAGAAAAAACGAGCGGCTGAAAGATCGCAACAAAATGGAAATCAGTTAAACAAGTAACAACTTTCACTTAAAACATTGCTGAGACCGCAATGTTTCCGCAATGTTTCAGAAATGTGCAAATTTCAACTCTTTAGCTTTGTTTTTGGTTCTTTTTCTTTCCTTTTACACATAAGTCCTAATTTAGCTTCATTCTATGAATTCTCATATATAAGCACAAGTTTAAGCTAAATCCTACCAAAAACGCTTAATAGTGTACATCTTTCTATAGCATCTAAGTCCTAAAATAGTCACTTTTGGAGACGTAACAAAGGTGCATAAGCCGTGAAATACAGTAGGAAATACAGATTTTACTGCGTTTGAGATGGACATGTGACGATCAGACACAATAACTAGGTTATGGTCCTCCCTCACGATATTCTTCAAATTTGTCATGAACCATGTCCAGGACTCGTCTGTCTCTGTGTCGACAATTGCATATGCTAGTGGATATAATTGATTGTTACCGTCCATGGAAATACCCACCAACATACATCCTTCGTATTTGCCTTTCAAATGTGATCCATCAACAACAACCACTGGACGACAATTTACATAACCTCGGATTGAAGGACCTAATGCCATGAACACATACTTAAAGTGCATAGAATGATCATGGACAAGAATTTCGAATATCGTACCTGGGTTCTTTATTTTCAAAGCTTCCCCGTACGCATGCAAAATTGAGTATGACTCTTTCGTAGTTCCTCTAACAAGTGCATGTGCTTTTTCTCTTCCACGTCATGATTTGTCGTAACTGATTGACACACCGAAATCCTTCCGTACATCATCCATAATGTCTTTTGGTTTGTACACACGAGTAACTCATATTCTATCTTTTATCATGTGTCCAACCTGATGGAGCGATATATGCAGCGGAGGCGATTTTGGATCGATGATACTCTAATTCCATCAATTTAACAAATAGAAAACATGCTCAAAAGACGGAAATAAGAAAAATAGAAAGCATACCCTTGAAGTTCTAATTTTTCTTCGCGTTCCGTCGGCCGTTCTTCGTCACGAACTCTTCTAGCTTCTTCACACGAACGCACCGAGGACCACTCGAGGTAGTCCCGCTATCCTCGGCGCCGAGCAACGGAGTGGTGGGACTCCATTACAAGAGAAAAGAAAAGAAAAGGAAGGAGAAGAAGAAGAGAAAGAGGGATGGAAGGTCGGGAGAAAAAAAAAACTTTAGTTTTTTTTCAATCACAGAAGACATAAGTCTCTCCCTTTTTAATCGAGTTCATAAACTCAATCTTTTTAAAGACCCACAAGTCCACTAACGAAATCTCCAACCCTTATCAAGCCAAAATTTTAATATATATTATATATATATATAACCTCAAATGTGTCTTACATGCACATATTAATATATTAAATATATATATATCGTTATTATTTTTTAAAAAATAATACAATATTAATTTTAAAAAATAATAAATATTTTATTTATTAAACTTTTTAATAAATAAAATATATATATATATATTATTAATTAATTAATTTTTTTTAATTAATTAATATTATATAATTCAATATCAAATATCAATAAAATAATATGGATCAACCCGATTTTCTGTAAACCGAATTTTTGCACATGAATCCTATTCATGTTTTAGACCATTCCCATATTTAAATCATATTTAAATACGTCCATCATTCTTCCAAAAACTGAATTTGAACAATTCAAATTCTTTTTTTTTTTTCTTTTTCTTTTTCTTTTCTCCTTCATTGTTGCACGGCATTATCCGAGCTAGCCAGGAGAACCTAAAAGACCTACAGATCATGAGCTCCAACGATACGAGATTATTTGGTCAAAACTCTTTTAACCTGAATCAATCAACTTTCGTTAACCCCCGGAGACTCCACTATAGTTCGAGGGTTGCACTCTTCTCACTGTAGATATATTATGTCCTCTTGATATAACCGTCATGGGCAAGTCGACCCTTCACAGGTTGTTCGTAACCACAACTAGGTCGTTTAAATCGTTTAACCTCTACGTTACATTTTTGTTCCTTAAGTGCCACTGACACCTTTAATGAACAATTGATTAGTGGTCCAACCAGCAGATCAGGAACCCTCTCTGACGAGGAGAGGGTAGGAGCCTATTGTTCAAGCCTCGGAGTCAGCTATTAAGGGAACAACCTATCTACTAACCCTGAAGAGCGGGTTAGGAGTGAACTCCATCTTACTACACTATGTCCCCAGCTACCTATTGGACTTTATCCCCGAAATGGTAAGCTTATTGAGCGGACATTCTGCCACTCTCACCCATACAAATCTAAGGATACTGTCTAATAAGCAGAAGTTCATAGTAAGCTCAGGATTGAGATCGAGTTACCTAGGCCATCAGATGAAATAGTCGGTCTCTTCAGTAAACGACGTTATAAAGAGAGGGCGACTTTTCGTGGTTCAGTCTTACGCATACTCATCGCGTAGGACGCCCCCGCTCGCACATCTCGATGTGAAACGACTCGGATCACATCGTTTTGTACAATACAAAACGGGTCGCATCCAATAGTGTTACCAGGATAAGGTACCCAGCCTTATCCATATACTATAGACCGTTTTGACTGTCTACTTGAGCTTGACCCACATTCATGTCATACATGAAACTCAAGTACTCATGATTGTCAAGGGTGTTGGTCATTGGTATAGATTAATGCAAACACGTTTCACTTTATTCCAGCAAACACCTTTACTGAATAAAACTTAATAACTCATTATTACTAAATAGATAATTTACAAACATAATTGTTTACAAACCACGAGTTTTAGGACATTAAACCCAACACAACCACATAAGCCTGTGCATGTCTATGGTTGTGGTTCAGCAACCCACTACCTCACGTGTGTAAGTTAACGTACATTGAAATCCGAAATATTCCACAACCTGGCAATGCGATTCCACGGAGTCGCCACTTGTAATTTTCCACAACGCATCGCACCGTGTAGAGGTCCTTCGACGATTTCTTAACGGTGAATTCAAAATTCTTCTTGATGGCATACATTGCCAATTGAGTACTTCAAGTCATCTTTGCTTAAGAAGATTTCATTTTCACGAATATCAGTTGATGACGTACCAGTCCTTACAATGCCCTGGTTGTTTGTCGTTCGTATTCGTGCATTTCTAAAGACTGAGGACATACCAGCGGTAATGTCATCGTCGTCATTTCTATGGTTTAGGTCGTTGCCCAATGATACCGTAGGTGTGTCTGCTTGCATCGACCTGAACTGACATACATGCTCAATTGAGATCGTTGCAGGTTCTTCGGGGTCTTCCCATGAGAAAATGTCATCGTTTCCCAATGTTACCGTAGGTTGTAGTGTGTCTGCTTGCGTCGGCCCGCACTGACATACATGCTCGTTGTTTGTCGCATGCGTTACGTTATTATTATGCTCTTTCTCAGGCCGTACAGTTGCTATGCATAATTGCAACTTTCGTACCCTTTCGTGGTTCAGGAAAAATTTAACGTCCTTCTCATTAAGAATGTAAACTGGTGGTGAGGATTCCTGGAGGTTGTATTTCACCCCTATTTGAATGTTGTAATCTGACGGGCCGAGTTTCATAGCCTCGTATATAGTTCCTTCAATTTGTTGTAGTTGGTTCTGCGACGAACCCTAATACCTCTCATCGTACCCCCGACATATGAGGCATGTTGGTTGTCCCATGCACCCCCATAACGGATGTATACACTGCTCTTCTTCTTCACTGTCATACTTGTGGAATCTCCGAAATCCAAAAAATAATTATGCATCGCATATAGGAGGCGTGGGTGCAATGCTAATATAGAAAGTGAACGTTGGGGGTACTACCAGATCAGATTAGAAGATGTGTCAAATCCTACGTGGGGAAATGTTATGATTTCGGTGGTTTCGATGAAAAATGGTCAAATCACACGCTTATCGCGATGTGCCATATCCGTCACTTATCGCGATTTATTGAATGCTATGTATTCACTTAACTCGATGAACAATGTTCCTCGTTATACTTATCGCGAATTTAGGGTTTAGTGTAGACTTCCTGGTGATTATGTGGTACATGTAGACTGGTTGATTAATTATTAATTGGTGGATGTGTCAAATCCTACGTGGGGAAATGTTATGTTATTCACTTGTCTCGATGAACAATGGTCAAATCACACGCTTATCGTGATGTGTCAAATCCGTCACTTATCGTGATTTATTGAATGTTATGTATTCACTTAACTCGATGAACAATGTTCCTCGTTATACTTATTGCGAGTTTAAGGTTTAGTGTAGATTGCCTGCTGCCTGATTATTTATTAATGTGTTAATTCGTATGAGGGGAAACGTTATTGACTTGTCTCGATGAACAAAGGTCAAATCACACGTTTATCGCGACGTGTCAAATCTGTCACTAATATCGAGTTATTGAATGTTATGTATTAACTTATCTCGATGAACAATGTTCCTCGTTATGCTTATCGCGAGTAAATAAAGGCTTATCGCGAGTAAATAAGTGAAATTACGTAGATTGCCTGACTATGATTATTTATTAACGTGTCAAATCGTATGTTATGATTCCGGTGGTCTCGATGAACAATGGTAAAAATATAACACGTTTATCGCGATTTATCGTATTCACTTATCGCGATGAACAATGTTCCTTCTATTTTTTTACTGTTGAATGTTTATCGCGAGGAGAAAAGAAACTGAAATTTTGTTCCCTGCTTACCTAGAAATGTCATTCGATCGTCGCAATATCGTATCGTTATTTGGTTTAAGAAAGTATAAACAAAGTAAAGAAATATGAACAATTCTATTGGATAGATAATTAAACAACAGAAACGAAAGTAAAGAAAATTAAACAAGAAAACGAAATAAAGTAAGAAGTGATGAAAGAAAACAACAAAATAAAACAATAGGAACTACAGATTAAAAAAATAGATTCTTGTTCTTCGGTTCGTGGTTGTTGGGGCCATCATTCTTCATCATCATCTGAATCCGCAATGCACACCAAAGTGGGGAGTTCTTGGCGCAATTTCTTCTTCGTAGCCTTGCTATCACCATCATCGACTACGTTCCGCTCCTTTTTCGGAGTAAGCTCAGGTTCCACCTCCACGTTTGCAGTCTGCATGTGGTCCTTCGACTGTGCGTCGTCACTCGAAATTTCAATGGTCACCGACCGCGGTGGGGTGGTGTACAAAATTTCGAGGCTACTATTCTCTTCCTCCGTGTTCACTTCCTCTTGCTTTTCGTCCATGCTTTCCTCCGACTCAGAAGTCGTGATGCCAAAATAATGATTGTAAATACCATAATCGTGTTCTCCGCGGGAAGGTGGGAACTCGTCTGACGACGAGTCATCTGACCAAGAATAATAACCCATGGATGAATAAGAAGTTGAAGGAATAGGAAGTTGAAGGAATAAGAAGTTGAAGGAATAAGAATTTCTATATGAAAGATTTAACTAATAAGTTGCATTATATAGCCGTTTCATAAAAACATGTACCGTTAAACGTAACGTAACCCATGCGTCGTGAAGGGGATATATCGGATTTCATGTTAATAGTCCATCCTCGCGTTCATCAACCGTAATTAAAATTGCAATTATATCACTGCTCCCGATGGACTAACGACTATGACGACTCTTCATCGCGCTAAGTGACTTACAATCGTGGCAAACAGTCAATTTTGCTATTATGAACGAGTGTTTAGACATGTGCACTTATGATTACCGTAGCCGTCATCGTGATAAGGGTCACAACACCCGGTTTCCAAAGGGATGGCCAACTGGATTGAGATATTCGATACGTTTCATGATAAATGACATGTACATTCATGATTACCTTAGCCGTCATCATGATAAGGCAAATGATTGTTTTATTCGATAAACGTTGTGTTTGATAATCCTCGCGATTAGGGGTAGTGATAAGCATGATATTTTCCATTAAAAAAGAACAATGTTGAAGTTGGATTGTACAGAACAATTAAATAAATGAGTATGAATATTAAACCACAAAGAAGTTATTTGAAAATAAGATGTAAACTTGTTACCTCTCCAAAAGTACATTATTTAGGGCCCTATTTACCTTAAAATCATGTAATCTCTTGAGTGTTTTTGTTAGAAGTTAGCTTAAGGTGTTTTTAAATGTGAGAATTTGTGGAAGGAGGCTGAAATAGGACTTATTTGGAAAAGGAACGAAAAAAGATGCAAAATGATGTAAAATGAGTTAAAATGTACATTGCAGGGAAATTGCGGAAACATTGCTGAAGCCACAATTAATCGCATACAAAGCATTGCGGCTCTCGCAAGGAAACCGCAATGCCAAGCTGCTTCTGCTGAACTTCTCCCAACCGTCAGTCGTCATTGTTGCGATTTTTCAGCCGCCTAAGCTCTCCACTGCTGCCACGTGGAGGTTTGTTGTTCAGAATGGATGGATATCCGCGGCTGAAGGCACCTGCAAAAGCTATAAAAAGAGACGAAGGGTGAAGGAGAAAGACAGCTCAGAAGCGTGGAGTTCTGAGTTGCAAAGCGATCTACATACTGCTGGAACCCCCACTCAACCAACTGCGAGGGTCCCGGCCCTCGACCAGAGGCGCAGCGAAAGAAAGGGCTTAAACAAAAGCCTAAAACTGGTTGAGGACCTTAAGCAATCAATAAGGAACGAACTAAGAATTGAAGAAAGATTTCTAACACTTAGAAAATTTCTTGAATTCGAGTCCACCGGTAAAAAACCCTCTCCACCGGTAAACCGACCGGTAAAAGTCAACCGAAAAAGTTGACCGGTAAAAGCCACCGGTAAAAATATCACCGGTATATATCATATATACACCGGTATATATTATACCGAGGAAATACCGACCGGTATATACCACCGGTATATATATATCACGGGTAAATAATATATATACCACCGGTATATAGCACCGGTATATATACCACCGGTATATATCACCGGTATATACCATATATACCACCGGTATATATCCCACCGGTATATATCCCACCGGTATATATTATATATACCACCGGTATATTTACCACCGGTATATATACCACCGGTATATATACCACCGGTAAATTATATATACCACCGGTATATTTTCCAGTGAAGAGAAACCAAGAAAAAGCACCGGTATAAATCATATATACCACCGGTATATATCATATATACCACCGGTATATATCATATATACCACCGGTATATATTGACAAAAATACCTTGTTTTGACGTTCGTCTTCTCGTCTACCTCAGCACCTCTACTGCCCCCTCGATCTCTACGTCTCCTCCGGTCACGAACTCAGCACGGGCACCAACGAGGACCACCCTTAGAGTAGTCCCAACTATTCTCGGGCTTAATAGCGGAGTAGTGGGACTCCTTGAGCTAAGGGGGTTTGTTGAAAGGGAGGAAGAAAGATGAAGCTTTTGGTTTGTGTTTGGTATTGTGTTAATATGAACTTGATGAACAATTCATCAAGAACATCAAGAACACAATACAACAAATCCTTTGAGTTTCAACAACTTGAAATTCAAAAATCAAGGGAAGAAGAATTAACAACTTAGCTCTTCTTCAATCTTTCTCAAAGAGTCACCTTGATTTTACAACAACCAAAGCTACAACTTCTCTTCTTCTTCAAGCTTCAACCATGGAGATTTCCTTCAACATTTGAAGATTCTCAATCCAAAAGACTTGAGAGAAGAAGCACTCACGAGAGAGAGAGAGAAGTAAGAAGTTCTTCAACTTGAGAGTTCTCCTTACCCACACAAGCCAAAATCTTGGATAACCTCATTTGACTTGCCTCATGAGTAAGGAAAAGAAGTAAAGGTGGAAGCCACATGTTGGACATGCAACATAAGATTAATGATAATAATAATAATTATAAATAATTATTATTTATTAAAATTAATAATAATTAAAACAATTTTAATTATTTAATTTATTATTAATATTAATATTAAATACTAATATAATAATAAACCTTCCACTATAACCCGGTTTTCAGAAAACCGACTTTTCCAAAATATGAATCAATATTCATATTTTTCTCCGGTCGAGTATTTAAATCACATTTAAATACAACTTCCTCCTATTATATATTTAAATCACATTTAAATATACAAACCCTCGAACAAACCCTAATTCAGATTTCTCCGAATTCAACCCTATAGCACTGCTATACCGCTTTATCCGAGCTAGCCAGGAGAACCTAAAGGACCTACAGATCATGAGCTTCAACGATACAAGATCATTCGGTCAAAACTCTTTTGACCCGAATCGATCAACATTCGTTAACCCCCGGAGACTCCACTAAAGTCCAAGGGCTGCACTCTCCTCACTGTAGATATATTGTGTCCTCTTGATATAACCGTCATTGGTAAGTCGATCCTTCACAGGTTGTCCGTAATCACAGTTGGGTCGTATAAACCGTTTAACCCCTGCATTACATCTTGTTCCTTAAGTACCACTGACACCTCTAATGAACAATAGATCTTTGGTCCAACCAAGAGATCAATATAACTCTCTCATCACATGAGAGTGTGAGCTCACATTGTTCAAGCCCTGGAGTCAGCTATTAAGGGAACAACCTATCTACTAACCCTGAAGAGCGGGTTAGGAGTGAATTCCAATCTTGCTACACTATGTCCCCAGCTACTTATTCGGCTTTATCCCCAAGTTGGTAGGCTTATTGAGCGGGCGTTCCGCCACTCTCACCCGTACAAGTCAAAGGATACTTCCGAATAAGCAGGAGTTCATAGCAAGCTCAGGATTAAGAACGAGTTACCTAGGCCATCAATGTGTATAAGTCAGTCTCGATCAGTAAACGGTGTTATAAAGAGAGAGTGACTTAATACGCGGTTCGATCTTGTGTAAACTCTTTACACAGGACGCCCTCACTTCTCACATCTTCATGTGGAACGATTCGGATCACATCGTTCTGTACAATACAAAGTGAGCCGCATCCAATAGTGTTACCAGGATAAGGTACCCAGCCTTATCCGTATACTATAGATCATTTTGGCAGTATACTTGAACCTGATCCATAATCATGTCATACATGAGATTCAAATACTCAAACATCGCCGAGGGTGTTGGTTATTGGTATAGGATAAAACATGTTTCACTTTAATCCAGTAAACTCCTTTACTGAATTAAAACTTAATAACTCTTTATTACTAAATAGATTGTTTACAAACATAACAGTTTACAAACCACGAGTTTTAGGACATAAAACCCAACAAACTCCCACTTGGACTAAAACGTCTGTGGTGTACATGTTAGGTGGAGTAAATGAAATATCTCATATTTCAAGTTTACTCCCACTATCCTTAATTGAACAACTCGGAGCCCTAAACACTTTAGGTATTTCTCAAACACTTTAACCATGAGAAACAGAGTAAACAGAAACAGCATGAAGTGCTGTGAGGAACCCATGTGACTATCACATCCTCTCAGAGCACTAAACTTTGAGTTTAATTCACAAACTTTTTGCTACTTCACAAGCTACAAGAAAGCTTAGCTATCACATGGGAAAAACAGCAATACAACTCTTGTATTCTATTACACATTTGACAAAATTTTAACCGCATTACTTTTGACAGCTCCCACTAGCCATATGTTCTTACGATCCAGATTAACCCGAATCCTTAGAACCAACAAAGCTAATTTAAGCTTATCAAAGAAATGACTCCTTCATCATTCACAATGATTAGGAGTGAAATTATGGGAATTTATTATGAAAGCTATTACATTAATCAAATACTTGTTCAACAATATTTATCAATGTAATGTTCAAAACCATAAGATTTGATTCGAAAAACAAACCTTATAATTTAAGATTTAGATACTAAATCCAATTCATAAATGAATTGAATATGAATGCAAACGATTTGCTCTGAATCTTAAATAATGAATCTTCCTGGTTCAGACTAATAGATACTCTATCAAGATAGCTAATCTTGATTTCCATTTACCTTATCCTATCGAATAGAACAAGACAATGGATACGAGTATTCTATATAACTAACATCTGACAACAAGAGAAGAAGTTAATACACAATTAACTCATTCTCTTCGGGACAGTCCCATTTGTCAGAAAGTCAAGCCTTAGAGGTTTTCACCTCATAGACTAGGTCTTTAAACCCCTTGAAGATTCATGGTTTTGAGCTACTGGTTCTTGTTTATGAATTTACCATCATCAACAATTTTGATAACTAAAGTCATAACACTAGCCAATATAGTGGTCCAGATTATCTCATAAACCTCCCACTACATATAGGCTTTCTCAACAGTTGAGAAGAACCAGCTAAACTAACAACCTTTGTTAATTTAAATTTTGCTTTCAATATAAAACAAGATTAATCTTAACACTTTAGTTGTTTACCAAGTTTTAATAGAACACTACTAGTATATATCTTTTGCAAAATGAACTCTTCATTTAATAAACAAAAGATACTATATACAATAAAAGTGTTCAGGACAAACTTGAGTTCTATAGATAATAATTACAATAGTTGAAATTATTTCTATACAGACAACTAAACATCAGCAAGCTCCCACTGTAGAAACTGGGAAGACATCTTCATAAGTCGTCTTCGTCAAGAAATAGGCAGACAGGAACTAGTTTCCTGAAAAAGAATAACAAACATGATTAGTGGTTCTGAATCAACATTCAGATATGACTACCATAACACATGTTTAGACAAAAGATAAATCATATTTACCTTGTCGTTCATTCTTTTCCTTTTTCTCTGCAAGGTATTTGGGGCAGTTCCGCTTCCAATGCCCTTCTTCACCACAATGAAAACACTTTCCACTGTGTGAAGCTTTTACCTTGCCAACAGCTGGGGTCTTGCCCTTCCTGGCACTTCTCTTCTTTTTGTGAATAATCTTATTACTCACAGAAGGAGGTTCAGATTTAGTCCCAGACCCAGACCCTTTCTGGAATTTCATAGAAGTGGTAACATTTACCTCCTTCTCCTTTCCTTTAGAGGTATGCAGGGACTGATATACCTGAAGCTCGTTCAGAAGAGATGTCAGATTGTATTCTATCTTGTTCATGACCATATTGGCCCTGAAGTGCAGGAAACTCTTCGGAAGAGATTCCAAGATAAATCCAACCTGACCTTGTTCGTCAACGGTTGCTCCATTTATTTCTGCAGTATTGAAGTACACCATCATGTTAAGGACATGCTCCCTAACAGAGGTTCCTTCAGCCATACGGCAGTTGAAAATGTGCTTGAGGGCTTCATACCTAAGAGATGAGGAAGGTTTTCCAAACATCTCTTGTAGTGAAGCCATGATTTCCTTAGCGGAAACCATCCCCTCATGCTTCCTAGACAAGACATCAGATATGCTTGCCAGGAGGTAGACTCGAGCTTTATCATTAGCCCGAATCCAACCGTCGTATGCTTCACGAACAGTTCGTGAGGCATTTGAACCAGGAACCGGAGGACACTCCTCCGTTAAGACAAATCTCAGGTTGTCAAGAACCAAAACCGCATTAAGGTTCGACTTCCATGACCCAAAATTTTCTCCGGTTAATTTGTCGTGTGACAACAACTGTATGAACGAACTCGACATGCTGTAAAGGAATGTAAATCTATTAGTGAAACGGTTTTAACCTATTTGAACCAATTAAAGACTTTAGCAGTAAATAAAGTACCCAAAATCTTTATTTACTAGCAACGATACTTTAGTAAGTCAGAATGGTCCCTACCTTAGGGTAGGAGAGCATTCCTTTACTAAATCAAGACGTTCTTGACTAAATGCTAACTCCGGAATAACTCTTATTCCTTTAGCATCTTAGTTATCATTTTTGGTCAAGATTTACTAACTCCTTAGCAAATCCCGTAAGTGTGACCCTCCATTTTTAGAACGCACAGAACGGCCCCAACATAGCAACCGAATGGAATGTCAGTGTTGGGAATGGCCCTATGTTTCTTTATCCATAAATGGTGACTGAGGTGTTCGATCTCCCATGCCCAGCCCTCCGTTTGGATGGTGCCCCAAGGGCAGCCTGCAGGCGGAACATGGGAATCTCACGGTTCAATCCAATGGAGGAGACCGTAGGATGTACTAACGTACTTCCTTCTCCCACTTACTATAGATACTTACTCCATTCACCTTGCTATTGAAAGTTGTAAACACCGCCCTTCTGGGGATTGCCCTATTGACAATACACGGCCAAACAAAATTCTCACGTTGTGAACTTTAAAGAGTGCATAGCAGGAGAGGGATATATCGTATATTCCTTCTCAACACATCTACTAAGCATCATGGACGGTTTTAAGGGTAAACTACTCAGGTTTTATCCGGCTAAGAAAATAAAACCTTAAGTCTAGGCAAACTATTTACCTGAGATGTCTAGGTTATAAACACTTTTATTAACCTCACACCTCTCACGCACGCTCATAAAGCCGGGTTAACTTTACTCAAGTACCGGATCGTTCCCAGGTAGGAGGTGTTCCGTAAACCGTCAACTTAAATACCTCCAACCTCGAACAGAATTTCACCGGGTGAGTTTCTCATAACCTTAGCATTTACGAGATAACGACCTATTCATCTAATGAACCGGACGTCTCATTTAACCCTAAATGAACATGCTTTTCTTTGTTATAGATTTTAAAAGTCTATCAAATTTTACAACGCTTTTGCAAAACTTAGACTTTCTACAACAACTCTACATGCTTCTCAAACATGCAACACTAAGGCATGGCGAATTGAATATTTAACTTCATAATTAATATAACACTTATATCAATTATGCTCTTAAACATACAATTCCCTAATTCATAACCAATATAACACTTATATTGAATCTCATGAATTAAGCATGCATCCTATACATTATAACACTTATAACATACATAATGCATGCAACATGCTTCCTAAGGTGGGATTTGAAAACTATATGGCATACTTTATGCACAAGCAAGGGCATTTATTTAAACCATACATCTCATGCATCCTATAAATTAATCACACTAAAGCAATTCGGTTTATGGCATCAAGCAAGCAATGCTAATTATTACAAGCTTGTCAAAACCCCAAGCTAGGTCTTGAAGCACAACGAACTCTTCGAGCAACTCCAAGCACCTCGGCTTCTTGGCTCCTTGCACACCTTGGCTCCGCAACAACCCTAGACTCTAAGACTAAACGAATTACAGACTCCAAGCCACACAATAAGCCTTATTTAACAAGCCAAGGCTATTACATACCAGAGGTAAAAACAAGGAAAGTAAACCAATGCCATAAACCTAAATGCTTCAGCCACCCAAGCAAGAAAACAAAACAACCCACCTAGGACTCAATTTGTGCAAAATTGAGAGCTTAAAGCATGCTCTGATACCAATTGCTGGAACCCCCACTCAACCAACTGCGAGGGTCCCGGCCCTCGACCAGAGGCGCAGCGAAAGAAAGGGCTTAAACAAAAGCCTAAAACTGGTTGAGGACCTTAAGCAATCAATAAGGAACGAACTAAGAATTGAAGAAAGATTTCTAACACTTAGAAAATTTCTTGAATTCGAGTCCACCGGTAAAAAACCCTCTCCACCGGTAAACCGACCGGTAAAAGTCAACCGAAAAAGTTGACCGGTAAAAGCCACCGGTAAAAATATCACCGGTATATATCATATATACACCGGTATATATTATACCGAGGAAATACCGACCGGTATATACCACCGGTATATATATATCACGGGTAAATAATATATATACCACCGGTATATATACCACCGGTATATATCACCGGTATATACCATATATACCACCGGTATATATCCCACCGGTATATATCCCACCGGTATATATCCCACCGGTATATATTATATATACCACCGGTATATTTACCACCGGTATATATACCACCGGTATATATACCACCGGTATATATACCACCGGTAAATTATATATACCACCGGTATATTTTCCAGTGAAGAGGAACCAAGAAAAAGCACCGGTATAAATCATATATACCACCGGTATATATCATATATACCACCGGTATATATTGACAAAAATACCTTGTTTTGACGTTCGTCTTCTCGTCTACCTCAGCACCTCTACTGCCCCCTCGATCTCTACGTCTCCTCCGGTCACGAACTCAGCACGGGCACCAACGAGGACCACCCTTAGAGTAGTCCCAACTATTCTCGGGCTTAATAGCGGAGTAGTGGGACTCCTTGAGCTAAGGGGGTTTGTTGAAAGGGAGGAAGAAAGATGAAGCTTTTGGTTTGTGTTTGGTTTTGTGTTAATATGAACTTGATGAACAATTCATCAAGAACATCAAGAACACAATACAACAAATCCTTTGAGTTTCAACAACTTGAAATTCAAAAATCAAGGGAAGAAGAATTAACAACTTAGCTCTTCTTCAATCTTTCTCAAAGAGTCACCTTGATTTTACAACAACCAAAGCTACAACTTCTCTTCTTCTTCAAGCTTCAACCATGGAGATTTCCTTCAACATTTGAAGATTCTCAATCCAAAAGACTTGAGAGAAGAAGCACTCACGAGAGAGAGAGAGAAGTAAGAAGTTCTTCAACTTGAGAGTTCTCCTTACCCACACAAGCCAAAATCTTGGATAACCTCATTTGACTTGCCTCATGAGTAAGGAAAAGAAGTAAAGGTGGAAGCCACATGTTGGACATGCAACATAAGATTAATGATAATAATAATAATTATAAATAATTATTATTTATTAAAATTAATAATAATTAAAACAATTTTAATTATTTAATTTATTATTAATATTAATATTAAATACTAATATAATAATAAACCTTCCACTATAACCCGGTTTTCAGAAAACCGACTTTTCCAAAATATGAATCAATATTCATATTTTTCTCCGGTCGAGTATTTAAATCACATTTAAATACAACTTCCTCCTATTATATATTTAAATCACATTTAAATATACAAACCCTCGAACAAACCCTAATTCAGATTTCTCCGAATTCAACCCTATAGCACTGCTATACCGCTTTATCCGAGCTAGCCAGGAGAACCTAAAGGACCTACAGATCATGAGCTTCAACGATACAAGATCATTCGGTCAAAACTCTTTTGACCCGAATCGATCAACATTCGTTAACCCCCGGAGACTCCACTAAAGTCCAAGGGCTGCACTCTCCTCACTGTAGATATATTGTGTCCTCTTGATATAACCGTCATTGGTAAGTCGATCCTTCACAGGTTGTCCGTAATCACAGCTGGGTCGTATAAACCGTTTAACCCCTGCATTACATCTTGTTCCTTAAGTACCACTGACACCTCTAATGAACAATAGATCTTTGGTCCAACCAAGAGATCAATATAACTCTCTCATCACATGAGAGTGTGAGCTCACATTGTTCAAGCCCTGGAGTCAGCTATTAAGGGAACAACCTATCTACTAACCCTGAAGAGCGGGTTAGGAGTGAATTCCAATCTTGCTGCACTATGTCCCCAGCTACTTATTCGGCTTTATCCCCAAGTTGGTAGGCTTATTGAGCGGGCGTTCCGCCACTCTCACCCGTACAAGTCAAAGGATACTTCCGAATAAGCAGGAGTTCATAGCAAGCTCAGGATTAAGAACGAGTTACCTAGGCCATCAATGTGTATAAGTCAGTCTCGATCAGTAAACGGTGTTATAAAGAGAGAGTGACTTAATACGCGGTTCGATCTTGTGTAAACTCTTTACACAGGACGCCCTCACTTCTCACATCTTCATGTGGAACGATTCGGATCACATCGTTCTGTACAATACAAAGTGAGCCGCATCCAATAGTGTTACCAGGATAAGGTACCCAGCCTTATCCGTATACTATAGATCATTTTGGCAGTATACTTGAACCTGATCCATAATCATGTCATACATGAGATTCAAATACTCAAACATCGCCGAGGGTGTTGGTTATTGGTATAGGATAAAACATGTTTCACTTTAATCCAGTAAACTCCTTTACTGAATTAAAACTTAATAACTCTTTATTACTAAATAGATTGTTTACAAACATAACAGTTTACAAACCACGAGTTTTAGGACATAAAACCCAACACATACGAATTCTCCTTCTCCCGTTTGTTGGAACGAAGAAATCAGCCCTTGGCGTCGATAATTCGAGAGGAAGAAGAGGAGATCCTTCTTCTCTTCTGATTGAATTCATCCCCAAGAATAGTTATCTTCCCCTTCATCCGAGGCGTTTGCGACGAGGAGATCCGTGCACTTCTTACAGCTTTCTTTACTGTCTTTTTCTCTACTGTTGCCATTGCTACATTGTTTTGATTCATTCCCCAATTCACGTAACGCTTACTACTTAGATCATCGCACATTGTTCTTGAGAAATGTTCTCTGAACCTTAGTTTTGATAAGTAATACATTAAGTCTCTTGAGTTCTTCATTTTGTTATCTCTTGTTCAATCGCTTTTATTAAGTTCTTTAAATCATGCTTAATCATTCCATCTCCTTTAGATCTTCACAAACTATGAGTAACTAATCAAACAAAGGTCTGCTAAAGATGAATCTATAGGTTAGAAATACGAGAGTTCAGCATGTAGGATAGCTTCGATTGCATTGAATGTATGTATGCTTCATCCCATGGGCAATTTCGACCGGCCATCCATTTTGTCTAAAGAATTTCTAACCTCCGGAAGGAGTAAGAGTTCAGAGTCATCCATTCATGCTAGCCTTTTATGGTAACCATAAAATGACCTAGGAATAGGCGTTCTCCTAGCATGTTTGTTAGCTTGCTTATATAAATAAGTGTTTATGTCTTACTTGGATATGAGTGAACTAAAGATCTAATGCATGTAATCGAGAGATGCATGAGACTGGGCTAAATCGATGCATGATAAGTTAATCTACTGATGAATGATCGTAGTTAAGTGTCTATAGAGGAGTCTTAAGTCGACCTTGTTGCCTTCTCTTACCTTTAAATCGTCGCTAATTTAATTGCTAGATTATTGCGAGAACCGCAATAAAATAGTTCTGTTTTTGCCTTAGCATTTTTTTTCTAGTCTTTTACTCTTGCGATTTTATTGCTAGAACATTGCGAGATCCGCAATTCTTTCTTCTCCACAATATAGCTTATTCTCTTTACTTGATTTTCATTTATGATTGCATTCTTCTTGCTTCTTTATTATTTCAGTACATCAACCCCAAATCTACCCAAATTAAGTTACCGTATCTAATTTAGCACCTCAACTCGTTAGTAACTAAACTCAATCTCTGTGGGAAAACGAATTAAAAAATACTTATCACTTGCTGCAGACCATGTATGCTTGCATGATCTGAGTGTTCTTCGCATTACATTTTATTTACACACTGAGCACGCAACAAGTTTTTGGCGCCGCTGCCGGGGATTTTGTTTAGTAAACACGAATTGTGTTATTTTAGAAAAACTTAATATTTATTGGAGCTAATCTTTTTGCATTTCCTTTACAGGTACTATCAAGCTAGTTTATGAATGAGTTTCCAAATCTCAACCTAGAATTTAATCCTGAGCCTGAGAGACTTCTACGGGCCAGAAATAAAACCAAGAAACGCCTTTTTAAACAGCCACCTGTAATTCAGCACATTGCGGACCACGCAGAGTCATCGCAATCACAACAAGCTGAAATGGATAGAGCAGAAAAGCACCCAACCGAGCACCTCTCATTCGCAACCCCATTGAAATTGCGAATGATAAGGATAGTGTCATTCTATCATACCTTGTACCAATGCCTGAGGAGCTTAATCCGAGCATCATACGCCCCGAGATTACAGCTCACTCATTTGAGTTAAAACCCGTCATGTTTCAAATGTTGTCCACAGTTGGACAATTCTTTGGATTATAGAACGAAGATCCCCACAACCACTTGAGAAACTTCCTAGGAGTAAGTGACACCTTTGTCATCCCAGGAGTGTCTCAAGAAGCCTTAAGACTTTACCTTTTTCCATATTCATTAAGAGATAAAGCCAAGACGTGGCTGAATTCCTTCCCCTCTGGATCAATTGTCAATTGGACAGATCTAGCTGAAAAGTTCCTAGTAAAATACTTCCCACCAGATAGGAACTCCAACTTTCGTGATGATATTATCAAATTCAAGCAAGCCGAAAACGAATCATTACATGAAGCTTGGACTAGATTCAAGGACCTATTACTTAAATGTCCACACCATGGCATTCCATGGTGTATCCAAATTGAAGTGTTCTTCAAAGGATGCAATCCCAGCACGAGGCAAGTGTTGAATTCCTCAGCTGGAGGTTCTATGCTATCAAAGAGGTACAATGAAGCCTATGGGATTTTGGAGAAAATCTCAACATCACATTGTAGATGGTCAGATGACCCTGTGGAGCCAACCAGAAGAAAGGCTCAAGACATGGACGCAATTAGTGCAATGAGCAGCCAAATGAACTGACCAACCTAGTAAAGAAAATGGCTCAAACTAATATTCAACAAAGTGTCAACACGGTGGCAGCTGTTTCCTCAAGCACAGTAGCTAACCAAGGTGAGGCACTAATCTGTGGATTCTGTGGGGAAGGGCATATGTATGATTTTTGCCTTGGGAATCCATCCTCGGTGTGTTATGTTGGAAGTCAACAACAACAAAGGAACAACCCCTACTCAAACACATATAATCCTGGTTGGAGAAACCACCCAAATCTTTCTTGGGGTGGACAGCAAAACACCAACCAAATACAAAATCAACCAAGACCGAGTGGAACATCTGGTTTCACTCAACAAACTAGTCAACCACCAACCAATGGGGACGTCAGTGGAGAACTTGCTGAAGGAGTACATAGTGAAGAATGATGCAACTCTACAAAGCCAGCAAGCAACACTGAGGAGCTTAGAAAATCAAATAGGGCAGTTAGCAAACGAGCTGAAGAATAGGCCCCAAGGCAGATTGCCTGCAGACACTGAAACCCCAAGAAGGGATGGAAAAGAACAAGTTCAAGCCATTGAACTTTGGAGTGGAAGGTCGTTGGTGATCAACAACAGAGAAGCACAAAAGCGAGTAGAGAATGAAGAGTCTAGTGCTCCACTGGATTCTCTGCCCAATCTTGATCAAATACAACCAAACACAATCAAGGTGAGGCTGGAACCTATCATTGAGGAACCAGAAGAAATTCCTAGGCCTCCCCCTATCATTAGGCAACCTGACTTGCCTACATATGTGCCACCACCTCCATTTCCAAGACGACTAAAAAAGAAACAAGAGCAGGAAGCTCATTTCCATAAGTTCTTGGAAATATTGAAACAAGTGCATGTTAATATTCCCTTTGTGGAAGTTTTGCAATCTATGCCATCCTATGTAAAATTCTTAAAAGATATTATTACTAACAAAAAAAGCTATTGGTGAATTTGAAACAGTGAATCTCACTGAGGAGTGCAGTGCCATACTCCAAAATAAGCTGCCAAAGAAGGAGAAGGATCCTGGCTCCTTCACCTTACCAGTCGAATTGGGAGGCAGACATGTGGGCAGAGCTTTGTGTGATCTGGGAGCCAGCATCAATCTCATGCCCTTGTCACTATTCCAACAGCTTGGGATAGTAGAAGCACGACCAACCACAGTCACCTTGCACCTTGCAGACAGATCCATCGCATACCCTGAAGGTAAAATTGAGGATATACTTGTCAAGGTTGACAAAGTTATTTTTCTTGCAGACTTTATAATTTTGGATTACGAGGCAGATAAAGAGGTACCAATCCTATTGGGCAGATCGTTCTTAGCCATAGGTAGGGCTCTAATTGATGTCCAAAAAGGTGAGCTCACCATGAGAGTTCATGATGAAGAGGTTAAGTTCAGTGTGTTTAAAGCTTTAAGGTACCCCTCTGATCCTGAATCCTGTGCAACTATAGATGTAGTAGACTCATTAATGGAAGAAGAACTTGAGCATGGATTGTTAATTAAGCATGCTACTAATTATGCACAAGTAGATGTAGATGATTTAAATATTTCTGAATTGATGAATGTATCTGTGGATAACCCTCAGCATGTATGCATGACCAATGAATTAACTGAGAGAACCACAACTCCTTTGATGCCATCAATTGAACAACCACCTTTATTAGAACTGAAACCATTGCCTGAACACCTTAAGTATGCATATCTAGGAGAGAAAGATACCTTGCCTGTCATTATTTCGTCCAAACTAAGTAAACAGCATGAAATTGCGTTAATATTGCTTCTCAAGCAACATAAAAAAGCTATTGCATGGACGATTGCTGACATTAGGGGTATAAGTCTTTCGTATTGCATGCATAAAATATTGTTGGAAGAGGAACATACACCTAGAGTAGATCACCAACGTAGGTTGAACCCCTCTATGAAGGAGGTAGTTAAAAAAGAAATTATTAAATGGTTAGATGCAGGTGTAATCTTTCCAATAGCCAATAGTCAATGGGTCAGTCCTATTCAATGTGTACCTAAGAAGGGTGGTATGGCTGTAGTAGTCAATGAAAATAACGAATTAATACCAACTAGAACTGTTACAGGATGGAGAGTATGTATGGATTACAGAAAACTTAATAAAGAAACCAAAAAAGACCATTTTCATTTACCCTTTATAGACCAAATGTTAGATAGAATAGTTGGCCGAGCCTTTTACTGCTTTTTAGATGGTTACTCAGGATATAACCAAATTACCATAGACTCTGAGGATCAATAGAAAACAACCTTTACATGTCCCTTTGGAACATTTTCTTTTCGCAGAATGCCATTTGGCTTATGCAATGCACCGGCAACGTTCCAAAGATGTATGTTGACAATTTTCTCTAACCTGGATGAGTCCATAATAGAAATATTCATGGATGACTTCTCAGTCTTTGGTGATTCTTTTAACAACTGCCTAGAAAACCTAGGACAAGTCCTAACTAGGTGTGAAGAAACCAATCTAGTCCTAAATTGGGAAAAATGCCACTTTATGGTGGAAGAAGGAATAGTATTAAGACATAAAGTGTCCAAGGCAGGAGTAGAGGTCGATAGGGCCAAAATAGAAATCATTGAGAAGTTAGTAGAACCTAAAAATGTCAAAGCTATAAGAAGTTTCCTAGGACATGCAGGATTTTATAGGAGATTTATAAAAGACTTTTCAAAAATCTATAAACCCCTGTGTGAGCTTCTAGAGCTGATAGCTCCATTTTGGAGCTATAATTATGTACTTAATTCACGATTATTACTTGCTTAATCTTGCTTTTATGTGTTAATTACAGGTGTTCTCGGTAATTCGCCCTCGGGAGCGTTTCGACGTCATTCAAGGCGTAATATCGCATTTTAAAGGCCTAAGAACACTTTTGGGGTAGGACCATGCAAAAATATGAAGAATTGGCGTTTTGGGAAAATTGAAGGCAAAATACCATGCAAAAACCCGAGAGCTAGCGTCGAGCGACAGCGTCGCGACGCTAGCTCGATGCTGCCCAAGCGTCGAGACGCTGCCAGAGCGTCTCGACGCTCCGAAGTCTGAAGCGCCAATTTGAAAATCCACCCGAGAGCAAGCGTCGAGCGACAGCGTCTCGACGCTCCCTCGACGCCGCGCAAGCGTCTCGACGCTACCCCGACTGCGCGCACTAAATATTTAGGGCGCAGCGTCGAGACGCTGCCCTAGCGTCTCGACGCTCCGACGGATTACTTAAGTTTTTGTCCGATTTTTAGCCGCCATCTTCATCTCCTACCTCGGGCTCCGCACTAGATTTGACGTTTTTCAGCCACTTTTCACCATGGGAGGGGCTAGGAAGCTTGGATTGAAGCCATCCCACATCACATCCATCATGAGTGAGAAGTCTTTAGCATTTTTGGCTCGGGATTGTAAAGGAATAATGTAGTTTGAACTCTTGGTGAGGTTGTTGAATCAAATTCTGAATTGTCTTGAATGATTGATTGAATTAGTTTCTTCTTCTTTGCTTATTCCATGAACTTGTTTGAATGATTTAGGACTAGGCACCCTTGATTTCGAGCATGATTCATTTGTTAAAGGTTTTGATGCCGTGCCTCTCTGAACCGCCAAGTAACAAAGATTAACGATGCCTTTGAGCGCATAGGCGTCCTTGCGTTCTTGGCATTCGTTCTTCTCGAATTAGAATCTGAAATCGATGCACTAATTTCGCGTCCAAATTAGATAATCGTCGTAGTTAGCTCGTTGCTATCGATTGGTCTTGGGAGAGCGTTGGCCGCCAATGTCCAATCGATATGCTTGATTAGCATGATTTATTGTGTCTAATTAATATCCATGGAGCATGTCTGAATTGATTCGTTGATTTGAGACGAGCTGCGTATTCGTTCAATTGTTTAGTCATTACACTCGTCAACCTATGATCCAAGAGGCATGCTAATTTTATTCCCGATCATCCCGAGTCGAACGCACCGTTAGTCTAATTTTCCCTCTTTCGCGTTGTTTCCCCAATTTGTTAACTGAAACCAAAAATCCCCCACATTTGTTTATTCTCTTAGTTTGCAATTTTAATTAAGATTAAGTCAAATTAGCTTAATTCCCTGTGGATCGACCCCGTTACCACTCATCTACTAATAGTTTAGTGTACTCGGGTAATTATAAATTTATTTTGGCGGGTCTCGACAACCCGATGATTGGCGATAATTAGAAAATATCGTTACCAAAATTGGCGTCGTTGCCGGGGACCTAAGTGTAATTCGGCCTAATTTAGATTTAATTTGTGAACTTTGATTTTTACTTTAAAATTTGTTTATTCTTTTATTGTTTGCAAGATTTGATTTGTTTGTTTAAGTGTGCTAGAGTGCCTAATTTTTTATTGAGAAAATGGAAGTCGATGATGAGACTGGAGCCCCAAGAACACTCAGGCAGTGGACATCGGTTGCTATGAACCACCAACCTTCTTGTATTTCCTACCCGGAAATCTCAGGTGAGTTTGTTCTTAGGTCGGGCTTAATTGACCATTTGCCTTCTTTTTGTGGTGAAGCAGATGAAGATCCCTTTAAACATCTCAAGGCGTTTCAAATGACGAGTTCTGCGATGAAGCCAAGCGACATATCTGAAGATCAGCTCTACCTGAGAGCTTTTCCATTCACCTTGAGAGGTGAAGCTCGAGATTGGCTACATTTCTTACCATCGGGAACCATTTTCACTTGGGAGAAGTTAAAGAGCGTATTCTTAGAAAGATATTTCTCAGCTTCAAGAGCCAGAGCCGTGAAAAAGGATATTTATAATTTCGAGCAGGGAAAGGAAGAGGCATTTCACGAGTGTAGGGAGAGATTCATTAAGCTCTGCGAGAGATGCCTGAACCATCTGATAGCAGAGGTCGCGCTTATTCAATTCTTCTATGATGGATTGGTTCCGCACGACTGTCAGATGCTTGATGCGTCGAGTGGAGGAGCCCTTTGTGAGAAAACACCTGCGGAAGCCAGACAGTTGATCTCCAACATGGCTGAGAACCGTCGCCAATACGGGGGAAGAAATGAACAAGCTAAACTGTTTACCGACGTAGAAGGGCTCAAGGAGCAATTGTCTCAGGTATTTAGCGTTATTCATACGATGCAAGAAAACTCATCCCAGGCTGTTTCCTCTCTTTCAGGTCATGCCCTTGAAGGCATGTTCAAGTCGTTTATGGAATCTAGCAAGGAGACCAGTTCGCAGATGCGGTCGCTAAGCGATGGGTTCACAGAGATCAAGGAAAGAATGAGTAAATTGGAATCCAAAGCTGAAAGCGTTAGTGCCATCAATCTCAGAAGTGGCAAGGAAGTACCGTCACGGACCACTCCTGAGGACTCTAACAAGGATACAGAGACATCTCAAGATAAGTGTCCCGAAACACCCTCTGAAACGGCTATAGCATCTCCTAATATTTCTATGAAGTCTTACATTCTCGTTGCTCCTTTTCCTAGTAGGTTGGTGTTGCGTGCTCAATGGTTAGAGTAAAAATGAAATGTAAGAGCACTCAGAACATGCAAGCATACATGGTCTTGTAGCAAGTAATAAGTATTTTTTCATTCGATTTCCCACAGAGATTTATTCTTAGTTACTACCGAAGTGAGTGGTTAAGTGAGAAAGGGTGGTGTAGATGAGGTAGATTTGGGTTTAAAGTGCCTAACGACTAAGGAATGTGCGAGAGATGAAAGCATAAACAAGTGCAAGTAGATAAGAAAACTCGAAAGTAAAAGGAAAAGAATTGCGGAAACAACAATTTTCTAGCAATGTTACTAACAGCGAATTAAGGGTAAAGTAGGGAAATAAGGGCTACTAACGACTCCTCTATAGGCTTTTTCATACGATTCTCAAGCAGTGGATCAACTCATTATGCATCAAACTAACTCATTATCATGTATCTTCCGATTTCATGCATTAGATCCTTCAGTTTACTCATGTCCAAGTAAGGTCTTAAGCATCTTTTATAAAAGTGAGTTTAGTGATTTGTACTAGGAAAACGCCTATTCCTAGGTCGTTTTCTGGCTACCATGAGAGGCTAGCATGAATGTACGACTCTGAACTCTTACTCCTTCCAGAGGTTAGGAGTTCTTTGGACAAAATCGAAATTGCCCGTGGGATGAAGCTTACATACATTCAACGCATTTGAAACTAACCTACACGCTTGATTCACACATTTCTACCTATAGTCTTGTCATTAGCATGCCCTTTTGTGATTTAGTTACTCATGGATGAAAATGGAATGAGAAGAATAGATGAAGACGACATGCTTAGCAGAATATAAAGGACAAAACAGAAGAAGAAAACAGTAAACAGAAGAGATGGAGAACTTGCGAAGTGATGAAATAGTGCTTTGATTAACCAAGGTTTGAACTAAACAAATAACAACTTTAAACAACGAAAGCTAAACAGACGAGTACGAAATAGAATAGAGTAGCAGACAGAAGCGAAATAGCAAAGACAGAAGCAACAAAGGAAATGAAAACAACAGAAAGCAGTAAAGAATGCGTGTGAACTCCTCGTTGCAACGCTTTGGATGACAACCGAAGGTAAGCTTGATCGTGGATGAATCCAATCAGAAGAGATGGAAGATCCTCTCTTCTTCCTCTTAGATTATCGATTCCACCAGCTAAAACCTCCACGCCAAAACCCGTGAAAGAAAACAATGAGAAACTGCGTTGAAGGAGAGATCTACGCCTTTCGAGTGTGTCTTCAACCTTCCCTTTTGACCTCCTTTTATAGTGTTCTGCAGGTACGCTTGGGCCAAGGAGAACCATCCATTTTGAACGTCGTATCTCTAAGTGGCAGCAGGAGAAAGAATGGGCGGCTGAGAATTCGCAACAACATAGAAATCGGTTAGACAACTTAACAGAATTCAATTAAAACATTGCGATTTTAGCAATGTTTTCGCAATGTTCACTTTTCAAGTCTTTAACTTTGTTTTTGGTTCTTTTTCTTTCCTTTTACACATAAGTCCTAATTTAGCTTCACTCTTCTAATTCTCATATGTAAGCACAAGTTTAAGCTAAATCCTACCAAAAACACTTAAGAATGTACAACTTTCTATAGCAAATAAGTCCTAAAATAGTCACTTTTGGAGACGTAACACACCCCCAAACTTAAGGTTTTGCTCGTCCTCGAGCAATATAAGGACCTAATTGGCTGCTGTTTAACCTCTCTAACCATTTGCTGACTCCCCTAAATTCACTATCTATGGCAATGCTGTCTTGTGACACGCTTCTAAGGTAAAAACTAACTTCTCATTTTGCTTCTTCTGACTTGTCTCGCCTTATACTCCTACTGTTTTATTAACTCCCTACAACTGATCTATCTGCTTCTGTCATCAAGTTCATTGTGCAACCATCCCTAAGTTTTCAAATTCTGTCTAGCTTTACCCTAGACTCAGTACATGCTTCTAATGCTTTTCTTTTGAGCTACCTAGGATTCCTTAGAGTCATGTCAGTCTTAGTATAAACCAGTGACAGTAGTACATTCATAGAACAACCTAAACCCTGGCATCACTACATTGGATATACATTCATCTCCCTAAACAAACCTAAAAGCTACAACCTTGTGCTTAGCTAATTTTAGGATCCGAGTTCATTCACATAGGCCACCTAAGCACAAAGCTGTAACTCCTAGGCATACACTATTCCTCCTTAGTTTTCCTTTTTCCTTTCTTTCTTTGGTGGAGCCTCTCCTTTGGTTTCCTTTTGATGCAATGCCACTTGTGGGTTACACACATGGCACTGATTACTTAGCAACTTCAAGAGAGACACCCCTCTTTATTCTATTTTCATTTTTTTTGAGTTCATCATTTTTTCCAAAGGAGAAGAAGAATGCTTATGTTTAAAAGGAAGAGAGGAATGTTCCTAGGCCTAGGGCTGCCTCCCCCAAACTAAAACTTCTCATTGTCCCCAATGAGAGTTTGAGGTGGCACACCCCCAAACTTTTCCTAGAAGCATCTAGTCTAGGGCAAAATAAAGAGAATCTAAAAGTCCTAGGCATAGAATGAACTTCATAAAGCAAACAACACAGCAGCAGAAATTTATAAAAACAGTCAAGTAGGGCTTAAAGAGATGCATGCTGAGCAACTTAATGGAGTTAATTTCAACTAAAAAAGGTGTTCAAAGACACTCATCCAGCATGCTTACAGATAGGTCATATATGGCAGTCATACAAGAAGCAGAAGAGCAAAATTGAAACAGAACCAGCCTATCAAACATTCAGACAATAGCATGCGATAACTGACAAAAATTGCGGAATCCGCAATGATTTCGCAATGAACCTACAGGGCAGATATATCAGTGAACAAGGCCTTTTTGCATGCTATTTCCAGTCATCTACAACTACTCAAAAAGGAAACTAAAACAAGCTAGCTACTCAGATACCATCTACCTATACTAAACTATCCTAAACAACCAAAAGAAATTAAAAACAGACAAGCATTCGATTCAAAATTATCAGTCACCAGTCAACGAAAAGCAGGTTTTTGTTTTTTTTTATTTTAAGAGGGAACAGAAGTACTCCCTCGAGTGCCCTTCAGACCGACACTCAAACATCCTCATCATCATCCTTCCTCTCCCTTGGAGGTGCCCACGACATCAGCAGATCAGTGGGGAAATCAGGGAAAATGCATCCCAACTGATCTGCCACATCTTTGTCCCTCGCCTGCGCGTATTCAGCCCATTGCGCCATCTTCTTCTGGAGGTCCAATAAGCAGGCCATGGAGAGTGATTGAGCAGCAGCCAATCCGTCCAGCTCAAACTCCATATTCCCTCTCCGTCGCATCCGCAAGGCTGTGGGCAGCTCCAGATGCCCTGTGTAGGCCAGCTGCCTCTCCTTCCTCTCGATGGGTACACCTGCACGCAGACAGAGTTTAGTAATGGTGTTTGGGAAGAAGAGAGGGCCCTTACCTTTCTTCGCGCAATCGGCGATGGAGGCTGCAATGACCTCTCCAACATCTATGGTGAGGCTCCTCATAATGGCATAAACCAGCAAAGATCTCCCCTAGTTTATGGTAGTCTCATGGGTCACCGGGGAGAGACGCCTTCGCACAAAGGAAAACCAGACGGCCGCCTTGGCATTGAGGGTCGCACTCATCAGGGTGTGCTTCCCATTCCTTGAGACTGTCCAAGCCGTCTCAGGTTGGCCTATGATGCGTAGAGCTTCCTCCAAGACAGCCTCAGAAGGTGAGTCGATGATCCTCGCGTAGTCAGTGTACTTATGCCCTTTGAGGGCATACACTTCATTGATAGCCTTGGCCGTAAACTCGACCTCAATTCCCCTTACCATGGACAGACCATCCTCGGGGTGTGTCAGATTGGCATAAAAATCGTACACCATGTTGGAATAGGCAGGGATAGGCGGTCGGCACAGCTCTTCCCAACCGTGATTGGCGATCCCTGCGCGCAAGAATTGCGACAGGTCTGCTAATGCATCAAGGAAACCCTTCTCGTGGAGCAAGTCTCTCTTCCTCAACTCAGTGCCCCTGGACTCTGCATCTGGAGAAACAAACCGCATGGCTTGAGGATCGACTTCGGGGTACAATTTTGCTTTCCCCTTCTCCTTCGCCTTGGCCAATTCAGCCTCCTCAACCTTCAGCTTCTTTAAAGAAGGCTCACCACTGGCCTTCTTCTTCTTGGAGCGCTTGGAAGCTTTCGGCCGTTTGGCCTTCACAATCTTGGGCGCCTTCTTCCGCAGTCGCGCCCTGGTTGTTATTTGTTGGAGGCAGTCCCCTAACGTCTCATCCATGGAGTCGCTCTGTCCCCCTTCCGCAGGGCAGTCATGGTCGCCTTCCCTCAAAGGAGAGAAGACTTCATCTTCCTCAACCGCTCATCACTTGGCACCGAATCGTGGTGCTCTTCAGGTGGAGCTTCAGGCTCCGATGTTGGTGAGGAAGGCTCCGGCGTCTGTGGCGACGGAGATGGCTCAAGACTCTGTCTGGCCGTCTCGTACGAAGGTCGGCCACTCCCACGACTCTCCTCGGTGGGAGTCTTTTCTTTAATCGGGGCCTCCACCGCAAGCGACCATTTGCGTTTCTTGGGGGTGCCGGCTGGTTCAGACGGCCCAGTAGGGGTCTCGGTCATCACCTTCCACTTCTTCCGTCGTATCGGCAGCTTCGGTGGTCTTGAAGGCTCTGCAACCCTGGCGTCGGCCAAGGACAATAGCGCTTCTCGCGCAGCCATTTCTGCGTCAGGAGACTTCTTTTTGGAAGCAGAACGCTCAGCTCGGGTAACCACCATTGTTGATTTGGCGAGATTTGCAGGTAGGAGATGCAGAGGAAGAAGATGATGGATTCTTGAAGACCAACGAATGAAGAAAGCGTAAGGGGCACAACTGATTTGACGGGTATTTATAATCAAGTGAATCCCAACGGCTCTTTCTGTTGCGGTTTCAGCAAATCTACCGCAATTAAATGGGCTGGCCGTTGGGGATTTTCTTGATTTAAATCCCAAGATTCACACAACTAAATCTTTGATTCTGCCCGATTTCTTCCTCGATTCGTTTCCCTGGATTCATCTCCTTGACTTCCTCTTTCGATTACCTATTAAAATGTACAAAATTAACACTAAATTCGTAATAAAAATCACAACTAAACACACAAAAATAAAAACCGAAGAAATACGAGAAAAAAAACTAAAAAAAACTAAGGCATAGCCTTCATATGAACGAGCACAGTAATCACTCGTCCCCTCTCGATTTGCTTTTCAAGCTTCAGATAAGAGGAAGGCCGAGAGAGTCTTCACATCTCCTTCCTCGTAGTAATGCTTCAAACGTGCACCATTGACCATAAACGGTTGCCCATTCTGCAGGTTCTTAATCTCAATCGCACCATGAACAAACACGTTAGTTATAACAAAAGGACCTGACCATCTGGACTTAAGTTTGCCTGGGAATAATCTCAACCTTGAGTTAAATAACAAGACATGCTGGCCCTTCTTGAAGTCCTTAATCCTAAGTCTACTATCATGCCAAATTTTAGTTTTTTCCTTATACATTTTGGCATTTTCATAGGACATATGTCTAAGCTCATCTAACTCATGTAATTGCAGAGACCGCAATGTTCCCGCATCGGTCACGCAATAATTTAGTTCTTTTAAGGCCCAAAAGGCTTTGATTTCCAATTCGAATGGTAAGTGACATGCTTTGCCATACACAAGTCTATAAGGAGACATACCTAGGGGTGTCTTATATGCAGTCCTATACGCCCAAAGTGCATCCTCTAACTTAAACGACCAATCTTTTCTATTAGGTTTGACAACTTTTTCGAGTATGTTTTTAATCTCCCTATTTGATATTTCAGCTTGTCCATTCGAATGTGGGTGACAAGGGGTTGCTACTCTATGTCTAACATTATACTTAGCTAACACTTTTTCCATAGCTTTATTAATAAAGTGCGTCCCTTCATCACTAATTATAGCCCGTGGTGTACCAAACCTTGTAAAGATGTGCCTATTAAGAAACTTAATGACGGTTTTGGCATCGTTTGATGGACATGCTATGGCTTCTACCCATTTAGATACATAGTCTACATCTAAAAGTATATAGAGATTACCTGCTGAAGGGGGGAATGGCCCCATAAAGTCAATGCCCCACACATCAAAGAGATCCAACTCCAAGATGTAAGTGAGAGGCATCTCATCCTTTCGACTAAGGTTACCTGTTCTTTGGCATTCGTCGCAGCTGTGTGCATGGTCGTGTGCATCCTTGAATATCGTGGGCCAATAGTAGCCACTCTGGAACACCTTTGCAGCTGTCCTTTGGCCACCAAAATGGCCACCATATGGAGACGTATGGCAGTGCTGCAACACTGACTTCGCCTCAGCAGCTGAGACACACTTCCTCAGCAATCCGTCTGCGCATGTCTTGTAAAGTGTAGGATCGTCCCAGATGAACTTCCTAGCTTCATGTAGAAACCTCTTCTTTTCTTGTCTGGAAGTACCTGCGATGCAAGGAAGTTAGCAATATCAGCAAACCGTGGTTCCTCATCGTTATCACGATGTGCTAACACAAAGACATGCTCATCGATAAAGGCATCAGAAATTGCGGGTTCCGCAATTTTATCGCAATTATGCCGCAACCTAGAAAGATGATCAGCAACTACATTTTCGCATCCTTTCTTATCTCTAATGTCTAGATCAAACTCTTGTAACAACAATACCCATCTAATTAACCTAGGCTTGGCATCAGCCTTCCTCATTAGGTATTTTAATGCAGAATGGTCAGTATACACAATGGTCCTAGTGCCTACAATGTAATTCCTAAACTTCTCACAGGCAAATACTACTGCTAGCATCTCCTTTTTCGTGGTTGTGTAATTACATTGTGCCTCATTCAGTGTCTTACTTGCGTAGTATACAGGATGTGTTAGTTTTTCAATTTTTTGGCCTAGCATAACCCCTACTGCATAGTCACTCGCATCACACATCATCTCAAATGGTAGGTCCCAATTTGGTCCCACTATAATAGGTGCTGTGACTAAAGCTTTCTTAAGGGTTGTCCATGCTACAAAACACTCTTTGGAAAAGACAAATTGTTTGTTCAGCTCTAGAAGCTCACACAAGGGTTTAGAAATTTTTGAAAAGTCCTTAATGAACCTTTTATAGAAACCCGCATGACCTAGAAAACTTCTAATAGCTTTTACATTCTGAGGCTCCACTAGCTTCTCTATTATCTCTATCTTGGCCCTATCAACCTCTACTCCTGCTCTAGAAACTCTGTGACCTAGGACTATCCCTTCTTCCACCATAAAGTGGCATTTCTCCCAATTAAGGACTAGGTTGGTCTCCTCACACCTAGCTAAGACTTGTCCTAAATTCTCTAAACAATTTGTAAAAGAATCACCAAAGACCGAGAAGTCATCCATGAATATCTCTATCATGGATTCATCCAAGTCAGAGAAAATAGCTAACATGCACCTTTGGAAAGTTGCTGGTGCATTGCATAAGCCAAAAGGCATTCTGCGAAAAGCAAACGTTCCGAAGGGACATGTAAAGGTTGTTTTCTCCTAGTCCACAGGATCTATGGTGATTTGGTTATATCCAGAATAACCATCTAAGAAACAGTAGTAGGCTCGGCCAGCTATCCTATCTAACATCTGATCTATAAAAGGTAAAGGAAAATGATCTTTTTTTGTTTCTTTGTTTAATTTCCTATAGTCCATACAGACTCTCCATCCTGTAATAGTTCTAGTTGGAATTAGTTCATTACTCTCATTCACTACTACAGTCATCCCCCCCTTCTTAGGCACACATTGGATTGGACTCACCCATTGACTGTTAGCTATAGGGAAGATTACACCTGCATCTAACCATTTGATTATTTCTTTTTTCACTACCTCCTTCATGGAGGGATTCAACCTACGTTGGTGGTCTACTCTAGGTGTATGTTCTTCTTCCAATAGAATCTTATGCATGCAATAGGAAGGGCTAATACCTCTTATGTCAACAATCGTCCATGCAATAGCTTTTTTATGTTGCTTTAGTAGCAAAATTAGCGTAATTTCATGCTCTTTACTTAATTTGGATGAAATGATCACAGGCAAAGTATCATGCTCACCTAAATATGCATATTTCAGATGATCAGGCAATGGTTTTAATTCTAAGAGGGGTGGATGCTCAATGGATGGTTTCAGTGGATTCATGGATCTTTCAGTTAAATCAGTAGTCATACAAACATGCTGAGATTTATTTACAGGTATGTCCATTATTTCAGCTATGTTTAAGTCAGTTACATCTATTTGTACATAATCATTGGCATGCTTAGTTAACAATTCATGCTCAAGTTGATCTTCCATCAGTGAATCTATTATATCTACACTTGCACAAGATTCAGAATCAGAAGAATACCTTAGGGCTTTAAAAACACTAAACTTAACCTCCTCATCATGAACCCTCATGGTGAGCTCACCTTTCTGGACATCGATCAAGGCCCTACCTGTGGCTAGAAATGGTCTGCCCAATAGGATCGGTACCTCCTTGTCCGCTTCATAGTCCAGAATGATGAAGTCTGCAAGAAAAATAAATTTGTCAACCTTGACAAGAATATCCTCAATTTTCCCCTCCGGGTATGCGATGGATCTGTCTGCAAGCTGCAAGGTGACAGTGGTAGGACGTGCTTCTCCTATGCCTAGCTGACGGAATAGGGATAGGGGCATGAGATTTATGCTGGCTCCCAGGTCACAAAGAGCTCTGCCCACGTGCTTTCCTCCCAACTCAACTGGTAAGGTGAAGGAACCAGGATCCTTCTCCTTCTTTGGAAGTTTGTTCTGGAGTATAGCACTGCACTCCTCAGTAAGATTCACTATTTCAAATTCACCAATGATCTTTTTGTTAGTTATTATATCCTTCAAAAATTTAACATACGAAGGCATAGATTGCAAAACCTCTACAAAGGGAATATTCACATGCACTTGTTTTAAAATTTCTAAAAATTTGTTAAAGTGCACTTCCTGTTCTTGTTTTTTCTTCAGCCTTCTAGGGAATGGAGGTGGTGGCACATATGTAGGCACTTTAGGTTGCCTAAGGATAGATGGAGGCCTTGGAATTTCTTCTGGTTCCTCTATGATTGGTTCCAGCCTCACCCTTGATGTGCTTGTTGATGGTTGACCATGGCTTGGCAGAGAATCCAGTGGAGCACTAGACTCTTCATTCTCTACTCTCTTTGGTATATCTCTAGTGTTGCTTACCAATGGTCTTCCACTGCGAAGTTCAATTGCTTGAACCTGCTCTTTCCCATCCCTTCTAGGTACTTCAGTGTCAGCAGGAAACCTACCTTGGGGCCTATTTTTTAGTTCATTTGCTAGTTGCCCTATCTGGTTTTTTAAGCTCCTAAGGGTAGCTTGCTGACTTTGTAAGGTAGCATCATTCTTTGCAATGTACTCCTTAAGTAAATTTTCCACAGATGACCCTATTGGAGGGTTATATGGTTTTTGGTACATGGATTGGTTATTTTGTTGAGTGAAACCAGGTGTTCCACTCGGTCTTGGTTGGTTTTGACTTTGGTTAGTGTTCTGTTGGCCACCCCAAGAAAGATTTGGGTGGTTTCTCCAACCAGGGTTGTAAGTGTTAGAGTAGAGGTTGTTCCTAGGCTGCTGTTGACTTCCAACATAGCAGACTGAAGATGGATTCGCAGGGCAGTAATCATACAGGTGCCCTTCCCCACAGAACCCACAAATTAGTGTTTCACCTTGATTATTTGATGTGCCCATTGAAATGGCTGCGGCGGTGTTGACACTGGTTTGGAGATTGGTTTGAGCCATTTGTTTGACTAGGTTGGTCAGGGCGTTTATTTGGCTACTCATGGCACTGAGTGCATCCTTGTCTTGAGCTCTACTTGGCTCTACTGGATCATCTGACCACCTACAGTGGGAGGCTGAGATTTTCTCCAAAATCCCATAGGCTTCATTATAGCTTTTAGAAAGCATGGAACCACCAGCTGACGAATTTAGCACTTGCCTTGTGTTGGGGTTGCATCCTTTAAAAAAGACTTCTATTTGAATACACCATGGAATGCCATGGTGTGGACATTTAAGCAAAAGGTCCTTGAACCTTGTCCAAGCTTCGTGAAGTGACTTTTTTTCGGCTTGTTTGAATTTAATAATGTCATCACGAAAGTTAGAATTCCTATCAGGTGCGAAGTATTTGACCAAGAATTTTTCAGCCAGATCTGTCCAATTGACAATTGATCCGGAGGGTAATGAGTTTAACCACGTTTTGGCTTTATCTCTTAATGAGTAGGGAAAGAGGTAAAGCCTCAAAGCTTCTTGGGAAACTCCAGGAATAAGGAAGGTATCACTAACTCCTAGGAAGTTTCTTAGATGATTGTGGGGATCTTCATTCTCGACCCCAAAAAATTGTCCCACAGTGGACAGCATTTGGAACATTACTGGCTTTAACTCGAATGAGTTGGCAGTAAATTCAGGGCGTATTATGCTTGGGTTTAGCTCCCCAGGCATAGGAACTTGATAGGAGAGGATGGCACTATCCTTGTCATTCGCTATTTCGATGGGGTTGTGTTACGTCTCCAAAAGTGACCTTTTTAGGACTTGTTTTCCATAGGAAGATGTACACTCTTAGGTGTTTTTGATAGGATTTAGCTTAAACCTATGCTTTAATATGAGAATTAGAAGAGGGAAGCTAAATTAGGACTTGTGTACAAAAGGGAAGAAAAGGAATAAAAAACGAAGTTAAAAGAATGAAAAATGTGCATTGCGGTAGCATTGCGGAAACATTGCTAAAACCGCAATGTTTCAAGTAAAAATCGTAAGTTAGCTGATCTTTTTCTGTTATGTTCCGTTATTTCAGGGATTCGTTCTTTCTCCTCCATCCATTTTGAAGTACGACGTTGAGGATGGATGGTTCTCCTTGGCCCAAACGCACCTGCAGATTACTATAAAAGGGGGTCAAAGTAGAGGGTTTGTCATCATCCGAAAGCGTAGAAGTCTCTTCGCAGCGCAGTCTTTTCCATCCATTTTCTTCTCCGTCTGTTGGTTTGAGAGGTTCAGCTGTTGGAGTCGACAATCTGATAGGAAGGAGAGAAGATTCATCTTCTCTCCTGATTGGATTCATCCAAGCAAGGCTACCCTTTTTCTCCCTTCAGCCGAGGCGTTTGCGACGAGGCGTTCAAGCTCATTTACCTGCTTTCTGTCGTTTACTTTTCGTTCCAGCACTGTTTTGTTGTTGTTTCTTTTCCATTAGTTAGTACATTCTATTTCGTTGCTTTCTGTCTTTATGTTATTCACTTTAAGTTTCCCTTTGTTCATTCAAACAATCGATTAATCCAAGCACAATTCATCATTTCACACTTTGACTTTACCTTCTCTGCCTACTGTTTTTCATTGCTGTTTTGTCTTTAAATTTCCTCTAAGCATGTCTACTTCATCTAATATTTCTGTTCTCTCTATATCCATGAGTAACTAAGTCACATAGAGGCATGCTAATGACAATACTATAGGCTTAAAAACGTGAACCAAGCATGAAGGATAGCTCTCGAATGCATTGATTGTATGTAAGCTTCATCCCATGGGCAATTTCGATTGGCCATCCATTTTGTCCAAAGAACTCCTAACCTCTGGAAGGAGTAAGAGTTCAGAGTCATACACTCATGCTAGCCTCTCAAGGTAACCAGAAAACGACCTAGGAATAGGCGTTTTCCTAGTACAAATCATAACTTACTGCTTTAACAAGATGCTTAAGACCTTACTTGGACATGAGTAAACTAAAGAATCTAATGCATGAAATCGGAAGATACATGAGAATGAGTTAGTTTGATGCATAGTGAGTTGATCCAATGCTTGAGAATCGTGTGAAAATGCCTATAGAGGAGTCGTTAGTAGTCCTTGTTTCTCCATTTTACACACTTTCGCTGTTAGTAACATTGCGGTAGAATTGTTGTTCTCGCAATTCTGCTAAGTTAAAAATTCTGCTTGACTACTTTTCTCTTCGTTTATTAATTCCTTCTCTTTACATTTGCGTTTACCATTGACTTGCACTTGTTTATGTTGCTACCTTTTATATATTCAGCAGTAAATAGGAATTTTAAAACCAAATCTACCCCTTCAAATCCACCCATTCTTGCTTAACAATACACTTCACGAGTAGCTAATAATAAATCTCTGTGGGAAAACGAATGAAAAAATACTTACTACTTGCTATAAGATCATGTATGCTTGCATGTTCTGAGTGCTCTCTCTCTCTTATTACTTATTTATTTTACACATTGAGCACGTAACAGGTTGCGAGTGGTAGGTACCGGATTTGGGACTGTTCTTTCCATTTCGATTTGTAGGAATTGCGAAGACTCCGCGGAGTCAGCAAAGTTTTGAGTTAAAGAGGGTTGTTTAAAGAGGCGTTTCTTAGCTCTATTTCTGGCCCTAAGTAATCTTTCAGGCTCAGGATTGAACTCTAGATCGCTACTTGAATGCTCATTCATAAACTAACCCAATGGTGCCTACAAAAGAAAATGGAGAGAGATCAGCTCCAATAGATATTAAGAAAAAAAAAATTTCTAACTTAACAGACTTCGTATTCACTAAACAAATCCCCGGCAGCGGCGCCAAAAACTTGTTGCGTGCTCAATGGTTAGAGTAAAAATGCAATGTAAGAGCACTCAGAACATGCAAGCATACATGGTCTTGTAGCAAGTAATAAGTATTTTTTCATTCGATTTCCCACAGAGATTTATTCTTAGTTACTACCGAAGTGAGTGGTTAAGTGAGAAAGGGTGGTGTAGATGAGGTAGATTTGGGTTTAAAGTGCCTAACGACTAAGGAATGTGCGAGAGATGAAAGCATAAACAAGTGCAAGTAGATAAGAAAACTCGAAAGTAAAAGGAAAAGAATTGCGGGAACAACAATTTTCTAGCAATGTTACTAACAGCGAATTAAGGGTAAAGTAGGGAAACAAGGGCTACTAACGACTCCTCTATAGGCTTTTTCATACGATTCTCAAGCAGTGGATCAACTCATCATGCATCAAACTAACTCATTATCATGTATCTTTCGATTTCATGCATTAGATCCTTCAGTTTACTCATGTCCAAGTAAGGTCTTAAGCATCTTTTATAAAAGTGAGTTTAGTGATTTGTACTAGGAAAACGCCTATTCCTAGGTCGTTTTCTGGCTACCATGAGAGGCTAGCATGAATGTACGACTCTGAACTCTTACTCCTTCCAGAGGTTAGGAGTTCTTTGGACAAAATGGATGGCCAATCGAAATTGCCCGTGGGATGAAGCTTACATACATTCAACGCATTTGAAACTAACCTACACGTTTGATTCACGCATTTCTACCTATAGTCTTGTCATTAGCATGCCCTTTTGTGATTTAGTTACTCATGGATGAAAATGGAATGAGAAGAATAGAGGAAGACGACATGCTTAGCAGAATATAAAGGACAAAACAGAAGAAGAAAACAGTAAACAGAAGAGATGGAGAACTTGCGAAGTGATGAAATAGTGCTTTGATTAACCAAGGTTTGAACTAAACAAATAACAACTTTGAACAACGAAAGCTAAACAGACGAGTACGAAATAGAATAGAGTAGCAGACAGAAGCGAAATAGCAAAGATAGAAGCAACAAAGGAAATGAAAACAGCAGAAAGCAGTAAAGAATGCGTGTGAACTCCTCGTTGCAACGCTTTGGATGACAACCGAAGGTAAGCTTGATCGTGGATGAATCCAATCAGAAGAGATGGAAGATCCTCTCTTCTTCCTCTTAGACTATCGATTCCACCAGCTAAAACCTCCACGCCAAAACCCGTGAAAGAAAACAATGAGAAACTGCGTTGAAGGAGAGATCTACGCCTTTCGAGTGTGTCTTCAACCTTCCCTTTTGACCTCCTTTTATAGTGTTCTGCAGGTACGCTTGGGCCAAGGAGAACCATCCATTTTGAACGTCGTATCTCTACGTGGCAGCAGGAGAAAGAATGGGCGGCTGAGAATTCGCAACAACATAGAAATCGGTTAGACAACTTAACAGAATTCACTTAAAACATTGCGGTTTTAGCAATGTTCCCGCAATGTTCACTTTTCAAGTCTTTAACTTCGTTTTTGGTTCTTTTTCTTTCCTTTTACACATAAGTCCTAAATTAGCTTCACCCTTCTAATTCTCATATGTAAGCACAAGTTTAAGCTAAATCCTACCAAAAACACTTAAGAATGTACAACTTTCTATAGCAAATAAGTCCTAAAATAGTCACTTTTGGAGACGTAACACACCCCCAAACTTAAGGTTTTGCTCGTCCTCGAGCAATATAAGGACCTACTTGGCTGCTGTTTAACCTCTCTAACCATTTGCTGACTCCCCTAAATTTACTATCTATGGCAATGTTGTCCTGTGACACGCTTCTAAGCTAAAAACTAACTTCTCATTTTGC
The DNA here is from genome assembly GCA_028017165.1 of Herpetospermum pedunculosum. Taxonomy (NCBI): domain Eukaryota; kingdom Viridiplantae; phylum Streptophyta; class Magnoliopsida; order Cucurbitales; family Cucurbitaceae; genus Herpetospermum; species Herpetospermum pedunculosum. The sequence continues at coordinate 27,462,245 of CM051527.1, read as the reverse complement.
TTCTTCTGACTTCTCTTGCCTTATACTCCTACTGTTTTATTAACTCCCTACAACTGATCTATCTGCTTCTGTCATCAAGTTCATTGTGCAACTATCCCTAAGTTTTCAAATTCTACCTAGCTTTACCCTAGACTCAGTACATGCTTCTAATTCTTTTCTTTTGAGCTACCTAGGATTCCTTAGAGTCATGTCAGTCTTAGTATAAACCAGTGACAGTAGTACATTCATAGAACAACCTAAACCCTGGCATCACTACATTGGATATACATTCATCTCCCTAAACAAACCTAAAAGCTACAACCCTGTGCTTAGCTAATTTTAGGATCAGAGTTCATTCACATAGGCCACCTAAGCACAAAGCTGTAACTCCTAGGCATACACTATTCCAACTTAGTTTTCCTTTTTCCTTTCTTTCTTTGGTGGAGCCTCTCCATTGGTTGCCTTTTGATGCAATGCCACTTGTGGGTTACACACATGGCACTGATTACTCAACAACTTCAAGAGAGACACCCTTCTTTATTCTATTTTCATTTTTTTTTAGTTCATCATTTTTTCCAAAGGAGAAGAAGAATGCTTATGTTTAAAAGGAAGAGAGGAATGTTCCTAGGCTTAGGGCTGCCTCCCCCAAACTAAAACTTCTCATTGTCCCCAATGAGAGTTTGAGGTGGCACACCCCCAAACTTGTCCTAGAAGCATCTAGTCTAGGACAAAACAAAGAGAATCTAAAAGTCCTAGGCATAGAATGAACTTCCTAAAGCAAACAACACAGCAGTAGAAATTTATAAAAACAGTCAAGTAGGGCTTAAAGAGATGCATGCTGAGCAACTTAATGGAGTTAATTTCAACTAAAAAAGGTGTTCAAAGAAACTCATCCAGCATGCTTACAGATAGGTCATATATGGCAGTCATACAAGCAGCAAAAGAGCAAAATTGAAACAGAACCAGCCTATCAAACATTCAGACAATAGCATGCGATAACTAACAAAAATTGCGGAATCCGCAATGATTTCGCAATGAACCTACAGGGCAGATATATCAGTGAACAAGGCCTTTTTGCATGCTATTTCCAGTCATCTACAACTACTCAAAAAGGAAACTAAAACAAGCTAGCTACTCAGATACCATCTACCTATACTAAACTATCCTAAACAACCAAAAGAAATTAAAAACAGACAAGCATTCGATTCAAAATTATCAGTCACCAGTCAACGAAAAGCAGGTTTTTGTTTTTTTTTTTATTTTATTTTAAGAGGGAACAGAAGTACTCCCTCGAGTGCCCTTCAGACCGACACTCAAACATCCTCATCATCATCCTTCCTCTCCCTTGGAGGTGCCCACGGCATCAGCAGATCAGTGGGGAAATTAGGGAAAATGCATCCCAACTGATCTGCCACATCTTTGTCCCTCGCCTGCGCGTATTCAGCCCATTGTGCCATCTTCTTCTGGAGGTCCAATAAGCAGGCCATGGAGAGTGATTGAGCAGCAGCCAATCCGTCCAGCTCAAACTCCATATTCCCTCTCCGTCGCATCCGCAAGGCTGTGGGCAGCTCCAGATGCCCTGTGTAGGCCAGCTGCCTCTCCTTCCTCTCGATGGGTACACCTGCACGCAGACAGAGTTTAGTAATGGTGTTTGGGAAGAAGAGAGGGCCCTTACCTTTCTTCGCGCAATCGGCGATGGAGGCTCAATGACCTCTCCAACATCTATGGTGAGGCTCCTCATAATGGCATAAACCAGCAAAGATCTCCCCTAGTTTATGGTAGTCTCATGGGTCACCGGGGAGAGACGCCTTCGCACAAAGGAAAACCAGACGGTCGCCTTGGCATTGAGGGTCGCACTCATCAGGGTGTGCTTCCCATTCCTTGAGACTGTCCAAGCCGTCTCAGGTTGGCCTATGATGCGTAGAGCTTCCTCCAAGACAGCTGTTGCGTGCTCAATGTGTTGAAATAATTAGGCAATAAAAGAGATAGAGCACTCAGAACATGCAAGCATACATGATCTTATAGCAAGTAGTAAGTATATTTCATTCGTTTTCCCACAGAGATTTATTTTGAGCTATTCGCGAAGTGTTTTGTTAAGAAAGAAGGGGTGGATTTGATGGGGTAAAATTAGTTTTTAATTATCTAATTTTTGCTGAATGTGTAAAGGGTAGTAACATAAACGAGAACAAGTTAAAGCTAAGCTCAAATGAAAAGAGACGAGATTAATAAATGAAGACAAAAACAGCTAGACAGAATTGTAACTTAAGCAGAATTGCGGAGACAGCAATTCTACCGCAATTAAATAGCAGCGAAAGTGTGTAAATGGGTGAATTAAGGGCTACTAATGACTATCCTATAGGCATTTTTATACGATTCTCAAACACTGGATCTACTCACTATGCATCAAACTATCTCAATCTCATGTATCGTCTGATTCCATGCATTAGATTCTTCAGTTTACTCAACTCAAAGTAAGGTCTTAAGCATCTTGTTAAGGCAGAAAGATATGGTTTGTACTAGGGAAACGCCTATTCCTAGGCCGTTTCCTGGTTACCTTGAAAGGCTAGCATGATAGTATGACTCTGAACTCTTACTCCTTCCAGAGGTTAGGAGTTCTTTGGACAAAATGGATGGCCAATCGAAATTGCCCGTGGAATGAAGCTTACATACAATCAATGCTTCGAGAGCTATCCTACATGCTTGATTCACGTTTTTTAACCTATAGTGTTGTCATTAGCATGCCCCTAAGTGACTTAGTTACTCATGGATATAAGGAGAACAGAACTAAAGGATAAAATAAACATGCTTAGAAGGAAAATGTGCTTAAAACAGCAAGGGAAAACAGTAGAATGCAAAGGCGAGAGGCTGTGAAATACTGAACTTTATGTTTGATTAATTGATTGTTTGAATGAACATAAGAGATACTTAAAGTAAAGAACAGAAAGACAGAACACAACGAAATGAACTAAATTAGCCACAAGAACAGAAACAACACAAGACAGAGTTGGAAAATGGAAATAAAGAACAGAAAACAGTAAAGCAAGCTTGAATGTCTCGTTGCAGCCGCCTCGAATGAAGGATGAGAAAAGTCAGCCTTGCTTGGATGAATCCAATCGGGAGAGAAGAAGAATCTCCTCTCCTTCCTATTAGATTATCAATCCAACAGCTGAGCTTCGCAAACCAGCAGACGGCAAAGAAAAACAGGAGAAAAGATGGACTGCGAGAAGACTTCTACGCTTTCGGATGATGCTTGAACCCTCGACTTTGACCCCTATTTATAGTAATCTGCAGGTGCATTTGGGCCAAGGAGAACCATCAATCTTCAACGTCGTACTTCAGAATGGATGGAGGAGAAAGAACGAATCCCTGAAATAACGGAAATTAACAGAAAAAGATCAGTCAACTTACGGTTTTCACTTGAAACATTGCGGGAACCGCAATGTTTCCGCAATGCTTTCGCAACGCTTGTTTTTCATTCTTTTCCTTCGGTTTTCAACCCTTTTCTTTCCTATTGTACATAAGTCCTAATTTAGCTACCTTCTTCTAATTCTCATATTTAAGCATAGGTTTAGGCTAAATGCTATCAAAAACACCTAAGAGTGAACATCTTTCTAAGCTAATTAAGCCCTAAAAAGGTCACTTTTGGAGACGTAACACACCCCCAAACTTAAGGTTTTGCTTGTCCTCAAGCAATCTAAGGACTTTCCTAGGCTGCTGTTTCTTCTTCTTTAACCACTTACTAACTCCCCTATATCCCTATCTATAGCACTGCTGTCCTGTGACACACTTCTAAGCTTAAAACTACCCTCTTATCTAGCTTCTTCTGACTTCGCCTGCCTAACACTCCTTCTGTTTTCATTAACTCCCTACAACTGATCTATTTGCTTTTGTCATATCATGCCACTATCCCTAAGGTTTCAAATTCTGCCTAGCTTTACCTCAGACTCAGTACATGCTTCTAGCTTTATTTTTAATGTGTCTAGGATTCCTTAGAGTCATGCCAGTCTTAGTATTAACGGTGACAGTAGTACTTTTAGAGAACAACCTAAACCCTGGCATCACTACATTGGATAAACACTCATCTCCCTAAACAACCCTACAAGTTACAACTTTGTGCCTAGCTAATTTGAGGATCAGAGTTCTTTTTAAATAGGACATCTAAGCCACAAAGTTGCAACTCCTAGGTATACATTCTTCTTCCCTGCTTCTTCTTTTTCTTCTTTCTTAGGTGGAGCCTTTCCTTTGGTTGCCTTTTGATGCAATGCCACTTGTGGGTTACACACTTGGCACTGATTACTCAGCAACCTGAGAGAGACTCCCTTCTTTATTCTATTCTTCATTTTTTCTTTTCAGTTCATTTTTTTTTTTTTTTTTTTTGTAAAGGAGAAGAAGAATGCTTATGTTTCTAAGGGAGAGAGGAATGTTCCTAGGCCTAGGGTGGCCTCCCCCAAACTTAAACTACTCATTGTCCCCAATGAGTGTCTGAGGTGGCACACCCCCAAACTTGTCCTAGAAGCATCTAGTCTAAGGTAAAACAAAGAGAATCTAAAAGACCTAGGCATAGACAGAACATTCTAAAAGAAAATATCACAGCAGCAGGAATTTGAAAAAAAAACAGACAGATAAGGTCTTAAAGCTGTGCATGCTGAGCTTTTTTAGAGGTTAATTTAAACTATCAAAAGATGTCCTATGACACTCATCCAGCATGCTTTTAGATAAGCTATATAAGGTAGTCATGATAGCAGCAAAAGATGGAATTTAAACAGATCACAGCCTAGCTAAACAGACAGTCCAAAACATGCTTTCAGTAATAAAAATTGCGGGTACCGCAATTATTTCGCAATCAAGTCAGGGCAGATATAACAGTGATTAAGGCCCCTAAGCATGCTTTTTCCAGTCATTCAAGCTCTCTAAAAATAAAACTAAACTATCCTACCTAGTCAGCTAACAACAGGCTATACTAAGCACTTTTAAGAACATAAAACTAAGCAACTAAAACAGACCAAAATTGTACTAAAAACAGCATAATTCACATGGTTTATCAGAAAGCAGATTTTTTTTTTTTTATTTTTCTAATTCTAAGGGAACAGCAATACTCCCTTCAGTGCAATTCAAACCAGCACTCAAATGTCTTCATCCTCATCAGGTTGTCGTGGTCGTGGAGGCACCCATGGAGTCAGGAGATTTGTAGGGAAGTCAGGGAAGATGCACCCAAGTTGGTCTGCAACCTCCTTGTCCCTTGCCTGCGCGTAAGTGGCCCATTGAGCCATCCTCCTCTACATATCCATCAGGCATGCCATGGATAGTGACTGATCAGCAGCCAGCCTATCCAGTTCGAACTCCATATTCCCCTTCCTCTTCAGCCTCAAGCTAACAGGCAGCTCCAAGTGGCCTGTGTAAGCCATCTGCTGCTCCATTCGCTCAATAGGGACTCCTGCAAGCAAACATAGTTTGGTTATGGTGTTAGGGAAAAACAATGGTCCCTTACCTTTTTTGGCGCACTCAGCAATGGCGGCTGACATGATTTCACCCACGTTGACCGTGAGACCTCGCATGATGGCATAGACCAGCAGCGACCTGCTCTGGTTGATGGTCGTCTCATGGGTCACAGGGGACAGCTTCCTCCTTACAAAGGCAAACCATACAGCTGCCTTTGCTGTGAGGTTGGCACTCATGAGGGTGTGCCTCCCATTGCGTGATACAGTCCACGCTGCTTCAGGTTGGCCAATGGTTCGAATGGCCTCCTCCAGCACTGCCTCAGTAGGCTCATCAACGATCCTCGCATAGTCAGTATGTCTTTGGCCCTTGAGGCCATAAGCTTCGTTGATGGCTTTTGCTGAGTAGTCCACCTCTACTCCCCTAACCACAGAAAGCCCCTCCTCAGAGTTTCGCAGGTTGGCGTAGAAGTCGTATACCATACTCGTGTAAGCTGGATTGGGTGGCCTGCACAACTCTTCCCAGCTGTGATTTATAATTCCTGCGCGCAAGAACTGCGGCAGGTCAGCAGGTCTGTCGAGGAAGCCCTTCTCGTGCAGCAACTCCCTCTTCCTCAGCTCAACGCCTCTGGACTCAGCGTCAGAGGACACATACCTCACTGACTGAGGTTCGTCTTCAGGGTAAAGCTTGGCCTTCCCTTTGTCTGCTGGTTTGGCTGACTCTGCAGCCTCAACTTTGAGTCTTTTGAGCGATGGCTCAGTGCTCTCTCTTTCTGACGAAGGCGCCTTCTTGGCCTTCTTCTTCTTCAGCTTCTTGGATCGCTTGGCCTTGAGAATCTTGGCCTTCTTCTTCTTGAGCTTCGCCTCGATGGCGATCTGCTGAAGGCACGCCCCCAACGTCTCTTCCATGGAATCATCCTTCTGCACAGGACTCTCAAGATTGGATTCCCTCACCGGAGAGAAAACCTCTTCTTCCTCACCTTCCCCACTGCCCTGCGTTGATTCTTGGTACTCCCCATATGGGAATTCAGGGTCAGGCCGTGGGGAAGTGTGCGACGGCGTGGTTGTTTGCTCTGCTGAAGGTGTCTGTGCAGAACTCAGTGGTGAAGACGGCTGCTCAGGGCTCTGCGCTGGCGGTGATGGAGAAGAGCTGTGCGCTGGTGGTGCAGGTGGCGAGGCACTCCTCTTGGCTGAATCGTGGGACACACGATCAGTTTCTTGACTCTCCACAGAGGGAGTCTTTTCTTTGCTCGGTTCAGCGGCCACCGCTAGACTCCACCTACGCTTCTTGGGTGTGCCTGCTGGTTCAGAGGGTCCAGCAGGTATCTCAGAGACAACCTTCCACTTCTTCTTGCGAATCGGAAGCTTGGGTAAGCGTTCAGTTCGCGCAGCGTCAGCCTCAGCCAAGGCAAGCAGTGCGTCTCTTGCAGCCGTTTCAGCGTCGTCAGCCCTCTTCTTGGCTGCAGATCTTTCAGCCCTTGTGAACACCATTGTTGAGTCTTGGAGATTTGGAGAGAAGAATCAAAGATGAAGAGAATCGCAGTTTTCTTGGAATTCAGAGAGTGGGAGAATCGTACAGATCGACCGTCTTCTAACGGATATAAAGGAAACGGATAAATCCCAACGGCTATATTTTGCGGATCCTGCAAATCCAGCGCAATTTTAGGGATTTTTTTTTTCCATCTAAATGTCAATCTTTGCTCGTCCGTATCTTTTATTTGGCTCAATCTTTTCTTGATTTTTAAAGCTGGAATTACTCTCCTTGATTCCCTCTTTCGATTCCCTACAAAAATAAATAAAAGCAACATCAAATTCGCAATTAAAATCATACAAACTTATACACAAATGATAACCGGAAAATCGCAAAAAAAATAAACTAAGGCATGAGCCTTATGTCGACGAGCACAGCAATCACTCGTCCTCTCTCGTTTTCATTGTCACGCTTCAGTCAAGAGGAAGGCCGAGAGAGTCTTCACATCTCCTTCCTCATAGTAGTGCTTCAATCTTGCACCATTAACCATGAATGGTTGGCCTTGCTGCAAGTTCTTTATCTCTATGGCACCATGAACAAACACATTAGTAATCACAAATGGACCTGACCACCTCGACTTAAGTTTCCCTGGAAATAGTTTCAACCGTGAGTTAAACAACAATACAAGCTGACCCTTCTTAAAGTCCTTAACTCTAAGTCTACTATCGTGCCAAATCTTGGTCTTTTCCTTATACATTTTGGCATTTTCATAAGACATTTGCCTAAGCTCATCAAGCTCATGTAATTGCAAAGACCGCAACGTTCCCGCATCAGTCACGCAATAATTCAACTCCTTTAGTGCCCAAAATGCCTTAATTTCTAACTCAAATGGAAGATGACAAGCTTTACCATATACAAGCCTGTAAGGAGACATACCTAGAGGTGTCTTATATGCTGTCCTATACGCCCAAAGTGCATCCTCAAGCTTAAAGGACCAGTCTTTCCTATTAGGTTTGACCACTTTTTCTAGGATGTTCTTAATCTCCCTATTCGAAATTTCAGCCTGTCCATTCGAGTGTGGGTGATAGGGAGTGGCTACTCTATGTCTAATGTTATACTTAGCCAACACTCTCTCCATAGCCTTATTAATGAAATGTGTCCCCTCATCACTAATGACAGCCCGAGGTGTCCCAAACCTAGTAAAAATGTGCCTATGCAAGAATTTTATAACTGTTTTGGCATCATTATTGGGACATGCTATGGCCTCTACCCACTTGGATACGTAGTCTACTGCTACCAAAATGTAAAGGTTACCTGATGATGGAGGGAATGGCCCCATGAAGTCAATGCCCCACACATCAAAGAGCTCCAACTCTAAGATGTAGGTGAGGGGCATCTCATCCTTTCGACTGAGGTTACCTGTTCTTTGGCATTCATCGCAGCTGTGGGCATAGTTGTGGGCATCCTTAAAGATCGTTGGCCAATAGTAGCCACTCTGAAATACCTTCGCAGCTGTTCTTTGGCCACCAAAGTGTCCATCATAAGGAGCTGTGTGACAGTGCTGCAGCACAGACTTCGCTTCAGCAGCTGAAACACACTTCCTTAGCAAGCCGTCAGCACAGGTTCTGTAAAGTGTGGGGTCATCCCAGATGAATTTCCTTGCTTCATGAAGGAACCTCTTCTTCTCTTGTCCTCCCTTGAGAGCTGGTAACACCTGTGATGCAAGGAAGTTAGCAATGTCAGCAAACCAAGGTTCCTCATCGTTATCACGATGAGTCAATACAAAGACATGTTCATCAATAAAAGCATCAGAAATTGCGGCCTCCGCAATTTTTTCGCAATTGTGCTGCAATCGAGACAGGTGATCCGCAACCACATTTTCACATCCCTTCTTGTCTCGAATGTCCAAATCAAATTCCTGCAGCAATAACACCCACCTAATCAACCTAGGCTTAGCATCAGCCTTCCTCATGAGGTACTTTAAGGCAGAATGGTCAGTGTACACAATTGTCCTAGTGCCTACAATATAGTTTCTGAATTTCTCACAAGCGAACACTACAGCAAGCATCTCTTTCTCAGTAGTTGTATAATTACATTGAGCCTCATTCAAGGTTTTACTAGCATAATAGACAGGGTGTGTTAGCTTGTCAATCTTCTGTCCTAACATGACCCCTACAGCATAATCACTAGCATCACATAACATCTCAAATGGGAGATCCCAGTCTGGCCCTACTATAATAGGTGCTGTGACTAGCGCTTTCTTAAGGGTTGTCCAAGCTACTACACATTCCTTAGAGAAGATGAATGGCCTATTTATTTCTAGAAGCTCACACAGAGGCTTGGCTATCTTGGAAAAGTCCTTAATGAACCTTCTGTAGAACCCAGCATGCCCTAAGAAACTCCTAATGGCCTTGACATTCTGAGGCTCTACCAACTTCTCTATGATTTCTATCTTTGCCCTGTCAACTTCTACACCTGCCCTTGACACTCTATGACCTAAGACAATCCCCTCATCTACCATGAAGTGACACTTCTCCCAATTAAGGACTAAGTTAGTCTCTTCACATCTCGCCAGGACTTGTCCTAAATTATCTAGACAGTTGGTAAAGGAGTCCCCAAAGACTGAGAAATCATCCATGAATATTTCTATCATGGACTCATCCAAATCAGAAAAGATTGCCAACATGCACCTTTGGAAAGTTGCCGGTGCATTGCATAAGCCAAAAGGCATTCTGCGAAAGGCAAAAGTTCCAAAAGGGCAAGTGAAGGTGGTCTTCTCTTGATCCTTAGGGTCTATAGTGATCTGGTTATACCCTGAATAACCGTCTAAGAAACAGTAGTAGGCTCTACCAGCTATTCTGTCTAACATTTGGTCAATAAATGGTAGAGGGAAATGGTCTTTTTTGGTCTCTTTATTTAGCTTCCTATAATCCATGCAAACTCTCCATCCTGTGACAGTCCTAGTTGGAATCAGTTCATTGTTCTCATTGACTACCACAGTCATCCCACCCTTCTTAGGTACACACTGTATAGGGCTCACCCACTGACTACTAGCTATTGGAAAGATCACACCAGCATCTAACCATTTAATTATCTCTTTCTTAACTACCTCTTTCATAGAGGGATTCAGCCTACGTTGGTGATCTACTCTAGGTGTGTGCTCTTCCTCTAGTATAATCTTATGCATGCAATAAGAAGGGCTAATGCCTCTAATATCAGCAATAGTCCATGCAATAGCCTTCCTATGTTGCTTAAGCAGTAATATCAGTTCAACCTCATGCTTTTCACTTAATTTAGAAGAAATTATAACAGGCAGAGTTTCATTACTCCCTAAATATGCATACTTGAGGTGAGTGGGGAGTGGCTTTAATTCTAATACAGGTGGATGCTCAATGGATGGTTTTAAAGGATTTAAGGCTCTATCAGTTAAGTCAATATTCATACAAACATGCTGAGGGTTATTTACAGATATGTCCATTATCTCAGCTATGTTTAAGTCAGTTAATTCTAATCCTACATATTCATTGGCATGCTTGGTTAATAATACATGCTCCAATTGTTCTTCCATTAAAGAGTCTACAACGTCCATGCTAGCACAGGATTCAAGGTCAGAGGGGTACCTTAAAGCTTTATACACACTAAATTTCACCTCTTCATCATGAACCCTCATAGTGAGCTCACCTTTTTGGACGTCTATCAGTGCCCTACCTGTGGCTAGAAATGGTCTGCCTAACAGGATGGGGACCTCCTTGTCTGCTTCATAATCCAGGATAATGAAATCTGCAAGGAAAATAAACTTGTCAACCTTTACTAAAATATCCTCAATCTTACCTTCTGGGTATGCAATGGATCTGTCTGCTAATTGTAAAGTGACAGTGGTTGGACGTGCTTCTCCTATTCCTAGCTGGCGGAATAGTGATAGGGGCATGAGGTTTATGTTGGCGCCCAGGTCACAAAGCGCTCTGCCCACATGCTTGCCTCCAAGTTCTACAGGTAAGGTGAAGGAACCAGGATCCTTCTCCTTCTTGGGCAACTTGTTTTGGAGTATGGCACTGCACTCCTCAGTGAGGTTTACTGTTTCAAACTCACCAATTATTTTTTTGTTAGTAATAATATCTTTCAAAAACTTTACATAGGAAGGCATAGACTGTAAAACTTCTACAAAAGGAATGTTGACATGCACTTGCTTAAGAATTTCTAAGAATTTATTAAAATGCACTTCCTGTTCCTGCTTCTTCTTAAGCCTTCGAGGATATGGAGGTGGTGGCACATATGCAGGCACGTTAGGGCGCCTTAGGATAGGTGGAGGCCTTGGAATTTCCTCTATCTCCTCAATAATTGGCTCTAGCCTGGCTCCTGATGTGCTAGTTGGTGGTGGACCTTGGTTTGGCAGAGACTCCAGTGGAGCACTAGACTCAGTGTTCTCTACTCTCTTTGGTGTGTCCTTTGTGTTGCTCACCAAGGGTCTACCACTTCTAAGTTCAATTGCTTGAACTTGTTCTTTACCATCTCTCCTTGGCACCTCGGTGTCAGCAGGGAGTCTACCTTGGGGCCTACTCTTGAGTTCATTGGCCAATTGGCCTATTTGGTTCTCTAGGCTCCTAAGAGCAGCTTGCTGGCTTTGAAGAGTAGCATCATTCTTAGCTATGTATTCCTTGAGTAAGTTTTCTACAGAAGATCCTACAGATTGGTTGTATGGTTTTTGATACATTGATTGGTTATGTTGGGGAGTGAAGCCAGGTGTTCCACTCGGTCTAGGTTGGTTAGGATTTTGGTTAGTATTTTGTTGGCCACCCCATGACAGGTTTGGGTGGTTCCTCCAACCAGGGTTGTAAGTATTGGAATAGGGGTTGTTCCTAGGCTGCTGCTGGCTTCCAATGTAGCAGACTGAGGCTGGATTCCCAAGGCAGTATTCATACAAGTGCCCTTCCCCACAGAATCCACATATGAGTGTCTCACCTTGACTTGGTTGGGTGCCCATTGACATGGCGGTAGCGGTGTTGACACTTGTTTGGAGATTGGTTTGAGCCATTTGCTTGACTAGGTTGGTCAGGGCATTTATTTGGCTGCTCATTGCACTTAGAGCATCCTTGTCTTGAGCTCTAGTTGGCTCAACAGGATCATCTGACCACCTACAGTGAGATGCTGAGATCTTCTCCAAGATCTCATAGGCTTCGTTGTAACTCTTGGACAACATGGAGCCTCCAGCGGATGAATTTAAGACTTGCCTAGTGCTGGGGTTGCATCCTTTGAAAAAGACCTCAATTTGGATACACCATGGGATGCCATGATGTGGACATTTAAGAAGAAGATCTTTGAACCTTGTCCAAGCTTCGTGAAGAGATTCATTATCAGCTTGTTTGAATTTAACTATGTCATCACGAAAGGTAGAATTCCTATCAGGTGGGAAGTATTTGACTAGGAATTTCTCTGCTAAATCTGTCCAATTAAGGACAGATCCAGAGGGTAATGAGTTTAACCACGTTTTGGCTTTGTCCCTCAAAGAATAAGGGAACAAGTATAGCCTCAAGGCTTCTTGAGAAACTCCAGGAATGATGAAAGTATCACTGACTCCTAAGAAGTTCCTAAGATGGTTGTGGGGGTCCTCATTTTCCACTCCAAAGAATTGTCCCACAGTGGATAACATTTGGAACATCACTGGTTTTAACTCGAATGAGTTGGCAGTGATTTCAGGACGGATTATGCTGGGGTTCAGCTCCCCAGGCATAGGAACTAAATATGAAAGGATGGCACTATTTTTGTCATTCGCTATTTCGATGGGATTGCGAGTGACAGGTACCGGATTTGGAATTATTCCAGCCATTTCTTCTTGGGATTCTTGCGGAGGAATTGAGGTTCCCGCAATTACTTGAGGTATAGATGGTTGGTTAAAAAGACGTTTCTTGGCTTTATTTCTGGCTCTAAATAGTCTCTCGGGCTCAGGATTGAACTCTAGATCACTACTTGAATGCTCACTCATAAACTAACCCAACTAGTACCTGCAAAAGAAATGAACCTAGATTAGTTCCAATTGACAATAAACTTGGTGTTTCAAACTTAACTAACTTCGTTTTCACTAAAATAGATCCCCGGCAGCGGCGCCAAAAACTTGTTGCGTGCTCAATGTGTTGAAATAATTAGGCAATAAAAGAGATAGAGCACTCAGAACATGCAAGCATACATGATCTTATAGCAAGTAGTAAGTATATTTCATTCGTTTTCCCACAGAGATTTATTTTGAGCTATTCGCGAAGTGTTTTGTTAAGAAAGAAGGGGTGGATTTGATGGGGTAAAATTGGTTTTTAATTATCTAATTTTTGCTGAATGTGTAAAGGGTAGTAACATAAACGAGAACAAGTTAAAGCTAAGCTCAAATGAAAAGAGACGAGATTAATAAATGAAGACAAAAACAGCTAGACAGAATTGTAACTTAAGCAGAATTGCGGAGACAGCAATTCTACCGCAATTAAATAGCAGCGAAAGTGTGTAAATGGGTGAATTAAGGGCTACTAATGACTATCCTATAGGCATTTTTATACGATTCTCAAACACTGGATCTACTCACTATGCATCAAACTATCTCAATCTCATGTATCGTCCGATTCCATGCATTAGATTCTTCAGTTTACTCAACTCAAAGTAAGGTCTTAAGCATCTTGTTAAGGCAGAAAGATATGGTTTGTACTAGGGAAACGCCTATTCCTAGGCCGTTTCCTGGTTACCTTGAAAGGCTAGCATGATAGTATGACTCTGAACTCTTACTCCTTCCAGAGGTTAGGAGTTCTTTGGACAAAATGGATGGCCAATCGAAATTGCCCGTGGAATGAAGCTTACATACAATCAATGCTTCGAGAGCTATCCTACATGCTTGATTCACGTTTTTTAACCTATAGTGTTGTCATTAGCATGCCCCTAAGTGACTTAGTTACTCATGGATATAAGGAGAACAGAACTAAAGGATAAAATAAACATGCTTAGAAGGAAAATGTGCTTAAAACAGCAAGGGAAAACAGTAGAATGCAAAGGCGAGAGGCTGTGAAATACTGAACTTTATGTTTGATTAATTGATTGTTTGAATGAACATAAGAGATACTTAAAGTAAAGAACAGAAAGACAGAACACAACGAAATGAACTAAATTAGCCACAAGAACAGAAACAACACAAGACAGAGTTGGAAAATGGAAATAAAGAACAGAAAACAGTAAAACAAGCTTGAATGTCTCGTTGCAGCCGCCTCGAATGAAGGATGAGAAAAGTCAGCCTTGCTTGGATGAATCCAATCGGGAGAGAAGAAGAATCTCCTCTCCTTCCTATTAGATTATCGATTCCAACAGCTGAGCTTCGCAAACCAGCAGACGGCAAAGAAAAACAGGAGAAAAGATGGACTGCGAGAAGACTTCTACGCTTTCGGATGATGCTTGAACCCTCGACTTTGACCCCTATTTATAGTAATCTGCAGGTGCATTTGGGCCAAGGAGAACCATCAATCTTCAACGTCGTACTTCAGAATGGATGGAGGAGAAAGAACGAATCCCTGAAATAACGGAAATTAACAGAAAAAGATCAGTCAACTTACGGTTTTCACTTGAAACATTGCGGGAACCGCAATGTTTCCGCAATGCTTTCGCAACGCTTGTTTTTCATTCTTTTCCTTCGGTTTTCAACCCTTTTCTTTCCTATTGTACATAAGTCCTAATTTAGCTACCTTCTTCTAATTCTCATATTTAAGCATAGGTTTAGGCTAAATGCTATCAAAAACACCTAAGAGTGAACATCTTTCTAAGCTAATTAAGCCCTAAAAAGGTCACTTTTGGAGACGTAACAACAGCCTCAGAAGGTGAGTCGATGATCCTCGCGTAGTCAGTGTACTTATGCCCTTTGAGGGCATACACTTCATTGATAGCCTTGGCCGTAAACTCGACCTCAATTCCCCTTACCATGGATAGACCATCCTCGGGGTGTGTCAGATTGGCATAAAAATCGTACACCATGTTGGAATAGGCAGGGATAGGCGGTCGGCACAGCTCTTCCCAACCGTGATTGGCGATCCCTGCGCGCAAGAATTGCGACAGGTCTGCTAATGCATCAAGGAAACCCTTCTCGTGGAGCAAGTCTCTCTTCCTTAACTCAGTGCCCCTGGACTCTGCATCTGGAGAAACAAACCGCATGGCTTGAGGATCAACTTCGGGGTACAATTTTGCTTTCCCCTTCTCCTTCGCCTTGGCCGATTCAGCCGCCTCAACCTTCAGCTTCTTTAAAGAAGGCTCACCACTGGCCTTCTTCTTCTTGGAGCACTTAGAAGCTTTCGGCCGTTTGGCCTTCACAATCTTGGGCGCCTTCTTCCGCAGTCGCGCCCTGGTTTTTATTTGTTTGAGGCAGTCCCCTAACGTCTCATCCATGGAGTCGCTCTGTCCCCCTTCCGCAGGGCTGTCATGGCCGCCTTCCCTCAAAGGAGAGAAGACTTCATCTTCCTCAACCGCTCATCACTTGGCACCGAATCGTGGTGCTCTTCAGGTGGAGCTTCAGGCTCCGATGTTGGTGAGGAAGGCTCCGGCGTCTGTGGCGACGGAGATGGCTCAGGACTCTGTCTGGCCGTCTCGTACGAAGGTCGGCCACTCCCACGACTCTCCTCGGTGGGAGTCTTTTCTTTAATCAGGGCCTCCACCGCAAGCGACCATTTACGTTTCTTGAGGGTGCCGGCTGGTTCAGACGGCCCAGTAGGGGTCTCGGTCATCACCTTTCACTTCTTTCGTCGTATCGGCAGCTTCGGTGGTCTTGAAGGCTCTGCAACCCTGGCGTCGGCCAAGGACAATAGCGCTTCTCGCGCAGCCATTTCTGCGTCAGGAGACTTCTTTTTGGAAGCAGAACGCTCAGCTCGGGTAACCACCATTGTTGATTTGGCGAGATTTGCAGGTAGGAGATGCAGAGGAAGAAGATGATGGATTCTTGAAGACCAACGAATGAAGAAAGCGTAAGGGGCACAACTGATTTGACGCGTATTTATAATCAAGTGAATCCCAACGACTCTTTCTGTTGCAGTTTCAGCAAATCTACCGCAATTAAATGGGTTGGCCGTTGGGGATTTTCTTGATTTAAATCCCAAGATTCACACAACTAAATCTTTGATTCTGCCCGATTTCTTCCTCAATTCGTTTCCCTGGATTCATCTCCTTGACTTCCTCTTTCGATTACCTATTAAAATGTACAAAATTAACACTAAATTCGTAATAAAAATCACAACTAAACACACAAAAATAAAAACCGAAGAAATACGAGAAAAAAAACTAAGGCATAGTCTTCATATGAACGAGCACAGTAATCACTCGTCCCCTCTCGATTTGCTTTTCAAGCTTCAGATAAGAGGAAGGCCGAGAGAGTCTTCACATCTCCTTCCTCGTAGTAATGCTTCAAACGTGCACCATTGACCATAAACGGTTGCCCATTCTGCAGGTTCTTAATCTCAATCGCACCATGAACAAACACGTTAGTTATAACAAAAGGACCTGACCATCTGGACTTAAGTTTGCCTGTGAATAATCTCAACCTTGAGTTAAATAACAAGACATGCTGGCCCTTCTTGAAGTCCTTAATCCTAAGTCTACTATCATGCCAAATTTTAGTTTTTTCCTTATACATTTTGGCATTTTCATAGGACATATGTCTAAGCTCATCTAACTCATGTAATTGCAGAGACCGCAATGTTCTCGCATCGGTCACGCAATAATTTAGTTCTTTTAAGGCCCAAAAGGCTTTGATTTCCAATTCGAATGGTAAGTGACATGCTTTGCCATACACAAGTCTATAAGGAGACATACCTAGGGGTGTCTTATATGCAGTCCTATACGCCCAAAGTGCATCCTCTAACTTAAACGACCAATCTTTTCTATTAGGTTTGACCACTTTTTCGAGTATGTTTTTAATCTCCCGATATTTCAGCTTGTCCATTCGAATGTGGGTGATAAGGGGTTGCTACTCTATGTCTAACATTGTACTTAGCTAACACTCTTTCCATAGCTTTATTAATAAAGTGCGTCCCTTCATCACTAATTATAGCCCGTGGTGTACCAAACCTTGTAAAGATGTGCCTATTAAGAAACTTAATGACGGTTTTGGCATCGTTTGATGGACATGTTATGGCTTCTACCCATTTAGATACATAGTCTACAGCTACAAGTATATAGAGATTACCTACTGAAGGGGGAATGGCCCCATAAAGTCGATGCCCCACACATCAAAGAGCTCCAACTCCAAGATGTAAGTGAGAGGCATCTCATCCTTCCGACTAAGGTTGCCTGTTCTTTGGCATTCGTCGCAGCTGTGTGCATGGTCGTGTGCATCCTTGAATATCGTGGGCCAATAGTAGCCACTCTGGAACACCTTTGCAGCTGTCCTTTGGCCACCAAAATGGCCACCATATGGAGACGTATGGCAGTGCTGCAACACTGACTTCGCCTCAGCAGCTGAGACACACTTCCTCAGCAATACGTCTGCGCATGTCTTGTAAAGTGTAGGATCGTCCCAGATGAACTTCCTAGCTCCATGTAGAAACCTCTTCTTTTCTTGTCCTCCCTTGAAAGTTGGAAGTACCTGCGATGCAAGGAAGTTAGCAATATCAGCAAACCAAGGTTCCTCATCGTTATCACGATGTGCTAACACAAAGACATGCTCATCGATAAAGGCATCAGAAATTGCGGGTTCCGCAATTTTATCGCAATTATGCCGCAACCTAGAAAGATGATCAGCAACTACATTTTCGCGTCCTTTCTTATCTCTAATGTCTAGATCAAACTCTTGTAACAACAATACCCATCTAATTAACCTAGGCTTGGCATCAGCCTTCCTCATTAGGTATTTTAATGCAGAATGGTCAGTATACACAATGGTCCTAGTGCCTACAATGTAATTCCTAAACTTCTCACAGGCAAATACTACTGCTAGCATCTCCTTTTCCGTGGTTGTGTAATTACATTGTACCTCATTCAGTGTCTTACTTGCGTAGTATACAGGATGTGTTAGTTTGTCAATTTTTTGGCCTAGCATAACCCCTACTGCATAGTCACTCGCATCACACACCATCTCAAATGGTAGGTCCCAATTTGGTCCCACTATAATAGGTGTTGTGACTAAAGCTTTCTTAAGGGTTGTCCATGCTACAAAACACTCTTTGGAAAAGACAAATGGTTTGTTCAGCTCTAGAAGCTCACACAAGGGTTTAGAAATTTTTGAAAAGTCCTTAATGAACCTTCTATAGAAACCCGCATGACCTAGAAAACTTCTAATAGCTTTTACATTTTGAGGCTCCACTAGCTTCTCTATTATCTCTATCTTGGCCCTATCAACCTCTACTCCTGCTCTAGAAACTCTGTGACCTAGGACTATCCCTTCTTCCACCATAAAGTGGCATTTCTCCCAATTAAGGACTAGGTTGGTCTCCTCACACCTAGCTAAGACTTGTCCTAAATTCTCTAAACAATTTGTAAAAGAATCACCAAAGACCGAGAAGTCATCCATGAATATCTCTATCATGGATTCATCCAAGTCAGAGAAAATAGCTAACATGCACCTTTAAAAAGTTGCTGGTGCATTGCATAAGCCAAAAGGCATTCTGCGAAAAGCAAACGTTCCGAAGGGACATGTAAAGGTTGTTTTCTCCTGGTCCACAGGATCTATGGTGATTTGATTATATCCAGAATAACCATCTAAGAAACAGTAGTAGGCTCGGCCAGCTATCCTATCTAACATCTGATCTATAAAAGGTAAAGGAAAATGATCTTTTTTTGTTTCTTTGTTTAATTTCCTATAGTCCATACAGACTCTTCATCCTGTAATAGTTCTAGTTGGAATTAGTTCATTACTCTCATTCACTACTACAGTCATCCCCCCCTTCTTAGGCACACATTGGATTGGACGAGAAGAGTCAGGTCAGTTTTATTCTGGAGTCTCTTCCGAAGAGCTTCCTACAGTTCCGCACAAATGCGATGATGAACAAAATTGAATATAACTTGACTACTCTTCTGAATGAGCTTCAGACTTATCAGTCCCTCCTGAAAAACTAAGGGACATGAAGTGGAGGCAAATGTTGCTACCACTAAAAAGTTCTATAGAGGATCGTCCTCTGGGACGAAGTCTGGCCCTTCTTCTTCTAAAAATAAGAGTATTTCGATGAAAAAGAAAGGGAAGGGGAAAAGTAAAACTCCTAATGACCGCAAAAGCAAGGCTCAAGTTGCAGATAAAGGAAAATGTTTCCACTGCAACGAGAATGGGCATTGGAAAAGAAACTGCCCAAAGTACCTTGCTGAGAAGAAAGTTGAAAAGGCAAAACAAGGTAAATATGATTTACTAGTTGTTGAAACATGTTTAGTGGAGAGTGATGACTCTTCCTGGATACTGGATTCAGGGGCCACTAATCATATTTGCTCTTCTTTTCAGGAAACTAGTTCCTGGAGAACGCTTGCGGAAGGCGAGATAACTCTCAGGGTTGGAACAGGAGAGGTTGTCTCAGCAAAATCAGTGGGAGATTTAAAGTTGTTTTTTGGAGATAGATTCATTATATTAGATAATGTGTATCTTATTCCTGGAATGAAAAGGAATCTTGTATCTATCTCTTGTTTGTTAGAACAATTGTATAAAGTATCTTTTGAAATTAATGAAGTGTTCATTACCAAAAGAGGTATTCCTATTTGTTCTGCAAAACTAGAAAACAACTTATATAAGTTAAAACCGACCAGAGCGAAAGCTATTTTAAATATCGAGATGTTTAAAACGGCTGAGACGCGAAACAAAAGGCAAAAAGTTTCTTCAAGTACATATCTTTGGCACTTAAGACTTGGCCACATTAATCTCAATAGGATTGAGAGATTGGTTAAGAATGGTCATCTAAGCCAGTTAGAAGACAACTCTTTACCAGCATGTGAGTCTTGTCTTGAGGGGAAAATGACGAAAAGATCTTTTACTGGAAAAGGTCTTAGAGCCAAAGAATCCTTAGAACTCGTGCATTCGGACCTTTGTGGACCAATGAATGTCAAAGCACGAGGAGGATATGAATATTTCATCAGTTTCATAGATGACTATTCAAGGTACGGTTATGTTTACCTAATACATCATAAGTCCGAAGCTCTTGAAAAGTTCAAGGAGTATAAGGCAGAAGTTGAGAACTTATTAGGTAAAACAATTAAGACACTTCGATCAGATCGAGGTGGAGAGTACATGGACCTAAGATTCCAGGACTATTTGATAGAACATGGAATCCAGTCACAACTCTCTGCACCTAGTACGCCACAGCAAAACGGTGTATTAGAGAGAAGAAACAGAACCTTGTTAGACATGGTTCGATCGATGATGAGCTATGCTCATTTGCCTGATTCGTTTTGGGGATATGCAGTAGAGACTACTGCCTACATTTTGAACAATGTTCCCTCTAAAAGTGTTACTGGAACACCTTATGAGTTATGGAGAGGGCGTAAAACTAGTTTACGTCACTTCAGGATCTGGGGATGCCCGGCACATGTGTTGGTGCAAAACCCTAAGAAATTGGAACGTCGTTCAAAAGTATGTTTATTCATAGGCTACCCAAAAGAATCGAAAGCTGGATACTTCTTTGATCCAGAAGAAAATAAAGTATTTGTATCGACAAATGCTACTTTTCTCGAAGAAGATCACATGAGAGATCATCAATCTCACAGTAAACTAGTATTGCGTGAAATTTCTAAAGAAGCTACAGATAGATCAACAAGAGTTGTTGATGAGATTGGACCCTTAACAAGAGTTGTTGATGGAGCTAATACTTCTGATTACTCACATCCATCTCAAGAGTTGAGAGTGCCTCGACGTAGTGGGAGAGTTGTGCAACAACCTGACCGTTACATGGGTATAGTAGAAACTCAAATCATCATACCAGATGATGGAATAGAGGATCCATTGACCTATAAACAGGCAATGAATGATGTTGACAAAGATCAGTGGATCAAAGTCATGAACCTCGAAATGGAGTCGATGTACTTCAATTCGGTCTGGGAACTTGTAGATCAACCAGATGGGGTAAAACCTATTGGTTGTAAATGGATCTACAAAAGGAAACGAGACCAAGCTGGTAAGGTACAGACCTTTAAAGCTCGATTAGTGACAAAGGGTTATACCCAGAGAGAGGGGGTAGATTATGATGAAACCTTCTCTCCTGTTGTCATGTTAAAATCAATTAGAATACTCTTGTCCATTGCCACATATTATGACTATGAGATTTGGCAAATGGATGTCAAGACAGCCTTTCTGAATGGCAATCTTGAAGAGAGTATCTATATGTCTCAACCTGAGGGGTTTATAATACAACATCAAGAACAAAAAGTTTGTAAGCTTAAACGATCCATTTATGGGTTGAAACAAGCATCTAGATGCTGGAATATAAGGTTTGATACTGCGATCAAATCTTATGGTTTTGAACAAAACATTGATGAACCTTGTGTTTACAAGAAGATTGTCAAAACATCTGTAGCATTCCTCGTGTTATATGTCGATGATATCTTACTCATTGGGAATGATGTAAGATGTCTGACTGACGTCAAGAAATGGCTAGCAACTCAATTCCAAATGAAAGATTTGGGAGAAGCTCAATATATTCTTGGGATCCAAATAGTTCGGAACCGCAAGAATAGAACATTAGCCATGTCTCAAGCATCCTATATTGACAAGATGTTGTCAAGATATAAGATGCAGAATTCCAAGAGGGGTTTGCTACCCTTCAGGCATGGAATTCACTTGTCGAAGGAACAATGTCCTAAGACACCTCAAGAAGTTGAGGATATGAGACGCATGCTGATCCATTTACAAAGGCTCTCACGGCTAAAGTGTTTGAGGGTCACCTAGTGAGACTAGGACTACAGGATGTATAATCTAGGGAAAGTGGGAGAAAACTATGGGTATGTGATGCCCTAGTTTATTGTATTTATTTCTCATTTTGAAAAACTCAACATTATGTATATATATGGATATATATTTATTACCACTGGAGTTTTAGTCCAAGTGGGAGTTTGTTGGGTTTTATGTCCTAAAACTCGTGGTTTGTAAACGATAAACATATTTTATTACTAATAAAGTGTTATTGAGGTTTATTCAATAAAGTTATTATTGAATATGTGAATTGCTTATTTCATTTTAGAAAACCCTAAATCCAATAAACTAAGATCCATGGCTATAACATGAGTACTTGAACTTTATGTGGAGACATAAAAGTGGATCAAGTTCGAGTGAATAGCCAAAACGGTCTATAGTATACGGATAAGGCTGGATACCTTATCCTGGGGACACTATTGGATGCGGCCCATTTTGTATTTAGTACAAACGATGTGATTCTGAATCGTTCATGTGGAGACATGTGAATGGGGGCGTCCTATGCAAAGAGTATGCATTAGACCACGCCGCGAAATAAGTCACTCTTTCTTTATAACGTTGTTTACTGTTTTAAAGACTGACTATTTCAAAACGATGACCTAGGTAACTTGACCTTAATCATGAGCTAACTATGAACTCCTGTTTATTCGGGATGACCTGGGTGAGAGTGGCTCAACAGCGCCGACTCAATAAGCCTTCCATTTCAGCGGTAAGACCGGATAGATAGCTGGGGACATAGGGTGCAAGATGGAATTCACTCCTACCCGTCTCTAGGGATAGTAGATAGGTTGTTCCCTTAAGTGCTGACTCCAGGTCTTGAACAAGGGGCCCCACCTTCTCATTGGCCCGAGAGGGACTCGGTATAGTGATTAGATCACATACCAATCGGTTTAGTGATTGGATCACAAACCAATTGTTCATTAGAGGATCAGTGGGACTTAAGGAGCAAGATGTAATTACGGGGGTAAAACAGATATTTGACCCGACCGTAAATTACGAACAACCTGTGAAGGGTCAACTTACTAATCATGGTTATATCGAGTGGACATAAATATATCTACAGTGAGGAGAATGCAACTACTAGGCTATAGTGGAATGTCCTGGTAGTTAACGAATGTTGATTAACTAGGTTAAAGAGTTTAATCAGTTAATCTCGGATCGTTGGAGCTCATGATCTGTAGGTCCATGAGGTCCCCCTGCTAGCTCATATCGGACTAAACCTTAGAACAGTGTGACGAAGTGAATTCGAAGTGTTCGAATTCGAATTAGGGAATTAACGTTAAATATATGTGATATATTTAACGACATAACGTTCAATTGCGAATTGAACAATAGAGAGAGATGGTGATATTTAAATAAGATTTAATTATCGAAAATATGAATATGGATTCATAATCATGTATATCGGGAATGATCGGGATTAGTGTTGGATTTATTGGATATTAAATTTGAATTAATTAAATTGTTTAATCAATTATTTAATATTAATTTAATTTGATTTAAAATTAATTATTTGAATTAATTTTTAAATTGAATTAATTTGATCAAAGTTAGTCAAAAGTCAAATTAAAGACAATTGACTACAACTTTGAAAGTCAAAAAGTCAAATGTTGACTCCACTAAACCTTGAAAGTCAAGAGTCATTTTGATGACTAAAGTTAGTGGAAAAATCCAATTCTTAAGTTAGTGGAAAAATCCAATTCTTGAGTTAGTGGGAAAAATCATTTGTTGGTGGTTTTATGAGTCAAACTTTTTTGCTAAGTGTTCATCCCACATCAAGCCACTAATCCCACTAAATTTAGTGGATTCTACATGGCATCCTATTGTGAACTCAATTTTGCATGTTTTTGCATGTAGTCTTCTATATATACAAAGGGTTATTTAGATTGACTTCTTCTTGGAATTTTGATGAACTTTGAGAAATTGTAAAGACAATTTCTCTACCTTTCTCTCCAATTCCATCTTCAATTCTCTTTTAAATTAGTCACTCAAAGGATCCCACAATCCCGTTCTAAGGCCGGAGAATAGTCGGGAAGACTCTCGTGGTGGTTCGTGACCGTTACGTTCGAAGATCGAGTTTGGAATCAAGAAGAATTTGAACTTCAAAGGTAACTTCTAAATTATTGTCTTTGATTTTCAAATTACATGCTTTTTCTTTTTTAAATTAACAAAATAAGAGTACTTAGATCCAACGATGCTTCCGCTATACATGCCGAAACTCTTTCAATTTTGTGCTGACCAAGTAATTAGGAAGTGTGTCCCTAAGTCTGAGCATAAGTCTATACTTTTGTTTTGCCATGAATTTGCATGCGGGGGACACTTTGGGCCAACTAGGACAGCGAGAAAAATATTAGATTGTGGGTTTTTCTGGCCATCACTGTTTAAGGACTGTTATGAATTTTGCAAATCATGTGATCAGTGTCAGAGAAAAGGGTCCATCTCGAGTAGGAATGAAATGCTCCAAACCCCTATTTTAACTTGTGAAATTTTTTAGGTTTGGGGTATGGACTTTATGGGACCCTTTCCCCCTTCATTTGGTTTTGTATATATACTGTTGGTTGTGGACTACGTGTCTAAGTGGGTGGAAGCTAAGGCCACCAAAGTCGATACAGCTAATGTTGTTTCCAGTTTTTTCAAATCTAACATTTTTAGCAGGTATGGAGTTCCACGAGCCATCATAAGCGATCAAGGGAGTCACTTCTGCAACAAGACGATACAAGCCTTGATGAGGAAGTATGGGGTCAATCATAAAATATCTACCCCGTACCACCCTCAAACCAATGGTAAAGCAGAAGTCTCCAATCGAGAGGTGAAGAGCATCCTCGAGAAAACAGTAAGTCCAGCAAGGAAGGATTGGAGTCTCAGGCTGGACGACGCTTTGTGGGCCTATCGTACGGCTTACAAAACCCCCATAGGGATGTCTCCCTACAGGATGGTTTTTGGGAAAGCCTGTCATCTCCCAGTGGAGATCGAGCACAAAGCTTACTGGGCCGTGAAGAAGTGTAACATGGACTTTGACAAGGCTGGCGAAGAAAGACTCCTCAAATTGCAAGAACTAGAGGAGCTTCGCCTGGATGCATATGAGAACTCGAAGATCTACAAGGAAAAGACCAAGATGTTCCACGACAGACGAGTCGTCCGGAAACACTTCGAAGTTGGTCAGAAGGTCCTCTTGTTTAACTCCCGCCTGAAGTTCATGCCAGGTAAACTTCGTTCCCGGTGGCTTGGTCCTTTTATTATAACCGATGTCCATCACTATGGTGCAGTCAAGATTCAGAGCTTAGATACAGAGAAGGAATACACGGTGAATGGCCAACGATTGAAGATCTTCCATGAGGGAATGTCAGAGGACTTCGACGAGCATGCCTACCTGAAAGAGCCCGATTATGAGAAAGGATGAAATGAGTTTTGGTAAAGTCGAGCAATCGACTCTAAAAATTTGCGCTACTCGGAGGCACCCGAGCTTGAACTGTACATGCTTTTCGTTTACTTTACTGTTTTTAGGACTAGCTTAGGTTCTTACTCTGATGTTGTGAGTTTTCAGGTGAAACGTTGGCTCATCCTTGAGGTTTATTTGCTAAGGATTAAGCGCACTCTCCAACCCTCTAAGTCACAATTCAGGGAAGGTTTTCTTTCCTTAAAATTTTGACTGTGCTTATTTAATCCAATGAAGACATTGTCCATTTCTAAGTTGGGGGTGGTGGGTTGTGCCTTACAGTGATTGTCGAGCTTAGTTGTGGAATTCTGATAAGCATATTTTGTTGAGATAAAAGCATGCTAAGTTGGCTATGAAATTCTGTGATGTACTGTTAAAGTCTTCGTATTTGTTTTTGTTGTGAAATTCAGCATGATTGCATTTGTTAAGGCCATTTTGAAAAAAAAATTCAAATTATTTCCCTGTTTAAGCTTCGCATGTTAGCACTCTATCTTGGATCTGTGGGTTTAGGGTAGTTCTGGTTGTTTTGAAATTCGTTGTCACCTCGAAAGGCAACCTTAGGATGGGCTAAGATTCGCTCTTGTTTGTAATCCATGCGCTTAAAATTTTAACATGATTTTTAGGCTAAAAAGAAAATAATGCTTATTTTATAAAAAGAAAGTAATCTCCTGAGGTGTTCCTCCTTCTTGAGTTGCCTTAGTAGCTAGGGGCGGTCGTGTAACCCACGGCCGTCACTGCATGAAAAGGAAGCACAAAGAAGTGAACGCTAGTCCTTAAAAATGTGAATTTTGCCCGTAGTCAGATGCACTGTGCAATGAAATTGCAGGCAAGCTGAAACGAAAGTAAAATTGACATGTCAGGCGCTCATAGAGATCAAAAAAAAAAAAGAGAAAAGATGCCTTGCGATCTATTACCTGCTTAGACGATGAATAGCCCTTAGACTATTCTGTTTAGCCATAAGTAGAGGGAAGGCGAAGTTTTGGGACGGGTAGAGCTGTTCTAAGCCTGTAGAAATCTAAGATCGAGGGGCTATGTCCGAAGCATAAATAGGGAAGCATCTTTAAATTTTTCGAATTGTTCTTAACCAATGCATGCATGCAGCTGTTTCTTTCGAATGCAAGTGCCTTGTCGTTTCTAGTACTAAGAATTGAGTCCCTAGCATGCGTATTCGTTCTATTTTGATTATTCAGAATTCCACCTTGCTCGAGGACTAGCAAGATTTAAGTTGGGGGTGTTTGATAGCTCCATTTTGGAGCTATAATTATGTCCTTAATTCACGATTATTACTTGCTTAATCTTGCTTTTATGTGTTAATTACAGGTGTTCTCGGTAATTCGCCCTCGGGAGCGTTTCGACGTCATTCGAGGCGTAATATCGCATTTTAAAGGCCTAAGAACACTTTTGGGGTAGGACCATGCAAAAATATGAAGAATTGACGTTTTGGGAAAATTGAAGGCAAAATACCATGCAAAAACCCGAGAGCTAGCGTCGAGCGACAGCGTCGCGACGCTAGCTCGACGCTGCCCAAGCGTCGAGACGCTGCCAGAGCGTCGAGACGCTCCGAAGTCTGAAGTGTCTATTTGAAAATCCACCCGAGAGCAAGCGTCGAGCGACAGCGTCTCGACGCTACCCCGACTGCCCGCGCTGAATATTTAGGGCGCAGCGTCGAGACGCTGCCCTAGCGTCTCGACGCTCCGACGGATTACTTAAGTTTTTGTCTGATTTTTAGCCGCCATCTTCATCTCCTACCTCGGGCTCCGCACCAGATTTGACGTTTTTCAGCCACTTTTCACCATGGGAGGGGCTAGGAAGCTTGGATTGAAGCCATCCCACATCACATCCATCATGAGTGAGTAGTCTTTAGCGTTTTTGGCTCGGGATTGTAAAGGAATAATGTAGTTTGAACTCTTGGTGAGGTTGTTGAATCAAATTCTGAATTGTCTTGAATGATTGATTGAATTAGTTTCTTCTTCTTTGCTTATTCCATGAACTTGTTTGAATGATTTAGGACTAGGCACCCTTTATTTCGAGCATGATTCATTTGTTAAAGGTTTTGATGTCGTGCCTCTCTGAACCACCAAGTAACAAAGATTAACGATGTCTTTGAGCGCATAGGCGTCCTTGCGTTCTTGGCATTCGTTCTTCTCGAATTAGAATCTGAAATCGATGCACTAATTTCGCGTCCAAATTAGATAATCGTCGTAGTTAGCTCGTTGCTATCGATTGGTCTTGGGAGAGCGTTGGCCGCCAATGTCCAATCGATATGCTTGATTAGCATGATTTATTGTGTCTAATTAATATCCATGGAGCATGTCTGAATTGATTCGTTGATTTGAGACGAGCTGCGTATTCGTTCAATTGTTTAGTCATTACACTCGTCAACCTATGATCCAAGAGGCATGCTAATTTTATTCCCGATCGTCCCGAGTCGAACGCACCGTTAGTCTAATTTTCCCTCTTTCGCGTTGTTTCCCCAATTTGTTAACTGAAACCAAAAATCCCCCACATTTGTTTATTCTCTTAGTTTGCAATTTTAATTAAGATTAAGTCAAATTAGCTTAATTCCCTATGGATCGACCCCGTTACCACTCATCTACTAATAGTTTAGTGTACTCGGGTAATTATAAATTTATTTTGGCGGGTCTCGACAACCCGATGATTGGCGATAATTAGAAAATATCGTTACCAAGAGCTGAATAGAACTTTTGTCTTCTCAAATGAATGTCTAATAGCATGGACCAAGCTTAAGGATGCCTTAGTCAAAGCACCAATCATAGTAGGCCCAAATTGGGATTTGCCTTTTGAACTAATGTGTGATGCTAGTGACTATGCAATTGGGGCTATGCTTGGCCAAAAGATAGATAAACTAACACACCCTGTATACTATGCAAGTAAAACTCTAAACGAAGCACAATGTAATTACACTACCACAGAGAAGGAAATGTTAGCAGTAGTGTTTGCATGTGAAAAATTTAGGCCTTATATTGTAGGTAATAAGACGATTGTTTATACTGATCATTCTGCAATAAAATACCTAATGAGGAAGGCTGATGCTAAGCCTCGGCTAATTAGATGGGTGTTACTATTGCAAGAGTTTGATCTAGATATTAGAGATAAAAAAAAGATGTGAAAATGTAATTGTTGATCATTTATCAAGATTGTAGAGTCATTGCGAAACCCGCAATATCTGACTCCTTTATTGATGAACATGTCTTTGTGTTAGTGCATTGTGATAACAATGAGGAACCTTGGTTTGCGGATATTGCTAACTTCCTTGCCTCGCAGGTGTTACCAACCTTCAGAGGGGGGCAAGAAAAGAAGAGGTTCCTACACGAGGCTAGGAAGTACATCTGAGACGATCCAACCCTCTACAAAAGATGTGCGGATGGATTGTTAAGGAAGTGTGTGTCAGCTGCTGAATCAAGGTCAGTCTTGCAGCATTGCCATACAACTCCTTATGGTGGACACTTTGGTGGTCAAAGGACGGCTGCAAAGGTGTTCCAAAGTGGCTACTTCTGGCCCACGATCTTCAAGAATGCACACGACTATGCACACAACTGCAATGAGTGTCAACGAACAGGTAACCTCAGTAAGAAGGATGAGATGCCTCTAACATACATCTTGGAGTTAGAACTCTTTGATGTATGGGGCATTGACTTCATGGGACCATTCCCTCCATCTGCTGGTAATCTTTTACATTCTAGTAGCTGTAGATTATGTTTCAAAATGGGTAGAAGCAATTGCATGTCCCTTAAATGATGCCAAAATAGTCGTTAAATATCTAAATAGGCACATTTTTACACGATTTGGCACACCACGTGCCATCATAAGTGATGAAGGAACGCACTTTATAAACAAAGCTATGGAAAAAGTGTTAGCTAAATATAATGTTAGACATAGAGTAGCAACACCCTATCATCCACACTCAAATGGACAAGCTGAAATATCTAATAGAGAGATCAAGAGCATACTTGAAAAAGTTGTTAAACCTAATAGAAATGATTGGTCTTTTAAGTTAGATGATGCACTGTAGGCGTATAGGACTGCATATAAGACGCCATTAGGAATGTCTCCTTATAGGTTAGTGTATGGAAAAGCATGCCACTTACCCCTTGAATTAGAAATCAAAGCCTTTTGGGCCTTAAAAGAGTTGAATTATTGCGTAACCGATGCAGGAACATTGCGGTCTCTGCAATTACATGAGTTAGATGAACTAAGACATATGTCATATGAAAATGCTAAAATATATAAAGAAAGAACTAAGATTTGGCATGATAGTAGACTTAGGATTAAGGACTTCAAAAAGGGTCGGCATGTTTTATTATTCAACTCGCGATTGAGATTATTTCCTGGCAAACTTAAGTCTCGGTGGTCAGGTCCTTTTGTGATTACTAATGTATTTGTTCATGGTGCAATTGAAATTCGAAATCTGAATCAAGGGCAGCCGTTCATGGTAAATGGTGCGAGATTGAAGCATTATTATGAGGAAGGAGAGAGCACTTAGAACATGCAAGCATACATGGTCTCACAGCAAGTAGTAAGTATATTTCATTCGTTTTTTCCACAGAGACTTATTTTTAGCTATTCGCGAAGTGTGATTGTTAAGAAAGATGGGATGAATTTGATGGGGTAAAATTGGTTTTTAATTATCTACTTTTTGCTGAATGTATAAAGGGATATAACATAAACAAATGCAAGTTGAAACTAGACTTAAAAGACAAGAGATGGAATTAACAAACGAGGAAGAAAACAGCTAAACAGAATGAAAATCTGGCAGAATTGCGAGGACCGCAATGTTACCGCAATTAAATAACAGCGAAACTGAGTAAATGGGTGAATTAAGGGCTACTAATGACTATCCTATAGGCATTTTATTACGATTCTCAAGCATTGGACCAACTCTCTATACATCAAACTCACTCTATCTCAAGTATCGTCCGATTCCATGCATTAGAGTCTTAAGTTTACTCGACTTCAAAGTAAGGTCTTAAGCATCTTGTTAAAACAGGAGTGTTTAGTTTGTACTAGGGAAACGCCTATTCCTAGGCCGTTTCCTGATTACCATGAAAGGCTAGCATGATTATATGACTCTGAACTCTTACTCCTTCCAGAGGTTAGGAGTTCTTTGGACAAAATGGATGGCCAATCGAAATTGCCCGTGGGATGAAGCTTACATACAATCAATGATTCGAGAGCTATCCTACATACTTGATGCACGTTTTTTAGCCTATAGTTCTGTCATTACCATGCCCCTAAGTGGCTTAGCTACTCATGGATATATGGAGAACAGAAAGGGTAAATAAAACAGACATGCTTAGAAGAGAAATATGCTTAAAACAATGAGACAAAACGTAGCAGCAGAAGGTGGAAACTGTGAAATGCAGAATTTTACTTTCATTACTTTGAATGTTTGAACGACAAAGGGAAGCTTCAAAAGAAATGATTCAAAGACAGACAACAACGAAATGCAGTAATTAAAGCACTAGGCTAAGAACAACATTGATCAAACTGGAAATAAGAAGAAGAACGACAGAAAAGCAGTAAAGGTGCTTGAAAAGCTTCGTTGCAGTCGCCTCGAATGAAGGGGATGAAAGGTCAGCCTTGCTTGGATGAATCCAATCGAGAGAGAAGAAGAATCTTCTCTCCTTCCTATCAGATTATCGATTCCAACAGCTGAGACTCTCACTCCAACAGACGGCAAAGGAAAACAGAGAGAAATGATGGACTGCGAGAAGACTTCTGCGCTTCGAATGATGATCAAACCTCCGACTTTGGCCCCCTTTTATAGTAGTTTGCAGGTGCGTTTGGGCCAAGGAGAACCATCAATCTTCAACGTCGTATATCAGAATGGATGGAGGAGAAAGAACGAATCCCTGAAAATACGGAAATTAACAGAAAAAGATCAGTCAACTTACGGTTTCCACTTGAATAATTGCGGTCACCGCAATGTTTTCGCAATTCATTCGCAATGCTTATTTTTTCATTCTTTTCCTTCGGTTTTCAACCCTTTTTCTACCTATTGTGCATAAGTCCTAAATTAGCTACCTTCTTCTAATTCTCATATTAAAGCATAGGTTTAAGCTAAATGCTATCAAAAACACCTAAAAGTGTACATCTTCTTAAGCTAAATGGGTCCTAAATAAGTCACTTTCAGAGACTTAACAACACTCTCGGCCTTCCTCCTATCCGAAGCCTAAAAAGTAAATCAAGAGAAGATGAGCAAGGGCATTCAAGGAGAAATATCGCTATGCTCAACCAAAGAGGGCTATGGAATAGATCTTCGTATTTGTTTTTCTTTTAGATTGTTTATCATATTGTTATTTCTAGTTTTAATTAAGTTGTTTTTATTTTTATTAGGAGCGTGGTAATTGGAGATCCTAAAACGGCAATAAGGAGGTAATTCAAGAGGAGAAGTTCAGGGGAAAGATCTTGCAGAATCGAAGATTTAGTTGCTAAGATCTTGCAACAAATAACAATCAAGGAAAAGAAAATCTCAACGGTTATATTTTCAATGCTAAAAAAATTGCGAAACAATTGTGGAGTGCGCAATAAAAGAGTCGTTGGGGAAACACCCGAGTATAAATAGAAGGCGTTGGGGATCATTCTCCTCTACGATTTCTCAAACCTTCGAGACTCCACAATTCAGCGCTCCCATTCCTCTGAAACTCCCAAGCTCAGACCTTCAAGAAACAACAATGGTGTCCACGAGAGCCGAACGATCCACGCCCAAGAAAGCATCACCTGACGCGGAAGAGACAAGATTGGTAAGGGAGGCGTTGCTATCCTTGGCAAACGCCGACGATGCGCAACCCTCGAGGCCTGGTAGTAGGATTTTTGAATATCCTATAAATTTCGGGGTGTCGAACCCCGCCAAAATAACATTTATAATTCCGCTACAACTGAGCTTTGCAGCTAGTGGTAGTCGAGTCGATCCACAGGGAACCTAAATTATTTTCTCTTAACTAATTTCTATTTGTCTTTAAACTAAAACTCAAAAGCAAATAAAAGGGGGAATTGATTAAATCTAAACTAACGGGAAAATAAATGCGAAAAGTAAAGAGCGGATAAATAAACGGAACACGTGCTCCTAATTTTAAGGGTCGGGGTTGACCTTGATGTGACTCGATTCATTGGGATTCAAACGTATTTAGCAAGAGCATAATTAAACACGTAATTTACTTGCACGAAATTACTAATACAAGTAACCCAAATAATTAATTAGAAACGTGGAGTTCTAAGTGGACTGTTCTTTAGTTATTCTAAGGTGATCAATCCTAAATTAAATAAAGAACAGAGACGAATGTTCGATTCTAATTAAACGTGGCAATGAATTAACAGGGGACCAACGCCACCCATATTGATTAATTGACAGTAACGGGGGCACTACGACGGATGTTTAACCTGGAAGCCAAAGCTAATATTCCGATTTATCTATTCCTTCAAAATAAATTGCAACCAAGATCAACTAGGAAGCCTAAGTTACCTATGGCTCAACTTATCCGTGTTACTTGGCGATTAAGAGAGGCACGGCATCATAATCTTTAACAATCAAGCATGCTGGAAATCAAGGTCGTCTACTCCTATTAATCAAACATGCTTATGTGATATGCTTAGAAGAAATAAATTTGCCCAATCAGTCATGCTAAGTTACAAAATTAAGAACAAACCCTCATAAATCGCATCAAAATTCACCCCTAACCTCAAATTAGAGCACTTACCTTAGCTCCTCGTTGTGCAAATCAAGCAAAATTACTAATGTTGGAACTTTATTGAAGAGATAATGGAAGAAATGTAAGTTTAGAGCTCCCACCCGAGCCTAACAATGGTCGAAAAACAAAATTGGAAGAAGAAGTGCGGCTAAAAACCAGAGAAGAAGGCTTTAAAGCCGTCAGGGCGTCGAGACGCTAGGGCAGCGTCTCGACGTTGTGCCCTAAGTTGGCAGCGCGCGCGCACGGGGTAGTGTCGAGACGCTCGGACAGCGTCTCGACGCTGGGGCGTTCGTCAATCTTCGGAAAATGTCGGGGCGGCGTCGAGACGCTCGGCCAGCGTCTCGACGCTGCCGCTCAACGCTTGCTCTCGGGTTTGTTGGCCAAAATTGCCTTTCCATGGCAATTTTTGGCCATTTCTTCAATTCTTCAAGCCCCTTCACTCCCGATGCGTCCATGAAGCTCTAAAACATTGCTTTTAGCCCCGAAACACGTCCTCGGACTCCTCGAGCTCTAAACCATGAATTTACCTACAAAGAGGGATTTTAATCAATATCGAGCATGGTTTTAGCTATAATTAGGGAGTAAATAATAGCTCTATTTTGGAGCTATCAAAATACCCCCAACCTAAATCTTGCTAGTCCTCGAGCAAGGCTAATAAAGAATTTGACTCTAAAGAACCATGCATACATGCTTCTAATTCAAACCTCGATGCTTTTTACAAATCTAAACAGAACATAATCACAAAGGCAATCAACGCATTCATTTAATTACGAACATATCAAAAATTAACTATCGTTCCCTAACGTGTGTGTGTGTGCTTGCCAACCTATCCTAAACCAATGTAAGCTCGGAAAAACCACATGCAACATACCATCTCGTTTTCCCCCTACTTCTAGCGATTAAGAACAGTCTAAGCTTGACTTACACAAGAGAGAGTAATAAATTAAGAGACCTAAATTTTTTTTCTCATTCCTTTTTCTTTTCTTTGAGTACTTTATACTCTTTGTTAAGGTTCTTTGAACCTAACTTTTATTTTCTTTTTCTTTCCAATCTGGAGTTGCCTAACATGTCAAACTTAAGCTTCAGCTTCACATTTTTAAGGACTAACGCTCACTTCTTAAGCGCTAATAAGAAGGAGGAGCGCCTCGAGAGAATTTTCTAGCCAAACATGCTTTTCTATTTTTTTTTCTTTAGGCTCAGCTTTTGCTAACTCGATTAATTAACCACTAACTCTCATGCAACAAGCTACCTAAGGGTGTCTTTCGGGGTGACAACAAGAATCATGCAACATGCAATCAAACTAAGCCTACGGAGTCTAAGATGAGGTTGCTAAGTGCTCGATAGATGCAAGGGAGCAACAGGAAAAAATTTAAAATTTTTGACATGAATCTAATAAATGCAAAGCTACATCATGCAACTAGATTATGCAAATGCTCAGATTCCAAAAAGACACTTCCTAGATCATCATAATTAGAAAGCATATAAACAGAGTCCCAAGCACTTCAAATTTTAAATTAGCACTGCTCAACAAACTGCACATGGAATCCATAACAGACAACTCCACCCCCAACCTAAAAGAATACATAGTCCTCTATGTATCGACGTTTCAGACTAAGCAGTTTAAACTACAAAATTTTAAGGGAACAGAAAACCTCCCCTGAATTTTGTTAGGTTGTCGGTTGGAGCAACGCAGACTTCGCTCACTGTCCCGATCCTTAAGCCACAAACCCCTACAAAAAGAAAAGCAAATAAACTAAGCTAGGAAAAATAAAAACTGAAAGTAAAGACAAGAATTTAAAAACACATGGGTTGCCTCCCAAGAAGCGCAATTTTTTAACGTCGTTATGCTCGACGTGTCCTCCTCTCTGTCAGGGTACGTAAAAAATTACGTACTTCTTCGGCCCCTTCTTCCTTGAATCAACAAAACCTGCTAAGAGAAGCAAGCTCTTCGACTTTTGGAGGCAGCCGGACAGAGTTGTTATCTTTTTGGTATTTTTAATATATGGAAAAAATAAAGACTCAACAGACTCAAACAAAATAAAAGAAGACTCAACTGACTCAACAAAAATAAAAGACTCAACAGAAAATAAAGACTCGACCAAAGGAGGGATCACATCAAAATTCTCAAGGCAACCAACCTCAACAGAGGCACAGATGGAAGGGGGCATGCAAAATAAATCTCCTAGAATACATGAATTATGACGAGACATAACACGAGGAGATAAATAATCTAAAGGCACAATTGCCACTTCCTCATCCATCACAGCAAAATTTTCAGCATAAGTTGGTTCTACATCGTCCATGAAAAGATTTCCACAAATATTATCATTAACAGACAGATGCTCGAGCTCATCAGTGCATGAATTCTCAAATAAATTTTCAATACAAAATTCGTGCTCTAAGTCAAAATCAATCGGTGGAGATATACTTACCTTGTAAAATTCTCCGAGCTCCTCTTCATCAGTGAGATATGCTAGAAATTCTTCTAGAGGAACCCACGTTGAAGAAGTCTCAGCTCCACTTTTTAGCCCATTCGCATCACTAATCTCTTCGGGATGCTCCTCGAGGTCAAGCTCATCCTCCTCGGTCTCACTATTCTCGCCTCCGCATGTTAGAAATCCTCGATTCCTTCATCAAAATCGGGGTACATCTCGATAATGACCTCCTCCCCAGAGGTTCGGAGAAAGTCTTCGGCGTTGCTCCTCGTAACTTGTCCCCAAAATTGCTGTCGAAGATCTGCCATGCTAAAACAAGAAGACACAAGAAAAGGAAAATATTTTTGTGGTTTTTAAACAAATAAAATTTAACTAAGAGAAATTAAATGGTTCCCCGGCAACGGCGCCAATTTTGGTAGTAGGATTTTTGAATATCCTATAAATTTTGGGGTGTCGAATCCCGCCAAAATAACATTTATAATTCCGCTACAACTGAGCTTTGCAGCTAGTGGTAGTCGGGTCGATCCACAGGGAACCTAAATTATTTTCTCTTAACTAATTTCTATTTGTCTTTAAACTAAAACTCAAAAGCAAATAAAAGGGGGAGTTGATTAAATCTAAACTAACGGGAAAATAAATGGGAAAAGTAAAGAGCGGAAAAATAAACGGAACACGTGCTCCTAATTTTAAGGGTCGGGGTTGACCTTGATGCGACTCGATTCATTGGGATTCAAACGTTCTTAGCAAGAGCATAATTAAACACGTAATTTACTTGCACGAAACTACTAATACAAGTAACCCAAATAATTAATTAGAAACGTGGAGTTCTAAGTGGACTGTTCTTTAATTATTCTAAGGTGATCAATCCTAAATTAAATAAAGAACAGAGACGAATGTTCGATTCTAATTAAACGTGGCAATGAATTAACAGGGGGCTAACGCCACCCATATTGATTAATTGACAGTTACGGGGGCACTACGACGGATGTTTAACCTGGTAGCCAAAGCTAATATTTTGATTTATCTATTCCTTCAAGATAAATTGCAACCAAGATCAACTAGGAAGCCTAAGTTACCTCTGGCTCAACTTATCCGTGTTACTTGGCGATTAAGAGAGGCACGACATCATAATCTTTAACAATCAAGCATGCTGGAAATCAAGGTCGTCTACTCCTATTAATCAAACATGCTTATGTGATATGCTCAGAAGAAATAAATTTGCCCAATCAGTCATGCTAAGTTACAAAATTAAGAACAAACCCTCATAAATCGCATCAAAATTCACCCCTAACCTCAAATTAGAGCACTTACCTTAGCTCCCCGTTGTGCAAATCAAGCAAAATTACTAATGTTGGAGCTTTATTGAAGAGATAATGGAAGAAATGTAAGTTTAGAGCTCCCACCCGAGCCTAACAATGGTGGAAAAACAAAATTGGAAGAAGAAGTGCGGCTAAAAACCGGAGAAGAAGGCTTTAAAGCCGTCGGAGCGTCGAGACGCTAGGGAAGCGTCTCGACGCTGTGCCCTAAGTTGGCAGCGCGCGCGCACGGGGTAGCGTCGAAACGCTCGGACAGCGTCTCGACGCTGTCAGCGTTGAGCTTGCGCGCTCGACGCTGGGGCGTTCGTCAGTCTTCAGAAAATGTCGGGGCGGCGTCGAGACGCTCGGCCAGCGTCTCGACGCTATCAGCGTTGAGCTAGCGTCTCGACGCTGCCGCTTAACGCTTGCTCTCGGGTTTGTTGTCCAAAATTTCCTTTCCATGGCAATTTTTGGCCATTTCTTCAATTCTTCAAGCCCCTTCACTCCCGATGCGTCCATGAAGCTCTAAAACGTTGCTTTTAGCCCCGAAACACGTCCTCGGACTCCTCGAGCTCTCAACCATGAATTTACCTACAAAGAGGGATTTTAATCAATATCGAGCATGGTTTTAGCTATAATTAGGGAGTAAATAATAGCTCTATTTTGGAGCTATCAAGGCCCTCAAAGCTTCCTGTGAGAAGGAGGTGGAAGGTGGCAACGACGGAAGCTGCTGGTCCCTCTGATCCGACGAAACCTCCTAAGAAGAAGTGGAAGGTAAGAATGATTGATTCCACGATCAAAGGGAAGAAGACCACGAGTGAGGAAAGCCTCAACAGTGGTCGGCCATCATTTGAGACGGCCATGCAGAGCCCTGAATCCCCTCAAACTCAGTCGGATCCTAAAGTTCCATTTGAGGAGCAACAAGAACCAATGTCGATTGATGATCCGAATGAGGAGGAAGTCGTTTCCCCCTTTAGGGATGTCAATCTTGACAGCCCTGAGGTACGGGAAACCAGGGAATCGATGGAGGAAGAAGAAGATTCACTGGATGAATGCATCCAGCAGATAGCCGCCAAGGCAAGGCTCAAGAAGAGAGCTCCTGTGATTGTGAAAGGCAAGCGGCCAAAAGCCTCCAAGAGGACTAAAAGGAAGAAGGTTGAAGCTGGACCTTTTATCAAGAAAATGAAAACTGAGGCTTTTGAGTCAGCCAAAGCAAGGGACAAGGGGAAGAGAAAGATGTACCATGAGGATGAGCCTCGAGCTGCGAGGTATGTGTCCAAGGAAGCAGAGGCCAGGGGCTTAGAATTGATGAAGAAAGAACTCCTCCACGAGAGAGGATTTCTTGATGCTCTTGCGGACCTGCCACAATTCTTGCGCGCAGGAATTATGAATCATGGCTGTGAAGAGCTATGTAGGCCTCCAATTCATGCCTACTCTAACATGGTGTACGACTTCTACGCCAACCTCACGCATCCCGAAGGTTGTTCTTCAATGGTGAGGGGAGTAAAAGTTGATTTCTCAGCCGAAGCAATCAACGAAGCATATGCTCTCAAGGGGCATAAAAACTCTGAATACGCAAGAATCATGGAATCACCCTCAGAGGCGGTCTTGGAGGAAGCTCTGAATACAATAGGGAAACATGAGGCAGCGTGGGCAGTCTCAAGGAATGGGAGGCACACACTGATGAGTGCGGCCCTCAGAGACAAAGCAACCATCTGGTTCTCCCTCATCCGAAGACGAATCTCCCCTGTCACACATGAGACAACCATCAATCAGGGGAGATCGCTGCTGATTTATGCGATAATGAAGAGACTCACCATTGATGTGGGTGCAGTCACGCAGCCTCTGTCATCGAATGCTCCAAGAAAGGTAAGGGCCAACTCTTATTCCCCAATACCATTACTAAACTTTGCTTGTGTGCAGGAGTGTCGGTGACGAAGGAGGAGAGGCAATTGGCCTATGCTGGCCACTTGGAGCTCCCCAGTACCCCGAGGATGAGAAGAAGGGGCAACATGGAGTTCGAGATGGATGGACTTGCTGCTGCACAGTCATTGTCCATGACCTGCCTGATGGACTTACAACGAAAGTTAGCCCAATGGGCTGAATATTCGCAGGCAAGGGACCAAGAGCTGGCTGAGCACCTGCGATGCACGTTTCCTGCCTTCCCTACTGGGTTGTTGAACCCTTGGGTACCTCCAAGCGAAAGGAGTGATGAAGATAAGGATGAATGATTGTCAGATTGATGGCATTCGAGGGAGTATTGTTGATCCCTCTAAAAAAAATATATATATATATATATATATATCTGCTTTTCTGTGACCTGTTACCCCCCCTATGATCAACTATTTGTTCTGTTTTGAGTTCTTAATTTGCTTGAGTAGAGTAGCTTAGTTTAGTTTAATTTCGTATGAGTAGGTAGCTTAGATAGTTTTGTTGTTCCTGTAGTTATTATGAATAGAACATCGCATGCTAGGAGCCTTGATCACAGTTAAATTGCTCTGCTGGAATATTTGCGATTTCTTTGCGGACGCCGCAATATTTTGTAAATTTAAACATGTTATTGGATGACTTTCTGATGGGCTGTCGGTTTTTAATCTCATTCTTTGGCTGCATTTCTGATGTCCATAGGTAGTCTGTCTATTGAGCATGCTGGATGAGTGTCAAGTACACCCTTGTTAGTTTAAATAGCTTCATAAATTGCTGAGCATGTACCTCTGTGAGACCTTACCATGTTGTTTTAGTAAAAATTCTGCTTATGAGTTATCTGAACTAGGAGGGTCATTCTATACCTAGGAGTTTTAAGTTCTGCCTGTTTTTTTCCTTAGACTAGATGCTTCTAAAAACAAATTTGGGGGTGTGCCACCTCAGCTTCTCATTGGGGACAATGAGGAGATAAGTTTGGGGGAGGCAACCTCTAGGCCTAGGAGCACTCCTCTCTCCCTCTTGAAAAACATAAACATTCTTCTTCTTTAAAAAAAATGAAAAATGAAAGCAAAAGAAAAATAAAGGGTATTGTCTCTCTCCAAGAATGTTGAGTAATCAGGGTCATTTGTGTAACCCACAAGTGGCACTGCATCAAAAGACAATTCAAAGAGAAGACTTGACCAAAAAAGAAAAAGGGAAAGTAAAACCAAGGAAGAAGAATGTGTGCCAACAAGCTATGGCCTAAGTGCTTAGGTGTCCTGTGTAATTGAACTTTGATCCTTAGTTTGCTAAGCACAGGGCTGTAGCTTGAAGGTTTGTCAAGGGAGATGAGTGTTGATCCAACACAATGATGTCAGGACTTAGTTGTTCTATGGACTGTACTCTGATTCTCGTGTGTGCTAAGCCTGGCATGACTTTAAGGATTCCTAGGTAGCTCAATAATAAATACATTAGAAGCATGTACTGAGTCTGAGTTAAAACTAGGGAGAGTTTGAAAATTTAGGGATAGCTGCACAATGAACCCAATGACATAGGCAGATAAACCATTTGTTAGGAAGTTTGTAAAGACAAAAGGTTTTAAAGGCAAGAGAAACCAGAATGAGCAGAATGTGAAGTTAGTTTGAATTTAGAAGAGTGTCACAGGATACCAAAGAGGCGTTTGCGACGAGGAGATCCGTGCACTTTTTACAGCTTTCTTTACTGTCTTTTTCTCTACTGTTGCCATTGCTACATTGTTTTGATTCATTCCCCAATTCACGTAACGCTTACTACTTAGATCATCGCACATTGTTCTTGAGAAATGTTTTGAACCTTAGTTTTGATAAGTAATACATTAAGTCTCTTGAGTTCTTCATTTTGTTATCTCTTATTCAATCGCTTTTATTAAGTTCTTTTAAATCATGCTTAATCATTTCATCTCCTTTAGATCTTCACAAACCATGAGTAACTAATCAAACAAAGGTCTGCTAAAGATGAATCTATAGGTTAGAAATACGAGAGTTCAGCATGTAGGATAGCTTCGATTGCATTGAATGTATGTATGCTTCATCCCATGGGCAATTTCGACCGGCCATCCATTTTGTCTAAAGAATTCCTAACCTCCGGAAGGAGTAAGAGTTCAGAGTCATCCATTCATGCTAACCTTTTATGGTAACCAGAAAATGACCTAGGAATAGGCGTTCTCCTAGCACGTTTGTTAGCTTGCGTATATAAATAGGTGTTTATGTCTTACTTGGATATGAGTGAACTAAAGATCTAATGCATGTAATCGAGAGATGCATGAGACTGGGCTAAATCGTTGCATGATAAGTTAATCTACTGTTGAATGATCGTAGTTAAGTGCCTATAGAGGAGTCTTAAGTCGACCTTGTTGCCTTCTCTTACCTTTAAATCGTCGCTAATTTAATTGCTAGATTATTGCGAGAACCGCAATAAAATAGTTCTGTTTTTGCCTTAACATTTTTTTTCTAGTCTTTTACTCTTGCGATTTTATTGCTAGAACATTGCGAGATCCGCAATTCTTTCTTCTCCACAATATAGCTTATTCTCTTTACTTGCTTTCCATTTATGATTGCATCCTTCTTGCTTCTTTATTATTTCAGTACATCAACCCCAAATCTACCCAAATTAAGTTACCGTATCTAATTTAGCACCTCAACTCGTTAGTAACTAAACTCAATCTTTGTGGGAAAACGAATTAAAAAATACTTATCACTTGCTGCAGACCATGTATGCTTGCATGATCTGAGTGCTCTTCGCATTACATTTTATTTACACACTGAGCACGCAACAAAACTCATGAATATTGCAACTATTTGAATAGTATATCATAATAAAATTATATAATGTATCACCACATAAATGTGTTCGACCACAACTGTACTCCGTATTGCAATTTAAACAGATCAAGATTTTTAGGAATCAACGTGCTTAAACTATTGCCAGTTGTTAGATATTCTATAAGTTTAGCACAATAGTATCCTGATTCACTACCATCATTATGAATGTTGAATGTCTTGTTTCATACCACTGGCAAATGTCGTCGCTCCTTCCAGGGGCTGTGTTCATAGAATCCACATGCAACGAGCAGCGACGGCAACGCAATTGACAAAGGTCGGACAAGTTCCAACACTGCCATCTCATCTGCCAGCTTCGGTCTCGAGTCTATAATCTGAATCTTTGATTTTTTCATATCCATGACAACAAGCATCCAATTGCCATTATATTGGACTGGTCCGTAAACGAAATCACACTCTGACCAGCTCGGCTCAAATCCTTCCTGCTTCCCCAATATTTTATCAATGAATGATTGGCCGTTGCCGACCCACCATTCAACCATCTGTTGTATGTCTCGTCCTTCCACTGCTTTAGAAGCAACCATTGGGAGACATAATGAATTCCTGCATTAGCACGCTATAAAAATCGTGGAATACGCTACATGAATATCGAACAAGGATTAAATTACAACTAATACTAACCATGAATGCGGAATCAACAATGTTGAACGTTCATGTACATAAATCCATTCGTGATTGGAGCTTCCGCTTTACAAACATGAAGAGTATGTCCATATCCTGCACATTGTACTTGTATAAATACCTATATATATACCTATATATATATATATACCTATATATATATATATATACCTATATATATATATACCTATATATATATATATATATATATATATATATATATATTTACTCAACACAAATTCATTTATAAAGCAATTAAAACTTACATCAGGTAACAACGATACATTTGTCAAAAATTTCATGAAATACCCTTTATCTTTGCTCAGAGACCCAACAACGCGTACTGCCGTATTAGTTGATCTATCGGCCAACCAATTCTCATAGATTCTCACCATATTTCCTGGTGGATGAAACAAGGGATCGTAAACGGAAATACACTTATCCGGCATGGCAGGAATGTCATACTTGCCCTTTGTGACTCCTCTTGCTCTGGCCCTTCTTATTTGATGCTACCTGATTCAACTTATACGAACACTGTCTTTTGCGTTGGCTACGTCGAGGAGGAGCCTGTAATAAATTTCCCACACATACACAATTCAAAAATAATAAAAAAAAAACAATGTAAATTAAGGAAGAGGCAGTAGTCCATACTTCAGAAGTCACGGCCTTTGCCAAACCCATGCTTTTGTCAGGAACGTCATCAAAGTTTGATGTGGGGTCGACAAATTTTCCAACGTTTTCAGTCGTCTGAACTGACTCTGCAATCTTCGTTTCCACTAACCCAATATCATTCAACTTTTCAATGACTACCTTTTCGGTTGTGGTTGCCAACTTCAATATTGCATTACCTCTTTGGTCGTTGTCGTTGTCCTCAACAACCAACACATTCACATTATCTACTTGTACCACCTCAGTACTATGATTATCATCTACATTCAACCCTCCGCCATTGCTAGGAACCGACATAACATCATTTTTCATTTTCCTCCAACAAACTGATACTCCGTCTGCCAACATCCGTATCCACAAGGATACTACCATTATCTACTTCTGCCTCGTCAATCTCCATTACCTTATTAATTGTCTCCTCATTCAATACGGTATGATCATCCATATGGGATGATCCTACGGGATGGGAAGATGACACATAGTTTCTCTCGTTCCCTAAATCCTACATGGCATCAAACATATGTAGCGTAGATGTAAGACAAACAATTACAGATAACATATGTGGCATGCATACCTTGGACAACGAATTTACCAGCAACTTCATCTCCCCCATACCAGCCTTCAAAATCCTAAATTATTCCGCCACATCACCCTTAAAAATCCTAAATTCTTCCTTCAAAGCAATCAACTCGGATTCATACCTACTTTCGGATGTCGATGGAGGAGCTGTCCCAGTTGCACCTCCCGCTAACTCATACTCATCATTCGCCGACGTGTCTACCTCCAGGTCTGCATTAATTTTCAGCGTTCCAACATCGATGTACCCACGTGGATATTCATTTAAATAATCTTTTGTCATCTTCGCAATCGGGACTGGATCTAGGTCCATATTTACTACATGTACGGGTCGTTGGTCTATAGGAGTCTCTCGGTATAGTCGCTCCGCTTCCGACTCTATCAGTATAGGAATTACCGTCATCTGCAACACACATTCAAACACATATATAAAAAAAATTGTAAGGCAAATAAACCATATGTAACTTGAGTAAATGGTGTAAATTAACCTCTTGGGAGCTAAAGACGTCTCGCTCCAATGGTTCAAACGAGATTGATCGACCACATTTCCATCTAACCATTCGAGGAATAGCTTCTGGGTTTAGTCTCGTAGCAGCCTTACCCTCCAAGGATGGAAAAGTCTCATAAACCCACACCTAGAACCAAACAACAAATAAGACAGTTTTAAGTATCTTCAGTGCATACATTTTAATAAAACATTAGTTACAGGGTAGAATGGAATACCAAGAACGCGGATGGAAATCCAATGAGACCATACTTCACTTTGTATGCGGGATTCGCAACAGTCATGACCTTATAAATATTAAATTTGTCCTTCATCGCATTTTTTAGACCCTTAAACGTCCTACGCCATATAATGTCCGCCCAATTCATGTTGTTGAAGTACTCTAGATCTTCAACTTTCCTGAACAATGCACTATCAACATTCGTATTCACTCTGTCCTTCCCCATCATTACATTCTTAGTGTAATAAATCAATGTGACCTTCACAGCATCCTCGTCATTGTCAAACACCATGTTCTGGTACTCAACTTCCACATCTTTGGGATGCATAACACCCTTGTTTT
Organism: Herpetospermum pedunculosum; assembly: GCA_028017165.1. NCBI lineage: Eukaryota > Viridiplantae > Streptophyta > Magnoliopsida > Cucurbitales > Cucurbitaceae > Herpetospermum > Herpetospermum pedunculosum. The sequence continues at coordinate 27,417,887 of CM051527.1, read as the reverse complement.
TAAAATACTTGTCTTGTATCCGCATCGTTGTTACATTTTGTTTACCCTTAGCAGTACTTGAAGGGGATGGCCACAGTCCCGTAATCAATATGAAATCCTCCTTCGTGAACGTCACTATCTTTTCGTTGATATAAAAGCTCATTGCATTGGGTCGCTCCTCTTTAACCTCTCTTAACAAAATGTAATGCACTAGGGAACTGTTGAACACCAATTGAACATCAACAAACCGCCCAAATATGGTTCTCCTGAACATGTTGAGCTGCGATGGACTGAGCTTGCGCTTCACTACTCCATTTGCGTGTCGAATGTGTGACAAATTCGTAATTTGGGCTAGGAAGTGTTCAACCTCACTTAGCTTTAGACGAAGATTCTGTGTTCAAAACAAATAGAGTTTCATATTGTCTCTACTCTACCAAACTCGAACTGACATTACAAACTACAGTTTCTAACAAACTGACATAAAAAACTATAACCCATAACCCATAACAGAAACATAAATTAAGAACTACACCCATAAGAGAAACATAGATTCAAAAATAGACTTCATAAGCCCTAAAACTTTGAATGTCATAAGAGACTGCTACGAAGACTACAAATAAGGCATAAAACTTCGGCTTAATGCAATTCGTATACAGAGGGGAGACAATGCCCAAAAATTCCACTCATCAATTTCATATAGTGCAAAAAAGGTAAGCCTATGCAATTCGTATACAGAGGGGAGACAATGCCCAAAAATTCCAGTAATCAATTTCATATAGTGCAAAAAAGGTAAGACTAAGGTATGTCAGGCAGTAAAGACAGAGGAATGTGAAAAAAAATACCATTTCAGAGAGATTAAGGAGCAAATACGTCTACTTCTGCTGCGGCTAATTACAGAGCGAGCAATAGAAGCGAAAAATAGAGCTGAACGAAAATGTGCGAGCAATTCTACAGAGACGGAAGGCTAAAAAAAGTGAGAAGCTTCAAATTCGGTCTTATTTTATACCGCAGTTTACATTCGGGATAAGAAATCGATTGATCTAGGGCTCAGTAGATGTTAAAAAATCGCGACAAGCGTTTCACTTTAAATTCGGGATAAGAAATCGATTGATCTAGGGCTCAGTAGGTGTTAACAAATCGCGACAAGCGTTTAGTCTACAATCAAAATCGCGACAAGAAGTGGGTGCAAAATGGAGGAGGGCAAAAACGTCTTTCTACGCGGTGTGAGATGTCTAGCGATCGCGATCAGGTGTTGCTGACGACAGCAAAAGGTCAAAAAACATAAGATTTTAAAAACTAGGTCAAAAAACCTCGCAGCCCACAGGGTGGGTCGCGCGTACAAAAACCCCTTGTAAGAAGCTCTAAGAAATTAGAATTGAAATCAAGCTTTAAAAAAGAAAAAGAAAAAAAAAAAAAAGTGCTTGTTTGTTATTTATAATTTTTTCCAAAAAAATCCATTATTTCCATAACAAGTTTTCGCAAAATTAAAAAACCTTGGCCAAACGAAACAAAAGCATTTCTTCTAAGAAAAACTCGTACGCTTTTTCCACATTTAAACTGTAATTCCAAACTCCCTTGCCCTAATTGAAGTTCCATTACACAGCGGTGACTGAGAGCTGCCATTGTTGAGTGAAAGCAGAGAACTTCGTTTGAGAAATCTATTCGATTTAGTCGCCATGGCGAGCACCAAAGTCCAGAGGATTATGACCCAACCCATTGTAATCTTCTTATTTCAATTCCTTCTGCTTCATTTCATTCTTGGTTTTCTTTCTTTTCTTTTTTTTTTTCTTTTTTTTTTGCGTGTTTCACTTATGCATTTTTTTTATCTCTTTCAATGGATGTTGGTGCGCCTCCAGAACTTGATTTTCAGGTTCCTTCAAAGTGTAAGTTCCTTTCCATGTTCATTTTGTTTATTTTCCGTTTTGGGTATGCACGATTATGGTTTTTCATTGTGAAATTGATGTGTTCTGTCTCTGATTTTACTTGCTTGATCTTCACGTTCGAAATTTGTACAGAAAGCTCGGATTCAAATATGGCTTTTTGAGCAGAAAGACCTGAGGATCGAAGGCCGAATCATTGTAAGCTCCTTAGACTTGTGCGCTTTTGCTTTGAGAAACCATTGTGCTAATTATGAGTTTCTCTATTTTTTAATTTACGCTTTATGGTTGTGTTTTATATGTGCATTATTTTGGAATCTTTGGAATCTTTGGAATGAGAGGAACATGCGTATTTTTAGAGACATCGAAAATGACACCCGACATTTCATAGACTCTACGACTCTTCTAGCCATTACTTGGAGCAAGTTATCTTCTCCTTTTTGTAATTATGATCTTACCACCCTCTATAATCAATGGAGGTGTTTCTTGTAATCTTATATTTTTGTGGAGAGGACTTCTTTTGTAACACTTTTTCATTTTATCAATGAAATTGTCTCTTTTTCCTTTTCAAAAAAAAAAAATCTTCCTTTCATGTTTCTTTTTATCCTTTTTTTCCCGAACCAAGAGTACATAATTGTGCTTTTACTGTTTTCACACCAAAATAGGAACATTTCAATCTGAAAAAATGGAAGCTAGTTTAGTGAAGTTGGTTATAATTTGTGATTTTACAACTTTTTTGTGGAGCAAGAAAGCATGAATAAAAAATAGTGACTAGAGAAAGTTCTTAGTTGCATTCTCTGTCGGAGGACGGAGGAAGATTCTGGATCATCTCTTGTGGAGTTGCGCTTTTGCTCGAGCTGTTTGTGACTCTTTTTTTAGGCATTTGAACTTTAGTTGGTGAGACCCAGGGTTCTTAGGGAGATGATCGAGGAGTTCCTTCTCCATCCGCCTTTTTCAGAGAAATGGAAGTTTATGTGGCAAGCATGGGTGTGTGCTTATGTGGTTTAGAGGGGTTGAAACGGTAGAACCTTTAGAGGGGTTGAAACAGATCCTTATGAGGTTTGGTCTCTCGCTAGGTTCCATGTTTCTTTATGGGTGTCGCGTGTCGGTGACGCTGTTATTATGTAATTATTCGTTGAACTTGATTTTGCTTGACTGGAGCCCCTTCGTATAGTGGGGTTTTTGTACGGATGACCCACCCCTCGGGGGCCGCGAAGTTTTTTAACCCAGTTTTTGAAAATTTATGTTTTTTGACCTTCTCTCGTGATAAGGAAGTGCACAAAGTCATTCGTACCCTTCGCTTATCACGAGTAGATCACAGTTGTCTCCTCGTGATCGTGATAAGCGAAGGGTACGAATGACTTTATGCACTTCCTTATCACGAGAGAATGTCAAAAAACATAGGTTTTCGCGACGAGGGTTAAAAAACCTCGCGGTCCCCGAGGGGTGGGTCATCCGTACAAAACCCCCTTCTTATAGTGGGGTTTCCTTTCGGGGCTTGTTTTTTTTATGCCCTTGTATTCTTTCATTTATTCTCAATGAAAGCTCGGTACCTTTTTTAAAAAAAAAAAGTAATCGGTCATGCCATAGCAATAACACTCATTATTTAAAAAGATGAAATGTTGGGAACTGTAAAGGGTTGTGCATCCTTAAATTCATCCTCAAGAACAATAAAAAATAGTTAAAGTAGCAGAGAAGAGAAGAAGTGACTGTAAAATTTCGTCAGGTTCACCTGTTTTCTGTTACTCCTACAGATTTTACTGTATAGAAAATCCAGAAAAAATGGAATACACATAAAACTCTATGGAAATTGTCTTACCTTGAGAACTCAATTAAATAATTTTTCCTTCCTATTTTTAACCACTCTTTACTCTATTACTCTCCTTAAACCTCAAATGGTTCTCCATGTCCCCATTCCTTAAAAACAAAGAAAAGGAATATTGAGAAATATTAGTGCAATTACATTTTTGAGAGGAATAATATTGGGATTGAGGTTAGGTCACTTGTTATGTTACGTTTAATGCCTCTATTTGGACGTGATTCTCTAAGGGTTTTTTACTTACCAAGGTCCTATTATTTTGAATTGAAGCCCCTTTTTGTGTATTTAGCTTTGCGACTCCTTTTGTTGGACTAGCTTTTTGTATGCCCATTTGCTCAGTTTGGTTTTCTTTCTTTTATTTTCTCTCAATGAAAGCCCAGGTTCTCCTTGAAATAAAAATCGTGACAAACTGCATTGTCTAGATTAATAATTAATGGTGTGGTGTTATAACCTAAACTATTGTTGTGGTCATGAACTTTTGAGATTTTGGTCAAGAGTTTTCTTGTGCAGACTTGTGTTGTGGTGCCCAACAACTTTTTAAATTCTTCTTCCTTTGTGTTGATTTAGACCATTTGGTTACACAACCCAACATGGAAATAAAATCAACTTTCTTTGTGGAAAAAAATCCGTTTGTTTTCTTTTCTTCTACATTAGCATACTTGTCCGTCTAGCTTGATGGCGATAATTTTTGGAGCATATGGATGCAGAGGCTTTTTTGAAGAAATATTTGGCTTATGGAGGTTAATAGTTGTAGTGTGGAAAATGGAACATCCCTCACTTGGTTAGTTAGGGTTTTTTGGTGAGAAGAAGAAAGGAAATTCTTCCATTTACATAAGATTGGAATGTGAGCTTTTTATAATGGAGAAAGCTTTAGTGCTTCTCCAATGTTTGTTGACCCAAAATTGCTTTAGGAAGGTCAATATTGAGAATGGAACTAGATATAAGTGCTTGCGACAAATTATTTGATGAGAGGAGTGGAAATAATATTCAATCTACCCATGTCTCTTTCGTTCCTTCCTGCCACTCTTTGACCAAGAAAGAAGCTTTGATACCAAAGAAATGTGTAATTACTAATTTACTAAAACATTGAAAACTTTATTAATCAAAGAAAAAACAAATGATCTCAACCTATAACAAGGGGTGATAATCGGTTCGATTTTTTTGTTTTGGGCCTAACTGAGAACCGAACCTGATGTAGCCTAAGTTATGATGTAGCTTAAGTAATGAATACAAGTGGGCAATGAAGTCGCTTTGATTTTGTTGTTCTTGTTTTTTTGGCTTTCTTGAATAATCCTAATTAATCAAGGATTTAACCAAGATACCCCAATTTTAAAAAGAAAATAAAGACCACCCGCAGATGAAAAAACAACCAATTGACCACTAGCCACAACAGAAGGGTCATTGGAATTCTCCCAATGAAAATCTAAATCTCCCAGATGAAGATAAAATTCTTGAAAGAAATCTGGAAAAAGTGTAATATGGGTTGGGTCAAAATAAAGTCATTCAACTTGTACCAGGTTGGTTATTAAAAATGGACGGATTGGGTCACGTGGATCTTGGGGCAGAAAACATCAAAACGCCCAACGAGTTTTGGGTCACGTCATCTTCCTCCTCATCGCACGCAACAACTAAGAACACGGGTTGAAATTGGGTTGAGAAGTCACCAAGCTTGTTGGAAGGGCATCAACGACGCTTCTCGTCATCGTCAATTGTGGGTTCGATTTCATTTGTATCATTTTCTTCATGTTGGTAATGTATTCCTATCTTCGTGTCGACTGTACTTAGGGTTTCCAACTTCTGCGAATCGAGTCGTGCAATCTCCGGGTCAAATGCAACTACTTTCTCTATCTTAGATCGCATCTTCTTCATTACGCTGTTGGACTTCTTCTTTGCATGATTGGACTTCATTGTTCTGGTTTTTTTTTTTACTTTCTTGAATATTTCTTGTATGTTCTTGTCATGTTTGTTTTATCCAAATTGCAAGATAATTCCCTCAACATACGCTAGACTTCTTTTACCCCCTTCCTGATATCCTCCAACACTTTAGAATCAGTGTAGATCATATTGTTAGTCTTGACTCTTGATCGATTCCTTATCTTTTCTTAAAAAGAGAATACTCTAAAAGGTACCGTCTTGTAAATTAGTGTGGGCTACTGAACAACGAGCACAACTCACGAAACTCCCTCTCGCGAATGGTGTCAACAAGAGTTTTTCGGTCTTTCACTGACGGCAACCAATGTTAGCCTAGGTCATTGCTTTGATACCATTTTGATGTAGCCTAAGTGACTAAGGAGAATTCTCTCCAAGAAATCTATCAAGAATCTTTATTATGAATACATGAGAGATTCTCTATTTATAGAGAATTAAAAGCAAACTAAAACCCACAAGGAAACTAAAATGATAAACCAAGGTTAAAATTAATCGAACCGGTCATTCTTTGCAAAAGAAGAACCGAACCAATGACCAATAAGATACATAACCAATCCGCTCGATTCTTCTCGGTTTTGGGATGCGACAGTTGTGCCTCTGCCACATGGTGCTACTACTAAGGATCCGCAACGACACTGCTGTGATGGAGAGGACCCTCGACGGCGAGGAGCGCATGGTGCAGAAAGAGGTGGACAAATGAGAGTCTTCTTCGATGACTAGCATGGCAAAGAGATGTGAGAGAGAGAGGGAGAGGGCCGACTTGAGAATAAGTGAGGTTCTAGGTTCTTTTTAAAGGGATATATATACTCAGTCTGGTTTTGTTTTGGTTGGTTTTTTAAATCATAAACCGAGATGTCCAATACTATAAGGCGAGGGGAGGAGGCCTTATTGCCTTGCTAGTACCCACGACGAGCACCTTCAATGAGATGCTCACCTTTTGCGTTTTTCAGTCAAGGTGACACAAGCGCTCTCGCCTTCATGAAGTGCACACTTTTTCAATTGTTCTTCAACCTTTATGTTTTTATTCAATTTTTCTTCTTCAATCCTTTGACTAAGAATAATAATCAAAGTTTTAAGAGGACGAATTAAAGAAAAATCAAAGAAAGGAAGAAGAATTGAAGGAAAAGAATAGCAAAGATTAGTAGGAAAAAAATTGAAGAAGCCATCTTTTTTTGTTCGGCCATCTATTAGCAACTTAACAAAGAAAAAGAGGGGTTGGAATTCGGAAGGAAGAAGAAAAGTCGATGAAAAAGCTCTCTTTTCTTTCTTACATTTCCTAAAATAGAAGAATTGGAGTGGGGTTGGAATTCGGAAGGAAGAAGAAAAGTTGATGAAAAAGCTCTCTTTTCTTTCTTACATTTCCTAGAATAGAAGAATTGGAGTGTTGGCTGCCAGCATTAAAGAAATGCTAGTTGCATGATAGCCAAACTGCCAAATGACATAATCTCTGCTCCTTACTCAAACCACTATTTTTTTTTTCTTTTTTCAAATATCTTTCCTTTCTCAACATTATTTAAGTTATTTTTTTAATCTTAAATAATTTTATTATTATTTTAACATTTTAAAAATAAATTATTTATTTTTTTAATCTATAATTGTCAAAGATAATATTTATTTATTATTTTATTAAGTGTGTCTTGCTTTAGTCGGGCGATGCCTTTTTATCACCTCTCGCCTTGAGGCGATTAAAGAGCTTGTCGCCTTAGAGTGCGCCTTGCGCTTTGAAAACAATGTATTATACAAAAAAAATTGAATCAAACAATTGGATTGGTTCACTTCGGTTTTCCATTTTTTCTTTGCACCCTGCAAGAACTCACTGCTTATATTCAATCAAGAACCATGAAGTAAGACCGAATCGGCTCTTAACTCCCCAATCTCTACCTGAGATGTTAGTTACAATTCTTCTCCCCTACTTTGGAGGAACTCTTCCCTATTTATAGGAGAATCAAGAGTACAACTAAAAAGAACTAATTAAAACAGTTACCACACTTAGGAAACAATACTAAGTCAGTTACATTCGAAAAAAAAAAAAAAAAATCGAAAAATACTAAGTCAGTTACATTCAATTGCTATTCAAATCAACTATAAGAAGATTACTTACTTACCCCTGCGTTCATAAACTTTCAAGATAGGAGGCCTAACACACCCCTACCAGCGACTTTTATTTATAGGCTGCCACATCTTACTGCAAAAATACCACTAATTAATTGTTTTGTCTAATTCAATTCATTAAGTTGACAATCTTCTATCTGGAGGGCTAGCCTAGCCAAATTTAGTCCTTCAATTTAAGATGATTAAGAATTAAGATCTTTTCAACCATTCCCCATGTCTTCGGAATACCTCTCCATGGGGTTCTGACCCTATATAGTCTATATATCTCTTTTAAAATTGATACCATTTGTGTCCTGTCAAGACATTATTTTAATAAAATGGGCTATAACCATTATCTAAGTATTTTACATTTCTCTATAATAGGAAATCCCGAGTTCTATGTATGTTATGAGGGTAGGGTTGTTATATAGTGGAGACTGCATTATTGCTTTTTATTCAATTGAAAATTTAATTTTCTTTTTATTGCATTTTCTACAGCTCCATACTAAATTATAATCATGGAAGCTAAGGCCCCATTTGATTTTCGTTTGTCAACAAAATTATGCTTGTTTGATTACTATACTATAGTTTTCACCTCTCTTAAGGAAATATTTGAATTCTTAGCCAAATTTCAACAACAAAACCAAGTTGTTAAAACTACTTTTTTTTTAGTTTTCAAAACTTGACTTGTAAGTAATAACAAAAAAACGAAACTCACGGGTGGAAATAGTATTTATAAGCTTAATTTTTAAAAACCAAATAGTTGTCAACCGGGGCCTAGATTTTTTCAAGTTTGAGGAGGGCCTTTACAAATTTGTGATGTGCAGAAGAATGTTTTTAGGCGCTTTTAGCTCATGCCTTTTGGACATTAATTTTGTGTTGACGACTTTGAGTTTACTTCCCCAGGGCTTTGACGAATATATGAATTTAGTTTTGGACGATGCCGAGGAAGTCAACGTAAAGAAGAAGAGCAAGAAGACTTTAGGTTTTTCTTTTGATTATTACCCACTCCCATAGCCAATACTTTCTGGAATTTAGGACAGACTAAAATGTTGTTTCCTCTTCACTTTTTTCAGGGAGGATATTGCTCAAAGGAGATAACATAACTCTGATGATGAACTCGTAAGTCCTTCGGAAGCTCTCTCTTTCAAATTCATGAATGCCAATGCATACTTGCTCTCCCTTTAAAAAATTCATGAATGATAATAATCCAATGCAAAATTTCAACAGGGGGAAGTGATGGCCATTTTTGCACCCATATAAGAGAGATGGTGAAACTTGAAAGCCTTTTGTCAATCATAACATAGAATGTTCATTTTACTTACTGTCAATTGGTTAGCTGTTTTTGTACTCTTATTAAAAGAAATTAGAATCTCAGCTTATCTTAGAGATTACCATTGCACTCAACACTCATCCAGCTCTCTTGTTGCTTGGATCATTGTATTTAGTTTGCATAATATCCTCAACTCTATGATACATGCTACATTTGAATATCAACTGCTCAAAACTTGGCTGTTACAAAAGGAATATACGAGCAATGAAGCGAAGCGAATGTGGTATGAATATGAACTGGGATTTTCACTGACCTATCTATCGTATCGAACTCTGAGATAGCTACAGGACTTGTTTGAGAGAATTTCCATGTGGTTTGTGCTCAGAAATCGAGCACCTATACCTTTCTTGGCCTTTTAATCTGTTATTACGACCATCATTGAGTAACTACTAGGCATGGTGTTGTGCTGGTGGATATCGATTTATGATGAGCATCTATTGTCAATTGCACAGCCTCTAGAAAATGTTTTTTGTTTCTGTTTTTCTTTCAGGTGAATGTTTTAGTGGAGTGCCTTTTCAATTCCGTGTAAAAAAGAAAATTAAAAATTTAGTTCTATATATATATATATATACTAGTATTTCTCTATTTAGTCCATCACTCTTTCAGGTGAATGATTTACATGACATGATACTTCATACATTTGTGAAAATTTGAAGAAGAAAAAAGGTCATTTAAAAGAACAAAACTTGAAAATTTTACTAAATTCTATAATTTTGGAACAATTAGGAACTTTTCCTATTTAAGATGGTTTTTTTATCTACTCTAACTTTCTACCAATTCACGAAGTATTATTCTATGTGAGTTTATTGTTAGTTGCATTTACTCTGACTATGGAAAATGGTAAATTACGGATACAATTAAAAAATGAAATTGAAAAAAGTCCAAACAAGAAAAGAATGGTTTAAGAATCTCTGGATTTGGACTGTCAGATGGTGTAGAGAATTAACACTTCATATCCATGAGGATGCACATCTCTTGGGAAGTATATAGAAATTTGATAACTTCTATTTAATGTTGGAGCTGCTTCATCCTCATGGATTGACCATAACTTCTAATGTTGAATAACCAAATTTTCTGATCTGTATGTGGTCTAAATTAAAAAGGGGCTTTCATTTATGATTGTTGGAACTTGGAACATTGATCAAACTTAGAATGAGTCTTAGAAGAGGTTTATTCGCCATAGAGTTGCATAGTTGGGTTGCTCAAGTTGACTTCTGTTTAGTTGGGGGATGGAGCGGATAAAATTCGGTGGTTACTTGAAGGCTCGGGAAGTTATTCCAATAAGTTGGCATTGAAATCTTTGTCTTCTAGAACCACCAAGATTCACAAGATCTTGACTAACTTGATAAGGAAAACCAAATGCCCTAAGAAAGTGAAAGTTTTCCTCTAGTCGGTGGTGTATAGAAGCCTAACTACGGATGATAAATTACAAAGAAAGTTCAGAGGGTGGTGTCTATCACCTTCAAGATGTAGACTTTGCTTAAAAGAGGGTGAATCGTTAGATCATTTGTTTCTCCACTGTGATTTTGCTTCTCGGGCGTGGAATTTTATCGCTAGGTTGATGGGCATTTGCTTTTGCCTCCCCAAAAGGTGGATGATTGGCTGGTGGAAGGGGTGAGCGCTTGAAATTTGAAAGAGAAAACGCAGGTAGTCAATTGTACCTTTAGAGTTCTTTTGTGGCACTTGTGGATGGAAAGAAATGTTTAAGTTTGAAGATAAGCCTTTATGCTTTGATTTTTTTTTGGTAACTCTGTACAAAATACGGCCTCCTCGTAGATTTCTTTACACACAAAGATATTTTGTAACTACAACATTCTCATGATTATGAATGATTGAAAGACTTGATTTAGTTTTTTTTTTTGGGATGATCTCCACCCCAACCCTTGTTTGTTCCCAGTTTTTTTTAATATAGCCCCTTGATGTTTCTTAAAAAAAAGTTGAATAACCAATTATCATATCAAATTAGTTGGGATGCGTGCAAATTGATTTAGACATTCACAAACATATATTTATTAGCGAAGTTGAATAGGAACACAAAAATGGCTAAAAGCATAACTAAAATTTTAAAACACACAATTGAAGTGTCTCTGGATTTCCTTTTAAAAAAAACTGTCTGATAAATATAAAATACATTCCTCCAGAAGAGTAAAATCTTGAAGGATTTATGTACAAATTGTTTTCCAAATAAAAATTCACAACAAAGTCATTCCTTCAACGTTCTCACATACAACTTGAATTCTTTCCTTAAACAAGTCACTTTTCTTCTAAATTTAGAATGGATTTTCCAAAGCTCTATATTTAATTGGTGATTTCAACACCAACATTTGAAAACAAGAAATTCGATAAAAATAGAATTTATTTCATATTTTCATACATGTGACGGGAGATTTAAAAATCCTATTATTTTTTTAATATTTTTTAATATAATTCTAGTTTTAAAGTTTCAAATTCAAAAGCAGAATACAATCACAACTATGTGATTCATTTTTCAAATCACAAGTATTTGAATCACAGAATCCAAAAGCCATCAAAACGCATGTTCGCTAAACTCAATGAGTCGAAAAAAATAAAACAGAATCCAGATTGCATACCAAACAGCTTTAACTAGACCCACCAAGACATGGACCAGATATGGTTTTCTCTACAGAGCCAACAAATCCATTCTCAGTTTCTTAAGAGTTCAAATAGAACAGAAAGCCAGAAGAATGAAACAATAAAATTAAAATACATAAAAGAAACATCGAGGAACATGGGACAATCACCAGTGTTTTATCTCAAAAAAAGAAATTCAGATGGCCAGAAACTATAAACTCAGGAACACTGGTGCTGAGGATCCTTGAAATAATGGATCCTACAGACTCAGAGATCCCAGAAGTTCTTCTTACCTCGCGAAAAGGAAGCTAATTTCTTCAAAAATGAAAAAAAGAAGATAAAATTCAAGTCTCAGTGGTTAGATTATGGAACAGAGGGGGGTCTGCAATCAAAAGATTAGTTATGAATCACATAGCCAGCAAAAATGTATAAGAATTGGAACCAAAAGGATGGGAGTGAGAGTTCCCGAGTCTCTCAGTTTCTGGATTCAGCATGCGCAGCCACTCCTTTGCTCCGTCTCCGCAACGGTTTCGGGGATTCCTTGGAAATATCTACAATTGCATTCAAGAACAACAGTAAGGTGTTTGTGTTTTTCGGTCTGGTCCAAAGTCTTGTGATGAATAATAAAAAAAATGCAACATCATAAATATAACAAATGAAAAGATCAATAATAATAAAACACGAAAACAGATTTCATAGCAACTACAACGACAAAAAATGTTGGAATTCTGAGGTAGAATACACAATCAACTGATAAAATGGAAATAAATGATGGAATAGAAAAAGTAAAAGCGTACTACTGCAAATTCAGTTGTATTTGCTTTTGAATCTTTCACATTACGCCATTACGCCATATGAGTATTTATGATGACTTACGCACATCTCAAGACTAATTTCATTTGAAAACTGCCTAGGTAATAAAAACTTGAAAACTTGTAGGATAAATGATGGGTAAAGAAACAGAAACAGAGAGAATAAAAAATAAAAAATAAAATAAGACTCGGACCATTTGTGATTTGGAAAGGATTAGCAAAATTTCATGCTCAGTATAGACTTGCAATTGTTGGCATATTGCCGCTATAAATGTTCATTAAACAAGGTAAATGCTATGTTAAAGCCATGAGCCAAACTAGGGTGTTGACATAGTATAATGTCCTCATTCATTTATTACCTCCCAAAAAATAAAACTGGAAATTTAAATATATTGACATATTGAAAGAAAAAACTTATATCACGTCTCAAAAGAGGAAGATATTCTAAGGATAACAACCAACTAGACTAGCATACAGACCATCTTGTCTCCCCATAAGAAACATCTCACCTTTAGAGAATGTTTCATATGTAAACAATCACCTCTAGGCTCTAGTTTACCAAGACATACTTGAAACTCTTTGTTGATTGTTTAAGCATCTATCAGGTACATTAAGAACCAAGTGCTGTAAATCTCTCCTCATTTTTACCTAAATAGCAACTGTATATGCATGCATGTGTGTGTGTATATATTATGTATGTATGTATGCATATAACACCAAGAAGTTATTTGGAAAACTATGTACTAGAGTTGTGGAGACGAGGTATTTACCTCAATACCAACTTCATGAAAAATAGATTATTCTTGAGAACACACGAAAGACAAAATAAATTTAATTTTTTTAAAAACTTATAGGAGGTGTTTGGGTACCAACTTGGAGTTCGGTGGACTGGATTATTATAACCTAGTATACGTTTGGCCCACCGACTATTATAACCCACAGTCAATAAAGTAACGATAATGGCTTCAATAGTATTTACTATTCACAACTATTATAACCCACAAACTATTATAACCACCGACTATAATAACCCACTCAGCGCCCCAAATAGTATACAGATCTTTTCTACAAAATGCAGAAAACAATTTTCTGAACAATTTCCAATCCACCCCCAAGCTTTAAAACTCATCATGGTAACAAAACCACAAATCAATAATCATAACAATTCCTTTTAAAAATTATTTCACCAAAATTCACATTTCAGAAACTTACATATCCTGTTCATGTTCATTGGCTAATGCAGTCTTGGCAATGCACAAAAAAGCAGCATCAACGTTGTAGTCTTCTTTAGCTGATGTCTCGAAGTAAGGAATATTTTCTTTTGAAGCACACCATTCCCTAGCTTTCTTCTCAGAAACCTACAGAATTAATATAATCAGATCAGCAAGAAAAGAAAAAAAGCAAAGCTCAGCTTGGCTAGGTCCAGACATCCTTATTTCTTACCACTCGACTATTCCCACCATCAATGTCAATCTTATTTCCAAGCAATATAAATGGGAACGTCCTTGGGTCAGGTGGGTTAGCCTGAAAGACATAGGATCAAAATACTAATTTAGACATCATCCCAAAAGTGCAAGCAATTAGAGACTCAAAATAAACAAAAAGATCTTCACGTGTTTAGTTTGCACACATGCAGAGAACCAAGAGCGCATGTGTGTACTAGTATCTTTCTTTTATTTCTCTAACGCAACATATATGCCTTCAGTATTTTTTGTGGGTATAAATCTGCTTTCTGAGACGTTGTTGTCCTTACTACAACAGTATTTTGATTACAATCCTCAAAAACATCAATAATTACCTCAGCAACACAAAGCACTAAATCAAGAATTCCAGAGTAACCCAAATAAAACAACAATTTGTCAATGAGGAGAAGGAAAAAAAATGAAGAGGCAGGGAATAAACTTGCAAAGGTAAAGAAACTGGTACACACCAGCAATGACGAAAACCACTAATTCAAAGGCCAAAACAATATTTACAAGCCAGGCACAAATGGCCTCCGAGGCGGTTACTTCTCAACTAAAGGTACTAGCATCCTTTTTTAATACACAAAAATCTCTATAGGTGTTTTAGACAAAGCTTAAAGGAACTTAAGGTAGTAGCACCTTTTTTAATACACAAAGATGTCTAAAGGTGTTTTAGACAACGCTTAAAGGAACAAAGGTTATATGCTAGCTATTTAAGTTAATACTTAAAACAACAATCACAAACAAAGAGATCTGGAGAAAAGTTCTATGTTAGGCTTTCTTTTTCGCCATCATGTGGAGTATTTAGCTTGAGAGGAACAATAGAATCTTTAGAGAGACAGAGGGATCAGGGGAGAAGATTTGGTTGTTGGTTAGATATAATTCTTCTTTATGGACGTCCATTAATTGGGCTTTTTGTAATTACCAACTTGATTTCCTTTTTTTGGATTGGGTACTGTTCTTGTAGCTAGTGTTGGGGCTCCTTTAGGTGGGCTAGTTTTTTTTTTATCCTTGTACATTATTTCATTTTTCTCAATGAAAGCTCGGTTTCTTATAAAAAAAGAAAAATACAAAACATACAATGATACAAAATAAATAAATTTAAAAAAATGAAGAAAATTGTAAATGGAAAATAAACTAATAGATCAAACTAATTGAACCAGTTGTTCCAATACACGCAATCCTTCCTCCTATTGACCAAAAATCCCCTTCCATTTCTCTGGAATGGTTACTGGAAAACTATTTCCCAAAGTGACATGAAAAGAAAAACTGCAAGCCTAATCCTATGAGACCAGACTGAACAAGTTTCAACGAAATTCGATCATCAGTAGGAGAATGATTTCATATATACAAAATATTAAACGTGCAAAATGCGATATTTCTTCCTCACACCACACTAGCAATAAAAGTTCCTAGTAACAGAGTAGTAATAAGCAAGCTCAACAGCAAACGCATCATCACAAAGAGCAAGAAAATTTAAAGAACTGAATTGATCCACCTGTCTAAGAAACTCATCGTGCCAATTGTCAAGTGTGTCAAACGACTTCATCACGTTAACATCATAGACTAGAACACAGCAATCTGCCCCTCTATAGAATGCAACTCCAAGACTTTGAAATCTCTCTTGTCCGGCTGTATCCCATATCTAACAATGCAAAATATCAAAGATTTAGCATAAACACGAGCACAAAATTGTTCCAAAATCAACACAGTCTATACAGCATCGAAATGCCAATGATTCTATGAAGTAGAACGCACTTGAAGTGTGACAAGCCTGTCATCAATTTGAAGTTCCTTGGTGACAAAATCTGCACCAATTGTAGCTTTATATTGCTGACTGAACTTCTTATGCACGTATCTGATTAGCTAGTTAATGATCCTCAACATACTGATTACTCAACCTCAATTTCTAATGGGTCAAAATCTCAATAAACTATACTGTATATTAGAAATAAATGGTCATACATACAAAATTAAATTCGAAATAAAGAAAAAATGAAAAGAAAAGAGAATGTTGTCTTAGGTCAAAAAAAAGAAGACAAATTATTCAAAGATCTCTCACCAAGTCGTTAATTCAACAAAACAACAGAAAAAATTAATCTCATTATTCCACATGAACTGAAACGGATGGTATAAAGGGACAAAACAAAAAGAAAAGTGAAACGTAAATTCCAAGATCACATATAAATGCTGAAAGCAGATGAATATCATCATTATGAACAAGTAATATTCAGAAGGATACTGATTCATCAACGACGTCTTGCCAACCCTGAAATAAAAAATGAAACATCATTGAAACCGAAATCCGAAAATTAAAAGTAAGCAGAAGAAAAGAACCCTACCCGCTATCACCGAGAACGATGACCTTGAGCAAAGTCCGTCTACGGAGCGACATGGCAACCAAATCAATCAATCAATCAAGCAATGAGAGTATTAAAACTCGGATTCAAAAACAGCGGAATTCGTCACCCCTTAAGCTAATTTCGCAACCTGGGTGATGGGTGATACATGAATCAATAACGGAATCGATTTGAAATTGAAAGAAAACAATCAAAGAGGGGGGGACGATCTTGGAATTGTGGATTCGGAATTTAGAGTACCCTTTTCATGGCGATTTACAAAAGGAGATGGAGATGGAGAATAAATGGGAAATGAATCTTGGGAACATGGGAATTGGGTAGAATCCAATCCCACGGTGGTGGTTTCGTGCCGACTCTTTGAAAAAAGAAACTCTCAAATTCTCAAATTCGAACAACAACTAAACGACACCTATGTGAGTTTTGATGTGTCCTCTCTCCCTTTTCTTCTTCTTCTTGTGTTCTTTTCAAGTGATTCCATTCGAAGTCGACACATTTTAGCCAATTTTTTTAGCCATATACACGTCATGCTCTTGGGGTAAAAATGTTAGTTAGCTTATACATATCAACCCAAATAGGATATGAATTATTGATAAGAGATTCGAATCTTCCTACTCGCATATCAATAAATAAAAAAACACTTATACCATAGGCGCCTTTGAGGTGTTAAATTCTCTATTTACCCTCGACTTTAGGAAATCCAAAATACACTTTCTCTCACAACAATCCGAGCAAAGTGTTCATCTTCGAATTGCTTTGGTGAATTGTCTTTTCATCTTCCATTGAATGTATGTTTTCGACCCCCTTTTTTTATATTTTTTCTACCCTATTTATAAAATTTAAGGTTGGGGTTTAGGAAAATAGTGTGAAGGAACCGGAAGACTAACATCCACATATCTCCCCATTGTAATGATATTGGGGACAACTAACAATGCCCTCATGATTTTGTTTTTGGTTCCACCCCAAAAGATCTTATTACAATGGGGATGTTGTCCCTAACTTATATACCCATGATCTCCCTATTTCCTAACCAATGTGGGACTTTGTTTGACTCACACCAATTCTCCCCTCAAACGAAGGACCACAAAGTCTCCCCTCAAATAGTCATCATCCGTGTTTAAACTCGAGCATTATCACCTTTAACCAGATCACTCTTCATTAGAGCATACCTATGTCGGATAAGCTCGACCATAGGATCAACCATGACTATGTCATCGAAGAACACTGACATGGCTAGTAAGGGGCATGACTCCGATACCACTGGTTAGTGGAAACGTGAAATGTCAGAAATGCCCTTCGTTAACTATGAGATGTCCATTGCTTAGTTGTCAATTACCAAGTTTGCTTTTGTTTTAGGCCTAACATCACATCACCATTCAATTTGAATGACTAAAGGGAAAAACTCATATTTCATTTGGCTATTCTCTCTCTCACATGCAAACAAGGGTTTGAGATGAAGAAAGCTTCATAGCTATGGAGATTTCAGAAGCTCATTCCAGATTGAAGAACAAATCTAAAGAAGGAGAAGATGAAGAAGAACTCAAAAATTATAGTGGTTCAACCTTGCCTACATCCACTTTGAAACAACATGTAAGTACTTCTTATTTCCAAGAGAAAATGATTTACAGATTTACAAATCTCAAGAACTCATACAATCTCTCTAACCTCTCTCCTATTTCTAATAGGTATTTATAAGGAGGTTAATTTCCAGCATATTGGGAGGGAGAAAAATTTGTTATGAAGAAGTTAAGATTTTGTTTGAAGCTTCAACTCATTTGATAAAACAGTATAGTATTTGTTTCAAATAGTAACAAATCTTCCCCTTGAATTTGTTATGAGGAGTTAAGATTCTATTTGAAGCACTGATTTGATAAACAGTATAATTATTTGTTTCATTTAGTAACAAATCTTTCCCTTGAATCAAATACTCTACTCACTCTGTTGCTTCTCTTTTTCAGAAAAAATTATTCATCAGGAACATCAACCAAGCTGAGCAACTTTAGATAGTGTTCAAACTTGGTATGTGTTACAACTTTAGTCAACATGTCTGCTGCATTTTCTTCTGTTTAAATTTCTGCATTTTTACTATTCCCTTCTCCATTGATCTCTGATGAAATGGAATCTGATATCAACATGTGTTTGTTCTGTCATGAAATTGTTGATTCTTTGTGAGGTGTATTGCACTTTGGTTGTCACAAAGTATGATTACTGTCTTTTGATTAAAACCCAATTCATTGATTATGCCTTGTAACCATGTAGCTTCTTTGACCGCTTCTGTGGCTGCAATAAATTTAGCTTCTGTTGTAGATACGACAACTACTGATTGTAGATTAGATCTCCAGTTGATTATATTGCTTCCAAGTATAACCAGTAAGTGACCTTTTTCTATCTAGGTCCCCTGCAAAATCAGAATCAACATAGCCATAGAGACTAAGGTCTTCTTCCCCTGATTTCTTATAGAGTAAACCAAGATTAGTGGACCCAACTAAGTATCTCATTACCCACTTAATAGCTTCTCATGTACCTACTGATTAGGCTAGATGCATAAGCCAAATCAGGTCTTGTGCAAATCATTAGATACATTAGACTTCCAGTGGCATTAAAATATGAAATATTTTCCATTTGTTTACTCTCTTCTTCATCTTTAGAAGAATCCTCCTTAGAGAGTTTAAAATGTTGTTCTAGAGGTCTAGACACTGATTTTGCACTATCCATGTTGAACCTCTTTAAAACTTTCTTAGCATATTCACTTTGACAAACATAAAGCTCAAAGGCTGAGCGATATCTAGAAATCTCCATCCCAAGGATTCTTTTTGCTGACCCCAAGTCTTTCCTATCGAATTATTGGTTGACGAGTTTCTTAATTTTGATTAATTCTTGGATAAACTTCCTTGCCAATAGCACATCATCTACATAAAGTAGAAGATATACATTTCCACCATTCTTATCTCTTCTATAATAGACACAAGGATCATATTTGCTTCTCATGAATTGAATGTTGGTTATATAATCATCAAATCTCTTGTACCAACATCTAGGTGATTGTTTCAAGACATATAAAGACATATAAAGACTTGTTGAGCTTGCATACTAGCTTCACTTTCTTCTTAGCTTCATAGCCCTTTGGTTGTTCTAAATAGATCAACTATTCTAGCTTCCCATGTAGGAAAGCGGTCTTCACATCCATTTGTTCCAACTCCAAATTAAGACATGCTACGAAAGTCAATACGATTCGAATAGATGTGTGTTTGACTACAGGTAAAAAAAATTCATTATAATCAATTCCCTCTTTCTAAACAAAGCCCTCTGCCACAAGTCTTGATTTGTATTTAATGCCTCCTTCATCAAATTTCCCTGACTTCCTCTCATATACCCATTTGCAAGGGATTTTTTGTTTGAATGGAGGTGGAACCAAATCTCATGTATTATTTTTACAAAAGGGATTCAATTTCATCTTCCATTGCTCTTTTCCACTTTGAACATCCTGCCTACTGATAGCTTCTTCATAAGTCTTTGGTTCATCTTCTAACAACTTAGCCTCTATATTAGAAGCATGAGCCACACAACCGGCTTGTGCAAACCTAGCTGGAATTCTCACATTTCTTATTTCTCTATCTCTTGCAAGAGTACAATTTGTCAAATCTTCTTGTATAGTGGATGGTTGATCTAGATTTTCAGTTTCTTCAACTAGATTCTCTTGAGGAGGTTCAACTTCAGAGTGTTGCTCAAGAGGTGTTTCTATTTTATCACTTTCAACAATAACTTTCATGTTAGAGCTAACTTTTTCTCTTGGTTCAAACTCTTCTAGAGACTGTTTTTCTTTGTTTGAATTCATATAGAATTCAGTTTCTCTGAATGTTACATCTCTACTAATAATCCTTTTCTTTGATTCACAATTCCACATCTTGTATCCTTTAGTACCTTCAGGATAACCTTAAAACATACATTTGATTGCTCCGGGTTCTAATTTTACTTGTCTAACATGTACATAACCAACACAATCAAATGTTTTCAG
The DNA here is from genome assembly GCA_028017165.1 of Herpetospermum pedunculosum. Classification (NCBI taxonomy): domain Eukaryota; kingdom Viridiplantae; phylum Streptophyta; class Magnoliopsida; order Cucurbitales; family Cucurbitaceae; genus Herpetospermum; species Herpetospermum pedunculosum. The sequence goes on along the minus strand of CM051527.1, from coordinate 27,397,620 downwards.
ATTATATAAATTTGGTGGGTTCCTAACCATTTTTCTTCTGGAGCTTTGTAATCAATAGAAATACAAGGACTCCTATTAATAGTAAAAGTAGTTGCAGCAACAACCTCGACCCAAAAATCATTAGAAAGATTAACTTCAGATAACATACATCTCACCCTCTCCATGATTGTTTTATTCATCCTCTCAGCTATACCATTTTGTTGCGGAGTATAACTTACTGTTTTATGCCTTGTTATGTCATTTTCAGTACAAAAAAATAACAAAAGACTTTCCTAAAAATTTCATACCATTGTCTGTTCCAAGATGTTTGACTTTGTGACCAGTTTGGTTTTCAACTCTAGTTTTCCATTCTTTAAACTTCTCAAACGTTTGATCTTTAGTTTTCAAAATAAAAGTCCAAGTCTTCCTAGAGTAATCATCAATTATAGATAGAAAATACCTAGAACCACTCCATGAAGGAGTTCGAGAGGGCCCCCAAAGATCAACATGTACATAGCCTAAAATAGACTTAGTTGAGTGTTGTCCCTTTGAAAATTTCAGCCTCTTAGACTCCCCAAAGACACAATGCTCACAAAATCTTAGCCTCTTAGTGCCTCTTGATTTGACAAACCCCTGTTTTAGTAACTCTTGAAGACCATTCTCACTGATATGTGATAACCTTCTATGCCAAAGCTCAATATCTTCATATTTCTGTGATTCAGTAATGAGAGTCAAGCTTGGAAGATCAACATCTTTTAGAATATACAAACCATTAATCTTTTCTCCCGAGAGAACTATCTTAGAGCCTTTAGAAATATTGAAAACCCCACTTTTTCCATGAAAATGGCAACCTTGGTTATCTAGCATTCCAATGGAAATCAAATTTCTTCTAAGGTCAGGAACATGCCTTACATTTTGAAGTAGAATGTCTCTACTGTCTTTAAGCTTTAAATCCACTGAGCCAATTCCCACAACTTAACAACCATGGTTATCTCCCATAAAAACAGTACCTCCCTCACATGGTTTATAAGTCACAATCCATTCTTTTGAGTAGATCATGTGGTAGGTACACTCTGAGTCAAGAACCCAGACACTGCCCCACCGCTACCTACCAAAGAAGTGACCCGCTTAGGAATCCCCCCTCACCCTCCCCACCCTCTTTCGAACCCGGGATAATTGTGGTGTCCTGCTTCCGACGCCAACTAGCGTGATCGCTGCTACCCCGACCTTCCCATCTGTCAAAACGCCCTCCCCTGCCACGAAACCGATCGCCCCAGGAACCATCCCCACTACCCCCATCCTCCCAAGAACCCACCCCAGATTTCTTCAAAATGGTTGCTCGCATCCATTCTCCATACTAGTAAAGCCTTGTCCCCGAGACATCAGAACTTTCCTGCAAACATTCTCGATGAGGATGTCCTAGTATCCCACAATTGAAATACAGGTCGGGCAATTTTTCATAAAGAATGGGACACCAAACAGACCTACCCTCAATTCTCATAAACGGACCAGTCCAACTGTTTAAAGCATCGCACTCGATCTCCTCAACAGTGCCCATCAGTTTCCCTGCCAACTCTGCCATCTCACGGGTCATACAGTTACCGCACAGCCAAAACCACCTTCGAAGAGGGCCTCTGTCCCCTGACCACCTAAACCGAAAACAGAAACCCAACACAAACTTCTTCTTCGCACGACTCCAACCCCACCAGTGTCGAACGGAAGCCCAAATTGATCACCCTACACCCTCTTCACCTCCCTAAAATAATCTCAGAACACTCCAAAAATCGCCAGACAGGGGAAGAAATGCGAACCTGGGAAGATTTAGAAGCCACACCCAACCCCCCGCAGCGCAGGTCCTCCGAGATTTGTCGTCCAAGCCGCTTCGTCAGCCTCCACTCTCGCCGCCGTTCGCCTGAAAACCCAGCCCAAACCCTAGCCGCCCTTAATCGCCGAAGATCTCATCCCTCAGAAGGAGGGAGCACCCTCATATCGGGGGAGAAGGCCCATCGCCAAAAAATAATAAATACTATTAATAACAAATATATATGTATATATATATTATTATTCTTTTTTTTTTTTTTTTTTAAGGAAACCCACCTCTGTACCTTTTTTTTTAAAAAAAAAACTTTAATTAACTAAATTAAAAAAAAAAAAAACCATATATAATTCATCCAAATTCTATTCAAACAATATATATTTTATCTAAAAATTCTACCTGATTCAAACAATATATATTTGATCTAAATCCCACATCAAGTCCTAGTTTCAAATCTAGAGAGAAATAAATAATTTGGAACTCAACAACTAAAAATGTTAGATAATCCAACCTTAAGCTTCTAAGCAATATGAATGACAACAAATTTATAATTGTTCACCCAATGTGGGTCATGTCAAGTTCTCTAGTACTGATGCAGGATTCATTAAATCACTGGAGGGAAATTTACAAGAGTTTACAAACGATCAAAGATCTTACTTTTATCTCAAGAAAAATTGCTCACGAATCAGTCGACAAAATATGGCTCTAAAGAAATTTCAATGGAGGAAATACTCAATCTTCCACAACACACAAAAGAAAACTCTCAGAGATCACAACAAGGCAATCTACTCACGATTTTCTTCTTCTTTGTATTAATTTAAAGGAACTCATAACCACTTTTCTATTTTCTTTTAGTTAAACCTTACAGAATAGCTGATAAGGAAAACATAAGTTAAACACACAAGCTAATTTAGCAAGAACCCTTGATGCATGAATTCAAACCCTCCTAAATCTAGATGTTGTCCAACCCAAGAAAAGTAAAAATTTGGTTACCTTCATGATCTTATATCTCGAGGAAAGGAAAGTCGTTCTTAGTTTGAGATCTAAATAACATCACAAGCAAGATTGATCAAGTCAAGCTTGAATAATTCTAACCATTCAACCTAAACTACATAGAATTGAAATTATCTTAACTCTAGCCGAATTGAAATCACAAAGGTTATTTTTCTACATTTTCACCTTCTTTCTTTCGTGTCCCTTGTGTTACAATCAAGCTGTCTTTACATAGCCTTCAAAAAGTAAAATAAATTAAGCCAAAGTAACCTAAAAATCATGCAAATCCATAAATTCGAGATTGAAGTCCATTGGTCGTCTGAAGCAATTTATAATGTTGTTTCATGAATGAAGCTTGACTTGTCTTTTTTTCTTTTTTCAACATGTTGGGGTGGGGATTGAACCTAGGAACCTCATAGTCACTAGGAAATACATTATGTCGTTGAGCTAAGCTCTTGTTGGCAGCTTGACTTGTCTTTAATATGAAGAATAAGTTGCAATTGAGTTCAACTTTAATGAAATTTTACTTCATTTAGTTTTTCTTGAGTTCAACTTTAATGAAATTTGACTTCATTTCGTATGTCTTCAGTTCAAATTATGTTAATAAAAAACCAAGCACCAAGTGCATTTAATGTAACTTCATCTTGTTGTAAACTTAGACAACATGTAGGATATTTGGTTCAAATCAATAGTCACCAACAATTGTTTTCTTCTTTATAATCGTAATTAAACACCCACGACTAAACCACACTACTTTTAATTAGGTTGAATTAAAAGGCAACTAGACCAACATTGATGAATTGGGGTTTGGCTATTTTTTTGTTTGGGCTCCACCATTCTTAGTAGGGAATTCATGGTAGGAAAATTCTCAATAATACCTAGGAATAAAAAATTGAATTGAAAAATATCTAAGAAAGTTTCATATTTTCATCCAATAGCTACCACAATTTGATTGAAGTTGACATTTTTCATTCCTACTATTTTTCTGCTATATACGTTTATTTACGAACAACCTACATAACCAATTTAATTTTTTTTTTTTTAATATTTATTTTAGTTTCTAAGAACCAGATTCATGAATGTTTAACAGCAAAAAAGAAAAAAAAACACAAATTCATCTTACTAACAACTCTCCTACATTCATGCATCTTGAAAAGAAGGGTTCATTTTTTTTTTCCCAAAGTTGAAACGAGGACAAAGTACAGAGACTAGAGTTGAGGGAGACGAAAATCCTTACTCACTCCGAAAATACATCGTAGAAGGTTTTGAGAGTAAAAATTTTCAGATCAATTCAAGCATTCAACAATGTAGAAGGTTGAGGTTGATAGTTTTTTTTTCAAGGTTGATGGTTTCAAAGTTGAGAATCGATTTGGAAGATGACAAATCTCCTAATTCAATGATACAATTGATTGAACGTTTTCCTAGGTAAACTCAACATGCATACCAACTTTAATATTTTTTTTTGTATCATTTGTTCAATGCTCACGGATTAATGGCTTATGGTGTATATACACGGATATACTCCATATGATATACTTACATGTACATTGTTATACATGTAACTACGAATATATACCCACACTAGAAGTTATCGAGAGCAATCATTTTTATAATTTTCTTACAATCGTCTATGAATTAAAAAAATTTAGTATCATTTGCCCAATGCTCACAAAGTAATGGTTTATGGTGTATATACACGCATATACTTCATATGATATACTTACAATGTATGTTGTTATAGATGTAACTACGAATATATACCCACACTAGAAGTTATCAAGGGTGCCATTTTTATAAATTTTTTACTAACATGTACGCTCACCAATTAATGGCTTATGTATAAACACATATACTCCATGTGATATACTTATATGCAAAGATGAAAAAATCCCCGAAATTGGTCGAAATATCGCCGATATTTCGCCAATTTCAAGGTTCGATAGATATAACGGGGGCCAACATCGTTTTTACGAAATATCGAAAAATCGACGATATTTCATGTTTTTTTTTTGTAGTTATATTTTATATTATATAAAATTTGATCATTGTCTTACCAAAAATACGGCTAGTGTAGTTGGTTTTATTATTGGTTGTATATCTCAATATCCTGAGTTTGAATCTACTTGTTTTGTTTATTTATTTTCTAACTAGTTGTTTATCTTTTTTTAACTATCTATTTTTTTCTTCTTCTCTTTTAATTCTCCCATTATTATTTTTTTTTTTTTTTATCATTTTTCAACTTCTTTGTATTATATAATTTATACTTTTTTTTTTTTTTTTTTAAGTTTAAAAAATCTAAAGCTACTTTATTTTCCGGATTTTGTTTATTTATTTTCTAACCATTTATTTTTTATTTTTTATTTTTTTTTATTAGATAATTTATATTTTATTTTTTCTCTTCCCTACAACCAATTTTTTTTCCTCTTCACTTTTAATTCTCTCACTATTTTTTATCATTCTTTTTTGTATTGTATAATTTACTTTTTTTTTTTTTTTTTTAAGTTTCAAAATCAATCCATAATAGATCTAAACTCTAAACCTACCTTATTTTGTTTTGAATTGTTTCAATACAATGTTTTGTGTTGTATTATTATTAAATGATGTATTTATTTGTAATGACATTTTTATTAATTAATGAATTAGTTTATTTATTTCTTGACATATATGTGATTATGCTAAATTTGGTATTCCATGTTTAATGTATAGAATGCACACTTTAGGAATAGTATAATATAATTGTTAGTTTAATAAATCAAGTAAAAAAAATATAATCTTTAAATTATTCGAGTTTGATAGCACTCTAAAAGTGCTAATATTTAGCTCCTAAGTCTTGTAAATTAGAGTAATTATTTGGGTTTAATTGATCTATTTTGTATAATTTAATTGTTAAGGGGTAAATCGGGCATTGGCATTAATTAAGGGCTTAAATGGATATTTTAGAACATTTTATTAATTAATTGTTTTGAGTGATTATACTACATTAATTAAATAATCTAATTCTAACTCAAAACTAATTAATGGCTTGATGGTGGTCCCTTTGCTAAGGGAATGGTGAAGCCAAGGTTCGAATCATGGTGGGCGCAGAATTTCTATTATTTTTGTAAAAAGTCAAACGGTCAACGGTCAACGCGTGGCCAACTCCATCGTCCGGCCCGCTCCAGCGCCCGCGTCGCCCACGACCCTCTCCGCGCCCGCGCGCGTGGCCCATCTCCAGACGCCCCGGCCCAGCCTCCATGCGCGCAGCAGGCCCCCATCCGCGCGCCCAGCCCGCACCTGCCGACCCGCTCGCCCGCCTCGCCCATCCGCGCGCCCACGACCCGCTCCAGATGACCCGCGCGCGCTCCAGCAGGCCAGCACCCCCTGCGCGCGGCCCAGCACGCCCTTCGGCCCAGATCAGCGCCCCAGCGACCCGCTCCGCCCGCGCGCGCCTGCCGACCCGTCCGCGCGCCCCTGCGCGGCCCAATTGGCCAATTTCGGCCCAAAACTCATTTTTTTTTTAGCTTTTTAAGCGTTTTAACCTAGTTTTTCAGCCACCATTCACTTAGGAGAGAGAAATTTCGATATTGAGAGTTGTAGCCTCGAGTTTGGTGATATTTTCATCAATTTTCAAGGTTTTTGGACAATTTTGGATCAATTTTCATCACGTTTGGCTAAGGTAAGTGCTCTAATTCGAGTTTAGGGTTGTCTTGATGCATTAGGGAGGGTTTAACTTTAAATTTCCAGCTTGTATTTGATAGTTTCTTGCATGTTCTTCCTTTGTTTGAATCCCATGAGCATGTATGACTGATTAGGAGTGACGTCCGAGTCCTCACGCATGTTTTACCGTTAAAGGTTAGGACGTATAATTGCCTCAATCGCTAGGTAACAAGGGTCTAAGCGTGACTAATTAATTCTAGCCTAAGTGACAGTAGGAGAATAGCATTAATTATCGTTTGCACGATAGACTTAGGGAAAGAATAGAAATCGCGCCAATTGGTCGAGTTCTCGATCAATCGGTTCGTCGCGATATTACCCGTCACTGTTCTTTGATTGATTTAAGCGTAGCTAACTTAGATTAATTAGCGAGCATGTTTAATTGGAATTGCACTTTTCTAATTAATTCTTTGGGATTTTTGCTACGGAAACGAGCAAACATTTCGCGTGCATGAGATTAAATTACAAGCATGATTAGAATCCCTATGATCTAAGCGCATCAAGATAAATCCCGATCCCTCGAATTAGGAGCACGTGTTCCATTTATTTTTCCGCTCTTTACTTTTCGCATTTATTTTTCCGTTAGCTTAATTTTACTTAGTTTAGTTTTAATTAACTCCCACTTTTATTTTATTTTTAGTTTTAGTTTAAAAGACAAATAGAAATTAATTAGGAGAGATTGATTAAGGTTCCCTGCGGATCGACCCGTTACCACTAGCTGCAAAGCTTAGTAGTTTCGGTAATTATAAATTTTATTTTGGCGGGATTCGACACCCCGAAAATTAGTTGGACATTCAAAAATCCTTCTACCAGAGTTCATATTCATTTTTTAGTCTTCAATATTATCTATTATTCTATTATTATTCATATTTGAGTTCTATTTTTTGAAATATATTCTTAAAGTAATAGTGTATTATTTAATTAAGCTTGCTCTAAAGTTTCGTTAAATAAATCACAATATTTCTATTAATTTCTGTGAGATCCGTGATTCTTCTATACACATATGAAATTATGCACTGTTATTATCATTTTTTCACAACCGTCTATGAAAAAATTATTTAAAAACTAGTTTGAATTAATATTCTAGATTAAATTTTATTGAATTTTGTTTACATGTTTCGATTTAATTGGTAGTTGTTATATCCTGGTTTTGACCATATCTTAATTTTTTTTTCCATAATTCCCTCCTAAAATAAATCTTTATTTTTATTCTTTCCAAATAAATTCTTATTTTAATAAATTCTTATTTGAATAAATCTCTCTTTTTTTTTTTTTGGAAGAGTTTGAGTTTCACCATTTTTTGTTTTTCATTTAATTCTCTCAGATTAGTTTTTTTTTTTTTGTAGGTACTTCAACAATTAAATGTCTAACGATTAATTTCTTTCAACTACATTCTAAATAAATCCTTATTTTTATATCCGAATAAATCTCCCTTTTTTTTTTCGAGTTTGAGTTTCAGTTTGAGTTTGAGTTTGAGTTTCAGTTTCACCATTTTCAGTATCATTTAATTCTTTCGGATTAAATCTCTCCTTTTTTTTTTGTAGGTACTTAACCAATTAAACGTCTGAGGGGTAATTTCGTCCAACTACATTCTAAAGAAGTTCCTAATTATAGATGTTAGCTATTTTTCAACATGGATAGTCTCATTTTAGCTATTCTTGTAGTTGACTTTTCATGGTAGATGGTTCTTTTTGGGAACCCGTTTTGGTCGATGTCCCATTTTTTAAAATTAAGTTTTGTGTTCCTTTTCTTTTTTCATTTTCTCTCTCCTTCATTTTTCATTCCTTTTTTACACTCCTAACTTCTCCTCTCATTTTTTAAATTTTATCTTAAAAAAAAACATTTCATCTCTCATTTCCAAGATTTTCTCCAACAAAATTCTTCTCTTTCCTCCCCTAATTCTGAATCTTCATCCTCTCTCCTCTAACCCCAAATCTCTAATAATGATTCTCTCTCTTATTTTATTTTCTCTCTTAGATCCTAAAAATAATTAAAAAAAATGTTTGTTGTAAAGACTTAAGTAAAGGTTATGTTTTGTAAAGTGCATAAGGAGGAATATAATACAAGAGTTGTATGGTGTATTTCTCTTTTGATAGCTGAGCTTACTTGCAGCTTGTGAAGCAGCAAAAAGTTCATGAACTGAACTCAAAGTATAGTGCTATGAGAGGATGTGATAGTCACATGGTTTCCTCGCAGCACTTCATGCTGTTTTGTTTACTATATTTCTCATGGCAAAAGTGTTTAGGGCTCCGAGTTGTTCAATTAGGATAGTGGGAGTAAACTAGAAATATGAGATATTTCATTTTCTCCACCAACATGTACACCACATAAGTTTTAGTCCAAGTGGGAGTTTGTTGGGATATATGTCCTAAAACTCGTGGTTTGTAAACTGTTATGTTTGTAAAAACTCTATTTAGTAATAAAGAGTTATTCAGTTTTAATTCAGTAAAGGAGTTTACTGGACTAAAGTGAAACTAGTTTTATCCTATACCAATAACCAACACCCTTGACATTGTCTGAGTATTTGAATCTCATGTATGACATGATTGTGGATCAGGTTCAACTATACTGCCAAAATGATCTATAGTATATGGATAAGGTTGGGCACCTTATCCTGGTAACACTATTGGATGCAGCTCACTTTTTATTGTACAGAACGGTGTGATCTGAATCGTTACACATGAAGATGTGAGAAGTGAGGGCGTCCTGTGTAATGAGTTTACACAAGATCGAAGCGCGTATTAAGTCTCTCTCTCTCTCTCTTTATAACTCCGTTTACTGATCGAGACTGACTTATACACTTTGATGGCCTAGGTAACTCGAGCTTAATCCTGAGCTCGCTATGAACTCCTGCGTATTCGAAAGTATCCTTTGACTTGTACGGGTGAGAGTGGCGGAACGCCCGCTCAATAAGCCTGCCAACTTGGGGATAAAGTCGAATAGGTAGCTGGGGACATAGTATAGCAAGATGAAATTCACACCTAACCCGCTCTTTAGGGTTAGTAGATAGGTTGTTCCCTTAATAGCTGACTCTGGGGCTTGAACAATGTGAGCTCACACTCTCATGTGATGAGAGAGTTATATTGATCTGCAGGTTGGACCACAGATCTATTGTTCATTAGAGGTGTCAGTGGTACTTAAGGAACAAGATGTAATGCAGGGGTTAAACGGTTTAAATGACCCAGGTGTGATTATAGACAACCTGTGAAGGATCGACTTACCAATGACGGTTATATCAAGATGACACAATATATCTATAGTGACGAGAGTGCAGCCCTTGGACTATTGTGGAGTCTTTGTGGGTTAACGAATGTTAATCGATTCGGGTCAAAAGAGTTTTGACTGAATGATCTCGTATCGTTGGAGCTCATGATCTGTAAGTCCTTTAGGTTCTCCTAACTAACTCGGATAAAGGGGTATAGCAGTGCTATAGGGTTGAATTTAGAGAATGTGAATTAGAGTTTGTTATTCGAGGGTTTATGTATTTAAATATGATTTAAATATATAACTGGAGGAAGTCATATTTAAATGTGATTTAAATGAACGACTGGTGAAAAATATGAATTTTGATTCATATTTTGGAAAAGTCGGTTTTCTGAAATTCGGGCTTAGTGGAAGATTTATTATTATATTAATATTTGATATTAATATTAATAATAAATTAAATAATTAAAAAGGTTTTAATTATTATTAATTTTAATAAATAATAATTATTTATAATTATTATTATTATTTTTAAAAATCCATTGTACCTTGCATGGACACTATGTGGATTCTACTTTCTTTCCTTACTCTCAAAGTTTGGAGAATTGGTTCTAACAAATTTGAACATTGTGAGTTCACACACGCTCTCGGTGGTCGAAGGAATTTTCTTCTCTCTTGCTTGCTCTCGGCTGAACTTCTTCAAGTGTTGAAGAATTTCTCCTTGGCTGAAGTTTGAAGAAGTGAAGATTGAAACTTTGGTTGCTAAAGATTCAAGGTTAGTCTTTGGGAAAGATTTAAGAAGAGTTAAGGTGTTAATTCTTCTTCACTTGATATTGGATTTCAAGTTGTTGAAACTCAATAGGTATTGTTGAATTGTGTTCTTGATGTTCTTGATGAATTGTTCATCAAGTTCATATTAACTCAATTCCAAACTCAAGACCAAAAGCTTCATCTTCTTCCTCCTCCCTCTCAACTAACCCCCTTAGCTTAAGCAGTCCCACTACTCCGCTATTAAGCCCGAGAATAGCTGGGACTACTCTGAGGGTGGTCTTCGACTGTACATGATTGTTCGTGTTGAGTTCGTGACCGGAGGAGAGGTAGATTCGAGGGGGCTGTAGAGGAGCTAAGGTAGACAAGAAGGCAAACGACAACACAAGGTATTTTTGTCCTTGTGCAACTCACTAGTAATTTTATCGATCGGTAAACCGGTTGGTTTTACTTATAGGTAATTTACCAGTGGAGCTGCCCAAACGTTGTTTCTGAAGCGTTTTGGGTTTGTTTCCTCGGTCGAGATTTACCAATATGGTATCAGTAAATCCCAAACCGAGGAAACCGGTCGGTAAGTGTTACCGGTCTGGTTTATCGGTTGAAACCCGAACCGGTATCTCGGTAAAAATCAAGCGTTGATTTTTTCTCGGTGTACCGGTCTAAGTGTTTACCGATGGTGTTGAACCGGTCAGTTTACCGGTGTATGGGCACCGGTTCATCGGTATCACTTGCTTCGATAATTCTTTACCGGTGTTCCTTGGTTGACTTAACCGGTCTTCCTCGGTTGACTAAACCGGTCAGGTTTTACTAGTGGTAAAGGATTTACCGGTTTGACTCGTAGTTGCGAAAAATGCTAAGTGTTAGCATTATTTATCACTTATTGTTTGTTGCTTATTGATTGTTGAAGGTCCTTAACCAGTTTTAGGCTTCTTCCGCTGTGCCTCTGGTTGTGTCGGGATCTCTCGGTTCCATCAAAATCACAATATTTCTATTAATTTCTTTAATATCCGTGATTCTTCCCATAATATCCGTCGAAATATCCGTAAATCTGAGTTACCGATATGGATATCGATAAAGATATTTTTCGTTTTTGCTTATATGTACATGCAACTTTGAATATATACACATGAAATTATCGAGAGCACTGATATTATCATTTTTTCACAACCTTCTATGAAAAATTTAAATAAAAATTAGTTTGAATTAATATTGTAGGTTAGATTTTATTGAATTTTGTTTATATGTTTCGATTTAATTGGTTGTTGTTATCCTTGTTTTAACCATATTTTAATTTTTTTTATTGTAGGTTAGATTTTATTGAATTTTGTTTATATGTTTCGATTTAATTGGTTGTTGTTATCCTTGTTTTAACCATATTTTAATTTTTTTTTCTTCATAATTCTCTCCTAAAATAAATCTTTATTTTTCTGCAAGATTATTTCCAAATAAATCCTTATTTTTCCATCATTCTCTCTGAATAAATCTCCCCTTTTTTGGTAGGGAGTTTGAGTTTCACCCTTTGTTGTTTTTCATTTAATTCTCTCAGATTAAATCTCTCCTCTTTGGGAGGTACTTCAATAATTAAATGTCAGAGGGTAATTTCGTCCAACTACATTCCAAATAAATCCTTAGTTTTTCATCATTATCTCTGAATAAATCTCCAATTTTTTTTGTAGGGAGTTTGAGTTTGAGTTTCACAATTTTTTGTTTTTCATTTAATTCTTTCGGATTAAATCTCTCCTTTTTTTTGTAGGTACTTCAACAATTAAATGTCTGAGGGGTAATTTCGTCCAACTACATTCGAAAAAAGGTTTCTAATTATAGATGTTAGCTATTTTTTAACCTGGATAATCTCATTTTAGCTATTCTTGTAGTTGACACTTCATGGTAAAATTAAGTTTTGTGTCCCTTTTCTTTTTTCATTTTCTCTCTCCTTCACTTTTCATTCATTTTTTACCCTCCTAACTTCTCCTCTCATTTTTTAAATTTTATCTTAAAAAAAAATTCATCTTTCCCTTCCAAGATTTTCTCGAACAAAATTCTTCTCTCTCCTCCACTAATTATGAATCTTCATCCTCTCTCCTCTGACCCCAAATCTGTAATATTTTATTTTCTCTCTTATATCCTAAAAATAATTATAAAAAAATGTTTGGTGTAGTCTCTTTCTACTTATGCCTCACGTTGCCCTCTTCTCCTCACGCCTTTGCCGCCCTCTTATCCTCACGCCGCCTCCGCCTCCCTCGTCTTCTCACGTCGCCACCCTCACGTTGTGTTGTGTCGTTGATGGCATTGGAGAAGCTCTTGTTGTAGAACTTACAAAGATGTTGCTGTGAGAAAAAAATGCATTTTATTAATCACATTATGAAAAACAGAGAAGTGTTGTGGGAATTTGAGGTTTTGTTTTTTTCTTTGTTGTGGGAATTTGTATTTGAACATGCAAAGAAGAGATTCGTTGGTAGATTTGGACGGGTTTACAAAGGTCGATTAGAATACAACTTACAAGTTGTGAAGAAATTAGAATAGTGATAAGGAATCAGAGAAAGAAATTTAGGTTATCTTTCTTTCTTCTTATTTTTCTTGCTTATATATTGAGAAATCCAACCAGAAATAACTTGGAATTTTTAATTTTCAAAATGAAGTTGATATATTGAGAAAAATGCATCATTCAAACATAATCCGCATTCCGGGTTACACCATTTAATACTGGGTATTTGAAGTTTTTTTTTTTTGTAGCAAAAAGTATTTGTTTCCTTTTCTTTTGCAAATATAATGTATAGTGTATTTGACTTCAGTGCATTTTTTTTGAGTTTTTGCAAATAAAGAGTATTTGTATTGTGTAATTGTTGTTTGGAAATTACAATTACACTGTAATTGCAGTTTGCAATGTATCGTGTAATTGCAACTTGCAAATTTACAATGACACGGTAATTGCACTTTGCAATGTATCGTGTAATTGTAGTTTGCAAATTTACAATGACACTATAATTGCACTTTGCAATGTATCGTATAATTGCAGTTTGCAATATTGCAATCTACCGACGGGTACCTTTCCGTGATGTTATTATCAATTAAAAAATATATTGTATTTTTATTTCTAGTGAATCGAAAAAATACTATAATCACTGTATTTTTTTTCTTATGACCAGAATTTTGTATTGTTCACTTTGATGATGGAGTAGAAACACTAAGAACATTATTTTTTTTCTCAAGGCAAGCATACTTGTCGTTGTGTCATCAATTGTCCACCTTCGTGATTCTCTATTTGAATAGTTTGTGCTTAAAACACATTATAATAATTGAACACAAAATCTATAAGGAATTATTTGTGCAATGTTTCTACGCCTTTATGCTCTTGTACAATTCTTCATCACAAGTTTTTTTTAACACTATGCATGTAGTATTTTATTGTTCCAATGATATATCGCTCTCCCACACTAGACGTTGTGTAATTACATAAAATCCTACTAATTACAACTAAATGGAAAGAGAGAGTTGGTGAGCAAGAGAGTTCTCAAATTGTGATATGTATATATTATGAATAACAACCTGTTTGTATCCTTTGTCTAACAATATTCAATTTCCCACCCTTAATTTGTCTTGAATCTTTGAAATATCCTCATCAAATTATGTTTGATCTTTTTTTTTTTTTTTTTTTTTTTTGAATAATTTGAGTGTGTGCATAAATTTCCCTCAAATCATTTCTTACATAATTGTTTTCATTTTTTTTAATATTTTTATCCTCTACATAAGAGAAGACTTTGTATTAGTTTAACTTTTTATTTTTTAATCCTATTTTCTTTTCCAAAATGTAAAGATTCTAACTATATTGATTACCTCAATCACGGTGTTCAATTATTTGGAAAATTATAGTTTCAACTTGTACATAGAAGTGTTGTATGAGCTGAAATGGATCTATAATGGTCCATAACTCAATATTTGATTATGTTATTTTTAAATACAATACATTTTTGTCAATTTCAGCATTTTATCTATGGATGCATGTTGTTGTGTTTTTGTTTGAATAAATAGGATTCTTATTTTTTTTATTTGAGAATGTTTTCAATTGATTATTATTGTACACTTTCAATGTAGAAGAAGAATATATTGGTTAGTTGAGATATTTGAATTTTGAATTTTTTGTGTCATTTAAGTGTGAAATTATATTTAACAAATGCAAAATGTTTTACTTGGACATGACTTACTGGCCATACATTTTTCTCAATACTTTCATTTAAATTAAATTTCAACCCAATAATATCATTTAAAATATATAATTAAAATTAAATTTATAATAAACAATTGATTTTTTATTCGGTTCATAAAGATAAAATAAAATAAAGTAATAAAATATGTATTTGGAAAACTTTAAAGAAGTGATCCAATATTTAAAATTAGAATGAAAAGCAATTGTATAGCGTTGTTGACGTAGAATCCCAAGTGAAGATGACTTAAATGGTTAATTGAACAAAGATCATGAACCGTTGTAGCGTCCAACGTTTTTTGGTGGGGCTTGTCCTACTCGTTAGTAGAATCCCAAGTGAAGATGAATTAAGTGGTTAATTGAACAAAGATCATGAACCGTTGTAGCGGTTCAACGTTTTTAGGTGGGGCTCGTCTTACTCGTTAGGAGATTAATTAAGGTTAATTGAAATTGTTCTTTAAAACCTAAAATTTGAGTGAATTAATTTTCAGTGGGTTTAGTTAAGATAATTATATTTTCTAATTTTGATTCATAGATTTTGAATGAAATCTCAGATTCAAAATTTATTTTTTAGACAAGTATAATTCTCAACCATAGCCTTCCAAATTTTGAAAACATAAAATACATCTAATTTATGTTTGAGAAAATAAGTTCATACCCTCTTATTTGAGACACCTATGAAAGTCACATAATTTAATACTTATAAACGCTGGCCAAAATTACCTAGCTTGTAGATAATAGAAGTCAGGTGTCGAACTACAGTGAAATTGATTAGTTTAATCCAAATTTTAATTCTAATTGTTAATTTGTAAAAGATGGTAACGAGGGGTTTTGAAAGACTAAAAATAGAAGGCATGCAAACTTAAATAGAAGGCATGCAAACTTAAACTTAAGTAAAGGTTTGGAAAAGCGAGAGAATAAGTAGATGAATTAATACACTTCATCTAAAGGATCCAGATTAATTATTGTGATGTGATTTGGATCATTGACACAAAATGGGTTTAGCTGGTTTTTGGTTAACGCTCACACAAATTACAACTCCTAATTAAAACAAGAGGTCCCATGCATTAATCAGAAATTAGCAATCCCGAATGATTAGAAAATAGATGACGGCTCTAAACTAAGCTTCGCTAATAACTCCAATTCAGAGGCGATCGCTCTCCCAAATTAGAATTAGTCATTAGCGACGGGTAGTCAAGCGACGAGCCAATTGCAGAGATCTCTAACAATGGACTCGATTTTATTGTTTCTCTACAATTTATCAGCAACCCAAACAAACATGGCCATATTTAATTTAGAATACCAAATTACAGTTAGTCAAAACACATAAGGCGCAATCGCTCCCTCATGGATTTGTAACCGAACCAACACACGACAAGCTAAACGGTTGTCAATCCAAAAAGAAAATAATGCTGAACATTAATGAACAGGGTTAGAGAAGAATTGAACGCTAGAACAAGCTAACAATGCATTAAACAGAACAAATCTTCCTTAATCATATCAACAAAGTCTTAATCCATCCCCTAAAGATCGAATGCTTACCTTTAGCTAGACATGGATGAAATTAGAAGGAATAAATCCAAGGAAAAGCTTCCCCAACTCCATTAATGGAGGCTACAAGACCAAAAATGTAACGCCCCGCGTTTCGAAATTAAACAATTTCAGATGTGGGTTATTGAATTAATCGAAATCGTCGCGTGGACTCAATTTGGGAGTTTAATTTCAGTATTGTTGGATTAAATGGACCAGTTGTATGATTTAAGATAGACGATTCAATTACTTGGACCGTTATTTTAAGAGGGAATTTTATTATGTTGGCCCGCATTTGGTTAATGGGTTTGGTTTGTTTGGGAAGCTTGAGAGTTTAGGAGGGATTAGGTTTTTAATTGTCATTGAAGGGTTTATTTGGAAAAATAAGAAGATTAGTAAGACAAACCAAAAGAAAAATGAAAATCCCCAAAACTCATATCTTCTTCCTCCTCTTCCCTTCATTCCAGCCGCAAACCCTATCCCCGCCGCTTTCTTCTTCTCCGGCTGCACGCCCCTATTCCCCATCCCCTCCGATGACGGCTATGCTCCCCAGATGGCGAGAGCTTGAACTCATGGTCGTCTTCCCCTAGATCTACAGCTCCTCCGCGGCGACGAGCTCCAAGCGTGACGCGTCTCGACGAACCGCGAGCAGCCACACCCTTCATCGTTCTTCTTCCACGAGCGACGCCCCTAGATCTGCAGCTCCTCCGCAGCGACGGCGTACCAGGCGACCGCGTGACGAGCTCGACGATTCGCGGCGTTATCCTTCGGCAGCGACGACAACGTGATGGCGTTCTCTCGCTCGTTCAGCGACGGCGATTCAAACACCCACGAGCGATGCTTTCCCATTTTCTGCATTTACAGATCCACGACGAACGACGTCGTTGCAGCGACCCACACAATCCTCGGCGTTTCCCGGCAGCAGCTCGTGCGAAGACGTCTGCGGCTTTCTCCTTGCGATGCCAACCTTCAACAACCCACATGAGCCTTGTCCTTCGAATTGACCCTTCGACATTCGCAACCACCTTGAACACCACGGATCAACGACGACAGTGGTTTCTTCCACTCGTTTCGGTAAGCATTCAACATTATATACTTCATTCCAGCAATGTTCGGTACCGACCCATGTCCTTTAGACTTTCAATTCGGTTCACCAACTCCCTAACGACCTCAATTCTATAGGTTTTGGCTCTGACGAACACAAACCAGCAACCGTTCGAGTTGGTTTGGTGCAATTTGGTACGTTCCAGCACACTTAAATCCCTTTCAAACTCAATAGAATTGTTGTAGCTTAGCTTCTAACCTTGAGACATTACTGTTTTAGGACTTGGCTCAAGTCTGGAGTGTGCAAATGAGCTTTTAAGGTTGATTTAGGGATCTTCTTAACAAATTTTAGGATTATTCTGTAAGTAGTTCTTACTTGTGGAGTCTGTTTGATATTTGTTGTATGTTCGAACGCATGCTTTACTGATTACTTTATATTATGTGTTATATGAACCGTGCATGTTGTGTCTCTGATAAGACTAAGCACATCTAAGTGCTTAGAAGTCCATATGTTGTTGTTTGTGAATTACTTGATAAGACTAAGCACACGTGAGTGCTTAGCATAATCCTGTGATGTTGGGTATATATGTTCTCTGTTAAGACTAAGCACATATGAGTGCTTAGCAATATGTGTTGTTGAATATGGTTTCTTTGATAGGGCTTAGCACTACTGATTGATTAGTATATTTGAGTGGGGTTTTGAATTATATTGATTTGATGATGCGATCATTGATGTGTGTGCTGCATTGTGGTGAAGTTATTTGTGTATGATGTGTTGATTGGACAACATTATAAATGTGTTGTGGGTGTGCTGTACATATTCATGTTGGGTGGTTTCAAGTTTGGTCTAGTTGCATGACGTAGGATTTATGTAGTCTGGTGAGGTTGTGAGAAAAAACTGTAACTTGTGGTTACAGGGAATATTTAGTGAATACTAGTGCGCCTCGGGTACAAATGGTCGAGGGGTAGTATGTCACTGTCGATTGGTTTGTGTTAAGGAAAGTATGGTGAATATCAGTGCACCTCGGGTACAAATGGTCGAGGGGTGATATGTCACCATGGTTTAAGCAAGTGTTGGGCGCCACGGGAGGGCCAACACGTTGCAAAGTCATCGGTGCACCTTGGGTACAAATGGCCAAGGGGCGATGCAACAGTTTGAGGCCTTGGGTATAAATGGTCAAGGGTTGAATGCTGAGCGCCGTAGAGAAGTGTCGAGGCCCTGGGTATAAATGGTCAGGGGTCGATGTGACTCGAAGGAGTTAGTCTCAGAGGGCTTGTGAGGGCCACGAGTTGAGTTGAGTTGAGATTACGCAGTGGAGTCCGAGAGTGGACTTAGGGAATTCAATAGAGTCTAAGAGAGCTTGTGAAGCTAGGGTTGAGTCGGAGAGGACTCTATGGAGTTTGAGAAGAACTGGATAGAGTTGTTAGTACTCGGTTGTATTTTGAGAGAGCTTGTTAGAGCTCAAGTTAGTTGATGGATATGTATGACACGAGTGTATGCATGATGTTGTTGTTATTTATGTATTGAGCATTTTCAAATGATTATTGTTGATATGTTTGATGTGAGAAGCACATCGTTGTGACGCATGTATGTTTGTTGTTTTGTGGCTCCTCAGATAGGAGCTACTTACCAGTACGTGTTATGTACTGACTCCCACGAATTATGCAATTTTTGCAGGTGATGAGTACTACTACGAGCTTGGTGATGCTGGCGAGGAGACGTGAGAAAAAGAGACCATTAGTTGAATATCTTTTATGTATTTAGAGTTAGTCAAGTGTTATTTATTTATGAAGTTGCTTCCGCTGGTTTCAGTCTTTATGTGTTATTTCTAGTAGTTGGCTTAAGGCTAAAAGTTCTATACGGGCTAAAGTTATTATCCTCTTCTTGTTTCAGTTCGTTTTAGAGTTCAACATTGGTGTTATAAAGTTAATAAGGTTGTATGTTTTGTAGTTAGACTTGAGTTGTCTTTCAGGATTTCGACCTGAAGGGTTTTATATTTATTTTTCTGACTGAGAGCGTTGTTAGACTAGATGGTGTCTTTCTTTACCTGAAGTGCGGGGTTTTCTTGAGTTTTTCTGCTTTTCAGGTGTTACATAAATGGGTAGTTATTGAGGTTACGTCGTTGTGCTGCCGAATTTTTCGGAGCGCATTGCTTTTATTTCAAATAAACTTAAGGGTTAGTTATAATAGCGTGCTTGTGATTAATCTAAAATTACGGGTCGTTACAAAAAATAAGTAAACAGTCGTAGAAATTCGAGAGAGGCCGGAGAGGAATGACCTAAATTCGAAAAATCGCACATTTATACCCAAATGTGCGTCAGACTAGCACCTAGGCGCTGCACACTGTGCAATCGAGGAACGCGTGCACATCGCGACAGCGCCGGGGCGCTGCGAACCAGCGCCTAGGCGCTAACTTCTTGGGTTTGGAACAATGACGGGCGCTATGCTCTCGGGTATGGGAGGTTTTCTGGCGCTGACCCTTTTGCTCTGATGCTCTGTTGGGCGCCTAGGCGGTAACCTCTCGGGTTTAGCCTTGATTTTTCATCTTTAGCACCTTCAAGCTCTACTTGACTTCTCTCTTTGACCCGAACACTTCCCGAAGTTCCTAAAATGCCCAATTACGCTACGAAACTCATGAATGGACTTCCCGAGCTCTTCACCGCGAAACACCTGTAATAAGGCAAATTAACTAATATTAAGCACGGAATTTAGCTGGATTTAAGGCTATAATAATAGCTTTGTTTTAGACATGCATTTCATTTGATAACAAACCATATTTGCATACATTGCCTTGGACATCCATCTCACGCATAGTCCTACGCAACTATAACACACAATACATAAACTATCCACAACACATATACACAACTTATTCCACTATCGGCGCCTATACAAAATATCACATACAAAGACACATCCAACACACATACATAACTTAGTATACAACCAACGCAACCAGCACACATACACAACTTATTTCACAATCAACACATAAACACAAATGATTTAAACAAAACAGACATTGCAATCTAATCTTAGCCGGTAGTAAAGTCACTTACCTCGAAACTACTTTAAGTAAAACAAATTAGCTTCTCCAATTCGTCTTGCAAAAGTTTAACACCAAGTCCAAATTAGCATTCAATCCAAAGTTGGACTTCCAACCTCAAAGAAGCACCCAAACCTAAGTACATTACCAACTTAAAGCTAAAAAAAACAGCATTCAAAGTAGCAATAAAAAAGGTGTTTGGGACCTCCTTACCCAACGAAACAACGCATGCAAAACCGCCAATTATTTACTGGATAGCATGCCCAAAATGCCAAAGTCTGTAGGTTCGAAAACAACTCCAACTCTACACATAGAAGTTCCAGTTATTAGGGCTTTTTAAGAAGAAAGGAATTGACATCCAAGGTTCATAAAGAGATGAAGAAATTTCACTTACCAACCCATGTGACTAACAATTAAAGGAGAGAATGAAAACGGAGGAACCTTCAAGCGTCACTAGCCCACAAGGAAAAGAAATGGCGGCGGTGGTTGAGCAAAACCCAGCGACGACGGTGGTGGTTGTCGAGGAGAGATAAGGAAGATGAAGAAGAAAAACGGTGAAGAGGCGAAGGAGGAGGACGTCTTCTCTTGTTTGGCCAAGGGAAGAAGAAAGATTGACAGAAAATTAAAAACATAGAAGGAAATGCGTAGAAGAAGAGGGGAAAAAATTGAGTGGGTTAATACTTTTTATAAAACATTAAAATAATAAATTAATAATAACTTAATAATAAATACTATTAATAACAAATATATAGGTATATATATATTGTTTTTTTTTTTTTTTTTTAAGGAAACCCACCTTGTACCTTTTTTTTTTAAAAAAAACTTTAATTAACTAAATTAAAAAAAAAACCAACCATAATAGAATGTCATTACCAGGCAAAAGTTGGGTGTTACACCCGTTATAGTTGTTTCATTCACCACACTACTTTGCACGTTGGTATCAAATTCAGGCAAACACTACCCAACACCTTTTGAATTCTCTCATATATAAGGCTTTCAATCCAATGGAAAGTCAAATTCCTTGGAATGGAAATAATCACATATTAGACACTTCCAACATGAAAAGTATGATCGAATTATAACAACTTTCCTATCTTCTTTTACATCGTTACACAACCATTGGTCTTATACCACTTGCTACGGGTAGATACATATATAATTCGTCCAAATTCTACCTGATTCAAACAATATATATTTTATCTAAATCCCAGATCAAGTCCTAGTTTCAAATCTAGAGAGAAAATACTCACTCTTCCACAACACACAAAAGAAAACTCTCAAAGATCACAACAAGGCAATCTACTCACGATTTTCTTCTTCTTTGTATTAATTTAAAGGAACTCATAGCCACTTTTCTATTTTCTTTTAGTTAAACCTTACAGAATAGCTGATAAGGAAAACAAAAATTATAAAGTTAAACACACAAGCTAATTTAGCAAGAACCCTTGATGCATGAATTCAAACCCTCCTAAATTTAGATGTTGTCAACCCAAGAAAAGTAAAAATTTGGTTACAATCATGATCTTATATCTCGAGGAAAGGAAATGAGTTTGAGCTCTAAATAACTTCACAAGCAAGATTGATCAAGTCAAGCTTGAATAATTCTCACCATACAACCTAAACTACATAGAATTGAAATTATCTTAACTTTAGCCGAATTGAAATCACAAAGGTTATTTTTCTACATTTTCATCTTCTTTCGTCTCCCTTGTGTTACAATCAAGCTGTCTTTACAAAGCCTTCAAAAAGTAAAATAAATTAAGCCACTGAAACATTAATGTCATAATAGACCACTAACAAAAGTAACCGAAACAACATGGAAAAGACTCCAAAAACTAAAATTTAAATCATGCAAATCCATAAATTCGAGATTGAAGTCCATTGGTCAACCCTTGGAAGCTTTGGTACCGTCTCATGAAAGAAAGCTTGACTTGTCTTTTTTCTTTTGAAAACATGTTAGGGTGGGAATTGAACCTAGGACCTCACAATCACTAGGCAATACATCATGTCTTGAGCTCAGCTCTTGTTGGCAGCTTGACTTGTCTTTAATATGAAGAATAAGTTGCAATTGAGTTCAACTTTAATGAAATTTTACTTCATTTAGTTTTTCTTGAGTTTAACTTTAATAAAATTTGACTTCATTTCGTATGTCTTCAGTTCAAATTATGTTCATAAAAAATAAAGCATCAAGTGCATTTAATGAACTTCATCTTGTTGACAACTTGGACAACATGTAGGATTTTGGTTCAGATCAATAGTCACCCACAATTGTTTTCTTCTATACAATCGTAATTAAACACCCACGACTAAACCACAGTACTTTTGATTAGGTTGAATTAAAAGGCAACCTGACCAACATTGATGAATGGGGCTTTGGCTATTTTTTTGTTTGGGCTCTACCATTCTTTGTAGGGAATTCATGGTAGGAAAATTCTCAATAATAGCTATGAATAAAAAATTGAATTGAAAAATAGCTAAGAAAGTTTCATATTTTCATCCAATAGCTACCACAATTTTAGGGAGTGAAGTTACATTTTTCATTCCTACTCTACCCTGCTATATACGTTTATTTACGAACAACCGACATAACAAATTTTAATTTTTTTTTTTAATATTTATTTCAGTTTCTAACAACCAGATCCATGCGTTGTAGAAAAAGTTTCTAACAACCACATTCATGCGTTTTTGAAGAAAAAAAAAATCTAAAGGACTTAAATTTGAAAATGTTTAACAGCAAAAAAGAAAAAAAAATACAAATTCATCTTACTAAAACCCTCCTAGATTCATGCATTTTGAAAGGAGAGGCATTTTTTTTTCCAAAGTTGAAACGAGGACAATGTACAGAGACAAGAGTTGAGGGAGACGAAAATCCTTACTCACAACGAAAATACATCATAGAAGGTTTTGAGAGTCAAAATTTCCAGATCAATTCAAGCATTCAACAATGTAGAAGGTTGAGGTTGATAGTTTTTTTTTAAGGTTGGGGGTTTCAAAGTTGAGAATCGATGACTGTTTCAAATCGATTTGGAAGATGGCAAATCTCCTAATTCAATGTTGCAGGTAATGATACAATTGATTGAACGTTTTCCCTGGTAAACTCAACATGCATACCAGCTTTAATATTTTTTTTTTGTATCATTTGTCCAATGCTCACTGATTAATGGCTTATGGTGTATATACACGCATATACTTCATATGATATACTTACATGTACATTGTTATACATGTAACTACGAATATATACCCACACTAGAAGTTATCGAGAGCAATCATTTTTTATAATTTTCTTACAACCGTCTATGAATTTAAATTTTTTAGTATCATTTGTCCGATGATCACAGAGTAATGGTTTATGGTGTATATACACGCATATACTTAATATGATATACTTACATTGTACGTTGTTATAGATGTAGCTACGAATATATACTCACACTAGAAGTTATCAAGGGTGCCATTTTTATAATTTTCTTACTGACATGTACGCTCACCAATTAATGTCTTATGTATATACACATATACTCCATGTGATATACTTATATGCAAAGATGAAAAAGTCGCCAAAATTGATCGAAATATCGTCGATATTTCGCCAATTTTGAAGGTTCGATAGAGATAACGGGGGGCAACATCGTTTTTACGAAATATCGAAAAATTGGCGATATTTCGTATTTTTTTTTTTTGCAGTTATATTTTGTATTATATAAAATTTGATCATTATCTTACCAAAAATACGGCTAGCGTAGCTGGTTTTATGAGTGGTTGTATATCTCAATATCCTAGTTTGAATCCAACTTGTTTTGTTTATTTATTTTCTAACTAGTTGTTTATCTTTTTTAACTTTTTTTTTTGTTTTTTCTCTCTCGTGCAACCAATTATTTTTTCTTCTCTTTTATTTCTCCCATTTTTTGTTTTTATCATTTTACAACTTCTTTGTACTATATAATTTATACTTTTTTTTTTTTTTTTTTTTTTTTTTTTTTTTTTTATAGTTTAAAAAACCTAAAGCTAGTTTATTTTCCAGATTTTGTTTATTTATTTTTCAACTATTTATTTTTCATCTTCACTTTTAATTCTCTTCCCTACAACCAATTTTTTTTCTTCTTCACTTTTAATTCTCTCACTATTTTTTATCATTCTTTTTTGTATTGTATAATTTATACTTATTTTTCTTTTTTTTTTTTTTAAGTTTCAAAATCAATCCATCTAAACTCTAAACCTACCTTATTTTGTTTTAAATTATTTCAATACAATGTTTTGTGTTGTATTATTATTAAATGATGTATTTATTTGTAATGACATTTTTATTAATTAATGAATTAGTATATTTATTTCTTGACATATATGTTATTATGCTAAGTTTTGTATTCCATGTTTAATGTATAGAATGCCCACTTTAAGAATAGTATAATATAATTTTTAGTTTAATAAATCAAGTAAAAAAAAATGTAATCTATAAATTATTCGAGTTCATATTCATTTTTCAGTCTTCAATATTATCAATTATTCTATTATTATTCATATTTGAGTTCTATTTTTTGAAATATATTCTTAAAGTAATAGTGTATTATTTAATTAAGCTTGCTCTAAAGTTTCGTTAAATAAATCACAATATTTCTATTAATTTCTGTGATATCCGTGATTCTTCCCCGAATATCCGTCGATATATCCGTAAATCCGAGTTACCGATATCGATATCGATAAAGATATTTTCGGTTTTGCTTATATGTAAATGCAACTTTGAATATATATATATATACATATGAAATTATGTTATTATCATTTTTTCACAACATTCTATGAAAAATTTAAATAAAAATTAGTTTGAATTAATATTCTAGATTAGATTTTATTTAATTTTGTTTACCTGTTTCGATTTTGTTATCCTTGTTTTTGTTTTGATCATATCTTAATTTTGTTTTCCATAATTCTATCCTAAAATAAATATTTATTTTTCTACAAGATTCTTTCCACATAAATCCTTATTTTTCCATCATTTGAATAAATCCTCCTTTTTTGGTAGGGAGTTTGACTTTGAGTTTCACCATTTATTTGTTTTTCATTTAATTCTCTCAGATTAAATCTGTCCTTTTTTTTGGAGGTACTTCAACAATTAAATGTCTGAGGGGTAATTTCGTCCAACTACATTCTAAATAAATCATGTTTGAGTTTCACCATTTTTTGTTTTTCATTTAATTCATTCCGATTAAATCTCTCCTTTTTTTATAGGTCAACAATTAAATGTCTGAGGGTTAATTTTGTCCAACTACATTCTAAAAAAGAAGTTTCTAATTATAGATGTTAGCTATTTTTTCAACATGGATAGTCTCAGGTTAGCTATTCTTGTAGTTGACACATGGTAAATAGTTCTTTTTGGGAACCCATTTTGACCGATGTCTCATTTTTTAAAATTAAGTTTTGTGTCCCTTTTGTTTTTTCATTTTCTCGCTCCTTCACTTTTCATTACTTTTTTACCCTTCTAACTTCTCCTCTCATTTTTTAAATTTTATCTTAAAAAAAATATCTCATCTCTCCCTTCCAATATTTTCTCCAACAAAATTCTCCTCTCTACTCCACTAATTCTGAATCTTGATCCTCCCTCCTCTCACCCCAAATCTCTAATAATAATTATAATTCTCTCTCTGATTTTAATCCTAAAAATAATTTTTTAAAAAATGTTTGTTTTAGTCTCTTTCTACTTATGCATCACGTTGCCCTCTTCTCGTCATGCCTTTGCCGCCCTCCTATCCTCACGCCGCCTCCGCCTCCCTCGTCTTCTCACGTCGCCACCCTCACGCTGCTACCCTCATGTTTTGTTGTGTCGTTGCCGCCATTGGAGAAGCTCTTTTCGTAGAACTTACAAAGATGTTGCTGTGAGAAAAAAAAATGCATTTTATTAATGAGATTATGAGAAACAGAGAAGTGTTGTGGGAATTTGAGATTCTATTTTTTTCTTTGTTGTGGGAATTTAGATTTGAAGATGCGGGGAAGAAATTCGTTCGTAGATTTGGACGGGTTTACAAAGGTCGATTAGAAGACAGTTGTGAAGAAATTAGAATAGTGATAAGGAATCAGGGAAAGAAATTTAGGTTATGTTTCTTTCTTTTTATTTTTCTTGCTTATATATTGAGAAATCCAACAAGAAATAACTTGTAATATTCAGAATGAAGTTGATATATTGAGCAAAATTCATCATTCAAACATCATCCGCATTCCGGGTTACACCATTTAATACTGGGTATTTAAAGTTTTTTTTTGTTGCAAAAACTATTTGTTTGATTTTCTTTTGCAAATATAATGTATAGTGTATTTGAGCTTAGTGCATTTTTTTTGAGTTTTTGCAAATACAGAGTATTTGTACCGTGTAATTGTCGTTTGGAATTGCACTTTACAATGTATCGTGTAATTGTAATTTTCAAATTTACAATGACACGGTAATTGCACTTTGCAATGTATCGTGTAATTGTAGTTTGCAAATTATTTGCAATATTGCAATCTACCGACGGGTACCTTTCCGGGATTTTATTATCAATTAAAAAATATATTGTATTTTTATTTCTAGTGAATCGAAAAAAATACTATAAACACTATATTTTCTTCTTATGATCAGAATTTTTGTATTGTTCACTTTGATGATGGAGTAGAAACACTAAGAACATATTTTTTCTCAAAGTTTGTGTCCGTTTTTGTTTTTGTTTTTGTTTTTTGTGTTCTAAGTATTGTTTTTTTTTTTTTTTTGTGTGTTCTAAGTATTGTTGTTGTCTTTCCAGAAGAATAATACACTGTAATTGCAAAATGAAAAATACAGTGTAATTGCAAAAATATTATTTTTGCACTTCTAGTGATTTGCAAAATGATTGTATTTGCAATTCTATGTTTATTTTTCCCCTCGTTTGATTTATGTCATTTTCAAATTATCTATCAATTTACAATTACACTGTTTGCATTTACCCTCCATGGACAAACCCAAGGCTTCAAATAGCCTTGAAAATCTCACAAGCCTGAAAGTGAGCAGGGACGGCCCGAAAAAACCAATGTCGAGGCTGACCCCACCTTCAAAAGGGACCTACTGAATTAGGGACTTATTAGAGGCCTCAAAAAAGGTCGTATAGGCCAAAGGCCAAAAACGAGGGTTGATTAGGCAGAGGTGGGCCCTATGAAAAATATACTTGGATTTGCCCACTTAGTTCAAACCTAGGAGGAAACATGGAAGACCATGAAAAATTATTATAAATACCACCGGGCTCCAAGGAGGAACTAAGGTCATTCTCGTCCATAAAAACTACTAAAATGTTGCTACTACTACAACTCTCTTACTAATTTAAGCATCAGAGCTACCGTGGCAGCCACCAAACCTATGTTTTCTAATCTTTTTTTTGTTGGTGATCTCGCCCCTCGAAGTCTACTAATTGTATAGTTTTATTCACGTGAAGGTCATTCAACAAGAGCATAGCTCAACGGCATCGTATATCGTCTATTGACCATGAGGTCCTAGGTACAATCCCCCATCCTAAAATGTTGTAAAAAAAAAAAAAAACTTTCCCTAAAAGAATTTTGGCATCAAGAGATACATTGGATGTTATATATATATATATATATGTGTTATTGTATTGAACACCTTAATTTTAAAAGGAATATAGATGAAAATCAATTAAAATGAATTAATTATATATATATATGTAAGATACTCTTCTAGACAAATATTTAATACTAGACAAATATTGAGCACAAAAGGAAAAACATCAAAATTGTGACCTTTATTTTTCCCAATGCAAAATTTCCTTTAAATTTTTTATATGGTAAATAAACAAAATTCATCTTAACTAAAAACATGAAATGAGAAAAAAGAAATTAGGCATAGAAATCAGATTAAAATCTTTATTTATTTACTATATATATTGTAAACAAATAAATTTATGAATCTTAATAGGAAAAATATCCATGCATATGGAAACCAAAATACTTTATGAAAAATCATATTAACCACCAATTAGAATGAAACTTTTATGATGTATGAACTACTTTTATGATGTATGAACGAGTGACTATGAGGTCCTAGGTTCGATCCTCACCCCCACATTTTGTGAAAACAAAAAGAAGAATGAAACTTTTATGCTTCTCATGTCTTTATATATATTTTTTTTACCAAATTTAAAAAGAAATAATTCTTATATATGAATTGTTGGGAATTACTAGCCGTCATGGCTATTTGCAACCTCAAAAGAAAATCTCTCTATAAATAGATGAACACTTTTTTTTTTTTTTACAACATGTTGTGGGGATTGAACCTAAGACCTCATGATCACTAAGTCATACACAATTTCATTGCCCTCTTGTTGGCATAGTGGAATACTTTAGTAGCTTGCAAAAGTGGTTAATATGCAGGATACTCTCCCTACCCCATTACTGCCCAAAAAAAAGATAATTTTACACCCTTCTATTTTAAATTATTATCGTTTTTCCAGTAATCGATAAAATTATTACCGTATTTCCATTAATCGATAAAATTATTATCGTTTTTCCATTAATGGATAAAATCGGTTATGACATCCAAAACGTTTTTATTATGAATTCATTTCGGTTATTTACTTTTAAATTTTGAATTCATTTCATATAATTTACAACAATAAAAATGAATTCAAACTTCCTTTCAGCAATGGTTCTCGTTCTCCTCATTTTTAGCGGTAATCATCTTCTTCTTTATTATTACAACTCTTTAAGACTTTGATTGACCATCCTTTTATTTTTTTGGAAGTTGAATTCTACTAGGTATTTAATTTTAAAAAATGTTTGAGTCACCTTATAATTTCTTTTAAAAAAATTAAAAATCATTTCTGACATTTTTTTTACTTGAGAATATTATATTACATGTTAGATATAGTGGTTATAACTAATGTCTCTTAGAAGAGGTAAATATTCCTTAACTACAACGTTGATTGATCTTGTGCGATTCTTCATGACAAGTTTTTTTGAACACTATGCATGTAGTATTTTAATGTTCCAATGATATATGGCTCTCCCACACTAGACGTTGTGTAATTACATAAAATCCTACTAATTACAACCTGAATGGAAAGAGAGAGTTGGTGAGCAAGACAGTTCTCAAATTGTTATATGTATATATTATGAATGATAACCCGTCTATATCCTTTGTCTCACAATATTCATTTGCCCACCCTTAATTTGTCTCGAATCTTTGACATATCCTCATCAAATTATGTTTGATTTTTTTAATAATTTGAGTGTGCATAAAATTCACTCAAATCATTTCTTACATAATTGTTTTCGCTTTTTTTAATGGTTTTATCCTCTACATAAGAGAAGACTTTGTATTAGTTTAAACATAGAAGTGTTGTATGAGCAGAAATGGATCTATAATGGTCCATAATTCAATATTTGATTATATTATTTTCAAATACATTACATTTTTTTTTTGTCAATTTCAACATTTTATCTATGGATGGATGTTGTTGTGTTTTTGCTTGAATAAATAGGATTGTTTATTTTTTATTTGAGATTGTTTTCAATTGATTATTATTGTACACTTTCAATGTAGAAGAAGAATATATTGGTTAGTTGAGATATTTGAATTTGGAAATTTTTGTGTCATTTAAGTGTGAAATTATATTTAACAAATGCACAATGTTTTACTTGGACATGACTTAGTGACCATACATTTTTTCTCAATACTTTCATTTAATTTAAATTTCAACCCAATAATATAATTTAAAATATATAATTAAAATTAATTTTATAATAAACAATTAATTTTTTATTCGGTTCATAAAGATAAAATAAAATAAAGTAATAAAATATGTATTTGGAAAACTTTAAAGAAGTGATCCAATAGTAAAAATTAGAATGAAAAGCAATTGTATAGCGTTGTTGACGTAGAATCCTAAGTGAAGATGACTTAAATGGTTAATTGAACAAAGATCATGCATTGTTGTAGCGTCCAACGTTTTTAGGTGGGGCTCGTCTTACTCGTTAGGAGATTAATTAAGGTTAATTGAAACTGTTCTTTAAAACCTAAAGTTTGAGTGAATTAATTTTCAGTGGGTTTAGTTAAGATAATTATATTTTCTAATTTTGATTCATAGATTTTGAATGAAATCTTAAATTCAAAATTTATCTTTTATACCGGTATAATTCTCAACCATAGCCTTCTTAATTTTGAAAACATAAAATACATCTAATTTATGTTTGAGAAATTAAGTTCATACCCTCCCACTTGAGCACCTATGAAAGTCACTTAATTTATTATTTATAAACGCTGGCAAAATTACTTCGCTTGTAGATAATGGAAGTCAGGTGTCGAACCACAGTGAAATTAATTAGTTTAATCCAAATTTTAATTCTAATTGTTAATTTGTAAAAGATGGTAAGAGAGGGTTTTGAAAGACTAAAAACAGAACGTATGCAAACTTGAAGAAAGACTTAAGTAAAGGTTTGGAAAAGCGGTGGAATAAGTAGATGAATGAATACACTTAATCTAATGGATCCAGATTAATTATTGTGATGTGATTTGGATCATTGACACAAAAAGGGTTTAGCTGGTTTTTGGTTAACGTTCACGCAAATTACAACTCCTAATTAAAACAAGGGGCCCCATGCATTAATCCCGTGAAATGTGATTAAATTTAGCATCTTTTGTCACTTTTTATCGGTCAAAGTTGAGTGAAATGCATGTTTTTATCTTGAATTTATTGAGTCTCTTGTTAAATTAAATTATGAATCATTTTTTTAGTATTGTTTTTTCATTTTGATTAATTTTAGTTTTATTTGTCTTTGTTTTTAAGCGTAAGATTTGAAGAGGACCAATTCTCTTTTGTGTGAAAGAGAGAAGATTGTGGCAACTATATGCCCATTATGATGGGCCGGAAATGGAAAAGAAGAAAAACCCATGAATTATGGCTATGACGAAAAGAACCAGAATGAAAGAAAGAGAAAAAAAAAAAGAATTGAGCAAAAATTAAATTAAATTAAATTTTGGCATGACAAGTGGGTGGTTCAAGAGGGCAGTTGGTGAAAAGACAGAAAAGAAAAAGAAAGGGAAGATCAAGATTGCGAAAAAGGACGGAAAGAAAAAGAAAGAAGAAAAAAAAGAAAAGAAATGATGAAATTGAGCAGCAGCATAGGATTGGTCCCAAGAAAGTTTGGTGCCTCCAAAGAAATTTGAAAAAGTCATTCTCTTTCTCCTCTTCCTAGGTTTTCTAGCGCTGGGCCTTCTGCCCTGATCCTCCGTTGGGCGCCTAGGCGCTAACCTCTCGAGTTTAGCCTTGATTTTTCATCTTTAGCACCTCCAAGCTCTACTTGGCTTCTCTCTTTGACCCGAACACTTCCCGAAGCTCCTAAAATGCCCGATTAAGCTACGAAACTCATGAATGGACTTCTCAAGCTCTTCACCGCGAAACACCTGTAATAAGGCAAATTAACTAATATTAAGCACGGAATTTAGCTGGATTAAAGGCTATAATAATAGCTCTATTTTAGAGCTATCAAGAACCAACCTTGCATATTCAACATGCATTTCATTTGATAACAAACCATATTTGCATACATTGCCTTGGACATCCATCTCACGCATAGTCCTACGCAACTTTCACACACAATACATAAACTATCCACAACATATATACACAACTTATTCCACTATCGGCGCCTATACAACATCTCGCATACAAAGAACATATCCAACACACATACAGAACTTAGTATACAACCAACGCAACCAGCACACATACACAACTTATTTCACAATCAACACATAAACACAAATGATTTAAACAAAACAGACATTGCAATCTAATGTTAGCCAGTAGTAAAGTCACTTACCTCGAAACTACTTTAAGTAAAACAAATTAGCTTCTCCATTTCGGCTTGGGAAAGTTTAACACCAAGTCCAAATTAGCATTCAATCCAAAGTTGGACTTCCAACCTCAAAGAAGCATCCAAACCTAAGTACATTACCAACTTAAAGCTAAAAAAAACAGCATTCAAAGTAGCAATAAACAAGGTGTTTGGGTGGTTCAAAAAAAAAAAAAACAAGGTGTTTGGGACCTCCTTACCCAACGAAACAACGCATGCAAAACCGCCAATTATTTACTAGATAGCATGCCCGAAATGCCAAAGTCTATAGGTTCGAAAACAACTCCAACTCTACACATAGACGTTCCAGTTATTAGGGCTTTTTAAGAAGAAAGGAATTGACATCCAAGGTTCATAAAGAGATGAAGAAATTAAAGGAGAGAATGAAAACGGAGGAACCTTCAAGCGTCACTAACCCACAAGGAAAAGAAATGGCGGCGGTGGTTGAGCAAAACCCAGCGACGACGGTGGTGGTTGCCGGCGAGAGAGAAGGAAGATGGAGAAGAAAAACGGTGAAGAGGCGAGGGAGGAGGACGTCTTCTTTTGTTCGGCCGAGGAAGAAGAAAGATTGACAGAAAATTAAAAAAATATAGAAGGAAATGCGTAGAAGAAGAGGGGGAAAAATTGAGTCGGTTAATACTTTTAATAAAACATTAAAATAACAAATTAATAATAACTTAATAACAAATACTATTAATAACAAATATATAGGTATATATATTATTAAAGAAAACCCACCTCTGTACCTTTTTTTTTTAAAAAAAAACTTTAATTAACTAAATTAAAATAAAAAAAAACCACCCACAATACAATATCATTACCAGGCAAAAGTGGGTGTTACACCTGCTATGGTTGTCTCATTCACCACACTACTTTGCACGTTTCTCGTCAAATTCAAGCAAACAGTACCCAACAACTTTTGAAGTCTCTAATATATAAGGATTTCTATCCAATGGAAAGTCAAATTCCTTGGAATGGAAATAATAACATATTACACACTTCCAACATGAAAAGTCTGATCCATTATAACAATTTTCCTATCTTCTTTTGACATCGTTACAAAACCATTGGTCTTATACCACTTGGGTAGATACATATATAATCCGTCCAAATTCTACCTGATTCAAACAATATATATTTTTATCTAAATCTTAGATCATGTCGTAGTTTCAAATCTAGGGAGGAATAAATAATTTGGAACTCAACAACTAAAAATGTTAGATAATCCAACCTTAACCTTCTAAGCAATATGAATGACAACAAATTTATAATTGTTCACCCAATGTGGGTCACGTCCTGTTCTCTAGTACTGATGCAAGATTCATTAAATCACTCGAGGGAAATTTACAAGAGTTTACAAACGATCAAAGATTTTACTATTCTCTCAAGAAAAATTGCTCACGAATCACTGGACAAAATATGACTCTAGAGAAATTTCAATGGGGGAAATACTCACTCTTCCACAACACACAAAAGAAAACTCTCAAAGATCACAACAAGGCAATCTACTCACGATTTTCTTCTTCTTTGTATTAATTTAAAGGAACTCATAGCCACTTTTCTATTTTCTTTTAGTTAAACCTTATAGAATAGCTGATAAGGAAAACAAAAGTTAAACACACAAGTTAATTTAGCAAGAACCCTTGATGCATGAATTTAATCCCTCCTAAATCTAGATGCTCTCAACCAAAGAAAAGTAAAAATTTGGTTACCTTCATGATCTTATATCTCGAGGAAAGGAAAGTCGTTCTTAGTTTGAGATCTAAATCACTTCACAAGCAAGATTGATCAAGTCAAGCTTGAATAATTCTAACCATACAACTTAAACTACATAGAATTGAAATTATCTTAACTCTAGCCGAATTGAAATCACAAAGGTTATTTTTCTACATTTTCATCTTCTTTCGTCTCCCTTCTGTTACAATCAAGCTGTCTTTACATAGCCTTCAAAAAGTAAAATAAATTAAGCCGCATCTTAAAGTGGGTAACTTCCCTAACCTTAATGTCATGATAGACCACTAACAAAAGTAACCTAAACAACATGGAAAAGACTCGAAAAACTAAATTTTAAATCATGCAAATTCGAGATTGAAGTCCATTGTTCGTTTGAAGTAATTTAAAGTGTTGTTTCACGAATGAAGCTTGACTTGTCTTTGTTTTTTTTACAACATGTTGGGATGGGGATTGAACCTAGAACCTCATAGTCACTAGGCAATACATCATGTCGTTGAGCTAAGCTCTTGTTGGCAGCTTGACTTGTCTTTAATATGAAGAATAAGTTGCAATTGAGTTCTAAAGAAATTTGACTTCATTTAGTTTTTCTTGAGTTCAACTTTAATAAAATTTTACTTCATTTCGTATGTCTTCAGTTCAAATTATGTTAATAAAAAATCAAACACCAAGTGCATTTAATGTAACTTCATCTTGTTGTAAACTTAGACAACATATAGGAACAGATCAATAGTCACCAACAATTGTTTTCTTCTTTATAATCGTAATTAAACACCCATGACTAAACCACACTACTTTTAATTAGGTTGAATTAAAAGGCAACTGGACCAACATTGATAAATTGGGCTTTGGCTATTTTTTTTGTTTGGGCTCCACCATTCTTAGTAGGGAATTCATGGTAGGGAAATTCTCAATAATAGCTAGGAATAAAAAATTGAATTGAAAAATATCTAAGAAAGTTTCATATTTTCATCCAATAGCTACCACAATTTGAGTGAAGTTGACATTTTTCATTCCTACTTTACTTCTGCTATATACGTTTATTTACGAACAACCGACATAACCAATTTTAATTTTTTTTTAATATTTATTTTAGTTTCTAACAACTAGATTCATGCGTTGAAGAAAAAGTTTCTAACAACCACATTAATGCGTTTTTTAAGAAAAAAAAATCTCAAGGACTTAAATTTGAAAATGTTTAACAGCAAAAAAGAAAAAAAAATAGAAATTTATCTTACTAACAACTCTCCTAGATTCATGCAATTTGAAAAGAAGGGTTCATTTTTTTTCTTCCAAAGTTGAAACGAGGACAATGTATAGAGACAAGAGTTGAGGGAGACGAAAATCCTTACTCACTCCGAAAATACATCATAGAAGGTTTTGGGAGTAAAAATTTTCAGATCAATTCAAGCATTCAACAATGTAGAAGGTGGAGGTTGATAGTTTTTTTTCAAGATTGAGGGTTTCAAAGTTGAGAATCGATGACTGTTTCAAATCGATTTGGAAGATGGCAAATCTCCTAATTCAATGTTGTAGGTAATGATACAATTGACTGGACGTTTTCCCAGGTAAACTCAACATGCATACCAACTTTAATATTTTTTTTTGTATCATTTGTCTAATGCTCACAGATTAATGGCTTATGGTGTATATACACGGATATACTCCATATGATATACTTACATGTACATTGTTATACATAGGGGTGGCCACCATTAAACTGAAAACCAACCCGACCGACCGAACCAACATCAGGCGGGCGATTTTTAGTCACTTTCGGTCGGAGTCAGTCGACCGGTTTCCCTAGGTGGTCGAAAAACGACCGACCGACAATTTATTATTATTATTATTTATTTTTGAAACCTGCAATTAAATGCATTAGAAGACCCTTCAAAATCGGCGCCTCTTCGTCTCCGTCTTCTCGAAACGCCAATCTCATTCAATTTTAATCGAAAATCTAAATCTGTCTCTTCGTCTTTAACACTTCAAATCGCTAAGTCCTTTCGTCTTAAACATTTCACGCAAATCGACACCTCTTCAACACCTCAAGTTTAATCAGACATTTTTTTTCCTTATTCCTCTCTTTCTTCTTCCCAAAGCTATCTACACCCATTTGCCTAATTCCTCAGTTCTCGTACTTTTCTTCATCTGAATTGAATCTTAGCTAAGAAACACATAGAAAAGAAGAAGCTATGGAGTTCAACTTTTGGACCTGAAGGGTTCATCCCACATACTAACTTTTTTGTTGTTCAAGCTCTCTTGTACTTGTTTTGAACTTTTTTATTTTGTTGCTTTCTCATCATTGTTTCTTTATATTGCTTTCATTTTCTATTCTATTTAATTTTTTAGTATTGATTTTGCAAACAAATAGAAGATTTGGCGGTTTTACTTTTGCAATGTGACATTCTGAGTTCTGATTTAACATTGCAATACATTTGATTCCCTCAAACATTCATCTTCATCTTCAATTAGTGCTAAACTCTGCGTCAAAATACCAAAACGAATTCTGCATTTTTTTTAAAATCTCGAAAACCGAAGAAAACCGACCGACCGGTGGGTAGGCCGACAGTTTACTCTTCAAAATCCGTCGGTTTCCATTTAGAGGAAACCGACTGGTCGGTTTCCATTTAGAGGAAACCGACTGGTCGGTTTTTGGCGCCGTTTTTTCCCAAAACCGACCCCGACCGACCGATGGCCACCCCTAGTTATACATGTAACTAGGAATATATACCCACACTAGAAGTTATCAAGAGCAATAATTTTTATAATTTTCTTACAACCGTCTATGAATTTAAATTTGTTAGTATCATTTGTCCAATGCTCACAAAGTAATGGTTAATGGTGTATATACACGCATATACTTCGTAACTACGAATATATAGTCACACTAGAAGTTATCAAGGGTGCCATTTTTATAATTTTTTTTTTTTTTTTTTTTTTTTGAGTACATTGGGGGTGGGGGATTCGAACCACAGACCTCTTGTCTGTCAAGAGACACATATGCCCGCTGAGCTATGCTCGCTTTGGCATTTTTATAATTTTCTTACTGACATGTACGCTCACCAATTAATGACTTATGTATATACACATATACTCCATGTGATATACTTATATGCAAAGATGAAAAAATCCCCGAAATTGGTCGAAATATCGCTGATATTTCGCCAATTTCGAAGGTTCGATAGAGATAACGGGGACAACGTCGTTTTTACGAAATATCGAAAAATCAGCGATATTTCATGTTTTTTTTTTGTAGTTATATTTTGTATTATATAAAATTTGATCATTGTCTTACAAAAAATACGGCTAGCGTAGTTGGTTTAATTAGTGGTTGTATATCTCAATATCGTGAGTTTGAATCTACTTGTTTGGTTTATTTATTATCTAACTAGTTGTTTATCCTTTTTTAACTATCTTATCTTTTTTTGTTTTTGTTTTTTCTCTCTCCTGCAACCAATTATTTTTTTCTTCTCTTTTAATTCTCCCATTATTATTATTTTTTTTTTTATCATTTTTAAACTTCTTTGTATTATATAATTTATACTTCTTTTTTTTTTAAGTTTAAAAAATCTAAAGCTAGTTTATTTTCCAGATTTTGTTTATTTATTTTCTAACTATTTATTTTCATTTTTTAATTTTTTTTATTAGATAATTTATATCTGAATTTTTCTCTTTCCTACAACCAATTTTTTTTCTTCTTCACTTTTAATTCTCTCACTATTTTTTATCATTCTTTTTTGTATTGTATAATTTATACTTCTTTTCTTTCTTTTTAAGTTTCAAAATCAATCCATAACAGATCTAAACTCTAAACCTACCTTATTTTGTCTTGAATTATTTCAATACAATGTTTTGTGTTGTTGACCGAGAAATTTCGGCCTATGAGCGATCGCCACGTGTCTTCATCACGACCGGTGGATCAGATAGACTTGACTGAGCTAATTCGGTCAAACCGCAATTGGGCTCGAAATCGAATCGGTCCAGAAAAGCTATTTAAAAGACAATTTGGCCCAAAGGCCAAGCCCATTGGGCTCAAATTCAAAAGCTCATTGGACCAAGCCCATTGGGTACAAGCCCATTGGATCCAAGCCCAAGCCCATTGGATCCAGGCCCAAGCCCACCAGGCCCATTAGAACTCTATAAATAGAGAGCTCATTCTTCATTTTTAAGGTTCAGAAAATTTCTTCTCAAAAGCATTCAGAGAGAATTCCTAAGTAACGAGAGACTCTTTGAATCCTGAAGACTGAACTTCGCTTGAAGAAAAAACACCTGAAGACTTCACCGCTACGCGAAGCTGAAGATTCTGTTTGGTTTTATGTCCTAAAACTCGTGGTTTGTAAACTGTTATGTTTGTAAATATTCTATTTAGAATAAAGAGTTATTAGTTTTATTCAGTAAAGGAGTTTACTGGAATAAAGTGAAACGTGTTTGGTTTAACCTATACCAATGACAGACACCCTTGGCTGAATATGAGTACTTGAGCCTCATGTATGACATGATTGTGGATCAGGCTCAAGTAGTCAGTCAAAACGGTCTATAGTATACGGATAAGGCTGGGTACCTTATCCTGGTAACTCTATTGGATGCGGCTCACTTTGTATTGTACAGAACGATGTGATCCGAATCGTTCCACATGGAGATGTGAGAAGTGAGGGCGTCATGTGTAAAGAGTTTACACAAGATCGAACCGCGTATTAAGTCGCTCTCTCTTTATAACTTCGTTTACTGATGAGACCGACTTATACATATTGATGGCCTAGGTAACTCGATCTCAATCCTGAGCTCGCTATGAACTCCTGCTTATTCGATAGTATCCTTTGACTTGCACGGGTGAGAGTGGCCCATTAGCGCCGACTCAATAAGCCAACAATCTTGGGGATAAAGTCGAATAGGTAGCTAGGGACATAGTACAGCAAGATTGGAGTTCACTCCTAACCCGCTCTTCAGGGTTAGTAGATAGGTTGTTCCCTTAATAGCTGACTCCGTGGCTTGAGCAATGAGCGCTCACACTCTCATGTGATGAGAGGGTTAACTGATTTGTTGGTTGGACCACAGATC
The DNA here is from genome assembly GCA_028017165.1 of Herpetospermum pedunculosum. Taxonomy (NCBI): domain Eukaryota; kingdom Viridiplantae; phylum Streptophyta; class Magnoliopsida; order Cucurbitales; family Cucurbitaceae; genus Herpetospermum; species Herpetospermum pedunculosum. Next base: position 27,358,688 of record CM051527.1, on the reverse strand, counting down.
TATTGTTAGAGGTGTCAGTGGTACTTAAGGAACAAGACGTAATGCAGGGGTTAAACGGTTTAAATGACCCAGCTGTGATTACGAACAACCTGTGAAGGGTCGACTTGCCAGTGACGGTTATATCAGAGGACATAATATATCTACAGTGAGGAGAGTGCAACCCTCGAACTATAGTGGAGTCTCCGGGAGTTAACGAAAGTTGATTGATTCGGGTTAAAAGAGTTTTGACCGAATAATCTCGTATCGTTGGAGCTCATGATCTGTAGGTCCTTTAGGTTCTCCTGGCTAGCTCGGATAACGTCGTGCAACAGTATAAAAGAAAAGAAAAAGAAAAAGAATTTGAATTGTTCAAATTCGGTTTATGGAAAGAGGATGAACATATTTAAATGTGATTTAAATATGGGAATGGCCTATAACATGAATAGGATTCATGTGTAAGAAAAATCGGTTTTCGGAAAATCGAGTTTAATCATATTATTTAATTAATATTGGATATTGAATTAAATAATAATTATTAATTAAAATGTTTAATTAATAATTATATGTATATATATTATTTATTAAAAAGTTTAATAAATAAAATTATTATTATTATTTTTAATAATAATAATTAAATATATATATATGTGTCTTGCATGCAGCAAGACATATATATATATATATATATATATTACTTTGGCCATGAGAAGTGAGGTGAAGGAATTGAATTTGTTTTTCAATTTCAATTTTGAATTGCTGAGGAAGGGTACACGAATGTACAGAGAGGAAAAATTTCATGTTTTGAAATTTTTTCTTCTCTACCCCTCTGCCTTTCCTTCTTCTTCTTCCTTTTCCTTTTTCTTTTATTTTCTTTTTGGAGTCCCACAACTCCGTTGCGCGGCGCCGAGGATAGCGGGACTACCTGGGGTGGTCCTCGGGGCGTTCGTGAGAAGAGACCGGAAGAGTTCGTGACGAGGAACGGCCGACGGACTTGAAGAAATTGGAGCTACAAGGGTATGTATTTCTAATTTCTTAATTCCGTCTTTTGAGCATGTTTTCTATTTGTTAAATTGATGAAATTAGAGTATCATCGGTCCGAAATCGCTTTCCGCTACACAAGTCGCTCCATCAATTGGTATCAGAGCGATTTTGTGATTAACTCAATTTGCATCAATTTAAGTTGGTGGGTATTTTAATTTAGAAATTGTTTCTGAATGGATGTCTAAAGTGAATATCGATTTTGGCATAGTTTCTATTTGAATTATATTATTTGTAATTGCCCGAGAAGGTATGGGCTTTAATGTGTGCTGAAAAATATGTGTTTTTAGAGTCATTAGAGTCCATATAGGTTTCTTTGTGAAAGAAGCTCGAGTTTGGAGCTCGCCGAAATGTTCGGTATAAGTTCAAACTCGTTCTAGGCAATTCATTGAGAAGTTCGAAGAGAATTTGGCCGAAGAGTTCGGGGAAGCAAGTTGGTCAAAGGCGGTGCGAAGAGTTCGAAGTCCGCTCAAGACTTAGCTTGTTGTCCAAGCTTGTAGTAAAATAGTTATTTCTTGCTCAATGCCAAAATCGATCCACTTTAGTGTGTTTAATTAATTATGCATTGCGAATGTATGTTTTAATTAAAATCCATGTTTGTATGTGCATATAGTATGCCATATAGATTTAAAATCCCACCATAGGAAGCATGCTTCATGCATTGAAAATATGTTATAAGTGTTATAATATATAGTATGCATTTTTCGGAATTCATGAGTATTAATATAAGTGTTATATTAATTAATGAATTAGATGTTGTTAATTTAATAGAATAATTGATATAAGTGTTATATTAATTATGAAATTAAATTTACAACATAGGTTGCCTTGGTTTGATGCATATTATAGGTTATAAGTGTTATAATATATAGGATGCATGTTTAATTCATGAGTATTAATATAAGAGTTATATTAATTCATGAATTAGTTGTTGTTTGCTTAATAGAATAATTAATATAAGTGTTATATTAATTATGAAATTAAACATCCAACTAAGATGCATATTGTATGTTATAATTGTTATAATGTATAGGATGCATGCTTAATTCATAATAATTGATATAAGTGTTATATTAATTTATGAATTAGGAGTTGTATATTTAAAAGCATAATCGATATAAGTGTTATATTGATTATGAAGTTAAATATTCAACTTGTCATGCCTTAGCAAATGTATGTTTGAGAAGCATATAGAAGTTGTTGTAGAAAGTCTAGTTTTGCAAGTGTTGTAAAAATGACTTAGACTTTTAAAATCTATAACAAAGAAAAGCATGTTCATTTAAGGTTAAATGAGTCGATCTGGTTCATTAGATGAATAGGTCGAAATCTCGTAAATGCTAAGGTTATGAGAAACTCACCCGGTGAAATCTTGTCTAAGGTTGGAGGAATTTGAATTGACGGAACACCTCCTACCTAGGGACAATCCGGTACTTGAGTAAAATTAACCGGCTTTATGAGCATGCATTAGAGGTGTGAGGTTAGTAAAGTGTTTATAACCTAGACATCTCAGGTAAAATGTTTGCCTAGACTTAAGGTTTTATTTTTTTAGCCGGATAAAACCTTAGTAGTTAACCCTAAAACCTGTCTACGATGCTTAGTAGAAGTGTTGAGAAAGAATATATGATATATCCCTCTCCTGCTACGCACTCCGTATAATTCACAACGTGAGAATTTTGCTCGGCCTCGTGTTGCTAATGTGGCAACCCCCTTAGGATGGCATTTGCAACTTTCAATAGCAAGGTGAATGGAGTAAGTATCTATAGTAAGTGGGAGAAGGAAGTACGTCAGTACATCCTACGGTCTCCTCCATTGGATTGAACCGTGAGATTCCCATGTTCCGCCTGCAAGGTGCCCTTGGTGGCACCAATCCCTTAGGAGGGCCGTTTCATGGGAGTTGAACAAGTCAGTCACCATTTATGGATAAAGAAACATAGGGCCATTCCCAACTCTGACATTCCCTTAGGTTGCACTGTTGGGGCCGTCCTGTGCGTTCTAAAAATGGAGGGTCACACTTACGAGATTTGCTAAGGAGTTAGTAAATCTTGACCAAAAACAATAACTAAGATGCTACAGGAATATGAGTTATTCTGGAGTTAGCATTTAGTCAAGAATGTCTTGGTTTAGTGAAGGAGTGCTCGTTTACCCTTAGGTAGCGACCATTCTATCTCACTAAAGTATCGTTGCATGTAAATAAAGAGTTTGGGTACTTTATTTGCTGCCAAACCTCTTAATTGGTTTAAATAGGTTAAAATCGTTTCACTAATAGTTTTACATTCTTTTTCAGCATGTCGAGCTCTTTTATACAGTTGTTAGCTCACGACAAATTAACCGGTGAAAATTTTGGGACATGGAAGTCGAACCTTAATGCAGTTTTGGTTCTCGACAACCTAAGATTTGTCTTAACGGAGGAGTGTCCTCCGGTTCCTGGTTCAAATGGCTCACGAACTGTTCGTGAAGCATATGATGGTTGGATTCGAGCTAATGATAAAGCTCGAGTTTACATCATGGCAAACATATCTGATGTTTTGTCAAGGAAGCATGAGGGGATGGTTTCCGCTAAGGAAATCATGGCTTCACTACAAGAGATGTTTGGAAAGCCTTCCTCATCTCTTAGGTATGAAGCCCTCAAGCACATTTACAACTGTCGTATGGATGAAGGAACCTCTGTTAGGGAACATGTCCTTAACATGATGATGTACTTCAATACAGCAGAAGTAAATGGGGCAACCGTCGACGAACAAGGTTAGGTTGGATTTATCTTGGAATCTCTTCCAAAGAGTTTCCTGCACTTCAGGACCAATATGGTCATGAACAAGATAGAATACAATCTGACGTCTCTTCTGAACGAGCTTCAGATTTATCAGTCCCTGCATACCTTGAAAGGAAAGGAGAAAGAGGTAAATATTACCACTTCTGTGAAGTTCCAGAAAGGGTCTGAGTCTGGGACTAAATCTGAACCTCTTACTCTGAGTAATAAGATTATTCACAAGAAGAAGAGAAGTGCCAGGAAGGGCAAAACCCCAACTGTAGGCAAGGTAGAAGCTTCACACAGTGGAAAGTGTTTTCATTGTGGTGAAGAAGGGCACTGGAAGCGAAACTGCCCTAAATACCTTGCGGAGAAAAAGGCACAGAATGAACGACAAGGTAAATATGATTTATCTTCTGTCTAAACATGTTTTGATGATTATGATTGTCATACCTGGATGTTGATTCAGGAACCACTAATCATGTTTGTTATTCTATTTCAGGAAACTAGTTCCTGTCTGCCTGTTTCTTGACGAAGATGCCTTATGAAGATGTCTTTGCAGTATCTACAGTGGGAGCTTGCAGTTTGTTTAGTTGTCTGTATAGAAATAATTTCAAGTGTTGTAATTATTGTCTATAAACTCAAGTTTTTGTTGAACACTTTATGTATATAGTATCTTTTGTTTTTATAAATGAATGGTTCATTTCACAAAAGATGTATACACGTAGTGTTCTATTAAACTTGGTAACAACTAAAGTGTTAAGACTTATCTTGTTTTATATTGAAAGCTAAATTATAAATTAACAATGGTTGTTAGTTTAGCTGGTTCTTCTCAAGTGTTGAGAAAGTTCTGATGCAGTGGGAGAATTATGACATAATTACGCCTGTTGTATTAGTATGTTGTATGACTCTAGTTATCATATTGATGATGACGGTGAATTCATAAACAAGAACCAGTGGCTCAAAGGCATGGATCTTCAAGGGGTTTACAGATAAAGGGACTGTCCCGAAGAGAAAGGGTTAATTGTGTATTAACTTTGTCTCTTGTTGCCAGATGTAAGTTATATAGAATACTCGTATCCATTGTCATGTTCTATTTGATAGGATAAGGTAAATGGATATCAAGACTAGCTATCTTGATAAAGTATCTATTAGTCTCAACCAGGGAGATATATTTTTCAGGATTAAGAGCAAATTGTTTGCGAGCTTCTTCAATCCATTTATGAATTGGAATAAGCATCTATATTCTGATTTATAGAGTTTGTTTTTCAAATCTTATGGTTTTGAACATTACATTGATAAAACTTTTTGGACAACTATTTAATATGATCCCGTAATTTTGTCCTAATCATTGAGAATGATGTAGGATTCACTTCTGACATTTTAGCATAAACTAGCGACCCACATCCAAATAGTTGATTTGGAGGAGGGCTTAGTTTGTTCTAAGGATTCAGGTTGTTCTGAGTCGTAAGAAAAAATCGCTAGTGTTGTCTCTAAAATCTTTTATTGATAAGTTGTTGTCAATATTTGATGGTCTATGAAAATGGTTTCCTGAGACACCTCAAGTGTTGAGGATACGAGATGCACCCAAGTGCATTTACATATTGGAGGTTAGGTGTATCTTTTGAGATACATGACCCGATATGTGCTATGCAGTGGGAGTGTCAGAAGTTATTAATCCAATTGGATTGGATTCCGGTTAAAGTTTTGTCCTTGTACTTAGAGAAGTAGAATACAAGAGTTGTATTGCTGATTCCTCGTTGATAGCTAAGTCTATTTGCAGCTTGTGAAGCAGCAATAGGTTTATAAGTTGAGCTCGCAGATAGTGCTATGAGGAGATGTGATGGTCACATGGAAAGCCTCATAGTACTTCATGCTGATTAGTTTACTAAGTCTCTCATGGCTAAAGTGTTTGAGAGACACCTAGAAGAGTCTAGGGCTCCGAGTTGCTGGAGAGGACAGTGGGAGAAAATTTCTCATATATGATATATTAGTTTTCTCCACCTAACATGTACACCACAGACGTTTAAGTCCAAGTGGGAGTTTGTTGGGTTTTATGTCCTAAAACTCGTGGTTTGTAAACTGTTATGTTTGTAAATATTCTATTTAGAATAAAGAGTTATTAGTTTTATTCAGTAAAGGAGTTTACTGGAATAAAGTGAAACGTGTTTGGTTTAACCTATACCAATGACCAACACCCTTGGCTGAATATGAGTACTTGAGCCGCATGTATGACATGATTGTGGATCAGGCTCAAGTAGTCAGTCAAAACGGTCTATAGTATACGGATAAGGCTGGGTACCTTATCCTGGTAACACTATTGGATGCGGCTCACTTTGTATTGTACAAAACGATGTGATCCGAATCGTTCCACATGGAGATGTGAGAAGTGAGGGCGTCCTGTGTAAAGAGTTTACACAAGATCGAACCGCGTATTAAGTCGCTCTCTCTTTATAACTCCGTTTACTGATGAGACCGACTTTTACATATTGATGGCCTAGGTAACTCGATCTCAATCCTGAGCTCGCTATGAACTCCTGCTTATTCGATAGTATCCTTTGACTTGCACGGGTGAGAGTGGCCCATTAGCGCCGACTCAATAAGCCTATCATCTTGGGGATAAAGTCGAATAGGTAGTTGGGGACATAGTACAGCAAGATTGGAGTTCACTCCTAACTCGCTCTTCAGGGTTAGTAGATAGGTTGTTCCCTTAATAGCTGACTCCGGGGCTTGAACAATGAGCGCTCACACTCTCATGTGATGAGAGGGTTAACTGATTTGTTAGTTGGACCACAGATCTATTGTTCATTAGATGTGTCAGTGGTACTTAAGGCACAAGACGTAATGCAGGGGTTAAACGGTTTAAATGACCCAGCTGTGATTACGAACAACCTGTGAAGGGTTGACTTGCCAGTGACGGTTATATCAGAGGACATAATATATCTACAGTGAGGAGAGTGCAACCCTCGAACTATAGTGGAGTCTCCGGGGGTTAACGAAAGTTGATTGATTCGGGTTAAAAGAGTTTTGACCGAATAATCTCGTATCGTTGGAGCTCATGATCTGTAGGTCCTTTAGGTTCTTCTGGCTAGCTCGGATAACGTCGTGCAACAGTATAAAAGAAAAGAAAAAGAAAAAGAATTTGAATTGTTCAAATTCGGTTTATGGAAAGAGAATGAACATATTTAAATGTGATTTAAATATGGGAATGGCCTATAACATGAATAAGATTCATGTGTAAAAAAAATCGATTTTCGGAAAACCGGGTTTAATCATATTATTTAATTAATATTGGATATTGAATTAAATAATAATTATTAATTAAAATGTTTAATTAATAATTATATATATATATATATATATATATTATTTATTAAAAAGTTAAATAAATAAAATTATTATTATTATTTTTAATAATAATAATTAAATATATATATATGTGTCTTGCATGCCGCAAGACACATATATATATTTTGATATAAAGTATATATATATATATATATATATATATATATATATATATATATATATATATATATACTTCTGCCATGAGAAGTGAGGTGAAGGAATTGAATTTGTTTTTCAATTTCAATTTTGAATTGCTGAGGAAGGGTACACGAATGTACAGAGAGGAAAAATTTAATGTTTTGAAATTTTTTTCTTCTCTACCCCTCTGCCTTTCCTTCTTCTTCTTCCTTTTCCTTTTTCTTTTCTTTTCTTTTCTTTTCGGAGTCCCACAACTCCGTTCCGCGGCGCCGAGGATAGCGGGACTACCTGGGGTGGTCCTCGGGGCGTTAGTGAGAAGAGACCAGAAGAGTTCGTGATGAGGAACGGCCGACGGACTTGAAGAAATTGGAGCTACAAGGGTATGTATTTTTAATTTCTTAATTCCGTCTTTTGAGCATGTTTTCTATTTGTTAAATTGATGAAATTAGAGTATCATCGGTCCGAAATCTCTTTCAGCTGCACAAGTCGCTCCATCAGATTCAACATCGAGAACAAGCTGCGAAACCCTCGATCCAAATTCGACCTTGAGAACAAGCTGCGAAGCCCTCGAGTACGGTTACATTTAAGAGAGAGAATGAGAGGATCAAACATTAGAGATTGTAATCCACTACGCACTGATACATACAAATACATAAATACAATTCAAATTTCATTTACACGTGTCTAAATTTTCTTCGTCGAAATCTCCGTGTGAACAGATTGGCACGCCCGGTGGGAGAACTCAACCTTTCATCTCTCTCTCTCAACAAAAATTAACAATGGCATCAAAGAAAACAACATCCAAGGCTGTTAGTTCCAACAACTCTTATAGGGGACCTGCCACCCGCAGCCGCTTCATCAAAGAAGTCTCGCACACGGGCGAGAACACTCCTGCCATCGTGAGAAAAATATACAAACGACTGACGGAGTCCGCGTAGGTTGGGATAATCATCAAGGAAAATCCCTTGTTCGATGAAGCTACTCCCTCCTCTGATCAGTTGGAGAAGGTGTCTGTTGCGTGCTCAATGTGTAAATAAAAATGCAGTGTGAGAGCACTCAGAACATGCAAGCATACATGGTCTTGTAGCAAGTAATAAGTATTTTTTCATTCGATTTCCCACAGAGATTTATTCTTAGTTACTAACGAAGTGAGGTGTTAAATTAGAAATGATGGTTTAAATGGGGTGGAATTGGGATTAATGTGCCTAACTAATAAAGAACGTGCGAGATATGCAAGCATAAACAAAGGCAAGTAAAGAGAGTAACTTGAATGTAGAAGAAAAAGAATTGCGGAGAAACAATTATCTAGCAATAAAATCGCAAAACAAAAGACTGGAAAAAACGGCTAAGGCAAAAACTGAATAAAAGAATTGCGCAGACAGCAATTGTATAGCAATTAAACTAACAACGTTTTAAGGGTGAAAGGTGGAAACAAGGTCAACTAACGACTCCTCTATAGGCTTTTTCATACGATTCTTCAGCAGTAGATCAACTTATCATGCATCAATTTAACTCATTCTCATGCATCTCTCGATTACATGCATTAAATCCTTTAGTTCACTCATATCCAAGTAGGACTTAAGCATTTATTTATATAAGCAAGGTAATGAATTGTGCTAGGAAAACGCCTATTCCTAGGTCGTTTTCTGGCTACCATGAAAGGCCAGCATGAATGGACGACTCTTTAACTCTTACTCCTTTCGGAGGTTAGGAGTTCTTTAGACAAAATGGATGGCCAATCGAAATTGTCCGTGGGATGAAGTACACCTACACTCAATGTGTGCGAAGCTATCCTACATGCTGAATTCACGTATTTCTACCTATAGATTCATCATTAGCAGACCCTTATGTGGTTTAGTTACTCATGGATGATGATGGAGTGTGAAGAATAGATTGTTTGAACATGCTTAACAGTATTGGAATGGAAGCAAAGGAAAGCAGAAGCAATAAGAGACTTGCGAAGTTGTCAAATAATTCCTCTTTTGATGCAGTGCCACTTGTGGGTTACACAAATGGCCCTGATTACTCAGCAACCTCAATTGAGACACTACTCTTTATTCTTTTGCTTTTCAAAATTTTTTTCTTTTCATCATTTTTTTTTCAAAGAAGAAGAATGCTTATGCTTAAAGAGGGAGAGAGGAATGTTCCTAGGCCTAGAGGCTGCCTCCCCCAAACTTAAACTCCTCATTGTCCTCAATGAGAATCGGAGGTGGCACACCCCCAAACTTGTCCTAGAAGCATCTACTCTAAGGCAAAACAAGTAGAATTTAAAACTCCTAGGCATAAAAATGACATTCCTAAAGCAGATAGCACAGAAGCAGAACTTTTGTAAAAACAATATATTAAGGGCTATAGAGGTGCATGTTGAGCAAGAAAGGAAGCGATTTTAAACTAACGAAGGTGTACTATAACACTCATCCAGCATGCTCAGCAGATAGAGTACATATTGAAGTCAGTAAAATAGCAAGATATCAAGATATAATCAGAAACAGCCCATCCAACAGCCATCCAATAGCATGCGAAAACTAACAGAATATTGCGGACACAGCAAGGAATCCGCAATGAAACCTACAGAGCAATTTTAGCCGTGATCAAGGCTCCTAGCATGCTATTTTCAGACATCCAAAACTACACCAAATGGCTACACGAGCCCAACTAACTACTCAGAAACCATCAAACTAACTAAACTACTCTAAACAAACAAAAGAACAATGAAAACAGATCATGCAGTTGATTAATAACAGAAGTCACCAGTCACAGAAAAGCAGGTTTATTTTTTTTATTTTCAAAAGGGATCAGAAAACTCCCTCGAATGCCGTTCAATCTGGCATTCAAACATCTTCATCCTCATCTCTCCTTTCTCTAGGAGGCGCCCATGGCTTCAACAGGTCAGTAGGGAAGGCAGGGAATATGCACCCCAGCTGGTAAGCCACATCCTTGCCCCTTGCCTGTGCATACTCAGCCCACTGAGCCATCTTGTGCTGCAGGTCCATCAGGCAAGCCATGGACAGAGATTGTGCAGCAGCTATGCCGTCCATCTCAAATTCCATGTTGCCCCTCCTTGGCATCCTCAATATTGTGGGCAGCTCCAGATGGCCAGTGTAAGCCAGCTGCCTCTCATTCTTCTCCATTGGCACACCTGCACGTAAGCACAATTTAGTTATGGTATTTGGGAAAAAAAGTTGACCCTTACCTTTCTTTGAACAGTCAGTGATGAAGGCGGTAATGACTTCACCCACGTCAATGGTGAGTCCCCGCATGATAGCATACAGCAGCAAAGATCGCCCATGGTTGATAGTCGTTTCGTGTGTCACAGGGGAGATGCGTCTGCGCACAAAAGAGAACCAGACGGCTGCCTTGTCTGTAAGGGTTGCACTCATCATTGTGTGCTTCCCATTCCTCGAGATTGTCCACGCCGCCTCAGGTTTGCCTATTATTTGCAGGGCTTCCTCTAGGACAACCGCAGAGGGTGATTCGACGATTCTTGCATAGTCAGTGTACTGATGCCCTTTGAGAGCATAAGCTTTGTTGATGGCCTTGGCCGAGAAGTCAACCTCGATCCCCCTCACCATGGACAGACCATCTTCAGGGTGCGTCAGGTTGGCGTAGAAGTCATACACCATGTCAGGATAGGCGGGAATGGGTGGTCTACACAGCTCTTCCCAGCCATGGTTGATGATCCCTGCGAGCAAGAATTGCGGCAGGTCCGCCAATGCATCAAGAAATCCTCCCTCATGGAGGAGGTCTCTCTTCCTCAGTTCGAGGCCCTTGTCCTCTGCTTCCTTAGAGACGTACCTCACAACTTGAGGTTCGTCTTCCGGGTACATCTTCTTCTTCCCCTTGTCCTTCGTTTTGGCTGACACGGAGGCCTCAATTTTCATCTTCTTGAAAGAAGGTTCAGCTCCAACCTTCTTCTTCTTGGCTGGTTTGGAGGCCTTCGGTCGCTTGCCCTTCACGATCACAGGGGACCTCTTCTTGAGGCGTGCCCTGGTGGTTATCTGCTGGAGACAATCCCCCAGCGTTTCGTCCATGGAGTCCTTGCTTCCCCCCTCCACAGGGCTGCCAGGACTGACATCCCTTAAGGGGGGAAAATACCTCCTCTTCCTCTGCCGGCTCTTCACTTGGCACCGAGTCTTGGTGCTCTTCAGGTGGAGCTTCAGGCACCGGCGCTTGTGGGGAAGGTTCAGGGCTCTGTCTGGCCGTCTCATATGAAGGGTGGCCACTCCCACGACTTTCCATGCTGGGAGTCTTTCTGATTGGTGACTCGGCCACTGCAATCTTCCACTTTCTTTTCTTGGGCGTCCCGACCGGATCAGAAGGTCCAACAGCTTCCTCAGTCGCCTTCTTCCATTTCTTCTTGCGCACAGGGAGCTTCGACGGGCGTACGGGTTGCGCAACATTGGTGTCTGCTAAAGAGAGCAGCGCCTCCCTCGCAGCTACCTCTGCGTCGGGCGACGCTTTCTTGGGCGTGGAACGATCTCCCCGTGTGGTCACCATTTTCGTTCTTTGAGGATCTGAATGTAGGGGATGCAGAGGAAGGAGAAGATTGAATTTTGAAGGTCCAACGGATTGAGAAAACGTAGAGGGCATGGATCCAACGACGGCTATTTGTACTTGAGTGCATTCCAACGACTCTTTTCTGTTGCGGACTCAGCACATCTTCCACAATTAATCCGCCTAGCCGTTGGGATATTTCTTGATTTGGGTTGCAAGATTTAGCAACCGAATCTTTGATTTAGCCGGATCTTCTTCGTGGATCTTCTCCCCTCGATTCATCTCCTTCATCTCCTCTTAAAGATCTCCCATTAATATCCACCTAATTAAAACAAAAATACGTAATTAAAATAAAAAATAAACACACAACACAAACCGAAAAATACGAAAGAAAAAAAAACTAAGGCATGGCCTTCTGATGGATGAGCACAGTGGTCACTCATCCCCTCTCGATTCGTTTCTCAAGCTTCAGATAAGAGGAAGGCCGAGAGTGTCTTCACATCTTCTTCCTCATAGTAGTGCTTCAACCTTGCACCATTTACCATAAACGGCTGCCCGTGCTGTAGGTTTCTAATCTCAATAGACCATGAACAAAGACGTTAGTAATAACAAACGGACCTGACCACCTAGACTAAAGTTTGCTTGGAAATAACCTCAACCGTGAGTTGAACAATAAGACATGTTGGCCTTTTTTAAAGTCCTTGATCCTAAGTCTACTATCATGCCAAATCTTAGTTTTTTCTTTATACATTTTAGCATTTTCATAGGACATATGTCTTAGCTCATCTAACTCATGTAATTGCAGAGACCGCAAAGTTCCAGCATCGGTCACGCAATAATTCAGTTCTTTTAAGGCCCAAAAGGCTTTGATTTCCAATTCGAAGGGAAGATGACATGTTTTTCCATACACTAGCCTATAAGGAGACATACCTAAGGGTGTTTTATATGCAGTCCTATATGCCCAAAGTGCATCGTCTAACTTAAAAGACCAATCTTTTCTATTAGGTTTGACCACTTTTTCAAGTATGCTCTTGATCTCCCTATTGGATATTTCAGCCTGGCCATTCGAGTGTGGGTGATAAGGGGTTGCCACTCTATGTCTAACATTGTATTTAGCTAGTACCTTTTCCATAGCCTTATTTTTAAAGTGGGTTCCCTCGTCACTTATTATTGCACGTGGTGTACCAAATCTTGTAAAAATATGCCTATTTAGAAACTTAACTACTGTCTTTGCATCATTTGAGGGACATGCTATGGCTTCTACCCATTTAGATACATAGTCTACGGCTACAAGTATATAAAGATTACCTGCAGATGGGGGAAATGGTCCCATGAAGTCAATGCCCCACACATCAAAGAGTTCCAACTCTAAGATGTAGGTGAGAGGCATCTCATCCTTCCTACTGAGGTTACCCGTTCGTTGACATTCATCGGAGCTGTGTGCATGGTCGTGTGCATCTTTGAAGATCGTAGGCCAGTAGTAGCCACTCTGGAACACCTTTGCAGTCGTCCTTTGGCCACCAAAATGTCCACCATAAGGAGACGTATGGCAGTGCTGCAACACTGACTTCGCCTCAGCAGCTGATACACACTTCCTCAGCAATCCGTCTGCACATGTCTTGTAAAGTGTAGGATCGTCCCAGATGAACTTCCTAGCTTCATGTAGAAACCTCTTCTTTTCTTGCCCTCCTTTGAAAGTTGGTAGTACCTGCGAGGCAAGGAAGTTAGCAATATCCGCAAACCAAGGTTCCTCATCGTTATCACGATGTGCTAACACAAAGACATGTTCATCAATAAAGGCATCAGAAATTGCTGGCTCAGCAATTTTTTCGCAACTACTACGCAATCTAGATAAATGGTCAGCAAGTACATTTTCGCATCCTTTTTTTATCTCTAATGTCTATGTCAAACTCTTGTAACAATAATACCCATCTAATTAACCGTGGCTTAGCATCGGCCTTCCTCATTAGATATTTTAGTGCAGAGTGATCGGTGTACACAATTGTTCTAGTTCCTACAATGTAATTCCTAAATTTTCACAGACAAATATTACGGCTAGCATTTCCTTCTCGGTGGTGGTGTAATTACATTGTGCTTCATTCAAAGTTTTACTTGCATAATATACAGGATGTGTTAGTTTATCTATTTTTTGTCCTAGCATGACCCCTACTGCATAGTAACTAGCATCGCACATCATCTCAAATGGTAGATCCCAATTTGGACCTACTATAATTGGTGCTTTGACTAAGGCTTCCTTAAGTGTTGTCCATGCTAAGAAACATTCTTTTGAGAAGACAAATGGTTTATTAAGCTCTAGAAGCTCACACAAAGGTTTAGAGATTTTTGAAAAGTTTTTAATGAATCTCCTATAAAAACCTGCATGACCTAGGAAACTTCTAATAACTTTTACATTTTGAGGTTCCACTAGCTTCTCTATTATTTCTATTTTGGCCCTATCGACCTCTACTCCTGCTCTAGACACTCTATGTCCTAGGACTATCCATTCTTCCACCATAAAGTGGCATTTCTCCCAATTTAGGACTAGGTTGGTCTCCTCACACCTAGTCAGGACTTGTCCTAAGTTTTCTAAGAAATTGCTAAACGAATCACCAAAGACTGAGAAGTCATCCATAAATATTTCTATCATGGACTCATCTAAGTCAGAGAAAATGGCCAACATGCACCTTTGGAATGTTGCTGGTGCATTGCATAAGCCAAATGGCATTCTGCGAAAAGCAAATGTTCCAAAGGGACATGTAAATGTTGTTTTCTCCTGATCCACAGGGTCTATGGTAATTTGGTTATATCTAGAATAACCATCTAAGAAGCAGTAATAGGCTCGGCCATCTATTCTATCTAACATTTGATCTATAAACGGTAAAGGAAAATGATCTTTTTTTGTTTCTTTGTTTAGTTTTCTATAGTCCATACAGACTCTCCATCCTGTAACAGTTCTAGTTGGAATTAGTTCATTATTCTCATTAACTATTACAGTCATTCCACCCTTCGTAGGCACACATTGGATTGGACTAACCCATTGACTATTGGCTATAGGGAAAATTACACCAGCATCTAACCATTTTATAATTTCTTTTTTAACTACCTTCTTCATGGAGGGGTTCAACCTACGTTGATGATCTACCCTGGGTGTATGTTCCTCTTCCAACAATATCTTATGCATGCAGTAGGAAGGACTAATACCTCTTATGTCAGCAATCGTCAATGCAATAGCTTTTTTATGTTGCTGAAGCAGCAATATTAACGCAATTTCATGCTGTTTACTCAATTTGGACGAAATAATAACATGCAAAGTATCATGCTCTCCTAGATATGCATACTTAAGATGATCAGGCAATGGTTTTAATTCTAGTAAAGGTGGATGTTCAATTGATGGTTTCAAAGGAATTGTGGTTCTCTCAGACAAGTCATTAGTCATGCAAACATGCTGAGGTTTGTCCACAGATATATCCATCAATTCAGAAATGTTTAAGTCAGTTATATCTACTTGTACATAGTCAGTGGCATGCTTATTTAACAGTTCATGCTCAAGTTGTTCTTCCATCAGTGAATCTACTACATCTATATTTGCATAGGATTCAGAATCAGAAGGATACCTTAGAGATTTAAATACACTAAATTTAACCTTCTCATCATGAACTCTCATGGTGAGCTCACCTTTTTGGACATCGATCAAAGCCCTACCTGAGGCTCGAAATGGTCTGCCCAATAAGATTGGTACCTCCTTGTCTGCCTCATAGTCCAGAATGATGAAGTTTGCAATAAAGATGAATTTGTCAACCTTGACAAGTATATCCTCAATTTTCCCCTCCGGGTATGCTATGGATCTGTCTGCAAGCTGCAAGGTGACAGTAGTAGGTCGTGCTTCCCCTATTCCAAGCTGACGGAATAGTGATAAGGGCATGAGATTGATGCTGGCTCCCAGATCACAAAGAACTCTGCCCACGTGCTTGCCCCCCCAACTCGACTGGTAAGGTGAAGGAACCAGGATCCTTCTCCTTCTTCGGTAGTTTGTTTTTGAGTATAGCACTGCACTCCTCAGTGAGATTCACTGTTTCAAATTCACCAATAATTTTCTTGTTAGTAATTATATCTTTCAAGAATTTAACATAAGAAGGCATAGATTGCAAAACTTCTACAAATGGGATATTAACATGCACTTGTTTTAAAATTTCTAAAAACTTATTAAAGTGCACTTCGTGTTCTTGTTTTTTCTTCAGCCTTCTAGGGAATGGAGGTGGTGGCACATATGTAGGCACTTCAGGTCACCTAATGATAGGTGGAGGCCTTGGTATTTCCTCTGGTTCCTCAATGATAGGTTCCAGCCTCACCCTTGTTGTGCTTGTTGATGGTTGATCATGGTTGGGCAGAGAATCCAGTGGAGCACTAGACTCGTCATTCTCTACTCGCTTTCGGGCTTCTCTACTGTTGCTCACCAATTGTCTTCCACTACGAAGTTCAATTGCTTGAACTTGTTCTTTTCCATCGCTTCTTAGTACTTCAGTGTCCGCAGGCAATCTACCTTGGGGCCTATTTTTCAGTTCATTTGCTAACTGCCCTATCTGGTTTTCTAAGCTCCTAAGGGTGGCTTGCTGACTTTGCAGGGTTGCATCATTTTTTGCAATATATTCCTTGAGTAAATTCTCTACTGACGATCCTATAGGTTGGTTATACGGCTTTTGATACATGGATTTGTTATTTTGTTGGGTGAAACCAGGTGTTCCACTCGGTCTTGGTTGGTTTTGTGCTTGGTTAGTATTTTGTTGCCCACCCCAAGAAAGATTTGGGTGGTTCCTCCAACCAGGATTATAGGTGTTAGAATAGGGGTTGTTCTTAGGCTGCTGTTGGCTTCTAATATAGCATACCGAGGCTGGATTTCCGAGGCAGAAATCATACAAGTGCCCTTCCCCACAGAATCCACACATTAGTATCTCACCTTGACTCGTTGATGCACCCATTGAAACGACTGCTGCGGTGTTGACACTTTGTTGGAGATTGGTTTGAGCCATTTGTTTTACTAGATTGGTCAGGGCATTTATTTGGCTACTCATTGCACTAAGTGCATCCTTGTCTTGAGCTTTTCTTGACTCTACCGGATCGTCTGACCATCTACAATGGGAGGTTGAGATTTTCTCCAAAATCCCATAGGCTTCATTATAGCTCTTTGAAAGCATGGAACCACCAGCTGAAGAATTTAGCACTTGCCTTGTGCTGGGGTTGCATCCTTTAAAGAACACTTAATTATAGCTCCTTTGAAAGCATGGGTGTGGACATTTAAGCAATAAATCTTTGAACCTTGTCCAAGCTTCGTGAAGGGATTCGTTTTCGGCTTGTTTGAACTTGATTATATCATCACGAAAGTTGGAATTCCTGCCAGGTGGGAAGTATTTGACTAGGAATTGTTCAGCCAGATCTGTCCAATTGACAATTGATCCGGAGGGTAAGGAATTTAACCACGTTTTGGCTTTATCTCTTAATGAGTAGGGAAATAGATAGAGTCTTAAGGCTTCTTGGGAAACTCCAGGGATGATGAAGGTATCACTAACTCCTAGGAAATTTCGTAGATGATTGTGGGGATCTTCGTTTTCCACTCCAAAGAATTGTCCTACGGTGGACAGCATTTGGAACATAACAGGCTTTAACTTGAGTGAGAGAGCTGTAATCTCAGGGCGTATTATGCTCGGGTTAAGCTCCCCAGGCATGGGAACTAAATATGAGAGGATGGCACTATCCTTGTCATTCGCAATTTCGATGGGGTTGCGAATGGCAGGTGCTTGGTTTGGTGGTGGTCTTTCCATTTCAACTTGTTGGAATTGCGATGACGCCGCGGAGTCAGCAATGTTTTGAGTTACAGGTGGTTGTTTAAAGTGGCGTTTCTTAGCTTTGTTTCTAGCCCTAAGAAGTCTTTCAGGCTCAGGATTGAACTCTAGATTGCTACTTGAATGCTCATTCATAAACTAACCCGATGGTACCTGTAAAAGAAATGGAAGAAGATTAGCTCCAATAGATATTAAGTTTTGTTTTTCTAAAATAACACACTTCGTGTTTACTAAACAAAATCCCCGGCAACGGCGCCAAAAACTTGTTGCGTGCTCAATGTGTAAATAAAAATGCGGTGTGAGAGCACTCAGAACATGCAAGCATACATGGTCTTGTAGCAAGTAATAAGTATTTTTTCATTCGATTTCCCACAGAGATTTATTCTTAGTTACTAACGAAGTGAGGTGTTAAATTAGAAAGGATGGTTTAAATGAGGTGGAATTGGGATTAATGTGCCTAACTAATAAAGAACGTGCGAGATATGCAAGCATAAACAAAGGCAAGTAAAGAGAGTAACTTGTATGTAGAAAAAAAAGAATTGCGGAGAAAGCAATTATCTAGCAATAAAATCGCAAAACAAAAGACTGGAAAAAACGGCTAAGGCAAAAACTGAATAAAAAAACGGCTAATGACTCCTCTATAGGCTTTTTCATACGATTCTTCAGCAGTAGATCAACTTATCATGCATCAATTTAACTCATTCTCATGCATCTCTCGATTACATGCATTAAATCCTTTAGTTCACTCATATCCAAGTAGGACTTAAGCATTTATTTATATAAGCAAGTTAATGAATTGTGCTAGGAAAACGCATATTCCTAGGTCGTTTTCTGGCTACCATGAAAGGCTAGCATGAATGGACGACTCTGAACTCTTACTCCTTCCGGAGGTTAGGAGTTCTTTAGACAAAATGGATGGCCAATCGAAATTGTCCGTGGGATGAAGTACACATACACTCAATGCGTGCGAAGCTATCCTACATGCTGAATTCACGTATTTCTACCTATAGATTCATCATTAGCAGACCCTTATGTGGTTTAGTTACTCATGGATGATGATGGAGTGGGAAGAATAGATTGTTTAAACATGCTTAAAAGTATTGGAATGGAAGGAAAGGAAAACAGAAGCAATAAGAGACTTGCGAAGTTGTCAAATAATTCCTCTATTGAATAAGATTCAAAGCTTAATGTGCAACGACTTTAAAGCAGTAAAGACTAAACAGAAAAAGACGAATTGAATTGAAGTAGCAAACAGAAGCAAAATAGCAACAAACAGAAACAAAAAGTAAAGACATTAAGCAGTAGAAAGCGCATAAACGTGTGCGTGAACTCCTCGCCGCAAGCGTCTCGGATGAAGGGGAAGGTTAGCGTTCTTTGAGGATGAATCCAATCAGAAGAGAAGACGAATCTTCACTTCCTCCTCTCAGATTATCGGCGCCAAGAGCTGATTCCTTCACTCCAACAAATGGGAGAGAAAATGAGAAGAAACTGCGTTGAGATGGAGAGTTCTACGCTTCCAAGCTTGTTGTTCTCCTTCCCCCTTGACCTCCTTTTATAGTGTTTTGCAGGTACTCTTCAGTCAAGGAGAACAATCCATTTTGAACGACGACCTTCCACGTGGCAGCAGGAGAGAAATTGGGCGGCTGAAAGATCGAAACAAAACGGCGGACGGTTGGAACAACTTAACATTTTCAACTTAAACATTGCGGAGACAACAATGTTTCCGCAATTTTCCTGCAACACAGAATTTCAACTCTTTAACTTCGTTTTTGATTCTTTTTTCTTTCTTTTACAAATAAGTCCTGATTTAGTTTCATTCTATAAATTCTCATATATAAGCACATGTTTAAACTAAATTCTAAAAAAAACGCTTAAGAGTTTACACAATTCTATAGCAACTAAGTCCCTAAAATATGCACTTTTGGAGACGTAACAGTGTCTGACTCCAACGTATCTGTAATGATGGCGGATGCGCGCACTAACGACAAAGCAATGGCTAAAATGGAAAAGAAAATGAACCTTCAGATGAAAGCAGTTGAGGAAAGAGACTTCAAGATTGCCCATCTGAGAAATCAGATGCAAAGTCGTGAGGTCGCGGAGTCGAGTCTAACTCCTGCGGCCATAAAGAGTGACAAAGAAAAAATTGTCATCCAGGAAGACCAAGCGCAACACTCAACGTCGGTCGCTTCCTTATCTGCCCAACAACTGTAGAACATGATTACCAACACCATCCGAGTTCAGTACGGTGGACCTAGAGCACCCTCTTGTATACCAAACCGTATTCCAAGAGGATCGACAACTTGAGGATGCCCACCGGGTACCAGCCGCCGAAATTTCAACAGTTCGATGGGAAGGGCAATCCTAAACAGCACATTGCCCACTTCGTCAAAACGTGTGAGAACGGTGGAACTCGCGGAGACTTGCTGGTTAGGCAATTCGTCCGAACTTTGAAAGGAAACGCCTTCGACTAGTACACCGACTTGGAACCCGAGACGATTGACAGTTGGGAACAGTTTGAGAGAGACTTCTTGAATCGCTTCTACAGCACGAGGCGGACAGTCAGCATGTCTGAACTCTCGCACGCTATCCAAAGAATGGGCGAGCCAGTCGTCGATTTCATTAATCGTTCGAGATCGTTGAGTCTTGACTGCGAGGACCGACTCACAGAAGTGTCTGTTGTCGAGATGTGCATCAGCGACATGCATTGGGGACTTCACTACATCCTACAAGGGATAAAGCCCCAAACATTCGAGGAGTTAACAACTCGCGCCCATGATTTGGAGCTGAGTATTGCCAATAGAGGAAACAGAGACCTCTTAATCCCCGACGTAAAGAAAATAAAGACGGAAATGAAGGGCGTTGGGAAGATCACGAAGAATGTCGTGAAAGAATCTAATGTCGTCAACACTGTCCCTTTAAGGTTTTCCTCCAAAGCAAAGGAAAGCAAAACGGAAGCAAGAAATGACAAAGTCGAAAGACGTCGCCTTACTTTGAAAGAAAGACAAGAAAAAGTCTACCCGTTTCCAGACTCTGACATCCCCGATATGTTAGAGCAATTGCTGGAAACGCAACTCATCCAACTGTTAGAATGCAAACGATCGGAGGCGTTATGACAGGTAAATGATCCTAACTACTGCAAATACCACCAGCGTTGAACTCCGACGTTAAATTATCTCCTGTTTCACCTAACAATCAAGAGTAGAGTTTGATCCAGTTTGGGACTTGCGAACCTATAATTGTTCGATTCGAACATGAAATCCTACAGAAGACTTCGCGGGTGAAGCCCGAACCTGTTGAGGATGAGGATGAAGGATAAACCGTCGTAACTCGTCGGAAAATGCAGCGACAGAGACCTATCCAGAAAGAAGCCCGCCTACTTCGAGAGTATAGGCGAAGAAGCAAATTTCCAAAGAGGAAAGGAAGAAAGAGTATGAGAAGACCTAAGCTTGTTGTGGAGGAAAACAAAGACCTCCCTCGACCCCAGCAGCCTATGACCCTACGAGAATTTTTCCCCAAGGGATTCTTTAATGAAAAGCAGGAAGAAACATTTGAAGCTGCTACGTGCGACGTCGTTTGTGCAATCGAGGATGATAGCGCCACTCCAAGTTCAACAGAGTTGGTAACAAAGCTGGAGTATACACAATCCCTCAATGTAGTAGATCTGCCTCAAATGGACAAAATTGCTCACATCGATCGGTTGAAGGACTCTAATGTTTCAGATCCTTCAACCTCTACAGCACATGCATGCACGTCCGATTGCATGTCTATAAGCTTCACCGATGATGATTTGATATTGGGGTCAAAACTCACAATAGACCTTTGCTTGTCTCAGGATACATTCGAGAACAGAGGGTCGGTCGAATCCTCATTGATGATGGATCGACTGTCAACATAATGCCGAAATCGATCATGAAGTAGATTGGCATCCTGATGGAAGAGCTATCAAGTAGCAAACTGGTAATCCAGGGTTTCAATCAGGGAGGACAACGAGCGATCAACATGATTCGCCTAGAGAAGGAGAAAATGGATATAAGTCGCCCGAACCAGTCCGTATAACCCGAAAAGGGAAGAAGAAAATGGTCACCAATAATAACATAACGACCAAGGAGGTAGACAACTCAAAAGGAAAGGAAGTTGTTAAGCCAAGAGTCTCTATCAATAAACGCATCAAGCCGTCGGCTACGCGTACATTGGTCTTCCAGCGATTGGAAGCAGTTGCGACAGAAAAAAACAGTCTGCACTCGACATCCTGCCCCATCAAGCCTTCCATCTTTCAAAGATTAAGTAAGTTGACAGTTAAAGAAGAAAGCACGCTGCCCACTAAACCTCTCCCACGACGGTCAGAACTTCAGAGGTTGAGTAAGCCGACAGAAGAGAAAGAAAACACGCTGCCCACTGAAGCTCTCCCACGACGGTCAGCATTTCGGAGGTTGAGTAAGCCGACAGAGGAGAAAGAAAACACGCTGCCCACCAAGTCTATTTCACGGCAGTCAGCGCTTCAAAGGTTGAGCGCGACCACAAAGACAGATAAGAAACGGTCGTCTACCTCCATCTTTGACCGCCTCCAGTACGAAGAGGCTCGAAAGACATTGAATGATGAAGAGCCCAGCAAGATAAGAGATGATGGAGAGATCCGCAGTATCGTTCCCTCACGAATGGAAAGAAAAACTGTTGTTACTGTAAGTATAGAAGGCTCATTAAAGGTTAAACGACGCAATATCATCATCACCAACCCTGCAAGTGAATGTGCAGAGGAAGATGATGGTGAAACCTCTTCCTACCACATTACCGTCGAGGAAGAAACAAAGGTCGAAATATCTGAAGAAGATATTGAAGAGGCACCACTGCCACTCGAAGATGGAAGTTAACCGACTGTGGATGAACTTAAAAAAGTTAACCTATTTTTATAAGTGCATCCAATCTTTATAAGTGCATCACTTTCCGATGAAGAGGAATGTGAGTACTTGAGTTTGCTCATCGCATACAAGGATGTCTTTACTTGGTCGTATAAGGAAATGTCGGGAGTTGATCCAAAGGTAGCTGTACATCATCTCGCTATTGAAGATGGGTATCGACCAGTCAAACAGGCTCAATGACGTTTCAGGCCAGAACTCATTCCTCAAATTGAAAATAAAGTCAATAAGTTAGTTGAAGCAGGCTTCATTCGCGAAGTGAAGTACCCAATGTGGATTTCAAACATTGTCTTCGTTAGAAAGAAGAACGGGCAACTTCGGTATTGCGTTGACTTTCGCGATCTGAATAACGCATGTCCTAAGGATGACTTCCCATTGCCCATCACTGAAATCATGGTTGATGCTAGCACCGGGCATGAAGCTTTGTCTTTCATGGATGAATCATCGGGGTACAACCAGATTCGAATGGACCTTAATGATGAGGAAATGACAGCGTTCCGGACTCCAAAAGGGATATACTGTTACAAGGCAATGCCCTTCGGATTAAAGAACGTCGACGCAACTTATCAACGTGCCATGCAAAAGATCTTCGATGATATGCTGCATAAACATGTCGAGTGCTACGTCAACGATCTCGTAGTCAAGACTAAAACGCGATAGGATCACTTGAAAGATCTTAAGGTGGTTTTTGAGGATTTGAGGAAATACTAGTTGAAGATGAACCCTCTCAAATGTGCATTCGGCGTAACTTCAGGGAAGTTCCTTGGTTTCGTCGTAAAGCATCGAGGGATCGATATTGATCAATCCAAGATCGACGCCATTCAAAAAATGCCAGAGCTGCGAAACTTACATGAGCTAAGAAGTCTCCAAGGACGACTAGCTTATATCAGGAGGTTCATCTCCAATCTGGCGGGTCGATGCCAACCATTCCAGAGATTGATGACGAAAGACACGGCCTTCGAATGGGACGAAGCATGCCAAACTACTTTTAACAGTATAAAGAAATATTTGCTTAATCTACCTGTTCTGGGGGCCCCCGTAGCAGGAAAACCATTAATACTCTACATCACCGCGCAGGAAAGATCGCTTGGGGCATTGCTTGCACAAGAAAGTGAGAAGGGTAAAGAATGTGCCCTCTACTACTTAAGTATAACTCTCAATGGGGCAGAATTGAATTATTCACTCATTGAAAAGATATGTCTTTCGCTCTTCTTTGTCGTCGACAAACTGAGGCATTATATGCAGGCATTCACAGTGCATTTGGTGGCTAAGGCCGACCCAGTCAAGTACGTTTTGTCAAGACCGATTATCTCAAGGCGGTTGGCTAAATGGGCAATCTGATGGAGCGCATGTTGCGCAGCGGAAGCGAGACGGATCATTGGCACTCTAATTTCATCAATTTAGCTAAATAAGAAACATGCACAAAGCTTTGAAATAAAAGGAATTAGAACACATACCTCTTGTAGTTCTAAAGACTTCTCTTCCAACGCTCGAATCTCCTCACGAACCCTTCGAAGCATCCCTCGAACTCCTCGAGAACCACCTCCGGTAGTCCCGCTATCCTCGGGCCGAGCAACGGAGTGGTGGGACTCCTTTATGAACGAAAAAGTTTGGAAGAAGAAGATGGGAAGATGAAAGTGATGAGGATTTTGTGAGAAGAAGTCTTACACTTAGCTTTCTAATTTCTCAAGTAACATGAACTCTTCATGCTCATCCAAATATTCAAACTCTTTGAAAATTCATCAACCTCAAACCATTTGAACTTCATCCAATTTATAGGCAATTCACATGCAACAAAGTCTTTGCTTAGCATGACACCTCAAATTGGATGGATTAGTCTTAAACCAAGTGTTCCAAAATTGATGAGTTTATATGCATGTTGTTGGTGATTCACAATCCACTTCACAACTTGGATAAACCCACTCAACTTGGATAAATCCACTCAACATGGATAATTCCACTTTGACTTATAATCACACTTGTAATATTTTGTCATTTTAAAATTAATTCATAATTAATTTTAATAAGCAAAATAAATTATAATTAATTAAACTTTTTAATTAATTAATATTATTATTTAATTCAATATCAAATATTAATTAAATAATAAGACTAATCCCGGTTTCTTAAATCGAATCATCACACATGAATCCCTATTCATGTTTTACACCGATCCCATATTTAAATCATATTTAAATATGTCCATCATTCTTCCAAAATCGAATTTCAATAAATTCAAATTATTTTTCTCTCATATTGTTACACGGCTTAATCCGAGCTAGCCAGGAGAACCTAAAGGACCTACAGATCATGAGCTCCAACGATACGAGATTAACCGGTCAAACTCTTTAACCAAGCTAACCAACATTCGTTAACCCCCAGAGACTCCCATAAAGTCCAAGGGTTGCACTCTCCTCTGATGGAGCGACTTGCGCAGCGGAAAGCGATTTCGGACCGATGATACTCTAATTTCATCAATTTAACAAATAGAAAACATGCTTTAAAGACGGAATTAAGAAATTTAGTAATACATACCCTTGTAGTTTCAAATTTCTTCAAGTCCGTCGGCCGTTCCTCGTCACGAACTCTTCCGGCCTCTTCTCATGAACGCCCCGAGGACCACCCCAGGTAGTCCCGCTATCCTCGACGCCGCGCAACGGAGTTGTGGGACTCCGAAAAGAAGAGAAAATAAAAGAAAAGAAGAAGAAGAAGAAGAAGGAAGAAGAAGATGGCAGAGGATGAATGTTTAAAGTGAAAGTTTTTTAAAAAAAACTTTCATCTTTCCTTCACTTCCAGCCGTCTGCAAAAATGAAAACAAATTCAATCCAATTGAATACCCATCTCCATCTCTTGCCCAAAATCAACGTAAAAATATATATATAATTTACAAAATATATATGTGTCTTGCTGCATGCAAGACACAAATATATATATATTTAATTATTATTATTATTAAAAATAATAATAATAATTTTATTTATTAAACTTTTTAATAAATAAAATATATATATAATTATTAATTAAACTTTTTAATTAATAATTATTATTTAATTCAATATCAAATATTAATTAAATAATATGACTAAACCCGATTTTCCGAAAATCGACTTTTTTACGCATGAATCATATTCATGTTTTAGGCTATTCCCATATTTAATTCCTATTTAAATATGTTCATCCTTCTTCCACAAACCGAATTTGAACAATTCAAATTCTTTTTCTTTTTCTTTTCTTTTATACTGTTGCACGACGTTATCCAAGCTAGCCAGGAGAACCTAAAGGATCTACAGATCATGAGCTCCAACGATACGAGATTATCCGGTCAAAACTCTTTTAACCGAACTAATCAACATTCGTTAACCCTCGGAGACTCCACTATAGTCCGAGGGTTGCACTCTCCTCACTGTAGATATATTGTGTCCTCTTGATATAACCGTCATCGGTAAGTCGATCCTTCACAGGTTGTTCGTAATCACAGCTGGGTCATTTAAACCGGTTAACCCCTGCATTACATCTTGTTCCTTAAGTACCACTGACACCTCTAATGAACAATAGATTTGTGGTCCAACCATCAGATCAATATAACTCTCTCATCACATGAGAGTGTGAGCTCACATTGTTCAAGCCCCGGAGTCAGCTATTAAGGGAACAACCTATCTACTAACCCTGAAGAGCGGGTTAGGAGTGAATTCCAATCTTGCTACACTATGTCCCCAGCTACTTATTCGACTTTATCCCCAAGATGGTAGGCTTATTGAGTCGGCGCTTATGGGCCACTCTCACCCGTGCAAGTTAAAAGATACTATCGAATAAGCAGGAGTTCATAGCGAGCTCAGGATTAAGATCGAGTTACCTAGGCCATCAATATGTATAAGTCGGTCTCATCAGTAAACGGAGTTATAAAGAGAGAGCAACTTAATACGCGGTTCGATCTTGTGTAAACTCTTTACACAGGACGCCCTCACTTCTCACATCTCCATGTGGAACGATTCGGATCACATCGTCCTGTACAATACAAAGTGAGCCGCATCCCATAGTGTTACCAGGATAAGGTACCCAGCCTTATCCGTATACTATAGACCGTTTTGACTGACTACTTGAGCCTGATCCACAATCATGTCATACATGAGGCTCAAGTACTCATATTCAGCCAAGGGTGTTGGTCATTGGTATATGTTAAATCAAACACGTTTCACTTTATTCCAGTAAACTCTTTTACTGAATAAAACTAATAACTCTTTATTCTAAATAGAATATTTACAAACATAACAGTTTACAAACCACGAGTTTTAGGACATAAAACCCAACAAACTCCCACTTGGACTTAAACGTCTGTGGTGTACATGTTAGGTGGAGAAAACTAATATATCATATATCAGAAGATTTCTCTCACTGTCCTCTCCAGCAACTCGGAGCCCTAGACTCTTCTAGGTGTCTCTCAAACACTTTAGCCACGAGAGACTTAGTAAACTAATCAGCATGAAGTGCTGCGAGGCTTTCCATGTGACCATCACATCTCCTCATAACACTATCTGCGAGCTCAACTTATAAACTTATTGCTGCTTCACAAGCTGCAAATAGACTTAGCTACCAACGAGGAATCAACAATACAACTCTTGTATTCTACTCCTCTAAGTACAAGGACAAAACTTTAACCAGAATCCAATCCAATTGGACTAATATTACTGACAGCTCCCACTGCATAGTACATATCGGGTCATGTATCTTAAAAGATACACTTAACCTCCAATATGTAAATGCACTTGGGTGCATCTCGTATCCTCAACGCTTGAGGTGTCTCAGGAAACCATTTCCATAGACCATGAAATATTGACAACAACTTGTAAATAAAAGATTTTAGAGACAACACTAGCGATTTGTTCTTACGACTCAGATCAACCTGAATCCTTAGAACAAACTAAGCCTACCTCCAGATCAACTATTTGGGAGTGGGTCGCTAGTTTATGCTAAAATGTCAGAAGTGAATCCTACATCATTCTCAATGATCAGGACAAAATTACGGGAATATATTATGAAAGCTTTAACATTGATTAAACACTTGTCCAACAAGTTTTATCAATGTAATGTTCAAAACCACAAGATTTGAGTTGAAAAACAAACCTTATAAATCAGAATATATATGCTTACTCCAATTCATAAATGGATTGAAGAAGCTCGCAAACGATTTGCTCTTAATCCTGAATAATGTATCTCCCTGGTTGAGACTAATAGATACTCTATCAAGATAGCTAGTCTTGATATCCATTTATCTTGTCCTATCAAATAGAACAGAAAAATGGATACGAGTATTCTATATAACTTACATCTGACAACAAGAGATGAAGTTAATACACAATTAACCCCTCCTCTTTGGGACAGTCCCTTTGCCAGAAAGTCAAGCCTTAGAGGTTTTCACCTCATAAACTTGGTCTATAAACCCCTTGAAGATCCATGGCTTTGAGCCACTAGTTCTTGTTTATGTACTCACTGTCATCATCAAGCATGATAACTGGAGTCATAAAACATACTAATACAGCAGGCCGGATTATCTCATAATTCTCTCACTGCATCAAAACTTTCTCAACACTTGAGAAGAACCAGCTAAACTAACAACCATTGTTAATTTATAATTTAGCTTTTAATATAAAACAAGATAAGTCTTAACACTTTAGTTGTTACCAAGTTTAATAGAACACTACTTGTATACATCTTTTGTGAAATGAACCATTCATTTATAAAAATAAAAGATACTATATACATAAAGTGTTCACAGCAAACTTGAGTTTATAGACAATAATTACAACACTTGAAATTATTTCTATACAAACAACTATAAACAAGCAAGCTCCCACTGTATAAACTGCGAAGACGTCTTCATAAGGCATCTTCGTCAAGAAACTGGCAAACAGGAACTAGTTTCCTGAAAAGAATAACAAACATTATTAGTGGTTCCTGAATCAACATCCAGGTATTCATATTCCACTTGAAATGTTTAGACAGAAGATAAATCATATTTACCTTGTCGTTCATTCTTTGCCTGTTTCTCCGCAAGGTATTTAGGGCAGTTTCGCTTCCAGTGCCCTTCTTCACCCCAATGAAAACACTTTCCACTGTGTGTAGCTTTAACCTTGCGTACAGCTGGGGTTTTGCCCTTCCTGGCACTTCTCTTCTTCTTGTGAATAATCTTATTACTCACAGTAAGAGGTTCAGATTTAGTCCCAGACCCAGACCCTTTCTGGAATTTCACAGAAGTGGTAACATTTATCTCTTTCTCCTTTCCTTTCGAGGTATGCAGGGACTGATAAATCTGAAGCTCGTTTAGAAGAGACGTCAGATTGTATTCTATCTTGTTCATGACCATATTGGTCCTGAAGTGCAGGAAACTCTTCGGAAGAGATTCCAAGATAAATCCAACCTGACCTTGTTCGTCGACGGTTGCCCTATTTACTTCTGCTGTATTGAAGTACACCATCATGTTAAGGACATGCTCCCTAACAGAGGTTCCTTCAACCATACGGCAGTTGTAAATGTGCTTGAGGGCTTCATACCTAAGAGATGAGGAAGGCTTTCCAAACATCTCTTGTAGTGAAGCCATGATTTCCTTAGCGGAAACCATCCCCTCATGCTTCCTTGACAAAACATCAGATATGCTTGCCAGGATGTAAACTCGAGCTTTATCATTAGCTCGAATCCAACCATCATAAGCTTCACGAACAGTTCGTGAGCCATTTGAACCAGAAACCGGAGGACACTCCTCCGTTAAGACAAATCATAGGTTATCGAGAACCAAAACAGCATTAAGGTTCGACTTCCATGTCCCAAAATTTTCACCGGTTAATTTGTCGTGAGCTAACAACTGTATAAAAGAGCTCGACATGCTAAAAAGAATGTATAACTATTAGTGAAACGGTTTTAACCTATTTAAACCAATTAAGAGATTTAGCAGTAAATAAAGTACCCAAACTCTTTATCTACTAACAACGATACTTTAGTAGGTCAGAATGGTCGCTACCGAATGGTAGTCGAGCACTCCTTTACTAAACCAAGACATTCTTGACTAAATGCTAACTCCAGAATAACTCATATTCCTATAATATCTTAGTTATCGTTTTTGGTCTGGATTTACTAACATCTTAGCAAATCCCGTAAGTGTGACCCTCCATTTTTAGAACGCACAGAACGGCCCCAACATAGCAATCGAATGGAATGTCAGTGTTGGGAATGGCCCTGTGTTTCACTATCCATAAATGGTGACTGAGATGTTTGATCTCCCATGCCCCGCCCTCTGAATGGATGGTGCCACTAAGAGCAACCTGCAGGCGGAACATGGGAATCTTACGGTTCAATCCAATGAAGGAGACCGTAGGATGTACTGACGTACTTCCTTCTCCCACTTACTATAGATACTTACTCCATTCACCTTGCTATTGAAAGTTGCAAATACCATCCGAATGGGGTTGCCCTATTGACAACACGAGGCCGAGCAAAATTCTCACGTTGTGAACTTTAGGGAGTGCGTAGCAGGAGAGGGATATATCACATATTCCTTCTCAACACATCTACTAAGCATCATAGACGGTGATTTAGGGTAAACTACTCAGGTTTTATCCGGCTAAGAAAATAAAACCTTAAGTCTAGGCAAACTATTTACCTTAGATGTCTAGGTTATAAACACTTTACTAACCTCACGCCTATAATGCATGCTCATAAAGCCGGTTAACTTTACTCAAGTACCGGATCGTCCCCAGGTAAGGAGGTGTTCCGTCAATTAAAATCCTCCAACCTTAGACAAGATTTCACCGGGTGAGTTTCTCATAACTTTAGAATTTACGAGATTTCGACCTATTCATCTAATGAACCTGATCGAACCATTAACCCTAAATGAACATGCTCTTTTCTTTGTTATAGATTTTAAAAGTCTAAGTCATTTTTACAACTCTTGCAAAAACTAGACTTACTACAACAAACTTCTATATGCTTCTCAAACCTACATTCGCTAAGGCATGACAAATTGAATATTTAACTTCATAATCAATATAACACTTATATCGATTATGCTCTTAAATATACAACTCCCAATTCACAAATTAATATAACACTTATATCAAATATTTATGAATTAAGCATGCATCCTATACATTATAACAATTATAACATACAATAATGCATCTTATTTGGATGTTTAATTTCATAATTAATATAACACTTATATTAATTATTCTATTAAGCAAACAACAACTAATTCATGAATTAATATAACATTTATATTAATACTCATGAATTAAACATGCATCCAATATATTATAACACTTATAACCTATAATATGCATAAAACCAGGACAACTTATGTTGTAAATTTAATTTCATAATTAATATAACACTTATATCAATTATTCTATTAAATTAGCAACATCTAATTCATGAATTAATATAACTCTTATATTAATACTCATGAATTCCCAAATATGCATACTATATATTATAACACTTATAACATAATTTTAATGCATGGAGCATGCTTCCTACGGTGAGATTTTAAATCTATATGGCATACGTTATGCACATACAAACATGGATTTTTAATTAAAACATACATTCACAATGCATAATTAATTAAACACACTAAAGTGGATCGATTTTGGCATTTAGCAAGCAATAACTATTTTATTACAAGCTTGAACAACAAGCTAAGTCTTGAGCCGACTTCGAACTCTTCGCACCGCTTTTGACCAGCTTGCTTCCTCCGAACGCTTCGGCCAATTTCTCTTCGAATTTCTCCTCGTAATGCCCAGAACGAGTTTGAACTTATACCGAACATTTCGGCGAGTTCCAAACTCAAACTTCTTTCACAAAGAAACCTATATGGACTCTAATGACTCTAAAAATACAGACTTTTTAGCACGCATTAAAGCCCATACATTCTCGGGCAATTACAAATAATGAAATTCAAATAGAAACTATGTCAAAATCGATTTTCACTTTAGACTCCAATTCAGAAACAATTTCTAAATTAAAATACCCACCACTTAAATTGATGCAAATTGAGTTAATCACAAAATCGCTCTGATACCAATTGATGGAGCGTTTTACCGCAGCGGAACGCGATTTCGGACCGATGATACTCTAATTTCATCAATTTAACAAATAGTAAACATGCTCAAAGCGACGGAAATAAGAAATTAGAAATACATACCCTTGTAGCTCCAATTTCTTCAAGTCCGCCGGCCGAACCTCGTCACGAACTCTTCCGGCCTCTTTGCACGAACACCCTGAGGACCACCCCAGGTAGTCCCGCTATCCTCAGTACCGCGCAACGGAGTTGTGGAACTCCGAAAGAAGAGAAAAAGAAAAAAGAAAAGAGGAAGAAGAAGTAGAAGAAGAAGGGCAGTGGAACAAAAGCTTAACAATCAAACACAAAGTTTTTTTTTAAACTTCACGTACCCACAAAAAAGAGTACCCCTCTTTTCAATTTATAAAAATGAATTCACAATCAATTCACTTTCACTTGGCCAACTTGAAGAAATCTATATATATATATATAGATTACATAATATATATGTGTCTTGCTGCATGCACATATATATATAATTATTATTATTATTAAAATAATAATAATAATTTTATTTATTAAACTTTTTAATAAATAAAATATATATATAATTATTAATTAAAATTTTTAATTAATAAATATTATTTAATTCAATATCAAATATTAATTAAATAATATGACTAAACCCAGTTTTTCGAAAACCGACTTTTTTACACATGAATCCTATTCATGTATTTGGCCAATCTCATATTTAAATCATATTTAAATATGTCCTTCCTTCTTCCATAAATCGAATTTGAACAATTCAAATTCTCTTTCTTTTAATTTTCTCTTATACTGTTGCACGACGTTATCCGAGCTAGCCAGGAGAACCTAAAGGACCTACAGATCATGAGCTCCAACGATACGAGATTATCCGATCAAAACTCTTTTAACTGAACTAATCAACATTCGTTAACCCCCGAAGACTCCACTATAGTCCGAGGGTTGCACTCTCCTCACTGTAGATATATTGTGTCCTCTTGATATAACCGTCATTGGTAAGTCGATCCTTCACAGGTTGTTCGTAATCACAGCTGGGTCATTTAAACCGTTTAACCTCTGCATTACATCTTGTTCCTTAAGTACCACTGACACCTCTAATGAACAATAGATCTGTGGTCGAACCATCAGATCAATATAACTCTCTCATCACATGAGAGTGTGAGCTCACATTGTTCAAGCCCCGGAGTCAGCTATTAAAAGAACAACCTATCTACTAACCCTGAAGAGCGGGTTAGGAGTGAATTCCAATCTTGCTGTACTATGTCTCCAGCTACCTATTCGACTTTATCCCCAAGTTGATAGGCTTATTGAGCGGGCGTTCCGCCACTCTCACCCGTACAAGTCAAAGGATACTTCCGAATAAGCAGGAGTTCATAGCAAGCTCAGGATTAAGCTCGAGTTACCTAGGCCATCAAAATGTATAAGTCGATC
Source organism: Herpetospermum pedunculosum (assembly GCA_028017165.1). NCBI lineage: Eukaryota > Viridiplantae > Streptophyta > Magnoliopsida > Cucurbitales > Cucurbitaceae > Herpetospermum > Herpetospermum pedunculosum. The sequence continues at coordinate 27,325,670 of CM051527.1, read as the reverse complement.
TCATCAGTAAACGGAGTTATAAAGAGAGAGCGACTTAATACGCGGTTCGGTCTTGTGTAAACTCTTTACACAGGACGCCCTCACTTCTCACATCTCCACGTGGAACGATTCGGATCACATCGTCCTGTACAATACAAAGTGAGCCGCATCCAATAGTGTTACCAGGATAAGGTACCCAGCCTTATCCGTATACTATAGACCGTTTTGACTGACTACTTAAGCCTGATCCACAATCATGTCATACATGAGGCTCAAGTACTCATATTTAGCCAAGGGTGTTGGTCATTGGTATAGGTTAACGTAAACACACGTTTCACTTTATTCCAGTAAACTCTTTTACTAAATAAAACTAATAACTCTTTATTCTAAATAGAATATTTACAAACATAACAGTTTACAAACCACGAGTTTTAGGACATAAAACCCAACAATTTGTACTATACAAAGTGGACCGCGTCCAATAGTGTCCCGAGGATAAGGTACCCAGCCTTTTCCCTATACTATAGATCGTTCTGGCTATTACTTGAACTTGATCCACAATCATGTCACACATGAAGTTCAAGTATACAACCTATAGCCATGGGTTCTGTTACGTCTCCAAAATTGACTATTTTAGGACTTATTTGTGTTAGGAAGTTGTGCATTTGTGAGTATTTTTGATAGGATTTAGCTTGAACCTATGCTTATATATGAGAATTAGAAGAAGGAAGCTAAATTAGGACTTGTATGCAAAAGGAAAGAAAAGGAATGAAAAACGAAGTTAGAAGAATGAAAACTTTGCATTGCGGAGGCATTGCGGAAACATTGCCAAAACCGCAATGTTTTAAGTGAAATCCGTAAGTTGGCTAACCTTTTTCTGTTGTGATCCGATATTTCAGGGATTCGTTCTTTCTCCTCCAGCCACGTTGAAGTACGACGTTGAGGATGGATGGTTCTCCTTGGCCCAATCGCACCTGCAGAATATTATAAAAGAAGGTCAAAGAGGAGGGTTGAAACATCATCCGAAAAGCGTAGACTTCTCAGTTCAACGCAGCTTCTTCTCCATTCTTTCTCTTCTCCGTCTGTTGGTTTGAGAGGTTCAACTGTTGGAGTCGACAATCTGATAGGAAGGAGAGAAGATTCATCTTCTCTTCTGATTGGATTCATCCAAGCAAGGCTTGCCTTTCTCTCTATTCAGTCGAGGCGTTCGCAATCGAGAAGACCACGCACAACTTACTTCTTTCTGTTTTAGTTTCCTACTTTCAGTACTGTTTGTTGTTATTTCCTTTCCATTAGCTACTCTATTCAATTTCGTTGCTTTCTGTCTTTACTTCAGTGTTTCTAAGTCTTCATTTGTTCATTCAAACAATTGGTTAATCAACGTACAATTCATCATTTCGCAATTTCTCTATTTCGTCTCTGCCTACTGTTTTTCCTTTCTGTTTTGCCTTTAATCTTCTTCTAAGCATGTCTTCTTGGTGTGCGGATTTTTGAATATCCACTTAATCTCAAGCTGTCGAGGCTTGCCAAAATACGATTTATAAAGCCTATGACCAAGGCTTTGCAGCCAGTGGTAACAGGGTCGATCCAAGGAATAGGAAGATTGAAATTACTAATGAAATTGGGATTTAATTAATTGATTGATTTTGGTAACGGGGGATTTTTATCATGAAGAGAAATAGTAAGAAAGCTAACGGAAGAAAGAGTAATATGAAGAGAACGTGTGCACGGTTTGTGAGTTTCGGGATCAAATGTTAGATAAATTCAGTTTATCATTTAATGCTAATAACATGGAAAATCAGTTTATTATGCACGCGGACGACTACTAGAGAAGCCCCAAAGTAGCCGACTCCATGGATTTTAACCAGACCACACAGTTCTAATTACACGTTATCTAAGCTTACATCAAGGTGATCAGCCCTAAGGTAAATCTAGACAGTTACTAGCTAACCGCGACGAACATTCGAGCGTGAATTCTAATTGCTAGTAGATTGCCCGCAAACGCCGTATGCAATCAACAATTATCCTACCCGACCCGATACTTCGATTTAGTTCTATCTACCTGTGTTACTTAGTCGAGCAGTGAGAGGCACGACATCGCTACTCTTTAACATACACAGCATGCGAAACTACCCGAGTGTCAATCGTCGTATTTTAGCATGCGCGTTGGATTAAGCAAAGTAAATAGATGCAAACAAACAGATTCCAATATGCATAATTCAAAACGCAGATTATCAAAACCAAATTTACTAACAAAAATATCCCTAAAACATTCCCAAACCGTCACCCTTACCTTAGCCGCTCATGGCGCGGTTTGTCAATCCCGCTTCAAAGACGACCACGGAAGGATTCATCAACGTATTACAATGAAGGTGGAGCTCACTAGCATGCCAACAATGGCGGAGCTCCACGGAAAATAGAGAGAAAACGGGGAAGAAGAAGATGAAGAAGAGCAAAATCCGTAGGGAAGAACCTCTAAAAAAAGTGCAGAAAATCGTCTTTTAACTTCTGCAATCGTCGTAGCGTCGAGACGCTAGGCCTAGCGTCTCGACGCTGTGCCCTAAGTTTTCCGCGCGCGCTCGCGATGGCGTCGCGACGCAAGGCCAGCGTCGCGACGCTGCCCCGATAAAATTCCTGCGCGCGCCTCCTCCGGAGCGTCTCGACGCCAAGCAGGGTCTCGACGCCAGGGCAGTGTCGAGCTAGCGTCTCGACGCTATCACTCGACGCTTGCTCTCGGGTTTTTCCAGCGTCGAGCCAGCGTCTCGACGCTGTAGCTCGACGCTGGCTCTCGGGTTTGGGGCCGAAGCTTTGCCTCTCCAAGGCAGTTTTGGCCCGTTTCTTCACGGATCAAGTTCCCCTCTTCCCGATGCATTCCCGGGGCGCTAAAACTCTACTTTAAGCACTCGAACAGGCCCAACGGACGCACGAGCTCTTTGCCGCTTTTCTCCTACAAAAGAGATATATTTAATCAATTGAAAGCGGACTTTAGCTATAATTAGGAAGTATTTAATAGCTCCAAAATGGAGTTATCACTTCTTCATCTACTCTTTCTGTTCTAGCTACATCCATGAGTAACTAAGTCACATAGGGGCATGCTAATGACAAATCTGTAGGAAGAAACACGTGAATCAAGCATGTAGGATAGCTTTCGAATGCATTTAATGTATGTAAGCTTCATCCCACGGGCAATTTCGATTGGCCATCCATTTTGTCCAAAGAACTCCTAACCTCTGGAAGGAGTAAGAGTTCAGAGTCATACACTCATGCTAGCCTCTCAAGGTAGCCAGAAAACGACCTAGGAATAGGCGTTTTCCTAGTACAAACCACAACTTACTGCTTTAACAAGATGCTTAAGACCTTACTTGGACATGAGTAAACTAAAGAATCTAATGCATGAAATCGGAAGATACATGAGAATGAGTCAGTTTGATGCATAGTGAGTTGATCTAATGCTTGAGAATCGTGTGAAAAAGCCTATAGAGGAGTCGTTAGTAGCCCTTGTTTCCACATTTTACACACTTTCGTTGTTAGTAACATTGCGGTAAAATTGCTGTTCTCGCAATTCCTTTAAGTTGAAATTCTGCCTTAGCCATTTTTCTCTTCGTTTATTAATCTCTTCTCTTTACATTTGAGTTTATCATTGACTTGCACTTGTTTAAACATCTATCCTTTACATATTCCTTAGTAATTAGGCAATTTAAAACCAAATCTACCCCATCAAATCCACCCATTCTTGCTTAACAATACACTTCGCGAGTAACTAAGAATAAATCTCTGTGGGAAAACGAATGAAAAAATATTTACTACTTGCTACAAGATCATGTATGCTTGCATGTTCTGAGTGCTCTCTTATTACATATTTCTTTTACACATTGAGCACGCAACAAGTTTTTGGCGCCGCTGCCGGGGATTTAGTTTAGTGAAAACGAAGTTTGTTAAGTTAGAAACACAAAGTTTAATATCTACTGGAACTGATCTTATTCTCATTTCTTTTGCAGGTACCATTGGGTTAGTTTATGAATGAGCATTCAAGTAGCGATCTAGAATTCAATCCTGAGCCTGAGAGATTATTTAAGGCCAGAAACAAAGCTAAGAAACGTCTCTTTAACCAACCCTCTATACCTCCAATAATTGCTGAAACCGCGGAGTCTCCGCAATTCTATCAAGAAGAAATGGACAGACCAGTCCCAAATCCGGTACCTACCACTCGCAATCCCATCGAAATAGCGAATGATAAGGATAGTGCCATTCTTTCCTACCTAGTACCTATGCCTGGGGAGCTAAACCCAAGTATAATCCGCCCTGAAATTACTGCCAACTCATTCGAGTTAAAGCCAGTAATGTTCCAAATGTTGTCCACTGTGGGACAATTCTTTGGAGTGGAAAATGAGGACCCCCATAACCATCTTAGAAACTTCCTAGGAGTTAGTGATACCTTTCTCATCCCTGGAGTTTCCCAAGAAGCCTTGAGGCTCTACCTCTTCCCTTACTCTTTAAGGGATAAAGCAAAAACATGGTTAAACTCATTACCCTCTGGATCAGTTCTCAATTGGACAGACTTGGCGGAGAAATTCCTAGTAAAATATTTCCCACCCGATAGGAATTCTACTTTTCGTGATGACATAATCAAGTTCAAACAAGCTGAAAATGAGTCTCTTCACGAGGCTTGGACAAGGTTCAAGGACCTTCTGCTTAAATGTCCACACCATGGCATTCCATGGTGTATCCAAATAGAGGTCTTTTTCAAAGGATGCAACCCCAGCACCAGGCAAGTGTTAAATTCATCTGCTGGTGGTTCGATGCTTTCCAAAAGTTATAACGAAGCCTATGAGATCCTGGAGAAGATCTCAGCATCTCACTGTAGATGGTCAGATGATCCAATAGAGCCAAGTAGAGCTCAAGATAAGGACGCACTCAATGCCATGAGTAGCCAAATAAGCGCTCTGACCAACCTAGTAAAACAAATGGCTCAAGCCAATCTCCAAACTAGTGTCAACACTGCCACAACCATGTCAATGGGCACACAACCAAGTCAAGGTGAGACACTTATCTGTGGATTCTGTGGGGAAGGGCACCTGTATGAATACTGCCCTGGGAATCCAGCCTCAGTCTGCTATGTTGGAAGCCAACAGCAGCCTAGGAACAACCCTTACTCTAACACTTACAATCCTGGTTGGAGGAACCACCCAAATCTTTCATGGGGTGGCCAACAAAATACTAACCAAGCTCCTAACCAACCAAGACCGAGTGGAACACCTGGTTTCACTCCCCAAAATAACCAATCCATGTATCAAAAACCATACAACCAACCACTAGGATCTTAAGGAGTACATTGCCAAGAATGACGCCACTCTACAAAGTCAGCAAGCTACCCTTAGGAGCCTAGAGAACCAAATAGGGCAACTAGCCAATGAACTCAAAAGTAGGCCCCAAGGTAGACTTCCTGCTGACACTGAGGTGCCAAGGAGAGATGGAAAAGAACAAGTTCAAGCAATTGAACTTAGAAGTGGGAGACCATTGGTGAGCAACACTAAAGAAGCCCCAAAGAGAGTAGAGAACAATGAGTCTAGTGCTCCACTGGAGTCTCTGCCAAACCAAGGTCAACCATCAACAAGCACATCAGGAGCAAGGCTGGAGCCAATCATAGAAGAGATAGAAGAAATTCCAAGGCCTCCACCTATCCTAATGCGACCTAAAGTGCCTGCATATGTGCCACCACCTCCTTTCCCTCGAAGGCTAAAGAAAAAACAAGAACAGGAAGTGCACTTTAATAAATTCTTAGAAATTCTTAAACAAGTGCATGTTAATATTCCTTTTGTAGAAGTTTTACAGTCTATGCCCTCTTATGTTAAGTTTTTAAAGGATATAATCACTAACAAAAAAATTATTGGTGAATTTGAAACAGTGAATCTCACTGAGGAGTGCAGTGCCATACTCCAGAACAAACTACCAAAGAAGGAGAAGGATCCTGGTTCCTTCACCTTACCAGTAGAGCTAGGAGGCAAGCACGTGGGCAGAGCTCTCTGTGACCTGGGAGCCAGTATAAACCTCATGCCCCTATCACTATTCCGCCAGCTAGGAATAGGAGAAGCACGTCCCACCACTGTCACCTCACAACTTGCAGACAGATCCATAGCATACCCTGAGGGTAAGATTGAGGATATTCTTGTAAAGGTTGACAAGTTTATTTTCCTTGCAGATTTCATCATCCTGGATTATGAAGCTGACAAGGAGGTCCCCATCCTATTAGGCAGACCATTTCTAGCCACAGGTAGGGCCCTGATAGATGTCCAGAAAAGTGAGCTCACTATGAGGGTTCAAGATGAGGAGGTTAAATTTAGTGTTTTTAAAGCCTTAAGGTACCCCTCTGACTCTGAATCTTGTGCTAGCATGGACATTGTAGATTCACTAATGGAAGAACAGCTGGAGCATGAATTATTAACTAAGCATGCTAATAATTATGTACAATTAGATTTAACTGATTTGAATGTTTCTGAGATAATGGATATACCTGTAGATAAAACACAACATGTTTGTATAAATAAAGACCTGACTGACAGATCCCTGAATCCATTAAAACCATCCATTGAGCATCCACCTGTCTTAGAATTGAAACCCTTACCCACTCATCTTAAGTATGCATATTTAGGAAGTAATGATACTCTGCCTGTGATTATTTCATCTAAATTGAGTGAGAAGCATGAGGTTGAGTTGATATTATTACTTAAGCAGCATAAAAATGCTATTGCATGGACTATTGCTGACATTAGAGGCATTAGCCCCTCTTACTGCATGCATAAAATAATATTAGAGGAAGAGCATACACCCCGAGTAGATCACCAACGTAGGTTGAACCCCTCTATGAAAGAGGTAGTAAAAAAGGAAATCATAAAATGGTTAGATGCAGGGGAAATCTTCCCTATAGCTAGTAGTCAGTGGGTGAGTCCTATACAATGTGTACCTAAGAAGGGGGGGATGACTGTAGTAGTGAATGAGAGCAATGAACTGATTCCAACTAGAACTATTACAGGATGGAGAGTCTGTATGGACTATAGGAAATTGAATAAGGAAACAAAAAAGGATCACTTCCCTTTACCATTTATTGACCAAATGTTAGATAGGATAGCTGGTAGAGCTTATTACTGCTTTCTAGACGGTTATTCAGGATATAACCAGATCACTATAGACCCTAAGGACCAGGAGAAGACCACCTTCACTTGCCCTTTTGGAACATTTGCCTTTCGCAGAATGCCTTTTGGCTTATGCAATGCACCAGCAACGTTCCAAAGGTGCATGTTGGCAATCTTCTTTGACTTAGATGAATCCATGATAGAGATATTTATGGATGACTTATCAGTCTTTGGTGATTCATTCACAAACTGTTTAGAGAACTTAGGACAAGTCCTGGCTAAGTGTGAGGAGACCAACCTAGTCCTTAATTGGGAAAAGTGCCACTTCATGGTGGACGAAGGGATAGTCCTAGGTCATAGAGTGTCTAGAGCAGGAGTAGAGGTCGATAGGGCCAAGATTGAAATAATAGAGAAGCTAGTGGAACCTCAGAACTTGAAAGCCATTAGAAGTTTCTTAGGACACACAGGTTTCTATAGAAGGTTCATTAAGAACTTTTCAAAGATCTCCAAACCTTTGTGTGAGCTTCTAGAGCTGAATAAGCCATTCATCTTCTCTAAAGAATGTTCAGTAGCCTGGACAACCCTTAAGGAAGCATTAGTCAAAGCACCTATTATAGTAGGACCAAATTGGGACCTTCCCTTTGAGATGTTATGTGATGCAAGTGACTATGCTGTAGGGGTTATGCTAGGACAAAAGATTGACAAACTAACACACCCTGTATACTATGCTAGTAAGACACTTAATGAGGCACAATGTAATTACACAACTACGGAAAAGGAGATGCTAGCTGTAGTATTTGCCTGTGAGAAGTGCAGAATGATCAGTGTACACGATTGTCCTAGTGCCTACAATGTAATTCCTAAACTTCTCGCAGGCAAACACTACAGCTAGCATCTCCTTTTCTGTGGTTGTGTAATTACATTGTTCCTCATTAAGTGTCTTACTAGCATAGTATACAGGGTGTGTTAGTTTGTCAATCTTTTGTCCTAGCATAACCCCTACTGCATAGTCACTTGCATCACATAACATCTCAAATGGAAGGTCCCAATTTGGTCTTTCTATAAAAGGTGCTTTGACTAATGCTTCCTTAAGGGTTTTCCAGGCTAGTAAACATTCTTTTGAGAAGATAAATGGCTTATTCAGCTCTAGAAGCTCACACAAAGGTTTGGAGATCTTAGAAAAGTTCTTAATGAACCTTCTATAGAAACCTGCGTGTCCTAAGAAACTTCTAATGGCTTTCACATTCTGAGGTTCCACTAACTTCTCTATTATTTCAATCTTGGCCCTATCGACCTCTACTCCTGCTCTAGACACTCTATGACCTAGGACTATCCCTCTTCCACCATGAAGTGGCACTTCTCCCAATTAAGGACTAGGTTGGTCTCCCCACACCTAGCTAGGACTTGTCCTAAGTTCTCTAAACAGTTTGTGAATGAATCACCAAAGACTGAGAAGTCATCCATAAATATCTCTATCATGGATTCATCTAAGTTAGAGAAGATTGCCAACATGCACCTTTGGAACGTTGCTGGTGCATTGCATAAGCCAAAAGGCATTCTGCGAAAGGCAAATGTTCCAAAAGGGCAAGTGAAGGTGGTCTTCTCCTGGTCCTTAGGGTCTATAGTGATCTGGTTATATCCTGAATAACCGTCTAGAAAGCAGTAATAAGCTCTACCAGCTATCCTATCTAACATTTGGTCAATAAATGGTAAAGGGAAGTGATCCTTTTTTGTTTCCTTATTCAATTTCCTATAGTCCATACAGACTCTCCATCCTGTAATAGTTCTAGTTGGAATCAGTTCATTGCTCTCATTCACTACTACAGTCATCCCCCCCTTCTTAGGTACACATTGTATAGGACTCACCCACTGACTACTAGCTATAGGGAAGATTTCCCCTGCATCTAACCATTTTATGATTTCCTTTTTTACTACCTCTTTCATAGAGGGGTTCAACCTACGTTGGTGATCTACTCGGGGTGTATGCTCTTCCTCTAATATTATTTTATGCATGCAGTAAGAGGGGCTAATGCCTCTAATGTCAGCAAAAGTCCATGCAATAGCATTTTTATGCTGCTTAAGTAATAATATCAGCTCAACCTCATGCTTCTCACTCAATTTAGATGAAATAATCACAGGCAGAGTATCATTACTTCCTAAATATGCATACTTAAGATGAGTGGGTAAGGGTTTCAATTCTAAGACAGGTGGATGCTCAATGGATGGTTTTAATGGATTCAGGGATCTGTCAGTCAGGTCTTTATTTATACAAACATGCTGTGTTTTATCTACAGGTATATCCATTATCTCAGAAACATTCAAATCAGTTAAATCTAATTGTACATAATTATTAGCATGCTTAGTTAATAATTCATGCTCCAGCTGTTCTTCCATTAGTGAATCTACAATGTCCATGCTAGCACAAGATTCAGAGTCAGAGGGGTACCTTAAGGCTTTAAAAACACTAAATTTAACCTCCTCATCGTGAACCCTCATAGTGAGCTCACCTTTCTGGACATCTATCAGGGCCCTACCTGTGGCTAGAAATGGTCTGCCTAATAGGATGGGGACCTCCTTGTCAGCTTCATAATCCAGGATGATGAAATCTGCAAGGAAAATAAACTTGTCAACCTTTACAAGAATATCCTCAATCTTACCCTCAGGGTATGCTATGGATCTGTCTGCAAGTTGTAAGGTGACAGTGGTGGGACGTGCTTCTCCTATTCCTAGCTGGCGGAATAGTGATAGGGGCATGAGGTTTATACTGGCTCCCAGGTCTCAGATAGTTCTGCCCACGTGCTTGCCTCCTAGCTCTACTGGTAAGGTGAAGGAACCAGGATCCTTCTCCTTCTTTGGTAGTTTGTTCTGGAGTATGGCACTGCACTCCTCAGTGAGATTCACTGTTTCAAATTCACCAATAATTTTTTTGTTAGTGATTATATCCTTTAAAAACTTAACATAAGAGGGCATAGACTGTAAAACTTCTACAAAAGGAATATTAACATGCACTTGTTTAAGAATTTCTAAGAATTTATTAAAGTGCACTTCCTGTTCTTGTTTTTTCTTTAGCCTTCGTGGGAAAGGAGGTGGTGGCACATATGCAGGCACTTCAGGTCGCCTTAGGATAGGTGGAGGCCTTGGAATTTCTTCTATCTCTTCTATGATTGGCTCCAGCCTTGCTCCTGATGTGCTTGTTGATGGTTGACCTTGGTTTGGCAGAGACTCTAGTGGAGCACTAGACTCATTCTTCTCTACTCTCTTTGGGGCTTCTTTAGTGTTGCTCACCAATGGTCTCCCACTTCTAAGTTCAATTGCTTGAACTTGTTCTTTTCCATCTCTCCTTGGCACCTCAGTGTCAGCAGGAAGTCTACCTTGGGGCCTACTTTTGAGTTCATTGGCTAGTTGCCCTATTTGGTTCTCTAGGCTCCTGAGGGTAGCTTGCTGGCTTTGTAGAGTAGCATCATTCTTGGCGATGTACTCTTTGAGTAGATTTTCTACAGATGACCCTACTGGTTGGTTGTATGGTTTTTGATACATGGATTGGTTATGTTGGGGAGTGAAACCAGGTGTTCCACTCGGTCTTGGTTGGTTAGGAGCTTGGTTAGTATTCTGTTGGCCACCCCATGACAGATTTGGGTGGTTCCTCCAACCAGGATTGTAAGTGTTAGAATAGGGGTTGTTCCTAGGCTGCTGCTGGCTTCCAACATAGCAGACTGAGGCTGGATTTCCAGGGTAGTATTCATACAGGTGCCCTTCCCCACAGAATCCACAGATAAGTGTCTCGCCTTGACTTGGTTGTGTGCCCATTGACATGGCTGTGGCGGTGTTGACACTAGTTTGGAGATTGGCTTGAGCCATTTGTTTTACTAGGTTGGTCAGGGCGCTTATTTGGCTACTCATGGCATTGAGTGCGTCCTTATCTTGAGCTCTACTTGGCTCTATTGGATCATCTGACCACTGTTGCGTGCTCAATGTGTAAAGATAAATAAGCAAGAAAGTAGAGAGAGCACTCAGAACATGCAAGCATACATGGTCTCACAGCAAGTAGTAAGTATATTTCATTCGTTTTTTCCACAGAGACTTATGTTTAGCTATTCGCGAAGTGTATTTGTTAAGAAAGATGGGGTGGATTTGATGGGGTAAAATTGGTTTTTAATTATCTAATTTTTGCAGAATGTGTAAAGGAATATAACATAAACAAATGCAAGTTGAAATCAGACTTAAAGGACAAGAGATGGAATTGATAAACGAAGAAGAAAACAGCTAAACAGAATGAAAATTTAGCAGAATTGCGGGGACCGCAATGTTTCCGCAATTAAACAGCAGCGAAAGTGTGTAATTGGGTGAGTTAAGGGCTACTAATGACTATCCTATAGGCATTATTATACGATTCTCAAGCACTGGATCTACTCTCTATGCATCAAACTCACTCTATCTCATGTATCGTCCGATTCCATGCTTTAGATTCCTAAGTTTACTCGACTTCAAAGTAAGGTCTTAATCATCTTGTTAAAACAGAAGTGTTTTAGTTTGTACTAGGGAAACGCCTATTCCTAGGCCGTTTCCTGATTACCATGAAAGGCTAGCATGATTATATGACTCTGAACTCTTACTCCTTCCAGAGGTTAGGAGTTCTTTGGACAAAATGGATGGCCAATCGAAATTGCCCGTGGGATGAAGCTCACATACAATCAATGTTTCGAAGGCGATCCTACATGCTTGGTACACGTTTTTTAGCCTATAGTTCTGTCATTAGCATGCCCCTAAGTGACTTAGCTACTCATGGATATATAGAGAACAGAAATGTAAGATGAAACAGACATGCTTAGAAGGGAAATAAACTTAAAACAGCAAGACAAAACCGTAGCAGCAGAAGAAGGAAACCGTGAAATGAAATCTTGCAATTTGATTACTTTGAACGTTGAACGGATAAAAGGAAACTTAAAGGAAATAATTCAAAGACAGACAGCGACGAAATGCAGTAAACTAATCACTAAACCAGAAGCAACAACTGATCAAAGCTGGAAATTAGAGAAGAAAGACAGAAAGCAGTAAAATGGTGCTTGGAATCCTCGTTGCAGTCGCCTCGAATGAAGGGGGTGAAAGGGCAGCCTTGCTTGGATGAATCCAATCGAGAGAGAAGAAGAATCTCCTCTCCTTCCTATCAGATTATCGATTCCAACAGCTGAGACTCTCACTCCAACAGACGGCAAAGGAAAACAGGGCGAAAAGATGGACTGCGAGAAGACTCTACGCTTTCGGATGATGACTGAACCTCCGACTTTGGCCCCCTTTTATAGTAGTTTGCAGGTGCGTTTGGGCCAAGGAGAACCATCAATCTTCAACGTCATATATCAGAATGGATGGAGGAGAAAGAATGAATCCCTGAAATTACGGAAATTAACGGAAAAGGATCAGTCAACTTACGGTTTTCACTTGAATAATTGCGGCCTCAGCAATGTTTTCGCAATGCTGTCGCAATGCAGTTTTTTCATTCTTTTCCTTCGGTTTTGAACCCTTTTCTTTCCTATTGTGCATAAGTCCTAATTTAGCTACCTTCTTCTCATTTTCATATTTAAGCATAGGTCTAGGCCAAATGCTATCAAAAACACCTAAAAGTGCACATCTTCTTAAGCTAAATGGGTCCTAAATAAGTCACTTTCAGAGACTTAACACACCCCCAAACTTAAGGCTTTGCTTGTCCTCAAGCATACTAAGGACTTCCCTAGGCTGCTGTTTCACCTTCTTTAACCACCTACTGACTCCCCTATATCCCTATCTATAGCACTGCTGTCCTGTGACACACTTCTTAGTTTAAAACTACCCTCTTATCTAGCTTCTTCTGACTTCGCCTGCCTAACACTCACCTGCTTTTATTAACTTCCTACAACTGATCTATTTGCTTTTGTCATATCATGCCACTATCCCTAAGGTTTCAAATTCTGCCTAGCTTTACCTCAGACTCAGTACATGCTTCTAGTTTTATTCTTAATTTGTCTAGGATTCCTTAGAGTCATGCCAGTCTTAGTATTAACGGTGACAGTAGTACTTTTAAAGAACAACCTAAACCCTGGCATCACTATATTGGATAAACACTCATCTCCCTAAACAACCCTACGAGTTACAACTTTGTGCTTAGCTAATTGAGGATCAGAGTTCTTTTTAAATAGGACATCTAAGCCACAAAGTTATAACTCCTAGGTATACATTCTTCTTCCCTTTTCTTTTCCCTTTTTCTTACTTAGGTGGGGCCTCTCCTTTGGTTGCCTTTTGATGCAATGCCACTTGTGGGTCACACACTTGGCACTGATTACTTAGCAACCTAAGAGAGACCCCCCTCTTTATTCTATTTTTCATTTTTTTTTTCAGTTCATCATTTTTTGTAAGGGAGAAGAAGAATGCTTATGTTTCTAAGGGAGAGAGGAATGTTCCTAGGCCTAGGGTGGCCTCCCCCAAACTTCAACTACTCATTGTCCCCAATGAGTGTCTGAGGTGGCACACCCCCAAACTTGTCCTAAAAGCATCTAGTCTAAAGTAAAACAAAGAGAATCTAAAAGCCCTAGGTATAGATAGAACATTTAAAAGAAAATATCACAGCAGCAGTAATTAAAAAAAAACAGACGGTTAAGGGCTTAAAGCTGTGCATGCTGAGCTTTTTAGAGGTCGATTTAAACTATCAAAGGGTGTCCTATGACACTCATCCAGCATGCATTTAGATAAGCTATATAAGGCAGTCATGTTAGCAGGAAAAGATAGAATTTAAACAGATCACAGCCTAGCTAAACAGACAGTCCAAAACATGCTTTTAGTCATGAAAATTGCGGGTACCGCAATTATTTCGCAATTAGATCAGGGCAGATATAACATTGATTAAGGCCCCTAAGCATGCTTTTTCCAGTCACTCAAGCTTCCTAAAAATAAAACTAAACTATCCTACCTAGTCAGCTAACATCAGACTATACTAAACAAAAGGAAAAACATAAAACTAAACATCTAAAACAGATCAAAATTGAACCAAAAACAGCATAATTCACATGGTCCTATCAGAAAGCAGAAAATTGTTTTTTTTTTTCTCTAAGGGAACCGCAATACTCCCTTTAGTGCACTTCAAACCAGCACTTAAACTTCTTCATCCTCATCTGGTTGCCGTGGTCGTGGGGGCACCCATGGAGTCAGGAGATTTGTGGGGAAGTCAGGGAAGATGCACCCCAGTTGGTCTGCAACTTCCTTGTCCCTCGCCTGCGCATAAGTGGCCCATTGAGCCATTCTCCTCTGCATATCCATCAGGCAGGCCATGGATAGGGACTGTTCAGCAGCCAGCCTATCCAGTTCAAACTCCATATTCCCCTTCCTTCTCAGCCTCAGGTTAGCAGGCAGCTCCAAGTGGCCCGTGTAGGCCATCTGCTGCTCCAGGCGCTCGGTGGGGACTCCTGCAAGCAAACATAGCTTGGTTATGGTATTAGGGAAAAACAGTGGTCCCTTACCTTTCTTGGCGCATTCAGCAATGGCCGCAGTGATGACTTCTCCCACATTGATCGTGAGACCTCTCATTATCGCATACACCAGCAGCGATCGGCTCTGGTTGATTGTAGTCTCGTGAGTCACAGGGGACAATCTCCTTCGCACGAACGAAAACCAAACAGCTGCCTTAGCCGTGAGGTTGGCACTCATGAGAGTGTGCCGCCCATTGCGTGACACGGTCCAGGAAGCTTCAGGCTGGCCAATGGTGCGAATGGCCTCTTCCAGCACTGCCTCAGTAGGCTCATCAACGATCCGTGCATAATCTGTATGTGTTTGGCCTTTGAGACCATAGGCTTCGTTGATGGCCTTGGCTGAGAAATCCACTTCTACCCCTCTGACCACAGACAGGCCATCCTCAGGGCTGAGCACATTGGCGTAGAAATCATACACCATGCTCGTGTAGGCTGGATTGGGCGGTCTGCAGAATTCCTCCCAGCCATGGTTGATCACTCCTGCGCGCAAGAACTGCGGCAGGTCAGCAGGTCGGTCGAGGAAGCCTTTCTCGTGCAGCAACTCCCTCTTCCTTAACTCAACGCCCCTGGATTCAGCGTCAGATGAAACATACCTCACTGACTGAGGTTCGTCTTCAGGGTAGAGTTTGGCCTTCCCCTTATCTGCTGGCTTGGCTGACTCGGCAGCCTCAACCTTAAGTCGTTTGAGCGAAGGCTCAATGCTCTCTTTGTCTGCTGAAGGCACCCTCTTGGCCTTCTTCTTCTTCAGTCTCTTGGATCGCTTGGCCTTGACAATCTTGGCCTTCTTCCTCTTCTTGAGCTTAGCCTTAATATTGATCTGCTGGAGGCATGCCCCCAACGTCTCTTCCATGGAATCATCCTGCCGTGCAGGACTCTCGGCACTAGCTTCCCTTGCAGGCGAGAAGACCTCGTCTTCACCACCTTCCCCACTGCCCTGAGTGGATTCCTGGTACTCCCCATAGGGGAATTCAGGATCAGGCTCTGCACGGAATTCAGGCTCTGTAGGCGTCTGCACGGAATTCAGTGGTGAAGACGGCGTCGCAGGGCTCTGTGCAGGCGGTGACGATGAAAGCTCCGGGCTGTACACTGGTTCAGATGATGAAGGGTTGTGCGCAGGTGAGGCAGACGGCGTCGAACTCTTCTTGGTCGACTCGTGGGACGCACGATCTGTTTCTTGACTCTCCACAGAGAGAGTCTTGGCTCTGCTTGGTTCGGCGGCCGTCTCGACACTCCACCGGCGTTTCTTGGGTGTGCCCGCTGGTTCAGAAGGGCCAGCAGGGATCTCAGTGACGACCCTCCACTTCTTCCTACGAACCGGAAGCTTGGAAAGAGGGCCGGTGCGAACAGCACCATCATCTGCAAGGGTAAGCAGTGCTTCCCTCGCAGCTGCTTCAGCTGCGTCATCAGCCTTCTTCTTGGCTGCGGATCTTTCAGCCCTTGTGGACACCATTGTCGAATCTTGGAGTTTTGGAGAGAAGGATCAAAGATGAAGAGAATCTCAGTTTTCTTGGAAATCAGAGAATGAGAGAATCGTATCGATCGAGCGCCTTCTAACGGATATAAAGGCAACGGCTAAATCCCAACGGCTCTATTTTGCGGATCCTGCAATTCCAGCGCAATTCTAGGGATATCTTTTCATCAAAATCTCAAACTTTGCTCGTCCGTATCTTTTATTTGGCTCGATCGTTTTTTGATTTTTAAAGCTGGGATTACTCTCCTTGATTCCCTCTTTCGATTCCCTACAAAAAGAAATAAAAACAATATCAAATACGTAATTAAAATCACACAACAAAACACACAAATGACAACCGGAAAATCGCAAAAAAAATAAACTAAGGCATGAGCCTTATGTTGACGAGCACAGTAACCACTCGTCCTCTCTCGTTCTCATTGTCACGCTTCAGTCAAGAGGAAGGCCGAGAGAGTCTTCACATCTCCTTCCTCATAGTAATGCTTCAACCTCGCCCCATTGACCATAAATGGTTGGCCTTGCTGCAAGTTTTTTATCTCTATGGCACCATGAATAAACACATTAGTAATGATAAATGGACCCGACCATCTAGACTTAAGTTTCCCTGGAAATAGTTTCAACCGTGAGTTAAACAACAACACAAGTTGACCCTTCTTAAAGTCCTTAACTCTAAGTCTACTATCGTGCCAAATCTTGGTCTTTTCCTTGTACATCTTAGCATTTTCATAGGCCATATGCCTAAGCTCATCAAGCTCATGTAGTTGCAAAGACCTCAGTGTCCCCGCATCCTTCACACAAAAATTTAATTCCTTCATGGCCCAAAATGCTTTGTTTTCTAACTCAAGTGGTAAGTGACAAGCCTTGCCATATACCAGCCTATAAGGGGACATTCCTAGAGGTGTCTTATATGCTGTCCTATAAGCCCAAAGTGCATCCTCAAGCTTGAAGGACCAGTCTTTCCTATTAGGTTTGACTACTTTTTCTAGGATGTTCTTAATTTCCCTATTTGAGATTTCAGCTTGGCCATTTGAGTGTGGGTGATAGGGAGTGGCTACTCTATGTCTAATGTTATACTTAGCCAATACTTTTTCCATAGCCTTGTTAATGAAATGTGACCCCTCATCACTAATGATAGCACGAGGTGTACCAAACCTAGTAAAAATGTGCCAATGCAAGAAGTTGGTGACTGTTTTAGCATCATTATTAGGACATGCTTTGGCCTCTACCCACTTGGACACATAATCCACTGCCACTAATATGTAGAGGTTACCTGACGATGGGGGGAATGGCCCCATGAAGTCAATGCCCCACACATCAAAGAGCTCCAACTCTAAGATGTAGGTGAGGGGCATCTCATCCTTTCGACTGAGGTTACCTGTTCTTTGGCATTCATCACAGCTGTGGGCATAGTTGTGGGCATCTTTGAAGATCGTTGGCCAATAATAGCCACTCTGAAATACCTTTGCAGCTGTTCTTTGGCCACCAAAGTGTCCACCATAAGGAGATGTGTGACAGTGCTGCAGCACAGACTTCGCTTCAGCAGCTGAAACACACTTCCTTAGCAAGCCATCAGCACAGGTTCTGTAAAGTGTGGGGTCGTCCCAGATGAATTTCCTTGCTTCATGAAGGAACCTCTTCTTCTCTTGTCCTCCCTTGAACACTGGTAATACCTGTGATGCACGGAAGTTAGCAATGTCAGCAAACCAAGGTTCCTCATCGTTATCACGATGAGTCAAAGCAAAGACATGTTCATCAATGAAAGCATCAGAAATTGCGGGGTCCGCAATTTTGTCGCAATTGTGCTGCAATCGAGACAGGTGATCTGCAACCACGTTTTCACATCCTTTCTTGTCCCGAATGTCCAAATCAAATTCCTGCAGCAATAGCACCCATCTAATCAACCTAGGCTTTGCATCAGCCTTCCTCATAAGATATTTCAAGGCAGAATGGTCAGTATATACAATTGTCCTAGTGCCTACAATATAGTTTCTGAATTTTTCGCAAGCAAACACTACAGCAAGCATCTCTTTTTCAGTAGTGGTATAATTACATTGAGCCTCATTCAAGGTTTTACTAGCATAATATACAGGGTGTGTTAGCTTGTCAATCTTCTGGCCTAACATCACTCCTATAGCATAGTCACTGGCATCACATAACATCTCAAAGGGCAGATCCCAATTTGGTCCTACTATGATAGGGGCTGTGACTAGTGCTTTCTTAAGGGTGGTCCAAGCTACTACACATTCCTTAGAGAAGATGAAGGGCCTATTTAGCTCTAATAGCTCACACAGAGGCTTGGCTATCTTAGAAAAGTCCTTAATGAACCTTCTGTAGAAGCCAGCATGCCCTAAGAAGCTTCTAATGGCTTTGACATTCTGGGGCTCTACCAACTTCTCTATGATCTCAATTTTGGCTCGGTCAACTTCGACTCCTGCCCTCGACACTCTATGTCCTAAGACAATCCCCTCATCCACCATAAAATGGCATTTTTCCCAATTTAAGACTAGGTTGGTCTCCTCACACCTAGCCAGGACTTGTCCTAGGTTTTCTAGACAGTTTGAAAATGAGTCCCCAAAGACTGAGAAGTCATCCATGAATATTTCTATCATGGACTCATCCAACTCAGAGAAGATTGCCATCATGCACCTTTGGAAAGTTGCCGGTGCATTGCATAAGCCAAAAGGCATTCTGCGAAAGGCAAAGGTTCCAAAAGGGCAAGTAAAGGTGGTCTTCTCTTGATCCTTAGGGTCTATAGTTATTTGATTATAGCCTGAATAGCCATCTAAAAAACAATAGTAGGCTCTACCAGCTATTCTGTCTAACATCTGGTCAATGAACGGAAGAGGAAAATGGTCTTTGTTAGTTTCTTTATTTAATTTCCTGTAATCCATACACACTCTCCACCCTGTGACAGTCCTTGTTGGAATCAGTTCGTTGTTCTCATTGACTACCACAGTTATTCCCCCCTTTTTAGGTACACATTGGATGGGGCTCACCCACTGGCTACTAGCTATTGGGAAGATCACTCCTGCATCTAACCATTTTATTATTTCCTTCTTTACTACCTCTTTCATAGAGGGGTTTAGCCTACGCTGGTGATCTACCCTAGGTGTGTGCTCTTCCTCTAGTATAATTTTGTGCATGCAATAAGAAGGGCTAATGCCTCGAATATCAGCAATAGTCTATGCTATAGCCTTCCTATGTTGCTTAAGCAGTAAAATCAGTTCAACCTCATGCTTTTCACTTAATTTAGACGAAATGATAACAGGCAGAGTTTCGTTACTTCCTAAATATGCATACTTGAGGTGAGTAGGTAGTGGTTTCAGTTCTAAAACGGGTGGATGCTCAATGGAGGGCTTTAAAGGATTCACAGATCTATCAGTTAAATCTATATTCATACATACATGTTGTGGTTTATCTACAGGTATATCCATTATGTCAGATACATTCAAGTCAGCTACATCTAATTGTACATAATCATTAGCATGCTTAGTTAATAATACATGCTCTAATTGTTCCTCCATCAAGGAGTCTACTACGTCCATGCTAGCACAGGATTCAAGGTCAGAGGGGTACCTTAAAGCTTTATATACGCTAAACTTCACCTCTTCATCATGAACCCTCATAGTGAGCTCACCTTTTTGGACGTCTATAAGTGCCCTACCTGTGGCTAGAAATGGTCTGCCTAGCAGGATGGGGACTTCCTTGTCTGCCTCATAGTCCAGGACAATGAAATCTGCAAGGAAAATAAACTTGTCAACTTTAACTAGAATATCCTCAATTTTACCTTCTGGATATGCAATGGATCTGTCTGCTAGTTGTAAAGTGACAGTGGTTGGACGTGCTTCTCCTATTCCCAACTGGCGGAATAGGGACAGGGGCATGAGATTTATGCTGGCGCCCAGGTCACAAAGCGCTCTGCCCACGTGCTTGCCTCCAAGTTCTACAGGTAAGGTGAAGGAACCAGGATCCTTCTCCTTCTTGGGCAGCTTGTTCTGGAGGATGGCACTGCACTCCTCAGTGAGGTTTACTGTTTCAAACTCACCAATTATTTTTTTGTTAGTAATGATGTCCTTCAAAAACTTTACATAAGAAGGCATAGACTGTAAAACTTCTACAAAAGGAATGTTAACATGCACTTGCTTAAGAATTTCTAAAAATTTATTAAAATGAACTTCCTGTTCCTGCTTCTTCTTTAGCCTTCGAGGGTATGGAGGTGGTGGCACATATGCAGGCACGTCAGGGCGCCTTAGGATAGGTGGAGGCCTTGGAATTTCTTCTACCTCCTCAATAATTGGTTCTAGCCTGGCTCCTGATGTGCTAGTTGGTGGTGGACCTTGGTTTGGTAGAGACTCCAGTGGAGCACTAGACTCAGTGTTCTCTACTCTCTTTGGTATGTCTTTTGTGTTGCTCACCAGTGGTCTTCCACTCCTAAGTTCAATTGCTTGAACTTGTTCTTTACCATCTCTCCTTGGTACCTCGGTGTCAGCAGGGAGTCTACCTTGGGGCCTACTCTTAAGTTCATTGGCTAATTGGCCTATTTGGTTTTCTAGGCTCCTGAGAGTAGCTTGCTGGCGTTGAAGCGTAGCATCATTCTTAGCGATGTATTCCTTGAGTAGGTTTTCTACAGAAGATCCTACAGGTTGATTGTATGGTTTTTGGTACATTGACTGGTTATGTTGGGGAGTGAAACCAGGTGTTCCACTCGGCCTTGGTTGGTTAGAATTTTGGTTAGTGTTTTGTTGGCCACCCCATGACAGGTTAGGGTGGTTTCTCCAACCAGGGTTATAGGTGTTGGAGTAGGGGTTATTCCTAGGCTGCTGCTGGCTTCCAATGTAGCAGACTGAGGATGGATTCCCAGGGCAGTATTCATATGGGTGCCCTTCCCCACAGAATCCACAGACAAGTGCCTCGCCTTGACTTGGTTGGGTGCCCATTGACATGGCTGTGGCGGTATTGGCACTGGTTTGGAGATTGGCCTGAGCCATTTGCTTAACTAGGTTGGTCAGGGCGTTTATTTGGGTGCTCATTGCACTTAGAGCATCCTTGTCTTGAGCCCTAGTTGGCTCAACTGGATCATCTGACCACCTACAGTGAGATGCTGAGATCTTCTCCAAGATCTCATAAGCTTCGTTGTAACTCTTGGACAACATGGAACCACCAGCAGATGAATTTAGAACTTGTCTGGTGCTGGGGTTGCATCCTTTGAAAAAGACCTCTATTTGGATACACCATGGGATGCCATGGTGTGGACATTTAATGAGAAGATCTTTGAATCTTGTCCAAGCTTCGTGAAGAGACTCACTTGGAGCTTGTTTGAATTTGATGATATCATCACGAAAGGTCGAATTCCTATCTGGTGGGAAATATTTGACTAGGAATTTTTCTGCTAAGTCTGTCCAATTGAGGACAGATCCTGAGGGTAATGAATTTAACCACGTTTTGGCTTTGTCCCTCAAAGAGTAAGGGAACAGATATAGCCTCAGGGCTTCTTGGGAAACTCCAGGAATCAGGAATGTGTCACTAACTCCTAGGAAGTTCCTAAGGTGGTTATGGGGGTCCTCATTTTCTATTCCAAAGAATTGTCCCACAGTGGACAACATTTGGAACATCACTGGCTTTAACTCGAATGAGTTGGCAGTGATTTCAGGACGGATTATGCTGGGGTTCAGCTCCCCAGGCATAGGTACGAGGTATGAAAGGATGGCGCTATCCTTGTCATTCGCTATTTCAATGGGATTGCGAGTGACAGGCACCAGGTTTTGATCTATTCCAGCCATTTCTTCTTGAGTGGATTGCGGAGACTCTGCGGTTTCAGCAATTATTTGAGGTAAGAGGGGTTGTTTAAAGAGACGTTTCTTGGCTCTATTTCTAGCTTTAAATAATCTCTCAGGCTCAGGGTTGAACTCTAGATCACTACTTGGAGTCTCATTCATAAACTACCCTAAATGGTACCTAAAAAAGAAATGGAAATGGATCAAATCCAATGGAAAATATCTTGGTGTTTCAGACTTAACAAACTTCGTTTTCACTTAAAATAAGTCCCCGGCAGCGGCGCCAAAAACTTGTTGCGTGCTCAATGTGTAAAGATAAATAAGCAAGAAAGTAGAGAGAGCACTCAGAACATGCAAGCATACATGGTCTCACAGCAAGTAGTAAGTATATTTCATTCGTTTTTTCCACAGAGACTTATGTTTAGCTATTCGCGAAGTGTATTTGTTAAGAAAGATGGGGTGGATTTGATGGGGTAAAATTGGTTTTTAATTATCTAATTTTTGCTGAATGTGTAAAGGAATATAACATAAACAAATGCAAGTTGAAATCAGACTTAAAGGACAAGAGATGGAATTGATAAACGAAGAAGAAAACAGCTAAACAGAATGAAAATTTAGCAGAATTGCGGGGACCGCAATGTTTCCGCAATTAAACAGCAGCGAAAGTGTGTAATTGGGTGAGTTAAGGGCTACTAATGACTATCCTATAGGCATTATTATACGATTCTCAAGCACTGGATCTACTCTCTATGCATCAAACTCACTCTATCTCATGTATCGTCCGATTCCATGCTTTAGATTCCTAAGTTTACTCGACTTCAAAGTAAGGTCTTAATCATCTTGTTAAAACAGAAGTGTTTTAGTTTGTACTAGGGAAACGCCTATTCCTAGGCCGTTTCCTGATTACCATGAAAGGCTAGCATGATTATATGACTCTGAACTCTTACTCCTTCCAGAGGTTAGGAGTTCTTTGGACAAAATGGATGGCCAATCGAAATTGCCCGTGGGATGAAGCTCACATACAATCAATGTTTCGAAGGCGATCCTACATGCTTGGTACACGTTTTTTAGCCTATAGTTCTGTCATTAGCATGCCCCTAAGTGACTTAGCTACTCATGGATATATAGAGAACAGAAATGTAAGATGAAACAGACATGCTTAGAAGGGAAATAAACTTAAAACAGCAAGACAAAACCGTAGCAGCAGAAGAAGGAAACCGTGAAATGAAATCTTGCAATTTGATTACTTTGAACGTTGAACGGATAAAAGGAAACTTAAAGGAAATAATTCAAAGACAGACAGCGACGAAATGCAGTAAACTAATCACTAAACCAGAAGCAACAACTGATCAAAGCTGGAAATTAGAGAAGAAAGACAGAAAGCAGTAAAATGGTGCTTGGAATCCTCGTTGCAGTCGCCTCGAATGAAGGGGGTGAAAGGGCAGCCTTGCTTGGATGAATCCAATCGAGAGAGAAGAAGAATCTCCTCTCCTTCCTATCAGATTATCGATTCCAACAGCTGAGACTCTCACTCCAACAGACGGCAAAGGAAAACAGGGCGAAAAGATGGACTGCGAGAAGACTCTACGCTTTCGGATGATGACTGAACCTCCGACTTTGGCCCCCTTTTATAGTAGTTTGCAGGTGCGTTTGGGCCAAGGAGAACCATCAATCTTCAACGTTATATATCAGAATGGATGGAGGAGAAAGAATGAATCCCTGAAATTACGGAAATTAACGGAAAAGGATCAGTCAACTTACGGTTTTCACTTGAATAATTGCGGCCTCAGCAATGTTTTCGCAATGCTGTCGCAATGCAGTTTTTTCATTCTTTTCCTTCGGTTTTGAACCATTTTCTTTCCTATTGTGCATAAGTCCTAATTTAGCTACCTTCTTCTCATTTTCATATTTAAGCATAGGTCTAGGCCAAATGCTATCAAAAACACCTAAAAGTGCACATCTTCTTAAGCTAAATGGGTCCTAAATAAGTCACTTTCAGAGACTTAACAACCACCTACAGTGAGATGCTGAGATCTTCTCCAGGATCTCATAGTCTTCGTTATAACTCTTGGACAGCATGGAACCTCCAACAGATGAATTTAGAAGTTGTCTGGTGCTGGGGTTGCATCCTTTGAAAAAGACCTCTATTTGGATACACCATGGGATGCCATGGTGTGGACATTTAAGCTGAAGGTCCTTGAACCTTGTCCAAGCTTCGTGAAGGGACTCATTTTCAGCTTGTTTGAACTTAATAATATCATCACGAAAGGTAGAATTCCTATCAGGTGGGAAGTATTTTACTAGGAATTGCTCCGCCAAGTCTGTCCAATTGAGAACTGATCCAGAGGGTAATGAGTTTAACCACGTCTTTGCTTTATCCCTTAAAGAGTAATGGAAGAGGTAGAGCCTCAAGGCTTCTTGGGAAACTCCAGGGATAAGGAATGTATCACTAACTCCTAGGAAGTTTCTAAGATGGTTGTGGGGGTCCTCATTTTCCACTCCAAAGAATTGTCCCACAGTGGACAACATTTGGAACATTACTGGCTTTAACTCGAATGAGTTGGCAGTAATTTCAGGGCGGATTATGCTTGGGTTTAGTTCCCTAGGCATAGGTACTAGGTAGGAAAGAATGGCACTATCCTTATCATTCGCTATTTCGATGGGATTGCGAGTGGTAGGTACCGGATTTGGGACTGGTATATCCATTTCTATGTGAAGGGATTGCGAAGACTCCGCAGAATCAGTAATTAATTGAGGTATAGAGGGTTGGTTAAAGAGACGTTTCTTAGCTTTGTTTCTGGCCCTAAGTAATCTCTCAGGCTCAGGATTGAACTCTAGATCGCTACTTGAATGCTCATTCATAAACTAACCCAATAGTACCTGCACAAGAAATGAGAAAAAGATCAGTTCAAATAGATATTAAACTTTGTGTTTCTAGCTTAACAAACTTCGTTTTCACTAAACTAAATCCCCGGCAGCGGCGCCAAAAACTTGTTGCGTGCTCAATGTGTAAAAGAAATATGCAATAAGAGAGCACTCAGAACATGCAAGCATACATGATCTTGTAGCAAGTAATAAGTATTTTTTCATTCGTTTTCCCACAGAGATTTATTATTAGTTACTCATGAAGTGTATTGTTAAGTAAGAATGGGTGGATTTGATGGGGTAGATTTGGTTTTAAGTTATCTAATTACTAAGGAATATGTAAAGGATAGATGCATAAACAAGTGCAAGTCAATGATAAACTCAAATGTAAAGAGAAGAGATTAATAAACGAAGAGAAAAATGGCTAAGGCAGAATTTTAACTTAAAAGAATTGCGAGAACAGCAATTTTACCGCATTGTTACTAACAGCGAAAGTGTGTAAAATGGAGAAACAAGGGCTACTAACGACTCCTCTATAGGCATTTTCACACGATTCTCAAGCATTAGATCAACTCACTATGCATCAAACTAACTCATTCTCATGTATCTTCCGATTTCATGCATTAGATTCTTCAGTTTACTCATGTCCAAGTAAGGTCTTAAGCATCTTGTTAAAGCAGTAAGTTAAGATTTGTACTAGGAAAACGCCTATTCCTAGGTCGTTTTCTGGCTACCTTGAGAGGCTAGCATGAGTGTATGACTCTGAACTCTTACTCCTTCCAGAGGTTAGGAGTTCTTTGGACAAAATGGATGGCCAATCGAAATTGCCCGTGGGATGAAGCTTACATACAATCAATGCATTCGAGAACTATCCTACATGCTTGGTTCACGTAATTTAGCCTATAGCCTTGTCTTTAGCATGCCCCTATGTGACTTAGTTACTCATGGATGTAGATAGAATAGAAATAGTAGATGAAGTAGACATGCTTAGAAGAGAATTAAAGGCAACACAGAAGGGAAAGACAGTAGGCAGAAACGAGTAAAGAAGCTGTGAAATGCTGACTTGTGCGTTGATTAATCAATTGTTTGAATGAACAGATGAAGACTTAAAGTTACTAACATAAAGACAGAAAGCAACGAAATGAAATGGATTAACTAATGGGAAAGAAATAACAACAAACGATGCTGAAAATAAGAAGTTAAAGACAGAAAGCAGTAAAGGTGTGCTTGATCGCCTCGTCGCAGACGCCTCGGCTGAAGGAAGAGAAAGGTAAGCCTTGCTTGGATGAATCCAATCAGAAGAGAAGATGAATCTTCTCTCCTTCCTATCAGATTGTCGACTCCAACAGCTGAACCTCTCAAACCAACAGACGGAGAAGAGAAAGAATGGAAAAGACTGCGCTGCGAAGAGACTTCTACGCTTTCGGATGATGTTTCAACCCTCCTCTTTGACCTCCTTTTATAGTATTCTGCAGGTGCGATTGGGCCAAGGAGAACCATCCATCCTCAACGTCGTACTTCAACGTGGATGGAGGAGAAAGAACGAATCCCTGAAATATCGGATCACAACAGAAAAAGGTTAGCCAACTTACGGATTTCACTTAAAACATTGCGGTTTTAGCAATGTTTCCGCAATGCCTCCGCAATGCACAGTTTTCATTCTTCTAACTTCGTTTTTCATTCTTTTTCTTTCCTTTTGCTTACAAGTCCTAATTTAGCTTCCTTCTTCTAATTCTCATATATAAGCATAGGTTCAAGCTAAACCCTATCAAAAATACTCACAAATGCACAACTTCCTAACACAAATAAGTCCTAAAATAGTCACGTTTGGAGCCTAAGTAAGTCCTAAAGGTTAAAACAGCAGCCTAAGTAAGTCCTTAGTTTGCTCGAGGACGAGCAAAACCTTAAGTTTGGGGGTGTGTTACGTCTCCAAAAGTGACTATTTTAGGACTTATTTGTGTTAGGAAGTTGTGCATTTGTGAGTATTTTTGATAGGATTTAGCTTGAACCTATGCTTATATATGAGAATTAGAAGAAGGAAGCTAAATTAGGACTTGTATGCAAAAGGAAAGAAAAGGAATGAAAAACGAAGTTAGAAGAATGAAAACTTTGCATTGCGGAGGCATTCCGGAAACATTGCTAAAACCGCAATGTTTTAAGTGAAATCCGTAAGTTGGCTAACCTTTTTCTGTTGTGATCCGATATTTCAGGGATTCGTTCTTTCTCCTCCAGCCACGTTGAAGTACGACGTTGAGGATGGATGGTTCTCCTTGGCCCAATCGCACCTGCAGAATATTATAAAAGGAGGTCAAAGAGGAGGGTTGAAACATCATCCGGAAAGCGTAGACTTCTCAGTTCAACGCAGCTTCTTCTCCATTCTTTCTCTTCTCCGTCTGTTGGTTTGAGAGGTTCAGCTGTTGGAGTCGACAATCTGATAGGAAGGAGAGAAGATTCATCTTCTCTTCTGATTGGATTCATCCAAGCAAGGCTTGCCTTTCTCTCTATTCAGTCGAGGCGTTCGCAATCGAGAAGACCACGCACAGCTTACTGATTTCTGTTTTAGTTTCCTACTTTCAGTACTGTTTGTTGTTATTTCCTTTCCATTAGCTACTCTATTCAATTTCGTTGCTTTCTGTCTTTACTTCAGTGTTTCTAAGTCTTCATTTGTTCATTCAAACAATTGGTTAATCAACGTACAATTCATCATTTCGCAATTTCTCTATTTCGTCTCTGCCTACTGTTTTTCCTTTCTGTTTTGCCTTTAATCTTCTTCTAAGCATGTCTTCTTCATCTACTCTTTCTGTTCTAGCTACATCCATGAGTAACTAAGTCACATAGGGGCATGCTAATGACAAATCTGTAGGAAGAAACACGTGAATCAAGCATGTAGGATAGCTTTCGAATGCATTGAATGTATGTAAGCTTCATCCCACGGGCAATTTCGATTGGCCATCCATTTTGTCCAAAGAACTCCTAACCTCTGGAAGGAGTAAGAGTTCAGAGTCATACACTCATGCTAGCCTCTCAATGTAGCCAGAAAACGACCTAGGAATAGGCGTTTTCCTAGTACAAATCACAACTTACTACTTTAACAAGATGCTTAAGACCTTACTTGGACATGAGTAAACTAAAGAATCTAATGCATGAAATCGGAAGATACATGAGAATGAGTTAGTTTGATGCATAGTGAGTTGATCTAATGCTTGAGAATCGTGTGAAAAAGCCTATAGAGGAGTCGTTAGTAGCCCTTGTTTCCACATTTTACACACTTTCGCTGTTAGTAACATTGCGGTAAAATTGCTGTTCTCGCAATTCCTTTAAGTTGAAATTCTGCCTTAGCCATTTTTCTCTTCGTTTATTAATCTCTTCTCTTTACATTTGAGTTTATCATTGACTTGCACTTGTTTATACATCTATCCTTTACATATTCCTTAGTAATTAGGCAATTTAAAACCAAATCTACCCCATCAAATCCACCCATTCTTGCTTAACAATACACTTCGCGAGTAACTAAGAATAAATCTCTGTGGGAAAACGAATGAAAAAATATTTACTACTTGCTACAAGATCATGTATGCTTGCATGTTCTGAGTGCTCTCTTATTGCATATTTCTTTTACACATTGAGCACGCAACAGGTTCTTTGTTTATCGGAGTTAGGTTAAAAGTTAAAACAATTCACTTTATTCAATAACTACTTTACTGAATAAATCTCAATAACAACTTTATTGCAAAATAGAATATACATTCAGTTTACAAACCACGAGTTTTAGGACATAAAACCCAACAAACTCCCACTTGGACTAAAACATCAGTGGAGTATTACATGCGGGATGAGAAAAACTGGCATATCAAATATTTCCCTGGCTTTTCTCCCACTATCCTACTGTACAACTCGTAGTCCTAGACTCACTAGGTGCCCCTCGAACACTTTAGCCGTGAGGGACTTTGTAAACGGATCAGCAATATTGTGCTCTGAGGCGATCTGCATGACGATCACGTCTCCTCGATGCACTATCTCCCTGATGAGATGATATTTCCGCTCAATGTGCTTTCCACGCTTATGCCTTCTTGGTTCTCTCGAATTTGCCACAGCACCAGTATTATCACAATAAAGTGTGATAGGCAAATTCATATTTGGAACAACTTCCAAATCCGTCAAGAACTTTCTAAGCCATACAGCCTCTTTCGCAGCTTCGCAAGCTGCGACATACTCAGCTTCCATGGTGGAGTCAGCAATACAACCTTGCTTTATACTCCTCCATACTATTGCCCCTCCGTTAAGAGTGAACAGTGATCCTGATGTGGATTTCCTCGAATCCTTATCGGTTTGAAAATCAGAGTCAGTGTATCCTCTTGTAAGGATCAAATCCTTCGCGCCATACACGAGCACATAGTCTCTCGTTCTCCGAAGATACTTGAAGATGTGTTTAACGGCAGTCCAATGATCATATCCTGGATTGGACTGGTACCTACTGACAATTCCCACTGCATAGCATATGTCGGGTCGTGTACATAACATGGCGTACATCAGACTACTGACTGCTGATGCATAGGGAATTCGTCTCATATCCTCAACTTCTTGACGTGTCTTAGGACACTCTTCCTTTGACAATTGAATTCCATGCCTGAAAGGTAAAGAACCCTTCTTGGAATTCTGCATCGAATATCGTATCAACACCTTGTCGATATAAGATGCTTGAGACAGCGCTAGCATTTTGTTCTTACGATTCCTTACGATTTGAATCCCTAGAACAAACTGAGCCTCTACCAAATCTTTCATTTGGAATTGGGTCGCTAGCCATTGCTTAACGTCAGTCAAGAACCCTACATCATTCCCAATGAGTAGGATATCATCTACATATAAGACTAAGAAAGCTACAACAGAATTGACTATTTTCTTGTAGACACAAGGTTCGTCAACATTCTGTTCAAAGCCATAAGATTTGATCGCAGTATCAAACCTTATACTCCAGGATCTAGACGCTTGCTTCAACCCATAAATGGATCGATGAAGCTTGCAAACCTTTTGCTCTTGACCGTGAATTATGAACCCCTCTGGTTGAGCCATATAAATACTCTCTTCAAGATTGCCATTCAGAAAGGCTGTCTTGACATCCATTTGCCAATTTTCATAATCATAAAATGTGGCAATGGACAAGAGTATTCTAATCGACTTTAACATGGCAACAGGGGAAAAAAATTCTTCATAGTCCACCCCTTCCCTCTGGGAATAACCCTTTGCCACAAGTCGAGCCTTAAAGGTTTGCACCTTACCGGCTTGGTCTCGTTTCCTCTTGTAGATCCACTTGCAACCGATATGTCTTTCACCATCAGGTTGCTCTACAAGATCCCAGACCGAATTGAAGTACATCGACTCGATTTCGAGGTCCATGGCTTTAAGCCACTGGTTCTTGTCTATGTCATTCATTGCCTGTTTAAAGGTCAATGGATCCTCAACGCCGTCATCAGGTATGACGACCTGGGTTTCCGTTAAACCCATATAGCGGTCGGGTTGTCTCACATCCCTCCCACTACGTCGAGGTATTCTCAACTCTTGAGAAGGACCAGCCTGATCAACAACTCTTGTTGACCCAAGGTGTCCTAAGACACTCATCCAGCATGCTTATAGATAGGTCATATAAGGCAGTCATACAAGCAGCAGAAAAGCAAAATTGAAACAGAACCAGCCTATCAAAACAGTCAGTCAAAAGCATGCGACAACTTAACAAAAATTGCGGAATTCGCAATAATTTCGCAATGAATATCCAGGGCAAATACAGCAGTGATTAAGGCCCCTTTGCATGCTCTTTACAGTCATCTATAGCTAAACAAAAAGGAAACTACAATTACCTAACTATTCAGATACCATTTACCTAAACTAAACTATCCCAAACAATCACAAGAAAAAAAAAAACAGATAAGCAATTGATTCACAAATAACAGTCACTAGTCAACAAAAAGCAAGTTTTATTTTTTTGTTTACTTTTTTAAGAGGGAACAAAAGTACTCCCTCGAATGCCCTTCAGTCTGGCACTCAGACATCCTCATCATCATTCTTCCTCTCCCTTGGAGGTGCCCATGGCGTCAGTAGGTCAGTGGGGAACTCAGGGAAGATGCATCCCAATTGATCTGCCACATCTTTGTCCCTCGCTTGAGCGTACTCAGCCCATTGCGCCATCTTGCGCTGGAGATCCATCAGGCAAGCCATGGAAAGAGATTGAGCTGCAGCCAGGCCGTCTAGCTCAAATTCCATATTCCCCCTTCTTCGCATTCGCAGGCCTTTAGGCAGCTCCAGATGACCGGTGTAGGCCAACTGCCTTTCCATCCTCTCAATTGGTACACCTGCACGTAAACATAGCTTAGTGATGGTGTTTGGAAAGAAAAGAGGGCCCTTACCTTTCTTGGCACAGTCTGCTATGGAGGCTGCAATAACCTCACCAACATTGATAGTGAGGCCCCTCATGATCGCATATACCAGCAGCGATCTCCCCTGATTAATGGTGGTTTCGTGGGTCACTGGGGACAGACGCCTTCGCACGAAGGAGAACCAGACAGCTGCCTTGGCTGTGAGGGTAGCACTCATCAAAGTGTGCTTCCCATTGCGTGAGATCGTCCAAGCTGCTTCAGGTTGGCCTATGACGCGCAGTGCTTCTTCCAGGACAGCCTCAGTTGGAGCGTCGATGATCCTCGCATAGTCAGTATGTTTCTGCCCTTTAAGGCCATAGGCTTCATTGATAGCCTTGGCCGAAAAATCAACCTCAAGCCCCCTCACCATAGACAGACCATCCTCGGGGTGCGTCAGATTCGCATAGAAGTCGTACACCATGCTGGAGTAGGCAGGGATGGGCGGTTTGCACAACTCTTCCCAGCCGTGGTTGGTCATCCCTGCGCGCAAGAATTGCGGCAGGTCTGCCAATGCATCAAGGAACCCCTTCTCATGGAGTAGGTCCCTTTTCCTTAATTCATTGCCCCTTGATTCGGCGTCTGAAGACACATACCTCACAGATTGAGGTTCATCTTCGGGGTATAATTTGGCTTTCCCCTTTTCTCTTGCCTTGGCTGACTCAGCAGCCTCGATCTTCAGCTTCTTCAAAGAAGGCTCTTTACTGACCTTCTCCTTCCTGGATCTTTTTGAGGCTTTCGGCCGTTTGGCCTTCACAGTCTTGGGCGCTTTCTTCTTCAGTCGTGCCCTGGTGGTGATCTGCTGGAGGCAGTCCCCCAACGTCTCGTCCATCGAGTCTCTTCCCTCCTCTGCTGAGCTATTAGGACCGACTTCCCTCAAAGGAGAGAAGACTTCGTCTTCCTCAGCCGCCTCTTCGCTCTGCACAGATTCTTGATGTTCTTCAATCGGGGCCTCAGGCTCAGGCGTCTGCGAAGATGGAGATAGCTCAGGGCTCTGTGATGGTGGAGATGGTTCAGGGCTCTGTGCTTGTGGAGATGGTTCAGGGCTTTGTCTGGCCGTCTCGTAGGATGGACGGCCACTTCCTTGACTCTCCACAGTAGGAGTCTTTTCCTTGATCGGTGCATCCCCGATTTTCATCGTCCACTTTCTTTTCTTGGGCGTGCCCACTAGTTCAGACGGACCAGCAGGAATTTCAGTCACCACCTTCCACTTCTTCTTGTGTACAGGGAGCTTAGGTGGTCGTACGAGTCGAGCAGCCTCCGCGTCTGCCAAGGCAAGTAGTGCTTCTCTCGCAGCGATCTCGGCGTCCGGTGACTTCTTCTTGGAACCAGATCGCTCGGCTCGTGTACGCACCATCGTTGCCTTAGAGAGATTTTTCTGGTGGGAGATGCAGAGAAAGAAGAATGATTTCTTGAAGTCCAATGAATGACAGAAGCGTACGGGGCACAGCTGCTTTAACGGCTATTTGTAATCAAGTGAATCCCAACGGCTATTTCTGTTGCAGATTTAGCAAATCCACCGCAATGTAAGGGCCGTTGGAGATTTTCTTGATTCAAATTCCAAGATTCTCACGACTCAATCTTTGATCCGGCCCGTTTTCTTCCTCGATTTTTTTACCCTCGATCATCTCCTTGATTTCCTCTTTAGATTCCCTATTAAAACGTACAAAATTAGCAACAAAATCGTAAAGAAAATCACACCTAAACATACAACAATAAGAACCGAAAAAATACAAAACAGAAAATAAACTAAGGCATAGCCTCGCATGGACGAGCACAATAACCACTCGTCCTCTCTCAGTTTTATTTTCAAGCTTCAGATAAGAGGAAGGCCGAGAGAGTCTTCACATCTCCTTCCTCATAGTAATGTTTCAAACGTGCACCATTGACCATAAACGGTTGTCCATTCTGCAGGTTCCTAATCTCAACTGCACCATGAACAAACACATTAGTTATAACAAAAGGACCTGACCATCTGGACTTAAGTTTGCCTGGAAATAATCTCAACCTCGAGTTAAATAACAAAACATGCTGGCCCTTCTTAAAGTCCTTAATCCTAAGTCTACTGTCATGCCAAATTTTAGTTTTTTCCTTATACATTTTGGCATTTTCATAGAACATATGTCTCAGCTCATCGAACTCATGTAATTGCAGAGACCGCAATGTTCCCGCATCGGTCACGCAATAATTTAGCTCTTTCAAGGCCCAAAATGCCTTGATTTCCAATTCGAATGGTAAGTGACATGCTTTGCCATACACAAGTCTATAAGGAGACATACCTAGGGGTGTCTTATATGCAGTCCTATATGCCCAAAGTGCATCCTCTAGTTTAAAAGACCAATCTTTTCTATTGGGTTTGACCACTTTTTCGAGTATGTTTTTAATCTCCCTATTTGATATTTCAGCTTGTCCATTCGAATGTGGGTGATAAGGGGTGGCTACTCTATGTCTAACATTGTACTTAGCCAACACTTTTTCCATAGCTTTATTAATAAAGTGGGTTCCTTCATCACTAATTATAGCACGAGGTGTACCGAACCTAGTAAAGATATGTCTATTAAGGAACTTAATGACTGTCTTGGCATCATTTGTTGGACATGCTATGGCTTCTACCCATTTAGATACATATTCTACAACCACAAGTATATAGAGGTTGCCTGCTGATGGGGGAAATGGTCCCATGAAGTCAATGCCCCACACATCAAAGAGCTCCAACTCTAGGATGTAAGTGAGAGGCATCTCATCCTTTCGACTAAGGTTACCTGTTATCTGACATTCATCACAGCTGTGTGCATAGTCGTGGGCATCTTTGAAGATCGTGGGCCAATAGTAGCCACTCTGGAACGCCTTTGCAGCTGTTCTTTGGCCACCAAAGTGTCCACCATAGGGGGCTGTATGGCAGTGCTGCAGCACAGACTTCTCTTCAGCAGCTGACACACACTTCCTCAGCAAACCATCTGCACGTGTCTTGTAGAGTGTAGGATCGTCCCAGATGAACTTCCTAGCTTCATGTAGGAACCTCTTCTTTTCTTGTCCTCCTTTGAAAGTTGGTAATACGTGCGAGGCAAGAAAGTTAGCAATATCAGCAAACCAAGGTTCCTCATCGTTATCACGAAGTGCTAACACAAAGACATGTTCATCGATAAAGGCATCAGAAATTGCGGTTTCGGCAATGTTATCGCAATTATGTCGCAATCTAGAAAGATGATCCGCAACTACATTTTCGCATCCTTTCTTATCTCTAATGTCTAGATCAAACTCTTGCAGCAACAATACCCATCTAATTAACCTAGGCTTAGCATCAGCCTTCCTCATAAGGCATTTTAGTGCAGAATGATCAGTGTACACGATTGTCCTAGTGCCTACAATGTAATTCCTAAACTTCTCGCAGGCAAACACTACAGCTAGCATTTCCTTTTCCGTGGTTGTGTAATTACATTGTGCCTCATTCAGTGTCTTACTAGCATAGTATACAGGGTGTGTTAGTTTGTCAATCTTTTGCCCTAGCATAACCCCTACTGCATAGTCACTAGCGTCACACAACATCTCAAATGGGAGGTCCCAATTTGGTCCTACTATAATAGGTGCTTTGACTAATGCTTCCTTAAGGGTTTTCCAGGCTAGAGAACATTCTTTTGAGAAGATGAATGGCTTATTCAGCTCTAGAAGCTCGCACGGAGGTTTAGAGATCTTTGAAAAGTTCTTAATGAACCTTCTAGCGTGTCCCAGGAAACTTCTAATAGCCTTCACATTGTGAGGTTCCACTAACTTCTCTATTATTTCAATCTTGGCCTTATCGACCTCTACTCCTGCCCTAGACACTCTATGACCTAGGACTATCCCTTCTTCCACCATGAAGTGGCATTTCTCCCAATTAAGGACTAGGTTGGTCTCCTCACACCTAGCTAGGACTTGTCCTAAGTTCTCTAAACAATTTGTAAAAGAATCACCAAAGACTGAGAAGTCATCCATAAATATTTCTACCATGGCTTCATCTAAGTCAGAGAAAATGGCCAACATGCACCTTTGGAATGTTGTTGGTGCATTGCATAAGCCAAAAGGCATTCTGCGAAAAGCAAATGTTCCAAAGGGACATGTGAAGGTCGTTTTCTCCTGGTCCACAGGGTCTATGGTGATTTGGTTATATCCAGAATAACCATCTAGAAAGCAGTAATAAGCTCTACCAGCTATCCTATCCAACATCTGATCTATGAATGGTAGAGGGAAGTGATCTTTTTTTGTTTCTTTATTCAATTTTCTATAGTCCATACAGACTCTCCATCCTGTAATAGTTCTAGTGGGAATTAGTTCATTACTCTCATTGACTACTACAGTCATCCCCCCCTTCTTAGGTACACACTGAATTGGACTCACCCACTGACTATTGGCTATAGGGAAGATCACACCTGCATCTAACAACTTGATTATCTCTTTTTTAACTACCTCCTTCATGGAGGGGTTCAACCTACGTTGGTGATCTACTCGGGGTGTATGTTCTTCTTCCAGTATTATCTTATGCATGCAGTAGGAAGGGCTAATACCTCTAATGTCAGCAATCGTCCATGCAATAGCTTTCTTATGTTGCTTTAGCACTAATATCAAATCAATTTCATGCTTTTCACTCAACTTGGACGAAATAATGACAGGCAAAGTATCATCCTCTCCTAAATATGCATACTTAAGATGATTAGGCAATGGTTTCAATTCTAAGATAGGTGGATGCTCAATGGATGGTTTCAATGGATTCATGGATCTTTCAGTCAAGTCATTAGTCATACAAACATGCTGAGGTTTATCCACATGTATATCCATTATTTCAGAGATATTTAAGTCAATTACATCTAATTGTACATAATCATTGGCATGCTTAATCAATAATTCATGCTCAAGCTGTTCTTCCATCAGTGAATCTACTATGTCCATGCTTGCACAAGATTCAGAGTCAGAAGGGTACCTTAGGGCCTTAAAGACACTAAACTTAACCTCCTCATCATGAACCCTCATGGTGAGCTCACCTTTCTGGACATCAATCAAGGCCCTACCTGTGGCTAGAAATGGTCTGCCTAATAGGATGGGGACCTCCTTATCTGCTTCATAATCCAGGATGATGAAATCTGCAAGAAAAATGAACTTGTCAACCTTGACAAGAATATCCTCTATCTTACCCTCAGGGTAGGTTATAGATCTGTCTGCCAACTGCAAGGTGACAGTGGTAGGACGTGCTTCTCCTATTCCAAGCTGACGGAATAGTGATAGAGGCATGAGGTTTATGCTGGCTCCCAGGTCACAGAGAGCTCTGCCCACGTGCTTGCCTCCCAACTCCACTGGTAAGGTGAAGGAACCAGGATCCTTCTCCTTCTTTGGTAGCTTGTTCTGGAGTATAGCACTGCACTCCTCAGTGAGATTCACTGTTTCAAATTCACCAATAATTTTCTTGTTAGTAATTATATCCTTTAAAAACTTAACATAAGAAGGCATGGATTGCAAAACCTCTACAAACGGGATATTAACATGCACTTGCTTAATAATTTCTTAAAATTTATTAAAGTGCACTTCCTGTTCTTGTTTTTTCTTTAGCCTTCTAGGGAATGGAGGTGGCGGCACATATGTAGGCACTTCAGGTCGCCTCAGAATAGAAGGAGGCCTTGGAATTTCTTCTGGTTCCTCTACGATTGGTTCCAGCCTCACCTTTGATGTGCTTGTTGATGGTTGACCTTGGCTTGGCAGAGAATCCAGTGGAGCACTAGACT
The DNA here is from genome assembly GCA_028017165.1 of Herpetospermum pedunculosum. Taxonomy (NCBI): domain Eukaryota; kingdom Viridiplantae; phylum Streptophyta; class Magnoliopsida; order Cucurbitales; family Cucurbitaceae; genus Herpetospermum; species Herpetospermum pedunculosum. The sequence goes on along the minus strand of CM051527.1, from coordinate 27,288,804 downwards.
CTTCATTCTCTACTCTCTTTGGGGTTTCTCTAGTGTTGCTCACCAATGGTCTCCCACTTCGAAGTTCAATTGCTTGAACTTGCTCTTTCCCATCCCTTCGAGGTACTTCAGTGTCAGCAGGAAGCTTACCTTGGGGCCTACTTTTCAGTTCATTGGCTAATTGCCCTATTTGGTTCTCTAGGCTCCTGAGGGTAGCTTGCTGACTTTGTAGAGTAGCATCATTCTTTGCCATGTACTCCTTAAGTAGATTTTCTACAGATGACCCTATTGGTTGGTTATATGGTTTTTGATACATGGATTGGTTATTTTGGTGAGTGAAACCAGGTGTTCCACTCGGTCTTGGCTGGTTGGGGGCTTGGTTAGTATTTTGTTGGCCACCCCAAGAGAGATTTGGGTGGTTTCTCCAACCAGGGTTGTAAGTATTAGAATAGGGGTTGTTCCTAGGCTGCTGTTGGCTTCCAACATAGCAGACTGAGGCTGGATTCCCAGCGCAGTATTCATACAGGTGCCCTTCCCCACAGAACCCACAGATTAGTGTCTCACCTTGATTCGTTTGTGTGCCCATTGTTAAGTCTCTGAAAGTGACTTATTTAGGACCCATTTAGCTTAGGAAGATGTACACTTTTAGGTGTTTTTGATAACATTTAGCCTAGACCTATGCTTTAATATGAGAATTAGAAGAAGGTAGCTAATCTAGGACTTATGTACAATAGGTAGAAAAAGGGTTGAAAACCGAAGGAAAAGAATGAAAAAATGAGCATTGCGAATGAATTGCGAAAACATTGCGGTGACCGCAATTATTCAAGTGAAAACCGTAAGTTGACTGATCTTTTTCTGTTAATTTCCGTAATTTCAGGGATTCGTTCTTTCTCCTCCATCCATTCTGATATATGACGTTGAAGATTGATGGTTCTCCTTGGCCCAAACGCACCTGCAAACTACTATAAAAGGGGGCCAAAGTCGGAGGTTTGATCATCATTCGAAGCGCAGAAGTCTTCTCGCAGTCCATCATTTCTCTCTGTTTTCCTTTACCGTCTGTTGGAGTGGGAGTCTCAGCTGTTGGAATCGATAATCTGATAGGAAGGAGAGGAGATTCTTCTTCTCTCTCGATTGGATTCATCCAAGCAAGGCTGACCTCTCATCCCTTTCATTCGAGGCGACTGCAACGAAGCTTTCAAGCAACCTTTACTGCTTTTCTGTCTTTTTCTTCTCATTTCCAGCTTTGATTAGTTGTTGTTCTAGTTTAGTGTTTTACTTACTGCATTTCGTTGTTGTCTGTCTTGGAATCATTTCTTTCAAAGCTTTCCTTTGTCGTTCAAACACTCAAAGTAATCAAAGTACAATTCTGCATTTCACAGTTTCCACCTTTTTCTGCTACGGTTTTGTCTTGCTGTTTTAAGCACATTTCTCTTCTAAGCATGTCTGTTTTATCTACCCTTTCTGTTCTCCATATATCCATGAGTAGCTAAGTCACTTAGGGGCATGCTAATGACAGAACTATAGGCTAAAAAACGTGAACCAAGCATGTAGGATCGCCTTCGAAACATTGATTGTATGTAAGCTTCATCCCACGGGCAATTTCGATTGGCCATCCATTTTGTCCAAAGAACTCCTAACCTCTGGAAGGAGTAAGAGTTCAGAGTCATATAATCATGCTAGCCTTTCACGGTAATCAGAAAACGGCTTAGGAATAAGCGTTTTCCTAGTACAAACTAAACACTCCTGTTTTAACAAGATGCTTAAGACCTTACTTTGAAGTCGAGTAAACTTAAGACTCTAATGCATGGAATCGGACGATACTTGAGATAGAGTGAGTTTGATGTATAGAGAGTTGATCCAGTGCTTGAGAATCGTAATAAAATGCCTATAGGATAGTCATTAGTAGCCTTTAAATTCACCCATTTACACACTTTCGCTGTTATTCAATTGCGGTAACATTGCGATCCTCGCAATTCTGCCATTTTATCATTCTGTTTAGCTGTTTTCTTCTTCGTTTATCAATTCCATCTCTTGTCCTTTGAGTCCGATTTCAACTTTAATTTGTTTATGTTGCATCCCTTTACACATTCAGCAAAAATTAGATAATTAAAAACCAATTTTACCCCTTCAAATCCACCCCATCTTTCTTAACAAATACACTTCGCGAATAGCTAAACATAAGTCTCTGTGGAAAAAACGAATGAAATATACTTACTACTTGCTGTGAGACCATGTATGCTTGCATGTTCTAAGTGCTCTCTCTACCTTATTGCTTATTTATCTTTTACACTGAGCACGCAACAAGTTTTTGGCGCCGCTGCCGGGGACTTATTTTAAGTGAAAACGAAGTTTGTTAAGTTTGAAACATCAAGTTATTTTCCATTGAATTTGATCCATCTTTATTTCTTTTTCAGGTACCATTTAGGGTAGTTTATGAATGAGACTCCATCTAGTGATCTAGAGTTCAACCCTGAGCCCGAGAGATTATTTAAAGCTAGAAATAGAGCCAAGAAACGTCTCTTTAAACAAACCCTTTTACCCCCAATCATTGCAGAAACTACAATTCCTCCGCAATTACCTCAAGAAGAAATGGCTGGAGTAAATCAAAACCTGGTGCCTGTCACTCGCAATCCCATTGAAATAGCGAATGACAAGGATAGCGCCATCCTTTCATACCTAGTACCTATGCCTGGGGAGCTGAACCCCAACATAATCCGTCCTGAAATCACTGCCAACTCATTCGAGTTAAAACCAGTGATGTTCCAAATGTTGTCCACTGTGGGACAATTCTTTGGAATAGAAAATGAGGACCCCAATAACCACCTTAGGAACTTCCTAGGAGTTAGTGACACATTCCTAATCCCTGGAGTTTCCCAAGAAGCCCTGAGGTTATATCTTTTCCCTTACTCTTTAAGGGACAAAGCCAAAACATGGTTAAATTCTTTACCCTCAGGATCTGTCCTCAATTGGACAGATTTAGCAGAAAAATTCCTAGTCAAATATTTCCCACCAGATAGGAATTCAACCTTTCGTGATGATATCATAAAGTTCAAACAAGCTCCAAGTGAGTCCCTTCACGAAGCTTGGACAAGATTCAAAGACCTTCTCATTAAATGTCCACACCATGGCATTCCATGGTGTATCCAAATAGAAGTCTTCTTTAAAGGATGCAACCCCAGCACCAGACAAGTTCTAAATTCATCTGCTGGTGGTTCCATGTTGTCCAAGAGTTACAACGAAGCTTATGAGATCTTGGAGAAGATCTCAACATCTCATTGTAGGTGGTCAGACGATCCAGTAGAGCCAACTAGGGCTCAAGACAAGGATGCTCTAAGCGCCATGAGCACCCAAATAAATGCCCTGACCAACCTAGTTAAGCAAATGGCTCAGGCCAATCTCCAAACCAGTGCCAATACCGCCACAGCCATGTCAATGGGCACCCAACCAAGTCAAGGCGAGGCACCTATCTGTGGATTCTGTGGGGAAGGGCACCCATATGAATACTGCCCTGGGAATCCATCCTCAGTCTGCTATGTTGGAAGCCAGCAGCAGCCCAGGAATAACCCCTACTCACAAACTTACAACCCTGGTTGGAGAAACCACCCTAACCTGTCATGGGGTGGCCAACAAAGCACTAACCAAAATTCTAACCAACCTAGACCGAGTGGAACACCTGGTTTCACTCCCCAACATAACCAGTCAATGTACCAAAAACCTTACAATCAACCTGTAGGATCTTCTGTAGAAAGCCTACTGTTGCGTGCTCAATGTGTAAAGATAAATATGCAAAAGGGTAGAGGGAGCACTTAGAACATGCAAGCATACATGGTCTCACAGCAAGTAGTAAGTATATTTCATTCGTTTTTTCCACAGAGACTCATTTTTAGCTATTCGCGAAGTGTATTTGTTAAGAAAGATGGGGTGGATTTGATGGGGTAAAATTGGTTTTTAATTATCTAAGTTTTGCTGAATGTGTAAAGGAATATAACATAAACAAATGCAAGTTGAAATTAGACGCAAAAGACAAGAGATGGAATTAATAAACGAAGAAGAAAACAGCTAAACAGAATGATAAAACAACAGAATTGCGAGGACCGCAATGTTACCGCAATTAAATAACAGCGAAAGTGTGTAAATGAGTGAATTAAGGGCTACTAATGACTATCCTATAGGCACTTTATTACGATTCTCAAGCTTTGGATCAACTCTCTATACATCAAACTCACTCTATCTCAAGTATCGTCCGATTCCATGCATTAGAGTCTTAAGTTTACTCGACTTCAAAGTAAGGTCTTAAGCATCTTGTTAAAACAGGAGTGTTTAGTTTGTACTAGGGAAACGCCTATTCCTAGGCCGTTTCCTGATTACCATGAAAGGCTAGCATGATTATATGACTCTGAACTCTTACTCCTTCCAGAGGTTAGGAGTTCTTTGGACAAAATGGATGGCCAATCGAAATTGCCCGTAGGATGAAGCTTACATACAATCAATGATTCGAGAGCTATCCTACATACTTGATGCACGTTTTTTAGCCTATAGTTCTGTCATTAGCATGCCCCTACGTGACTTAGCTACTCATGGAAATATAGAGAGTGGAAATGTAAGATAAAACAGACATGCTTAGAAGGGAAATGTGCTTAGAACAGCAAGACAAAACCGTAGCAGCAGAAAGTGGAAACTGTGAAATGCAGAAATGTACTTTGATTACTATGAATGTTTGAACGACAAAGGGAAACGTAGAAGCAGAAATTCAGACAACAACGAACTGCAGTAACTAAAACACTAAGCTAAGAACAACAATGATCAAAACTGGAAATAAGAAGAAGAACGACAGAAAACAGTAAAAGGGTGCTGAAAAGCTTCGTTGCAGTCGCCTCGAATGAAAGGGATGAAAGGTCAGCCTTGCTTGGATGAATCCAATCGAGAGAGAAGAAGAATCTTCTCTCCTTCCTATCAGATTATCGATTCCAACAGCTGAGACTCTCACTCCAACAGACGGCAAAGGAAAACAGAGAGAAATGATGGACTGCGAGAAGACTTCTGCGCTTCGAATGATGATCAAACCTCCGACTTTGGCCCCCTTTTATAGTAGTTTGCAGGTGCGTTTGGGCCAAGGAGAACCATCAATCTTCAACGTCATATATCAGAATGGATGGAGGAGAAAGAACGAATCCCTGAAATTACGGAAATTAACAGAAAAAGATCAGTCAACTTACGGTTTTCACTTGAATAATTGCGGTCACCGCAATGGTTTCGCAATTCATTCGCAATGCTCATTTTTTCATTCTTTTCCTTCGGTTTTCAACCCTTTTTCTACCTATTGTACATAAGTCCTAGATTAGCTACCTTCTTCTAATTCTCATATTAAAGCATAGGTTTAGGCTAAATGTTATCAAAAACACCTAAAAGTGTACATCTTCCTAAGCTAAATGGGTCCTAAATAAGTCACTTTCAGAGACTTAACACACCCCCAAACTTAAGGTTTTGCTTGTCCTCAAGCATACTAAGGACTTACCTAGGCTGCTGTTTCACCTTCTTTAACCACTTTACTGACTCCCTTATATCCCTATCTATAGCACTGCTGTCCTGTGACACACTTCTCAGTTTAGAACTACCCTCTTATCTAGCTTCTTCTGACTTTGCCTGCCTAACACTCACCTGCTTTTATTAACTTCCTACAGCTGATCTATTTGCTTTTGTCATATCATGCCACTATCCCTAAGGTTTCAAATTCTGCCTAGCTTTACCTCAGACTCAGTACATGCTTCTAACTTTATTTTTAATGTGTCTAGGATTCCTTAGAGTCATGCCAGTCTTAGTATTAACGGTGACAGTAGTACTTTTAAAGAACAACCTAAACCCTGGCATCACTACATTGGATAAACACTCATCTCCCTAAACAACCCTACGAGTTACAACTTTGTGCTTAGCTAATTGAGGATCAGAGTTCTTTTTAAATAGGACACCTAAGCCACAAAGTTATAACTCCTAGGTATACATTCTTCTTCCCTATTCTTTTCCCTTTTTCTTACTTAGGTGGGGCCTCTCCTTTGGTTGCCTTTTGATGCAATGCCACTTGTGGGTCACACACTTGGCACTGATTACTTAGCAACCTAAGAGAGACCCCCCTCTTTATTCTATTTTTCATCATTTTTTTTTCTTTTCAGTTCATTATTTTTGTCAAGGAGAAGAAGAATGCTTATGTTTTAAGGGAGAGAGGAATGTTCCTAGGCCTAGGGTGGCCTCCCCCAAACTTCAACTACTCATTGTCCCCAATGAGTGTCTGAGGTGGCACACCCCCAAACTATCTAGAAGCATCTAGTCTAAGGTAAAACAAAGAGAATCTAAAAGCCCTAGGCATAGACAGAACATTCTAAAAGAAAATATCACAGCAGCAGGAATTTGAAAAACAGACAGGCAAGGACTTACAGCTATGCATGCTGAGCTATTTAGAGGTTAATTTAAACTATCAAAGGGTGTCCTATGACACTCATCCAGCATGCATTTAGATAAGCTATATCAGGTAGTCAAGATAGCAGCAAAAGACAGAATTTAAACAGAACCAGCCTAGCTAAACAGTCAGTCAAAAACATGCATTTACTAATAAAAATTGCGGATTCTGCAATTATTTCGCAATAGATACAGGGCAGATATATCAGTGATCAGGGCCCCTATGCATGCTTTTTCCAGTCATTCAAGCTATACAAAAATGAAACTAAACTAATCTACCTATTCAGCTACCATCAGACTACACTAAACAAATTTAAACAGCAAAAATAAAGAATTAAAGACAGACCAAATATTAACTCAAAACAACAGAATTCACATGGTTCGACGAAAAGCAGTTTGATTATTATATTTTTTTTCTTTTAAGGAACAGAAATACACCCTTGTCAATCTGCCTCATATGGATATTCTTCAATGTTTCGAGGCATCACTTTTGCTCTTTTAAGATACTTAAGTCTTGATTTACGGGGTCGGACATTCTGCCACACCTTGAATTTGTTGATTCTTTCAAAGAGACTGCATGTTATAACATCCCAAGGTTTGTACTTTCTGTGCGTTGGTTTTGTTTCTACAATATTTGCTACAACATAGCTTTGATGCGATGAGACTTCTTTTTCTGGCACAACTCTTTCTAACTCCTTCAGCTGGAGCATTTGTGGTGGTGGTGGCTCAACTCTTTCATTGGTGGAGAAGCTTGCTACAACCTCAAACATTTCAAATTCTTGTTCCTCAAGCAGCGCATTAGTCTCTTTGGCCTCATCCAGCACAATTTCATTTTTCTCAACTGTCACCAACTCCACCATTTCATATGGAGATTCCATTGGATCACTCTTCTCAGATTCGAAGGTAACAAAAGATTCATCATCATAAAAATCGAACATCTGAGGGCATGGTGGTAGTGATTTTGCTATAGCAAGTAGCTCTTGTAAGTCATTTGTGAGCTGAGCTAATTGCACATCCATTCTCCTCATGGATGCATCATTCCTTTCCATGAATTCTATCCATAGTGCCTCCAAAGTGGGTGATAATTCTTCACTTGGAGTTGGGGCATAATGTTGATAGTTTTCATGTTGGGGGAACTCTTCATAATGAGCAATTTGCACATGCTCTTCCCAAGGATTATTTGAGAGTTGCCACTGATCATGTTCACACATGTACGAATAATGGTTGTCATAGCTTTGTTGATATTGCCTCTCTTGATAATTCAATGTTGGGCAATTCTCCAAGTTATGATTATCCCCACAATAAGCACATGGCTGGTAAAATCCTTCAAACTGTTGTGGGCAAACTCGTCCTCCAATTAAGTTCTGCAGCGTATTCATTTACTTTGTCGTACCCATACGTTTTCCACCTGCAAAGTTTCTCTCTGTTGTGAGTTGAGGTTTGGAAACTCTTTCATAAACTAGCTTGATAGTACCTGTAAAGGAAATGAAAGAAGATTAGCTCCAATAGATATTAAGAGTTGGTTTTCTAACTTAACAAACTTCGTTTTCACTTAAAATAAGTCCCCGGCAGCGGCGCCAAAAACTTGTTGCGTGCTCAATGTGTAAAGATAAATATGCAAAAGGGTAGAGGGAGCACTTAGAACATGCAAGCATACATGGTCTCACAGCAAGTAGTAAGTATATTTCATTCGTTTTTTCCACAGAGACTCATTTTTAGCTATTCGCGAAGTGTATTTGTTAAGAAAGATGGGGTGGATTTGATGGGGTAAAATTGGTTTTTAATTATCTAAGTTTTGCTGAATGTGTAAAGGAATATAACATAAACAAATGCAAGTTGAAATTAGACGCAAAAGACAAGAGATGGAATTAATAAACGAAGAAGAAAACAGCTAAACAGAATGATAAAACAACAGAATTGCGAGGACCGCAATGTTACCGCAATTAAATAACAGCGAAAGTGTGTAAATGAGTGAATTAAGGGCTACTAATGACTATCCTATAGGCACTTTATTACGATTCTCAAGCTTTGGATCAACTCTCTATACATCAAACTCACTCTATCTCAAGTATCGTCCGATTCCATGCATTAGAGTCTTAAGTTTACTCGACTTCAAAGTAAGGTCTTAAGCATCTTGTTAAAACAGGAGTGTTTAGTTTGTACTAGGGAAACGCCTATTCCTAGGCCGTTTCCTGATTACCATGAAAGGCTAGCATGATTATATGACTCTGAACTCTTACTCCTTCCAGAGGTTAGGAGTTCTTTGGACAAAATGGATGGCCAATCGAAATTGCCCGTAGGATGAAGCTTACATACAATCAATGATTCGAGAGCTATCCTACATACTTGATGCACGTTTTTTAGCCTATAGTTCTGTCATTAGCATGCCCCTACGTGACTTAGCTACTCATGGAAATATAGAGAGTGGAAATGTAAGATAAAACAGACATGCTTAGAAGGGAAATGTGCTTAGAACAACAAGACAAAACCGTAGCAGCAGAAAGTGGAAACTGTGAAATGCAGAAATGTACTTTGATTACTATGAATGTTTGAACGACAAAGGGAAACGTAGAAGCAGAAATTCAGACAACAACGAACTGCAGTAACTAAAACACTAAGCTAAGAACAACAATGATCAAAACTGGAAATAAGAAGAAGAACGACAGAAAACAGTAAAAGGGTGCTGAAAAGCTTCGTTGCAGTCGCCTCGAATGAAAGGGATGAAAGGTCAGCCTTGCTTGGATGAATCCAATCGAGAGAGAAGAAGAATCTTCTCTCCTTCCTATCAGATTATCGATTCCAACAGCTGAGACTCTCACTCCAACAGACGGCAAAGGAAAACAGAGAGAAATGATGGACTGCGAGAAGACTTCTGCGCTTCGAATGATGATCAAACCTCCGACTTTGGCCCCCTTTTATAGTAGTTTGCAGGTGCGTTTGGGCCAAGGAGAACCATCAATCTTCAACGTCATATATCAGAATGGATGGAGGAGAAAGAACGAATCCCTGAAATTACGGAAATTAACAGAAAAAGATCAGTCAACTTACGGTTTTCACTTGAATAATTGCGGTCACCGCAATGGTTTCGCAATTCATTCGCAATGCTCATTTTTTCATTCTTTTCCTTCGGTTTTCAACCCTTTTTCTACCTATTGTACATAAGTCCTAGATTAGCTACCTTCTTCTAATTCTCATATTAAAGCATAGGTTTAGGCTAAATGTTATCAAAAACACCTAAAAGTGTACATCTTCCTAAGCTAAATGGGTCCTAAATAAGTCACTTTCAGAGACTTAACACCTACTCAAGGAATACATAGCTAAGAATGATGCTACTCTTCAGAGCCAGCAAGCTACTCTTAGGAGCCTGGAAAACCAAATAGGCCAATTAGCCAATGAACTTAAAAGTAGGCCCCAAGGTAGACTCCCTGCTGACACCGAGGTACCAAGGAGAGATGGCAAAGAGCAAGTTCAAGCAATTGAACTTAGGAGTGGAAGACCATTGGTGAGCAACACAAAGGACACACCAAAGAGAGTAGAGAACACTGAGTCTAGTGCTCCACTGGAGTCTCTGCCAAACCAAGGTCCACCACCAACTAGCACATCAGGAGTCAGGCTCGAACCAATTATTGAGGAGGTAGAAGAAATTCCAAGGCCTCCACCTATCCTAAAGCGCCCTGACATACCTGCATATGTGCCACCACCTCCATACCCTCGAAGGCTTAAAAAGAAGCAAGAACAGGAAGTTCATTTTAATAAATTCTTAGAAATACTTAAGCAAGTGCATGTTAACATTCCTTTTGTAGAAGTTTTACAGTCTATGCCTTCTTATGTAAAGTTTTTGAAGGACATTATTACTAACAAAAAAATAATTGGTGAGTTTGAAACAGTAAACCTCACCGAGGAGTGCAGTGCCATCCTCCAGAACAAGCTGCCCAAGAAGGAGAAGGATCCTGGTTCCTTCACCTTACCTGTAGAACTTGGAGGCAAGCACGTGGGCAGAGCGCTTTGTGACCTGGGCGCCAGCATAAATCTCATGCCCCTGTCCCTATTCCGCCAGTTGGGAATGGGAGAAGCACGTCCAACCACAGTCACTTTACAACTAGCAGACAGATCCATCGCATATCCAGAAGGTAAGATTGAGGATATTCTAGTTAAAGTTGACAAATTTATTTTCCTTGCAGATTTCATTGTCCTGGACTATGAGGCAGACAAGGAAGTCCCCATCCTGCTAGGTAGACCATTTCTAGCCACAGGTAGGGCACTTATAGACGTCCAAAAAGGTGAGCTTACTATGAGGGTTCATGATGAAGAGGTAAAGTTTAGTGTATATAAAGCTTTAAGGTACCCCTCTGACCTTGAATCCTGTGCTAGTATGGACGTTATTGATTCTTTAATGGAAGAACAATTAGAGCATGTATTATTAACCAAACATGCCAATGAATATGTAGGATTAGATATAACTGACTTAAATATATCTGACATAATGGATATGCCTGTAGATAACCCACAGCATGTATGTATGAATATAGATTTAACTGATAGAACTGTAAATCCGTTAAAGCCCTCCATTGAGCATCCACCTGTTTTAGAACTTAAACCACTACCCACTCACCTCAAATATGCATATTTAGGAAATAATGATACACTGCCTGTAATTATTTCTTCTAAACTAAGTGAACAGCATGAGGGTGAATTAATTTTACTGCTTAAGCAACATAGGAAGGCTATAGCATGGACTATTGCTGATATTCGAGGCATTAGCCCTTCTTATTGCATGCACAAAATTATACTAGAGGAAGAGCACACACCTAGGGTAGATCACCAGCGTAGGCTGAACCCCTCTATGAAAGATGTAGTAAAGAAGGAAATAATAAAATGGTTAGATGCAGGAGTGATCTTCCCAATAGCTAGTAGCCAGTGGGTGAGCCCCATCCAATGTGTACCTAAAAAGGGGGGAATAACTGTGGTAGTCAATGAGAACAACGAACTGATTCCAACAAGGACTGTCACAGGGTGGAGAGTGTGTATGGATTACAGAAAATTAAATAAAGAGACTAAAAAAGACCATTTCCCTATACCGTTCATTGACCAGATGCTAGACAGAATAGCTGGTAGAGCCTACTATTGTTTCTTAGATGGCTATTCAGGCTATAATCAAATTACTATAGACCCTAAGGATCAAGAGAAGACCACCTTCACTTGCCCTTTTGGAACGTTTGCCTTCCGCAGAATGCCTTTTGGCTTATGCAATGCACCGGCAACTTTCCAAAGGTGCATGATGGCAATCTTCTCCGAGTTGGATGAGTCCATGATAGAAATATTCATGGATGACTTCTCAGTTTTTGGGGATTCATTTAAAACCTGTCTAGAAAACTTAGGACAAGTCCTGGCTAGGTGTGAGGAGACCAACCTAGTCCTAAATTGGGAAAAGTGCCATTTTATGGTAGATGAGGGGATTGTCTTAGGACACAGAGTGTCAAGGGCAGGTGTGGAAGTTGATCGGGCCAAGATTGAGATCATAGAGAAGTTGGTAGAGCCCCAGAATGTCAAAGCCATTAGAAGCTTCTTAGGGCATGCTGGCTTCTACAGAAGGTTCATTAAGGACTTTTCTAAGATAGCCAAGCCTCTGTGTGAGCTTTTAGAGCTAAATAGTCCCTTCATCTTCTCTAAGGAATGTGTAGTAGCTTGGACCACTCTTAAGAAAGCATCAGTCACAGCCCCTATCATAGTAGGACCGAATTGGGATCTTCCCTTTGAGATGTTATGTGATGCCAGTGACTATGCTGTAGGGGTCATGTTAGGACAGAAGATTGACAAGCTAACACACCCTGTCTATTATGCTAGTAAGACCTTGAATGAGGCTCAATGTAATTATACAACTACTGAGAAAGAGATGCTTGCTGTAGTGTTTGCCTGCGAAAAATTTAGAAACTATATTGTAGGCACTAGGACAATTGTATACACTGACCATTCTGCCTTGAAATATCTTATGAGGAAGGCTGATGCCAAGCCTAGATTGATTAGATGGGTGTTATTGCTGCAGGAATTTGATTTGGACATTCGGGACAAGAAAGGATGTGAAAATGTGGTTGCAGATCACCTGTCTCGATTGCAGCACAATTGCGAAAAAATTGCGGAGACCGCAATTTCTGATGCTTTTATTGATGAACATGTCTTTGCTTTGGCTCATCGTGATAACGATGAGGAACCTTGGTTTGCTGACATTGCTAACTTCCGTGCATCACAGGTATTGCCAGTGTTCAAGGGAGGACAAGAGAAGAAGAGGTTCCTTCATGAAGCAAGGAAATTCATCTGGGATGACCCCACACTTTACAGAACCTGTGCTGATGGCTTGCTAAGGAAATGTGTTTCAGCAGCTGAAGCGAAGTCTGTGCTGCAGCACTGTCACTCATCTCCTTATGGTGGACACTTTGGTGGTCAAAGAACAGCTGCGAAGGTATTTCAGAGTGGCTACTATTGGCCAACAATCTTCAAGGATGCCCACAACTATGCCCACAGCTGTGATGAGTGCCAAAGGACAGGTAACCTCAGTCGCAAGGATGAGATGCCCCTCACGTACATTTTAGAGTTGGAGCTCTATGATGTGTGGGGCATTGACTTCATGGGACCATTCCCTCCATCATCAGGTAACCTGTACATATTAGTGGCAGTGGATTATGTGTCCAAGTGGGTAGAGGCCAAAGCATGTCCTAATAATGATGCTAAAACAGTCACTAACTTCTTGCATAGGCACATTTTCACTAGATTTGGGACTCCTCGTGCTATCATTAGTGATGAGGGGTCACATTTCATTAATAAGGCTATGGAGAAAGTATTGGCTAAATATAACATTAGACATAGAGTAGCCACTCCCTACCACCCACACTCGAATGGCCAAGCTGAAATTTCCAATAGGAAGATAAAGAACATCCTAGAAAAGGTAGTCAAACCTAATAGAAAAGACTGGTCATTTAAGCTTGAGGATGCACTCTGGGCTTATAGGACAGCATATAAGACACCTCTAGGAATGTCCCCTTATAGGCTGGTATATGGCAAGGCTTGTCACTTACCACTTGAGTTAGAAAACAAAGCATTTTGGGCCATGAAGGAATTGAATTTTTGTGTAAAGGATGCAGGGACACTGAGGTCTTTGCAAATACATGAGCTTGATGAGCTTAGGCATATGGCTTATGAGAATGCCAAAATGTATAAAGAAAAGACCAAAATATGGCACGACAGTAGACTTAGGATCAAAGACTTTAGGAAAGGCCAACTTGTCCTATTATTTAACTCACGATTAAAGTTATTTCCAGGCAAACTAAAGTCCAGATGGTCGGGTCCATTTGTTATTACTGATGTCTTTGTTCATGGTGCGATAGAGATAAAGAACTTGCAGCAAGGACAGCCTTTTATGGTCAATGGGGCGAGGTTGAAGCACTACTATGAGGAAGGAGATGTGAAGACTCTCTCGGCCTTCCTCTTGAATGAAGCATGAAACTAAAAACGAGAGAGAACGAGTGGTCACTGTGCTCGTTTAGTCAAGGCTAATGCCTTAGTTTATTTTTTTTCACTTTTTCCGGTTATCGTTTGTATGTTTTGTGGTGTGATTTTAATTGCGTATTTAATGTTTTTTTTATTTGTTTTTGCAGGGATTCGAAAGAGGGGATCAAGGAGAGTAAATCCAGCTTTTAAAATCAAGAAACGGTTGAGCCAAATAAAAGATACGGACGAGCAAAGTTTGAGATTTTGATGAAAAAATATCCCTGGAATTGCGCTGGAATTGCTGGATTCGCAAAAAAGAGCCGTTGGGATTTTTTCCGTTGCCTTTATATCCGTTGGAAAACGCTCGATCGATACGATTCTCTCATTCTCTGATTTCCAAGAACTCTGCGATTCTTTTCATCTTTGATTCTACTCTCAAGATCACCAAGATTCGACAATGGTGTCCACACGGGCTGAAAGATCCGCAGCCAAGAAGAAGGCTGATGACGCAGCTGAAGCGGCTGCGAGGGAAGCACTGCTCACCCTTGCAGATGATGGTGCCGTTCGCACCGGACCTCTTCCTAAGCTTCCTATCCGTAGGAAGAAGTGGAGGGTTGTCACTGAGATCCCTGCTGGACCATCTGAGCCAGCGGGCACGCCCAAGAAACGCCGGTGGAGTGTCGAGATGGCCGCCGAACCAAGCACAGCAAAGACTCCCTCTGTGGAGAGTCAAGAAACTGATCGTGCATCCCACGAGTCAGCCAAAGAAGGTTCGTCGCCATCCGCATCACCTGCGCACAGCCCTTCACCATCTGAACCAGTGCCAAGCGCAGAGTCGTCACCGCCTGCACAGAGCTCCGAGTTGTCTCCAGCACCTCAGAGTTCTGAACCAACACCTGCAGCAGCGCAGAGTCCTGAACTGCCGTCTTCGCCACTGAGTTCTGCGCAGACACCATCAGCAGAGCACAATCCCACGCCATTGCACAATTCTCCACGGCCTGATCCTGAATTCCCATACGGGGATTATCAAGAGTCCACGCAGGGCAGTGGCGATGCTGGGGAAGACGAAGTCTTTTCTCCCATGAGGGAAGACAGCCCTGATGTTCCTGCACAGCAGGATGATTCCATGGAGGAGACGTTGGGGGCATGCCTCCAGCAGATCAACATTAAGAAGAAGAAGAAGGCCAAGATTGTCAAGGCCAAGAGATCCAAGAAGCTGAAGAAAAAGAAGGCCAAGAGAGTGCCTTCAGCAGACAAAGAACGCACGGAGCCATCACTCAAAAGGCTCAAGGTTGAGGCTGCCGAGTCAGCCAAGCCAGCAGATAAGGGGAAAGCCAAACTCTACCCTGAAGACGAACCTCAGTCAGTGAGGTATGTCTCATCTGATGCTGAATCCAGGGGTGCTGAGTTAAGGAAGAGGGAGTTGCTGCACGAGAAAGGCTTCCTCGACCGACCTGCTGACCTGCCGCAGTTCTTGCGCGCAGGGGTGATCAACCACGGCTGGGAGGAATTCTGCAGACCGCCTAATCCAGCATACACGAGCATGGTGTATGATTTCTACGCCAATGTGCTCAGCCCTGAGGATGGCCTGTCTGTGGTCAGAGGGGTAGAAGTAGATTTCTCAGCCAAGGCCATCAATGAAGCCTTTGGTCTCAAGGGCCAAACTCATACAGATTATGCACGGATTGTCGATGAGCCTACTGAGGCAGTTTTGGAAGAGGCCATTCGGACTATTGGCCAGCCTGAAGCTTCTTGGACAGTGTCACGCAATGGGAGGCACACTCTCATGAGTGCCAACCTCACGGCTAAGGCAGCTGTTTGGTTTTCGTTCGTGCGAAGGAGATTGTCCCCGGTGACTCACGAGACAACAATAAACCAGAGCCGATCGCTGCTGGTGTATGCGATCATGAGAGGTCTCACGATTAACGTGGGAGAAGTCATCACTGCGGCCATTGCTGAATGCGCCAAGAAAGGTAAGGGACCACTGTTTTTCCCTAATACCATAACCAAGCTATGTTTGCTTGCAGGAGTCCCCACCGAGCGTTTGGAGCAGCAAATGGCTTACACAGGCCATTTGGAGCTGCCTGCTAACCTGAGGCTGAGAAGAAAGGGGAATATGGAGTTTGAACTGGATAGGCTGGCTGCTGAACAGTCTCTATCCATGGCCTGCTTAATGGATATGCAGAGAAGAATGGCTCAATGGGCCACTTATGCGCAGGCGAGGGACAAGGAAGTTGCAGACCAGCTGGGGTGCCTCTTCCCTGAGTTCCCTACCAATCTTCTAACTCCATGGGTGCCCCCAAGACCAAGACAACCTGATGAGGATGACGAGAATTGAGTGCTGGTTTGAAGTGCACTGAAGGGAGTATTGCTGTTCCCTTAGAAAACAAAAACAATTTTCTGCTTTCTGATAGACAATGTGAATTATGCTCAATTTTTGCTCTGTTTTTGCTGTTTAGTTTTATGTTTTTTCTTTTGTTTAGGATAGTCTGATATTAGCTGCCTAGGTAGGTTCATTTAGTTTTATTTTTGTCGAGCTTCAAGTGACTGGAAAAAGCATGTTTAGGGGCCTAAATCGATGTTATATCTGCCTTGATTGAATTGCGAAAAAATTGCGGTTCCCGCAATTTTTGTGCCTGATTGCATGTTTTGGACTGTCTGTTTAGTTAGGCTGAGATCTGTTAAAATTCTATCTTTTGCTGCTAGCATGACTACCTTATATAGCTGATCTTAAAGCATGCTGGATGAGTGTCATAGGACATCCTTTTGATTGTTTAAATTAGCCTCTGAATAGGGCTCAGCATGCATAAACCATCAGTCCTTAAACTGTCTGTTATGTTCAAATTTTCTACTGCTGGAATAATTGCTCTTAGAATGTTTTGCCTATGTCTAGGATTTTTAGATTCTCTTTGTTTTACCTTAGACTAGATGCTTCTAGGACAAGTTTGGGGGTGTGCCACCTCAGACACTCATTGGGGACAATGAGTAGTTTAAGTTTGGGGGAGGCCACCCTAGGCCTAGGAACATTCCTCTCTTCCTTAGGACATAAGCATTCTTCTTCTCCTTTACAAATAAAATGATGAACTGAAAAAAAAAAAAAAAAAGTTGAAAAATAGAATAAAGAGGGGAGTTTCTCTCAAGTTGCTAAGTAATCAGTGCCAAGTGTGTAAACCACAAGTGGCATTGCATTAAAAGGCAACCCAAGAAGAGACCTCACCTAAGTAAAAAAGGAAAAAGGGAGAAATAGGGGAAGAAAAATGTATGCTTAGGAGTTATAATCTTGTGGCTTAGATGTCCTATTCAAAAAAAAAAAAAGAACTCTGATCCTCAATGAGCTAAGCACAAGGTTGTAGCTTTTAGGTTTGTCCAGGGAGATGAATGTATATCCAATGTAGTGATGCCAGGGTTTAGGTTGTTCTCTAAAAGTACCACTGTCACTGTTAATACTAAAACTGGCATGACTCTAAGGAATCCTAGACACATTAAAAATAAGCTAGAAGCATGTACTGAGTCTGGAGTAAAACTTGGTAGAATTTGAAACCTTAGGGATAGTGGCATGATATTATAAAAGTAGCTAGATCAGTAGTAGGGGGTTAATAAAAACAGCAGGTATAGTAGGCAGGTGAAGTCAGAAGAAGCTTGATAAGAGGTTAGTTCTAAACGTAGAGGTGTGTCACAGGACAGCACTGCTAGAGATAGGGATATAGGGGAGTCAGTAAGTGGTCAAAGAAGATAAAATAACAAGCCTAAGTAAGTCCTTAGTATGCTTGAGGACAAGCAAAACCTTAAGTTTGGGGGTGTGTTAAGTCTCTGAAAGTGACTTATTTAGGACCCATTTAGCTTAGGAAGATGTACACTTTTAGGTGTTTTTGATAACATTTAGCCTAGACCTATGCTTTAATATGAGAATTAGAAGAAGGTAGCTAATGTAGGACTTATGTACAATAGGTAGAAAAAGGGTTGAAAACCGAAGGAAAAGAATGAAAAAATGAGCATTGCGAATGAATTGCGAAAACATTGCGGTGACCGCAATTATTCAAGTGAAAACCGTAAGTTGACTGATCTTTTTCTGTTAATTTCCGTAATTTCAGGGATTCGTTCTTTCTCCTCCATCCATTCTGATATATGACGTTGAAGATTGATGGTTCTCCTTGGCCCAAACGCACCTGCAAACTACTATAAAAGGGGGCCAAAGTCGGAGGTTTGATCATCATTCGAAGCGCAGAAGTCTTCTCGCAGTCCATCATTTCTCTCTGTTTTCCTTTACCGTCTGTTGGAGTGGGAGTCTCAGCTGTTGGAATCGATAATCTGATAGGAAGGAGAGGAGATTCTTCTTCTCTCTCGATTGGATTCATCCAAGCAAGGCTGACCTCTCATCCCTTTCATTCGAGGCGACTGCAACGAAGCTTTCAAGCAACCTTTACTGCTTTTCTGTCTTTTTCTTCTCATTTCCAGCTTTGATTAGTTGTTGTTCTAGTTTAGTGTTTTACTTACTGCATTTCGTTGTTGTCTGTCTTGGAATCATTTCTTTCAAAGCTTTCCTTTGTCGTTCAAACACTCAAAGTAATCAAAGTACAATTCTGCATTTCACAGTTTCCACCTTTTTCTGCTACGGTTTTGTCTTGCTGTTTTAAGCACATTTCTCTTCTAAGCATGTCTGTTTTATCTACCCTTTCTGTTCTCCATATATCCATGAGTAGCTAAGTCACTTAGGGGCATGCTAATGACAGAACTATAGGCTAAAAAACGTGAACCAAGCATGTAGGATCGCCTTCGAAACATTGATTGTATGTAAGCTTCATCCCACGGGCAATTTCGATTGGCCATCCATTTTGTCCAAAGAACTCCTAACCTCTGGAAGGAGTAAGAGTTCAGAGTCATATAATCATGCTAGCCTTTCACGGTAATCAGAAAACGGCTTAGGAATAAGCGTTTTCCTAGTACAAACTAAACACTCCTGTTTTAACAAGATGCTTAAGACCTTACTTTGAAGTCGAGTAAACTTAAGACTCTAATGCATGGAATCGGACGATACTTGAGATAGAGTGAGTTTGATGTATAGAGAGTTGATCCAGTGCTTGAGAATCGTAATAAAATGCCTATAGGATAGTCATTAGTAGCCTTTAAATTCACCCATTTACACACTTTCGCTGTTATTCAATTGCGGTAACATTGCGGTCCTCGCAATTCTGCCATTTTATCATTCTGTTTAGCTGTTTTCTTCTTCGTTTATCAATTCCATCTCTTGTCCTTTGAGTCTGATTTCAACTTTAATTTGTTTATGTTGCATCCCTT
Organism: Herpetospermum pedunculosum; assembly: GCA_028017165.1. Lineage (NCBI taxonomy): Eukaryota > Viridiplantae > Streptophyta > Magnoliopsida > Cucurbitales > Cucurbitaceae > Herpetospermum > Herpetospermum pedunculosum. The sequence goes on along the minus strand of CM051527.1, from coordinate 27,269,598 downwards.
TACACATTCAGCAAAAATTAGATAATTAAAAACCAATTTTACCCCTTCAAATCCACCCCATCTTTCTTAACAAATACACTTCGCGAATAGCTAAACATAAGTCTCTGTGGAAAAAACGAATGAAATATACTTACTACTTGCTGTGAGACCATGTATGCTTGCATGTTCTAAGTGCTCTCTCTACCTTATTGCTTATTTATCTTTTACACTGAGCACGCAACACCCATTGACATGGCTGTGGCGGTGTTGACACTAGTTTGGAGATTGGCTTGAGCCATTTGTTTAACTACGTTGGTCAGGGCATTTATCTGGCTACTCATGGCATTGAGTGCATCCTTGTCTTGAGCTCTACTTGGCTCTATTGGATCATCTGACCACCTACAGTGAGATGCTGAGATCTTCTCCAATATCTCATAGGCTTCATTATAGCTTTTAGAAAGCATGGAACCACCAGCTGATGAATTTAGCACTTGCCTTGTGCTGGGGTTACATCCTTTAAAAAAGACTTCTATTTGGATACACCATGGGATGCCATGGTGTGGACATTTAAGCAGAAGGTCCTTGAACCTTGTCCAAGCTTCGTGAAGAGATTCGTTTTCGGCTTGTTTGAACTTGATTATGTCATCACGAAAGTTCGAATTCCTATCAGGTGGGAAATATTTGACTAGAAATTTCTCCGCCAGATCTGTCCAATTGACAACTGATCCGGAAGGTAATGAGTTTAACCACGTTTTGGCTTTATCCCTCAATGAGTAAGGAAAGAGATAAAGCCTCAAAGCTTCTTGGAAAACTCCAGGAATAAGGAAGGTATCACTAACTCCTAGGAAGTTTCTAAGATGGTTGTGGGGGTCCTCATTTTCCACTCCAAAGAATTGTCCCACAGTGGACAACATTTGGAACATTACTGACTTTAACTCGAATGAGTTGGCAGTAATTTCAGGGCGGATTATGCTTGGGTTTAGCTCCCTAGGCATGGGAACTAGGTAGGAGAGGATGGCACTATCCTTATCATTCGCTATTTCGATGGGGTTGCGAGTGGTAGGTATCGGATTTGGGACTGGTCTTTCCATTTCTTCTTGATAGAATTGCGGAGACTCCGCAAAATCAGCAATTATTTGAGGTATAGGGGGTTGTTTAAAGAGGCGTTTCTTAGCTCTATTTCTGGCCCTAAGTAATCTCTCAGGCTCAGGATTGAACTCTAGATCGCTACTTGAATGCTCATTCATAAACTAACCCAATGGTACCTGCAAAAGAAATGAAAATAGATTAGTTCCAATAGATATTAAGCTTTGTGTTTCTAACTTAACAAACTTCGTTTTTACTAAACAAAATCCCCGGCAGCGGCGCCAAAAACTTGTTGCGTGCTCAATGTTTAAAATAAAGAAGCAATGATAGAGCACTCAAAACATGCAAGCATACATGATCTTGTAGCAAGTAGTAAGTATTTTTTCATTCGATTTCCCACAGAGATTTATTCTTAGTTACTAGCGAAGTGTTTTTTTAAGTGAGAATGGGGTGATTAAATGGGGTAGATTTGGTTTTAAAGTGCCTAATTACTAAGGAATGTGTAAATGAGGGAAGCATAAACAAGTGCAAGTAGATAATAAAATTGAATGCAAAGAGAAGGGAATAACAAACGAAAGAGAAAATGGCTAAAACAGAATTTTAACTAAGAGAATTGCGGAAACAGCAATTATTTCGCAATGTTGCGAACAGCGAATTGTGTGTAAAGTGTGGGAACAAGGGCTACTAAGGACTCCTCTATAGGCTTTTCCACACGATTCTCAAGCAATAGATCAACTCATCATGCATCAAACTAACTCATTCTCATGTATCTTCCGATTTCATGCATTAGATCATTTAGTTTACTCATGTCCAAGTAAGGTCTTAAGCATCTTTTTTTATAACAGCAAGTATGGGTTTGTACTAGGAAAACGCCTATTCCTAGGTCATTTTCTGGCTACCTTGAGAGGCTAGCATGAAGGTATGACTCTGAACTCTTACTTCTTCCACAGGTTAGGAGTTCTTTGGACAAAATGGATGGCCAATCGAAATTGCCCGTGGGATGAAGCTTACATACATTCAATGCATTCGAGAGCTATCCTACATGCTTGAGTCACGTGTTTCTACCTAGAGATTTGTCACTAGCATGCCCTTATGTGATTTAGTTACTCATGGATGAAGATAGAATGGGAAGAATAGATGGGGATGACATGCTTAGTAGAATAGTAAAGGTAAAACAGAAACTAAAAACAGTAGGGAAAGAAAGTGAAGAACTTGCGAAGTGAATGAAATTATGCTTTGATTAACCAGCGTTTGAACTAAACAAATGATGTCTTCGCAAGGCTAAAACTAAACAGACAGCAACGAAATGAAACAGAGTAACTAACGAAAGGGGAATTGACAGTAAACAACAAAGGAAACAGAAAGCTAAAGCAGAAAGCAATTAAATCTGTGCATGATCTCCTCGTCGCGAACGCCTCGGCTGAAGGGTGAAAGGAAGCCTTGCTTGGATGAATCTAATCAGAAGAGAAGATAAATCTTCTCTCCTTCCTATCAGATTGTCGACTCCAACAGCTGAACCTCTCAAACCAACAGACGGAGAAGAGAAAGAATGGGAAAGACTGTGTTGAACTGGAAGTCTACGCCGTTCGAGTGTGTTTCAACCTTCCATCTTGACCTCCTTTTATAGTGTTCTGCAGGTACGATTGGGTCAAGGAGAACCATCCATTCTCAACGTTGTTCCTCCATGTGGCAGCAGGAGAAAGAATGGGCCCCTGAAAGATCGGAACAAAACAGAAATACGTTAATCAACTTACGGATTTCACTTAAAACATTGCGGTTTTAGCAATGTTTCCGCAATGTTTCAGCAATGTGCAATTTTCACTCTTTTAACTTTGTTTTCGGTTCTTTTCCTTTCCTTTTACCTATAAGTCCTAATTTAGCTTCATTCTTCTAATTCTCATTTATAAGCACGAGTTTAAGCTAAATCCTACCAAAAACACCTAAGAGTGTACATTTTTCTAAGGTAAATCAGTCCTAAAACTGTCACTTTTGGAGACGTAACATTGAGCCATATAAATACTCTCTTCAAGATTGCCATTCAGAAAGGCTGTCTTGACATCCATTTGCCAATTTTCATAATCATAAAATGTGGCAATGGACAAGAGTATTCTAATCGACTTTAACATGGCAACAGGGGAAAAAAATTCTTCATAGTCCACCCCTTCCCTCTGGGAATAACCCTTTGCCACAAGTCGAGCCTTAAAGGTTTGCACCTTACCGGCTTGGTCTCGTTTCCTCTTGTAGATCCACTTGCAACCGATAGGTCTTTCACCATCAGGTTGCTCTACAAGATCCCAGACCGAATTGAAGTACATCGACTCGATTTCGAGGTCCATGGCTTTAAGCCACTGGTCCTTGTCTATGTCATTCATTGCCTGTTTAAAGGTCAATGGATCCTCAACGCCGTCATCAGGTATGACGACCTGGGTTTCCGTTAAACCCATATAGCGGTCGGGTTGTCTCACATCCCTCCCACTACGTCGAGGTATTCTCAACTCTTGAGAAGGACCAGCCTGATCAACAACTCTTGTTGACCCATTTGTAGCTTTCCTGGAAAGTTCGGTCAAAACAATTTTGCTCGAAGCTTGATGATCTCTCATGTGGTCTTCCTCTAAGAACGTGGTGTTTGTCGATACAAGCACCTTGTCCTATTGAGGATCTTAAAATAGACCACCTTTCGTTTCCTTGGGGTAGCCTACGAATAGGCATAATTTTGAACGATGTTCCAACTTCTTTGGATTGGGCACCAACACATGGGTCGGACATCCCCAAATTCTGAAGTGACGTAAACTACCTTTACGCCATCTCCATAACTCATAAGGTGTTTTTGAAACACTCTTAGAGGGAACCATGTTCAAAATATATACAGCAGCCTCTACTGCATATCCCCAAAACGAACTAGGCAGTTGAGCATAGCTCATCATAGATCGAACCATGTCTAACAGGGTTCTATTTCTCCTTTCGGACACACCGTTCTGCTGCGGTGTTCCGGGCGTTGAGAGTTGGGATACTATTCCATGTTCTATCATATAGTCCTGGAATCTTAAATCCATATACTCTCCACCTCGATCTGATCGGAGTGTTTTAATCATTTTACCTAATGTATTCTCAACCTCTGCCTTATACTCCTTGAACTTTTCAAGAGCTTCGGACTTATGATGCATTAGGTAAAGATAGTCGTACCTAGAATAATCATCAGTGAAGCTGATGAAATATTCATACCCTCCCCGTGCTTTAACATTCATCGGACCACAAAGATCTGAATGTACAAGCTCTAGAGTTTCTTTGGACCTATGACCTTTTTCAGAAAAAGATCGTTTGGTCATCTTGCCCTAAAGACAAGACTCACATGGTGGTAAAGAGTTGTCCTCTAACTGATTTAGGAGACCACTCTTAACCAATCTCCCAATCCTATTGAGATTAATGTGGCCTAGTCTTAAGTGCCAAAGATAGGTACTTGGAGAAAGTTTCTGCCTTTTAGTTTGAGTTTGAGTTGTTTTAAACATCTCGGTGTTCAAAATAGCTTTTGCCTCTGTTGGTCTTAACACATACAAGTTGTTTTCAAGTTTCGCAGAACATATATGTACACCTCTTTTGCTAATGAACGCTTCATTAAAATCAAAAGATACTTTATACAAATGTTCAAGTAAACAAGAGATAGATACAAGGTTCCTTTTACAGTTAGGAACCAACAGTACATTTTCAAGTAAAATGAAACTATCTCTATATAACAACTTGACAGCTCCCACTGCCTTGGCTGAGACAACCTCTCCTGTTCCAACCCTGAGAGTTATCTCACCTTCAGCAAGCAGCTGCCAGGAACTAGTTTCTTGGAAATAAGAACAAACATGGTTAGTGGCTCCTGAATCTAGTATCCAGGCAGAACTATCATGTTCCACTAAACATGTTTCAACAACGAGTAAATCATATTTACTTAGTTGTTTCTTCTCAGCTTTGCTCGCCATGAGGGTATCATGATAAACCAATGAGGACGGTTGTCCAAACATCATCTGTAATGAATCCATGATCTCCTTAGCGGAGACCATTACCTCATGCTTCTTAGCTAACACATCGGATGGGCTGGCCAAGATGTAAACTCGGGCTTTATCATTAGCCCTAGTCCACCTGTCAAATGCATCTCGAACAGTTCGAGTTGCAGATGAGCTAGGAGGGGGAGGACATTCCTCTATTAAGACAAACCTAAGATCATCGATAACAAGAATCATATTCAAGTTCGATTTCCAGGTCGTGTAGTTATCGCCGTTTAGTTTATCAGAAGCTAGTAATTGGATAAACGAGCTAGACATGCTGAAAAGAATGAATTCTATTAGTGAATTGAACTTAACCTATTTTTAACAACCAATCAAGAATTTTCGCAAAAGTAATAATGTACCCAAAAAATCATTATTAGTTTGCAACGATACTTCAGTGAGTCAGAGCAACCGCTACCGAGGGGCAGTCAATCACTCCTTCACTAAACCAAGACATTCTTGACTAAATGCTAATACCAGAATAACTCATATTCCTATAGCACCTTAGTTATCGCTACTTTGGTCAAGAATCTACTAACAACTTAGTAATCCTTTGTAAGTGTGACCCGCCATTTTCAGAACTCAGAGGTCGGCCCTAACAGTGCAACCGAATGGAAATGTCAGAGTTGGGAATGGACCTAAGAGACCCTATCCATTTCTGGAGATTGAGTTGTTCCGACTCCCATGAAACGGCCCTCCGAATGGATGGTGCTACTATGGGCAACCAGCAGGCGGAACATGGGAATCTCACGGTTCAACCTAATGGAGGAGACCGCAGGATGTATTGACATACTTCCTTCTCCCACTTACTATAAATACTTTCTCCATTCACCTTGCTCTTGATTTATGCAAACACCATCCGAATGGGGATGCCCTATTGACATCACGAGGACGAGCATAAATCTCACGGTGTGAACTTTGCGGAGAACGTAGGAGGAGATTGATATATCACATATACCTTCTCAACACCACTACTAAGTATTTTAGAATGGTTTGGGTATAGTTTTACTTAGGCATTATCCGGCTAAGACAATAAAACCTAAGTCTAGGTAGAACATACTTTTACCTAAGATGTCTAGGTGATAAACGTTTTATAACCTTACACCTCTCACGTGCATGCTCATAAAGCCGGGTTAACTTAACTCAAGTATCGGATCGATCCCCAGGTAGGAGGTGTTCCGTAAACCGTCATCTTAAATACCTCCAACCTTAGTACAGGATCTCACCGGGTGAGTTCTCTCCTAACCTTACCTTTACAAGATATCGACCTATTTTAACTATTAAAACGAATCGATACTAAATTCCTAATCGCATTGGAATTCTTTAACCCTTAGTGAGCATGCATTTATCTTTGTTATAGATTTTAAATGTCTATCTCATTTTACAACGCTTTATAAAACAAAGACATTCTATAACATGCTTCCTAAGCTAGAATATAACCATTACATTCAATTTATAACATGCTTCCCAAGAAAGAATATAACAATTATATTCAACTAAGGCAACTATGTTGTATGTTTAATTTCACAATTAATATAACACTTATATTAATTTTACTTTTAAACAAGCAACATTCAATTCATAAATTAATATAACACTTATATTAATTCTCATGAATTAAGCATGCATACTATACAACATAACACTTATATTATACTTTCAATGCATGCAACATGCTTCCTATGGTGGGATTTGAAATCTATATGGCATACTTTATGCACATACAAGATACTTTAATTAAAACATACATTCACGACGCATAATTAATTAAACACACTAAAGTGGACCGGTTTTGGCATCACGGACAAGCAAGCAACTAAATTATTACAATAATAATTCATCAACTAAGCTGAGACGCTTCCGAACCCTTCGAACCCCCACGAACCAGCTTGAATTTGCTTGAACCGGCCAAAAAAAAACAGCAACTACAAAACTTCAAAAAAACTGAACCGGTCCATAACAGTTGTCCCGACTTCAACAGCCCGTAACTGGACCAATAACGACCCGAACCGGACCAAACGAACGCTGAACCGGACCTCCAGAGGGTGAAGAACAACGAACCGGTCTGACTTTCAGTGAACCGGACCGCTCGAGGACCGAACCGGACCGTTTCTTCCACCTTGCGCTGAACCGGTGTTGTGCTGGAATTTTGCAGAAAAAAAAAGCAAAAAACAACATGCTGTTTTTTTCGACACCCGAGCTTCTGTCTTCGAATTGAAAGCCTATATGGACTCTAATGACTCAAAAATTTTTACAGACTCTTCTTCACACATTAAATCCCATACACGCCCGGGCAATTACAAAACGAAGTACAAATAAAAGCTCAAAAAAATATGCCAAAACCGGAATCACACTTTAGACGCCCAGAAATTTAATTTCTAAAACAAATACCCACCGAGCTCAAATTGATGCAAATTGAGTGACAAAAGAATGCTCTGATACCAATTGATGAAGCGCATGTTGCGCAGCGGAAGCGAGACGGATCATTGGCACTCTAATTTCATCAATTTAGCTAAATAAGAAACATGCACAAAGCTTTGAAATAAAAGGAATTATAACACATACCTCTTGTAGTTCTAAAGACTTCTCTTCCAACGCTCGAATCTCCTCACGAACCCTTCGAAGCTTCCCTCGAACTCCTCGAGAACCACCTCCGGTAGTCCCGCTATCCTCGGGCCGAGCAACGGAGTGGTGGGACTCCTTTATGAAAGAAAAAGTTTGGAAGAAGAAAATGGGAAGATGAAAGTGATGAGGATTTTGTGAGAAGAAGTCTAACACTTAGCTTTCTAATTTCTCAAGTAACATGAACTCTTCATGCTCATCCAAATATTCAAACTCTTTGAAAATTCATCAACCTCAAACCATTTGAACTTCATCCAATTGATAGGCAATTCACATGCAACAAAGTCTTTGCTTAGCATGACACCTCAAATTGGATGGATTAGTCTTCAACCAAGTGTTCCAAAATTGATGAGTTTATATGCATGTTGTTGGTGATTCACAATCCACTTCACAACTTGGATAAACCCACTCAACTTGGATAAATCCACTCAACATGGATAATTCCACTTTGACTTATAATCACACTTGTAATATTTTGTCATTTTAAAATTAATTCATAATTAATTTTAATAAGCAAAATAAATTATAATTAATTAAACTTTTTAATTAATTAATATTATTATTTAATTCAATATCAAATATTATCTAAATAATAAGACTAATCCCGGTTTCTTAAACCGAATCATCACACATGAATCCCTATTCATGTTTTACACCGATCCCATATTTAAATCATATTTAAATATGTCCATCATTCTTCCAAAACCGAATTTCAATAAATTCAAATTCTTTTTCTCTCATATTGTTACACGGCTTAATCCGAGCTAGCCAGGAGAACCTAAAGGACCTACAGATCATGAGCTCCAACGATACGAGATTAACCGGTCAAACTCTTTAACCAAGCTAACCAACATTCGTCAACCCCCAGAGACTCCACTAAAGTCCAAGGGTTGCACTCTCCTCACCGTAGATATATTTCTGTCCTCTTGATATAACCATCATTAGTAAGTCGATCCTTCACAGGTCGTTCGTAATTACAGCTGGGTCAAAATAACCGTTTTACCCCCGTAATTACATCTTGTTCCTTAAGTCCCACTGATCCTCTAATGAACTATTGGTTTGTGGTCCAACCACCAAACCGATTGGTAAGTGATCTCATCACTATACCAAGTCCCTCTCGGGCCAATGAGAGGGTGGGATCCCTAGTTCAAGACCCGGAGTCAGCACTTAAGGGAACAACCTCTCTACTAATCCCCAAAGGCGGGTAGGAGTGAATTCCATCTCGTAGGACTATGTTCCCAGCTACCTACCCGGTCTTATCCCCAAGATGGTAGGCTTATTGAGTCGGCGATCTCGGGCCACTCTCACCCATACAAGTCAAAGGATAAGCCCGAATAAACAGGAGTTCATAGCGTGCTCAGGATTCAGATCGAGTTACCTAGGTCATCATATGAAAAAGTCGGTCTTTACAGTAAACGGAGTTATAAAGAAAGAGCGACTTGTTTCGCGGTTCAGTCTTATGCAAACTCATTGCATAGGACGCCCCCACTCACATGTCTCCACATGAACGATTTCAGATCACATCGTTTGTACTATACAAAGTGGGCCGCGTCCAATAGTGTCCCCAGGATAAGGTACCCAGCCTTATCCCTATACTATAGACCGTTCTGGCTATTACTTGAACTTGATCCACAATCATGTCACACATGAAGTTCAAGTATACAACCTATAGCCATGGGTTCTTTGTTTATCGGAGTTAGGTTAAAAGTAAAAACAATTCACTTTATTCAATAACTACTTTACTGAATAAATCTCAATATAAACTTTATTGCAAAATAGAATATACATTCAGTTTACAAACCACGAGTTTTAGGACATAAAACCCAAAACAATCTTGCTGCAACAGTACGACATCGTTTATATTCCGCAAAAGGCGGTGATGGGGCAAGCCTTGGCTGATTTCTTGGCAGACCATCTAGTGCCGTCAGACTGGAAATTATCCGATGACCTGCCTGACGAAGAAATCTTCTATGTTGAAATTGCTGAACCTTGGACCATGTATTTTGACGGTGCAACTCGAAGATACGACGCAGGGGCAGGTATGATAATCATTACCCCTGAAAAGCACATGTTGTCGTATAGTTTCACATTCGGAGAGGTATGTTCGAATAATGTTGCTGAGTAGCAAGCGCTCATTATGGGTCTCTAAATAGCCATAGAGATTGGAGTAACCTGCATTCAGATCTACGGAGATTCAAAGTTGATAGTTAATCAATTGTTGCTTCAATACGAGGTGAAACATCAGCATTTAATACCTTACTTCAATTATGCAAGACGACTACTGGAAAGCTTTGACAGTATGACAATGGAGCACATTCCAAGAGCCGAAAATACGAAGGCAGATGCATTAGCAAACTTGGCCACAACTCTAACTGTCTCAGAAAGTGAAGTAATGAACGTCCCGATCTTTCAAAGATGGACTGTACCACCAACTAAAGAAGAAAGGCAAGAAGCGAATGCGATGTCAGTCTGTGTAATTGAAGAAGAGGATTGGCGACAACAAATTGTAGACTATCTATAACATGGAAGGCTTCTTAAAGATGGTCGGTGTAAAGTTGAAATACGAAGAAGGGAGATAGCTCCAAAATAGAGCTATTATTTACACTCTAATTATAACTAAAAACCATGCCTAACATTGATTAAATGCCTTTATGTAGGTGAATTCATAGTCGAGAGCTCGAGAAGTCCATTCATGATTTTCAGGTCTAAATCGGGCATTTTAGGAGTTTCGGGGAGTGTTCGGGTCAAAGAGTGCAGTCAAATAGAGCTTGGAGGTGGAAATAGGTGAAACATTGGCTAACACCCGAGAGGGCAGCGCCCAGGCGCAAACACGCAGCGCCTAGGCGCCCAACCGAAGCATCAGCCCAGAACGCCTAGCGCCACAACGCTCTTCCGCAGCGCCTAGGCGCCCGTCATCATAAATTCCAAGAACGCGCAACGCCTAGGCTCCCGACATCGTTCTAGACCCGAGAGGTCAGCGCCCCTGCGCTGGCCGCGCAACGCCTCTACGCCCAAACCCGAGAGCTCAGCGTCGCGGCGCTGCCCCGCAGCGTCTAGGCGCCCGTCATTGTTGATTTCCAGAAAGGTTAGCGCCCAGGCGCTGCCTCGATTCCGCGCGCGCGTGCCCTCAACACCTTGGTGCCCACTTATGGCGCCTAGGCGCTGGCCCGACGGAAAAATGGGTATAAATACCCATTTTTCTGAATTTAGGGCAACTTTTGCTTGGATCTTCTTCTCCCCTTTTCGAATTTGGGCATTTTTAGCCATCTGTGGCTCTCTTCTTCATCTCCATGGATAGCTAAACAAGTAAGTGTTTAATTTCTAGTTTGGGATTGTAAACAATTTGGTTTAAGGCGAGATTTGCCCCAATTTGTGTATGAGTTAGATTGGCTTGCTTATTGCATATTCTTCCTTGTTCTTCATCAAAATAGCTTGTGTAATTGATTAGGAGTGACGTCCGAGTCCTTATGCATGCTTTACCGTTAGAGATTAGGACTTATAATTGCCTCAATCGCTAGGTAACACGAATCTAAGCATGGGTATTTAGTTTGATCCCATGTGACAGTTGGGGGTAGAAATTAGTTAACCTTCATGTTAGATTTTGGGTAAGAGGAAAAATCGATTTAGTCTCCGGGTTATTTCGTCGCAATGTTCCCGTCTCTGTCCGTTAATCAATTTAGGATTGATCGCTTTAAATTGGGTAATGGGCAAGAACACTTAGAGTTGCACTTTTCTAAGTGTATTTTAGGGTCATTTGAGTTAGAAATAACCAAACGAATTGCGTGTTTTAAGCATTGTGTCCATGTCTTTAGTTATCGATGAACCGAACGCCAATTGTGATCAATCCCATTCTTTGAAGTCAAGCATGCTCATTTAAATTTGTTACTTCACAACTCTATTTTCTGTTAGCTACAATAGTTTAGAGCTCCCTTTTACAATTCAACTTCCCCTATTTTTACCGTTAGCAACTTAGAATTAATCTAGTTTGAATTAAGCTAATTCCTTGTGGTTCGACCCGGTTATCACTAACTACAAGTTAGTCGGTATAATCGGCTTATAAATATTATTTTGGCGGGCTTCGAAAACCCGAAATTTGTGAACGTACAAAAGTTCACTACCAAAATTGGCGCCGTTGCCGGGGAGTTAAATTTAATTCGGTTTGGTTGATTTTAATTTGTTTGTTTTAAAAAATTTTCTCTTGTTTGTACAGTTTTAATTTTTCTTGTATTATTTTACCCGTTCCTTTTTGAGTTTTTGAGCGCAAGTATTCTTTGAAAATCCAAAAAAAGCGCAAAGATAGAGGTCATGGGCAATTATGAACAACAAAGGACCTTGAGGCAACTTGCAGCAACAGAGCTAGGCCAGAACTCATTGAGTATAATGTATCCGGTAGCAAACGGTAAATTTGAACTTAAAGCTAGTCTGATTAACTTATTACCTTCTTTTTGTGGTAACGCAGATGAAAATTCCATCAGACACCTCAAAGCATTTTGGATGGTGTGTTTGTCAATGAGGATCGACGACACCACTGAGGATCAACTCTATCTAAGGGCCTTTCCCTTCACCTTAAAGGAGAAAGCGAAGGATTGGATGTATTATCTTCCGACCGGGTCTATAACTACATGGAGCGAGCTACGTGAAACATTTTTAGAGAAGTATTTTCCTTCTTCTAAGGCTGTCGTCCTTAGGAGGGAAATACACAAAATTGAGCAAAAAGAAGAAGAAGCTGTGGCAAGAGATTTTTTTAATTTATAAAAATTCTCTATGTTCGGGTTGTCGAGACCCGCCAAAATAACATTTATAAATCTGATACTACAGAGCTTTGCAGCTAGAGATAGTCGGGTGTCGAACCACAGGGAACCTAAATTATTTCCTCTTAATTAACTTCAATTTGGTTTTAATAAAACTCAATTTAAAACAGTAAAATAAAGGGGGAAACACTAACGGAGAATTAAATCAAAACAGTAAAATAGCTAACGGAAAATTAAACTAAAATGCGAGAAAAATAAAAGGAACACGTGCTCCTAATTTGAGTGTTGGGAATGGTTATTGATGTAATTCAGATCATAGACACAAAATATACTTAACCGGTTTTTGTTAACACTCACACACATTAAAAGACCCAATCAAAACAAGTGCTCTAATGCTTTAATTAGAACTAATAATCCCAAGTAATTAATAAGGAATTGACAGCTCCTAACTAAGCTTCGCTAATAATTCTAACTTAGGGGCGATCACTCTCCCAAATTAGGATTAGTCGCGAGCGACGGGTAATCGTGTGACGAGCCAATTGATGAAATCTCTAACAATGGGACTCAATTTTATTCTATCTCTATAATTTATCAACAACCCAAACAAATGTGGCCACATTTAATTTAGAATGCAAGATTAAATTACTCAAAACATGAAGTGCGATCGCTAAGTCATAAATATTTAATCTAACCAACACACAATTAACAAAACGAGTGTCAACCATAAAGAAAATCATGTTGGACAATAAGAACGTTGCTAGAGATGAATTGAATGCTAGAACAAGCCAAGAAGAAGATGAAAAGATCAGATCTCACCTAATACATCAAACCCAAATTAGAGCACTTACCTTAGTTGCCCGTTGTGAAATCCAAGAGAAATCAACAAGAAATCCACTTAAATGTATTAAAATGGGTAAAAAAATATGTTTTGGCTCAAGAATTGAGCTCTACAAAGAATGGGTGCGGAAGAAATTGGGAGAGAATGACCTAAAATCAGCAAAAACGGACTTAAATACCCATTTTTGCGTCAGACTAGCGCCTAGGCGCCATAAGTTAGCGCCTAGGCGCCGCGGAAGCGCGCGCACAAAATCGAGACAGCGCCTAGGCGCCATAAGTCAGCGCCTATGCGCTGACCTTGATAGCTCCAAAATAGAGCTATCTTTATGTCCCTAATTCTAGCTAAAACCATGACATATATTGATTAAAATGCTTCCTTGTAGGTGATTTCATGGTAGAGAGCTCGGGAAGTCCTTAGACACATTTCGGGGCTTAAAGTGCCGTTTTAGAGCTTCATAGATGCATCGGGAGTGAAATGGCTTAAAGAATCCAAGAGATGGCAAAAAGGGCTTGAAAAGACACAATTTGGCATCACCAACCCGAGAGCACCATTGCATGGGCGGCAGCGTCGAGACGCTAGCTCGACGCTGCCAGTGTCGAGACGCTGGCCGAGCGTCTCGACGCCGCCTAGACACCATCCGAAGCACGCGCGCGCCTCAGCGTCGAGACGCTAGCCGAGGGTCTCGACGCTGCCCCGACACCATCCGACGCACGCGCGCGCGCCCCAGCGTCGAGACGCCGCCCGAGGGTCTCGACGCCGCCCCGATTGCCACACGCAGACGAAGCGCGCCCCAGCGTCGAGACGCCGCCCGAGGGTCTCGACGCTCGCTCGACAATTTTCCAGACGGACGCGCGATAGCGTCGAGACGCTGCCCGAGCGTCTCGACGCGTGCCCGCGGCAGCCAACTTAGGGCACAGCGTCGAGACGCTGGCCTAGCGTCTCGACGCTCCGACTTTAAAAAGCGTGAAAACGCATTTTTCAGCCTAACTTTTCATTCTCCTTCCTCTCCAAACTTCTCCTCTCGGGTCTAAGGCTAATTTCCACCATTTTTGTACTTCTTCTCCTTCTTTGTGCATGCTACGAAGCTCTTCCATGGGGGATTGAATTAATTCATCCTCCATGGAAGGCTCAACCGAGGTAAGTGTTTAATTTTGAGTATGGATTTGTGAGTTTTGGATGTTTGGGGAGAATTTTCCCCTTTGTAATTATTAATGTGATTAGCTTGTTAATGCATCTTCTTGCTTGTTCTTCATAATATCTAGCATGTGTAGCTAAATTAGGTTGACGCCCTAGTTCCTATGCATGATAGAGGGCTAAAGGTTGGGACGTATAATTTCCCAAACCGCTAGGTAGCACGGGTCTAAGCATGGCTAATTAGTTCAACCCAAAGTGACAGCTGGTAATCTGAATTAATTAACGTTTTCATGTTAGGCTTAAGGCAAGAGAGAAACTGGGCTAGTCTTAGGATTAGGCCGTCGCAATGTTCCCGTCACTGGCACGTAGTCGATTTAGGGGTCGCGACCTTAGATAGATTATTGGCCAAGTTTAATTAGAATTGCACGCGTCTAATTAAATCATTGGGTCATTCGAGTTAGAAATAACTAAATGAATTGTGTGCATGAACATGACTAGCGAGTAAATTGTATCGATGATCCGAACATCCATAACGAGCAATTCCATTTCTCGAAGTTAAGCACGACCGTTTAATTTTGCACGTTGTTATTAAATTTTCCGTTAGTTGCATATTAGGAGCTCCCTTCCCCCCAAACCAAATTACAATTCTTTAATTTGTGCATACTTTTTATAATTAACAAATTAGGCTTAGTTAAATTAGATTTCTTATTTCCATGTGGATCGACCCCGTTACCACTAAACTTCAAATAGCTCGGTGTACATCGGGTTTATAAATTGTATTTTGGCAAGCCTCGACAACTTGAATTTGGAGTACCACATAAAGTGCTCTACAAAAATTGGCGCCGTTGCCGGGGAACTAAGTTTAATTTAATTTAGTTAAGTTTAGTTTGTTGGTTTTAAAAATTTTCTTTACTTTTTTTTGTACAGTTTAATTCTTTTGTATTATTTTACCCGTTTTTGTTTGAGTTTTTGGAGCGCAGTCATTCTTTGAAAAATTCAAAATAAGCGCCAAGATGGAGGTCGGGGGTAATTATGAGCATCAAAGAACCTTGAGGGAGCTTGCATCACCTGAGCTAGGCCGGAACACATCGAGTATAATGTATCTGGTAGCTGCAGGTAATTTTGAACTTAAAGCTGGTCTGATTAACTTATTACCTTCTTTTTATGGTAATACAGATGAGGATCCCGTCAGACACCTCAAGGCATTCCAGATGGTGTGTTCGTCATTCAGAACCGATGACACCACCGCAGATCAACTCCATCTCAGGGCCTTTCCTTTCACCTTGAAGGAGAAGGCGAGAGATTGGATGTATTACCTACCGACCGGATCCATCACGACATGGAAGGAGCTGAATGGGGCATTTTTAGAGAAGTATTTTCTTGCTTCAAAGGTCGTCGCCCTCAGAAGGGAGATACATAAAATTGACCAAGGAGAGGAAGAAACCGTCCTAAAGTGCTGGGAGAGGTTTGGTCGGTTATGCGAGGATTGTCCCAATCATCAAATAACCGAGCAATCCCTCATTCAGAGTTTCTACTACGGTTTGCTTCCCCAAGGCCAGCAGATGATAGACGCCGCCAATGGAGGTTCGATTATGGATAAGACACCCGCTGAAGCTAGAGCTTTGATTTCCAACGTGGCTAGAAGCTTTGAGTGGAGTGCAGATAGAGACAACGAACATACTCGCCTGAGAAGGGCCGTGGACGAGCTCAAGGCCCAACATTTAGTGGTAAGTAACGCTGTTATTGCTTTGAAAGATCACTTACAGCCCCGTCCTTCTGTTTCAGGTAGATCCTTGGAAGAAATGCTTGAATCACAACATAAGGAAACTCGAGAGCAGTTTCAAACTCTGAGCGATGCAGTGATTCAAGTAAGTAAGAGGTTGACAGTGATTGAGCACCAGAACGTGGAGAACGCTAGTGCCATCACCCTGAGGAGTGGGAAGCATCTTCCCACGAGTACCCCGCCGGTGGAAGTCGATCATGGCCACGTCGAGCCACAGACAGAAAATCCCGAACCACAGTGGCATGGGGTAAATTTCGATCCTACATGCACTAGAGTTTATGTGCCTAAGGCTCTTTTTCCTAGCAGGTTAGCGAGACCGTCTAAGGAGGACTACGAGAAGGAGTTCCTGGACACATTCAGGAAAGTAGAGATCAACATCCCTCTGTTGGACGCCCTGAAGGAAATTCCGAGGTACGCCAAGTTCCTCAGGAAACTTTGCACCAACCAGAGGAAGACAAAGGAGAGCGAGCGCGTCGCGGTAAGTGAGAACGTTTCCGCTTTGATCACAAAGAGCTTACCGGTTAAATGCGACGATCCAGGTATGTTCTCTCTCCCTTGTAAGATTGGAGGCATGCATATTAGAAGAGCAATGCTTGATCTAGGAGCCTCCATTAGCGTTATGCCGTATTCCATTTATCAGAAACTGAAATTGAAAGGAATGACTAAAACAGGAACAGTTATTCAACTTGCTGATAGAACTTCTGTGCATCCTCTAGGAATAGTTGAAGATGTGTTAGTGCAGGTTAATGAATTAATTTTTCCTGTTGATTTTTATGTTCTGAAAATGGATGAAAATTATTCCTCTCCGCATGCTTCGATCTTATTAGGTAGGCCTTTTATGAAAACTGCTAAAACTAAAATAAATGTGGATAAGGGCATTTTATCTGTTGAGTATGGCGGAGAGGTTGTTGAGATGCATCTGCCCATTGTAGAAGAGCATGTTGATGATGTATTTTCTCTTTGTCAAGTAGACACATTTGAATCTGTAGCTCGTAATGAATGCATGACTGTTGAGGATGGGGATGACCCATTATTTTTAACTGAACTTTTTTATGATTATGAGTTGCATGAACCATCCTTGGCTGAATTTTGTGATTCATCTGTTTCTGCTTTGACAACTGTTGAGAACCCTGCTAATCTACTTCCTTCCACTTTACCTTGCACTTTTGGAAATTAAATGACGAATCAAGCCATGCTAGATTTAGAGCCAACGATTAATGTTAAGTCGCATGCTGTTTTTAATGAGCTTAAAATGAATGACTTGCATGAATCTGGTTCTATTATGCAATTGGTTGATAATTCTTATGTGCACCCCTTGGAAAAGGTGGAAGATGTTTTGGGCAAAGTAAATGACCCGTTCTTTCCTGCTGATCCTTATGCTTTCGAAATGCATGAAAATCTCTCTCATGTTTTTGCATCAATTTTATGGGATCAACCCTTTACAAAACCTGCCAAATTTAAAATTGATGTTGTATGTGCGCAGAAGGCACGAGAGAAAGAATTGTTCATGGATTTTCGCAGGAAAGAGGTGATTAGGAAGATGGATGGGGCATCTTCCAAGTTCGACTATGGATGAGTTGACGAGAGAATACAGTCGAGCAATCGACTCTAAAAATTTGCGCTTCTCGGAGGCACCCGAGTTTGGACTGTAATTCTGTTATTTACTGTTTTGCTTTTGTTTATATTTGCTTTTGAGTTGTTGTTTGTTTTCTTGTTTTCCTAGGAGAAAAGGTGGAATGGCCGGCAATTCGAGAGTACATTGGAGGACGTTGGTGCACATCTCCACCCGTCGGCTCCACAAGATTCAGGGGAGGTTTTTTGTTCCCTTAGGATTTTATTGTTTTGGCTGTTTAATGCATTGGGGACAATGCATATCTTTAGGTGGGGGGTGGAGTTTGTTGATAGAGATAAGACTTCTTAGTAGTTGTCGAGCGTATGTATACTTTGATGGTTAGATTAGAATCTGAATGCATGTGTCCGATGAGGACGATCTGTGATTTGTTTGTGAACACTCCATATTTGTGTAGGTTGAGAAATTTGACAATGTATGCACATTTTGAGCCTATTTTAAATTTTTTTCTGTTATTTCCCTACATTCACTGAGCACATAGCCCTCTTATTCTCAGCTCCGTAGGTCTAGAATGATCTTATTTTGTCTGAAACCTTGTTGTCACCCCGAAAGGTACCATTAGGGAGGCTTGACGTGTTAGAAGTGGTAATAACTCATTTGTTGTATAGCATAGCTATTGCCTAAAAAAACAGTGTTGGCATGAAAAATAAAAACTCTAAAGTTGCTACTCCTTCTTGTGTTGCCCGTGTAACCAGGGGCGATCGTGTAACCCACGGTTGTCACTGCATGAAAGGGAAACTAATAGAAGTGAGCAATAGTCCTTAAAAACTTGGTTTGACGTGTTAGGCTCTCTTGGAGAAAAATAAAAAAAAGTGGTTCAAAAAGAAAAATGGGTACAAAGTACTCAAAGAAAAAGAATAAAATTTAGGCCTTTTGTTTTGTTGCTATTCCTATCACTAAAAGCCGTTAGACTGTTCTTATCGCCATAAGTAGGGGGAAAACGGGTTATAGGACTGTATAAGGTTGTTCCGGGCTTGCGTGAGCTAGGTTGAGAGGTGCTAAACACACACACACGTAAGAGAATAGGAGTTTAAATTTTGAAATGAATTCAACGTTTGCATGCATTTGATGGTTTTTCATTTATACAAGTACCTTGTTTCACAAGCATTGAGATTAGAGTCTAAGCATGCATTTAATTCTTTGGAGATTATTTAGAGTATACCTTGCTCGAGGACTAGCAAGATTTAGGTCGGGGGTATTTTGAGAGCTCCAAAATAGAGTTATCTTTATGTCTCTAATTCTAGCTAAAACCATGACATATATTGATTAAAATGCTTCCTTGTAGGTGATTTCATGGTAGAGAGCTCGGGAAGTCCTTAGACACATTTCGGGGATTAAAGTGCTATTTTAGAGCTTCATAGATGCATCGGGAGTGAAATGGCTTAAAGAATCCAAGAGATGGCAAAAAGGGCTTGAAAAGACACAATTTGGCATCACCAACCCGAGAGCACCATTGCATGGGCGGCAGCGTCGAGACGCTAGCTCGACGCTGCCAGCATCGAGACGCTGGCCGAGCGTCTCGACGCCGCCCAGACACCATCCGAAGCACGCGCGCGCCTCAGCGTCGAGACGCCAGCCGAGGGTCTCGACGCTGCCCCGACACCATCCGACACACGCGCGCGCGCCCCAGCGTCGAGACGCCGCCCGATGGTCTCGACGCCGCCCCGATTGCCACACGCAGACGAAGCGCGCCCCAGCGTCGAGACGCCGCCCGAGGGTCTCGACGCTCGCCCGACAATTTTCCAGACGGACGCGCGACAGCGTCGAGATGCTGCCCGAGCGTCTCGACGCCCGCGCGCGCGCGCGACAGCCAACTTAGGGCACAGCGTCTCGACGCTGGCCTAGCGTCTCGACGCTCCGACTTTAAAAAGCGTGAAAACGCATTTTTCAGCCTAACTTTTCATTCTTCTTCCTCTCCAAACTTCTCCTCTCGGGTCTAAGGCTAATTTCCACCATTTTTGTACTTCTTCTCCTTCTTTGTGCATGCTACTAAGCTCTTCCATGGGGGATTGGATTAATTCATCCTCCATGGAAGGCTAAACCGAGGTAAGTGTTTAATTTTGAGTATGGATTTGTGAGTTTTGGATGTTTGGGGAGAATTTTCCCCTTTGTAATTATTGATGTGATTAGCTTGTTAATGCATCTTCTTGCTTGTTCTTCATAATTTATAGCATGTGTAGCTAAATTAGGTTGACGCCCTAGTTCCTATGCATGATAGAGGGCTAAAGGTTGGGACGTATAATTGCCCAAACCGCTAGGTAGCACGGGTCTAAGCATGGCTAATTAGTTCAACCCAAAGTGACAGTTGGTAATCTGAATTAATTAACGTTTTCATGTTAGGCTTAAGGCAAGAGAGAAACCGGGCTAGTCTTAGGATTAGGCCGTCGCAATGTTCCCGTCACTGGCACGTAGTCGATTTAGGGGTCGCGACCTTAGATAGATTATTGGCCAAGTTTAATTAGAATTGCACGCGTCTAATTAAATCCTTGGGTCATTCGAGTTAGAAATAACTAAATGAATTTTGTGCATGAACATGACTAGCGAGTAAATTGTATCGATGATCCGAACATCCATAACGAGCAATTTCATTTCTCGAAGTTAAGCACGACCGTTTAATTTTGCACGTTGTTATTAAATTTTCCGTTAGTTGCATATTAGGAGCTCCCTTCCCCCAAACCAAATTACAATTCTTTAATTTGTGCATACTTTTTATAATTAACAAATTAGGCTTAGTTAAATTAGATTTCTTATTTCCCTGTGGATCGACCCCGTTACCACTAAGCTTCAAATAGCTCGGTGTACATCGGGTTTATAAATTGTATTTTGGCAAGCCTCGACAGCTTGAATTTGGAGTACCACATAAAGTGCTCTACCAGACCTCTCTGGAAAATTTACAAACCGGGCATGTTTGTTGAGTTTTAATGACGGGCTTCTGCTGACTTTTAATGACGCGCCTTTCGAATCAAGGCTAGGGCGCGCGGGCGCGAGGCGAGACGAGGCGAGGGCGCGCGAACTCGGGGCGAGCGGCGCGCGCGGGCGAGGACCAATAATGACGGGCGGCGGCGCGGGGCGTGCGAGACTTTTGATGTTGGGTGCGCGGGGCGCTCTGGGCGTGAGTGAGGGGCGAGCAAGGGTGCCTGGGTCTTTAATGACGGGCGCGCTGGCTTGGTGCCTCCGTTGGGCGCCTAGGCGCTGCCCTCTCGGGTCTTGGCCCATTTTTGGGTCATTTTGGCTCCCGAGCTCCTTTCGGCCTATCTCTTTGACCCGAACACTTCCCAAAACTCTAAAATGACTGATTTAGCCCTAAAATTCATAATTTGATTTCCCGAGCTCTTTGCCACGAAATACCTAAAATAAGAAGATTTAATTGAATTAAGCATGGCATTTAGCTAGATTTAAGGCTAAAATTATAGCTCTATTTTAGAGCTATCAAGCCGTCCTAGAGTGCTGGGAGATGTTTGGCCGGTTATGTGAGGATTGCCCCAATCATCAAATAACTGAACAATCCCTCATTCAGAGCTTCTATTACGGTTTGCTTCCCCAAGGCCAACAAATGATAGACGCCGCCAGTGGAGGTTCACTTATGGATAAGACCCCCGCAGAAGCTAGAGCTTTGATTCTAACTTAGCCAGAAGCATGGAGCGGTGTGGTCAAGGAGGAAAGAAGAAAGCTCGCCTGATCAAGGACGTGGACGAGCTTAAGGCCCAGCTATTTGAGGTAAGTAGGGTTGTTCTTGCTTTAAAAGATAATTTACAGCCTCGTCTTTTTGTTTCAGGTAGATCATTGGAAGAAATACTTGAATCACAACATAGGGAAACTCGAGAGCAGTTCCAAACTCTGAGCGAAGCAGTGATTCGGGTTAGTAACAGGTTGACAGTGATGGAAAATCAAAAGGCGGAAAGCGCGAGTGCCATCACATTAAGGAGTGGGAAAGAGCATCCCACGAGTACCCCACCAGTGAAAGTCGATCATGGTCACAACGAGCCAGTGGTGGAAGCTCCCGAACCAAGGTAGAAAGGGGTAAACTTCGATCCTACATGTACTAGAGTTTATGTGCCTAAGGCCCCTTTTCCTAGCAGGTTAGCAAGACCACCTATGAAATCCTATGAGGAGGTAGTTTCTCTTTGTCAGGTAGACACGATTTATAAACTAGTACACAATGAATGCATGACTGTTGACGATGGGGATGACCCATTATTTTTAATTGAGCTTTTTGATGAATTTGAGTTGCATGAACCATTCTTGACTGAAAATTGTGTACCAGTTGTTTCTACTTTGGCAATTGTTGAGAATCCTGCTGAGATAATTCCTTCTACTTTGCCTTGCACTATAGGAGATAAAATAATTAATCATACCATGCTAGATTTAGGAGCATCGACTAATGTAATGTCACATGTTGTTTTTAAGGAGCTTAAACTTAATGACTTGCATGAAACTGATGTTAATGTGCAATTGGCTGATAAATCATATGCGCATCCTGGTAATGAACTTTTGTATGTTCACAAATTTCAAGTTGTCGAGACTTGCCAAAATAATATTTATACGCCGATTATAACAACTAACTTGTAGTTAGTGATAATCGGGTCGATCCACAGGGAGCGATCTATAATCCTAATTTAATTGAATTGAATTTGCAATGACAAAATAGGGGGATTTTGTTTGGGAAAAACGGTGACGAAAACTAAATTTAATGCTAACGGAAAATTAAAATGGGAAGTATGAAATTGACGAATATGATTGATTAGTAAGTGTCGGGATTGATCTAATGTACTTTGGTTCATTGATTAACATATGAATTAGCCAAAACGTTTCATGCACACAAAATGTTTGTCCCTCTCGGGTCCAAACATCCCAATGAATTAATTAGGAAAGTGCAATTCTAATTAAACATGCCCACTAATTAATATAAGTTCATGAGTCTTACATTAATTAACAAACAGTAACGGGTATCATTGAGACGAATTAATCCTAGAACTAATTCGATTTATCTCTTAATCTTAAGTCCGCCGTGAGAACTTATAGCACTCCAAAAGTTTTAATATTTAGCTCCTAAGTCTTGCGAATTAAGTAATTAATTATGCTTAATTGATATATTTTGTAGAAATTAATTGCTTAGGGGTAAATAAGACCATTGCATTAATTAAGGGCTTAAAATAATATTTTAGTGGATAATAATGATTAATTGTTTTAAGCGTTTATACCATATAAATTAATTAATCAAATATTATTCCAATTGTGATTAGTGGTCTGGTGGTGCAGGGCTTGGTAGGCGATGGGCCCGAGTTTGAGACAAAGGGAGGACAAAATTTGGATTATTTTTCCTCCTGCCTGTAGGGTCTCGACGCTCCGCTGGAAATTTTTGTACGCTCCGACTGTATAAAACCCATTTTTTAGCGTTTTTTAGGTTATTCTCTCTCGGGTTTGGACATTTTCTGGAAATTTCTGAACGCTCCGACTGTATAAAACCCATTTTTTAGCGTTTTTTAGGTTATTCTCTCTCGGGTTTGGACATTTTTTAGCGTTTTCTCTCTAGAATTTGGGGCTTTTCTCCCCTTTGCTCATATATCAAAGCAAAGACTTGTTGGATTTAGCTTGGTTTTCATCGCGAGCAAGGTAAGTGCTCTAATTTGAGGTTAGGGGTTAAATTTGATGCGATTCATGAGGGATTTAGTTCTTTAATTCCGAACTTAGCATGACTGATTGGGCATCTACTCTTTCTTGCTTAATCCATGATTGTGTTAGATTTCGCCGACGGACAATCGAGTTTTCTAGCATGCTCTATTGTAATAGATTAGCGATGTCGTGCCTCTCCTAATCGACTTAGTAACACAGAGGAGTAGAACAAATCGAAGTATCATATTAAACGTTGTAAATGTTGATTACTTTAGGGTTGCCGGGTAATCAATTAGCATTTAGGGTGTTTAATTGAATGTTCGTCATAAAGTGCTAGTTACTACTTTAGTTAATTTAGAAATGATCAATCCGAGTTAATTAATAGCACCGTTTAATTAGAAGTGGAAATTCTGATTAATATATATGTGGCCGGTTACTTTAGGGTTGCCGGGCAACCGTTTATGTGTTTAATTATGCTCTTGCTAAGTACGTTTGAATCCCAATGAATCGAGTCACATCAAAGTTAACCCCGACCCTTAAAATTACGAGCACATGTAATTAGTTTTAATTTTCCGTTAGCTACTTTATGCATGCTTTTCTTTTATTTTACCGTTAGCAAATCCCCCTTTACTTTAATGTTTTACTTTATCGTTTTTGTTTTAGTTAATTAACAAACAAATAGAAATTAATTAGGAGAAAATAATTTAGGTTCCCTGCGGATCGACCCGACTACCACTAGCTGCAAAGCTAAGTTGTAGCGGAATTATAAATGTTATTTTGGCGGGACTCGACACCCCGAAATTTATAGGATATTCCAAAATCCTACTACCAAGAACGTTAATCAATTCCTACCCCCAACTGTCACTTGGGCTCGAATTGATTAGCCACGAGCTAGACTAATTATGGACGTCACTCCTAATAAGAAAGGCAAGTCATTCGTTCTTAATACAGACCAAGAGATGCAAGAAAATCATTCATTCATGCTAAACAGTTCAATTAAGCTCGAATCTCACCTAATACAAAAGATAATCAATCCCTAAACTTAACTAACCAATCACTAACCTCTAGCTATCCATGGAGATGAAGTCTTGCCAAGCATACATGGAGGTTGTCTCCTTCATACAGCCCAAAAGTGGGTAAAAACAAGAAAAATGGGGAATAAAACGGCAATCCCGACGAGAAAAAGAGAGAAGATTCTTCTAAAAATCGAAATTTTGTGAATATTCCGTATGTTTCGGGTTGTCGAGACCCGCCAAATTAAAATTTATAACACTGCCTAAGGCTTCTTCAAAACTTGTAGAAAGCGGTAGTCAGGATCGTACCACAGGGAATTTAATAGCTTAGTCTAAATTCAGAATTTTAATTGATTAATTAGAGAAAATGTTGACGGGTGTTTTGAGAATTAAAAGAAGAATAGAGAAAATAACGAGAAAAATTAAATGACAATTTGGAATAACGGGAGAAATGGAAATTGTAATGAAAACACTCAATCTAAAGGTTCCGGGTTATTAATTGCGATGTGATTCGGATCATAGACGCCCAAGACTTAGCATGCTTTTGACTAACACCCACACAAATTACACATTTCTAAGAAGAAACAAGCAATCCCAAATAGTTGATGAAGAGTTGACAGCTCTTCATCAAGCTTCGATGTTAATTCAATTGAGGGCAATCGCTCTCCCAAATAGAGTTAACTACGAGCGACGGGTAACCATGCGACGAGTACGTTACTGAGATCTCTAATAACGGGCTCGATTTACTCTTCAACTAGAGCCTAACGGGTAACTAAATTAAATGCTGCAGCACCAATTTAACTACATTAAGACTGCTGTCACTCAACCCAAAAGAGGCAAACGCATAATGGGTTTTTGACCAACCCAACAATCAATTAACTAAATGGGAGTCAAACCAAGAAGAAATTGATGCTAGAAATTAAAGCTTAGATTAGAGAAGTGTTGAATGCTAAACATGCTTAACATACACAATAAACCCAAGTCTCACCTAATCACATTTACAACATCTAACCCATCTCCTAAAGATTAAGTACTTACCTCTTAGTTAGCCATGGATGCAAATGGGAAGAAAGAAATTCATGGGTGGCCTTCCAAGCTCCATTAATGGAGTTACAATACCCAAAAATGAGTGGAGAATCGATTTTAGAAGAGAAGGGGGAGAAGAGAATGACCTAAAATCAGAAAAACGCGCTTAAATACCCATTTCTGCGTCAGAATAGCGCCTAGGCGCCATAAGTCAGCGCCTGATGGAGCGCATGGCACGCAGCGGAAGCGATTTGGATCATAGACACTCTAATTTCATCAATTTAAACAAACGAAAACATGCAAAAGCAATGAAAATGAGAAATTAGAACACATACCCTTGTCGTTCGTATTTCTTCAATTTTCACCGCCAGAAGCTCCTCACGAGCTGAACGAGCCTTCTCACGAAATCTTCGTGGACCACCCACGGTAATCCCACTATCCTCGGGCCGAGAAACGGAGTAGTGGGACTTCTTTTACAAGAGAAAAGAAAGAAGAAGCTCACTGAAGAAAACAATTTTCTTTCAGAAAGCAGAGGCAGAGGAAGAAGATGGCTTCAAATTGAAAATCAATTTTCAACATTCAAACGTGAACCCCAAAGAGCACTCACATTTGTTTTTGATATTTTTTTTTTTTAATTGATCTGATGATTCATATATATATACCTTGTATATATATAACATGTGTCTTACATCTTTCATGATTAAAAATAATAATAATTATTTTATTAATTAAACTTTTTAATTAATAAATTTATATATATATGAATTAATATTATTTAATTCAATATCAAATATTAATTAAATAATATAATTAAACCCGGTTTTCCGAAAACCGACTTTTCACATATGAATCCAATTCATATTGTAGACCAATCTCATATTTAAATCATATTTAAATATGTCCAAATTCTTCCACAAACCCGAATTTGAACGATTCAAATTCTTTTCTTTTCTTTTATATTGTTTCACGGCTTTATCCGAGCTAGCTAGGAGAACCGTAAGGACCTACAGATCATGAGCTCCAACGATACGAGATTATCTGGTCAAAACTCTTTCAACCGAACTAACCAACATTCGTTAACCCCCGGAGACTCCACTAAAGTCCAAGGGCTGCACTCTCCTCACTGTAGATATATTTTATCCTCTTGATATAACTATCATCAGTAAGTCGATCCTTCACAGGTCGTTCGTAATCACAACGGGTCATTTATACCGTTTAACCCTTGTGTTATATCTTGTTCCTTAAGTACCACTGACACCTCTAATGAACAATTGATTTGTGGTCCAACCATCAAATCAGATTCCTCCCTGATCAGGAGAGGATGGGCCCAAGGGTTAAACGGTATAAATGACAGTGGTGACTCCAGGTCTTGAACCCAACAAACTCCCACTTGGACTAAAACGTCAGTGAAGTACATGCTGGTCGAGAGAACTAGAATATCAAATATCTAAATTTTCTCCCACTGTCCTACTGAGCAGCTCGCAGCCCTAGACTTTTTAGGTGTCTCTCAAACACTTTAGCCGTGAGAGACTTAGTAAACGGATCATCAATATTGTGCTCCGAGGCTACCTGTGTGACGATCACATCTCCTCGTTACACTATCTCCCTGATGAGATGATACTTCCGCTCAATATGATTTCCACGCTTATGGCTTCTAGGTTCTTTAGAATTTGCCACTGCACCGCTATTATCACAATAAAGGGTGATTGGCAAGTTCATATTTGGAACAATTTCCAAATCTGTCAAGAACTTCCTAAGCCATACAGCTTCCTTCGCTGCTTCGCAAGCTGCGACATACTCAGCTTTCATGGTGGAGTCAGCAATACAACCTTGCTTTATACTCCTCCATACTATTGCTCCTCCGTTAAGAGTGAACACTGATCCTGATGTAGATTTCCTGGAATCTATATCAGTCTTAAAATCAGAGTCAGTGTATCCTGCAAGGATCAAATCCTTCGCGCCATTGTTAAGTCTCTGAAAGTGACTTATTTAGGACCCATTTAGCTTAAGAAGATGTACACATTTAGGTGTTTTTGTTAGCATTTAGCTTAAACCTATGCTTTAATATGAGAATTAGAAGAAGGTAGCTAATTTAGGACTTATGCACAATAGGTAGAAAAAGGGTTGAAAACCGAAGAAAAGAATGAAAAAATAACCATTGCAAATGAATTGCGGAATAATTGCGGTGACCGCAATTATTCAAGTTAAAACCGTAAGTTGGCTGATCATTTTCTGTTTAGATCCGACTTTTCAGAGATTCGTTCTTTCTCCTCCATCCATTCTGATATATGACGTTGAAGGTTGATGGTTCTCCTTGGCCCAAACGCACCTGCAAACTACTATAAAAGGGGGTCAAAGTCGGAGGTTCAGTCATCAATTCGAAGCGCAGAAGTCTTCCTGCAGTCCATCATTCCTCTCTAAATTCCTTTGCCGTCTGTTGGAGTGAGGTTCTCAGCTTTTGGAGTCGAAAATCTGATAGGAAGGAGAGAAGATTATTCTTCTCTCTCGATTGGATTCATCCAAGCACGGCTGAATTCTCATCGCCATCATTCGAGGCGACTGCCACGAAGTTTTCAGCAAGCCTTTACTGTTTTCTGTCCTTTTCTTCTCATTTCCATTACTGATCATTGTTGTTCTTAGTTTAGTCATTTCAATTACTGCATTTCGTTGTTGTCTGTCTTAGATTCAGTTCTTTTTAAGCTTTCCTTTGTCATTAAACACTTAAAGTAATCAAAGTAAATTTCTGCACTTCACAGTTTCTACCTTGTTCTGCTACGGTTTGTCTTGCCGTTTTACACGCATTTCTCTTCTAAGCATGTCTTTCTTATCTACCTTTTCTGTTCTCCACATATCCATGAGTAACTAAAATCACTTAGGGGCATGCTAACGACAGAACTATAGGCTAAAAAACGTGAGTCAAGTAGTCAGTTCAACACTCGAACATTGATTGTATGTAAGCTTCATCCCACGGGCAATTTCGATTGGCCATCCATTTTGTCCAAAGAACTCCTAACCTCTGGAAGGAGTAAGAGTTCAGAGTCATATAATCATGCTAGCCTTTCATGGTAATCAGGAAACGGCCTAGGAATAGGCGTTTCCCTAGTACAAACTGAACACTCCTGTTTAAACAAGATGCTTAAGTCCTTACTTTGAAGTCGAGTAAACTTGAGTCTCTAATGCATGGAATCGGACGATACTTGAGATAGAGTGAGTTTGATGTATAGAGAGTTGATCCAAAGCTTGATAATCGTAATAAAATGCCTATAGGATAGTCATTAGTAGCCCTTAATTCCCCATTCCAATCAGATTCGCTGCCATTTAATTGCGGAAACATTGCGGTCCTCGCAATTCTGCCTGTTTATCATTCTGTTTAGCTGTTTTCTTCCTCGATTATTAATTCCATCTCTTGTCCTTTAGGTCTATTTTTAACTTTAATTTGTTTATGTTATATCCCTCTACACATTCAGCAAAAAGTAGTTAATTAAAAACCAACTTTACCCCATCAAATTCATCCCATCTTTCTTAACATTCACACTTCGCGAATAGCTAAAAATGAGTCTCTGTGGAAAAAACGAATTAAATATACTTACTACTTGCTGTGAGACCATGTATGCTTGCATGTTCTAAGTGCTCTCTCTTTTCTTTTGCATATTTATCTTTACACATTGAGCACGCAACAAGTTTTTGGCGCCGCTGCCGGGGAACTATTTTAAGTGAAAACGAAGTTTGTTAAGTTAGAGGAAAAAAAAAAAAAACTCAATATCTAGTGGAGCTAATCTTCTTTCATTTCTTTTACAGGTACTATCAAGCTAGTTTATGAAAGAGTTTCCAAACCTCAACTCGCAACAGAGAGAAACTTTGCAGGTGGAAAACGTATGTGTACGACAAAGTAAATGAATACGCTGCAAAACTTAATTGGAGGAAGAGTTTGCCCACAACAGTTTGAAGAATTTTATCAGCCATGTGCTTCTTGTGGGGATAATCATAACTTGGAGAATTGCCCAACCTTGAATTATCAAGAGAGGCAATATCAACAAAGCTATGACAACCATTATTCGTACATGTGTGAACATGATCAGTGGCAACTCTCAAATAATCCTTGGGAAGAGCATGTGCAATTTGCTCATTATGAAGAGTGCCCCCAACATGAAGACTATCAACATTATGCCCCAACTCCAAATGAAGAATTATCACCCGCTATGGAGGCGCTATGGATAGAATTCATGGAAAGGAATGATGCATCCATGAGGAGAATGGATGTGCAATTAGCTCAGCTCACAAATGACTTACAAGAGCTACTTGCTATAGCAAAATCACTACCACCATGCCCTCAGATGTTCGATTTTTATGATGATGAATCTTGTGTTACCTTCGAATCTGAGAAGAGTGATCCAATGGAATCTCCATATGAAATGGTGGAGTTGGTGAAAGTTGAGAAAAATGAAATTGTGCTGGATGAGGCCAAAGAGACTAATGCACTGCTTGAGGAACAAGAATTTGAAATGTTTGAGGTTGTAGCAAGCTTCTCCACCAATGAAAGAGTTGAGCCACCACCACCACAAATGCTCCAGCTGAAGGAGTTAGAAAAAGTTGTGCCAAAAAAAGAAGTCTCATCGCATCAAAGCTATGTTGTAGCAAATATTGTAGAAACAAAACCAACGCACAGAAAGTACAAACCGTGGGATGTTATAACATGCAGTCTCTTTGAAAGAATCAACAAATTCAAGGTGTGGCAGAATGTCCGACCCCGTAAATCAAGACTTAAGTATCTTAAAGGAGCAAAAGTGATGCCTCGAAACATTGAAGAATATCCATATGAGGCAGATTGACAAGGGAGTATTTCTGTTCCTTAAAAGAAAAAAAAAATAATCAAACTGCTTTTCGTCGAACCATGTGAATTCTGCTGTTTTGAGTTAATATTTGGTCTGTCTTTAATTCTTTATTTTTGCTGTTTAAATTTGTTTAGTGTAGTCTGATGGTAGCTGAATAGGTAGATTAGTTTAGTTTCATTTTTTTTATAGCTTGAATGACTGGAAAAAGCATGCATAGGGGCCCTGATCACTGATATATCTGCCCTGTATCTATTGCGAAATAATTGCAGAATCCGCAATTTTTATTAGTAAATGCATGTTTTTGACTGACTGTTTAGCTAGGCTGGTTCTGTTTAAATTATGTCTTTTGCTGCTATCTTGACTACCTTATATAGCTTATCTCAAAGCATGCTGGATGAGTGTCATAGGACACCTTTGATAGTTTAAATTAGCCTCTTAAAAGTGCTCAGCATGCATAGCTTTAAGTCCTTACCTGCCTGTCTTTACGAATTTATGCTGCTGTGATATTTACTTTTAGAATGTTCTGTCTATGCCTAGGGCTTTTAGATTCTCTTTGTTTTACCTTAGACTAGATGCTTCTAGGACAAGTTTGGGGGTGTGCCACCTCAGACACTCATTGGGGACAATGAGTAGTTTAAGTTTGGGGGAGGCCACCCTAGGCCTAGGAACATTCCTCTCTCCCTTGGAAACATAAGCATTCTTCTTCTCCTTTACAAAAAAAAAAAAATGATGAACTGAAAAAAAAAAAAATGAAAAATAGAATAAAGAGGGGGGTCTCTCTGAGGTTGCTAAGTAATCAGTGCCAAATGTGTGACCCACAAGTGGCATTGCATCAAAAGGCAACTAAAGGAGAGGCCCCACCTAAGTAAGAAAAAGGGAAAAGAATAGGGAAGAAGAATGTATACCTAGGAGTTATAACTTTGTGGCTTAGATGTCCTATTTAAAAAGAACTCTGATCCTCAATTAGCTAAGCACAAAGTTGTAACTTGTAGGGTTGTTTAGGGAGATGAGTGTTTATCCAATGTAGTGATGCCAGGGTTTAGGTTGTTCTTTAAAAGTACTACTGTCACCGTTAATACTAAGACTGGCATGACTCTAAGGAATCCTAGACAAGTTAAAAATAAAGCTAGAAGCATGTACTGAGTCTGAGGTAAAGCTAGGCAGAATTTGAAACCTTTGGGATAGTGGCATGATATGACAAAAGCAAATAGATCAGTTGTAGGAAGTTAATGAAAACAGAAGGAGTGTTAGGCAGGCGAAGTCAGAAGAAGCTAGATAAGAGGGTAGTTTTAAGCTTAGAAGTGTGTCACAGGACAGCAGTGCTATAGATAGGGATATAGGGGAGTCAGTAGGTGGTTAAAGAAGATGAAACAGCAACCTAGGTAAGTCCTTAGTGTGCTTGAGGACAAGCAAAACCTTAAGTTTGGGGGTGTGTTAAGTCTCTGAAAGTGACTTATTTAGGACCCATTTAGCTTAAGAAGATGTACACATTTAGGTGTTTTTGTTAGCATTTAGCTTAAACCTATGCTTTAATATGAGAATTAGAAGAAGGTAGCTAATTTAGGACTTATGCACAATAGGTAGAAAAAGGGTTGAAAACCGAAGAAAAGAATGAAAAAATAACCATTGCAAATGAATTGCGGAATAATTGCGGTGACCGCAATTATTCAAGTTAAAACCGTAAGTTGGCTGATCATTTTCTGTTTAGATCCGACTTTTCAGGGATTCGTTCTTTCTCCTCCATCCATTCTGATATATGACGTTGAAGGTTGATGGTTCTCCTTGGCCCAAACGCACCTGCAAACTACTATAAAAGGGGGTCAAAGTCGGAGGTTCAGTCATCAATTCGAAGCGCAGAAGTCTTCCTGCAGTCCATCATTCCTCTCTAAATTCCTTTGCCGTCTGTTGGAGTGAGGTTCTCAGCTTTTGGAGTCGAAAATCTGATAGGAAGGAGAGAAGATTATTCTTCTCTCTCGATTGGATTCATCCAAGCACGGCTGAATTCTCATCGCCATCATTCGAGGCGACTGCCACGAAGTTTTCAGCAAGCCTTTATTGTTTTCTGTCCTTTTCTTCTCATTTCCATTACTGATCATTGTTGTTCTTAGTTTAGTCATTTCAATTACTGCATTTCGTTGTTGTCTGTCTTAGATTCAGTTCTTTTTAAGCTTTCCTTTGTCATTAAACACTTAAAGTAATCAAAGTAAATTTCTGCACTTCACAGTTTCTACCTTGTTCTGCTACGGTTTGTCTTGCCGTTTTACACGCATTTCTCTTCTAAGCATGTCTTTCTTATCTACCTTTTCTGTTCTCCACATATCCATGAGTAACTAAAATCACTTAGGGGCATGCTAACGACAGAACTATAGGCTAAAAAACGTGAGTCAAGTAGTCAGTTCAACACTCGAACATTGATTGTATGTAAGCTTCATCCCACGGGCAATTTCGATTGGCCATCCATTTTGTCCAAAGAACTCCTAACCTCTGGAAGGAGTAAGAGTTCAGAGTCATATAATCATGCTAGCCTTTCATGGTAATCAGGAAACGGCCTAGGAATAGGCGTTTCCCTAGTACAAACTGAACACTCCTGTTTAAACAAGATGCTTAAGTCCTTACTTTGAAGTCGAGTAAACTTGAGTCTCTAATGCATGGAATCGGACGATACTTGAGATAGAGTGAGTTTGATGTATAGAGAGTTGATCCAAAGCTTGATAATCGTAATAAAATGCCTATAGGATAGTCATTAGTAGCCCTTAATTCCCCATTCCAATCAGATTCGCTGCCATTTAATTGCGGAAACATTGCGGTCCTCGCAATTCTGCCTGTTTATCATTCTGTTTAGCTGTTTTCTTCCTCGATTATTAATTCCATCTCTTGTCCTTTAGGTCTATTTTTAACTTTAATTTGTTTATGTTATATCCCTCTACACATTCAGCAAAAAGTAGTTAATTAAAAACCAACTTTACCCCATCAAATTCATCCCATCTTTCTTAACATTCACACTTCGCGAATAGCTAAAAATGAGTCTCTGTGGAAAAAACGAATTAAATATACTTACTACTTGCTGTGAGACCATGTATGCTTGCATGTTCTAAGTGCTCTCTCTTTTCTTTTGCATATTTATCTTTACACATTGAGCACGCAACAGCCATACACAAGCATATAGTCTCTCGTTCTCCTAAGATACTTGAGGACGTGTTTAACGGCTGTCCAGTGATCATATCCTGGATTGGACTGGAACCTACTAACAATTCCTACTGCATAGCAGATGTCGGGTCGTGTACACAACATAGCGTACATGAGACTACCAACTGCAGATGCATAGGGAATTCGTCTCATATCCTCAACCTCTTGAGGTGTCTTAGGAGACTGTTCCTTAGACAAGTGAATTCCATGCCTAAAAGGCAGCGAACCTTTCTTGGAATTCTGCATCGAATATCTTGACAACACCTTGTCAATATAAGATGCTTGAGACAGCGCTAGCACTTTGTTCTTACGATTCCTTACGATCTGAATCCCTAGAACAAACTGAGCCTCTCCCAAATCTTCCATTTGGAATTGGGTCGCTAGCCAATTCTTAACGTCAGTTAGGAACCCTACATCATTCCCAATGAGTAGTATATCGTCTACGTACAAGACTAAGAAAGCTACAACAGTATTGACTACTTTCTTGTAAACACAAGGTTCGTCAATATTTTGTTCAAAGCCATAAGATTTGATCGTCGTATCAAACCTTATATTCCAGGATCTAGATGCTTGCTTCAACCCATAAATGGATCGATTAAGCTTGCAAACCTTTTGCTCTTGACCCTGAAGTATGAATCCCTCTGGTTGAGCCATATAGATACTCTCCTCAAGATTACCATTCAGAAAGGCAGTCTTGACATCCATTTGCCAGATTTCATAATCATAAAATGTAGCAATGGATAAGAGTATTCTTACCGACTTTAACATGGCAACAGGAGAAAAGGTTTCTTCATAGTCCACCCCTTCTCTTTGGGAATAACCTTTTGCCACAAGTCGAGCCTTAAAGGTTTGCACCTTACCGGCTTGGTCTCGTTTTCTCTTGTAGATCCACTTGCAACCGATAGGTCTTTCACTATCTGGTTGGTCTACAAGATCCCAGACCGAATTGAAGTACATAGACTCTATTTCGAGATCCATGGCTTTAAGCCACTGGTCCTTGTCTATGTCATTCATTGCCTGTTTAAAGGTCAATGGATCCTCAACGCCATCATCAAGTATGATGACTTGAGTTTCAGACAAGCCTATGTAGCGGTCAGGCTGTCTCACATCCCTCCCACTTCGTCGAGGCTTTCTCAACTCTTGAGAAGGACCAGCCTGATCAACAACCTTTGTTGATCCGTCTGTAGCTTTCTTTGAAAATTCGGACAAAACAATTTTTCTCGACGGTTGATGATCTCTCATGTGGTCTTCCTCTAAGAACGTGGCATTAGTCGATACTAGTACCTTGTTCTCATGAGGATCGTAAAATAGACCACCTTTCGTTTCCTTGGGGTATCCTACAAATAGGCACAATTTTGAACGATGTTCAAACTTCTTTGGATTGGGTACTAGCACATGTGTCGGACACCCCCAAATCCTGAAGTGACGTAAACTACCTTTACGCCCTCTCCATAACTCATAAGGTGTTTCATAAACACTCTTAGAGGGAACCATGTTCAAAATATATACTGCAGTCTCTACTGCATATCCCCAAAACGAACTAGGCAAATGAGCATAACTCATCATAGATCGAACCATGTCTAACAAGGTTCTATTTCTCCTCTCGGACACACCATTCTGCTGTGGTGTTCCTGGCGCTGAGAGTTGAGATACTATTCCATGTTCTATCATATAGTCCTGGAATCTTAAATCCATATACTCTCCACCTCGATCTGATCGGAGTGTTTTTATCGATTTACCTAATGTGTTCTCAACCTCTGCCTTATACTCTTTGAACTTTTCAAGAGCTTCGGACTTATGATGCATTAGATAAAGATAACCGTACCTAGAATAATCATCAATGAAACTGATGAAATATTCATACCCTCCTCGTGCTTTGACATTCAAAGGACTGCAGAGATCCGAATGCACGATTTCTAGAGGTTCTTTGGACCTATGACCTGTTTTCAGAAAAAAGATCGTTTGGTCATTTTGCCCTCAAGACAAGACTCACATGGCGGTAAAGTGTTGTCCTCTAAACGATTTAGCAGACAACTCTTAACCAATCTCCCAATCCTATTGAGATTAATGTGACCTAGTCTTAAGTGCCAAAGATAAGTACTTGGAGAAAGTTTCTGCCTTTTAGTTTGAGTCTCAGCTGTTTTAAACATTTCAGTGTTCAAAATAGCTTTGGCTTCGGTTGGTCTTAACACATACAAGTTGTTTTCAAGTTTCGCAGAACAAATACGTACAACTCTTTTGCTAATGAATGCTTCATTATGAACAAAAGATACTTTATACAACTGTTCTAACAAACAAGATATAGATACAAGATTCCTCTTGAAGGAAGGAACCAAGAGTACATTTTCTAGTAAAATGAAACTATCTCTATACAACAACTTTACAGCTCCCACTGCTTTAGCTGAGACAACCTCTCCAGTTCCAACTCTGAGAGTTATCTCACCTCGAGAAAGTGGCTGCCAAAAACTAGTTTCCTGAAAAGAAGAACAAACATGGTTAGTAGCTGTTACGTCTCCAAAAGTGACTATTTTAGGGACTTATTTGCTATAGAAAGATGTACACTCTTAAGCATTTTTGGTAGAATTTAGCCTAAACATGTGCTTATATATGAGAATTTATAGAATGAAGCTAAATTAGGACTTATGTGTAAAAGGAAGGAAAAAGAACAAAAAACAAAGCTAAAGAGTTGAAATTTCCATATTGCAGGAACATTGCGAAAACATTGCTGTCTCAGCAATGTTTTAAGTGAAAATTGTTAAGTTGTCTAACCGTTTACCATTTTGTTACGATCTTTCAGCCGCCCATTCTTTCTCCTGCTGCCACGTGGAAGGACGTCGTTCAGAATGGATGGTTCTCCTTGGCTGAAGACTACCTGCAAAACACTATAAAAGGAGGTCAAGGAGGAAGGTTAAACACAGACTCAGAAGCGTAGAACTCCCATCTCAATGCGGTTTCTTCCCTATTTCTTCTCCCGTTTGTTGGCGTGAAGGTTTCAGCTGTTGGCATCGATAATCTGAGAGGAAGAAGAGAAGATCCTTCTTCTCTTCTGATTGGATTCATCCCCAAACAAGCTCACCTTCGCCCTTCATCCGAGGCGCTTGCGGCGAGGAGTTCACGCACACACTTTAGATTGCTTTCTACTGCTTTTTGTCTCTTATTTTCTCTACTGTATTCTGCTCTTTACTTCTGGTTGCTACTACAATTCAATTCTCCTTCAATCATTTAGTCTTTCTTGTTTTGTAATCGTGGCACATTAAGCCTTGAATCGTACGCAATAGAGGAATTATTTGACTACTTCGCAATTCTCTTTACTGCTTTCTTTCTTCGTTTGCTGTCATTGAATTATGTTAAGTGTGTTTAATCAATCAAGTCTTTCCACTTCATCATCATCCATGAGTAACTGAACCACATAAGGGTATGCTAATGACAAATCTATAGGTAGAAGTACGTGAATTCAGCATGTAGGATAGCTTCAAATGCATTGAATGTATGTGTGCTTCATCCCACGGGCAATTTCGATTAGCCATCCATTTTGTCCAAAGAACTCCTAACCTCCGGATGGAGTAAGAGTTTAGAGTCGTCCATTCATGCTAGCCTTTCATGGTAGCCAGAAAACGACCTAGGAATAGGCGTTTTCCTAGCATAATTCATTAACTTGCCTTTATAAATAGATGCTTCAGCCTTACTTGGACATGAGTAAACTAAAGGATCTAATGCATGAAATCGAGAGATACATGAGAATGAGTTAATTTGATGCATGATGAGTTGATCTACTGCTGAAGAATCGTATGAAAAAGCCTATAGAGAAGTCGTTAGTTGCCCTTGTTTCCCCACTTTACCCTAAAAACGCTGTTAGTACAATTGCTAGAAAATTGCTGTCTGCGCAATTTTCTTAGTTTAAATTTTGCCTTACCCATTTTTTTCAGTTTTCTGTTTTGCGATTTTATTGCTAGATAATTGCTTTATCCGCAATTCTTTTCCTTCTACATTCAAGTAAATCTCTTTACTTGCTCTTGTTTATGCTTGCATATCTTTCACTCTCCTTATGAGTTAGGCACATTAATCCAAATTCTACCCCATCTAAACCCCCTTTTTCTAAATTAGCATCTCACTTCGTAAGTAACTAAGAATAAATCTCTGTGGGAAATCGAATGAAAAAATACTTATTACTTGCTACAAGACCATGTATGCTTGCATGTTCTGACTGCTCTCACATCACACTTTAATTTACACATTGAGCACGCAACAGTAGCTCCTGAATCAAGTATCCAGGTATGACAATCATGTTCTACTAAACATGTTTCGACAACAAATAAATCATATTTACCTTGTCTTTCCTTCTCAGCCTTTTTCTCTGCAAGATACTTTGGGCAATTCCGTTTCCAGTGCCCATCTACACCACAATGGAAACATTTTCCTTTGTCTGTAGATTTAGTCTTGCTCTTACCTGCAGCAGGTGCTTTTCCCTTCCTTTTATCTTTCTTCTTCTTTTGAATACTCTTATTCTTAATAGAAGAAAGTTCAGACCTACTCCCTGAAGACGACCCCATTTGGAATTTCCTAGAAGTGACAACGTTTGCCTCTTTCTCTTTTCCTTTAGAATTGTGAAGGGACTGATAGGTATGTAGCTCGCTGAGGAGAGAAGTAAAATTATACTTTATCTTGTTCATTACCATATTGGTTTTGAACTGAAGGAAACTCTTCAGAAGAAATTCCATGATAAAGCTTACTTGACTTGACTCATCAATAGTAGCTCCGTTTACTTCCGCCACATTGAAGTGGACCATCATGTTAAGGACATGCTTCCTAACAGAGGTACCCTCCTTC
Organism: Herpetospermum pedunculosum; assembly: GCA_028017165.1. Lineage (NCBI taxonomy): Eukaryota > Viridiplantae > Streptophyta > Magnoliopsida > Cucurbitales > Cucurbitaceae > Herpetospermum > Herpetospermum pedunculosum. The sequence continues at coordinate 27,231,247 of CM051527.1, read as the reverse complement.
ATGCGAGAGTTGTAAACGTATTTGAGGGCTTCATGACAGACCGATGAGGACGGTAGTCCAAACATCTCCTGTAATGAAGACATGATTTCTTTAGCAGAAACCATATCCTCGTGCTTCTTAGCTAGCACATCAGATATGCTGGCTAAGATATAGACTCGGGCTTTATCATTAGCCCTTGTCCATCTATCATATGCGTCTCGAACAGTTCGAGTCGCATCCGAGCTAGGAGGGGGAGGACAATCCTCTGATAAGACGAACCTGAGATCATCTAGAACGAGAATCGTATTCAAGTTCAATTTTCAGGTCGCGTAGTTATCGCCGGTTAACTTATCGGAAGCTAGTAAGTGAATGAAAGAGCTAGACATGCTGAAAAGAGAATGAATAAATATTAGTGAAAAGGTTTTAACCTAATTTACACACCAATCAAGAATTTAGCAAAGAATAATAATGTACCCAAAACTCATTATTAAACTGCAACGATACTTTAGTGGGTTAGAATGGTCGCTACCGAGGGGCAGTCAAGCATTCCTTCACTGAATCAAGACATTCTTGACTAAATGCTAATACCAGAATATCTCATATTCCTATAGCATCTTAGGTATCGTTGTTTGGTCAAGATTTACTAACTCCTTAGCAAATCTCGTAAGTGTGACCCTCCATTTTTAGAATTCATAGGGAGGCCCCAACGATGCAACCGAATGGAAATGTCAAAGTTGGGAATGACTCTATGTTTCTTTATCCATAAATGGTGATTGAGATGTTCCGATTCCTATGAAATGACCCTCCGAATGGATCAGTACCTCTTGTGGGCACCTAGCAGGCGGAACATAGGAATCTCACGGTTCAATCCAATGGAGGAGACTGCAGGATGTATTGACATACTTCCTTCTCCCACTTACTATAAATACTTTCTCCATTCACCTTGCTGTTGAATTATGCAAATACCATCCGAATGGGGATGCCCTATTGACATCACGAGGCCGAGCATAATTCTCACGGTGTGAACTTGACAGAGAACGTAGGAGGAGAGGGATATATCATATATACCTTCTCAACACCTCTACTAAGTATTTTAAGACGGAATGGGTAAATTACTCAGGCATTATCCAGCTAAGACAATAAGACCTAAGTCTAGGTAAAACAAACTTTTACCTATGATGTCTAGGTGATAAACATTTTATTACCTCACACCACTCACGCATGCTCATAAAGTCGGGTTAACTTTACTCAAGTACCGGATGGTCCCCAGGTAGGAGGTGTTCCGTAAACCGTCAGCTTAAATACCTCCAACCTCGAACAGGATGTCCCCGGGTGACTTTCTTGTAACCTTAGCATTTACAAGATATCGACCTATTCATCTAATGAAACGGAACGATACATTCAACCCTAAGTGAGCATGCCTTTATCTTTGTTATAGATTTTAAAAGTCTATGCCAATTTTACAATTTTTTGCAAAACTAAGACTAACTACAACAAACTTCTACATGCTTCTCAAACATGCAACACTAAGGCATGACAAGTTTAATATTTAATTTCATAATCAATAGAACACTTATATCGATTATGCTCTTAAACATTCAACTCTTAATTCATAATCAATATAACACTTATATCAATACTCTGAATTAAGCATGCATCCTATACATTATAACACTTATAACAAACAAAATGCATCTAATGTTGGATGTTTAATTTCATAATTAATATAACACTTATATCAATTATTCTATTAAGCAAACAACATCTAATTCATGAATTAATATAACTCTTATATTAATACTCATGAATAAACATGCATCTTATACATTATAACACTTATAATATACCATGTGCATAAAACTAGAGCAAACTATGTTGTTCATTCAATTTCATAATGAATATAACACTTATATCAATTGTTGTATTGAACTAACAACAACTAATTCATGAATTAATATAACTTTTATATCAAAAATCATGAATTGCCAAATATGCATACGATATATTATAATACTTATAACATATTTTCAATGCATGAAGCATGCTTCCTACGGTGGGATTTTAAATCTATATGGCATACTTTATGCACATACAAACATGGAATTTAATTAAAACATACATTCACAATGCATAATTAATTAAACATACTAAAGTGGATCGATTTTGGCATTTAACAAGCAATAACTAATTTATTACAAGCTTGAACAACAAGCTACGTCTTGAGCGGACTTCGAACTCTTCGCACCGCCTATGACCAACTTGCTTCCTCCGAACGCTTCGGCCAAATTTTTTTCGAATTTCTTCTCGTATTGCCTAGAACGAGTTTGAACTTACACCGAACATTTCGGCGAGTTCCAAACTCAAATTTCTTTCACAAAGAAACCTATATGGACTCTAATGACTCTAAAAATACATACTCTTTAGCATGCATTAAAACCCATACATTCTCGGGCAATTACAAATAATGAAATTCAAAAAGAAACTATGCCAAAATCGATATTCACTTTAGACGCCAATCAGAAACAATTTCTAAAATAAAACCCACCATAACTTAAATTGATGGAAATTGAGTGGCCAAAAACGCTCTGATACCAATTGATGGAGCGCATGGCACGCAGCGGAAGCGATTTGGATCATAGACACTCTAATTTCATCAATTTAAACAAACGGAAACATGCAAAAGCAATGAAAATGAGAAATTAGAACACATACCCTTGTCGTTCGTATTTCTTCAATTTTCACCGCCAGAAGCTCCTCACGAGCTGAACGAGCCTTCTCACGAAATCTTCGTGGACCACCCACGGTAATCCCGCTATCCTCGGGCCGAGAAACGAAGTAGTGAGACTCCTTTTACAAGAGAAAAGAAAGAAGAAGCTCACTGAAGAAAACAATTTTCTTTCAGAAAGCAGAGGCAGAGGAAGAAGATGACTTCAAATTGAAAATCAATTTTCAACATTCAAACGTGAACCCCAAAGAGCACTCACTTTTGTTTTTGATTTTTTTTTTTTTTTTTTTTTTTTTAATTGATCTGATGATTCATATATATATACCTTGTATATATATAACATGTGTCTTACATCTTGCATGAAAACTGTGCATTGCAGAGGCATGAAAACTGTGCATTGCGGAGGCATTGCGGAAACATTGCTAAAACCGCAATGTTTTAAGTGAAATCCGTAAGTTGGCTAACCTTTTTCTGTTGTGATCCGATATTTCAGGGATTCGTTCTTTCTCCTCCAGCCACGTAGAAGTACGACGTTGAGGATGGATGGTTCTCCTTGGCCCAATCGCACCTGCAAAATACTATAAAAGGAGGTCAAAGAGGAGGGTTGAAACACATCCGAAAGGCGTAGACTTCTCTTCTTAGCGCAGTCTTTCCCATTCTTTCTCTTCTCCGTCTGTTGGTTTGAGAGGTTCAGCTGTTGGAGTCGACAATCTGATAGGAAGGAGAGAAGATTCATCTTCTCTTCTGATTGGATTCATCCAAGCAAGGCTTGCCTTTCTCTCTATTCAGTCGAGGCGTTTGCAATCGAGAAGACCACGCACAGCTTACTGCTTTCTGTCTTAGTTTTCTACTTTCAGTACTGTTTGTTGTTATTTCCTTTCCATTAGCTACTCTATTCCATTTCGTTACTTTCTGTCTTTACTTCAGTATTTCTAAGTCTTCATTTGTTCATTCAGACAATTGGTTAATCAACGTACAATTCATCAGTTCGCAATTTCTTTATACTTCTATGCCTACTGTTTTTCCTCTTCTGTTTTAACTTTAATCTTCTTCTAAGCATGTCTTCTTCATCTACTCTTGTTGTTCGATCTACATCCATGAGTAACTAAGTTCCATAGGGGCATGCTAATGACAAGGCTATAGGCTAAAACACGTGAACCAAGCATGTAGGATAGCTCTCGAATGCGTTGATTGTATGTAAGCTTCATCCCACGGGCAATTTCGATTGGCCATCCATTTTGTCCAAAGAACTCCTAACCTCTGGAAGGAGTAAGAGTTCAGAGTCATACACTCATGCTAGCCTCTCAAGGTAGCGAGAAAACGACCTAGGAATAGGCGGTTTCCTAGTACAAATCACAACTTACTGTTTTAACAAGATGCTTAAGACCTTACTTGGACATGAGTAAACTAAAGAATCTAATGCATGAAATCGGAAGATACATGAGAATGAGTTAGTTTGATGCATAGTGAGTTGATCTAATGCTTGAGAATCGTGTGAAAAAGCCTATAGAGGAGTCGTTAGTAGCCCTTGTTTCCACATTTTACACACTTTCGCTGTTAGTAACATTGCGGTAAAATTGATGTTCTCGCAATTCCTTCAAGTTAAAATTCTGCCTTAGCCATTTTTCTCTTCGTTTATTAATCTCTTCTCTTTACATTTGAGTTTATCATTGACTTGCACTTGTTTATGCATCTATCCTTTACATATTCCGTAGTAATTAGGCAACTTAAAACCAAATCTACCCCATCAAATCCACCCATTCTTTCTTAACAATACACTTCGCGAGTAACTAAGAATAAATCTCTGTGGGAAAACGAATGAAAAAATACTTACTACTTGCTACAAGATCATGTATGCTTGCATGTTCTGAGTGCTCTCTTATTGCATATTCCTTTTAAACATTGAGCACGCAACAAGTTTTTGGCGCCGCTGCCGGGGATTTAGTTTAATGAAAACGAAGTTTGTTAAGTTAGAAACACAAAGTTTAATATCTATTGGAACTGATCTTTTTCTCATTTCTTTTGCAGGTACCATTGGGTTAGTTTATGAATGAACATTCAAGTAGCGATCTAGAGTTCAATCCTGAGCTTGAGAGATTATTTAAGGCCAGAAACAAAGCTAAGAAACGTCTCTTTAACCAACCCTCTATACCTCAAATAATTGATGATTCTGCGGAGTCTTCACAATCCCTCCACATAGAAATGGATATGCCAGTCCCAAATTCGGTACCTACCGCTCGCAATCTCATCGAAATAGCGAATGACAAGGATAGTGCCATTCTTTCCTACCTAGTACCTATGCCTAGGGAGCTAAACCCAAGCATAATCCGCCCTGAAATTACTGCCAACTCATTCGAGTTAAAGCCAGTAATGTTCCAAATGTTGTCCACTGTGGGACAATTCTTTGGAGTGGAAAATGAGGACCCCCACAACCATCTTAGAAACTTCCTAGGAGTTAGCGATACATTCCTTATCCCTGGAGTTTCCCAAGAAGCCTTGAGGCTCTACCTCTTCCCTTACTCTTTAAGGGACAAAGCCAAAACGTGGTTAAACTCATTACCCTCTGGATCAGTTCTCAATTGGACAGACTTAGCGGAGAAATTCCTAGTAAAATATTTCCCACCTGATAGGAATTCTACCTTTCGTGATGACATAATCAAGTTCAAACAAGCTGAAAATGAGTCTCTTCACGAAGTTTGGACAAGGTTCAAGGACCTTCTGCTTAAATGTCCACACCATGGCATTTCATGGTGTATCCAAATAGAGGTCTTTTTCAAAGGATGCAACCCCAGCACCAGACAAGTGTTAAATTCATCTGCTGGAGGTTCCATGCTTTCCAAAAGTTATAACGAAGCCTATGAGATCCTGGAGAAGATCTCAGCATCTCACTGTAGGTGGTCAGATGATCCAATAGAGCCAAGTAGAGCTCAAGATAAGGACGCACTCAATGCCATGAGTAGCCAAATAAGCGCCCTGACCAACCTAGTTAAACAAATGGCTCAAGCCAATCTCCAAACTAGTGTCAACATTTCCACAGCCATGTCAATGGGCACACAACCAAGTCAAGGTGAGACACTTATCTGTGGATTCTGTGGGGAAGGGCACCTGTATGAATACTGCCCTGGGAATCCAGCCTCAGTCTGCTATGTAGGAAGCCAGCAGCAGCCTAGGAACAACCCCTATTCTAACACTTACAATCCTGGTTGGAGGAACCACCCAAATCTTTCGTGGGGTGGCCAGCAAAATACTAACCAAGCCCCTAACCAACCAAGACCGAGTGGAACCCCTGGTTTCACTCCCCAACATAACCAATCCATGTATCAAAAACCATACAACCAACCAGTAGGGTCATCTGTAGAAAATCTACTCAAAGAGTACATCGCCAAGAATGATGCCACTCTACAAAGTCAGCAAGCTACCCTTAGGAGCCTAGAGAACCAAATAGGGCAACTAGCCAATGAACTCAAAAGTAGGCCCCAAGGTAGACTACCTGCTGACACTGAGGTGCCAAGGAGAGATGGAAAAGAACAAGTTCAAGCAATTGAACTTAGAAGTGGGAGACCATTGGTGGGCAACTGATAACTCCATTTTGGAGCTATTAAATACTTCCTAATTATAGCTAAAGTCCGCTTTCAATTGATTAAATATATCTCTTTTGTAGGAGAAAAGCGGCAAAGAGCTCGTGCGTCCGTTGGGCCTGTTCGAGTGCTTAAAGTAGAGTTTTAGCGCCCCGGGAATGCATCGGGAAGAGGGGAACTTGATCCGTGAAGAAACGGGCCAAAACAGCCTTGGAGAGGCAAAGCTTCAGCCCCAAACCCGAGAGCCAGCGTCGAGCTACAACGTCGAGACGCTGGCTCGACGCTGGAAAAACCCGAGAGCAAGCGTCGAGTGATAGCGTCGAGACGCTAGCTCGACGCTGCCCTGGCGTCGAGACCCTGCTTGGCGTCAAGACGCTCCGGAGGAGGCGCGCGCAGGAATTTTATCGGGGCAGCGTCGCGACGCTGGCCTTGCGTCGCGACGCCATCGCGAGCGCGCGCGGAAAACTTAGGGCACAGCGTCGAGACGCTAGGCCTAGCGTCTCGACACTACGACGATTGCAGCAACTTAAATGACGATTTTTCTGCACTTTTTTGGAACTTTTCTCCTTCATCTTCTTCACGATTTTGAGAGCGTTTTATCTTCTTCTTCCTCTGTATTTTTGTATTTTACTTGGAGCTCCGCCATTGTTGGCATGCGAGTGAGCTCCATTTCTTTTGCAACTCGTGGATGATTCCTACCAAGGCCGTGGTTGGAGCGGGATTGACAAACCGCGCCATGAGCGGCTAAGGTAAGGGTGACGGTTTGGGAATGTTTTAGGGATATTTTTGTTAGTAAATTTGGTTTTGATAATCTGCGTTTTGAATTATGCATATTGGAATCTGTTTGTTTGCATCTATTTACTTTGCTTAATCCAACGCGCATGCTAAAATACGACGATTGACACTCGGGTAGTTTCGCATGCTGTGTATGTTAAAGAGTAGCGATGCCGTGCCTCTCACTGCTCGAGTAAGTAACACAGGTAGATAGAACTAAATCGAAGTATCGGGTCGGGTAGGATAATTGTTGATTGCATACGGCGTTTGCGGGCAATCTACTAGCAATTAGAATTCACGCTCGAATGTTCGTCGCGGTTAGCTAGTGACTGTCTAAATTTACCTTAGGGCTGATCACCTTGATGTAGGATTAGATAACGTGTAATTAGAACTGTGTGGTCTAATTAAAATCCATGGAGTCGGCTACTTTGGGGCTTCTCTGGTAGTCGTCCGCGTGCTCAATAAACTGAATTCCATGTTATTAGCATTAAATGATAAACTGAATTTGTCTAACAAGTGATCCTGAGACTCCCAAACCGTGCACACGTTCTCTTCTTATTATTTCTTTCTTCCGTTAGCTTTCTCACTATTGCTCTTGCATGATAAAACCCCCCGTTACCAAAAATCCATCAATTAATTAAATCCCAATTTCATTAGTAATTTCAATCTTCCTATTCCTTGGATCGACCCTGTTACCACTGGCTGCAAAGCCTTGGTCAAAGGCTTTATAAATCGTATTTTGGCAAGCCTCGACAGCTTGAGATTAAGTGGATATTCAAAAATCCGCACACCAAAATTGGCGCCGTTGCCGGGGAATAGGCATTTGATTGAATTTATGATTGAAGTTTGAATTTGATTTATTGATGGTTGGCTGAAAAAATTTTCTGTTTGTAAATTGTATGTTTGGATTTTTGTCTGTGTATGACCCGTTCCTCTGAGGGTAGTAGATTGCAGTTTATCCCTGAGATTGACAGAGAGGAGCGGCGGTTGCGAAGAGAAGCCCGGGAGGGGCAGAGGCCGATTGAAGAAGAAGAAGGCAATCCCTTCTTGGTTGACGAGATGGCGCAAGGTGATGCGCCTAGAACACTTAAGCAACTGGCAGCGCCAGACCTGAACCTGCAGCCTTTGTGCATAAACTACCCCGTGGTAGCAGGTAACTTCGAATTGAAATCTGGTTTAATTCAATAGTTACCTTCTTTCCATGGCAACGCAGGTGAGGACGCAAACAAACACTTGATGGAATTTCATTGCGTCTGCGCGGGGATGAAGCCCGCAGGGGTCACGGAGGAGCAATTGAATATGAGGGAATTCCCCTTCACACTTAAGGACAAAGCCAGGGACTGGCTGTATTACCTGCCCTCCGGATCGATCAACACGTGGCAGGATATGAAGCGGGTATTCTTGGAGAAATACTTTTCCGCATCCTTGGCCACCACTCTGCGGAAGAGGATTTATGGGATCACCCAGGATGTAGGTGAGTCCCTGCACGAATACTGGGAACGTTTCGGGCGCCTGTGCGCGAGTTTCCCACACCATCAGATCGCCGATCAGCTGTTGATTCAGTACTTTTATGAGGGGATGACGCCCCATGACCGGCAGATGATTGATGCAGCGAGTGACGGGGCACTGATTGACAAGACCCCAGTTGAGGCCAAGCAGTTGATTGCAAACATGGCAACAAACTCGCAGCAATTCGGTATTCGGGGGCAAGGACAAGTGCACAGCGTGGCTCAGAGCCACGAGATGACTGAGATGAGGGCCCAGGTGGCCGAGATAGGCAGTATGTTGAAGAAAATCGTTGGAGGACACCGCGAGGCGGAGGAGGTCAACGCGATTGGGGGGTACGCTTCGAACCCAAGGAAGTACGACCCATATGCAAACACTTACAACCCCGGTTGGCGTGACCATCCTAATTTTAGCTATGGGAATAGGGAAGGACAATCTCGCTTCCAAGGCCAGTCCCAGGATAGGCCTAATTGTTCCACCAAGGCTCAAGCCTCGAGCTCCTCCAGCTCGCTTGAAGAGATGGTAAGGACCATCGTGACTAGCACCAGCCAGTTCCAAAAAGAGGCTCGAGAAGAGCTTAACTCGCACAAGGCAGAGCTGCAGAATCTGAACAAGCAGCTGACACAGATGGCGGTGTCTATCAGTAGACTCGAGAGCAAGAGCTCGGGGAAGCTTCCTTCCCAAACTACAGTAAACTCATGTGAAAACGTGAGTGTCATTCAGCTGCGCAGTGGGAAGACACTTTCCACTACAGCTGTGAAGGAAGCCACGGACAGCCTGCACAAGTCCGCCCCGACTGTTCCTGAGATTCAGGTTGAGAAAAAAGACGAGAAGCTCAGTGTACCTAAGGATGTTACCAGAGCACCATTCCCGAGTAGGCTTGCGAAGCCTACTTTGGAATCTGATGATGAGGAGGTCCTTCGTACCTTCCAAAAGGTGATGGTAAATATCCCGCTCCTAGAGGCAGTCAGTCAAGTGCCCAAATATGCAAAATTCCTAAGGAGCTGGTGCACTACGAAAAGGAAGTCCAGAGGGACTGAGAAAAAGAGGGAAAACGTCTCTGCCATTCTCCCAGGTACGTTGCCTGCAAAGTGCAACGATCCAGGTACCTTTACTATCCCTTGCACTATAGGTAGTAAAGTTGTTCATAATGCCATGTTAGACTTAGGAGCCTCTGTTAATGTTATGTCTTATGCGCTGTTTCGTGAACTAAATTTAAATGAAATGCATGAGTGTAATGTTTCTGTTCAGTTGGCTAATGGGTCAAGCATCTGTCCTAGGGGGAAGGTAGAGGATGTTTTGGTTAGAGTTGGGAATATGACGTTTCCCGCTGATTTCCTTGTTTTAGATATGAATGAAAAGTCATCGCATACTTCGTCCTCCATGTTGTTAGGACGTCCTTTCCTTAAGACCGCTAGGGTCAAAATTGATGTGTTTAAGGGCGTTGTTTCTCTGGAGTTTGATGATACTTTGCATGAGTTCTCTTTATTTGATAGGAAATCCGCTGGAAATATATCTGTTGTTGAGCATGATGAGAATGGGAGTCTACCCTCGCGCTTGAGGGATGGTTCCCATGTCTCTGTTAAAAAATCTGATTTAAATTTGTGTGATAATGATGCTGGTTTTTGCACTAACAATTCTGATATTCACGTGCCCGAGGCATGAAGAGTGCAAATGGTTTCAAATTATGTTTGCAGGGAAAGTGTGGATGTTGACAAGTCTGGATCGTCCCCCGCACCTACAGACTATGGATGAGTCTGTGGAGAGAATACAATCGAGCAACCGACTTTAAAAATTCTGCGCTTCTCGGAGGCACCCGAGTGTTGGACTGTTCTTATGCTTTAGTTTAGTTTTTATTGCTTTTTAGATTAACTTAGTTTTAATTAACTTGCTGTTTTTTTTGTTAGGATCAAGGAAGAGAAGACAATTTTGGGCTCTGATGCGTTTATGTGCTGCTTCCTCGCCCTCGCCAGCTTCACAAAGAGTCAGGGAAGTGTACTTCTTCTTCCCTTTTACCTTGTATATCTGACTGGTTGGCATTGAGGACAATGCCATATTTTGAAGTTGGGGGTGGAGTTAGTCCGATGGATGTGCATGTGTAGTTCGTTGAGAAGTGCTATAATGATATTGAAGTGCTTGGGACTCTGTTTACTGTTTTCTGACTATGATAGCCTAGGAAATGCATGTTAGAAATTTGAGCATGTTCATAATCGAGTTTTTGCATGAGTTTTGTGTTTATTAGGTTCATGTCAAAAAATTTAAAATTTTTTCTGTTGCTCCCTTGCACTTGTCGCGCACTTAGCAACCTCTCCCTAGATTCCTTAGGCTTTGTTTATCGCATGTTTCGCTAATTCTCGTTGTCACCCTGAAAGGCATCTCTAGGTAGCTTGTTGCATGAGAGTTAGTGGTTAGTTAATTGAGAAAGCATGTGCTTAGCCTAATCTAAAAAAAAAATAGAAAAGCATGTTTGATAGAAAATTCCTCTCGAGGCGCTCCTCCTTCTTATTAGTGCACTTAAGAAGTGAGCGTTAGTCCTTAAAAACGTGAAGTTTATGCATGAATTTGACGTGTTAGGCAGCTCGAGTTGGAAAGAAAAAGAAATGAAAAGTTGGTTCAAAGAACCTTAATAAAAGAGTACAAAGTACTTATGAAAAGAAAAAGAATGAGAAAATAATTAGGTCTCTTAATTTGCTTCTTTCTCTCGTGTAAGTCAAGTTTAGACTGTTCTTAAACGCTAGAAGTAGGGGGAAAACGGGATGTGCGTTGCATGTGGGTTTTCCGAGTTTGCGTGAGTTTAGGAGTCGTTGACTAGCACACACACACGTTAGGGGGCAAGAGTTAATTTTTGATATGTCCTAGTTAGTACATGAACAAAATGCTTCCATGATTATACTCGTGTTTAAATTTCAATATGCATGGAGGTTTGAGTTAGAATGCATGTAAGCGCGTCCTGAGAGTCAATGTCTTTGTAGTGCTTGCTCGAGGACTAGCAATGTTTAAGTTGGGGGTGTTTGATAACTCCATTTTGGAGCTATTAAATACTTCCTAATTATAGCTAAAGTCCGCTTTCAATTGATTAAATATATCTCTTTTGTAGGAGAAAAGCGGCAAAGAGCTCGTGCGTCCGTTGGGCCTGTTCGAGTGCTTAAAGTAGAGTTTTAGCGCCCCGGGAATGCATCGGGAAGAGGGGAACTTGATCCGTGAAGAAACGGGCCAAAACAGCCTTGGAGAGGCAAAGCTTCAGCCCCAAACCCGAGAGCCAGCGTCGAGCTACAGCGTCGAGACGCTGGCTCGACGCTGGAAAAACCCGAGAGCAAGCGTCGAGTGATAGCGTCGAGACGCTAGCTCGACGCTGCCCTGGCGTCGAGACCCTGCTTGGCGTCAAGACGCTCCGGAGGAGGCGCGCGCAGGAATTTTATCGGGGCAGCGTCGCGACGCTGGCCTTGCGTCGCGACGCCATCGCGAGCGCGCGCGGAAAACTTAGGGCACAGCGTCGAGACGCTAGGCCTAGCGTCTCGACGCTACGACGATTGCAGCAACTTAAATGACGATTTTTCTGCACTTTTTTGGAACTTTTCTCCTTCATCTTCTTCACGATTTTGAGAGCGTTTTATCTTCTTCTTCCTCTGTATTTTTGTATTTCTCTTGGAGCTCCGCCATTGTTGGCATGCGAGTGAGCTCCATTTCTTTTGCAACTCGTGGATGATTCCTACCAAGGCCGTGGTTGGAGCGGGATTGACAAACCGCGCCATGAGCGGCTAAGGTAAGGGTGCGGTTTAGGAATGTTTTAGGGATATTTTTGTTAGTAAATTTGGTTTTGATAATCTGCGTTTTGAATTATGCATATTGGAATCTGTTTGTTTGCATCTATTTACTTTGCTTAATCCAACGCGCATGCTAAAATACGACGATTGACACTCGGGTAGTTTCGCATACTGTGTATGTTAAAGAGTAGCGATGCCGTGCCTCTCACTGCTCGACTAAGTAACACAGGTAGATAGAACTAAATCGAAGTATCGGGTCGGGTAGGATAATTGTTGATTGCATACGGCGTTTGCGGGCAATCTACTAGCAATTAGAATTCACGCTCGAATGTTCGTCGCGGTTAGCTAGTGACTGTCTAAATTTACCTTAGGGCTGATCACCTTGATGTAGGATTAGATAACGTGTAATTAGAACTGTATGGTCTAATTAAAATCCATGGAGTCAGCTACTTTGGGGCTTCTCTGGTAGTCGTCCGCGTGCTCAATAAACTGAATTCCATGTTATTAGCATTAAATGATAAACTGAATTTGTCTAAAAAGTGATCCCGAGACTCCCAAACCGTGCACACGTTCTCTTCTTATTATTTCTTTCTTCCGTTAGCTTTCTCACTATTTCTCTTGCATGATAAAACCCCCCGTTACCAAAAATCCATCAATTAATTAAATCCCAATTTCATTAGTAATTTCAATCTTCCTATTCCTTGGATCGACCCTGTTACCACTGGCTGCAAAGCCTTGGTCATAGGCTTTATAAATCGTATTTTGGCAAGCCTCGACAGCTTGAGATTAAGTGGATATTCAAAAATCCGCACACCAGCAACACTAAAGAAACCCCAAAGAGAGTAGAGAACAAAGAGTCTAGTGCTCCACTGGAATCTTTGCCAAACCATGGTCAACCATCAACAAGCACATCAGGAGCAAGGCTGAAGCCAATCATAGAAGAGATAGAAGAAATTCCAAGGCCTTCACCTATCCTGAGGCGACCTGAAGTGCCTGCATATGTGCCACCACCTCCATTTCCTCGAAGGCTAAAGAAAAAACAAGAACAGGAAGTGCACTTTAATAAATTTTTAGAAATTCTTAAACAAGTGCATGTTAATATTCCATTTGTAGAAGTTTTACAGTCCATGCCCTCTTATGTTAAGTTTTTAAAGGATATAATCACTAACAAAAAAATTATTGGTGAATTTGAAACAGTGAATCTCACTGAGGAGTGCAGTGCCATACTCCAGAACAAGCTACCCAAGAAGGAGAAGGATCCTGGTTCCTTCACCCTACCAGTGGAGTTAGGAGGCAAGCACGTGGGTAGAGCTCTTTGTGACCTGGGAGCCAGCATAAACCTCATGCCCCTATCACTATTCCGCCAGCTAGGAATAGGAGAAGCACGTCCCACCACTGTCACCTTACAACTTGCAGACAGATCCATAGCATACCCTGAGGGTAAGATTGAGGATATTCTTGTAAAGGTTGACAAGTTTATTTTCCTTGCAGATTTCATCATCCTGGATTATGAAGCAGACAAGGAGGTCCCCATCCTATTAGGCAAACCATTTTTAGCCACAGGTAGGGCCCTGATTGATGTCCAGAAAGGTGAACTCACCATGAGGGTTCATGATGAGGAGGTTAAATTTAGTGTTTTTAAAGCCCTAAGGTACCCATCTGACTCTGAATCTTGTGCAAGCATGGACATTGTAGATTCACTGATGGAAGAACAGCTGGAGCATGAATTATTGATTAAGCATGCAAATAATTATGTACAATTAGATTTAACTGATTTGAATGTTTCTGAAATAATGGATATACCTGTAGATAAAATACAGCATGTTTGTATGAATAAAGACTTGACTGACAGATCCATGAATCCATTAAAGCCATCCATTGAGCATCCACCTATCTTAGAATTGAAACCCCTACCCACTCATCTTAAGTATGCATATTTAGGAAGCAATGATACTCTGCCTGTTATTATCTCGTCCAAATTGAGTGCAAAGCATGAAACTGAGTTAATCTTATTACTTAAGCAATATAAAAAGGCTATTGCATGGACGATTGCTGACATTAGAGGCATTAGCCCTTCCTACTGCATGCATAAGATAATATTGGAAGAAGAGCATACACCCCGAGTAGATCACCAACGTAGGCTGAACCCCTCTATGAAAGAGGTAGTTAAAAAAGAAATCATAAAGTGGTTAGATGCAGGTGTAATCTTCCCTATAGCTAGTAGTTAGTGGGTGAGTCCAATACAATGTGTACCTAAGAAGGGGGGGATGACTGTAGTAGTAAATGAGAGCAATGAACTGATTTCAACTAGGACTATTACAGGATGGAGGGTCTGTATGGACTATAGAAAATTGAATAAGGAAACAAAAAAGGATCACTTCCCTTTACCATTTATTTACCAAATGTTAGATAGGATAGCTGGTAGAGCTTATTACTGCTTCCTAGATGGTTATTCTGGATATAACCAAATCACCATAGACCATGTGGACCAGGAGAAGACAACCTTCACCTGTCCCTTTGGAACATTTGCCTTTCGCAGAATGCCTTTTGGCTTATGCAATGCACCAGCAACGTTCCAAAGGTGCATGTTGGCAATCTTCTCTGACTTAGATGAATCCATGATAGAAATATTTATGGATGACTTCTCAGTCTTTGGTGATTCATTCACAAACTGTTTAGAGAACTTAGGACAAGTCCTGGCTAGGTGTGAGGAGACCAACCTAGTCCTTAATTGGGAAAAGTGCCACTTCATGGTGGAAGAGGGGATAGTCCTAGGTCATAGAGTGTCTAGAGCAGGAGTAGAGGTCGGTAGGGCCAAGATTGAAATAATAGAGAAGTTAGTGGAACCTCAGAATGTGAAAGCCATTAGAAGATTCTTAGGACACGCAGGATTCTATAGAAGGTTCATTAAGAACTTTTCTAAGATCTCCAAACCTTTGTGTGAGCTTCTAGAGCTGAATAAGCCATTCATCTTCTCTAAAGAATGTTTACTAGCCTGGAAAACCCTTAAGGAAGCACTAGTCAAAGCACCTATTATAGTAGGACCAAATTGGGACCTTCCCTTTGAGATGTTATGTGATGCAAGTGACTATGCTGTAGGGGTTATGCTAGGACAAAAGATTGACAAGCTAACACACCCTGTATACTATGCTAGTAAGACACTTAATGAGGCACAATGTAATTACACAACCACGGAAAAGGAAATGCTAGCTGTAGTGTTTGCCTGCGAGAAGTTTAGGAATTACATTGTAGGCACTAGGACAATCGTGTACACTGATCATTCTGCACTAAAATACCTTATGAGGAAGGCTGATGCTAAGCCTAGGTTGATTAGATGGGTATTGTTGCTGCAAGAATTTGATCTAGACATTAGAGATAAGAAAGGTTGCGAAAATAAGGTTGCGGATCATCTTTCTCGATTGCAACATAATTGCGATAAAATTGCGGAAACCGCAATTTCTGATGCCTTTATCGATGAGCATGTCTTTGTATTAGCCCATCGTGATAACGATGAGGAACCTTGGTTTGCTGATATTGCTAACTTCCTTGCCTCGCAGGTACTACCTACTTTCAAGGGAGGACAAGAGAAGAAGAGGTTCCTGCATGAAGCTAGGAAGTTCATATGGGACGACCCTACCCTCTACAAAACATGTGCAGATGGTTTGCTGAGGAAGTGTGTGTCAGCTGCTGAGGCGAAGTCTGTGCTGCAGCACTGCCATACAGCCCCCTATGGTGGACATTTTGGTGGCCAAAGGACAGCTGCAAAGGTGTTCCAGAGTGGCTACTACTGGCCCACGATCTTCAAAGATGCCCACGAATACGCGCACAGCTGTGATGAATGCCAGAGAACAGGTAACCTTAGTCGAAAGGATGAGATGCCTCTCACTTACATCTTAGAGTTGGAGCTCTTTGATGTGTGGGGCATTGACTTCATGGGACCATTTCCCCCATCAGCAGGTAACCTTTACATACTTGTAGCTGTAGACTATGTATTTAAATGGGTAGAAGCCATAGCATGTCCAACCAATGATGCCAAAACAGTCATTAAGTTCCTTAATAGACATATCTTTACTAGGTTTGGAACACCTCGTGCTATAATTAGTGATGAAGGGACACACTTTATTAATAAAGCTATGGAAAAAGTGTTGGCTAAATACAATGTTAGACATAGAGTAGCCACTCCTTATCACCCGCATTCGAATGGACAAGCTGAAATATCAAATAGGGAGATTAAAAACATACTCGAAAAAGTGGTCAAACCCAATAGAAAAGATTGGTCGTTTAAACTCGAGGATGCACTTTGGGCATATAGGACTGCATATAAGACACCTCTAGGTATGTCTCCTTATAGACTTGTGTATGGCAAAGCATGTCACTTACCATTCGAATTGGAAATTAAAGCATTTTGGGCCTTGAAAGAACTGAATTATTGCGTGACCGATGCGGGAACATTGCGGTCTCTGCAATTACATGAGCTTGATGAGCTGAGACATATGTCTTCTGAAAATGCTAAAATGTATAAGGAAAAGACTAAGATTTGGCATGACAGTAGACTTAGGATTAAGGACTTTAAGAAAGGCCAGCTTGTCTTGTTATTTAACTCAAGGTTGAGATTATTTCCAGGCAAACTTAAGTCCAGATGGTCAGGTCCTTTTGTGATAACTAACGTGTTTGTTCATGGTGCAATTGAGATTAGGAACCTGCAGCACGGGCAACCGTTCATGGTTAATGGTGCACGATTGAAGCATTATTATGAGGAAGGAGATGTGAAGACTCTCTCGGCCTTCCTCTTGGCTGAAACTTGAAAATAAAACCGAGAGAGGACGAGTGATTACTGTGCTCGTCCATGCGAGGCTATGCCTTAGTTTATTTTTTGCTATTCTTTCGGTTATTATTTGTGTATGTTTGTGTGTGATTTTTATTACGAATTTGATGTTGATTTTATTTCTTTTAATAGGGGATCAAAAGAGGGAATCAAGGAGATGAATCCAGGATTAAAAATCGGGGAAGATATTGGGCCAAATCAAAGATTAAGTTGAGGAAATATTGGCATTTGAAACGAGGAAATCTCCAACGGTCATTTAATTGCGAAGGATTTGCTGAATCCGCAACAGAAATAGCCGTTGGGATTTCCATCATTACAAATAGCCGTTAGAACCGCCGTGGCTAGTACGCTTCCTTCATTCACTGAATTTCAAGAAATCTCTCTCCTTCTTCCTCTGCAATTCCTCTTTCTAGATTTCTACGATTCCACCATGGTGCTAACGAGGGTTGAGAGATCTGCTTCCAAAAGGAAGGCCGTCGACGCTGAGATAGCTGCGAGAGAGGCACTCCTTGCCTTGGCAGATGCCGAAGCCGCGCGAACCGAACGCCTTCCCAAGCTCCCTGTTCGCAAGAAAAAGTGGAAGGTAGTGACGGAAATCCCTGCTGGGCCATCTGAACCAGCAGGAACGCCCAAGAAGAGGAAGTGGAAGATGGTCGTTGACGATGCGGCGATCAAGAAAAAGACTCCCTCTGTGGAGAGTCAAGAAAGTGGTCGTCCATCCTACGAGACGGCCAGACAAAGCCACTCTCCATCTCCACCAGCGCGAAGCCCTAAGCCTTCTCCATCTCCACAGAGCTCTGAACAAACTCCACCGCCGCAGAGCCCTGAGGCATCACCAGTATCCCAGACGCCTGAGCCTGAAATTCCATATGAAGAGCATCAAGAATCGGCGCAGGGCGATGATGCAGCTGAGGAAGAGGAAGTTTTCTCTCCGTTGAGGGAAGTCTGCCCCGATAGCCCAGCAAGGGGGGAAGATTCAATGGATGAAACGTTGGGGGATTGCCTCCAACAGATCACCACCAGGGCACGATTGAGAAAGAAAGCCACCAAGGTCATCAAGGCCAAACGGCCAAAAGCTTCGAAGAAGTCCAAGAAAAGGAAGGCCAGAGGTGAGCCATCATCGAAGAAGGTTAGTAGTGAGCCCTCTCTGAAGAAGCTAAAGATCGAGGCTGTTGAATCAGCCAAAGCAAAAGATAAGGGGAAGGCCAAGCTGTACCCCGAAGATGAGCCTCAAACTGTGAGGTATGTGTCCTCTGATGCAGAGTCGAGGGGCACTGAGTTAAGGAAGAGGGACCTGCTCCATGAGAAGGGGTTCCTTGATGCTCTAGCAGACCTGCCGCAATTCCTGCGCGAGGGATCACCAATCACGACTGGGAAGAGCTGTGCAGACCGCCCATTCCCGCCTACTCCAGCATGGTGTACGATTTCTACGCCAACTTGATGAACCCTGAGGATGGCTTGTCTGTGGTCAGAGGAATCGAGGTGGACTTCTCAGCTAAGGCGATCAATGAAGCCTATGGCCTCAAGGGGCAAAAACACACTGATTATGCAAGGATCATTGATGCGCCAACTGAGGCTGTCCTGGAGGAAGCGCTGAGGATCATCGGCCAACCTGAGGCAGCGTGGACAATTTCGCGCAATGGGAAGCACACTCTGATGAGTGCAACCCTGACGGCAAAGGCAGTTGTATGGTTTTCTTTCGTGCGCAGAAGGCTGTCCCCAGTGACCCACGAGACCACCATCAACCAAGGAAGGTCACTGCTGGTTTATGCGATCATGAGGGGCCTCACAATCAATGTGGGTGAGGTCATTGCAGCCTCAATCGCAGACTGTGCAAAGAAAGGTAAGGGTCCACTTTTCTTCCCCAACACAATCACTAAGCTTTGCTTACGTGCAGGTGTACCAATCGAGCGGATGGAAAGGCAGCTGGCCTACACGGGGCACCTGGAGCTGCCTACAGGCCTGCGAATGCGACGAAAGGGGAACATGGAGTTTGAGCTAGACGGCCTGGCTGCTGCTCAATCCCTCTCTATGGCCTGCCTGATGGACCTGCAGAAGAAGATGGCGCAATGGGCTGAGTATGCTCACGCAAGGGATAAGGATGTGGCGGATCAGTTGGGCTGCATCTTTCCTGAGTTCCCCACGGACCTGCTGACGCCATGGGCACCTCCACGAGCACGGAGGGATGATGATGAGGACATCTGAGTGCTAGGCTGATTAGCACTCAAGGGAGTATTTATGTTCCCTACAAAAAAAAAAATCAAACTGCTTTTCGTTAAACTATGTGAATTCTGTCTTTTTGAATCAATATTTGATCTGTCTTTAGTTCTTTATTTTTGTGTTTAGATTTGTTTAGTATAGCCTGATGGTAGCTGAATAGGTAGATTGTTTTAGGTTCCTTTTTGTATAGCTGAAATGATTGGAAAGAGCATGCATAGGGGCCTTGATCACTGTTATATCTGCCCTGTATCCATTGCGAAATTATTGCGGAGTCCGCAATTTTTGTTAGTAATTGCATGTTTTTGTCTGACTGTTTAGCTAGGCTGGTTCTGTTTAATTTTGTTCTTTTGCTGCTGAGAACCCCCACTGTTTTTACAAATTTCTGCTGCTGAGATGTTTGCTTTGAGAATGTTCTGTCTATCCCTAGGGCTTTTAGATTCTCTTTGTTTTACCCTAGACTAGATGCTTCTAGGACAAGTTTGGGGGTGTGCCACCTCAGACACTCATTGGGGACAATGAGTAGTTTAAGTTTGGGGGAGGCCACCCTGTTGGGTGTAGAGTATGCCCTAGGATACATGTCTCACCAGCTTTAGTGCAAGTGGGAGATTGTTGGGATTTATGCCCTAAAGCCTCGTAATTAATTAATAATTATTTGATAATTATTTTATTATTAATATTTTCAATTTATAATATTCATTATATAAATAAAATCCAAGGTTATTAGTGTAATCTTGAACTGTATGTAGTTGACATACGGGAGGATCATGTTCAAGTAATAACCTAAAGGGTCTATAGTATATGGATAAGGTTGGGTGCCTTATCCTGGTAACACTATTGATACGGCCCACTTTGTAATTGTTACAAATGATTTTATCCAAATCATTCATGTAGAGACATGTGAGTGGGGGTATCCTATACAATGAGTTTGTATAAGACTGGACCACGAAATATATAATCTCTCTTTATAAATCCGTTATTTGAGAAGATTAATATTTCACAGGATGATCATATGTGACTCGATCTTAATCCTGAGTGAGTTATGAACTCCTGCCTGTGAGGGCTCGTCCTTTGATTTGTATGGGTGAGAATGGCCTTTAAAGCCGATTCAATAAGCCTACCATTTTGGGGACTTGACCAAATAGGGAGTTGGGAACATAAGTTTCACAAGATGGAATTCACTTCTTCCCTAGAGGGAAAGTAGATGAGTAGTTCCCTTAATTGCTGATTTCGGGACTTGAACAATGGGGCCCCACCCTCTCACTGGCCCGAGAGGGACTTGGTTTATGGTTGGATCATAAACAAGTTGTTCATTAGAGAATCAGTGGTACTTAAGGTGTAAGATGTAATTACAGGGGTAAAACGGACTTTTGACCCAGCTGTAATTACGAACAACTCATGAAGGATCGACTTGCATGTAATGGTTATATCCATGGACACAACTTGTCTTACAGTACATAAGAGTGCAACTCTAGGCCTATAGTGGAGTGACCTAGAGTTAATGAATGAAAGTCAATTAATTAATGAGTTTAATTAATTAATTTTGTATCATTGGAGCTTATAAATCTGTAGGTCCATAAGGTCCCCTTGCTAGCTCATAGTAACACTAAAATGATCAATTTAGTTGAAAGAAAATTTGAAATATTCAAATTAATATTTAATATATTTGATATATTAAATGTAGAAGAGTAAAATATATTTATTGTATTTGATACATTAAATATTAGAGGAAATAGTTTATGTATATGATACATTAATATTAAAAACTATATACTTATGTTATTTGAATGTGATTCAAATTGGTTTAAAGTATATTATAAAAGATTAATTTTATAATATTTGAATAAGATTCAAATAAATATAAAATACATATTTTAATATATTAGATATTAAAATGTATTTTATAAAATAAAATTAATTCCTAAAAGCCTTATTATAAATAAGACATTTAGGTTTAGCCAAAAGGCTGGCCAAACACACTACTCACCTGAGAATTGTTCTCTCATTCTTTCAAAGAGCTCCCACAAGCCTTGATCCCGTGTTCGAGTCATAGCGAGGAAGATCTCGTGGAAAAAGGAACACAAGAAGATGATTGTTCATCAAAGGTAATTTCATATATGCTTAACTTGTATGTTAATTTAATTCTAAATAAACCAAAGTAACGATTCCAAACGCTTCCGCTGCGGGGAATGAAGAGTTCATTCCCTTCAATTGGTATCAGAGCAACTTTGTTTTTGTTTAGAATTAAAAGTTCATGGTGGGTATTTTAATTTGTTTTTCATATATGTGATATATGTGGTTTGCAAATTGACTGTTTAGGCGTATTTTGGCATTAGTTTTATTGCTTTGTTTAGATCAAATGTGAAACTCGAAAGAGATAGGAATTCTCTGTATGATTTTTTGAACCATTACGGATTGAAACCAATTGAAATTGGTGGATTTGAAGCCATTACAGAATTGAAGATGGTGTCAAACGATGGTGGAATTGAAGCCATTATGAAATTGAAGATTCAATTTGTGTGAATCGTACCGAATTTCAGATTTGGAATGTTTGGAATGTCCAACATAAAATCTGGAAATTTAGATTCAAATTTGAAATGTCTATAGATTTGATTTGGAATGTCCAAAATCAATTTTGTAGATTTAGATTCAGATTTAGAATGTTTGGAATGTCCAACATAAAATCTGGAAATTTAGATTCAGATTTGGAATTTCTATAGATTTGATTTGGAATGTCCAAAATGAATTTTGTAGATTTAGATTCAGATTTGGAATGTCCAAAATAAAATCTGGGAAATTTAGATTCAGATTTGGAATTTCTATAGATTTGATTTGGAATGTCCAAAATCAATTCTGAAGATTTAGATTCATATTTGGAATTTGGAATGTCCAAAATAAAATATGGAAATTTAAATTCAGATTTGGAATGTCTATGGATTTGATTTGATTTGGAATGTCCAAATTGAGTTATGGAAATTGGATTCAAATTTTG
This sequence comes from Herpetospermum pedunculosum, assembly GCA_028017165.1. Lineage (NCBI taxonomy): Eukaryota > Viridiplantae > Streptophyta > Magnoliopsida > Cucurbitales > Cucurbitaceae > Herpetospermum > Herpetospermum pedunculosum. The sequence continues at coordinate 27,208,887 of CM051527.1, read as the reverse complement.
AAGGCTCAAGGAGGATTTTGAAGACCAGGAGATGTCTTGGATTTAAATTAATGTAATTCAAAATTGCTTTCAATTTCTTAGGATATGCCAAATATGCTGGTCAATTTTGCTGTGTTTTTAATTTAATTATGCATGTTGATTTTAATTTAATTATGCATGTTGATGTATGTTTTAAATTTTAATTGATTGCATACTAATTGATTGCATAGAGTATGCCATCTAGATTAAAATCCCACCATAGATTAAGCATGATCATGCATTTTAATTATTTTTAATATAAGTGTTATATTTGAAATATTATGATTAAAATGATTTCCTAATATGATTTTATTTCCATATCTTTCAATATAATTGTTATATTTGGAAATTTTAAATTAGGATACTTCCTTTCATAATAGGAATCCATATTTTTCTAATAAGGATTAGGATATCTTTTCCTAATATTTTTTCGAGATTGGGAAATCTTTTCCAATGAGATTGAGAAATCTTTTTCTAATAAGATTGGGAAAATTGGGAAATCTTTTCCTAATAAGATTGGTAAAATTTAAAATCTCTTCCTAGATTGGGAAAATTGGGAAATCTTTTCCCTTGAGATATTTTCCAAATGAGCTTAGGATATTTTCATATGAGATTAGATTTTTTCTTTCCTTATTTAAAAGATAATTTAATTCATTCTTTAACTAGTTTAAATATTTGAATTTAGTTTATCTTTTATTCTAATAAGATCAGAATATATGATAATCTTTAATTTTATTTTAAAGGGTTTAAAATTGTTAAAAAGTCAAGATTATCCATAAGGTGAATTGGTTTTTAATAGGATTAAAAATATTGCTTAAAATCAACTGAAGTTCATTGATCTAGTAATTAATAGTTAATTAAAGATTAATGAATTTAAAATAAAAATTGACTATAAGGGAACCCTGTCTAAGAAAGGTTACTCGGGTGAGGTACTTAAGTTGACTGAAAAGGAACACCTCTACCTAAGAACTGGCCTGGGGGTTGAATTAGTCAAATTTTATTTTATTTCATTAAGCAGGCTCATAATGTGATTAGTTTTAAATAGTTTAATATACTTGATAATTCACATTAAAATCAATCTAACCAACATAAGGGTTATGAAAGGGTAGATTGAAAAACTTAGATAAATGAGATTAGCCTAATTTGTCTAAGTAATAGAAAACCCTATTTCAAAATACTTAGTGGGAGAAAGACATATGTCAAAATAACCCTACGGTCTCTACCATAGATTCACAACGTGAGATTCATGTGAGGCCTCGAGGCGGCTTTGGACCGTCCCCCTACGGAAGGTGTTTACATGGGGCAATATCAGGGTGAATCTCTTGAGAAAGTATTTTTAAATAGTAAGTGGGAGAAGGAAATGTGTCAACATATCCTACGGTCTCTATCATTGGTTCATAACGTGAGATTCATGTGGGGCCTCGCGGCGGCTTTTGGACCGTCCCCCTACGGAAGGTGTTTACATGGGTCAATATCAGGGTGAATCTCCTGAGAAGGATAGGATTGTAATTTTATTTCCAATACTTGACCTACCCTACGGCGACACTTGTTGGGATAAAATTATAGAATCTAAAATGATGGGTTATACTTACAAAGATATCATTAAGGTTGTTAATGATTTTCTTGACCAAACTAATGGTAACTAAATGTTATAGAAATAAGAGTTATTTTGGGATAACACTTGGTTGAGATTGTCTCGGTTTAGTGAAGGGGCATTTGACCTACCCTACGGCGGCACTTGTTCTAACTCACTAAAGTATCATAGCATTAAAACAATAATGTTTCAGGGTTCATTTATCAAATTGTTTGTTTTCTATGCTGAAATTGAATGAATATTGATTGCATGTTATTAGATAAATATATATATATTTTATATATTTCAATATTATGTCTATTTCTCTCAATTTTATTTTTCGTTGCTAATTTGTCAAATTGAGAAAATAATATCACTTGGAAAAATAATGTTAACACTATATAATGGCCGTGTAAAATTTTTCTTTAATTTGTCTTTATTGAGAAATGTTCTCAAAAACCTGTTGTCAATGCTAATCGAATTGTTCGTGAAGCACATGATTAATAAATCAATATAACGAGATGACTTATACAAATTTTCTATTTGACATATTAGATGTCAAGCTAAGAAAATAAAGAAGATGACAACAACATATGAGATATGGTTGAAGTCAATAAAAGCTAGATTTAGATATTTATCTAAATAATCTCAAAAATTAAGTATTACCAAAATCCAAGAAAAGAAACCATATGACTGTAGCTAAAAGAAAATAGTTTCTAAATTAGCAAAGTAGTCATCATAAGAGGAATTTATGAAATACCTCTATAAGAAGAACATGGATAAAAGTAAATTTGATTTACTAGATTTTTTCATTACCACCTATATAGTAGATTCAGATCCACTATTAAGATTTGTTCTTCATTACATTTTATATAATTCTTGGAAAATACTTAATTATGTAGAATGATCTCTACTTGTTGGCACCAGAAAACCCATCTCAATTAATGTAGTTGGAGACATTAAGATGTCCATAAGAAATAATTGTTATTTAATGCTGAATATGGTGTTTTTAGTACCATATGAGAAATTTCAATTTCTCTAACTTTATTACTAATAAAATGTTCATACAGTATGAATATTTTAGTACTAAATTTTTATTTTCAAAATTGTTTGAAAAGTTCAGCCGAAAAATAAGAATAATTTGTATGTGTTAAATTGTTAACATATAAAATACTACACAGTGAGATATTCAGGATTATAGAATCCAGAATATAAAGACAATTTATATTCTCCTAAAATATGATACCCGTCTTTGGCATTCAAGATTGATTCTGATCAATTTGAATAAAAAGACTACTACGAAGTGATTCTCTAAATGTTAGAGTTAATTACTTTATATGTCTTAAGATCTTGCCTTTCATGCAAGATAATTAATAGGTTTTTGTTGGAAAAGCCTACAGGCCAAAGAACACTGATAAATATTTCATCACTCTAACTGATGATTATTCAATAAATAAGTATCGTAACCTAATGCAACATAACTCTGAATATTTTGAAAAGTTCAAGGAATATAAGACTCAAGTTGAAGGTCAATTAAGTAAATCTATCAAAACACTATGATCAGATCATAGTGAAAAGTACAGGAACGTTATGTACTAAGACTAATTGATAGAAAGTGAGATTTTATCTCAACTCTAGCACAAAGTACAATTGTGTGAAATTGTGCTGTAAGAGGAGAAACAAGACCTTGTTAGACATGGTCAGAACAATAAAGAATTACACGTCATTATAAGACTCTTGTTAGGATATACAATATAGATTGTATAGTGAACATGATCCTATCTAAAAGGTGTCCATGAGACAACTTTGAGATTATAGAAGAGTAGTAAAGTGAGTCTACAACCCTTCGAGTTTTGAGAGTTTTAAGCATACATGCTGAAACTTGAATATGTTCAATAGTGTTGAAAAGTTGGTTCCAAGGGAAGCCACTAAATAGTTAACAAAAGTTGTTAACAATTTAATTACATTTGATAGTCATGAATTGGATAAGCCTCATCGTAGTGGGAGAGTTATGAGATGACCCAACCGTTACAAGAGCTTAAATGAAGCCTAAGTTGTCGTATTAGATGACAAAATGTAGGGCTTCTTGACCTCAAAGTTGAAATGAGGGTCAATGACAAAGACTAGTAGACCAAAGTCATAAATCTCGAGATAGAGTAGATGTACTCATCTTTATCTAGAACTTGTAGATATTCGTGATGGGGTAAAACCCATAGGTTTTGAATATATCTACAAAAGTAAAAGATTTGTAAATAAGAAGGTACAAACCTTCAAAATAAGACTAATGGCAAATATAGTGGGAGAAAGTAAATTATGGATAAACTTTCTCATTTGTTGTCATATTAGAGTATATAAGCATTTCCTAGTTGCATATGAGATATGTCAAGTGAAGGTTTAAGAAATCTTTTTTGAAAAGAAATCTTAAAGAATGCATTTACAAATCCATTACATGAGTTCAATTTCAAAAATCAAAAGCAAAAGGTTTGCAAGCAGTAAAGATTCATTTATGAAATGAATTTGATCACTAGATTTTTGAATGTAAGGTTTGATAAAAGTATCAAAAACTATGACTTTGAATAAATATTAATGATATTGTATAGACAAGAAAATCATTAATTACTTAGTGGAATTTTCTCATATTTTATGTGGATGACTTATTACCCATTGTGAATGCTGTAAGATTTGAATCCAACATAAAATGTTGACTACCTAACCAATTCCAAATGAATGATTTAAATTACTGGGTATGTCCTAAAATAGAGTTTTCGAGGACAAAATGTTATTTATGTCTCACACATCTTATATTGACAAATTTGTTGTCAAGTATATGATGTAGTACTTAAAAAAATGATAATGTATCATTCTTACATGAAGTTTAGATTGTCTAAGGAATAGTGTCCTAAGACATTTCAAAATGATGAGAACATAAGATTGACTATCTACGTTTGAGTGGGAGAAAATCTAATGTACACTTGAGACATGACATTTGACAGTAAAATTGGTTAGCATTTATTAGTTAACCCAATGGTATGGCCATTGCACGAAAACATAAAAACTTTTCTCAAAATATCTATGGATAAATTGAGAAATTATATTTTTGTGTATGAGGTTAAAGATTTGATCTTTACGAGATGCACTGGTTTTAACAAAGATTTATGGAAATCTATGTTTACCCTAGATGATGGAGTATGGTATGCAAGTTCAATGTTCTTACTTATGAAGTAAAGAACTTGCATAACTCAAATAATTTCTTATTGGTCTGAAAGATGTTTCAGATATAATTAAGCCTAAAACGTTTTATGTAATGGCTAAACTTAAGAAACTTAGATAACATCAATACATAGGGTATCCGGAGAGAGAAAGAATCGTGGTGGGACCAAGATGACTTTTAATTGACAGTCGTTTTGATCTATATAAAAAGACTTTCCAGGCTAAAGTGTTTGAAAGCCACCTAGAATGTCTAGGATTATGAGACATGTCTGTCTTCACTAGGGCAAGTGGGAGAACATGTTGGGTGTAGAGTATGCCCTAGGATACATGTCTCACCGGCTTTAGTGCAAGTGGGAGATTGTTGGGATTTATGCCCTAAACCCTCGTAATTAATTAATAATTATTTGATAATTATTTTATTATTAATATTTGCAATTTATAATATTCATTATATAAATAAAATCCAAGGTTATTAGTGTAATCTTGAACTGTATGTAGTTGACATACGGGAGGATCATGTTCAAGTAATAACCTAAAGGGTCTATAGTATATGGATAAGGTTGGGTGCCTTATCTTGGTAACACTATTGATACGGCCCACTTTGTAATTGTTACAAATGATTTGATCCAAATCATTCATGTAGAGACATGTGAGTGGGGGTATCCTATACAATGAGTTTGTATAAGACTGGACCACGAAATATATAATCTCTCTTTATAAATCCGTTATTTGAGAAGATTAATATTTCACAGGATGATCATATGTGACTCGATCTTAATCCTGAGTGAGTTATGAACTCCTGTCTGTGAGGGCTCGTCCTTTGATTTGTATGGGTGAGAATGGCCTTTAAACCCGATTCAATAAGCCTACCATTTTGGGGACTTGACCAAATAGGGAGTTGGGAACATAAGTTTCACAAGATGGAATTCACTTCTTCCCTAGAGGGAAAGTAGATGAGTAGTTCCCTTAATTGCTGATTTCGGGACTTGAACAATGGGGCCCCACCCTCTCACTGGCCCGAGAGGGACTTGGTTTATGGTTGGATCATAAACAAGTTGTTCATTAGAGAATCAGTGGTACTTAAGGTGTAAGATGTAATTACAGGGGTAAAACGGACTTTTGACCCAGCTGTAATTACGAACAACTCGTGAAGGATCGACTTGCATGTAATGGTTATATCCATGGACACAACTTGTCTTACAGTGCATAAGAGTGCAACTCTAGGCCTATAGTGGAGTGACCTAGAGTTAATGAATGAAAGTCAATTAATTAATGAGTTTAATTAATTACTTTTGTATCATTGGAGCTTATAAATCTGTAGGTCCATAAGGTCCCCTTGCTAGCTCATAGTAACACTAAAATGATCAATTTAGTTGAAAGAAAATTTGAAATATTCAAATTAATATTTAATATATTTGATATATTAAATGTAGAAGAGTAAAATATATTTATTGTATTTGATACATTAAATATTAGAGGAAATAGTTTATGTATATGATACATTAATATTAAAAACTATATACTTATGCTATTTGAATGTGATTCAAATTGGTTTAAAATATATTATAAAAGATTAATTTTATAATATTTGAATAAGATTCAAATAAATATAAAATACATATTTTAATATATTAGATATTAAAATGTATTTTATAAAATAAAATTAATTCCTAAAAGCCTTATTATAAATAAGACATTTAGGTTTAGCCAAAAGGCTGGCCAAACACACTACTCACCTTCTGCAGAGAATTGTTCTCTCATTCTTTCAAAGAGCTCCCACAAGCCTTGATCCCGTGTTCGAGTCATAGCGAGGAAGATCTCGTGGAAAAAGGAACACAAGAAGATGATTGTTCATCAAAGGTAATTTCATATATGCTTAACTTGTATGTTAATTTAATTCTAAATAAACCAAAGTAACGATTCCAAACGCTTCCGCTGCGGGGAATGAAGAGTTCATTCCCTTCACACCCTAGGCCTAGGAACATTCCTCTCTCCCTTTAAGCATAAGCATTCTTCTTCTCCTTTACAAAAATGATGAACTGAAAAAAAAATGAAAAATAGAATAAAGGGGGTCTCTCTTAAAGTTGCTGAGTAATCAGTGCCAAGTGTGTAACCCACAAGTGGCATTGCATCAAAAGGCAACCAAAGGAGAGGCTCCACCAAAGTAAGAAAGAAAAAAAGAAAAAATAGGGAAGAAGAATGTATACCTAGGAGTTGCAACTTTGTGGCTTGGATGTCCTGAATAAAAAAGAACTCTGATCCTCAATTAGCTAAGCACAAAGTTGTAGCTTGTAGGGTTGTTTAGGGAGATGAATGTATGTCCAATGTAGTGATGCCAGGGTTTAGGTTGTTCTTTAAATGTACTACTGTCACTGGTTAATACTAAGACTGACATGACTCTAAGGAATCCTAGGTAGCTCAAAAGTAAAAGGTAGAAGCATGTACTGAGTCTGGGGTAAAACTAGGTAGAATTTGAAACCTTAGGGATAGTTGCACGATATGACAGAAGCAAGTAGATCAGTCGTAGGGAGTTAATGAAACAGTAGGAGCATTAGGCGTGCGAAGGCAGAAGAAGCAAAATAAGAGGGTAGTTGTAAACTTAGAAGTATGTCACAAGACAGCACTGCCATAGATAGGAATTTAGGGGAGTCAGCAAGTGGTTAAAGAGGATAAAACAGCAGCATAAGTAAGTCCTTAGATTGCTCGAGGACGAGCAAAACCTTAAGTTTGGGGGTGTGTTACGTCTCCGAAAGTGACTATTTTAGGACTTATTTGTGTTAGGGAGTTGTGCATTTGTAAGTCTTTTTGATAGGATTTAGCTTGAACCTATGCTTATATATGAGAATTAGAAGAAGGAAGCTAAATTAGGACTTGTATGCAAAAGGGGAGAAAAGGAATGGAAAACGAAGTTAGAAGAATGAAAATTGTGCATTGCGGAAACATTGCTAAAACCGCAATGTTTTAAGTGAAATCCGTAAGTTGGCTAACCTTTTTCTGTTGTGATCCGATATTTCAGGGATTCGTTCTTTCTCCTCCAGCCACGTAGAAGTACGACGTTAAGGATGGATGGTTCTCCTTGGCCCAATCGCACCTGCAGAATACTATAAAAGGAGGTCAAAGAGGAGGGTTGAAACACATCCGAAAGGCGTAGACTTCTCTTCTCAGCGCAGTCTTTCCCATTCTTTCTCTTCTCCGTCTGTTGGTTTGAGAGGTTCAGCTGTTGGAGTCGACAATCTGATAGGAAGGAGAGAAGATTCATCTTCTCTTCTGATTGGATTCATCCAAGCAAGGCTTGCCTTTCTCTCTATTCAGTCGAGGCGTTCGCAATTGAGAAGACCACACACAGCTTACTGCTTTCTGTCTTAGTTTTCTACTTTCAGTACTGTTTGTTGTTATTTCCTTTCCATTAGCTACTCTATTCCATTTCGTTACTTTCTGTCTTTACTTCAGTATTTCTAAGTCTTCATTTGTTCATTCAGACAATTGGTTAATCAACGTACAATTCATCAGTTCGCAATTTCTTTATACTTTTATGCCTACTGTTTTTCCTCTTCTGTTTTAACTTTAATCTTCTTCTAAGCATGTCTTCTTCATCTACTCTTGTTGTTCTATCTACATCCATGAGTAACTAAGTCACATAGGGGCATGCTAATGACAAGGCTATAGGCTAAAACACGTGAACCAAGCATGTAGGATAGCTCTCGAATGCGTTGATTGTATGTAAGCTTCATCCCACGGGCAATTTCGATTGGCCATCCATTTTGTCCAAAGAACTCCTAACCTCTGGAAGGAGTAAGAGTTCAGAGTCATACACTCATGCTAGCCTCTCAAGGTAGCCAGAAAACGACCTAGGAATAGGCGGTTTCCTAGTACAAATCACAACTTACTGTTTTAACAAGATGCTTAAGACCTTACTTGGACATGAGTAAACTAAAGAATCTAATGCATGAAATCGGAAGATACATGAGAATGAGTTAGTTTGGTGCATAGTGAGTTGATCTAATGCTTGAGAATCGTGTGAAAAAGCCTATAGAGGAGTCGTTAGTAGCCCTTGTTTCCACATTTTACACACTTTTGCTGTTAGTAACATTGCGGTAAAATTGCTGTTCTCGCAATTCCTTCAAGTTAAAATTCTGCCTTAGTAATTTTTCTCTTCGTTTATTAATCTCTTCTCTTTACATTTGAGTTTATCATTGACTTGCACTTGTTTATGCATCTATCCTTTACATATTCCGTAGTAATTAGGCAACTTAAAACCAAATCTACCCCATCAAATCCACCCATTCTTGCTTAACAATACACTTCGCGAGTAACTAAGAATAAATCTCTGTGGGAAAACGAATGAAAAAATACTTACTACTTGCTACAAGATCATGTATGCTTGCATGTTCTGAGTGCTCTCTTATTGCATATTCCTTTTAAACATTGAGCACGCAACATAGACCAATCTCATATTTAAATATGTCCAAATTCCTCCACAAACCCGAATTTGAACGATTCGAATTCTTTTCTTTTCTTTTATATTGTTTCACGGCTTTATCCGAGCTAGCCAGGAGAACAGTAAGGACCTACAGATCATGAGCTCCAACGATACGAGATTATCCGGTCAAAGCTCTTTCAACCGAACTAACCAACATTCGTTAACCCCCGGAGACTCCACTAAAGTCCAAGGGCTGCACTCTCCTCACTGTAGATATATTGTGTCCTCTTGATATAACTAGCATCAGTAAGTCGATCCTTCACAGGTCGTTCGTAATCACAACGGGTCATTTATACCGTTTAACCCTTGTATTATATCTTGTTCCTTAAGTACCACTGACACCTCTAATGAACAATTGATTTGTGGTCCAACCATCAAATCTCTTCTCTGTACTATACAAAGTGAGCCGCGTCCAATAGTACAAAACGATGTGATTCGAATCGTTTCATGTAAAGACATGTGAGTGAGGGCGTCCTGTGCAATGAGTTTGCACAAAACCGAACCATGAAATAAAATCGCTCTTTCTTTATAACACCGTTTACTGTAAAGACCGGTTTTTTCATATGATGACTTAGGTAACTCGATCTCAATCCTGAGCTCACTATGAACTCCTGTTTATTTGACCTTATTCTTTGACTTGTACGGGTGAGAGTGGCCAGATCGCCGACTCAATAAGCCTACCATATTGGGGATAAAATCGAATAAGTGGCTGGGGACGTAGTTGTGCGAGATGGAATTCACTCCTACCCGCTTAAAGGGTTAGTAGAGAGGTTGTTCCCTTAAGTGCTGACTCCAGGTCTTGAACAGTGGGCCCATCCTCTCCTGATCAGGAAGGAATCTGATTTGATGGTTGGACCACAAATCAATTGTTCATTAGAGGTGTCAGTGGTACTTAAGGAACAAGATATAATACAAGGGTTAAACGGTATAAATGACCCGTTGTGATGACGAACAACCTGTGAAGGATCGACTTACTGATGATAGTTAGATCAAGAGGACACAATATATCTACAGTGAGGAGAGTGCAGCCCTTGGACTTTAGTGGAGTCTCCGGGGGTTAACGAATGTTGGTTAGTTCGGTTGAAAGAGTTTTGACCGGATAATCTCGTATCGTTGGAGCTCATGATCTGTTGGTCCTTACGGTTCTCCTGGCTAGCTCGGATAATGCCGTGAAACAATATAAAAGAAAAGAATTAAATTTGAATCGTTCAAATTCGGGTTTGTGGAAGAAGGATAGACATATTTAAATATGATTTAAATATGAGATTGGTCTGAAAACATGAATAGGATTCATGTGCAAAAAGTCGGTTTTCGAAAAACCGGGTTTAATTATATTATTTAATTAATATTTGATATTAAATTAAAAAATATTAATTAATATATATATATATATATTTTATTAATTAAAAAGTTTAATTAATAAAATAATTATTATTATTTTTAATAATAATAATAATAATATATAAATATATATATATATATATATATATATATATATATATTTACATGTGTCTTACATGCAAGATGTAAGACACATGTAAAGAATATATACAAGGGATATATATATATATGTCATCAGATCAATTAAAAAAAAAAAAAAAAAAAAAAAAAAAAAAAAAAAAAAAAATTCTCAGTGCACTTTGGGGTACACTATTTGAGAATTGAAATTTGATTTCATTTTTCAATTTCGTCCGTCTTCCTCTCTGCTCTCTGTTTTAATAAAAAGTTAGTTTTTATTCAGTGAGCTTCTTCCTTCTTTTCTCTTGTAAAAGGAGTCCCACTACTCTGTTTCTCGGTCCGAGCATAGCGGGATTACCGTGGGTGGTCCACGAAGGTTTCGTGAGAAGGCTCGTTGAGCTCGTGAGGAGTTTCTGGCAGTGAAATTTGGAGAAATACGAACGACAAGGGTATGTGTTCTAATTTCTCTTTTTCATTGCTTTTGCATGTTTTCGTTTGTTTAAATTGATGAAATTAGAGTCTCTATGATCCAAATCGCTTCCGCTGCGTGCCAAGCGCTCCGTCAATTTCCTCCCCACTTATGAGAGTGATAGCATTAACACTCTCCGCTTTACGAGTTTCCAACTTGACTATCCTCCCAGCCACTTGGGTTATCGCATTGCTAAGATTTTGAAATTGCTCCTGGCTTTGTTTTTGAATCTCCTGGCTTTGTTTTTGAAAAACTAAATTTGACTCCACCAAAGATTTCATTATTTCCTCAAGTGATTTGCCTGAAACAGAGGAACAAATTTGTGGTAAGCTTTCTTTCAGTTCATATACAGCGCTACTTAACTCAGCCATGCGGTCCTTCAGCTCGTTCATTTCTCTTTTGAGGCGAATTTGGTCACTTCTTCCACAACCATATTGCTGAATATTTCCAGCCATGCTTGAGATTAAGAGTCTAACTTCAACTGGGGTTTTGTCCATGAGAGCTCCACCGCTAGCTGCATCAATCATCCTCTAATCATATGGGAGCAAACCTTCATACACATACCCAATGAGAGTTTGTTCGGAGATCTTGTGATTCGGGCATTCTTCGCACAATCTAAGAAACTTCTCCCAATATTCGTGTAGATTTTCGCCCTCTTCCTGTTCAACGGCACGGATTCTTCTCTTGGCGGCAGTAGCTTCCGAGGCAGGAAATAATTTTTCTAAGTAAAGCCTCTGCATATCGCTCCAATTGGAAATGGAGCCCGACGGTAGGTAGTGGAGCCATTCTCTTGCTTTTCCCTTTAAGGTAAAAGGGAAAGGTATCAAGCTCACTTGATCTTCCGTGGCTTCGATTGTCATTAACCCCGCTCTCACCAACTGAAATTCCTTGAGATGAATATGCGGGCTTTCACCTGCATTACCAGAAAATGAAGGAAGTAAGTTGATGAAGCTAGCCTTAAGATTGAAATTACCTGTTACCGCAGGATACGATATACATTATGGTTGACGGTTTAAATCTGGCATCACCAACTCCCTAAGAGTCTTTTGATACCCATCATTCCTTTCCAAGGCTTCCATCATACCCTGCTCTTAACAAACACTAGGGAAACGCTTAAAACAATAAAAGAAAGAAAAACAAACAAAACAGAAAAAATTTTAAACTAAACAATTAAAATTTAAATCAAGACAAACTAATTTAAATTCCCCGGCAGCGGCGCCAAATTTGGTAGCGGAATTTTGTGAATATTCCGTATGTTTCGGGTTGTCGAGACCCGCCAAATTAAAATTTATAACACTGCCTAAGGCTTCTTCAAAACTTGTAGAAAGCGGTAGTCAGGATCGTACCACAGGGAATTTAATAGCTTAGTCTAAATTCAGAATTTTAATTGATTAATTAGAGAAAATGTTGATGGGGGGTTTTGAGAATTAAAAGAAGAAAAGAGAAAATAACGGGAAAAATTAAATGACAATTTGGAATAACGGGAGAAATGGAAATTGTAATGAAAACACTCAATCTAAAGGTTCCGGGTTATTAATTGCGATGTGATTCGGATCATAGACGCCCAAGACTTAGCATGCTTTTGACTAACACCCACACAAATTACACATTTCTAAGAAGAAACAAGCAATCCCAAGTAGTTGATGAAGAGTTGACAGCTCTTCATCAAGCTTCGATGTTAATTCAATTGAGGGCAATCGCTCTCCCAAATAGAGTTAACTACGAGCGACGGGTAACCATGCGACGAGTACGTTACTGAGATCTCTAATAACGGGCTCGATTTACTCTTCAACTAGAGCCTAACGGGTAACTAAATTAAATGCTGCAGCACCAATTTAACTACATTAAGACTGCTGTCACTCAACCCACAAGAGGCAAACGCATAATGGGTTTTTGACCAACCCAACAATCAATTAACTAAATGGGAGTCAAACCAAGAAGAAATTGATGCTAGAAATTAAAGCTTAGATTAGAGAAGAGTTAAATGCTAAACATGCTAAACATACACAATAAACCCAAGTCACACCTAATCACATTTACAACATCTAACCCATCTCCTAAAGATTAAGTACTTACATCTTAGTTAGCCATGGATGCAAATGGGAAGAAAGAAATTCATGGGTGGCCTTCCAAGCTCCATTAATGGAGTTACAATACCCAAAAATGGGTGGAGAATCGATTTTAGAAGAGAAGGGGGAGAAGAGAATGACCTAAAATCAGAAAAACGCGCTTAAATACCCATTTCTGCGTCAGAATAGCGCCTAGGCGCCATAAGTCAGCGTCGCGGGCGCGCGCGCGCGCAGAATCGGTACAGCGCCTAGGCGCCATAAGTCAGCGCCTAGGCGCTGAGCTCTCTGGAAAATTTACAAAATCTAGGATTTTTTTATAATTTTTAATGTCGGACTTTTTTCAGGACTTTTAATGACGGGTAATTCGGGTCATGGCTAGGGTGAGCGCGCGGACGTGGGCGTGCGAGCGGGCGCGCGGGCGTCTGGCTGTCTGGGCGTGGGCGTGCGCGCGCGCGGACACGCGGGGCGAGGACCGCGGCGAGCGCGCGCGGGACTTACGATGACGGGCACTGGGCTGCGCGTGCGGACACGGGCGTGCGCGGGCGTCTGGGCGTGCGGCACGGGCGTGGGCGGTCTGGGCGTGCGGCGCGGTTGGGCGCCTGGGCGCTGACCTCTCGGGTCTAAGCCCAATTTTGGGTCGTTTTTGCTCCCGAACTCCGTTTGGCCCATCTTTTTGACCCGAACACTTCCCGAAACCTCTTAAATGACCGATTTAACCCATAAATTCATAATTTGACTTCCCGAGCTCTTTGCCACAAAATACCTAAAATAAGGAGATTTAATTGAATTAAGCATGGCATTTAGCTAGATTTAAGGCTATAATTATAGCTCTATTTTAGAGCTATCAGGGTGACAACATGATTTCAGGCTAAATAAAGCAATTATAAGCCTACGGAGTCCAGAATAAGATGCTACGTGCTCGATAGATGCCAGGAAGCAACGGCAAAATTTTTAAAAATTTTCGAAAAATGCTCAATTAACGCATACAATCTCATGCTTCTCCTATTATGCAACTACGAAGATTTTAAAAGCATATCCTAGATTGTCCTCATCGAACAACATGCAAATTCAGACTACGACACTTCAAATTCAGAGAAAACCCATGCTCGATAACTACACAGAAGTCCACAGACAAACCACCCCCAACCTTAGATAGATGCATTGTCCTCAATGCATCAACCATCAGATAAAGCAATAAACGAGCAAAATAAGGGAACACGAAAACTTCCCAGATCTTTGCAAGGTTGGCGGAGAGAGAGCGCTATCTTTTCTTCCCAATTTAAAGTCCATAAGCCGGGCAATCTCCTTATTCTCCGAAGAAAAATGAAACAAAACAAACAAGCAAGCATTAAAAACTAAGTTACTTAATGTAATAAACTAAAACAAACAGAAATAACAGTTCAAACTCGGGTGCCTCCGAGAAGCGCAAATTTTTAAAGTCGATTGCTCGACTGTATTCTCGGACTCTACTCATCCATAGTCCAACATCTTGGAAGATACTCCATCCATCTTCCTATATCCATCCTTCCTGCCAATGTCAACAGAAAAGAGTTTCCTTGGCTTCTTCTGCGCACTAACAACATCAATCCCAAACAATGCATTCACAGTATCCACATTCACATTCCCATCAGGTTTATCAGTTAATGCATCCATTTTAAACTCACTCTTATCTCCATCAAATTCAACAGTTAAGACTCCTTTATCCACATCGATTTTAACCTTAGCAGTTTTCATGAAAGAACGTCCTAAAAGAATTGACGCTGACATACGAGATGAGTTTTCATTCATTTCAAGCACATGAAAGTCAGCGGGGAAGTACATATTGTTAACTTTAACAAGAACATCTTCAACTTTTCCCACAGGACACACAAATGATTTATCAGCTAGTTTCACTATAACACAAGATCTATGCATATATTTCAATTTAAGCTCTTGAAAAACATCATAAGACATCACATTAATTGATGATCCTAGATCTAACATGGCATCATAAATCATTTTGTCCCCTATTATGCAAGCTAAAGTAAACATACCTGGATCCTTGCATTTCGTTGGTAGAACAATGTTGGACATTCTCGAGTCATTCAAGCTTTTCACTTCTTCTTCCACCTTTTGCTTCCTTTTGGAGGTGCACCAACTCTTAAGGAATCTTGAGTACTTAGGGATTTGCTTGATGGCTTCCAAAAGGGGAATGTTCACCACAACCCTCTTAAAAGTCTCCAAGACTTCTTTATCTTCCTCATCAACCTTAGGCTTTGACTTAGCCAACCTACTTGGAAATGGCGCAACTGGAACACATTTTTGCTTAGGCACAGAAGATTCCTCATCTTGGTCATCTTCTTCAATGATCCTGGGACTCAGCTGCTTTCTTGGATTGGGAGGCTTGGGCGCATACTTTGGAACAATTGGAGGATTTTTCTTCTTTTCGCTCTCCATCTCGGCTGGAGGGTCCATCAATCTACTTGGGAAGGAAGCTTTAGGCACACACGCTCTAGTACAGGTGGAATCAAAATTTACCCCTTTCCATCTTGGTCCAGGACTCTCCTCCACTGGCGTAGAATTTGGGGAGATTTCCTTCCCGCTTCTCAAGGTTATGGCGCACACTTGTTCACAAGTGCTCGCCATCGGTTGTTGCGGTGGTATCCGTGAGCACTGATCCTCCACCTTACTAAGCCTTTCGTTGAGCTTCTTCATTCCATTAGCCAGACCTCGCACTTGAACTCCACTACTCTGAAACATGGCCGACAACTTCATCAAGTAAGAACTCACTATCTCCTCGACATTTCGATCTGAAACAGAAGATTGAGATTTTTGTAAGCTTTGAGCTACTATGAGAAGTGAGTTACTTACCTCGAGTACTTGGGCTTTGAGCTCGTTCAGATCCTTTGAGAGACGGGCATGCTCCACTCCTCCACCACCATACTGCTGAAGGTTCCCAACCATATTAGAGATCAGAACTCTAGCCTCATCGGGAGTTTTATCAAGAAGAGATCCTCCACGCTGCCGCTCAACGCTTGCTCTCGGGTTTGGTGGCCAAAAAATGCCTTTCCATGGCAATTTTTGCCATTTCTTCAATTCTTCAAGCCCCTTCACTCCCGATGCATCCATGAAGCTCTAAAACGTCGCTTTTAGCCCCGAAACACGTCATCGGACTCCTCGAGCTCTCTACCATGAGTTTACCTACAAAAAGACATATTTAATCAATAATGAGTATGGTTTTAGCTATAATTAGGGAGTAAATAATAGCTCTATTTTGGAGCTATCACATCCCTTGGGAAATGTGGAGGACGTTTTAGTCAGATTAATTGATTTGCCATTTCCTGCTGATTCTTATGTTCTTGAAATGAATGTTAAACCCTCTCATGTTTCTGCATCAATTCTATTCGGGCGTCCTTTTGTGAAAGAAGCTCGAGTTTTTGAGCTGGCCAAAATGTTCGGTGTTAGTTCAAACTCGCTCTAGGCAATACGAAGAGAAGCTCGAAGAGAAATTGGCCGAAGCGTTCGGGCAAACAAGCTTGTCAAAGGCGGTGCGAAGAGTTCGAAGTTCGCTCAAGACTTAGCTTGTTGTTCAAGCTTGTAATAAAATAGTTATTGCTTGCTACATACCAAAATCGATCCACTTTAGTGTGTTTAATTAATTATGCATTGCGAATGTATGTTTTAATTAAATTCCATGTTTGTATGTGCATATAGTATGTCATATAGATTTAAAATCTCACCGTAGGAAGCATGCTCCATGCATTGAAAATATATTATAAGTGTTATAATATATAGTATGAATATTTGGGAATTCATGAGTATTAATATACTAGTTATATTAATTCATGAATTAGATGTTGTTAATTTAATAGAATAATTGATATAAGTGTTATATTAATTATGAAATTAAATATACAACATAGGTTGGCCTGGTTTTATGCATATTGTAGGTTATAAGTGTTATAATATATATGATGCATGTTTAATTCATGAGTATTAATATAAGAGTTATATTAATTCATGAATTAGTTGTTGTTTGCTTAATAGAATAATTAATATAAGTGTTATATTAATTATGAAATTAAACATCCAATTTTAGATGCATATTGTATGTTATAATTGTTATAATGTATAGGATGCATGCTTAATTCATAGAATCGATATAAGTGTTATATTGATTATGAATTAGGAGTTGTATATTTAAAAGCATAATCGATATAAGTGTTATATTGATTATGAAGTTAAATATTCCACTTGTCATGCCTTAACGAATGTATGTTTGAGAAGCATATAACTGGTTGTTATAGAAAGTCTAGTTTTTGCAAGTGTTGTAAAAATGACATAGACTTTTAAAATCTATAACTAAGATAAGAGCATGTTCATTTAGGATTAAATGGTTCGATCAAGTTCATTAGATGAATAGGTCAAAATCTCGTAAATGCTAAGGTTATGAGAAACTCACCCGGTGAAATCCTGTCTAAGGTTGGAGGATTTGAATTGACCGAACACCTCCTACCTTGGGACGATCTGGTACTTGAGTAAAGTTAACCGGCTTTATGAGCATGCGTGAGAGGTGTGAGGTTAGTAAAGTGTTTATAACCTAGACATCTCAGGTAAATTTTTTTCCTAGACTTAAGGTTTTATTTACTTAGCCAGATAAAACCTGAGTATTTACCCTAAACCCCGTCTACGATGCTTAGTAGAAGTGTTGAGAAGGAATATATGATATATCCCTCTCCTGCTACGCACTCCCTATGGTTCCCAACGTGAGAATTTTGTTCGGCCGTGTATTGTCAATAGGGAAATCCCAGAAGGGCGGTGTTTGCAACTTTCAATAAAAAGGTGAATGGACTAAGTGTCTATAGTAAGTGGGAGAAGAAAGTACGTCATTATTTCCTACGGTCTCCTCCATTGGATTGAACTGTGAGATTCTCATGTTCTGCCTACAAGGTGACCCTAGGAGGCACCAATCCATTCGGAGGGATGGGGTATGGGAGATCGAACACCTCAGTCACCATTCATGGATAAAGAAACACAGGGTCATTCCCAACTCTGACATTTCAATTCGGTTGCACTGTTGGGGTCGTCCTGTGAATTCTAAAAATGGAGGGTCACATTTACGGGATTTACTAAGGAGTTAGTGAACCAATACCAAAAACGATAACTATGATGCTAGTGGAATATGAGTTATTCTGGAGCTAGCATTTAGTCAAGAATTTCTTGATTTAGTAAAGGGGTGCTCGACTATCCTTCGGTAACGACCATTCTGACTTACTAATGTATCGTTGCCAGTAAATAACGAGTTTGGGTACTTTATTTACTATTAAAGCTTTTAATTGGTTTAAATAGGTTAAAACCGTTTTCACTAATAGAATTACATTTTTTTTCAGCATGTCAAGCTCGTTTATACAGTTGTTAGCTCACGACAAATTGACCGGTGAGAATTATGGGACGTGGAAGTCGAACATAAATACGATTTTGGTTCTTGAAAACCTGAGATCTGTCTTAACGGAGGAGTGTCCTCCGGTTCCTGGTTCTAGTGCCTCACGAACTGTTCGTGAAGCATACGATGGTTGGATTAGGGCTAATGATAAAGCCTGAGTCTACATTTTCGCAAGCATATCAGATGTTTTGGCCAAGAAGCACGAAGCGATGGTTTCCGCGAAGGAAATCATGTCTTCATTACAAGGGATGTTTGGGCAACCGTCTACATCTCTTCGTCATGAAGCCTTCAAGAACATTTACAACTCGCACATGGTGGATGGTACCTCTGTTAGGGAACACGTCCTTAACATGATGGTCCATTTTAATGTGGCTGAGGTAAATGGTGCTACCCTCCACGAGAACAGTCAAGTTTGTTTAATCTTGGAATCTCTTCCGAAGAGTTTCCTTAATTTCAAGACCAATTTGGTCATGAATAAGATTGAATACAATTTGACATCTCTTCTAAACGAGCTTCAGATTTATCAGTCTCTGCATACTTCTAAAGGAAAGGAGAAGGAAGCAAATGTTGCTACTTCTATGAAATTCCATAAGGGGTCTGGGTCAGGGAGTAAATCTGAACCCTCTGCTCTGAGTAATAAGATTATTCACCAGAAGAAGAGAAGTACCAGGAAGAGCAAAACCCCTACTGTTGGCAAGGTCAAGGATTCACACAGTGGAAAGTGTTTTCATTGTGGTGAAGAATGGCATTAGAAGCGTAACTGCCCTAAATACCTTGCGGAGAAACAGGCTAAGAATGAACGACAAGGTAAATATGATTTATCTTCTGTCTAAACATATCATGTGGATTATGATTGTCATACCTGGATGCTGATTCAGGAACCATAATAATGTTTGTTATTCTTTTCAGGAAACTAGTTCCTGTCTGCCAGTTTCTTGACGAAAATGCCTTATGAAGACGTCTTCGCAGTTCATACAGTGGGAGCTTGCTTTTTTGTAGTTGTTTGTATAGAAATAATTTCAAGTGTTGTAATTATTGTCTAAACTCAAGTTTTTGTTGAACACTTTATGTATATAGTATCTTTTGTTTTTATAAATGAATGGTTCATTTCACAAAAGATGTATATTGATCTGTTCTATTAGACTTGATAACAACTAAAAGGTTAAGAATTATCTTGTTTTATTGGAAGCTATAAATTAACAATGGTTGTTAGTTTTGCTGGTTATTCTCAAGTGTTGAGAAAGTTTTGATGTAGTGGGAGAATTATGAGATAATTCGACCTGCTGTATTAGTATGTTTTATGACTCTAGTTATCATATTGATGATGGCAGTGAGTTCATAAACAAGAACCAGTGGCTCAAAGCCATGGATCTTCAAGAGGTTTACAGACCAAGTCTATAAAGTGAAAACTTCTAACGCTTGAATTTCTGACAAATGGATTGTCCTGAAGAGAAGAGGTTAATTGTGTATTAACTTCATCTCTTGTTGTCAGATATACGTTATATAGTATACTCGTATCCATTACCATGTTCTATCTGATAGGACAAGATATATGGATATCAAGACTAGCTATCTTGATAGAGTATCTATTAGTCTCAAACAGGGAGATACATTATTCAGGATTAAGAGCAAATCGTTTGCGAGCTTCTTCAATCCATTTATGAATTGGAATAAGCATCTATATTCTGATCTATAAGGTTTGTTTTTCAAATCAAATCTTATGGTTTTGAACATTACATTGATAAAACTTGTTGGACAAGTTAAAGCTTTCATAAAAAATTCCCGTACTTTTTGTCCTAATCATTGAAAATGATGTAGGATTCCTGTTGCGTGCTCAATGTTTAAAAGAAATATGCAATGATAGAGCACTCAGAATATGCAAGCATACATGATCTTGTAGCAAGTAATAAGTATTTTTTCATTCGATTTCCCACAGAGATTTATTCTTAGTTACTCGTGAAGTGTGTTGTTAAGTAAGAATTGGTGGATTAAAGGGAGTAGATTTGATTTTAAGGTGCCTAATTACTAAGGAATAAGTAGAGGATGCAAGCATGAACAAGTGTAAGTAAGTAATAAACTTGAATGTTAAGAGAAGAGAAAAACAAACGAAGAAAAAAAATGACTAAGGCAAAAATTTAACTAAGGGAATTAAGGAAACAGCAATTATTTAGCAATGTTCTTAACAACGAAATATGTGTCAAGTGTGTAAACAAGGGCTACTAAGGACTCCTCTACAGGCTTTTTCCTACGATTCTCAAGCAGTAGATTAACTCACCATGCATCAAACTAACTCATTCTCATGTATCTTCCGATTTCATGCATTAGATTCTTTAGTTTACTCATGTCAAAGTAAGGTCTTAAGCATCTTGTTAAAACAGTAAGTTGTGATTTGTACTAGGAAAACGCCTATTCCTAGGTCGTTTTCTGGCTACCTTGAGAGGCTAGCATGAGTGTATGACTCTGAACTCTTACTCTTTCCAGAGGTTAGGAGTTCTTTGGACAAAATGGATGGCCAATCGAAGTTGCCCGTGGGATGAAGCTTACATACATTCAATGCATTTCGAGAGCTATCCTACATGCTTGATTCACGTGTTTCTTCGTACAGATTTGTCATTAGCATGCCCTTATGTGATTTAGTTACTCATGGATGCACATAGAATAGAAAGACTAGATGGAGACGGCATGCGTAGTGACATAATTGAGACAAAACAGAAGCTAAAGGCAGTAACAGAGAAGTGAAGAGATTGCAAAGTGATGAAATATTGCTTCGATTAACTCAAGTTGGAACTAAACAAACGACAGCTTTGAATAACCAAAGTAAAACAGAAAGCAACGAAATGGAATAGAGTAGCAAATAAAAGGGAAATAACAACAAACAGTAATGGAAATGGAAAGTTAAAGCAGAAAGCAGTAAAGCCGTGCGTGATCTTCTCGTTGCGAACGCTTCGGCTGAAGGGGGGAAAATGCAAGCTTTGCTTGGATGAATCCAATCAAAAGAGAAGATAAATCTTCTCTCCTTCCTATCAGATTTTCGACTCCAACAGCTGAACCTTTCAACCCAACAGACGGAAGAGAGAAAGAGAGTGGAAAAGACTGCGTTGAACTGGAAGTCTACGCCTTTCGAGTATGTTTC
This sequence comes from Herpetospermum pedunculosum, assembly GCA_028017165.1. Classification (NCBI taxonomy): domain Eukaryota; kingdom Viridiplantae; phylum Streptophyta; class Magnoliopsida; order Cucurbitales; family Cucurbitaceae; genus Herpetospermum; species Herpetospermum pedunculosum. The sequence goes on along the minus strand of CM051527.1, from coordinate 27,187,055 downwards.
AACCTTCCACTTTGACCTCCTTTTATAGTATTCTGCAGGTGCGATTGGGTCAAGGAGAACCATCCATTCTCAACGTCGTACTTCTACGTGGCTGCAGGAGAAAGAAGGAATCACTGAAATATCGGATCACAACAGAAAAAGGTTAGACAACTTACGGATTTCACTTAAAACATTGCAGTTTTAGCAATGTTTCCGCAATGCTTCCGCAATGCACAATTTTCATTCCTTTAACTTCGTTTTTAATTCCTTTTCTTTCCTTTTGCATATAAGTCCTAATTTAGCTTCATTCTTCTAATTCTCATATATAAGCATAAGTTCAAGCTAAATCCTATCAAAAACACTTACAAATGCACAACTTCCTATCACAAATAAGTCCTAAAATAGTCACTTTTGGAGACGTAACACACCCCCAAACTTAAGGTTTTGCTCGTCCTCGAGCAATCTAAGTACTTACTTTGGCTGCTGTTTTAACCTTCCTAACCACTTGCTGACTCCCCTAAGTTCCTATCTGTGGCAATGTTGTCCTGTAACACACTTCTAAGTTTAAAATTACCTTCTCATTTTGCTTCTTCTGACTTCGCACGCCTAATGATCCTACTGTTTCATTAACTCCCCACGACTGATCTACTTGCTTCTGTCATATAGTGCAACTATCCCTAAGGTTTCAAATTCTACCTAGCTTTACCCCAGACTCAGTACATGCTTCTAATCTTTTACTTTTGAGCTACCTAGGATTCCTTAGAGTCATGCCAGTCTTAGTATTAACCAGTGACAGTAGTACCTTTAGAGAACAACCTAAACCTTGGCATCACTATATTGGACATACATTCATCTCCCTAAACAACCCTACAAGCTACAACTTTGTGCTTAGCTAATTGAGGATCAGAGTTCTTTTTTATTCAGGACACCCAAGCCACAAAGTTGCAACTCCTAGGTATACATTCTTCTTCCCTAATTTTCTTCTGTTTTTTTTTCTTACTTTGGTGGAGTCTCTCCTTTGATTGCCTTTTGATGCAATGCCACTTGTGGGTTACACACTTGACACTGATTACTCAGCAACTTTAAGAGAGACACCCCTCTTTATTCTATTTTTCATTTTTTTTTTCAGTTCATTATTATTTTTTTTTTTTTGTAAAGGAGAAGAATAATGCTTATGTTTAGAAGGAGAGAGGAATGTTCCTAGGCCTAGGGTGGCCTCCCCCAAACTTAAACTACTCATTGTCCCCAATGAGTGTCTGAGGTGGCACACCCCCAAACTTGTCATAGAAGCATCTAGTCTAGGGCAAAACAAAGAGAATTTAAAAGCCATAGGGATAGACAGAACATTCTTAAAGCAAATAACTCAGCAGCTGAAATTTGTAAAAACAGTAACGGAAGGACTTAAAGCTACGCATGCTGAGCAATTTAAGAGACTAATTTAAACTATCAAATGTGCCTTAAGACACTCATCCAGCATGCTCATAGATAGGCTATATAAGGTAATCAAAAAAGCAGCAAAAGAACTAGATTAAAACAGATCCAGCCTAGCTAACCAGTCAGTAAAAAGCATGCAATAACTAACAAAAATTGTGGATTCCGCAATAATTTCGCAATGAATATACAGGGCAGATATATCAGTAAGCAGCCCCTTTGTGCATGCTATTTCCAGTCATCTCAGCTATACAAAAAGGACACTAAAAATACCTACCTATTCAGATACCATCTAACTAGACTAAGCAACCCTAAATAACCAAAATAAAGAACTAAAGACAGATCAAATACTGATTCAAAACAACAGAATTCACACAGTTTAACGAAAAGCAGTTTGATTTTTTTTTCCTTTTGACATAGGGAACAGAAATACTCCCTTGAGTGCTCTTCAGACTAGCACTCAGACGTCCTCATCATCATCCCTCCGTGCTCTTGGAGAAGCCCATGGCGTCAACAGGTCAGTGGGAAACTCAGGGAAGATGCAACCCAACTGATCTGCAACGTCTTTATCCCTCGCTTGAGCATACTCAGCCCATTGCGCCATCTTCTTCTGAAGGTCCATCAGGCAGGCCATAGAGAGGGATTGAGCAGCAGCCAGGCCGTCGAGCTCAAATTCCATATTCCCCCTTCTTCGCATTTTCAAGCTTGTAGGCAGCTCCAGATGCCCTCATGTAGGCCAGCTGCCTCTCCATCCTTTCAATTGGAACACCTGCACGTAAACAAAGCTTAGTGATGGTGTTTGGGAAAAAGAGAGGGCCCTTACCTTTCTTAGCACAGTCTGCTATGGAGGCTGCTATAACCTCACCAACATTGATAGTGAGGCCCCTCATGATCGCATATACCAGCAGCGATCTCCCCTGATTAATGGTGGTCTCGTGGGTCACTGGAGACAGACGCCTGCGCACGAAGGAGAACCACACGGCTGCCTTTGCCGTAAGGGTCGCACTCATCAAAGTATGCTTCCCATTGCGCGAGATCGTCCATGCTGCCTCAGGTTGGCCGATGATCCGCAGTGCTTCCTCCAATACAGCCTCAGTTGGGGCGTCAATGATCCTCGCATAGTCAGTATGTTTCTGCCCCTTGAGGCCATAGGCTTCATTGATCGCCTTGGCTGAGAAGTCCACCTCGATTCCCCTTACCATGGACAGACCATCCTCGGGGTGCGTCAGATTTGCATAAAAGTCGTACACCATGCTGGAGTAGGCAGGGATGGGCGGTCGGCAAAGCTCTTCCCACCCGTGGTTGGTGATCCCTGCGCGCAAGAATTGCGGCAGGTCTGCTAAAGCATCAAGGAACCCCTTCTCATGGAGTAGGTCCCTCTTCCTCAACTCAGTGTCTCTTGATTCTGCATCAGAAGACACATACCTCACAGCTTGAGGCTCATCTTCGAGGTATAACTTGGCTTTCCCCTTGTCCCGTGCTTTGGTCGACTCAGCAGCCTCGACCTTCAACCTCTTCAATGAAGGCTCACCACTGACCTTCCTTTTCTTGGATTTCTTTGAAGCTTTTGGCCGTTTGGCCTTGACAACCTTGGGCACCTTCTTCCTCAGTCGTGCCCTTGTGGTGATCTGCTGGAGGCAGTCCCCCAATGTTTCATCCATCGAATCTCCCCCCTTGTCCGGGCTATCGGGGCTGACTTCCCTCAAAGGAGAGAAAACCTCTTCTTCCTCAGCCGTTTCTTCGCCCGGCGCTGATTCTTTATGTTCTTCACTTGGAATTTAAGGCTCGGGCGTTGGCGATGATGGCGATGCCTCAGGGCTCTGCGGAGGTGGAGATTGTTCAGAGCTTTGTGGAGATGGAGAAGGCTCGGGGCTTTGCGCTGGTGGAGATGGTTCAGGGCTTTGTCTGGCCGTTTCGTAGGATGGACGACCACTCCCTTGACTCTCCTTAGTGGGAGTCTTTTCCTTGATCGGTGTATCTTCGACAGCCATCTTCCACTTTCTCTTCTTGGGCGTTCCTGCTGGTTCAGATGGACCAGCAGGGATTTCGGTCACCACCTTCCACTTCTTCTTGCGGATAGGAAGCTTAGAAGGTCGTTCGGGTCGCGCGGCTTCGACATCTGCTAAGGTGAGGAGTGCCTCTCTCGCAGCTGCCTCAGCTTCAGTGGCCTTCTTCTTGGAAGCAGATCTCTCAGCCCGTGTAAGCACCATGGTCGAATCGGAGAAATCTGAAAAGAGGAATTGCAGAGGAAGAAGAAGAGAGATTTCTTGAAGTCCAACGAATGAGGGAAGCGTACGGGCCACAGCTATTCCAACGGCTATTTGTAATGATGTGAATCCCAACGGCTATTTATGTTGCGGTTTCAGCAAATCCACCGCAAATAAATGGCCGTTGGAGATTTTTCTTGATTTAAAATCCAAGATTCTCATTACTCAATCTTTGACTCGGCCCGATTTCTCCCCCGATTCTTTATCCTTGATTCATCTCCTTGATTTCCTCTATTGATCCCCTATTAAAAGAAATAAAATTAACATCAAATTCGTAATAAAAATCACACATAAACATACAAAATAACAACCGAAAAAACAGCAAAAATAAACTAAGGCATGGCCTCGCATGGACGAGCACAGTAATCACTCGTCGTCTCTCGGTTCTATTCTCAAGTTTCAGCTAAGAGGAAGGCCGAGAGAGTCTTCACATCTCCTTCCTCATAATAATGCTTCAATCGTGCACCATTAACCATGAACGGTTGCCCGTGCTGCAGGTTCCTAATCTCAATTGCACCATGAACAAATACGTTAGTTATAACAAAAGGACCTGACCATCTGGACTTAAGTTTGCCTGGAAATAATCTCAACCTTGAGTTAAATAACAAGACATGCTGGCCTTTCTTAAAGTCCTTAATCCTAAGTCTACTGTCATGCCAAATTTTAGTCTTTTCCTTATACATTTTAGCATTTTCATAGGACATATGTCTCAGCTCATCAAGCTCATGTAATTGCAGAGACCGCAATGTTCCCGCATCGGTCACGCAATAATTCAGCTCTTTCAAGGCCCAAAATGCTTTGATTTCCAATTCGAATGGTAAGTGACATGCTTTGCCATACACAAGTCTATAAGGAGACATACCTAGGGGTGTCTTATATGCAGTCCTATATGCCCAAAGTGTATCCTCGAGTTTAAACGACCAGTCTTTTCTATTGGGTTTGACCACTTTCTCGAGTATGTTTTTAATCTCCCTATTTGATATTTCAGCTTGTCCATTCGAATGTGGGTGATAAGGGGTGGCTACTCTATGTCTAACATTGTATTTAGCCAACACTTTTTCCATAGCTTTATTAATAAAGTGGGTCCCTTCATCACTAATTATAGCACGAGGTGTACCAAACCTAGTAAAGATATGTCTATTAAGGAACTTAATGACTGTTTTGGCATCATTGGTTGGACATGCTATGGCTTCTACCCATTTAGATACATAGTCTACAGCTACAAGTATGTAAAGGTTACCTGTTGATGGGGGAAATGGTCCCATGAAGTCAATGCCCCACACATCAAAGAGCTCTAACTCTAGGATGTAAGTGAGAGGCATTTCATCCTTCCGACTAAGGTTACCTGTTCTCTGACATTAATCACAGCTGTGTGCGTATTCGTGGGCATCTTTGAAGATCGTGGGCCAATAGTAGCCACTCTGGAACACCTTTGCAGCTGTTCTTTGGCCACCAAAGTGTCCACCATAGGGGGCTGTATGGCAGTGCTGCAGCACAGACTTCGCCTCAGCAGCTGACACACACTTCCTCAGCAAACCATCTGCACATGTTTTGTAGAGTGTAGGGTCGTCCCATATGAACTTCCTAGCTTCATGTAGGAACCTCTTCTTTTCTTGTCCTCCCTTGAAAGTTGGTAGTACCTGCGAGGCAAGGAAGTTAGCAATATCAGCAAACCAAGGTTCCTCATCGTTATCACGATGTGCTAATACAAAGACATGCTCATCGATAAAGGCATCAGAAATTGCGGTTTCCGCAATTTTATCGCAATTATGTTGCAATCTAGAAAGATGATCCGCAACCACATTTTCGCATCCTTTCTTATCTCTAATGTCTAGATCAAATTCTTGCAGCAACAATACCCATCTAATCAACCTAGGCTTAGCATCAGCCTTCCTCATAAGGTATTTTAGTGCAGAATGATCAATGTACACGATTGTCCTAGTGCCTACAATGTAATTCCTAAACTTCTCGCAGGCAAACACTACAGCTAGCATTTCCTTTTTCGTGGTTGTGTAATTACATTGAGCCTCATTAAGTGTCTTACTAGCATAGTATACAGGGTGTGTTAGTTTGTCAATCTTTTGTCCTAGCATAACCCCTACTGCATAGTCACTCGCATCACATAACATCTCAAACGGAAGGTCCCAATTTGGTCCTACTATAATAGGTGCTTTGACTAATGCTTCCTTAAGGGTTGTCCAGGCTAGTAAACATTCTTTTGAGAAGATGAATGGCTTATTCAGCTCTAGAAGCTCACACAAAGGTTTGGAGATCTTCGAAAAGTTCTTAATGAACCTTCTATAGAAACCTGCGTGTCCTAAGAAACTTCTAATGGCTTTCACATTCTGAGGTTCCACTAACTTCTCTATTATTTCAATCTTGGCCCTATCGACCTCTACTCCTGCTCTAGACACTCTATGACCTAGGACTATCCCTTCTTCCACCATGAAGTGGCACTTCTCCCAATTAAGGACTAGGTTGGTCTCCTCACACCTAGCCAGGACTTGTCCTAAGTTCTCTAAACAATTTGTAAATGAATCACCAAAGACTGAGAAGTCATCCATAAATATCTCTATCATGGATTCATCTAAGTCAGAGAAGATTGCCAACATGCACCTTTGGAACGTTGCTGGTGCATTGCATAAGCCAAAAGGCATTCTGCGAAAAGCAAATGTTCCAAAGGGACAGGTGAAGGTTGTCTTCTCCTGGTCCACAGGGTCTATGGTGATTTGGTTATATCCAGAATAACCATCTAAAAAGCAGTAATAAGCTCTACCAGCTATCCTATCTAACATCTGGTCGATAAATGGTAAAGGGAAGTGATCTTTTTTTGTTTCCTTATTCAATTTTCTATAGTCCATACAGACTCTCCATCCTGTAATAGTTCTAGTTGGAATCAGTTCGTTGCTCTCATTCACTACTACAGTCATCCCCCCCTTCTTAGGTACACATTGTATTGGACTCACCCATTGACTACTAGCTATAGGGAAGATTACACCTGCATCTAACCATTTTATGATTTCTTTTTTAACTACCTCTTTCATAGAGGGGTTCAACCTACGTTGGTGATCTACTCGGGGTGTATGCTCTTCTTCTAATATTATCTTATGCATGCAATAAGAAGGACTAATGCCTCTAATGTCAGCAATCGTCCATGCAATAGCCTTTTTATGTTGCTTAAGTAATAAGATCAACTCAATTTCATGCTTTTCACTCAATTTGGACGAAATAATAACAGGTAGAGTATCATTACTTCCTAGATATCCATAGTTAAGATGAGTAGGCAATGGTTTCAATTCTAAGATAGGTGGATGCTCGATGGATGGTTTTAATGGATTCATGGATCTGTCAGTTAAGTCATTATTCATACAAACATGCTGTATTTTATCCACAGGTATATCCATTATTTCAGAAATATTTAAATCAGTTACATCTAATTGTACATAATTATTGGCATGCTTAATCAATAATTCATGCTCAAGTTGTTCTTCCATCAATGAATCTACAATGTCCATGCTTGCACAAGATTCAGAGTCAGAGGGGGTACCTCAGAGCCTTAAAGACACTAAACTTAACCTCCTCATCATGAACCCTCATGGTGAGCTCACCTTTCTGGACATCAATCAGGGCCCTACCTGTGGCTAGAAATGGTCTGCCTAATAGGATGGGGACCTCCTTGCCTGCTTCATAATCCAGGATGATGAAGTCTGCAAGAAAAATAAACTTGTCAACCTTTACAAGAATATCCTCAATCTTACCCTCAGGGTATGCTATGGATCTGTCAGCAAGCTGCAAGGTGACAGTGGTGGGACGTGCTTCTCCTATTCCCAGCTGGCGGAATAGTGATAGAGGCATGAGGTTTATGCTGGCTCCCAGGTCACAAACAGCTCTGCCCACGTGCTTGCCTCCCAACTCCACTGGTAGGGTGAAGGAACCAGGATCCTTCTCCTTCTTCGGTAGCTTGTTCTGGAGTATGGCACTGCACTCCTCAGTGAGATTCACTGTTTCAAATTCACCAATAATTTTTTTGTTAGTGATTATATCCTTCAAAAACTCAACATAAGAAGGCATGGACTGTAGAAATTCTACAAACGGAATATTAACATGCACTTGTTTAAGAATTTCTAAAAATTTGTTAAAGTGCACTTCCTGTTCTTGTTTTTTCTTTAGCCTTCGAGGGAATGGAGGTGGTGGCACATATGCAGGCACTTCAGGTCGCCTCAGGATAGGTGGGGGCCTTGGAATTTCTTCTAGTTCTTCTATGATTGGTTCCAGCCTTGCCCCTGATGTGCTTGTTGATGGTTGGCCATGGTTTGGCAGAGATTCCAGTGGAGCACTAGACTCTTCGTTCTCTACTCTCTTTGGGGTTTCTTTAGTGTTGCTCACCAATGGTCTCCCACTTCTAAGTTCAATTGTTTGAACTTGTTCTTTTCCATCCCTTCTTGGAACCTCAGTGTCAGCAGGTAGTCTACCTTGGGGCCTACTTTTGAGTTCATTGGCTAATTGCCCTATTTGGTTCTCTAGGCTCCTGAGGGTAGCTTGCTGACTTTGTAGAGTGGCATCATTCTTGGCAATGTACTCCTTGAGTAAATTTTCTACAGAAGACCCTATTGGTTGGTTATATGGTTTTTGATACATGAATTGGTTATGTTGGGGAGTGAAACCAGGTGTTCCACTCGGTCTTGGTTGGTTGGGAGCTTGGTTAGTATTTTGTTGGCCACCCCATGAAAGATTTGGGTGGTTCCTCCAACCAGGATTGTAAGTGTTAGAATAGGGGTTGTTCCTAGGCTGCTGCTGGCTTCCCACATAGCAGACTGAGGCTGGATTCCCAGGGCAGTATTCATACAGGTGCCCTTCCCCACAGAACCCACAGACTAGTGTCTCACCTTGATTCGGTTGTGTGCCCATTGACATGGCTGTGGCGGTGTTGACACTAGTTTGGAGATTGACTTGAGCCATTTGTTTAACTAGGTTGGTCAGAGCGCTTATTTGGCTACTCATGGCATTGAGTGCGTCCTTATCTTGAGTTCTACTTGGCTCTATTGGATCATCTGACCACCTACAGTGAGATGCTAAGATCTTCTCCAGGATCTCATAGGCTTCGTTATAACTTTTGGAAAGCATGGAACCACCAGCAGATGAATTTAGCACTTGCCTGGTGCTGGGGTTGCATCCTTTGAAAAAGACCTCTATTTGGATACAACAATTATTTAGTAATGTTCTTAACAGCGAAATGTGTGTAAAGTGTGTAAACAAGGGCTACTAACGACTCCTCTACAGGCTTTTTCCTACGATTCTCAAGCAGTAGATTAACTCACCATGCATCAAACTAACTCATTCTCATGTATCTTCCGATTTCATGCATTAGATTCTTTAGTTTACTCATGTCCAAGTAAGGTCTTAAGCATCTTGTTAAACCAGTAAGTTGTGATTTGTACTAGGAAAACGCCTATTCCTAGGTCGTTTTCTGGCTACCTTGAGAGGCTAGCATGAGTGTATGACTCTGAACTCTTACTCCTTCCAGAGGTTAGGAGTTCTTTGGACAAAATGGATGGCCAATCGAAGTTGCCCGTGGGATGAAGCTTACATACATTCAATGCATTTCGAGAGCTGTCCTACATGCTTGATTCACGTGTTTCTTCGTACAGATTTGTCATTAGCATGCCCTTATGTGATTTAGTTACTCATGGATGCACATAGAATAGAAAGACTAGATGGAGACGGCATGCGTAGTGACATAATTGAGACAAAACAGAAGCTAAAGGCAGTAATAGAGAAGTGAAGAGATTGCAAAGTGATGAAATATTGCTTCGATTAACTCAAGTTGGAACTAAACAAACGACAGCTTTGAATAACCAAAGTAAAACAGAAAGCATTGAAATGGAATAGAGTAGCAAATAAAAGGGAAATAACAACAAACAGTAATGGAAATGGAAAGCTAAAGCAGAAAGCAGTAAAGTCGTGCGTGATCTTCTCGTTGCGAACGCTTCGGCTGAAGGGGGGAAAAGGCAAGCTTTGCTTGGATGAATCCAATCAGAAGAGAAGATAAATCTTCTCTCCTTCCTATCAGATTTTCGACTCCAACAGCTGAACCTTTCAACCCAACAGACGGAAGAGAGAAAGAGAGTGGAAAAGACTGCGTTGAACTGGAAGTCTACGCCTTTCGAGTATGTTTCAACCTTCCACTTTGACCTCCTTTTATAGTATTCTGCAGGTGCGATTGGGTCAAGGAGAACCATCCATTCTCAACGTCGTACTTCTACGTGGTTGCAGGAGAAAGAAGGAATCACTGAAATATCGGATCACAACAGAAAAATGTTAGACAACTTACGGATTTCACTTAAAACATTGCAGTGTTAGCAATGTTTCCGCAATGCTTCCGCAATGCACAATTTTCATTCCTTTAACTTCGTTTTTAATTCCTTTTCTTTCCTTTTGCATATAAGTCCTAATTTAGCTTCATTCTTCTAATTCTCATATATAAGCATAAGTTCAAGCTAAATCCTATCAAAAACACTTACAAATGCACAACTTCCTATCACAAATAAGTCCTAAAATAGTCACTTTTGGAGACGTAACAATTCCCTTCTGACATTTAAGCATAAACTAGCGACCCACTCCAAATTAGCTGATTTGGAAGTAGGCTTAGTTTGTTCTAAGGATTCAGGTTCATCTGAGTCGTAAGAACAAATCGCTAATGCTGTCTCTAAAATTTTATATTGACAAAGTGTTGTCAATATTCGATGGTCTATGGAAATGGTTTCCTGAGACACCTCAAGTGTTGAGGATACGAGACGCACTCAAGTGCATTTATATATTGAAGGTCAGATGTATCTTTTGAGATACATGATCCGATATGTGCTATACAGTGGAAGTTGACAGTAATTAGTCCAATTGGATTGAATTCCGGTTAAAGTATTGTCCTTGTACTTAGAGAAGTAGAATACAAGAGTTGTATTGCTAATTCCTTAGTAGTAGCTAAGTTTTGTTGCAGCTTGTGAAGCAGCACAAAGTTTATAAGTTGAGCTCGCAGATAGTGCTATGAGGAGATGTGATGGTCACATGGAAAGCCTCGTAGTACTTCATGCTAATTTGTTTACTAAGTCTCTTATGGCTAAAGTGTTTGAGAGACACCTAGAAGAGTCTAGGGCTCCGAGTTGCTGGAGAGGACAGTGGGAGAAAACTTCTCATATATGATATATTAGCTTTCTCCATCTAACATGTACACCACGGACGTTTAAGTCCAAGGGGGAGTTTGTTGGGTTTTATGTCCTAAAACTGTGGTTTGTAAACTGTTATGTTTGTAAATAATCTATTTAGAATAAAAAGTTATTAGTTTTATTCAGTAAAAGAGTTTACTGGAATAAATTGAAACGTGTTTAGGTTGACCTATACCAATGCCATGGCTGAAAATGAGTACTTGAGCTTCATGTATGACATGGTTGTCGATCAGGCTCAAGTAGTCAGTTAAAATTGTCTATAGTATACGGATAAGGCTGGGTACCTTATCCTTGTAACACTATTGGATGCAGCTCACTTTGTATTGTACAAAACGATGTGATCTGAATCGTTTCACATGGAGATGTGCGAGTGAGGGCGTCCTGTGCAAAGGTTTCCATAAGACCGAACCGCGAAATATTTCGCTCTCTCTTTATAACACCGTTTACTGATGAGACCGACATTTTCATTTGATGGCCTAGGTAACTCGATCTTAATCCTGAGCTTACTATGAACTCCTGCTTATTAGACAATATCCTTAGACTTGTAAGGGTGAGAGTGGCCCATTAGCGCCGACTCAATAACTTATTATCTCAGGTATAAAGTCCAATAGGTAGCTGGGGACATAGTGTAGTAAGATGGAGTTCACTCCTAACCCGCTCTTCAAGGTTAGTAGATAGGTTGTTCCCTTAATAGCTGACTCCGGGGGTTGAACAATGAGTGCTCACACTCTCATGTGATGAGAGGGTTAACTGATCTGTTGGTTGGACCACAGATATATTGTTCATTAGAGGTGTCAGTGGTACTTAAGGAACAAGAAGTAATGTAGGGGTTAAACGGTTTAAAATGACCTAGCTGTGATTCTGAACAACCTGTGAAGGGTCGACTTGCTCATGACGGTTATATCATAGGACATAATATATCTACAGTGAGGAGAGTGCAACCCTCAGACTATAGTGAAATCTCCGGGGGTTAAAGAATGTTTATTAGATCGGTTAAAAGAGTTTTAACCGAATAATCTCGTATCGTTGGAGCTCATGATCTGTAGGTCCTTTAGGTTCTCCTGGCTAGCTTGGATATGATGGAGCGACATGCGCGCAGCGAAAAGCGATTTTCGAGCGATGATACTTTAATTTCATCAATTTAACAAATAGAAAACATGCTCAAAAGACGGAAATAAGAAATTAGAAATACATACCCTTGTAGCTCCAATTTCTTCAAGTCCGCTGGTCGTTCCTCGTCACGAACTCTTCCGACCTCTTCTCACGAACGCCTCGAGGACCACCCCAGGTAGTCCCGCTATCCTCAGCGCCGCGCAACGGAGTTGTGGGACTCCGAAAGAAGAGAAAAAGAAAAGGAAGAGAAGAAGAAACTGATGGAATTCAAGAGGAATGAGGGTTTTTTTAAAAAAAATTGATGAACTTTTAAAGTTCAGAGAGCTTTTTAAGAACTCATAAATGAATTCATAAAAAAACTTCAATATGAAAAACCCCCACCTCCCTCTCATTTCACCACCCCCTAGCCAAAATGCCTGCAACTTTTATATATAATATAAATTTATATATATATAACCAACTATGTGTCTTACATGCAATTTAGACACATATTTATAAATATATATATATATAAATATATATATATTATTATTTTTTTTAAAATAATAATATATATATATTTATATATATATATAAAATTCTAATTAATTAATTAAACATTTTAATTAATTAATATTATTTAATTCAATATCAAATATTAATTAAATAATATGGCTAAACACGATTTTCCGAAAATCGTTTTTTTGCACATGAATCCTATTCATGTTTTAGGCCATTCCCATATTTAAATCATATTTAAATATGTTCATCCTTCTTCCACAAGTCGAATTTGAACAATTCAAATTCTTTTTCTTTTCTTTTATACTGTTGCACGGCGTTATCCGAGCTAGCCAGGAGAACCTAAAGGACCTACAGATCATGAGCTCCAACGATACGAGATTATTCGGTCAAAACTCTTTTAACCTGAATCAATCAACTTTCGTTAACCCCTGGAGACTCCACTATAGTCCGAGGGTTGCACTCTCCTCACTGTAGATATATTATGTCCTCTGATATAACAGTCACTGGCAAGTCGACCCTTCACAGGTTGTTCATAATCACAGCTGGGTCATTTAAACGGTTTAACCCCTGCATTACGTCTTGTTCCTTAAGTACCACTAACACCTCTAATGAACAATAGATCTGTGGTCCAACCAAGAGATCAATTAACCCTTTCATCTCATGAGAGTGCACGCGCTAATTGTTCAAACCCTGGAGTCAGCTATTAAGGGAACAACCCATCTACTAACCCTGAAGAGCGGGTTAGGAGTGAACTCCAATCTTGCTTTACTATGTCCCCAGCTACCTATTCGACTTTATCCCCAAGATGGTAGGCTTATTGACTCGGCGCTTATGGGCCACTCTCACCCGTGCAAGTCAAAGGATACTATCGAATAAGCAGGAGTTCATAGCGAGCTCAGGATTGAGATCGAGTTACCTAGGCCATCAATATGTATAAGTCGGTCTCATCAGTAAACGGAGTTATAAAGACAGAGCGACTTAATATGCGGTTCGGTCTTGTGTAAACTCTTTACACAGGACGCCCTCACTTCTCACATCTCCATGTGGAACGATTCGGATCACATCGTTCTGTACAATACAAAGTGAGCCGCATCCAATAGTGTTACCAGAATAAGGTACCCAGCCTTATCCGTATACTATAAACCGTTTTGACTGACTACTTGAGCCTGATCCACATTCATGTCATACATGAAGCTCAAGTACTCATATTCAGCCAAGGGTGTTGGTCATTGGTATAGGTTAAACCAAACACGTTTCACTTTATTCCAGTAAACTCTTTTACTGAATAAAACTAATAACTCTTTATTCTAAATAGAATATTTACAAACATAACAGTTTACAAACCACGAGTTTTAGGACATAAAACCCAACAAACTCCCACTTGGACTTAAACGTTCGTGGTGTACATGTTAGGTGGAGAAAACTAATATATCATATATCATAAGCTTTCTCCCACTATCCTCTCCAACAACTCGGAGCCCTAGACTCTTCTAGGTGTCTCTCAAACACTTTACCCATGAGAGACATAGTAAGCCAATCAGCATGAAGTACTAAGAGGCTTTCCATGTGACCATCACATCTTCTCATAGTACTTTACTTGAGTTAAACTTATAAACCTATTGCTACTTCACAAGCTGCAATCAGACTTAGCTACCACCGAGGAATCAACAATACAACTCTTGTATTCTACTCCTCTAAGTACAAGGACAAAACTCTAACTGGAATCCAATCCAATTGGACTAATATTACTGACAGCTCCCACTGCATAGCACATATTGGGTCATGTATCTCAAAAGATACACCTAACCTCCAATATGTAAATGCACTTGGGTGAAACCATTTCCATAGACCATCGAATATTGACAACAGCTTGTCAATAAAAGATTTTAGAGATAACACTAGCGATTTGTTCTTACGACTCAGATCAACCTGAATCCTTAGAACAAACTAAGCCTACCTCCAGATCAACTATTTGGGAGTGGGTCGCTAGTTTATGCTAAAATGTCAGAAGTGAATCCTACATCATTCTCAATGATTAGGACATCAATTACGAAAATATATTATGAAAGCTTTAACATTGATTTAAACACTTGTCCAACAAGTTTTATCAATGTAATGTTCAAAACCATAAGATTTGAAAAACAAACCTTATAAATCAGAATATAGATGCAAATTTCAATTCATAAATGGATTGAAGAAGCTCGCAAACGATTTGCTCTCAATCCTGAAGAATGTATCTCTCTGGTTGAGACTAATAGATACTCTATCAAGATAGCTAGTCTTGATATCCATTTACCTTATCATATCAGATAGAACATGGTAATGGATACGAGTATACTATATGACTTATATCTGACAACAAGAGATGAAGTTAATACACAATTAACCCCTTCTCTTCGGGACAGTCCCTTTGCCAGAAAGTCAAGCCTTAGAGCTTTTCACCTCATAGACTTGGTCTATAAACCCCTTGAAGATCCATGGCTTTGAGCCACTGGTTCTAGTTTATGAACTCACTGTCATCATCAATATGATAACTAGAGTCATACAACATACTAATACAGCAGGCCGAATTATCTCATAATTCTCCCACTACATTAAAGCTTTCTCAACACTTGAGAAGAACCAGCTAAACTAACAACCATTGTTAATTTATATTTTAGCTTTCAATATAAAACAAGATAAGTCTTAACACTTTAGTTGTTACCAAGTTTAATAGAACACATCAATATATATCTTTTGCTAAATGAACTGTTCATTATAAAACCAAAAGATATAATATACAGATGTTTAGTTTAAACTGGAACTATAGACAATAATTACATCCAATGAAATTATTTCTATACAACAACTACAAAGACTCCCACTAGTTCAGCTGCAATGATATCTCCATATCTCACAGCGAGCAAACCGGCTGTCAGGAACTAGTTTCCTGTAGAAAAACAAACATGAATAATGGTTCCTGAAGACATCCAGGTATGACATTTATATCCAATAAACTTGTTTTGACAAATAAATCACATTTATCTTGTCGTTCTTTCTCAGCCTGTTTCTCAGCAAAGTATTTGGAGCAGTTACGCTTCCAATACCCATCTTCAGTACAATGGAAACATTTTCCTATGAATGAAGACATTACCTTTCGAACAGTAGGGGCTTTGCCATTTCTCCTGTTACTCTTTTTCTTCTGAATAATCTCATTACTCAGAGAAGCAGACTTACTTCCTGACGCCAACCTCTTAAGGAATATCTTCGAAGTGACAACACTTGCCTCATTCTCTATTCCTTTGGAAGTGTACAGAGACTGATAAGTCTGAAAAGACGATGGTAGCAACGTTTACTTCTGCCGCATTAAAGTGGACCATCATGTTAAGGACAAGCTCCCTAACAGAGGTATCCTCCACTATGCCAGAGTTATAAACGAACTTGAGGACTTCATTACAAAATGATGAGGACGAGTGTCCACCATTGCTTGTAATGAAGACATGATTTCCTTTACGGAAATCATAACCTCATACTATTTGCACAAGGCATCAAATATGCTTGCCAAGATATAGATTTGGGCTTTATCAATAGCCCTAATCCATCCATCGTATGCCTCTCGAACACTTCGAGATACACTCGAGCTAAGAGCTGAAGGACATTCCTCCGTTAAGACAAACCTTAGGTCGTCCAGAACCAGAATCACATTCAGGTTCGACTTCCAAGTCCCGTATTTCTCTCCGGTTAACTTGTCGTGAGTTAACAACTGTATAAACGAACTCGACTGTTGGGATTTATGTCCTAAAACTCGTGGTTTGTAAACTGTTAAGTTTGTAAATATCTATTTAGTAATAATGAGTTATTAAGTTTTATTCAGTAAAGGTGTTTGCTGGATTAAAGTGAAACGTGTTTGCATTAATCTATACCAATGACCAACACCCTTGACGATCATGAGTACTTGAACTTCATGTATGACATGAATGTGGATCAGGCTCAAGTAGACAGTCAAAACGGTCTATAGTATATGGGTAAGGCTGGGTACCTTATCCTGGTAACACTATTGGATGCGGCCCGTTTTGTATTGTACAAAACGATGTGATCCGAGTCGTTTCACATCGAGATGTGCGAGCGGGGGCGTCCTACGCGATGAGTTTGCGTAAGACTGAACCACGAAAAGTCGCTCTCTCTTTATAACGCCGTTTACTGAAGAGACCGACTATTTCACCTGATGGCCTAGGTAACTCGATCTCAATCCTGAGCTTACTATGAACTCCTGCTTATTAGACAGTATTCTTAGACTTGTATGGGTGAGAGTGGCAGAATGTCCGCTCAATAAGCCTACCATCTCAAGGATAAAGTCCAATAGGTAGCTGGGGACATAGTGTAGTAAGATGGAGTTTACTCCTAACCCGCTCTTCAGGGTTAGTAGATAGGTTGTTCCCTTAATAGCTGACTCCGGGGCTTGAACAATAGGCGCCTACCCTCTCCTCGTTAGAGAGGGTTCCTGATCTGTTGGTTGGACCACTAATCAATTGTTCATTAGAGGTGTCAGTGGTAATTAAGGAACAAAGATGTAACGCAGGGGTTAAACGGTTTAAATGACCCAGCTGTGGTTACGAACAACCTGTGAAGGGTCGACTTGCCCATGACGGTTATATCAAGAGGACACAATATATCTACAGTGAGGAGAGTGCAACCCTCGGACTATAGTGGAGTCTCCGGGGGTTAACGAAAGTTGATTGATTCGGGTTAAAAGAGTTTTGACCGAATAATCTCGTATCGTTGGAGCTCATGATCTGTAGGTCCTTTAGGTTCTCCTGGCTAGCTCGGATAACGTCGTGCAACAATATAAGAGAAAATAAAAGAAAAAGGAAAAAGAATTTGAATTGTTCAAATTCGGTTTTTTGGAAGAATGATGGATATATTTAAATATGATTTAAATATGAGAAGGGTCTAAAACATGAATGCGATTCATGTGCAAAAAGTCGGTTTTCGGAAAACCGGGTATTGCCATATTATTTAATTAATATTTGATATTGAATTAAATAATATTAATTAATTAAAAAGTTTAATTAATTAATATATATATTTTTTATTTATTAAAAAGTTTAATAAATAAAAATATTTATTATTATTAAAAATTAATTATGTTTTAATTAATTTTTAAAAAATAATAATAATATATAAATTTATATTATTGTGTCTTAAATGCATTATGCATGTAAGACACATGATAGTTTTTATATATATATATATATTACGTTGGGCTTTTGAGGATGGGTAGAGAAATGGGTCTTCATTTGTTTTAAAAAAAAATGAAAGAAGTTTGAAGAGATGCTCTGGGTTTTGCTTCTGGTTGAAGAACTTATGAAGTTCTTGCTGCCTTCTTCAATGGACTTGTGAAGTTCATTGTTAAAAGCATATGAGTTCTTCTTCAATCATTTCTCCATCTTCTTCTTCCTTTTCTATTTCTTTTCTTTTCTTCTTTGATCGGAGTCCCACCACTCCGTTGCGCGGCGCCGAGGATAGCAGGACTACCTGGGGTGGTCCTCGAGGCGTTCGTGAGGAGAGGCCGGAAGAGTTCGTGACGAGGAACGTGCGGCGGAGCTTGAAGAAATTGGAACTACAAGGGTATGTATTTCTAATTTCTTATTTCCGTCGTTTTGAGCATGTTTACTATTTGTTAAATTGATGAAATTAGAGTATCATCGGTCCGAAATCGCTTTCCGCTGCGCGTGTCGCTCCATCAATTGGTATCAGAGCGATTTTGTGATTAACTCAATTTGCATCAATTTAAGTTGGTGGGTATTTTAATTTAGAAATTGTTTCTGAATGGTCGTCTAAAGTGAAAATCGATTTTGGCATAGTTTCTATTTCAATTTCATTATTTGTAATTGCCCGAGAATGTATGGGCTTTAATGTGTGCTGAAGCGTCTGTATTTTTTAGAGTCATTAGAGTCCATATAGGTTTCTTTGTGAAAGAAGTTTGAGTTTGGAACTCGCCGAAATGTTCGGTATAAGTTCAAACTCGTTCTAGGCGATACAAATGAGAAGCTCGAAGAGAAATTGGCCGAAGCGTTCGGGGGAGCAAGCTGGTCCAAGGCGGTGCGAAGAGTTCGAAGTCCGCTCAAGACTTAGCTTGTTGATCAAGCTTGTAATAAAATAGTTATTGCTTGCTAAATGCCAAAATCGATCCACTTTAGTGTGTTTAATTAATTATGCATTGTGAATGTATGTTTTAATTGAAATCCATATTTGTATGTGCATAACGTATGCCATATAGATTTAAAATCCCACCGTAGGAAGCATGCTCCATGCATAGTAAATATGTTATAAGTGTTATAATATATAGTATGCATATTTAGGAATTCATGAGAATTAATATAAAAGTTATATTAATTCATGAATTGGATGTTGTTAGTTTAATAGAGAAATTGATATAAGCGTTATATTAATTATGAAATTGAACTTACAACATTGGTTATCCTAGTTTTATGCATATTGTATATTATAAGTGTTGTAATGTATATGCATGTTTAATTCATGAGTATTAATATAAGAGTTATATTAATTCATGAATTTGATGTTGTTTACTTAATAGAATAATTAATATAAGTGTTATATTAATTATGAAATTAAAACATCCAACATTAGTTTTATGCATATTGTATGTTATAATTGTTATAATGTATAGAATGCATGCTTAATTCATTAAAAATTGATATAAGTGTTATATTAATTTATGAATTAGGAGTTGTATGTTTAAAGAGCATAATCGATATAAGTGTTATATTGATTATGAAGTTAAATATTCAACTTGTCATGCCTTAGCGAATGTATGTTTGAGAAGCATATAGTTGGTTGTTATAGAAAGTCTACTTTTGCAAGCGTTGTAAAAATGACTTAGACTTTTAAAAACTATAACAAAGAAAAGAGCATGTTCATTTAGGGTTAATGGTTCGATCAGGTTCATTAGATGAATAGGTCGAAATCTCGTAAATGCTAAGGTTATGAGAAACTCACCCGGTGAAATCCTGTTCGAGGTTGGAGGTATTTAAGCTGACGGTTTACGGAACACCTCCTACCTGGGGACGATCCAGTACTTGAGTAAAGTTAACCAGGCTTTATGAGCGTGCAGGAGAGGTGTGAGGTTAATTAAATTTGTTAATAACCTAGACATCTCAGGTAAATAGTTTGCCTAGACTTTAGGTTTTATATTCTTAGCCGGAAAAAACCTGGAGTATTTACCCTAAACACCGTCCACGATGCTTAGTAGAAGTGTTGAGAAGGAATATATGATATATCCCTCTCCTGCTACGCACTCCCTATAGTTCACAACGTGAGAATTTTGCTCGGCCTCGTGATGTCAATAGGGCATCCCCATTCGGATGGTATTTGCAACTTTCAATAGCAAGGTGAATGGAGTAAGTATCTATAGTAAGTGGGTGAAGGAAGCGCGTCGGTGCTTCCTGTGGTCTCCTCTATTGGACTGAACCGTAAGATTCCCATGTTCCGCCTGCAGGTTGCTCTTAGTGGCACCATCCATTCGGAGGGCGGGGCATGGGAAATCGAACATCTCAGTCACCATTTATGGATAGTGAAACACAGGGCCATTCCCAACACTGACATTCCATTCGGTTGCTATGTTGGGGCCGTTCTGTGCGTTCTAAAAATGGAGGGTCACACTTACGGGATTTCCTAAGGAGTTAGTAAATCCAGACCAAAAACGATAACTAAGATGCTATAGGAATATGAGTTATTCTGGAATTAGCATTTAGTCAAGAATGTCTTAATTTAGTAAAGGAGTGACTCGACTGCAATTCGGCAGCGATCATTCTGACTTACTAAAGTATCGTAGCTAGTAAATAAAGAGTTCGGGTACTTTATTTATTGCTAAAGTTTTTTAATTGGTTTAAATAGGTTAAAATCGTTTCACTAATAGATTTACATTCTTTTTCGGCATGTCGAGCTCGTTTTATTCAGTTGTTAGCTCACGAAAAATTAACCGGAGAGAAATACGGAACATGGAAGTCGAACCTGAATACGATTCTGGTTATGGACGACCTGAGGTTTGTCTTAACGAAGGAATGTCCTTCAGCTCCTGGCTCGAGTGCATCTCGAAGTGTTCGAGATGCATACGATGGATGGATTAGGGCTATTGATAAAGCCCAAATCTATATCTTGGCAAGCATATTTGATGCCTTGTGCAAGAAGAATGAGGTTATGATTTCCGTAAAGGAAATCATGTCTTCATTACAAGCAATGGTGGACACTCGTCCTCATCACTTCGTAATGAAGTCCTCAAGTTCGTTTATAACTCTCGCATAGTGGAGGATACCTTTGTTAGGGAGCTTGTCCTTAACATAATGGTCCACTTGAATGCGGCAGAAGTAAACGTTGCTACCATCGTCTTTTCAGACTTATCAGTCTCTGTACACTTCCAAAGGAATAGAGAATGAGGCAAGTGTTGTCACTTCGAAGAAATTCCTTAAGAGGTTGGCGTCAGGGAGTAAGTCTAAGTCAACTTCTCTGAGTAATGAGATTATTCAGAAGAAGAAGAGTAACAGGAGGAAGAGCAAAGCCCCTACTGTTCGCAAAGTGAAGTCTTCAGACAAAGGAAAATGTTTCCATTGTAATGAAGATGGGTATTGGAAGCGTAATTGCTCCAAATACTTTGCTGAGAAACAGGCTGAGAAAGAATGACAAGATAAATGTGATTTATTTGTCAAAACAAGTTTAGTGGATATGAATGTCATACCTGGATGTCTTCAGGAACCACTATTCGTGTTTGTTTTTCTACAGGAAACTAGTTCCTGACAGTCGTTTTCTCGCTGTGAGATATGGAGATATCGTTGCAGCTGGACTAGTGGGAGTCTTTGTAGTTGTTGTATAGAGATAATAACATTTGTTATATGTAATTATTGTCTATATTTCTGGTTTAAACTGAACACTTGTATATTATATCTTTTGGTTTTATAAATGAACAGTTCATTTAGCAAAAGATATATACTGACGTGTTCTATTAAACTCGAAAACAACTAGCATGTTAAGACTCACAGTGTAACGAAAGCTATTGTAGATATCAACAAAGGTTGTTGATCAAACTAGAGTTTCTCAACCGTTGAGAAAGCCTTGATGCAGTGGGAGGGTTGTAGGACAACCCGATCCGTTGCACTGGCTTGTCTTTAACTCAAAGTTCTCATACTTGATGATAACATTGCGGATTCGCTGTCTTTAATTAGGCAATGAATCACATAGACAAGGTCAAATGGCTCAAAGCCAAATATCTTTGAATGGTATTGAGACCAAGTCACTAAGGTGAAAACTTTTATGGCTTGACTTTCTGGTAAAGGGACTGTCCCGAAGAGAAAGGGTTTATTGTGTATACTCTCTTTCTCTTGTTGCCAGACGTAAGTTAAATAGATGACTCTTATCCACTACCATGTTCTATCTTTATAGAATTTGGCAAGTGGATGTCAAGATAGCTTTTCTGCAGAATTGTTATCTTGATTGAGTATCTATGAGTCTCTACCAGAAAGATTCACAGTTTGGGACAAAGAGCAAATGGTTTGCTAGGTTTATTCGATTCATTTATGAATTGAAGAAAGCATCTTCGTCCTGAATTGTAAGGTTTGATACAGTGATAAAATCTTATGGCTTTGAACAATAAATTGATAAACCTTGTTTGACAAGGGTTTAGTCAAAGTTGTAGCTTTCATAAACTGTTTCCGTAATTAATGTCCTAATCATTGAGAATGATGTAGGATTCTTTTCTGGCAATAAGCATTAACTAGCGACCCATTCCCAAATAGTTGATTTGGAGGTAGGCTTAGTTTGTTCTAAGGATTCGGGTTGATCTGAGTCGTAAGAACAAATCGCTAGTGTTGTCTCTAAAATCTTTTATTGATAAACTGTTGTCAATATTTGATGGTCTATGGAAATGGTTTCCTGATGGTCTATGGAAATGGTTTCCTGAGACACCTCAAGTGTTGAGGATACGAGATGCACCCAAGTGCATACTGGAGGTCAAATGTATCTTTTGAGATACATAACCCGATATGTGCTATGCAGTGGGAGTTGTCAGAAGTTATTAGTCCAATTGGATTGGACTCTAGTTAAAATGTTGTCCAAGTACGAACGAGAAATAGAATACAAGTGTTGTATTGCTGATTTCTCGGTGGTAGCTAAAATTTGTTGCAGCTTGTGAAGCAGCAAAAGTTTGTGAAAGTTGAGCTCTTAAGTAGTGCATTGGGGAGATGTGATGGTCACATGGTATGCCTCATAGTACTTCATGCTGATAGGTTTACTAAGTCTCTTTTGGCTAAAGTGTATGAGAGGCACCTAGAAGAGTCTAGGGCTCCGAGTTACCAAATAGGATAGTGGGAGGGAATATCTGATATATGATATTGAAGTTCTCTCCACCAACATGTACACCACGGACGTTTAAGTCCAAGTGGGAGTTTGTTGGGATTTATGTCCTAAAACTCGTGGTTTGTAAACTGTTAAGTTTGTAAATATCTATTTAGTAATAATGAGTTATTAAGTTTTATTCAGTAAAGGTGTTTGCTGGATTAAAGTGAAACGTGTTTGCATTAATCTATACCAATGACCAACACCCTTGACGATCATGAGTACTTGAACTTCATGTATGACATGAATGTGGATCAGGCTCAAGTAGACAGTCAAAACGGTCTATAGTATATGGGTAAGGCTGGGTACCTTATCCTGGTAACACTATTGGATGCGGCCCGTTTTGTATTGTACAAAACGATGTGATCCGAGTCGTTTCACATCGAGATGTGCGAGCGGGGGCGTCCTACGCGATGAGTTTGCGTAAGACTGAACCACGAAAAGTCGCTCTCTCTTTATAACGCCGTTTACTGAAGAGACCGACTATTTCACCTGATGGCCTAGGTAACTCGATCTCAATCCTGAGCTTACTATGAAATCCTGCTTATTAGACAGTATTCTTAGACTTGTATGGGTGAGAGTGGCAGAATGTCCGCTCAATAAGCCTACCATCTCAGAGATAAAGTCCAATAGGTAGCTGGGGACATAGTGTAGTAAGATGGAGTTTACTCCTAACCCGCTCTTCAGGGTTAGTAGATAGGTTGTTCCCTTAATAGCTGACTCCGGGGCTTGAACAATAGGCGCCTACCCTCTCCTCGTTAGAGAGGGTTCCTGATCTGTTGGTTGGACCACTAATCAATTGTTCATTAGAGGTGTCAGTGGTAATTAAGGAACAAAGATGTAACGCAGGGGTTAAACGGTTTAAATGACCCAGCTGTGGTTACGAACAACCTGTGAAGGGTCGACTTGCCCATGACGGTTATATCAAGAGGACACAATATATCTACAGTGAGGAGAGTGCAACCCTCGGACTATAGTGGAGTCTCCGGGGGTTAAC
Source organism: Herpetospermum pedunculosum (assembly GCA_028017165.1). Taxonomy (NCBI): domain Eukaryota; kingdom Viridiplantae; phylum Streptophyta; class Magnoliopsida; order Cucurbitales; family Cucurbitaceae; genus Herpetospermum; species Herpetospermum pedunculosum. The sequence goes on along the minus strand of CM051527.1, from coordinate 27,163,161 downwards.
GAAAGTTGATTGATTCGGGTTAAAAGAGTTTTGACCGAATAATCTCGTATCCTTGGAGCTCATGATCTGTAAGTCCTTTAGGTTCTCCTGGCTAGCTCGGATAACGTCGTGCAACAATATAAGAGAAAATAAAAGAAAAAGGAAAAAGAATTTGAATTGTTCAAATTCGGTTTTTTGGAAGAATGATGGACATATTTAAATATGATTTAAATATGAGAATGGTCTAAAACATGAATGCGATTCATGTGCAAAAAGTCGGTTTTCGGAAAACCGGGTATTGCCATATTATTTAATTAATATTTGATATTGAATTAAATAATATTAATTAATTAAAAAGTTTAATTAATTAATATATATATTTTTTATTTATTAAAAAGTTTAATAAATAAAAATATTTTTTATTATTAAAAATTAATTATGTTTTAATTAATTTTTAAAAAATAATAATAATATATAAATTTATATTATTGTGTCTTACATGCATTATGCATGTAAGACACATGGATAGTTTATATATATATATATATATATATATATATATTACGTTGGGCTTTTGAGGATGGGTAGAGAAATGGGTCTTCATTTGTTTTAAAAAAAAAATGAAAGAAGTTTGAAGAGATGCTCTGGGTTTTGCTTCTGGTTGAAGAACTTATGAAGTTCTTGCTGCCTTCTTCAATGGACTTGTGAAGTTCATTGTTAAAAGCATATGAGTTCTTCTTCAATCATTTCTCCATCTTCTTCTTCCTTTTCTATTTCTTTTCTTTTCTTCTTTGATCGGAGTCCCACCACTCCGTTGCGCGGCGCCGAGGATAGCGGGACTACCTGGGGTGGTCCTCGAGGCGTTCGTGAGGAGAGGCCGGAAGAGTTCGTGACGAGGAACGTGCGGCGGAGCTTGAAGAAATTGGAACTACAAGGGTATGTATTTCTAATTTCTTATTTCCGTCGTTTTGAGCATGTTTACTATTTGTTAAATTGATGAAATTAGAGTATCATCGGTCCGAAATCGCTTTCCGCTGCGCGTGTCGCTCCATCACTCGACATGCTGAAACATAATGTAAATCTATTAGTGAAACAGTTTTAACCTATTTAAACCAATTAAGAGGTTTAGCAGTAAATAAAGTACCCAAACTCTTTATTTACTCGCAACGAAACTTTAGTAAGTCAGAATGGTCGCTACCGTAGGGCAGTCGAGCACTCCTTTACTAAATCAAGACAATCTTGACCAAATGCTATCACCAGAATAACTCATATTCCTATAGCATCTTAGTTATCGTTTTTTGTCTGGATTTACTAACTCCTTAGCAAATCCCGTAAGTGTGACCCTCCATTTTTGGAACGCACAGAACGACCCCAACATAGAAACCGTATAGAATGTCAGTGTTGGGAATGACCCTATGTTTCTTTATCCATAAATGGTGACTGAGGTGTTCGATCTCTCATGCCCAGCCCTCCGTTTGGATGGTGCCCCAAGGGCAGCCTGCAGGCGGAACATGGGAATCTCACGGTTCAATCCAATGGAGAAGACCGTAGGATGTACTGACGTACTTCCTTCTCCCACTTTTTATAGACACTTACTCCATTCACCTTGTTATTGAAAGTTGAAAACACCACCCGTCTGGAGATGCCCCATATGGCATCATGAGGCCAAGCAAAATTCTCACGTTGTCAACTTTTAGGGAGTGCGTAGCAGGAGAGGGATATATCATATATTCCTTCTCAACACATCTACTAAGCATCATAGATGGTTTTAGGGTAAACTACTCAGGTTTTATCCGGCTAAGAAAATAAAACCTTAAGTCTAGGCAAACAATTTTACCTGAGATGTCTAGGTTATAAACACTTTACTAACCTTACACCTCTAACGCATGCTCATAAAATAGAATATACATTCAGTTTACAAACCACGAGTTTTAGGACATAAAACCCAACAAACTCCCACTTGGACTAAAACGTCAGTGGAGTATTACATGTTGGATGAGAAAAACTGGAATATCAAATACATCCATGGCTTTTCTCCCACTGTCCTACTATACAGCTCGCAGTCCTAGACTTAATAGATGCCCCTCGAACACTTTAGTCGTGAGGGACTTTGTAAGCGGATCAACAATATTGTGCTCTAAGGCGATCTACATAAGGATCACGTCTCCTCGATGCACTATCTCCCTGATGAGATGATATTTCCGCTCAATGTGCTTTCCACGCTTATGGCTTCTTTGTTCTCTGGAATTTTCCACAGCACCAGTATTATCACAATAAAGTATGATAAGCAAATTCCTATTTTGAACAACTTCCAAATCCGTCAAGAACTTCCTAAGCCATACAGCCTCTTTCGCAGCTTCGCAAGCCGCGACATACTCAGCTTCCATGGTGGAGTCAACTATACAACTTTGCATTATACTTCTCCATACTATTGCCCTTCCGTTAAGAGTGAACATTGATCCCGATGTGGATTTCCTAGAATTCTTATCGGTTTGAAAATCAGAGTCAGTGTATCCTGTAAGGATCAAATCCTTCGCGCCATACACGAGCACATAGTCCTTCGTTCTCCGAAGATACTTGAGGATGTGTTTAACGGCAGTCCAATGATCATATCCTGGATTGGACTGATACCTACTGACAATTCCCACTGCATAGCATATGTCGGGTCGTGTACATAACATGGCGTACATCATACTATCGACTGTTGATGCATAAGGAATTCGTCTCATATCCTCAACTTCTTGAGGCGTCTTAGGACACTCTTCCTTTGACAATTGAATTCCGTGCCTGAAAGGTAAAGAACCCTTTTTGGTATTCTGCATCGAATATCGTATCAACACCTTGTCGATATAAGATGATTGAGACAGCGCTAGCGTTTTGATCTTACGATTCCTTACGATTTGAATCCCTAGAACAAACTGAGCCTCTTCCAAATCTTTCATTTGAAATTGGGTCGCTAGCCATTGCTTAACGTCAGTCAGAAATCCTACATCATTCCCAATGAGTAGGATATCGTCTACGCATAAGACTAAGAAAGCTACAACAGAATTGACTATTGTCTTGTAAACACAAGGTTCGTCAATATTTTGTTCAAAGCCATAAGATTTGATTGCAGTATCAAACTTTATATTACAGGATCTAGACACTTGCTTCAACCCATAAATTGATCGATTAAGCTTGCAAACATTTTTCTCTTGACCCTGAACTATGAACCCCTCTGGTTGAGCCATATAGATATTCTCTTCAAGATTTCCATTCTAAAGGATGTCTTGACATCCATTTGCCAAATTTCATAATCATAAAACGTGGCAATGGATAAGAGTATTCTAATCGACTTTAACATGGCAACAGAGGAGAAGGTTTCTTCATAGTCCACCCCTTCCCTCTGGGAATAACCCTTTGCCACAAGTCGAGCCTTAAAGGTTTGCACCTTACCGGCTTGGTCTCGTTTCCTTTTGTAGATCCACATGAAACCGATAGGTCTTTCCTCATCAGGTTGCTCTACAAGATCCCAAACTGAATTGAAGTACATCGACTCCATTTCGAGGTCCATGGCTTTAAGCCACTAGTCCTTATCTATGTCATTCATTTCCTGTTTAAAGGTCAATGAATCCTCAACGCCTTCATCAGGTATGACAACCTGGGTTTCCGTTAAACCCATGTAGCGGTCGGGTTGTCTCACATCCCTCCCACTACGTCGAGGTATTCTCAACTCTTGAGAAGGACCAGCCTGATCAACAACTTTTGTTGACCCATCTGTAGCTTTCCTGGATAGTTCGGTCAAAACAATTTTGCTCGAAGGTTGATGATCTCTCATGTGGTCTTCCTCTAAGAATGTGGTTTTTGTCGATACAAGCACCTTGTCCTGTTGAGGATCGTAAAATAGACCACCTTTCATTTTCTTGGGGTAGCCTACGAATAGGCATAATTTTGAACGATGTTCCAATTTCTTTTGATTGGGCACCAACACATGTGTCGGACACCCCCAAATCCTGAAGTGATGTAAACTACCTTTACGCCCTCTCCATAACTCATAAGGTGTTTCTGAAACACTCTTAGAGGGAACCATGTTCAAAATATATACAGCATCCTCTACTGCATATCCCCAAAACGAACTAGGCAGTTGAGCACAGCTCATCATAGATCGAACCATGTCTAACAGAGTTCTATTTCTCCTTTCGGACACGTCGTTCTGCTGCGGTGTTCCGGGCGCTGAGAGTTGGGATACTATTCCATGTTCTATCATATAGTTCTGGAATCTTAAATCCATATACTCTCCACCTCGATCTGATCGGAGTGTTTTAATCGTTTTACCTAATGTGTTCTCAACCTCTGCTTTATACTCCTTGAACTTTTCAAGAGCTTCGGACTTATGATGCATTAGGTAAAGATAGTCGTACCTAGAATAATCATCAATGAAGCTTATGAAATATTCATACCCTCCCCGTGCTTTAACATTCATCAGACCACAAAGGTCTGAATGTACAAGCTCTAGAGTTTCTTTGGACCTATGACATTTTTCAGAAAAAGATCGTTTGGTCATCTTGCCCTCAAGACAAGACTCACATGGTGGTAAAGAGTTGTCCTCTAACCGATTTAGGAGACCACTTTTAACCTATCTCCCAATCCTATTGAGATTAATGTGGCCTAGTCTCAAGTGCCAAAGATAGGTACTTGGAGAAAGTTTTTGACTTTTAGTTTGAGTCTTAGCTGTTTTAAACATCTCGGTGTTCAAAATATCTTTTGCCTCTCTTGGTCTTAACACATAGAAGTTGCTTTCAAGTTTCGGAGAACATATATGTACACATCTTTTGCTAATGAACGCTTCATTAAAATCAAAAGATACTTTATACAAATGTTCAAGTAAACAAGAGATAGATACAAGGTTCCTTTTAAAGCTAGGAACAAACAGTACATTTTCAAGTAAAATGAAACTATCACTATATAACAACTTGACAGCTCTCACTGCCTTGGTTGAGACAACCTCTCATGTTCCAACCTTGAGAGTTATCTCACCTTCAGCAAGCAGCTGTCAGGAACTAGTTTCCTGGAAAGAAGAACAAACATGGTTAGTGGCTCCTGAATCTAGTATCCAGGCAGAAGTATCATGTTCCACTAAACATGTTTCAACAACGAGTAAATCATATTTACTTTGTTGTTTCTTCTCAGCTTTCCTCACCATGAGGGTATCATGATAGACTGATGAGGACGGTTGTCCAAACATCTTCTGTAATGAATCCATGATCTCCTTAGCGGAGACCATTACCTCATGTTTCTTAGTTAACACATCGGATGTGATGGACATGATGTAGACTCGGGCTTTATCATTAGCCCTAGTCCACCTGTCAAATGCATCTCCAACAGTTCAAGTTACAGACGAGCTAGGGAGGGGGGGGGGGGGGGGACATTCCTCTTTTAAGACAACCCTAAGATCATTGGTACTAGGATTTTTTAATATCCTATAAATTTCGGGGTGTCGAGTCCCGCCAAAAAACATTTATAATTTCGCTACAACTGAGCTTTGCAGCTAGTGGTAGTCGGGTCGATCCGCAGGGAACCTAAATTATTTTCTCCTAGTTAATTTCTATTTGCTTGTTAATTAACTAAAACAAAAACGATAAAGTAAGGGGGGATTGGTTAACGGTAAAATTAAAGTAAAGCATAAAAGTAGCTAACGAAAAAATTAAACTAAGTACATGTGCTCCTAATTTTAAGGGTCGGGGTTGACCTTGATGCGACTCGATTCATTGGGATTCAAACATACTTAGCAAAAGCATAATTAAACACATAATTTACTTGCACGAAAGAACTAATACAAGTAACCCAAATAATTAATTAGAAACGTGGAGTTCTAAGTGGACTATTCTTTAATTACTCTAGGGTGATCAATCCTAAATTAAATAAAGAACAGAGACGAATGTTCGATTCTAATTAAACGTGGCAATGAATTAATAGGGGGCCAACGCCGCCCATATTGATTAATTGACAGTAACGGGAGCACTACGACGAATGTTTAACCTGGAAGCCAAAGTTAATATTCTGATTTATCTATTTCTTCAAGATAAGTTACAACCAAGATCAACAAGGAAGCCTATGTTACCTATGGCTCAACTTATCCATGTTACTTGGCGATTAAGAGAGGCAAGGCATCATAATCTTTAACTATAAAACATGCGGGAAATCAAGGTCGTCTACTCCTATCAATCAAACATGCTTATGTGATATGCTTAGAAGAAATAACATTGCCCAATCAGTCATGCTAAGCTCAAAATTAAAGATATAAACCCTCATGAATCACATCAAATTTAACCCCTAACCTCAAATTAGAGCACTTACCTTGCTCGGGATGAAAACCAAGCTAAATCCAACAAAGTCTTGCTTTGATATAGAAGAAAAGGGGAGAAAACCCCAAGAATTTGAGAGAGAAATCGGCCAAAACAAGCCAAACCCGAGAGTGAATGCCCTAAAAGCCGTTAAAATATGGGTTTTATACAGTCGGAGCGTCGAGACCCTACAGGCAGCGTCTCGACGCTCGTACGGAAATTTTCAGCACCTGTTGTCGGGGGAGCGTCGAGACCCTACAGGCAGCGTCTCAACGCTAGGGTCTGTGCCCGAGGAAAAATATCCAAAATTTTGCATTCCTCTTGTTTCAAACTTTGACCAGTCGTTCTACCAAGGTTCCCCTGCGACCACTAATCACAATTGAGATAATATTTGATTAATTAATCTATATGGTATAAACGCTTAAAACAATTAATCATTATTATCCACTAAAATATTATTTTAAGCCCTTAATTAATGCAATGGTCTGATTTACCCCTAAGATATTAATTTCCACAAAATATAAACATTAAACACAATTAATTACTTAATTCGCAAGACTTAGGAGCTAAATATTAGCACTTTTTGAGTGCTATCAATCATCGATAACAAGAATCGTAGTCAAGTTCGATTTCCAGGTTGTGTAGTTATCGCCGTTTAGTTTATCAGAAGCTAGTAATTGGATAAACGAGCTAGACATGCTGAAAAATAATAAGTTCTATTAGTGAATTGATTTTAACCCATTTCATAAATCCAAACAAGATTTTAGCAAAAGTAATAATGTACCAAAAAACCCATTATTAATTTGCAACGATACTTTAGTGAGTTAGAGCAACCGCTACCGAGGGGCAGTCAGTCAATCACTCCTTCACTGAACCAAGACATTCTTGACTAAATGTTAATACTAGAATAACTCATAATCTTATAGCACCTTAGTTATCGCTACTTCGGTCAAGAATCTACTAACAACTTAGTAATCCTTTGTAAGTGTGACCAGCCATTTTCAGAACTCGGAGGTCGGCCCCAACAGTGCAACCGAATGGAAATGTTAGAGTTGGGAATGAACCTAAGAGACCCTATCCATTTCTGGAGATTGAGTTGTTCCGACTCCCATGAAACGACCCTCCGAATGGACGGTGCTACTATGGGCAACCAGCAGGCGGAACATGAGAATCTCACGGTTCAACCTAATGGAGGAGACCGCAGGATGTATTGACATACTTCCTTCTCCCACTTACAATAAATACTTTCTCCATTCACCTTGCTCTTGATTTATGCAAACACCATCCGAATGGGGATTCCCTATTGACATCACGAGGCCGAGCATAAATCTCACACCCTACTAAGTATTTTATAAAGTTTGAGTATACTTTTACTTAGGTATTATCCAGCTAAGACAATAAAACTTAAGTCTAGGTAAAACAAATTTTTACCTATGATGTCTAGGTGATAAACACTTTAAAACCTTTCACCACTCTCGTGCATGCTCATAAAGTCGGGTTAACTTAACTCAAGTATCGGATCGATCCCCAGGTAGGAGGTGTTCCGTATACCGTCATCTTAAATACCTTCAACCTTAGTACAAGATCTCACCGGGTGAGTTCTCTCGTAACCTTAGCTTTACAAGATATCTACCTATTTGAACTATTAAAACGAATCGATACTAAATTCCTAATCGCATTGGAATTCATTAACTCTGAATGAACATGCATTTATCTTTGTTATAGATTTTAAATGTCTATCTCATTTTACAACTCTTTATAAAACAAAGACATTCTATAACATGTTTCCTAAGCTAGAATATAACCATTACATTCATGATTCAACTAAGGCAACTATGTTGTATGTTTAATTTCACAATTAATATAACACTTATATCAATTACACTTTTAAACAAGCAACATCCAATTCATAAATTAATATAACACTTATATTAATTCTCATGAATTAAGCATGCATACTATACAACATAACACTTATAGTATACTTTCAATGCATGCAACATGCTTCCTATGGTGGGATTTGAAATCTATATGACATACTTTATGCACATACAAGAGAGTTTAATTAAAACATACATTCACAATGCATAATTAATTAAACACACTAAAGTGGAGCGATTTTGGCATCACGGGCAAGCAAGCAACTAAATTATTACAAGAATAATTCATAAACTATGTTGAGACGCTTCTGAACCCTTCGAATCGCCCCGAATCATCTTAAAATTGCTTGAACCGGCTAAAAAACAGCAACAAAAGCTTCAAAAAAACTGAACCGGTTCAAAACAGCAAACTCGTCTTCAACAACTCGAAACCGGACCAAAACCAACCCGAACTGGACGAAACGAGCACTGAACTGAACCGTCAGAGGGTGAATAACCCAGAACTGGTCTGACTTACAGTGAACCAGACCGTCCGAGTACCGAACCGGGCCGTTTCTTCCATCTTGCAGTGAACCAGTTTTGTGCTGAAATTTTGCAGAAAAAAAAACAGCATGCTATTTTTTCCGACACTTGAGATTCTGTCTTCGAATTGAAAGCCTATATGGACTCTAATGACTCCGAATTTTTTACAGACTCTACTGCACAGATTAAAGCCCATACATGCTCGGGCAATTACAAAACGAAGTACAAATCAAAGCTCAAACAAATATGCCAAAACCGGAAAAACACTTTAGACGCCCAGAAAAATAATTTCTAAAACAAATACCCACCGAGCTCAAATTGATGCAAATTGAGTGACAAAAAAAAAACGCTCTGATACCAATTGATGGAGCGCATGTAGCGCATCGGAAGCGAGTCGGATCATTGGCACTTTAATTTCATCAATTTAGCTAAATAAGAAACATGCTCAAAGCTTTGAAATAAAAGGAATTAGAACACATACCTCTTGTAGTTCTAAGGACTTCTATTTCGATGCTCGAATCTCTTCACGAACCCTTCAAAGCTTCTCTCGAACTCTCTGAGAACCATCTCCGGTAGTTCCGCTATCCTCGGGCCGAGCAACGGAGTGGTGGGACTCCTTTACAAGAGAAAAACTTTGGAAGATGAAGATGGAAAGGTGAAAGAGATGAGATTTTGTGAGAAATATCTAACACTTAGCTTTCTAATTTCTCAAGTAACATGAACTCTTCATGCTCAACCAAATATTCAAACACTTTGAAAAATCATCAACCTCAAACCATTTGAACTTCATCCAATTTATAGGCAATTCACATGCAACAAACTTTTTGCTTAGCATGACACCTCAAATTGGATGAATTAGTCTTCACACAAGTGTTCAACAATTGATGAGTTTATGCATGTGGTTGGTGATTCACAATCCACTTCACAACTTGGATAAACTCACTCAACTTGGATAAATCCACTCAACTTGGATAATCCCACTGGTAATATTTTGTCATTTTAAAATTAATTCATCATTAATTTTAATAAACAAAATAAATTTTAATTAATTAAACTTTTTAATTAATTAATATTATTATTTAATTCAATATCAAATATTAATTAAATAATAAGACTAATCTCGGTTTCTTAAACCTAATCATCACACATGAATCCCTATTCATATTTTAGACCAATCCCATATTTAAATCATATTTAAATATGTACATCATTCTTCCAAAAATTAATTTGAATAAATTCAAATTTTTTTCTCTCATATTGTTACACGACTTAATCCGAGCTAGCTAGGAGAACCTAAAGGACCTACAGATCATGAGCTTCAACGATACGAGATTAATCGGCCAAACTCTTTAGCCAAGTTAACCAACATTTGTTAACCCTCGGAGACTCCACTAAAGTCCAAGGGTTGCACTCTCCTCACCGTAGATATATTTCTGTCCTCTTGATATAACCATCATCAGTAAGTCGATCCTTCACAAGTCGTTCGTAATTACAGCTGGGTCAAAATAACCGTTTTACCCCCGTAATTACTTCTTGTTCCTTAAGTCCCACTGATCCTCTAATGAATTATTGGTTTGTGGTCCAACCACCAAACCGATTGGTATGTGATCTCATCACTATACCAAGTCCCTCTCGGGCCAATGAGAGGGTGGGATCCCTAGTTCAAGACCCGGAGTTATCACTTAAGGGGACAACCTCTCCACTAATCCCTCAAGGCGGGTAGGAGTGAATTCCATCTTGCAGGACTATGTTCCCAGCTACCTACCCGGTCTTATCCCCAAGATGGTAGGCTTATTGAGTCGGCGATCTCGGACCACTCTCCTCCATACAAGTCAAAGGATAAGCCCGAATAAACAGGAGTTCATAGCGTGCTCAGGAATCAGATCGAGTTAGCTAGGTCATCATATGAAAAAGTCGGTCTTTACAGTAAACGGAGCTATAAAGAAAGAGTGACTTTATTTCGCGGTTCAGTCTCATGCAAACTCATTGCATAGGATGCCCCCACTCACATGTCTCCACATGCACGATTTCAGATCACATCATTTGTACTATACAAAGTGGGCCGCGTCTAATAGTGTCCACAGGATATGGTACCCAGCCTTATCCCTATATTATAGACCGTTCTAGCTATTACTTGAACTTGATCCACAATCATGTCACACATGAAGTTCAAGTATACAACCTATAGCCATGGGTTCTTTGTTTATTGGAGTTAGGTTAAAAGTAAACACAATTCACTTTATTCAATAACAACTTTACTGAATAAAACTCAATAACAACTTTATTGCAAAATAGAATATACATTCAGTTTACAAACCACGAGTTTTAAGACATAAAACCCAACACTCAAGTTATTGCTTGCTTGATGCCAAAACCGGTCCACTTTAGTGTGTTTAATTAATTATGCACTGCTAAGGTATGTTTTAATTAAATTCAATGTTTTTATGAGCATAAAGTATGCCATATAGATTTAAAATCTCACCGTAGGAAGCATGCTCCATGCATTGAAAATATGTTATAAGTGTTATAATATATAAGGAATTTATTGATGGAGCGTTTAACGCAGCGGAACGCGATTTCGGACCGATGATACTCTAATTTCATCAATTTAACAAATAGAAAACATGCTCAAACGACGAAAATAAAGAAATTAGAATACATACCCTTGTAATTCCAATTTCTTCAAGCTCCGCCGCACGTTCCTCGTAACGAACTCTTCCGGCCTCTTCTCACGAACGCCACGAGGACCACCCCAGGTAGTCCCGCTATCCTCGGCGCCGAGCAACGGTGTTGTGGGACACCGATTAGAAGAGAAAATGAAAAGAAAAGAAAAAAGAGGAAGGAGAAGAGAGAAAGAGAAGGCTGAAGTTTTTTTTTTTACTCTTCGTATCTCCCTCTGCAACATTGAAACATTTTCAATGTTGAATACCCATTTCCACTTTCCTAAAATGAGTACTCAGTTTCTCCTCAATTCAAAAATGAATTGAAATCAATTCACCTCCCACACTTGGATGGTCAACATATATATCTAACACTATATATATATATATAATTAATTATTATTATTATTTAAAAATAATAATAATAATTTTATTTATTAAACTTTTTAATAAATAAAAAATATATATAATTATTAATTAAACTTTTTAATTAATAAATATTATTTAATTCAATATCAAATATTAATTAAATAATATGACTAAGCCCGATTTTCCGAAAACCGACTTTTTTACAAATGAATCCTATTCATGTTATAGGCCATTCCCATATTTAAATCATATTTAAATATGTCGATCCTCTTTCCATAAACCGAATTTGAACAATTCAAATTTTTTTTCTTTTAGTTTTCTCTTATACTGTTGCACGACGTTATCCGAGCTAGCCAGGAGAACCTAAAGGACCTACAGATCATGAGCTCCAACGATACGAGATTATTCGATCAAAACTCTTTTAACTTGAATCAATCAACTTTCGTTAACCCCCGGAGACTCCACTATAGTCCGACGGTTGCACTCTCCTAACTGTAGATATATTATGTCCTCTGATATAACCGTCACTCGCAAGTCGACCCTTCACAGGTTGTTCGTAATCACAGCTGGGTCATTTAAACCGTTTAACCCCTGCATTACGTCTTGTTCCTTAAGTACCACTGACACCTCTAATGAACAATAGATCTGTGGTCCAACCAACAAATCAATTAACCCTAGTGCACGCGCTAATTGTTCAAGCCCCAGAGTCAGCTATTAAGGGAACAACCTATCTACTAACCCTGAAGAGCGGGTTAGGAGTGAACTCCAATCTTGCTGTACTATGTCCCCAGCTACCTGTTCGACTTTATCCCCAAGATGGTAGGCTTATTGAGTCGGCGCTTATGGGCCACTCTCACCCGTGCAAGTCAAAGGATACTTTCAAGTAAGCAGGAGTTCATAGCGAGCTCAGGATTTAGATCGAGTTACCTAGGCCATCAATATGTATAAGTCGGTCTCATCAGTAAACAGAGTTATAAAGAGAGAGTGACTTAATACGCGGTTCGATCTTGTGTAAACTCTTTACATAGGACGCCCTCACTTCTCACATCTCCATGTGGAACGATTCGGATCACATCGTTCTGTACAATACAAAGTGAGCCGCATCCAATAGTGTTACCAGGATAAGGTACCCAGCCTTATCCGTATACTATAGACTGTTTTGACTGACTACTTGAGCCTGATCCACAATGATGTCATACATGAAGTTCAAGTACTCATATTCAGCCAAGGGTGTTGGTCATTAGTATAGGTTAAACCAAACACGTTTCACTTTATTCCAGTAAACTCTTTTACTGAATAAAACTAATAACTCTTTATTCTAAATAGAATATTTACAAACATAACAGTTTACAAACCACGAGTTTTAGGACATAAAACCCAACAAACTCCCACTTGGACTTAAACGTTCGTGGTGTACATGTTAGGTGGAGAAAACTAATATATCATATATCAGAAGCTTTCTCCCACTGTCCTCTTCAGCAACTCGGAGCCCTAGACTCTTCTAGGTGTCTCTCAAACACTTTAGCCATGAGAGACTTAGTAAACTAATCAGCATGAAGTACTAAAAGGCTTTCCGTGTGACCATCACATCTCCTCATAGTACTAACTGCAAGCTCAACTTATAAACCTATTGCTGCTTCACAAGCCGCAAATAGACTTAGCTACCAACGAGGAATCAGCAATACAACTCTTGTATTGTACTCCTCTAAGTACAATGACAAAACTTTAACCGGAATCCAATCCAATTGGACTAATAATACTGACAACTCCCACTGCATAGCACATATCGGGTCATGTATCTCAAAAGATACATTTGACCTCCAATATGTAAATGCACTTGGGTGCATCTCGTATCCTCAACACTTGAGGTGTCTTAGGAAACCATTTCCATAGACCATCGAATATTGACAACAACTTGTCAATAAAAGATTTTAGAGACAACACTAGCGATTTGTTCTTACGACTCAGATCAAGCTGAATCCTTAGAACAAACAAAACCTACCTCCAGATCAACTATTTGGGAGTGGGTCGCTAGTTTATGCTAAAAGTCAGAAATAAATCCTACATCATTCTCAATGATTAGAACAAAATTACGGGAATATATTATGAAAGCTTTAACATTGATTAAACACTTGTCCAACAAGTTTTATCAATGTAATGTTCAAAACCATAAGATTTCAAAAACAAACCTTATAAACCAGAATATAGATGCTTATTCCAATTCATAAATGGATTGAAAAAGCTCGCAAACGATTTGCTCTTAATCCTGAAAAATGTATCTCCATGGGTGAGACTAGTAAATACTCTATCAAGATAGCTAGTCTTGATATCCATTTATCTTGTCCTATCACATAGAACGGGGTAATCGATACAAGTATACTATATGACTTATATCTGACAACAAGAGATGAAGTTAATACACAATTAACCCCTTCTCTTCGGGACAGTCCCTTTGCCAGAAAGTCAAGCCTTAGAGGTTTTCACCTCATAGACTTGGTCTGTAAACCCCCTGAAGATCCATGGCTTTGAGCCACTGGTTCTAGTTTATGAACTCACTATCATCATCAATATGATAACTAGAGTCATACAACATACTAATACAGCAGGCTGAATTATCTCATAATTTTCCCACTACATTAAAGCTTTCTCAACACTTGAGAAGAACCAGCATAACTAACAACCATTGTTAATATATAGCTTCCAACAAGATAAGTCTTAACACTTTAATTGTTACCAAGTTTTAATAGAACACTACTTGTATACATCTTTTGCAAAATGAACTACTCATTAAAAAACAAAAGATACTATATACATCTAAAGCGTTCATAGCAAACTTGAGTTTATAGACAATAATTACAACAATTGAAATTATTTCTATACAAACAACTAAACAAACTGCAAGCTCCCACTGTAGATACCGTGCAGACGTCTTCATAAGTCGTCTTCATCAAGAAACAGGCAGACAGGAACTAGTTTCCTTGTCGTTCATTCTGTGCCTTTTTCTCCACAAGATATTTAGGGCAGTTTCGCTTCCAGTGCCCTTCTTCACCACAATGAAAACACTTTCCACTGTGTGAAGCTTTTAGCTTTCCTACAGCTAGGGTTTTGCCCTTCCTAACACTTCTCTTCTTCTTGTGAATAATCTTATTACTCACAGTAAGAGGTTCAGATTTAGTCCCAGACCCAGACCCTTTCTGGAACTTCACAGAAGTGGTAACATTTACCTCCTTCTCCTTTCCTTTCGAGGTATGCAGGGATTGATAAATCTGAAGCTCGTTTTGAAGAGACGTCAGATTGTATTCTATCTTATTCATGACAATATTGGTTCTGAAGTGCAGGAAACTCTTCGGAAGAGATTCCAAGATAAATCCAACCTGACCTTGTTCATCGACGGTTGCCGCATTTACTTCTGCTGTATTAAAGTATACCATCATGTTAAGGACATGTTCCCTAATAGAGGTTCCTTCAGCCATACGGCAGTTGTAAATGTGCTTGAGGGCTTCATACCTAAGAGATGAGGAAGGCTTTCCAAACATCTCTCGTAGTGAAGCCATGATTTCCTTAGCGGAAACCATCCCCTCATGCTTCCTTGACAAAACATCAGATATGTTTGCCAGGATGTAAACTCGAGCTTTATCATTAGCTCGAATCCAACCATCATATGCTTCACGAACAGTTCGTAAGCCATTTGAACCAGGAACCGGAAAACACTCCTCCGTTAAGACAAATCTTAGGTTGTGGAGAACCAAAACTGCATTAAGGTTCGACTTCCACGTCCCAAAATTTTCACCGGTTAATTTGTCGTGTGCTAACAACTGAATAATAGAGCTCGACATGCTGAAAAAGAATGTAAAACTATTAGTGGGAGAAGGAAGTACGTCAGGACTTCTTGCGGTCTTCTCCATTGGATTGAACCGTGAGATTACCATGTTCGGTCTGTTAGGTGCCCACAAGTGGTACCGATCCCTAAGGAGGGTCATTTCATGGGAGTCGAACAAGTCAATCACCATTTATGGATAAAGAAACACAGAGCCATTTCTAACTCTGACACTCCCTACGGTTGCACCGTTGGGGCCGTCCTGTGATTTCTAAAAATGAAGGGTTACACTTACAGGATTTGCTAAGGAGTTAGTAAATCTTGACCAAAAACGATAATTAAGCTGCTATAGGAATAAGAGTTATTCTGGAGTTAGCATTTAGTCAATAATGTCTTGATTTAGTAAATGAGTGCTGGACTCCCCCAAGGTAGCGGCCATTCTGACTTACTAAAGTATCCTTGCAAGTAAATAGAGAGTTTTGGTACTTTATTTACTGCTAAACCCTTTAATTTGTTTAAATAGGTTAAAACTGTTTCCCTAATAGACTTACATTCTTTTTCAGCATGTCGAGATCCTTTATACAGTTACTTTCGAACGAGAAATTAACTGGAGAAAATTACGGCACCTGGAAGTCGAACCTGAATACGATTCTGGTTCTCGACAATCTCAAGTTTATCTTAACGGAGGAATGTCCTCCAGCTCCTAGCTCGAATACTTCTCGAAGTGTTCGATAGGCATACGATGGATGGATTGGGGCTAATGATAAAGCCTGGGTCTATATCTTGGCAAGCATATTTGATATCTTGTGCAAAAAGCATGAGGGGATGGTTTTCGCTAAGGAAATCATGCTTTCATTACAAGGGATGTTTGGACAGCCGTCCTCATCTCTTCGACATGAGGCCCTCAAGTTCGTTTATAACTCTCGTATGGTGGAGGGTACCTCTGTTAGGAAACATGTCCTTAACATGATGGTCCACTTTAATACGGCGGAAGTAAACGGAGCTTCCATCGACGAGAAAAGTCAAGTCAGTTTCATCTTGGAATCTATTTCGAAGAGTTTCCTTCATTTCAGAACCAATATGGTGATGTATAAGATTGAATACAACTTGACTTCTCTCCTAAACGAGCTTCAGACTTACCAGTCTTTGCACACCTCAAAAGGAAAGGAGAAGGAGGCAAATGTTGTCTCTTCAAAGAAATTCCATGAGGGGTCGGGGTCAGGGAGTAAGCATGAATTGACTTCTGTGAGTAATAAGATTACTCAAAAGAAGAAGAGTAACAGGAGAAAAGGCAAAGCCTCTATTGTACACAAGGGAAATTCTTCTGACAAGGGAAAGTGTTTCCATTGTAACGAAGATGGGCACTGGAAGCGTAACTGCCCCAAATACCTTGCGTAGAAGAAAGCTGAGAAGGAACGAAAAGGTAAATGATATTTATTGATTTTCGTAACAATTTAGTGGTATATGAGTGTCATATTTCACTAATCGTGTTTATTCTGCATTTCAGGAAACTAGTTCCTGATAGCAGCTGGTCGTGAGATGACTTGTGAAGACATTCTCACAGCTAATTCAGTGGGAGATTGTAATAGTTGTTGTATAGACTTAACATCATCTAATGTAATTATTGTCTATATTTCTAGTTTGAACTGAACACTTGTATATGTTATCTTTTGTTGTATATAAAGAACCGTTATTTTCGCAAAAGATGTATATTGTGATGATCTATTAAACTCGAAAACAACTAAAAGGTTCAAACTTACAGTGTAATAAGAAAGTTGTTTTTTATTCAACAATGGTTGTTGATCAAACTGGAGATTCTCAACCGTTGAGAAACCCTCAATGCAGTGGGAGGGTTGTGAGACAACTCGGTCCGCTGTATTGGTTTGTCTTAAACTCGAAGTTGTCATGTTTGATGATAACATTGAGGATCCAATACTCTTTAACTAGATAATGTATTATGTAGACAAGACCAAGTGGTTCAAAACCATGAATCTATGAGTGGTTATGAGACCAAGCCTCTAAAGGTGAAAACCTTTTGGGTTTGACTATTTGGTAAAGGGACCGTCCCGAAGAGAAAGGGTTTATTGTGTATACTCACTTTTTCTTGTTACCAGACGTAAGTTAATAGATAGCTCTTATCCCTTCTCATGTTCTATTTTGATAGAATAAGGCAAATGGATGCCAAAACTAGTTATCTTGATTTGAGTATCTATTTGTCTCAATCAGAATAGATTCATAATTCGAGGACAAAGAGTAAATGGTTTGCGAGCATATTCTCGATTCATTTATGAATTGAAATAAGCATCTTTATCCTGAATTGTGAGGTTTGATATGGTGATCAAATCTTATGGTTTTGAACATCAGTTTGAATAAAAGTTTGATCAACCTTGTTTGACAAGGGTTTAATCAAAGTCATAGATTTCTTGATTTGTTTCCGTAATTGATGTCCTAATCATTGAGAATGATGTAGGATTAACTTCTGACATTTAAGCATAAACTAGCGACCCACTCCCAAATAGTTGATCTGGAGGTAGGTGATAACTTCAATTTGGAGCTATTTTTCACTTCCTAATTCTAGCTAAATTCCGCATTTAATTTGTTAATATATCTCATTTGTAGGAGAATTGCGGTGAAGAGCTCATGCGTCCATTGGACTCGTTTCGGAGCTAAGAGCGGTGTTTTAACGCCCCGAAAGTGCATCGGGAAAAGGGCAAGTTGATCGAAGAAGAATCGGACCAAAATTGCCTAGGAGAGGCAATTTTCCAGCCCAAACCCGAGAGCAAGCGTCGAGCAGACAGCGTCGAGACGCTTGCTCAACGCTGCCGAGCGTCGGGACCCTGCCGTGGCGTCGAGACGCTCCGAGGGAGGCGCGCGCAAGAAATCATCGGGCCAGCGTCGAGACGCCATCGCGAGGCGCGCGCGGATTAATTAGGTCCCAGCGTCGCGACGCTGTCCCAGCGTCTCGACGCTCCGACGAATTTAAAAGGCTGTAATGATGATTTTTGCAGCCATCTTTTGCCATCTTCGAGCTCCTTCTTCTTCCTCTCGGTTTTTTTCTTCCTTTTTTAGCTTAGCTCCGCCATTTGTGGCATAGTTTTGGAGCTTTTACTTGTAATAGGGTTAGAGATGACATCCATGGCCTCCGTTGGAGCGTTTGTGACGATCCGCCCCATGGTCGGCTAAGGTATTGTGAACGGTTTGGGGTAATTTAAGGGATTTCTTGTTAGACTTCTATGCTTTGATAATTGTTGCGTGCTCAATGTGTACAAGAAATAATCAATAAGAGAGAGAGAGCACTCAGAACATGCAAGCATACATGATCTTGTAGCAAGTAGTAAGTATTTTTTCATTCGTTTTCCCACAGAGATTTATTATTAGCTACTCGTGAAGTGTATTGTTAAGCAAGAATGGGTGGATTTGATGGGGTAAAATTGGTTTTAAGTTGTCTAATTTCTAAGGAATATGTAAAGGGTAGCAACATAAACAAGTGCAAGTCAATGATAAACTCAAATGTAAAGAGAAGAGATTAATAAACGAAGAGGAAAATAGCTAAACAGAATTTTTAACTTAACAGAATTGCGAGAACAGCAATTCTACCGCAATGTTACTAACAGCGAAAGTGTGTAAAATGTGGAAACAAGGGCTACTAACGACTCCTCTATAAGCTTTTTCACACGATTCTCAAGCATTGGATCAACTTACTATGCATCAAACTAACTCATTCTCATGTATCTTCCGATTTCATGCATTAGATTCTTTAGTTTACTCATGTCCAAGTAAGGTCTTAAGCATCTTGTTAAAGCAGTAAGTTATGATTTGTACTAGGAAAACGCCTATTCCTAGGTCGTTTTCTGGCTACCTTGAGAGGCTAGCATGAGTGTATGACTCTGAACTCTTACTCCTTCCAGAGGTTAGGAGTTCTTTGGACAAAATGGATGGCCAATCGAAATTGCCCGTGGGATGAAGCTTACATACAATCAATGCATTCGAGAGCTATCCTACATGCTTGGTTCACGTGTTTTAACCTATAGTATTGTCATTAGCATGCCCCTATGTGACTTAGTTACTCATGGATGTAGAGAGAACAGAAATAATAGATGAAGTAGACATGCTTAGAAGAAGATTAAAGACAAAACAACAAGGCAAAACAGTAGGCAGAAATGAAATAAGAGAAAGTGCGAAATGATGAATTGTGCTTTGATTACTCAATTGTTTGAATGAATAGATGAAGACTTAAAGTTACTAACATAAAGACAGAAAGCAACGAAATGGAATGGTTTAACTAATGGAAACGAAATAACAACAATCGGTGCTGGAAATGAAAAGTAAAAAACAAAAAGCAAGTAAAGTGAGCTTGGTCGCCTCGTTGCAAACGCCTCGGCTGAAGGGAGAGAAAGGTAAGCCTTGCTTGGATGAATCCAATCAGGAGAGAAGATGAATCTTCTCTCCTTCCTATCAGATTGTCGACTCCAACAGCTGAACCTCTCAAACCAACAGACGAAGAAGAAAATGAATGGGAAAGACTGCGCTGCGAAGAGACTTCTACGCTTTCGGATGATGATTAAACCTTCCTCTTTGACCTCCTTTTATAGTATTTTGCAGGTGCGATTGGGCCAAGGAGAACCATCCATCCTCAACGTCGTACTTCAATATGGATGGAGGAGAAAGAACGAATCCCTGAAATCTTGGATTACAACAGAAAAAGGTTAGCCAACTTACGGATTTCACTTAAAACATTGCGGTTTTAGCAATGTTTCCGCAATGCACAATTTTTCATTCTTTTAACTTCCTTTTTCATTCTTTTTCTTTCCTTTTGCACACAAGTCCTAATTTAGCTTCCTTCTTCTAATTCTCATATATAAGCATAGGTTTAAGCTAAATCCTATCAAAAACACCTAAGAGTGTACATCTTTCTAAGATAAATAAGTCCTAAAAAGGTCACTTTTGGAGACGTAACACACCCCCAAACTTAAGGTTTTGCTCGTCCTCGAGCAATCTAAGGACTTGCTTAGGCTGATATTTTATCCTCTTTAACCACTTGCTGACTCCCCTACATTCCTATCTATAGCAGTGCTGTCCTGTGACACACTTCTAAGTTTACAACTATCCTCTTGTTTTGCTTCTTCTGACTTCGCATGCCTAAACTCCTACTGTCTCATTAACCCCTTACAGCTGGTCTACTTGCTTCTGTCATATCGTGCATCTATCCCTAAGATTTCAAATTCTACCTAGCTTTACCCCAGACTCAGTACATGCTTCTAGTTTTTACTTTTGAACTACCTAGGATTCCTTAGAGTCATGCCAGCCTTAGTATAAACCAGTGACAGTAGTACATTTAGAGAACAACCTAAACCCTGGCATCACTACATTGGACATACATTCATCTCCCTAAACAACCCTACAAGCTACAACTTTGTGCTCAGCTAATTGAGGATCAGAGTTATTTTATTCAGGACATCTAAGCCACAAAGTTGCAACTCCTAGGTATACATTCTTCTTCCCTAATTTCTTCCTTTTTCTTTCTTACTTTGGTGGAGCCTCTCCTTTGGTTGCCTTTTGATGCAATGCCACTTGTGGGTTACACACTTGGCACTGATTACTCAGCAACCTAAGAGAGACACCCCTCTTTATTCTATTTTTCATTTTTTTTTTTCAGTTCATCATTTTTTTGTAAAGGAGAAGAAGAATGCTTATGCTTTAAGGGAGAGAGGAATGTTCCTAGGCCTAGGGTGGCCTCCCCCAAACTTAAACTACTCATTGTCCCCAATGAGTGTCTGAGGTGGCACACCCCCAAACTTGTCCTAGAAGCATCTAGTCTAAGGTAAAACAAAGAGAATCTAAAAGCCCTAGGCATAGACAGAACATTCTAAAAGCAAACATCACAGCAGCAGAAATTTATAAAAACAGGCAGGGAAGGACTTAAAGTTATGCATGCTGAGCAAATTTAAAAGGCTAATTTAAACTATCAAAGGTGTCTTATGACACTCATCCAGCATGCATTTAGATAAGCTATATAAGGCAGTCAAGATAGCAGCAAAAGACAAAATTTAAACAGAACCAGCCTAGCTAAACAGTCAGTCAAAAACATGCATTTACTAATAAAAATTGCGGATTCCGCAATTATTTCGCAATGGATACAGGGCAGATATATCAGTGATCAAGGCCCCTATGCATGCTCTTTCCAGTCATTTACATTATACAAAAAGGAAACTAAACTAATCTACCTATTCAGCTACCATCAGACTACACTAAACAAATCTAATCAACAAAAATACAGAACTAAAAACAGATCAAAATTTAACTCAAAACAGCAGAATTCACATGGTTCAACAAAAAGCAGTTTGATTATTATTTTTTTCTTTTAGGGAACAGAAATACTCCCTTGAGTGCTAATCAGCCTAGCACTCAGATGTCCTCATCATCATCATCCCTTCTTGATCTTGGAGGCGCCCATGGTGTCAGTAGGTCCGTGGGGAATTCAGGAAAGATGCAGCCCAATTGGTCTGCAACATCTTTATCCCTTGCCTGCGCATATGTGGCCCACTGAGCCATCTTCTTCTGCAGGTCCATCAGACAGGCCATTGACAGAGACTGAGCAGCAGCCAGGCCATCCAGCTCGAACTCCATGTTCCCCTTCCTTCGCATCCTCAAGGCAGTAGGCAACTCCAGGTGCCCCGTGTAGGCCAGCTGCCTTTCCATCCGCTCGATTCGTACCCCTGCACGTAAGCAAAGCTTAGTGATTGTATTGGGAAAGAAAAGTGGACCCTTACCCTTTTTGGCGCAGTCAGCGATTGAGGCTGCAATGACCTCGCCAACGTTGATTGTGAGGCCTCTCATGATCGCATAGACCAGCAGCAATCTGCCTTGGTTGATGGTGGTCTCGTGGGTCACTGGGGACAGCTTCCTCCGCACGAAGGAAAACTAGACAGCTGCCTTGGCTGTGAGGGTAGCACTCATCAGGGTGTGCTTCCCATTGCGTGAAACTGTCCACGCTGCCTCAGGTTGGCCAATGATCCGAATTGCTTCCTCCAGGACAGCTTTTGTTGGCTCATCAATGATCCTTGCATAATCCGTGTGTTTTTGACCCTTGAGGCCAAAGGCTTCACTGATTGCCTTCGCTGAGAAATCCACCTCGACTCCTCTGACCACAGATAGGCCATCCTCAGGGTTCATCAAATTGGCGTAAAAATCATACACCATGCTGGAGTAGGCGGGGATGGGCGGTCTGCACAGCTCTTCCCAGCCATGATTGGTTATCCCTGCGCGCAAGAATTGCGGCAGGTCTGCTAGCGCGTCGAGGAACCCTTTCTCGTGCAGCAGGTCCCTCTTCTTTAACTCAGTGCCTCTGGACTCAGCATCAGAGGACACATACCTCACAGATTGAGGCTCATCTTCAGGGTACAGCTTGGCTTTCCCTTTGTCTTTTGCTTTGGCTGATTCCGCAGCCTCGATCTTGAGCTTCTTTGGGGAAGGCTCACTACTAACCTTTTTTGATGAAGGCTCCCTCCTGGCTTTCTTTTTCTTGGACTTCTTCGAGGCTTTTGGCCGTTTAGTTTTGACACTCTTGGGGGCTTTCTTTCTCAACCTCGCCTTCGTCGTGATCTGTTGGAGGCAATCCCCCAACGTCTCGTCCATCGAATCATTCCCTTCCACAGGGCTGTCGGGGCTAACCTCCCTCAAAGGAGAGAAGACCTCCTCTTCTTCAGCTTCTTCCCCGCCCTGGCTTTCTTCTTGATTGCTGCATCAGCCACAGCCATACTCCACTTCCTCTTCTTGGGCGTTCCTGCTGGTTCAGATGGCCCAGCAGGAATCTCCTTCACTACCTTCCACTTCTTCTTGCGAACAAGAAGCTTGGGAAGGCGTTCAGTTCGCGCGGCCTCAGCGTCTGCCAAGGCAAGGAGTGCCTCTCTCGCAGCGATTTCAGCGTCGTCAGCCTTCTTCTTGGATGCAGATCTCTCAGCTCTCGTTAGCACCATGGTGGAGTCGTAAGAGTCTGGAAAGAGGGATTGCAGAGGAAGAAGGAGAGAGCTTTCTTGGAGTTCAGGGAATGAGGGAAACGTACGGATCAGAGCGCTTCTAACGGCTATAAGTAATGATGGAAATCCCAACGGCTATTTCTGTTGCGGATTTCGCAAATCTACCGCAATTAAATGGCCGTTGGAGATTTCCTTCGTTTCAACTGCCCATATTCCCTCAACTCAATCTTTGATTCGGCCCAATATCTTCCCCGATCTTTTATCCTAGATCCATCTCCTTGATTCCCTCTATCGATCCCCTATCAAAAGAAATAAAATCAACATCAAATTCGTAATTAAAATCACACAAAAATCTACACAAACAGTAACCGAAAGAATAGCAAAAAATAAACTAAGGCATTAGCCTCGCATGGACGAGCACAGTGATCACTCGTCCTCTCTCGCTCTTATTTTCACGTTTCAGTCAAGAGGAAGGCCGAGAGAGTCTTCACATCTCCTTCCTCATAATAATGCTTCAATCTTGCACCATTAACCATGAACGGTTGCCCGTGCTGCAGGTTCTTAATCTCAATTGCACCATGAACAAACACGTTAGTTATCACAAAAGGACCTGACCATCTGGACTTAAGTTTGCCTGGAAATAATCTCAACCGTGAGTTAAATAACAAGACAAGCTGGCCTTTCTTAAAGTCCTTAATCCTAAGTCTACTATCATGCCAAATCTTAGTCTTTTCCTTATACATTTTAGCATTTTCATAGGACATATGTCTAAGCTCATCAAGCTCATGTAATTGCAAAGACCGCAATGTTCCCGCATCGGTCACGCAATAATTCAGTTCTTTTAAGGCCCAAAATGCTTTAATTTCTAACTCGAATGGTAAGTGACATGCTTTGCCATACACAAGTCTATAAGGAGACATACCTAGGGGTGTCTTATATGCAGTTCTATATGCCCAAAGTGCATCCTCGAGTTTAAACGACCAATCTTTTCTATTGGGTTTGACCACTTTTTCGAGTATACTTTTAATCTCCCTATTTGATATTTCAGCTTGTCCATTCGAATGTGGGTGATAAGGGGTGGCTACTCTATGTCTAACATTGTATTTAGCCAACACTTTTTCCATAGCTTTATTAATGAAATGTGTCCCTTCATCACTAATTATAGCACGAGGTGTTCCAAACCTAGTAAAGATATGTCTATGAAGGAACCTAACGACTGTTTTGGCATCATTGTTTGGACATGCTATGGCTTCTACCCATTTAGATACATAGTCTACAACTACAAGTATGTAAAGGTTACCTGCTGATGGGGGAAATGGCCCCATGAAGTCAATGCCCCACACATCAAAGAGCTCCAACTCTAAGATGTAAGTGAGAGGCATCTCATCCTTTCGACTAAGGTTACCTGTTCTCTGGCATTCATCACAGCTGTGTGTGTATTCGTGGGCATCCTTGAAGATCGTGGGCCAATAGTAGCCACTCTGGAACACCTTTGCAGCTGTCCTTTGGCCACCAAAGTGTCCACCATAGGGGGCTGTATGGCAGTGCTGCAGCACAGACTTCGCCTCAGCAGCTGACACACACTTCCTTAGTAAACCGTCTGCACATGTCTTGTAGAGTGTAGGATCATCCCATATGAACTTCCTAGCTTCATGCAGGAACCTCTTCTTTTCTTGTCCTCCATTGAAAGTTGGTAGTACCTGCGAGGCAAGGAAGTTAGCAATGTCAGCAAACCAAGGTTCCTCATCGTTATCACGATGTGCTAATACAAAGACATGCTCATCGATAAAAGCATCAGAAATTGCGGTTTCCGCAATGTTATCGCAATTATGTGGCAATCTGGAAAGATGATCCGCAACCACATTCTCGCATCCTTTCTTATCTCTAATGTCCAGATCAAACTCTTGCAGCAGCAATACCCATCTAATCAACCTAGGCTTAGCATCAGCCTTCCTCATAAGGTACTTTAGTGCAGAGTGATCTGTATACACGATTGTTCTAGTGCCTACAATGTAATTCCTAAACTTCTCACAGGCAAACACTACAGCTAGCATCTCCTTCTCAGTGGTTGTGTAATTACATTGTGCCTCATTAAGTGTCTTACTAGCATAGTATACAGGGTGTGTTAGTTTGTCAATCTTTTGTCCTAGCATAACCCCTACAGCATAGTCACTTGCATCACATAACATCTCAAACGGGAGGTCCCAATTTGGCCCTACTATAATAGGTGCCTTGACTAGTGCTTCCTTAAGGGTTTTCCAGGCTAGTAAACATTCTTTAGTGAAGATGAATGGTTTGTTCAGCTCTAGAAGCTCACACAAGGGCTTGGAGATCTTTGAAAAAGTCTTAATGAACCTTCTATAGAAGTCTGCGTGTCCTAAGAAACTTCTAATGGCTTTCACATTCTGAGGTTCCACCAACTTCTCTATTATTTCAATCTTGGCCCTATCGACCTCTACTCCTGCTCTAGACACTCTATGACCTAGGAATATCCCTTCTTCCACCATGAAGTGGCATTTTTCCCAATTAAGGACTAGGTTGGTCTCCTCACACCTAGCCAGGACTTGTCCTAAGTTCTCTAAACAGTTTGTAAATGAATCACCAAAGACTGAGAAGTCATCCATAAATATCTCTATCATGGATTCATCTAAGTCAGAAAAGATTGCCAACATGCACCTTTGGAACGTTGCTGGTGCATTGCATAAGCCAAAAGGCATTCTGCGAAAGGAAAATGTTCCAAAAGGGCAAGTGAAGGTGGTCTTCTCCTGGTCCTTAGGGTCTATAGTGATCTGGTTATATCCTGAATAACCGTCTAGAAAGCAGTAATAAGCTCTACCAGCTATCCTATCTAACATTTGGTCAATAAATGGTAGAGGGAAGTGATCTTTCTTTGTTTCCTTATTCAATTTCCTATAATCCATACAAACTCTCCATCCGGTAATAGTTCTAGTTGGAATCAGTTCATTGCTCTCATTCACTACTACAGTCATCCCCCCCTTCTTAGGTACACATTGTATAGGACTCACCCACTGACTACTAGCTATAGGGAAGATTACACCTGCATCTAACCACTTTATGATTTCTTTTTTTACTACCTCTTTCATAGAGGGGTTCAACCTACGTTGGTGATCTACTCGGGGTGTATGCTCTTCCTCTAAGATTATCTTATGCATGCAGTAAGAAGGGCTAATGCCTCTAATGTCAGCAATAGTCCATGCAATAGCCTTTTTATGCTGCCTAAGTAATAATATCAGTTCAACCTCATGCTTTTCACTCAATTTAGAAGAAATAATCACAGGCAAAGTATCATTACTTCCTAGATATGCATACTTGAGGTGAGTGGGTAAAGGTTTCAATTCTAAGACAGGTGGATGCTCAATGGATGGCTTTAAAGGATTCAAGGATCTGTCAGTCAGGTCTTTATTTATACAAACATGCTGTGTTTTATCTACAGGTATATCCATTATCTCAGAAAGATTCAAATCAGTTAAATCTAATTGTACATATTCATTAGCATGCTTAGTTAATAATTCATGCTCCAGCTGTTCTTCCATCAGTGAATCTACAATGTCCATGCTAGCACAAGATTCAGAGTCAGAGGGGTACTTTAAGGCTTTATAAACACTAAATTTAACCTCCTCATCATGAACCCTCATAGTGAGCTCACCTTTCTGGACATCTATCAGGGCCCTACCTGTGGCTAGAAATGGTCTGCCTAATAGGATGGGGACCTCCTTGTCTGCTTCATAATCCAGGATGATGAAATCTGCAAGGAAAATAAACTTGTCAACCTTTACAAGAATATCCTCAATCTTACCCTCAGGGTAGGCTATAGATCTGTCTGCAAGTTGTAAGGTGACAGTGGTGGGACGTGCTTCTCCTATTCCAAGCTGGCGGAATAGTGATAGGGGCATGAGGTTTATGCTGGCTCCCAGGTCACAAAGAGCTCTGCCCACGTGCTTGCCTCCTAGCTCTACTGGTAAGGTGAAGGAACCAGGATCCTTCTCCTTCTTGGGTAGCTTGTTCTGGAGTATGGCACTGCACTCCTCAGTGAGATTCACTGTTTCAAATTCACCAATTATTTTTTTGTTAGTGATTATATCTTTTAAAAACTTTACATAAGAGGGCATAGATTGTAGAACTTCTACAAAAGGAATATTCACATGCACTTGTTTAAGAATTTCTAAAAATTTGTTAAAGTGCACTTCCTGTTCTTGTTTTTTCTTTAGCCTTCGAGGAAATGGAGGTGGTGGCACATATGCAGGCACTTCAGGTCGCCTCAGGATAGGTGGAGGCCTTGGAATTTCTTCTATCTCTTCTATGATTGGCTCCAGCCTTGCTCCTGATGTGCTTGGTGATGGTTGACCTTGGTTTGGCAGAGACTCCAGTGGAGCACTAGACTCATTGTTCTCTACTCTCTTTGGGGTTTCTTTAGTGTTGCTCACCAATGGTCTCCCACTTCTAAGTTCAATTGCTTGAACTTGTTCTTTTCCATCTCTCCTTGGCACCTCAGTGTCAGCAGGAAGTCTACCTTGGGGCCTACTTTTGAGTTCATTGGCTAGTTGCCCTATTTGGTTCTCTAGGCTCCTGAGGGTAGCTTGCTGGCTTTGTCGAGTAGCATCATTCTTGGCGATGTACTCTTTGAGTAGATTTTCTACAGATGACCCTACTGGTTGGTTATATGGTTTTTGATACATGGATTGGTTATGTTGGGGAGTGAAACCAGGTGTTCCACTCGATCTTGGTTGGTTAGGATTCTGTTGGCCACCCCATGAAAGGTTTGGGTGGTTCCTCCAACTAGGATTGTAAGTGTTGGAATAGGGGTTGTTCCTAGGCTGTTGTTGGCTTCCAACATAGCAGACTGAGGCTGGATTCCCAGGGCAGTATTCATACAGGTGCCCTTCCCCACAGAATCCACAGATAAGTGTCTCACCTTGACTTGGTTGTGTGCCCATTGACATGGCTGTGGCGGTGTTGCTACTAGGTTGGAGATTGGCTTGAGCCATTTGTTTAACTAGGTTGGTCAGGGCGCTTATTTGGCTACTCATGGCATTGAGTGCGTCCTTATTTTGAGCTCTACTTGGCTCGATTGGATCATCTGACCACCTACAGTGAGATGCTGAGATCTTCTCCAAGATCTCATAGGCTTCGTTATAACTCTTGGATAGCATGGAACCACCAGCAGATGAATTTAGAACTTGTCTGGTGCTGGGGTTGCATCCTTTGAAAAAGACCTCTATTTGGATACACCATGGAATGCCATGGTGTGGACATTTAATCAGAAGGTCCTTGAACCTTGTCCACGCTTCGTGAAGGGACTCATTTTCAGCTTGTTTGAACTTGACTATGTCATCACGAAAGGTAGAATTCCTATCAGGTGGGAAGTATTTAACTAGGAATTTCTCCGTCAAGTCTGTCCAATTGAGAACTGATCCAGAGGGTAATGAGTTTAACCACGTCTTTGCTTTGTCCCTTAAAGAGTAAGGGAAGAGGTAGAGCCTCAAGGCTTCTTGGGAAACTCCAGGGATGAGAAATGTATCACTAACTCCTAGGAAGTTTCTAAGATGGTTGTG
Organism: Herpetospermum pedunculosum; assembly: GCA_028017165.1. NCBI lineage: Eukaryota > Viridiplantae > Streptophyta > Magnoliopsida > Cucurbitales > Cucurbitaceae > Herpetospermum > Herpetospermum pedunculosum. The sequence continues at coordinate 27,134,062 of CM051527.1, read as the reverse complement.
GGGGTCCTCATTTTCCACTCCAAAGAATTGTCCCACAGTGGACAACATTTGGAACATTACTGGCTTTAACTCGAAGGAGTTGGCAGTAATTTCAGGGCGGATTATGCTTGGGTTTAGCTCCCCAAGCATAGGTACTAGGTAGGAAAGAATGGCACTATTCTTATCATTCGCTATTTCGATGGGATTGCGAGTGGTAGGTACCGGATTTGGGACTGGTATATCCATTTCTTCTTGATAGAATTGCGGAGACTCTGCGGTTTCAGCAATTATTGGAGGTATAGAGGGTTGGTTAAAGAGACGTTTCTTAGCTCTATTTCTGGCCCTAAGTAATCTCTCAGGCTCAGGATTGAACTCTAGATCGCTACTTGAAGGTTCATTCATAAACTAACCCAATGGTACCTGCAAAAGAAATGAAAATAGGTCAGCTCCAATAGATATTAAACTTTGTGTTTCAACTTAACAGACTTCGTTTTCACTAAACTAAATCCCCGGCAGCGGCGCCAAAAACTTGTTGCGTGCTCAATGTGTACAAGAAATAATCAATAAGAGAGAGAGAGAGCACTCAGAACATGCAAGCATACATGATCTTGTAGCAAGTAGTAAGTATTTTTTCATTCGTTTTCCCACAGAGATTTATTATTAGCTACTCGTGAAGTGTATTGTTAAGCAAGAATGGGTGGATTTGATGGGGTAAAATTGGTTTTAAGTTGTCTAATTTCTAAGGAATATGTAAAGGGTAGCAACATAAACAAGTGCAAGTCAATGATAAACTCAAATGTAAAGAGAAGAGATTAATAAACGAAGAGCAAAATAGCTAAACAGAATTTTTAACTTAACAGAATTGCGAGAACAGCAATTCTACCGCAATGTTACTAACAGCGAAAGTGTGTAAAATGTGGAAACAAGGGCTACTAACGACTCCTCTATAAGCTTTTTCACACGATTCTCAAGCATTGGATCAACTTACTATGCATCAAACTAACTCATTCTCATGTATCTTCCGATTTCATGCATTAGATTCTTTAGTTTACTCATGTCCAAGTAAGGTCTTAAGCATCTTGTTAAAGCAGTAAGTTATGATTTGTACTAGGAAAACGCCTATTCCTAGGTCGTTTTCTGGCTACCTTGAGAGGCTAGCATGAGTGTATGACTCTGAACTCTTACTCCTTCCAGAGGTTAGGAGTTCTTTGGACAAAATGGATGGCCAATCGAAATTGCCCGTGGGATGAAGCTTACATACAATCAATGCATTCGAGAGCTATCCTACATGCTTGGTTCACGTGTTTTAACCTATAGTATTGTCATTAGCATGCCCCTATGTGACTTAGTTACTCATGGATGTAGAGAGAACAGAAATAATAGATGAAGTAGACATGCTTAGAAGAAGATTAAAGACAAAACAACAAGGCAAAACAGTAGGCAGAAATGAAATAAGAGAAAGTGCGAAATGATGAATTGTGCTTTGATTACTCAATTGTTTGAATGAACAGATGAAGACTTAAAGTTACTAACATAAAGACAGAAAGCAACGAAATGGAATGGTTTAACTAATGGAAACGAAATAACAACAATCGGTGCTGGAAATGAAAAGTAAAAGACAAAAAGCAAGTAAAGTGAGCTTGGTCGCCTCGTTGCAAACGCCTCGGCTGAAGGGAGAGAAAGGTAAGCCTTGCTTGGATGAATCCAATCAGGAGAGAAGATGAATCTTCTCTCCTTCCTATCAGATTGTCGACTCCAACAGCTGAACCTCTCAAACCAACAGACGGAGAAGAAAATGAATGGGAAAGACTGTGCTGCGAAGAGACTTCTACGCTTTCGGATGATGATTAAACCTTCCTCTTTGACCTCCTTTTATAGTATTCTGCAGGTGCGATTGGGCCAAGGAGAACCATCCATCCTCAACGTCGTACTTCAATATGGATGGAGGAGAAAGAACGAATCCCTGAAATCTCGGATTACAACAGAAAAAGGTTAGCCAACTTACGGATTTCACTTAAAACATTGCGGTTTTAGCAATGTTTCCGCAATGCTTCCGCAATGCACAATTTTTCATTCTTTTAACTTCCTTTTTCATTCTTTTTCTTTCCTTTTGCACACAAGTCCTAATTTAGATTCCTTCTTCTAATTCTCATATATAAGCATAGGTTTAAGCTAAATCCTATCAAAAACACCTAAGAGTGTACATCTTTCTAAGATAAATAAGTCCTAAAAAGGTCACTTTTGGAGACGTAACAATAATCCATGCTTTAAATTCCAACTTGGTTTCTGATTTGTATGCATTTATTATTCTTACTTCATACCATGCATGTGTTATATTTCGCCGACGGACAATCGAGTTTTCTAGCATATGTTAGAGTTAAAGAGTAGCGATGTCGTGCCTCTCACTATTCGCCTAGTAACACAGAATAATAAAATAAATCGGAGTATCGAGTCATGCATGATAGTTGTTGGGTACTTCAGCGTTGGCGGGTAGCCAGTTAGCAATTTGATTACGTGGTCGAATGTTCGTCGCGGTATGCTAGTGACTGTTTAGAGTCAATTTGGGGCTGATCACTCTAATGAAACTTTAAACAATGTTTAATTAGATCGTTTGATTTAATTAATTTCCATGGAGCCGGTTACTTTAGGGTGCCCTGGGTAACCGACCGCGTGTATGACAAATTGTTAGCCTTAGGATTGTATTAAATGATAACTGGTTGAATGTCTAACAAAGAAATCCCGAAAATCCCTGAACCGTACACTCGTCAATCTCTCTCTCTCTCTCTTTAATTCTTCCGTTAGCGTTTGATTCTTTTTATTTGCATGATAAAACTCCCCCTTGTTACAAAACTCAATTTGTCAATTAATTTTCAATTCAAACTTTAATTTCAACCACGTCCTTCTCCGTGGATCGACCCTGTTGCCACTAGCTGCAAAGCTTTTGTTAATAGGCTTATAAATTGTATTTTGGCAAGCCTCGACAGCTTGATATTTAGAGCGGATATTCAAAATCCGTCTCACCAAAATTGGCGCCGCTGCCGGGGAAGGGCAAAAATTGATTGAAATTATGTTTGATTTTGACTTTGGTTGATAGATTGTGTGCTGAAAATTTTTTCCGTTTGTTTTTTGTATGTTTAAAATTTTGTTTGTGTATGACCCGTTCTTCTGAGATTAGTGGATTACAGTTTATACCTGAGATCTAAAGAGAAGAGCGGCGGTTGAGGAGAGAAGCCCGCGAGGGGCAGAGATTGTTTGAGGAAGAAGGCGATCGCTTCTTTGGAGACGAGATGGCACAAGGAGAAGTGCCGAGGACGTTGAAACAGTTGGCAGCGCCAGATTTGAATTTGCAACCCCTGTGCATCAACTACCTCGTGGTAGTAGGTAATTTTGAATTAAAGTCCGGTTTAATTCACCAATTGCCTTCTTTCCATGGCAATGCAGACGAGGATGCGAACAAGCATTTGATGGAGTTTCATTGCGTCTGTGCGGGGATGAAGCCCGCAGGAGTGACGGAGGAGCAACTGAACTTGAGGGCATTCCCCTTTACGCTTAAAGACAAGGCCAAAGATTGGCTTTATTATCTGCCCTCCGGCTCGATAACAACGTGGCAGGACATGAAGAGGGTCTTCCTAGAGAAATATTTCCCTGCGTCCCTTGCCACAACGCTGAGGAAAAGAATTTATGGGATCACCCAGGATGTGGGTGAGTCCCTGCATGAATATTGGGAACGCTTTGGGCGCCTGTGCGCAAGCTTTCTGCATCATCAGATTGCCGATCAGCTCTTGATTCAATATTTCTATGAGGGCATGACGCCTCATGATCGGCAGATGATCGACGCAGCGAGTGGTGGGGCTCTGATTGACAAGACCCCAGTTGAGGCCAAACAGCTAATTGCAAACATGGCGGTCAACTCGCAGCAGTTCGGTATTCGTAGGCAGGGGCAAGTTCACAGTGTGACCCAGAGCCATGAGATGACGGAAATGAGGGCCCAGGTGGCCGAGATTGGAAATTTACTGAAAAAATTTGTCGGAGGAAACCGCGAGGCGGAGGAGGTGAACGCAATCGGAGGATATGCTTCCAACCCGAGGAAGTATGATCCTTATTCGAACACATACAACTCCGGTTGGCGTGACCACCCCAATTTGAGTTATGGGAACAGGGAAGGACAACAACGTTTCCAAAGTCAGTCCTATGATAGGCCTAGCAATTCCACCCAAGCTCAAGCCTCGAGCTCCTCCAGCTCATTGGAAGAGATGGTCAGAACCATCGTCACGACGACAAGCCAGTTTCAGAAAGAAGCTCGCGAAGAGCTAAACTCACACAAAGCCGAGTTGCAAAATCTGAACAAGCAGCTGACACAAATGGCGGTGTCGATTAGCAGAATAGAGAGCAAGAGCTCTGGGAAGCTTCCTTCCCAAACCACCGTGAACTCATGTGAGAACGTGAGCTCAATCCAGAAAAGGAGTGGGAAATCAGCTCCCTCCAGAGCCGCGAAGGAAGCAGAGGACAGTTTGAATGAGTCCTCCCTGATTGCTCCCAAGAATCTGAATGACGAGAAGAGAAAAGAAATGAATGTGCAAGAGAATGTTGCCAAAGCACCTTTCCCTAGTAGGCTTGCGAAGCCTACTCTGGTGACCGAAGACGAGGAGGTCTTGAGAACCTTCCAGAAGGTGGTGGTGAACATACCGCTTCTTGAGGCAGTAAGTCAAGTGCCGAAATATGCAAAGTTCCTCAAGAATTGGTGCACGAATAAGAGAATGTCGAGAAAGAATGATGAGAAAAAGAAGGAAACTGTCTCCGCAATTTTCCAAGGTACCCTTCCACCGAAGTGCATCGATCCTGGTATGTTTACTATCCCATGCACTATCGGTACTAAACTTATTGAAAATGTCATGCTAGATCTCGGTGCCTCAATTAATGTCATGTCTTTTGATGTGTTTAAAGAGCTTGAATTGTGTACCTTAATTGAGTCTAATATAGTTGTCCAACTAGCCGATCGATCTTATGTGCATCCGTTAGGGAAAATTGAGGACATTTGAGTCAAAGTGAAAGACTTATTGTTTCCATGCGATTTCAATGTGCTGAACATGAATGAAAATTCTTCGCATGTTTCCTCTTCTATCTTACTAGGACGCCCATTTATGAAGACCGCTAAGGTCAAAATTGATGTTGATAGGGGTGCTTTGTCGGTAGAATTTGATGGAATTGTGAATGAGTTTTTTGTAAATGCATCGAAATCTCTTGTGAATGTTGAGAATGTTGCTTGCATAGAGTATATCGAGAATGAGAGTCTTACCTTGCGCTTGAGGGATGATTCTCATGTCTCAGTAAAAAAATCTGATTTGAATTTGTTGAATGTGAGTGCTGTTTTTTGTACTAACCACGATGATATTCACGTGCTAGAGGCACGAAGAGAACAAAAAGTTTTGAATGTTGTTTGCATGTGTAGTGTGGAAGAGGACAAGACTGGAACGTCCCCCGCACTATCGACTATGGATGAGTCGTTGGAGAGAATTCAGCCGAGCAAACGACTTTAAAAATTCGGCGCTTCTCGGAGGCACCCGAGTGATGAAATGTTTTTTCTGTCTTAGTTTCATTGCTGTTTTTTGTTGTTTTTAGTTAATTTAGCATAATGTAGTTGTTGCGTGCTCAATGTTTAAAAGGAATATGCAATAAGAGAGCACTTAGAACATGCAAGCATACATGATCTTGTAGCAAGTAATAAGTATTTTTTCATTCGTTTTCCCACAGAGATTTATTCTTAGTTACTCGCGAAGTGTATTGTTAAGCAAGAATGGGTGGATTTGATGGGGTAGATTTGGTTTTAAATTGCCTAATTACTAAGAAATATGTAAAGGATAGCAACATAAACAAGTGCAAGTCAATGATAAACTCAAATGTAAAGAGAAGAGATTAATAAACGAAGAGGAAAATGGCCAAAGCAGAATTTTTAACCAAAAGAATTGCGAGAACAGCAATTATACCGCAATGTTCTTAACAGCGAAAGTGTGTAAAATGTGGAAACAAGGGCTACTAACGACTCCTCTATTGGCTTTTTCACACGATTCTCAAGCATTAGATCAACTCACTATGCATCCAACTAACTCATTCTCATGTATCTTCCGATTTCATGCATTAGATTCTTTAGTTTACTCATGTCCAAGTAAGGTCTTAAGCATCTTGTTAAAACAGTAAGTTGTGATTTGTACTAGGAAAACGCCTATTCCTAGGTCGTTTTCTGGCTACCTTGAGAGGCTAGCATGAGTGTATGACTCTGAACTCTTACTCCTTCCAGAGGTTAGGAGTTCTTTGGACAAAATGGATGGCCAATCGAAATTGCCCGTGGGATGAAGCTTACATACAATCAATGCATTCGAGAGCTATCCTACATGCTTGGTTCACGTGTTTTAACCTATAGCCTTGTCATTAGCATGCCCCTATGTGACTTAGTTACTCATGGATGTAGATAGAACAGAAAGAGTAGATGAAGAAGACATGCTTAGAAGAAGATTAAAGACAAAACAGAAAAGGAAAAACAGTAGGCAGAGACGAATAGAGAAATTGCGAAATGATGAATTGTACGTTGATTAACCAATTGTTTGAATGAACAAATGAAGACTTAGAAACACTGAAGTCAAGACAGAAAGCAACGAAATGGAATAGAGTAGCTAATGGAAAGGAAATAACAACAAACAGTACTGAAAGTAGCAAACTAAAACAGAAAGCAGTAAAGGTGTGCTTGATCGCCTCGTCGCAGATGCCTCGGCTGAAGTGAGAGAAAGGTAAGCCTTGCTTGGATGAATCCAATCAGAAGAGAAGATGAATCTTCTCTCCTTCCTCTCAGATTGTCGACTCCAACAGCTGAACCTCTCAAACCAACAGACGGAGAAGAGAAAGAATGGGAAAGACTGCGCTGAGAAGAGAAGTCTACGCTTTTCGGATGTGTGTTTCAACCTTCCCTTTTGACCTCCTTTTATAGTGTGCTGCAGGTACGATTGGGCCAAGGAGAACCATCCATTCTAAACGTCGTATATCTACGTGGCAGCAGGAGAAAGAATGGGCCCCTGAAAGATCGGAACAAAACAGAAATCGGTTAGACAACTTACGGATTTCACTTAAAACATTGCGGTTTTAGCAATGTTTTCGCAATGCTTCCGCAATGTGCAATTTTCAATCCTTTAACTTCGTTTTTGGTTATTTTTCTCTCCTTTTGCATATAAGTCCTAATTTGGCTTCATTCTTCTAATTCTCATATATAAGCACAAGTTTGAGCTAAATCCTACCAAAAACACTTAAGAATGTGCAACTTTCTATAGCTAAATAGTCCTAAAATAGTCACTTTTGGAGACGTAACACACCCCCAAACTTAAGGTTTTGCTCGTCCTCGAGCAATATAAGGACTTACTTAGGCTGCTGTTTAACCTCTCTAACCACTTGCTGACTCCCTTAAATTCCCTATCTATGGCCACGTTGTCCTGTGACACGCTTCTAAGTTTAAAACTAACTCTTTATTTTGCTTCTTCTGATTTCTCTTGCCTTGTGCTCCTACTGTTTCATTAACTCTCCACAACTGATCTATTTGCTTTGGTCATTGAGTTCATTGTGCAACTATCCCTAAGGTTTCAAATTCTACCTAGCTTTACCCTAGACTCAGTACATGCTTCTAATGTTTTACTTTTGAGCTACCTAGGATTCCTTAGAGTCATGCCAGTCTTAGTATAAACCAGTGACAGTAGTACATTCAGAGAACAACCTAAACCCTGGCATCACTACATTGGACATACATTCATCTCCCCAAACAAACCTACAAGCTACAACTTTGTGCTTAGCTAATTGAGGATCAGAGTTCTTTTATTGAGGACACCTAAGCCACAAAGCTGCAACTCCTAGGTATACATTCTTCTTCCCTAGTTTTTTCCTTTTTCTCTCTTACTTTGGTGGAGCCTCTCCTTTGGTTGCCTTTTGATGCAATGCCACTTGTGGGTTACACACTTGGCACTGATTACTCAGCAACTTTAAGAGAGACACCCCTCTTTATTCTATTTTCATTTTTTTTTTCAGTTCATCATTTTTCAAAAGGAGAAGAAGAATGCTTATGCTTAAAGGGAGAGAGGAATGTTCCTAGGCCTAGGGTTGCCTCCCCCAAACTTAAACTACTCATTGTCCCCAATGAAAGTCTGAGGTGGCACACCCCCAAACTTGTCCTAGAAGCATCTAGTCTAGGGCAAAACAAAGAGAATCTAAAAGTCATAGGCATAGAATGAACCTTCCTAAAGCAGATACTATAGCAGCAGAATTTCGCAAAAATAACAAGTTAAGGACTTAAAGATATGCATGCTGAGCAATTTAAGGAAGCTAAATTTAAACTAACCAAGGTGTCCTAAGACACTCATCCAGCATGCTTACAGATAGGTTATATATGGCAGTCATACAAGCATCAGAAAAGCAAAATTGAAACAGAACCAGCCTATCAAAACAGTCAGTCAAAAGCATGCGACAACTAACAAAAATTGCGGAATTCGCAATAATTTCGCAATGAATAAACAGGGCAGATATATCAGTGATCAAGGCCCCTATGCATGCTCTTTCTAGTTATCTACAGCTACTCAAAAAGGAAACTAAAATTACCTAACTATTCAGATACCATCTACCTAAACTAAACTATCCTAAACAACCAAAAGAAAGAATGAAAAACAGATCCAAGATTAGATTCAAAATGACAGAATTCACAAGGTTTAACGAAAAGCAGATTTTTTCTTTTTTAAGAGGGAACAGAAGTACTCCCTCGAGTGCCCTTCAGACTGGCACTTAAACATCCTCATCCTCATCTCTCCTTTCCCTAGGAGGTGCCCACGGTTTCAACAGGTCAGTGGGGAAAGCAGGGAAGATGCACCCCAACTGATCAGCCACGTCTTTGTCCCGGGCCTGTGCATATTCTGCCCACTGCGCCATCGTGTGCTGTAGGTTTCTAATCTCAATAGCACCATGAGCAAAGACGTTAGTAATAACAAATGGACCTGACCACCTAGACTTAAGTTTGCCCGGAAATAACCTTAACCGTGAATTGAACAATAAGACATGTTGGCCTTTTTAAAAGTCCTTGATCCTAAGTCTACTATCATGCCAAATCTTAATTTTTTCTTTATACATTTTAGCATTTTCATAGGACATATGTCTCAGCTCATCCAACTCATGTAATTGCAGAGACCGCAATGTTCCAGCATCGGTCACGCAATAATTCAGTTCTTTTAAGGCCCAAAAGGCTTTGATTTCTAATTCGAAGGGAAGATGACATGCTTTTCCATACACTAGCCTATAAGGAGACATACCTAAGGGTGTTTTATATGCAGTCTTATACGCCCAAAGTGCATCATCAATTCATGCTAAGCGACTATGATTGTTGGCACGTAATAAATATTTCATTCCCAAAATAAACTACTCCTAACATACGAAATCTAAGCAAAGCATGATAAAATCCTAATTTAAGAGTTTAGGGATCAGAAATCTCCCTTGTCAATCTGCCTCATATGGATATTCTTCAATGTTTCGAGGCATCACTTTTGCTCCTTTAAGATACTTAAGTCTTGATTTACGGGGTCGGACATTCTGCCACACCTTGAATTTGTTGATTCTTTCAAAGAGACTGCATGTTATAACATCCCAAGGTTTGTACTTTCTGTGCGTTGGTTTTGTTTCTACAACATTTGCTACAACATAGCTTTGATGCGATGGGACTTCTTTTTCGGGCACATCTCTTTCTAACTTCTTTAGCTGGAGCATTTGTGGTGGTGGTGGCTCAACTCTTTCATTGGTGGAGAAGCTTGCTACAACCTCAAACATTCCAAATTCTTGTTCCTCAAGCAGCGCATTAGTCTCTTTGGCCTCATCCAGCACAATTTCATTTTTCTCAACTTTCACCAACTCCACCATTTCATATGGATATTCCATTGGATCACTCTTCTCAGATTCGAAGGTAACAAAGGATTCATCATCATAAAAATCGAACATCTGAGGGCATGGTGGTGGTGATTTTGCTATAGCAAGTAGATCTTGTAAGTCATTTGTGAGCTGAGCTAATTGCACATCCATTCTCCTCATGGATGCATCATTCCTTTCCATGAATTCTATCCATAGCGCCTCCAAAGTGGGTGATAATTCTTCATTTGGAGTTGGGGCATAATGTTGATAGTCTTCATGTTGGGGGAACTCTTCATAATGAGCAATTTGCACATGCTCTTTCCAAGGATTATTTGAGAGTTGCCACTGATCATGTTCACACATGTACGAATAATGGTTGTCATAGCTTTGTTGATATTGCCTCTCTTGATAATTCAATGTTGGGCAATTCTCCAAGTTATGATTATCCCCACAATAAGCACATGGCTCATAAAATTCTTCAAACTGTTGTGGGCAAACTCGTCCTCCAATTAAGTTCTGCAGCGTATTCATTTACTTTTTCGTACACATACGTTTTCCACCTGCAAAGTTTCTCTCTGTTGCGAGTTGAGGTTTGGAAACTCTTTCATAAACTAGCTTGATAGTACCTGTAAAGGAAATGAAAGAAGATTAGCTCCAATAGATATTAAGTTTTTTTTTCTAAATTAACAAACTTCGTGTTCACTAAACAAAATCTCCGGCAGCGGCGCCAAAAACTTGTTGCGTGCTCAATGTTTAAAAGGAATATGCAATAAGAGAGCACTTAGAACATGCAAGCATACATGATCTTGTAGCAAGTAATAAGTATTTTTTCATTCGTTTTCCCACAGAGATTTATTCTTAGTTACTCGCGAAGTGTATTGTTAAGCAAGAATGGGTGGATTTGATGGGGTAGATTTGGTTTTAAATTGCCTAATTACTAAGAAATATGTAAAGGATAGCAACATAAACAAGTGCAAGTCAATGATAAACTCAAATGTAAAGAGAAGAGATTAATAAACGAAGAGGAAAATGGCTAAAGCAGAATTTTTAACCAAAAGAATTGCGAGAACAGCAATTATACCGCAATGTTCTTAACAGCGAAAGTGTGTAAAATGTGGAAACAAGGGCTACTAACGACTCCTCTATTGGCTTTTTCACACGATTCTCAAGCATTAGATCAACTCACTATGCATCAAACTAACTCATTCTCATGTATCTTCCGATTTCATGCATTAGATTCTTTAGTTTACTCATGTCCAAGTAAGGTCTTAGGCATCTTGTTAAAACAGTAAGTTGTGATTTGTACTAGGAAAACGCCTATTCCTAGGTCGTTTTCTGGCTACCTTGAGAGGCTAGCATGAGTGTATGACTCTGAACTCTTACTCCTTCCAGAGGTTAGGAGTTCTTTGGACAAAATGGATGGCCAATCGAAATTGCCCGTGGGATGAAGCTTACATACAATCAATGCATTCGAGAGCTATCCTACATGCTTGGTTCACGTGTTTTAACCTATAGCCTTGTCATTAGCATGCCTCTATGTGACTTAGTTACTCATGGATGTAGATAGAATAGAAAGAGTAGATGAAGAAGACATGCTTAGAAGAAGATTAAAGACAAAACAGAAAAGGAAAAACAGTAGGCAGAGACGAATAGAGAAATTGCGAAATGATGAATTGTACGTTGATTAACCAATTGTTTGAATGAACAAATGAAGACTTAGAAACACTGAAGTCAAGACAGAAAGAAACGAAATGGAATAGAGTAGCTAGTGGAAAGGAAATAACAACAAACAGTACTGAAAGTAGCAAACTAAAATAGAAAGCAGTAAAGGTGTGCTTGATCGCCTCGTCGCAGATGCCTCGGCTGAAAGGAGAGAAAGGTAAGCCTTGCTTGGATGAATCCAATCAGAAGAGAAGATGAATCTTCTCTCCTTCCTCTCAGATTGTCGACTCCAACAGCTGAACCTCTCAAACCAACAGACGGAGAAGAGAAAGAATGGGAAAGACTGCGCTGAGAAGAGAAGTCTACGGTTTTCGGATGTGTGTTTCAACCTTCCCTTTTGACCTCCTTTTATAGTGTGCTGCAGGTACGATTGGGCCAAGGAGAACCATCCATTCTAAACTTCGTATCTCTACGTGGCAGCAGGAGAAAGAATGGTCCCCTGAAAGATCGGAACAAAACAGAAATCGGTTAGACAACTTACGGATTTCACTTAAAACATTGCGGTTTTAGCAATGTTTTCGCAATGCTTCCGCAATGTGCAATTTTCAATCCTTTAACTTCGTTTTTGGTTATTTTTCTCTCCTTTTGCATATAAGTCCTAATTTAGCTTCATTCTTCTAATTCTCATATATAAGCACAAGTTTGAGCTAAATCCTACCAAAAACACTTAAGAATGTGCAACTTTCTATAGCTAAATAGTCCTAAAATAGTCACTTTTGGAGACGTAACAGTAGTGTTGCGTGCTCAATGGTTAAAATAAAGATGCAATGTGAGAGCACTCAGAACATGCAAGCATACATGGTCTTGTAGCAAGTAATAAGTATTTTTTCATTCGATTTCCCACAGAGATTTATTCTTAGTTACTAACGAAGTGCGAGGTTAAGTGAGAAAGGGTGGTTTAAATGAGGTAGGTTTTGGGTTTAAAGTGCCTAACTATTAAGGAATGTGCGAGATATGAAAACATAAACAAGTGCAAGTAGATAAGTAAACACGAATTTAAAAGGAAAAGAATTGCGCAAACATCAACTTTCTAGCAATGTTACTAACAACGAATTAGGGGTAAAGTAGGGAAACAAGGGCTACTAACGACTCCTCTATAGGCTTTTTCATACGATTCTCGAGCAGTGGATCAACTCATCATGCATAAAACTAACTCATTATCATGTATCTTCCGATTTCATGCATTAGATCCTTTCGTTTACTCATGTCCAAGTAAGGTCTTAAGCATCTTTTATAACAGTGAGCTTAGTGATTTGTACTAGGAAAACGCCTATTCCTAGGTCGTTTTCTGGCTACCATGAGAGGCTAGCATGAATGTACGACTCTGAACTCTTACTCCTTCCAAAGGTTAGGAGTTCTTTGGACAAAATGGATGGCCAATCGAAATTGCCCGTGGGATGAAGCACACATACATTCAATGCATTTGAAGCTAACCTACATGCTTGATTCACGTATTTCTACCTATAGACTTGTCATTAGCATACCCTTATGTGGTTTAGTTACTCATGGATGCAGATGGAGTAGGAAGAATATGTGGAGGAAACATGCTTGACAGAATATAAAGGACAAAACAGAAGAAGAAAACAGTAAACAGAGAGATGAAGAACTTGCGAAATAATGAAATGATGCTTTGATTAACCAACGTTTGAAACGGACAAAACAACAACAGGAACTGATGGAAACTAAACAGACAGAGACGAAATGAATTAGAGTAGCAATGGTAACCAGATTACAACCGACAGCAATGAAAACAGAAACATAAAGCAAAGGAAAGCAGAAGAAAGCTGTAAACGCAAGCGTGTGAACTCCTCGTTGCAACGCCTCGGGTGAGAGTCGAAGGTACGCTTGATCGTGGATGAATCTAATCAGAAGAGAAGAAAAATCATCCCTTCTTCCTCTCAGACTATCGATTCCACCAGCTGAACCTCACGTATCAACAACCGGATGAAAGAACAAAAGAGAGAATGCGTTGAAGTGGGAGTCTACGTCGTTCGAGTGTGTCTTCAACCTTCCCCTTTGGCCTCCTTTTATAGTGTTCTGCAGGTACGATTGGGCCAAGGAGAACCATCCATTATGAAGGTCGTATCTCTACGTGGCAGCAGGAGAAAGATTGGGCGGCTGAAATTTCGCAACAAAATAGAAATCGGTTAGACAACTTAACAGAATTCACTTAAAACATTGCGGTTTCCGCAATGTTTTCGCAATGCTTCCACAATGTGTAATTTTCAAGTCTTTAACTTCGTTTTTGGTTCTTTTTCTTTCCTTTTACACATAAGTCCTAATTTAGCTTCATTTTTCAAATTCTCATATATAAGCACAAGTTTAAGCTAAACCTTACCAAAAACGCTTAAGATTGAACCTCTCTCTCTAACAAATAAGTCCTAAAATAGTCACTTTTGGAGACGTAACACACCCCCAAACTTAAGGTTTTGCTCGTCCTCGAGCAATATAAGGACTTTACTTAGGCTGCTGTTTAACCTCTCTAACCACTTGCTGACTTCCTTAAATTCACTATCTATGGCCAAGCTGTCTTGTGACACGCTTTTTAAGTTTAAAACTAACTTCTCATTTTGCTTCTTCTGACTTCTCTCGCCTTATGATCATACTGTTTCATTAACTCCCTACAACTGATCTATCTGCTTCTGTCATTAAGTTCATTGTGCAACTATCCCTAAGTTTTCAAATTCTTCCTAGCTTTACCCTAGACTCAGTACATGCTTCTAATGCTTTTCTTTCGGGCTACCTAGGATTCCTTAGAGTCATGCCAGTCTTAGTATAAACCAGTGACAGTAGTACAATCATAGAACAACCTAAACCCTGGCATCACTACATTGGATATACATTCATCTCCTTTTAACAAACCTATAAGCTACAACCCTGTGCTTAGCTAATTGAGGATCAGAGTTCATTCACATAGGACACCTAAGCACATAAGCTATAACTCATAGGCATACACTCTTCTTCCTTAGTTTTTCCTTTTTCCTTTCTTTCTTTGGTGGAGCCTCTCCTTTGGTTGCCTTTTGATGCAATGCCACTTGTGGGTTACACACATGGCACTGATTACTCAGCAACTTCAAGAGAGACACCCCTCTTTATTCTATTTTCATTTTTTTTTTCAGTTCATCATTTTTTTTCAAAGGAGAAGAAGAATGCTTATGTTTAGAAGGGAGAGAGGAATGTTCCTAGGCCTAGGGCTGCCTCCCCCAAACTAAAACTTCTCATTGTCCCCAATGAGAGTCTGAGGTGGCATACCCCCAAACTAGTCCTAGAAGCATCTAGTCTAGGGCAAAACAAAGAGAATCTAAAAGTCCTAGGCATAGAACGAACTTTCCTAAAGCAAATACTACAGCAGCAGAAATTTATAAAAACAGTAAAGTAGGGCTTAAAGAGATTCATGCTGAGCAACTTAAGAGAGCTAATTTAAACTATCAAAGGTGTGCTAAGACACTCATCCAGCATGCTTACAGATAGGTCATATATGGCAGTCACACAAGCAGCAGAAGAGCAAAATTGAAACAGAACCAGCCTATCAAGCAGTCAGACAATAGCATGCGATAACTAACAAAAATTGCGGAATCCGCAAAGATTTCGCAATGAACCTACAGGGCAGATATATCAGTGAACAAGGCCCTATTGCATGCTATTTCCAGTTATCTACAACTACTCAAAAATGAAACTAAAACAGGCTAGCTACTCAGAGACCATCTACCTATACTAAACTATCCTCAACAACCAAAAGAAATTAAAAACAGACAAGCAGTCGACTCAAAAACATCAGTCACCAGTTAACGAAAAGCAGGGTTTTGTTTTTTAGTTTATTTTAAGAGTGAACAGAAGTACTCCCTCGAGTGCCCTTCAGACTGGCACTCAAACATCTTCATCACCATCCTTCCTCTCCCTTGGAGGTTCCCACGGCGTCAGCAGATCAGTGGGGAAATCAGGGAAAATGCATCCCAACTGATCTGCCACATCTTTATCCCTTGCCTGCGCGTATTCAGCCCATTGCGCCATCTTCTTCTGGAGGTCCATTAAGCAGGCCATGGAGAGCGATTGAGCAGCAGCCAATCCGTCCAGCTCAAACTCCATATTACCTCTCCGTCGCATCCGCAAGCCTGTGGGTAGTTCCAGGTGCCCTGTGTAGGCCAGCTGCCTCTCCTTCCTCTCGATGGGCACACTTGCACGCAGACAGAGTTTAGTAATGGTGTTTGGGAAGAAGAGAGGACCCTTACCTTTCTTCGTGCAATCGGCAATGGAGGCTGCAATGACCTCTCCAACATCTATGCGAGGCTCCTCATAATGGCATAAACCAGCAAAGATCTCCCCTGGTTTATGGTAGTCTCGTGGGTCATAGGGGAGAGACGCCTTCGCACAAAGGAAAACCAGACGGTCGCCTTGGCATTGAGGGTTGCACTCATCAGGGTGTGCTTCCCATTCCTTGAGACTGTCCAAGCCGCCTCAGGTTGGCCTATGATGCGCAGGGCTTCCTCCAAGACAACCTCCGAATGTGAGTCGATAATCCTCGCGTAGTCAGTATACTTATGCCCTTTAAGGGCATACACTTCATTGATAGCCTTGGCCGAGAAATCGACCTCAACCCCCCCACCATGGACAGACCATCCTCGGGGTGCGTCAGATTGGCGTAGTGGTGCGCGATATTTTGAACTATCACTTAATCTCAAGCTGTCGAGGCTTGCCAAAATACGATTTATAAAGCCTATGACCAAGGCTTTGCAGCCAGTGGTAACAGGGTCGATCCAAGGAATAGGAAGACTGAAATTACTAATGAAATTGGGATTTAATTAATTGATGGATTTTTGGTAACGGGGGGTTTTATCATGCAAGAGAAATAGTGAGAAAGCTGAAATAATAAGAAGAGAACGTGTGCACGGTTTGGGAGTCTCGGGATCACTTGTTAGACAAATTCAGTTTATCATTTAATGCTAATAACATGGAATTCAGTTTATTGAGCACGCGGACGACTACCAGAGAAGCCCCAAAGTAGCCGACTCCATGGATTTTAATTAGACCACACAGTTCTAATTACACGTTATCTAATCCTACATCAAGGTGATCAGCCCTAAGGTAAATTTAGACAGTCACTAGCTAACCGCGACGAACATTCGAGCGTGAATTCTAATTGCTATTAGATTGCCCGCAAACGCCGTATGCAATCAACAATTATCCTACCCGACCTGATACTTCGATTTAGTTCTATCTACCTGTGTTACTTAGTCGAGCAGTGAGAGGCACGGCATCGCTACTCTTTAACATACACAGCATGCGAAATTACCCGAGTGTCAATCGTCGTGTTTTAGCATGCGCGTTGGATTAAGCAAAGTAAATAGATGCAAACAAACAGATTCCAATATGCATAATTCAAAACGTAGATTATCAAAACCAAATTTACTAACAAAAATATCCCTAAAACATTCCCAAACCGTCACCCTTACCTTAGCCGCTCATGGCGCGGTTTGTCAATCCCGCTCCAAAGACGACCACGGAAGGATTCATCAACGTATTACAATGAAGGTGGAGCTCACTAGCATGCCAACAATGGCGGAGCTCCACGGAAAATAGAGAGAAAACGGGGAAGAAGAAGATGAAGGAGAGCAAAAATGGTGGGGAAGAACTTCCAAAAAAGTGCAGAAAAATCGTCTTTTAACTTCTGCAATCGACGTAGCGTCGAGACGCTAGGCCAGCGTCTCGACGCTGTGCCCTAAGTTTTCCGCGCGCGCTCGCGATGGCGTCGCGACGCAAGGCCTAGCGTCGCGACGCTGCCCCGATAAAATTCCTGCGCGCGCCTCCTCCGGAGCGTCTCGACGCCAAGCAGGGTCTCGACGCCAGGGCAGCGTCGAGCTAGCGTCTCGATGCTATCACTCGACGCTTGCTCTCGGGTTTTTCCAGCGTCGAGCCAGCGTCTCGACGCTGGCTCTCGGGTTTGGGGCTGAAGCTTTGCCTCTCCAAGGCAGTTTTGGCCCGTTTCTTCACGGATCAAGTTCCCCTCTTCCCGATGCATTCCCGGGGCGCTAAAACTCTACTTTAAGCACTCGAACAGGCCCAACGGACGCACGAGCTCTTTGCCGCTTTTCTCCTACAAAAGAGATATATTTAATCAATTGAAAGCGGACTTTAGCTATAATTAGGAAGTATTTAATAGCTCCAGAACGGAGTTATCAAACACCCCCAACTTAAACATTGCTAGTCCTCGAGCAAGCACTACAAAGACATTGACTCTAAGGACGCGCTTACATGCATTCTAACTCAAACCTCCATGCATATTGAAATTTAAACACGAGTATAATCATGGAAGCATTTTGTTCATGTATTAACTAGGACATATCAAAAATTAACTCTTGCCCCCTAACGTGTGTGTGTGCTAGTCAACGACTCCTAAACTCACGCAAACTCGGAAAACCCACATGCAACGCACATCCCGTTTTCCCCCTACTTCTAGCGTTTAAGAACAGTCTAAACTTGACTTACACGAGAGAAAGAAGCAAATTAAGAGACCTAATTATTTTCTCATTCTTTTTCTTTTCATAAGTACTTTGTACTCTTTTATTAAGGTTCTTTGAACCAACTTTTCATTTCTTTTTCTTTCCAACACGAGCTGCCTAACACGTCAAATTCATGCATAAACTTCACGTTTTTAAGGACTAACGCTCACTTCTTAAGTGCACTAATAAGAAGGAGGAGCGCCTCGAGAGGAATTTTCTATCAAACATGCTTTTCTATTTTTTTTAGATTAGGCTAAGCACATGCTTTCTCAATTAACCAACCACTAACTCTCATGCAACAAGCTACCTAAGGGATGCCTTTCGGGGTGACAACGAGAATTAGCGAAACATGCGATAAACAAAGCCTACAGAATCTAGGGAGAGGTTGCTAAGTGCACGACAAGTGCAAGGGAGCAACAGAAAAAATTTTAAAATTTTTGACATGAACCTAATAAACACAAAACTCATGCAAAAACTCGATTATGAACATGCTCAAATTTCCAACATGCATTTCCTAGGCTATCATTGTCAGAAAACAGTAAGCAGAGTCCCAAGCACTTCAATATCATAATAGCACTTCTCAACAAACTACACATGCGTATCCATCAGACCAACTCCACCCCCAACTTCAAAATATGGCATTGTCCCCAATGCCATCCAGTCAGATAAACAAAGTAAAAAGGGAAGAAGAAGTACACTTCCCTGACTCTTTGTGAAGCTGGCGAGGGCGAGGAAGCGGCACATAAACGCATCAGAGCCCAAAATTGTCTTCTCTTCCTTGATTCCTAAAAAAAAACAGCAAGCTAATTAGAACTAAGTTAATCTAAAAAGCAATAAAAACTAAACTAAAGCATAAAAACAGTCCAACACTCGGGTGCCTCCGAGAAGCGCAGAATTTTTAAAGTCGGTTGCTCGACTGTATTCTCTCCACAGACTCATCCATAGTCTGTAAGTGCGGGGGACGATCCAAACTTGTCCACATCCACACTTTCCATGCAAACATAATTTGAAACCATTTGCACTCTTCGTGCCTCGGGCACGTGAATATCAGAATTGTTAGTGCAAAAACCAGCATCATTATCACACAAATTTAAATCAGATTTTTTAACAGAGACATGGGAACCATCCCTCAAGCGCGAGGGTAGACTCCCATTCTCATCATGCTCAACAACAGCAGAAACATTCGCAACAGATTTCCCATCAAATAACGAAAACTCATGCAAAATATCATCAAACTCTAACGAAACGACGCCCTTATACACATCGATTTTGACCCTAGCGGTCTTAAGGAAAGGATGTCCTAACAACATGGAGGACGAAGTATGCGATGACTTTTCATTCATATCTAAAACAAGGAAATCAGCGGGAAACGTCATATTCTCAACTCTAACCAGAACATCCTCTACCTTCCCCCTAGGACAGATGCTTGACCCATTAGCCAACTGAACAGAAACATTACACTCATGCATTTCATTTAAATTCAGTTCACGAAACAGCGCATAAGACATAACATTAACAGAGGCTCCTAAGTCTAACATGGCATTATGAACAACTTTACTACCTATAGTGCAAGGGATAGTAAAGGTACCTGGATCGTTGCACTTGGTAGGAAACGTACCTGGGAGTATGGCAGAGACGTTCTCCTTCTTTTTCTCAGTCCCTCTGGACTTCCTTTTCGTAGTGCACCAGCTCCTTAGGAATTTTGCATATTTGGGCACTTGACTGACTGCCTCTAGGAGCGGGATATTTACCATCACCTATTGGAAGGTTCGCAGGACCTCCTCGTCATCAGATTCCAAAGTAGGCTTCGCAAGCCTACTCGGGAATGGTGCTCTGGCAACATCCTCAGGTACACTGACCTTTTCATCTCTTCTCTCATTCTGAACCTCTGGAGCAGGCGGGGCGGACTTGTTCAGGCTGTCCGTGGCTTCCTTCACAGCTCTGGTGGAAAGTGACTTCCCACTGCGCAGCTGAATGGCACTCACGTTTTCACATGAGTTTACTGTAGTTTGGGAAGGAAGCTTCCCCGAGCTCTTGCTCTCGACTCTACTGATAGACACCGCCATCTGCGTCAGCTGCTTGTTCAGATTCTGCAGCTCTGCCTTATGAGAATTGAGCTCTTCTCGAGCTTCTTTCTGAAACTGGCTGGTGCTCGTCACGATGGTCCTTACCATCTCTTCAAGTGAGCTGGAGGAGCTCGAGACTTGAGCCTGGGTGGAAGAATTAGGCCTATCCTCGGACTGGCCTTGGAAGGGAGATTGTCCTTCCCTATTTCCATAGCTAAAGTTTGGATGGTCACGCCAACCGGGGTTATAAGTGTTTGCATAAGGGTCGTACTTCCTTGGGTTGGAAGCGTACCCCCCGATCGCGTTGACCTCCTCCGCCTCGCGGTGTCCTCCTGTTACCTCGCCAAAAGTACATTATTTAGGGCTATATTTACCTTAAAACCTTGTACATTCTTGAGTGTTTTTGTTAAGAGTTAGCTTAATGTGTGCTTAAATGCGAGAATTTGAGAAATGATGCTAAAATATGACTTAGTTGGAAAATGAACGAAAAAGAATGAAAAATGATGAAAAACAAGCTAAAATGTACATTGCAGGTACATTGCTAAAAAATTCAATCTTTGCTGCTGCATTTTTTTCCCAGTCAACAGTCTTTGTTGACTGAGTTTTTTCAGTAGTCAACTCTCCCTGCTGCTGCCACATGTCAAGCTTGACTACCTCACAAAATTGAATGGTGATCCACAATTATTGAGCAACCTTTTGCAACCACCTGGAGGCTATATAAAGAGAGTTAAATGAAGGATCAAAGCAATCAAATTGAATCCACTTCAATTCATTCCACACAATCTGAGAAGTGAGGAGATCCCGATCGTGCAGAATCCCGAAGACGAAACCTCTTCCCCCGTTTGTTGGATCGAAGAAACAAGCCCTTGGCGTGGTAATTCGAGAGGAAGAAGAGAAGATCCATCTTCTCTTCTGATTGAATTTATCCCCAAGATCAGCTAATCTTCCCCTTCATCCGAGGCGATTCACGACTTGGAAAATCCTCACGCTATTTACAGCTTTACTTTACTACTTTCCTTTACTGCTCTCCTTTACCGCTTTCGAATTTAATTTCTGCTTTCCTTTAAATGTTGTTCTGAATCATTTACTGCTTTTCCCTTTCATTGTTGCTTTCGGATTGACATATGTTTGTTTACGGATTATTATATGAATTGTTTTCTTAAAAGAGTAATCAATTGGTTTTATTGAGTTCTTCATTCTGTCATCTCTTAATCAATTTGTTGTTTTGTTGAGTTCTTCATTTAATTATATTTCAATCAATTAGGTTTGTGAGTTCTCTGTTTCATGTGTAATCAACAAATTTCCTTTAGTTCTTCGAACACCATGAGTAACTAATTCAATAGAGGTTTGCTAAAGATGAATCTATACGATAAAAGTATGTGAATTCAGCATGTAAAGTAGCATGAATGCATTGAATGTATGTGATCTTCATCCCATGGACAATTTCGACCGGCCATCCATTTTGTCTAAAGAATTCCTAACCTCTGGAAGGAGTAAGAATTCTGAGTCGTTCATTCATGTTAGCCTTTTATGGTAAATAGAAAATGACCTAGGAATAGGCGTTCTCCTAGCACGTTTATTAGCATGTGTTTATGATTAGGTTGTTAGCTTTACTTGGACAGAAGTAATCTAAGAAACTAATGCATGTAATCGGAAGATGCATGAGAACTAGCTAAGACGATGCATGAGATGTTAATCTACTGTTGAATGATCATAGTTAAATGCCTATAGAGGATTCTTAAGTTGACCTTGCTGCCTTACTTTACATTAAAATCGTTGCTAATTTATTGCTAGATTATTGCAAGAACCGCAATTCTACTTTTCCACATTATGACTTTACCTCTTTGCTAGCTTTGCATTTATGTTTACATTCTTCTTGCATCTTTTATATTCCTGTACCTCAACCCAAAATCTATCCAATTTAAGTTACCTTATCTAATCTAACACACCAAATCGTTAGTCACTAAACTTAATCTCTGTGGGAAAACGAATTAAATTATACTTATCACTTGCTGCAGACCATGTATGCTTGCATGATCTTAGCGCTCTTCGCATTTACATTTTACATACACACTGAGCGCGCAACAAGTTTTTGGCGCCGCTGCCGGGGATTTTGTTTAGTAAACACGATTTGTGTTATTTTAGAAGAGCTTAATTTATTGGAGCTAATCTTTTGCATTTACAGGTACCAACAAAGCTGGTTTATGAATGAGTTTCCAAATCACAATCTAGAATTTGATCCTGAGCCTGAAAGAACTCTAAGGACCAGAAATAAAGTTAAGAAACGCCTTTTTAAACAGCAAAAGCAACCTGTACTTCAGCACATTGTTGACCACGCAGAGTCAGTACAATTTGAACGACAACAAGCTGAAATGGAAAGAGCAGAAGAAGCACCAAATCAAGCACCTATCATTCGCAACCCTATTGAAATTGCGAATGATAAAGATAGTGCTATTCTATCATACCTTGTACCAATACCTGAGGAGCTTAATCCGAGCATCATACGCCCCGAAATTACAGCTCACTCATTCGAGTTAAAACCTGTCATGTTTCAAATGCTGTCCACAGTTGGACAATTCTTTGGAGTGGAAAATGAAGACCCCCACAACCACTTGAGAAACTTCCTGGGAGTAAGTGACACCTTTGTCATCCCAGGAGTGTCTCAAGAGGCCTTGAGACTTTACCTTTTTCCATATTCATTAAGAGACAAGGCCAAGACGTGGCTGAACTCTTTCCCCTCTGGATCAATTGTCAATTGGACAGACCTTGCTGAAAAGTTCCTAGTAAAATACTTCCCTCCAGATAGGAACTCTGACCTTCGTGTTGACATCATCAAGTTCAAGCAAGCCGAAAATGAATCACTGCATGAAGCTTGGATCAGATTCAAAGATCTTCTACTCAAATGTCCACGCCATGGCATTCCATGGTGTATCCAGATTGAAGTATTCTTCAAAGGATGCAACCCCAGCACGAGGCAAGTCTTGAATTCCTCAGCTGGAGGTTCGATGCTATCAAAGAGCTATAACGAAGCCTATGAGATTTTGGAGAAAATCTCAACATCACATTGTCAATGGTCAGAGGATCCTGTGGAGCCAAACAGAAGGAAGGCTCAAGACATGGATGCACTCAGCGCAATGAGCAGCCAGATTAATGCTCTGACCAACCTTGTGAAGCAAATGACTCAACTCAATATTCAACAAAGTGTCAACACAGTGGCAGCTGTTTCAACAAGCACAACAATAACCAACCAAGGTGAGGCACTAGTTTGTGGATTCTGTGGGGAAGGGCATATGTATGACTATTGCCCTGCTAATCCATCTTCGGTGTGCTATGTTGGAAGTCAACAACAACCAAGGAACAACCCCTATTCAAATACATATAACCCTGGTTGGAGAAACCACCCAAATCTCTCTTGGGGTGGAGAACAAAGCACAAGCCAAACGCAAAATCAATCAAGACCGAGTGGACCACCTTGTTTCACTCAACACCAACAAACTAGTCAACCCCCATATCAGGAACAATATGTCAACAACCAACCGATGGGAACATCAGTGGAGAACTTGCTGAAGGAATACATAGCAAAGAATGATGCAACTTTGCAGAGCCAGCAAGCAACCTTGAGAAGCTTAGAGAATCAGATTGGGCAGTTGGCAAACGAGCTGAAGAATAGGCCCCAAGGCAGACTGCCTGCAGACACAGAAACTCCAAGAAGGGATGGTAAGGAACAAGTTCAAGCTATTGAACTATGGAGTGGAAGGCCATTGGTGATGAGTAGCAGAGAAGCACCAAAGAGAGTAGAGAATGAAGAGTCTAGTGCTCCACTGGATTCTCTGCCTAACTGTGATCAAATACAACCAAGCACAACAAGGGTGAGGCCGGAACCTATCATTGAGGAACCAGAAGAAATTACTAGGCCTCCCCCTAGGCAACCTGATTTGCCTACCTATGTGTCACCACCACCATACCCTCAAATGTTTGATTTTTATGATGATGACTCCTTTGTTACCTTCGAATCTAAGAAGAGTGATCCAATGGAATCTTCATATGAATTGGGGGAGTTGGTGAAAGTTGAGAAAAATGAAATTGTGCTGGATGAGGCCAAAGAGACTAATGCGCTGCTTGAGGAACAAGAATTTGAAATGTTTGAGGTTGCAGCAAGCTTCTCCACCAATGAAAGAGTTGAACCACCACCACCACAAATGCTCCAGTTGAAGGAGTTAGAAAGAGATATGCCAGAAAAAGAAGTCCCATCACACCAAACCTATGTTGTACCAACGCACATAAAGTACAAACCTTGGGATGTTATAACATGCAGTCTCTTTGAAAGAATCAACAATTTCAAGGTGTGGCAGAATGTCCGATCCCGTAAATCAAGACTTAAGTATCTTAAAGGAGCAGAAGTGGTGCCTCGAAACATTGAAGAATATCCATATGAGGCAGATTGACAAGGGAGATTTCTGATCCCTAAACTCTTAAATTAAGATTTTATCATGCTTTGCTTAGATTTCGTATGTTACGAGTAGTTTATTTTGGGAATGAAATATTTATTATGTGCCAACAATCATAGTCGTTTGGCATGAATTGATGATGCACAGTGGGCATATAGAACTGCATATAAAACACCTTTAGGAATGTCCCCCTATAGGCTAGTTTATGGAAAAGCATGCCATCTCCCCCTCGAAATAGAAAACAAAGCTTTTTGGGCTTTAAAAGAGTTGAATTTTTGCGTGACCGATGCGAGAACATTGCGGTCTCTGCAATTGCATGAGTTGGATGAACTAAGACACATGTCATATGAAAATGCTAAAATGTATAAGGAAAAGACTAAAATTTGGCATGATAGTAGACTTAGGATTAAGGACTTCAAAAAGGGACAGCATGTTCTATTGTTTAACTCACGATTGAAATTGTTTCCTGGCAAATTAAAGTCTCGTTGGTCAGGTCCTTTTGTGATTACTAATGTGTTTGTTCATGGTGCAATTGAAATTCGAAATATGGAACAAGGTCAACCGTTCATGGTGAATGGTGCTAGATTGAAGCACTACTATGAGGAAGGAGACGTGAAAACGCTCTCAGCATTCCTCTTATCCGAAGCCTAAAAAGCAAGTCAAGAAAGGATGAGCAAGGGCGTTCAATGGAATGATCATTATGCTCAATCATCAGAGGAATATGGAATAGATAGTCTTTCGTTATTGTTTTTCTTTTAGATTGATTACTGTATTGTTATTGCTAGCTTTAATTAAGTTTATTTTTTGTGATTTAGGAGCGTGGCAATTGGAGATTTTTAAACGGCATTCGAGGGAGTATTTCTGATCCCTCTCAAAAACAAGAAAAAAATCTGCTTTTCTGTGACCTGTTACCCCACCAATATCAACTGTTTGTTCTGTTTTAAATTCTTAATTTGCCTAAGTAGAGTAGCTTAGTCTAGTTTAATGTCGTCTGATTAGATAGCTTAGATAATTTTGCTATTTTCTGTAGTTGTTTATGAACGAATATCGCATGCTATGAGCCTTGATCACAGTTAAAACTGCTCTGTTGGAATCATTGCGAATTCTTTGCGGACACCGCAATATTTTGTTAGTTTAAGCATGTTGGTGTATGACTTTCTGATGGGTTGTCTGTCTTTATCTCATGATTTGGCTGCATTACTGATGTCCATAGGTAGTCTGTCTATTGAGCATGCTGGATGAGTGTCAAGTACACCTTTGTTAGTTCTAACTAGCTTCATGAATTGTTGAGCATGTACCTCTGTTAGACCTTACCATGTTGGTTTTAGTAAATTTTTGTTGTTGAGTTATCTGCACTATGAGGGTCATTCCATCCCTAGGAGTTTTAAGTCTGTCTGGTTTTTATTTAGACTAGATGCTTCTAAGATAAGTTTGGGGGTGTGCCACCTCAGACTCTCATTGGGGACAATGAGAAGTTTAAGTTTGGGGGAGGCAACCTCTAGGCCTAGGAACACTCCTCTCTCCTTTGAAAAATAGACATTCTTCTTCTAAAAAAAATGAATAAGAAAGCAAAAGAAAAGTAAAGGGTACTGTCTCTCTCTAAGGATGCTGAGTAATCAGGGCCAGTTGTGTAACCCACAAGTGACACTGCATCAAAAGGCAATTCAAAGAGAAGACTTTGCCAAAAGAGAAAAAAAGGAAAAGTAAAACCAAGGAAGAAGAATGTGTGCCAAAGAGCTACGGCCTAAGTGTTTAGATGTCCTGTGAAATTGAACTCTGATCCTTAGTTTGCTAAACACATGGCTGTAGCTTGAAGGTATGTCAAGGGAGATGAGTGTCTATCCAACACAGTGATGCCAGGGCTTAGTTTGTTCTATGGATACTGAACTCTGATACTCGTGTGTGCTAAGCCTGGCATGACTTTAAGGAATCCTAGGTAATTAAAAAATAAAGACATTAGAAGCATGTACTGAGTCTAAGTTAAAACTAGGGAGAATTTGAAAGCTTAGGGATAACTGCACAATGAGCTCAATGATATAGGCAGATAAACCAAAAGACAGGAAGTTAGTAAAAACAGAAGGTTTTAAAGGCAAGGGTAATCATAATAGACAAAGTATGAAGTTAGTTTTAGCCTAAGAGAGTGTCACAGGACAGCAATGTCTTTGACAGTAAACCTAGGGAAGTCAGCAAATCAGTTAGGTAGAGTTTAAAAGACAAGATTTAGCAGCCAAAGTAAGCCTTTATATTGATCGAGGACGAGCAATAACTCAAGTTTGGGGGTGTGTTACCTCGCCAAAAGTACATTATTTAGGGCTATATTTACCTTAAAACCTTGTACATTCTTGAGTGTTTTTGTTAAGAGTTAGCTTAATGTGTGCTTAAATGCGAGAATTTGAGAAATGATGCTAAAATATGACTTATTTGGAAAATGAACGAAAAAGAATGAAAAATGATGAAAAACAAGCTAAAATGTACATTGCAGGTACATTGCTAAAAAATTCAATCTTTGCTGCTGCATTTTTTTCCCAGTCAACAGTCTTTGTTGACTGAGTTTTTTCAGTAGTCAACTCTCCCTGCTGCTGCCACATGTCAAGCTTGACTACCTCACAAAATTGAATGGTGATCCACAATTATTGAGCAACCTTTTGCAACCACCTGGAGGCTATATAAAGAGAGTTAAATGAAGGATCAAAGCAATCAAATTGAATCCACTTCAATTCATTCCACACAAACTGAGAAGTGAGGAGATCCCGATCGTGCAGAATCCCGAAGACGAAACCTCTTCCCCCGTTTGTTGGATCGAAGAAACAAGCCCTTGGCGTGGTAATTCGAGAGGAAGAAGAGAAGATCCATCTTCCCTTCTGATTGAATTTATCCCCAAGATCAGTTAATCTTCCCCTTCATCCGAGGCGATTCACGACTTGGAAAATCCTCACGCTATTTACAGCTTTACTTTACTACTTTCCTTTACTGCTCTCCTTTACCGCTTTCGAATTTAATTTCTGCTTTCCTTTAAATGTTGTTCTGAATCATTTACTGCTTTTCCCTTTCATTGTTGCTTTCGGATTGACATATGTTTGTTTACGGATTATTATATGAATTGTTTTCTTAAAAGAGTAATCAATTGGTTTTATTGAGTTCTTCATTCTGTCATCTCTTAATCAATTTGTTGTTTTGTTGAGTTCTTCATTTAATTATATTTCAATCAATTAGGTTTGTAAGTTCTCTGTTTCATGTGTAATCAACAAATTTCCTTTAGTTCTTCGAACACCATGAGTAACTAATTCAATAGAGGTTTGCTAAAGATGAATCTATAGGATAAAAGTATGTGAATTCAGCATGTAAAGTAGCATGAATGCATTGAATGTATGTGATCTTCATCCCATGGACAATTTCGACCGGCCATCCATTTTGTCTAAAGAATTCCTAACCTCTGGAAGGAGTAAGAATTCTGAGTCGTTCATTCATGTTAGCCTTTTATGGTAAATAGAAAATGACCTAGGAATAGGCGTTCTCCTAGCACGTTTATTAGCATGTGTTTATGATTAGGTTGTTAGCTTTACTTGGACAGAAGTAATCTAAGAAACTAATGCATGTAATCGGAAGATGCATGAGAACTAGCTAAGACGATGCATGAGATGTTAATCTACTGTTGAATGATCATAGTTAAATGCCTATAGAGGATTCTTAAGTTGACCTTGCTGCCTTACTTTACATTAAAATCGTTGCTAATTTATTGCTAGATTATTGCAAGAACCGCAATTCTACTTTTCCACATTATGACTTTACCTCTTTGCTAGCTTTGCATTTATGTTTACATTCTTCTTGCATCTTTTATATTCCTGTACCTCAACCCAAAATCTATCCAATTTAAGTTACCTTATCTAATCTAACACACCAAATCGTTAGTCACTAAACTTAATCTCTGTGGGAAAACGAATTAAATTATACTTATCACTTGCTGCAGACCATGTATGCTTGCATGATCTTAGCGCTCTTCGCATTTACATTTTACATACACACTGAGCGCGCAACACCTCCAACGATTTTCTTCAATATACTGCCTATCTCGGCCACCTGGGCCCTCATCTCAGTCATCTCGTGGCTCTGAGCCACGCTGTGCACTTGTCCTTGCCCCCGAATACCGAATTGCTGCGAGTTTGTGGCCATGTTTGCAATCAACTGCTTGGCCTCAACTGGGGTCTTGTCAATCAGTGCCCCTCCACTCGCTGCATCAATCATCTGCCGGTCATGGGGCGTCATCCCCTCATAAAAATACTGTATGAGCAGCTGGTCGGCAATCTGATGATGTGGGAAGCTCGCGCACAGGCGCCCGAAACGTTCCCAGTATTCGTGCAGGGACTCACCTACATCCTGGGTGATCCCATAAATCCTCTTCCGCAGTGTGGTAGCCAAGGATGCGGGAAAGTATTTCTCCAAGAATACCCGCTTCATATCCTGCCACGTGTTGATCGATGCGGAGGGCAGGTAATACAGCCAGTCCCTGGCTTTGTCCTTAAGTGTGAAGGGGAATGCCCTCATATTCAATTGCTCCTCTGTGACCCCTACGGCCTTCATCCCCGCGCAGACGCAATGGAATTCCATCAAGTGTTTGTTCGCGTCCTCACCTGCGTTGCCATGGAAAGAAGGTAACTGGTGAATTAAACCAGATTTCAATTCGAAGTTACCTACTACCACGGGGTAGTTAATGCACAAAGGCTGCAGGCTCAGGTCTGGCGCTGCCAGTTGCTTAAGCGTCCGTGGCGCATCACCTTGCGCCATCTCGTCAACCAAGAAGGGATTGCCTTCTTCTCTTTCAAACGGTCTTTGCCCCTCCCGGGCTTCTTTTCGTAACCGTCGCTCCTCTCTGTCAATCTCAGGGATAAACTGCAATCTACTACCCTCAAAGGAACGGGTCATACACAAACAAAAATCCAAACATACAATATACAAACAGAAAAAAATTTCAGTCAACCATCAATAAATCAAATTCAAACTTCAATCAAATGCCATATTCCCCGGCAACGGCGCCAATTTTGGTGCGCGATATTTTGAACTATCGCTTAATCTCAAGCTGTCGAGGCTTGCCAAAATACGATTTATAAAGCCTATGACCAAGGCTTTGCAGCCAGTGGTAACAGGGTCGATCCAAGGAATAGGAAGATTGAAATTACTAATGAAATTGGGATTTAATTAATTGATGGATTTTTGGTAACGGGGGGTTTTATCATGCAAGAGAAATAGTGAGAAAGCTAACGGAAGAAAGAAATAATAAGAAGAGAACGTGTGCACGGTTTGGGAGTCTCGGGATCACTTGTTAGACAAATTCAGTTTATCATTTAATGCTAATAACATGGAATTCAGTTTATTGAGCACGCGGACGACTACCAGAGAAGCCCCAAAGTAGCCGACTCCATGGATTTTAATTAGACCACACATTTCTAATTACACGTTATCTAATCCTTCATCAAGGTGATCAACCCTAAGGTAAATTTAGACAGTCACTAGCTAACCGCGACGAACATTCGAGCGTGAATTCTAATTGCTATTAGATTGCCCGCAAACGTCGTATGCAATCAACAATTATCCTACCCGACCCGATACTTCGATTTAGTTCTATCTACCTGTGTTACTTAGTCGAGCAGTGAGAGGCACGACATCGCTACTCTTTAACATACACAGCATGCGAAATTACCCGAGTGTCAATCGTCGTATTTTAGCATGCGCGTTGGATTAAGCAAAGTAAATAGATGCAAACAAACAGATTCCAATATGCATAATTCAAAACGCAGATTATCAAAACCAAATTTACTAACAAAAATATCCCTAAAACATTCCCAAACCGTCACCCTTACCTTAGCCGCTCATGGCGCGGTTTGTCAATCCCGCTCCAAAGACGACCACGGAAGGATTCATCAACGTATTACAATGAAGGTGGAGCTCACTAGCATGCCAACAATGGCGGAGCTCCACGGAAAATAGAGAGAAAACGGGGAAGAAGAAGATGAAGGAGAGCAAAAATGGTGGGGAAGAACTTCCAAAAAAGTGCAGAAAAATCGTCTTTTAACTTCTGCAATCGACGTAGCGTCGAGACGCTGTGCCCTAAGTTTTCCGCGCGCGCTCGCGATGGCGTCGCGACGCAAGGCCTAGCGTCGCGACGCTGCCCCGATAAAATTCCTGCGCGCGCCTCCTCCGGAGCGTCTCGACGCCAAGCAGGGTCTCGACGCCAGGGCAGCGTCGAGCTAGCGTCTCGACGCTTGCTCTCGGGTTTTTCCAGCGTCGAGCCAGCGTCTCGACGCTGGCTCTCGGGTTTGGGGCTGAAGCTTTGCCTCTCCAAGGCAGTTTTGGCCCGTTTCTTCACGGATCAAGTTCCCCTCTTCCCGATGCATTCCCGGGGCGCTAAAACTCTACTTTAAGCACTCGAACAGGCCCAACGGACGCACGAGCTCTTTGCCGCTTTTCTCCTACAAAAGAGATATATTTAATCAATTGAAAGCGGACTTTAGCTATAATTAGGAAGTATTTAATAGCTCCAAAATGGAGTTATCACGTAGAAATCGTACACCATATTGGAATAGGCAGGGATAGGCGATCTGCACAGCTCTTCCCAGCCGTGGTTGGTGATCCCTGCGCGCAAGAACTGCGGCAGGTCCGCCAATGCATCAAGGAACCCCTTCTCATGAAGCAGGTCTCTCTTCCTCAATTCAATGCCTCTGGCCTCTGCATCTTGAGAGACATATTGCACGTCGTGTGGATCGTCTTCGGGGTACATTTTTGCTTTCCCCTTCTCCTTCGCCTTGGCTGATTCAGCCGCCTCGACCTTCAGCTTCTTTAAAGAAGGCTCACCACTGGCCTTCTTCTTCTTGGAGCGCTTGGAAGCTTTCGGCCGTTTGGCCTTTACAATCTTGGGCGCCTTCTTCCGCAGCCGTGCCATGGTGGTCATTTGTTGGAGGCAGTCCCCCAACGTCTCATCCATGGAGTCGCTCTGTCCCCATTCCGCACGGCTGTCATGGTCGCCTTCCCTCAAGGGAGAGAAGACTTCATCTTCCTCAACCGGCTCATCACTTGGCACCGAATCGTGGTGCTCTTCAGGTGGAGCTTCAGGCTCCGGTGTTGGTGAGGAAGGCTCCGGCGTCTGTGGCGACGGAGATGGCTCAGGACTCTGTCTGGCCGTCTCGTACGAAGATCGGCCACTCCCACGACTCTCCTCGGTGGGAGTCTTTTCTTTGATCGGCGCTTCCACCGCAAGCGACCATTTGCGCTTCTTGGGAGTGTCTGTTACGTCTCCAAAAGTGACCTTTTTAGGACTCAATAGGCTTAGAAAGATGTTCACTCTTAGGTGTTTTTGATAGCATTTAGCCTAAACCTATGCTTAAATATGAGAATTAGAAGAAGGTAGCTAAATTAGGACTTATGTACAATAGGAAAGAAAAGGGTTAAAAACCGAAGGAAAAGAATGAAAAAACTGCATTGCGACAGCATTGCTAAAACATTGCTGAAGCCGCAATTATTCAAGTGAAAACCGTAAGTTGACTGATCTTTTTCTGTTAATTTCCGTGATTTCAGGGATTCGTTCTTTCTCCTCCATCCATTCTGATATACGACGTTGAAGATTGATGGTTCTCCTTGGCCCAAACGCACCTGCAAACTACTATAAAAGGGGGTCAAAGTCGGAGGTTCAAGCATCCTCCGAAAGCGTAGAAGTCTTCTCGCAGTCCATCTTTTCTTCTGTTTTTCTTTGCCGTCTGTTGGTTTGCGAAGCTCAGCTGTTGGAGTCGATAATCTGATAGGAAGGAGAGGAGATTCTTCTTCTCTCCCAATTGGATTCATCCAAGCAAGGCTGACCTTTTTGATCCTTCATTCGAGGCGACTGCAACGAGGCTTTCAAGCACCATTTACTGCTTTCTGTCTTTCCTTTCTAATTTCCAGCATTGTGTAGTTGTTGCTTCTGGTTTAGTGATTAGTCTACTTCATTTCGTTGCTTTCTGTCTTTGGATTATTTACTTTAAACTTTCCCGTGTTCGTTCAAACAATCAAAGTAATCAAATCCCAAGTTTTCATCTCACAGTTTCTTGCCTTCGCATTCTACTGCTTTCCTTTACTGTTTTCAGTTCATTCCTCTTCTAAGCATGTCTGTTTCATCTCGTATTTCTACTTACTCCATATCCATGAGTAGCTAAGTCACTTAGGGGCATGCTAATGACAGAACTATAGGCTAAAAAACGTGAACCAAGTATGTAGGATAGCTCTCGAACCATTGATTGTATGTAAGCTTCATCCCACGGGCAATTTCGATTGGCCATCCATTTTGTCCAAAGAACTCCTAACCTCTGGAAGGAGTAAGAGTTCAGAGTCATATAATCATGCTAGCCTTTCATGGTAACCAGAAAACGGCTTAGGAATAAGCGTTTTCCTAGTACAAACTAAACACTTCTGCTTTAACAAGATGCTTAAGACCTTACTTTGAGTTGAGTAAACTAAAGAATCTAATGCATGGAATCGGACGATACATGAGATAGAGTGAGTTTGATGCATAGAGAGTTGATCCAATGCTTGGGAATCGTATTAAAATGCCTATAGGATAGTCGTTAGTAGCCCTTAATTCTCCAGTTTACACACTTTCACTGTTTTTACAATTGCGGAAACATTGCGGTGCCCGCAATTCTGCTAAGTTACCATTCTGTTTAGCTGTTTTCTTCTTCAATTATTAGTTTCGTCTCTTGTCTTTTGAGTCTAATTTCAACTTTCATTTGTTTATGTTGCATTCCTTTAGACATTCGGTAAGAAGTAGGAAATTAAAAACCAATTTTACCCCTTCAAATCCACCCCTTCTTTCTTAACTTTATACTTCACAAGTAGCTTATAAATAAATCTCTGTGGGAAAACGAATGAAAAAATACTTACTACTTGCTATAAGATCATGTATGCTTGCATGTTCTGAGTGCTCTTTCTTCCTTATTGCTTACTTTTATTAACACATTGAGCACGCAACAAGTTTTTGGCGCCGCTGCCGGGGATTTATTTAAGTGAAAACGAAGTTAGTTAAGTCTGAAACACCAAGTTATTTTCCATTGAAACTGATCCATTTTCATTTCTTTTTCAGGTACCATTTAGGTTAGTTTATGAATGAGCCTCCAAGTAGTGATCTAGAGTTCAACCCTGAGCCCGAGAGATTACTTAGAGCTAGGAATAGAGCCAAGAAACGCCTCTTTAAACAACCTTCATTACCTCCATTAATTGCTGAAACCGCAAGGTTACCGCAATCTCCTCAAGAAGAAATGGATAGAAGAGATCAAAACCTG
Organism: Herpetospermum pedunculosum; assembly: GCA_028017165.1. Lineage (NCBI taxonomy): Eukaryota > Viridiplantae > Streptophyta > Magnoliopsida > Cucurbitales > Cucurbitaceae > Herpetospermum > Herpetospermum pedunculosum. Next base: position 27,100,130 of record CM051527.1, on the reverse strand, counting down.
GTGCCTGTCACTCGCAACCCCATCGAAATAGCGAATGATAAGGATAGCGCCATACTTTCTTACCTAGTACCTATGCCTGGGGAGCTGAACCCCAGCATAATCCGTCCTGAGATCACTGCCAACTCATTCGAGTTAAAGCCAGTGATGTTCCAAATGTTGTCCACTGTGGGACAATTCTTTGGAATGGAAAATGAGGACCCCCACAACCATCTTAGAAACTTCCTAGGAGTTAGTGACACATTCCTGATCCCTGGAGTTTCCCAAGAAGCCTTGAGGCTATATCTGTTCCCTTACTCTTTGAGGGACAAAGCCAAAACGTGGTTAAACTCATTACCCTCTGGATCTGTCCTCAATTGGACAGACTTAGCAGAAAAATTCCTAGTCAAATATTTCCCACCAGATAGGAATTCTACCTTTCGTGATGATATCATCAAATTCAAACAAGCTTCAAGTGAGTCTCTTCACGAAGCTTGGACAAGATTCAAAGATCTTCTCTTTAAATGTCCACACCATGGCATCCCATGGTGTATCCAAATAGAGGTCTTTTTCAAAGGATGCAACCCCAGCACCAGACAAGTTCTAAATTCATCTGCTGGTGGTTCCATGTTGTCCAAGAGTTACAACGAAGCTTATGAGATCCTGGAGAAGATCTCAACATCTCACTGTAGGTGGTCAGATGATCCAGTCGAGCCAACTAGAGCTCAAGACAAGGATGCTCTTAGCGCCATGAGCACCCAAATAAACGCCCTGACCAACCTAGTTAAGCAAATGGCTCAGGCCAATCTCCAAACCAGTGCCAATACCGCCACAGCCATGTCAATGGGCACCCAACCAAGTCAAGGCGAGGCACTTATCTGTGGATTCTGTGGGGAAGGGCACCCATATGAATACTGCCCTGGGAATCCATCCTCAGTCTGCTATGTAGGAAGCCAACAGAAGCCTAGGAACAACCCCTATTCCAATACTTACAACCCTGGTTGGAGGAACCACCCAAACCTGTCATGGGGTGGCCAACAAAATGCTAACCAAAATCCTAACCAGCCTAGACCGAGTGGAACACCTGGTTTCACTCCCCAACATAACCAATCAATGTATCAAAAACCTTACAACCAACCTGTAGGATCTTCTGTAGAAAACTTACTCAAGGAATACATAGCTAAGAATGATGCTACTCTTCAAAGCCAGCAAGCTACCCTTAGGAGCCTAGAGAACCAAATAGGCCAATTGGCCAATGAACTCAAGAGTAGGCCCCAAGGTAGACTCCCTGCTGACACTGAAGTGCCAAGAAGAGATGGTAAAGAGCAAGTTCAAGCAATTGAACTTAGAAGTGGTAGACCATTGGTAAGCAACACAAAGGACACACCAAAGAGAGTAGAGAACACTGAGTCTAGTGCTCCACTAGAGTCTCTGCCAAACCAAGGTCCACCACCAACTAGCACATCAGGAGCCAGGCTAGAGCCAATTATTGAGGAGATAGAAGAAATTCCAAGGCCTTCTCCAATCCTAAGGCGACCTGACGTGCCTGCATATGTGCCACCACCTCCATATCCTCGAAGGCTTAAGAAGAAACAAGAACAGGAAGTGCACTTTAACAAATTTCTTGAAATTCTTAAACAAGTGCATGTCAACATTCCTTTTGTAGAAGTTTTACAATCTATGCCTTCATATGTAAAGTTTTTGAAGGACATTATTACTAACAAAAAAATAATTGGTGAGTTTGAAACAGTAAACCTCACTGAGGAGTGCAGTGCCATACTCCAAAACAAGTTGCCCAAGAAGGAGAAGGATCCTGGTTCCTTCACCTTACCTGTAGAACTTGGAGGCAAGCATGTGGGCAGAGCGCTTTGTGACCTGGGCGCCAGCATAAACCTCATGCCCCTATCACTATTCCGCCAGCTAGGAATAGGAGAAGCACGTCCAACCACTGTCACTTTACAACTTGCAGACAGATCCATTGCATACCCTGAAGGTAAGATTGAGGATATTTTAGTAAAGGTTGACAAGTTTATTTTCCTTGCAGATTTCATTATCCTGGATTATGAAGCAGACAAGGAGGTCCCCATCCTGCTAGGTAGACCATTTCTAGCCACAGGTAGGGCACTAATAGATGTTCAAAAAGGTGAGCTCACTATGAGGGTTCATGATGAAGAGGTGAAATTTAGTGTTTATAAAGCCTTAAGGTATCCCTCTGATTCTGAGTCTTGTGCTAGCATGGATATTGTTGACTCACTAATGGAAGAACAATTGGAGCATGTATTATTAACTAAGCATGCTAATGAATATGTACAATTAGATGTAGCTGATTTGAAAGTATCTGAAATAATGGATATGCCTGTAGATAAACCACAACATGTATGTATGAATATAGACCTAACTGATAGATCATTAAATCCTTTAAAGCCATCCATTGAGCATCCACCTGTTTTAGAACTAAAACCACTACCCACTCACCTCAAGTATGCATATTTAGGGAGTAATGAAACTCTGCCTGTTATCATTTCTTCTAAATTAAGTGAAAAGCATGAGGTTGAACTGATATTACTGCTTAAGCAACATAGGAAGGCTATTGCATGGACTATTGCTGATATTAGAGGCATTAGCCCTTCTTATTGTATGCATAAGATTATACTAGAGAAAGAGCACACACCTAGAGTAGATCACCAACGTAGGCTGAATCCCTCTATGAAAGAGGTAGTTAAGAAAGAAATAATAAAATGGTTAGATGCTGGTGTGATCTTCCCCATAGCTAGTAGTCAGTGGGTGAGCCCTATACAGTGTGTACCTAAAAAGGGTGGGATGACTGTGGTAGTCAATGAGAACAACGAACTGATTCCAACTAGGACTGTCACAGGATGGAGAGTGTGCATGGATTACAGGAAATTAAATAAAGAAACTAAGAAAGACCATTTCCCTCTACCCTTTATTGACCAAATGCTAGACAGGATAGCTGGTAGAGCCTACTACTGCTTCTTAGACGGTTATTCAGGTTATAACCAGATCACTATAGACCCTAAGGATCAAGAGAAGACTACCTTCACTTGCCCTTTTGGAACTTTTGCCTTTCGCAGAATGCCTTTTGGCTTATGCAATGCACCGGCAACCTTCCAAAGGTGCATGATGGCAATCTTCTCTGAGTTGGATGAGTCCATGATAGAAATATTCATGGATGACTTCTCAGTCTTTGGGGATTCATTCACCAACTGTCTAGATAATTTAGGACAAGTCTTGGCTAGATGTGAAGAGACTAACTTAGTCCTTAATTGGGAAAAGTGTCACTTCATGGTAGATGAGGGGATTGTCTTAGGTCATAGAGTGTCGAGGGCAGGTGTAGAAGTTGACCGAGAAAAAATTGAGATCATAGAGAAGTTGGTAGAGCCTCAGAATGTCAAGGCCATTAGAAGTTTCTTAGGGCATGCTGGCTTCTACAGAAGGTTCATTAAGGACTTTTCTAAGATAGCCAAGCCTCTGTGTGAGCTTCTAGAATTAAATAGGCCATTCATCTTCTCTAAGGAATGTGTAGTAGCTTGGACAACCCTTAAGAAAGCACTAGTCACAGCACCTGTTATTATAGGGCCAGATTGGGATCTCCCATTTGAGATGTTATGTGATGCTAGTGACTATGCTGTAGGGGTTATGTTAGGACAGAAGATTGACAAGCTAACACACCCTGTCTATTATGCTAGTAAGACCTTGAATGAGGCTCAATGTAATTATACAACTACTAAGAAAGAGATGCTTGCTGTAGTGTTCGCTTGTGAGAAATTCAGAAACTATATTGTAGGCACTAGGACAATTGTGTACACTGACCATTCTGCCTTGAAATATCTTATGAGGAAGGCTGATGCTAAGCCTAGGTTGATTAGGTGGGTACTGCTGCTGCAAGAGTTTGATTTGGACATTCGAGACAAGAAGGGATGTGAAAATGTGGTTGCGGATCACCTTTCTCGGTTGCAGCACAATTGCGAAAAAATTGCGGAACCCGCAATTTCTGATGCTTTTATTGATGAACATGTCTTTGTTTTGGCTCATCGTGATAACGATGAGGAACCTTGGTTTGCTGACATTGCTAACTTCCTTGCATCACAGGTATTACCAGTTTTCAAGGGAGGACAAGAGAAGAAGAGGTTCCTTCATGAAGCAAGGAAATTCATATGGGATGACCCCACACTTTATAGAACCTGTGCTGAAGGCTTGCTAAGGAAGTGTGTTTCAGCTGCTGAGGCGAAGTCTGTGCTGCAGCACTGCCACACAGCTCCTTATGGTGGACACTTTGGTGGCCAAAGAACAGCTGCAAAGGTATTTCAGAGTGGCTACTATTGGCCAACAATCTTCAAGGATGCCCACAACTATGCCCACAGCTGTGATGAATGCCAAAGAACAGGTAACCTCAGTCGAAAGGATGAGATGCCCCTCACCTACATCTTAGAGTTGGAGCTCTTTGATGTGTGGGGCATTGACTTCATGGGGCCATTCCCTCCATCATCAGGTAACCTTTACATTTTGGTAGCAGTAGACTACGTATCCAAGTGGGTAGAGGCCAAAGCATGTCCCAATAATGATGCTAAAACAGTCACCAATTTCTTGCATAGGCACATTTTTACTAGGTTTGGGACACCTCGTGCCATCATTAGTGATGAGGGGTCACATTTCATTAACAAGGCTATGGAGAAAGTATTGGCTAAGTATAACATTAGACATAGAGTAGCCACCCCCTATCACCCACACTCGAATGGACAGGCTGAAATTTCAAATAGGGAGATTAAGAACATCCTAGAAAAAGTGGTCAAACCTAATAGGAAAGATTGGTCCTTTAAGCTTGAGGATGCACTTTGGGCTTATAGGACAGCATATAATACACCCCTAGGTATGTCTCCTTATAGGCTGGTATATGGCAAGACTTGTCACTTACCACTTGAGTTAGAAAACAAAGCATTTTGGGCCATGAAGGAATTGAATTTTTGTGTAAAGGATGCGGGAACATTGCGGTCCTTACAATTACATGAGCTTGATGAGCTTAGACATATGGCCTATGAAAATGCTAAGATGTATAAGGAAAAGACCAAGATTTGGCACGATAGTAGACTTAGAGTTAAGGACTTTAAGAAGGGTCAACTTGTTTTGTTGTTTAACTCACGGTTGAAACTATTTCCAGGGAAACTTAAGTCTAGATGGTCAGGTCCATTTGTGATTACTAATGTGTTTGTTCATGGTGCCATAGAGATAAAGAACTTGCAGCAAGGGCAACCTTTCATGGTTAATGGTGCACGGTTGAAGCACTACTATGAGGAAGGAGATGTGAAGACTCTCTCGGCCTTCCTCTTGACTGAAGCATGAAATTAAGAACGAGAGAGAACGAGTGGTTACTGTGCTCGTTTAGTCAAGGCTAATGCCTTAGTTTATTTTTTGCACTTTTTCCGGTTATCATTTGTACATATGTTGGTGTGATTTTAATTGAGTATTTAATGTTTGTTTTATTTATTTTTGCAGAGAATCAAGAGAGGGGATAAAGGAGATTAAATCCAGCCAAAGAAATCAAGAAGATGTTGAGCCAAATCGAAGATACGGTTGAGCAAAGATTGCAATTTAAATGAAAAAAATCTCCAACGGGCCTTAAAGATTGCGCAGGAATTGCGGGGTCCGCAAAAATATAGCCGTTGGATTTTTTTTTTCCGTTTTCTTTATATCCGTTGGAAGGCGCGAGGATCTGTACGTCTCTCTCATCATCTGATCTTCGAGCAAGCTGCGATTCTCTTCATCTGTGATTCTTCTTTCCAAATCTCCAAGATCCAAAAATGGTACTCACAAGGGCTGAACGATTTGCGGCCAAGAAAAGGGCTGACGACGCTGAAACGGCTGCGAGAGATGCATTGCTTGCCTTGGCTGATGCTGAGGCTGCGCGAACGGAACGACTGGATAAGCTGCCGATTCGCAAGAAGAAGTGGAAGGTTGTCTCTGAGATACCTGCTGGACCCTCTGAACCAGCAGGCACACCCAAGAAGCGCCGGTGGAGTATCGAGATGGCCGCCGAACCAAGCAAAGCAAAGACTCCCTCTGTGGAGAGTCAAGAAGCGGATCGTGCGTCCCACGAATCGACCAAGAAGGGTTCGTCGCCATCTGCATCACCTGCGCACAGCCCTTCACCATCTGAACCAGTGCAGAGCCCAGAGCTCTCTTCATCACCGCCAGCACAGAGCACCACGCCGTCTCGCACTTCTCCACGGCCTGATCCTGAATTCCCATATGGGGAGTACCAAGAGTCAACGCAGGGCAGTGGAGACGCTGAGGAAGACGAGGTCTTCTCTCCTATGAGGGAAGACAGCCCGGAGAGTCTTGAACAGAAGACTGACTCAATGGAAGAGACATTGGGGGCGTGCCTCCAGCAGATCACCGTCAAGGCCAAGCTCAAGAAGAAGAAGAAGGCCAAGATTCTCAAGGCCAAGCGATCCAAGAAGCTGAAGAAGAAGAAGGTCAAGAGAGCACCTTCATCAGAGAAGGAAAGCACGGAGCCATCGCTCAAGAAACTTAAGGTTGAGGCTGCGGAGTCAGCCAAACCAACAGACAAAGGGAAGGCCAAGCTCTACCCTGAAGATGAGCCTCAATCGGTGAGGTATGTGTCCTCTGACGCTGAATCCAGAGGCATTGAATTGAGGAAGAGGGAGTTGCTGCACGAGAAGGGCTTCCTCGACCGACCTGCTGACCTGCCGCAGTTCTTGCGCGCAGAAGTTATAAACCACGGCTGGGAGGAATTTTGCAGACCGCCCAATCCAGCCTACACGAGCATGGTGTATGATTTCTACGCCAATGTGCTCAGCCCTGAGGATGGCCTGTCTGTGGTCAGAGGGGTAGAAGTGGATTTCTCAGCCAAGGCCATCAACGAAGCCTATGGTCTCAAGGGCCAAACACATACAGATTATGCACGGATTGTTGATGAGCCTACTGAGGCAGTTCTGGAAGAGGCCATTCGGACCATTGGCCAGCCTGAAGCTTCCTGGACCGTGTCACGCAATGGGAGGCACACTCTCATGAGTGCCAACCTCACGGCTAAGGCGGCTGTTTGGTTTTCGTTCGTGAGAAGGAGATTGTCCCCAGTGACTCACGAGACTACAATCAACCAGAGCCGATCGCTGCTGGTGTATGCGATAATGAGAGGTCTCACGATCAATGTGGGAGAAGTCATCACTGCTGCTATTGCTGAGTGTGCCAAGAAAGGTAAGGGACCATTGTTTTTCCCTAATACTATAACTAAACTCTGTTTGCTTGCAGGAGTTCCCATCGAGCGCATGGAGCAGCAAATGGCTTACACTGGCCACTTGGAGTTACCTGCTGGCTTACGGCTGAAGAGGAAGGGGAACATGGAATTCGAGCTGGATAGGCTGGCTGCTGATCAGTCACTGTCCATGGCTTGCCTGATGGACATGCAGAAGAGAATGGCTCAATGGGCCACTTACGCGCAGGCACGGGACAAGGAAGTTGCAGACCAACTTGGCTGTATCTTCCCTGACTTCCCCACAAACCTTCTGACTCCATGGGTGCCTCCACGACCACGACAACCAGATGAGGATGAAGACGTTTGAGTGCTGGTTTGAATTGCACTGAAGGGAGTATTGTTGTTCCCTTAGAAAAAAAAAAAGACAATTTTCTGCTTTCTGATAGACTATGTGAATTAAGCTGTTTTTCGTACACTTTTGATCTGTTTTAGATGCTTAGTTTTATGTTTTTAATCTTGCTTAGTATAGTCTGATGATAGTTGACTAGGTAGGTTAGTTTTGTTTTATTTTTAGAGGGCTCGAATGACTGGAAAAAGCATGCTTAGGGGCCTTAATCACTGTTATATCTGCCCTGACTTGATTGCGAAATAATTGCGGTACCCGCAATTTTTATTACTGAAAGCATGTTTTGGACTGTCTGTTTAGCTAGGCTGTGATCTGTTTAAATTCCATCTTTTGCTGCTATCATGACTACCATATATAGCTTATCTAAAAGCATGCTGGATGAGTGTCATAGGACACCCTTTGCTAGTTTAAATCAACCTCTAAAAAGCTCAGCATGCACAGCTTTAAGCCCTTATCTGTCTGTTTTTTTTCATTATTCCTACTGCTGTGATATTTGCCGTTTGTATGTTTTGTCTATGCCTAGGGCTTTAGATTCTCTTTGTTTTACCTTAGACTAGATGCTTCTAGGATAGTTTGGGGGTGTGCCACCTCAGACACTCATTGGGGACAATGAGTAGTTGAAGTTTGGGGGAGGCCACCCTAGGCCTAGGAACATTCCTCTCTCCCTTAGAAACATAAGCATTCTTCTTCTCCTTTACAAAAAATGATGAACTGAAAAAAAAATGAAAAATAGAATAAAGAGGGGGGTCTCTCTTAGGTTGCTAAGTAATCAGTGCCAAGTGTGTGACCCACAAGTGGCATTGCATCAAAAGGCAACCAAAGGAGAGGCCCCACCTAAGTAAGAAAAAGGGAAAAGAATAGGGAAGAAGAATGTATACCTAGGAGTTATAACTTTGTGGCTTAGATGTCCTATTTAAAAAGAACTCTGATCCTCAATTAGCTAAGTACAAAGTTGTAACTTGTAGGGTTGTTTAGGGAGATGAGTGTTTATCCAATGTAGTGATGCCAGGGTTTAGGTTGTTCTTTAAAAGTACTACTGTCACCGTTAATACTAAGACTGGCATGACTCTAAGGAATCCTAGACACATTAAAAATAAAGCTAGAAGCATGTACTGAGTCTGAGGTAAAGCTAGGCAGAATTTGAAACCTTAGGGATAGTGGCATGATATAACAAAAGCAAGAAGATCAGTTGTAGGGAGTTAATGGAATTAGAGGGAGTGTTAGGCAGGCGAAGTCAGAAGAAGCTAGATAAGAGGGTAGTTTTAAGCTTAGAAGTGTGTCACAGGACAGCAGTGCTATAGATAGGGATATAGGGGAGTTAGTAAGTGGTTAAAGAAGAAGAAACAGGAGCTTAGGAAAGTCCTTAGATTGCTTGAGGACAAGCAAAACCTTAAGTTTGGGGGTGTGTTACGTCTCCAAAAGTGACCTTTTTAGGACTCAATAGGCTTAGAAAGATGTTCACTCTTAGGTGTTTTTGATAGCATTTAGCCTAAACCTATGCTTAAATATGAGAATTAGAAGAAGGTAGCTAAATTAGGACTTATGTACAATAGGAAAGAAAAGGGTTAAAAACCGAAGGAAAAGAATGAAAAAACTGCATTGCGACAGCATTGCTAAAACATTGCTGAAGCCGCAATTATTCAAGTGAAAACCGTAAGTTGACTGATCTTTTTCTGTTAATTTCCGTGATTTCAGGGATTCGTTCTTTCTCCTCCATCCATTCTGATATACGACGTTGAAGATTGATGGTTCTCCTTGGCCCAAACGCACCTGCAAACTACTATAAAAGGGGGTCAAAGTCGGAGGTTCAAGCATCCTCCGAAAGCATAGAAGTCTTCTCGCAGTCCATCTTTTCTTCTGTTTTTCTTTGCCGTCTGTTGGTTTGCGAAGCTCAGCTGTTGGAGTCGATAATCTGATAGGAAGGAGAGGAGATTCTTCTTCTCTCCCGATTGGATTCATCCAAGCAAGGCTGACCTTTTTGATCCTTCATTCGAGGCGACTGCAACGAGGCTTTCAAGCACCATTTACTGCTTTCTGTCTTTCCTTTCTAATTTCCAGCATTGTGTAGTTGTTGCTTCTGGTTTAGTGATTAGTCTACTTCATTTCGTTGCTTTCTGTCTTTGGATTATTTACTTTAAACTTTCCCGTGTTCGTTCAAACAATCAAAGTAATCAAATCCCAAGTTTTCATCTCACAGTTTCTTGCCTTCGCATTCTACTGCTTTCCTTTACTGTTTTCAGTTCATTCCTCTTCTAAGCATGTCTGTTTCATCTCGTATTTCTACTTACTCCATATCCATGAGTAGCTAAGTCACTTAGGGGCATGCTAATGACAGAACTATAGGCTAAAAAACGTGAACCAAGTATGTAGGATAGCTCTCGAACCATTGATTGTATGTAAGCTTCATCCCACGGGCAATTTCGATTGGCCATCCATTTTGTCCAAAGAACTCCTAACCTCTGGAAGGAGTAAGAGTTCAGAGTCATATAATCATGCTAGCCTTTCATGGTAACCAGAAAACGGCTTAGGAATAAGCGTTTTCCTAGTACAAACTAAACACTTCTGCTTTAACAAGATGCTTAAGACCTTACTTTGAGTTGAGTAAACTAAAGAATCTAATGCATGGAATCGGACGATACATGAGATAGAGTGAGTTTGATGCATAGAGAGTTGATCCAATGCTTGGGAATCGTATTAAAATGCCTATAGGATAGTCGTTAGTAGCCCTTAATTCTCCAGTTTACACACTTTCACTGTTTTTACAATTGCGGAAACATTGCGGTGCCCGCAATTCTGCTAAGTTACCATTCTGTTTAGCTGTTTTCTTCTTCAATTATTAGTTTCGTCTCTTGTCTTTTGAGTCTAATTTCAACTTTCATTTGTTTATGTTGCATTCCTTTAGACATTCGGTAAGAAGTAGGAAATTAAAAACCAATTTTACCCCTTCAAATCCACCCCTTCTTTCTTAACTTTATACTTCACAAGTAGCTTATAAATAAATCTCTGTGGGAAAACGAATGAAAAAATACTTACTACTTGCTATAAGATCATGTATGCTTGCATGTTCTGAGTGCTCTTTCTTCCTTATTGCTTACTTTTATTAACACATTGAGCACGCAACAAGTTTTTGGCGCCGCTGCCGGGGATTTATTTAAGTGAAAACGAAGTTAGTTAAGTCTGAAACACCAAGTTATTTTCCATTGAAACTGATCCATTTTCATTTCTTTTTCAGGTACCATTTAGGTTAGTTTATGAATGAGCCTCCAAGTAGTGATCTAGAGTTCAACCCTGAGCCCGAGAGATTACTTAGAGCTAGGAATAGAGCCAAGAAACGCCTCTTTAAACAACCTTCATTACCTCCATTAATTGCTGAAACCGCAAGGTTACCGCAATCTCCTCAAGAAGAAATGGATAGAAGAGATCAAAACCTGGTGCCTGTCACTCGCAACCCCATCGAAATAGCGAATGATAAGGATAGCGCCATACTTTCTTACCTAGTACCTATGCCTGGGGAGCTGAACCCCAGCATAATCCGTCCTGAGATCACTGCCAACTCATTCGAGTTAAAGCCAGTGATGTTCCAAATGTTGTCCACTGTGGGACAATTCTTTGGAATGGAAAATGAGGACCCCCACAACCATCTTAGAAACTTCCTAGGAGTTAGTGACACATTCCTGATCCCTGGAGTTTCCCAAGAAGCCTTGAGGCTATATCTGTTCCCTTACTCTTTGAGGGACAAAGCCAAAACGTGGTTAAACTCATTACCCTCTGGATCTGTCCTCAATTGGACAGACTTAGCAGAAAAATTCCTAGTCAAATATTTCCCACCAGATAGGAATTCTACCTTTCGTGATGATATCATCAAATTCAAACAAGCTTCAAGTGAGTCTCTTCACGAAGCTTGGACAAGATTCAAAGATCTTCTCATTAAATGTCCACACCATGGCATCCCATGGTGTATCCAAATAGAGGTCTTTTTCAAAGGATGCAACCCCAGCACCAGACAAGTTCTAAATTCATCTGCTGGTGGTTCCATGTTGTCCAAGAGTTACAACGAAGCTTATGAGATCCTGGAGAAGATCTCAACATCTCACTGTAGGTGGTCAGATGATCCAGTCGAGCCAACTAGAGCTCAAGACAAGGATGCTCTTAGCGCCATGAGCACCCAAATAAACGCCCTGACCAACCTAGTTAAGCAAATGGCTCAGGCCAATCTCCAAACCAGTGCCAATACCGCCACAGCCATGTCAATGGGCACCCAACCAAGTCAAGGCGAGGCACTTATCTGTGGATTCTGTGGGGAAGGGCACCCATATGAATACTGCCCTGGGAATCCATCCTCAGTCTGCTATGTAGGAAGCCAACAGAAGCCTAGGAACAACCCCTATTCCAATACTTACAACCCTGGTTGGAGGAACCACCCAAACCTGTCATGGGGTGGCCAACAAAATGCTAACCAAAATCCTAACCAGCCTAGACCGAGTGGAACACCTGGTTTCACTCCCCAACATAACCAATCAATGTATCAAAAACCTTACAACCAACCTGTAGGATCTTCTGTAGAAAACTTACTCAAGGAATACATAGCTAAGAATGATGCTACTCTTCAAAGCCAGCAAGCTACCCTTAGGAGCCTAGAGAACCAAATAGGCCAATTGGCCAATGAACTCAAGAGTAGGCCCCAAGGTAGACTCCCTGCTGACACTGAAGTGCCAAGAAGAGATGGTAAAGAGCAAGTTCAAGCAATTGAACTTAGAAGTGGTAGACCATTGGTAAGCAACACAAAGGACACACCAAAGAGAGTAGAGAACACTGAGTCTAGTGCTCCACTAGAGTCTCTGCCAAACCAAGGTCCACCACCAACTAGCACATCAGGAGCCAGGCTAGAGCCAATTATTGAGGAGATAGAAGAAATTCCAAGGCCTTCTCCAATCCTAAGGCGACCTGACGTGCCTGCATATGTGCCACCACCTCCATATCCTCGAAGGCTTAAGAAGAAACAAGAACAGGAAGTGCACTTTAACAAATTTCTTGAAATTCTTAAACAAGTGCATGTCAACATTCCTTTTGTAGAAGTTTTACAATCTATGCCTTCATATGTAAAGTTTTTGAAGGACATTATTACTAACAAAAAAATAATTGGTGAGTTTGAAACAGTAAACCTCACTGAGGAGTGCAGTGCCATACTCCAAAACAAGTTGCCCAAGAAGGAGAAGGATCCTGGAATCTAATGCATGGAATCGGACGAATCTAATGCATGGAATCGGACGATACATGAGATAGAGTGAGTTTGATGCATAGAGAGTTGATCCAATGCTTGGGAATCGTATTAAAATGCCTATAGGATAGTCGTTAGTAGCCCTTAATTCTCCAGTTTACACACTTTCACTGTTTTTACAATTGCGGAAACATTGCGGTGCCCGCAATTCTGCTAAGTTACCATTCTGTTTAGCTGTTTTCTTCTTCAATTATTAGTTTCGTCTCTTGTCTTTTGAGTCTAATTTCAACTTTCATTTGTTTATGTTGCATTCCTTTAGACATTCGGTAAGAAGTAGGAAATTAAAAACCAATTTTACCCCTTCAAATCCACCCCTTCTTTCTTAACTTTATACTTCACAAGTAGCTTATAAATAAATCTCTGTGGGAAAACGAATGAAAAAATACTTACTACTTGCTATAAGATCATGTATGCTTGCATGTTCTGAGTGCTCTTTCTTCCTTATTGCTTACTTTTATTAACACATTGAGCACGCAACAGTGTCGGCTGGTTCAGATGGCCCAGCAGGGATTTCGGTCATCACCTTCCACTTCTTCCGTCGTACCGGTAGCTTCGGCGGTCTTGACGGCTTTGCAACCTCGGCGTCGGCCAAGGACAATAGCGCCTCTCTCGCAGCCGCTTCTGCGTCAGGGGACTTCTTTTTGGAAGCCGATCGCTCAGCTCGGGTAAGCACCATTGTTGATTTGGAGAGATTTGCAGGTAGGAGATGCAGAGGAAGAAGATGACTGATTCTTGAAGACCAACGAATGAAGAAAGCGTAAGGGCCGCAACTAATTTGACGGGTATTTATAATCAAGTGAATCCCAACGGCTCTTTCTGTTGCGGTTTCAGCAAATCTACCGCAATTAAATGGGATGGCCGTTGGGGATTTTCTTCATTTAAATCCCAAGATTCACACAACTAAATCTTTGATTCGGCCCGATTTCTTCATCGATTCTTTTCCCTGGATTCATCTCCTTGATTTCCTCTTTCGATTACCTATTAAAATGTACAAAATTAACACAAAATTCGTTATAAAAATCACACCTAAACACACAAAAATAAAAACGAAGGAATACGAGAAAAAAACTAAGGCATAGCCTTCATATGAACGAGCACAGTAATCACTCGTCCCCTCTCGATTTGTTTTTCAAGCTTCAGATAAGAGGAAGGCCGAGAGAGTCTTCACATCTCCTTCCTCGTAGTAATGCTTCAAACGTGCACCATTGACCATAAACGGTTGTCCATTCTGCAGGTTCTTAATCTCGATCGCACCATGAACAAACATGTTAGTTATAACAAAAGGACCTGACCATCTGGACTTAAGTTTGCCTGGGAATAATCGCAACCTTGAGTTAAATAGCAAGACCTGCTGGCCCTTCTTGAAGTCCTTAATCCTAAGTCTACTATCATGCCAAATTTTAATTTTTTCCTTATACATTTTGGCATTTTCATAGGACATATGTCTAAGCTCATCTAACTCATGTAATTGCAGAGACCGCAATGTTCCCGCATCGGTCACGCAATAATTTAGTTCTTTTAAGGCCCAAAAGGCTTTGATTTCCAATTCGAATGGTAAGTGACATGCTTTTCCATACACAAGTCTATAAGGAGACATACCTAGGGGTGTCTTATATGCAGTCCTATATGCCCAAAGTGCATCGTCCAACTTAAACGACCAATCTTTTCTATTAGGTTTGACCACTTTTTCGAGTATGTTTTTAATCTCCCTATGTGATATTTCAGCTTGTCCATTCGAATGGGGGTGATAAGGGGTTGCTACTCTATGTCTAACATTGTACTTAGCTAACACTTTTTCCATAGCCTTATTAATAAAGTGAGTCCCCTCATCACTAATTATAGCCCGTGGTGTACCAAACCTTGTAAAGATATGCCTATTAAGAAACTTAATGACTGTTTTGGCATCGTTTGACGGACATGCTATGGCTTCTACCCACTTTGATACATAGTCTACAGCTACAAGTATATAGAGATTACCTGTTGAAGGGGGGAAGGGCCCCATAAAGTCGATGCCCCACACATCAAAGAGCTCCAACTCCAAAATGTAAGTGAGAGGCATCTCATCCTTCCGACTCAGGTTACCTGTTCTTTGACATTCGTCGCAGCTGTGCGCATGGTCGTGTGCATCCTTGAATATCGTGGGCCAATAGTAGCCACTCTGGAACACCTTCGCAGCTGTCCTTTGGCCACCAAAATGGCCACCATATGGAGACGTATGGCAGTGCTGCAACACTGACCTCGCCTCAGCAGCTGAGACACACTTCCTCAATAATCCGTCTGCGCAAGTCTTGTAAAGTGTAGGATCGTCCCAGATGAACTTCCTAGCTTCATGGAGAAACTTCTTCTTTTCTTGCCCTCCCTTGAAAGTTGGAAGTACCTGCGATGGAAGGAAGTTAGCAATATCAGCAAACCAAGGTTCCTCATCGTTATCACGATGTGCTAACACAAAGACATGCTCATCGATAAAGGCATCAGAAATTGCGGGTTTCGCAATTTTATCGCAATTATGCCGCAACCTAGAAAGATGATCGGCAACTACATTTTCGCATCCTTTCTTATCTCTAATATCTAGATCAAACTCTTGCAACAACAATACCCATCTAATTAACCTAGGCTTAGCATCAGTCTTCCTCATTAGGTATTTTAATGCAGAATGATCGGTATACACAATGGTCCTAGTGCCTACAATGTAATTCCTAAACTTCTCACAAGCAAATACTACTGCTAGCATCTTCTTTTCCGTGGTTGTGTAATTACATTGTGCCTCATTCAGTGTCTTACTTGCATAGTATACAGGATGTGTAAGTTTGTCAAATTTTTGTCCTAGCATAACCCCTACAACATAGTCACTCGCATCACACAACATCTCAAACGGTAGGTCCCAATTTGGCCCCACTATGATAGGTGCTGTGACTAAGGCTTTCTTAAGGGTTGTCCAAGCTAAGAAACATTCTTTGGAAAAGACAAATGGTTTGTTCAGCTCTAGAAGCTCACATAAGGGTTTAGAAATTTTTTAAAAGTTCTTAATGAACCTCCTATAGAAACCCGCATGACCTAGAAAACTTCTAATAGCTTTTACATTTTGGGGCTTGTTGCGTGCTCAATATGTAAAGATAAATATGCAAACGGAAAGAGAGAGCACTTAGAACATGCAAGCATACATGGTCTCACAGCAAGTAGTAAGTATATTTAATTCGTTTTTTCCACAGAGACTCATTTTTAGCTATTCGCGAAGTGTGAAAGTTAAGAAAGATGGGATGAATTTGAGGGGGTAAAGTTGGTTTTTAATTAACTACTTTTTGCTGAATGTGTAGAGGGATATAACATAAACACATTAAAGTTAAAAATAGACCTAAAGGACAAGAGATGGAATTAATAATCGAGGAAGGAAACAGCTAAACAGAATGATAAACAGGCAGAATTGCGAGGACCGCAATGTTTCCGCAATTAAATGGCAGCGAATCTGATTAAAATGGGGAATTAAGGGCTACTAATGACTATCCTATAGGCATTTTATTACGATTATCAAGCTTTGGCTCAACTCTCTATACATCAAACTCACTCTATCTCAAGTATCGTCCGATTCCATGCATGAGAGACTCAAGTTTACTCGACTTCAAAGTAAGGTCTTAAGCATCTTGTTAAAGCAGGAGTGTGCAGTTTGTACTAGGGAAACGCCTATTCCTAGGCCGTTTCCTGATTACCATGAAAGGCTAGCATGATTATATGACTCTGAACTCTTACTCCTTCCAGAGGTTAGGAGTTCTTTTGACAAAATGGATGGCCAATCGAAATTGCCCGTGGGATGAAGCTTACATACAATCAATGTTCGAGTGTTGAACTGACCACTTGACTCACGTTTTTTAGCCTATAGTTCTGTCATTAGCATGCCCCTAAGTGAATTTAGTTACTCATGGATATGTAAAGAGCAGAAATGGTAGATAAAGTAAACATGCTTAGAAGAGAAATGTGTGTAAAACAGTAAGCAAAACTCGTAGCAGAACAAGGTAGAACTGTGAAATGCAGAAACTTACTTTGATTACTTTAAGTGTTTGAATGACAAAGGGAAGCTTAAAAAGAAATGAATCCAAGGCAGACAACAACGAAATGCAATAAATAAATTACTAAACTAAGAACAACAATGATCAGTAATGGAAATGAGAAGGAAAGAGCAAAAAACAGTAAAGGATTGCTGAAAACTTCGTGGCAGTCGCCTCGAATGATGGTGATGAGAATTCAGCCGTGCTTGGATGAATCCAATCGAGAGAGAAGAAGAATCTTCTCTCCTTCCTATCAGATTATCGACTCCAAAAGCTGAGAACCTCACTCCAACAGACGGCAAAGAAAAACAGATGGAAATGGTGGACTGCAAGAAGACTTCTGCGCTTCGAATATTTATCAAACCTCCGACTTTGGTCCCCTTTTATAGTAGTTTGCAGGTACGTTTGGGCCAAGGAGAACCATCAATCTTCAACGTCGTATATCAGAATGGATGGAGGAGAAAGAATGAATCCCTGAAATAACGGAAATTAACAGAAAAAGATCAGTCAACTTACGGTTTTCACTTGAATAATTGCGGTCACCGCAATGTTTTCGCAATTCATTCGCAATGCTCATTTTTCATTCTTTTCCTTCGGTTTTCAACCCTTTTTCTACCTATTGTGCATAAGTCCTAAATTAGCTACCTTCTTCTAATTCTCATATTAAAGCATAGGTTTAAGCTAAATGCTAACAAAAACACCTAAATGTGTACATCTTCTTAAGCTAAATGGGTCCTAAATAAGTCACTTTCAGAGACTTAACACACCCCCAAACTTAAGGCTTTGCTTGTCCTCAAGCATACTAAGGACTTACCTAGGCTGCTGTTTCTTTTTCTTTAACTACTCACTAACTCCCTTATATTCTTGTCTCTAGCAGTGCTGTCCTGTGACACACTCCTAAGTTTAAAACTAACCTCTTTATCAAGCTCTTCTGACTTCACCTGCCTACCATACCCGCTGCTTTTGTTAACCCCCTACTACTGATCTAACTACTTCTATGATATCATGTTATTATCCCTAAGGTTTCAAATTCTACCAAGCTTTACTCCAGACTCAGTACATGCTTCTAGCTTATTTTTAATGTGTCTAGGATTCCTTAGAGTCATGCCAGTCTTAGTATTAACAGTGACAGTGGTACTTTTTAGAGAACAACCTAAACCCTGGCATCACTACATTGGATATACATTCATCTCCCTAGACAAACCTAAAAGCTACAACCTTGTGCTTAGCTCATTAAGGATCAGAGTTCTTTTTTTCATAGGACATCTAAGCCACAAGATTATAACTCCCAAGCATACATTCTTCTTCCCCTATTTCTCCTTTCTTTTTTACTTAGGTGGAGTCTCCCCTTGGTTTGCCTTTTGATGCAATGCCACTTGTGGTTTACACACTTGGCACTGATTACTCAGCAACTTGAGAAAGACTCCCCTCTTTATTCTATTTTTTTTCACTTTTTCTATTTATCACAAAAAAATTTTAGGAGAAGAAGAATGCTTATGTCCTAAGGAAGAGAGGAATGTTCCTAGGCCTAGGGTGGCCTCCCCCAAACTTCAACTACTCATTGTCCCCAATGAGTGTTTGAGGTGGCACACCCCCTAACTTATCCTAGAAGCATCTAGTCTAAAGTAAAACAAAGAGAATCTAAACATCCTAGGCATAGGCAAAACATTCTAGAAGCAACTATCCCAGCAGCAGAAAATTTGAACATAACAGACAGGTTTCAGGACTTATGGTTTATGCATGCTGAGCACTATTCAGAGGCAAATTTAAACTATCAAAAGGTGGCCTATGACACTCATCCAGCATGCTTCAAGATCAGCTATATAAGGTAGTCATGCTAGCAGCAAAAGATAGAATTTAACAGATCACAGCCTAACTAAACGGACAGTCCAAAACATGCTATCAGTCACAAAAATTGCGGGAACCGCAATTATTTCGCAATTCAATCTGGGCAGGTTTAACATTGATGCAGGCCCCTAGCATGCTTTTTCCTGTTACTCATGCAATCTAAAAATAAAACTAAACTATCCTACCTAATCAACTAACATCAGACTATCCTAAGCAAAAGGAAAAACATAAAACTAAACATTAAAAACAGATCAAAAACTGAATCCAAAACAGCATATTATACACTATTCTATCAACAAGCAGGAAAATTGTCTTTTGTTTTGAAGGGATCAGTAATACTCCCTCTAGTGCTCTTCAAACCAGCACTCAATTCTCATCATCCTCATCTGGACGCCTTGGTCGTGGGGGCACCCATGGAGTTAGGAGGTTGGTGGGGAAGTCTGGGAAGATGCACCCCAACTGGTCTGCAACTTCTTTGTCCCTCGCCTGCGCATAGCTGGCCCATTGAGCCATTCTCCTCTGCATGTCCATCAAGCAGGCCATGGATAGGGACTGCTCAGCAGCCAGCCTATCCAACTCAAATTCCATGTTGCCCTTTCTTCTCAGCCTTAGGTGTGCAGGCAACTCCAGATGGCCTGTGTAGGGCAGCTGCTGCTCCAAGCGCTCGGTGGGAACTCCTGCAAGCAAGCATAACTTTGTGATGATGTTGGGGAAAAATAACGGCCCCTTACCCTTTTTTGCACACTCAGCTATGGCAGCAGTGATGACTTCTCCCACGTTGATCGTGAGACCTCTCATTATAGCATAAACCAGCAGCGAACGGCTCTGGTTAATTGTAGTCTCATGAGTCACTGGAGAGAGTCTTCTTCTTACGAATGAAAACCACACAGCTGCCTTAGCCGTGAGGTTGGCACTCATAAGCGTGTGCCGCCCATTGCGTGAGACTGTCCAGGAGGCCTCAGGCTGGCCAATGGTGCGGATGGCTTCTTCCAGCACAGCCTCGGTCGGCTCATCAACTATCCGTGCATAATCTGTGTGAGGCTGGCCCCGTAGACCAAATGCTTCATTAATGGCCTTGGCTGAGAAATCAACCTCCACCCCTCTGACCACAGATAGGCCATCCTCAGGGCTGAGCACGTTAGCATAAAAGTCATACACCATGCTCGTGTATGCTGGATTGGGAGGTCGGCAGAATTCCTCCCAGCCATGGTTGATCACCCCTGCGCGCAAGAACTGCGGCAGGTCAGCAAGTCGATCAAGGAACCCCTTCTCGTGCAACAGGTCCCTTTTCCTCAGCTCCACGCCCCTGGATTCAGCATCAGACGAGACATACCTCACTGACGGAGGTTCGTCTTCAGGGTAGAGTTTAGCCTTCCCCTTATCGGCTGGCTTGGAAGATTCAGCAGCCTCCACCTTGAGGCGTTTGAGCGAAGGCTCAGTACTGTCTTTGTCTGCTGAAGGCACTCGTTTGGCCTTCTTCTTCTTCAGTTTCTTGGCTTTCTTGGCCTTCTTCTTGGCCTCCTTCTTCTCCCTCTTAATGTGGATCTGTTGTAGGCAGGCCCCCAACGTCTCCTCCATGGAATCATCCTGCTGTGCAGGCTCATCAGGGCTGTCTTCTCTCATGGGAGAGAAGACTTCTTCTTCGCCAGCATCTCCACTGCCTTGCGTGGACTCCTGATAATCCCCATAAGGGAATTCAGGATCAGGCCGTGGAGAGTTGTGCTCTGCTGATGGTGTATGTGCAGAACTCCATGGCGAAGACGGCAGTTCAGGACTCTGCACAGCCGCAGGTGGTAGATCAGAACTCTGAAGCGCTGGAGATGACTCGGCGCGCTGCGCAGGTGGTGAAGATTCTGTGCTTTGCACCGGTTCAGATGGGAGAGGGCTGCGCACAGGTGACACAGACGGCGACGAACCTTCCTTTGCTGACTCGTGAGATGCACGATCAGGTTCTTGACTCTCCACAGAGGGAGTCTTGGCGATGGTTCGTTCGGCGGCAGTCTTGACAGTCCACCGGCGCTTCTTTGGCGTGCCCACTGGCTCAGATGGCCCAGCAGGGATCTCAGTGACCACCCTCCACTTCTTCCTACGAATAGGAAGCTTGCCAAGACGGCCAGTGCGTACAGCACCCTGATCAGCAAGGGTGAGAAGCGCTTCCCTCGCAGCCGCTTCAGCTGCGTCGTCGGCCTTCTTCTTGGCGGCGGATCTTTCAGCCCTAGTGGAAACCATTGTCAAATCTTGGAGGTTTGGAGAGAGAGATCAAAGGTGGAGAGAATCGCAGAAATCTTGGAGAGCAAAGAATGAGAGGATCGTATCAATCGGGCGCCTTCTAACGGCTATAAAAGCAACGGAAAAATCCCAACGGCTCTTTTTGCGGATCCAGCAATTTTCGCGCAATTCTAGGGACAATATTTCATAACAAATCCAAACTTTGATCGCCCGTATCTTTCATTTGGCTCAACCGTTTCTTGATTTTTAAAGTGGGATTTACTCCCCTTGATCCCCTCTTTCGATTCCCTACAAAAACAAATAAAACAAACATTAACTACGCAATTAAAAATACCTCACAAAACATACAAACGATCATCGAAAAAACAGAAAAATAAACTAAGGCATTGGCCTTGACTAAACGAGCACAGTAACCACTCGTTCTCTCTCGTTTCTAACTTCATGCTTCACGTAGGAGGAAGGCCGAGAGAGTCTTCACATCCCCCTCCTCATAGTAGTGCTTCAACCTAGCACCATTGACCATAAATGGTTGTCCTTGCTGCAAGTTTTTAATCTCTATGGCACCATGAACAAAGACATTAGTAATAATAAATGGACCTGACCATCTAGACTTTAATTTGCCTGGAAATAGCTTTAACCGTGAGTTAAATAACAATACAAGTTGGCCCTTCTTAAAGTCTTTGATCCTGAGTCGACTGTCATGCCATATTTTTGTCTTTTCTTTGTACATCTTGGCATTCTCATAGGCCATGTGCCTGAGCTCATCAAGCTCATGTAGCTGTAAAGATCTTAATGTCCCTGCATCCTTCACACAAAAATTTAATTCTTTCATGGCCCAAAATGCCTTGTTTTCCAACTCAAGTGGCAAGTGGCAAGCCTTGCCATACACCAACCTATAGGGGGACATTCCTAGAGGTGTCTTATATGCTGTTCTATAAGCCCAAAGTGCATCCTCAAGCTTGAGAGACCAGTCTTTCCTATTAGGTTTGACTACCTTTTCTAGGATGTTCTTTATCTCCCTATTGGAAATCTCAGCTTGGCCATTTGAGTGTGGGTGGTAGGGAGTAGCTACCCTATGTCTAATGTTATATTTAGCCAATAATTTCTCCATAGCCTTATTAATGAAATGTGACCCCTCATCACTAATGATAGCACGAGGAGTCCCAAATCTAGTGAAAATATGTCTATGCAAGAAGTTAGTGACTGTTTTAGCATCATTATTAGGACATGCCTTAGCTTCTACCCACTTTGACACGTAGTCTACTGCTACTA
This sequence comes from Herpetospermum pedunculosum, assembly GCA_028017165.1. Lineage (NCBI taxonomy): Eukaryota > Viridiplantae > Streptophyta > Magnoliopsida > Cucurbitales > Cucurbitaceae > Herpetospermum > Herpetospermum pedunculosum. The sequence continues at coordinate 27,077,850 of CM051527.1, read as the reverse complement.
AAATGTACAGGTTACCTGATGATGGAGGGAATGGTCCCATGAAATCAATGCCCCACACATCAAAGAGCTCCAACTCTAAGATGTAGGTGAGGGGCATCTCATCCTTCCGACTGAGGTTACCTGTCCGTTGGCACTCGTCACAGTTGTGGGCATAATGGTGGGCATCCTTGAAGATTGTTGGCCAGTAGTAGCCACTCTGGAATACCTTAGCAGCTGTTCTTTGACCACCAAAGTGCCCACCGTAAGGAGATGAGTGACAGTGCTGCAGCACAGACTTCGCTTCAGCAGCTGTAACACACTTCCTCAACAACCCATCAGCACAGGTCCTGTAAAGTATGGGGTCATCCCAGATGAATTTCCTTGCTTCATGGAGGAACCTCCCTTGAACACTGGTAATACCTGTGCTGCACGGAAGTTAGCAATGTCAGCGAACCAAGGTTCCTCATCGTTATCACGATGAGTCAAAGCAAAGATATGTTCATCTATAAAAGCATCAGAAATTGCGGGGTCCGCAATTTTTTCGCAATTGTGCTGCAATCGAGACAGGTGATCTGCAACCACGTTTTCACATCCCTTCTTGTCCCGAATGTCCAAATCGAATTCCTGCAGCAATAACACCCATCTAATCAATCTAGGCTTAGCATCAGCCTTCCTCATCAGATATTTTAAAGCAGAATGGTCAGTATATACAATTGTCCTAGTTCCTACAATATAATTCCTAAATTTTTCACAAGCAAATACTACAGCAAGCATCTCCTTCTCTGTAGTTGTATAGTTACATTGAGCCTCATTCAAGGTCTTACTAGCATAATAGACAGGATGTGTGAGCTTGTCAATCTTCTGTCCTAACATGACTCCTACAGCATAGTCACTAGCATCACATAGCATCTCAAATGGGAGATCCCAATTTGGGCCTACTATGATTGGTGCTGTGACCAGTGCTTCCTTAAGGGTTTTCCAAGCTACTACACATGCTTTAGAAAAGATGAATGGCCTACCTAACTCTAGAAGCTCACATAGAGGCTTGGCTATCTTAGAAAAGTCCTTGATGAACCTTCTATAGAAGCCAGCATGCCCTAAGAAACTCCTAATAGCCTTGACATTCTGGGGCTCTACCAACTTCTCTATGACCTCGATTTTTGCCCTATCCACTTCTACACCTGCCCTTGACACTCGATGTCCTAAGACAATCCCTTCATCTACCATGAAATGGCATTTTTCCCAATTTAGGACTAGGTTGGTCTCTTCACACCTAGCCAGGACTTGTCCTAGGTTCTCTAGACAGGTTTTAAATGAGTCCCCAAAGACTGAGAAGTCATCCATGAATATTTCTATTATGGACTCATCCAACTCAGAGAAGATCGCCATCATGCACCTTTGGAAAGTTGCCGGTGCATTGCATAAGCCAAAAGGCATTCTGCGGAAGGCAAACGTTCCAAAAGGGCAAGTGAAGGTAGTCTTCTCTTGATCCTTAGGGTCTATAGTGATTTGATTATAGCCAGAGTACCCATCTAAAAAACAATAGTAGGCTCTACCAGCTATTCTGTCTAGCATCTGGTCAATAAATGGTAGGGGGAAATGGTCTTTTTTAGTTTCTTTATTCAGTTTTCTGTAATCCATACATACCCTCCACCCTGTGACAGTCCTAGTTGGAATCAGTTCGTTGTTCTCATTGACTACCACAGTTATTCCCCCCTTTTTAGGTACACATTGGATGGGGCTAACCCACTGGCTACTAGCTATGGGGAAAATTACTCCTGCATCTAACCACTTTATTATTTCTTTCTTCACTACCTCTTTCATAGAGGGGTTTAACCTACGCTGGTGATCTACCCTAGGTGTGTGCTCTTCCTCTAGTATAATTTTGTGCATGCAATAAGAAGGGCTAATGCCTCGAATATCAGCAATAGACCATGCTATAGCCTTCCTATGTTGCTTAAGCAGTAAAATTAAATCAACCTCATGCTGTTCACTAAGCTTAGAAGAAATAATTACAGGCAGCGTATCATTATCTCCTAGATATGCATATTTGAGGTGAGTTGGTAGTGGTTTCAGTTCTAAAACAGGTGGATGCTCAATGGAGGGCTTTAACGGATTTACAGTTCTATCAGTTAAATCTATAGTCATACATACATGCTGAGGTCTATCTACAGGCATATTCATTATGTCAGATACATTCAGATCATCTACATCTAATCCTACATATTCGTTAGCATGCTTGGTTAATAATACATGCTCTAATTGTTCTTCCATTAGTGAGTCAACAACATCAATGCTAGCACAAGACTCAGAATCAGAGGGATACCTTAAAGCTTTGTAAACACTAAATTTTACCTCTTCATCATGAACCCTCATAGTTAACTCACCTTTTTGCACGTCTATTAGTGCCCTACCTGTGGCTAGAAATGGTCTACCTAGCAGGATGGGAACCTCCTTGTCTGCCTCATAGTCCAGGACAATGAAATCTGCAAGGAAAATAAATTTGTCAACTTTAACTAGAATATCCTCAATCTTACCTTCTGGATATGCGATGGATCTGTCTGCTAGTTGTAAAGTGACTGTGGTTGGACGTGCTTCTCCCATTCCCAACTGGCGGAATAGGGATAGGGGCATGAGATTTATGCTGGCGCCCAGGTCACAAAGCGCTCTGCCCACATGCTTGCCTCCAAGTTCTACAGGTAGGGTAAAGGAACCAGGATCCTTCTCCTTCTTGGGCAGCTTGTTTTGGAGGATGGCACTGCACTCCTCGGTGAGGTTTACTGTTTCAAACTCACCAATTATTCTTTTGTTAGTAATAATGTCCTTCAAAAACTTTACATATGAAGGCATCGATTGTAAAACCTCTACAAAAGGAATGTTCACATGCACTTGCTTAAGTATTTCTAAGAATTTATTAAAATGAACTTCCTGTTCCTGCTTCTTCTTCAGCCTTCGAGGATATGGAGGTGGTGGCACATATGCAGGCACGTCAGGACGCCTTAGGATAGGTGGAGGCCTTGGAATTTCTTCTACCTCCTCAATAATTGGCTCTAGCCTGGCTCCTGATGTGCTAGTTGGTGGTGGACCTTGGCTTGGCAGAGACTCCAGTGGAGCACTAGACTCAGTGTTCTCTACTCTCTTTGGTGTGTCCTTTGTAATGTTCACCAATGGTCTTCCACTCCTAAGTTCAATGGCTTGAACTTGTTCTTTGCCATCTCTCCTTGGTACCTCGGTATCAGCAGGTAGTCTACCTTGGGGCCTACTTTTAAGTTCATTGGCTAATTGGCCTACTTGGTTCTCCAGACTCCTAAGGGTAGCTTGCTGGCTCTGAAGAGTAGCATCATTCTTAGCTATATATTCCTTGAGTAGGTTTTCTACAGAAGATCCTATAGGTTGATTGTAAGGTTTTTGGTACATTGACTGGTTATGTTGGGGAGTGAAACCAGGTGTTCCACTCGGCCTTGGTTGGTTGGGATTTTGGTTAGTGTTTTGTTGGCCACCCCATGACAGGTTAGGGTGGTTTCTCCAACCAGGATTGTAAGTTTGTGAGTAGGGGTTATTCCTAGGCTGCTGCTGACTTCCTACATAGCAGACTGAGGATGGATTCCCAGGGCAATATTCATAAGGGTGCCCTTCCCCACAGAATCCACAGATAGGTGCCTCGCCTTGATTTGGTTGAGTGCCCATTGACATGGCTGTGGCGGTATTGGCACTGGTTTGGAGATTGGCCTGAGCCATTTGCTTAACTAGGTTGGTCAGGGCATTTATTTGGGTGCTCATGGCGCTTAGAGCATCCTTGTCTTGAGCCCTAGTTGGCTCTACTGGATCGTCTGACCATCTACAGTGAGATGCTGAGATCTTCTCCAAGATCTCATAAGCTTCGTTGTAACTCTTGGACAACATGGAACCTCCAGCAGATGAATTTAAGACTTGTCTGGTGCTGGGGTTGCATCCTTTAAAGAAAACTTCTATTTGGATACACCATGGAATGCCATGGTGTGGACATTTAATGAGAAGGTCTTTGAATCTAGTCCAAGCTTCGTGAAGAGACTCATTATCAGCTTGTTTAAACTTTATGATATCATCACGAAAGGTTGAATTCCTATCAGGTGGGAAGTATTTGACTAGGAATTTTTCTGCTAAATCTGTCCAATTGCGGACAGATCCTGAGGGCAATGAATTTAACCATGTTTTGGCTTTGTCCCTCAAAGAGTAAGGGAAAAGATATAGCCTCAGGGCTTCTTGGGAAACTCCAGGGATTAGGAATGTGTCACTAACTCCTAGGAAGTTCCTAAGGTGGTTATGGGGGTCCTCATTTTCTATTCCAAAGAATTGTCCCACAGTGGACAACATTTGGAACATCACTGGCTTTAACTCGAATGAGTGGGCAGTGATTTCAGGACGGATTATGCTGGGGTTCAGCTCCCCAGGCATAGGTACTAGATATGACAGAATGGCACTATTCTTGTCATTCGCTATTTCGATGGGGTTGCGAATGGCTTGTGCCGGATTTGGAACTAGATCGCCCATTTCTTTAATTTCAGGTGTGGGTTGAGGTATAGGAGGTTGTTTAAAGAGACGTTTCTTTGCCTTATTCCTAGCTCGAAGTGATCTTTCAGGTTCAGGATCGAACTCTAAATTACTATGTGAACGCTCACTCATAAACTACCTTAATGGCACCTGCAAAAGAAATGAAATAGATTAGTTTCACTCAATGATAAACTTGCTTTTCAAACTTAACAACTTCGTTTTTACTTAAAATAAGTCCCCGGCAGCGGCGCCAAAAACTTGTTGCGTGCTCAATATGTAAAGATAAATATGCAAACGGAAAGAGAGAGCACTTAGAACATGCAAGCATACATGGTCTCACAGCAAGTAGTAAGTATATTTAATTCGTTTTTTCCACAGAGACTCATTTTTAGCTATTCGCGAAGTGTGAAAGTTAAGAAAGATGGGATGAATTTGAGGGGGTAAAGTTGGTTTTTAATTAACTACTTTTTGCTGAATGTGTAGAGGGATATAACATAAACACATTAAAGTTAAAAATAGACCTAAAGGACAAGAGATGGAATTAATAATCGAGGAAGGAAACAGCTAAACAGAATGATAAACAGGCAGAATTGCGAGGACCGCAATGTTTCCGCAATTAAATGGCAGCGAATCTGATTAAAATGGGGAATTAAGGGCTACTAATGACTATCCTATAGGCATTTTATTACGATTATCAAGCTTTGGCTCAACTCTCTATACATCAAACTCACTCTATCTCAAGTATCGTCCGATTCCATGCATGAGAGACTCAAGTTTACTCGACTTCAAAGTAAGGTCTTAAGCATCTTGTTAAAGCAGGAGTGTGCAGTTTGTACTAGGGAAACGCCTATTCCTAGGCCGTTTCCTGATTACCATGAAAGGCTAGCATGATTATATGACTCTGAACTCTTACTCCTTCCAGAGGTTAGGAGTTCTTTGGACAAAATGGATGGCCAATCGAAATTGCCCGTGGGATGAAGCTTACATACAATCAATGTTCGAGTGTTGAACTGACCACTTGACTCACGTTTTTTAGCCTATAGTTCTGTCATTAGCATGCCCCTAAGTGAATTTAGTTACTCATGGATATGTAAAGAGCAGAAATGGTAGATAAAGTAAACATGCTTAGAAGAGAAATGTGTGTAAAACAGTAAGCAAAACTCGTAGCAGAACAAGGTAGAACTGTGAAATGCAGAAACTTACTTTGATTACTTTAAGTGTTTGAATGACAAAGGGAAGCTTAAAAAGAAATGAATCCAAGGCAGACAACAACGAAATGCAATAAATAAATTACTAAACTAAGAACAACAATGATCAGTAATGGAAATGAGAAGGAAAGAGCAAAAAACAGTAAAGGATTGCTGAAAACTTCGTGGCAGTCGCCTCGAATGATGGTGATGAGAATTCAGCCGTGCTTGGATGAATCCAATCGAGAGAGAAGAAGAATCTTCTCTCCTTCCTATCAGATTATCGACTCCAAAAGCTGAGAACCTCACTCCAACAGACGGCAAAGAAAAACAGATGGAAATGGTGGACTGCAAGAAGACTTCTGCGCTTCGAATATTTATCAAACCTCCGACTTTGGTCCCCTTTTATAGTAGTTTGCAGGTACGTTTGGGCCAAGGAGAACCATCAATCTTCAACGTCGTATATCAGAATGGATGGAGGAGAAAGAATGAATCCCTGAAATAACGGAAATTAACAGAAAAAGATCAGTCAACTTACGGTTTTCACTTGAATAATTGCGGTCACCGCAATGTTTTCGCAATTCATTCGCAATGCTCATTTTTCATTCTTTTCCTTCGGTTTTCAACCCTTTTTCTACCTATTGTGCATAAGTCCTAAATTAGCTACCTTCTTCTAATTCTCATATTAAAGCATAGGTTTAAGCTAAATGCTAACAAAAACACCTAAATGTGTACATCTTCTTAAGCTAAATGGGTCCTAAATAAGTCACTTTCAGAGACTTAACAGGGCTCCACTAGCTTCTCTATTATTTCTATCTTGGCCCTATCGACCTCTACACCTGCTCTAGAAACTCTGTGACATAAGACTATTCCTTCTTCCACCATGAAGTGGCATTTCTCCCAATTCAGGACTAGGTTGGTCTCCTCACACCTAGCTAGGACTTGTCCTAAGTTCTCTAAACAATTTGTAAAAGAATCACCAAAGACCGAAAAGTCATCCATAAATATCTCTATCATGGATTCATCGAAGTCAGAGAAAATGGCCAACATGCACCTTTGGAATGTTGCAGGTGCATTGCATAAGCCAAAAGGCATTCTGCGAAAATCAAACGTTCCAAAGGGACATGTAAAGGTTGTTTTCTCCTGATCCACAGGATCTATGGTGATTTGGTTATATCCAGAATAACCATCTAAGAAACAGTAGTAGGCTCGGCCAGCTATCCTATCTAACATCTGATCTATAAAAGGTAAAGGAAAATGATCTTTTTTTGTTTCTTTGTTTAATTTTCTATAGTCCATACAGACTCTCCATCCTGTAATAGTTCTAGTTGGAATTAGTTCATTACTCTCATTCACTACTACAGTCATCCCCCCCTTCTTAGGCACACATTGAATGGGATTTGATTATTTCTTTTTTTACTACCTTCTTCATGGAGGGATTCAACCTACGTTGGTGGTCTACTCTAGGTGTATGTTCCTCTTCCAATAATATCTTATGCATGCAATAGGAAGGGCTAATACCTCTTATGTCAGCAATCGTCCATGCAATAGCTTTTTTTTGTTGCTTCAGTAGCAAAATTAACGCAATTTCATGCTCTTTACTTAATTTGGACGAAATGATTACAGGCAAGGTATCATGCTCTCCTAAATATGCATATTTCAGATGATCAGGCAATGGTTTTAATTCTAAGAGGGGTGGATGCTCAATGGATGGTTTCAATGGATTAATGGATCTTTCAGTTAAATCAGTAGTCATACAAACATGCTGAGGGTTTCACAGGTATGTCCATTATGTCAGCTATGTTTAAGTCAGTTACATCTATTTGTACATAATCTTTGGCATGCTTAGTTAACAATTTATGCTCAAGTTGATCTTCCATCAGTGAATCTATTATATCTACACTTGCACAAGATTCAGAATCAGAAGGATACCTTAGGGCTTTAAAGACACTAAACTTAACCTCCTCATCATGAACCCTCATGGTGAGCTCACCTTTCTAGACATCGATCAAGGCCCTACCTGTGGCTAGAAATGGTCTGCCTAAAAGGATCGGTACCTCCTTGTCTGCTTCATAGTCCAGGATGATGAAGTCTGCAAGAAAAATAAATTTGTCAACCTTGACAAGAATATCCTCAATTTTCCCCTCCGGGTATGCGATGGATCTGTCTGCAAGCTGCAAGGTGACAGTGGTAGGACGTGCTTCTCCTATGCCTAGCTGACGGAATAGGGATAGGGGCATGAGATTTATGCTGGCTCCCAGGTCACAAAGAGCTCTGCCCACGTGTTTGCCTCCCAACTCAACTGGTAAGGTGAAGGAACCAGGATCCTTCTCCTTCTTTGGAAGTTTGTTCTGGAGTATAGCACTGCACTCCTCAGTAAGATTCACTGTTTCAAATTCACCAATGATCTTTTTGTTAGTTATTATATCCTTCAAAAATTTAACATACGAAGGCATAGATTGCGAAACCTCTACAAAGGGAATATTAACATGCACTTGCTTTAAAATTTCTAAAAATTTGTTAAAGTGCACTTCCAGTTCTTGTTTTTTCTTCAGCCTTCTAGGGAATGGAGGTGGTGGCACATATGTAGGTACTTCAGGTCGCCTAAGGATAGATGGAGGCCTTGGAATTTCTTCTGGTTCTTGTATGATCGGTTCCAGCCTCACCCTTGATGTGCTTGTTGATGGTTGACCATGGCTTGGCAGAGAATCCAGTGGAGCACTAGACTCTTCATTCTCTACTCTCTTTGGTGTATCTCTAGTGTTGCTTACCAATGGTCTCCCACTCTGAAGTTCAATTGCTTGAACTTGCTCTTTCCCATCCCTTCGAGGTACTTCAGTGTCAGCAGGCAACCTACCTTGGGGCTTATTTTTTAGTTCATTTGCTAGTTTCCCTATTTGGTTCTCTAGGCTCCTAAGGGTAGCTTGCTGACTTTGTAAGGTAGCATCATTCTTTGCAATGTACTCCTTCAGCAAATTTTCTACAGATGACCCCATTGGGAGGTTGTATGGTTTTTGGTACATGGATTGGTTATTTTGTTGAGTGAAACCAGGTGTTCCACTCGGTCTTGGTTGGCTTTGGCTTTGGTTAGTGTTTTGTTGGCCACCCCAAGAAAGATTTGGGTGGTTTCTCCAACCAGGATTGTAAGTGTTAGAGTAGGGGTTGTTCCTAGGCTGCTGTTGACTTCCAACATAGCAGACTGAGGCTGGATTCCCAGGGCAGTAATCATACAGGTGCCCTTCCCCACATAACCCACAAATTAGTGTCTCACCTTGATTATTTGATGTGCCCATTGAAATGGTTGCGGCGGTGTTGACACTAGTTTGGAGATTGGTTTGAGCCATTTGTTTGACTAGGTTGGTCAGGGCGTTTATTTGGCTACTCATGGCACTGAGTGCATCTTTGTCTTGAGCTCTACTTGGCTCTACTGGATCATCTGACCACCTACAGTGAGAGGCTGAGATTTTCTCCAAAATCTCATAGGCTTCATTATAGCTTTTAGAAAGCATGGAACTACCAGCTGATGAATTTAGCACTTGCCTTGTGCTGGGGTTGCATCCTTTAAAAAAGACTTCTATTTGGATGCACCATGGAATGCCATGGTGTGGGCATTTAAGCAAAAGGTCCTTGAACCTTGTCCAAGCTTCGTGAAGTGACTCGTTTTCGGCTTGTTTGAATTTAATAATGTCATCACGAAAGTTGGAATTTCTATCAGGTGGGAAGTATTTGACCAAGAATTTCTCAGCCAGATCTGTCCAATTGACAATTGATCCGGAGGGTAATGAATTTAACCACGTTTTGGCTTTATCTCTTAATGAGTAAGGGAAGAGGTAAAGCCTTAAAGCTTCTTGGGAAACTCCAGGGATAAGGAAGGTATCACTAACTCCTAGGAAGTTTCTTAGATGATTGTGGGGATCTTCGTTTTCCACTCCAAAAAATTGTCCTACGGTGGACAGCATTTGGAACATTACTGGCTTTAACTCGAATGAGTTGGCAGTAATTTCAGGGCGTATTATGCTTGGGTTTAGCTCCCCAGGCATAGGAACTAGATAGGAGAGGATGGCACTATCCTTGTCATTTGCTATTTTGATGGGATTGCGAGTGGTAGGTACCGGATTTGGGACTGGTCTTTCCATTTCGATTTGTAGGAATTGCGAAGACTCCGCGGAGTCAGCAAGGTTTTGAGTTAAAGAAGGTTGTTTGAAGAGGCGCTTCTTAGCTCTATTTCTGGCCCTAAGTAATCTTTCAGGCTCAGGGTTGAACTCTAGATCGCTACTTGAATGCTCATTCATAAACTAACCCAATGGTACCTGCAAAAGAAGATGGAAAGAGATCAGCTCCAATAGATATTAAGAATTGGTTTTTCTAACTTAACAGATTTCGTATTCACTAAACAAAATCCTCGACAGCGGCGCCAAAAACTTGTTGCGTGCTCAATGGTTAAAATAAAGATGCAATGTGAGAGCACTCAGAACATGCAAGCATACATGGTCTTGTAGCAAGTAATAAGTATTTTTTCATTCGATTTCCCACAGAGATTTATTCTTAGTTACTAACGAAGTGCGAGGTTAAGTGAGAAAGGGTGGTTTAAATGAGGTAGGTTTTGGGTTTAAAGTGCCTAACTATTAAGGAATGTGCGAGATATGAAAACATAAACAAGTGCAAGTAGATAAGTAAACTCGAATTTAAAAGGAAAAGAATTGCGGAAACATCAATTTTCTAGCAATGTTACTAACAACGAATTAGGGGTAAAGTAGGGAAACAAGGGCTACTAACAACTCCTCTATAGGCTTTTTCATACGATTCTCGAGCAGTGGATCAACTCATCATGCATCAAACTAACTCATTATCATGTATCTTCCGATTTCATGCATTAGATCCTTTAGTTTACTCATGTCCAAGTAAGGTCTTGAGCATCTTTTATAACAGTGAGCTTAGTGATTTGTACTAGGAAAACGCCTATTCCTAGGTCGTTTTCTGGCCACCATGAGAGGCTAGCATGAATGTACGACTCTGAACTCTTACTCCTTCCAGAGGTTAGGAGTTCTTTGGACAAAATGGATGGCCAATCGAAATTGCCCGTGGGATGAAGCACACATACATTCAATGCATTTGAAGCTAACCTACATGCTTGATTCACGTATTTCTACCTATAGACTTGTCATTAGTATACCCTTATGTGGTTTAGTTACTCATGGATGCAGATGGAGTAGGAAGAATATGTGGAGGAAACATGCTTGACAGAATATAAAGGACAAAACAGAAGAAGAAAACAGTAAACAGACAGATGAAGAACTTGCGAAATAATGAAATGATGCTTTGATTAACCAACGTTTGAAACGGACAAAACAACAACAGGAACTGATGGAAACTAAACAGACAGAGACGAAATGAATTAGAGTAGCAATGGTAACCAGATTACAACCGACAGCAATGAAAACAGAAACATAAAGCAAAGGAAAGCAAAAGAAAGCTGTAAACGCAAGCGTGTGAACTCCTCGTTGCAACGCCTCGGGTGAGAGCCGAAGGTACGCTTGATCGTGGATGAATCTAATCAGAAGAGAAGAAAAATCATCCCTTCTTCCTCTCAGACTATCGATTCCACCAGCTGAACCTCACGTATCAACAACCGGATGAAAGAACAAAAGAGAGAATGCGTTGAAGTGGGAGTCTACGCCGTTCGAGTGTGTCTTCAACCTTCCCCTTTGGCCTCCTTTTATAGTGTTCTGCAGGTACGATTGGGCCAAGGAGAACCATCCATTCTGAACGTCGTATCTCTACGTGGCAGCAGGAGAAAGATTGGGCGGCTGAAATTTCGCAACAAAATAGAAATCGGTTAGACAACTTAACAGAATTCACTTAAAACATTGCGGTTTCCGCAATGTTTTCGCAATGCTTCCGCAATGTGTAATTTTCAAGTCTTTAACTTCGTTTTTGGTTCTTTTTCTTTCTTTTTACACATAAGTCCTAATTTAGCTTCATTCTTCAAATTCTCATATATAAGCACAAGTTTAAGCTAAACCTTACCAAAAACGCTTAAGATTGAACCTCTCTCTCTAACAAATAAGTCCTAAAATAGTCACTTTTGGAGACGTAACATGTAGCTTGCTGTTTTTTTTTAGGAATCGAGGAAGTTGAGGAAAATTTTGGGCTTCGATGATGAACGCGCCGCATCCTTTCCCTCGCCAACTTCACAAAGAGTTAGGGAAGTGTAGTTTATTTTTCCCTTTAACTTTGTGTATCTGACTAAGTGGCATTGAGGACAATGCCAACTTTTGAAGTTGGGGGTGGATGTCGTGGACTAGCATGTGTAGTTGGTTGAGCAGTGCTAATTTTGAATATTGAAGTGCTTGGGACTCTGTTTACTGTTTCTAATTATGATAATCTAGGAAATGCATGTTGGAAATCTGAGCATGTACATAATCTAGTTTTTGCATGATGAGTTTTGCATTTATTAGGTTCATGTCGAAAATTTTAAAAAAAAAATTTGTTGCTCCCTTGCATCTATCGAGCACTTAGCAACCTCGTTCTGATTCCCGTAGGCTTAGTCAATTGCATGTAGCATTAATTCTTGTTGTCACCCCGAACGACACCCTTAGGTAGCTTGTTGCATGAGAGTTAGTGATCGATTAATTGAGTTAGCTTACGCTAAGCCTAAAGTAAAAAAAAAAAAATAGAAAAGCATGATGGTTAGAAAATTCTCTCGAGGCGCTCCTCCTTCTTATAGGTGCACCTAAGAAGTGAGCGTTAGTCCTTAAAAACGTGAAGTTTATGCATGAATTTGACGTGTTAGGCAACTCGAGGTTGGAAATAAAAAGAGAATAAATTTTGGGTTCAAAGAACCTCAATAAAAGGGTACAAAGTACTCGTAAAAAGAAAAAGAATGAGAAAATTTTAGGTCTCTTAATTTATTACTCTCTCTCGTGTAAGTCAAGTGTAGACTGTTCTTAAACGCTAGAAGTAGGGGGAAAACGGGATGATATGTTGCATGCGGTTTTTCCCGACTTATGTGAGTTTAGGATAGGTTGTCTAGCACACACACACGTTAGGGAGCGATAGTTAATTTTTTATATGTTCGTAGTAAATGCATGCACGGATTGCTTTCATGATTATGTTGTGTTTGAATTTGTAAAATGCATTGAGATTTGAGTTAGTAGCATGTAAGCGTGTCCTTAGAGTCAATTTCTTTATTAGCCTTGCTTGAGGACTAGCAAGATTCAAGTTGGGGGTGTTTGATAACTCCATTTTGGAGCTATTATTCACTTCCTAATTCTAGCTAAATTCTGCATTTAATTTGTTAATATGTCTCATTTGTAGAAGAATTGCGGTGAAGAGCTCATGCGTCCATTGGACTCGTTTCGGAGCTAAGAGCGGTGTTTTAACGCCCCGGGAGTGCATCGGAAAAAGGGCAAGTTGATCCAAGAAGAATCGGACCAAAATTGCATAGGAGAGGCAATTTTCCAGCCCAAACCCGAGAGCAAGCGTCGAGCAGACAGCGTCGAGACGCTTGCTCAACGCTGCCGAGCGTCGAGACCCTGCCGTGGCGTCGAGACGCTCCGAGGGAGGCGCGCGCAAGAAATCATCGGGTCAGCGTCGAGACGCTCGCCCAACGTCTCAACGCCATCGCGAGGCACGCGCGAATTAATTAGGTCGCAGCGTCGCGACGCTGTCCCAGCGTCTCGACGCTCCGACGAATTTAAAAGGCTGTAATGACGATTTTTGCAGCCATCTTTTGCCATCTTCGAGCTTCTTCTTCTTCCTCTCGGTTTTTTTCTTCCTTTTTTAGCTTAGCTCCGCCATTTGTGGCATAGTTTTGGAGCTTTTACTTGTAATAGGGTTAGAGATGACATCCATGGCCTCCGTTGGAGCGTTTGTGACGATCCGCCCCATGGTCGGCTAAGGTATTGTGAACGGTTTGGGGTAATTTAAGGGATTTCTTGTTAGACTTCTATGCTTTGATAATCCATGCTTTAAATTCCAACTTGGTTTCTGATTTGTATGCATTTATTATTCTTACTTCATACCATGCATGTGTTAGATTTCGCCGACGGACAATCGAGTTTTCTAGCATATGTTAGAGTTAAAGAGTAGCGATGCCGTGCCTCTCACTATTCGCCTAGTAACACAGAATAATAAAATAAATCGAAGTATCGAGTCATGCATGATAGTTGTTGGGTACTTCAGCGTTGGCGGGTAGCCAGTTAGCAATTTGATTACGTGGTCGAATGTCCGTCGCGGTATGCTAGTGACTGTTTAGAGTCAATTTGGGGCTGATCACTCTAATGAAACTTTAAACAATGTTTAATTAGATCGTTTGATTTAATTAATTTCCATGGAGCCGGTTACTTTAGGGTGCCCTGGGTAACCGACCGCGTGTATGACAAACTGTTAGCCTTAGGATTGTATTAAATGATAAGTGGTTGAATGTCTAACAAAGAAATCCCGAAAATCCCCGAACCGTACACTCGTCATCTCTCTCTCTCTCTCTCTTTAATTCTTCTGTTAGCATTTGATTCTTTTTATTTGCATGATAAAACTCCCCCCTTGTTACAAAACTCAATTTGTCAATTAATTTCCAATTCAAACTTTAATTTCAATCACGCCCTTCTCCGTGGATCGACCATGTTGCCACTAGCTGCAAAACTTTTGTTAATAGGCTTATAAATTGTATTTTGGTAAACCTCGACAGCTTGATATTTAGAGCGGATATTCAAAATTCGTCTCACCAGTAGGCTTAGTTTGTTCTAAGGATTCAGGTTGATCTGAGTCGTAAGAACAAATCGCTAGTGTTGTCTCTAAAATCTTTTATTGACAAGTTGTTGTCAATATTCGATGGTCTATGGAAATGGTTTCCAGAGACACCTCAAGTGTTGAGGATATGAGACGCACCCAAGTGCATTTACATATTGGAGGTCAGATACATTTTTCTAGATGTATGACCCGATATGTGCTATGTAGTGGGAGTTGTCAGTAGTGCAAGTCCAATTGATTTTGATCATTGGATTCTGGTTAAAGTTTGTCCCAGTGCTTAGGAGAAATAGAATACAAGGGTTGTATTATTGATTTCTCGTTGGTAGCTAAGTCTTATTGCAGCTTGCGAAGCAGCAATAGGTTATAAGTTGAGCTCGCAGTTAGTGCTATGCGGAGATGTGATGGTCACATAGAAAGCCTCGCAGCACTTCATGCTGATTAGTTTACTGAGTCTCTCATGGCTAAAGTGTTTGAGAGACACCTAGAAGAGTCTAGGGCTCCGAGTTGCTGGAGAGGACAAAGGGAGAAAACTTCATGATATATGATATATTAGTTTTTCTCCATCTAACATGTACACCACAGACGTTTAAGTCCAAGTGGGAGTTTGTTGGGTTTTATGTCCTAAAACTCGTGGTTTGTAAATTGTTATGTTTGTAAATATTCTATTTAGAATAAAGAGTTATTAGTTTTATTCAGTAAAAGAGTTTACTGGAATAAAGTGAAACGTGTTTAGGTTAACCTATACCAATGACCAACACCCAAGGCTAAATATGAGTACTTGAGCCTCATGTATGACATGATTGTGGATCAGGCTCAAGTAGTCAGTCAAAACGGTCTATAGTATACGGATAAGGCTGGGTACCTTATCCAGGTAACACTATTAGATGCGTCTCACTTTGTATGGTACAAAACGATGTGATCCGAATCGTTTCACATGGAGATGTGCGAGTGAGGGCGTCTTATGCAAAGAGTTTGCATAAGACCGAACCGCGAAATATGTCGCTCTCTCTTTATAACACCGTTTACTAATGAGACCGACATTTTCATTTGATGGCCTAGGTAACATGATCTCAATCATGAGCTCGCTATGAACTTCTGCTTATTCGAAAGTATTCTTTCACTTGCACAGCTGAGAGTTGCCCATAAGTGCCGACTCAATAAGCCTACCATCTTGGGGATAAAGTCGAATAGGTAGCTGGGGACATAGTACAACAAGATTGAAGTTCACTCCTAACCCGCTCTCCAGGGTTAGTACCTAGGTTGTTCCCTTAATAGCTGACTCTGGGGCTTGAACAATGAGCGCTCACACTCTCATGTGATGAGAGAGTTAATTGATTTGTTGGTTGGACCACAGATCTATTGTTCATTAGAGGTGTTAGTGGTACTTAAGGAACATGACGTAATCTGTCGTCTAAGTAATCTGTTAGTGGCAATCCAATTCTGTCCGATCCTTGATTTATTTGATCGTCTAAGTAATCTGTCGTCTAGCCTTTCTTAGGGGTTGAGATCGAAGGTTAAGTTAGTCATATTTGTGAACGTTTACAAGGATCCTAGAAGGACCTCTTGCTTTGTAAATCTAGCTTATCTTACGCTTATCATTTGGTATCAGAGCTTCGGCTTTAGATCGGGTTTTATCCACAGTGTTGTTGGTAAGCAATTCGTAAGGTTAGTGTTTGAGATTATTATTTACAAGGATCCTAGAAGGACCTCTAGCTTTGTAAATTTTGGATCTTCGCTATCTTTATCAATTCCGCTTTCGCTTATCTTTCATTTTATTTTTATCTAAAAAAAAAAAAGTTGTTGGTAAGGTTTGGGTTGAGATGATTGTTTTTTACAAGGATACTAGAAGGACCTCTAGCTTTGTAAATCTTTCATCTTTCCTCTCTAAAAAAAAAAAAAACAATTTTTTGTCTTTAGCCAATGATGACTCCTGAACTTCTTCTCAATCCATTGCGATGCTTTAGATTCGAGGACGAATCTTCTTAAATAAAGGGAGAATGATACGAATATGATTGGTCCTCGTCTGATCACCTCAAGAAGAATTAATTTATCATGTCCAATGGATGATGACTTTGACCGCTAGAAGAATTGAAGCTGAAATATGCATTTTTGATGAATGGGAGGATGATATGAATTATTTTGGCAATCCAATTCATATCCAAGCTTAATGAAGTCAAATCATTGTTATGGAGGAAGAATCAAAGTCAACATGGAAGAGAAATGCATGAACTTCATTATCTCACAAGTCCATTTGGTGGAAGACTAATAGATCATGTTAAACTAAGTTTAAAATCCATATTTGGTTACTTAATGTACTCATTTAAAGTGTAACTAAGTTTTAGGTGATCTTTCATATTTCAAGATAAACTTTTAGTTTTCCAAGGTGCCTTTTAGAATATCAAGGCATCTTTTGGTATTTCAAGGTGACTTTTCATATTAGCATTTATGTTAGGAGTCTCTTGGCTTAATTCCTTGTCTATAAAATGGATTAGCCTTGTCTATTGTAAAAGACAACTTGATATGAAGAAATGAAATGTAGTGTTTTGGGTTTTAAACCCTGAAAGCTTTTAAGCTTTGTTTCTTGTGTGTTCTTGTGATAGAATGCATGAATATTTGGAGCATTCAAGTGAGGATTGATCTGTCTTGCTTGTGGAGTGCTTTGAAGATCAAGGGTTGATGGGAGCCACAAGCTCTGTCCGATCCTTGATTTATTTGATCGTCTAAGTAATCTGTCGTCTAGCCTTTCTTAGGGGTTGAGATCGAAGGTTAAGTTAGTCATATTTGTGAACATTTACAAGGATCCTAGAAGGACCTCTAGCTTTGTAAATCTAGCTTATCTGACGCTTATCAGCAGGGGTTAAACGGTTTAAAATGACTCAGCTGTGATTACGAACAACCTGTGAAGGGTCGACTTGCCTGTGACGGTTATATCAGAGGACATAATATATCTACAGTGAGGAAAGTGCAACCCTCGAACTATAGTGGAGTCTCCGGGGGTTAACGAATGTTGATTAGTTCGGTTAAAAGAGTTTTAACCGGATAATCTCGTATCGTTGGAGCTCATGATCTGTAGGTCTTTTAGGTTCTCCTGTCTAGCTTGGATAACGTCGTGCAACAGTATGAGAGAAAATAAAAAGAAAAATAATTGAATTGTTCAAATTCGACTTATGGAAGGATGATGGACATATTTAAATATGATTTAAATATGAGAATGGTCTAAAACATGAATAGGATTCATGTGCAAAAAAGTCGGTTTTCGAAAAACCGGGTTTAGCCATATTATTTAATTAATATTTGATATTGAATTAAATAATATTAATTAATTAAAAAATTTAATTAATTAATATATATATTTATTTATTTATTTTTATTAATTAAAAAGTTTAATTAATAAAATATTTATTATTATTTAAAATTAATTATGAATTAATTTTTATAAAATAATATATATATATATATATATATATAGGGCTGGTTGCACAAATAGCAATCAGACCCAAACTAATTGCAAAATTAGTAAACTTTAAAATGTTTTGCAAATATGGCAAAAAAACTCGTTTCTATCACTGATAGACTTTATTATATCACTGATAGACTTCTATCAGTGATAGCCTATTATCTCTGATAGACTATTATCACTGACAAAAATCTATAAAAAGCTGAGGTGATCAGCGATAGACTTCTATCAGTCATAAGATATCAGCGATAGAAATTGCTATATCCGCAAAATTTTTAAAAACATGTTATATTTGCAAACAATAAGTCTTAAATTGTCATTTACTACAATTTCCCTATATATATATATATATATATATATATATATATGTCTTACCTGCATTCTGGATGTAAGACACATATATTTATTATGTGTTAATGTATATATTAGATAAATTTGGAATGAATGGCTTCACGGGTACTCATTTGAAATTTTACAAAAATTCAAATGTTTTGAGTTTTTTAGAGCTGTATTGAAGTTTTGAACTTCAACGGAAATTAAAAAAAAAAAAAAAAAATTATGGGTTTTTGAAGGCTCTGTCATTCGTTTTTCCCTCCTTCCTTCTTCTTTTTCTTTCTTTTCTCTTTTTACGGAGTCCCACAACTCCGTTGCACAGCGCAGAGGATAGCGGGACTATCTGGGGTGGTCCTCGGGGCGTTCGTGAGAGGAGACCGGAAGAGTTCGTGACGAGGAACGGCCGGCGGACTTGAACAAATCGGAACTACAAGGGTATGTATTTCTAATTTCTTTTTTCCGTCGTTTGAACATGTTTTCTACTTTGTTAAATTGATGAAATTAGAGTTTCAACGATCCAAAATCGCTTCCGCAGCGTGATACGCTCCATCAGCCCGTTCTTCTTTCTGACGGGGACAATGTTTGTTATCCATGTCGGGTACTTCACTTTGCGAATGAACCCCGCTTCAATTAACTTATTAACTTCATTTTCAATTTGGGGAATGAGCTCTGGCCTGAAATGTCGTTGAGCTTGTTTGACTGGTCGATATCCATGTTCGATAGCGAGATGATGTATAGCTACTTTTGGATCAAGTCCCGGCATCTCCTTATACGACCAAGCAAAGACATCCTTGTACACGATGAGCAAACTCAAGTACTTGCATTCCTCTTCACCAGAAAGTGATGCGCTTATAAAGGTTGGACACGGTTCCTCCGTCGTACCAAGGTTAACTTCTTTAAGTTCATCCACTGTCGGTTGACTTCCATCTTCGAGTGGCACTTAGGGGTGTACAAAAAAACTGAAACCCGAAAAACCCGACCCAACCCAACTTTTCGAGTTGGGTTGGATTTTTTTTTAATATGAGTTGGGTTGGGTTGAAATTTCAAAAAACCGATCGGTTCGCGGGTTGAACAAAGTTTGGCTCGGTTCAACCCGAACCGAACCGAATTGCATATATTTAAAGAAAGAATATATATATATATATATATCTAATGAAATTAGGTCATTTTGTTTCATTTAGCTGCCAACCTCCCTCATTTCAGCCGCTTCTCCTTCCTCTTTTCTCTCCGTCTCTCACGCCTCCATGTCGGGTACTTCACTTTGCGAATGAACCCCGCTTCAATTAACTTATTAACTTCATTTTCAATTTGGGGAATGAGCTCTGGCCTGAAATGTCGTTGAGCTTGTTTGACTGGTCGATATCCATGTTCGATAGCGAGATGATGTATAGCTACTTTTGGATCAAGTCCCGGCATCTCCTTATACGACCAAGCAAAGACATCCTTGTACACGTTGAGCAAACTCAAGTACTTGCATTCCTCTTCACCAGAAAGTGATGCGCTTATAAAGGTTGGACACGGTTCCTCCGTCGTACCAAGGTTAACTTCTTTAAGTTCATCCACTGTCGGTTGACTTCCATCTTCGAGTGGCACTTAGGGGTGTACAAAAAAACTGAAACCCGAAAAACCCGACCCAACCCAACTTTTCGAGTTGGGTTGGATTTTTTTTTAATATGAGTTGGGTTGGGTTGAAATTTCAAAAAACCGATCGGTTCGCGGGTTGAACAAAGTTTGGCTCGGTTCAACCCGAACCGAACCGAATTGCATATATTTAAAGAAAGAATATATATATATATATATATCTAATGAAATTAGGTCATTTTGTTTCATTTAGCTGCCAACCTCCCTCATTTCAGCCGCTTCTCCTTCCTCTTTTCTCTCCGTCTCTCACGCCTCCATGTCGGGTACTTCACTTTGCGAATGAACCCCGCTTCAATTAACTTATTAACTTCATTTTCAATTTGGGGAATGAGCTCTGGCCTGAAATGTCGTTGAGCTTGTTTGACTGGTCGATATCCATGTTCGATAGCGAGATGATGTATAGCTACTTTTGGATCAAGTCCCGGCATCTCCTTATACGACCAAGCAAAGACATCCTTGTACACGTTGAGCAAACTCAAGTACTTGCATTCCTCTTCACCAGAAAGTGATGCGCTTATAAAGGTTGGACACGGTTCCTCCGTCGTACCAAGGTTAACTTCTTTAAGTTCATCCACTGTCGGTTGACTTCCATCTTCGAGTGGCACTTAGGGGTGTACAAAAAAACTGAAACCCGAAAAACCCGACCCAACCCAACTTTTCGAGTTGGGTTGGATTTTTTTTTAATATGAGTTGGGTTGGGTTGAAATTTCAAAAAACCGATCGGTTCGCGGGTTGAACAAAGTTTGGCTCGGTTCAACCCGAACCGAACCGAATTGCATATATTTAAAGAAAGAATATATATATATATATATATCTAATGAAATTAGGTCATTTTGTTTCATTTAGCTGCCAACCTCCCTCATTTCAGCCGCTTCTCCTTCCTCTTTTCTCTCCGTCTCTCACGCCTCCCTCTATTCTCTCTCACGGTCTCCCTCGCCCTCCTGCCTCTCTCACCTACCTCTCTCTCTCGTCTTTCTTTTTCATTTCTCCGCCTCCCTCACCTACATCTCTCGTCTTTCTCTTGTCGTTGTCTTCACTCGGAGTCCGCTTCTCAATTCAGCCTCGCCGCTCGCCTTCGTAGATCTCATCCTCGTCGTCGTAGATCTTCACCTCGTCACTCGCCGCCGTAGATCTCCGCCTCAAAAGATGATTTTTAAGTTATTTATGATTTTGGTTGGTTATTTTATTTATCAGAAAAGAATTGGAGGATTTTTAGGTTGTTTATGAAGAGACCAACTCTGTAGCAATTTTTTTTTGTTTAATGTTAAACCTCTCGAGTTTATGCTTAAACCTGGCTTCTTTAGGGAGGTTGGCATTGTTCAAATATAAATAATTTTTATAGGTTTGCTTTACTAAATCATGGGATGATATTGTGCATTTTTTTTTAGGGTAAATACGATCTGGAAAAGAGATATTGTGCAATTTTTTTAGGGTAGATATTGTGCATTTTTTAAGTTGTTTATGATTTTGGATGAGGGAAGGAGCTAAGAGGGAATGAACTAAGAAAATGGATTTATGCCTTGAACAATGGAAATGGAACAATGAAAATGAATGGTTTTGTCATTAAACATTAGATTTAATTTCAATTTCAGTGAAAGATTTATGGATTAATATTATTAACATTTTCTTTTTAATTTTATTTGAAATGATTATATCATCACATATAATTAATTGAAGAACAAATTATGTATTTAATAAAAACAAATGGAGATTTTAATTGAATTTATATATATTGACAAGTTTATTCTCCAAATGAAAATGATGAATCAACCAAATTGGTTTGACTTACTGATATATATATATATATTAAATTGGTATAAAAAATGTCAACCCGACAACCCAACCCAACCCGAAATTTGAAGGATTGGGTTGGGTTGGGTTGACTGAAATCTTGGGTTGGGTTGGGTTGGAAATCTACCAACTCGAAAATTTCGGGTTGGGTTGAAAAACCCTCCAACCCAACCCATGTACACCCCTAGTAGTAGTGGTGCCTCTTCAGATATCTCGGCCTCTGTTTCTTCTTTGACGGTAATATGGTAACAAGAGGCCTCACCATCTTCCTCCACTGCACATTTACTTGCAGGGTTGGTGATGATGACATCACGTCGTTTAACCTTCAACGAACTTCTGTATTTACAGTAACAAAAGTTTTTCTCTTCATCCGTGAGGAAACGATATTGCGGATCTCTCCATCATCTTTTATTTTGCTAGGCTCTTCATCATTCAAAGTCTCTCGAGCCTTTTCGTGTTGGAGGCGGTCAAAGATGGAGGTAGACGATTGTTTCTTAGTTGGCTAGCTTTAATTCCTGACAAGTTTTAATTGCAAGTAGCAAGGGTCTAATCGTGGCTAAGTAATTTGATCCTATGTGACAGATGAGGGTATGAGTTATTTACTGTTTTCATGATGGGCTCGAGGTTAGGAGAGAAATCGAATTATTCTTCGGAATAATTCGTCGCGATGTTACCCGTCACTGTTCTTTAATTAATTTAGGATTTGTCACCCTAGAATAATTAAGGAGCAAGTTTAATTAGAATTGCACCTCTCTAATTAAATCGTTGGGGTGTTGGGGTGTTTGAGCAGGACTATGGTCAAACATTTCGTGTGCATCAGATAGAATAGCTAAGCATATTAGAATCCCTATGATCTAAATCACATCAAAGTAATCTCGATCCCTTTAGAAGCACAAATTACATTTTAATCTTCTGCTATTTAGTTTTTCGTTTGTTTAATTTTTCGTAACCAATCCCCCTTTTTATTTATTGTTTTAATTTAAGGCAAATAAAAATTAATTAGGAGAAGCTAATTAAAGATTCTCTGAGGATCGACTTGACTACTGCTATCTACCAGAAGCTTTAGGCAGCTTATAAATATCAATTTGGCAGGCCTCGACAACCTGTTTACCAAATACACTTCTACCTACGCTTAGAGCTTTCTCTGACTTAGGCATTGGAGTCCAGTGGGGGCAGCCTCACACCGGTGCAAGTTACTTTTTCTTCCCTATGCAGATCGACTTCAGATCCAGCGCCGGCAAGGCTCGCAGGAAGCTCGAACGAAAGGGAAAATCCAGATTCTTGCGCCAACAATTACCATTTCAGTTAATTCTAGGAATTTGATTCGTAATAGCTACATGAGCATGTGTGTCAATTTGAGCATGACTAAGTGGATAAGATACAAATTATTCTCTCAAAAGTTGATGGTTCTATCATCACCCCTACAATTGTTGAATTCAAAAAGAAATATATATATATATATATATATATATATATATATATGTGGTCAAGGATTCTACTCCTCTCCGTTCAAGATTGGAGGTTCAAATTCTCTCACCCATATTTGTTGTATTTAAAAAACAATTAAAATTAGCTACAAATAAATTAGAATTCATTTTATAATCATAAAATAATTCAATTCCTTTTAAGTTGGAGTGTGATTTTTCATAAAGTATAGCTAGTAGTCTTAATTTAATAATATTAAAAAATAACAAATTTAGTTTATGAACTTTGATATTTGTCTCTATTTGATTCAAAATGATTTAAGAACTAATGATTTAATAAGTTGTTAAACTTTCAAATTTAGTGTCTAATAGGTCATGTCAAATTAAAAAAAAAAATCTATTAGATATAATTTGAATTTTATGCCTAATGAAACTTTAAAATTTTAAATTTCTCCTAGGTAGATCCATGATTTTTTTACAAAAATCGAAAGTTAAAGGACTAACATTGTATTTTATATATATATACTCAACAAACTAACATTTACTGACTAGCTCAATGGTTAAGGTATCTATTTCTTTTGAAATCGGATGTTCGTATCTCATCCTACATTTATTTTATTAAAAGAAAATAATCAATTTAAAAAAAAAATAAAAGAAAATAATAATGACAAAACCTTTTACGGTACATGAACATAGTCTAGTAGGTTCTGTCAAATTACTAAATATTAAATATTATGTTGTGTGACTTTAGCATCAACTAATTTCAACATTAACTAGAATTAAAAAAATGTTAAAACAAAAAAAATTATATTAAAAGTTTTTCAACCATAGAAATTAAATTGAAAAATAGCCTTTTACTTTATAATCAAAACATTCTTCATATTATAAAAATTCCAACATAAAAATTAAAAGCAATAAAAAAATGGAATCCAATATAATCAATATTTGTTTACATCTAAATCAATCATTCTTTCTAGGAAGAAAAACGTCAAGCATTTTCACTTCCTGCTAGAGAATAAGAATTTTGAAGAATTTGAAGTTTTTTCATACTACTACCTTACACTCATGGATACGTGACACAGTTCTTTTAAAAATAAAAATACATAAATTTTTACACAGGGCTCACACATTTTTTAATTAATAAATTTTCTTTTCTTTCATCCTTCTCGGCTCTCCTTCCTCACCCTCTCCTTCATCTTCTCAAGTTGGTTTAAAACAACTAATAGGTATTGAAGTTTTAATTTTCTAAACTTAAAAAAATGTTTAATACATCTTTCAACTTTATTTAAATCTTCCAATTTTGTATCTAATATATACTTGACCGGTTACACTTTTTTAAAAAAGCATTCACATATCTTCTTTGGAGAAAGACATAGAGGGAGAGAGACGCCACTGTTGTCGGAAAAAAATGGAGTGAACTAATTCGCATTCGATCTAGTGACTTCGCCCATTCCGCCAATATCAAAATGGAGTTGGCCTAAAAATTAATACTCATTTTGTTTTTATCTTTTTTTATCGAAATAATTAGAAGATGATTGTTTTTTTTTATTTTGATTTTATTGTTTTAAACCCATGCGAGAAGATGAAGGAAAAAATGTAGGAGAATGAAGTTTGTTAATTAGAAAATAATGACTTGATTTAGAATTTTTTTTTTAAACCAATGGGAGAAAATGAAGAGAAGAGAGAGAAAGAGACGAAGAAGATTGAAGAGAGAGAAATTAGTTAATTAAAAAAATTGGTGGGACTCTGAAAAATTCACTTATTTTTAATTTTAAAAGAATCCACACGTGGCAATCAATGAAAAGCAGTGGTGTAGAAAAACTTCGGGAGAATTTCTAGTACATCGGTGGTATGGAGCTTTTCTATACCACTGCCTTAAAATCAATGACACGCCAAAATAATTTAAAAAAATAATATATTTAATAGAGTGGGTCTCAATCAAACAATCATTTTGGCACTGTGAAAACTCTATACCATTGCCTTTAAAAAAAATGACACGTGGCGAAATGGTTGTTTAACCGGACTCACACTATTAAATATATAACTGACACCCACACTATTAAATATATTATTTTTTTAAACCATTTCGACCACGTGTCATTTTTTTAAAGCCAGTGTATAATGAAGTTTTTCCATACCACCACCAATGTACTAGAAATTCTCCCAAAAACTTCATAGCACGGATGTATTAGAAATTCTCCCGAAAAACTTCATACCACGTGAATGAACTAGAAATTTTATCACTTCCTACTATTCCATTCATATTCAAACCAGTAATTAGGGTCGGTAATTGAAAACCCCGCCACGTGGCGGAAGAACACTGCCATGCGTACGAAACTTACTGTACACCCGACTATATGCGATCCAACCTCGAAATTTCCTCCCAATTTCGCATCCTCTTAAACGGACAAGCGCCGTCCTTCATTCGGCAAGCGTCTACATCTCATAGACAAAGTCAATTTATTTACATTCACGACCTTTTACTTTTGCTTATTTATATTTTAGTTGCCAATTATTTTTATGTATTTCCAAATTTGGCCCCACTTTTCTTCTCATTTTGTGAAAGTCACCGTCACATAGGGTGGGCGGAATTCTTATAAGCGAAAGAGTTTTTTTATTTATTTTTTTAATTCCATTTTATAAGCTTAAATAAAATCCACACAAAATTATTTTATTTTGACCATTAATTTTTCTTTCCAATGGCAGCCATTGTTTGGTTTTAAATGGTGGGCTTGAAAAAAATAGAAAATATGAAAACTTTGATATTTTTGGGATGCTTTTATTATTATTGTTAGGGGTGAGTACATTGATGATCCATATGATATACAATTTTTTAAAAATGTTGAATATAATTTTAATTTACAATATGTTCGTGAGTTTCATGTCATAATAACACGATTTATGTCATAATAACACGTCATGTCATAATAACACGATTTATGCCAAAGCGAGCATAGCTCAGCTGGCATATGTATGACTTGATGACCAAGAGGTCTGTGGTTCGAATCCCCCCACCCCCAATGTACTCAAAAAAAAAAAAAACACGATTTGTCCTGTCTAAAATATCTTTCTTAAATGCTACTTTTTAAATTAAAATAAACGACACAATTAATTCTTGTGACATTTAATTCTAAATTAGTTATGTCATTTAATTCCAAAAATAAATTGATGGCAATTAATTCTTAGGACAATCTATCAAATTCAAAATTGATTATTTTATTTAGGAAAATTGTAGTAAATGACAATTTAAGACTTATTGTTTGCAAATATAGCATGTTTTTAAAAAATTTGCGGATATAGCAATTTCTATCGCTGATATCTTATGACTGATAGAAGTCTATCGCTGATCACCTCAGCTTTTTATAGATTTTTGTCAGTGATAATAGTCTATCAGAGATAATAGTCTATCACTGATAGAAGTCTATCAGTGATATAATAAAGTCTATCAGTGATAGAAACGGGTTTTTTTGCCATATTTGCAAAACATTTTAAAGTTTGCTAAATTTGTAATTAGTTTGGGCCTGATTGCTATTTGTGCAACCAACCCTTTTATTTATCACATTTATTTCTTCTTATTTTTCATTTTTTATTTTCGTCGGAAGTCACCTCAATTTTCCGTTTCTTTCCTTGTCATCGGGCTTCACCGTTTTTTCTTCATTTTTTAAACAACATATATACTACGTTTATATATTATAATTAAACATATATATCTCATTTATATATATTAATCCAAACCTCAATTTTGGTTTCTTCCCTTGCGGCTTCACCGTTTTACTTCACATATACTACGTTTATATATTATAATTCAACATATATATCATGTTTCTATATCAACGTCCATCTCACCAAGTCTCTGGCTTTAGCTGTTTATATTAAACATACCCTATTTATATTAAACATATCTTTGAATATTTCTTCTACGTTTATATATTATAATTCAACATAAATATCATGTTTATATACTAAGTTTTATTCCATTTGAATTATATACCACATTAAATATATCTCACGTTTATAAAATATAAACATTAAATAAAATAATAATATATACCTCATATTATTAAATATATACCACAAAACATATCAGTGAAATGAAAAAAAAAATCATAAACTTCATCATAAACAACACAACCCAAGCCACCAAAATTCAATCACCATTGACTCCGATGGACTTCCTTCAGA
Organism: Herpetospermum pedunculosum; assembly: GCA_028017165.1. Classification (NCBI taxonomy): domain Eukaryota; kingdom Viridiplantae; phylum Streptophyta; class Magnoliopsida; order Cucurbitales; family Cucurbitaceae; genus Herpetospermum; species Herpetospermum pedunculosum. The sequence continues at coordinate 27,050,575 of CM051527.1, read as the reverse complement.
CTACGGTGGCGGCGACCCAACCCAACAGACAAGCAGATCCCACGTGGCGACGTTTTCCCTTTGCCAACGAACTCAGACTCGCGACAAACACCGAACAGCCGAGCAAATCTGGCAATAGAGGCGTTCAGACTTCTAGTGGCGGCGTCTACACAAACAATAGCATCCTCGTTGCTTCCTTCAGACTTCTGCTGGTTGCGTCTACAAACAACACCATCAACGGTGGCAACGTCTACGAACATCACCAATATTATTAAGCCAAGAAGAGAGGAGTGTGATGGTGATTAGCGAAGAAAATCAGGTACAATGAGAAGAAAAGTTGGCAAAGAACCTATGCAGAGGAGAAGGAGAGTTGGAAGGGAAAACGACTAGGAATACATGGGAAAGAGAGAGGGAGATTTTTAGAATTTGCTGTTTTTGGAGAGAGAGTGAAAGAGATTTTAGAATTATTTTCAAAGAAGAAAAAAAAAACTTAACAAGGGATTTATTATTTAATAGATGCAAGAGTATTTTGGTAAGGAAAATATTTAATTAACACATAAATCCTACGAAAATACTGCAGATAATAAAAAAGTTTATAATGAACATTTGTAAAAATATGCTTTAATAAATAGTACATTTAAGACATTATCTCTTATTGCTATGGAAAAATTATTCACTAAGGCCTAAAGTCCAAAAACTTAAAAAGTTGGCCCCCATAGGAGTTCTTGAAGGCGGTCAGCCTCGCATCGATGCAACAGGCTCCGAATGCCTGGGCCTGTTTGTTCGTCTTATGCGTCTTGTGGAAGAGGTACGGGGATGAGATTGATGCGACGGTGGCGCAACTTTTGCACGTCTATTTGTTGCACCCCGTCCCTCAACACTCGTCTCGTTACTTTATGTCGACGAGGGTGTCAGGAGGAAGGATTATGGAGAACCCTTCGTCGTTGAAGGGATGGTTGACTTAGTGGTTCTACGCCTCTAGGGAGTGGTTGGTTGTGAATCCTGAGAACATTCTCGTGTGTGAGGTTTCAACCGAGTTTGGAGACCTAGGTAAGTCTCGCTTTTGTGCTCTCCTTTCTTTTTGTTGATAGATGTTGTCCTTTTACTGATTTGGTCGATTTAAGAGTTGTGTCTTCCCTTCCGTTCCTAGCGCGGAGCTGCTGGCCTTGGTTTGTCATTACATCGTGAAGATACCTTCGTTATGGCGGAGGTTTGCCCGTGTTTGCCGTGAGGAGAACCTGATTTGCGCGGGGTTGAGGTATCAATGTTCTCTCACTCTGCTGGAGAACGAGCTTCAGTGTCGCCTTGTTTTGCCCCCGGAGGGTGGAGACCCTGAAGTTGCCCTGGATGAGGAGGCGGTCCGGCCGACTGAGGGAGAGGATATTGAGTCCTCGAGTTTTGGGACTACCGAGGCGAGTAGGGGAGTTGGAGGTCCAACCTTGTCTGTTCCTAGTGGGCCTTCGTTGATTCGGGCGCGCCGGGAGGCGGGGAGTAGCGTCCGTCTAGCGGAGGAGTTAGAGCGGGAGCTCTCGACCGCGTCCTCATTTGAGAGCCCTTTCACGGGAAGGCGTTCTCCGATGGGTACGAAGGATATTCGGTTGTCTGGAGAAGGAGCGTCGGGGGCTGAAGCGGGATAGTTGGTTCCCCCCACCCGATCGCCTAAGAGGTATCGAGCGGTAGGTGAGGAAGATTCCTCGTCGCCTTGTCGCCCACTCAAGAGGCGCCATCTGATTCGCCTCTCTAATGATGAAGAGGTGGCCTTCACCGGAGTGGAGGAGGAGCCTGATTCAGGCCTAGAGGACGAGCCGAGTGAGGTGGTGGCTTCTGCGGGAATGGAGGAGGAGCTAGGCTTGGGCTCGGTGGATGAGCTAAGCACAGTGATGGCCCCTCCCAGTGCGGAGGAGGAGCTTGACTTGGGCCCGGTGGATGGGCTGAGTAAAGTGGTGGCTTCTCCCAGTGTGGAGAGGTAGAGTCTTGGGCTGCAGGGAGCGGGGCTCGGCTGCGAGCCTTTCCTTGCCTTGACTTTGGGGGAGATCGGAAGTTTGCGGCCTCCTGCTTCGGTCGTCCTGTCGTCGAGGGGGGACATGGCTCCTTCCTCTGGGGAAAAAGAGGCCTGGAATGAGGCGGTGTGAGCCGTCTAGCAGGCCGTTCGTGGCGAGGTTGTTGAGCCTTCGTTCGGGTTGTGGCAGCCTGCGGAAGATCTTCGGTTGTCGGTCTGTGAATTCGCACAAGTGAGTCACTTAGACCTTTAGCGATGTCTTCCTTTCCCTTCCCCGGAATGCTTACTTTTGTATGTTTATTTCAGGCCATAGTCTAGATCACCTGCAGTCGCTCCGTTCTGAGGCGTGACTTGCTCGTCTTTCTGCTATGGACGTCGAACTTCTTGAGGTTAAGTCGTCTCTGGCTGAGGCTACCGAGGCGTTGGTCCTCGCGAGGGGGGAGCTTGCAAATGAACAACAAGTCCACCGAGAGACGGAAAAGAGGTTCTCCGAGAAGGCAGCCCTTTAGGAGGGTGCTCTTGTGGCTGAGAGGCTGATTACGAGAGATGCACGCCGAGTTTGATCTCTTCTTGAGGCGCAACTTGCCGAAGAGAGGTCAGATTTCTCGAAGCTTGAGAGCGCCTTTGCTGGCTTCGTAGCGTATAACGCCATGAAGAAGGAGATGATGCAGAAGAGCCTAAAGCTCTTTTCTGGCAGGCCTGGGCTACTGACTGCTGCCCAGGTGGAGGCGCTCCAAGGTGTGCTGGAAAACTTCTGCAGCGCGGCGTCATCGGCTTTAGCGGACTCTGTTCCTTGAGTCTCCACTCTTTTTTCTTTTTTCTTTTCTTTTGGGGGTTTTGTCCCCTTTGTAATGGTCCTGGGGTCTGGCCCCACTTTTATATTGAAGGTTTTCTTCTTTATTTGTTACGTCGATCGTTGTAGTCCGATGTCCGACACTAGGTGGTTTACGACGTGGGCTTAGTCCCCTTCGGCCCCTGCTCGAGGTCGGTTGCCTTGGGGGTCATCTGACGTCAAGTATATTGACTGAGCCGTGAATAGTGAGCGTTGAACTTCTGATGGTCAGGGTTTGGAGGCTCCCTGTGAGTATCGTGGAGAGATGCTGCGTGAAAGGGTGATCTTACAGGGTCATATGAGTATGTCGTGTACGGTTTCCTCATTTGGGTATGTTGACAACCACTCCTTCGCGTCCGGAGGGTTGGTTGTTACAGGTTCTTCTGAGCGCGCCGAGTGTGTCTTTCTCATTTGGGTCCGTTTGCTATCACCCTTCTTGGTCTACCAAGCCTCTGTCCCAAATCTTCTGACTCTTTTTCCTCCGCTTTTCGACTGCTGGCTTGTGACGGTCTTTGTGTCGTACATGTATGTGCCCAGATACAGGGAGAAGAGTGCGGGATGGGGACGTGTGTGAGTCGTTGGGCGCTTTCGGCCCCGGGGGGTCGCTCAAGTCGTGCTTGGTGATCCTAGAAGAGGAGGTCTCACCCGCGACGTTCGGAGATGTGGTTACCAGTCCGGACAGTATGTCGCTTGTGGGTGGCTCTTCGGATGCGTCCGAGTTGAGATTGGAGACCTGATATCCGACGCCATGTACTTCTCCGTCTGTTTGTCGGGACTCGGGGTGTGCTGATGTTAATGCACGACTCACGAGTGGCGTATAGACTAGCAGAAGCTGCGTCTGAGCCGAGGTTGAAGACCTGTTTGTCCGATGCCATGTACTTCTCCATCTCTTTGCTAGGACTCGGGGTGTGTTGATGTTTGTGTATGACTCGCGAGTGGCATATAGACTGGTAGAAGTTGCGTCCGAGCCAAGGTTCAAGACCTCCTTGTCCGACGCCATATACTTCTCCGTTTGTTTATCGGAACTCGGGGTGTGCTGATGTTTGAGCATGACTCGCAAGTGGCGTATAGACTGGCAGAAGCTGCGTCCGAGCCGAGGTTGAACACTTGTTTGTCCGACGCCATGTACTTTTCCGTCTGTTTGTTGGGACTCGGGCTGTGTTGATGTTTGTGCACGACCCGCGAACGGCGTATAGACTGGCAGAAGCTGCGTCCGAGCCGAGGTTGAAAACCTGCTTGTCCGACGCCATGTACTTCTCCGTTTGTTTGTCGGAACTCGGGGTGTGCTGATGTATGTGCACGACTCGTGAGTGGCGTATAGACTGAAAGAAGCTGCGTCTGAGCCGAGATTGAAGACCTGTTTATCCGACGCCATGTACTTCTTCGTGTGTTTGTCGGGACTTGGGGTGTGCTGATGTTTGTGTACGACCCGCGAGCGGCGTATAGACTGATAGAAGTTGCGTCCGAGCCGAGGTTGAAGACCTGCTTGTCCGACGTCATGTACTTCTTCGTCTGTTTGTCAGGACTCGGGGTGTGCTGATGTTTGTGCACGACTCGCGAGTCGCGTATAGACTGGCAGACGTTGCGTCCGAGCTGAGGTCTGAAGCCTGTGGACTTAGTGTTTTCGACATCCCGTGGATCTCTGCCTCTGCCGTGTCGATGCCCAGGGTGAGTGGTTAGAAGCTTCGAAATACGCTACTGACCAGCAGGCGAACGGTCCCGTCGAATGCCTGTTCATAGAGAAGAAAAGTCGAGCGGTAGGAAAACGTATCGTCGCGTGTGGTTTGGAGGTGGCGTAGAGTTCGCATGCCATCCTCGTCCTTCGGATGCACAATGCGGTGGACGGTTGCGATGTCCCCTGGGCTACTGGGGGCAACCTCTGCAACATTCTTCACACCTCTTCTTTAGTCGGTTGCGATGCTCCTTCTTGCTTTGAGATTGCTCTATTCTTCGTGGCGCTGGGTGAGGTTTCTGCCATGGGATCCGGGAGTAAGATTTCTCCCGATGATGCCAGATGGCTTCATACGAGTACCGTTGAGCGAGGTCGCCTGGGGGTGTGGTCGCACATGGTCCATAGGAGTACCGTGTGCGACTCACTCTTTTAGGCCCCCTCGTCTCCCTTCCTCTGCCGCTACTAGGTGGTCAAGCTCTCCACCTGCGATGTGTCGCGGCTACCTCTAGTAAGAGAGCCGACGACCATGCCGCTAGTGACTGATTGGGAGGAGAGGGTCGGTTGTGCCCGCCGCCCGCTCGAGGATTCGTTGTTGCCAAACTCGCACTCCTCAAGATGGAGGGATGTCTGGGTTTGAGATCCCGAGTACGTTTCTGGGGCGTCTCTTGGCCCGATCTTCCAAACCAAGAAGAGAACGGGAATGGGGCACGACGGCGGTGACTCGGTGGGCTCGCCGCTCGAGATGAACAAACCTGGATGACCAGGCCGGGCTGGGTTCAGACATCGGAGGCGCTGCACTCGAGGGGCGATCAGTCGAGATTTTAACTTTCAAGGGCTGCTTGCAGCCTCGGTCATGTATTTAAGCTTTGGTTGCTCTTTTTTTTTGCTACCCCAGTCTGTCGGGTGTAGTGTTGTTGCATGCTTTAATAAAATGACTTTGACCATCCTTTTCCTTTCTTATCTCGTTCCTTCATTCTCTGCTTTTGTTTGTCGCCCAGGATGCTCGCTAAGCGAGGTCTGTGCAAGGGGAGAAGAGTTGGGGTAGTGTTAAGCTTTTCTTCAGGTCGAGGCGCGTACCGCTAGCCCCGGGAGGGCTTTGCTCTTCCGGCATGGCGGTTTTTTCTGTGAGCGACTTGTCCGCATGTCTGCACACGACCCGATGAGCCAGTGCTCCGTCCTTCATCCGGTGGGGCGTCTGTCTTTACCGTTCGAAGGCGGAGCCATGCCTTAGTTTATAGGGAGAGCGTCATAGCCGACACTTCGGTTCCCACAAACGGCGCCAAATGTTGGCGCAAGATTTTGGACTTCCCTAAACCTTCGTGTGCTCTGCCGCAGGCGGCTGCCAGCGATGGGATAGGGTACCTGCGTGAGGAAGGAAAGCGTAAACTTGCACCGGTGTGGTGCTAGGCCCACAAGGCTCCGATGCTTAAGTCAGAAAGGTCTGAGCATAAGTAGGAGTGGTAGAGAGAGTTTGTGTAGAGTTACGCATCGTCACGTATTCCCCCTCCCCATCCTTGAACATGATGGGTATTTATAGATGGTGAGGAGGGAGCATTCCCTGATTGGTTATGTCGGCCCGCTATCATGTGGTTCTTCGAACCGAAATGAGGAGATACAGACCGACCGGAGTCGGCCCTCGTGCCTTATCACGATGATGGTTACCATCGTCCTGGCAACAGGGTTTTTGAATGTCCTGTTGTAAATTCGGGTTGTCGAGACCCGCCAAAATACAATTTATAAGCCTATTATCAATAGCTTTGCAGCTAGTGGTAACAGGGTCGATCCTAGGAGAAGGTTATGATTGAAATTTAATTAAACTTGAAATTAATTAATTAATTGGGGGTTTTTGTAACGGGGGGATTTAAACATGCAAAGTAAGGAATTGAACGATAACGGAAGAATAAAAGAGAGAGAGAGACGAGTGCACGGTTTGGGGATTTTTGGGATTTATTTGTTAGACATTCTTCAGCTTATCATTTAACACAATCCTAAGGCGAGCAGTTTGTAATACACACGGTCAGTTACCCGAGAAGCCCCAAGGTAACCGGCTCCATAGAAATTAATTAGACCACACAGTTCTAATCAAACTTTATCTAAAATTGCATTAGGGTGATCAACCCCAAATTGACTCTAGATAGTCACTAGCATACCGCGACAGACATTCGATCACGTAATCTAATTGCTAACTGGCTACCTGCAAACGTTGTATGTAACCAACAACCATCATGCATGACTCGATACTTCAGTTTAATTTTATCATTCTGTGTTACTAGTCGAACAGTGAGAGGCACGACATCGCTACTCTTTAACGTTAACAAAATGCTAGAAAACACGAGTGTCAATCGGCGAAATCTAACACATGCATAGGGTGAAGCAAGAATGATAAATGCATACAAATCAACCACCAATTTGTAAACTAAGCATGGATTATCAAAGCTTAAAAGTCTAACAACAATCCCTCAAATTTATCCCAAACCGTTCACTTTAGCTTAGCCGTCCATGGGACGGATTGTCACTACCGCTCCAAGGAAGGCCGTGGAAGTCATCCCTATCCTATTACAAATTACAAGCTCATAAACAAGCCACAAATGGCGGAGGTAAGGTGAAAATTGGGGAAAAGCCGAGAGGAAGAAGATGAAAAACCGCACAAGAATGGCTGAAAATCGTCCTTCAGCCGATTTAAATCGTCGTAGCGTCGAGACGCTAGAGCAGCGTCGCGACCCTACGACCTAAGTGATCCGCGTGCGCGCCTCGCGATGGCGTCGAGACGCTAGGCGAGCGTCTCGACGCTGGCCCGATAATTCCTTGCGCGCGCCTCCTCCGGAGCGTCTCGACGCCGCAGCAGAGTCTCGACGCTTCGGCAGCGTCGAGCAAGCGTCTCGACGCTAGCTCTCGGGTTTGGGCTGGAAAAATTGCCTCTCCTAGGCAATTTTGGTCCGTTTCTTCTTGGATCGACTGACCCTTTCCCGATGCACTCCCGGGGCGTTAAAACTCCGCTTTTAGCTCCGAAACGGGTCCAATGGACGCACGAGCTCTTTGCCGCATTTCTCTTATAAACGAGATTAATTATACAATTAAATGCGGAATTTAGCCATAATAAGGAAGTGAATAATAGCTCCAAAATGGAGTTATCACGTCCCCCGATTCCCGAGGGGATTGGGGGCGTTGTTGTACCACCGTCTCGTCAGGTGAGTCAGGGTATCTTGTTGATCACTTCTCACATTGATCGAGAGGTAGCCTGGCAATAGCGGATCCTCGGGTGGGTTGTTAAGCCCGGACCCTCAGAGTCCTAGGGTCGGCCCCAGGTCGTTGACTCGTCGAAGTTCGTGTTGGGGCCTCGACTTCCTAGGGAAGCGGGTCGTGACGTCAGCGGCTAAGGTAGCCCGTAACAAATATAACAATTTTTATCATTAATAGTCTTCTATCGGTGAAAGTTACTGATAACAGATCAATGATTGCTACTGATATCTTCTATTTTTAATTAAATTTTGTCAATAGCTATCACTGATAGTAGTCTATCAGTGATAATCACTTTATCAATGACTATTAGTAATAGTCACTGGTTTTTTGCCATATTTGCAAAATATTTTATATTGTGCTAGATTTGTCATTTGGGCCTCATTGCTATTTATGCAACCAACCCATTTAACTTTTGTTGAAATTGGTAAAAGTTACGGTTGATATTAACTTTTAGATAAAAAAAAATGGTGGTTAATTGAAAATTCTCCCTAATTTTCAAAGTATATTAAAATTACGAAAATACTCTCACACTACCCCTCTAAATTTTGTCCACGCATAGTTGTTGCCAGCGACCTCCTCCGGCACCTTTTTCGGCGACCATCTCCTGCAACCTCCTCCGGCCACCGCCGCCGATATTCGGTGACTTCTGGTGACCACCTCCGGCCACTGCGTCGATCTTCGACGATGACCACCGCCTGAGACCTCCAAAAAAAACTCTGACCGACCTTTGCCAACTATCAACGACCACCACCACTCTTACCCCATCACCGACCATCGACAATAGTGAACGTCGGTCATAGTTTTTAAAATAAAAATTTAAACTTATTAATTCATATTCTTTATTAATAGTTATCATTTATAATAGTTTGACATTATGAGATACATTTTTAGTGCAGAGCAAAACAAACCAGCTGGTGGATAAAAACACTTTTGAGAAAATGTAACCAAACATATGAGTGTTTTAATTATAAAGATTCTATAAAAAAAATGTTTTTACAAATGCATTCTTGAAAATCATTTTTTTTAGTAGTCAATCCAAACAGACCTTAAAATTGATCATGTGCATTGATTTGCTAGATGTTTGATTTTATTTAAATTTTCAAAGTTGATTGATTTAAATTTTGTTGATGTTGCTTCTTTGTTTTTGTAGGGTCATTCAAATTTATGATCAGGATGAGATTAAACTATTCGTGACTATTGCCTCGGCAATATGGCATCGACGAAATGTTCATATTCATGACCACGACCTCACAGCCAGTCGATGAACCTGGTGGAAGAGTTGGACGAGTATAAGCGAGGTGTTCCAAACGTTATGCCAAGTGACCCTGATGAGCAACGTGTTCCGAGCATTGCACAACGCTCTCGACCGATGATAAAGGATGGCCTCTTTGAGATGAGAGTCGACTATCCCCCCCTAAGCTCAACATTGATGCTGCTATTTTTGGTCTTAACGTTGGGCTTGTTGCAGTTGTCAGGTACTTCGATGGCGAAACATGCTTTCAATTGAATTTTATCTTTCTATGGCAATTACAGTTGAAACGGCTGAGGCAATAGCTTTGCTTGAAGTTGGTCTATAACTTCTATAGACAGAAAAATATTCGTTGATACTCTAGAAACTTTTGACTAAATAGGATCGATTTATGACCAAAATTTAGGTTTATGGAGTAGTCAGATTCAAAGTATTGTACTCATTAACTGAAAATGAAACTTTGTCGGTCATGAACTAACACAACATGTGCTCCTGTACTAAAAAAAATCATTTAAATAATAATAATAATTTATCTTTTCTTTTTTAATGCAAGGTAATGTAATAAAAGTTGACAAAAGGTAAACATTACAACATTTATCTAAATATAAGGTATATTTTAATTAAATTACGATTAAAAAAATTAATTTGTAAATTTTATATATATATATATATATATATATATATATATTCTCTTTAAGAAAACAAAAACTAAATAGAAACAAAGCCCCTTGGACTACCAGTTGCCAAAGACATAAAAAAGCTTGAGGGAATAAGATCCTTCCACTGAGCCAAAAAGTGTGCATCCACAACTCTAGAGGCTATTCCCCCAACAGCTTCTTTCAAGTTCAGAACTTCGCGGTTGAAAAAGAAAACTGTGGTGATGTCGACACTAGTGTCATTGAGGATGTTACAAACTTTCAAACAACCATTCTCTATTGGGAATTTATTCGGAAAAAATCTATACATGATTATTCAATAATAATAGAAATCCAATTCAAGAACAATTATGATAGAACTTTTAGGATCTAAGCATGGATGAAAACTAAATGAAAGGGGATTAAAATTACCTGACACCATTAGATGTGATGAATCCATAGCCTACAACACTCTGTGGTTTGTGTTCTTCCTCATCTATGCAATTCAGACCAATCATGGGCAATCCTCTCTATCAAATGGGGAATAAGAGGCTAAAGCAGCATAGCCTATTGGGGACCATAACCTGAACTATATATATGTTGATCCTAGGGTTTTTCATAATCTCATAGGACCAACAGATTGGTATCTGGTCAGCAAGTCACACCACTATATGGGAAGTTTTGGACCCATAATCAAGATCACACAAATGCCTATTAAATAGCCCAAATATAATTGCTATTGAATTTGTTACCCACATGTGAATTAATTATTAAATTAATTCCAACATTCTCTGCCTCGATTGGGCACTTGTATGAGTTTGAGGATGAAAAGATTGCTTTGAGACCTTCGACTGACATGACCTCTAAAGTCTTGATCTCAAATTGACCGGTCAGAACACAACACCCTACCAATTTAACAACCCTTAATGATCCTGAATGACCCACCTAAGACCTGCACTTCTAGAATCATGATTAAATGATGTATCCATATTCATCTTACATCGATTGTAGACGAGAGAGCGTCGAGCATAACGACGTTAAAAAATTGCGCTTCTTGGGAGGCAACCCATGAGTTTTTAAATTTCTTGTATTTACTTTCAGTTTTTATTTTTCCTAGCTTATTTTTCTTGCTTTCTTTTATAGGGATTTTTTACCTAAGGATCGAGATAGTGGGTGAAGACTGCGCTGCTCCAACCGATAACCTAGCTAAATTCAGGGGAGGTTTTTTGTTCCCTTTAGTTTTGTGCTTTTAGTTGCTTAGTGTGAAATGTTAATACATCGAGGGACTATGTATCTTTTTAGGTTAGGGTGGAGTTGTCTGGTGGATTTCTATAGTTGTTGAGCTGTAGAGATTCTGAATTTGAAGTGCTTTGGTCTGCTGTTGCATGTTGTTCGATGAGGACAATCTAGGAAATGCTTTTAAATTCTTCGTATTTGCATATCTAGAAAAGCATGAGATTGTATGTGTTAGTTGAGCATTTTTCAAAAAAAAATAAAAAAAAACTTGTTGCTCTCTTGCATCTATCGAGCACATAACATTCTATTCTTGGTTTTGTAGGTTTAGAATTATCTTACGTGAAATCATGTTGTCACCCCGAAAGGCACCCCTAGGGAAGGCTTGATGCATTATAGGTTGTAATAGGTTAATCGAGTTATAGCGAAGCTATTGCCTAAAAAAAAAAGACTAAGCATGAAAATAAAAACTCCTGAGGTGCTCCTTTTTCTTATAATCGCGACTGAGAAGTGAGCATTAGTCCGTAAAAATGTGAAGTTTGCTCGTAGTCAGATACATTGCGCAGTGAAACTGCGGGTAAGCTGGAATGGAGGCAAGTTTCATGTTAGGCTCTTGGTAAGAGACTTTTTGGTTATAAAATTCTCTATGTTTGGGGTGTCGAATCCCGCCAAAATAACATTTATAAATCTGATACTACTGAGCTTTGCAGCTAGTGGTAGTCGGGTGTCGAACACAGGGAACCTAAATTATCTCCTCTTAATTAATTTCTACTTGCCATTAATAAAACTCAAAATAAAACAGAAAAATAAAGGGGGAAATGCTAACGGGGAATTAAACTAAAACAGTAAAATAGCTAACGGAAAAATAAAAATGCGAGAAAAAATAAACGGAACATGTGCTCCTAATTTGAGTGTCGGGATTGACTGTTGATGTAATTCGGATCATAGCCACAAAAGATACTTAGCCGGATTTTGTTAACATACACACATTACAAATCCTAATCAAAACAAGTGATCCCATGCTTCAATTAGAACGAGTAATCCCAATTAATTAGAAAAGAGTTGACGGCTCTAGTCTATGCTTCGCTAATAACTCTAATTCAGGGGCGATCGCTCTCCCAAATTAGAATTAGTCGCGAGCGACGGGTATTCATGCGACAGGCAAATAACAAGAAATCCCACAACATGCTTGATTTTTCTCCCCTACAAATTATCTAGAAACCTAAAGCAAACAAGGCCTTAATTCGCAATAGGATACTAAATTCTCGTTACTCGAAACAAGAAGTGTGATCGCTAAATCATGCTTCTTTAACAATACAATACGTTATAAACCCAATGGGTGTCAATCACAGAGAATACAACGAACGGTAAAGAATTCATGCTCAAAGGTTAGAGATGGATGTTAAAGCCATCTAAGTATGCATTAAAGCTTAAATCTCACCTAATACATCAACAAAACAATCTCTAAACCTTAGCCAAACGTGTTTAAAATCGATCCAAAATTGTGGAAATAGATGAAAAAAATTGAAAGTTAGGTCAAAAGTGCATAAAAAGCTGGAAAAAAGAGGTTTTGGCCGAAATTGGCATATTGGGCCGCGAAGAGGCGCTGGACCGCGCTGATCTGGGCCGAAGGGCTGTCAGGGCTTGAAGTGCTGACCGTTGACTGGAGCTGTTGACTTTTACAAAAATAATGAATTTCTACTCCCGATTCGAACTTGGGCTACCTTATTGTAATAATGAGACTAGCACCATTAAGCCATTAATCAAAATTGATTTAAGATTAGATTATTTAATTAATGTAGCTTAATCACTCAAAATGACTAATTAATAAAATATTCTAAAATATTCATTTAAGCTCTTAATTATCGCAAATGCCTGATTTACCCCTTAACAATTAAATTATACAAAATATATCAAATAAGCACAATTAATTACTCTAATTTACAAGATTTAGGAGCTAAATATTGCACTTTTTGAGTGTTATCAGCTCTCTTGGAGAAGTAAAGAAAAGAAAAGAAAAAAAATAGTAGTTTAAGAAATAAAGAGTACAAAGTACTCAAGAAAAAGAAAAAATAGGCTTTTTGGTTTGTTACTCTCTTGATTGTTGAAAAGCAATAGACTATTCTTAATTTCTAGAAGTAGGGGAAAAACGATATGTAGTGTTGCATGAGGTTTTTTCGAGTTTGCATGAGTTAGGATAGGTTGGCTATTCACACACGCACGTAGGGGAGTATTACTTAATTTTTGAAATGTTCTCAATTCATGCATGCAATTGATTGTTCTCTTTTGTTGTAAATGCTTTGTTTTTAAAAATATCGAGGTTAGAGTTGATGGCTTCAATTTTAGTCTTTAGAGATAATTCAGAGTAGCCTTGCTCGAGGACTAGCAAGATTTAGGTTGGGGGTGTTTGATAACTCCATTTTGGAGCTATAATTTACTCCATAATTTCAGCTAAAATCGTGCTTAATTAATGTTAATTTGCCTTGGTTATAGATGATTCACGGTTAGAGAGCTCGAGGAGTCCAAATACGTGTTTCGGGGCTAAGAAGGTCTTATTAAGGCCTCGGGATCGCATCGAGAAAGGAAGGGCATCAAAAGTCAAGATTTTGCCAAAAGGGAGCAACCAAAGGCAAAACAAATTGCCCAAACCCGAGAGCAAGCGTCGAGACGCTGCTCGACGCTACTCAGCGACGAGACGCTGTCCCGAAGCGTCTCGACGCTCCGAAGAGGCGCGCACTGGATTTTCCGTCGGTAGCGTCTCGACGCTACGGCGATTATATAAGCCCCCTTCTCCGATTTTTAGGTCATCTTCTTCAATCTTCTTCATTCCCAATTGTTGTAAGCTCGGATTTTGGGAGCAAAACTCTATTTTCTTTCATTTTTCTTATATTTCAAGCTCAAACATTGTGGATTTAGCTTGATTCTTACAAGGACCAACTAAGGTAAGTGCTCTAATTTGAGTTAAGGATTTATCTTGATGCTTAGTGAGGGTTTGTATGAATTTTCTAGCGTAGTATTGATTATTGTTTGCATCTCCTACTTGTATAAAGAACGAATGACTTGCCTTTCTAATTAGGAGTGACGCCCGAAATTGTTACGCATGTTAGTGGGTTAGCGTTAATTCTTGATAAGCCTTAATGCATGTAGCGAGGATCTAGCTCGTGTTAATCAATTCGAGCCTATGTGACAGATGGGGGTAGAAGTTGACTAACGTTTTCACGGTGGGCTCAAGGTTAGGAGAGAAATAGAATTAGGCTTTAGACTAATTCATCGCGACGTTACCTGTTACTGTTTTCTGATTAATTGATGGCTTATCACCTTAGATTAATTAAGAAGCATGTTTAATTAAAATTTACGCCTCTAATTAATTCTTTGGGGTGTTTGTATCTGTTTCGAGCAAACATTTCACGTGCATGAGATAAAATAACTATGCATATTAGAATCCCTATGAACTAAGTGCATCAAGTAAATCCCGAGCACTCAAGTTAGGAGCACAGGTTACTTTATTTTATTTTTCCGTTAGCTACTTTTTTCGCTTTCCTTTAATTTCCCGTAACCAATCCCCCATTTACTTTACTGTTTTATTTTGAGTTTAATTAAAATCAAATAGGAATTAATTATGAGAAATTGATTTAGGTTCCCTGCAGATCGACCCGATTACCACTAGCTACAAGTTAACTTAGTTGTATCAGTATTATAAATTTCATTTTGGCAAGCCTCCACAACTTGAGATTGGAGTACACCATAAAGTGCTCTACCAGTGACCAATCACACCCTAATAATGATTGGTGGCGACTCCCTTTTTCTTTTTTGTTGTTTTTATCTTTCATTTAAAGCCCCCGTTTAACAGAGGGATGTTGGTCGCTCCGCGTCGCAAAAACGTTGCGACAAAGCAATAACCCTCACTAATTGCATAAAGGTTTAATCACTAACCTTAAATTAGAGCACTTAGCTTAGTTGCTCGGGATGAAAATCAAGACAAAGCACCCAAGGATTAACCTTCAATACAACAAAGTAGAGAGAAAATTGAATTTTTGCTTCCAAAATCGGAAAAAGGGGAAATGTGAATGAGGAAGATTGACCTAAAAATCGAAACTTATGTAGTTATACTACAAGGGAGCGTCGAAACGCTACAAGCAGCGTATCGACGCTACGGACGCTAAAACTCAGCGCGCGCGTCTTCGGAGTGTCACGATGTTGTTGCCTAAATTGCTCTCGGGTTTGCAGCGTTGAGACACTTCTTGTAGCGTCTCGACGCGGGACCTCTAGTGCCAAATGCAACTTTTGCTTCTCTTCTTTGCCTGGTGCACTCTCGAAGCCTTTAAAACACCCTTCTTAGCACCAAAATGCGCTCTTGAACTTCACGAGCTCTTTACCGCGAATCACCTACAATGAAGCCAAATTATCAACATTAAGCACGGTAATGAGCTAATATTGAGGAGTAAATAATAGCCTCAATTTGAGAGCTATCACCTCTCTATCAGATGAGGAATAGGAGACTAAAGCAGCATAGCCTATTGAGGACCATAACCTGAACGTTGATCCTAGGTTTCCCATAATCCCCTAGGACCAACGGGCTGGGATCTGCTCAGCAGGCCACACCACTATATGGGAAGTCTTGAACCCATAATCAAGATCACACAAATGCCTATTAAATAGCCCAAATATAATTGTTATTGAATTTGTTACCCACATATGAATTAATTATTAAATTAATTCCAACAATCTCCCACTTGGGCAACAATTTTCTTATTAGCAATTATTAATTTATTATTTAGTGCACAACTTAATGCTATTTTAAAAATAACTTCCCTTTAATCACAATTCAGTCCATTTTGTATACCAATGAAGAACCAAAGCGACTTTTGTCACATGTATGGTCTCAACTTAGCCTTCAATGATCACAACACCAAATATACTCAATGACATGAATCAAGTGTGGAAGAGCAGCATGAAAATTACATGTAATGTGATCTAAACATGTCCATTTCCAACTCGTCAACTTTATTCTTTAGAGAGATCAAACTGAACTCTTTCTAGCCTTATGTTAAACTATTGTTAGAAAGAAAGTGATTTAGAGTAGCAAAAAGATAATTCATTTTCTTTATTCTGCAGAAAACAAAACTTTGTGTCTACTTTATGAAAGTACAAACTCCCACTCAACTGACATACCATAATTTTCACACATATATGAACATTATGCTCCCAAAAACTTTTGTGTGAAAGTTCTTAATGAACATATCCGTAATGATGGAGTTGTATTCCTCTAGACACAATAAAAACTCTGAATTTTCTTTATCAACTAAATCTTGTGATTCTCATAAAGCTTTCGTTGCTATAAATTGAAAAGAATTAAAGATCTTGTCAAGACAACTTAGTGACAAGGATTAAAATTTATGAGTTTGTTGTCACACTAAGTGTTATGACCACAAACCTCAATAGTAAAAGAAACTACTCCAAATGGCTATTGTCACTTTTATTTAAGTAGATCTTTTACCCATTTAGTGAACATAGCCTGAAACGTGGATCTTGTTGACAACTCTCATTATTATCAAAATCAAATCACCTCATGATCTCTACTTTATTTAATTTTATGAGTGAGCATTTATCCTTTGGTTAATTACCTTAAAACTCTTTAGATTCAATTAAGAGTTATAAAAATATTGCCTTTTTGTTATTCATATGAATACAAAAGTGGAAATGTCTAAACTTCAAGCATGAAATTCTTCATTTCTTTATTCAAGTGATCTTTATTGAGACTAAACTTGTCGTCTTTAATCATTTGAATATTTCTTAGTGCATACAACTTTATGCTAGAAAACTTGGAAGATTGTCTGACATAACCCCTTTTTGTGAAATCTCAATGTTACTTGAGATTGATCTCACAATATAAAAGAGATGTTCATACAAGTTTTCATCTTATAGCGTAGTATTATTGCGCCATAAACATATTACACTAGGAAAATAAATTTACTCCTACTAAGCTTGTAATTCATAATTATCACTCTTGTTTACCTTAGACCTTAAATGTGATAATTAATTAATGAAACTTACGAAATTACAAACAATAACCTTATTGAGATCACAAATGAAATTAGACCTTTGAAACCTTGTGTTGCGGGAGCAAGAGTTTCTAAAGTATGCAGGCTCTAATTTCATAAATCATTAAATTGAGAAATCAATATTTATATTCATTTAACATATAACTTTTTAAATAGTTTTGAAGTGTTATCATTTACCTAAAACAAGTCTTTTAATAATTAATGTCACCCATAATACTTGAAACATAATATCTCTTAACACATTACCCTTTAGAGGCAATAAGACAAGAAGTTCAATATTGTCGTTATTTATTGTTTCACCTAATTTCTTATGACATTAATTTTCTCTTTTAAGAGATAAGTCTTTGTTTGACTTTAGGGGAAGATAATTGAATCATATTCTTTTTACTTTTAAGTCAAACTTAAATCTTTATATTTGGATTTCTCCTATCTCTTGTGATTACTTTAAACACTTTTAATAATGTTGAGTTTGTATTACTTAAATGAGGAGAACCTATACTAATGTTGTCATATAGAGAAAATAACTAAAATTCTCTTTCATAAGGATAACATTCCTCATTTTATCTTCCCTCTCAAACTCAACATTCTTAAGAAACTAAAGATATCTAGCAAATGAATCGTGAGACTTAAATTTAGAAATCATGAAAATGATTAGTGTACCTAGAGCAACAACTAATAATCTTTAAATCCAATTTTTTCTTATCGGTCTCTAGGACCAATCATTAGTTGGACGTCCTTAAATGCAAACATAATGTTAAGCATTTGCCTAGCCTTAAATTGCAAGAGATTTAATTGTTGTTTTATATGGTACACCACTTGAACTTTATGTTGCAATCTTAAGTGCTTTTCCCAAAGAAATTGAGTTCAAAGAAGAATGATTTGTCATACTTCTAACCTCGTATTTACGAGTTTTGAATCATTCTATTAGCAACACACTTTGCTCAGGTTGGCCTAAAAATATGTCTTACTTAATGACTATAAATTCTTAAAGGAGTTAGCAAGATGCCCTAGACATTCTCTAGCTAATCCATAGTGTTTCATCACTAGAAACTAATCATATGACTTTTAAGATATCCATAACTAATGACCTCTCTGACATCAAACATAAGCGCCTTCACTTGTTCCCTTGTTAAATCAAAATAACCGATCATCAATGAGTAGAAGTATTATAGTCTATTCAACGCATGGAAGTCTCGACATGCAAGCTAAACTCACTTTGTTTAAATCCTAAGTGAGAAGTCAAATTTTCTTTATATATAAAAAGAATAACTAAGAACGCATTTTCTTACATGTCCAAATTTTCTTAAAAATATATATATATATATATATATATATATTATAGGAGAAATCTGAATCCTAACTTAGTGATTTAGACTAATATGTTCCAAATGCAACTTTGTCTTAACTTTAATTTCTCCCTTAAGGAAATAGTTAATTGATTACATTTTGTTCTTTTATACTTAAAACAATTTTCTTCAAACATATCATCGAAGATCTGCTCATTAAGCGTTCATCTACCCTTTCAAGCATCATAGTATACTCTCTTACGTTCCTTTGTTCTTCATTAAGACACATTTAACCAAAAGTTTAAATGTCTCTTACTTTATGTTCATTGTCGAACAATCTTTATCTTTATCTGTTAAAGGAACTTCCTATTATTTCCTTATCAAACATGATTTCCTTGATAATAAAATTCATCATCATAAAGCTTGTGAAACTAAGATTATTCCATTTTTTTTAATATAAATCTCAATCAATCTGAAGGGATATTGCTAAGTAAAAAATAGAATGTTTCTTTATTTATCACAACATGAATAAAAAAAAAATATTCTCAAAGTCAAACAAAGCAATAGTATTAAATTTTGAAAATCAACTAACATGCTCCTAAATAAGTTAGTATTTATAAAAATGCTTTGAAATTAAACTTTATGAGGACAGCAAGATATCAAACACAACATTGACAATCTTCCTTTGGGTCGACTGTCAACTTGTAAACGGTACTCTCAATGCGGTGTTAAAACATGATAACTAATCATGTCAAGTGAAAGCCCTCCTTTGGACCGAAAATCACTCACATAGTATAACTTTATATTATCCATATTTTATCACAACTAGTCATAGATGTACCTGTTATTTGGCCAAACTAACATCTTTCTTTGGACCGACGACAGAACGCATAAACAACAGAACCAAAAATATCTAATTAGGTATGAAAATGTCAATATCAGAAATCAGAGGCTACTTTGGCAGCATGATCCATCAAATCAACACTAACAAAGAAAATAAGATTATTATGCAAAACACATTTATCTTTAATTACTATTAATTTTATCTTCATGAAAATGAAATTATCAAAATCATTTCCAAAATTAAGAGTAATATATTTACATGCAGGGGCGGATGCACGTAGGGGTCAGGGGCACGTGGCCCCCTCGAATTATTCGATTTGTATATTTGTATATAAATATGCATAATTAAATTGAATTGTTTTGTATATTTGTATACTAAAATGCGAATTTTAATTATAAAATGTTGATGGAACAATGGTTGTGGGGCATGCCCATAACATTTCTCTCCCTTTGGGCTTGAGCTTGATCCCGTGTTATTTTTAATTTGTTTTTAAATCTTTTAGTGGAAAAAAAAAATAACCCGTAATTTTATTTAAAAAAATTATAAATATTTCGAATTTCATTATTTACCAGAAGATTCTTAATTTTTTAATTTTGTGTTTCAATAAATCTTTAAACTTTAAGGGTGTCTAATAGATTTATCTGCTTTCAATTTTTTTATTATTTTTTTAAAACAAATAATTGTTCTATTAGAGTGAGATTTAATTTTATATCTAATTGAACCTTAAAGATTTAATTTTGTATCTAATAGATACGTGATTTTATAAAAAAAAAAAATGTCGAATAAGTTGAGGACCTATTAGACACAAAATAAAAATTTATGTTTAATAGAATAATTAGTTTTTTTTTTAAATTTAAAATATGTTTCCATTAGATAAAAATTTAAAAATTTATCGATTTGTTAGATACACCTATTAGGTACCTTTTAAAGTTTATGGATCATATAGACACAAATAAGAAATTTAAGACTAAACTTGTAATTTAACCTTATTTGAATTGTGCCCCTCTGACATAAATTTCTGGATCCGCCCCTGTTTACATGCATAATTTAATAAGGGGAAAAAGTCCTCAAAAATAAAAATTAGACTACCCAAAAGAAACTTTATTAGGTTTTCAACCAACTTAACATCCTAACTTAGGCATTGGGGCATCAAATTCAGAATTCAATAATCAAGTATGGATAACGTATGGATAACTTATCCCTTTCAAACGAAAGTCTTCCTTTGGGCCGACTAACAATCTCAAAGGCACATCATTATGTTATTCATACTTATTATTGTATATGTGTTTGTTGTTTGACCAAATTGTCATTTCCTTTGGGCCGATCACAATTCGCATAAACAACAAATACACTCAATCTAATAATCTAATATCTTTAAATGTTTCAATTTACAAAACATTCAAAATTAAATAATACAAACGGTATTAATTCTTGATAACTTAATAAGCACAACATAGCCAAAGCGAGCATAGCTCAGCTGGCATATGTATGAGTTTACAACCACGAGATCTGTGGTTCAAATCCCCCCACCCCCAATGTACTCAAAAAAAAAAATCATAATAAGCACAACATTATTTCCCTGAAGATGCTCACAACATAATATAAATACATAAATGATATTGCAGTGGGTTGCCATAAAGGAATTATATTTATAAATGAAATTGTAGTGGGTTGCTCACTGCCACATCCATGATGCTAGGGCGTTTAAGTGACACTACACTGTAAACGACATAGCCGTTGAACTTCAATATATACATATATAATTTTATTCGAACATTAAAGTGCCACAACCACAGATTTACAAATTCAAAATTATCGATCTGGATCAAATCAATCGTGTATAAAATTATGCATATGAACACTTTTAACATTTAAGAATACTGGATCAAACAAAAAAAAATGTTGGAAGAACCTATTAATCTGAATAATGTAAAAGCATTCGAATTAAATTGGATAATTCAAGAGTCCAAGTAATTCACAAAACATATTGTAAATTAATACTGGAAACATGTTGAATCACTCAAGAATCATAGGAAAGACAACATGTTTGACAAAAATAATTAGTAATCTCTCATGCAAAAACCGCTCTGATACCACTTGTTGGGAATTTATTGGAAAAAATCCAATACATGATTATTCAATAATAATAGAAATTTAATTCAAGAACAATAATGTAAGCATGGAAGAAAACTAAATTAAAGGGGATTAAAATTACCTGACACCATTAGATGTGATGAATCCATAGCGTACAACACTTTGTGGTTTGTGTTCTTCCTCATCTATGCAATTCAGACCAATCATGGGCTCTCAGATGGGGAATAAGAGGCTAAAGCAACATAGCCTATTGGGGACCATAACCTGAACTATATATATGTTGATCCTAGGGTTTCCCATAATCTCATAGGACCAACGAACTGGTATCTGCTCAGTAGGTCACACCACTATATGAGAAGTTTTGGACTCATAATCAAGATCACACAAATGCCTATTAAATAGCTCAAATATAATTGTTATTGAATTTGTTACCCACATATGAATTAATTATTAAATTAATTCCAACATTTTTTGCCTCGATTGGGCACTTGCATGAGTTTGAGGATGAAAAGATTGCTTTGAGACCTTCGACTATGACCATGACCTCTAAAGTCTTGATCTCAAATTGATCGGGCAGAGCACGACACCCTACCAATTTAACAACTCTTAATGATCCTGAATGACCCACCTAAGACCTGCACTTCTAAAATCATGATTAAATGTTGTATCCACATTCAGCTTACATCGATTGTAGACGAGAGGGCGCCAACTGCCACTGTCATCAACTAAAGTCACATCATTTCTAACATGAGCTTTCCCATTTGCATTGCTTCCATCTTAATTGCCACTTCTAGTACCTTTGGGTCTGATGAAAGAGGTTATTAATATTGGACATCACGAGCTGATCTGACACTGATGCATTGTTGAAAAATGTTTTGTTTCGGAGCTCCAAAGTCTTCTATACTATAGCATCAAATACTTCACATCCTCCTTAGATCCTTTGTCCAGGATCCAATTTCAATGTTCTTGAATCGGTCAATAGTTCCTATTGTCACATAAATGAGTCAAGTTAATAGAGGGACATAAGAACCAAGCCTCCCTAGTTACCTCGCAATGCCAGAAAAGTTGTTGTGATGATTCCTCATTGTCCTTGCAAAGAACACATAAAGTATGTGTATAGATTCTTTTTGAAATAAGATTTATCTTAGTATGAATAATGTTGTTGTTGATGGAGCGCATGTAGCGCAACGGAAGCGAGTCAGATCATTGACACTCTAATTTCATCAATTTAGCTAAACTAGAAACATGCTCAAAACTTAGAAATTAAAGAAATTAGAACACATACCTCTTGTAGTTCTAAAATCTTCTAATCCCGATACTCGAATCTTCTCACGAACACCTCGAACCTTCTCTCGAACACTGCGAGGACCACCTCCGGTAGTTCCGCTATCCTCGGGCCGAGCAACAGAGTGGTGGGACTCCTTTACAAGAGAAGAACTTAGGAAGAGATGGAGAAAATTGTCTATTTGATGATGATAATTTGAAGAGAATTGTCACACAATCAAAGCTCCAAAATTTTCAAACATCATCAAACTCAAATCATTTAAACTTCATCCAATTTATAGACCATTCACATGCAACAAACTTTTTGCTTAGCATGACACCTAAAAAATGGATGAATTAGTCTTCAACCAAGTGTTCCACAATTGATGAGTTTATGCATGTGGTTGGTGATTCACAATCCACTTCACAACTTGGATAAACCTACTCAACTTGGATAATCCCACTTGTAATATTTTGTCATTTTAAAATTAATTTTAATAAGCAAAATCAATTTTAATTAATTAAACTTTTTAATTAATTCAATATCAAATATTAATTAAATAATAAGACTAATCCCGGTTTCGGAATCATCACACATGAATCCCTATTCATGTTTTAGACTGATCTCATATTTAAATCACTTTAAATATGTCCATCATTCTTCCAAAAACAAATTTGAATAAATTCAAATTCTTTTTCTCTCATATTGTTACACGACTTAATCTGAGCTAGCCAAGAGAACCTAAAGGACCTACAGATCATGAGCTCCAACGATATGAGATTAACTGATCAAACTCTTTAGCCAAGTTAACCAACATTCGTTAACCCTCGGAGACTCCACTAAATTTCAAGGGTTACACTCTCCTCACCGAGATATATTTTTGTCCTCTTGATATAACCATCATCAGTAAGTCGATCCTTCACAGGTCGTTCGTAATTACAGTTGGGTCAAAATAACCATTTTACCCCCGTAATTACATCTTGTTCCTTAAGTCCCACTGATCCTCTAATGAACTATTGATTTGTGGTCCAACCACCAAACCGATTCGTATGTGATCTCATCACTATACCAAGTCCCGCTCGGGCCAATGAGAGGGTGGGATCCCTAGTTCAAGACCCGGAGTCAGCACTTAAGAGAACAACCTCTCTACTAATCCCTCAAGGCGGGTAGGAGTGAATTCCATCTCGCAGGACTATGTTAACTACCTACCCGGTCTTATCCCCAAGATGGTAGGCTTATTGAGTCGGCGATCTCGGGCCACTCTCACCCATACAAGTCATAGGATAAGCCCGAATAAACAGGAGTTCATAGCATGCTCAGGATTCAGATCGAGTTACCTAGGTCATCATATGAAAAAGTCGATATTTACTGTAAACAGAGTTATAAAGAAAGAGCGACTTGTTTCGCGGTTCAGTCTTATCAAACTCATTGCACAGGACGCCCCCACTCGCATATCTCCACATGAACGATTTTGGATCACATCGTTTGTACTATGCAAAGCGGGTCGCGTCCAATAGTGTCTCCAGAATAAGGTACCCAACCTTATCCCTATACTATAGACCATTCTGGCTATTACTTGAACTTGATCCATAATCATGTCACACGTGAAGTTCAAGTATACAACCTATAGCCATGAGTTCTTTGTTTATTGGAGTTTGGGTATAAGAAAACGCATTTCACTTTATTCAATAACAACTTTACTGAATAAACTTCAATAACAATTTTATTGCAAAATAGAATATACATTCAATTTACAAATCACGAGTTTTAGGACATAAAACCCAACAATTGTATACTTTCTAGCAACAAATTTTGACTTTTGGGAGAACTTTATAGGCCAAAAAAGTCTTCATTCTCTTGCTTTGAGTTTCAACCTTTGAGGGGAAAGCCTCTTTTTTTGTTCCTAGAAGATAAACCTAGCGGATTGAGCAATCTAAACAGAAAAAACTCCTTGTTTCGAAGGGTTCCAGATAAGGATGTCTTCACTGCCACACGGATGAAGAGGAACATCAAGAATCGCCTTCGCATCTAAAGGAAGAAATGTTGCTCGGATCTGCTCCTCCTTCCAAGAACCATTAATGTTCATCAATGAAGCCACTGGAAGATTGTGGACTGTTGGCGGTGAAAAAAGCACCCGACCATTTTCCCTTCAAGGAATCCAAGGATCACAATCAATAATCACCCCATTTCCGCTACCCACTCTCCATTTGTACCCTTTATCAAACAACTCCTTGCCCTCACATGATACTCCGCCACACATAAGAAGCAACCGAGCCTAGCTGAGCTCTTAAGAAAAGACTATGATGATAATATTTGCCCTTCATAATTCGAGCCAACAAGCTGGATGTTTAACAACCTCCAACACTGTTTAGCCAGAAGGACATGACTGAATCGAGTAAAATCCTTGAAGCCCATATCATCCTGATCCTTACTATAACACTTTCGACTCCATGAACGCTTGAATCTTTCTCTTTTCAGAAGTAAAATCCGACAAAAAAAAAAAAAAAAAAAAAAAAAACGGACAAATACTAGTAATGTCCCAACTAACTTAGAGAAGGAATCTGAAGCAGCTAAAAAATTCATATTAAAATTTCATCTTTCATATTCAATATCCAACAAATTATATCAAGAATAATGGATTTATATTTATAATCATGTAAATAATTTTCTATAGATGCATTATCTATAATTTGACTTTTAATTGCATACCAATACTAACTTACCTAATAATTATTATTTAAAACATTCTCTCTCCTCTTTCTCTCTCCTGACCCGGAGAGACCACAATATTAGTTAAACAAATGTTGATCTCTAACCATGATATAATTGAATTCATTTATTTTTTAAATTATTTTGACTAAATCTCAAGGGAAAAAAGAGGATAAATTTTGAAATTTTTTAGAGCTAAATCCATTGTTGACCCAAATGGATTATGTGAGTTTTATTTTATTTTAAACTTTTATTATTCTATTTAATACAAACCCAAAACAATTTCTTTGCTATATTTAACTAATGTCATTTGAGACTTTTCCTCATTTTCTAGATTTCTAGATTAGGTTATAGTTTTTTTTTGCTCTTAAACTATGCTTTTTTTTATAAAAAAAAAAATTGACTTTTTTTTTTGAAAAGTTTCATATATATATATATATATATATAATATTATTATAATTATTATTATTTACAAATTCAAATTGAAGTAGAGCAAGTTTAAGATAATTTTTTTTTTAAAAATAATGCTTGTTTGTAAAGATATATATTTTTTTACTTTTTTTTTCTTGATTTTTTTTTTTAAAAGTTTCAAATATATATATATAATATTATTATTTACAAATTCAAATTGAAGTAGAGCAAGTTTAAGATTTTTTTTTTTTTTTTAAATAATGCTTGTTTGTAAAGATATATATTTTTTTTTTAATGAAATGCTAATTAAATACTTCATCTAAAAATACTTTCAAGTATTGTTCAAAAAAAAAAAAAAAAAAAAAAAAAAAAAAAAAAAAAAAAATACTTTCAAGTGATTCTACACAAATTAATATTTTTTTTTAAACTATCTAACCAAGCACCTAAAATTTTAAGAGTGTTAAACGTTTTTTTTTTCTTTTTCCATACGAACTGTCATATTAAATTACCTCTAATTGTTAATCTTAGTATAATTCAGATAAGACACCTAACTACCATCTCAAAATCGATGGTTCAATTTGTTGAAGAAAAAAAAACCATGTTTGAAATAAAAATACATAATACATTACTCCACATGAAATTTATACAATTTGAAATAAAACATAACATCTATTTAGTTTAAAGTTGGATTGGAACTTATCCAAATCTTGTATCAACTTTTGTTTAAAGTGATATGATAAAATTCCATTGACCATAATTTATTCGTAACGTTGTTATTATTCCAATGTTTCATTCAAAAATATATTTTATCTTCCAATTCTCTAAATAAATGTCACATTTTTAAGAATGATATTTTTCTAAGAAAAAATATTACCTTTTTATTCTTATTATATTTTAATCTAACCCTTTGTGGAAATTAGTTATGAAAATTTGAATATTTAACTATTTGGTAAAAAATATAATATCTTAACTAATTAAATTATAATCAAGTACATATATACTTTATTTAATTTTATGTATTATTGGTCTTTTAATGGAGATTACATTATTCTACATTCAAGAGGTGTAGCCTATAATCCAGGCTGAGAATTACCTTTTGGCTAGATCAAAAAGAGCATAAACAAGTCTACAAGAAGAAAAAATATATATATTTAGTGATTTAAGTTTGTGTGTATTTTTTTTTAATTATCTGTTTTTTTAAACATATATATTTTTAAAAAAGCTTGAAAAAAAAATATCAATTTATATGTATATAAATTCAAATTTCAAACTAATAATTGTATTGCATCAAATTAAACCCTAAACTTTTATATTTGAATTAATCTAAATTTTTAAGTCAATTTAGACTACCAATTCATATTTAAAACTATTTTCATTTAATTTCATTTAAAATCAACTCATAATCACTTAAATAAATTTATTTTTTTTTTAAAAAAAAATCCTACCGTAGAAAAAAAAATAAAAAAATTATGCATTATGTTGTAAAAAACAAAACAATATCACCTAATTTAAAAAAGTGAAGATTAGAAAACGAGATATCACTCATATTATTATCCGTAAGTGTTCGGGTCAGCTTAGCGCCACGACTAATCTCACACCACAGACTGACTAACCCTACAATATTTTGCTGCCAAGGAAATCAGTACGAGATTAATTCTTAAGTAGGTGACCACCAAAGAATATCACTCATATTAATGACTATTTTATTCATTTAATTTCAATATTTTTTATCCAATAATACAATAGTTTTGAAGAAGTGTTATGCAAGTGTGAAAATGATGCATTAACAATTTTAACAATTTTAAAACATAATTCTAATTTTGAAGGGAGGATCTAAACTGATTCATTTATTAAAGTATGATTTTTTTTTTATATATATATATATTGTTTTTTAGAAGAGAGTAGTTATGGTTTTAATTGATACACAATTATTAATTTTAGATTTTAAATGATAGAACCATATAAATTAATTTGTTTTCAAAATAATAGGAACTGAAAAATAACTTTATTTTTTTTAAATGTATATAAAGGTAAAAAAGAAAAAATGAGCCAAATGAAACATAATTCAATTATCATAAGGTTGAACTGTTCAATCATCGCATTAATTAAAATACCGTTGAAAAAAAAAAAAAAATTGAAAAAGAGAATGTACCAATTAACATTCCCATGGGAGAATGTTCCACTTTCCAGCATAAATAGCTACAGCTGTATGAAAAAAAAAAAAAATTGAAGATAATTTATTACAAAGATAATACGTACAATATACATTGAATTATTCTTTTCCTTTTATTGATATACAACATTAATTTCTCCTGTTAAATATAAAATACCATTATTCCAAAATTTAAAGAAGGAAAATAAAACATTTACATTAATTACATAAGATCCGTGTGGGTCCCAGCATACCATTTATTATTATTATTATTATTTTTCTTCCCCTCCCTTAATTGTCTGTCCATGTCCTAATTTTCTTTCTTTCCTTTTTCCCCCTTTTTCGCTTCAAAATAAATTCCATTTTTTTCTTCTCTCTCTTTGTCACTTTGAACTCTTCTGGACTCTACAACCTCATTTCTCAACTGCACCCATTTTTCCATGCTTCTTCTTCTTCTTTTCTTTCTTCAGACCCAATTAATTGCATCCAAAGTAACACCACAATCTTTATCTCTCTCTCTTTTCTCTAACTTGGATTGATTTTCAAGTCATATCCCACATCTTTATACCCTTTCGATTGCTTTTACAGTAAGTAATTTCCTCCACTTCTTTCAATTCTTCTTTATTTTTGTTTTTCTTATGAAATTGGGTGTTCTTTTTTATGTTTTTTGGCCCTCAGGCTGATGGGTCGGATTTGGTTTTGATAATCATGATGTGGATTCTTAGTTAGTTGCCTAATATTCGAATCTGACAGTGAATTACTGTTTCTTTTCCTTAGTTTTCCGTGTAAGGTTTCAGATGGAATGGTGTTGTGTTGGTGTGTTGTGGGGTTTTTGTTCTTGCATTTGAGTCTTTCTTCTTTGGTTTCTTTTCCTGAGTTTTCTGTGTAAGGTTTCAAATTCTCTTTTTCTTGGTCAAGAATGGCAGTTGAAGATCTACGGTGTTGGTTTTTGCTGCTGTGTTTGTTTGTTTCATATTCATCTTGTTCGAACGTTAGATTCTTGGATGCTTCTTGTTATTTGGTACTTTGGATCATAATATCAAATGGGTATCTTATTTCTTCTGATGAGTTGATTGAATTGTGGATGTTAGAGCCTTTTGGATTTTTGCTTTCTGCATGCAGTCTTTTTAGAGCTGTTAATGATTTTTCTATAGTAATTAGTGATTAGTTTAAAATCCACTTAAATGTGGTTTCCGAATCTTAAGGATATTTTTTTATACTGACAATGATGTTATTTTGCCTTAGATTGGTGTAGGAGAGGCTATTCTTGAGTGAAATTACTGGAGTTTGGTGATTAGTATGTGCCATTATTGTGGTGCTGTGATAACCGATTCAGATGGCAAAAAATTGGAGGATGGTAGTTCTTTTAAATTAGATGATGCAGGGCCCATGTGTTTGTGTAAAGTTTGCAAAGAGAATCAGGAGCAAGAAACGATGAAGCCGCATAATCGCAACACGAGTGACAAACCGATGCTAAGTCCAATGCCTTCGCTGTCGAGCTGCAATAGTTGGGTTTCAAGCTAATTATACTTCTTTCAAGTGTCCTATACTGTTTTATTTTTTCCCCCCAATCCTGATTCTCATGTCATGATTTAATGCCTTTATCTTCTCTTTCTTATCAGGTGATTGTTCAACGGTGGCAAATTTAGATATCAGGTAAGATAGCTTACTAAGGGATTTTGTTTTTCATTCAACTACCACTTATTTTTTCTTATTTAGTCATTGCATCCATTTTTATTTTGTTAGGGAGGGTCAAGAAGGTGCAACAGGAAGTAGCCAAGAAGATATTGATTATAGGCAAGAAAGGAGGTCACAGAACTTGGGCGAAGTAGTTCATAGCAATGATCAACTCAGTGGAAGAGACGTTGAAAGTGTAATGCCAATTAATTGTCATGAGGCAACAAACACTGACTCTGGTGTTCCTGTTAATGCGGAAACTGAGAAATCCAATTTTAGTTGGATGGATACTGATCTGTGGGATCCTCCAGAACCAGAGGACCCAGAGGATCACATGGAGGGCGGGATGGGTTATAACGATGATGATGATGATGAGTTTGGTGACGGCACAGAATGGAGCACGTCAAGTTCCTTCAGTCGCTCTGTGGATGAAGCCAGTGTTAGCTATAGGTTTAAAGAGGAAAAACAAAGGGCAATGCAAGAGGCTATGAATGGGAAGTACAAGGCTTTCATAAGTCATCTTCTTAAATTCTTAGGTGTTGCCTCATCAGGGGAGGACAGTGAAAATTGGGTGGATATAGTTTGTTCTTTGTCTTGGGAAGTTGCCACATTTTTGAAGCCTTTAGTAAATGGTAAAGCAATGGACCCAGAAGCTCATGTAAAAGTTAAGTGCATTGCAACAGGAACTCGCAGCCAAAGGTAATTTTGAAAACTACCTTGAAGTTTTGAGCATGTAATTTTACTTAACTATGTTAGGGTGCAAACTTAATTTTGATGTACTTTGACACAAGGTCATTGCACACATACAATAACAAAATAAAATATAAATGGAGTCGGGGACACTAACTTTGATCATCAATATCATTAACTATGGTCCATGGATATTCATTTTCTTGTGCCTCTCTTCTTTTACCACTTTTGTCTCTTTTCCCTTGGGTATGATAATCAAAATCATCATGGAATAAAAAGTCATCTATTAATTACGACAATGATTTTGACATAATTAATAGATGAAATGAAAACCCTCACAACATTATGGGGGAAATATTTTTCCTTTATCGTATTGTTAACATGTGTACATGAGAATGATATTGGCTACATGTTCACAACAATATTGTTAGACCTAGAGCTTTATGTTAAAGCCCATTAGTGACAAACCGTTGAAGCATGGAAGAGATGGGATGTGGCTTTTCAAATAGGGAAATTCAGCTTACCTCTTCGAATCTTTTATGGGACAAATTTCCAATGATGGGAACTCTTCTCCTATTACTCCCTTTCTTCTTTTTTTTTTTTTTTTTTTTTTTTTTGTTAAGAAACAGACATATATACAATATACTCAGAAGAGGAAGAATATCAACTTAAGGGCCAGGTAGAGAGAACCCCCTCGCAATCAAGCTACAAAAGAATTGCCTTCTAATCTGTAATAATCATCATAAGACTATAAATTATAATTAGAATTTTTTTTTTGTGTTGTTAGGACACCACAAAGAGAATCAAAAGATGATAATTTATCTTAAAAAATCATTTGATTTTTCTCCCTCCAAAGAAGCCAAAAGAGGGCCCTAGTCAGCACAACTCCAGAGTTGTAAAAAATCCTTTGATTTCTCTCCTTCCAACCTAGAACCACTCTAAAGCTAAGCATGCTTAACTATAGAGTTCCTAGTAAATGGGCTATCAAAATGGGAGGTACACATTATTGGTATATATAATAGCTATCAGTTCTTTTGAACTTTTATAAACTATACTATCTCATACATGCATAATCAAAACCCTCTCATTCCAATGTGATGTTGTATTCATTTGTTCTTCGTCTAAATTTTTCGTCTATACAACTTTGTCTATGCATCATCTATTACACCGTCATTTTTTTCTATGCAACTTTGTCTATGCATCGTCAATTACACCGGCAATCACTCTTTGCGTCTCTTTAGAGTCCCTGGTGTTATAGACAATCTCATTCTTTATTTATTTTAATTAAAAGTTTAGTGTACCTATAACACAAAAAAAAGGAATTCAAAAGTCTGTCTAGGAGCTCCATTTCCCTTCCCTTGATTCTTCTCATTCTTCATACTTGAAGTGTTGGAATGATTCATGAACAGGAAAAAAGATCAGAGTGAGTGAAGCACAGACCTTTGGGGTGTGTGTGTGTGTTTTCCCGCTTCTTGATTAAATGTTAGTAAGAAAAAGAGTAGGACAGCTTTTTACTTTACAGTGGGGAACTTTATAGTTTTTTTCCTATTACAGTCAATTTGTCAAGGGCATGGTATTCAAGAAGCATGCAGCTCACAAACACATGCCAACACATTGTAAGAACCCAAAGTTAATACTGATTCAAGGCATGCTTGGTGAGGCTCCAATAAGTAGACTCTCTTCATTTAATTCAATGGATCAGGTACTAAAATTTAGATGTTTCAGTCTTTGACTGTTCTGTCACTGAGAAATACACCTGTAATTCTGATTTTTTACTATCTGATCACAGGAAAATGATTTCACGAATCATGTTATAGAGATGATCGAAATTTGCACCGCGAATGTGATTTTAGTTGAAAAAACTGCATCACGAGTTATCCAAGAAGCAATTCTCAAGAAAGGCATGACATTAGTGCTCGATATGAAGCTCCACCGTTTGGAGAGAATAGCTCTTTGTACTGATTCACCAATTTTAACATCTGAAACTCTAATGAGCCAAAAGACCAGACAATGTGATGCTGTTTATTTTCAAAAAATTGTAGAAGAGCATGCTGGTGAGGGCGGAAAGAGGCCAACTAAAACTTTAATGTTTATTGAGGGCTGTCCAACACGTTTGGGTTGTACGGTTAGTGTATTATTTATAATTGGCTATCTCTTACTATTATATCATTGGTTTGAGACAGATTCTTCTAGAACAAAGGCGAGATTATTGGTTGCATGGGTTTTTCTGTAGAACCACACTCACCTGAACTGTGGTCTTTGGTTAAACCCCTACATCTGCGAAGAGTTGCACTCACTTTTATGTTTTAATTTTTCATCACACTATCATAGAGGATGTGGTGTTGGCTCTTTCTATAATTTTTTAGTATTATGACATCCATGGCTGGACCTTGATATTGCTTTGCCTCATGTTAGATTGGAAAATTGATTTAAATGATCAGTCTTTTGGGCACAAATGAACTGTGTTTTTTTTTTTTTTTTTTAAATCTGCTGCAGATTTTGCTGAAAGGAGCTCACAGTGATGAACTGAAGAGAGTTAAGTTTGTTGTGCAGTGTGCTGTTGTTATGGCATTTCACTTAATATTAGAAACTTCTTTCCTTGTTGATCAGCGAGCTATGTTTGCAACTATTCCATTTGGTGGAGTACCAGCTATTGTTTCACCCGGTCCACATTCACCTTCAGAGCCTTGTAGCCCAAATGTATGTCAAGTTGAGAATGCAATTGATAAAAGTGAAACACCGGCAGACTCAACGGATATTGCTTCTAACGGGTCAAACCTGGAGTCAGTGGAAAAGCCATTAATGTCTTCTGAACCAGAACCATATAATCCTGTCATTTTGTCTGGATTCTCATCCATTTCTGATTCGATAAAGAGAGTCATGGGAGAAAGTTTCCTTTTATCTCAGCCATTGTCTTCTTATTTTGGACATGGAAGAGACCTGAGTGGTTTGGTCGCCAAGTCGGACTCAATTCCATCTACTCCACAGGCGGCCGATCAATTTGATGTGGAAGTTAGGGGTAGTTCTGATGAAGAGAATTCAGTTCATGAACAGTCTGTGTCCCATCTATCAACCTTGGAAGGCCGTGGATTCCATGAAACTGCTCCTAACTGTTCTGAAGACGCAATGCTGAAGAAGACGTCATTGGATTCTCAGAGTATTTTGGTTTTGATGTCGAGCCGAAATGCTTTGAAGAGTACCATGTGTGAGCAGAGCCGTTTTTCACATATTTTGTTCTACAAGAATTTCGATGTTCCTCTTGGAAATTTTTTACAAGAAAACTTACTAAATCAGGTTTGTAATGGAGTGACAATGTTACCTACTGTTTTTTTTTTAATATAATTTTTTTTTGTCTTTAATCTATCTTATCAATTGGAGGAATACGTTCACGATGAATTTATAATTTTTTTAGGATATTTCTTGAAGTTTGTTATGGTAAAGCTATGTCTATGATCCATCTAATTCTCTTTTACTCTCATTGGTTTCTTTTGCCAATGAGATGAACCATCTAGTGCATGAAGCTGCTGAGTCTGCAGTAGCCCTAATCATATATGATATAGGTCAACATTGTTTTAAGATGATTCTGACTCGACATTGGTGCAATTGCAGAATAACCTCTGCACTGTCTGTGGTGAACTGCCAGAAGCTCACTTTTACTACTACGCCCATTATCGAAAGCAGCTTTCCATTCAAGTCAAACAGCTTCCAGTGGATAAAGTTTTGCCAGGTGAAACACAAGGAAAACTTTGGATGTGGAGTCGTTGCAGTAAATGTAAATCTAAGGGAGGACCTTCAAAGTCCACAAAAAGGGTATTGATTTCCACGGCCGCACGCAGCTTGTCATTTGGGAAGTTTTTGGAGCTTTGTTTCTCTGATGACACTTTACCTAGTAAATCATCAGGTTGTGGCCATTCTTTGTTTGGGGACTTCCTCTACTTCTTCGGGTACGTGTTGCCATAGTCTGGATATATTTACTTCTACTTGCATTTCCATTTTTCCTGTCCTAAACTCGGTCGTCCTTAGCCATTATCATTGTGGATTGTAGACTGGGCAATATGGTTGCTATGTTCAGATATTCCGAGGTAGCAATTTATACGGTCTCTATGCCTCCTCAGAAACTGGAGTTCAACAGTTCACTGAGACAAGGTCATCTGATCAGAGAAACTGAAAATGTATGTATTCTTATCTATGTTTGTCTGTCACCCTTCTCTGCTTTCTGATGGTTCCAATTGGCTTCTTCTGTTCAAGGTTTACACGAAAGGGATGTTACTTTTCACTGAGATTGCGCACTCTCTAAAGAAGATCATCTCTGAACGTAAAAGTTCAAATATAAACCCTCAAGGCTTTCTCAAAGAATTTTCTTTGGTTGAAGAAATGTTAAACCAAGAAAGATCAGAATTCGAGGTTAGCTTCTTGTTATTGTCTTCTTCTGTGCTTTTTGAATTCCTTCCCTTTATTTGCTTATGGCAAAGTGCATCTCTTATTTCTATGGACATCATTTTTCTAAGCCATACTTTCCCCTTTCTTTTAATTGAATGAAATACAGGTAAATATTCAAAATGCTCTTACTAAGAAAGGAAACCCGGACTTCGCTTTCCACAAATATCTGAGTCTGAATCGATTACTCTGGGAGCTGCTGCTAGAATCATGTATTTGGGATAGACGCCTGCAATCATTAACATCACTGGATCTTACAATGAACTCTTGCACCTCTGAAAATGTTGAGCCAGAACCAGTAATGTTGAAGATGAATAGCAACATTGATGTCAGACATGAGGGTTCGGAATCAATTGCAGAAAATGATGATAAAAATGTTCAGCAAGATATATCAGTGGATGAAAATGTATTACCTGTGAAAGAAATCGCAGTTGAAGGTTCGGATGGGGAGTCTGGTGGTGATGAAATTAATTTACCTTCGGCGACTGAAGTCACAGAGATACCAATTATGGATGATCTGAGCCCCAAACTTTCTCGCCAAGGGTCTTTGTCGAATGCATTCGACGACCATCATCATTCTGATGATGAGAATTCTCAAGTAGGAAGGGTTCCGTCATCTGGTGATTTGCATGTAGACAGGACCATTCCGATTTCAACAGGTGATTCGACCTTCAGCAAATTGTTCTGGACACCGTTTTCGGAGATCCGACAGATGCACATGAGGGACATCCAGAGAAGTTATTTACCCAAACTCAAATCCATCAGTAGCTATACTCCAAAACTCTTACTTGCAGCCTCTGACTTCATCAACGAAGAAGGACAGAAGCTACACATTCGTCTTGCAAACGATAATTTTATTGTTTCAGACTATGAGGGTGAACTCTCGAGCATAGTTGCTTGTGTACTTGCTTTGTTGAAAGATCTACCCCTTCAAACAGATTCTCATAATGAGGATAGTAAGGGAGAGGGTGGAGGTGTTTCACAACCAACTTTGAGTTCACGAAGCCTACATAAAGTTCCCTCCAATGGATCCTCAGATTCAGACTCCAGCATCTCTTCAGAAGAATATCAGTTCTCAAGTTTTGACAGGTTAAATTTGTTGGGTTCTCTCGTTCCAGAGACTTTCAAGCGAGCAGATCATGAAGGGGTCATAAAGTCACTAGCAAAGGGAAAATATCTTGTGAATTGTCCATATTTCAATCAGTTCCGTGATCTTCGGAGTCGATGCTGCCCATCTGAGCTCCATTACATAGCTTCCCTAAGCCGTTGTATAAACTGGAATGCAAAAGGCGGGAAGAGCAAATCTTTTTTTGCCAAGACACTTGATGACAGGTTCATTATCAAAGAAATTAGGAAGACAGAGTTTGATTCATTTACGAAGTTTGCTCCCGAGTATTTCAAGTACATTAAACAATCATTTGACATGGGAAACCAGACCTGCCTTGCTAAAGTTCTTGGAATCTATCAGGTTTGATAGACAGAACATTCATCTCTTTGACATTTTATAGCCCCACTCTTGGTTGTCTGTGTTAACGTTTTTTTTTCAGGTAACGGTGAGAGAGTCGAGGAGCGGGAAAGAGATGAGACATGATTTGATGGTTATGGAGAACCTCAGCTTCGGTCGCAACATAATTCGCCAATATGATCTTAAAGGAGCTCTACATGCTCGATTCAATCCAGCTACCAACAATTTTGGTGAAGTCCTCTTAGATCAGAACTTTGTGAACGACATGAACTCCTCTCCCCTCTATGTGAGTAATCAGGCAAAGCGTCGGTTGCAACGGGCAATTTGGAATGACACCACTTTTCTAAATGTGAGTACAAAACTAATTCATTCATGTGCATAAATTGAAGTTCATTTCCCCCCCTTTTTGGTAATTTCATCACATCTTTTTGGTAATTATGTTTCTTATTAAAAAATAATTCTTTTAGTGCCCAAATTTTCACATTGATTCTATTTTAGTCCTTCAATTTCATATATAAAGCCATATTAGTTATTGCAATTTTGTAATCAATTTTTTAATTAATTATTTAAGACAAGCCCGGCAACGGCTTAAACACATATTTTGTCTATAACAAAATTAAGTTTTACAAGTTTACATTAGTTATAGTTTAAGCTTTAGGTATACTGGTAGGTGCTTTAATTGATTAAAATCTTGTTGTATTCTTACCTTCACTCATCTAGATTTGTGGATCTGATTTGATCCCACGAATGCATTTGGAACATATATTTTTCTGACAGTTTTTAGCATATCTTTCGCAGTCGATAAATGTTATGGATTATTCTCTGCTCGTCGGGGTCGATGCCGAGAAGAAGGAACTTGTATGTGGGATAATCGATTATCTTAGACAATACACCTGGGACAAGCAACTAGAGACATGGGTAAAATCCTCCCTTATCCCGAAAAATGTACTGCCCACTGTCGTTTCTCCGAAAGAGTACAAGAGGAGATTCAGAAAGTTCATGTCTGCACATTTCTTGAGTGTCCCAGATCATTGGTGCCTGCAGCAGAACTTCCATGGGCCTTGGGAGCTCTGTGGCACCACAGATGGTGCTTCTTCTCAGACGAACGGGGAAGAAAATGATCTCCCTTCGGCTTTCCTGCTCGGTTTTGGTTTAGCGTCGTCATATATGGTTCGATATGGAGAAAATGTGGATCAGTGAAGGAAACGGATCTCTCTTGATAAGGTCGTTGACTAAAATTCATGGCTGCTTCATTACACTTGCAAAGTTCATTCTACTGTAAATAGTGGCATGGCAAGGCCATTCAGTTTTATCATGAGTTAGCCCTGATATTCTGCAATTTTTTTAGCAAAATTCTAGGGTGGTGAAATTGTTGGGGTATAGGTTGTCCAGTTGAGGGGCAAAAAGGTAATTGTGTAGTTGAAGTGTATAGGTTCTATAGTAGCTGAAGATTTATTAATTCATTTTGAAATCATTTTGAAATCTTCATTTATCTGATAGATGATGTTCAATTTTTACAAAGTAATCAAATATATATAAAACTTTTATCTTCTACTTCCTTTAGAGAGCCATAGTTCTCTTGTTTGTTGAGCAGACTAGAATGAAATATAGTTAACTGCCATAAATTAATGAAATATAGTTAACCGCCATAATTAGTAAATTGGTAAAGCTACTTTGACACTTGGAGATTTAACCTGTTGAAAAATTAAATTAATTAAAAACAAGGGTTGATTTTATGAGAAATTAGTTGGGAGAAAAAAACGTAACAATTAATGAAGCTACATTGAGACTTTAATACTCCTATGAGATTAACCCTATGAGATTTAACCCGTTGAAAAATTAGATCAACTAAAAATAAGGGTTGATTTTATGAGAGATAAATTAGTTGGGAGGAAAAAAAGTAACAATTAGTAAATCGTTGAAAATTTTGAAATAATTTGAATGAAACGTAAACTGGACCTACCACTCCTTATATTTACTAGTATACACTTACTTGAAGAACACAACAATGAACTCCAGAGATTGTACCAGCTATATCCGGAACATTGACAATCTGCACAAACACAATTATGAAACATAAAAATGGTGTAAACAAATGGTTTGACAAAAAAAAAACAAAAAATATACACTCTCATTCAACATTCTCATAAAAAAGGTCACATCAAAAGGTTTACATAGAGCTAATAAATTGATGGAAACCCTTCACCTTACACAATCATGTCCACTTCGACAGCACCTCAATGTTAGTAAAAAACAAAAATATCAAAATTGTCCACCCCTTCGTTCATGTTTGTTAAAATCTCCCAACAAAATTAAAACCCTCAAAACCCTCCATTAATTTAACACCCCCTCACCTTCTCCAAATCAGATAACCACAACTCATCTTCCTCAAGCAAATCAACGTCAATACTTCTCACCCCAAGCACCGATTACCGCCGGCAAAAGGTAGAGAATGAGAGGCAACCAAGGAGCGGGTCGCCTCCATGCGCGACAGAGAGCTTGGTCGAACACCGCGAGTCCATTGAACCTTATACACAACTACGACGCAAATCAAACATTCTTTCGACATTCTTTCGCTAAACAACCCCTTCACCTCCCTGAAGCTCCGATTCCACAGTCCTAGCTCCGATTCCGGCCTGCAGAAGGTAGACAAAATAGGCCATCGTGAGTCTGCGAAACCCTATAAAAGCTACGGTGCAAATTAAACATTGAGACTACCGGTACGCTTGAATGGATGAATGAACAATTTAATGTTATTGAGATTTTCTGTTTTTCATATAGTTTAAGATCCATTTTTCTTAGGGATTTCTTTCTTATCCATTTTTTATTTATTTAATTGACCGTTTGCCGCATGAATGTTGGGCGTGAGTCTAGGGTTTGATTTTTTTTTGTTCTACAACCTCTTCATTTTTGTAGATGGCAAGGGCGAGTGAAAGATTGAAAGTTGTCGGTGTAATGCCAAAAAAAAAAACGAAGAAGCAATCGTCACCGATCCGGGTGGATGAGAAAACCGAGGTAATGACCCTTAGATTATTACCTTGTTCATGTCTGTATCCTAATAGCTAGTTATAAATCTTCTATTGCTATATATTGTGGCTGTAATTTGAAATATAAACATGCAGGACTCCCTACCCGAAGTAACAAGTGCAATGAACAAAGAGACAAAAGACACTACGCAATGCAGCAAGGGGGTTAAAAAGGAAAGACAATCCGGGGGGACTAGGGCGAAGACAAATGTATCGCCTACAAAGAAGGAGAAAGGGAAGTCACGAGAGGTTACGAAACCCGATGAATCCAATGAGGTATATAGTTGTATTTATAGTCATTGGTATCGACATTTCACCCGCCTATACCTGTATTTACTCACCTTAATTTGTTGTCCTATAGGAAGCACAAAGGGAGAATCTGGATGATGCACCTTCAGGGTCGCCAAGTTACAAACGAAAAAGGAAGGTGGAGAAGAGGGATATGGGTGCCGAGGGAAACAAAGAAAAGAACCGAGGGACACTGAGATCGAAGGACAAAGAGAACGCCAAGCAGATCGAGCCAAAAGACTCCGACCACAGTAATGTAATACCCTCTAACTGCTGTTTGCTATGGTGAAATTTAGATTTCCTCACTAACACATGTGTTATGTAAGTCTGATGTTGACAAGGGCGATGAGAGCTTGTGTGGGGTAGGGAGGACGACTCAATTTCCCAATATTTTTCGGATCAATCCAGTGATAGTGGTGGCGGTTTGAAAAAAAGAAGTCAAAGCGTGGCGAGATTGAGCATGTATGTAGTCAAATAAATTTGAGCGTTCGTATTCCAAGGAAACGAATGTATGATATGTTAATTACATGGTATACTATGTTGTACTAAGATAGGTATAATTTTTACTGCAGCATGTTGTTGTGAGAGAAACCGAGACCAAAGGTAAAGGAAAGTCGAAGGTGAAGGACGGGGTGAGCATTGGAAAGGTGCAGGACCCAGAAGAGTTTGTGGAAACAAAGGTAATCCATTTCTTTGATATGTACTTCCATTGTAGACATTACACATATGCAAAATTAAATTTAGGAAATTTTGGTGGTATAACCCGTATATGTTCTTATATACCTCTAATAGAGTATACCTATCGTAGTACATCTTAGTGTCTACCCCAATTGTAGTGCATTTCTTTCTTCTGTGCTTCCATTGTCGAATTTAAGAACATGTGAATTAATTTTGTAGCCATAAGTGGTATAACCCGTATCTGTTCTTATATACCTCCACCAGAGTATACCTATCGTAGTACATCTTTGATGGAGCGATATACGCAGCGGAAGCGATTTTGGACCGATGATACTCTAATTTCATCAATTTAACAAATAGAAAACATGCTCAAAACGATGAAAAATAAGAAAAAATTTAGAATTACATACCGTTGTAGTTCTATGTATTTCTTCGCATTCCGTCGCTCGTTCCACGTCACGAACTCTTCCGGCCTCTTCTCACGAATGCCCCGAGGACCACCCCAGGTAGTCTCGCTATCCTCGGAGCCGCGCAACGGAGTTGTGGGACTCCGAAAGAAGATAAAACGAAAAAGAGAAGAAGAAGGAAGAAGAAGTATTGAAGACAGAGTGCTGGAGAAGTTTTTTAGGCTTTAGGGTTTAAGGGTTTAGGGTTTAAAAAACTTATGAACTTTTTTTTTTAACTTTCGTATACCCCACCTCCTTTTTTTCAAACTTAGCCATCTCACATTATATATATATAATTTAATATATATATATAATAATAATAATAAATTTATTTATATAATTATTATTATTATTAAAAATAATAATAATAAATTTATTTATTAAACTTTTTAATAAAAAATATATATATATATATATATATATATAATTATTAATTAAACTTTTTAATTAATATACATATTATTTAATTCAATATCAAATATTAATTAAATCATACGACTAAACCCAGTTTTTCGAAAACCGATTTTTTTACACATGAATACTATTCATGTTTTAGGTCATTCTCATATTTAAATCATATTTAAATATGTCCATCATCCTTCCATAAATCGAATTTGAATAATTCAAATTCTTTTACTTTTTCATTTTCTCTTATACTGTTACACGACGTTATCCGAGCTAGCCAGGAGAACCTAAAGAACCTACAGATCATGAGCTCCAACGATACGAGATTATTCGGTCGAAACTCTTTTAACCAAACTAATCAACATTCGTTAACCCCCAAAGACTCCACTATAGTCCGAGGGTTGCACTCTCCTCACTGTAGATATATTATGTCCTCTGATATAACCGTCATGGGCAAGTCAACCCTTCACAGGTTGTTCGTAATCACAGCTGGGTCATTTTAAACCGTTTAACCCCTGCATTACGTATTGTTCCTTAAGTACCACTGACACCTCTAATGAACAATAGATCAGTGGTTCAACCAACAGATCAGTTAACCCTCTCATCTCATGAGAGTGTGAACGCTCATTGTTCAAGCCCCGGAGTCAGCTATTAAGGGAACAACCTATCTACTAACCCTGAATAGCGGGTTAGGAGTGAACTCCATCTTACTACACTATGTCCCCAGCTACCTATTGGACTTTTATCCCTGAGATGATAAGTTATTGAATCAGCACTAATGGGCCACTCTCACCCATACAAGTCTAAGGATACTGTCTAATAAGCAGGAGTTCATAGTAAGCTCAGGATTAAGATCGAGTTACCTAGGCCATCAAATGAAAATGTCGGTCTCATCAGTAAACGGTGTTATAAAGAGAGAGCGACATATTTCGCGGTTCGGTCTTATACAAACTCTTTGTACAAGACGCCCTCACTCGCACATCTCCATGTGAAACGATTCGGATCACATCGTTTTGTACAATACAAAGTGAGTCGCATCCAATAGTGTTACCAGGATAAGGTACCCAGCCTTATCCGTATACTACAGACAATTTTGACTGACTACTCGAGCCTGATTCACAATCATGTCATATATGAGGCTCAAGTACTCATATTCAGCCAAGGGTGTTGGTCATTGGTATAGGTTAACCTAAACACGTTGCACTTTAATCCAGTAAACTCATTTACTGAATAAAACTAATAACTCTTTATTCGAAATAGAATATTTACAAACATAACAGTTTACAAACCACGAGTTTTAGGACATAAAATCCAACAAACTCCCACTTGGACTTAAACGTCTGTGGTGTACATGTTAGGTGGAGAAAACTAATATATCATATATCAGAAGTTTTATCCCACTGTCCTCTCTAGCAACTCAGAGCCCTAGACTCTTCTAGGTGTCTCTCAAACACTTTAGCTATGAGAGACTTAGTAAACTAATCAGCATGAAGTACAACGAGGGTTTCCGTGTGACCATCACATCTTCTCATAACACTATCTGCGAGCTCAACTTATAAACCTATTGCTGCTTCACAAGCTGCAAATAGACTTAGCTACCAACGAGGAATCAGCAATACAACTCTTGTATTCTACTCCTCTAAGTACAAGGACAAAACTTTAACCGGAATCCAATCCAATTGAGCTAATATTACTGACAGCTTCCACTACATAACACATATCTGGTCATGTTTCTCAAAAGATACACCTAACCTCCAATATGTAAATGCACTTGGGTGCAACTCGTATCCTCAACACTTGAGGTGTCTCAGGAAACCATTTCCATTGACAATCGAATATTGACAACTGCTTATCAATAAAAGATTTTAGAGACAACACTAGCGATTTGTTCTTACGACTCAAATCAACCTGAATCCTTAGAACAATCTAAGCCTACCTCCAGATCAACTATTTGGGAGTGGGTCGCTAGTTTATGCTAAAATGTCAGAAGTGAATCCTACATCATTCTCAATGATTAGGACAAAAATTACGGGAATTTATTATGAAATCTTTAACATTGATTAAACACTTGTCCAACAAGTTTTATCAATGTAATGTTCAAAACCATAATATTTGATTTGAAAAACAAACCTTCTAAATCGAAATATAGATGCTTATTCCAATTCATAAATGGATTGAAGAAGCTCGCGAACGATTTGCTCTTAATCCTGAAAAATGTATCTCCCTGGTTGAGACTAATAGATACTCTATCAAGATAGCTAGTCTTGATATTCATTTACCTTATCCTATCAGATAAAACAGGGCAATGGATATGAGTATTCTATATAACTAATATCTGACAACAAGAGATGAAGTTAATACACAATTAACCTCTTCTCTTCAGGATAGTCCCTTTGCCAGAAAGTCAATCCTTAGAGGTTTTCACCTCATAGACTTGGTTTGTAAACCTCTTGAAGATCCATGACTTTGAGCCACTGGTTCTTGTTTATGAACTCACTGTCATCATCAATATGATAACTCGAGTCATACAACATACTAATACAGCA
Organism: Herpetospermum pedunculosum; assembly: GCA_028017165.1. Taxonomy (NCBI): domain Eukaryota; kingdom Viridiplantae; phylum Streptophyta; class Magnoliopsida; order Cucurbitales; family Cucurbitaceae; genus Herpetospermum; species Herpetospermum pedunculosum. The sequence goes on along the minus strand of CM051527.1, from coordinate 27,007,256 downwards.
TGCCGAATTATCTCATAATTCTCCCACTGCATCAAAACTTTCTCAACACTTGAGAAGAACCAGCACAAACTAACAACCATTGTTAATTTATAGCTTGCAATAAAACAAGATAAGTCTTAACCTTTTAGTTGTTTTCAAGTCTAATAGAACAAATCAGTATACATCTTTTTTGAAATGAACCATTCATTTATAAAAATAAAAGATACTATATACATAAAGTGTTCAAACAAAAACTTCAGTTTATAGACAATAATTACAACACTTGAAATTATTTCTATACAAACAACTACAAATAAGCAAACTCCCACTGTATGAACTGTGAAGACGTATTCATAAGGCATCTTCGTCAAGAAACTGGCAGACAGGAACTAGTTTCCTGAAAAGAATAACAAACATTATTAGTGGTTCCTGAATCAACATCCAGGTATGACAATCATAATCCACATGATATGTTTAGACAATAGATAAATCATATTTACCTTGTCGTTCATTCTTCGCCTGTTTCTCTACAAGGTATTTAGGGCAGTTGCTCTTCCAATGCCCTTCTTCACCGCAATGAAAACACTTTCCACTGTGTGAAACTTTGACCTTGCCGACAGTAGGGGCTTTGCCCTTCCTGGTACTTCTCTTCTTCTTGCGAATAATCTTATTACTCACAGCAGAGAGTTCAGATTTACTCCCTGACCCAGACCCCTTAGGGAATTTCATAGAAGTAGCAACATTTGCTTTCTTCTCCTTTCCTTTAGAAGTATGCAGAGGCTGATAATTCTGAAGCTCGTTCATAAGAGATGTCAAATTGTATTCAATCTTATTCATGACCAAATTGGTCCTGAAATTAAGGAAACTCTTCGGAAGAGATTCCAAGATTAAACAAACTTGACTGTTCTCATCGAGGGTAGCACCATTTACCTCTGCCTCATTAAAGTGGACCATCATGTTAAGGACGTGCTCCCTAACAGAGGTACCCTCCACCATGTGCGAGTTGTAAATGTTCTTGAAGGCTTCATGACGAAGAGATGTGGACGGTTTCCCGAACATCCCTTGTAATGAAGACATGATTTCCTTCGCAGAAACCATAGCTTCGTGCTTCTTGGCCAAAACATCTGATATGCTTGCCAAGATGTAGACTCGGGCTTTATCATTAGCCCTAATCCAACCATCGTATGCTTCACGAATAGTTCGTGAAGCACTAGAACCAGGAACCGGAGGACACTCCTCCGTTAAGACAGATCTCAGGTCGTCAAGAACCAAAATCGTATTTAGGTTTGACTTCCACGTCCCATAATTCTCACAAGTTAATTTGTTGTGAGATAGGAGCTGTAAAAACGAACTCGACATGCTGAAACAAAATGTAAATCTATTAGTGAAACAATTTTAACCTATTTAAACCAATTAAAAGAGTTTAGGTGTAAATAAAGTACCCAAACTCTTAATTTACTTGCAACGATACTTTAGTAAGTCAGAATGGTCGCTGCTGACTGGCAGTCGAGTCACTCCTTTACTAAATCAAGACATTCTTGACTAAATGCTATCTCCAGAATAACTCATATTCCAATAGCATCTTAGTTATCGTTTTTGGTCTGGATTCACTAACTCCTTAGTAATTCGCGTAAGTGTGACCCTCCATTTTAAAAATGCACAGGACGGCCCCAACAACGCAACCGACTGGAATGTCAAAGTTGGGAATGACTCTATGTTTCTTTATCCATAAATGGTGACTGAGTTGTTCCGATCCCCATGAAACGACCCTCCGACTGGATTGGTGCCTCCTAGGGTCACCTTACAGTTGAAACATGAGAATCTCACGGTTCAATCCAATGGAGGAGACCGTAGGAAGTACTGACGTACTTCATTCTCCCACTTACTATAGACACTTACTCCATTCACCTTGCTATTGAAAGTTGCAAACACCACCCGACTGGAGATGCCTCTAATGGCATCATGAGGCCCTGCAAAATTCTCACGTTGTGAACTATAGGGAGTGCGTAGCAGGAGAGTGATATATCATATATTCCTTATCAACACATCTACTAAGCATCGTGGACGGTAAATTTAGGGTAAATACTCAGGTTTTATCCGGCTAAGAAAATAAAACCTTAAGTCTAGGCAAACTATTTACCTGAGATGTCTAGGTTATTAACAAATTATTAACCTCACACCTCTCACGCATGCTCATAAAGCCAGTTAACTTTACTCAAGTACCGGATAGTCCCCAGGTAGGAGGTGATCCGTCAATTCATTTTCCTCCAACCTTAGACAATATTTCACCGGGTGAGTTTCTCATAACCTTAGCATTTACGAGATTTCGACCTATTCATCTAATGAACCTGATCGAATCATTTAACCCTAAATGAACATGCTCTTATCTTAGTTATAGATTTTAAAAGTCTAAGTCATTTTTACAACACTTGCAAAAACTAGACTTTCTATAACAACTTCTACATGCTTCTCAAACATGCATCACTAAGGCAAGACAAGTTGAATATTTAACTTCATAATCAATATAACACTTATATCGATTATGTTTTTAAATATACAACTCCTAATTCATAAATTAATATAACACTTATATCAATTATTATGAATTAAGCATGCATCCTATATATTATAACAATTATAACATACAATATGCAACTAAAATTGGATGTTTAATTTCATAATTAATATAACACTTATATTAATTATTCTATTAAGCAAACAACAACTAATTCATTAATTAATATAACTCTTATATTAATACTCATGAATTAAACATGCATCGTATACATTATAACACTTATAACCTACAATATGCATAAAACTCGGGCAACCTATGTTGTATATTTAATTTCATAATTAATATAACACTTATATCAATTATTTTATTAAATTAGCAACATCTAATTCATGAATTAATACAACTCTTATATTAATCCTCATGAATTCCCAAATATGCATACTATATATTATAACACTTAAAACATATTTTCAATGCAAGAAGCATGCTTCCTACGGTGGGATTTTAAATCTATATGGCATATTATATGCACATACAAACATGTAATTTAATTAAAACATACATTCGCAATGCATAATTAATTAAACACACTAAAGTTGATCGATTTTGGCATTTAACAAGCAACAACTATTTTATTACAAGCTTGAACAACAAGCTAAGTCTTGAGCGGACTTCGAACTCTTCGCACAGCCTTTGACAAGCTTGCTTTCTCCGAACGCTTAAGCCAATTTCTCTTCGTATTGCCTAGAACGAGGTTGAACTAACACCGAACAATTAAGCCAACTCAAAACTCGAGCTTCTTTCACAAAGAAACCTATATGGACTCTAATGACTCTAAAAATACATACGCTTCAGCACACATTAAAGCCCATACAATCTCGGGCAATTACAAATAAGGAAATTCAAAAAAAAAAACTATGCCAAAATTGATATTCACTTTAGACGCCAATTCAGAAACAATTTCTAAATCAAAATACCCACCAATTTAAATTGATGCAAATTGAGTTAATCACAAAATTGCTCTGATACCAATTGATGGAGCGATATACGCAGCGGAAGCGATTTTGGAGTGATGATACTCTAATTTCATCAATTTAACAAATAGAAAACATGCTCAAAACGACGAAAAATAAGAAAAAAATTAGAATTACATACCCTTATAGTTCTATGTATTTCTTCGCATTCCGCCGCTCGTTCCACGTCACGAACTCTTCCGGCCTCTTCTCACGAATGCCCCGAGGACCACCCCAGGTAGTCCCGCTATCCTCGGCGCCGCGCAACGGAGTTGTGGGACTCCGAAAGAAGAGAAAACGAAAAAGAAAAGAAGAAGGAAGAAGAAGTATTGAAGGCAGAGGGCTGGAGAAGTTTTTTATAAAACTTCTGAACTTTTTTTTTTAACTTTCGTATACCCCACCTCCATTTTTTCAAACTTGGTCATCTCACATTATATATATATAACTTAATATATATATATATATAATTATTAATTAATTTTAATTAATTTTTTTACCTAAACCCTTTTTAATAAATAAAATATATATATATAATTATTAATTAATTTTTTTTAATTAATATACATATTATTTAATTCAATATCAAATATTAATTAAATAATACGACTAAACCCAGTTTTCCGAAAAACCGACTTTTTTACACATGAATCCTATTCATGTTTTAGGTCATTCTCATATTTAAATCATATTTAAATATGTCCATCATCCTTCTATAAATCGAATTTGAACAATTCAAATTCTTTTAGTTTTTCCTTTTCTCTTATACTGTTGCACGACGTTATCCGAGCTAGCCAGGAGAACCTAAATGACCTACAGATCATGAGCTCCAACGATACCAGATTATCCGGTCAAAACTCTTTTAACCAAACTAATCAACATTCGTTAACCCCCAGTGACTCCACTATAGTCCGAGGGTTGCACTCTCCTCACTATAGATATATTATGTCCTATGATATAACCGTCATGGGCAAGTCGACCCTTCACAGGTTGTTCGTAATCACAGCTGGGTCATTTTAAACCGTTTAACCCCTGCATTACGTCTTGTTCCTTAAGTACCACTGACACCTCTAATGAACAATAGATCAGTGGTCCAACCAACAGATCAGTTAACCCTCTCATCTCATGAGAGTGTGATCGCTCATTGTTCAAGCCCCAGAGTCAGCTATTAAGGGAACAACCTATGTACTAACCCTGAAGAGCGGGTTAGGAGTGAACACCATCTTACTACACTATATCCCCAGCTACCTATTGGACTTTATCTCTGAGATGATAAGTTATTGAATCGGCACTAATGGGCCACTCTCACCCATACAAGTCTAAGGATACTGTCTAATAAGCAGGAGTTCATAGTAAGCTCAGGATTAAGATCGAGTTACCTAGGCCATCAAATGAAAATGTCGGTCCCATCAGTAAACGGTGTTATAAAGAGAGAGCGACATATTTCGCGGTTCGGTCTTATACAAACTCTTTGTACAAGACGCCCTCACTCGCACATCTCCATGTGAAACGATTCGGATCACATCGTTTTGTACAATACAAAGTGAGCCGCATCCAATAATGTTACCAGGATAAGGTACCCAGCCTTATCCGTATACTATAGACAATTTTGACTGACTACTCGAGCCTGATCTACAATCATGTCATACATGAGGCTCAAGTACTCATATTCAGCCAAGGGTGTTGGTCATTGGTATAGGTTAACCTAAACACGTTTCACTTTAATCCAGTAAACTCCTTTACTGAATAAAACTAATAACTCTTTATTCTAAATAGAATATTTACAAACATAACAGTTTACAAACCACGAGTTTTAGGACATAAAACTCAACAATCGTAGTATATACCCCAACTGCAGTGCATTTATTTCTTCTGTACTTCCATTGTCAACATTAATAATATGCAGAATTAATTCTCTAGTCATATTTTAATGAAGTGGTATACCCGATATGTAGTTAGTATTTAATCAAATTTTATACGACGTATCTGTTGATATATACCTTACTCATTTAATTGTGGCAATTTATTTGTTTGGGTGGTATATCCCTTATATTCTGTTATATACCTGACAAATAGTATACATGTCTCTGTACAACATAGCATATACAAAGTAAATATGTTCATCGAATGTTTGTCGATACGTAACTATGATGTTATATAAATCTAAACATGTATTGTAACGCACCACATTTTCAATTAAGACTTTTTACTTTTGGGGGGATTAATTTGAGTTGTCGGGTTGTCGAAGGCCGCCAAAATAATATTATAAACCGATTATACCGAACTAACTTGTAGTTAGTGATAACCGAGTCGATCCACATGGAGCGATCTGTAATCCTATACTTAATTAAATTGAATTTGCAAAGAAATAAAACAAGGGAGATTTTAGTTCGAAAAATCACTAAGCAAGTAGAAAATGCTCTAATGGAAAATTAAAGCGGGAAGTATAAAATTGACAAACATGCTTGATTAGTAAGTGTCGGGATTGATCTAATGTACTTCGGTTCATTGATTAACAAGGAAATTAGCCAAGATGCTTCATGCACACAAAATGCCTTGTCCCTCTCGGGTCCAAAACATCCCAAAGCATTAATTAGAAAGAGACAATTCTAATTAAACATATCCGCCAATTAATTTAACTTCATGAATCCTAAATTAATTAACGAATAGTAACGGGTACCATTGAGACGAATTAATCCTAAAACTAATTCGATTTGTCTCTTAATCTTAAGCCCACCGTGAAAACGTTAATCAACTTCTACCCCCATCTGTCACATAGGCTCAAATTGATTAGCCACGAGGTAGACCTTCGTTACTTGCATTAAGACTAATTAAAGATTAATGCTAGCCGACTAACATACGTAAAAAATTAAGGACGTCACTCTTAAATCGGAAAGGCAAGTCATTCGTTCATAATACGTTAAGAGATGCAAGAAATTCATTCAAACATGCTAAATATTCAATTAAGCACTAATCTCACCTAATACAAAAGTTAAACAATCCCTAAACTTAACTAATCAAGCACAAATACCTTAGCTATCCATGGGGGAGAAGCTCCTCCAAGAATCCATGGAGGTTGTCCACCTTATACAACTCAAAACGGAGAAGAAAACCAGAAAAATGAGAGAAAAACGACAATCCCGAGGGAGATAATGAACAGTGAATGCCCTAAAATCGGGAAAAATCGTTTATATAATCGACGTTGCGCCCTAAAAATTTAGCGTTTTTCTTCTCGGAGCGTCGAGACGCTTCGGGCTAGCGTCTAGACGCTGACTCCTCGACGCTAGCTCTCAGGTTTGGAGCAAATTCTTTTCGGAGTGTCTCGACGCTTCGGGCTAGCATCTCGACGCTGACTGGTCGACGCTAGCTCTCGGGTTTGGAGCAAACTCTTTGCCTTGGAAGCTTCTTTTTGGAAATTTCTTCCTTTCTCGAGCTCCCTCATTCCCGATGCGCCCACAAAGCTCTAAAATGAATCTTTTAGCCCCGAAACACGTCATCGGACTCCTCGAGCTCTCTGCCACGAGCTTACCTATAACAAGGCAATTTAATCGATATTAAGCATGGTTTTTAGCTATAATTAGGGAGTAAACAATAGCTCTAAATTAGAGCTATCAAAATACCCCCAACCTACATCTTGCTAGTCCTCGAGCAAGGTAACTTCTAAATTATTACCACAAAACAAAATTTGCATGCTACCGACTCTAACCTCAATGCTTCAAAAATCAAGGCATTTCCAACAACAAGAAAACAATTAATTGCATGCACTAATTAAGAACATTTCAAAAATCTAACTATTACTCCCCTACGTGCGTGTGTGATTAGCGAACATATTCTAGCTCATATAGACTCGGAAAAACTTTATGCAACCCTACATCTCGTTTTCCCCCTACTTCTAGCTATACAGAACAGACTATCGGCTTTTCAACAATCAAGAGAGTAACAAATTAAAAGGCTTAAACATTTTCTCTTTTCTCGAGTACTTTGTACTCTTAATTTCTTTTGAACCACTATTTTTTTTACTTTTCTTTTACTTCTCCAAGAGAGCCTAACATGTCAAGCTTGCCTTCGTTTCAGCTTACTTGCAGTTTCACGGCACAATGTATTTGACTACGGGCAAGTGGTAGAGCCCACTTTAATGTGTACTCCAAATTCGAGTTGTCGAGACTCGCCAAAATACAATTTATAAGCCTATTATCAAAAGCTTTGCAGCCAGTGGTAACAGGGTCGATCCAAGGAGAAGTTATGACCGAAATTAAATTAAAATTGAAATTAATTAATTGATTGGGTTTTTGTAACGGGGGGATTTTTAAGCATGCAAAGTAAGCAATTAAACGCTAACGGAAGAATAAAAAGAGAGAGACGCGTGCACGGTTTGAGGATTTTCGGGATTAATTCGTTAGACATCTTCAGCTAATCATTTAACACAAATTCAAGGCAAGCAGTTTGTAGTACACACGGTCGGTTACCCGAGAAGCCCCAAGGTAACCGGCTCCATAGAAATTAATCAGACCACACAGTTCTAATTAAACATTATCTAAAATTGCATTAAGGTGATCAGCCCCAAATTTATTCTAGATAGTCACTAGCGAACCGCGACAGACATTCGATCACGTAATCTAATTGCTAATTGGTTGCCCGCCAACGCTGTATGCGACCAACAACTATCATGCATGACTCGATACTCGGTTTAGTTTTATCAATCTGTGTTACTTAGTCGAATAGTGAGAGGCACGGCATCGCTACTCTTTAACATTCACAAAATGGTAGAAAACTCGAGTGTCAATCGTCGAAATCTAACATATGCATAGGGTTAAGCAAGAAAGATAAATGCATACAAATCAGCCACCAAATTATAAACTAAGCATGGATTATCAAAGCTAAAAGAGTCTAACAAAAATCCCTCAAATATATCCCAAACCGTTCACCCTTACCTTAGCCGTCCATGGAACGGGTTGTCATTACCGCTCCAAGGGAAGCCATGGAAATCGTCATCAAACTAATACAACTTACAAGCTCATAAACAAGCCACAAATGGCGGAGCTAAAGGGAAAAATGGGGAAAAGCCGGGAGGAAGAAGAAGAGAAAATCGTCCAAAGTTGAAGAATGATGCTGCAGAAATCGTCATTACAACCTCTTTAATCGACGTAGCGTCGAGACGCTAGGGCAGCGTCGCGACGCTACGCCCTAAGTGATCCGTGCGCGCCTCGCGATGGCGTCGAGACGCTAGGGCAGCGTCTCGACGCTGGCCCGATAATTCCTTGCGCGCGCCTCCTCCAGAGCGTCTCGACGCCGCAGCAGGGTCTCGACGCTTCGGCAGCGTCGAGCTAGCGTCTCGACGCTAGCTCTCGGGTTTGGGGCTGGAAAAATTGCCTCTCCTAGGCAATTTTGGTCCGTTTCTTCTTGGATCGACTTGCCCTTTCCCGATGCACTCCCGGGGCGTTAAAACTCCACTTTTAGCTCCGAAACGGGTCCAATGGACGCACGAGCTCTTTGCCGCATTTCTCCTACAAACGAGATAAATTAAACATTTAAATGCGGACTTTAGCTATACTTAAGAAGTATTTAATAGCTCCAAAATGGAGTTATCAGCAAGCTTCACATTTTTAAGGACTAATGCTCACTTCTTAGTCGTGATTCTAAGAAGAAGGAGCACCTCAGGAGTTTTTATTTTCATGCTTGCTTTTTTTTACTAGGCAATAACTTTGCTATAATCTCTATTAATCTATTACAAACTATCATGCATCAAGCCTTTCCCTAGGGGTGCCTTTCGGGGTGACAACATGATTTCAGGCTAGATAAAGCAATTCTAAGCCTACAGAGTCCAGAATAAGATGCTACGTGCTCGATAAGTGCAAGGGGGCTACAATTTTTTTTTTAAAATTTTCGAAAAATGCTCAATTAACGCATACAATCTCATGTTTTTCCTGATATATGCAAGAACGGAGATTTTAAAAGCATATCTTAGATTGTCCTCATCGAACAACATGCAAATTCAGACTACAACCCTTCAAATTCAGAGAATACCCATGCTCGACAACTATAGAGAAGTCCACAGACAAACCACCGCCAACCTTAGAAAGATGCATTGTCCTCAATGCATCAACCATCAGATAAAGCATTAAACGAGCAAAATTAAGGGAACACAAAAACTTCCCTGATATTTACAAGGTTGACGGATAAAGAGCGCTATCTTTTCTTCCCAATTTAAGGTCATAATGTCAAACATCCCTTTTATTCTCCTAAAACAAACAAAACAAAGCAAACAAACAACTTTAAAAACTAAACTACTTAAAGCAATAAACTAAAACCAACAGAAATAACAGTTCAAACTCGGGTGCCTCCGAGAAGCACAAATTTTTAAAGTCGATTGCTCGACTGTATTCTCGGACTCCACTCATCCATAGTCCAACATCTTGGAAGATACTCCATCCATCTTCCTATATCCATTATTCCTGCTACACACAACAGAAAAAGTTTTCTTTTGTGCCTCCTGCACATAGACATCATCAATAGAAGATAAAAAGCAAACAGGGGCAACATTCTCATTCAATTCTAAATTCTCATTTTCTGCAGACAAACTAGATTTCTGAGCATCAATAGAAAATTCATTCGTTACTCCATCAAATTCCACATAAAGAGTTCCTTTATCAACATCAATTTTGACCTTAGAGGTCTTCATGAAGGGACGCCCTAACAATATGGAAGCTTTAGAAGCATCGAGTTTATAATTATGCATAGGAAGCACATAGAAATCAGCAGGAAAGAATAAATCATTTACTTTCACCAGAACATTCTCAACCTTCCCAAAAGGATGCACTTTAGATCCATCAGCAAGTTTCACAACAATGCTAGTCTCATGCGTAAGATTTAAATTAAGCTCACTAAACATGGCAAGGGACATAACATTAATTGATGCACCTAAGTCTAACATTGCATGCTGTATAGATTTAGCTCCTATAGCACAAGGTAATGTGAACATACCTGGATCTCCACACTTCTTTGGTAAGGTACTGATAACTCCAATTTGAAGCTATAGTTCACTCCCTAACTCTAGCTAAAAGCCGTGTTTAATTGTGTAATTTACCTTGTTTTTAGGTAATTTGCGGCAAAGAGCTCGTTGTGTTCGTGAGACGTGTTTCGAGGCCAAGGAAGTCGTTTTAGCGCTTCGGGAATGCTTCGGGATCGAAATAGCTTCAAGTATGAAGAAATGGCAAAAAATTGCCATGCAAAGGCAAAATTTAGCCCCCAAACCCGAGAGAAAGCGTTGAGCAGGCAGCATCGAGACGCTAGCAGTGGCGTCGCGACGCTCCGAAGAGGCGCGCGCTAAAAATTTAGGGCGCAGCGTCGAGACGCTCCGACGGGTTATAAAACTCATTTTTTCGATTTTTCATCATCTTCTCCGCCATTTCTCCTCGGGTTTTCGCAATTGCAACTGTCTTTTTGAGCTTTTCTTCCCCTCTCTTACCTTGTATGAACTCCAAAGCCTCCATGGGAGCTTGAATGCTTATAAGTACCATGTAAGGCTAAGGTAATGTGACAGATTTGGGATAAATGTAGGGATTTGTAAACGTTTTGTAATATTTTGATAATCTAAGCTTTGATTCTTTCTTGGCATGTTTGTAGTTTAACATCTACTCTCTCTTGCTTAATTTATGAGTGTGTTTGATTGATGGACTGACGAACTTGATTTCTACCATGCTTTAACGTTATAGATTAGTGATGTCATGCCTCTCCTAATCGACTTAGTAACACAATGGAGTAGAACAAATCGAAGTATCATTTTAGATGTTCTGAATGTTGATTGCTCCAGGGTTGCCGGGTAGTCACTTAGCATTTAGAGTATTTAATTAAATGTTCGTTGTGAATTGCTAGTTACTGCTTTAATTATCTTGGGGCTGATCATTCTGATTTAGTTAGTAGCATTGTATGATTAGAATTAACAGTTCTGATTATTATTTATGTGGTCGGTTGCTTCAGGGTTGCCGGGCAACCGTTCACGTGCATCATTTCATCCATTGCAATGCTGGAGAATTAAATGATAGATATTACATTACCTAGCAAATTCCGAAATTCCCAAATCCATCACGCTTGAATCTCTGATATTTTTCCGTTAGCATTCTTAGAATTAATTTTGCATGAGAAAAACCCCCCAATTTGTGACAATTAATCAATCAATCAATTTCCAATTAGAGCAATTAATTTCATCTTGACACGCTTGATAGCTCCAAAATAGAGCTATTATTTACTCCCTAATTATAGCTAAAACCATGCTCAATATTGATTAAAATGCCTTTCTGTAGGTAAACTCATGGTAGAGAGCTCGAGGAGTCCGAGGACGTGTTTCGAGGCTAAAAGCGACGTTTTAGAGCTTTATGGACGCATCGGGAGTGAAGGGGCTTGAAGAATTGAAGAAATGGCAAAAATTGCCATTGAAAGGCAATTTTTGGCCACCAAACCTGAGAGCAAGCGTTGAGTAACAGCGTCGAGACGCTGGCTCAACGCTGCGCAGCGTCGAGACGCTGTCCTAGCGTCTCGACGCCTCCCCGACGATTTCCGAAGATTGGCGAGCGCCAGCGTCGAGCGCGCGCGTCTCAACGCTCGCTCAACGCCGACAGCGTCGCGACGCTGTCCTAGCGTCTCGACGCTACCTCGAGCGCGCGCGCGGCCAACTTAGGGCACAGCGTCGAGACGCTACCCTAGCGTCTCGACGCTCCGACGGATATAAAATCATCATTTCCGATTTTTAGATATTCCTCTCCCCTTTTCCCCTCGGGATTGCCGTTTTCCTCCATTAAATTCTGGTTTTTGCCCATTTTTGGGTTGTATGAAGAAGACAATCTCCATGGAAGCTTGGGCAACCTTCATCTCCATGGATAGCTAGAGGTTAGTGGTTGGTTAGTTAAGTTTAGGGATTGATTATTGTTGCGTGCTCAATGTGTAAATTAAAATGCAATGGTAGAGCACTTAGAACATGCAAGCATACATGATCTTGTAGCAAGTAATAAGTATTTTTTCATTCGATTTCCCACAGAGATTTTTTCTTAGTTACTAACGAAGTGAGATGTTAAGTGAGAAAGGGTGGTTTAAATGGGGTAGATTTGGGTTGAAAGTGCCTAACTATTAAGGAACGTGCAAGATATGAAAGCATAAACAAGGACAAGTAAATAGGTAAACTCGAATGTAGGAGAAAAAGAATTGCGGAGAAAGCAATTATCTAGCAATAAAATCGCAAAGCAGAAAACTAAGAAAAATGGCTAAGGCAAAAATTTGAACTAAGAAAATTGCGCAGACAGCAATTTTCTAGCAATGTTACTAACAGCGAATTAGGGGTAAAGTGTGGAAACAAGGGCTACTAACGACTCCTCTATAGGCTTTTTCATACGATTCTTCAGCAGTAGGTCAACTTACCATGCATCAAATTAACTCATTCTCATGTATCTCTCGATTTCATGCATTAGATCCTTTAGTTTACTCATGTCCAAGTAAGGCTGAAACATCTATTTATATAAGCAAGTTAAGGATTTGTGCTAGGAAAACGCCTATTCCTAGGTCATTTTCTGGCTACCATGAAAGGCTAGCATGAATGGATGACTCTGAACTCTTACTCCTTCTAGAGGTTAGGAGTTCTTTGGACAAAATGGATGACCAATCGAAATTGCCCGTGGGATGAAGTACACATACATTCAATGCATTTGAAGCTAACTTACATGCTTGATTCACGTATTTCTACCTATAGACTTGCCATTAGCATACCCTTATGCGGTTTAGTTACTCATGGATGAAGATGGAATGGAAAGAATAGATGGTGTAGACATGCTTAGCAGTAATGAAGTGGAAATAAAAGAAAACCGAAACGATAAAAGCAACAAGGAATTCGTGAACTAGTCGAAACACTTCTTCGATTTACGGATGTTCAAAACTTACAAAGCAACAACTCTAAACTGATGAAAACTAAACAGAAGAAATGAACTAAGGTAGCAAACTTAAACAAATAGCAGAAAGCAGTAGGAAAAACAGACGAAAAACAAATGGCAGAAAGCAGTAAACGTGTGCGTGAACCCTCGCCGCAAGCGCCTCGGTTGAAGGAAGAAGGAGAGCTTTGTTTGGATGAATCCAATCAGAAGAGAAGAAAGATCTTCTCTTCTTCCTCTCAGATTATCGACTCCAACAGCTGAGTCCTTCAAGCCAACAAACTGAAGAGAGAAAACAGGGAGAAAAGACTGCGTTGAGATGGGAGTTCTACGCTTCCAGCTTATGTTTGTCCTTCCACCTTGACCTCCTTTTATAGGGTTTTGCAGGTAGTATTCAGCCAAGGAGAACCATCCATTCTGAACGACGAACTTCCACGTGGCAGTAGGAGAAAGAATGGGCGGCTGAAAAATCGTAACAAAATGGCAAACGATTAGACAACTTAACAATTTTACTTAAAACATTGCTGAGACAACAATGTTTTCGCAATGTTTCAGCAATATGGAATTTTCAACTCTTTAGCTTTGTTTTTGGTTCTTTTTCCTTCCTTTTACACATAAGTCCTAATTTAGCTTCATTCTACAAATTCTCATATATAAGCACATGTTTAGGCTAAATTCTACCAAAAACGCTTAAGAGTGTACACCATTCTATAGCAAATAAGTCCCTAAAATAGTCACTTTTGGAGACGTAACAATTATCTTTTGTATTAGGTGAGATTAGAGCTTAATTGAATGTTTAGCATGAATGAATGATTTTCTTGCATCTCTTGGTCTGTATTAAGAACGAATAACTTGCCTTTCTGATTGGGAGTGACGTCCATAATTAGTTACGCATGCTTAGTTGGCTATTATTGATTTTTGACAAACCTCAATACTTAGTAGCGAAAGTCTAGCTCGTGGCTAATCAATTTGAGCCCAAGTGACAGTTGGGGGTAGGAATTGATTAACGTTCTCACGGCGGGCTTAAGACTAAGAGATAAATCGAATTAGTTCTAGGATTAATTCGTCTCAATGATACCCGTTACTGTTTGTTAATTAATTTAAGAGTCATGAACTTAGATTAATTAGTGGGCATGTTTAATTAGGATTGCACTTCCCTAATTAATTCATTGGGATGTTTGGACCCGATAGAGACATAACATTTTGTGTGCATGAAACGTCTTGGCTAATTCACATGTTAATCAATGAACCAAAATACATTAGATCAATCCCGACACTTGCTAATCAATCGTATTCGTCAATTTCATACTTCCCGTTTTAATTTTCCGTTAGCGTAAGTTTAGTTTTAGCCACTGTTTTCCCAAACAAAATCCCCCTATATTTATCATTGCAAATTTAAATCAATTAAATTAGGATTATTGATCGCTCCCTGTGGATCGACCCCGTTACCACTTAGCTGCAAATTGCTCGGTGCATTCGGGTTTATAAATTTCATTTTGGCGGGTCTCGACAACCCGAAATTTGTGAACGTACAAAAGTTCACTACCAAAATTGGCGCCGTTGCCGGGGAGCAAAAATATAATCTTACTTGATTGAATTTTATTTTTTTTGTGTTTTTATTTTATTTTATTTTTCTTTTTGTAAATAATTTTATTTTGTTTTATTTCTTTTCATTTTTTATTTTCTTGGGTTCTGTTTATTTTTATTCTTCTTGTACAGTATGACCGTTCTTTTAAGTTTTTGTGTACAGTTTTATTTTAATTTTTGAGGAGAGTGGAAGAGATGGAGGCTGAGGCTAATTTTGAGGATCAAAGGACCATGAGGCAGTTGGCATTACCGGACGTAGACCGCCAACCACTGTGTATAGTGTATCCGGTAGTTCCAGGTAATTTCCAATTAAAATCTGGATTAATTTACCAACTACCTTCTTTTTGTGGCAATGCAGGTGAGGATCCTCAGAAGCATCTTAAGGAATTCCATCTGGTATGTTCGGGGATGATGCCTGTTGCGTGCTCAATGTGTAAATAAAAATGCGATGCGAGAGCACTCAGAACATGCAAGCATACATGGTCTTATAGCAAGTAATAAGTATTTTTTCATTCGATTTCCCACAGAGATTTATTCTTAGTTACTAACGAAGTGAGATGCTAAATTAGAAAGGGTGGCTTAAATGGGGTGAATTGGAGATTAATGTGCCTAACTAATGAAGAATATACGAGATATGCAAGCATAAACGAAAGGAAGTAAAGAGATGGACTTCAATGTAGGAAAGAAAGAATTGCGGACTCAACAATGTTCCAGCAATAAAATCGCAAAAAGGAAAAGACTGGAAAAAATGGCTAAGGCAAAAACAGAACTATAGAATTGCGCAGACAGCAATTATCTAGCAATTAAATTAGCAACGTTTTAAGGGTGAGATGGGGAAACAAGGTCAACTAACGACTCCTCTATAGGCTTTTTCATACGATTATTCAGCAGTAGCTCAACTTATCATGCATCAATTTAACTCATTCTCATGCATCTCTCGATTACATGCATTAGATCCTTTAGTTCACTCATATCCAAGTAAGACTTAAGCATCTATTTATATAAGCAAGTTATTGAATTGTGCTAGGGAAACGCCTATTCCTAGGTCGTTTTCTGGCTACCATGAAAGGCTAGCATGAATGGACGACTCTGAACTCTTACTCCTTCCGGAGGTTAGGAGTTCTTTAGACAAAATGGATGGCCAATCGAAATTGCCCGTGGGATGAAGCACACATACATTCAATGCATTCGAAGTTATCCTACATGCTGAATTCACGTATTTATACCTATAGATTCATCATTAGCAGACCCTTGTGTGATTAGTTACTCATGGATGATGTGGAAGTGGAAATACTAGATTGATTAAGCATGATTAACAGTACTTAAATGAAAGCAAAGGAAAGACAGAAAGTGATATGAAACTTGCGAAGTTGTAAATGATTCCTCTATTAAGTAAGATTCAAAGCTTAATGTGCAAAGACTGTAAAGCAGTAAAGACTAAGCAATTGAAGACGAATTGAAATAATGTAGCAAACAGAACAAATGACAGCAAACAGTAGAGAAAATAGAAGACAAAAAGCAGTAGAAAGCGATGTAAATGTGTGCGTAAAGCTCCTCGCCGCAAGCGCCTCGGATGAAGGGGAAGGTTAGCGTTTTTTTGGGGATCAATCCAATCAGAAGAGAAGAAGGATCTTCTCTTCTTCCTCTCGAATTATCGGTGCCAAAAGCTGATTCCTTCACTCCAACAAACGAGATAGAAAATGGAGAGAAACTGCGTTGAGATGGAGAGTTCTACGCTTCCAAGCTTGTTGTTATCCTTCCCCCTTGACCTCCTTTTATAGCTCTTTGCTGGTACTCTTCAGTCAAGGAGAACCATCCATTCTGAACGACGACCCTCCACGTGGCAGCAGGGGAGAACTTGGGCGGCTGAAAGATCGCAACAAAACGGCGGACGGTTGGAACAACTTAGCAGCAACAACTTTAAACTTTGCGAATTCCTCGTTGTGACCGCAATAAACATTGCGGAGACAACAATGTTTCAGCAATTCCCCTGCAATGTACATTTTGACTCCTTTAGCATTATTTTTTATTCTTTCTTGTTTCTTTTACAAATAAGTCCTGATTTAGTTCCATTCTACGAATTCTCATACATAAGCACATATTAAACTAAATTCTCACAAAAATGCTTAAGAGATTGCACGATTATATGGCAAATAAGTCCCTAAATTAAGTACTTTTGGAGACGTAACACACCCCCAAACTTAAGTTATTGCTCGTCCTCGAGCAATATAAGGGCTTACTTGGGCTACTAATACTTGTCTTTTACTCTCCACCTGACTACTTGCTGACTTCTCTAAGCTTTCTATCCGTGGCATGGCTGTCCTGTGGCACTCTTCTAAGTTGAACTAACTCCATGTTTTGCTTATTCTGGTTTCTCTTGCCTTTAAAACCTATTGCCTTTTATAAATTTCCTACAACTGATTTATCTGCCTATGTCATTAGGTACATTGTGCAGCTATCCCTAAGTTTTCAAGTTCTTCCTAGTTTTATCCCAGACTCAGTACATGCTTCTAATGTTTTTCTTTTAAGCTACCTAAGATTCCTTAGAGTCATGCCAGTCTTAGTACACGAGTAACAGTAGTACATTTCATAGAACAACCTAAACCCTGGCATCACTACATTGGATATACACTTATCTCCCTTAACATACCTTCAAGCTACAGCCCTGTGCTTAGCAAACTAAGGATCAAAGTTCATTCATACAGGACACCTAAGCATTTAGGCTATAACTTGTAGGCATACATTCTTCTTGGTTTTTTCCTTTTTCTTTTCTTTTTTCTGGTAGAGTCTCTCCTTATGGTTTGCCTTTTGATGCAGTGTCATTTGTGGGTTACCCAAATGGCCCTGATTACTCAGCATCCTCAAGAGAGACACTACTCTTTATTCTTTTGTTTTTCATTTTTTCCTTTTCATTTTTTTTTCAAAGAAGAAGAATGCTTATGTTTAAAGAGGGAGAGAGGAATGTTCCTAGGCCTAGAGGCTGCCTCCCCCAAACTTGAACTCCTCATTGTCCCCAATGAGAATCGGAGGTGGCACACCCCCAAACTTATCCTAGAAGCATCTAGTCTAAGGCAAAACAAGCAGAACTTAAAACTCCTAGGCATAAAATGACCTTCGCAGAACAGATAACTCAGATGCAGAAGTTTGTAAAAACAACATGGTAAGGGCTTATAGAGGTGCATGCTGAGCAATAAAGGAAGCTAAATTAAACGAACAAATGTGTACTATGACACTCATCCAGCATGCTCAGCAGATAGCTTACACAGTGAAGTTAGTAAAGCAGCAAGATATCGAAATTTAAACAGAAACAGCCCATCAAAAAACTCATTGAACAACATGCGAAAACTAACAAAACATTGCAGACACCGCAAGGAATCCGCAATGGCCTACAGAGCAAATTTGGATGTGATCAAGGCTCCTAGCATGCTATATTCAGACATCAACAACTACATAAAATAACAAAACTATTTAAGCTAACTACGCAGATGACATCAATCTAATCTAAACTACTCTAAACACACAAATTAACAATTAAAACAGATCATTGAGTGGATTAAAAATGGGGTAACAATTCACAGAAAAGCAGGTTTTTGTTTTTTTTTTTCTTAAGAGGGATCAGAAAACTCCCTCGTATGCCGTCAGTCTGGCATTCAATCATCCTTGTCCTCGTCTCTCCTCTCCTTTGGAGGTGCCCAAGGCTTCAACAGACCAGCAGGGAAGGTGGGGAATATGCATCCCAGCTGCTCAGCCACCTCCTGATCCCTTGCTTGCGCATACTCAGCCCATTGAGCCATCTTGTGCTGCAAGTCCATCAGGCAGGCCATGGATAGTGACTGTGCAGCAGCCAGGCCATCCATCTCAAACTCCATATTGCCCCGCCTTCTCATCCTCAAGATTGTGGGCAGCTCCAGATGGCCTGTGTAAGCCAATTGCCTCTCATCCCTCGCAATAGGCACACCTGCACGTAAGCACAGTTTAGTTATAGTGTTTGGGAAAAATAATTGACCCTTACCTTTGCGTGAGCAGTCAGTGATGGAGGCGACAATGACTTCACCAACATCAATGGTGAGTCCCCGCATGATGGCATAGAGCAGCAACGATCGCCCCTGGTTGATGGTCGTTTCGTGTGTCACTGGGGAGATGCGTCTGCGGACAAGGGAGAACCAAACTCCTGCCTTGTCTCTAAGGGTTGCACTCATCAGGGTGTGCTTCCCATTACGTGAGACCGCCCAGGCCGCCTCAGGTTTGCCGATTGTGTGCAAGGCCTCTTTTAGGACTGCCTCAGATGGGGAGTCGACGATCTTGGCATACTCAGAATGTGTATGCCCTTTGAGAGCATAGGCCTCATTGATGGCGTTGGCAGAGAAGTCGATTTCTATCCCCCTCACTGTTGATAGGCACGCTTCAGGGTGTGTGAGATTGGCGTAGAAATCGTACACCATATCAGGATATGCTGGAATTGGAGGCCTGCAGAGTTCCTCCCAGCCATGGTTGATGATCCCTGCGCGCAAAAATTGCGGCAGGTCCGCCAGTGCATCAAGGAATCCTCGCTCGTGGAGGAGTTCCTTCTTCATCAATTCGAGGCCCTTGGCCTCTGCTTCCTGGGAGACGTACCTCGCAGCTTGAGGTTCGTCCTCTGGGTACATCTTCCTTTTCCCCTTCTCTTTTGCTCTGGCCGACTCAGAGGCCTCAATCTTCATTTTCTTTAAAGAAGGTTCAGCTCCAACCTTCTTCTTTTTGGCTTGTTTGGAGGCCTTTGGCCGCTTGCCTTTCACGATCACGGGGGCCTTCTTCCTGAGCCGTGCCTTGGTGGTTATTTGCTGGAGACAATCCCCCAGTGTCTCGTCCATGGAGTCCTTGCTTTCCCCCTCCACTGGGCTGTCAAGAGTGACATCCCTTAAGGGGGAAAACACCTCCTCTTCCTCCGACGACTCGTCGCTTGGCACCGAATCTTGGTGCTCTTCAGGTGGAGCTTCAGGCTCCGGCGTCTGTGGAGAAGGTTCGGGGCTCTGCCTGGCCAACTCAAATGATGGGCGGCCACTCCCTCGGCTCTCCTCGCTGGGAGTCTTTTTCTCCCTGATCGGTGAATCATCCATCGCGATTCTCCACTTCCTTTTCTTGGGTGTTCCAACCGGATCAGAGGGACCAGCAGGTACCTCAGTCGCCACCTTCCATTTTTTTCTTCGCACAGGTAGCTTCGGAGGCCGTGAGGGTTGCGCAGTATCGGCGTCTGCTAAGGAAAACAGCGCCTCCCTCACAGCTTCTTCTGCGTCAGGCGACGCTTTCTTGGGCGTGGATCGATCTGCTCGTGTTTACACCATTGTTGTTTCTTTGAGGTCTGAGTGTGGGAGATACAGAGGGAAGAGAAGTCTGCGTTTTGAAGCTCCACGGTTTGAGAAAACGTAGAGGGCAAGGATCCCAACGACGGCTATTTGTACTCGAGTACTCCCCAACGACTCTTTTTTGTTGCGGACTCCGCAAATCCTCCGCAATTAATCCGCATGACCGTTGTGATTTTCTTGATTTGAGTTGCAAGATTTAGCAACCAAATCTCTGATTTTGCCAGATCTTCTTCGTGGATTGATAGCTCCAAAATAGAGCTATCTTAATGTCCCTAATTCTAGCTAAAACCATGACATATATTGATTAAAATGCTTCCTTGTAGGTGATTTCATGGTGAAGAGCTCGGGAAGTCCATTGATGATTTTCGGGGCTAAAACGGTCATTTAAGATGTTTCGGGAAGTGTTCGGGTCAAAAAGATAGGCCGAACGGAGCTCGGGAGCCAAAACGACCCAAAATTGGGCTAAGAGCCGAGAGGGCAGCGCCCAAGCGCCGACGCCCAACGAACGCAGCACGCGCGCGCGCCCGCGCGCGCCGCCGCACCCGCACCGCACGCCCGCGCCCAGACGGCCAGACGCGCGCGCGCCCGCGCGCGCCGCCTCACCTCGCGCCCGCGCGCCCTCGCCCATGTCCGCGCGCACCCGCGCGCCCGTCATTGAAAATCCGCGTGCGCCCCAGCGTCTCGACGCTAGCTCGACGCTGCCCCGACGATTCCCGAAGATAGACGAGCATCAGCGTCGAGCGCGCGTCTCAACGCTCACTCAACGCCGACAGCGTCGAGACGCTGGCCTAGCGTCTCGACGCCCCGAAGTCTGAAGCGCGCATCTAAATTTCCACCCGAGAGCAAGCGTCGAGCGCAAGCGTCTCGACGCTACCCCGCGCGCGCAGCAGCCAACTTAGGGCACAGCGTCGAGACGCTGGCCTAGCGTCTCGACGCTCCGAGCTTTAAAAGCGTGAAAACGCATTTTTCAGCAAAACTTTTTTTATGCTTCTTCTTCCTCCAACTTCTCCTCTCGGGTCTAGGGCAAAATTCTGCCATTTTTGTACTTCTTCTCCTTCCTTGTGCATGATTCCAAGCTCTTCCATGGGGGATTGGAGTAATTCATCCTCCATGGAAGGCTAAACCGAGGTTAGTGTTTAATTTCGAACTTTGGATTTGTAAGTTTTGGATGTTTGGGGAGATTTTTCCCCTTTGTAAATGATGAGATTATTGGCTTGTTTATGCATCTTTTGCTTGTTCTTAATCCATATCTAGCATGTGTAGCTAAATTAGGTTGACGCCCTAGTTCCTATGCATGATAGAGGGCTAAAGGTTGGGACGTATAATTGCCCATACCGCTAGGTAGCACGGGTCTAAGCATGGCTAATTAGTTCGGTCCAAAGTGACAGTTGGTAATCTGAATTAATTAACGTTTTCATGTTAGGCTTAAGGCAAGAGAGAAACCGGTTTAGTCTTAGGATTAGGCCGTCGCAATGTTCCCGTCACTGGCACGTAATCGATTTAGGGGTCGCTACCTTGGATAAATTATTGGCCAAGTTTAATTAGAACTGCACGCATCTAATTAAATCCTTGGGTCATTTGAGTTAGAGATAACTAAATGAATTGTGTGCATGAATTAGCTAGCGCGTAAATCGTATCGATGATCCGAACATCCATAACGAGCAATTCCATTTCTCGAAGTTAAGCACAACCGTTTAATTTTTGCACGTTGTCATTTGATTTTCCGTTAGCATATTAGGAGCTCCCTTCCCCCCAAACCAAATTACAATTCTTTTATTTGTGCATACCTTTTATTTCTAGCAAATTAGACTTAGTTTGATTAAATTTCTTATTTCCCTGTGGATCGACCCCGTTACCACTAAGCTTCAAATAGCTCGGTGTTCATCAGGTTTATAAATTCTTTATTTCTTTTTGTACAGTTTAATTCTTTTGTATTATTTTACGCGTTTTGTTTGAGTTTTTGGAGCGCAGTCATTCTTTGAAAATTCAAAAGAAGCGCCAGGATGGAGGTCGGGGGTAATTATGAGCATCAAAGTACCTTGAGGGAGCTTGCATCACCTGAGCTAGGCCGGAACACATCGAGTATCTTGTATCCGGTAGCTTCAGGTAATTTTGAACTTAAAGCTGGTCTGATTAACTTATTACCTTCTTTTTGTGGTAATACAGATGAGGATCCCGTCAGACACCTCAAGGCATTCCAGATGGTGTGTTCGTCATTCAGAACCGATGACACCACCGCAGATCAACTCCATCTCAGGACCTTTCCCTTCACCTTGAAGGAGAAGGCGAGAGATTGGATGTATTACCTACCGACCGGATCCATCACGACTTGGAAGGAGCTGAATGGGGCGTTTTTAGAAAGGTATTTTCCTGCGTCGAAGGCCGTCGCCCTCAGAAGGGAGATACACAAAATTGAGCAAGGAAAGGAAGAAACCGTCCTAGAGTGTTGGGAGAGGTTTGGTCGGTTATGCGAGGATTGTCCCAATCATCAAATAACCGAGCATTCCCTCATTCAGAGTTTCTACTACGGTTTGCTTCCCCAAGGCCAGCAGATGATAGACGCCGCCAGTGGAGGTTCGATTATGGATAAGACACCCGCCGAAGCTAGAGCTTTAATTTCCAACGTAGCTAGAAGCTTGGAGGGGAGTGCGGATAGAGACAAGGAGAATACTGTTGCGTGCTCAGTGTAAAAGAAAAATAAGCAATAAGGTAGAGAGAGCACTTAGAACATGCAAGCATACATGGTCTCACAGCAAGTAGTAAGTATATTTCATTCGTTTTTTCCACAGAGACTTATGTTTAGCTATTCGCGAAGTGTATTTGTTAAGAAAGATGGGGTGGATTTGAAGGGGTAAAATTGGTTTTTAATTATCTAGTTTTTGCTGAATGTGTAAAGGGATGCAACATAAACAAATTAAAGTTGAAATCAGACTCAAAGGACAAGAGATGGAATTGATAAACGAAGAAGAAAACAGCTAAACAGAATGATAAAATGGCAGAATTGCGAGGACCGCAATGTTACCGCAATTGAATAACAGCGAAAATGTGTAAATGGGTGAATTAAAGGCTACTAATGACTATCCTATAGGCATTTTATTACGATTCTCAAGCACTGGATCAACTCTCTATACATCAAACTCACTCTATCTCAAGTATCGTCCGATTCCATGCATTAGAGTCTTAAGTTTACTCGACTTCAAAGTAAGGTCTTAAGCATCTTGTTAAAACAGGAGTGTTTAGTTTGTACTAGGAAAACGCTTATTCCTAAGCCGTTTTCTGATTACCGTGAAAGGCTAGCATGATTATATGACTCTGAACTCTTACTCCTTCCAGAGGTTAGGAGTTCTTTGGACAAAATGGATGGCCAATCGAAATTGCCCGTGGGATGAAGCTTACATACAATCAATGTTTCGAAGGCGATCCTACATGCTTGGTTCACGTTTTTTAGCCTATAGTTCTGTCATTAGCATGCCCCTAAGTGACTTAGCTACTCATGGATATATGGAGAACAGAAAGGGTAGATAAAACAGACATGCTTAGAAGAGAAATGTGCTTAAAACAGCAAGACAAAAGCGTAGCAGAAAAAGGTGGAAACTGTGAAATGCAGAATTGTACTTTGATTACTTTGAGTGTTTGAACGACAAAGGACAGCTTTGAAAGAAATGAATCCAAGACAGACAACGACGAAATGCAGTAAGTAAAACACTAAACTAGAACAACAACTAATCAAAGCTGGAAATGAGAAGAAAAAGACAGAAAAGCAGTAAAGGTTGCTTGGAAGCTTCGTTGCAGTCGCCTCGAATGAAAGGGATGAGAGGTCAGCCTTGCTTGGATGAATCCAATCGAGAGAGAAGAAGAATCTCCTCTCCTTCCTATCAGATTATCGATTCCAACAGCTGAGACTCCCACTCCAACAGACGGTGAAGGAAAACAGAGAGAAATGATGGACTGCGAGAAGACTTCTGCGCTTCGAATGATGATCAAACCTCCGACTTTGGCCCCCTTTTATAGTAGTTTGCAGGTGCGTTTGGGCCAAGGAGAACCATCAACCTTCAACGTCATATATCAGAATGGATGGAGGAGAAAGAACGAATCCCTGAAATTACGGAAATTAACAGAAAAAGATCAGTCAACTTACGGTTTTCACTTGAATAATTGCGGTCACCGCAATGTTTTCGCAATTCATTCGCAATGCTCATTTTTTCATTCTTTTCCTTCGGTTTTCAACCCTTTTTCTACCTATTGTACATAAGTCCTAGATTAGCTACCTTCTTCTAATTCTCATATTAAAGCATAGGTTTAGGCTAAATGCTATCAAAAACACCTAAAAGTGTACATCTTCCTAAGCTAAATGGGTCCTAAATAAGTCACTTTCAGAGACTTAACAAATACTCGCCTGAGAAGGGACGTGGACGAGCTTAAGGCCCAATTTTTAGTGGTAAGTAACGTTGTTATTGCTTTGAAAGATCACTTACAGCCCCGTCTTTCTGTTTCAGGTAGATCCTTGGAAGAAATGCTTGAATCACAACATAAGGAAACTCGAGAGCAGTTTCAAACTCTGAGCGATGCAGTGATTCAAGTGAGTAAGAGGTTGACAGTGATTGAGCACCAGAACGTGGAGAACGCTAGTGCCATCACTCTGAGAAGTGGGAAGCATCTTCCCACGAGTACCCCGCCGGTGGAAGTCGATCATGGCCACGTCGAGCCACAGACAGAAAATCCCGAACCACGGTGGCATGGGGTAAATTTCGATCCTACGTGCACTAGAGTTTATGTGCCTAAGGCTCCTTTTCCTAGCAGGTTAGCGAGACCGCCTAAGGAGGACTACGAGAAGGAGTTCCTGGACACATTCAAGAAGGTAGAGATCAACATCCCTCTGTTGGACGCCCTGAAGGAAATTCCAAGGTACGCCAAGTTCCTCAAGAAAATTTGCACCAACCAGAGGAAGACAAAGGAGAGTGAACGCGTCGTGGTAAGTGAGAACGTCTCTGCTGTGATCACAAAGAGCTTACCGGTTAAATGCGACGATCCAGGTATGTTCTCTCTCCCTTGTAAGATTGGAGGTATGCATATTAGAAGAGCAATGCTTGATCTAGGAGCCTCCATTAGTGTTATGTCGTATTCCATTTATCAGAAACTGAAACTGAAAGGAATGACTAAAACAGGAACAATTATTCAACTTGCTGATAGAACCTCTGTGCATCCCCTAGGGATAGTTGAAGATGTGTTAGTGCAAGTTAATGAATTAATTTTTCCTGTTAACTTTTATGTTCTGAAAATGGATGAAAATTATTCCTCTCCGCATGCTTCGATCCTATTAGGTAGGCCCTTTATGAAAACTGCTAAAACTAAAATAAATGTGGATAAGGGCATTTTATCTGTTGAGTATGGCAGAGAGGTTGTTGAGATGCATTTGCCCGATATAGAAGAGCATGTTGATGATGTCTTCTCTCTTTGTCAAGTAGACACTTTTGAATCTGTAGCTCGTAATGAATGCAGGACTGTTGAGGATGGGGATGACCCATTATTTTTAACTGAACTTTTTGATGATCATGAGTTGCATGAACCATCCTTGACTGAATTTTGTGATTCATCTGTTTCTGCTTTGACAACTGTTGAGAACCCTGCTAATCTACTCCCTTCCACTTTGCCTTGCACATTTGAAAATGAAATGACTAATCAAGCCATGCTAGATTTAGAATCACCGGTTAATGTTGAGTCGCATGCTGTTTTTGATGAGCTTAAAATGAACGACTTGCATGAATCTGGTTCTACTTTGCAATTGGTTGATAATTCTTATGTGCACCCCTTGGAAAAGGTGGAAGATGTTTTGGGCAAAGTAAATGACCCGTTCTTTCCTGCTGATCCTTACGCTTTAAGAATGCATGAAAATTTCTCTCACGTTTTTGCATCAATTTTATGGGATCAACCTTTTGTTAAACCTGCAAAATTTAAAATTGATGTTGTATGTGCGCAGAAGGCACGAGAGAAAGAATTGTTCATGGATTTTCGCAGGAAAAAGGTGATTAGGAAGATGGATGGGGCATCTTCCAAGTTCGACTATGGATGAGTTGACGAGAGAATACAGTCGAGCAATCGACTTTAAAAATTTGCGCTTCTCGGAGGCACCCGAGTTTGAACTGTAATTCTGTTGTTTATCGCTTTGCTTTTGTTTATATTTGCTTTTGAGTTGTTGTTTGTGTTCTTGTTTTCCTAGGAGAAAAGGTGGAACGGTCGACGATTCGAGAGCCCATTGGAGGACGTTGGTGCACATCTCCACCCGTCGGCTCCATAAGATTCAGGGGAGGTTTTCTGTTCCCTTAGAATTTTATTGTTTTTATAGTTGAATGCATTGGGGACAATGCATATCTTAAGGTGGGGGGTGGAGTTTGTTGATAGATAGAGATGAGACTTCTTAGTAGTTGTCGAGCATATGTGTACTCTGGTTGTTAGATTAGAATATGAATGCATGTGTCCGATGAGGACGGTCTGTGATTTGCTTGTGAACACTCCGTATTTGCATGATTCGAAAATTTGACGATGTATGCACATTTTGAGCCTATTTTAAAATTTTTCTGTTATTTCCCTACATTCACTGAGCACATAGCCCTCTTAGTCTCAGTTCTGTAGGTTTAGAATGATTTTATTTTGTCTGAAACCTTGTTGTCACCCCGAAAGGTACCATTAGGGAGGCTTGATGTGTAGAAGTAGTAATGACTCATCTGTTGTATAGCATAGCTATTGCCTAAAAAAAAAAAAGAGTGTCAGCATGAAAAAAAAAAATAAAACCTCTAGAGTTGCTCCTCCTTCTTGTGTTGCCCGTGTAACCAGGGGCGATCGTGTAACCCACGGTTGTCACTGCATGAAAGGGGAACTAATAGAAGTGAGCAATGGTCCTTAAAAACGTGAAGCTAAATCTAGTTTGACGTGTTAGGCTCTCTTGGAGAAAAAAAAAAGTGGTTCAAAAAGAAAAAAATGGGTACAAAGTACTCAAGGAAAAAGAATAAAATTTAGGCCTTATGTTTTGTTTCTCTTCCTATCACTAAAAGCCATTAGACTGTTCTTATCGCCATAAGTAGGGGGAAAACGAGTTATAAGACTGTATAAGGTTGTTCCGGGATTGCGTGAGCTAGGGTGAGAGGTGCTAAACACACACACACGTAAGGGAATAGGAGTTTAAATTTTGAAATGATTTCAACGTTTGCATGCATTTGATGGTTTTGAATTTATTACAAGTACCTTGTTTCACAAGCATTGAGATTATAGTCCAAGCATGCATTTAATTCTTTGGAGATTATTGAGAGTATACCTTGCTCGGGGACTAGCAAGATTTAGGTCGGGGGTATTTTGATAGCTCCAAAATAGAGCTATCTTAATGTCCCTAATTCTAGCTAAAACCATGACATATATTGATTAAAATGCTTCCTTGTAGGTAATTTCATGGTGAAGAGCTCGGGAAGTCCATTGATGATTTTCGGGGCTAAAACGGTCATTTAAGATGTTTCGGGAAGTGTTCGGGTCAAAAAGATAGGCCGAACGGAGCTCGGGAGCCAAAACGACCCAAAATTGGGCTAAGAGCCGAGAGGGCAGCGCCCAAGCGCCGGCGCCCAGCGCCCAGGCGCCCAACGAACGCAGCACGCGCGCGCGCCCGCGCGCCCTCGCCCATGTCCGCGCGCGCTCGCGCGCCCGTCATTGAAAATCCGCGTGCGCCCCAGCGTCTCGACGCTAGCTCGACGCTGCCCCGACGATTCCCGAAGATAGACGAGCATCAGCGTCGAGCGCGCGTCTCAACGCTCACTCAACGCCGACAGCGTCGAGACGCTGGCCTAGCGTCTCGACGCCCCGAAGTCTGAAGCGCGCATCTGAATTTCAACCCGAGAGCAAGCGTCGAGCGCAAGCGTCTCGACGCTCGCTCGACGCCGCGCGCGCGTCTCGACGCTACCCCGCGCGCGCAGCAGCCAACTTAGGGCACAGCGTCGAGACGCTGGCCTAGCGTCTCGACGCTCCGAGCTTTAAAAGCGTGAAAACGCATTTTTCAGCAAAACTTTTTTTATGCTTCTTCTTCCTCCAACTTCTCCTCTCGGGTCTAGGGCAAAATTCTGCCATTTTTGTACTTCTTCTCCTTCCTTGTGCATGATTCCAAGCTCTTCCATGGGGGATTGGAGTAATTCATCCTCCATGGAAGGCTAAACCGAGGTTAGTGTTTAATTTCGAACTTTGGATTTGTAAGTTTTGGATGTTTGGGGAGATTTTTCCCCTTTGTAAATGATGAGATTATTGGCTTGTTTATGCATCTTTTGCTTGTTCTTAATCCATATCTAGCATGTGTAGCTAAATTAGGTTGACGCCCTAGTTCCTATGCATGATAGAGGGCTAAAGGTTGGGACGTATAATTGCCCATACCGCTAGGTAGCACGGGTCTAAGCATGGCTAATTAGTTCGGTCCAAAGTGACAGTTGGTAATCTGAATTAATTAACGTTTTCATGTTAGGCTTAAGGCAAGAGAGAAACCGGTTTAGTCTTAGGATTAGGCCGTCGCAATGTTCCCGTCACTGGCACGTAATCGATTTAGGGGTCGCTACCTTGGATAGATTATTGGCCAAGTTTAATTAGAACTGCACGCATCTAATTAAATCCTTGGGTCATTTGAGTTAGAGATAACTAAATGAATTGTGTGCATGAATTAGCTAGCGCGTAAATCGTATCGATGATCCGAACATCCATAACGAGCAATTCCATTTCTCGAAGTTAAGCACAACCGTTTAATTTTTGCACGTTGTCATTTGATTTTTCGTTAGCATATTAGGAGCTCCCTTCCCCCCAAACCAAATTACAATTCTTTTATTTGTGCATACCTTTTATTTCTAGCAAACTAGACTTAGTTAGATTAAATTTTTTATTTCCCTGTGGATCGACCCCGTTACCACTAAGCTTCAAATAGCTCGGTGTTCATCTGGTTTATAAATTGTATTTTGGCAAGCCTCGACAGCTTGAATTTGGAGTACCACATAAAGTGCTCTACCATGGATCTTCTCCCCTCGATTCATCTTCCTCATTACTTCTTAAAGATCTCCCATTAATATCCTTTTAATCAAAACAAAAATCCGTAATTAACATAAAAAATAAACCAACAAAACACAATCTAAAAATACTTAAAGAAAAAATCTAATGCATAGCCTTCTGACGAATGAGCACAGTGGTCACTCATCCCCTTCCGAATTGCTTCTTAGGCTTCAGCTAGGAGGAAGGCCGAGAGTGTCTGCACATCTCCTTCCTCATAGTAATGCTTCAACCTCGCACCATTCACCATGAACGGTTGCCCTTGGTGTAGGTTCCGAATCTCAATAGCACCATGAACAAAGACGTTAGTTATCACAAAAGAACCTGACCATCTAGACTTAAGTTTGCCTGGAAATAACCTCAACCGCGAGTTGAATAATAAGACATGCTGCCCCTTTTTAAAGTCCTTAAACCTAAGTCTACTATCATGCCAAATCTTAGTTTTTTCTTTATACATTTTAGCATTTTCATAGGACATATGTCTTAGCTCATCTAACTCATGTAATTGCAGAGACCACAAAGTTCCAGCATCGGTCACGCAATAATTCAACTCTTTTAAGGCCCAAAAGGCTTTGATTTCTAATTCGAAGGGAAGATGACATGCTTTTCCATACACTAGCCTATAAGGAGACATACCTAAGGGTGTTTTATATGCAGTCCTATACGCCCAAAGTGCATCGTCTAACTTAAAAGACCAGTCATTTCTATTAGGTTTAACCACTTTTTCAAGTATGTTTTTGATCTCCCTATTGGATATTTCAGCTTGTCCATTTGAGTGTGGGTGATAAGGGGTTGCTACTCTATGTCTAACATTGTATTTAGCTAGTACCTTTTCCATAACTTTATTTATAAAGTGGGTTCCCTCATCACTAATTATTGCACGTGGTGTACCAAATCTTGTAAAAATATGCCTATTTAGAAACTTAATGACTGTCTTGGCATCGTTCGAAGGACATGCAATGGCTTCTACCCATTTAGAAACGTAATCTACAGCTACTAATATATAGAGGTTACCTGAAGATGGAGGGAATGGTCCCATGAAGTCAATGCCCCATACATCAAAGAGTTCCAACTCTAAGATATAGGTGAGAGGCATCTCATCCTTCCTACTGAGGTTACCTGTCCGTTGACACTCATTGCAGCTGTGTGCATGGTCGTGGGCGTCCTTGAAGATCGTGGGCCAATAGTAGCCACTTTGGAACACCTTTGCAGCCGTCCTTTGGCCACCAAAATGTCCACCGTAAGGAGATGTGTGGCAGTGCTGCAACACTGACTTTGCCTCAGCAGCTGATACACACTTCCTCAGCAATCCATCCGCGCAAGTCTTGTAAAGTGTAGGATCGTCCCAGATGAACTTCCTACCTTCGTTTAGGAACCTCTTCTTTTCTTGCCCCCCTTTGAAAGTTGGTAGTACCTGTGAGGCAAGGAAGTTAGCAATATCCGCAAACCAAGGTTCTTCATCGTTATCACGATGTGCTAACACAAAGACATGCTCATCAACAAAGGCATCAGAAATTGTTGGCTCAGCATTTATTTCGCAATTACTTCGCAATCTAGATAAATGGTCAGCAATTACATTTTCGCATCCTTTTTTATCTCTAATGTCTAAGTCAAACTCTTGCAACAATAATACCCATCTAATCAACCTTGGCTTAGCATCAGCCTTCCTCATTAGATATTTTAGTGCAGAGTGATCAGTGTACACAATTGTTCTAGTGCCTACAATGTAATTTCTAAACTTTTCACAGGCAAACACTACAGCTAGCATTTCCTTCTCTGTGGTCGTGTAATTACATTGTGCTTCATTTAAAGTCTTACTTGCATAATATACAGGATGTGTTAGTTTATCTATTTTTTGTCCTAGCATAACCCCTACTGCATAGTCACTAGCATCACACATCATTTTAAACGGTAAATCCCAGTTTGGCCCTACTATAATTGGTGCTTTGACTAAGGCTTCTTTAAGTGTTGTCCATGCTAGGAAACATTCTTTTGAGAAGACAAACGGTTTGTTAAGCTCTAGAAGCTCACACAAAGGTTTAGAGATTTTTGAAAAGTTTTTTATGAATCTCCTATAGAAACCTGCATGCCCTAGGAAACTTCTAATAGCTTTTACATTTTGAGGTACCACAAGCTTCTCTATGATTTCTATTTTGGCCCTATCGACCTCTACTCCTGCTCTAGATACTCTATGTCCTAGGACCATCCCTTCTTCCACCATGAAGTGGCATTTTTCCCAATTTAAGACTAGGTTGGTCTCCTCACACCTAGTTAGGACTTGTCCTAAGTTTTCTAAGCAGTTGTTAAAAGGATCACCAAAGACAGAGAAGTCATCCATAAATATTTCTATCATGGACTCATCTAAGTCAGAGAAAATAGCCAACATGCATCTTTGGAATGTTGCTGGTGCATTGCATAAGCCAAATGGCATTCTGCGAAAAGCAAATGTTCCAAAGGGACATGTAAAGGTTGTTTTCTCCTGGTCCACAGGGTCTATGGTAATTTGGTTATATCCAGAATAACCATCTAAAAAGCAGTAATAGGCTCGGCCAGCTATTCTATCTAACATCTGATCTATAAACGGTAAAGGAAAGTGATCTTTTTTGGTTTCTTTATTAACTTTTCTGTAGTCCATACAGACTCTCCATCCTGTAACAGTTCTAGTTGGAATTAGTTCGTTATTCTCATTAACTATTACAGTCATTCCACCCTTCTTAGGCACACATTGAATCAGACTCACCCATTGACTATTGGCTATGGGAAAAATTACACCTGCGTCTAACCATTTGATAATTTATTTTTTAACTACCTCCTTCATGGAGGGGTTCAACCTACGTTGGTGATCTACCCTAGGTGTATGTTCCTCTTCCAACAATATTTTATGCATGCAATATGAAGGACTAATACCTCTTATATCAGCAATCGTCCAAGCAATAGCTTTTTTATGTTGCTTAAGCAGCAATATTAACGCAATTTCATGCTGTTTACTCAATTTGGAAGAAATAATAACAGGCAAAGTATCTTCCTCTCCTAGATATGAATACTTAAGATGATCAGGCAATGGTTTTAATTCTAATAGAGGTGGATGTTCAATTGATGGTTTCAAAGGATTTGTGGTTCTCTCAGACAATTTATTAGTCATACAAACATGCTGAGGGTTTTCCACAGATATATCCATCAATTTAGAAATGTTTAAGTCATCTATATTTACTTGTACATAGTCAGTAGCATGCTTAATTAACAGTTCATGCTCAAGTTGTTCTTCCATAAGGGAATCTACTACATCTACTACATCTACATTTGCACAGGATTCAGAATCAGAGGGGTATCTTAGAGCTTTAAATACACTGAATTTAAACTCCTCATCGTGAACTCTCATGGTGAGCTCACCTTTCTGGACATCGATTAAAGCCCTACCTGTGTCTAGAAATGGTCTGCCCAATAAGATTGGTACCTCCTTATCTGCCTCATAATCCAGAATGATGAAGTCTGCAAGAAAGATGAATTTGTCAACCTTGACAAGTATATCCTCAATTTTCCCCTCCAGGTATGCTATGGATCTGTCTGCAAGCTGCAAGGTGACAGTAGTACGTCGTGATTCCCCTATTCCAAGCTGGCGAAATAGATACAAGGGCATGAGATTGATGCTAGCTCCCAGATCACACAGAGCTTTGCCCACGTGCTTGCCTCCCAACTCGACTGATAAGGTGAAGGAACCAGGATCCTTCTCCTTCTTTGGAAGTTTGTTTTGGAGTATAGCACTGCACTCCTCAGTGAGATTCACTGTTTCAAATTCACCAATAATTTTCTTGTTAGTAATTATATCTTTCAAGAACTTAACATAAGAAGGCATAGATTGCAAAACTTCTACAAATGGGATATTAACATGCACTTGTTTTAAAATTTCTAAAAACTTATTAAAGTGCACTTCCTGTTCTTGTTTTTTCTTCAGCCTTCTAGGGAATGGAGGTGGTGGCACATATGTAGGCAATTCAGGTCGCCTAATGACAGGTGGAGGCCTCACCCTCTCACTGGCCCGAGAGGGACTTCGTTTATGGTTGGATCATAAACAAGTTGTTCATTAGAGAATCAGTGGTACTTAAGGTGTAAGATGTAACTACAGGGGTAAAACGGACTTTTGACCCAACTGTAATTACGAACAACTCGTGAAGGATCGACTTGCATGTAATGGTTATATCCATGGACACAACTTGTCCTACAGCGCATAAGAGTGCAACTCTAGGCCTATAGTGGAGTGACCTAGAGTTAATGAATGAAAGTTAATTAATTAAAGAGTTTAATTAATTAATTTTGTATCATTGGAGCTTATAAATCTGTAGGTCCATAAGGTCCCCTTGCTAGCTCATAGTAACACTAAAAGGATCAATTTAGTTGAAAGAAAAATTTGAAATATTCAAATTAATATTTAATATATTTGATATATTAAATGTAGAAGAGTAAAATATATTTATTGTATTTGATACATTAGATATTAGAGGAAATAGTTTATGTATATGATACATAAATATTATAAACTATATACATATGCTATTTGAATGAGATTCAAATTGGTTTAAAGTATATTATAAAAGATTAATTTTATAATATTCGAATAAGATTCCAATAAATATAAAATGCATATTTTAATATATTAGATATTAAAATGTATTTTATAAAATAAAATTAATTCCTAAAAGCCTTATTATAAATAAGACATTTAGGTTTAGCCAAAGGGTTGGCCAAACACACTACTCACCTTCTGCAGAGAATTGTTCTCTCATTCTTTCAAAGAGCTCCCACAAGCTTGATCCTGTGTTCGAGTCATAGCGAGGAAGATCTCGTGGAAAAAGGAACACAGAAGGTTATTGTTCTTCAAAGGTAATATATGCTTAACCTGTATTTTAGTTTAATTCTAAATAAATCAAAGAATCGATTCCAATCGCTTCCGCTGCGGGGAATGAAGAGTTCATTCCCTACAAGAATGACAAAACACGAAGTTAGTTTTAGCTTGAAGGGTGTCACAGGACAGCAATGCCTTTGACAGTAAGCCGAGGGAATCAGCAAGTTAGTTAGGTAGAGAGAAAATACAAGAGTTAGCAGCTAGGCAGAGAAAAAGAGAGGGAAAATAAGTCTTTGTATTGCTCGAGAACTAGCAATAACTCAAGTTTGGGAGTGTTACCTCTCCAAATGAATACGTGATATTCTAATCGTGACATTTTGTGAAATGATGTTAATTTAAGGCTTATGTGGAAAAGCTACGAATAAGTGAGTAAATTGATGAAAAAATGTCTAATTAATGCCTTGCAGATGTATTTCTGAAGTTTTGCGAAGCACGCAATGGAATCAGACGAAGAGAAGCTGGAGACAGAGCATTGCGATAGCAACGCAATCGCAATACCAGTCTTCGCTGCTGCATTTTTCCAGCCGCCAACCCTTCCTGTTGCTGCCACGTGTGAGGTTATTACCTCAAATTGGATGGAGATCCGCAGCTAATGGAACCTTTGGAGACTATATAAAGAGCTAGATGAAGAAGGAAATAGACAACTCGACAGTGAAGAGAATCGACAAAGGCCAAACCCGAAGACGAAATTCCTTTTCCCCCGTTTGTTGGATCGAAGAAACAAAAGCCCTTGGCGTCGATAATTCGAAAGGAAGAAGAGAAGATCCATCTTCTCTTCTGATTGAATTCATTCCCAAGATCAGCTAATCTTCTCCTTCATTCGAGGCGGATCACGGCTTGGAAGATCTTCACTCCATTACTGCTTTCTTTAAATCGCTTTCCGAATTAGCTATTGTCTTCTTTAAGTTCTGTTTCGGATCATCTATTGTTTTTCCCTTTAACTATTGCCTTCGGATTGACGTATGTATGCTTTACGAATTGTTATTTGATTTGCCTTTTAAGAGTAATCAATTAGTTTGTTGAGTTCTTCATTCCATGAGTAGTCAATTAATTTCGTTGAGTTCTAAAGTCATGAGTAGCTAAGCTTATAGAGGTTTGCTAGAGATGAATCTGTAGGATATGCTTATGTGAATTCAGCATGTAAAGTAGCATGAATGCATTGAATGAATGTGATCTTCATCCCATGGACAGTTTCGACCGGCCATCCATTTTGTCTAAAGAATTCCTAACCTCTGGAAGGAGTAAGAATTCAGAGTCGTTCATTCATATTAGCCTTTCATGGTAGTAAAGAGAGTGGCCTAGGAATATGCATTCTCCTAGCACGTTTGTTAGCATGCATTTATAAATAGGTTTTTAGCCTTACTTTGATATGAGTAATCTAAGAATCTAATGCATATAATCGGAAGATGTATGAGATCTAGCTAAGACGATGCATGAAATGTTAATTTACTGCTGAATGATCATAGTTAAATGCCTATAGAGGACTCTTAAGCCAACCTTGCTGTCTTTATTTTAGATTTTAATCGTTGCTAGTTTATTCCGAGAATATTGCGAGAACCGCAATATCACTTTCGACCTTTACCTTAATATTTTATCAGTCTTTTAATCTATTGCGAATCCATTGCGAAAGTATTGCGAGCCCCACAATACTATTTTTCAACATCATAGTTTCCTTTAGCTTATTTTGCTTGGTGTTAACTTTGCATTTCCCTTGCATCCTCTATAATTTCGTGCCTCAACCCAAAATTCATTCATTTCGAGATACCTTATCTAATTTAACACGCACCAAATCGCTAGTCACTCAACTCAGTCTCTGTGGGAAAACGATATAAATTATACTTATCACTTGCTGCAGACCATGTATACTTGCATGATCTGAGTGCTCTTCGCATCCAATTTACATTCACACTGAGCACGCAACAGTACACCTGTTATGTCTCCAAAAGTGACTTATTTAGGACTTATTTAGCTTAGAAAGATGCACACTCTTAGGTGTTTTTGATAGGATTTAGCTTAAACCTATGCTTATTTGTGAGAATTAAAAGAAGGTAGCTAAATTAGGACTTGTGTGCAAAAGGAAAGAAAAGGATTGAAAACCGAAGTAAAAGAATGAAAAAACTACATTGCGACAGCATTGCGGAAACATTGCTGAAACCGCAATGTTTCAAGTGAAAACCGTAAGTTGACTGATCTTTTTCTGTTAATTTCCATTATTTCAGGGATTCGTTCTTTCTCCTCCATCCATTTTGAAGTACGACGTTGAAGATTGATGGTTCTCCTTGGCCCAAATGCACCTGCAGATTGCTATAAAAGGGGGTCAAAG
This sequence comes from Herpetospermum pedunculosum, assembly GCA_028017165.1. Classification (NCBI taxonomy): domain Eukaryota; kingdom Viridiplantae; phylum Streptophyta; class Magnoliopsida; order Cucurbitales; family Cucurbitaceae; genus Herpetospermum; species Herpetospermum pedunculosum. The sequence continues at coordinate 26,970,626 of CM051527.1, read as the reverse complement.
TCGAGGGTTCAATCATCATCCGAAAGCGTAGAAGTCTTCTCGCAGCTCCATCTTTTCTCCTGTTTTTCTTTGCCGTCTGTTGGTTTGCGAAGCTCAGCTGTTGGAATCGATAATCTGATAGGAAGGAGAGGAGATTCATCTTCTCTCCCGATTGGATTCATCCAAGCAAGGCTGGTCTTTCTCATCCTTCAGCCGAGGCGGTTGCGACGAGGCGTCCAAGCTCATTTACATGCTTTCTGTCTTTCATTTCTACTTTCCAGCATTGTTTAGTTGTTGTTTCTGTTCTAGTGGCTAGTTTATTGCATTTCGTGGTGTTCTGTCTTTGTGTTATTCATTTTAAGCTTTCTTTTGTTCCTTCAAACAATCAAGTAATCAAAAGCACAATTCAATATTTCACAGTTTCTTGCCTCTGCGATCTACTGTTTTTCTTTACTGTTTTATCTCTAAATTCCTTCTAAGCATGTCTGTTTTATCACTTCTTTCTGTTCTCCCCACATCCATGAGTAACTAAGTCACATAGGGGCATGCTATTGACAATACTATAGGCTAAAAAACGTGAACCAAGCATATAGGATAGCTCTCGAAGCATTGATTGTATGTAAGCTTCATCCCACGGGCAATTTCGATTGGCCATCCATTTTGTCCAAAGAACTCCTAACCTCTGGAAGGAGTAAGAGTTCAGAGTCATACACTCATGCTAGTCTTTCATGGTAGCCAGAAAACGACCTAGGAATAGGCGTTTTCCTAGTACAGACCATAACTTTATGCTTTAACAAGATGCTTAAGACCTTACTTGGACATGAGTAAACTAAAGAATCTAATGCATGGAATCGGACGATACATGAGATTGAGTGAGTTTGATGCATAGGGAGTTGATCCAATGCTTGAGAATCGTGAGAAAATGCCTATAGAGGAGTCGTTAGTAGCCCTTGTTTCTCCATTTTACACACTTTCGCTGTTAGGAAAATTGCGGTAGAATTGCTGTTTCCGCAATTCTGCTAAGTTCACAATTCTGTTTAGCTGTTTTCTTCTTCATTTATTAATCTCGTTTCTTTTCATTTGAGTTTAGCTTTGACTTGCACTTGTTTATGTTGCTACCCTCTACGTATTCAGTAGGAAATAGACAATTTAAAACCAATTTGACCCCATCAAATCCACCCATTCTTTCTTAACTTTACACTTCTCTAGTAGCTTATAATAAATCTCTGTGGGAAAACGAATGAAAAATACTTACTACTTGCTATAGGACCATGTATGCTTGCATGTTCTGAGTGCTCTCTCTATCTTATTGCTTATTTATTTTAACACATTGAGCACGCAACAAGTTTTTGGCGCCGCTGCCGGGGATTTATTTAAGTGAAAACGAAGTTTGTTAAGTTTGAAACACCAAGTTTATTGCTTATTGAAGCTGATCTGTTTCATTTCTTTTGCAGGTACTATTGGGTTAGTTTATGAGTGAGCCTTCAAGTAGTGATCTAGAGTTCAATCCTGAGCCTGAGAGATTACTTAGGGCCAGAAATAGAGCCAAGAAACGTCTCTTTAACCAACCCTCTAGACCTCCAATAATTGCGGGAGCCGCAATTCCTCCGCAATTGTCTCAAGAAGAAATGAATGGAATAGTTCCAAATCCGGTGCCTGTCACTCGCAATCCCATCGAAATAGCGAATGACAAGGATAGCGCCATACTCTCTTACTTAGTACCTATGCCTGGGGAGCTGAACCCCAGCATAATCCGTCCTGAAATCACTGCCAACTCATTCGAGTTAAAGCCAGTGATGTTCCAAATGTTGTCCACTGTGGGACAATTCTTTGGAGTGGAAAATGAGGACCCCCACAACCATCTTAGAAACTTCTTAGGAGTCAGTGATACCTTCATCATTCCTGGAGTTTCCCAAGAAGCCTTGAGGCTATACCTTTTCCCTTACTCTTTGAGGGACAAAGCCAAAACGTGGTTAAACTCATTACCCTCTGGATCTGTCCGCAATTGGACAGACTTAGCAGAGAAATTCCTAGTCAAATACTTCCCCCCTGATAAGAATTCTACCTTTCGTGACGACATAATCAAGTTCAAACAAGCTGACATTGAGTCTCTTCACAAAGCTTGGACAAGGTTTAAAGATCTACTTCTTAAATGTCCACACCATGGCATCCCATGGTGTATCCAAATAGAGGTCTTTTTCAAAGGATGCAACCCCAGCACTAGACAAGTCTTAAACTCATCTGCTGGAGGTTCCATGTTGTCCAAGAGTTACAACGAGGCCTATGAGATCTTGGAGAAGATCTCAGCATCTCACTGTAGGTGGTCAGATGATCCGGTTGAGCCAACTAGAGCTCAAGACAAAGATGCTCTAAGTGCAATGAGCAGCCAAATAAATGCCCTGACCAACCTAGTTAAGCAAATGGCTCAAGCCAATCTCCAAACCAGTGTCAACACCGCCACAGCCATGTCAATGGGCACCCAACCAAGTCAAGGTGAGACACTTATCTGTGGATTCTGTGGGGAAGGTGTTACGTCTCCAAAAGTGACCTTTTTAGGGCTTAATTAGCTTAGAAAGATGTTCACTCTTAGGTGTTTTTGATAGCATTTAGCCTAAACCTATGCTTAAATATGAGAATTAGAAGAAGGTAGCTAAATTAGGACTTATGTACAATAGGAAAGAAAAGGGTTGAAAACCGAAGGAAAAGAATGAAAAACAAGCATTGCGATAGCATTGCGGAAACATTGCGGTCACCGCAATGTTTCAAGTGAAAACCGTAAGTTGACTGATCTTTTTCTGTTAATTTCCGTTATTTCAGGGATTCGTTCTTTCTCCTCCATCCATTCTGAAGTACGACGTTGAAGATTGATGGTTCTCCTTGGCCCAAATGCACCTGCAGATTACTATAAATAGGGGTCGAAGTCGAGGGTTCAAGCATCATCCGAAAGCGTAGAAGTCTTCTCGCAGTCCATCTTTTCTCCTGTTTTCCTCTGCCGTCTGCTGGTTTGCGAAGCTCAGCTGTTGGAATCGATAATCTGATAGGAAGGAGAGGAGATTCTTCTTCTCTCCCGATTGGATTCATCCAAGCAAGGCTGACCTTTCTCATCCTTCATTCGAGGCGGCTGCAACGAGACTTTCGAGCTTGTTTTATTGCTTTCTGTTCTTCATTTCCATTTTTCAACCCTGTCTTGTTGTTGTTTCTGTTCTTGTGGCTAATTTAGTTCATTTCGTTGTGTTCTGTCTTCCTGTTCTTTACTTTAAGTATCTCTTATGTTCATTCAAACAATCAATTAATCAAACATAAAGTTCAGTATTTCACAGTCTCTCGCCTTTGCATTCTACTGTTTTCCTTTGCTGTTTTAAGCACATTTTCCTTCTAAGCATGTTTATTTTATCCTTTAGTTTTGTTCTCCTTATATCCATGAGTAACTAAGTCACTAAGGGGCGTGCTAATGACAACACTATAGGCTAAAAAACGTGAATCAAGCATATAGGATAGCTCTCGAAGCATTGATTGTATGTAAGCTTCATCCCACGGGCAATTTCGATTGGCCATCCATTTTGTCCAAAGAACTCCTAACCTCTGGAAGGAGTAAGAGTTCAGAGTCATACTATCATGCTAGCCTTTCAAGGTAACCAGGAAACGGCCTAGGAATAGGCGTTTCCCTAGTACAAGCCATATCTTCCTGCCTTAACAAGATGCTTAAGACCTTACTTTGAGTTGAGTAAACTAAAGAATCTAACGCATGGAATCGGACGATACATGAGATTGAGATAGTTTGATGCACAGAGAGTAGATCCAGTGCTTGAGGATCGTATAAAAATGCCTATAGGATAGTCATTAGTAGCCCTTAATTCACCCATTTACACACCTTCGCTGCTATTTAATTGCGGTAGAATTGCTGTCTCCGCAATTCTGCTTAAGTTACAATTCTGCCTAGCTGTTTTTATCTTCATTTATTAATCTCGTCTCTTTTCATTTGAGCTTAGCTTTAACTTGTTCTTGTTTATGTTACTACCCTTTACACATTCAGCAAAAATTAGATAATTAAAAACCAATTTTACCCCATCAAATCCACCCCTTCTTTCTTAACAAAACACTTCGCGAATAGCTAAAAATAAATCTCTGTGGGAAAACGAATGAAATATACTTACTACTTGCTATAAGATCATGTATGCTTGCATGTTCTGAGTGCTCTATCTCTTTTATTGCCTAATTATTTCAACACATTGAGCACGCAACAAGTTTTTGGCGCCGCTGCCGGGGATTTATTTAAGTGAAAACGAAGTTTGTTAAGTTTGAAACACCAAGTTTATTGCTTATTGAAGCTGGTCTGTTTCATTTCTTTTGCAGGTACTATTGGGGTAGTTTATGAGTGAGCCTTCAAGTAGAGATCTAGAGTTCAATCCTGAGCCTGAGAGACTACTTAGAGCTAGAAACAAAGCAAAGAAACGTCTTTTTAACCAACCCTCTATACCTCAAGTAATTGCGGGAACCTCAATTCCTCCGCAAGAATCTCAAGAAGAAATGGCTGGAATAATTCCAAATCCGGTACCTGTCACTCGCAATCCCATCGAAATAGCGAATGACAAAAATAGTGCCATCCTTTCATATTTAGTTCCTATGCCTGGGGAGCTGAACCCCAGCATAATCCGTCCTGAAATCACTGCCAACTCATTCGAGTTAAAACCAGTGATGTTCCAAATGTTGTCCACTGTGGGACAATTCTTTGGAGTGGAAAATGAGGACCCCCACAACCATCTTAGAAACTTCTTAGGAGTCAGTGATACTTTCATCATTCCTGGAGTTTCTCAAGAAGCCTTGAGGCTATACTTGTTCCCTTATTCTTTGAGGGACAAAGCCAAAACGTGGTTAAACTCATTACCCTCTGGATCTGTCCTTAATTGGACAGATTTAGCAGAGAAATTCCTAGTCAAATACTTCCCACCTGATAGGAATTCTACCTTTCGTGATGACATAGTTAAATTCAAACAAGCTGATAATGAATCTCTTCACGAAGCTTGGACAAGGTTCAAAGATCTTCTTCTTAAATGTCCACATCATGGCATCCCATGGTGTATCCAAATTGAGGTCTTTTTCAAAGGATGCAACCCCAGCACTAGGCAAGTCTTAAATTCATCCGCTGGAGGCTCCATGTTGTCCAAGAGTTACAACGAAGCCTATGAGATCTTGGAGAAGATCTCAGCATCTCACTGTAGGTGGTCAGATGATCCTGTTGAGCCAACTAGAGCTCAAGACAAGGATGCTCTAAGTGCAATGAGCAGCCAAATAAATGCCCTGACCAACCTAGTCAAGCAAATGGCTCAAACCAATCTCCAAACAAGTGTCAACACCGCTACCGCCATGTCAATGGGCACCCAACCAAGTCAAGGTGAGACACTCATATGTGGATTCTGTGGGGAAGGGCACTTGTATGAATACTGCCCTGGGAATCCAGCCTCAGTCTGCTACATTGGAAGCCAGCAGCAGCCTAGGAACAACCCCTATTCCAATACTTACAACCCTGGTTGGAGGAACCACCCAAACCTGTCATGGGGTGGCCAACAAAATGCTAACCAAAATCCTAACCAACCTAGACCGAGTGGAACACCTGGCTTCACTCCCCAACATAACCAATCAATGTATCAAAAACCATACAACCAACCTGTAGGATCTTCTGTAGAAAACTTACTCAAGGAATACATAGCTAAGAATGATGCTACTCTTCAAAGCCAGCAAGCTACTCTTAGGAGCCTAGAGAACCAAATAGGCCAATTGGCCAATGAACTCAAGAGTAGGCCCCAAGGTAGACTCCCTGCTGACACCGAGGTGCCAAGGAGAGATGGTAAAGAACAAGTTCAAGCAATTGAACTTAGAAGTGGTAGACCCTTGGTGAGCAACACAAAGGACACACCAAAGAGAGTAGAGAACACTGAGTCTAGTGCTCCACTGGAGTCTCTGCCAAACCAAGGTCCACCACCAACTAGCACATCAGGAGCCAGGCTAGAGCCAATTATTGAGGAGATAGAAGAAATTCCAAGGCCTCCACCTATCCTAAGGCGCCCTGACGTGCCTGCATATGTGCCACCACCTCCATATCCTCGAAGGCTTAAGAAGAAGCAGGAACAGGAAGTGCATTTTAATAAATTCTTAGAAATTCTTAAGCAAGTGCATGTCAACATTCCTTTTGTAGAAGTTTTACAGTCTATGCCTTCCTATGTAAAGTTTTTGAAAGATATTATTACTAACAAAAAAATAATTGGTGAGTTTGAAACAGTAAACCTCACTGAGGAGTGCAGTGCCATACTCCAAAACAAGTTGCCCAAGAAGGAGAAGGATCCTGGTTCCTTCACCTTACCTGTAGAACTTGGAGGCAAGCACGTGGGCAGAGCGCTTTGTGACCTGGGCGCCAGCATAAACCTCATGCCCCTATCACTATTCCGCCAGCTAGGAATAGGAGAAGCACGTCCAACCACTGTCACTTTACAATTAGCAGACAGATCCATTGCATACCCAGAAGGTAAGATTGAGGATATTTTAGTAAAGGTTGACAAGTTTATTTTCCTTGCAGATTTCATTATCCTGGATTATGAAGCAGACAAGGAGGTCCCCATCCTGTTAGGCAGACCATTTCTAGCCACAGGTAGGGCACTGATAGACGTCCAAAAAGGTGAGCTTACTATGAGGGTTCATGATGAAGAGGTGAAATTTAGTGTGTATAAAGCTTTAAGGTACCCCTCTGACCTTGAATCCTGTGCTAGCATGGACGTTGTAGACTCTTTAATGGAAGAACAATTGGAGCATGTATTATTAACCAAGCATGCCAATGAATATGTAGGATTAGAATTAACTGACTTAAACATAGCTGAGATAATGGACATATCTGTAAATAACCCTCAGCATGTTTGTATGAATATTGACTTAACTGATAGAGCCTTAAATCCTTTAAAGCCATCCATTGAGCATCCGCCTGTATTAGAATTAAAGCCACTCCCCACTCACCTCAAGTATGCATATTTAGGGAGTAATGAAACTCTGCCTGTTATCATTTCTTCTAAATTAAGTGAAAAGCATGAGGTTGAACTGATATTACTGCTTAAGCAACATAGGAAGGCTATTGCATGGACTATTGCTGATATTAGAGGCATTAGCCCTTCTTATTGCATGCATAAGATTATACTAGAGGAAGAGCACACACCTAGAGTAGATCATCAACGTAGGCTAAATTCCTCTATGAAAGAGGTAGTTAAGAAAGAAATAATAAAATGGTTAGATGCTGGGGTGATCTTCCCCATAGCTAGTAGTCAGTGGGTGAGCCCTATACAATGTGTACCTAAGAAGGGGGGGATGACTGTGGTAGTCAATGAGAACAACGAACTGATTCCAACTAGGACTGTCACAGGGTGGAGAGTATGTATGGATTATAGGAAACTAAATAAAGAAACTAAAAAAGACCACTTCCCTCTACCATTCATTGACCAAATGTTAGACAGAATAGCTGGTAGAGCCTATTACTGTTTCTTAGACGGTTATTCAGGGTACAACCAAATCACTATAGACCCCAAAGACCAAGAAAAGACTACCTTTACTTGCCCTTTTGGAACTTTTGCCTTTCGCAGAATGCCTTTTGGCTTATGCAATGCACCGGCAACTTTCCAAAGGTGCATGTTGGCAATCTTCTCTGATTTGGATGAATCCATGATAGAGATATTCATGGATGACTTTTCAGTCTTTGGGGATTCATTCACCAACTGTCTAGAGAACCTAGGACAAGTCCTGGCTAGATGTGAAGAGACTAACTTAGTCCTTAATTGGGAGAAGTGTCACTTCATGGTGGATGAGGGGATTGTTTTAGGACATAGAGTGTCGAGGGCAGGTGTAGAAGTTGACCGAGCGAAAATAGAAATCATAGAGAAGTTGGTAGAGCCTCAGAATGTCAAGGCTATTAGAAGTTTCTTAGGGCATGCTGGCTTCTACAGAAGGTTCATTAAGGACTTTTCTAAGATAGCCAAGCCTCTGTGTGAGCTTCTAGAGCTAAATAGGCCATTTATCTTCTCTAAGGAATGTGTAGTAGCTTGGACAACCCTTAAGAAAGCACTAGTCACAGCACCTGTTATAGTAGGGCCAGATTGGGATCTCCCATTTGAGATGTTATGTGATGCTAGTGACTATGCTGTAGGGGTTATGTTAGGACAGAAGATTGACAAGCTAACACATCCTGTCTATTATGCTAGTAAAACCTTGAATGAGGCTCAATGTAATTATACAACTACTGAGAAAGAGATGCTTGCTGTAGTGTTCGCTTGTGAGAAATTCAGAAACTATATTGTAGGCACTAGGACAATTGTGTACACTGACCATTCTGCTTTGAAATATCTTATGAGGAAGGCTGATGCTAAGCCTAGGTTGATTAGGTGGGTGTTATTGCTGCAGGAATTTGATTTGGACATTCGAGACAAGAAAGGATGTGAAAATGTGGTTGCGGATCACCTTTCTCGATTGCAGCACAATTGCGAAAAAATTGCGGAACCCGCAATTTCTGATGCTTTTATTGATGAACATGTCTTTGTTTTGACTCATTGTGATAACGATGAGGAACCTTGGTTTGTTGACATTGCTAACTTCCTTGCATCACAGGTATTACCAGTTTTCAAGGGAGGTCAAGAGAAGAAGAGGTTCCTTCATGAAGCAAGGAAATTCATCTGGGATGACCCCACACTTTACAGAACATGTGCTGACGGCTTGCTAAGGAAGTGTGTTTCAGCTGCTGAAGCGAAGTCTGTGCTACAGCATTGTCACACAGCTCCTTATGGTGGACACTTTGGTGGCCAAAGAACAGCTGCAAAGGTATTTCAGAGTGGCTACTATTGGCCAACGATCTTCAAGGATGCCCACAACTATGCCCACAGCTGTGATGAATGCCAAAGAACAGGTAACCTCAGTCGAAAGGATGAGATGCCCCTCACCTACATCTTAGAGTTGGAGCTCTTTGATGTGTGGGGCATTGACTTCATGGGGCCATTCCCTCCATCATCAGGTAACCTTTACATATTAGTGGCAGTAGACTATGTATCCAAGTGGGTAGAAGCCAAAGCATGTCCCAATAATGATGCCAAAACAGTCATAAAATTCTTGCATAGGCACATTTTTACTCGGTTTGGGACACCTCGTGCTATCATTAGTGATGAAGGGACACATTTCATTAATAAGGCTATGGAGAAAGTGTTGGCTAAGTATAACATTAGACATAGAGTAGCCACTCCCTATCACCCACACTCGAATGGACAGGCTGAAATTTCAAATAGGGAAATTAAGAACATCCTAGAAAAAGTGGTCAAACCGAATAGGAAAGACTGGTCCTTTAAGCTTGAGGATGCACTCTGGGCATATAGGACAGCATATAAGACACCTCTAGGTATGTCTCCTTACAGGCTTGTATATGGTAAAGCTTGTCATCTTCCATTTGAGTTAGAAATTAAGGCATTTTGGGCACTAAAGGAGTTGAATTATTGCGTGACTGATGCGGGAACGTTGCGGTCTTTGCAATTACATGAGCTTGATGAGCTTAGGCAAATGTCTTATGAAAATGCCAAAATGTATAAGGAAAAGACCAAGATTTGGCACGATAGTAGACTTAGAGTTAAGGACTTTAAGAAGGGTCAACTTGTTTTGTTGTTTAACTCACGGTTGAAACTATTTCCAGGGAAACTTAAGTCTAGGTGGTCAGGTCCATTTGTGATTACTAATGTGTTTGTTCATGGTGCCATAGAGATAAAGAACTTGCAGCAAGGCCAACCATTCATGGTTAATGGTGCAAGATTGAAGCACTACTATGAGGAAGGAGATGTGAAGACTCTCTCGGCCTTCCTCTTGACTGAAGCGTGACAACGAGAACGAGAGAGGACGAGTGATTGCTGTGCTCGTCAACATAAGGCTCATGCCTTAGTTTATTTTTTGCGATTTTCCGGTTATCGTTTGTGTGTTTTGTTGTATGATTTTAATTACGAATTTGATGTTGTTTTTATTTCTTTTTGTAGGGAATCGAAAGAGGGAATCAAGGAGAGTAACTCCAGCTTTAAAAATCAAGAAAAGATTGAGCCAAATAAAAGATACGGATGAGCAAAGATTGACATTTAGATGAAAAAATCCCTAAAATTGCGCTGGATTTGCAGGATCCGCAAAAAAAAAAAAAAAATATAGCCGTTGGGATTTATCCGTTTCCTTTATATCCGTTAGAAGGCGCTCGATCGATACGATTCTCCCACTCTCTGAATTCCAAGAAAGCTGCGATTCTCTTCATCTTTGATTCTTCTCTCCAAATCTCCAAGATTCAACAATGGTGTTCACAAGGGCTGAAAGATCTGCAGCCAAGAAGAGGGCTGACGACGCTGAAACGACTGCGAGAGACGCACTGCTGGCCTTGGCTGAGGCTGACGCTGCGCGAACTGAGCGCCTTCCCAAACTTCCGATTCGCAAGAAGAAGTGGAAGGTCGTCACTGAGATCCCTGCTGGACCCTCTGAACCAGCAGGCACACCCAAGAAGCGTAGGTGGAGTTTAGCGGTGGCCGCTGAACCGAGCAAAGAAAAGACTCCCTCTGTGGAGAGTCAAGAAACTGATCGTGTGTCCCACGATTCAGCCAAGAGGAGTGTCTCGCCACCTGCACCACCAGCGCACAACTCTTCTCCATCACCGCCAGCGCAGAGCCCTGAGCAGCCGTCTTCACCACTGAGTTCTGCACAGACACCTTCAGCAGAGCAAACAACCACGCCGTCGCACACTTCCCCACGGCCTGACCCTGAATTCCCATATGGGGAGTACCAAGAATCAACGCAGGGCAGTGGGGAAGGTGAGGAAGAAGAGGTTTTCTCTCCGGTGAGGGAATCCAATCCTGAGAGTCCTGTGCAGAAGGATGATTCCATGGAAGAGACGTTGGGGGCGTGCCTTCAGCAGATCGCCATCGAGGCGAAGCTCAAGAAGAAGAAGGCCAAGATTCTCAAGGCCAAGCAGCTGAAGAAGAAGAAGGCCAAGAAGGCGCCTTCGTCAGAAAAAGAGAGCACTGAGCCATCGCTCAAAAGACTCAAAGTTGAGGCTGCAGAGTCAGCCAAGCCAGCAGACAAAGGGAAGGCCAAGCTTTACCCTGAAGACGAACCTCAGTCAGTGAGGTATGTGTCCTCTGACGCTGAGTCCAGAGGCGTTGAGCTGAGGAAGAGGGAGTTGCTGCACGAGAAAGGCTTCCTCGACAGACCTGCTGACCTGCCGCAGTTCTTGCGCGCAGGAATCATAAATCATAGCTGGGAGGAGTTGTGCAGGCCACCCAATCCAGCTTATACGAGTATGGTTGTTGCGTGCTCAATGTGTTAATAAAAATGATAAATAAGAGAGAGAGAGCACTTAGAACATGCAAGCATACATGGTCTCACAGCAAGTAGTAAGTATATTTAATTCGTTTTTTCCACAGAGACTCATTTTTAGCTATTCGCGAAGTGTGATTGTTAAGAAAGATGGGATGAATTTGATGGGGTAAAATTGGTTTTTAATTATCTAATTTTTGCTGAATGTATAAAGGGATATAACATAAACAAATGCAAGTTGAAATTAGATGCAAAGGACAAGAGATGGAATTAATAAACGAGGAAGAAAACAGCTAAACAGAATGCAACTTAGCAGAATTGCGAGAACCGCAATTAATCCGCAATTAACTCAACAGCAAAAGTATGTAAATGGGCGAATTAAGGGCTACTAATGACTATCCTATAGGCAGTTTATTACGATTATCAAGCTTTGGATCAACTCTCTATACATCAAACTCACTCTATCTCAAGTATCGTCCGATTCCATGCATTAGAGTCTTAAGTTTACTCGACTTCAAAGTAAGGTCTTAAGCATCTTGTTAAAACAGGAGTGTTTAGTTTGTACTAGGGAAACGCCTATTCCTAGGCCGTTTCCTGATTACCATGAAAGGCTAGCATGATTATATGACTCTGAACTCTTACTCCTTCCAGAGGTTAGGAGTTCTTTGGACAAAATGGATGGCCAATCGAAATTGCCCGTAGGATGAAGCTTACATACAATCAATGTTCGAGTGTTAATCTGCCTACTTGGTTCACGTTTTTTAGCCTATAGTTCTGTCATTAGCATGCCCCTAAGTGATTTAGCTACTCATGGATATATGGAGAACAGAAAGGGTAGATAAAACAGACATGCTTAGAAGAGAAATGTGTGTAAAATAGCGAGACAAAACCGTAGCAGAACAAGGTGGAGACTGTAAAATGCAGAATTGTACTTTGATTACTTTAAGTGTTTGAATGACAAAGGAAAGCTTTGAAGAAATGAATCCAAGACAGACAACAACGAAATGCAGTAAGTAAAATACTAAACTAAGAACAACAGTGATCAGAGATGGAAATAAGAAGAACAGAACAGAAAAGCAGTAAAGAATTGCTGAAAAACTTCGTGGCAGTCGCCTCGAATGAAGGGGATGAAAGATCAGCCTTGCTTGGATGAATCCAATCGAGAGAGAAGAAGAATCTTCTCTCCTTCCTATCAGATTATCGATTCCAACAGCTGAGACTCTCACTCCACAGACGGCAAAGGAAAACAGATGGAAATGGTGGACTGCGAGAAGACTTCTGCGCTTCGAGTGATGACTGAACCTCCGACTTTGACCCCCTTTTATAGTAGTTTGCAGGTGCGTTTGGGCCAAGGAGAACCATCAATCTTCAACGTCATATATCAGAATGGATGGAGGAGAAAGAACGAATCCCTGAAAAGTCGGATCTAAACAGAAAAAGATCAGCCAACTTACGGTTTTAACTTGAATAATTGCGGTCACCGCAATGTTTTCGCAATTCATTTGCAATGCTCATTTTTCATTCTTTTCCTTCGGTTTTCAACCCTTTTTCTACCTATTGTGCATAAGTCCTAAATTAGCTACCTTCTTCTAAATCTCATGTTAAAGCATAGGTTTAGGCTAAATGCTATCAAAAACACCTAAATGTGTACATCTTCTTAAGCTAAATGGGTCCTAAATAAGTCACTTTCAGAGACTTAACACACCCCCAAACTTAAGGCTTTGCTTGTCCTCAAGCATACTAAGGATTTACTTAGGCTGCTGTTTTATCTTCTTTAACTACTTACCGACTCCCCTATATCCCTATCTCTAGCAGTGCTGTCCTGTGACACACTTCTAAGTTTAGAATTAACCTCTTATCAAGCTTCTTCTGACTTCACCTGCCTACTATACCTGCTGGTTTTGTTAACTTCCTACTACTGATCTAGCTACTTTTATGATGTCATGCCACTATCCCTAAGGTTTCAAATTCTACCAAGCTTTACTCCAGACTCAGTACATGCTTCTAGCTTATCTTTAATGTGCCTAGGATTCCTTAGAGTCATGCCAGTCTTAGTATTAACAGTGACAGTGGTACTTTTAGAGAACAACCTAAGCCCTGGCATCACTACATTGGATATACATTCATCTCCCTAGACAAACCTAAAAGCTACAACCTTGTGCTTAGCTCATTAAGGATCAGAGTTCTTTTTACATAGGACATCTAAGCCACAAGATTATAACTCCTAAGCATACATTCTTCGTCCCCTATTTCTCCCTTTTTCCTTTTTTACTTAGGTGGAGTCTCTCCTTGGGTTGCCTTTTGATGCAATGCCACTTGTGGTTTACACACTTGGCACTGATTACTCAGCACTTGAGAGAGACTCCCCTCTTTATTCTCTTTTTCAGTTTAAAAAATTTTTCTTTAAAGGAGAAGAAGAATGCTTATGTCCTAAGGAAGAGAGGAATGTTCCTAGGCCTAGGGTAGCCTCCCCCAAACTTCAACTACTCATTGTCCCCAATGAGTGTCTGAGGTGGCACACCCCCAAACTTGTCCTAGAAGCATCTAGTCTAAAGTAAAACAAAGAGAATCTAAAAATCCTAGGCATAGGCAAAACATTCTAAAAGCAACTATTCCAGCAGCAGAAAATTTGAAAAAACAGAAAGTCTTAAGGGCTTATGGTTTATGCATGCTGAGCACTATTCAGAGGCAAATTTAAACTATCAAAGGGTGTCCTATGACACTCATCCAGCATGCTTCAAGATCAGCTATATAAGGTAGTCATGCTAGCAGCAAAAAGATAGACTTTAACAGATCACAGCCTAACTAAACAGACAGTCCAAAGCATGCAATCAGTCACAAAAATTGCGGGAACCGCAATTATTTCGCAATTTAATCCGGGCAGATATAACATTGATTCAGGCCCCTAACATGCTTTTTCCTGTAACTCATGCATCCTAAAAATAAAACTAAACTATCCTACCTATTCAGCTAACATCAGACTAGACTAAGCAAAAGAAAAAGCATAAAACTAAACATTAAAAACAGATCAAAAATTGAACACAAAACAGCATAATTCACAATATCCTATCAGAAAGCAGAAAAATTGTCTTTTGTTTCTTAAGGGAACAGCAATACTCCCTTTAGTGCACTTCAAACCAGCACTCAATTCTCATCATCCTCATCTGGTTGCCTTGGTCGTGGGGGCACCCATGGAGTTAGGAGGTTGGTGGGGAAGTCCGGGAAGATGCATCCCAACTGGTCTGCAACTTCTTTGTCCCTTGCCTGCGCATAGTTGGCCCATTGAGCCATTCTTCTCTGCAAGTCCATTAAGCAGGCCATGGATAGGGACTGTTCAGCAGCCAGCCTATCCAACTCAAACTCCATATTCCCCTTTCTTCTCAGCCTCAGGTTCGCAGGCAGCTCCAAATAGCCTGTGTACGGCATCTGCTGCTCCAAGCGCTCGGTGGGAACTCCTGCAAGCAAACACAATTTGGTTATAGTGTTGGGGAAAAATAATGGCCCCTTACCTTTTCTGGCGCATTCAGCAATGGCAGCTGACATAATCTCCCCTACATTGACCGTGAGACCGCGCATGATGGCATAAACCAGCAGTGATCTACTCTGGTTGATTGTCGTCTCGTGAGTCACCGGGGACAGCTTCCTCCTCACAAAGGCAAACCACACAGCCGCCTTTGCTGTCAGATTGGCACTCATCAAGGTGTGCCGACCATTGCGTGAGACAGTCCACGCTGCTTCAGGCTGGCCAATTGTGCGAATGGCCTCTTCCAGCACGGCCTCAGTCGGCTCATCAACTATCCGTGCATAATCTGTGTGCGCTTGGCCCTTGAGACCAAAGGCTTCATTGATGGCCTTGGCTGAGTAATCCACTTCCACCCCTCTGACCACAGATAGGCCATCCTCAGGGCTGAGCACATTGGCGTAGAAATCGTACACCATGCTCGTGTAGGCTGGATTAGGCGGTCTGCAGAATTCCTCCCAGCCATGGTTGATCACCCCTGCGCGCAAGAACTGCGGCAGGTCAGCAAGTCGATCAAGGAATCCCTTCTCGTGCAATAGGTCTCTCTTCCTGAGCTCAGCACCCCTGGATTCCGCATCAGATGAGACATACCTCACTGACGGAGGTTCGTCTTCAGGGTAGAGTTTAGCCTTCCCCTTGTCTGCTGATTTAGATGATGCAGCAGCCTCCACCTTGAGGCGTTTGAGCGAAGGCTCAGCACTCTCTTTGTCCGCCGAGGGCACCTTCTTGGCCTTCTTTTTCTTCAACTTCTTGGCCTTGCCAATCGTGGCCTTCTTCTTCTTCTTGAGTCTGGCCTTGATATTGATCTGCTGGAGGCATGCCCCCAACGTTTCTTCCATAGAATCGTCCTGCTGTGCAGGCTCGGCAGGGCTGTCTTCCCTCATAGGAGAGAAGACTTCTTCTTCCCCAGCATCTCCACTTCCTTGCGTGGATTCTTGATAATCTCCATAAGGAAATTCCGGATCAGGCCGTGGAGAATTATGTCCTGCTGGTGGTGTCTGCGCAGAACTCAGTGGCGAAGATTGCAGCTCAGGGCTCTGCGCTGCTGCAGGCGTCGGATCAGAACTCTGAGGTGCTGGAGACAACTCAGGGCTCTGTGCAGGTGGTGACGACTCTGCGCTCGGCACTGGTGCAGATGGGAGAGGGCTGCACGCAGGTGACACAGACGGCGACGAACCTTCTTTGGCTGACTCGTGGGATGCACGATCAGGTTCTTGACTCTCCACAGAGGGAGTCCTTGCGGTGCTTGGTTCGGCGGCTGTCTTGACACTCCACCGGCGTTTCTTGGGCGTGCCCACTGGCTCAGATGGCCCAGCGGGGATCTCAGTGACCACCCTCCACTTCTTCCTACGAATAGGAAGCTTGGGAAGGGGACCGGTGCGAACGGCACCATCGTCTGCAAGGGTGAGAAGTGCTTCCCTCGCAGCCGCTTCAGCTGCGTCATCAGCCTTCTTCTTCGCTGCGGATCGTTCAGCACGTGTGGCCACCATTGCTGATTCTTGAAGATCTTGGGAGAGGAATCAAAGATGGAGAGAATCGCTGAATTCTTGGAGAGCAAAGAGAGAGATAATCGTAACGATCAAGCGGCTTCCAACGGATATAAAGGCAACGGATAAAATCCCAACGGCTCTTTTTGCGGATCCAGCAATTTTAACGCAATTCCAGGGATATTATTTCATTGAAATCTCCAACTTTGCCCGTCCGTATCTTTTATTTGGCTCAACCATTTCTTGATTTTTAAAGTGGGATTTACTCTCCTTGATCCCCTCTTTCGATTCCCTACAAAAACAAATAAAACAAACATTAAATACGCAATTAAAATTACACCACAAAACATACAAATGATAACCGGAAAAAAAACAGAAAAATAAACTAAGGCATTGGCCTTGACTAAACGAGCACAGTAACCACTCGTTCTCTCTCGTTCTTTTGGTCATGCTTCAGTCAAGAGGAAGGCCGAGAGAGTCTTCACATCTCCTTCCTCATAGTAGTGCTTCAATCTAGCACCATTGACCATAAATGGCTGACCTTGCTGCAAGTTCTTTATCTCTATTGCACCATGAACAAAGACATTAGTAATAACAAATGGACCTGACCATCTAGACTTTAGTTTGCCTGGAAATAACTTTAATCGTGAGTTAAATAAGAGTACAAGTTGGCCTTTCCTAAAGTCTTTGATCCTAAGTCTACTGTCGTGCCATATTTTGGTCTTTTCTTTATACATTTTGGCATTCTCATAGGCCATGTGCCTAAGCTCATCAAGTTCATGTAGCTGCAAAGACCTTAGTGTCCCCGCATCCTTTACACAAAAATTCAATTCTTTCATGGCCCAAAATGCCTTGTTTTCCAACTCAAGTGGCAAGTGGCAGGCCTTGCCATACACCAACCTATAGGGCGACATACCTAGAGGTGTCTTATATGCTGTCCTATAAGCCCAAAGTGCATCCTCAAGCTTAAATGACCAGTCTTTCCTATTCGGTTTGACTACCTTCTCTAAGATGTTCTTTATCTCCCTATTGGAAATTTCAGCTTGACCATTTGAGTGTGGGTGATAAGGAGTAGCTACCCTATGTCTAATGTTATACTTAGCCAATATCTTCTCCATAGCCTTATTAATGAAATGTGACCCCTCATCACTAATGATAGCACGAGGAGTCCCAAATCTAGTGAAAATGTGCCTATGCAAGAAGTTAGTGACTGTTTTAGCATCATTATTAGGACATGCTTTGGCTTCTACCCACTTGGACACGTAGTCTACTGCTACTAAAATGTACAGGTTACCTGATGACGGAGGGAATGGTCCCATGAAATCAATGCCCCATACATCAAAGAGCTCCAACTCTAAGATGTAGGTGAGGGGCATCTCATCCTTGCGACTGAGATTACCTGTCCTTTGGCACTCGTCACAGTTGTGGGCATAGTCGTGTGCGTCCTTGAAGATTGTTGGCCAATAGTAGCCACTCTGAAATACCTTCGCAGCTGTCCTTTGGCCACCAAAGTGTCCACCGTAAGGAGATGAGTGACAGTGCTGCAGCACAGACTTCGCTTCAGCAGCTGAAACACACTTCCTCAACAACCCATCAGCACAAGTTCTGTAAAGTGTGGGGTCATCCCAGAT
The DNA here is from genome assembly GCA_028017165.1 of Herpetospermum pedunculosum. Lineage (NCBI taxonomy): Eukaryota > Viridiplantae > Streptophyta > Magnoliopsida > Cucurbitales > Cucurbitaceae > Herpetospermum > Herpetospermum pedunculosum. The sequence continues at coordinate 26,952,657 of CM051527.1, read as the reverse complement.
GAATTTCCTTGCTTCATGCAGGAACCTCTTCTTCTCTTGTCCTCCCTTGAACACTGGCAATACCTGTGATGCACGGAAGTTAGCAATGTCAGCAAACCAAGGTTCCTCATCGTTATCACGATGAGCCAAAGCAAAGACATGTTCATCTATAAAAGCATCAGAAATTGCGGTCTCCGCAATTCTTTCGCAATTGTGCTGCAATCGAGACAGGTGATCTGCAACCACATTTTCACAACCTTTCTTGTCCCGAATGTCCAAATCAAATTCCTGCAGCAATAACACCCATCTAATCAATCTAGGCTTGGCATCAGCCTTTCTCATAAGATATTTTAAAGCAGAATGGTCAGTATATACAATGGTCCTAGTTCCTACAATATAGTTTCTAAATTTTTCACAAGCAAATACTACAGCAAGCATCTCTTTCTCTGTAGTTGTATAATTACATTGAGCCTCATTCAAGGTCTTACTAGCATAATAGACAGGATGTGTGAGCTTGTCAATCTTCTGTCCTAACATGACTCCTACAGCATAGTCACTGGCATCACATAGCATCTCAAATGGGAGATCCCAATTTGGTCCTACTATGATTGGTGCTGTGACCAGTGCTTCCTTAAGGGTTTTCCAAGCTATTACACATTCCTTAGAGAAGATGAATGGTCTATTTAGCTCTAGAAGCTCGCACAGAGGCTTGGCTATCTTAGAAAAGTCCTTAATGAACCTTCTGTAGAAGCCAGCGTGCCCTAAGAAGCTCCTAATAGCCTTGACATTCTGGGGCTCTACCAACTTCTCTATGATCTCTATTTTTGCCCTATCCACTTCTACACCTGCTCTTGACACTCTATGTCCTAAGACAATCCCTTCATCTACCATAAAATGGCACTTTTCCCAATTTAGGACTAGGTTGGTCTCTTCACACCTAGCCAGGACTTGTCCTAGGTTTTCTAGACAGGTTTTGAATGAATCCCCAAAGACTGAGAAGTCATCCATGAATATTTCTATCATGGACTCATCCAACTCAGAGAAGATTGCCATCATGCACCTTTGGAAAGTTGCCGGTGCATTGCATAAGCCAAAAGGCATTCTGCGGAAGGCAAACGTTCCAAAAGGGCAAGTGAAGGTAGTCTTCTCTTGATCCTTAGGGTCTATAGTAATTTGATTATAGCCAGAGTACCCATCTAAAAAACAATAGTAGGCTCTACCAGCTATTCTGTCTAGCATCTGGTCAATAAATGGTATAGGGAAATGGTCTTTTTTAGTTTCTTTATTTAACTTCCTGTAATCCATACATACCCTCCACCCTGTGACAGTCCTGGTTGGAATCAGTTCGTTGTTCTCATTGACTACCACCGTTATTCCCCCCTTTTTAGGTACACATTGGATGGGGCTCACCCACTGGCTACTAGCTATGGGGAAAATTACTCCTGCATCTAACCACTTGATTATTTCTTTCTTCACTACCTCTTTCATAGAGGGGTTTAACCTACGCTGGTGATCTACCCTAGGTGTGTGCTCTTCCTCTAATATAATTTTGTGCATGCAATAAGAAGGGCTAATGCCTCGAATATCAGCAATAGACCATGCTATAGCCTTCCTATGTTGTTTAAGCAGTAAAATTAAATCAACCTCATGCTGTTCACTTAGCTTAGAAGAAATAATTACAGGCAGCGTGTCATTATCTCCTAAATATGCATATTTGAGGTGAGTAGGTAGTGGTTTCAGTTCTAAAATAGGTGGATGCTCAATAGAGGGTTTCAAAGGATTTATAGTTCTATCAGTTAAATCTATATTCATACATACATGTTGAGGGTTATTTACAGGCATATTCATTATGTCAGATACATTTAAATCAGCTACATCTAATCCTACGTATTCATTTGCATGCTTGGTTAATAATACATGCTCTAATTGTTCTTCCATCAGTGAGTCAACAATATCCATGCTAGCACAGGATTCAAGGTCAGAGGGATACCTTAAAGCTTTATAAACACTAAATTTTACCTCTTCATCATGAACTCTCATAGTTAACTCACCTTTCTGAACATCTATGAGTGCCCTACCTGTGGCTAGAAATGGTCTACCTAGCAGGATGGGGACCTCCTTGTCTGCCTCATAGTCCAGGACAATGAAATCTGCAAGGAAAATGAATTTGTCAACTTTAACTAGAATATCCTCAATCTTACCTTCTGGATATGCGATGGATCTGTCTGCTAGTTGTAAAGTGACTGTGGTTGGACGTGCTTCTCCCATTCCCAACTGGCGGAATAGGGACAGGGGCATGAGGTTTATGCTGGCGCCCAGGTCACAAAGCGCTCTGCCCACGTGCTTGCCTCCAAGTTCTACAGGTAAGGTGAAGGAACCAGGATCCTTCTCCTTCTTGGGCAGCTTGTTCTGGAGGATGGCACTGCACTCCTCGGTGAGGTTTACTGTTTCAAACTCACCAATTATTTTTTTGTTAGTAATAATGTCCTTCAAAAACTTTACATAAGAAGGCATAGACTGTAAAACCTCTACAAAAGGAATGTTCACATGCACTTGCTTAAGTATTTCTAAAAATTTATTAAAATGAACTTCCTGTTCCTGCTTCTTCTTAAGCCTTCGAGGGTATGGAGGTGGTGGCACATATGCAGGCACGTCAGGGCGCCTTAGGATAGGTGGAGGCCTTGGAATGTCTTCTACCTCCTCAACAATTGGCTCTAGCCTGGCTCCTGATGTGCTAGTTGGTGGTGGACCTTGGCTGGGCAGAGACTCCAGTGGAGCACTAGACTCAGTGTTCTCTACTCTCTTTGGTGTGTCCTTTGTGTTGCTCACCAATGGTCTCCCACTCCTAAGTTCAATTGCTTGAACTTGTTCTTTGCCATCTCTCCTTGGTACCTCGGTATCAGCAGGGAGTCTACCTTGGGGCCTACTTTTAAGTTCATTGGCTAATTGGCCTATTTGGTTCTCTAGGCTCCTAAGAGTAGCTTGCTGGCTCTGAAGAGTAGCATCATTCTTAGCTATATATTCCTTGAGTAGGTTTTCTACAGAAGATCCTACAGGTTGATTGTAAGGCTTTTGGTACATTGACTGGTTATGTTGGGGAGTGAAACCAGGTGTTCCACTCGGCCTTGGTTGGTTAGGATTTTGGTTAGTGTTCTGTTGGCCACCCCATGACAGGTTAGGGTGGTTTCTCCAACCAGGGTTATAGGTGTTGGAGTAGGGGTTATTCCTAGGCTGCTGCTGGCTTCCTACATAGCAGACTGAGGATGGATTCCCAGGGCAGTATTCATAAGGGTGCCCTTCCCCACAGAATCCACAGATAGGTGCCTCGCCTTGACTTGGTTGGGTGCCCATTGACATGGCTGTGGCGGTATTGGCACTGGTTTGGAGATTGGCCTGAGCCATTTGCTTAACTAGGTTGGTCAGGGCATTTATTTGGGTGCTCATGGCGCTTAGAGCATCCTTATCTTGAGCCCTAGTTGGCTCTACTGGATCGTCTGACCACCTACAATGAGATGTTGAGATCTTCTCCAAGATCTCATAAGCTTCATTGTAACTCTTGGACAACATGGAACCTCCAGCAGATGAATTTAAAACTTGTCTGGTGCTGGGGTTGCATCCTTTAAAGAAGACTTCTATTTGGATACACCATGGAATGCCATGGTGTGGACATTTAATGAGAAGGTCTTTGAATCTTGTCCAAGCTTCGTGAAGAGACTCACTTGGAGCTTGTTTGAACTTTATGATATCATCACGAAAGGTCGAATTCCTATCAGGTGGGAAGTATTTGACTAGGAATTTTTCTGCTAAATCTGTCCAATTGCGGACAGATCCTGAGGGTAAAGAATTTAACCACGTTTTGACTTTGTCCCTCAAAGAGTAAGGGAAAAGATATAGCCTCAGGGCTTCTTGGGAAACTCCAGGGATTAGGAAGGTGTCACTAACTCCTAAGAAGTTCCTAAGATGGTTATGGGGGTCCTCATTTTCTATTCCAAAGAATTGTCCCACAGTGGACAACATTTGGAACATCACTGGCTTTAACTCGAATGAGTTGGCAGTGATTTCAGGACGGATTATGCTGGGGTTCAGCTCCCCAGGCATAGGTACTAAATATGAAAGGATGGCGCTATCCTTGTCATTCGCTATTTCAATGGGATTGCGAGTGACAGGCACCAGGTTTTGATTTACTCCAGCCATTTCTTCTTGAGGTAGTTGCGGAGGAATTGTAGTCTCTGCAATGATTGGAGGTAAAAGGGTTTGTTTAAAGAGACGTTTCTTGTTTCTATTCCTAGCTCTAAGTAATCTCTCGGGCTCAGGGTTGAACTCTAGATCACTACTTGGAGTCTCATTCATAAACTACCCTAAATGGTACCTGAAAAAGAAATGAAGATGGATCAAATTTAATGGAAAATAATTTGATGTTTCAGACTTAACAAACTTCGTTTTCACTTAAAATAAGTCCCCGGCAGCGGCGCCAAAAACTTGTTGCGTGCTCAATGTGTTAATAAAAATGATAAATAAGAGAGAGAGAGCACTTAGAACATGCAAGCATACATGGTCTCACAGCAAGTAGTAAGTATATTTAATTCGTTTTTTCCACAGAGACTCATTTTTAGCTATTCGCGAAGTGTGATTGTTAAGAAAGATGGGATGAATTTGATGGGGTAAAATTGGTTTTTAATTATCTAATTTTTGCTGAATGTATAAAGGGATATAACATAAACAAATGCAAGTTGAAATTAGATGCAAAGGACAAGAGATGGAATTAATAAACGAGGAAGAAAACAGCTAAACAGAATGCAACTTAGCAGAATTGCGAGAACCGCAATTAATCCGCAATTAACTCAACAGCAAAAGTATGTAAATGGGCGAATTAAGGGCTACTAATGACTATCCTATAGGCAGTTTATTACGATTATCAAGCTTTGGATCAACTCTCTATACATCAAACTCACTCTATCTCAAGTATCGTCCGATTCCATGCATTAGAGTCTTAAGTTTACTCGACTTCAAAGTAAGGTCTTAAGCATCTTGTTAAAACAGGAGTGTTTAGTTTGTACTAGGGAAACGCCTATTCCTAGGCCGTTTCCTGATTACCATGAAAGGCTAGCATGATTATATGACTCTGAACTCTTACTCCTTCCAGAGGTTAGGAGTTCTTTGGACAAAATGGATGGCCAATCGAAATTGCCCGTAGGATGAAGCTTACATACAATCAATGTTCGAGTGTTAATCTGCCTACTTGGTTCACGTTTTTTAGCCTATAGTTCTGTCATTAGCATGCCCCTAAGTGATTTAGCTACTCATGGATATATGGAGAACAGAAAGGGTAGATAAAACAGACATGCTTAGAAGAGAAATGTGTGTAAAATAGCGAGACAAAACCGTAGCAGAACAAGGTGGAGACTGTAAAATGCAGAATTGTACTTTGATTACTTTAAGTGTTTGAATGACAAAGGAAAGCTTTGAAGAAATGAATCCAAGACAGACAACAACGAAATGCAGTAAGTAAAATACTAAACTAAGAACAACAGTGATCAGAGATGGAAATAAGAAGAACAGAACAGAAAAGCAGTAAAGAATTGCTGAAAAACTTCGTGGCAGTCGCCTCGAATGAAGGGGATGAAAGATCAGCCTTGCTTGGATGAATCCAATCGAGAGAGAAGAAGAATCTTCTCTCCTTCCTATCAGATTATCGATTCCAACAGCTGAGACTCTCACTCCACAGACGGCAAAGGAAAACAGATGGAAATGGTGGACTGCGAGAAGACTTCTGCGCTTCGAGTGATGACTGAACCTCCGACTTTGACCCCCTTTTATAGTAGTTTGCAGGTGCGTTTGGGCCAAGGAGAACCATCAATCTTCAACGTCATATATCAGAATGGATGGAGGAGAAAGAACGAATCCCTGAAAAGTCGGATCTAAACAGAAAAAGATCAGCCAACTTACGGTTTTAACTTGAATAATTGCGGTCACCGCAATGTTTTCGCAATTCATTTGCAATGCTCATTTTTCATTCTTTTCCTTCGGTTTTCAACCCTTTTTCTACCTATTGTGCATAAGTCCTAAATTAGCTACCTTCTTCTAAATCTCATGTTAAAGCATAGGTTTAGGCTAAATGCTATCAAAAACACCTAAATGTGTACATCTTCTTAAGCTAAATGGGTCCTAAATAAGTCACTTTCAGAGACTTAACAATGGTATACGACTTCTACGCTAACCTGCGAAACTCTGAGGAGGGGCTTTCTGTGGTGAGGGGAGTAGAGGTGGACTACTCAGCAAAAGCCATCAACGAAGCTTATGGCCTCAAGGGCCAAAGACATACTGACTATGCGAGGATCGTTGATGAGCCTACTGAGGCAGTGCTGGAGGAGGCCATTCGAACCATTGGCCAGCCTGAAGCAGCGTGGACTGTATCACGCAATGGGAGGCACACCCTCATGAGTGTCAACCTTACAGCAAAGGCAGCTGTATGGTTTGCCTTTGTAAGGAGGAAGCTGTCCCCTGTGACCCATGAGACGACCATCAACCAGAGCAGATCGCTGCTGGTCTATGCCATTATGCGAGGTCTCACGGTCAACGTGGGGGAAATCATGTCAGCCGCCATTGCTGAGTGCGCCAAGAAAGGTAAGGGACCACTGTTTTTCCCTAACACCATAACTAAACTATGTCTGCTTGCAGGAGTTCCCATTGAGCGGATGGAGCAACAGATGGCTTACACGGGCCACTTGGAGCTGCCTGCTGGCTTGAGGCTGAAGAGGAAGGGGAATATGGAGTTCGAACTGGATAGGTTGGCTGCTGATCAGTCACTATCCATGGCGTGCCTGATAGATATGCAAAGAAGGATGGCTCAATGGGCCACTTACGCGCAGGCACGGGACAAGGAGGTTGCAGATCAACTTGGGTGCATCTTCCCTGACTTCCCCACAAACCTCCTGACTCCATGGGTGCCGCCACGACCACGACAACCTGATGAGGATGAAGACATTTGAGTGCTGGTTTGAATTGCACTGAAGGGAGTATTGCTGTTCCCTTAGATTAGATAAAAAAAAAAAAAAAAAAAAATCTGCTTTCTGATAAACCATGTGAATTATGCTGTTTTTAGTACAATTTTGATCTGTTTTAGATGCTTAGTTTTATGTTTTTAAAATTTGCGTAGTATAGCCTGTTGTTAGCTGATTAGGTAGGTTAGTTTAGTTTTATTTTTAGAGAGCTTGAATGACTGGAATAAGCATGTTTAGGGGCCTTAATCACTGTTATATCTGCCCTGATCTGATTGCGAAATAATTGCGGTACCCGCAATTTTTATGACTGAAAGCATGTTTTGGACTGTCTGTTAGCTAGGCTGTGATCTGTTTAAATTCTATCTTTTGCTGCTGTCATGACTACCTTATATAGCTTGTCTTAAAGCATGCTGGATGAGTGTCATAGGACACCCTTTGATAGTTTAAATTAACCTCTAAAAAGCTCAGCATGCATAGCTGTAAGTCCTTGCCTGTCTGTTTTTTTTTTCAGTTTTCTGCTGCTGTGATATTTTCTTTTAAAATGTTCTGTCTATGCCTAGGGTTTTTAGATTCTCTTAGTTTTACCTTAGACTAGATGCTTCTAGGATAGTTTGGGGGTGGGCCACCTCAGACACTCATTGGGGACAATGAGTAGTTGAAGTTTGGGGGAGGCCACCCTAGGCCTAGGAACATTCCTCTCTCCCTTAAAACATAAGCATTCTTCTTCTCCTTGACAAAAATAATGAATTGAAAAAAAAAAATGAAAAATAGAATAAGGAGGGGAGTCTTTCTCAGGTTGCTGAGTAATCAGTGCCAAGTGTGTAACCCACAAGTGGCATTGCATCAAAAGGCAGCCAAAGGAGAGGCTCCACCAAAGTAAAAAAAAAAAAAAAAAAGTAGGAAAGAAGAATGTATACCTAGGAGTTGCAACTTTGTGGCTTAGATGTCCTGTTTAAAAAGAACTCTGATCCTCAAATTAGCTAAGCACAAAGTTGTAACTTGTAGGGTTGTTTAGGGAGATGAATGTCTATCCAATGTAGTGATGCCAGGGTTTAGGTTGTTCTCTAAAAGTACCACTGTCACCGTTAATACTAAGACTGGCATGACTCTAAGGAATCCTAGACAATTTAAAAATAAAGCTAGAAGCATGTACTGAGTCTGAGGTAAAGCTAGGCAGAATTTGAAACCTCAGGGATAGTGGCATGATATGACAAAAGCAAATAGATCAGTTGTAGGGAGTTAATGAAAACAGAAGGAGTGTTAGGCAGGCAAAGTCAGAAGAAGCTAGATAAGAGGGTAGTTTTAAGCTTAGAAGTGTGTCACAGGACAGCAGTGCTAGAGATAGGGATATAGGGGAGTTAGTAAGTAGTTAAAGAAGAAGAAACAGCAGCCTAGGAAAGTCCTTAGATTGCTCGAGGACAAGCAAAACCTTAAGTTTGGGGGTGTGTTACGTCTCCAAAAGTGACCTTTTTAGGGCTTAATTAGCTTAGAAAGATGTTCACTCTTAGGTGTTTTTGATAGCATTTAGCCTAAACCTATGCTTAAATATGAGAATTAGAAGAAGGTAGCTAAATTAGGACTTATGTACAATAGGAAAGAAAAGGGTTGAAAACCGAAGGAAAAGAATGAAAAACAAGCATTGCGATAGCATTGCGGAAACATTGCGGTCACCGCAATGTTTCAAGTGAAAACCGTAAGTTGACTGATCTTTTTCTGTTAATTTCCGTTATTTCAGGGATTCGTTCTTTCTCCTCCATCCATTCTGAAGTACGACGTTGAAGATTGATGGTTCTCCTTGGCCCAAATGCACCTGCAGATTACTATAAATAGGGGTCGAAGTCGAGGGTTCAAGCATCATCCGAAAGCGTAGAAGTCTTCTCGCAGTCCATCTTTTCTCCTGTTTTCCTCTGCCGTCTACTGGTTTGCGAAGCTCAGCTGTTGGAATCGATAATCTGATAGGAAGGAGAGGAGATTCTTCTTCTCTCCCGATTGGATTCATCCAAGCAAGGCTGACCTTTCTCATCCTTCATTCGAGGCGGCTGCAACGAGACTTTCGAGCTTGTTTTATTGCTTTCTGTTCTTCATTTCCATTTTTCAACCCTGTCTTGTTGTTGTTTCTGTTCTTGTGGCTAATTTAGTTCATTTCGTTGTGTTCTGTCTTCCTGTTCTTTACTTTAAGTATCTCTTATGTTCATTCAAACAATCAATTAATCAAACATAAAGTTCAGTATTTCACAGTCTCTCGCCTTTGCATTCTACTGTTTTCCTTTGCTGTTTTAAGCACATTTTCCTTCTAAGCATGTTTATTTTATCCTTTAGTTCTGTTCTCCTTATATCCATGAGTAACTAAGTCACTAAGGGGCGTGCTAATGACAACACTATAGGCTAAAAAACGTGAATCAAGCATATAGGATAGCTCTCGAAGCATTGATTGTATGTAAGCTTCATCCCACGGGCAATTTCGATTGGCCATCCATTTTGTCCAAAGAACTCCTAACCTCTGGAAGGAGTAAGAGTTCAGAGTCATACTATCATGCTAGCCTTTCAAGGTAACCAGGAAACGGCCTAGGAATAGGCGTTTCCCTAGTACAAGCCATATCTTCCTGCCTTAACAAGATGCTTAAGACCTTACTTTGAGTTGAGTAAACTAAAGAATCTAACGCATGGAATCGGACGATACATGAGATTGAGATAGTTTGATGCACAGAGAGTAGATCCAGTGCTTGAGGATCGTATAAAAATGCCTATAGGATAGTCATTAGTAGCCCTTAATTCACCCATTTACACACCTTCGCTGCTATTTAATTGCGGTAGAATTGTTGTCTCCGCAATTCTGCTTAAGTTACAATTCTGCCTAGCTGTTTTTATCTTCATTTATTAATCTCGTCTCTTTTCATTTGAACTTAGCTTTAACTTGTTCTTGTTTATGTTACTACCCTTTACACATTCAGCAAAAATTAGATAATTAAAAACCAATTTTACCCCATCAAATCCACCCCTTCTTTCTTAACAAAACACTTCGCGAATAGCTAAAAATAAATCTCTGTGGGAAAACGAATGAAATATACTTACTACTTGCTATAAGATCATGTATGCTTGCATGTTCTGAGTGCTCTATCTCTTTTATTGCCTAATTATTTCAACACATTGAGCACGCAACAGAAGGGCACCTGTATGAATACTGCCCTGGGAATCCAGCCTCAGTCTGCTATATTGGAAGCCAACAACAGCCTAGGAACAACCCCTACTCTAATACTTACAACCCTGGTTGGAGGAACCACCCAAACCTGTCATGGGGTGGCCAACAGAATGTTAACCAAAATCCTAACCAACCAAGACCGAGTGGAACACCTGGTTTCACTCCCCAACATAACCAATCCATGTATCAAAAGCCATACAACCAACCTGTAGGATCTTCTGTAGAAAACTTACTCAAGGAATACATAGCCAAGAATGATGCCACTCTACAGAGTCAGCAAGCTACTCTTAGGAGCCTAGAGAACCAAATAGGGCAACTAGCCAATGAAATCAAAAGTAGGCCCCAAGGTAGACTTCCTGCTGACACTGAAGTGCCAAGGAGAGATGGTAAAGAGCAAGTTCAAGCAATTGAACTTAGAAGTGGTAGACCATTGGTGAGCAACACCAAAGAAACACCAAAGAGAGTAGAGAACACTGAGTCTAGTGCTCCACTGGAGGCTCTGCCAAACCAAGGTCCGCCACCAACAAGCACATCAGGAACAAGGCTGGAGCCAATCATAGAGGAGATAGAAGAAATTCCAAGGCCTCCACCTATCCTGAGGCGACCTGAAGTGCCTGCATATGTGCCACCACCTCCATTTCCTAGAAGGCTAAAGAAAAAACAAGAACAGGAAGTGCACTTTAATAAATTTCTAGAAATTCTTAAGCAAGTGCATGTTAATATTCCTTTTGTAGAAGTTTTACAGTCTATGCCTTCTTATGTAAAGTTTTTGAAGGATATTATAACTAACAAGAGAATAATTGGTGAGTTTGAAACAGTCAATCTCACTGAGGAGTGCAGTGCTATACTCCAAAACAAGCTACCCAAGAAGGAGAAGGATCCTGGTTCCTTCACCCTACCTGTAGAGCTGGGAGGCAAGCACGTGGGCAGAGCTCTTTGTGACCTGGGAGCCAGCATAAACCTCATGCCCTTATCACTATTCCGCCAGCTAGGAATAGGAGAAGCACGTCCAACCACTGTCACCTTACAACTAGCAGACAGATCCATTGCATACCCTGAAGGTAAGATTGAGGATATTCTTGTAAAGGTTGACAAGTTTATTTTCCTTGCAGATTTCATTATCCTGGATTATGAAGCAGACAAGGAGGTCCCCATCCTGTTAGGTAGACCATTTCTAGCCACAGGTAGGGCACTGATAGATGTCCAAAAAGGTGAGCTCACTATGAGGGTTCATGATGAAGAGGTGAAATTTAGTGTTTATAAAGCCTTAAGGTACCCCTCTGACTCTGAATCTTGTGCTAGCATGGACATTGTAGATTTATTAATGGAAGAACAATTGGAGCATGAATTGTTGACTAAGCATGCTAATAACTATGTAGGATTAGAATTAACTGACTTAAACATAGCTGAGATAATGGATATACCTGTAAATAACCCTCAGCATGTTTGTATGAATATTGATTTAACTGAAAAATCTTTGAATCCATTAAAACCATCCATTGAGCATCCACTTGTTTTAGAATTGAAACCTCTTCCCACTCATCTCAAGTATGCATATCTAGGAAGTAATGATACTTTGCCTGTGATTATTTCTTCTAAACTAAGTGAAAAGCATGAGGATGAACTAATTTTACTACTTAAGCAACATAGGAAGGCTATTGCATGGACTATTGCTGATATCAGAGGCATTAGCCCTTCTTATTGCATGCATAAGATTATATTAGAGGAAGAGCATACACCTAGAGTAGATCACCAACGTAGGCTGAACCCCTCTATGAAAGAGGTAGTTAAAAAGGAAATAATAAAATGGTTAGATGCTGGTGTGATCTTCCCCATAGCTAGTAGCCAGTGGGTGAGCCCTATACAATGTGTACCTAAGAAGGGGGGGATGACTGTGGTAGTCAATGAGAACAATGAACTGATTCCAACAAGGACTATCACAGGGTGGAGAGTTTGCATGGATTATAGGAAACTAAATAAAGAAACCAAAAAAGACCATTTCCCTCTACCATTCATTGACCAGATGCTAGATAGAATAGCTGGTAGAGCCTACTACTGTTTCTTAGACGGTTATTCAGGGTATAATCAGATTACTATAGACCCTAAGGACCAAGAGAAGACTACCTTCACTTGCCCTTTTGGAACTTTTGCCTTTCGCAGAATGCCTTTTGGCTTATGCAATGCACCGGCAACTTTCCAAAGGTGCATGTTGGCAATCTTCTCTGATTTGGATGAGTCCATGATAGAGATATTCATGGATGATTTCTCAGTCTTTGGGGATTCATTTACAAACTGTCTAGAGAACCTAGGACAAGTCCTGGCTAGGTGTGAGGAGACCAACCTAGTCCTAAATTGGGAAAAATGCCACTTCATGGTGGATGAAGGGATTGTCTTAGGTCATAGAGTGTCAAGGGCAGGGGTAGAAGTTGACAGGGCAAAAATTGAAGTAATAGAGAAATTGGTAGAACCCCAAAATGTCAAGGCCATTAGAAGTTTCTTAGGGCATGCTGGTTTCTATAGAAGGTTCATTAAGGACTTTTCTAAGATCTCCAAGCCTTTATGTGAACTTCTAGAGCTAAACAAACCATTCATTTTCTCTAAAGAGTGTGTCTTAGCTTGGAAAACCCTTAAGGAAGCACTAGTCACAGCACCTATTATAGTAGGGCCTAATTGAGATCTTCCCTTTGAGATGTTATGTGATGTCAGTGACTATGCTGTAGGGGTCATGTTAGGACAGAAGATTGACAAGTTAACACACCCTGTATACTATGCTAGTAAGACACTTAATGAGGCACAATGCAACTACACAACCACTGAGAAGGAGATGCTAGCTGTAGTGTTTGCTTGTGAGAAATTTAGGAACTATATTGTAGGCACCAGAACGATTGTGTACACTGACCATTCTGCTTTAAAGTACCTTATGAGGAAGGCTGATGCTAAGCCTAGGTTGATTAGGTGGGTACTGCTGCTGCAAGAGTTTGATCTAGACATTAGAGATAAGAAAGGATGTGAAAATGTGATTGCGGATCATCTTTCTAGATTGCAGCATAATTGCGAAAAAATTGCGGAAACCGCAATTTCTGATGCTTTTATTGATGAACATGTCTTTGTATTGACTCATCGTGATAACGATGAGGAACCTTGGTTTGCTGACATTGCTAACTTCCTTGCATCGCAGGTCATACCAACTTTCAAGGGAGGACAAGAGAAGAAGAGGTTCCTTCATGAAGCAAGGAAATTCATATGGGATGACCCCACACTTTACAAAACATGTGCTGACGGCCTGCTAAGGAAGTGTGTTTCAGCTGCTGAGGCAAAGCCTGTGCTGCAGCACTGCCACACAGCTCCTTATGGTGGACACTTTGGTGGCCAAAGAACAGCTGCAAAGGTATTTCAGAGTGGCTACTATTGGCCAACGATCTTCAAGGATGCACACAACTATGCACACAGCTGTGATGAATGCCAAAGGACAGGTAACCTTAGTCGCAAGGATGAAATGCCTCTCACTTACATCTTAGAGTTGGAGCTCTTTGATGTGTGGGGCATTGACTTCATGGGACCATTTCCCCCATCATCAGGTAACCTTTACATATTAGTGGCAGTAGACTATGTATCCAAGTGGGTAGAGGCCATAGCATGTCCCAATAATGATGCCAAAACAGTCATAAAATTCTTGCATAGGCACATTTTTACTAGGTTTGGAACACCACGTGCTATCATTAGCGATGAAGGGACACATTTCATTAATAAGGCTATGGAGAGAGTGTTGGCTAAGTATAACATTAGACATAGAGTAGCCACTCCCTATCACCCACACTCGAATGGACAGGCTGAAATTTCAAATAGGGAGATTAAGAATATCCTAGAAAAAGTGGTCAAACCCAACAGAAAGGATTGGGCGTTTAAACTCGAGGATGCACTATGGGCGTATAGGACTGCCTATAAGACACCCCTAGGTATGTCTCCTTACAGACTTGTGTATGGTAAAGCTTGTCATCTTCCATTCGAGTTAGAAATTAAGGCATTTTGGGCACTAAAAGAGTTGAATTATTGCGTGACCGATGCGGGAACGTTGCGGTCTTTGCAATTACATGAGCTTGATGAGCTTAGGCATATGTCTTATGAAAATGCCAAAATGTATAAAGAAAAGACCAAGATTTGGCACGACAGTAGACTTAGGATTAAGGACTTCAAGAAAGGCCAGCTTGTCTTATTATTTAACTCACGATTGAAATTATTTCCAGGCAAACTTAAGTCTAGATGGTCAGGTCCATTTGTAATTACTAATGTGTTTGTTCATGGTGCCATCGAGATAAAGAACCTGCAGCAAGGACAACCATTCATGGTTAATGGTGCAAGGTTGAAGCACTATTATGAGGAAGGAGATGTGAAGACTCTCTCGGCCTTCCTCTTGACTGAAGCGTGAAATTAAGAACGAGAGAGGACGAGTGATTACTGTGCTCGTCCAGACGGGGCTCATGCCTTAGTTTATTTTTTCCATTTTTTCCGGTTATCGTTTGTGTATATGTTTGTCTGATTTTAATTACGAATTTAATGTTGATTTTATTTCTTTTTGTAGGGAATCAATAGAGGGAATCAAGGAGATTAAATCCAGCTAAAAAGATCAAAAAGATATTGGGCCAAATCAAAGATACGGATGAGCAAAGATTGACATTTAAATGCAGAAAATCTCCAACGGTCACTAGAATTGCGCTGGATTTGCAGAATCCGCAAAAATATAGCCGTTGGGATTTTTTGGGTTTTCTTTATATCCGTTAGAAGGCGCGTTGATCCGTACGATTCTCCCATCATCTGAACTCCAAGAAAGCTGCTTTTCTCTTCATTTGTGATTCCTCTCTCCAAATCTCCACAATTCAACAATGGTGCTAACAAGAGCCGAACGATCTGCGTCCAAGAAACGGGCTGACGAGGCTGAAACGGCTGCGAGGGAAGCACTTCTTGCCCTTGCAGACGCTGATGCTGCGCGAACTGAACGACTTCCCAAACTTCCAATCCGCAAGAAGAAGTGGAAGGTCGTCACAGAGATACCTGCTGGACCCTCTGAACCAGCAGGCACACCCAAGAAGCGCAAATGGAGTATGGCTGTGGCCGAAGAAGAAATCAAGAAAAAGACTCCCTCTGTGGGGAGTCAAGCACTAGGCCAGCCATCCCACGAGACAGCCGAGCGCAGCCCTTCACCATCTCCACCGGTTCAAAGCCCTGAGCTCTCCTCATCGCCACCAGCGCAGAGCCCTGAGCTGCCTTCATCACCGCAGAGTTCTGCACAGACCCCTACAGCAGCACAAAGCACCACTCCTTCGCACACTTCTCCACGGCCTGACCCTGAATTCCCATATGGGGAGTACCAAGAATCGACGCAGGGCAGTGGGGAAGCTGAGAAAGACGAGGTCTTCTCTCCTTTGAGGGAAGCCAGCCCTGAGAGCCCTGTACAGAAGGATGACTCGATGGACGAGACACTGGGGGACTGCCTCCAGCAGATGACAACAAAGGCACGATTGAGGAAGAAGGAAGCCACGGTTGTCAAGGCCAAACGGCCAAGAACTAAAAAGAAGTCCAAGAAGAAGAAGAAATCCAGGGCTGTGCCTTCATCCAAGAAGGGGAGTGACGAGCCTTCCCCAAAGAAGCTCAAGATTGAGGCTGCTGAGTCAGCCAAACTGAAAGACAAGGGGAAGGCCAAGCTGTACCCTGAAGATGAGCCTCAGTCAGTGAGGTACGTGTCTTCTGACGCTGAGTCTAGAGGCATTGAGCTGAGGAAAAGGGAGCTGCTGCACGAGAAGGGCTTCCTCGACAGACCTGCTGACCTGCCGCAATTCTTGCGCGCAGGAATTACGAATCACGGCTGGGAGGAGTTCTGCAGACCACCCAATCCAGCTTACACAAGCATGGTGTATGACTTCTACGCCAATTTGAGGAATTCTGAGGAGGGATTGTCTGTGGTCAGGGGAGTTGAAGTAGACTTCTCAGCAAAGGCAATCAACGAAGCCTACGGCCTCAAGGGCCAGAAACACACTGATTACTCAAGGATCGTTGATGAACCTACTGAAGTCGTCCTGGAAGAGGCCATCCGGATCATTGGCCAGCCTGAAGCCTCATGGACCGTGTCGCGCAATGGGAGGCACACTCTCATGAGTGCCAACCTCACAGCTAAGGCGGCTGTCTGGTTTTCCTTCGTGAGAAGGAAGCTGTCCCCCGTGACACATGAGACCACAATCAACCAGAGCAGATCGCTGCTGGTTTATGCAATCATGCGAGGTCTCACAATCAACGTGGGCGAAGTCATTACAGCTGCCATTGCTGACTGCGCCAAGAAGGGTAAGGGTCCATTGTTCTTCCCTAATACTATTACTAAACTATGCTTGCGTGCAGGAGTCCCCATTGAGCGGATGGAACAGCAGATGGCTTACATTGGCCACTTGGAGCTGCCTACCGGCTTGAGGCTGAGAAGGAAAGGGAACATGGAGTTCGAGCTGGATAGATTGGCTGCTGCTCAGTCACTGTCCATGGCGTGCCTGATGGATTTACAGAAGAGGATGGCTCAATGGGCCACCTACGCACAGGCAAGGGACAAGGAAGTCGCTGACCAGCTGGGTTGCCTTTTCCCTGAATTCCCCACGGACCTGCTGACTCCATGGGCGCCTCCAAGACCACGAAGGCCTGATGAGGATGAAGACATATGAGTGCTAGTTTGAATTGCACTCAAGGGAGTATTGCTGTTCCCTTACAATTAAAAAAAAAAAAAAAAAAAAAAAAAAAAAAAAAAAAAAAAAAAAAAATCAAACTGCTTTTTGAGAACCGTGTGAATTATGCTGTTTTTATGTAGTAATTTGATCTGTTTTAGTTGCTTAGTGTTAAGTTTTTAAATTGTTTAGTGTAGTCTGATGATAGCTGCTTAGGTAGATTAGGATTAGTTTCTTTTTTGTATAGCTTGGATGACTGGAAAAAGCATGCATAGGGGCCTTAATCAATGATATATCTGCCCTGGCTTTCTTGCGAAATAATTGCGGAAACCGCAATTTTTATTACTGAATGCCTGTTTTTGACTGTCTGTTTAGTTAGGCTTGTTCTGTGTAAATTCTTTCTTTTGCTGCTATCATGACTACCTTATATAGCGTATCTCAAAGCATGCTGGATGAGTGTCATAGGACATCCTTTGATAGTTTAAATTAACCTCTAAAAAGCTCAGCATGCATAGCTTTAAGCCCTTACCTGTCTGTTTTTTTCAAATTTCTGCTGCTGTGATATTTACTTTTAGCATGTTCTGCCTATGCCTAGGACTTTTAGATTCTCTTTGTTTTACCTTAGACTAGATGCTTCTAGGACAGTTTGGGGGTGTGCCACCTCAGACACTCATTGAGGACAATGAGTAGTTTAAGTTTGGGGGAGGCCACCCTAGGCCTAGGAACATTCCTCTCTCCCTTAAAAACATAAGCATTCTTCTTCTCCTTTACAAAAAATGATGAGCTGAAAAAAAAAAAAATGAAAAATAGAATAAAGAGGGGTGTCTCTCTTAGGTTGCTGAGTAATCAGTGCCAAGTGTGTAATCTACAAGTGGCATTGCATCAAAAGGCAACCAAAGGAGAGGCACCACCTAAGTAAGAAAAAAGGAAAAGAATAGGGAAGAAGAATGTATACCTAGGAGTTGCAGCTTTGTGGCTTAGATGTCCTGATAAAAAGAACTCTGATCCTCAATTAGCTGAGCACAAAGTTGTAGCTTGTAGGGTTGTTTAGGGAGATGAATGTATGTCCAATATAGTGATGCCAGGGTTTAGGTTGTTCTCTTAAAGTACTACTGTCACTGTTAATACTAAGACTGCATGACTCTAAGGAATCCTAGGTAGCTCATAAGTAAAAACTAGAAGCATGTACTGAGTCTGGGGTAAAGCTAGGTAGAATTTGAAACCTTAGGGATAGAGGCATGATATGACAAAAGCAAGTAGATCAGTTGTAGGGAGTTAATAAAACAGTAGGAGTATTAGGCATGCGAAGTCAGAAGAAGCTAAATAAAATGATAGTTTTAAACTTAGAAGTGTGTCACAGGACAGCACTGCTATAGATAGGGTATATGGGAGTCAGTAAGTGGTTAAAGAAGAGGAAACAGCAGCCTGAGTAGTCCTTAGATTGCTTGAGGACAAGCAAAACCTTAAGTTTGGGGGTGTGTTATGTCTCCAAAAGTGACTTATTTAGGACTTATTTAGCTTAGAAAGATGCACACTCTTAGGTGTTTTTGATAGGATTTAGCTTAAACCTATGCTTATTTGTGAGAATTAAAAGAAGGTAGCTAAATTAGGACTTGTGTGCAAAAGGAAAGAAAAGGATTGAAAACCGAAGTAAAAGAATGAAAAAACTACATTGCGACAGCATTGCGGAAACATTGCTGAAACCGCAATGTTTCAAGTGAAAACCGTAAGTTGACTGATCTTTTTCTGTTAATTTCCGTTATTTCAGGGATTCGTTCTTTCTCCTCCATCCATTTTGAAGTACGACGTTGAAGATTGATGGTTCTCCTTGGCCCAAATGCACCTGCAGATTGCTATAAAAGGGGGTCAAAGTCGAGGGTTCAATCATCATCCGAAAGCGTAGAAGTCTTCTCGCAGCTCCATCTTTTCTCCTGTTTTTCTTTGCCGTCTGTTGGTTTGCGAAGCTCAGCTGTTGGAATCGATAATCTGATAGGAAGGAGAGGAGATTCATCTTCTCTCCCGATTGGATTCATCCAAGCAAGGCTGGTCTTTCTCATCCTTCAGCCGAGGCGGTTGCGACGAGGCGTCCAAGCTCATTTACATGCTTTCTGTCTTTCATTTCTACTTTCCAGCATTGTTTAGTTGTTGTTTCTGTTCTAGTGGCTAGTTTATTGCATTTCGTGGTGTTCTGTCTTTGTGTTATTCATTTTAAGCTTTCTTTTGTTCCTTCAAACAATCAAGTAATCAAAAGCACAATTCAATATTTCACAGTTTCTTGCCTCTGCGATCTACTGTTTTTCTTTACTGTTTTATCTCTAAATTCCTTCTAAGCATGTCTGTTTTATCACTTCTTTCTGTTCTCCCCACATCCATGAGTAACTAAGTCACATAGGGGCATGCTATTGACAATACTATAGGCTAAAAAACGTGAACCAAGCATATAAGATAGCTCTCGAAGCATTGATTGTATGTAAGCTTCATCCCACGGGCAATTTCGATTGGCCATCCATTTTGTCCAAAGAACTCCTAACCTCTGGAAGGAGTAAGAGTTCAGAGTCATACACTCATGCTAGCCTTTCAAGGTAGCCAGAAAACGACCTAGGAATAGGCGTTTTCCTAGTACAGACCATAACTTTCTGCTTTAACAAGATGCTTAAGACCTTACTTGGACATGAGTAAACTAAAGAATCTAATGCATGGAATCGGACGATACATGAGATTGAGTGAGTTTGATGCATAGGGAGTTGATCCAATGCTTGAGAATCGTGAGAAAATGCCTATAGAGGAGTCGTTAGTAGCCCTTGTTTCTCCATTTTACACACTTTCGCTGTTAGGAAAATTGCGGTAGAATTGCTGTTTCCGCAATTCTGCTAAGTTCACAATTCTGTTTAGCTGTTTTCTTCTTCATTTATTAATCTCGTTTCTTTTCATTTGAGTTTAGCTTTGACTTGCACTTGTTTATGTTGCTACCCTCTACGTATTCAGTAGGAAATAGACAATTTAAAACCAATTTGACCCCATCAAATCCACCCATTCTTTCTTAACTTTACACTTCTCTAGTAGCTTATAATAAATCTCTGTGGGAAAACGAATGAAAAATACTTACTACTTGCTATAGGACCATGTATGCTTGCATGTTCTGAGTGCTCTCTCTATCTTATTGCTTATTTATTTTAACACATTGAGCACGCAACAACACCCTAGTGCAAGTGGGATCAAAATTTATCCCTTTCCATCTTGGTTCAGGACTCTCCTCCATTGGTGTAGAATTTGAAGAGATTCCCTTTCCGCTTCTCAAGGTCATGGCACACACTTGCTCACAATTCTGTCTTTCCAATTTATCTATCCTCTCGGCGAGCTTCATCATTGCACCGCTCAGAGATTTCACCTGAGCTCCACAACTCTGAAACATGGCTGAAGATTCCCCTAAGAAGGAAATCACCATCTCCTCGATATTTCGTCCTGAAGCAGAAGATTTAGCTTTTTGTGAGGATTCAGCTAATAAGCGAATTGGATTACTTACCTCGAACACCTGGGCTTTAAGCTCGCTCACATCCCTTGAAAGACGTGCTTGCTCATTTCTTCCACCACTGTACTGCTGGGTGTTCCCGGCCATATTAGAAATCAGACTTCTGGCCTCCACGGGAGGCTTGTCTAGGAGAGATTCGCCACTAGCAGCATCAATCATTTGTTGATCACGTTGGAGCATACCGTCGTAAAAATACTGAATGAGGAGATGCTCAACTATCTGGTGATTGGGATGGCTCCCACACAGTCGGTTATACCTCTCCCAACATTCGTATAAATTCTCCTCAGCTCCCTGCGTGATCATACAGATTTGCCTCCTGATGTCAGCGGCTTTTGAGGCAGGGAAGTACTTTTTCCAAAAATGCGCCCTTCAACCCGTTCCACGTCGTGACAGACCCAGATGGAAGACAGTACAACCAATCTTTTGCCTTTTCCTTCAGAGTGAAAGGAAAGGCCCTCAAGCACAGCTGGTTCTCAGTCACTCCTTGGGGCATCATCCCCGAACATACAAGATGAAATTCCTTAAGATGCTTCAGAGGATCCTCACCTGCATCGCCACAAAATGAAGGCAGTTGGTGAATTAATCCAGCTTTTATTTGGAAATTACCTGGAACTACCGGATACGCTATACACTGTGGCTGTCGCTCCAAGTCAGGTGATGTCAACTGTATCAAGGTCCTCTGAGGCTCATCGTTAGCCATAGCCTCCATCTCTTCCACTTTTTACAAAAATTAAAAGAAATCTGCACACAACAACTTAAAAGAAACGGGTCAAACTGTACAAGAAGGATAAAAATAAACAGAACTCAAGAAAATAAAATTATTTACAAAAGAAAAAATTAAAATTAAAAAAAAACAAATAAAATTCAATCAAGTAGGATTAATTTTTGCTCCCCGGCAACGGCGCCAATTTTGGTAGTAGGATTTTTTAATGTCCTATATGTTGGGATTTATGCCCTAAAGCCTCGTAATTAATTAAAAATTATTTGATAATTATTTTATTATTATTATTTGCAATTTATAATATTCATTATATAAATAAAATCCAAGGTTATTAGTGTAATCTTGAACTGTATGTAGTTGACATACGGGAGGATCATGTTCAAGTAATAACCTAAAGGGTCTATGGTATATGGATAAGGTTGGGTGCCTTATCCTGGTAACACTATTGATATGGCCCACTTTGTAATTGTTACAAATGATTTGATCCGAATCATTCATGTAGAGACATGTGAATGGGGGTATCCTATACAATGAGTTTGTATAAGACTGGACCACGAAATATATAATCTCTTTTTATAAATCCGTTATTTGAGAAGATTAATATTTCACAGGATGATCATATGTGACTAGATCTTAATCCTGAGTGAGTTATGAACTCCTGTCTGTGAGGGCTCGTTCTTTGATTTGTATGGGTTAGAATGGCCTTTATAGCCGATTCAATAAGCCTACCATTTTGAGGACTTGACCAAATAGGGAGTTGGGAACATAAGTTTCACAAGATGGAATTCACTCCTTCCCATATAGGGAAAGTAGATGAGTAGTTCCCTTAAGTGCTGATTTCGGGACTTGAACAATGGGGCCCCACCCTCTCACTGGCCCGAGAGGGACTTCGTTTATGGTTGGATCATAAACAGGTTGTTCATTAGAGAATCAGTGGTACTTAAGGTGTAAGATGTAATTACAGGGGTAGAACGGATTTTTGACCCAGCTGTAATTACGAACAACTCGTGAAGGATCGACTTGCATGTAATGGTTATATCCATGGACACAACTTGTCCTACAGTGCATAAGAGTGCAACTCTAGGCCTATAGTGGAGTGGCCTAGAGTTAATGAATGAAAGTCAATTAATTAAAGAGTTTAATTAATTAATTTTGTATCATTGGAGCTTATAAATCTGTAGGTCCATAAGGTCCCCTTGCTAGTTCATAGTAACACTAAAAGGATCAATTTAGTTGAAAGAAAAATTTGAAATATTCAAATTAATATTTAATATATTTGATATATTAAATGTAGAAGAGTAAAATATATTTATTGTATTTGATACATTAAATATTAGAGGAAATAGTTTATGTATATGATACATTAATATTAAAAACTATATACATATGTTATTTGAATGAGACTCAAATTGGTTTAAAGTATATTATAAAAGATTAATTTTATAATATTTCAATAAGATTCAAATAAATATAAAATGCATATTTTAATATATTAGATATTAAAATGTATTTTGTAAAATAAAATTAATTCCTAAAAGCCTTATTATAAATAAGACATTTAGGTTAAGCCAAAGGGTTGGCCAAACACACTACTCACCTTCTGCAGAGAATTGTTCTCTCATTCTTTCAAAGAGCTCCCACAAGCTTGATCCCGTGTTCGAGTCATAGCGAGGAAGATCTCGTGGAAAAAGGTACACGAGAAGGTTATTGTTCTTCAAAGGTAATATATGCTTAACTTGTATTTTTTGTTTAATTCTAAATAAAACAAATATCGATTCCAAACGCTTCCGCTGCGGGGAATGAAGAGTTCATTCCCTTCACTATAAATATCGGGTTGTCGAAGGCCACCAAAATAATATTTATTAACCGATTATACCGAACTAACTTGTAGTTAGTGATAACCGAGTCGATCCACAGGGAGCGATCTATTTTCCTATACTTAATTAAATTGAATTTGCAAAGAAATAAAATAAGGGGGATTTTAGTTCGAAAAATCACTAAGCAAGTAGAAAATTAAAGCGGGAAGTATAAAATTGACAAGCATGCTTGATTCGTAAGTGTCAGGATTGATCTAATGTACTTCGGTTCATTGATTAACAAGGAAATTAGCCAAGATACTTCATGCACACAAAATGCCTTGTCCCTCTCGGGTCCAAAACATCCCAATGCATTAATTAGAAACAAACAATTCTAATTAAACATATCCGCGAATTAATTTAACTTTATGAATCCTAAATAAATTAACGAATAGTAATGGGTATCATTGAGACGAATTAATCCTAAAACTAATTCGATTTTTCTCTTAATCTTAAGCCCACCGTGAAAACGTTAATCAACTTCTACCCCCATCCGTCACATAGGCTCGAATTGATTAGCCACGAGCTAGACCTTCGCTACTTGCATTA
This sequence comes from Herpetospermum pedunculosum, assembly GCA_028017165.1. NCBI lineage: Eukaryota > Viridiplantae > Streptophyta > Magnoliopsida > Cucurbitales > Cucurbitaceae > Herpetospermum > Herpetospermum pedunculosum. Next base: position 26,929,125 of record CM051527.1, on the reverse strand, counting down.
AGACTAATTAAAGATTAATGCTAGCCGACTAACATGCATAACAAATTAAGGACGTCACTCCTAAATCGGAAAGGCAAGCCATTCGTTCATAATACGTTAAGAGATGCAAGAAATTCATTCAAACATATTAAATATTCAATTAAGCATTAATCTCACCTAATAAAAAAGTTAAACAATCCCTAAACTTAACTAATCAAGCACAAATACCTTAGCTATCCATGGGGGAGAAGCTCCTCCAAGAATCCATGGAGGTTGTCCACCTTATATAGCCCAAAAGGGAGAAGAAAACCAAAAAACTGGGAGAAAAGCGGCAATCTCGAGGGGATAATGAACAGTGAATGCCCTAAAATCGAGAAAAATCGTTTATATAATCGACGTTGCGCCCTAAAAATTCAGCGCTTTTCTTCTCAGAGCGTCGAGGCGCTTCGGGCTAGCGTCTCGACGTTAGCTCTCGGGTTTGGAGCAAATTCTTTTCAGAGCGTCGAGACGCTTCGGGCTAGCACTCGACGTTGACTGCTCGACGCTAGCTCTTGGGTTTGGAGCAAACTCTTTGCCTTGGAAGCTTCCTTTTGGCAATTTCTTCCCTTCTCGAGCTCCCTCATTCCCGATGCGCCCACGAAGCTCTAAAATGACTCTTTTAGCCCCAAAACACGTCATCAGACTCCTCGAGCTCTCTACCACGAGCTTACCTATAACAAGGCAATTTAATCGATATTAAGCATGATTTTTAGCTATACTTGGGGAGTAAATAATAGCTCTAAATTAGAGCTATCATTAAGTTTTGTAGGTTTCATAAGTTGAAATTTGTTGTTCTTGTTGGTCTCTATTGCCCTAGAGTAGCCCTAATGATGAAAAGTTTTTGTCGGTTTCGTTCAGGTAACTTTTTTTTAGCTATTAGGATTGGACATTTTGGGATTGTTGTCCAACGTTGATTTTTTTAGAAAGAAGACGACTTTCGACACTTACCCACAACTAGAACAATCTTGATTTAGATTACCCATAGCCCGTAAAGTTCAGAGTTCAAAGTTCAAGCCTTTTGAAACACCAACCAACAAGAGTTTGGGCTTTCTTGGTATTATTTAGTGGGTAACGCCCACTCTTAATCCTTTCGAATTTAATAAAAGTACCTTGCTTCTTGATCATTGAATTTTCCTTTATGTTTAGATTTAAACTGAGCAGATAAAGACTTTAAGGACGTCTTAAGTATGGATGGGTAAGTATCTCTCTTAGCTATCTTTTAGAGCGATTGTTGTCTTTAAATTGAATTTCGGGATTAGTCTGACAGTGTATATGTTGGAAATTTACTTTAGGATCAATCCAAGGAACTTTAGTGAACATGAAAGTTCTTTTCCCTTAAGTTGTTGTAAGGTAAGTGACTTTACTATCAGAACGCCCTAAAAGTAGGTTGTGTATGTGTGCTGGTAGATCGATAGGTTGTTTATGCGTGCTTGTTGTGCTATTGTATGATGTTTAACAAAAAGTTAAAAAAATTGCTTGATAATAGAATGATTCTACTTATTATTGAATGATGATTCTGAAATGATTTATGGAGTTTGAAACCGTTACTCTGAAATATATGTCTTTATTTTAGGTATGGTTTACCCGATTTTCAGGGAAAACTCTGCCGAAATTTCTAAGATTTCTCTAAAAGTTTTCAATGTTATGTTTATGAATGCGTTGTGAATGAAAAGTGAGTTTGAATGTTTTAGTAAGATGTTTACAAATGAGAATGTATGTTGAATGATAGGTTGATGTATGTAAGGATGAAATCTAAAGGAAATATCGTTTCATGTTGCATCACGAAATGAAAAGAAAATGTTTATGGGACCTCATGCATTTGTGTTACATATGTTGCATAATGATTTTGTGGCTATTACCCTTACGAGGTTGATGTACATCTAGAGGGAAAGAATGAGATTCGATGTACATCTAGAAGGAAAGAATGAGGATCTAGTTAGGCTGAGACTTAGCCTTGCTTATTGGGTGCCAACTAACCATCAGTTGGGGAAAAGTCTCAACCGAGGAGCCTTCTAGATCGATATGTTGGTAGAAGTTGGGGTAATAGTCCACTTGGCCAAAGAGGAAAATAATTTTTAAGAGGAGAGGATTTAGGTCCCACTAGAGGAAAATGCATTAAAAACTCATATCGCATGTGCTTGCATATCGTGATTCTGGTAGTGGGTCACTTGTTGAGTATTTTATTAAAAATACTCACTCTTTCTTTAAAACATTTTTACAGGAAGTGACAAGGATGTACCAAGCGACTGACATGAGTTTGCTGACAAGGGCCATGGGTGACAGAGTGTCTTGTTTTAAGTTTGTAGGCTGCATAAACTTTTTATATACTTTTATGTTATAAGTTCTATTTTGTTTTCGTTGGAATCCCAAACCAAAAGCTTTAATTGAACTTTTAAGATATTTTGTTTTAAACACTTAAACTTGTTTTTATGAACTTTTATTCTTTTCATGATTGAAAACATGAAGATTTCTTGTATTTTGTAGTCACGCATGTAGTAATGACCCTAGTTAGAGGTCTTAGGAAGTCAGGTCGTTACATGTATGTTCATACCAAATTAAAATAATTAGTAAATGGATAGTTCACCACGTATACCTGGTTGTGTAACCACTGTTCCATAACATGACAAGATGTGATGTGTGTCATTAGTTGATAGTTGTGTATGTTGTTATATACGTCAAACTATGCATGTTGATACCCAAATGTTATCTGTGGTGTTTTGTTCTTGTTAATATATGTACTCTAGCTTACTACATATGCTCCATCCACACCTACCTAACTTTATACATCTGGCAAATTAAAATAATAAATAAATAGATGGTTCTCCGCCTGTATCTAGTTGTGTTCCCTAGTATGTACTGACAATATGAAATGATATTGTCAATTACGTCTGTGTATATTGATATATTCATATAGCTGCCAATGTATATCTTTCAGGATGACGACTATTTCATGTCATCGTATAAAAGGAGCAGGCCACTGAAAATTAATCTATGCGGCAAAAGTGACATAATGAATATGGTGCGCAAGACACTACAGGGCGATTGTGAGGCAAGATTTTGCGCAACGTGTTTGTCGCAACCTTTTTGCGACGCGGAGCGGCCGACGTCCTCTTTTAAAGGGTTTTGAAAAATAAGATAAAAACAAAAACAGAAGAAAGGGAGTCGCCACCAATCATTGTTCGGGTGTGATTGGTCACCTAAAAGTGGTCTACGAAATCAAAAATATGGTTTGGGGGTCGTTTGAGTGTAGGGAAGGTACTAACACCCTAAAACATCCCGTTAAAAACGATAGCAAAAAAAAACATTAAATGTCTCAACTGATCCTAAATATCCAACTAATTTCAAAAAGGGTCCTTAATTTGAGAAAAATAAATAAAAATAAAAATACACATAATTAAATTTAAATTAAATGTCTCAACTGATCTTGCCTTGACTTTGAGATAAAGCAAGGGCTCGATCTGTGAGTGAAATTACCCATCAATGTTGTCATTTATCGCTAAATCCCATTACCGGAATTATACAACAAAACAAAGGTTTTAGAAGTCATTTAAGAAAATCAATTTTTAAAATTAAATTTAAAACTTATTTTAAAATCAAATGCGATTCTTTGAAAATAAATTTAAAATAAAATAAAAAATCAAGGTAAGAAGACATTTAATTCAGTTACAAGATTTGAAATAAATAAATCAATTAAAATAAAATTGAAATAAATAAATCAACTAAAAGATTTGAAATAGAGAATATTTGAAATCACACTCAAACGAAAACCTTAATTTTTAGAGAGAATATCATTTGGCCATTTATTTTAGAGACAATTGGGAAATAAAAGATTTTAAGGAAAAGAAAACGGTTGGAAGCTTTGAAAATTAGAAATCAATTAAAAATTAATTTGAAAAAAAAAGTTAATAAAAAGTATTTTGAAGATTTAGCATAATGGCATACGAATAAAAAACATAACTACAAACTAAAGCCTAATCCTCAAGATAATGGAAAAATCCTTATTCCCTCCCGGGATTTCAGAAAGGAAAAAAAACGAAATATATCCTCAAGGTGAGAATCCCCACCTATCCCGGGATTAAATTTTGAGAACTAATTTTTTAAAAGAATAAAACCTAAAAAAATAATAGATAAACAACTTAAATAAATCGAGCACATATCAAATTTAAACAACCCAATGAGAAAAAAAAAATCAAAGCAAGCGTATTATTCAAATATATCGCAATATATCACAAATAACGGGGTATGTATGAGCAGATAATCTGAGGGTATGAATCAAATATGCGGGGTATATATGCAATAAAATAAATCAAAATATATTGTTTTATAAAAAATAAGGGCAGAGGCAGAATTGTAATTTTACATAAACTTTAAACAGGAAACCTATTTTACCTGAGCGTCTTCTCCTTCGCACGCAAGGCCACCGTCTGGAGTCGTCGTCTGTCTAGGCTCGTCTTCGTTGTTGTCGTTGGATCTCGTTGCGAAGAGGATGCGCCGCCGCACGGAAGTAGGAAAAGGGGATCCGCCGTCGCTCGCCGTTGCAAGTTTGTGTCACCGTAGTCTGCGAGGAGGTCTATCGCCGGAGGTTGAAGTTCGTCGGAGATTGAAATTTAAAATCTTGAGGAAAAAGATGGAAAAAAAACTTCTGACTTTTCTTTTTGTCTTTTCCCTATCTTCCCAAAACAAAACTCTTTCTTTTGCCTTCCTCTTCAACTCATCCCATCATCTCTATTTATAGAGTTGATGGGACAAAAAAAAACTCAAGTTTCCCCAACAAAACACCAAAAATTCATCATTCTCCTAATTGTTTTCACAAAATTTTAACGATTTTCCTCAACCAACTTTAAAATCCCTAAAAAGACTAACAAAAATTGACTCAAACCTAGACTTTAAAAATAAAATAAATAAATAATGGAAATTAATCTAAATTTAAAAAAAAAAATCTTGAATTTACTTGACCAACCCTAAACTAAACCCCAAATCTCCTTACTTTAAAACTCCCAAATCAAAACCCTAAACTAAACCCCAAATCTCCTTAATTTAAAACTCCCAAATCAAAACTCTAAACTAAACCTCAAATCTCCTTAATTTAAAACTCCAAATCAAAACCCTAAAACTAAATCCCAAATCCCTTTAATTCAAAACTCTGAAATACTTGTTTATTCTTTTCTTTTGCAATTATGAAATTAGCGGGAAAATACAAGATTACATGATTTCAAGAATTTATTTGACAAAACACAAGACAATAAACAAGACTGAGGAAAATTTAAAAATGATAAACAAGGCCGGACAAAATACGGTGTCTACAACTTGCCCCTTTTGTATATTCTTGAAGAATTGAAAGGGTAGACAAATGAAAAAGACAAAGTATTTGGGGAGGCCAAAATTGTTTATCATTAAGAACAATATGGGTCTAGGTTAGTCAAGCTGCGACCATTAAAGTTAAGATACTTTGTGAAGCTTCGAACTGTCAATCTTAGATTAGGGTTCGATTTAACCAACATAAATTTAAACGAACCTGCTATTATCAGGCTTCGAACTGCCAATCTTATATTAGGGTTCGGTTTAACCAACAAAATTTTAAACGGACCTGATATTATCAGGCTTCAAACTGCCAATCTTAGATTAGGGTTCGATTTAACCAACAGAAATTTAAACGGACCTGCTATTAACCAGGCTTCGAAATGCTACCGGGACTTACTCGCTCACACAGAGTTTGATTTAACCAACAAAAATTTAAGCGGGCCTGCTATTATCAGGCTTTGAACTGCTACCGGGACTTACCCGCTGACATAGAGTTCGATTTAACCAACATAAATTTAAACGGACCTACTATTATCAGGGTTCGAGTTGCTACCGGGACTTACCCGCTGACATAGAGTTCGATTTAACCAACAAAAATTTAAACGGACCTACTATTATCAGGCTTCGAACTGTCAATCTTAGATTATGGTTCGATTTAAGCAACAGAAATTTAAACGGACCTGCTATTATCAGGCTTCGAACTGCCAATCTTAGATTATGGTTCGATTTAACCAACAGAATTTTAAACGGACCTGCTATTATAAGGCTTCGAACTGCCACTCTTGGATTAGGGTTCGATTTAACCAACAAAATTTTAAACGAACCTGCTATTATCAGGCTTCGAACTGCCAATCTTGGATTATGGTTCGATTTAACCAACAAAATTTTAAACGGACCTGCTATTATCAGGCTTCGAACTGCTACCGGGACTTACCCGCTGACATAGAGTTCGATTTAACGAACATAAATTTAAATGGAGCTGCTATTATAAGGCTTCGAACTGCTACCGGGATTTACCCGCTGACATAGAGTTCGATTTAACCAACATAAATTTAAACGAACCTGCTATTATTAGGCCTCGAATTGCTACCGGGACTTACCCGCTGACATAGAACTCGATTTAACCAACAGAAATTTAAACGGACATGCTATTATCAGGCTTCGAACTGCCAATCTTAGATTAGGGTTCGATTTAACCAACATAAATTTAAACTGACCTGCTATTATCAGGCTTCGAACTGCCAATCTTAGATTAAGGTTCGATTTAACCAACATAAATCTAAACGGACCTGCTATTATTAGGCTTTGAACTGTCAATCTTAGATTAGGGTTCGATTTAACCAACAGAATACTAAACGGACCTGCTATTATCAGGCTTCGAACTGCCAATCTTAGATTAGGGTTCGATTTAACCAACAGAAGTTTAAACGGACCAGCTATTATCAGGCTTCGAACTGCAAATCTTAGATTAGGGTTCGATTTAACCAACATAAATTTGCGGTTTTTGTTTCAAAATTTAGATGCAAAGCAAAAGACAACGGTTTTTATTTCAAAACTTCATTGTCAAAACATTTCAAAATGACTTCTTTTTGAGATTTTAGAAACTCCCAAGAATATGCAGAGGTCCTAAATGTATAACTTATGAACGTCTGATTGACCCTCAAAAGAGAATGTGATGCAAATACTAGTTGCAAAATTTGATGAAAGATGACTAACCCTCAGGCGAGAATGTGATGCAAATGCGAGTTTCAAAATGTGATGAAAGATGACTAACCCTCAAGCGAGAATGTGATGCAAATGCGAGTTGCAAAATGTGATGGACTGGCGATTAACACTCAAGTGAGAATGTGATGCAAATGGTGGAAAACAAACGTATGAATGTAACATGCGTGCATGTGTATTAACAAAATGCCACAGTTGTCGTACGAATGCATGAGCGTGCTAGGAGTAGAATAACGGATGTCATGAATGCGGCACGTATGCATTATTCAAAATGACTTTTATGTTTGTTCCAATGATCACCCTTGTCTATGTTCATCGCTCTTACGTGTCAATACTTAGCAGAGAATCAAATGAAAATGATAGTGTCATCACTTTTTTTTCTTTTTTTTTTTATATATGCTTTCACATGAGAGGAAATATGCACGTCAGTCATAGATTACTCAACCATGTTGGATATAGTGAATATGTGGGTAAATTCTCATGTGCTAAGTTCAGAGAACCTATCAAGTGCAACTAGTAGTGTTAACATCCTAACTGATTAAACTGCTTCATAACTTCAACCTTGTAATGAACAAGAATGTCGGATTATGAGTAAGTGGATTTAGATTTGGAAATATGAGATGGAAACTAGCCATAAACGGGAATTATTTATTTTATTTTTTTTGTTACCACCATTTTTTAGAAGAAGGAAATCGAAGGAGAATGTGGTATTCGCATGCTTTCAGACGATCTCTTGGACAATAAGAGATTGAGAATATATTTTCATACGTGAGTAAGAAGTTAGAAAATGGTTAGATGGAAAGATAAATGACATGACTCCAATTCCGCGGATAAAGGTTTTGAGACCTAAAAATAGCTTCTTAAGAAATCATCTCACATATACATACTCTCTTTTCTTTGAGCAAGCTCGAGATTTTTCATCTTGACTTAATCTTGATGTGGCAAAGCTTTATCCTGATTACCTCATTCCAATGTGGCAAAGACGTAGGCTTTGCCCCGATATTAATGATATTTGATCCGATGAGTCAAAGACGTAGGTTTTGCCCCAGTATTGCAAAGGTGAAGGTTTTGCCCCAATATTGCAAAGATGAAGGTTTTGCCCCCAGTATGATGACGTGCAAAATAGATCTTCCAAGCTTTGTGAGCTGTAGCTTCTTGATCTACTGATTGCACCATTCTGGTAGTTTTTTTCTTTTTTTTTTAAGTAAGAAATTGTGGGACCACCTGCCTCTGCTTGCTGACGTCGTGCCTTAGTGTGGCAAAGACGAAGGTTTTGCCCCAGTGTTGTGAAGACAAATATTTTGCTTCAATTTGTAAATAGTAATCCTATATCTGTGTGGTAAAGACTAGGGCTTTGCCCAGTTTGATGACGATTTGATTCAGACCGGTAAAGACGAAGGCTTTCTCCCCAGTGTCGCAAAGGTGATGGTTTTTCCCCAGTTTTGCAGATGTAAGGGTTTTGCCCCAGTTTGATAATGTTTGATCTCAGTGTGGCAAAAACGTAGATTTTGCCCCAGTTTTGCAGATGTGAGGGTTTTGCCCCAGTTTGATGTGATCTTAGTGTGGCAAAAACGTAGGTTTTGCCCCAGTTTTGCAGAGGGTTTTTCCCCAGTTTGATGATGCTTGATCTCAGTGTGGCAAAATCATAGGTTTTGCCCAGTTTTGCAGATGTGAGGGCTTTGCCCAGTTTGATGATGTTTGATCTCAGTGTGGCAAAAACATAGGTTTTGCCCAGTTTTGCAGATGTGAGGGTTTTTCCCCAGTTTGATGATGTTTGATCTCAGTGTGGTAAAAACGTAGGTTTTGCCCCAGTTTTGCAGATGTGAGGGTTTTGCCCCAGTTTGATGATGCTTGATCTCAGTGTGGCAAAAACGTAAGTTTTGCCCCAGTTTTGCAGATGTGAGGGTTTTGCCCCAGTTTGATGATGCTTGATCTCAGTGTGGCAAAAACGTAGGTTTTGCCCCAGTTTTGCAGATGTGAGGGCTTTGCCCCAGTTTGATGATGCTTGATCTACGATTGCACCAACCTTGCATTTTTTTTTTTTTTGTGCGCTAGGTAGGGAGATCGAAAACATGTAATTTCTCTTATGCAGTTGTATCAGTCGTCCCATGCTACGGTCCGCGATCCTTGGAATCGTAATGAGGTTAACCCCGAGCAAAAACTCTTTTAAGACCTTGAGATAATTTCCAAAATTACTAACTCTCTAACTCTCAAAACCAACATCTTTAGTTTTGGAATCACCTTTTTAATTGAGAAAAAAAGGTAGGTCAAAGGATTGGAAAAGAGAGAAAGAATTTATAACAGATGAAGTTGGGATAGAGAAGTATATGAGCAATTACAAGTTTTAATTATGAAGCAGTAAATCACAAGTTTTCAACACTATTTCGTTACATCTGAAGCTCTCTTGGTAACTTTTGGTGGCTAATTTTGGAAGGTTTGCCACATAGTCAAGCGTGGCATGCTTAGCAAAAAGGCTTGGTGGGTAGATAAATATAGAGATACACCGTATCAAAATAAACCAGAGATTTTACGGTGAATCCATACTTTTAGCAGATTGCTTCAAAATTATGTGTGGTATACAGGTACAAGCTCTACTGTGAGTAACTTTGAACTGCCATTGCAATATAGGTTTGCTCCAGTGTGATAATTAAAACATTGTTCAGAGGAGTATGATGATATGAATTTTAGCACATGAGGGAATAATGAATGTCAAAATACGACTTCTCCCGAATTTAGAGTTTGGCTTAACAACTAAGCTTGAGAATGGTTGAGACTCGACAAATTTCTCATAGAAAGCCGTGAAATGATAATAAACCATGATTTATCTTTTTTTTTTTTTTTTAGAATGATAATTCACCATGATTTATCTTTAATTCCTGCTAAGGTTTCAACTAATAAGAACGATCAAAGCAATCACAAGGATAATCAAAGTAACACGAAAAGATAATTTTCTTTTTTTCATTTTTGAAAGATGCGAATATGCACATGATGCGATTATTGGGAAATACATTTTTTAGGGCTTATGACTTGATATGCCAAACTGAGACAATGCATGAAATTACCTCCACATTAAGCGATCTTATGCAAACATTTTTGAATGACTTGACCATGCTTGCATGAATTTTTATGATAGGATGATATGTTGTTATGCAACAATTTTGATTGTTTTACTTATCATGCGCCGATGAATCAAATTTCATGCATGTATGAAATGATATGATGCAACAAATAATTTTTCCAATGTCACGACCTTCCATGCAAATGAAATCATGAATGCATGATGTTATGCAATTAAATGAATAACAAATGATAAAACGACATGCAAAATGACTTTATGATGCATGAAATTTTTTATGCTTGTATGAAATGATATCATGCTATTGATGATTTTTCTATGATTTTATGCCTGAGAAGATACATGAATTTTTTATGATGTTGATAAATTTTTATTTGAAATTTATGGTTTGTCATGCAAATAACCTAATGAATGTATAAACGTTTTTTATGTATGATTTTGACATACAAGATACATGAATGCACATTTTTTTTTATGATGCACGTATGAAATGATATCATGCAATTGATGAAATGATTTTATGCATGAGAAGATGCATGAGCATTTTTTCTACGCAAAATGATTTTTATGTTTGACATATAAGATCAGATGATGCATGAATGCACATTTTTTATTATGTTTGCGTGTGAAATGATATCATGCAATTGATGAATGATTTTTCTATGATTTTATGCGTGAGAAGATGCATGTATTTTTATGATGTTATGTATTTGTGAAAAAGAAATTAGACATATTTTTTTGGAATTTTATGATTTGTCATTCAAATGAGAAATGAATACATGAACATTTCTTATGCAAAATGATTTTTGACATGCAAGATGAGATGATGCATGAACGTACATTGTTTGACATGCAAGATGAGATGATGCATGAATGTACATTTTTTATTATGCATGTGTGAAATGACATCATGGAATTGATTAAATGACTTTGACATGCAAAATGCAAGAATTGATGTTTTTATTACATGTGCACGTGTGAAATGACACAATGCAATATGAGATGATTTTGAGTGCAAAATGCATGAATTGATGCTTTTATTACATGTGCATGTGTGAAATGACACCATGCAAAATAAGATAATGCATGTTATGCATGGATTTTTATGTATGCTTGATATTGTGCAAATGATGGATGAGAAATGAGAAATATTTTTTGAATGAGCATTTTTTATGCATGCAAATGATTTGTTTTTTTTTTTAGATTTTTTAGTCTGTCATTCAAAATGAAATAATTCATGAACTTTTATTTATAGCGTGAGTGATGGAATGAAACTTGATTTTTTCTTGCGATACATAGATGAGATGCAATTAATGAAAGGTTTTTTGTTAATTTTGTCATGCATATGTCTAAAACCTTAAATGTTCTTAGAAAGAGAACAAAAATTTCTCGAACGAAGGTTTTTATTTGAATGAGAGCGCGATGACTTGTGAAAAATGCATGATTCTTTAAATTCTAAGGTGTCGAAATACAAATGATTTTTTTGTTTTTGTTTTTGTTTTTTTGAAAAACGGACGTATGTAAAACAAATATTCACAAAGGAAAATTTTCTGCAAATGAAATAACACGAAAAATGAACGAAGACTTTTCGTGTGCCTTTATGGGGGCATGTTACAGCCAATCGTAGGTCGACATTACTCGACTCTTCATTCTACACCTAAATGGGAAAATAAAAAATGAACGAAGACTTTTCGTGCGCCTTTACGGTGGCATTTTATATCCTCCCGAAGGTCAACAATACTCGACTCTCCATTCCAAATCTCAACAGTGAGGTCCCTAAATTAAATCGAATGCTAAAAACTAGCAAATGAATTAAGCTGAACAAGAAATCTTTCGTGCGCCACACAAGAGCAATTATGTCCCTTTGAAGGTCGACAGTACTCGATTATTTGTTCTAAACCTAACGGGTACAGCTCATATGCAAAAAAATGATTTTTTATTTCTGGAAAACACATATAATGAAATTAACAGACACGCAACTCGAAAACATGAATGAAACACCAACATATGATATACGCACGAGAATCAAACATGCGACAAAGTAGGTGTATCCTACAGTTCAGAGTTTAGATGATCACTCGTTAGCCCTAAAATATATATGTGTGTAATTTAGGTTCTAAACAATCCTAGATAAAAACGGTCCCCGAGCTTTCCAACTGATTAAACAGCGTGAATAGCTCGAGTGGAGAATTTCATGCGCCTGCACGAGAATCAAAGTTCCACGAAGGTCACACTACTCAATCTCCGATTCTAATCCTAAAAGGTAAAGCCCAGGTAGGAGGCTCGTGATTGTGTGTAAAATGCATGATAACGCGATAGGCATGAAGGAAAACGAGAATAACAGAAATAAGAACCCGACAAAATTAGTATGCATGAGGGGAGCAATACATAACATAAAGATAAATGATCGACTCTAGGATGTAAATGAGTGTGGTCTAGGTTCTAAACAGTCCTAGAAAAAAATGATCCCCGAGCTTCCCAACTGATTGAGCAGCGCGAATAACTCGAGTGGAGAATTTCATGCGCCTGCAAGAGAACCGAAGTTTCACGAAGGTCACACTACTCAATTTCCAAATCTAATCCTAAATAATAGAGTCCGGGTAGGAGGCTCGTAAAATTGTGTGAAACGCATGACCATGCAATAAAAAATGAATTACGATAAATAAATTACGATAAAACAAGCTAATTATAACAATATTAATCAATAAATAGATAAAACAAATAAGGACCAAAACAAAAACCGGATAAATGTAAGATAAAACGCAATGACCTAGACCCACTAAAAAAGGTCCTCAGTGGAGTCGTCATGCTGTCGCAACGTTTTTGCGACGCGGAGCGGCCGACGTCCTCTTTTAAAAGGTTTTGAAAAATAAGATAAAAACAAAAACAGAAGAAAGAGAGTCGCCACCAATCATTGTTCGACTGTGATTGGTCACCTAAAAGTGGTCTACGAAATCAAAAATATGGTTCGGGGATCGTTTGAGTGTAGGGAAGGTACTAGCACCCTACAACATCCCGTTAAAAGCGGTAGTATAAAAAAACATTTATCCTAAATATCCAACTAATTTCAAAAGGGGTCCTTAATTTGAGAAAAATAAATAAAAATAAAAATACACATAATTAAATTTAAACTAATTGTCTCAACTAATCCTGCCTTGACTTTAAGATAAAGGGGTTCGATCTGTGAGTGGAATTACTCATCAATGTTGCCATTTATCGCTTAATCTCATTACCGGGATTATACAACAAAACAAAGGTTTTAGAAGTCATTTAAGGAAATCAATTTTTAAAATTAAATTTAAAACTTATTTTAAAATCAAATGCGATTCTTTGAAAAAAAAAATTAAAATAAAATGAAAAATCAATGTAAGAAGACATTTAATTCAGTTAAAAGATTTGAAATAAATAAATCAATTAAAATAAAATTGAAATAAATAAATCAACTAAAAGATTTGAAATAGAGAATATTTTAAATCACACTCAAACGAAAACCTTAATTTTTAGAGAGAATATCATTTGACCATTTATTTAAGAGACAATTGGGAAAGAAAAGATTTTAAGGGAAAGAAAACGTTTGGAAGCTTTGAAAATTAGAAATCAATTAAAAATTAATTTGAAAAAAAAAGGTTAATAAAAAGTATTTTGAAGATTTAGCATAATGACATACGAATAAAAAACATAACTACAAACTAAAGCTTAATCCTCAAGATAATGGAAAATACTTTATTCCCTCCCAGAATTTAGGAAAGGAAAAAAACGAAATATATCCTCAAGGTGAGAAGCAGAATCCCCACCTATCCCGGGATTAAATTTTGAGAACTTATTTTTTTAAAAGAATAAAATATAAAAACAATAATAGATAAACAACTTAAATAAACCAAGCAGATATCAAATTTAAACAACCCAATGAGAAAAAAAAATCAAAGCAAGCGTATTATTCAAATATATCGCAATATATATATAAGCAAAAATAAGTCATGGGTATATATCACATATAACGGGGTATATATGAGCAGATAATCTGAGGGTATGAATCCAATATGCGGGATATATATGCAATAAAATAAATCGAACTATATTGTTTTATAAAAAATAAGGGCAGAGGCAGAATTGTAATTGTACATAAACTTTAAACAGGAAACCTATTTTACCTGAGCGTCTTCTCCTTCGCACGCAAGGCCACCGTCTGCAGTCGTCTGCCTAGGCTCGTCTTCGCTGTTGTCGTTGGACCTCGCCGCGAAGAGGATGCGCCGCCGCACGGAAGTAGGAAAAGAGGATCCACCGCCGCTTGCCGTTGCAAGTTTGTGTCACCGTAGTCTGCAAGGAGGTCTATCGCCGGAGGTTGAAGTTCGTCGGAGATTGGGATTTAAAATCTTGAGGAAAAAGATGGAAAGAAAACTTCTGACTTTTCTTTTTGTCTTTTCCCTATCTTCCCAAAACAAAACCCTTTCTTTTGCCTCCCTCTTCAACTCATCCCATCATCTCTATTTATAGAGTTGATGGGACAAAAAAAAAACTCAAACTTCCCCAACAAAACTCCAAAAATACATCATTCTCCTAATTTTTTTCACAAAACTTTAACGATTTCCCTCAATCAACTTTAAAATCCCTAAAAAGACTAACAAAAATTGACTCAAACCTAGACTTTAAAAATAAAATAAATAAATAATGGAAGTTAATCTAAATTTTTTTAAAAAAAATCTTGAATTTACTTGGCCAACCATAAACTAAATCTCAAATCTCCTTAATTTAAAACTCCAAAATCAAAACCCTAAACTAAACCCCAAATCTCCTTAATTCAAAACTTCCAAATCAAAAACCTAAAACTAAACCCCAAATCCCTTTAATTCAAAACTCTGAAAAACTTGTTTATTCTTTTCTTTTGCAATTTCGAAATTAGCGGGAAAAGACGATATTACATGATTTCAAGAATTTAATTGGCAAAACACAAGAAAATAAACAAGACTGAGCAAAATTTAAAAATGATAAACAAGGCCGGACGATATACGGTGTCTATAGTGTTTACGACATTTTTGTGATTTTTCCTTCAAGAAAACACCTCCCAGTTGCTCCTCCACCTCATCTAACATCAATGCAAACCCAAGAAGACCTCTGAATTGAACTTCAAGATCAGAGGGAAAGTTATGAAATTTGGACTAAGAGAATTTGCATTGGTGACCGAGTTGAACTGTGGTCCCTCTCTTGAGATAGACCAAGACTTGATAAAAGGAAAAGCTAAACTGAAGAATGACTACTTCGAGGACGAGGAAAATGTAATGCGAGCATGTCTTAACCAAACGTTCAAGTTCAACAAAAATGCGTGCGAGGAAGATAGGGTGAAGATGGCTCAGTTGTACTGCCTAAAAAGCTTCTTTCTCCCAAGGCAGGAAAGAGTCTACGTTGAACCAGATCTCCTGTTAATGGTTGACGATGGGGAGTTGTTCAACACATATCTTTGGGGGCGTATTTCCTTTCAATTGTTGCTGAGGTATATGAAAAATTCCCTCGTCAGTCAGGGGACCTGCGGAATAGGTATGGGCGGTTTTATCTACGCCCTTCTAGCTTGGGCATATGAGGTGATACCCACACTGACCGCACCTCCCACGTTATACGCAAGGCGTATCCGAAATACAGTACCAAGGGTGACCAACAGGGAGGCGGATACTCAACCCGAATGAATGGAATTGCATGCCAACATATTCAAGTCTCCCTCAGTATGTACTTACTTTATGCTTGTTAACATTATATTCATGTTTGTAGCCTCGGGTCTCCTAAAGAAGTGACTCAACTTTTTGCAGTTGGAAGTGGTGGACCTGGAGCCCACAACAGAAGAGCTAGAGATGTCCTGTAATGCCGCACATAACCATTAAGGTTATTTTCATAATTTTCTATTGTTATTTGTTTGTGATGATTGGTATAATTAGAGAGGTCTATTTCATATATTAATAACTTCCTGAATTTTTATTTAGTTATTTATTCATTAGGAGAGTCAAATGTTTATGCATAAACGGTTAATTAACTAAGAATGTAACTTTAAATTGGAAGTATGATGTGGTTACTTATAAGTATAGTGTATGGTAACTTTTACCATAAGTTGTATTATTTTATAAACTATTTTACTACAAGGTAATAAAGGAAGTAAAAATATAATTCTTGATCTTTACATTTCATCTTTTATCTTAGTCAATGTAAGTAGACAAAAGAGGAGGAAAATAGTCATCTTACTCATTAAGTTCTTTAATCTTAGTTAGGTTTTCTTAAAACATCTTTTAGACTTTCACCCAAGGGTCATTAGAAATTTATGTCGGTGAGTTGAAGAGCCAAAGGACATGTTGTAAGACCTATTGGACGTTCATACAAAGAGAAGGGGGGGAAATTAGTTGTTTCAAATTCAAATGAACTTTATTCTTAAGTTTTTATGTGTTCTTTCCATGTCATTCCAAGATAGTCTAATGAAATCTTCAAGGTTTTCTCTCTATAACCTATTTTAATGCTGTAAATCTCATCTTTGAGAAATGATCACTTGTTTTCCAAGTTGTTTAAAGTGTTTGATAGATCGAAAATAGCTATTATTTACTCCCTCATACTAGCTAAATACTGTACTTAATGATGTTTAATTGCCTCAGTTGTAGGTGTTTAACGGTTAGGAGCTTAAGGAGTCCAATGACGCGTTTTGGTGCTAAGAAGGGCGTTTTAGAAGCTTCGGGAAGCAACCGGGCGAGGAAGAGGAGCTAAGGACCAAAGTTTCACTTTTGGTCCAGCATCTCGACGCTGCTCCTAGCGTCTCGACGCTGCTCAATCATAATTTTAAGAAAGAATCGAGAGCAAGCGTAGAGGATCAGCGTCGAGACGCTGCTCAACGCTGCCCTAGTGTCGAGACGCAGGCCTTAGCGTCTCAACACTCCGAACGCGCGCGCGCTGGAATCTCGATCCGTAGCGTCGCGACGCTACGCCGATTATAAAAGCCTTCTTCTCCGATTTTTAGGTCACTTCTTCATTCTCCCATTGTTGTAAACTCCGATTTTGGGAGCTCAAAATCCATTTTCTCTCTATTGTACTGTATAGAACCTCAAATCTTGGTTGTTTAGCTTGATTCTCACAACGAGCACCTAAGGTAAGTGCTCTAATTTTAGGTTTAGGGATTTTACCTTGATACATTATTGAGGGTTTGTCGTAATTTCTTAGTTTAGCATTGTATGATCTTTTGCATCTTATTCCTTTGGTTATCTTCAATTAGCATGTGTAACTTATTAGGAGTGACGCCCGAGTCCTTATGCATGTTAAACCGTTAAAGATTAGGATGTATAATTGTCTCAATCGCCAAGTAACAAGGGTCTAAGCGTGGCTAATTAACTCGAGCCTAAGTGACAGTTGGGGGTATGAGTTAATTATTGTTTTCATGATAGACTTAGGGTAAGGGAAAAATCAAATTAGTCTTAATAGTAATTCTTCGCGATGTTACCCGTCACTGTTCTTTAATCAATTTAGGCTTGATCAACTTAGATTAATTAAAGAGCATGTTTAATTAGAATTTACGCTTCTAATTAATTCTCTGGGATGTTTGTTGCGGATTCGAGCAAACATTCCGCGTGCATGAGATAGAATCGCTAAGCATGTCAGAATCCCTATGATCTAAGTCGCATCAAGTAAATCTCGATCCCTCGAATTAGGAGCACATGTTACATTTAATTTTTTGTTATTTAATTTTCCGTTAGTTTAATTTCCTGTTTAGTTTAGTTTTCTTTAACCTCCTCCTTTTTATTTACCGTTTTAATTAAAAAGATAAATATAAATTAGTTAAGAGAAGTTAATTTAGGTTTCCTTCGGTTACCACTAGCTACAAGTTAGCTTAGTTGTATCGGTATTATAAATGTTATTTTGGCGGAATTCAACACCCCAAAAAATAGTGAACATAACAAAAGTTCGCATACCAAAATTGGCGTCGTTGATGGGGAACCATTTAGTTTCTCTTAGTTAAATTTTATTTGTTTAAAAACCAAAAAAAAATTCTCTTTTTGTTGTGTCTTCTCGTTTAGCATGGTAGATTTTCGACGACATTATTGGGGGCAATTTACAAGGTGTGAAGCCGATGGAGCTTCCCAGAACCCTCTCCAAACCACTAAGGAGAGGGTCATTATTGAAATGTACCCCGATTTTGAGGAAGGAATTGAGAATTTTCTGACATGCGATGACTGGATTAGTGAGACTGGGGAGGAGGTTGAGCTTAGCCCCGAGGAGCATACTGAAAAGACTGATGATGCGAACGAGCTGAGACTTCTTCAAGATGGATGACTGGGGAAGATTTTTTTACATCTACCAGTGATGAAGAAGATCTCAGAGAATATTACAAGGTAAGTATACCTCCACCTGTTGATTTTGATTTAGAGCATGAATTTTGTATTGAAAATATTTTTGAAGATTCATGCATGGATGAGCTCGAGCATATGTCTGATGTTGAAAATATTTTTGGAAGTCTTTTCACTGAGGATGTAGAACCAACTTGTTTTGAAAATATTATGATGGATGAGGAAGTGACATTTGTGCCTTTAGAGAATTTATCTCCTATTGTTATGTCTTGTAATAATTCATTTATTATAGGAGATTTGTTTAGCATGCCCCCTTCCATCTGTGCATCTGTGAATGTTGGTCACCTTGGAAATTTTAATATGATCCTTCCCCTAGTCGAATCTTTATTTTATGTTGAGTCACTGAGTCTTCTTTTATTTTGTTTGAGTCGGTTGAGTCTTACTATCCATATATCAAAAATACAAAAAAAATAACAACTTTGTCCGGCTGCCACCAAAAGTCGAAGAGCTTGCTTTTCTTAACAGGATTCATAGATTCAAGGAAGAAGGGGCCGAAGAAGTACGAGAATTTTTACGTGCCCTGACAGAGTGGAGGACACGTCGATCATAAGGACGTTAAAAAATTGCGCTTCTTGAGAGGCAACCCATGAGTTTTTAAATTCCTCTCTTTACTTTCAGTTTTTGTTTTCCTAACTTAGTTTTTCTTGCTTTCTTTTGTAGGAGCTTTGACCTAAGGAACGAGACAATGGGCTAAGACTGCGCTGCTCCAACCACCGACCTCGCAAAATTCAGGGGAGGTTTTATGTTCCCTTAAATTTTGTGCTTTTAACTGTTTAGTCTGAAGTGTTGATACATAGAGGACTCTGTATTTTTTTAGGTTGGGGGTGGAGTTTTCTGTTGGATTGGATTTCTGTAGTTGTTAAGCTGTGGAGATTCTGAATTTGAAGTGCTATAGTCTGTTGTTGCAATGTTCGATGAGGACAATCTAGGAAATGCTTTTAAATTCTTCGTATTTGCATATCTAGAAAAACATGAGATTGTATGCATCGATTTAGCTTATTTCAAAAAAAAATTTAAAAATTTATGTTGCTCCCTTGCATCTATCGAGCACATATAGCATCCTATTCTTGGTTCTGTAGGTTTAGAAATCTCTTATGTAGCGTGAAATCATGTTGTCACCCCGAAAGGCACCCCTAGAGAAGGCTTGATGCATGATATGTTGTAATGAGTTAATCGAGTTATAGCGAAGCTATTGCCTAAGAAGAAAAAAAAAAGACTAAGCTTGTCAATAAAAACTCCTGAGATGCTCCTCCTTCTTAAGTGCGCACTAAATAAGTGAGCATTAGTCCTTAAAAATGTGAAGCTTGCCCGTAGTCAGATATATTGTGCAGTGGAACTGCAAGTAAGCTGGAACGAAGGCAAATTTGACATGTTAGGCTCTCTTGGAGAAGTAAAGAAAATAAAAGAAAAGAAAAAAGTAGCTTAAGAAATAAAAGTGTAGAGTACAAAGTACTCAAAAGAAAAAAGAAAATTTAGGCCTTTTGATTTGTTACTCTCTTAAATTTTGAAAAGTCATTAGACTGTTCTTAATTGCTAGAAGTAGGGGGAAAACGAGATGTAGGGTTGCATAAAAATTTTTGAGTCTATGAGAGCTAGGATAGGGTTGCTAATCACACACGCACGTAGGGAGTAACAATTTAATTTTTGAAATGTTATCAATTTGTGCATGCAATTGATTTTCTCTTTTGTTGTAAATGCCTTGCTTTTAAAAGCGTTGAGGTTAGATTCATTGCATGCAATTTCATTCTTTCAGAATTTTCCTTGCTCGAGGAATAGCAAGATTTAGGTTGGGGGTATTTTGATAGCTCCAAAATAGAGTTATTATTTACTCCCTAATATTAGCTAAATATCATGATTAATGATGTTTAATTGCTTCTGTTGTAGGTGTTTCACGGTAAGGAGCTCAAGGAGTCCAAGGACGCGTTTCGGTGCTAAGAAGGGTGTTTTAGAAGCTCCGGGAAGCAACCGGGCGAGGAAGAGGAATTAAGGACCAAAGTTGTACTTTTGGCCCAACGTCTCGACGCTGCTCAATCGGAAATTTTAAGAAAAACCCGAGAGCAAGCGTCGAGATGCTCTAAACCCTAAACCGTAAACCATAATCATGTATACATTGAGTTTCATGTTGATTCTTGTTTTGTCAAGGATACTCGTACGGGCAGAGTAGTGCTGAAAGGGGTGCTTATGATAGAGTTTCGGCATGCATAGCGGAAGCATCGTTGGATCTAAGTACTCTTATTTTGTTAATTTAAAAGGAAAAAGCATGTAATTTGAAAAACAAAGACAATAATTTAGAAGTTACCTTTGAAGTTCAAATTCTTCTTGATTCCAAACTCGATCTTCGAACGTAACGGTCACGAACCACCACGAGAGTCTTCCCGACTATTCTCCGGCCTTAGAACGGGATTGTGGGATCCTTTGAGTGACTAATTTAAAAGAGAATTGAAGATGGAATTGGAGAGAATGGTAGAGAAATTGTCTTTACAATTTCTCAAAGTTCATCAAAATTCCAAGAAGAAGTCAATCTAATTAACCCTTTGTATATATAGAAGACTACATGCAAAAACATGCAAAATTGAGTTAACAATAGGATGCCATGTAGAATCCACTCAATTTAGTGGGATTAGTGGCTTGATGTGGGATGAACACTTAGCAAAAAAGTTTGACTCATAAAACCACCAACAAATGGTTTTTCCCACTAACTCAAGAATTGGATTTTTCCACTAACTTAAGAATTGGATTTTTCCACTAACTTTAGTCATCAAAATGACTCTTGACTTTCAAGGTTTAGTGGAGTCAACATTTGACTTTTGACTTTCAAAGTTGTAGTCAATTGTCTTAAATTTGACTTTTGACTAACTTTGATCAAATTAATTCAATTTAAAAATTAATTCAAATAATTAATTTTAAATCAAATTAAATTAATATTAAATAATTAATTAAACAATTTAATTAATTCAAATTTAATATCCAATAAATCCAACACTAATCCCGATCATTCCCGATATACATGATTATGAATCCATATTCATATTTTCGATATTTAAATCTTATTTAAATATCACCATCTCTCTCTATTGTTCAATTCACAATTGAACGTTATGTCGTTAAATATATCACATATATTTAACGTTAATTCCCTAATTCGAATTCGAACACTTCGAATTCACTCGTCACACTGTTCTAAGGTTTAGTCCGATATGAGCTAGCAGGGGGACCTCATGGACCTACAGATCATGAGCTCCAACGATCTGAGATTAACTGATTAAACTCTTTAACCCAGTTAATCAGCATTCGTTAACTACCAGGACATTCCACTATAGCCTAGTAGTTGCACTCTCCTCACTATAGATATATTTATGTCCACTCGATATAACCATGATTAGTAAGTTGACCCTTCACAGGTTGTTCGTAATTTACGGTCGGGTCAAATATCTGTTTTACCCAAGTAATTACATCTTGCTCCTTAAGTCCCACTGATCCTCTAATGAACAATTGGTTTGTGATCCAATCACTAAACAGATTGGTATGTGATCTAATCACTATACCGAGTCCCTCCCGGGCCAATGAGAAGGTGGGGCCCCTTGTTCAAGACTTGGAGTCAGCACTTAAGGGAACAACCTATCTACTATCCCTAGAGACGGGTAGGAGTGAATTCCATCTTGCACCCTATGTCCCCAGCTATCTATTCGGTCTTACCCCTGAAATGGGAGGCTTATTGAGTCGGCGCTGTTGAGCCACCCTCACCCATGCAGATCTAAGGATAATCCCGAATAAACAGGAGTTCATAGTTAGCTCAGGATTAAGGTCAAGTTACCTAGGTCATCGTTTTGAAATAGTCAGTCTTTAAAACAGTAAACAGCGTTATAAAGCAAGAGTGACTTATTTCGCGGTCCGGTCTAATGCAAACTCTTTGCATAGGACGCCCCCATTCACATGTCTCCACATGAACGATTCAGGATCAAATCGTTGGTACTAAATACAAAATGGGCCGCATCCAATAGTGTCCCCAGGATAAGGTATCCAGCCTTATCCGTATACTATAGACCGTTTTGACTATTTACTCGAACTTGATCCACTTTTATGTCTCCACATAAAGTTCAAGTACTCATGTTATAGCCATGGATCTTAGTTTATTTGGTTTAGGGTTTTCTAAAATGAAATAAGCAATTCACATATTCAATAATAACTTTATTGAATAAACCTCAATAACACTTTATTAGTAATAAAATATGTTTATCGTTTACAAACCACGAGTTTTAGGACATAAAACCCAACAGCTTAAAGATGGCTTATACCAAATTGGTGGAGTGGAAGTTCCTAGAACTATCTCAAGAGATGTGAAGTTAGACACGAATGCTGTTGTTTATTCTAGCTTTATTATTCCAAATTCAAGTACTAGTGTGAACGTCGCTGTGTCCAAGGTTGTTTGGCACAGAAGACTTGGTCATCCTTCTTTAAAGACCTTATGAAATTTGATTAGTAAGTGTAATCTCCTTCTTCAAAGCAATGAAAAAATTTAATTCTATGAAGCTTGCAAGTTTGGTAAAACCCATGCACTCCCCTTTCCACACTCTACTTCTCTTGTTGTTGCTCCATTTGATCTGATTCATATTGATTTGTGGGGACCTACTCATGTTGTATCTACAGAAGGATTTCGTTATTATGTGCACTTTCTTGATGACTTTAGTAGGTTTGTATGGATTTATCCTCTACGATTGAAAAGTGACACACTTGCAGCTTTTAGTCACTTCACCAGAATGGTAAAAACCCAATTTGGAAAGGAGATCAAAGCTTTACAATCTGATAATGGGGGTGAGTACAAAAGAGTGCATGATCTGTGTCCTCAAAGTGGTATTAAATAAAAAATTTCTTGCCCATATACTTCTGCACAGAATGGAAGAGCTGAAAGAAAGCACAGACATATAGTTGAAACTGGGTTAACCCTAGCTCAGGCTACCATGCCACTACAGTATTGGTGGGATGCTTTTCTTGCCTCTACCCTGCTCATTAATGGTTTCTCGTCATCTGTACTTCAGGGAAAATCTCCAATGGAAATACTAGTTGAGCATCAACACAACTTTGTGAAACTCAAGACCTTTGGGTGTGTCTGCTACCCTTATTTAAAACCATACAATGTCAACAAGTTTCAGTTCAAGACAGAGAGATGTGTCTACTTGGGTCCTAGTCCAGCTCACAAGGGACACAAATGTCTCTAATCATCCAGAAAAACTATCATTTACCACCATGTTCAGTTTAATGAAACTAATTTTCCCTTTGTGACAGGTTTTTCTGACTGTGATACAGCTGACTCATCATCTCAGGATGGATCTTCAGTAACTTCTTGGTTTCCAACTGACTTGTTGGTGGGACGGATTTTGAATATCCTCCCTAGATTCGGGTTGTCGAGACCCGCCAAAATAAAATTTATATACCTATTAACCTTAGCTTTGCAGCTAGTGGTAACAGGGTCGATCCACAGAGAAGGTCTTAGTATGACTGAAATTAAGGTTCGAGATTTTAATTGGTTGATTGATTGAGTTTTGGCAAACGGGGGTTTTTAATCATGCAACAAGAATAACAAAAATGCTAACGGAAGGAATTTAAAAAGAAAGAGATTGACGAGTGCACGGTTCGGGGATTTCCGGGATTTCTTTGCTAGACATTCTACCATTTATCATCTAATTCGAATTTATGGTTATCCAATTGTCATGCACGCGATCAGTTACCTAGGAACCCCCTTGTGGTAATCGGCTTCATATTAATTAATTAAACCAACAGTCTAATTAAACATTGCTCAAAGCATTCCAAGAGAGATCAGCTCTAAATTTACTCTAAACAGTTACTAGCTAACCGCGACGAACATTTGACCATGCAATCCTAATGCTAACAGGTTACCCGCCAACCCTGAAGTACCCAACATTTATCATGCATAAATCAATACTCCGATTTATTTCATTGTTCTGTGTTACTAGGCGAATAGTGAGAGGCACGGCATCGCTATTCTTTAACTCTAACACATGCTAGAAAACTCGATTGTCCGTCGGCGAATTCTAACACATGCATGGGATTAAGGAAGAACAACAAATGCATACAAATCAGAGACCAAATCAGAATTTAAAGCATCAATTATCAAAATGGATAAGTCTAACAAATAATCCCTAAATCACCCCAAACCGTTCACAGTACCTTAGCCGACCATGGGGCGGATCGTCACAAACGCTCCAAGAGAGGAAATGGACATCATCTCTAAGCCTATTACAAATAAAAGCTCCAAAACTATGCCACAAATGGCGGAGCAAAGCAAAAAAATGGAAGAAAAACCGAGAGGAAGAAGATGAAGTCCGAACATGGCTGCTGGAAAATCGTCTTCAGCTCTTTAAATCCGTCGGAGCGTCGAGACGCTGGAACAGCGTCGCGACGCTGCGACCTAAACATTCAGCGCGCGCCTCTCGACGCTGGCCCGATAATTTCCTGCGCGCGCGCCCTTCGGAGCGTCTCGACGCCGCGGCAGGGTCTCGACGCCAGGCAGCGTCGAGCAAGCGTCTCGACGCTTGCTCTCGGGTTTGGGATGGAAAATTGCCTCTCCTAGGCAATTTTGGTCCGGTTCTTCTTGGATCAGCTTGCCCTTTTCCTGATGCATTCCCGGGACGTTAAAACACCGCTTTTAGCTTCAAAACGGGTCCAATGGACGCACGAGCTCTTCGCCGCAAATCTCCTATAAATGAGACATATTAACAAATTAAATGCGGAATTTCGCTAGAATTAGGAAGTGAATAATAGCTCCAAAATGGAGTTATCAAACACCCCCAACTTGAATCTTGCTAGTCCTCGAGCAAGGCTAATAAAGAAATTGACTCTAAGGACATGCTTACGTGCTACTAACTCAAATCTCAATGCATTTTACAAACTCAAACACAACATAATCATGAAAGCAATCTGTGCATGCATTTACTATGGTCACATCAAAAATCAACTATCGCTCCCTAACACGTGTGTGTGCTAGCCAACCTATCCTAAACCCCACATAAGCCCGGAAAAACCACATGCAACAAATCATCTCGTTTTCCCCCTACTTCTAGCGTTTAAGAACAGTCTACACTTGACTTACACGAAAGAGAGTAGCAAACTAAGAGACCTAAATATTTTCTCATTCTTTTTCTTTTCACGAGTACTTTGTACCCTTGGTTAAGGTTCTTTGAACCCAACTTTTTATTCTCTTTTTCTTTCCAACCTCGAGTTGCCTAACACGTCAAATTCATGCATAAACTTCACGTTTTTAAGGACTAACGCTCACTTCTTAGGTGCACCGATAAGAAGGAGGAGCGCCTCGAGAGACTTTTCTTGCTAACATGCTTTTCTATTTTTTTTTTTTCTTTTTTTTTTTTCTTTTTTTTTACTTTATGCTTAGCGTAAGCTAACTCGATTAATCGACCACTAACTCTCATGCAACAAGCTACCTAAGGGTGCCTTTCGGGGTGACAACAAGAATTAATGCTACATGCAATCAACTAAGCCTACGGAGATTAGGGTGAGGTCGCTAAGTGTTCGATAGATGCAAGGGAGCAACAGAAAAAAATTTAAAATTTTCGACATGAACCTAATAAATGCAAAACTCATCATGCAAAAACTAGATTATGTAAATGCTCAGATTTCCAATATGCATTTCCTAGATTATCATCACTAGCAAGGAGTAAACAGAGTCCCAAGCACTTCAATATTCAAAATTAGCACTACTCAACCAACTACACATGCAAGTCCACGACATCCACCCCCAACTTCAAAAGTTGGCATTGTCCTCAATGCCACTTAATCAGATACACAAAGTTAAAGGGAAAAAGAAACTACACTTCCCTGATTCTTTGTGAAGTTGGCGAGGGAAAGGACGCGGCGCGTTCATCATCGAAGTCCAAAATTTTCCTCAACTTCCTCGATTCCCTAAAAAAAAACAGCAAGCTACATTAGCTAAATTAAACTAAAAACAACAAAAAACAGCAATGAAATTAAAGATAGAAAAGACAATTCAACACTCGGGTGCCTCCGAGAAGCGCAGAATTTTTAAAGTCGTTTGCTCGACTGAATTCTCTCCAACAACTCATCCATATTCCGATAGTGCGGGGGACGTTCCAGTCTTGTCCTCTTCCACACTGCACGTGCAAACACCATTCAAAACTTTCTTTTCTCTTCGTGCCTCTAGCACGTGAATATCACATTGATTAGTGTAAAAAACAGCATCCATTTCAATCAATTCTAAGTCAGATTTTTTAACAGAGACATGAGAGTTATCCCTCAAGTGGGAGGTCAAACTCTCAGTCTCGACAGACTCTACACAAGAAACATTCTCCACAGATTTCTTCTCAAATAAAGAAAACTCATGCACCGTTTCATCAAACTCTAATGAGATAACGCCCCTAAACACATCTATTTTGACCCTCGCGGTCTTAAGAAAAGGGCCCTAACAACATAGAGGACGAAGCATGCAAAGAATTCCTATTCATGTCAAGCACAAGAAAATCTGCAGGAAACATCATATCTCCTACTCTAATCAGAACATCCTCGACCTTCCCTCTAGGACGTATACAAGACCCATTAGCAAGCTGAATCACCACATCAGTCTCATGCAACTCATTAAGATTCAAATCTAGAAATAAAGCATGCGACATGACATTAACAGATGCTCCAAGGTCAAGCATGGCATTTTTAATAATTTTACTACCTATCATGCATGAGATAGTAAACGTACCTGGGTCGTTGCACTTGGCTGGCAACGTACCTGGGAGGATCGCAAAAACATTCTCCTTTTTCTTTTCAGTCCCTCTGGACTTCCTTTTCTTTGTGCACCAGTTCTTGAGGAATTTGGCATATTTCGGCACTTGGCTCACTGCCTCAAGAAGCGGTATGTTTACCATCTCCGTCTGGAAGGTTCTCAGGACCTCCTCGTCTTCGTTCACCAGAGCAGGCTTCGCAAGCCTACTGGGGAAGGGTGCTTTGGCAACATTCTCTTGCACAATCTTCTCTTTTTTCTCATCATTCAGATTCTTGAGAGCAATCGGGGAGGACTCATTCAAACTGTCCTCTGCTTCCTTCACGGCTCTGGAGGGAACTGATTTCCCACTCCTTAGTTGGATCGAGCTCACGTTCTCACATGAGTTCACGGTGGTTTGGGAAGGAAGCTTCCCAGAGCTCTTGCTCTCGATTTTGGTGATCGACACCGCCATTTGCGTCAGCTGCTTGTTCAGATTTTGCAGCTCTGCTTTGTGTGAGTTTAGCTCTTCTCGAGCTTCTTTCTGAAACTAGCTTGTCGACGTCACGATGGTTCTGACCATCTCTTCCAACGAGCTGGAGGAACTGGAGGCTTGGGCTTGGGAAGAATTGGTAGGTCGATCATAAGAATGGCCTTGGAAGCGTTGTTGTCCCTCTCTATTCCCATAACTAAAATTGGGATGGTCACGCCAACCGGAGTTGAATGTGCTCGAGTAAGGATCATACTTCCTTGGGTTGGAAGCATATCCCCCGATTGCGTTGACCTCCTCCTCTCGGCTACCTCCGACAAATTTTTTCAGTAAATTTCCAATCTCGGCCACCTGGGCCTTCATTTCAGACATCTCGTGACTCTGGGCCACGCTGTGAACTTGTCCCTGCCCACGAATACTGAATTGCTGCGAGTTGGCCGCCATGTTTGCAATTAACTATTTGGCCTCAATCGGGGTCTTATCAATCAACGCCCCACCACTCGCGACATCGATCATCTGCCGATCATGAGGCGTCATGCCCTCATAAAAATCCTGAATCAGGAGCTGATCGGCAATTTGATGATGCGGAAAGCTTGCGCACAGGCGCCCAAAGCGTTCCCAATACTCGTGTAGGGATTCACCCACATCCTGGGTAATCCCATAAATTCTCTTCCTCAGAGTTGTGGCAAGGGACGCAGGGAAATATTTCTCTAAGAAGACCCTCTTCATGTCCTGCCACGTCGTTATCGAACCGGAGGGCAAATAATAAAGCCAGTCCTTGGCTTTATCCTTAAGCGTGAAGGGGAATGCCCATAAATTCAACTGCTCCTCCGTTACACCTGGGGGCTTCATCCCCGAACATACACAGTGAAATTCCATCAGGTGCTTGTTCGCATCTTCACCTGCATTGCCATGAAAGGAAGGTAATTGGTGAATTAATCCAGATTTCAACTCAAAATTACCTGCTACCACGGGGTAGTTAATGCACAGAGGCTGCAAGTTCAGATCTGGCGCTGCCAGCTGCTTCAACGTCCTTGGCGCTTCTCCTTGCGCCATTTCCTCGCCAAAGAAGGGATTACCTTCTTCCTCAAACAATCTTCGCCCCTCCCGGGCTTCCTTTCTCAACCGTCGCTCTTCTCTTTCGATTTCAGGTATAAACTGTAATCCACTAAACTCAGAAGAACGGGTCATACAACAACAAAAAATTTAAACATGCAAAAATTTTCAGCACACAACAAATCAACCAAAATCAAAATCAAACATAATTTCAATCAAATCATGCCTTCCCCGGCAACGGCGCCAATTTTGGTGGGACGAATTTTGAATATCCTCCCTAGATTCGGGTTGTCGAGACCCGCCAAAAGAAAATTTATATACCTATTAACCTTAGCTTTGCAGCTAGTGGTAACAGGGTCGATCCACAGAGAAGATCTTAGTATGACTGAAATTAAGGTTCGAGATTTTAATTGGTTGATTGATTGAGTTTTGGCAAACGGGGGTTTTTAATCATGCAACAAGAATAACAAAAATGCTAACGGAAGGAATTTAAAGAGAAAGAGATTGACAAGTGCACGGTTCGGGGATTTCCGGGATTTCTTTGCTAGACATTCTACCATTTATCATCTAATTCGAATTTATGGTTATCCAATTGTCATGCACGCGATCAGTTACCTAGGAACCCCCTTGTGGTAACCGGCTTCATATTAATTAATTAAACCAACAGACTAATTAAACATTGCTCAAAGCATTCCTAGAGTGATTAGCTCTAAATTTACTCTAAACAGATACTAGCTAACCGCGACGAACATTTGACCATGCAATCCTAATGCTAACTGGCTACCCGCCAACGCTGAAGTACCCAACATTTATCATGCATAAATCAATACTCCGATTTATTTCATTGTTCTGTGTTACTAGGCGAATAGTGAGAGGCACGGCATCGCTATTCTTTAACTCTAACACATGCTAGAAAACTCGATTGTCTGTCGGCGAAATCTAACACATGCATGGGATTAAGGAAGAACAACAAATGCATACAAATCAGAGACCAAATCAGAATTTAAAGCATCAATTATCAAAATGGAGAAGTCTAACAAATAATCTCTAAATCACCTCAAACCGTTCACAGTACCTTAGCCGACCATGGGGCGGATCGTCACAAACGCTCCAAGAGAGGCAATGGACATCATCTCTAAGCCTATTACAAATAAAAGCTCCAAAACTATGCCACAAATGGCGGAGGAAAGCAAAAAAATGGAAGAAAAACCGAGAGGAAGAAGATGAAGTCCGAACATGGCTGCTAGAAAATCGTCTTCAGCTCTTTAAATCCGTCGGAGCGTCGAGACGCTGGGATAGCGTCGCGACGCTACGACCTAAACATTCAGCGCGCGCCTCGCGATGGCGTCGAGACGCTGGCCCGATAATTTCCTGCGCGCGCGCCCTTCGGAGCGTCTCGACGCCGCGGCAGGGTCTCGACGCCAGGCAGCATCGAGCAAGCGTCTCGACGCTTGCTCTCGGTTTTGGGCTGGAAAATTGCCTCTCCTAGGCAATTTTGGTCCGGTTCTTCTTGGATCAGCTTGCCCTTTTCCCGATGCATTCCCGGGGTGTTAAAACACCGCTTTTAGCTTCAAAACGGGTCCAATCACTACAAGAATTTTATATTCTCTCGACGGTTTAGAAACCGTCGAGAGAGCATTGTTCTCTCGACGGTTTCTAAAACCGTCGAGAGAGTATCGTCTTCTCTCGACGAAATATCATTTCGTCGAGAGAATATATGCCTCTCTCGACGGTTCTTCAAAACCGTCGAGAGAACATATGCCTCTCTCGACGGTTCGTCAAAACCGTCGAGAGATCATTGATCTATCTCGACGGTTTATCACAACCGTCGAGACAGTACATACTCTCCCGACGGTTTTTTAAAACCGTCGGGATAAGGTAAGGTTTTCTCGACGACTGTTACAATTCGTCGAGATAAATTCCACTTATCTCGACGGTTTGTAAAAACCGTCGAGAGAAATTATGGTTATATCGACGGTTTGACCCAGCCGTCTAGAGAACCGGCCATTTCTCTCGACGATATATATTTCGTCGAGAGAACCGGTACCCTCTCTCGACGGTTTCAATTAACCGTCGAGAGAACCGGTATGCTCTCTCGACGGTTTCAACTAACCGTCGAGAGAACTGGATGCCTCTCTCGACGATTTCTAAAAACCGTTGAGAGAGAGCTTAATAACCTAGAATTCCATCGTCTTCTTCATTTTCTCCGCCTCGCCCATCGCCTTCTCTCTCGCCCTCGCCTCTCCGCCTCGCCCATCGCCGTCTCTCTCGCCCTCGCCCTCGCCCTCGCCGTCGTTACCTTCTCTCCCTCGCCCTCGCCGCCCTCGCCCTCGTCGCGCCGCCCTCACCATCGTCCTCGCCGCGCCGCCCTCGCCATCGCCCTCGCCCTCGCCCTCGCCCTCGCCCTCGCCCTCGCCCTCGCCCTCGCCGTGCCGCCCTCGCCCTCGCCATCGCCTTCGCCCTCGCCCTCGCCGTGCCGCCCTCGCCCTCGCTGTGCCGCCCTCGCCTGCTGCGTCCTACCTCCGCCGCCCGCCGCCGCCTGCTGCCGCTTGTAGGTATTTTTTTAATTCAAACCGTCCCTAATTTTGTTTTTCAATTTTGTTATTGTATATAATTTGCTTTCAATTTATGATACACAGCCACCATTCGTCGGTCGCTCGCCCGCAAGACAACAGTCGTTCCCCGCTCCACGCTACTTCAAACAGCTCGACCGTTCGCCTCTAGGTATCATGGTTTACTCTTGCACCTAATGATTAATGGTTTCTGAATTAGGCTAATTTAGGTTACTTTTTGCTGATTTCATTGTTTCATTTGTCGTATATATATGATTAAGCTAATTGATATGTTTAAATATGGTTAGGCTAATTGAAACTGAAATTGATATGTTTAAATTTTTATTCAATCCCTACAGGACTTAATTATTCACGATTCACGGGTGGGTTTGAAAATTGTAGAATTAAGAATGAATAAAGATTGGATTAAACTTAGAGATAGGTTCTCTACCGAGTACGTAGAAGGGGTTGCTCAGTTTATGGAAATGGCGAAGTCTCACGTTAATCATTTGGGGAAAACAAGATGTCCATGTAAACATTGTATGAATGCAATGTGGCAGTCTTTGGATGGGGTAGAACGACATCTATTCACAAATGGAATATCTCCCTCTTATGGTCAATGGGTATATCATGGAGAACCAAGCAACTTATCTAGGTTCGAAAATCAATCAACTAATTCAATACCCGATGAGGGACTACGTGCAACATCTAATTTTTTTGATGAAGAGAATGACATTTTGGACCTTCTGAATGACTTACAAGCCCCACCAAACGTAGAAACGAGTGTTCACCAAGAAGATTTTGCAAACGAGATTCCCACTAATGTCCCAGAAAGTGATAGTTCAAACCGATTTGAGGATTTAATGGCTGAAGCATGTAATGAACTCTACCCTGGTTGTACGTTATCTTCATTAAAATTTTTGGTGAAGTTAATGCATATTAAGGTTATTAACAATTGGAGTAATAAATCATTGGATATGTTGTTAGAATTGTTAAAAGACGCATTTCCAATTGGTGCATGTATACCTAGTTCATTCTACGAAGCTAAGAGGAAGTTGCGTGACTTGGGGTTCGGCTATCAGAACATTGATGCTTGCAAGTATGATTGCATCTTATATTGGAAAGAAAATGCCGATTTGCAAGAATGTCCAATATGTGGTGAATCTCGATATAAAGTTGCCGAGGAAGGAGGGAAGAAGATTCCACATAAGATTTTACGTCACTTTCCTTTGATACCCAGATTGAAAAGGATGTTTTCATCCAAGCACGTTGCTTCTGAA
This sequence comes from Herpetospermum pedunculosum, assembly GCA_028017165.1. Classification (NCBI taxonomy): domain Eukaryota; kingdom Viridiplantae; phylum Streptophyta; class Magnoliopsida; order Cucurbitales; family Cucurbitaceae; genus Herpetospermum; species Herpetospermum pedunculosum. Next base: position 26,896,524 of record CM051527.1, on the reverse strand, counting down.
ATGAGTTGGCATAAAGATAAGCGTGTCGATGATGGTGTGTTACGACATCCTGCTGATGCGGAAGGGTGGAAGCATTTTGATAGTAAATTTCCAGAGTTCGCTTCGGAACCACGAAATGTTCGTTTGGGATTAGCTTCAGATGGATTCAATCCGTTCGGGAATATGAGCAATTCGTATAGTATGTGGCCAGTGATGCTAATTCCGTACAATTTGCCACCTTGGAAATGCATGAAAGAAACCAATTTCTTTCTTTCTTTACTTATTCCCGGGCCAAAGTCTCCTGGAAAAGAAATTGATGTTTTCTTGCAACCATTGATTGAAGAGTTGAAAGAGTTGTGGAATAATGGTGTGCGCACCTATGATTGTGTTAGTGGCGAATACTTCCAACTACACGCAAATTTGTTGTGGACGATTAATGATTTCCCTGCGTACGGTGACTTATCTGGGTGGCCTAACAAGGGCTACAAGGCATGTCCAATTTGTAAGGAAGATACATCATCGCTTTGGATAAGGGATAAAATGTCTTACATGGGACATCGACGTTACCTTCTGGCGACACACAGTTGGCGTAGGAATAAGAAACACGACGGTTATCGAGAACCTAGACCACCTTCAGTCGTAATGGATGGAGACGAGATTTTACAAGAACTAAGTATGCTAAACTTTTCAGTGCTTAGTAAACATCCAAAGAAGCAAGGCAAGAAAAGGAAACGAGATGATTCTTATTGGAAGAAAAAAAGTATTTTTTTTTAACTTCCCTACTGGTCAAAACTTATATTGAGACATAAGTTGGATATAATGCATATTGAAAAAAATATTTGTGATAACTTGGTTGGCACATTGTTAAACATTCATGGAAAAACAAAGGACACAGAAAAGGCTCGAAATGATCTACAAGATCGGGGTATACGAAATGAATTACACTTGATACCTTTAGGAAACGATAAGTTTGAAAAACCACATGCTGCGTACACATTCACTAAGAGTGAAAGGGTGGAATTCTGTAAGTTCTTGAAATCAGTGAAATTTCCTGATGGATTTGTCTCGAATATATCACGATGTGTGAGTGTGAACGATGGAAAAATTCATGGGTTGAAGACTCACGATTGTCATGTTCTGCTGCAGAGGCTTCTCCCTATTGGTGTTCGAGCATATTTACATAAGAATGTGTCCACTACTATTGTTGAGCTATGTACATTTTTTCGTGATCTATGTGCGAAAACGATTACCACAACTGATTTGGATCGATTACAGTCAGATATTATAGTTATACTTTGTAAGTTGGAAAAAAATTTCCCACCGGCATTTTTTGATGTAATGGTGCATCTTGCCGTTCATTTGCCATATGAGACCAGAATTGCGGGTCCTGTTAGCTACAGTTGGATGTACCCTATTGAAAGAAGTTTACGAACATTAAAACAATATGTTCGAAATAAAGCGCGTCCCGAGGGATCTATAGCAGAAGAGTATGTAATGAATGAATCGATGAATTTTTGTTCAATGTACCTAACTGGAATTGAAACGCGATTCAATAGAGACGAACGCAATGATGATCAAATTCTCGAGAACGATACTTGTGGCGAATTTGAATTGTTTAGACAAAGGGCACGACCGTTTGGGGGTTCAACTTCAAGGACCTTATCAATTGAGGAGAAACGGATAGCACAATGGTATATTCTGAACAATTGTGATGAGATAAAACCTTATCGTAGGTACGTATGTATCTATATTGTAATTTTCACTTTTAGGGTGCAAGTGAAATATATATGAGTCATAATTCTTGTTTTTTGTGTTTAATAGGCAACATTTGAGACTAATTCGTTCTCAATCACAAAGCATATCTGACTTAGAAAAAAGACATAAGGAACAATTTCCCGATTGGTTCAAATATCATGTAAGTATATAGTTACGAGTAATGTTATGAGTAATGTTATGCATTTCTAAGATATATGTACGAATTCACAGGTTCTCTCATTGCGTAAGAGAGAAAATGTGTCTGATGACGTGTATTCTCTAGCGATGGGTCCCACTTCTTTAGTGCGCTCTTATACTGGATGCAATGTTAATGGAATACGTTTTCACACGGTAGCGCGTGATAATCGTCGGACAACGCAGAATAGTGGAGTGATGGTGGCTGGAGAGACAGACAGTCAAGGTGTTGAGTCGAAATTCTATGGTGTAGTGATTGACATTTTGGACTTGGAGTATGTCATGAGAAGACGTACTATTGTTTTTAAATGTAAATGGTTTGACACTAAGAAGAATAATCCACACGTGGATTTAGGGTTTACTTCAATTAATACGTCTCATTATTGGTATGTTGATGATCCTTTCATCTATGCTAATCAAGCACAACAAGTATTCTACCTCAATGACCCAAAATATGGTAATCATTGGAAAGTAGTGCAATTGGTCCAAAATAAACGCTTATGGGACATTCCGGAGGTAGAAGATCTTGGAAATGACCAACTTGATTTGTTGGAAGTAGATGGTGGTACGAGAGTCGATGAGAACACATCCATAGATGATGACATCACATTATGCAGAGATGATGTTCCTCCTACAATTGTGGACGGTCAAATTATTCAATCACAGAGTAGAAATGTATCGTCAAACAATGATGATTTCATAAATGATGAAGAGGAAGATGAGGTGGAGGAAGAAGAGGAAGATGAAGATGAGGATGTACAAGTATATTCTGACATTGTTTCATGTGATGAAAATTTGGATTGAAATCTGTATGTACATGTCTGTAACTATGTGTTTCATTTCTTATTTTAGATGTCATTTATCTTTATTCTTGTATTCGTATCATTTATACATTTCATGACTGCGCTTGTAGGTAGACGATGGCATCTGATCGTAATAATTCCGGAGATGCAGCTAATATTTATATGGAAGGATTGCGGATGACGGGCATACCATCTTCTGCGGAAGATGAGTCTTCAGGTTAGTTAGTTTCAATAGATATCTATTTTTCGATATGATATTGATATTAAACTGTATGTTCATTATTTATTTCAGATATGATAATACGTAAGGTTAGGGGATATGGTAGAAATCTGAATTTGGACAGATATGTTCGAAAACACGGGAAAATTCCAATACACATATCTGATGAATTCCGGAAGCCAACGTGTGAGTTTGCCTCAACGTTCAGCTTAGCCATTGGTACTATCGTGAGAGAAAGTTTTTCAGTCAGATACAAATCATGGAAACAAGTGCCACAAGACGTAAGGGACCACGTTAAACATCAACTTATGGTAAGTTTATTGTTTAGTTGTTTGTGAATATTATCTAAAAATACTTTACTTATGTTTTTCTTTTTTTGCAGAACCATTTTGTGATTGATTTGTCGAATCCCGTGGTCCATGAATGTATTGAGAACAATTCAAAGACTTCTTTTAAGGAGTTCAGAGCGGAATTGCTCAGACACTATAAAAAAGCAGCCACCCCTGAGGAAGGACGTACACGCCCGCATAATCGAGTACCTGATATAGAGGATTGGCTTCACCTATGCGATAGGTGGGATAACCCGGAATTTAAGGTACATTACTTACATTTGTTAGAGATGACATATGACGCAATTTACATTAATTTTTCACACTAATAATCTCTTATTTTCTTAGAAAAATGCGGACACCAATAAACAGAATCGAGACATGATGCCTTTCAATCATTGCACTGGAACTAAGTCATTCCTTTACGTACACGAATCAATGGTATGTTGGAAAAACGATTTATGGTTTATGTTTTTTTATTGGATGATTATTGATATGGTAAAAAACTTTGTTGTAGAAAGCAAAAGGTGTGCATTTAGGACCTATTGAGTTATTTCGTCGAACAAGAACTCATAAAGAAGGTGAAAATGAGTGGGTGAATGATGCCGCTCGTGAAAGTTTTGTAAGTTTCCTACTTCCTAAAGATATTTAATTTTAGTTAAGTTGGTATCAACATTCTTATATCAATTTATTATCGCAGGAAAAAATGAAAGAGTTGCAAAGTCGCCCCACTCCAGAAGGGACCCAACCACTTTCTGAGGAAGAAATACGTGAAGAAGTATTGGGCAGTAGATCATGTCACGTTAAAGGTGCTGGTTATGGACCAAGGCCATCAAAAGCAAGAAAGCGTAGCTCAACCTATCCATCGCAGAGAGAGCATGAACTAAGTCTTGTTGTGACTCAGACGCAAGAAGAGTTGAGTAGCACCAAACAACAATTGAATGAGACCGTGGAACGACTGAATGATACTCAACAAGAGTTGAGGCAAATGATGACTGAAAATACATCTGAACGAGCGAAAAATGCAGCCGAATTAGCTAGCCTTAGGGAAATGCTTAACAAACTCGTGCATTCACAAGGCGGAACATCGAAATAGGTATGATCTATATCCTCTTGTAATAAAATTATTTATAGTTTAGGAAAACTTGTTGAGTTTGGTTATCCTGCAGTTATGGTAGCCAATATAATTTTGAGTATATGTGTGTTGAGTTTGGCTATCCTGCAGTTATGGTAGCCAATATAATTTTGAGTATATATGTGTGCTGAGTTTTTGGCTATCCTGCAGTTATGGTAGCCAATATGATTTTGAGTATATGTGTGTTCAGTTTGGTGTTGTTTAAAGTTAAGTTTAGCTAATGAAGTCAGTACATGGATGAAAAGGAGAAGAACAATATGTGTGTTTAGTTTAGCTAATGAAGTCAGTACGTCAATTTCGTAGTTTAGTTGAAGTAGATTTCGGTTGTTTTAGTTTAAGTTTAGTGAATTTTGTTGTTTAGGGTTAGTTTAAGTTTAGGTAAGTGTAGTTTAAGTTCATTTTGTTGTTTTTCTTTAGTTGAATTAGATTTGAGTTGTTTTGTATTGTTTAAACTTTAGTTGAAGTATATGTGTTGAGTTTAGTGTAAAAAAACTATATATATGTGGGTTGTTTTAGTTTAGTGGAAGTAGACTTTGGTTGTTTTAGTTTAAGTTTATTGAATTGCATTGTTTAGGGTTAGTTTAAGTTTAGGTAAGTTTAGTTTAAGTTCATTTTGTTGTTTTTCTTTAGTTGAATTAGATTTGGGTTGTTTTGTATTGTTTAAACTTTAGTTGAAGTATATGTGTTGAGTTTAGTGTAAAAAAACTATATATATGTGGGTTGTTTTAGTTTAGTGGAAGTAGACTTTGGTTGTTTTAGTTTAAGTTTATTGAATTTCATTGTTTAGGGTTAGTTTAAGTTTAGGTAAGTTTAGTTTAAGTTCAATTTGTTGTTTTTCTTTAGTTCAATTAGATTTGGGTTGTTTTGTATTGTTTAAACTTTAGTTGAAGTATATGTGTTGAGTTTAGTGTAAAGAAACTATATATATGTGGGTTGTTTTAGTTTAGTGGAAGTAGACTTTGGTTGTTTTAGTTTAAGTTTATTGAATTTCATTGTTTATGGTTAGTTTAAGTTTAGGTAAGTTTAGTTTAAGTTTATTTTGTTGTTTTTCTTTAGTTGAATTAGATTTGGGTTGTTTTGTATTGTTTAAACTTTAGTTGAAGTATATGTGTTGAGTTTAGTGTAAAAAAACTATATATATGTGGGTTGTTTTAGTTTGGTGGAAGTAGATTTTGGTTGTTTTAGTTTAAGTTTATTGAATTTGATTGTTTAAAGTTAGTTTAAGTTAATTATTTTGGTTGTTTAAAGTTTAGGTAAGTGTAGTTTAAGTTAATTTTAGTTTAGTTGAAGTTATCTTTTGAGTTTATGTTTTAAGTTATAATTCCATCATTTTTCTTTTTTCAGGTATATTTTGGGTTGATGTTATTCACAAAGCGAAGCCTCGAAGATTATATATGTAGGCTTAGTTTTGCTTGTAACCGAACTTTGTACCAATTACTTTATATTTTAATGAAGATACTTTTTTTTACAAAGTAATGTTCCAATTTATTTAGATATTATCAGGTATTTTAATTTAAAAAAAAATTCTGGAATAAAAATAATATACCAAAAACCCAAACATACATTTCTCTCGACGGTTTGGTTTAATTAAATCGTCGAGAGAACATATATTTTTCTCGACGGTTTAGATAAACCGTCGAGAGAAAGGTCATGCTTTCTCGACGATTTGGTTAAATCAAACCGTCGAGATAACCTATACACTCTCTCGACGGTTTGGTTTCACAAAACCGTCGAGAGAGTGTATAGGTCTAAACCGTCGAGAGAAATACGTTACTCCCGACGGTTTAGTAAACCGTAAACCGTCGAGAGAGATAGGCTTCCCTCGACGGTTTGACCAACCGTCGAGAGAGGATATTCTCCCGACGATTTAGTTGAACCGTCGAGAGAACTATCTATCTCGACGGTTTACTTAAACCGTCGAGAGAACATATTCTCTCGACGGGTTGACCAAACCGTCGAGAGAGATGGTTCTCTCGACGGTCTCCAAAAAACCGTCGAGAGAGGCTCTCCCGACGGTGTTCTCTCGACGATTCACCCCGACGGTTTTTTTTCCGTCGAGAAAGCCTATCTCGACGGTTTAGTGGCTTCTCTCCACGATTTTTTTGTGTCGAGAAAAACTAAAATTCTTGTAGTGAATGGACGCACGAGCTCTTCGCCGCAAATCTCCTATAAATGAGACATATTAACAAATTAAATGCGGAATTTCGCTAGAATTAGGAAGTGAATAATAGCTCCAAAATGGAGTTATCACTTGTTAAGTTCACCGACACAGTTGCCTGACACACATGTTAGTCATCCATCATCCCCTAATCAGATATCTGCTGCAACGACTGAGTTGCCCTCGTCGTCCTTGTCATTATCACCTGTGCCGATGTCATTAGGCCCTCCACCAGATCATTGTCACATCTCGGGATCAGGCTTATCGCCTTCTCTAGGTGTCTCGGCCAACCCTATCAATGCCTCTTTGCGATCCACTGATCATTCAGTCTCCTCACCGCCATCAGGTACTGTGACTCTCTTTCCCGATGTCTCTAGTACTGTTGTTTCTCCTACTCTTGCAGTACAGTCCACTCATCCTATGGTCACACGTGTTAAGGCTGTGTCTTTAAGCCTAAAGGATGGATGATTGTTGCTCGTACTGACTGGCGGTTGACTGAACCAACCCGTGTAGCTGATGTTATTGCTACCCCGGTTTGGAAAGCAACAATGGATCTTGAGTTTTCTACACTTATGCGAAATCAGACTTGGCAGCTAGTTGAGCCTTCTCCGAATCTAAATGTGGTTGGCAGCAAATGGGTTTTTCGCATTAAGCGAGCAAGAAATGGTAGTGTGGAACAGTACAAGGCTCGCCTTGTAGCAAAAGACTTTCATCAGAGTCCAGGTATTGACTTCTTTGAGACTTTCAGTCCTGTAGTGAAATCGTCTACGACTCGAGTAGTACACGTCACATGAGACTTCTCATTCAACCTAGTACTATATCCTCAGTGGTTGCATTCTCTGATGCAGATTGGGCAGCCAATGTGGATGCTCGAAAGTCTGTTGCAACCTATTATGTGTTCCTTGGTAACACACTTATTTCTTGGTCCTCTAGAAAACTGTTGGGATTTATGCCCTAAAGCCTCGTAATTAATTAATAATTATTTTATAATTATTTAATTACTATTATTTGCAATTTATAATATTCATTATATATAAAAATCCAAGGTTATTAGTGTAATCTTGAATTGTATGTAGGTTACTTACGGGAGAATAATTGTTCAAGAAATAACCTAAATAGTCTATAGTATATGGATAATGTAGGGTGCCTTATCTTGGTAACACTATTGATACGACCCACTTTGTATTTGTACAAATGATTTGATCCAAATCATTCATGTAGAGACATGTGAGTGGGGGTATCCTATACAATGAGTTTATATAAGACTGGACCATGAAATATATAATCTCTCTTTATAAATCCGTTATTTGAGAAGATTAATATTTCACAAGATGATCATATGTGACTCGATCTTAATCTTGAGTGAGTTATGAACTCTTGCCTGTGAGGGCTCGTCCTTTGATTTGTATGGGTGAGAATGACTTTTATAACCGATTCAATAAGCCTGTCATTTTGGGGACTTGACAAAATAGGGAGTTGGGAACATAAGTTTCACAAGATGGAATTCACTCATTCTCATATAGGGAAAGTAGATGAGTAGTTCCCTTAAGTGCTGATTTCGGGACTTGAGCAATGGGGCCCCACCCTCTCATTGGCCCGAGAGGGACTTGGTTTATGGTTGGATCATAAACATGTTGTTCAGTAGAGAATCAATAGTACTTAAGGTGGAAGATATAATTATAAGGGTAAAATAGACTTTTGACCCAGCTGTAATTACGAACAACTCGTGAATGATCGACTTGCATGTAATGGTTATATCCATGGACACAACTTGTCCTACAGTGCATAAGAGTGCAACTCTAGACTTATAGTGGAGGGACCTAGAGTTAATGAATGAAAGTTAATTAATTAAAGAGTTTAATTAATTAATTTTGTATCAATTGGAGCTTATAAATTTGTAGGTCCATAAGGTCCCATACTAACACTAAAAAAATCAATTTAGTTGAAAGAAAAATTTGAAATATTCAAATTAATATTTAATATATTTAATATATTAAATGTAAAAAAGAAAAATATATTTATTGTATTTGATACATTAAATATTAGAGGGTATAGTTTATGTATTAGATACATTAATATTGAAAACTATATACATATGAAATTTGGATGAGATTAAATTGGTTAAATGTATATTATAAAAGATTAATTTTATGATATTTGAATGAGTTTCAAATAAATATAAAATACATATTTTAATATAATAGATATTAAAATGTATTTTATTAAATAAAATTAATTCTTAAAAGCCCTATACCAAAAGGTTGGCCAAACACACTAGTCAATTTTCCCGAGAATTGTTCTCTCAAAACTCATTCTTTCAAGAAGGCTCCCACAAGCCTTGGTCCCGTGTTCGAGTCATAGCGAAGAATCGTGGAAAAAGGAACACAAGAAGGTTAATAGTTCTTCAAAGGTAATATTGCTTAACCACGTATTTTAGTTTAATTCTAAATAAACCAAAGCATCTTTTCCAACGCTTTCGTTGCGTGGATTTGAAGAGTTCATTCCCTTCAAAAATAAATTTTAGTTGCTCGCAGTAGCACAAAATGTGAGTACTGGGCTCTCGCTCATGCTTCTGGTGAGATTATATGGCTACAACAACTATTGACTGAACTCGGGGTAACTTCATCTTTCGTCTCTGTACTCTGGTGTGATAACTTGAGTGCTGGTGCTTTGGCAACCAACCCTGTTTTTCATGCCCGCACCAAACACATTGAAATTGATGTTCACTTTGTTCGAGATCAAGTTCTTCGTGGCGCCTTGCAAGTCCGCTATGTTCCGTTAGCAGACCAACTAGCAGGCTGTCTCACCAAGCCACTATCTCACACTCAGTTTGGGTACCTTCGCAGCAAACTCGGAGTAGTAGAACTCCCTTCTCGTTCGAGGTGGGATATTAAGGAAATATAGTATTTAACTTATTTACTGTATTTATCATTTTAATATTTGCTTGTGTCACGTGTATATTTTGTATGAATTAGGATGAAACTCTAAGCTTAGGATTTCATATAAATAGGATGTAATTCCCTTCATTATTGGGTATTGAAAATAATACAGAGAATTGCCTCGATTGTTCAATCTTCCCTTAGATTCTCTAACTATGCGGTCACAGGAAACACGCCTTGGAGAAGCATGACCGTGACATGCTGTTCCACTTCTTTGCTTAGACAAAGTGGTTGAACCTACATAATGCATCAAAACACCTGATGCATCAACAAAAATGAGCACTAGCACAGGTTTATATGGATTCCAAAGATAAATAATACAATTAATGCATTAAAGACCATTTGCTGCTTGCGCATGCAGTATACATATTTTGCAAATTGGCTAAAACTCGAGTTCTTTCAACGTGGTGAGGTTAAGAATGACCCAATTTTAGGTGCTAAATAACTTGTTATTCACAAGTTACCAGGAGAGCTATTTTATGATATTAGTTGGCAAAAAGGGATAAATGGTAGGATTGGGAAGGATTTTGAGAGCATGTTGTTTGGCTGGCGACACCAGGTACTTTGAAACTCCGAAGAAAAATTATCGATCACAAGAAGCTGATCGTGTTGGTCGATTGCAGGACTACTCACAATTTTATTTCTCAAAGCTTGCTGGAACCTTTGACCCTACCGATAGCCGAAACGTCGAACTATGGCATATTGATGGCAACATGGGGAATCCGCAAAAGGAATAAAGGTATATGTTGATTTGTTGCCCCTGAGCTTTAAGGAGCTTATCGTGTTGTGTTAGGGATGCAATGACTATCAATTGAAAGCAAAATTTGGCATTGCTCCCTAAAGTTAACACAACATTCAACTTTCACGTCCACTCGTGATAGGAGGATTGGAATCGAAACAAAAGTACGATGCTCATAATTGATTTTTGTGAATGAAAAGTGAATAAATCAAAACCCCTTCAACCTCCATTTAAAATAGAGAAACGAATTTGGAGTTTCAATCAAAATTAATTAAGAATTAATTAAGATATTAAATCAAATTAATTCAGAATTAATTAAAAAAAAACGTTTTAATAGAAATGAATTCAAAACGAGAGTAATGAATTCATAACAAAATATTTTTGGATGTCATAACCAGTTTTAACAATTAATATAAAAACGGTAATAATTTAAAATAGAACGGTTATAAAAAGATTTTTTTTTTCGCAAAGCGCGGTTTAACGAACCGGCCTATGGGCTAGTCATTCCCAACTTAAAAAATTTGTGTTGAAGGGTGACCCTACTCTTACTCGAGTCGAGGTATCATTAAAGGTCTTGACTCGGACGTAGGATGTGGGCAGGGCGGACCGTACAAGGGACTAGGGGGACCATGCCCCTCCCCCCCAAATTTTTTAATTTTTTTTATATGTAGGTAAAAATATTACCTTAAAATATTTTGGCCCCAGAAAGTGTATTGTGCCTTGGTGGTTGAAGTACAAGTTTTGGACCATGAGTACATGAGTTAAAAACTTATGGAGAAGACATTAATCTCATGAGTTAAAAACTTATGGAGAAGACATTAATTTTATATATTTTCTTGAGTACAATAATTAGTTTCATTTTTCATTTTTATATATTTATATTAAAAAAAATATTGAAATATGATTTTAATATTTGTACTCTAAAAATTGTATTATTTTAGTATTGTAATTTCAAATTTTCAAATTTAGTTTTATCTTAAATTTAATTCTTACGGATACTTTATTTATTAGTTTTTTCAAATGTAATTTAATTTATATTAGCATGTTATCTACAAATTTTAAAAACATTTATTCATATTATATTGTGTTTTTTCGTAAATAATATTTTTTCAAATGTCTAATAAGTTTTTGAACATTAATTTTGTGCTTAATAGATCTACAAACTTTAAAAAATGTTCACTATATTTTTCAACTTTCAATTTTGTATCTAGGTTCTCGAATTTTTAAGTTTAAATCTAATATATATGTGTTTTATTCGACATGTTTTAAAATTCAGGGATTCATTAAAAACCTATTGTTTACATTTATAATTTTGAAACTTGTAAGATAAAAAATTGAGGGGGCGTTTGGCCCATGGAGTTGGGAGAGTTGGAGTTGTTTAGTCTGTTGTTTAGTTTGGAGGGTTCTGAAGTATGTGTGTTTGGGGCATGAAATTGTTTAGTCTTGAGTTCTGAAGTCTGTGGTGTGTTTGGGGAAGGAGTTATTGAACTTGGAGTTCTTCAATCTGGGTTTATTTTACCTCTCTCCACAATGTTTTTCTACAAACTTTCAAAATTTCATTATTAAGTACTTATTTCAATTCCAATAAATTATAAAAAAGAATTTTTTTTTATTTTATGTATCATTTACAAATTTATTTGAAAACAACAAAAATAATTTTGAATACAATATCTCATATTATTATATATATATATATATATATAATAATATGAGATATTAAAGCAGAGTAAATATATCTCATATATATATATATATATATTAAAGCAGAGTAAATAAACTTGCTTATTTTATTCATTGTATGTAGAATTACATATATAGGCCTCAGATATACAAAGTACTTGAAATAACGAATTGTGGTAAATATTTAAACTCAATACACTTATGACAAAGGGGCTCTCTTTTTCTCTCTGAGGAACTGTAGAGCGCAGGCAACCTTGTGTTGATAGGGGCGACTAGATCTGCCATTACGGTACATTTTTGTTCTGTTTTTTGGTCTATTTCGGTCTCTGGAAGTTTATCAAGTTTGGGGGCAACTCTGGTTTTTTTCTCTCAAGATTTGTGGAACTATCACAATGGCAGAGCATCTCTCATCTCTAGTGGAGCAACTGAATCTGTCAGAAGAAGAAAGAGGAGCAGTGTTTGAAGTGACTGATGATGCATTAGAATCCCATAATAGAGGATTTGTGAATTCGATAGTATGCAAACTTCTGACCACCAGGATTGTTCATCCAGATATTTTCAAACAAATGATGCCTCAGATTTGGTATAATGTGCCGGTTAGAATCAATTGTGTAGGGAGAAATTTGTTCGTCTGTAAGTTTCAGTACCTGAGGGACAAGGAAAAGGTGCTGGCCAATAGCCCTTGGTTCTTTAATAAAGCGCTTCTTCTACTAGAGGAACCGAGAAGCAACGTTAGCTTCAATCAACTCGAATTCAGGTACGCTTCCTTTTGGATACATTTGCACAATATACCTTCAATTTGTTACTGCAGGAGCAAAGCAACAACATTAGGCAATATGATTGGGAAAATTGAAGATGTGGATTCAGATCAAGATGGTAACTGTTGGGATTCATCGTTGCGTATCCGAATCTCTATTGAGGTAAATCGTCCACTGAAAAGAGGCATTCTGGTCAAGATTGGGGCTATGGCTGAAGAACAATGGGCTCCTATCACATATGAGAAATTGCCTGAATTCTGTTATAGTTGTGGGTTGTTGGGACATATTGCGAAGGATTGCATTAAACTCTCAGGAGAAGTGGAGGTGGAACCCCGATTTGGGCCTAACCTACGGTGTTCGATCTCTCCTAGCCAAATCCCACAATGGAAGGAAGGAGATGGGCAACCTACCGTACGTGGTGGAGGAAAGGGCAGTGAGAGTGATGGCAACTGGAAATCAAAGGGTCGTTCCCATGTGGAAGAAGATGTGGGGACGAGCCCGACACCGGCGAAACCGATGATGGGGGAACGTAGGGCAGCGCCGGTGGTTGACAATTCAATTAGGGAAGAGTCTATTCCGGGGGAGATTAATTGCAAGATTAATGTCGAATTGCCGTTGAATGAAAAATTAAATGTTGATTTGCCATTGAAATTAATTGCCGAATCTGCGTTGAAAGGAAAAGCAAATGGGAATAGGATTAATGGTGGTTTTCAACAACCAATTTCCCCTCTCCAAGCCGATTTCCAAGGGAACCAATTAAATGACGATACTCTTCAAAAAAAAGAAGTTACGGTGGGCCCCAGCAAGTTTGTGATTGAAAGGTACAATGAGCTTACCACTCCTGCCATGAAAATGAGGCACAATGGGCTTACCAATTCTGATGGTCCACCTGAAACAAAACTCATTGGGCCTGAAAGAAATGTTGAAAGGACAATGGTTACAGACCTGGAGCATTACCATAAAAAAAATGTGAATGGGCTGGGCAACATGCCTCAAGTTGTGTCAAATACCACTCAAATGGAGGAGGACAGCTCCAATTCGGCAAAGACGGTAATGCATGGAAAGAAATGGATGAAAATTTTGTGCGAGCCTTCATCCAGCGTGACTCACCTCTCGGTAAATGGATATTTTAGTCCTTCTGTAGGATCTAAAAGACAATTGTCAGATGAGGAAAGAGAGGTGGATCAATCAACCTCACATCATGATAAAAAAAGTTGTGTCACAAACGGGGACAATGAAATTGCGGGATCGGTGGAGGCTGCATTGCAGCCCCGCCGGGAACAATGAAAATCTTAAGCTGGAATGTTCGGGGGTTGGGGAACCCTCGAACTAAACGGGCACTTAGAAGACTAGTGTCCAAACACCATCCCCAATTGGTTTTCTTAATGGAAACCAAAACTAGGTACAACAAGGATGATCAGTTAAAAAGAGATATTGGTTTGGATAATTGTTTGAGTGTTCCAAGCTCGGGAAACAGTGGGGGGTTGATGCTTCTTTGGTCAAGCGACTTGGACGTTCGTATTATGTCTTATTCGCCTCGCCACATCGACTCCTTTATCGTTGAAGGGCAGGACCGTTGGAGGTTTACTGGTTTTTATGGAAATCCGGATGATGGAAAACGACATGAATCTTGGGAATTGCTTAACCGACTTCATAAGATTTCTAACATTCTGTGGCTTATTGGGGGGTGTTGCGTGCTCAATGTTTAAAAGAAATATGCAATGGTAGAGCACTCAGAACATGCAAGCATACATGATCTTGTAGCAAGTAATAAGTATTTTTTTCATTCGATTTCCCACAGAGATTTATTCTTAGTTACTAGCGAAGTGATTTGTTAAGTGAGAATGGGTGGTTTAAATGGGGGAGATTTGGTTTTAAAGTGCCTAATTACTAAGGAATGTGTAAATGATGGAAGCATAAACAAGTGCAAGTAGATAATAAACTAGAGTGTAAAGAAGAGAACAATCAAACGAAGAGAGAAATGGCTAAGGCAAAATTTTAACTAAGGGAATTGCGGAAACAACAATTATTCAGCAATGTTACTAACAGCGAATTATGTGTAAAGTGTGGAAACAAGGGCTACTAACGACTCCTCTATAGGCTTTTTCACACGATTCTCAAGCATTAGATCAACTCATCATGCATCAAACTAACTCATTCTCATGTATCTTCCGATTTCATGCATTAGATCCTTTAGTTTACTCATGTCCAAGTAAGGTCTTAAGCATCTTTTTATAACAGCAAGTATTGGTTTGTACTAGGAAAACGCCTATTCCTAGGTCGTTTTCTGGCTACCTTGAGAGGCTAGCATGGATGTACGACTCTAAACTCTTACTCCTTCCAGAGGTTAGGAGTTCTTTGGACAAAATGGATGGCCAATCGAAATTGCCCGTGGGATGAAGCTTACATACATTCAATGCATTCGAGAGCTATCCTACATGCTTGATTCACGTGTTTCTACCTATAGATTTGTCATTAGCATGCCCTTATGTGATTTAGTTACTCATGGATGAAGATGGAATGGGAAGAATAGATGGAGACGACATGCTTAGTAGAATAATAAAGACAAAACAGAAGGCAAAGACAGTGAGCAGAGAAGGTAAAGAACTTGCGAAGTGATGAAATTATGCTTTGATTAACCAGCGTTTGAACTAAACAAATGACAGCTTTGACTAACTAAAGTAAAACAGAAAGCACCAAAATGAAGTAGAGTAGCTGACGACAGGGAAAAGCAACAGACAGAAACAACAAAGAAAATGGAAACAGCAGAAAGCAGTAATTGGGGGGTGATCTTCTTGTTGCGAACGCCTCGACTGAGAGAAGAAGGAAAGCCTTGCTTGGATGAATCTAATCAGAAGAGAAGACAAATATTCTCTTCTTCCTATCAGATTGTCGACTCCAACAGCTGATCCCTTCAAACCAACAGACGGAAGAGAAAAAGAGTAGAAAAGACTGCGTTGAACTGGAAGTCTACGCCTTTCGAGTGTGTTTCAACCTTCCATCTTGACCTCCTTTTATAGTGTTCTGCAGGTACGATTGGGTCAAGGAGAACCATCTATTCTCAACGTCGTACTTCTACGTGGCTGCAGGAGAAAGAATGGGTCCCTGAAAGATCGGAACAAAACAGAAATTGGTTAGACAACTTACGGATTTCACTTAAAACATTGCGGTTTTAGCAATGTTTCAGCAATGTGCATTTTTCACTCTATTAACTTTGTTTTTGGTTCTTTTCCTTTCCTTTTACCTATAAGTCCTAATTTAGCTTCATTCTACTAATTCTCATATATAAGCACGAGTTTAAGCTAAATTCTACCAAAAACACCTAAGAGTGTACATCTTTCTATAGCAAACAAGTCCTAAAATAATCACTTTTAGAGACGTAACACACCCCCAAACTTAAGGTTTTGCTCGTCCTCGAGCAATCTAAGGACTTTATCTAGGCTGCTGTTTAACTTCTTTAACCACTTGCTGATTCCCCTAAGTTCACTATCTATGGCAAAGCTGTCCTGTGACACCCTTCTAAGTTTAAAGCTAACTTCTCATTTTGCTTCTTCTGACTTCTCTCGCCTTATGATCCTACTGTTTCATTAACTCCCCACAACTGATCTATTTGCTTCTGTCATTAAGTTCATTGTGCATCTATCCCTAAGGTTTCAAATTCTACCTAGCTTTACCCCAGACTCAGTACATGCTTCTAATGTTTTTCTTTTGAGCTACCTAGGATTCCTTAGAGTCATGCCAGTCTTAGTATAAACCAGTAACAGTAGTACATTCATAGAACAACCTAAACCCTGGCATCACTACATTGGATCTACATTCATCTCCCTAAACAAACCTACAAGCTACAACCTTGTGCTTAGCTAATTGAGGATCATAGTTCTTTTATTCAGGACACCTAAGCACAAAGCTGCAACTCCTAGGCATACATTCTTCTTCCTTAGTTTTTCCTTTTCCTTTCTTTCTTTGGTGGAGCCTCTCCTTTGGTTGCCTTTTGATGCAATGCCACTTGTGGGTTACACACATGGCACTGATTACTCAGCAACTTTAAGAGAGACACCCCTCTTTATTCTTTTTTCATTTTTTTTTTTTCAGTTCATCATTTTTGCAAGGAAGAAGAATGCTTATGCTAAAGGGAGAGAGGAATGTTCCTAGGCCTAGGGTGGCCTCCCCCAAACTTAAACTTCTCATTGTCCCCAATGAGAGTCTGAGGTGGCACACCCCCAAACTTGTCCTAGAAGCATCTAGTCTAGGGCAAAACAAAGAGAATCTAAAAGTCCTAGGCATAGAAAGAACATTCTTAAAGCAAATAACACAGCAGCAGAATGTTGTAAAAAACAGTATGGTAAGGACTTAAAGCTATGCATGCTGAGCAACTTAAGATAGCTAATTTAAACTATCAAAGGTGTCTTAAGAAACTCATCCAGCATGCTTATAGATAGGTCATATATGGCAGTCAAGTAAGCAGCAAGAGAACAAAATTGAAACAGAACCAGCCTATCTAACAGTCAGTCAATAGCATGCGATAACTAACAAAAATTGCGGCATCCGCAATAATTTCGCAATGAACCCGCAGGGCATATATATCAGTAAACAGCCCCTTTTGCATGCTATTTCCAGTCATCTACAGCTATACAAAAAGGAAACTAAAACAGCCTATTTAATCAGATACCAACTACCTAAACTAAACTATCCTAAACAACCAAAAGAAAGAACGAAAAACAAATCAAATACTAGATTCAAAATGACAGAATTCACCAAGTTTAACGAAAAGCAGAGATTTTTTTTTTCTTTTTTAAAGAGGGAACAGAAGTACTCCCTCGAGTGCCCTTCAAACTGGCACTCAGACATCCTAATCATCCTTCCTCTCCCTTGGAGGTGTCCATGGCTTCAGTAGATCAGTGGGGAAGGCAGGGAAGATGCATCCCAATTGATCAGCCACATCTTTGTCCCTCGCTTGAGCATATTCTGCCCACTGTGCCATCTTGCGCTGGAGATCCATCAAGCAAGCCATGGAAAGAGATTGAGCTGCAGCCAGACCGTCTAGCTCAAATTCTATATTCCCCCTTCTTCGCATTCGCAGGCCTGTAGGCAGCTCCAGATGTCCCGTGTAGGCCAACTGCCTCTTCATCCTCTCAATTGGCACACCTGCACGTAAACATAGCTTAGTGATGGTGTTTGGAAAGAAAATAGGGCCCTTACCTTTCTTGGCATAGTCTGCTATGGAGGTTGCAATGACCTCACCAACATCTATAGTGAGGCCCCTCATGATCGCATACACCAGTAACGATCTCCCCTGATTTATGGTGGTTTCGTGGGTCACTGGGGACAGACGCCTGCGCACGAAGGAGAACCATACGGCTGCCTTGGCCTTAAGGGTCGCACTCATCAGAGTGTGCTTCCCATTACGTGAGATTGTCCAAGCCGCCTCAGGTTGGCCTATGATGCGCAGGGCTTCTTCCAAGACAGCCTCAGTTGGTGCATCGATGATCCTTGCGTAGTCACTATACTTCTGCCCCTTGAGGCCATATGCTTCATTGATAGCCTTGGCTGAAAAATCAACCTCAATCCCCCTCACCATGGACAGACCATCCTCGGGGTGCATCAGATTCGCGTAGAAGCCGTACACCATGCTGGAGTAGGCAGGGATGGGCGGTCTGCACAGCTCTTCCCAGCCGTGGTTGGTGATCCCTGCGCGCAAGAATTGCGGCAGGTCTGCCAATGCATCAAGAAACCCCTTCTCATGGAGTAGGTCTCTTTTCCTCAACTCACTGCCCCGTGATTCAGCATCTGAAGATACATACCTCACAGCTTGAGGTTCGTCTTCGGGGTACAATTTGGCTTTCCCCTTGTCCCTTGCCTTGGCCGACTCAGCAGCCTCGACCTTCAGCTTCTTCAAAGAAGGCTCACTACTGACCTTCTTCTTCTTGGATCTTTTGGAAGCTTTCGGCTGTTTGGCCTTCACAGTCTTGGGCACCTTCTTCCTTAGCCGTGCCCTGGTGGTGATCTGCTGGAGGCAGTCCCCCAACGTCTCATCCATCGAATCTCTCCCCTCTGCTGGGCTATCAGGGCTGACTTCCCTCAAAGGAGAGAAGACTTCATCTTCCTCAGCCGCCTCGTCGCTCGGCACTGATTCTTGATGTTCTTCAATCGGGGCTTCAGGCTCAGGCGTCTGCGAAGATGGAGATGCCTCGGGGCTTTGTGAAGGTGGAGATGGCTCGGGGCTTTGTCTGGCCGTCTCGCAGGATGGACGCCACTCCCTTGACTCTCCACGCTGGGAGTCTTTTCCTTGATCGGTGCGTCCCCGACTGCCATCTTCCATTTTCTCTTCTTGGGTGTACCCACTGGTTCAGATGGTCCAGCAGGAATTTCAGTCACCACCTTCCACTTCTTCTTGCGTAAAGGAAGCTTAGAAGGTCGTTCGGGTCGCGCAGCTTCGGCATCCGCCAAGGCAAGTAGTGCTTCTCTCGCAGCTACCTCGGCGTCCGGTGACTTCTTCTTGGAAGCAGATCGCTCAGCCCGTGTAAGCACCATCGTTGAGTTGGAGAGATCTGAAGGTAGGAGATGCAGAGGAAGAAGAAGATCGATTTCTTGAAGTCCAACGAATGACGGAAGCGTACGGGGCACAGCTGTTTTAACGGCTATTTGTAATCAAGTGAATCCCAACGGCTCTTTCTGTTGCGGTTTCAGCAAATCCACCGCAATTAAATGGCCGTTGGAGATTTTCTTGATTTAAATGCCAAGATTCTCATAACTTAATCTTTGATTCGGCCCGATTTCTTCCTCGATTCTTTACCCTTGATTCATCTCCTTGATTTCCTCTTTTGATCCCCTATTAAAACGTACAAAATTAACAACAAATTCGTAATAAAAATCACGCCTAAACATACAAAAATAACAGTCGAAGAAATAAAAAACAACAAAAAAAAAACTAAGGCATAGCCTCGCATGGACGAGCACAGTAATCACTCGTCCTCTCTCGGTTTTATTTTCAAGCTTCAGATAAGAGGAAGGCCGAGAGAGTCTTCACATCTCCTTCCTCGTAGTAATGCTTCAAACGTGCACCATTGACCATAAACGGTTGCCCATTCTGCAGGTTCCTAATCTCAATTGCACCATGAACAAACACATTAGTTATAACAAAAGGACCTGACCATCTGGACTTAAGTTTACCTGGAAATAATCTCAACCTCGAGTTAAATAACAAGACATGCTGGCCTTTCTTAAAGTCCTTAATCCTAAGTCTACTATCATGCCAAATTTTAGTTTTTTCTTTATACATTTTGGCATTTTCATAGGACATATGTCTCAGCTCATCAAGCTCATGTAATTGTAGAGACCGCAATGTTCCCGCATCGGTCACGCAATAATTTAGCTCTTTTAAGGCCCAAAAAGCTTTGATTTCCAATTCGAATGGTAAGTGACATGCTTTGCCATACACAAGTCTATAAGGAGACATACCTAGGGGTGTCTTATATGCAGTCCTATATGCCCAAAGTGCATCCTCTAACTTAAACGACCAATCCTTTCTATTGGGTTTGACCACTTTTTCGAGTATGTTTTTAATCTCCCTATTTGATATTTCAGCTTGTCCATTCGAATGTGGGTGATAAGGAGTGGCTACTCTATGTCTAACATTGTACTTAGCCAACACTTTTTCCATAGCTTTATTAATAAAGTGAGTCCCTTCATCACTAATTATCGCACGGGGTGTACCAAACCTAGTAAAGATATGCCTATTAAGGAACTTAATGACTGTTTTGGCATCATTTGCTGGGCATTGGTAACGATATTATTGAACTATCGCCAATCATCGGGTTGTCGAGACCCGCCAAAATGAATTTATAAGTGCCCGAATTCACTAAACTATTAGTAGAGTAGCGGCAACGGGGTCGGTCCACAGGGAATTAAGTTAATTAGACTTAATCTCAATTAAATTTGCAAACTATTAAAGTAAATGAAATAAGGGGGGAATTTGTTTGTTTTTAACTCACTAAAAGGGAACAATGCAATGGGAAAATTTAGCTAACGGAGTTTCCGACTCGGGACGATCGGGGATAAATTTAGCATGCCTCTTGGATCATAGGTTGACGAGTGTTATGGCTAAATAGTTTAACGAATGCACAGCTCGTCTAAAATTAATAAATAACTCAGACATGCTCCATGGAATTAATTAGACATAATTAATCATGCTAATCAAGCATATCGTTCGGACATTGGCGGCCAACGCTCTCCCAAGACCGAACGATAGCAACAAGCTAACTGTGACAACTATCTAATTTGGACGCGAAATTAGTATGTCGATTTGAAATTCTAATTCGGGAAGAACGAACATCAAGAGCGCAAGGACGCCAATACGCTCAAGGTGTCATAATTCCTTGTTACTCGGCGGATCAGAGAGGCACGGCATCAAATCCTTTAACGAATGAACATGCTCAAAATCAAGGGTGCCTAGTCCTAAATCATTCAAACATGCTCATAGATTAAGCTTAGAAATAGAACTCAATTCAATAAAATATCCAACCAATTCAGAATTTCAATTCTACAACCTCACCAAGAGTTCAAACTACATTTATCCTTTACAATCCCGAGTCAAAAACGGTAAATCTACTCACTCATGACTTGTGTGGTGTGGGACGGCTTCAAATCAAGCTTCCTAGCCCCTCCCATGGTGAAAATAGCTGCTGGAACGTCAAATCAGGCGCGGAGCTCGAGGTGGAAGACGAAGATGGCGGCTAAAATCGGACAAAAACTTTAAGTAGTCCGTCGTAGCGTCGAGACGCTGCGCCCTAAATAACGCGCGCGCGCAGTCGGGGTGGCGTCGAGACGCTCGCACAGCGTCGAGACGCTTGTGCGGCGTCGAGACGCTGTCGCTCGACGCTTGCTCTCGGGTGGATTTTCAATTTAACGCCTCTGACTTCGGAGCGTCGAGACGCTTGTGCGGCGTCGAGCGAGCGTCGAGACGCTATCACTCGACGCTTGCTCTCGGGTTTTTCTTCAAATCAGCGCTTCAGACTTCGGGGCGTCGAGACGCTCTGACAGCGTCTCGACGCTGGGCAGCGTCGAGCTAGCGTCGCGACGCTGTCGCTCGACGCTAGCTCTCGGGTTTTGCATGGATTTCTGCCTTCAATTTCCCCAAGGCGCTCAACCTTCATGCCTTTGCATGGATCTTCCCCGGAAGTGTTCTTAGGCCTTTAAATTGCGATATTAAGCTCCGAAAAGCGCCGAAACGCTCTCGAGAGCGAATCACCGAGAACACCTGCAATAATCACATAAAAGCAAGATTAAGCCAATAATAAACGTGAATTAGGGACATAATTATAGCTCCAAAATGGAGCTATCAAACACCCCCAACTTAATTCTTGCTAGTCCTCGAGCAAGGTGGAATTCTGATTAATAAAATATAACTAGAATGCATACTAGGGACTCGATTCTCAGTACTGGAAACGACAGGGCATTTGCGTTTGAAGGAAACAACTGCATGAGTGCATTGGTTAAGAACAATTTGAAAAATTTAAAGATGCTTCCCTATTTATGCTTCGGACCTAGCTCCTCGATCTTAGATTTCAACAGGCTTAGAACAGCTCTATCTATCCTAAAACTTCGCTTTCCCCCTACTTATGGCTAAACAGAACAGTCTAAGGGCTAATCATCGTCTAAGCAAGTAATATATCGCAAGGCACCTTTTCTCTCTTTTTCTTCGATCTCCATGAGCGCCTAACATGTCAATTTTACTTTCGTTTCAGCTTGCCTGCAATTTCATTGCACAGTGCATCTGACTACGGGCAAAATTCACATTTTTAAGGACTAGCGTTCACTTCTTTGTGCTTCCTTTTCATGCAGTGGCGACCGTGGGTTTCACGACCGCCCCTGACTACTAAGGCAACTCAAGAAGGAGGAACACCTCAGGAGATTATCTTCTTTTTATAAACTTGCATTCATTTTTCTTTTTGGCCTAAAAATCATGTTAAAATTTTGAGCGCATAGATTACAAACAAGAACGAATCTTGGCCCATCCTAAGGTTGCCTTTCGAGGTGACAACGAATTTCAAAACAAACAGAACTACCCTAAACCCACAGATCCAAGATAGAGTGCTAACATGCGAAGCTTAAACAGGGAAATAACTTGAAAAAAATTTCAAAATGGTCCTAACATATGCAATTATGCTGAATTTCACGACAAATACACATACGAAGGCTTTAACAGTACATCACAGATTTTCATAATATCGGACTAGCATGCTTTCACCATAACTCAACAAGTTAATCAGGATTCCACAACTAAGCTCGACAATCACTATAAGGCACAACCCACCACCCCCAACTTTGAAATTGACAATGTCCTCATTGGACCAAATACGCACAGTCAAAATGAAAGGAAAGAAAACCTTCCCTGAATTGTGACTTAGAGGGTTGGAGAGTGCGCTTTAACCTTAGCAAATACACCGCAAGGACGAGCCATTGTTTCACCTGAAAACACACAACATCAGAGTAAGAATCTAAACTAATCCTAAAGACGGTAAGTAAACAAAAAGCATGTACAGTTCAAGCTCGGGTGCCTCCGAGTAGCGCAAATTTTTAGAGTCGATTGCTCGACTTTACCAAAACTCATTTCATCCTTTCTCATAATCAGGCTCTTTCAAGTAGGCATGATCGTCGAAGTCCTCTGACATTCCCTCATGAAAGATCTTCAATCGCTGGCCATTCACCGTGTATTCCTTCTCAGTATCAAGGCTCTGAATCTTGACTGCACCATAGTGATGGACATCAGTTATAATGAAAGGACCAAGCCACCTGGAACGAAGTTTACCTGGCATGAACTTCAGGCGGGAGTTGAACAAGAGGACCTTCTGACCGACTTCAAAGTGTTTCCTGACGACTCGCCTGTCGTGGAACATTTTGGTCTTTTCCTTGTAGGTCTTCGAGTTCTCATACGCATCTAAGCGAAGCTCCTCCAGTTCTTGCAATTTGAGGAGTCTTTCTTCGCCTGCCTTGTCAAAGTCCATGTTGCACTTTTTCACGGCCCAATAAGCTTTGTGCTCGATCTCCACTGGGAGATGACAGGCTTTACCAAAAACCATCCGGTAGGGGGACATCCCTAAGGGGGTTTTGTAAGCCGTACGGTAGGCCCACAAAGCATCGTCCAGCCTCAGACTCCAATCTTTCCTTCCTGGACTTACTGTTTTCTCGAGGATGCTCTTCTTGTCTATCCTCTGGCCCAGCACAGCGCCCACGGCATAATTGCTTGCGTCGCACATGATCTCGAAAGGAGTCCCCCGCTGTGGTGGATGAATGATAGGTGCGTTGGTCAAGCACTTCTTCAGAACATCGAAGGCAAGCTTGCACTGCTTGTCAAAACAGAATGGAACATCCTTCTTCAGCAAGCTTGTCATCGGAGTCACTATCTTCGAGAAGTCTTTTATGAACCTGCGGTAGAAACCTGCATGACCAAGAAAAGAACGCACTTCCCGAAGGTTCGTGGGGTAAGGTAAATCAGATATGACATCAATTTTTGCTTTATCAACCTCTATCCCCTTAGCTGACACAACGTGACCTAATACAATGCCTTGACTGGCCATGAAATGACACTTTTCAAAATTTAAAACAAGATTAGTTTCGATGCATCTTTCCATGACTCTAGACAAGTTAAACAGGCAATCCTCAAATGAACTTCCATATATAGTGAAATCATCCATAAAGACTTCGATGCATTTTTCTACAAATTCAGAAAATATGCTCATCATGCATCGCTGAAAAGTCCCTGGAGCATTACAAAGCCCAAAGGGCATTCTCCTATATGCGTAAGTTCCGAATGGACAGGTAAAAGTAGTCTTTTCTTGGTCTTCCTGGGCTATGGGAATTTGATAAAACCCAGAAAAACCATCTAGAAAACAGAAGAATGGCTTCCCAGCTAAACGCTCCACCATTTGATCTATAAAAGGAATCGAAAAATGGTCCTTCTTAGTCACATCATTCAGTTTTCTAAAATCTATACACATTCTCCACCCATTTTGCACTCTCTTAGGTACTAACTCACCCCGCTCATTTCTAACAACAGTTATGCCCGTCTTTTTAGGTACAACATGAATAGGGCTAACCCATTGGCTATCAGAAATGGGAAAGATAATACATGCATCCAGGAGTTTGTGTATCTCAGACAACACTACCTCTTTCATTGCTGGGTTCAGTCTCCGCTGAGGTTCTCGGGATGGCTTTGCTCCCTCATCCAACCGAATTTTGTGCATGAACAGCACTGGACTCAACCCATGTAAGTCTGCCAATGTCCATCCTATGGCTCTTTTGTTCTTTTTCAAGACCTCGACCAACTCGCCTTCTTGCTCCGATGTAAGCTCCTTGGAGATAATTACCGGTAGTGTCTCCACCTCACCCAAGTACACGTACTTGAGATGACCCGGCAACTCCTTTAATTCCAACTTGGGAGCCTGCAAAAGAGATGGTAATATTTTAGTTGGCTTTTCACATGCCTCTAAAGCAACAGTAGGTTGTTCAGTCGAGTCAGACAATATGGGAACACTACTTTCAACCTCGCCAACAATTTCAGTAAAAACGAGTGGGTCATCCCCATCAACAACAGTCATGCATTCTTCTTGTTCTAAAGTATCTATCACATCAATTTTACAGACATAATGCACATCAGCATGTTGTTTCATGGCATCAAATACATTAAATTCGAACACATCCCCTTCATACTCAACAGATAAGGTACCATCATGCACATTAATTTTTGTCTTAGCGGTTTTCATGAATGGTCTACCTAGTAACACTGAAGTAGTGGATGTGTTTTCTTCCATATTTATAACATAAAAATCAGCAGGGAATATCAGATCCTTGACTTTAACTAACACGTCCTCAATCACCCCTAAAGGACGAATGGAAGACCTATTGGCTAACTGGATAATTAAACTAGTTTCCTGCATACCTTCTAAATCGAGACTCTTGTAGACTGAGTATGGCATAACATTAATTGAAGCTCCTAAGTCTAGCATGGCGTACTCGATTTCTCTATCTCCTATAGTACATGGCAAGAGGAACATACCTGGGTCCTGGCATTTGTTTGGAATACCTTTGGTTATCAGGGCAGAAACATTCTTGCTTACCACGACTCTCTCAGCACCTTTAGTCTTCCTCTTCATGGTGCACATCTCCTTTAGAAATTTAGCGTACCTTGGGATTTGCTGAATTGCATCAAGCAGCGGTATATTGATACCAACTTTTCTTAGCGTCTCCAGAACATCCGCGTCCTCGACTTCTTTAGGTGGCCTCGCCAACCTATTAGGAAAAGGAGCAACGGGAGTGTAAGACTTCATAGAAATATAAGGAGAAGGTACAACTGTTTCAGAGGGTGTTTGAATACACTTATCTGGAGATATCTTTGAATCTTTGTTAGAGTCCTCGGAAGTGGTACGTGATGGTATCTCTTTGCCACTTCTGAGGTTTATCGCACTAACGCCTTCCGCTTTGGATTCAATTTTACTCATTCTTTCCTTCACTTCCGTGAACTCATCTCTTAGAGATTTCATCTGCGACCTGGTCTCATTGCTAGCTTCCATAAGTGATTTGAACATGCCTTCAATGGCTTGACCTGAAATAGAAGAAACAGCCTGAGATGATTTTTCTTGCATCGTATGAATTAAACCAAATACCTGAGACACTTGTTCTTTGAGCTCTTCTATGTCGGTCGACATTTTAGCGTGCTCGTTTCTTCCCCCATACTGGCGACGGTTCTCAGCCATGTTGGAGATCAACTGTCGGGCTTCTGCAGGTGTTTTCTCCCAAAGGGCTCCTCCACTTGATGCATCAAGCATCTGGCAGTCATGCGGAAGCAACCCTTCATAGAAGAATTCGATAAGCGCGGCTTCTGCTATCAGATGGTTCGGGCATTTTTCACAGAGTTTAATGAATCTCTCCCAACATTCGTGAAATGCCTCGTCCTTTCCTTGCTTGAAATGGTGGATATCTTTTTTCACGGCTCTGGCTTTCGAAGCTGGGAAATACCTTTCCAAGAACAGACTCTGTAACTTCTCCCAAATAAAAATGGTTCCCGATGGCAAGTAATGTACCCAATCTCGAGCTTCACCTTTCAAGGTGAATGGAAAGGCTCTCAGGTAGAGCTGATCTTCAGTTATGTCGCCTGGCTTCATCGCGGAACTTATCATTTGAAACTCTTTGAGGTGTTTATAGGGATCTTCATCTGCTTCACCATAAAAGGAAGGCAAATGATCAATTAAGCCTGACTTAAGTACAAACTCACCTGAGATTTCCGGGTAGGAAATACAAGAAGGTTGGTAACCCATAGCAAACGATGTCCACTGTCTGAGTGTTCTTGGGACTCCAGCCTCATCGGCGATCTCCATTTTTCTCAATAAAAATTTAAGCACTTCTAGCACACTTAAACAAACAGATCAAAAATTGCAAATAATAAAAGAATAAACAAAAATTTTAAAGTAAAAATTAAAAGTCTACAAATCAAATCTAAATTAGGCCGAATTACACTTAGTTCCCCGGCAACGGCGCCAATTTTGGTAACGATATTATTGAACTATCGCCAATCATCGGGTTGTCGAGACCCGCCAAAATGAATTTATAAGTGCCCGAATTCACTAAACTATTAGTAGAGTAGCGGCAACGGGGTCGGTCCACAGGGAATTAAGTTAATTAGACTTAATCTCAATTAAATTTGCAAACTATTAAAGTAAATGAAATAAGGGGGGAATTTGTTTGTTTTTAACTCACTAAAAGGGAACAATGCAATGGGAAAATTTAGCTAACGGAGTTTCCGACTCGGGACGATCGGGAATAAATTTAGCATGCCTCTTGGATCATAGGTTGACGAGTGTTATGGCTAAAAAGTTTAACGAATGCACAGCTCGTCTAAAATTAATAAATAACTCAGACATGCTCCATGGAATTAATTAGACATAATTAATCATGCTAATCAAGCATATCGTTCGGACATTGGCGGCCAACGCTCTCCCAAGACCGAACGATAGCAACAAGCTAACTGTGACAACTATCTAATTTGGACGCGAAATTAGTATGTCGATTTGGAATTCTAATTCGGGAAGAACGAACACCAAGAGCGCAAGGACGCCAATACGCTCAAGGTGTCATAATTCCTTGTTACTCGGCGGATCAGAGAGGCACGGCATCAAATCCTTTAACGAATGAACATGCTCAAAATCAAGGGTGCCTAGTCCTAAATCATTCAAACATGCTCATAGATTAAGCTTAGAAATAGAACTCAATTCAATAAAATATCCAACCAATTCAGAATTTCAATTCTACAACCTCACCAAGAGTTCAAACTACATTTATCCTTTACAATCCCGAGTCAAAAACGGTACATCTACTCACTCATGACTTGTGTGGTGTGGGACGGCTTCAAATCAAGATTCCTAGCCCCTCCCATGGTGAAAATAGCTGCTGGAACGTCAAATCAAGCGCGGAGCTCGAGGTGGAAGACGAAGATGGCGGCTAAAATCGGACAAAAACTTTAAGTAGTCCGTCGTAGCGTCGAGACGCTAGGGTAGCGTCTCGACGCTGCGCCATAAATAACGCGCGCGCGCAGTCGGGGTGGCGTCGAGACGCTCGCACAGCGTCGAGACGCTTGTGCGGTGTCGAGCGGGCGTCGAGACGTTGTCGCTCGACGCTTGCTCTCGGGTGGATTTTCAATTTAACGCCTCTGACTTCGGAGCGTCGAGACGCCCGCACAGCGTCGAGACGCTTGTGCGGCGTCGGAACGCTATCACTCGACGCTTGCTCTTGGGTTTTTCTTCAAATCAGCGCTTCAGACTTCGAGGCGTCGAGACGCTCTGACAGCGTCTCGACGCTGGGCAGCGTCGAGCTAGCGTCGCGACGCTGTCGCTCGACGCTAGCTCTCGGGTTTTGCATGGATTTCTGCCTTCAATTTCCCCAAGGCGCTCAACCTTCATGCCTTTGCATGGATCTTCCCCGGAAGTGTTCTTAGGCCTTTAAATTGCGATATTAAGCTCCGAAAAGCGCCGAAACGCTCTCGAGAGCGAATCACCGAGAACACCTGCAATAATCACATAAAAGCAAGATTAAGCCAATAATAAACGTGAATTAGGGACATAATTATAGCTCCAAAATGGAGCTATCAGGCATGCTATGGCTTCTACCCACTTAGATACATAATCTACAGCTACGAGTATATAGAGGTTACCTGCTGATGGAGGAAATGGTCTCATGAAGTCAATGCCCCACACATCAAAGAGCTCCAACTCTAAGATGTAAGTGAGAGGCATCTCATCCTTCCGACTAAGGTTACCTGTTCTCTGACATTCATCGCAGCTGTGTGCATGGTCGTGGGCATCTTTGAAGATTGTGGGCCAGTAGTAGCCACTCTGGAACACCTTTGCAGCTGTTCTTTGGCCCCCAAAGTGTCCACCATAGGGAGATGTATGGCAGTGCTGCAGCACAGACTTCGCTTCAGCAGCTGGCACACACTTCCTCAGCAAACCATCTGCACATGTCTTGTAGAGTGTAGGATCGTCCCAGATGAACTTCCTAGCTTCATGTAGAAACCTCTTCTTTTCTTGTCCTCCCTTGAAAGTTGGCAGTACCTGCAAGGCAAGGAAGTTAGCAATATCAGCAAACCAAGGTTCCTCATCGTTATCACGATGTGCTAATACAAAGACATGCTCATCGATAAAGGCATCAGAAATTGCGGTTTCCGCAATTTTATCGCAATTATGTCGCAACCTAGAAAGATGATCCGCAACTACATTTTCGCATCCTTTCTTATCTCTAATGTCTAGATCAAACTATTGCAGCAACAATACCCATCTAATTAACCTAGGCTTAGCATCAGCCTTCCTCATAAGGTATTTTAGGGCAGAATGATCAGTGTACACGATTGTCCTAGTGCCTACAATGTAATTCCTAAACTTCTCGCAGGCAAACACTACAGCTAGCATTTCCTTTTCCGTGGTTGTGTAATTACATTGTGCTTCATTCAGTGTCTTACTAGCATAGTATACAGGATGTGGTAGTTTGTCAATCTTTTGTCCTAGCATAACCCCTACTGCATAGTCACTCGCATCACATAACATCTCAAATGGGAGATCCCAATTTGGTCCTACTATAATAGGTGCTTTGACTAATGCTTCCTTAAGGGTTGTCCAGGCTAAAAAAACATTCTTTTGAGAAGATGAATGGCTTATTCAGCTCTAGAAGCTCACACAAAGGCTTGGAGATCTTGGAGAAGTTCTTAATGAACCTTCTATAGAAACCTGCGTGTCCTAGGAAACTTCTAATAGCTTTTACATTCTGAGGTTCCACTAGCTTCTCTATTATCTCAATCTTGGCCCTATCGACCTCTACTCCTGCCCTAGACACTCTATGACCTAGGACTATCCCTTCTTCCACCATAAAGTGGCATTTCTCCCAATTAAGGACTAGGTTGGTCTCCTCACACCTAGCTAGGACTTGTCCTAAGTTCTCTAAACAATTTGTAAAAGAATCACCAAAGACTGAGAAGTCATCCATAAATATCTCTATCATGGATTCATCTAAGTCAGAGAAAATAGCCAACATGCACCTTTGGAATGTTGCTGGTGCATTGCATAAGCCAAAAGGCATTCTGCGAAAAGCAAACGTTCCAAAGGGACATGTGAAGGTTGTTTTTTCCTAGTCCACGGGGTCTATGGTGATTTGGTTATATCCAGAATAACCATCTAGAAAGCAGTAGTAGGCTCGGTCAGCTATCCTATCTAACATCTGGTCTATAAACGGTAAGGGAAAGTGATCTTTTTTTGTTTCTTTATTCAATTTTCTATAGTCCATACAGACTCTCCATCCTGTAATAGTTCTAGTTGGAATTAGTTCATTACTCTCATTCACTACTACAGTCATCCCCCCTTTCTTAGGTACACATTGAATTGGGCTCACCCACTGACTATTGGCTATAGGGAAGATTACACCTGCATCTAACCACTTTATTATCTCTTTTTTAACTACCTCCTTCATGGAGGGGTTCAACCTACGTTGGTGATCTACTCGGGGTGTATGTTCTTCTTCCAATATTATCTTATGCATGCAGTAAGAAGGGCTAATACCTCTAATGACAGCAATCGTCCATGCAATAGCCTTTTTATGTTGCTTAAGCAGTAATATCAACTCAATTTCATGCTTTTCACTCAATTTGGACGAAATAATGACAGGAAAAGTATCATCATTTCCTAGATATGCATACTTAAGATGATTAGGTAATGGTTTTAATTCTAAGATAGGTGGATGCTCAATGGATGGTTTCAATGGATTCATGGATCTTTCAGTCAAGTCACTAGTCATACAAACATGCTGAGGTTTATCCACATGTATATCCATTATTTCAGAAATGTTTAAGTCAGTTACATCTAATTGTACATAATCATTGGCATGCTTAATCAGTAGTTCATGCTCAAGTTGTTCTTCCATCAGTGAATCTACTATATCCATACTTGCACAAGATTCAGAGTCAGAATGATACCTTAGGGCTTTAAAGACACTAAACTTAACCTCATCATCATGAACCCTCATGGTGAGCTCACCTTTCTGGACATCAATCAAGGCCCTACCTGTGGCTAGAAAGGGTCTGCCTAATAGGATGGGTACCTCCTTGTCTGCTTCATAATCCAGAATGATGAAGTCTGCAAGAAAAATGAACTTGTCAACCTTGACAAGAATATCCTCTATCTTACCCTCAGGGTAGGCTATGGATCTGTCTGCCAACTGCAAGGTGACAGTGGTAGGACGTGCTTCTCCTATTCCAAGCTGACGGAATAGTGATAGGGGCATGAGATTTATGCTGGCTCCCAGGTCACAAAGACCCACGTGCTTGCCTCCCAACTCCATTGGTAAGGTGAAGGAACCAGGATCCTTCTCCTTCTTTTGTAGCTTATTCTGGAGTATAGCACTGCACTCCTCAGTGAGATTCACTGTTTCAAATTCACCAATAATTTTCTTGTTAGTGATTATATCCTTCAAAAACTTAACATAAGAAGGCATAGATTGCAAAACCTCTACAAACGGAATATTAACATGCACTTGCTTTAGAATTTCTAAAAATTTATTAAAGTGCACTTCCTGTTCTTGTTTCTTCTTTAGCCTTCTAGGGAATGGAGGTGGTCGCACATATGTAGGTACTTCAGGTCGCCTCAGGACAGGTGGGGGCCTTGGAATTTCTTCTGGTTCCTCTATGATAGGTTCCAGCCTCACCCTTGATGTGCTTGTTGGTGGTTGACCTTGGTTTGGCAGAGAATCCAGTGGAGCACTAGACTCTTCATTCTCTACTCTCTTTGGTGTTTCTCTAGTGTTGCTCACCAATGGTCTTCCACTGCGAAGTTCAATTGCTTGAACCTGCTCTTTTCCATCCCTTCTAGGCACCTCAGTGTCAGCAGGCAATCTACCTTGGGGCCTACTTTTGAGTTCATTGGCTAATTGCCCTATTTGGTTCTCTAGGCTCCTAAGGGTAGCTTGCTGACTTTGTAGAGTGGCATCATTCTTTGCAATGTACTCCTTAAGTAGATTTTCTACAGATGACCCTATTGGTTGGTTATATGGTTTTTGATACATGGATTGGTTATTTTGGGGAGTGAAACCAGGTGTTCCACTTGGTCTCGGTTGGTTTTGACTTTGGTTAGTGTTTTCTTGGCCACCCCAAGAAAGATTTGGGTGGTTTCTCCAACCAAGATTGTAAGTGTTAGAGTAGGGGTTGTTCCTAGGCTGTTGTTGGCTTCTAACATAGCAGACTGAGGCTGGATTCCCAGGGCAGTATTCATACAGGTGCCCTTCCCCACAGAATCCACAGATCAGTGTCTCACCTTGACTTGTTTGTGCCCCCATTGAGACGGCTGCTGCGGTGTTGACACTGGTTTGGAGATTGGTTTGAGCCATTTGTTTGACTAGGTTGGTCAGGGCGTTTATTTGGTTGCTCATTGCACTAAGAGCATCCTTGTCTTGAGCTCTCCTAGGCTCTACTGGATCATCTGACCACCTACAGTGAGAGGCTGAGATCTTCTCCAGGATCTCATAGGCTTCATTATAGCTTTTAGAAAGCATGGAACCACCAGCTGACGAATTCAGCACTTGCCTTGTGCTGGGGTTACATCCTTTAAAAAAGACTTCTATTTGGATACACCATGGGATGCCATGGTGTGGACATTTAAGCAGAAGGTCCTTGAACCTTGTCCAAGCTTCGTGAAGAGACTCATTTTCAGCTTGTTTGAATTTAATAATGTCATCACGAATGTCTGAATTCCTATCAGGTGGAAAGTATTTGACTAGGAATTTCTCGGCCAGATCTGTCCAATTGACAACTGACCCGGAAGGTAATGAGTTTAACCACGTTTTGGCTTTATCTCTTAATGAGTAAGGGAAGAGGTAAAGCCTCAAAGCTTCTTGAGAAACTCCAGGGATAAGGAAGGTATCACTAACTCCTAGGAAGTTTCTTAGATGGTTGTGGGGGTCCTCATTTTCCACTCCAAAGAATTGTCCCACAGTGGACAACATTTGGAACATTACTGGCTTTAACTCGAATGAGTTGGCAGTAATTTCAGGGCGGATAATGCTTGGATTTAGTTCCCCAGGCATGGGAACTAGGTAGGAGAGGATGGCACTATCCTTGTCATTCGCTATTTCGATGGGATTGCGAATGGTAGGTGCTGGATTTGGTACTGTTCTATCCATTTCTATTTGATGGGATTGCGATGACTCAGTTGAGTCAGCAAGGTTTTGAGGTATAAGGGGTTGTTTGAAGAGACGTTTCTTAGCTCTGTTTCTGGCCCTAAGTAATCTCTCAGGCTCAGGATTGAACTCTAGATCGCTACTTGAATGCTCATTCATAAACTAACCCAATGGTACCTGAAAAAGAAATGAAAATAGATTAGTTCCAATCGATATTAAACTTTGTGTTTCTAACTTGACAAACTTCGTTTTTACTAAACAAAATCCCCGGCAGCGGCGCCAAAAACTTGTTGCGTGCTCAATGTTTAAAAGAAATATGCAATGGTAGAGCACTCAGAACATGCAAGCATACATGATCTTGTAGCAAGTAATAAGTATTTTTTCATTCGATTTCCCACAGAGATTTATTCTTAGTTACTAGCGAAGTGATTTGTTAAGTGAGAATGGGTGGTTTAAATGGGGGAGATTTGGTTTTAAAGTGCCTAATTACTAAGGAATGTGTAAATGATGGAAGCATAAACAAGTGCAAGCAGATAATAAACTAGAGTGTAAAGAAGAGAACAATCAAACGAAGAGAGAAATGGCTAAGGCAAAATTTTAACTAAGGGAATTGCGGAAACAGCAATTATTCAGCAATGTTACTAACAGCGAATTATGTGTAAAGTGTGGAAACAAGGGCTACTAACGACTCCTCTATAGGCTTTTTCACACGATTCTCAAGCATTAGATCAACTCATCATGCATCAAACTAACTCATTCTCATGTATCTTCCGATTTCATGCATTAGATCCTTTAGTTTACTCATGTCCAAGTAAGGTCTTAAGCATCTTTTTATAACAGCAAGTATTGGTTTGTACTAGGAAAACGCCTATTCCTAGGTCGTTTTCTGGCTACCTTGAGAGGCTAGCATGGATGTACGACTCTGAACTCTTACTCCTTCCAGAGGTTAGGAGTTCTTTGGACAAAATGGATGGCCAATCGAAATTGCCCGTGGGATGAAGCTTACATACATTCAATGCATTCGAGAGCTATCCTACATGCTTGATTCACGTGTTTCTACCTATAGATTTGTCATTAGCATGCCCTTATGTGATTTAGTTACTCATGGATGAAGATGGAATGGGAAGAATAGATGGAGACGACATGCTTAGTAGAATAATGAAGACAAAACAGAAGGCAAAGACAGTGAGTAGAGAAGGTAAAGAACTTGCGAAGTGATGAAATTATGCTTTGATTAACCAGCGTTTGAACTAAAAAAATGACAGCTTTGACTAACTAAAGTAAAACAGAAAGCACCGGAATGAAGTAGAGTAGCTGACGACAGGGAAAAGCAACAGACAGAAACAACAAAGAAAATGGAAACAGCAGAAAGCAGTAATTGGGGCGTGATCTTCTTGTTGCGAACGCCTCGGCTGAGAGAAGAAGGAAAGCCTTTCTTGGATGAATCTAATCAGAAGAGAAGACAAATCTTCTCTTCTTCCTATCAGATTGTCGACTCCAACAGCTGATCCCTTCAAACCAACAGACGGAAGAGAAAAAGAGTAGAAAAGACTACGTTGAACTGGAAGTCTACGCCTTTCGAGTGTGTTTCAACCTTCCATCTTGACCTCCTTTTATAGTGTTCTGCAGGTACGATTGGGTCAAGGAGAACCATCCATTCTCAACGTCGTACTTCTACGTGGCTGCAGGAGAAAGAATGGGTCCCTGAAAGATCGGAACAAAACAGAAATTGGTTAGACAACTTACGGATTTCACTTAAAACATTGCGGTTTTAGCAATGTTTCCGCAATGTTTCAGCAATGTGCATTTTTCACTCTATTAACTTTGTTTTTGGTTCTTTTCCTTTCCTTTTACCTATAAGTCCTAATTTAGCTTCATTCTACTAATTCTCATATATAAGCACGAGTTTAAGCTAAATCCTACCAAAAACACCTAAGAGTGTACATCTTTCTATAGCAAACAAGTCCTAAAATAGTCACTTTTGGAGACGTAACAGGGGGGATTTTAATGAAATTACCTCCGATTCTGAAAAAATGGGAGCCCCCCGTCGCTCGGTCTTGATTCATAACTTTTGTGAGGTTATTGATATGTGCGGACTTCATGACCCAGGCTTCACTGGAGATACCTTTATTTGGTGTAATAATCAGTTCTCGGGGGTGACAATTTGGGAAAGATTGGATCGGTTTCTTATCGACGCCTCTTTCCTCCAGTCGCTTGAGTCACTCTCTGTTACTCATTTAAGCTCCACAGCTTCAGATCATGAACCAATCATAGCTGATTGGACAGTGAATGGCTCTTATAATAGTTATGGTCTTAAGAGGAAACCTCTTAGATTTGAGGCAAGCTGGGTGAACTTCGAAGACTGTCGTGAAGTTATTCGGAGGACTTGGGCTCCCGACGGAATGGGGGATTTTACGAGTTTTAAGAGTCGCCAATCCTTATGTCTGAGGGAGCTTAAAAGGTGGAATTGGGATCGGTTGCAGGGATCTTTAAAGGGGCTATCTCTCGAAAAGAGAAGCTTATCGAAGAGATATCTCGGGAGCAGGGGCCCAATTGGAGACGAAACACAATCATAGAAGGAAGAGAGCTTGAACAATTATTAGAAGAGGAAGAAATTTACTGGAAACAGAGGGCACATGAGGAGTGGTTGAATTTGGGTGATCGAAACATGAAATGGTTTCACCTGAGAGCAAGCCAACGTCGGCGTAAGAACAAAGTTCGAGGGCTTATGGATGAGAATGAAATCTGGACAGAGGAACATGACAAATTATCTACGATTGCTAATTCCTACTTTCAGTCCCTGTTTCGATCTAGCAAGCCAGATGATCTTTGTATTCGCTCGACGATTGCGGCGATCCCTACTTCCATTTCCCAAGAACAGAACCAAAGGCTTACCCGCGAGTTTACAAGAGTAGAGATTGAGTGGGCAATTAAGCAGATGCCAGCTACTAAGGCTCCAGGCCCGGATGGGTATCAAGCTCTGTTCTATCAGCAGTACTGGGAGATTGTTGGAGATGACACAGTGAGCCTATGTCTCAAGGTTTTGAATGAGGGGGTGGGGGTGAGTCAGTTAAACAAAACTTTCTTGGTTTTGATCTCGAAGGTGAAAATCCTAAACAGATGAGTGAGTTTCGCCCTATAAGTTTGTGCAATGTGATTTATAAAATTATTGCTAAGGTCCTTGCAAATCGTCTCAAACTCACCCTGGATTCAGTTATTTCTCAGTCTCAATCAGCGTTTGTGCCAGGTCGACTAATTTCTGATAATGCCCTCATTGGTTTTGAGTGTATTCACGCCCTCAATAATAAACGCAGCGGGAAGGAGGGGTCAATAGCTCTCAAGCTTGATATGAGCAAGGCTTACGACCGGGTCAAATGGATTTTTTTACGACAAGTTATGGAGAAAATCGGTTTTTGTGCTTCGTGGATCTCTCTTATTATGCAGTGTGTGGAGTCAGTAACCTTCTCGGTTCTCCTTAATGGGGAGCCTTCTCCTAGTTTTGTCCCAAGCAGAGGGCTTCGACAAGGAGATCCTTTATCTCCATATTTGTTCTTGCTCTGTGTGGAAGGCTTCTTTGCTCTCCTCAACCAGGCAGAGAATAACCACTCACTCTCAGGTTTGCGAATTAACTGTCATTGCCCTTCCATTTCTCATTTATTTTTTGCAGATGACAGCATGATCTTCTTTAAGGCCAACACGACAGATTGCCAGACCATAAAACAAATTCTACACTCTTATGAGAAAGCTTCAGGACAGACAGTGAATTTTGGAAAATCTATGTTCATGGCAAGCAAGAATACTAGCCCAGTGACGATTGCACTAATAAGTCACGAGCTCCAGATAAGGCACACGACAACTTTGGATACCTACTTGGGCCTTCCGGCTCAGGTGGCAAGGAATAGGTGTCAAGCTTTCAGCTCTTTAAAAGACAGAGTCTGGCGGACCCTCCAGGGGTGGAAGGAAAAGTTATTTTCTGCAGGGGGGAAGGAGGTCCTTATTAAGGTCGTGGCTCAAGCCATTCCTACTTACACGATGAGCTGCTTTCGGATTCCCACCCAGATCTGTTCTGACATCACAACCATGTGTGCCCGCTTTTAGTGGGGCTCTACTCCAAAAAAGAAGAAAATCCATTGGAGGTCGTGGAAACGTATGTGCGTGGTAACGATATTATTGAACTATCGCCAATCATCGGGTTGTCGAGACCCGCCAAAATGAATTTATAAGTGCCCGAATTCACTAAACTATTTGTAGAGTAGCGGCAACGGGGTCGATCCACAGGGAATTAATGTAGCTTGACTTAATCTTAATTAAATTTGCAAACTAATAAAACCAATGAAAAATGGGGGATTTGTTGACTTTTAAGTAACTGAGAAGGAACAAAGCAAATGGAAAATTTAGCTAACGGAGTTTCCGACTCGGGACGATCGGGGATAAATTTAGCAAGCCTCTTGGATCATAGGTTGACGAGTATTATGGTCAGATAATTTAACGAATGCACAGCCCGTCTAAAATTAATAAATAACCCAGACATGCTCCATGGATTTAATTAGACATAATTGATCATGCTAATCAAGCATACCGTTCGGACATTGGCGGCCAACGCTCTCCCAAGACCGAACGGTAGCAACAAGCTAACTGTGACAACTATCTAATTTGGACGCGAAATTAGTATGTCGATTTGGAATTCTAATTCGGGAAGAACGAACACCAAGAGCGCAAGGACGCCAATACGCTCAAGGTGTCATAATTCCTTGTTACTTGGCGGAAACGAGAGGCACGGCATCAAATCCTTTAACAAATGAACATGCTCAAAATCAAGGGTGCCTAGTCCTAAATCATTCAATCATGCTCATAGATTAAGCTAAGAAGTAGAACTCAATTCAATAAAATATCCAACCAATTCAGAATTTCAATCCTACAACCTCACCAAGAGTTCAAACTACATTTATCCTTTACAATCCCGAGCCAAAAACGGTAAATCTACTCACTCATGACTTGTGTGGTGTGGGATGGCTTGAAATCGAGCTTCCTAGCCCCTCCCATGGTGGAAAACAGCTGTTGGACGTCAAATCAGGCGCGGAGCTCCAGGTAGAAGATGATAATGGCGGCTAAAATCGGACAGAAACTTAAGTAATCCGTCGTAGCGTCGAGACGCTAGGACAGCGTCTCGACGCTGCGCCCTAAATAACGCGCGCGCGCAGTCGGGGTGGCGTCGAGACGCTTGTGCGGCGTCGAGCGAGCGTCGAGACGCTATCGCTCGACGCTTGCTCTCGGGTTTTTCTTCAATTCAGCGCTTCAGACTTCGGAGCGTCGAGACGCTATGGCAGCGTCTCGACGCTGGGCAGCGTCGAGCTAGCGTCGCGACGCTGTCGCTCGACGCTAGCTCTTGGGTTGATGCATGGATTTTTGCCTTCAATTTCTACAAAGTGCTCATCCTTCATGCCTTTGCATGGATCTTCCCCGGAAGTGTTCTTAGGCCTTTAAAACGCGATATTAAGCCTCGAAAAGCGCTGAAACGCTCCCGAGGGCGAATTACCGAAAACACCTGCAATGATCACATATAAGCAAGATTAAGCCAATAATAAACGTGAATTAGGGACATAATTATAGCTCTAAAGTGGAGCTATCAGTGCGTAAGCAAACTCCATGGAGGGATGGGCTTCAGGGATCTTGCTCTGTTTAATCAGGCGATGTTGGCTAAACAGTGTTGGCGTCTGGTGAAGTTTCCTAATAGTTTGTTAGCTCGTGTTCTTAAGGGAAAATATTTCCACCATGGTATCTTCCTTCGGGCCCAACTTGGCACGAGTCCCTCTTATGCGTGGCGTAGTATAATGTGGGGCAAGGAACTCTTTGACCAAGGGTACAGATGGCGAATTGGCAATGGGCGCTCTACTTTGATTGATTGTGATCCTTGGATTCCAGGCCGAGTTGATGGTCGATTGATTTCTCCCCCTCATTCGGTCCAGCATTACTCTGTTGAATCTCTGATGTTTGGTCCTGGTCAGTGGGATGATGCTCAAATAAGGGAGGTATTTCTTCCTATTGATGCAGAAGTTATCCTTCAGATCGCTATACACCCACATGGTGGTGATGATGAAGTCATTTGGAATCCGTCCAAACAGGGAGTTTTTTCTGTTAAATTTGCTTATCACCTTGGTTTAAGTTGTGGGAATAGGGGGGAGGCCTCCTCCTCTACTGTTGAATCTCAAAGTAAGAGATGGAAAGTTTTTTGGGGATCCAAGGCTCCTCCTAAAACCAAAATCTCTTGCTGGAAAGTTTACAACGATATTATTCCCAACAAGCTAAACCTTTTAAAAAAAGGAGTAAAATGTGAAGCTTTATGTGTTTTTTGCAGGACTCACGAGGAATCGTCCCAACACCTTTTTTGGCATTGTGAGGTAATAAAGGATTGTTGGAGCCAAATTCCTAATAATGACTTAAGGTGTTTGTGTGATAACAGGAATAACTAGACTATTCAGGAGCATTGGGACTGGCTTCTTGACCGTGGCTCTAATGAGGATATCGAGAGAGCAATGACGTTGGTGGGCAGGATTTGGGAGATTAGGAACCAAATAATCTTCCAAAAGTTACAAGTGACAGATCATTTCATCAACTCTAAGCTTGACCTGACTACTTCACAGAATTCAAGCTCACTTGATGTTCCCTATGTTCATAATAGAGGGAAATGCACCGTACCGGCCGTTTCAGCAGTTTCGGTCGGTGTCGCCAGGGATGATTGGCTCCCCCCAGTGGTAGGCCGACTAAAACTCAACGTCGACGCTTCAGTCAGTTCCTCCAGACACAGAGCAGGCGTGGGTTGGGCTCTACGGGATCACAACGGTTGCGTCATGCTGGCTGGCTATAGGGCGATTGTAGAATGCCGAGAAGTCAAGGTCCTTGAGGCGATGGCGGTCATCGAAGGGTTGAAAGCAGTGATAGATACGTGGTCTGATGGAAATAGGAGACAAATTGAGGTTGAATCGGACTGTCTTGAAGTTTGCCTTCTCTTGAATGAATCTAGGGTCGACCTCACTGAAGTTACCCATTACATTGGCGAGGCGCTCGCTCTAAAATCAGCAGCAGGGGTTGTTTCCTTTCTCCATACAAATAGAGGGCGGAATCAAATGGCCCATCTTCTTGCTTCGAAAGCCATGGCTGGAGAAGTTTCTGCCCGGTGGGAGGATCCTGTTCCTACCGGTGTTATTTCTTTCCTTTCATTTGGTGGTCCTTGGGACTTTGTTCTTTAGTTGTTATTGCATTAGCCTCAAAAAAAAAAAAAAAAAAAAAAAGTACTTGAAATAATTGAATAACAAACTATAGTTACTAATTAATTATCAGTTACCTATTCTAATACTCCCCCTCAAGATGGACTAAGAATATTAATAACACCCATCTTGGATAACAAGAGATTAAATGAAGGGCTTGGAAGTGCTTCATGTTCTCGGATAAAATGACAGTCTAACTCGATATGCTTCGTCCGTTCATGAAATATCGGATTAGAAGCGATGTGTACAGCAGCGGTGTTATCACAAAAAAGGATGGCAGGACAAGGGGAGGTGACCTGCAAATCCTTTAACAATTGCATCAGCCAAATGACTTCACTAGAAGTGGAAGCAAGAGCACGGTACTCAGCTTCAGCGGAGGAACGAGACACCGTAGTTTGCTTTTTAGCCTTCCAAGAGATGAGGGAGTCTCCTAAAAATATGCAAAATCCAGTGGTAGATTTGCGAGAATCTAAACATGATGCCCAATCAGCATCACTAAAGGCCCGAATCTGAAAGGAAGAGGAAGTAGGGAGAAACACCCCTCGACCAGAACAACCTTTGAGATATCAAAGTAATGTGTGAACAGCGGCCAAATGAGACTGACATGGTCGAGCAACATACTGGCTCAATTTGTGAACAGCAAATGTGATATCAGGCCAAGACACCGTCAAATACAATAATCGACCAACCAAGCGTCGATAAGCTGTACGATCAGTAAGGGCAGCATCAGTAGAAGCCTGCAACTTGACATTAGGATCCATTGGCAAAGGCGAGGGTTTGGATGCTAAAAAACTCGTATCTTCGAGCAATTGAAGTGTATAATGGCGTTGAGACAAGAAAATACCTTTAGTTGATCGAGCAAGCTCAAGGCCTAAAAAATATCGAAGAGGACCAAGATCTTTGAGCCGAAAAGCACAATGAAGATGGTGCTTTAATTCAGTAATAGCAGGAACAGATGCACCAGTAATGATAATGTCGTCGACATAGACGAGAAGAGCAATGAAGTTAAGTCCAGACCCTCGAACAAAAAGAGAATAGTTTGACTTTGATTGAGTGAACCCAAGTGAGAGTAGAGCATGGGAAAATTTGGAAAACCACTGTCGGGATGCTTGTTTAAGGCCATAAATGGATTTCTGAAGCCGACAAACCAAACGCTCCCCCTCAGAATCAAGGACATTGTGTTTGTAACCCATAGGTAAATCCATGTATACTTCTTCAAATAAATCCCCGTGTAAGAAAGCATTATTGACGTCCAGTTGCACCAAAGGCCAATTAAAAAATACTTCTAGTGTGAGTAAAACCTTGATTGTGACCAGTTTTGCAACAGGAGAGAATGTTTCAAGGTAATCAAGGCCCTCCTGTTGGGTGTACCCTTTAACCACTAAACGAGCTTTAAAACGTTCCACGATTCCATCAGCTTTATGTTTTACCTTGTATATCCATTTGCATCCTATGGAGTGATGTCCAGATGGAAGAGATACAACAGTCCAAGTATGATTATCTTCCATGGCCTGTAATTCGGCATTTATAGCATCACGTCAATGGGCAAATGGGACAGCCTGGTTATAATATTGAGGCTCATAAGTAGAGGACACAGTCAAAACAAAGGTTCGGAAATCAGGAGATAAGGTTTTATAGGACAAAAATTTGTGAATTGGAAATTTGGAATGTGTGGAAGGTAATGGTTGGGTGTGGAGAAGGCTATAATGATAATTTTGTAAGTAAGAGGGTTGTTTAGTTGGGCGAGAAGAACGACGAATGGGCTGCTGAATCGGGGAAGAAGTAGAATCTGTTGGTAAAACAGCAGTAGAAAAACTGGAATTTTCAGTCGTTGTGGCACCATTTTCAGCAATGGGTGCAGAATTTTCTTCATTAATAGGTGCAAAATTCTCTTCACCATTTTCAGTACCATTTTCTGGCTCCTCAACTATCAAAGTAGTGGATGAAGAAATATTTGGGTAAGTAGTAATTGGAGGAGAAGAACAAGGTGGTGGGACGCCTGAGTAATCAAAAGGCATAGGAAGAACAAGATCCATAAATTGATCAATAATATCTCCAATGGTAGTAACATTATGAAACGGAAAGATGGTTTCATGAAAAATCACATCACGAGAAACAAAAACCTTTTTGTTCTCAATATCGTATAAGCGATGGCCTTTGTATCCTGGGGGATAACCAATAAAAACTGAGGGAACAGCCCGAGGATGAAACTTCTAACGATGGGAGACCAAGGTAGAAGCAAAACAGAGGCACCCAAAAGTTCGAAGAGCACTATAATCAGCATGCTTTTTATGGAGACGGAAATAAGGTGTTTGCCATTGTAAAACACGAGATGGAAGGCGGTTGATCAAAAACGTAGCTGTTAAAACACACTCTCCCCAAAATTTAATGGGCAAACGAGACTGAAACAACAAAGCTCGAGCAACATTAAGCAGATGTTGGTGTTTCCGCTCAACAACAGAATTCTGTTCTGGGCGACCAACACAAGAATATTGATGAACAACCCCTTTCTGTAAAAAGAAATCAGTAAATCGGAGCTCAGGTGCATTATCTGAACGAAATTGCTTGATAGAAGCACCATACTGAGTTTCAACAAGCTGAAAACTGTGGAACAATAGTCAACGCATCCGACTTGTGACGCATTAGAAAAATCCAAGTATGCCGAGAAAAATCATCCACTAAAGTGAGAAAATATCTATAACCAGCATAAGTGGGGGACTAATAGGGGCCCCATACATCACAGTGGATCAAAGCAAATAATTCTTCAGCCAAATGATTATTAGATTGAAAAGGCAAACAACGTTGCTTAGCCAACGGACACACTAAACATGGTGGCAAACAGTCAGAGGGAAGAGTTCTTAAAGGCAAAAAACTCTTTAAAGCAGTCAAATGTTTAACAGAGGGATGACCAAGCCTATTATGCCATGTATGAAAAGAAATACAAGAATTAGCAACAATATTGCAAACAGTTGGTACTGAACAAGTAGAACATGACAAAGTCTTGTCAGCACGAAGCAAATATAATCCTTGCCAAAGACTAGCCCTGCCAATCATCCTCGAAGAGCACTTGTCCTGAATAACGCAAGTGTCACCAACAAAATGAAGCATGATTGGTAAGTTTGCAGTCAATGTGCTGATAGAAATCAGATTGAAACGAAATGTGGGAATAAACATCACATTCTTGAAAAGGAGATCAGGAGTAA
The DNA here is from genome assembly GCA_028017165.1 of Herpetospermum pedunculosum. NCBI lineage: Eukaryota > Viridiplantae > Streptophyta > Magnoliopsida > Cucurbitales > Cucurbitaceae > Herpetospermum > Herpetospermum pedunculosum. The sequence continues at coordinate 26,852,663 of CM051527.1, read as the reverse complement.
GGCGTACATCACCAATAAAATCCACAGAAATACGAGTATGATTCGGCAATGATACAGAAAATCCAGAAACAGGCAACAGAGATGAAAAATAGTCTCTAGAACAACATATATGGGCTAAAGCACCAGAATCTAGTACCCAAAAGTCATCAGATGGTATAAATGTGGAATGAGAGTTACCTGCCACATGTGAGTGTTGGGTTTTATGTCCTAAAACTCGTAGTTTGTAAACTGTTTGAATGTAAATATATATTATATTTCAATAAAGTTGTTATTGATTTTTTAGTGAATTGTGTTTGTATTAACCTATACCAATAACTAACACCCATGGCTGTAGTGTGAGTACTTGAACTTCATGTGTGACATGAATGTGAATCAAGTTCAAGTAGACAGCCAAAATGGTCTATAGTATAGGGATAAGGCTGGGTACCTTATCCTGGGGACACTATTGGACGCGGCTCACTTTGTATAGTACAAAACGATGTGATTCGAATCGTTTCATGTAGAGACATGTGAGTGAGGGCGTCCTGTGCAATGAGTTTGCACAAGACCGAACCAAGAATTAAAATCGCTCTTTCTTTATAACATCGTTTACTGTAAAGACCGATTTTTTCATTTGATGACTTAAGTAACTCAATCTCAATCCTGAGCTTACTATGGACTCCTGTTTATTTGACCTTATCCTTTGATTTGTACGGGTGAGAGTGGCCTGATTGCCGACTCAATATGCCTACCATCTTGGGGATAAGATTGAATAAGTGGCTGGGGACATAGTTGTAGCAAGATTGGAGTTCACTCCTACCCGCTTTCAGGGTTAGTAGAAAGGTTGTTCCCTTTAGTGCTGACTCCAGGTCTTGAACAATGGGCCCATCCTCTCCTGATCAGGGAGGAATCTGATTTGATGGTTGGACCACAAATCAATTGTTCATTAGAGGTGTCAGTGGTACTTAAGGAACAAGATATAATACAAGGGTTAAACGGTTTAAATGACCCGTTGTGATTATGAACGACCTGTGAAGGATCGACTTACTGATGATAGTTATATCAACAGGACACAATATATCTACAGTGAGGAGAGTGCAGCCCTTGGACTTTAGTGGAGTCTCCGGGGGTTAACGAATGTTGGTTAGTTCGGTTGAAAGAGTTTTGACCGGATAATCTCGTATCGTTGGAGCTCATGATCTGTAGGTCCTTACGGTTCTCCTGGCTAGCTCGGATAAAGCCGTTAAACAGTATAAAAGAAAAGAAAAGAATTTGAATTGTTCAAATTCTGTTTGTGGAAGAAGGATAGACATATTTAAATATGATTTAAATATGGACATATTTAAATATGATTTAAATATGGCATCGGCCTGAAACATGAATGAGATTCATGTGAAAAAAGTCGGGTTTTTATGAAAAACCGAGTTTAGTTATATTATTTAATCAATATTTGATATTGAATTAAATAATATTTATTAATTAAAAAGTTTAATTAATAATTATATATATATTTTATTTATTAAAATGTTTAATAAATAAAATTATTATTATTATTTTTAATAATAATAATAATTATTTATATATATATATATATATATATATATATATATATATAAATACATGTGTCTTGCTGCATGCAAGACACATGTTGAAGAAATATATATATATGTGTTGTACGTATTGGGCTGATGAGAATCGAGAGCAGAAGAGAAGTGTGTTGAAAATTTTGTTTCAGAGAATTGAATTTGATTCAATTCATTTTGAGGGGTTCACGTTTTTGCAAGAAGTGAAAATTTTGCAGCCCTCTGTGCTTCTCTTCTTCCTCTTCTCCTTTTCTCTTGTAAAAGGAGTCCCACCACTCCGTTTCTCGGCCCGAGGATAGCGGGACTACCGTGGGTGGTCCACGAACGTTTCGTGAGAAGGCTCGGTGAGCTCGTGAGGAGCTTCTGGCGGTGAATTTGGAGAATTACGAACGACAAGGGTATGTGTTCTAACTTCTCTTTTTCATCGCTTTTGCATGTTTTCGTTTTGTTTAAATTGATGAAATTAGAGTGTCCATGATCCAAATCGCTTCCGCTGCGTGCCATGGGCGCTCCATCAATTGGTATCAGAGCGTTTTTGGCCACTCAATTTCTATCAATTTAAGTTATGGTGGGTTTTATTTTAGAAATTGTTTCTGAATGGAATTCTAAAGTGAATATCGATTTTGGCATAGTTTCTTTTGAATTTCTTTATTTGTAATTGCCCGAGAATGTATGGGCTTTAATGTATGCTAAAGAGTCTGTATTTTTAGAGTCATTAGAGTCCATATAGGGTTCTTTGTGAAAGAAGTTTGAGTTTGAAACTCGCCGAAATGTTCGGTGTAAGTTCAAACTCGTTCTGGGCATTACGAGGAGAAATTCGAAGAAAATTTGGCCGAAGCGTTCGGAGGAAGCAAGTTGGTCAAAGGCGGTGCGAAGAGTTCGAAGTCCGCTCATGACGTGGCTTGTTGATCAAGCTTGTAATAAATTAGTTATTGCTTGCTAAATGCCAAAATCGATCCACTTTAGTGTGTTTAATTAATTATGCATTGCGAATGTATGTTTTAATTAAATTCCATGTTTGTATGTGCATAACGTATGCCATATAGATTTAAAATCCCACCGTAGGAAGCATGCTTCATGCATTAAATATGTTATAAGTGTTATAATATATCGTATGCATATTTGGCAATTCATGAGTTTTGATATAAAAGTTATATTAATTCATGAATTAGTTGTTGTTAATTTAATAGAATAATTGATATAAGTGTTATATTAATTATGAAATTAAATATACAACATAGGTTGCCATGGTTTTATGCATATTATAGGTTATAAGTGTTATAATATATTGGATGCATGTTTTATTCATGAGTATTAATATAAGAGTTATATTAATTCATGAATTAGATGTTGTTTGCTTAATAGAATAATTGATATAAGTGTTATATTAATTATGAAATTAAACATCCAACATAAGATGCATTTTGTTTGTTATAAGCGTTATAATGTATAGGATGCATGCTTAATTCATGAGAATTGATATAAGTGTTATATTAATTTATGAATTAGGAGTTGTATATTTAAAAACATAATCGATATAATTGTTATATTAATTATGAAATTAAATATTCAACTTGTCATGCCTTAGTGTTGCATGTTTGAGAAGCATGTAGAAGTTTGTTGTAGTAAGTCTTAGTTTTGCAAAGCGTTGTAAAATTGGCATAGACTTTTAAAATCTATAACAAAGATAAAGGCATGCTCACTTAGGGTTGAATGTATCGTTCCGTTTCATTAGATGAATAGGTCGATATCTTGTAAATGCTAAGGTTACAAGAAACTCACCCGGGGACATCCTGTTCGAGGTTGGAGGTATTTAAGCTGACGGTTTACGGAACACCTCCTACCTGGGGACCATCCGGTTCTTGAGTAAAGTTAACCCGGCTTTATGAGCATGCGTGAGTGGTGTGAGGTAATAAAGTGTTTATCACCTAGACATCATAGGTAAAAGTTTGTTTTACCTAGACTTAGGTCTTATTGTCTTAGCCGGATAATGCCTGAGTAATTTACCCATTCCGTCTTAAAATACTTAGTAGAGGTGTTGAGAAGGTATATATGATATGTCCCTCTCCTCCTACGTTCTCTGTCAAGTTCACACCGTGAGAATTATGCTCGGCCTCGTGATGTCAATAGGGCATCCCCATTCGGATGGTATTTGCATAATTCAAGAGCAAGGTGAATGGAGAAAGTATTTATAGTAAGTGGGAGAAGGAAGTATGTCAATACATCCTGCGGTCTCCTCCATTGGATTGAACCGTGAGATTCCTATGTTCTGCCTGCTAGGTGCCCAAAAGTGGTACCGATCCATTCGGAGGGCCGTTTCATAGGAATCGGAACATCTCAATCACCATTTATGGATAAAGAAACATAGAGCCATTCCCAACTTTGACATTTCCATTCGGTTGCATCGTTGGGGCCGCCCTATGAATTCTAAAAATGGAGGGTCACACTTACGAGATTTGCTAAGGAGTTAGTAAATCTTGACCAAACAGCGATAACTAAGATGCTATAGGAATATGAGATATTCTGGTATTAGCATTTAGTCAAGAATGTCTTGATTCAGTGAAGGAATGCTTGACTGCCCCTCGGTAGCGACCATTCTGACCCACTGAAGTATCGTTGCAGTTTAATAATGAGTTTTGGGTACATTATTATTCTTTGCTAAATTCTTGATTGGTGTGTAAATTAGGTTAAAACCTTTTCACTAATATTTATTCATTCTCTTTTCAGCATGACTAGCTCTTTTATTCACTTACTAGCTTCCGATAAGTTAACCGGCGATAACTACGCGACCTGGAAATCGAACTTGAATACGATTCTCGTTCTAGATGATCTCAGGTTCGTCTTATCAGAGGATTGTCCTCCCCCTCCTAGCTCGGATGCGACTCGAACTGTTCGAGAAGCATATGATAGATGGACAAGGGCTAATGATAAAGCCCGAGTCTATATCTTAGCCAGCATATCTGATGTGTTAGCTAAGAAGCACGAGGATATGGTTTCTGCTAAAGAAATCATGTCTTCATTACAGGAGATGTTTGGACTTCCGTCCTCATCGGTCTGTCATGAAGCCCTCAAATTCGTTTACAACTCTCGCATGAAGGAGGGAACCTCTGTTAGGGAGCATGTCCTTAACATGATGGTCCACTTCAATGTGGCGGAAGTAAACGGAGCTATTATAAATGAGTCAAGTCAAGTAAGCTTTATCTTGGAATCTCTTCCGAAGAGTTTCCTTCAGTTCAGAACCAATTTGGTAATGAACAAGATAAAGTATAATTTGACTTCTCTCCTCAGCGAGCTACAGACTTATCAGTCCCTACACACTTCTAAAGGAAAAGAGAAGGAGGCAAATGTTGTCACTTCTAGGAAATTCCAAAAGGGGTCGTCTTCTGGGAGTAAGTCTGAACTTTCTTCTATTAAGAATAAGAGTATTCAAAAGAAGAAGAAAGATAAAAGGAAGGGAAAAGCACCTGCTACTGCTAAGAGCAAGAGTAAATCTACAGACAAAGGAAAATGTTTCCATTGTGGTGTAGATGGGCACTGGAAACGCAATTGCCCAAAGTATCTTGCAGAGAAAAAGGCTGAGAAAGAAAGACAAGGTAAATATGATTTACTTGTTGTTGAAACATGTTTAGTAGAACATGATTGTCATACCTGGATACTTGATTCAGGAGCTACTAACCATGTTTGTTCTTCTTTTCAGGAAACTAGTTCTTGGCAGCCACTTTCTCGAGGTGAGATAACTCTCAGAGTTGGAACTGGAGAGGTTGTCTCAGCTGAAGCAGTGGGAGCTGTAAAGTTGTTGTATAGAGATAGTTTCATTTTACTAGAAAATGTACTCCTGGTTCCTACGTTCCAGAGGAATCTTGTATCTATATCTTGTTTGTTAGAACAGTTGTATAAAGTATCTTTTGTTCATAATGAAGCGTTCATTAGCAAAAGAGGTGTACGTATTTGTTCTGCGAAACTTGAAAACAACTTGTATGTGTTAAGACCAACCGAAGCCAAAGCTATTTTGAACACTGAAATGTTTAAAACAGCTGAGACTCAAACTAAAAGGCAGAAACTTTCTCCAAGTACTTATCTTTGGCACTTAAGACTAGGTCACATTAATCTCAATAGGATTGGGAGATTGGTTAAGAGTGGTCTGCTAAATCGTTTAGAGGACAACTCTTTACCGCCATGTGAGTCTTGTCTTGAGGGCAAAATGACCAAACGATCTTTTTCTGAAAAAGGTCATAGGTCCAAAGAACCTCTAGAAATCGTGCATTCGGATCTCTGCGGTCCTTTGAATGTCAAAGCACGAGGAGGGTATGAATATTTCATCAGTTTCATTGATGATTATTCTAGGTACGGTTATCTTTATCTAATGCATCATAAGTCCGAAGCTCTTGAAAAGTTCAAAGAGTATAAGACAGAGGTTGAGAACACATTAGGTAAATCGATAAAAACACTCCGATCAGATCGAGGTGGAGAGTATATGGATTTAAGATTCCAGGACTATATGATAGAACATGGAATAGTATCTCAACTCTCAGCGCCAGGAACACCACAGCAGAATGGTGTGTCCGAGAGGAGAAATAGAACCCTGTTAGACATGGTTCGATCTATGATGAGTTATGCTCATTTGCCTAGTTCGTTTTGGGGATATGCAGTAGAGACTGCAGTATATATTTTGAACATGGTTCCCTCTAAAAGTGTTTCTGAAACACCTTATGAGTTATGGAGAGGGCGTAAAGGTAGTTTACGTCACTTCAGGATTTGGGGGTGTCCGGCACATGTGCTAGTACCCAATCCAAAGAAGTTGGAACATCGTTCAAAATTGTGCCTATTTGTAGGTTACCCCAAGGAAACGAAAGGTGGTCTATTTTATGATCCTCATGAGAACAAGGTACTAGTATCGACTAATGCCACGTTCTTAGAGGAAGACCACATGAGAGATCATAAACCGTCGAGCAAAATTGTTTTGTCCGAATTTTCCAGGAAAGCTACAAACGGATCAACAACGGTTGTTGATCAGGCTGGTCCTTCTCAAGAGTTGAGAAAGCCTCGACGCAGTGGGAGGGATGTAAGACAGCCTGACCGCTACATCGGCTTGTCTGAAACTCAAGTCGTCATACCTGATGATGGCGTTGAGGATCCATTGACCTTTAAACAGGCAATGAATGACACAGACAAGGACCAGTGGCTTAAAGCCATGGATCTCGAAATGGAGTCTATGTACTTCAATTCGGTCTGGGATCTTGTAGACCAACCAGATAGTGAAAGACCTATCGGTTGCAAGTGGATCTACAAGAGAAAACGAGACCAAGCCGGTAAGGTGCAAACCTTTAAGGCTCGACTTGTGGCAAAAGGTTATTCCCAAAGAGAAGGGGTGGACTATGAAGAAACCTTTTCTCCTGTTGCCATGTTAAAGTCGATTAGAATACTCTTATCCATTGCTACATTTTATGATTATGAAATCTGGCAAATGGATGTCAAGACTGCCTTTCTGAATGGTAATCTTGAGGAGAGTATCTATATGGCTCAACCAGAGGGATTCATACTTCAGGGTCAAGAGCAAAAGGTTTGCAAGCTTAATCGATCCATTTATGGGTTGAAGCAAGCATCTAGATCCTGGAATATAAGGTTTGATACGGCGATCAAATCTTATGGCTTTGAACAAAATATTGACGAACCTTGTGTTTACAAGAAAGTAGTCAATACTGTTGTAGCTTTCTTAGTCTTGTACGTAGACGATATACTACTCATTGGGAATGATGTAGGGTTCCTAACCGACGTTAAGAATTGGCTAGCGACCCAATTCCAAATGAAAGATTTGGGAGAGGCTCAGTTTGTTCTAGGGATTCAGATCATAAGGGATCGTAAGAACAAAGTGCTAGCGCTGTCTCAAGCATCTTATATTGACAAGGTGTTGTCAAGATATTCGATGCAGAATTCCAAGAAAGGTTCGCTGCCTTTTAGGCATGGAATTCACTTGTCTAAGGAACAGTCTCCTAAGACACCTCAAGAGGTTGAGGATATGAGACGAATTCCCTATGCATCTGCAGTTGGTAGTCTCATGTACGCTATGTTGTGTACACGACCCGACATCTGCTATGCAGTAGGAATTGTCAGTAGGTTCCAGTCCAATCCAGGATATGATCACTGGACAGCCGTTAAACACGTCCTCAAGTATCTTAGGAGAACGAGAGACTATGTGCTTGTGTATGGCGCGAAGGATTTGATCCTTGCAGGATACACTGACTCTGATTTTCAGACTGATATAGATTCTAGGAAATCTACATCAGGATCAGTGTTCACTCTTAACGGAGGAGCAATAGTATGGAGGAGTATAAAGCAAGGTTGTATTGCTGACTCCACCATGGAAGCTGAGTATGTCGCAGCTTGCGAAGCAGCGAAGGAAGCTGTATGGCTTAGGAAGTTCTTGACAGATTTGGAAATTGTTCCAAATATGAACTTGCCAATCACGCTTTATTGTGATAACAGCGGTGCAGTGGCAAATTCTAAAGAACCTAGAAGCCATAAGCGTGGAAAGCATATTGAGCGGAAATATCATCTCATCAGAGAGATAGTGCAACGAGGAGATGTGATCGTCACACAGGTAGCCTCAGAGCACAACATTGCTGATCCGTTTACTAAGTCTCTCACGGCTAAAGTGTTTGAGAGACACCTAAAAAGTTTAGGGCTGTGAGCTGCTCAGTAGGACAGTGGGAGAAACTTTAGATATTTGATATTCTAGTTCTCTCGACCAGCATGTACTCCACTGACGTTTTAGTCCAAGTGGGAGTTTGTTGGGTTTTATGTCCTAAAACTCGTAGTTTGTAAACTGTTTGAATGTAAATATATATTATATTTCAATAAAGTTGTTATTGATTTTTTAGTGAATTGTGTTTGTATTAACCTATACCAATAACTAACACCCATGGCTGTAGTGTGAGTACTTGAACTTCATGTGTGACATGAATGTGAATCAAGTTCAAGTAGACAGCCAAAATGGTCTATAGTATAGGGATAAGGCTGGGTACCTTATCCTGGGGACACTATTGGACGCGGCTCACTTTGTATAGTACAAAACGATGTGATTCGAATCGTTTCATGTAGAGACATGTGAGTGAGGGCGTCCTGTGCAATGAGTTTGCACAAGACCGAACCAAGAATTAAAATCGCTCTTTCTTTATAACACCGTTTACTGTAAAGACCGATTTTTTCATTTGATGACTTAAGTAACTCAATCTCAATCCTGAGCTTACTATGGACTCCTGTTTATTTGACCTTATCCTTTGATTTGTACGGGTGAGAGTGGCCTGATTGCCGACTCAATATGCCTACCATCTTGGGGATAAGATTGAATAAGTGGCTGGGGACATAGTTGTAGCAAGATTGGAGTTCACTCCTACCCGCTTTCAGGGTTAGTAGAAAGGTTGTTCCCTTTAGTGCTGACTCCAGGTCTTGAACAATGGGCCCATCCTCTCCTGATCAGGGAGGAATCTGATTTGATGGTTGGACCACAAATCAATTGTTCATTAGAGGTGTCAGTGGTACTTAAGGAACAAGATATAATACAAGGGTTAAACGGTTTAAATGACCCGTTGTGATTATGAACGACCTGTGAAGGATCGACTTACTGATGATAGTTATATCAACAGGACACAATATATCTACAGTGAGGAGAGTGCAGCCCTTGGACTTTAGTGGAGTCTCCGGGGGTTAACGAATGTTGGTTAGTTCGGTTGAAAGAGTTTTGACCGGATAATCTCGTATCGTTGGAGCTCATGATCTGTAGGTCCTTACGGTTCTCCTGGCTAGCTCGGATAAAGCCGTTAAACAGTATAAAAGAAAAGAAAAGAATTTGAATTGTTCAAATTCTGTTTGTGGAAGAAGGATAGACATATTTAAATATGATTTAAATATGGACATATTTAAATATGATTTAAATATGGCATCGGCCTGAAACATGAATGAGATTCATGTGAAAAAAGTCGGGTTTTTATGAAAAACCGAGTTTAGTTATATTATTTAATCAATATTTGATATTGAATTAAATAATATTTATTAATTAAAAAGTTTAATTAATAATTATATATATATTTTATTTATTAAAATGTTTAATAAATAAAATTATTATTATTATTTTTAATAATAATAATAATTATTTATATATATATATATATAAATACATGTGTCTTGCTGCATGCAAGACACATGTTGAAGAAATATATATATATGTGTTGTACGTATTGGGCTGATGAGAATCGAGAGCAGAAGAGAAGTGTGTTGAAAATTTTGTTTCAGAGAATTGAATTTGATTCAATTCATTTTGAGGGGTTCACGTTTTTGCAAGAAGTGAAAATTTTGCAGCCCTCTGTGCTTCTCTTCTTCCTCTTCTCCTTTTCTCTTGTAAAAGGAGTCCCACCACTCCGTTTCTCGGCCCGAGGATAGCGGGACTACCGTGGGTGGTCCACGAACGTTTCGTGAGAAGGCTCGGTGAGCTCGTGAGGAGCTTCTGGCGGTGAATTTGGAGAATTACGAACGACAAGGGTATGTGTTCTAACTTCTCTTTTTCATCGCTTTTGCATGTTTCCGTTTTGTTTAAATTGATGAAATTAGAGTGTCCATGATCCAAATCGCTTCCGCTGCGTGCCATGGGCGCTCCATCAGTGAGGTGCTAGGAGCAGAATCAGGATCAGATTTCACTTTGGCAAGATGAGATTGAAGCATTGCCAAAAGTCCCTGACATTACTCACTACTCAAAACAGCCATGGGATCGATGGAAGAACCAGCGGTGTTAGATGATTGAGTGGTCTCAGACTTTGAAGAACTAGTGGTAATAGGAGATGAAGAGGTCGGATGCTTCTGATGACGATATCCTGGAGGAAATCCGATGAGCTTAAAACAACGATCCACTGTGTGACCGTGAGACTGGCAGTAAGTGCAGAAACTCTCTTTCTTCTTTGAGAAATTAGAAGAAGAACGAGGAGCAGAGGAATTGCCAGAAGCCTTGGTAAAAAGTGTTGTCGCATTCATAGGTGGAATAATAGTGGAGACGCGTTGCTCAACCTCCTGAGCAACCAGTGAAAAAGCACGTTGAATCGTAGGTTCAGGCTCCATGAGAAGAAGTTGAGTGCGAATCTGAGAAAATGACTCATTCAATCCCATAAGAAAAGCCATGACATATTCAGTCTGGAAATAGAGATTCAGATCTTTAACATCGCCACAAGAACACTTTCCACAAGAGCATGAAGGACGATAGGAAGAGAGTTCATTCCAAATCGTTTTCAAATTTGCAAAATATGTGGTAACTGAATGCTGATTTTGCATTAAATTGGAAAGATCTCGGCGAAGTTGAAAAATGCGAGGTCGATTCTTGCGTTGATATCGTTGTTGAAGATCCAGCCAGATCTCATGAGCGGTATCATAAAAGTCGATACTAGCAAAGATTTCTTTGGACAAAGCATTAAGAATCCAAGCAGTAACAACACTGTTACAAATGTTCCAGGAGTTCTTCAAATCGCCAGTCGGACAAGGAAGCTTACCATTAATGAAGACCAATTTGTTCTTCACGGTGAGGCCAAGAATCATGGCGCGACTCCCGGAAGTGTAATTTGTTTCAGTCAATGGATCAGAAACAAGAAGCAGACTCGTACTATCAGAATGATGAAGATAATACGAATTAGCATATTGCTCTACAACGGATGGAGGCGTAGGTTGATTCATCGAAGAAGATGAATCTGGATCGATAGGGTCTGAGGAAGTTGCCGCCATTGATGCAGAGAGAAAAAAATTGAAGCGAGAAAACGAGGCGAGAGAGAAAACTCGTTAAAAGGGAATGGAGAAAAAATCAACTGATACCATATTAAAGCAGAGTAAATAAACTTGCTTATTTCATTCATTGTATGTAGAATTACATATATAGGCCTCAGATATACAAAGTACTTGAAATAACTGAATAACAAACTATAGTTACTAATTAATTATCAGTTACCTATTCTAATAATATATATATATATAGGGGTGGTTGCACAAATAGCAATCAGGCCCAAACTAATTGCAAATTTAGCAAACTTTAAAATGTTTTGCAAATATGGCAAAAAAAACTCGTTTCTATCACTGATAGACTTTATTATATCACTGATAGACTTCTATCAGTGATAGACTTCTATCAGTGATAGACTATTATCTCTGATAGACTATTATCACTGACAAAAATCTATAAAAAGCTGAGGTGATCAGCGATAGACTTCTATCAGTCATAAGATATCAGCGATAGAAATTGCTATATCCGCAAAATTTTTAAAAACATGCTATATTTGCAAACAATAAGTCTTAAATTGTCATTTACTACAATTTCCCTATATATATATATATATATATATATATATATTCATTTTTTTTAGGACTCATCTTTAATTTTATAAATTATAAGATTGTTTTTTTTGTTTTTATTAATGTAGGTATATTTTACAAACTTTTTAAAGAAAAAAAAAACACATATCTTATCCGACCCACGTGTCAAACACATCTTTCTCCGTCTCCACCCTCTTAAACTCCTCATTCCATCTAAATCCACTATATCCAGAAATCAGCATTATCTCAACAATGACGGTTTATTTTAGCTATAATTTTCCATATTTTCATTGTTAAGAACTTCTTCCAATAAATTTTAAGAATGAGATTTTTGTTTTTTTTTTTTATTTTGTATCCTTCACAAATTTCTTTGAAGATAACAAAAATAATTTTGACCACAATACTTCACCTTCTTTTTTCAATATCACTCACATTAATTATTATTTTATTTTGATAGTTTTGAAATAAAAGAGAACAGTACAATAGTGTGTTAAATATTACATGTGAATTTGAAAGATTTTAATCCATTAATTTAAACGGATCCAAATAAACTGATGTTTTTATTCTCCATGGTAAGAATACTACATTTTGAATTTGATTTAAGTACCAATTTTGATTGAACAACTAATTTATATTTAAAATAATAAAAATAGGTTGAATTACATTTTTAGTCATTTTACACATTTTTGTTTAAATTACGTTTTTTTTTTAAATAATTAAAAATATTGTGGGAGAGAAAAAAAGAGAGAGAAATGTGTTGCCTTGAAAAACGGGTCAGATTTGAATAGTAATTATTGTAGAAATCTGAGGAGTTGAATAGTAATTAGTGTAGAAATCTGGGGAGTTGATATTTTTTATCTGAATTCAACAAGTCCGTGGAACAAACGGGGATAAAACTTATCCACCCAACTCCTTCTCAAACAAGTCTTTGGGCCAAACATCCTCTGAAAGTTTAAGACTTCGTTAAAGACTTTTTAAAGTTTAGGGGTCTAATAGACTCAAATTTTAAAGTTCATGGACTAAACTCGTAATTTAATTTTTTTCTAATTAATAAGACATCGAGATTAACTAAATTTTATGATGGTATTAAGTTTATTTGAACATAGTCCACTTTTGATTCACTTACCTATTATTATCACTGACGTGTGAGCAAGGATGAAAAAATCGCTGAAATTGGTCGAAATATCGCCGATATTTCGCCAATTTCGAAGGTTCGATAGAGATAATGGGGGACAACATCGTTTTTACCAAAAATCGCTGATATTTCGGCGAAATATCGAAAATATCGACAACATATCAAAAAAATCGATGAAATATCGAAAAATCGACGATAAATTAGTGATATTTCGTGTTTTTTTTGTAGTTATATTTTGTATTTTATACAATTTGATCTTTGTCTTAACAAAAACATGGCTCAGTTGGTTTAACTAGTGGTTGTAAATCTCAAGATCCTGAGCATGTTTTATTTATTTTCTTACTATTGTTTATCCTTTTTTAACTTTTTTTTTTCTTCTCTCTCCCCAACTAATTTTTTTTTCTTCTCTTTTAATTCTTTAATTTTTTTTTTTGTATTATATAATTCATATTTTTTTTTTTAAAATAAAAAAAAAAAAAAAAAAACCAACCTAAAGCTAGTTTATTTTGAGTTTTTGTTTATTTATTTTCTAACTATTTATTTTTCATTTTTTATTTTTCTTTTATTAGATAATTTATATTTTATTTTTTCTCTCTCCTACAACCAATTTTTTTTTTCTTCTTTTTTTAGTTCTCTCACTTTTTTATCATTTTTCAACTTTTTTGTATTTTATAATTTATACTTTTTTTTTCTTTTTTTTAAGTTTCAAAATCAATCCATAATACATCTAAACTCTAAACCTACTCTATTTTGTTTTGAATTATTTTAATACAATATTTTGTGTTGTATTATTATTAAATGATGTATTTATTTGTAATGACATTTCTATTAATTAATGAATTAATTTATTTATTTCTTGACATATATACTATTATGTTAAGTTTTGTATTCCATGTTTAATGTATAGAATGCACATTTTATGAATAGTATAATATAATTTTTAGTTTATTAAATCAAGTAAAAGAATTGTAATCTATAAATTATTCGAGTTCATATTTATTTTTCAGTCTTCAATATTATTTATTATTGTATTATTATTCATATTTGAGTTTTATTTTTTGAAATATATGCTTAAAGTAATAGTGTATTATTTAATTAAGCTTCCTCTAAAGTTTCGTTAAATAAATCACAATATTTCTATCAATTTCTGTGATATCCGTGATTCTTTTCGGAATATTCGTCGATATTCAAATATACGTCGATATATCCGTAAATCTGAATTACCGATATCGATATCGATAAAGATATTTTTGTCATTGTGTGTGTGTGAATCCAAACAATTTTTTTATGATAATTTTTTGTATACATATTTACATAAAAAAAAAAAAAAAATCCCCCCTCCCCCAAACACGAATGTCTGATCCGACCCTGGATGTGGGATGAGGGGCAATTCAATTTTTTAGCCCATGGCTCTTTTTTGAAACTCATTTGAATGGATGTCCCATTTTTTAAAAGTGAGTTTGGTGTCCCTTTTCTTTTTTTCATTTTCTCTCTCCTTCATTATTCATTCCTTTTTTACCCTCCTAACTTCACTTTTTTTTTTTTAGTTTTATCTTTGAAACACATACTCATCTCTCCCTCCCAAGATTTTCTCCAACAAAATCTTCAATTCTCTCTCCCTAATCTTTATTTACTATTTCTTTATTCTCCCTCCCCTAATCTGAAATCTTTAATAATCAATGATATTCTATCACCTCTAATCCAAAATCTCTTATAAACAATGTTTCAATTTCTCTGATTTTATTTATCCTAGAAATAATTAAAAAATGTTAGATTTTATTCTGTTCCTATTATGCCTCACATTCAAACAACGTATGTGTGTGAAAGAATGAAGATTTCCAGACTCAAATCAAATCGTCAAATCGGTGGTGACTGATCACCTAAAAAATGCATTCGTCCCCAAATCGGCCGGAAGAGATATTCTGTTTTGATGTGGGGTGAAAACACTGGGATAATGTGGTTATGGTTCATGTTCGAATGATCCTACCTTTCAAAATTGACAAAGCTCGACTCAATTTTGTGTTCTGGTTCTTGGAAGAACCACTTCGAGGTATTTGATTGGATTATGTTTTTTTTTTTTTTTTTTTTTTTTTTTTTTTTGCAATTACAGGGTATTTGAAGATTATTTTTTTGTTGCAAAAACTATTTATTTGATTTTTACGAAAACGTATTTATTTAATTTTTTTTTTTTTTTTTTTTTTTTGCAATCACAAGATATTTTGAAGATTATATTTTGTTGCAATAACTATTTATTTAATTTTTGCAAAACTTTTTTTTTTTTTTTTTTTTTTTTTTTTGCAATTACAGGGTATTTTGAAGATCATATTTTGTTGAAAAAATATTTATTTGATTTTTGCAAAACGTTTTTTTTTTTTGCAATTACAGTGTATGAAGATTGTATTTTGTTGCAAAAACTATTTATTTGATTTTTGTAAAACTTATTTATTTTTTTTTTTTTTTTTTTTTTTGCAATTACAAAGTATTTGAAGTTTATTTTTTATTCCAAAAACTATTATTTGATTTTTTTTATAAATACAGTACACTTGTTTTTTAGTTTTTGTCAAGTACTATTATTAATGGCTAAGGTAGCAATTACAGTGTAATTACAGTTTGCAAATTATAATTACAGTGTAATTGCAGTTTGCAAATTACAATTACAGTGTAATTACAGTTTGCAAATGTAATGTGTAATTGCACTTTGCAATGTAATGTGTAATTGGACTTTGCAATGTAATGTGTAATTGGACTTTGCAATGTAATGTGTAATTGCACTTTGCAAATTGCAGTTGTTTTTTTTTTTTTTTTTTTTTTTTGAAACCGATAAGATTGAAAATGGTGGTATAAGTTCTGATTTTTTTTTTCTACTTATTTTTTATTTTTTATGATTTTCTAGGTAATTGTTTTACTTTTTTTTGTAGTTCTTAATTTTTGTAACACTTAAAAGATGGAGAGAGAATAGAGGAAATACTTTTTTTTTTTTTTGTAATTTTTAAATTTTTATAACAGTCAGGCGGAGAGAATAGAGGAAATACGTTTTTGTTATTTTGAATTTTTGAAACAAAAAAATAGGAGGGAGAGAGAATAGAGAAAATCTTGGGGGAGGGTTATGAGATTTGAGAAGGGTAATTAAGTAATGAAAAAAGATAGGAGAGATAAACTAAACTAAATAAGATACATATATCTCACTTTTGAAAAAAAAACATCTATCGATTTTGAAACTTAAAAAGGGCCATTTGTCTCATTGCCCCAATTAAAAAACTGTGGAAGATAGGAACATTTATAGAAAACTCACATTTTCAGACCCTTTGCGGACTAATATGATGTCATGCATGCATGAAAAAAGTTTGTAACCAAATTTATAATTATGCTCTTGCTTATTAAATTCGAAATAATCATTTTCTTTTTACAAAAAAACAAAAAAAACAAACAAACAAACAAATTGACTCTTCAATTCTTTACATAATCATTTTTTTTTCCAGTGGTCGGAATTCATGAACACTGACCAGTAACATGGCCAGTATTTCGATGGGTAAAGTGGCCAATATTTGAATATCGACCGGTAAAGTGGTCGGTATTTGAATACTAGTCATTGTAGTGACCGGTATTCATGAATATCGACCGGTAAAGTGATCGTCGATAAAGTGACCAGTATTTAAATATCAGCCAGTAAAGTGACCGGTATTCATGAATTTCGGCCAAAATTTCTGGATTTTCTTTTAGGGTTTGTTTTTAACTTCTTTTCCAAAATCCCTGCAGCAAGAACAAAAAAAGAAAAATGAAAATTAAAAATCAATTCAATTGCACAATTTCAAAAGCTGGATTTTGGGGAACAAAAATTGCAGCCGAAATTCCAGTTTTTATTTCTGTATTTTTATGTTTGTTTTTAAGATTTTCTAGATTTTTTATGGTTTAAAAAAAAAAATATATATATATATAACCAGGTTAACTTGCCCAATTGGAGCGTGAAGAGGAAGAAGAAAAGGGTTGGGAGCTTAAAAAGACGTAGAGGGAGAAGAAGAACGCTGAAGCTGAAGAGTGTAGAACGACTGAGGGAGTCAAAAAAAAAAACTAAGGGCATTTTAGTCTTTTTACATACAAGGGTCTAAAACGGTGAGTTTACTAGAAATGAACCCATTTTCAAGATAGTTTTTCAATTTGGGCCAAAAACTCAAATTGCCCTAGGATGAGCACGATAAAACAACCAACTTGATTGTTAAACTACTTGGCCAAAACAACCAAATATATATGGCATGATATATATTTTTTAAGAATGAGAAACGTTACATGAAGTTACGAAGATAATGAATTGACCATTTCTAATTTGACAAGTTAAAATTAAGCGATGGCATATTTATATGCATTTTTCATGATCAAATTATCTCACGGAAACAAGACCATAGTTCAACTGACATGATGTATCGACTAGTGATTATGAGATCTTAGGTTCAATTCCTTAACCCCACATGTTATCAAACAAAAACAAAAAAAAAAATTTATCCTTTATTAGACCATTTTTCTTAAATAGCATAACACATTTGATTACATAATCAATTTCTTACAACCTTGCGTATTGCAATCCATAGCTTTCTTTCACAGACTACTGAATTTCAACTGATTGTATAGCAAGTTTAGCGGCCACTCTGGAAATATTTGCTTGAGTTAATTCCAGAGATTCATTTAGCCTTTCAAGGGTATTCTTGATATCCATTGCCTCGACTTTTTTTAGCTGCAAACTTTGTAATTCAGATTTAGTACATCCTGAAAAATAAATTATATAATTAATTAAATAAATAAACTATATCAATTATTGTTCCTATTGCCAAACCGAGCATAGCTCAATTGATATAAAGTTGTGTCCTTGATTGAGAGGTCAGGGGTTCAATCTCCTCACCCTGCATTAATTAAATACCTTTGCAAAAAAATATATTGTTTCTTTTCAATATCGAAAGTCTAATCTAGTTCAAAGACAATTTACCTGAAATTGGTTGGAAGGCTGCGAAGGATACTCTTTCGGCTAAGGATGGTACAAAATTTTCATCAATGTCCACATATATACCCTTTTCAGCCCATGTGAGTGAGTTCAGAATACGAGTCTGCAATAATGCCTCCTTGGGAGCCTAGTGATAAGAACACATATTTTCAACATTATCTATTATCTATATTAACGGTGAGTATATGTTTTTTTTTTTTAATAAAAAACCATACTTTTATTGACAAAATGAAAGGATGTTCACAATAACCATTAGATGCAAGAGCCGTAGCCAGAGATTTAGAAGACAAGAGGTTATCTCTTTCTAAGTCCATAACCAAGTATCATCCCTATCAATAGGACGGAAAGGAAGCAATATGTTGGTTAGATTAGTCCATTCCTCAACCTCCACATCATGAAGGTTTCTTCTAAGGTGTAAAATCCACATCCTCAAACTAGGACACCATATCTAGACAATAGAGGCTTATTTTTTCATAGATAGGTGATACATTTTGGGAAGAAATTCTGTAAGCTTATGGATCCGACTCATACATTTTTTCAAAAGTATGTCTTTGTACCATTGCCGACCTTTATAGATATGTGCTCACGAATCAGTTTTTTCAAAGAGTCAATAGATTTCCAAGGTCCTTTAGATGAGTGCAAGGTTATGGAGTTTGGTTTGGAGCCAAAGTGAGAAGATCCAAACTTAACTTCTATGATCCAAACTTAACTTCTATGATCCGCCTCCAGAGGCCCCCTTTTCAAATTGAAATCGCCAAATCCATTTAGGAGCGAGATATTGCGATGTTGCATATTCAGGATGCCCAAGCCTCCTTCCTCGATAGGTACTTTGACCTGATCCCATTTAAGCAGATGGTTTCCTTTGTAATCATTATTCCCCTCCATAAGTAATTTCTGAAAAGCCTCTCAATGTCATCAGTCACAACTTTTGGTGCCTTGAAAAGAGATAGGTAATATATGGGAAGGTTAGCCAAGGTAGCTTATATGAGAGTCAATCTTCCTCCTTTTGATAAGTTGGATTCCCATGAGGAAAGCTTTTTTCTATCTTTTCAATAATTGGTGTCCAAAAAAGCTTTGACTTTGCTTTTCCATTTAATGGCAAACCAAGGTAAGTATCCGGCCAGTAGCCTTTTTTGCAATTAAAACTCTCGGCTAGGTGACTAATTTGTGCTTCATCGATATTAACACCCAAAAAAATCATACTTGCAGTTGATATTCAGACCCGATGCTTTTTCAAACTCTTCAACAATATGGAAGAGGTTTTTGATGTATGATTCCTCATGAGTGGAGAAGAGGAAGGTATCATCAGCAAATTGGAGGTGTGTAACCAATTGGAGGTGTGTAACCGATACAAGAGCTTCTCTGCCCACCTCAAAATCTTTAATAAAGCCTTCCTCTTCAACCTTCAACAACATTCTACTAAGGCAATCCACTACAAGAATAAATAGAAAGGGTGATAAAGGATCCCCTTGTCGGAGTCCTGTTGTAGCTCTAATGAGATTCTTGCATCAAATGAAGACGATGGTTTGCTGAATTAATGC
This sequence comes from Herpetospermum pedunculosum, assembly GCA_028017165.1. Taxonomy (NCBI): domain Eukaryota; kingdom Viridiplantae; phylum Streptophyta; class Magnoliopsida; order Cucurbitales; family Cucurbitaceae; genus Herpetospermum; species Herpetospermum pedunculosum. Next base: position 26,833,094 of record CM051527.1, on the reverse strand, counting down.
ATCCTTGAATCCATCGGCTTCATTTGATGCCAAAGCCTTTGACACGAAGAATCTCATTAAGGAAGCTCCAATCCACCATGTCGAAAGCTTATTCAATATCTAGCTTAATAACCACCACTCTCTTCTTTCTCCTATTATATTCATCAATAAGTTCATTAACAATTAATGATGCATCCAGAATTTGCCTATTTGCCACAAAGACCGAATGGTAATCTGTTATGGTGGAAGGGAAAACTTGCTTGAGCCTCTCACAAAGGACCCGGGCTAAGATTTTGTATAGACCAGTTCTAAGACTTATGGTCCTTTATTCCCCCACACTTTTGACCCCATTCATTTTAGGAATGAGACATATATAAGCCTCATTTGTGCTAGCATTTATAGATGCTAGCCTAAAAAAATAATTGAGCACTCCCTTTATGTCGATCTTAAGAATGTTCCACGATTTGTTATAGAATTCTGCCGTAAAACCATCCGGCCCCAGAGACCTATTTGAGCCAAAATCACTTATGGCTCAAAAGATCTCCTTTAAAGGGTTCCTCTAACTGTGAGCTTTGTTGTGAAGAGATGGGGTTCCAATCCTCAATGTTGGGTAGAGTTTTGTCCCCTTGCTTCTTAGTAAAAAGATTGTTGTAAAACTCAATGAATTCGGCCTCAATATTCCCACCATTGACCAAACTAACCCCAGATTTTGAAGTAATTTCAGCAATGGTATTCTTTCTTTTGTTTGTTGTCACCATTCTATGAAAGAAAGCTAGTGTTTTCATCACCTTCAACTAGCCATTTGGCTTTGCATCTCTGTTTCCATAATGCTTCTTTCCAGGCACAAGGGGTAAGGAGATCGATCTTTATGTCATTCCTTTTTTTCCTAGAAGCATCATCCATCAAACTCTCTTCCTCCATGTCATCCAAAGAGTTTAGATCATGCATCAATACTATATTTTGATCATTGGTGTGTCCAAAAGTGGAGATATTCCAATCTTTTAGGACCAGTTTGAAGAATTTCAGCTTTTGGATAAAACAATGACCCAACCATACAATTTTCCTGCTTTCAGTCCACCAATCCGAAAACAACTTGTCAAAGGAGTGATGAGAGAGTTAGCTATTGATGAACTTGAAAGGGGTAGGGGCCCCAATTTTCTTTTCCCAAATTCAGCAGGATAGGGAAGTGATTCGAGAGAGACGACTAGCTTTGGTTGATTCATATTTCAGAACAATTGCATCAGTGACTAAAAATTTGTCAATTAGAGTCCTTACCCGACTTTGGGACCAAGTAAAATTGTCATTAGTTAAAGGGATGTCAATAAGATTCGAGGCTTCAATAAATCTATTGAAGTTCCTCATCCCACGGGTCTGGGGTCAAAGGTTTGATTTCTCCAATGACCATCGAGTAATGTTGAAATCCCATAGATCAAATAATTCAAGCCACATCTTATCTCGGTCAGTGGGAGAGTTTGGGTCGTAGCCTGTAAACCAGAGAGAAGTGTTATCAGCAAAAAGAACTTTGATGGATAAAGTACTTTTTAACACCTCCATGATCTCCAAATTAATCTCATTCCACATGATGAGAATGCCTCTAGTGGTTCCACTAGCATCCAGAGATGTTCAGCCAATAAATCGAGAGCTCCATAAAGATTTGACAAAGCTTCGATCGATATCCATGGATTTAGTTTCTTGAAGGATGACAAGAGAAGGAATTTTACTCTTGAGGAAATCCTTTATGAGAGCTCTTTTCTTACTTGAGCCCAGTCCCCTCACGTTCCATAAAAGAACTATCATATAGGGTTAATTAGGCAACCCATCCTTAGTTTGGCATCGGCTAGTGCTGCCTTTTCCATAATTGACGCTGGATTGAAGATTCATGATTTCTCTTTCCCAATTTCTCTGTTTTTTAGTCGTTGTTGTATGTTTCTGCTTGTTTGGAATGGACATTATGCATGTTAAAATTTCTAGTATTTATAATTATGTAGATATTAATTATTAATATTTAGTCTTTATTGACTTTATTTTACTTTCCTTATTGTATTAGGTCTTTTACTTTCCTTATTGTATTAGGTCTTTCTCCTACATAAGAAGACCTAGGTTGCACATGTCTAATATGAGATTATTATTCTCCTAAATTTAAGATGGTATCAAAACAGGAAATCCTAGCACTATCAAAACCTTAGCCTCTCCTTCACCGTCGCCGGAACCCTAGCCGCTGCAGTTAAACGGCGCACCCTAATTTCGGTAGATCATCCAGACATTTGTGATTCCTCTGCACGTCGTCACCAGATCTATTGTTCGTCGGCGGTGTTCGAGTGTCAGATTGCTCGCTGGTTTCTTCATCGTGGAAGATCTCCGCTGCTGTCGACTCTAGTGGTTCGGTTTAATTATGTCTGGTTCGATTCAGACACTGGTTCGATTTAGTTTTGGTCTGCATATTACAGTTATTTTGGTTAATATTCAGTTTGATTCAACAATTGTGGTCTACATACTACAGCTATTTTGGTTAGTTGTAAAATCTGGTCCAGTGGTTATTTGCTTGGTCTCGTTCAATTTTGGTTTCTATTTATTATTTCCCATTAACTCATTTTTTGATACCATGACAAATGAGCAAATTCCACAAATCTTTAAATTGCTACCAACCAATTTATCATCTAATAATTCTTGTGTTTCATTGGCACAAACAGAAAATTATCCTAAGTCTTCTCTAGTCACACTTCTTCTTTGTGGATTATCGATTCTAGAGCTTCGGACCATATGACTAGTTCTTCTCATTTTTTGAACTCATATTCTCCTTCGTATTCTAATGAAAAGATTCGAATTGCAGATGGCAGTTTTTCTTTTATTGCAGGAAATGGAACTATTAAATTGACTGAAAATATCTCTCTACAGTCTGTCCTTCATGTTCCTAAATTAGCCTGTAACCTTTTATCTGTCTCTAAACTTTCTAGAGACTCTAACTGTCGTGTCATATTCTTTGAATCTCACGGTGTTATTCAGGATCAGGAATCGTAGAAGATGATTGGCAGTGCTAGGATGTTCAATGGCCTCTACTACTTTGATGAAGGTTCTTTTAGCAATAAAATAACTCAGGATCTCAGTAGTATTAATTCTCTTCCTGTTAAAGAACAAATTATGCTTTGGCATCTTAGGCTAGGACATCCAAGTTTTCTTTACCTCAAATATTTATTTCCAAATTTATTTAAAGGAATTGATTGTTCCTTTTTTAATTGTGAAAGTTGCATTTTTGCAAAAAATCGCAGTTCCACATATTTACCAAAACCTTCTTCCAGTGATGTTTGGGGTGCTTCTAAAATTATGACTCATAGTGGAAAAAAATGGTTTGTGAATTTTATTGGTGATCATACTCGTCTATCTTGGGTTTTTTTAATGGAAAAAAAATCTGAGGTGAAAGACATTTATAAAAGTTTTTACAATATGATTGAAACCCAATTTCAAACCAAAATTTGTATTTTACACTCTGATAATGGAACTGAGTACTTTAATGAAGTTTTTGGTAATTTTTTTAAAGATAAAGGTATTGTTCATCAGTCTACTTGTCGGGATACTCCTCAGCAGAATGGGATTGCTGAAAGAAAAAATAGGCATTTACTTCAAGTAGCACGTGCTATAATGTTTTCCATGCACGTTCCAAAATATTTATGGGGGAAGCAGTTCTCACAGCTGCCTACCTAATAAATATGCATAGTAAGATCTTGAATTTTAAAACTCTCATTGATTGCTTTAAAAATGTTGTTCCAACATCCTGCATATAGTTTGATTTACCTCACAAAGTTTTTGGGTGTACTACTTATGTTCAAATACCTAGTCACTTTAGGTCAAAACTTGATCATCGAGCTATTAAATGCATTTTCTTGGGTTACTCTTCAAGTCAAAAAGACTATAAGTGTTTTGATCCCCAGACAAAAAAAAACTTTTTGTGAGCATGGATGTGTCTTTTTTAGAAAATCAACCATATTTTACCCAAAGTTCTCTTCAGGGGAGAAGCCAATTTTAGAAGATAACTTTTGGGATGTTTCTACTTGTCTTCCTAGTCTTATTTTTCCTGATGTTACTAGTCCTTCGATGTCAAGTATAGATACTTCTCAATCAGGGGGAGAAATGCTATAAAATGATCCTATTGATCAAGTTCCCGAGTTACGATTTTATACTAGAAGAAAATTCAATCAGAGGAACCAAGACCAGATAGTTGATCCTTCGCAGAGCCAATCTGAGACTCTGACGAATGAAATTGAAAATCTTGGTAATCCTTCTTTTGTTCCCGCAAATTACATGTCATATCAAAATTTGTCAAATAGTCATAAAGTGTTCACATCTAGGATAAATGACTTGTTTGTTCCAAGGAATATACATGAGACCTTAGAAGATCCAAATTGGAAAGTAGCAGTTATGGAGGAGATGCATGCTCTAAAATAAAATGGGACGTGGGAAATAGTAGAATTGTCAAAAGATAAGAAGTCAGTGGGCTATAAATGGGTGTTCACTATAAAATGTAATGCAGATGGTAGTATTGAGAGATATAAGGCCAGACTGGTAGCTAAAGGTTTCACTCAAACGTATGGGATTGATTATGAGGAAACGTTTGCCCCTGTTGCTAAAATTAACTCTATTAGAGCTCTTTTGTCTCTTGCAGTAAATTCAGATACTCAACGTGAAAAAACCTTTTTGAATGGCGATCTTAAGGAGGAGGTTTTTATGAGTTTACCACCAAGTTTTGAAAACGAACTTGGGGGAGTAAAATTTGCAAATTAAATAAATCTCTTTATGGTCTTAAACAGTCTCCGAGAGTTTGGTTTGAGCGTTTTGGAAAAGTAGTGTCTAGCTATGGATTTCTTCAGAGTCAAGCAGATCGTACTATATTTTATAAACACTCTGAGAATAATAAAATCTCAATTTTGATTGTCTATGTAGATTTATTCTCACAGGTGATGATGAAGTTGGTCTAGTTGATCTCAAGAAAAATATTGCAAGTGAGTTTCAGGACCGTTGAAATATTTTTTAGGGATGAAATTTGCAAGATCGATGAAGGGTATCTTTGTCAATCAAAGAAAGTATGTCCTCGACTTACTCGAGGATACTAGATTACTTGGTTGCAAGGTCGTCGAAACTCCTGTTGAACCTAATCTAAAGTTATAAGTAGCAAAAGCAGAAGAAATAAAGAATAAGGAACCGTACCAGAGACTTGTTGGAAGATTAATTTATCTATCTCATACGCGCCTTGATATTGCATATGTCGTAAGCATGGTAAGTCAGTTTATGCATGCACCAGGACCGACTCATTTTGAAGTTGTTTCCAAAATTTTGAGGTATCTAAAAGGGACTCCTGGAAAAGGTACTTTATTTCAAAAACATAATCACTTCCAAATAGAAGTTTATACTGATGCAGATTGGGCAGGAAGTATTACAGACAGAGGATCTACCTCTGGTTATTGTTCCTTTGTTGGTGGGAACCTGGTTACTTGGAGAAGTAAAAAACAAAATGTGGTGGCCAGGAGTAGTGTTGAAGCAGAGTTTAGAACTTTAGAGCATGGAAAGGCATATGGATCAAAAGGATACTAGAAGAACTGAAGTTTTCTCAGACTAAACCTATACAGATTTATTGTGATAATAAGGTTGTCATATCTATAGCACATAATCCAGCTCTACATGATAGAACTAAATATATTGAGGTTGACAAACATTTTATTAAAGAAAAGATTGATGCAGGTGCAATATGCATTCATTATCTTCCGACGACAGAGCAAATTGATGTACTAATAAGGGGCTTTCGAAGAAGCAATTCGATAAATTGATTGACAAGCTGGCTATGGAAGACATCTTTAAACCAGCTTGAGGGGAAGTGTTAGAATTTCTATTATTTATAATTATGTAGATATTAATTATTAATATTTAGTCTTTATTGACTTTATTTTACTTTCCTTATTGTAGTAGGTCTTTTACTTTCCTTATTGTATTAGGTCTTTTACTTTCCTTATTGTATTAGGTCTTTCTCCTATATAATAAGACCTAGGTTGCACATGTCTAATATGAGATTATTACTCTCCTAAATTTAAGGATGCACATACCATATTTTATCAGCCAACGAAAGAAAATTGGAAGGAGAGAAGATGGATCTTTAATGTATCTCGGGTTTGGTCCCTCTGTATCGTCTTCCATCACATGATCGTCTTGTTGCTCACGTGGGTTTTGGGAGTCTGAGGAAGGTTTTGGGTTTTCGATGGCTAAATGGGTAACAACAAGGGGTAGTTTGGTCTCATTCTTTTTTCGAAGGGGTGATGTCTTGAGCTATGGTGCAAGGGGAGGAGAGAAGGTCATTTGTGTAAGATAAGTTTTGTCCAGGTTGGTGGAGAACTTTGAGAACTTAGTTCTTGTAACTAGATGGGTGACTTTTTGGTTGATAATGATTGGTTTAAGATGGGTGACTTTTTGGTTGATAATGATCGATTTAAGATGGGTGACGTTTTGGTTGATAATGATTAGTTTAGGATAGTGGTGGATTTTGTGGGGGTTTTGGGTGAATGAGTGAGAGGGACGGGATTTTGAGTTTGGTTAGGTGAAGGGGGGAAAGTGATTAATGATTTCAATTGATAGGCTAGTAGTGTTTTGGGCCTTCTCGAGATAGGTGGCGTCGTTTGTGGGCAAAGAGGATTGAGGGGGAAAGTCCAGTACAATGGCTTCAGCAACAAGGGGAAGGATCAGTGACCTTTTGCCATCACCAGCATGTGAGAACCCTAGTTAGGGGTGTATGGACAATATTAGTATGATAGTAGTAAGGGCATAAAGGGTAATTACTTAGGAAGTTAGTTAGAGTATATGGTTATAAATAGAGGGAATGGGATTAGAAGAAGGCAGGCAGTTATTGAATTGGATTAAGGCTTGGCAGGCACTCAAGCATTGCTTGGACCTTCCTACCATCAACCTCCACTCCTGCTGCTAAAACCCAGTGGCCCAAATACTCCACTCGAGTTTGGGCAAAACCAGTGTTTTAAAAAGCCCTCCAAGGCGCGCGCCTAGGCGCATCCAGGCGCAAGGCGCAACATTAGCGACTCGCCTTGGAAAGGCGAGGCGCATTGACGAAGGCGCGCGCCTCAGCCGCGCCTTTCGAAAAGCCCCAAGGCGCGCGCCCAGCGCAAGGCGCGCGCCTATTCGTTTTTTTTTTATTTTTTTTTTAAAAATCAAAACGGCAGCGTTTTTATTATTTAAAAAAAAAAAAAAAAAAAAACCAAAACCAAAACGCAAGGGTTATTTGCGTTTTGGGTTTTTTTTTTTTTAAATCCTCAGATCTCTCTCTCTCCCCCCATTTCTTCGATTTTTTTTCCCCAGCCTTTCGATTTCTCCCTCTCGGCTGCCTCCCCACCCACTCCATCGCCATCAGACTTCGCCGTCGCCCTCACCGTCGACCGTCGCCCTCACCGTAGGACGTCGCCTCTCCGTCGCCGTCGGACGTCGGAAATAGGTATCTCCGATTCTCCCTCACTCTCGAGTCTCGGCTCTCCCTCAGTCTCTTTCTCTCGGACTTAGACTATTAGTTCCTTAGTTTCAAATGGCTGAGGATAGTTTAAGAACAGATCCCGCATGGAAATATTCTCGATTGGAAAATGCCGAAAATGTAAATTCAATGGTTTGTAGTTTTTGTTCAAAAATAACCAAAGGAGGGGTTTATAGAATGAAGCAACACCTTATTGGTGGTTATCGAAATGCAACGGCCTGTAGAAAATGTCCGGATCATGTTAAGGAAGAACTTCAAGCATACATGACCAAGAAAAAGGAAATTAAAAGCCAACGAAATTTGATTCCGGACATTGATGATGTTGAAAATTATGGCAATGATGAAGATGATGAAGATGATGTGTTGATAACCCATTCGAGCAAAAGATCGACATCCAGTTTAGAATCAATGAAGTCTTCTTCTAAGAAGCCAAAACAAAAGGGTCCAATGGATTCATATTTTACTCTTAACCCAGAAACTGTGGTTCAAAATCGCACGAATGATAAGGGTAAAGGGAAGCAAGCAACATTGAATGCAGTCTACAAAAAGGAGATGAGAGAGAACACGATTCAAAGAATTGCTCGATGGTTCTACGATGCTGGAATTCCTCTCAATACTTGCAATTATCCGAGTTTTGCACCCATGATAGAAGCAATAGGACAATTTGGCCCTGGATTGAAACCACCGACCTATCATCAACTGAGAGTGCCATGTTTAAAAAAAGAGTTGGAAAACACCCGTGAGTTGATGACGGGTCATACGGAGGAGTGGGCCAAGGTTGGATGCACTATCATGACCGATGGATGGACGGATAGAAGAAGTAGGACATTACTTAACTTCTTAGTTAATAGTCCAAAAGGCACAATGTTCATAGAATCCATTGATGCTTCATCTTACGTGAAGGATGGGAAGAAAATGTTTGAATTGCTTGACAACTTTGTAGAGCGCATTGGAGAAGCCAATGTTGTACAAGTTGTTACTGATAGTGCCTCGGCAAATGTGATGGCAGGTAATGCTAGCTCCTTTTGAAATTAGTCTCACAATCTTACACATCATTTTAAGGTGTCTAATCTTATCTTACTTTACTTTTTTATTTGTTAATAGGGAGATTGTTAGAAGCAAAACGACCAAATTTAGTTTGGTCACCATGTGCTGCTCATTGTTTAGACTTGATGTTGGAGGATATATACAAGATCCCAAATATTCGCCAAACACTGAAAAGAGGCATGGAGATAAGTAATTTCATTTATGGTCGTCTTGGATTGTTAAATATGATGAGACGATTTACTGGTGAAAAGGAGTTGGTTAGACCAGCTAAGACTCGTTTTGCTACAGCTTCCATGACATTATCAAGCATACATCGTCAGAAGAACAACTTGAGGAAGATGTTTACTTCGGATGAATGGAAGAATAGCAAATGGAGCAAAGAAGCACTGGGCAAGCGAGTTGTTCAACATATTCTGAATGCTACTTTTTGGAACACAATTGTGTTTGCTCTGAAAGTCTCAGGCCCTCTAGTTCGAGTTCTTAGGTTGGTGGATGGCGAGAAGAAGCCTCCAATGGGATATATTTATGAGGCAATGGATAGAGCTAAGGAGGCCATAGCTAAATCATTTAATGGAAAGGAAGAAAAATACAAGAAGGTTTTTGAAATCATTGATCAAAGATGGGAGCTTCAGTTGCATCGTCCCTTGCATGCAGCAGGCTATTATTTAAACCCAGAATTCTATTATTCAAATCCTAACATTCAAAAGGATGATGAAATTACGAATGGGTTTTACACATGTATGTCAAGAATGGTTCCTTCTCTAGAGGCTCAAGACAATATACTTGAAGAGCTGACCAAGTACAAGAAAGCTGAAGGATCTTTTGGCCAAATGATAGCCATACGACAAAGAAACAAAAGATCTCCAGGTAAAATGTACTCCGAGTGTTTGATAATGTTTTTGTTGAATTGAAAGCTATTAACATAGGTTTGAACTTCTCATCTATAGTGGAATGGTGGGATGATTTTGGACAATCAGCTCCAAACTTGCAAAAGTTAGCTATGAGAATTTTAGGTCTTACTTGTAGTGCCTCTGGATGCGAACGTAATTGGAGTGTTTTTGAACAGGTTAGTTAAATTCTACTCGAGTATCTTGAGAATTAAGTTTTATTGTTTGAATTGTCATGGAACTCTCCTTATACTTGCAGCTTCATAGCAAGAGAAGGAATAGACTTGCTCAATATCGCCTGAATGATTTGGTGTTCATCAAATATAATAGAGCATTGAAACGTCGATATAATGTTCGAGATCTCATCGACCCCATAACTTTAAAAGATATTGATGATAGTAATGAGTGGTTGACTGGGAGAATGGATGATGATTCTGAAGAGGATGAGGATTTTGTATTTGATGATGATGATTTAACATGGGGCGATGTTTCAAGAGCTTCCGGAGCAAAAGAACTAGCATATTATTCTAGAAGCTCATCAAGAACCAAGGATAAAGGTCAATCTTCTAGTTCTTCCTCCAGACCGCCACCGCCTCCGCCACGAGGTCCACGACCCAAACCCAAACTAGTAAATTTTCATGACTCTGAGACTGAAGAAGAAGATACAGATGGCTATAAGTCCAATGATGGAAAGGATGAAGCTGAAGAACTATTTAGTGATGAAGATGATGAGTTTGATCTTGATACTTAGGATTTTAGTTTTATTGATTTATGATTATTGTTGTTGAGTTGAGTTGAAGACTTATGTTTAAAGACTATTGTTTACATTTTATATTTGTTTTTTTGTTAGACACTCATTTCTTTCCATGAAAGTCTTTAAATTGTGTATATATACATGTATATTTTTTTTTAAATGTTTTTTTATATATAGTGCGCCTCGCAAAATAAAGCCCGCGCTTTATTGTGCGCCTTGCGCCTAGGCTCCAGAGGGTCTTTGCGCCTTAGTGCGCCTTGCGCCTTTTAAAACACTGGGCAAAACTACACTTACCCTGGTTGGCAAACAACTTATGATCTTTTAAGAGATCAAAGACTAAAGTGAAATGTTGCAAGTGATCAGTCAGAGTATGGCTATAAATCAGGATATCATAAAAAAAAAACAAGTATGAATTTTCGTAAATAAGGCCTGAAAACAGAGTTAATCAATGACTGAAAAGTTGATGGAGCGTTGGTTAAACAGAAAGGCATAACCATAAATTCGTAGTGACCTTCATGAGTCCTGAAGGCTGTTTTTGCTATATCTGAATCACAAACTCTTATTTGATGATATCCTGCTCTCAAGTCCAATTTGGAATAAACCTGAGATCCATTCAACTCGTCCAAGAGTTCTTCGACCACAGGGATTGGAAACTTATCTGGCACCGTGGCGTTATTCAAAACTCGATAGTCCACACAAAACCTCCATCTACCATCTTTCTTTTTAACCAACAAAATCGGACTTGAAAAATGACTTACACTTGGCCGAATTATTCCTAAAAACATCATCTCGTCAACCATCTGTTCGATTTCTTCTTTCTGGGAGTGTCCATCTCGTCAACAAAAACGCACATGCACCGCGCGTACACCTTCCTTTAAATGAATTTGATGATCAATTAACCTTCTAGGGGGAAGTTCTTCTGGGACACGAAAAATATCCTCATGCTGCTTAATCAACCCACGAACTTCAGTAGGCAATTCTTCAGGGGCAACATCACCCATACTTTCTTCTTCACTATTAGTCGTAAGAGAGTGAAACTCCACCAGGAACCCCTGGTCTTCCGTCCCCCATGACTTAGCCATGTTTTTTAACGAAACCTTCGATCGGGTCAAGCTCGTATCCCCCCTCAAGACAATTTGCTCATCCCCTTACCAATTCGAATTGTCAGTTGCTTCCAATCAACCTCTGTTACTCCCAACGTATTCAACCATTGCATACCCAACACTACCTCAACTCCGCCCAATTCCAGAGGCAAAAAATCTTCACAGATTGTCATGGTCCCCATCAACAGCTTAACAACTTTGCAAACTCCCTTACCCTTCACTGTCGTCCCGATCCCCATTATCACACCGTAATTGGCAGTATCAGATACAAGCAATTTATCTTCATCAACTATCCGCTGACTGATAAAATTGTGGGTAGCCCCACAATCAATCAAAACTACAGCTTCCCTGTCCCCAATCGTGCCCTTCATCTTGATGGTTCCTGGAGATGAAATTTCCATCACCGAATTCAGAGATAATTCAACCGCTTCCGTAATTTCGACATTCTTCAAAGTCACCATTTCTTCCTCCGAATCTTCCTCCCTCACTTCTAACTCCTCAGCGTTTTCATGAACCACCAAAACACGCAATTCTTTCGCCTTACAACGGTGCCCCAGTGAGAACGATTCCTCACAGCGGAAACAAAGTCTTTTTTCTCTTCGCGAACGAAACTCCACATCAGACAATCGTCGCACAGGTCCTTCCTTCTGAAGAGTTCCCCCAGCTGAATTCATCAGCGTGATAGTGCGCGTAGCCGTGGCGCCACCAGGTCGATCTTTGTTGGCAACTGTCAAAGCAGAGGACGCGGGTTTGGGGTTTACATAACCCGACTGGTAGGACGCGGATTTAGGGTTTGCGAAACCCGGTTGACCCTTATACCCCATACCGCTGGGTCGATGGGCCTCAACTCGGGTCATCTCCATATCCTCTACCAACTGGGCGACGCTCATTATTTCTTTCAACCCTACCGGCCTCCAACATCAAACTCCGGCCCTGATCACCGGATCCAACCCGTTTAGGAAGGTGTTTCCTTCACTTCCGCTTGAAGACGCGACAATGGTGCGGTGAAGCGATCAAATTCATTATGGTACTCTTCTATTGTCGACGTCTGCTTGATGGCCAAAAACTGAGCACACAAGCTTCCCTTGCGCGTGGAACGAAAACGTTCGAGTAACTGCTCCCTCAAATCATTTCAATCGGCAAATGCTTTCCTTTCATCTTCTCCTCTGAACCAATTAAGGGCGATCTAGAGAAACTAATAACTGCCACGGTCAACTTCTCTTCCTCAGTCAGCTTATGGATCTTGAAATACCGCTCAGCACGGAACAGCCAAGCGTCTGGATCGTCACCATCAAACACCGGCATCTCAACTTACTTGAACTTGCTTCGATCATTCGCTCCTTCATCTACTTTCAAATTTGGTCTGTCTTGATTTTCTTGGCCCCTCCTTTTCTACATTTATCACTCCCTGTTGTGCCGAACTTCCGGTTGTCTTAGTAAAAACATACATTTGAGCCGACATCTTCTCCATGGCCTTCATCATCGTGGCAAGATTACCTTCCAGAGTTGGGATCTTATCAACATTGCTTTGAATTCCCCCCATCTCATCATCAAACCGATCCAAGCGCTCCTCCAACTTCTTCTGACCCATTGACACTACTATTTCCAAAAAAGGGTGCTCTGATACCAATTGGAAGGATACTCCTTACTAAATGTACGTTTATTCCTTACAAACAAGCCCCAAGGGCAATTACATGTGCTAGACAATTACAAAGAACTACTCCCCCCTATCTCCTTGAGACAAGTCTTCTTTATTTCCCCCCGTTTCCATAAGGAAAGCTATCTCTATATAGAGTATGGGGTATCCTAACAACTATAACTGAATGAACTAACAATCAACAAACTTTTTTTTTTTTTTTTTGGTAGGAAACAGAAACAATTTCATTGATCTATGAAAGAGTGTTACAAAATCAACCTATCCAGATAATTACAAAAAACACCTCCATTGATTATAGAGGGTCGTAAGATCATAAAGACAAAAAGGAGAGTATAACTTGCTCCAAGATAATGCTAGTAATGTTGTCGACCAACAATCAACAAACTATGTAATACAATCAACAAACTAACTAATAATTGTTTTACCCGTTTTCTTTCTCCTACTATATTGATGGAGGATTGGGGGCCTAACATTTACACATGGTGATTCCCTGATCTTTGTCAGGAACCTTGAGCAGGGCTCTGTCGGGTTGTATTGGACTGATGGAGCCTGCACTAGTAACATCCATTTGCACAACCTTTATAATTTCTACCCAGCTATCATGAAAATTCTCCCTTATGATGATGATGGCCAACTCCAAATAAAACTTAGCAAGCTCAGGTAAAGGGATTACCTTGTCTGCTGCATTATGTTGGATGGCTTGGCTTAATGAGGTTGTAGCCTCCTTAATGTTTGCATTTCATTTTGTTGGATGGCTTGGCTTAATGAGGTTGTAGCCTCCTTAATGTTTGCATTTAAAGCTTCCTTATACGATGGATGCATTGCTTTCTTAGTAGCCTTTTGAGCTTCCTCGATGGCTGGCTTTGATGGTTGTTGAGGGAGTTAAGAAGAGAGAGGAAACCCTTCCACCCAAATTTATTACTACCGATAGGTATAATAATCTTGTTCAAACCCCCATTTGTCCCTAACCTTGCTATCTTTGCACAATGTCCCTTTCGAAAGGAAATCTTTTCTACCCAGAGAACATAGTCATCTAGTTGATCATCAACAAAGAAACTCTAGATGATCTTCAACAAAGAAACTCAACCTGAGAGGGGCTTCCAAGAGTGTGGAGAAGGAGTTGATCAGTCATTGATGAGATTCTTTCCTTAAGGTCAAGGTGTAAGATCAGTCTTTTGTAGTTTGTAGCTTCTGTGATGCGGATGCCCTCTCCTTTTTTGATGGAGAAAGTTTTTTTTGTCGATGGAGAATGAAGGTGCAGGGGGATGGGGACGTTTCCGATCCATTCCGGTGAGGTTGTGGCAGCCGGCGGTCTATGCGGGAAAACATGGGGTGGGCTTCAGGAGGAAGGGAGAGAGAGAGAGCATACTCAAGAGCGGTACAAATTAGTACAAATTAGTAAACTCGGTGCGTCTCATCTTTTTCTTCATGGCTCGTTTGCTTCTAATTTTTGGGCCATGAGCATTGAAGCTTTTGATTGGTCTCTGGTTTTACCAAATAATATTTTCACGGTGTCCATTTTTGTTCATCATCCTTCCCGTGGAGAAAAGAAGATCCTTTGGTTGGCTCTCAATAGAGTTTTCTTTTGTCCCCTTTCTCTTCTTTTGATAGATTTAAGGATTTGATTCTTTTGCATGCTCTCTATTGGTGTAAATGTAAACATCAATTCTCCAATTATAGCCTCTCTTTTTTAATTTCGAATTGAAAAGTCTTCTTGTAATTGACCTTTAGGTTTGAGGAGTTTTCGCTCATTCTTCATTTATCAATGAAATCGCTTCTCTTCTAAAAAATAAAAACATTCTACTATTCCTTTCAAACCAGATATTCCACAAGATGGCCAAAAAAGGATTTTTTTTCCACAAAACTTATCCCTTGTCTCAAGATGCACTTGGGCCTCCTCCGCCATCAAGTGACAAGATCTATTACGAGCCAAGGAAATACCAAAGGAATCCAAAATTGCATTCCAAATCAAGGTAACTTTTGGAATGTTGAAAAGTATTTTAGCCAAGTAAAAGGTGTTTCATTACACACGAGAGATTTTGAAAATCTTCAATTTACTTAAAAACACCTTAAAATGATTTTTGAGGAAGAGCTTAACTATTGCTTCTTTCAAATATGTTTATAGAAAGTGTTTCACTCAAAAGTATTACCCTAAAAAACCATCCATGTTCCACTAAAAAACAGAAATTAAAAGTTCATCTAAAGTGTTTTTAGAAATTTCAGAAAAGTGCTTTTAGTGATTCTCTAACCTTCCAAGAATACCAAAACCACCCAAAATCTACTGCCCTACAAGTGGCTCTTCCAGTTCAATTTCTTGGATACTACTGCTATAAAATGAGAGATGGAAGAAATCATACCTTCAACTTGATCTCCAAACTATTCAAATTATGAAGAACATCTTTGACGTCCACCACTTTTGAACTTAACCTGCTTTCATCTTCAACAATACTGTCCCTCATAGGTAAAATTGTACCTCGCAAATAAGGATCCGCCTGAAAAAATAACAGATCATAAGATGGTTAAAATGACCACAAATTAGAATTCTCCACTTTAATGCACTCACTGGTAAACAAAATGACTTGAGTTTGAATCAATTCACTTATCACTTGCTTGCAGAAGCTCTATAATTTTGATACGTCCGATTCCTCTTATGGTGACTAATGCCCCCACCTCTAATCTCTCGACCTGCAATTTGCTGAAACTGATTGTAGGTCAAAATATTTTCACGTGTTTACCTCAAAAATATATATATATATATATATATATATATATATATATATATATATATATATATATATTCGAAGTTTTGAAACTTACATTCTCAATTAAAACCAAACAAGCATGTCTGGCTGCAAACGATAGTTCTCTTGATGAGTCACTGACAGCGATAGGATCCAACACAAAATGCACGAAAAGTTTGTTCTTCCTAAATAAAGACTGCAACTAGTATATTCAAGTCAGGGGCGATTTGATAGATAGGGCAAGTAAAAGAAAAATACTGATGTCAAAACATACATCCACTCTTCCTCATCAAGCTTAAAGGAAAACAGAAGCAAAGAAAATTGACTAAAGAATATGAGAATATCAATCAAGGGAAAGGTAGGAAGATCATCAGCAAATGAAAGGATTTGCAAGCTGAGAAGAGGTCCCCTCCCTCATTCAGACAAAAAGAATATGGAATATATTATAGGTTGGGGAATGTTATGTTAGGATAATGTGAAGCCCAAACAAAAATCAAAGCCCACATCTTGTTGGCCAAATCAACTCAATTAAGAAACCTTTCTATTGGCTAAAATATGGGTGCAAGTTGATTAGCTTAAATGTAGGTGGATTTTGTTTATAAAAGGAAGAAAACCCAAAGCTAAATGTGCCTTCATTTTCAACAGAAAAAGAAGAAGAATTTAGTGAACTGCCGTGGGATTTTTTATTTTGAAGAAGAAAAGTTGAAGCTTTGTGGAAAAGGGGAATTTCTCTTATGGATTTGAGGCGGTTTTTCTTTATCGTTGATCCCAAGCTAGCGGGTTGTGATACTTGGAAGTCACTAGTCATTGTTGGGCTATTGAAGGTAGTTTGTAGCGCTGAGTTGAAGGTTTCTTGTAATCTTTCATTATAGTTGAATCTGGAAGACTGGATGTAGTTCCGAGATCGGAGCAAACCAGTATAACTTTCGCTCTCGTTCTTTTTTTCCCTTCTC
The DNA here is from genome assembly GCA_028017165.1 of Herpetospermum pedunculosum. Taxonomy (NCBI): domain Eukaryota; kingdom Viridiplantae; phylum Streptophyta; class Magnoliopsida; order Cucurbitales; family Cucurbitaceae; genus Herpetospermum; species Herpetospermum pedunculosum. The sequence goes on along the minus strand of CM051527.1, from coordinate 26,816,460 downwards.
TTTATAATTGTATTTTGTGATCAATAACTTACTTGGTTCTAACCTATGAAGTGGGAACGTGAGATATAATTTAGTTTGTTATTTCACGTTATTTATGTCTCGTATTTTTTCTCAACGTGTTAGTCCAGACTCAAATCTTACCACACAACATCCCAAGGAGTTCTAGAATATGTGAATTACAATGGAATTTGAAAGGAAATAGATTTAAATACGGAACTTAAGACAGTGATGAGTAGAAGAGAAATTTATGTTGTTTCCATCTCACTTGACTGGAAATAGAAGTTGAGTCATCAGATATATAGAAAATTAATAATAATGACAGCACATTCTCCTCTTAACCAATCTGAAATGAAACGAGTGGCATAATCGTAAGCTTCATACATAATAAAAGACAGTCTTAATTGATTTGGGTCTCCTGGAAAAGAAAAAGAAAAGAAAAAACATGTACAAGGTCTACATAGCATCAACCAGTCTTAGTTCCACAAATATATGACAAAAAGTAAGTACCTCCTCGAGTAGAGCTAGATACCTCGCTTCATAGAGATGCAGTGTTTTAGTCTCGGACGGAACAAGAACCTGAAAAGTGAAAAGCATATTGGGGACAGGACACGAAAGAAGATATATATATAATCTTGATTTTCCTTCGCAGACTCATAGAAATTGAAGTAATCTAAATGTAGAGAAGGGATTAGATTAGGGCTTACGTGATTGACATCGAAGGGAAGTAGCGGGAGGTCCAGAGAGCTGGCATACGCAGACAAACTCCATTTTCTGTTCCTGACGACATGGAATTGGAATCCATGGAAATGAGTGAGGGGAAATTTACTTCTAGTTCTGGGTACGAACCAAGAAACTCTCTTGAGATTGCAAACCAAACTGGAAGAACTAGCCAGATTTAGAGATATCGAAGATTGAACGTTGCAACTCATATGGAAAACCCTCTTATTATCCCTCCACAATCCTCATCCTAGATTACCAGTTTTCATTTTAAGAAAATAGGATTCTGAGAATGAAACGTGGGCCAATATGAATTTGGCTTGTATCAATCACGTAATCTATCTCAATTTTTGCATAAAATTGTATCCTAACTAATTAAGAGATCAGGAGTTGAATCCCGAAAAATAAAGATATCATCATCACTACTAAATATTAATATATAAGTGAAAAATAAAGATATCATCACTACTAAATATTAATATATAAGTTTTGAATATTATCATTAAAACAGACGCTAGAGAATTACCCAAAATTTGATTCATCGTTGGAACTTTAAGTTAGACAATGTTGTAAAGAAGTTCCCACGCATATAAGAACAATGTTAATTTTTAATTATAGAATTAATGGAATGAGCTAAGTAAGGATTTTTTTTTTTTTTAATACGCTCGAAAGGAATTAAGTTGCTCCTGCACTTCTTAATCCAAATGGCATGACCTTGTAACAAAATATTCCCCATAAGGTAATAAATGTAGTTTTTTTTCTGATCTCCTTGTGTCATTTTTATTTGGTTATAGCCAGAGAAATCATCCATGAAGGAAAACGTGGAAAAACCAGCAGTGTTATCTACTAGCACATCTATATGAGGAAGAGGAAAGTTATCCTTTGGGCTTGCTCGATTCAAATCCCTATAATCCACACACATTCGTACTTGCCCATTCTTTTTTGGTACAGGAACGATGTTGGCCACTATTCGAGATATTTTGTCACTGCCAAGAAACTTGCATCCATTTGTTTTTTTACTTCCTCTTTTATTTTAATTAGCATGTCTGGTTTCATTCTACGTAATTTCTGCTTTATTGGTTTGCACTCTGGTTTTAGTGGTATACGATGTGCTACAATGCTTGCATCCAAACCTGGAATGTCTTGATAAGACCATGCAAAAACATCAATGTATTCGTGAAGCAATTCTATCAACTTCTGACGACTTCCGACTAGCATATTGGTCCCAATTTTAACATTTTAACCTCTGCTTGGGATCCTAGATTAATAGCATTTGTTAGTTCTTCGTGTGCCCCCATCATTTTTTTCTCATCGTCAATTAATCTCAACAGTTCAAGAGTAGGCTCAAAAACTTCTTCATTATCGCTTGTTTCTTTATTGAATTCAACGTTGTGGTTGAAGATATCCAGTTCATATTTATGGTCAATAGCGCTTTCAGTCTCAATATCACTGTTTAAAAGAACAAATATTTGGTCAAAACGGGGAATTAACAAAGAAGGAAGTGAAAATATAAAAAGGAAACGATGAACATGAAAAGAAATGACAACTTTACTTAAATATGATGATGTCCTAGAACACAAAACATTAAAACTTGGGAAAAGAAAAACATAAACGATAAAAAGTTTGAAAAAATTACTTCGATATTTCATCGATACATGATGGTAATTCTAAAGCAATCCAATTATTAAGCTCGAAATCTTCCAGGCACAGGTATACTAGAGGGTCTGCCTCCTTTAATTCCTCTATCACCGCCATGATTGTGAAGTCTTGACATTCTGAATGTATCTTGCCTGCAAATTTGAATGAGTCATGGATATGAGGGATGATCATCAATTGCGACCCAGGCCCATGGTTCCCGAACCTTGTTAGATGCTTTCCTCTTTCTGGTTCATGCGTCTTGACCATGTTGGGTTTTATGTCCTAAATCTCGTGGTTTGTAAACTGAATGTATATTCTATTTTGCAATAAAGTTGTTATTGAGATTTATTCAGTAAAGTTGTTATTGAATAAAGTGAATTGTGTTTACTTTTAACCTAACTCCAATTAACAAAGAACTCATGGCTATAGGTTGTATACGTGAACTTCATGTGTGACATGATTGTGGAACAAGTTCAAGTAATAGCCAGAACGGTCTATAGTATAGGGATAAGGCTGGGTACCTTATCCTGGGGACACTATTGGACGCGACCCGCTTTGCATAGTACAAACGATGTGATCCGAAATCGTTCATGTGGAGACATGCGAGTGGGGGCGTCCTGTGCAATGAGTTTGCATAAGACTGAACCCCGAAACAAGTCATTATTTCTTTATAACTCCGTTTACTGTAAAGACCGACTTTTTCATATGATGACCTAGGTAACTCGATCTAAATCCTGAGCACGCTATGAACTCCTGTTTATTCGGGTTTATTCTTTGACTTGTATGGGTGAGAGTGGCCCGAGATCGCCGACTCAATAAGCCTACCATCTTGGGGATAAGACCAGGTAGGTAGCTAGGAACATAGTCTTGCGAGATGGAATTCACTCCTACCCGCCTTGAGGGATTAGTAGAGAGGTTGTTCCCTTAAGTGCTGACTCCGGGTCTTGAACTAGGGATCCCACCGTCTTATTGACCCGAGAGGGACTTGGTATAGTGATGAGATCACATACCAATCAGTTTGATGGTGGGATCACAAATCAATAGTTCATTAGAGGATCAGTGGGACTAAAGGAACCAAATGTAATTACGGGGGTAAAACGGTTATTTTGACCCAGCTGTAATTACGAACGACCTGTGAAGGATCGACTTACTGATGATGGTTATATCAAGAGGACATAAATATATCTACGGTGAGGAGAGTGCAACTCTTGGACTTTAGTGGAGTCTCTGAGGGTTAACGAATGTTGGTTAGCTTGGCTAAAGAGTTTGGTCGGTTAAGCTCGTATCGTTGGAGCTCATGATCTGTAGGTTCTTTAGGTTCTCCTGGCTAGCTCGGATTAAGCCGTGCAACAATATGAGATAAAAAAGTATTTGAATTTATTCAAATTCATTTTTTGAAAAATGATGGACATATTTAAATATAAATATGATTTAAATATGGGATCGGTCTAAAACATGAATAGGGATTCATGTTTGATGATTCAGTTTAAGAAATCGGGATTAGTCTTATTATTTAATTAATATTTGATATTGAATTAAATAATAATATTAATTAATTAAAACTGATTTTGTTTATTAAAATTAATTATGAATTAATTTTAAAATGACAAAATATTACAAGTGAGATTATCCAAGTTGTGAAGTGGATTGTGAATCACCAACCACGTGCATAAACTCATCAATTGTGGAACACTTGGTTGAACATTAATCCATCCAATTTGATGTGTCATGCTAAGCAAAGGGTTTGTTGCATGTGGATGGCCTATAAATTGGATGAAATTCAAATGTTTTGAGGTTGATGAATTTTCAAAGAGTTTGAATATTTGGATGAAGGTTGATGAAGAGTTATGTTACTTGAGAAATTAGAAATCTAAATGTTGGATATTTCCCACAAAACCCTCATCACATTCACCTTTTCATCTTCATCTTCCAAAGTTTTTCTCTTGTAAAGGAGTCCCACAACTCCGTTGCTCGGCCCGAGGATAGCGGGACTACTGGAGGTGGTTCTCGAAGAGTTCGAGAGAAGTTTCGAAGGGTTCGTAAGGAGATTCGAGCATTGGAATAGAAGAATTTTGAAGTACAAGAGGTTTGTATTCTTATTCTTTTATTTCAAAGTTTTGGGCATGTTTCTTATTTAGCTAAATTGATGAAATTAGAGTGTCAACTGATCTGACTCGCTTCCACTGCGCTACATGCGCTCCATCAATTGGTATCAGAGCGTTTTTTGAGCACTCAGTTTGCATCAATTTGAGCTCGATGGGTATCATTTAGAAATTTAGTTTTCTGGGCGTCTAAAGTGTTTTTCCGATTTTGGCATATTTATTTGAGCTTCGATTTGTACTTCGTTTTGTAATTTCCTGAGCGTGTATGGGCTTTAATATGTGCAGAAGAGTCTGTAAAAAATCCGGAGTCATTAGAGTCCATATAAGCTTTCAATTCGAAGACAGAAGCTCGGGTGTCTGGAAAAATAGCATAAAATCGGTCCAGCGTAAGGTGGAAGAAATTGTTCGGTTCGGTTCTCGAGCGGTCCGGTTCACTGAAAGTCAGACCGGTTCCTTGTTCTTCACCCTCTGACGGTCCGGTTCAGCATTCGTTTGGTCTGGTTCGGGTCGTTATAGGTCTGGTTCTGGGCTGTTGAAGTCGGGATAGCTGTTTTTGACCGGTTCAGCTTATTTGAAGCTTGTAGTTGCTATTTTTTGGCCGGTTCAAGCAAATTCAAGCTGGTTCGGAAGCGTCTCAACCTAGTTTATTAACTATTCTTGTAATAATTTAGTTGTTTGCTTGCCCGTGATGCCAAAATCGGTCCACTTTAGTGTGTTTAATTAATTATGTATTGTGAATGTATGTTTTAATTAAAGTCCTTTGTATGTGCATAAAGTATGCCATATAGATTTAAAATCCCATTATAGGAAGCATGCTCCATGCATTGAAAGTATGTTATAATTGTTATAATGTATAGTATGCATGCTTAATTCATGAGAATTAATATAAGTGTTATATTAATTTATGAATTGGATGTTGCTTGTTTAAAAGTGGAATTGATATAAATGTTATATTAATTATGAAATTAAACATACAACATAGTTGCCTTAGTTGAATATAATGGTTATATTTTTGCTTGGGAAGCATGTTATAGAATGAATGTAATGGTTATATTCTAGCTTAGGAAGCATGTTATAAAATGTTTTTGTTTTATAAAGCGTTGTAAAATGAGATAGACATTTAAAATCTATAACAAAGATAAATGCATGCTCACTAAGGGTTAAAAAATTTCAATGCGATTAGGAATTTAGTATCGATTCGTTTTAATAGTTAAAATAGGTCGATATCTTGTAAAGCTAAGGTTACAAGAGAACTCACCCGGTGAGATCCTGTACTAAGGTTGGAGGTATTTAAGCTGACGGTTTACGGAACACCTCCTACCTGGGGATCGACCCGGTACTTTAGTTAAGTTAACCCGCCTTTATGAGCATGCACGTGAGAAGTGTAAGGTTTTAAAGCATTTATCACTTATACATCTTAGGTAAAATCTTGTTTTACCTAGACTTAGGTTTTATTGTCTTAGCCGGATAATGCATAAGTAAAAGTATACCCAAACCGTATAAAATACTTAGTAGGGTGTTGAGAAGGTATATATGATATATAAATTTCCTCCTACGCTCTCCGCGAAGTTCACACCGTGAGATTTATGCTCGGCCTCGTGATGTCAATAGGGCATCCCCATTCGGATGGTGTTTGCATAAATCAAGTGCAAGAATAATGGAGAAAGTATTTATAGTAAGTGGGAGAAGGAAGTATGTCAATACATCCTGTTGTCTCCTCCATTAGGTTGAACCGTGAGATTTCCATGTTCCGCATGCTGGTCGCCCATAGTAGCACTGTCCATTCGGAGGGTCGTTTCATGGGAGTCGGAACAACTCAATCTCCAGAAATGGATAGGGTCTCTTAGGTCCATTCCCAACTCTGACATTTCCATTCGGTTGCACTGTTGGGGCCGACCTCTGAGTTCTGAAAATGGCGGGTCACACTTACAAAGGATTACTAAGTTGTTTGTAGATTCTTGACCGAAATAGTGATAACTAAGATGCTATAGGAATATGAGTTATTCCGGTATTAGCATTTAGTTAGGAATGTCTTGGTTTAGTGAACGAGTGATTGACTGCCCCTCGGTAGCGGTTGCTCTGACTCACTGAAGTTTCGTTGCAAATTAATAATGAGTTTTTGGGTACATTATTACTTTTGCTAAATCTTGATTGGATGTATGAAATGGATTAAAATCAATTCACTAATAGAATTTATTCTTTTTCAGTATGTCTAGCTCGTTTATCCAATTACTAGCTTCCGATAAACTAAACGGTGATAACTACACGATCTGGAAATCGAACTTGAATATAATTCTTGTTATCGATGATCTTAGGTTTGTCTTAACAGAGGAATGTTCTCCCCCTCCTAGCTCGTCTGCAACTCGAACTGTTCGAGATGCATTTGGCAGGTGGACTGGGGCTAATGATAAAGCCCGAGTCTACATCTTGGCCAGCACATCTGATGTGTTAGCTAAGAAGCAGGAGGTGATGGTCTCCGCTAAGGAGATCATGGATTCATTACAGACGATGCTTGGACAACCGTCCTCATCGGTCTGTCATGATACCCTCATAGCGAGGAAAGATGAGAAGAAACAACAGAGTAAATATGATTTACTCTTTGTTGAAACATGTTTAGTGGAACATGATTGTTCTGCCTGGATACTGGATTCAGGAGCCACTAACCATGTTTGTTCTTCTTTCCAAGAAACTAGTTCCTGGCAGCTGCTTGCTGAAGGTGAGATAACTCTCAGGGTTGGAACAGGAGAGGTTGTCTCAACCAAAGCAGTGGGAGCGGTGAAGTTGTTGTTTATAGATAGGTTCATTTTACTAGAAAATGTACTATTGGTTCCTAGTTTTAAGAGGAACCTTGTATTTATGTCTTGTTTGCTTGAACATATGTATATAGTATCTTTTGAGTTTAATGAAGCGTTCATTAGCGAAAGAGGTGTACGTATATGTTCTGCAAAACTAGAAAACAACTTGTATATGTTAAGACCAACAGAGGCAAAAGCTATTTTGATCACCGAGATGTTTAAAACAGTTGAGACTCAAAATAAAATGTAGAAGTTTTCTCCAAGTACCTATCTTTGGCACTTGAGACTAGGCCACATTAATCTCAATAGGATTGGGAGATTGGTTAAGAGTGGTCACCTAAATCAGTTACAGGACAACTCTTTACCACCATGTGAGTCATGTCTTGAGGGAAAATGACCAAATGATCTTTTTCTGAAAAAGGTTATAGGGCCAAAGAACCTCTGGAACTCGTGCATTCGGACCTCTGTAGTCCTTTGAATGTCAAAGCACGAGGAGGGTATGAATATTTCATCAGTTTCATTGATGATTATTCTAGGTACGACTATCTTTACCTAATGCATCTAAGTCTAAAACTCTTGAAAAGCTCAAGGAGTATAAGACAGAGATTGAGAACTTATTAGGTAAAACGATTAAAACACTTCGATGAGATCGAGGTGGAGAGTATATGGATTTGAGATTCCAAGACTATATGATAGAACATGGAATAGTATCTGAACTCTCAGCGCCCAGAACACCGCAGCAGAACGGTGTGTCCGAAAGGAGAAATAGAACCCTGTTAGACATGGTTCGATCTATGATGAGTTATGTTCAACTGCATAGTTTGATTTGGGGATGTGCAGTAGAGGCTCCTGTATATATTTTGAACATGGTTCCCTTTAAGAGTGTTTTAGAAACACCTTATGAGTTGTGGAGAGGGCGTAAATGTAGTTTACGTCACTTTAGAATTTGGGGGTGTCCAGCACACGTGCTGGTGCCCAATCCAAAGAAATTGGAACTTCATTCAACATTATGCCTATTTGTAGGGTATCCAAAGGAAACGAAAGGTAGTTTATTTTACGATCCTCAAGAGAACAAGGTGCTTGTGTCGACAAAATTATTTTGACCGAACTTTCCAGAAAAATTATTTTGACCGAACTTTCCAGAAAAGTTACAGATGGGTCAACAAGAGTTGTTGATCAAGTTGGTCCCTCTCAAGAGTCGAGAATACCTCGACGTAGTGGGAGGGATGTGAGACAACCCGACCGCTACATGGGTTTAAAGGAAACCCATGTCGACATACCTGATGACGGCGCTGAGGATCCATTGACCTTTAAACAGGCAATGAATGACATAGACAAGGACCAGTGGCTTAAAGCTGTTAAGTCTCTGAAAGTGACTTATTTAGGACCCATTTAGCTTAAGAAGATGTACACTTTTAGGTGTTTTTGATAGCATTTAGCTTAAACCTATGCTTTAATAGGAGAATTAGAAGAAGGTAGCTAATTTAGGACTTATGCACAATAGGTAGAAAAAGGGTTGAAAACCGAAGGAAAAGAATGAAAAAATAAGCATTGCGAATGAATTGCGAAAACATTGCGGTGACCGCAATTATTCAAGTGGAAACCATAAGTTGACTGATCTTTTTCTGTTAATTTCCGTATTTTCAGGGATTCGTTCTTTCTCCTCCATCCATTCTGATATACGACGTTGAAGATTGATGGTTCTCCTTGGCCCAAACGCACCTGCAAACTACTATAAAAGGGGGCCAAAGTCGGAGGTTTGATCATCATTCGAAGCGCAGAAGTCTTCTCGCAGTCCATCATTTCTCTCTGTTTTCCTTTGCCGTTTGTTGGAGTGAGAGTCTCAGCTTTTGGAGTCGATAATCTGATAGGAAGGAGAGGAGATTCTTCTTCTCTCTCGATTGGATTCATCCAAGCAAGGCTGACTTTTCATCACCTTCATTCGAGGCGACTGCCACGAAGCTTTCCAGCAATCCTTTACTGCTTTTCTGTCTTGTTCTTCTTACTTCCATTTCTGATCACTGTTGTTCTTAGTTTAGAGTTTGAGTTACTGCATTTCGTTGTTGTCTGTCTTTTAATCATTTCTTTTAAAGCTTTCCTTTGTCGTCAAACAATCAAAGCAATCAAAGTACACTTCTGCATTTCACAGTTTCTACCTTCTGCTGCTACGGTTTTGTATTACTGTTTTAAGCACATTTTCCTTCTAAGCATGTCTATCTTATCTGCCATTTCTGTTCTCTATATATACATGAGTAGCTAAGTCACTTCGGGGCATGCTAATGACAGAACTATAGGCTAAAAAAAACGTGAATCAAGTAGGCAGATTAACACTCGAACATTGATTGTATGTAAGCTTCATCCCACGGGCAATTTCGATTGGCCATCCATTTTGTCCAAAGAACTCCTAACCTCTGGAAGGAGTAAGAGTTCAGAGTCATATAATCATGCTAGCCTTTCATGGTAATCAGGAAACGGCCTAGGAATAGGCGTTTCCCTAGTACAAACTAAACACTCCTGTTTTAACAAGATGCTTAAGACCTTACTTTGAAGTCGAGTAAACTTAAGACTCTAATGCATGGAATCGGACGATACTTGAGATAGAGTGAGTTTGATGTATAGAGAGTTGGTCCAATGCTTGAGAATCGTAATAAAATGCCTATAGGATAGTCATTAGTAGCCCTTAATTCACCCATTTACTCAGTTTCGCTGTTATTTAATTGCGGTAACATTGCGGTCCTCGCAATTCTGCCAGATTTTCATTCTGTTTAGCTGTTTTCTTCCTCGTTTGTTAATTCCATCTCTTGTCTTTTAAGTCTAGTTTCAACTTGCATTTGTTTATGTTATATCCCTTTATACATTCAGCAAAAAGTAGATAATTAAAAACCAATTTTACCCCATCAAATTCATCCCATCTTTCTTAACAATCACACTTCGCGAATAGCTAAAAATGAGTCTCTGTGGAAAAAACGAATGAAATATACTTACTACTTGCTGTGAGACCATGTATGCTTGCATGTTCTAAGTGCTCTCTCTACCTTATTGCTTATTTATCTTTACACATTGAGCACGCAACAAGTTTTTGGCGCCGCTGCCGGGGACTTATTTTAAGTGAAAACGAAGTTTGTTAAGCTAGAAACACAAATCTTAATATCTATTGGAGCTGATCTATTTTCATTTCTTTTGCAGGTACTATCAAGCTAGTTTATGAATGAGTTTCCAAACCTCAACTCGCACAAAGAGAAACTTTGCAAGTGGAAAACGTATGTGTACGACAAAGTAATGAATACGCTGCAGAACTTAATTGGAGGACGAGTTTGCCCACAACAGTTTGAAGAATTTTATCAGCCATGTGCTTATTGTGGGGATAATCATAACTTGGAGAATTGCCCAACATTGAATTATCAAGAGAGGCAATATCAACAAAGCTATGACAACCATTATTCGTACATGTGTGAACATGATCAGTGGCAACTCTCAAATAATCCTTGGGAAGAGCATGTGCAAATTGCTCATTATGAAGAGTTCCCCCAACATGAAAACTATCAACATTATGCCCCAACTCCAAGTGAAGAATTATCACCCACTTTGGAGGCACTATGGATAGAATTCATGGAAAGGAATGATGCATCTATGAGGAGAATGGATGTGCAATTAGCTCAGCTCACAAATGACTTACAAGAGCTACTTGCTATAGCAAAATCACCACCACCATGCCCTCAGATGTTCGATTTTTATGATGATGAATCCTTTGTTACCTTCGAAACTGAGAAGAGTGATCCAATGGAATCTCCATATGAAATGGTGGAGTTGGTTGAAATCGTGCTGGATGAGGCCAAAGAGACTAATGCGCTGCTTGAGGAACCAGAATTTGAAATGTCTGATGATGCAACAAGCTCCTCCACCAATGAAAGAGTTGAGCCACCACCACCACAAATGCTCCAGCTGAAGGAGTTAGAAAGAGTTGTGCCAGCAAAAGAAGTCCCATCGCATCAAAGCTATGTTGTAGCAAATGTTGTAGAAACAAAACCAACGCACATAAAGTACAAACCTTGGAATGTTATAACATGCAGTCTCTTTGAAAGAATCAACAATTTCAAGGTGTGGCAGAATGTCCGACCCCGTAAATCAAGACTTAAGTATCTTAACGAAGCAGAAGTGATGCCTCGAAACATTGAAGAATATCCATATGAGGCAGATTGACAAGGGAGATTTCTGATCCCTAAACTCTTAAATTAGGATTTTATCATGCTTTGCTTAGATTTCGTATGTTAGGAGTAGTTTATTTTGGGAATGAAATATTTATTATGTGCCAACAATCACAGTCGTTTAGCAGGAATTGATGATGCACTGTGGGCCTATAGGATTGCATATAAAACACCCTTAGGTATGTCTCCTTATAGGCTAGTGTATGGAAAAGCATGTCATCTTCCCTTCGAATTGGAAATCAAAGCCTTTTGGGCCTTAAAAGAACTGAATTATGGCGTGACCGGTGCTGGAACATTGCGGTATTTGCAATTACATGAGCTTGATGAGCTTAGACATATGGCCTATGAAAATGCTAAGATGTACAAGGAAAAAACCAAGATTTGGCACGATAGTAGACTTAGAGTTAAGGACTTTAAGAAGGGTCAACTTGTTTTGTTGTTTAACTCACGGTTGAAACTATTTCCAGGGAAACTTAAGTCTAGATGGTCGGGTCCATTTCTCATTACTAATGTGTGTGTTCATGGTGCAATAGAGATACAGAACTTGCAGCAAGGCCAACCATTCATGGTTAATGGTGCTAGATTGAAGCACTACTATGAGGAAGGAGATGTGAAGACTCTCTCGGCCTTCCTCTTGCGTGAAGCATGACGTTAAAAACGAGAGAGAACGAGTGGTTACTGTGCTCGTTTAGTCAAGGCCAATGCCTTAGTTTATTTTTTCTGTTTTTCCGATTATCGTTTGTATGTTTTGTGGTGTGATTTTAATTGCGTATTTAATGTTTGTTTTATTTGTTTTTGCAGGGATTCGAAAGAGGGGATCAAGGTGAGTAAATCCAGCTTTTAAAATAAAAAAACGATCGAGCCAAATAAAAGATACGGACGAGCGAAGTTTGAGATTTTTATGAAAAAATATCCCTGGAATTGCTGGATTCGCAAAAAAGAGCCGTTGGGATTTTTCCGTTGCCTTTATATCCGTTGGAAAGCGCTCGATCGATACGATTCTCTCATTCTCTGATTTCCAAGAACTCTGCGATTCTCTTCATCTTTGATTCTTCTCTCAAGATCTTCAAGACTCGGCAATGGTTTCCACAAGGGCTGAAAGATCCGCAGCCAAGAAGAAGGCTGATGACGCAGCTGAAGCGGCTGCGAGGGAAGCATTGCTCACCCTTGCAGATGATGGTGCCGTTCGCACCGGACCTCTTCCTAAGCTTCCTATCCGTAGGATAGGAAGAAGTGGAGGGTTGTCACTGAAATCCCTGCTGGACCATCTGAGCCAGTGGGCACGCCTAAGAAACGCCGGTGGAGTGTCGAGATGGCCGCCGAACCAAGCACAGCAAAGACTCCCTCTATGGAGAGTCAAGAAACTGATCGTGCATCCCACGAGTCAGCCAAAGAAGGTTCGTCGCCATCCGCATCACCTGCGCACAGCCCTTCACCATCTGAACCAGTGCCAAGCGCAGAGTCGTCACCACCTGCACAGAGCTCCGAGTTGTCTCCAGCACCTCAGAGTTCTGACCCGACACCTGCAGCAGCGCAGAGTCCTGAACTGCCGTCTTCGCCACTGAGTTCTGCGCAGACACCATCAGCAGAGCACAATCCCACGCCATTGCACAATTCTCCACGGCCTGATCCTGAATTCCCATATGGGGATTATCAAGAGTCCACGCAGGGCAGTGGCGATGCTGGGGAAGACGAAGTCTTTTCTCCCATGAGGGAAGACAGCCCTGATGTTCCTGCACAGCAGGATGATTCCATGGAGGAGACGTTGGGGGCATGCCTCCAGCAGATCAACATTAAGAAGAAGAAGAAGGCCAAGATTGTCAAGGCCAAGAGATCCAAGAAGCTGAAGAAGAAGAAGGCCAAGAGAGTGCCTTCAGCAGACAAAGAAAGCACGGAGCCATCACTCAAAAGGCTCAAGGTTGAGGCTGCCGAGTCAGCCAAGCCAGCAGATAAGGGGAAGGCCAAGCTCTACCCTGAAGACGAGCCTCAGTCAGTGAGGTATGTCTCATCTGATGCTGAATCCAGGGGTGCTGAGTTAAGGAAGAGGGAGTTGCTGCACGAGAAAGGCTTCCTCGACCGACCTGCTGACCTGCCGCAGTTCTTGCGCGCAGGGGTGATCAACCACGGCTGGGAGGAATTCTGCAGACCGCCTAATCCAGCATACACGAGCATGGTGTATGATTTCTACGCCAATGTGCTCAGCCCTGAGGATGGCCTGTCTGTGGTCAGAGGGGTAGAAGTAGATTTCTCAGCCAAGGCCATCAATGAAGCCTTTGGTCTCAAGGGCCAAACTCATACAGATTATGCACGGATCGTTGATGAGCCTACTGAGGCAGTGCTGGAAGAGGCCATTCGCACCATTGGCCAGCCTGAAGCTTCTTGGACCGTGTCACGCAATGGGAGGCACACTCTCTTGAGTGCCAACCTCACGGCTAAGGCAGCTGTTTGGTTTTCGTTCGTGCGAAGGAGATTGTCCCCAGTGACTCACGAGACTACAATAAACCAGAGCCGATCGCTGCTGGTGTATGCAATCATGAGAGGTCTCACGATCAATGTGGGAGAAGTCATCACTGCGGCCATTGCTGAATGCGCCAAGAAAGGTAAGGGACCACTGTTTTTCCCTAATACCATAACCAAGCTATGTTTGCTTGCAGGAGTCCCCACCGAGCGCCTGGAGCAGCAGATGCCTTACACAGGCCATTTGGAGCTGCCTGCTAACCTGAGGCTGAGAAGAAAGGGGAATATGGAGTTTGAACTGGATAGGCTGGCTGCTGAACAGTCTCTATCCATGGCCTGCTTAATGGATATGCAGAGAAGAATGGCTCAATGGGCCACTTATGCGCAGGCGAGGGATAAGGAAGTTGCAGACCAGCTGGGGTGCATCTTCCCGGACTTCCCTACCAATCTCCTAACTCCATGGGTACCCCCACGGCCGAGGCAACCAGATGAGGATGACGAGAATTGAGTGCTGGTTTGAAGTGCACTAAAGGGAGTATTGCTGTTCCCTTAGAAAAAAAAAAACAATTTTTCTGCTTTCTGATAGGATCATGTGCATTATGCTGTTTTGTGTTCAACTTTTGATCTGTTTTTAATGTTTAGTTTTATGTTTTTTCTTTTGCTTAGTCTAGTCTGATGTTAGCTGAATAGGTAGGATAGTTTAGCTTTATTTTTAGGATGCGTGAGTAACAGGAAAAAGCATGCTGAGGGGCCCTAATCAATGTTATATCTGCCCGGATTGAATTGCGAAATAATTGCGGTTCCCGCAAATTTTGTGACTGATTGCATGTTTTGGACTGTCTGTGTAGTTAGGCTGTGATCTGTTAAATTCTATCTTTTGCTGCTAGCATGACTACCTTATATAGCTGATCTTAACGCATGCTGGATGAGTGTCATAGGACACCCTTTGATAGTTTAAATTAGCTTCTGAATAGGGCTCAGCATGCATAAACCGTCAGTCCTTAAACTGTCTGTTTTGTTCAAATTTTCTGCTGCTGGGGTAATTGCTTTTAAATGTTTTGCCTATGCCTAGGATTTTTAGATTCTCTTTGTTTTACTTTAGACTAGATGCTTCTAGGACAAGTTTGGGGGTGTGCCACCTCAGACACTCATTGGGGACAATGAGTAGTTGAAGTTTGGGGGAGGCCACCCTAGGCCTAGGAACATTCCTCTCTTCCTTAGGACATAAGCATTCTTCTTCTCCTTTAAAAAAATTTTTTTGTGATAAATAGAAAAAGTGAAAAATAAGAATAAAGAGGGGAGTCTCTCTCAAGTGCTGAGTAATCAGTGCCAAGTGTGTAAATCACAAGTGGCATTGCATCAAAAGGCAACCCAAGGAGAGACTCCACCTAAGTAAAAAAGGGAAAAGGAGAAATAGGGGAAGAAGGATGTATGCTTAGGAGTTATAATCTTGTGGCTTAGATGTCCTATTTAAAAAAGAACTCTGATCCTCAAAGAGCTAAGCACAAGGTTGTAGTTTCTAGGTTTGTCTAAGGAGATGAATGTATATCCAATGTAGTGATGCCAGGGTTTAGGTTGTTCTCTAAAAGTACCACTGTCACTGTTAATACTAAGACTGGCATGACTCTAAGGAATCCTAGACACATTAAAAATAAAGCTAGAAGCATGTACTGAGTCTGGAGTAAAGCTTGGTAGAATTTGAAACCTTAGGGATAGTGGCATGATGTCATAAAAGTAGCTAGATCAGTAGTAGGGGGTTAATAAAAACAGCAGGTATAGTAGGCAGGTGAAGTCAGAAGAAGCTTGATAAAGAGGTTAGTTCTAAACTTAGAAGTGTGTCGCAGGACAGCACTGCTAGAGATAGGGATATAGGGGAGTTGGTAAGTAGTTAAAGAAGATAAAAAAACAAGCCTAAGTAAGTCCTTAGTATGCTTGAGGACAAGCAAAACCTTAAGTTTGGGGGTGTGTTAAGTCTCTGAAAGTGACTTATTTAGGACCCATTTAGCTTAAGAAGATGTACACTTTTAGGTGTTTTTGATAGCATTTAGCTTAAACCTATGCTTTAATAGGAGAATTAGAAGAAGGTAGCTAATTTAGGACTTATGCACAATAGGTAGAAAAAGGGTTGAAAACCGAAGGAAAAGAATGAAAAAATAAGCATTGCGAATGAATTGCGAAAACATTGCGGTGACCGCAATTATTCAAGTGGAAACCATAAGTTGACTGATCTTTTTCTGTTAATTTCCGTATTTTCAGGGATTCGTTCTTTCTCCTCCATCCATTCTGATATACGACGTTGAAGATTGATGGTTCTCCTTGGCCCAAACGCACCTGCAAACTACTATAAAAGGGGGCCAAAGTCGGAGGTTTGATCATCATTCGAAGCGCAGAAGTCTTCTCGCAGTCCATCATTTCTCTCTGTTTTCCTTTGCCGTTTGTTGGAGTGAGAGTCTCAGCTTTTGGAGTCGATAATCTGATAGGAAGGAGAGGAGATTCTTCTTCTCTCTCGATTGGATTCATCCAAGCAAGGCTGACTTTTCATCACCTTCATTCGAGGCGACTGCCACGAAGCTTTCCAGCAATCCTTTACTGCTTTTCTGTCTTGTTCTTCTTACTTCCATTTCTGATCACTGTTGTTCTTAGTTTAGAGTTTGAGTTACTGCATTTCGTTGTTGTCTGTCTTTTAATCATTTCTTTTAAAGCTTTCCTTTGTCGTCAAACAATCAAAGCAATCAAAGTACACTTCTGCATTTCACAGTTTCTACCTTCTGCTGCTACGGTTTTGTATTACTGTTTTAAGCACATTTTCCTTCTAAGCATGTCTATCTTATCTGCCATTTCTGTTCTCTATATATACATGAGTAGCTAAGTCACTTCGGGGCATGCTAATGACAGAACTATAGGCTAAAAAAAACGTGAATCAAGTAGGCAGATTAACACTCGAACATTGATTGTATGTAAGCTTCATCCCACGGGCAATTTCGATTGGCCATCCATTTTGTCCAAAGAACTCCTAACCTCTGGAAGGAGTAAGAGTTCAGAGTCATATAATCATGCTAGCCTTTCATGGTAATCAGGAAACGGCCTAGGAATAGGCGTTTCCCTAGTACAAACTAAACACTCCTGTTTTAACAAGATGCTTAAGACCTTACTTTGAAGTCGAGTAAACTTAAGACTTTAATGCATGGAATCGGACGATACTTGAGATAGAGTGAGTTTGATGTATAGAGAGTTGGTCCAATGCTTGAGAATCGTAATAAAATGCCTATAGGATAGTCATTAGTAGCCCTTAATTCACCCATTTACTCAGTTTCGCTGTTATTTAATTGCGGTAACATTGCGGTCCTCGCAATTCTGCCAGATTTTCATTCTGTTTAGCTGTTTTCTTCCTCGTTTGTTAATTCCATCTCTTGTCTTTTAAGTCTAGTTTCAACTTGCATTTGTTTATGTTATATCCCTTTATACATTCAGCAAAAAGTAGATAATTAAAAACCAATTTTACCCCATCAAATTCATCCCATCTTTCTTAACAATCACACTTCGCGAATAGCTAAAAATGAGTCTCTGTGGAAAAAACGAATGAAATATACTTACTACTTGCTGTGAGACCATGTATGCTTGCATGTTCTAAGTGCTCTCTCTACCTTATTGCTTATTTATCTTTACACATTGAGCACGCAACAAAAGCCACGGAACTCGAAATGGAGTCGATGTACTTCAATTCAGTCTGGGATCTTGTAGAGCAACCTGATGGTGAAAGACCTATCGGTTGCAAGTGGATCTACAAAAGGAAACGAGACCAAGTCGGTAAGGTGCAAACCTTTAAGGCTCGACTTGTGGCAAAGGGTTATTCCCAAAGGGAAGGGGTGGATTATGAAGAAACTTTTTCCCATGTTGCCGTGTTAAAGTCAATTAGAATACTCTTATCCATTGCCACGTTTTATGATTATGAAATTTGGCAAATGGATGTCAAGACAGCCTTTCTGAATGGCAATCTTGAAGAGAGTATCTATCTGGCTCAACCAGAGGGGTACAGAGTTCAGGGTCAAGAGCAAAAGGTTTGCAAGCTTAATCGATCCATTTATGGGTTGAAGCAAGCGTCTAGATCCTGGAATATAAGGTTTGATACTGCGATCAAATCTTATGGCTTTGAACAAAATATTGACGAACCTTGTGTTTACAAGAAAATAGTCAATTTTGTTGTAGCTTTCTTAGTCTTATACGTAGACGATATCCTACTCATTGGGAATGGTGTAGGATTCCTGACTGACGTTAAGCAATGGCTAGCGACCCAATTCCAAATGAAATATTTAGGAGAGGCTCAGTTTGTTCTAGGGATTCAAATCGTAAGGAATCGTAAGAACAAAACGCTAGCGTTGTCTCAAACATCATATATCGACAAGGTGTTGATACGATATTCATGCCGAATTCCAAGAAGGGTTCGTTACCTTTCAGGCACGTAATTCAATTGTTAAAGGAAGAGTGTCCTAAGACACCTCAAGAAGTTGAGGATATGAGACGAACTCCCTATGCATCAGTAGTCGGTAGTCTGATGTACGCCATGTTATGTACAAGACCCGACATATGTTATGCAGTAGGAATTGTCAGTAGATACCAGTCCAATCCGGGATATGATCATTGGATTGTCGTTAAACACATTCTCAAGTATCTTCAGAGAACAAGGGACTATGTACTCGTGTATGGCGCGAAGGATTATAAAGCAAGGTTGTATTGCTTACTCCACCATGAAAGTTGAGTATGTCGCGACTTGCGAAGCTGCGAAAGAGGTTGTATGGCATAGGAAGTTCTTGACGAATTTGGAAGTTGTTCCAAATATGAATTTGCCTATCACACCTTATTGTGATAATACTGATGTTGTGGAAAATTCTAGAGAACCAAGAAGCCTTAAGCGTTGAAAGCACATTGAGCGGAAATATCATCTCATTAGGGAGATAGTGCATCGAGGAGACGTGATCGTTATGCAGATCGCCTCAGAGCACAATATTGTTGATCCGTTTACAAAGTCCCTCACGGCTAAAGTGTTCGAGGGGCACCTAGTGAGTCTAGGACTGTGAGCTGTTGTTGCGTGCTCAATGTGTAAATTAAAATGCAATGTGAGAGCACTCAGAACATACAAGCATACATGGTCTTGTAGCAAGTAATAAGTATTTTTTCATTCGATTTCCCACAGAGATTTATTCTTAGTTACTAGCGAAGTGAGATGTTAAATTAGAAAGGATGGTTTAAATGGGGTAAAATTTGGATTAATGTGCCTAACTAATAAAGAACGTGCGAGATATGCAAGCATAAACAAAGACAAGTAAAGAGGTTAACTTGAATGTAGGAGAAAAAGAATTGCGGAGAAAGCAATTAACTAGCAATAAAATCGCAAAACAAAAAGCTAAGGAAAATGACTAAGGCAAAGTTTAAACTAAGGAAATTGCGCAGACAACAATTTTCTAGCAATTGTATTAACAGCGTTTTAAGGGTAAAGTGTGGAAACAAGGGCTACTAACGACTCCTCTATAGGTTTTTTCATACGATTCTTCAGCAGTAGATCAACTTATCATGCATCAAATTAACTCATTCTCATGTATCTCTCGATTTCATGCATTAGATCCTTTAGTTTACTCATGTCCAAGTAAGGCTTAAGCATCTATTTATATAAGCAAGTTAATGATTTGTGCTAGGAAAATGCCTATTCCTAGGTCGTTTTCTGGCTACCATGAAAGGCTAGCATGAATGGACGACTCTAAACTCTTACTCCTTCCAGAGGTTAGGAGTTCTTTAGACAAAATGGATGGCCAATAAAAATTGTCCGTGGGATGAAGCACACATACATTCAATGCACTTGAAGCTATCCTACATGCTGAATTCACATATTCCTACCTACAGATTCATCATTAGCAGACCCTTATGTGGTTTAGTTACTCATGGACGAAGATGGAGTGGAGAGACTTGATTGATTAAACATGCTTAATTGAATTTCAATGACAACAAAAGAAGACAGAGAGCAGTAAAGAGAGTTGCGAAGTATGCGAATAACGTTTCTATTGCGTAAGATTCAGAACTAAAAATGTAGCGTTTGTAAAACAATAAAGACTAACCAACCGAAGACGAATTGAAACAATGTAGCAAACTAAAGTAAATGGCAACAATCAGTAGCGAAAAGGTAAGACAGAAAGTAGCAGAAAGCAGGTAAATCGTGCGCGTGAACCCTCGCCGCAAGCGCCTCGGATGAAGGGAGAAGGGAGCTTTGTTTGGGGATGAATCTAATCAGAAGAGAAGAAGGATCTTCTCTTCTTCCTCTCAGATTATCGATGCCAACAGCTGATTCCTTCACGCCAACAAACGGAAGAGAGAAAAGAGCAGAAAATGCGTTGAGATGGGAGTTCTACGCTTCCAAGCTTGTTGTTATCCTTCCCCCTTGACCTCCTTTTATAGTGTTTTGCAGGTAGTCTTCAGCCAAGGAGAACCATCCATTCTGAATGGCGACCTTCCACGTGGCAGCAGGAGAAAAAATGGGCGGCTAAAAGATCGTAACAAAATGGCAAACGGTTAGACAACTTAACAATTTTCATTTAAAACATTGCTGAGACAGCAATGTTTTCGCAATGTTCCTACAATATGGAAATTTCAACTCTTTAGCTTTGTTTTTGATTCTTTTTCCTTCCTTTTACACATAAGTTCTAATTTAGCTTCATTCTATAAATTCTCATATATAAGCACATGTTTAGACTCAATTCCATCAAAAACGCTTAAGAGTGTACACCATTCTATAGCAAATAAGTCCCTAAAATATGCACTTTTGGAGACGTAACACACCCCCAAACTTAAGTTATTGCTCGTCCTCGAGCAATATAAGGGCTTACTTGGGCTGCTATTACTCTATCTAACTACTTGCTGACTTCCCTAAGTTCACTATCTAAGGCATGGCTGTCCTGTGACACTCTTCTAAGTTTAAAACTAACTTCTCATTTTGCTTCTTCTGATTTCTCTCGCCTTATAATCCTACTGTCTTTATAAACTCCCTACCACTGATCTATCTGCTTTGGTCATTAGGTTCATTGTGCAACTATCCCTAAGTTTTCAAATTCTTCCTTGCTTTACCCTAGACTCAGTACATGCTTCTAGTGTCTTTTCCTTTGAGCTACCTAGGATTCCTTAGAGTCATGCCAGTCTTAGTATAAACAAGTGACAGTAGTACATTTCATAGAACAACCTAAACCCTGACATCACTACATTGAATATACATTCATCTCCCTTAACAAACCTACAAGCTACAACCCTGTGCTTAGCTAATTGAGGATCATAGTTCATTCATAGAGGACACCTAAGCACATAGGTTATGACTTGCAAGCATACATTCTTCTTCCTTTTTTTCCTTTTTCTTTCCTTCTTTGGTAGGGTCTCTTCCTTTGGTTGCCTTTTGATGCAATGCCACTTGTGGGTTACACACATGGCACTGATTACTCAGCAACCTCAAGAGAGACACTACTCTTTATTCTTTTCATTTTTTTTTTTCAGTTCATTTTTTTTCAAGGAAAAGAATGCTTATGTTTAAAAGGGAGAGAGGAATGTTCCTAGGCCTAGGGCTACCTCCCCCAAACTTAAACTTCTCATTGTCCCCAATGAGAGTCTGAGGTGGCACACCCCCAAACTTGTCCTAGAAGCATCTAGTCTAAGGCAAAACAAACAGAACTTAAAACTCCTAGGCATAAAAATGACCTTCCTAAAGCAGATAACTCAAGTGCAGAATCTTTGTAAAAACAGCATGCTTCAGGGCTTAAAGAGGGGCATGCTGAGCAATTTAAGGGAGCTAATTCAAACTGTCAAAGGTGTACTAAGACACTCATCCAGCATGCTCACAAATAGGTCACATGTTGAAGTCAAATAAAGCAGCAAGATATCGAAAATTAAACAGAGACAACCCAACAAAAATTCATCCAATAGCATGCGAAAAACTAACAAAACATTGCAGACTCCGCAAAGAATCCGCAATAAACCTACAAAGCATATTTATCAGTGATCAAGGCTCCTAACATGCTATTTTCAGTTATCATCCACTACACAAAACAAGTAAACTAACTAAGCTAACTACTCAGAAACCATCAACCTAACTACACTAACCTAAACAAACAAAAGAACAATTTAAAACAGATCAAGCATTTTTTTTTTGAAACAGAATTCAAAAATCACAGAAAAGCAGATTTTTTCAAGAGGGATCAGAAAACTCCCTCGAATGCCGTTCAAGCTGGCATTCAATCCTCCTCATCCTCATCTCTCCTTTCTCTAGGAGGCGCCCATGGCTTCAACATGTCAGTGGGGAAGGCAGGGAATATGCACCCCAACTGGTCAGCCACATCTTTGTCCCTAGCTTGTGCATATTCGGCCCATTTAGCCATCTTGCGCTGCAGGTCCATCAAGCACGCCATGGATAGTGATTGAGCAGCAGCCAGGCCGTCCAGCTCAAATTCCATGTTGCCCCTCCTTCGCATCCTCAAGATGGTGGGCAGCTCCAGATGGCCTGTGTACGCCAACTGCTTCTCGTTCTTCTCCATTGGTACCCCTGCACGAAGGCACAATTTAGTTATGGTATTCGGGAAAAATAGTTGACCCTTACCTTTCTTTGAGCAGTCGGCAATGGAGGCGACAATGACTTCCCCAACGTCAATGGTGAGGCCCCGTATGATAGCGTACAGCAGCAATGATCTCCTCTGGTTTATGGTAGTCTCGTGGGTCACAGGGGAGAGACGCCTGCGCACAAAAGAGAACCAGACGGCCGCTTTGTCTCGCAGAGTTGCACTCATCAGGGTGTGCTTCCCGTTCCTTGACACCGCCCACGATGCCTCTGGCTTGCCGATTGTGTGCAAGGCCTCTTCTATGACTGCCTCAGATGGCGAGTCAACAATCTTGGCATAGTCAGAATGAGAGTACTCCTTGAGGCCGTAGGCTTCATTGATGGCATTGGCAGAGAAGTCTACCTCTACCCCTCTCACTGTGGACAGGCATGCGTCAGGGTGTGTGAGGTTGGCGTAGAAGTCATACACCATGTTGGGGTAGGCGG
Organism: Herpetospermum pedunculosum; assembly: GCA_028017165.1. NCBI lineage: Eukaryota > Viridiplantae > Streptophyta > Magnoliopsida > Cucurbitales > Cucurbitaceae > Herpetospermum > Herpetospermum pedunculosum. Next base: position 26,793,479 of record CM051527.1, on the reverse strand, counting down.
GAATGGGCGGTCTGCACAGCTCTTCCCAACCATGGTTTGTGATCCCTGCGCGCAAGAATTGCGGCAGGTCCGCCAACGCATCAAGAAAGCCTCGTTCGTGGAGGAGCTTCTTCTTCTTTAATTCGAGGCTCTTGGCCTCTGCTTCTTGTGAGACAAACCTCTCAGCTTGAGGTTCATCCTCGGGGTACATCTTCTTCTTCCCCTTCTCTTTTTCCTTAGCCGATTCAGCAGCCTCAACCTTTAATTTCTTTAAAGAAGGTTCAGATCTGACCTTCTTCTTCTTGGCTCGCTTGGAGGCTTTCGGTCGTTTGGCTTTCACGATTACAGGGACCCTCTTCTTGAGGCGTGCCTTGGTGGTGATCTGCTGGAGGCAATCCCCCAATGTCTCGTCCATGGAGTCTTTGCTTCCCCCCTCCGCAGGGCTGTCAATACTGACTTCCCTCAAGGGGGAAAAGACCTCCTCGTCCTCAGCCGCCTCTTCACTTGGCACTGAGTCTTGGTGCTCTTCAGGTGGGGCTTCGTGCTCGAGCGTCTGCGGGGAAGAAGATGGTTCAGGACTCTGTCTGGCCGTCTCATAGGATGGGCGGCCACTCCCATGACTCTCCTCGGTGAGAGTCTTTTCTTTGATCGGTGCATCCTCCACCGCAACCGTCCACTTTCTTTTCTTGGGTGTACCTACTGGTTCAGACGGACCAGCAGGGATCTCAGTCACTACCTTCCACTTCTTTCGTCGCACTGGTAGCTTCGGAGGCCGTGAGGGCTGCGCAGCATCGGCATCTGCTAAGGCAAGCAGCGCCTCCCTCGCAGCTTCTTCTGCGTCAGACGACTTCTTCTTTGGTGTGGAGCGATCTGCCCGTGTGGATACCATTGTCGTTCTTGGAAGGTCTGAAGGTAGGAGATGCAGAGGAAGAAGAAGATTGAATTTGGAGGTCCAACGGATTAACACAAACGTAGAGGGCACAGATCATCTGACGGCTATTTGTAATCGAGTGTATTCCAACGGCTCTATTCTGTTGCGGACTCAGCAACTTCTTCGCAATAAATTCGTATAGCCGTTGGGATATTTCTTGATTTTAAGTTGCAATATTCATCAATCAAATCCTTGATTCAACCAGATTTTCTTCGTGGATCTTCTCCCCTTGATTCATCTCCTTGATCTCCTCTTAAAGATCTCCCATTAAAATTCACCTAATTAAAACAAAATCCGTAAATAGAATCACAAATAAACAACTAAAACACAAACCGAAAAAATACTGGAAAAAAAAACTAAGGCATAGCCTTCTGCTGGATGAGCACAGTGGTCACTCATCCCCTCTCGATTCGATTCTCAAGCTTCAGATAAGAGGAAGGCCGAGAGTGTCTTCACATCTCCTTCCTCGTAGTAATGCTTCAATCGTGCACCATTGACCATAAACGGCTGCCCGTGCTGTAAGTTTCTTATCTCAATCGCACCATGAACAAACACGTTAGTTATCACAAAAGGACCTGACCATCTAGACTTAAGTTTGCCTGGAAATAACCTTAACCTTGAGTTGAATAATAAGACGTGCTGGCCTTTCTTGAAGTCCTTAATCCTAAGTCTACTATCATGCCAAATTTTAGTTTTTTCCTTATACATTTTAGCATTCTCATAGGACATATGTCTGAGCTCATCTAACTCATGTAATTGCAGAGACCGCAATGTTCCCGCATCGGTCACGCAATAATTCAGTTCTTTTAAGGCCCAAAATGCTTTGATTTCCAATTCGAAGGGAAGATGACATGCTTTTCCATATACTAGCCTATAAGGAGACATACCTAGGGGTGTTTTATATGCAGTCCTATATGCCCAAAGTGCATCGTCCAACTTAAAAGACCAGTCTTTTTTGTTAGGTTTGACCACTTTTTCAAGTATGTTTTTGATCTCCCTATTGGATATTTCAGCTTGTCCAGTTGAGTGTGGGTGATAAGGGGTTGCTACTCTATGTCTAACATTGTATTTAGCTAACACCTTTTCCATAGCTTTATTAATAAAGTGGGTTGCCTCATCACTAATTATAGCACGGGGTGTACCAAACCTTGTAAAAATATGCCTATTAAGAAACTTAATGACTGTTTTGGCATCATTCGATGGACATGCTATGGCTTCTACCCATTTAGATACATAGTCTACAGCTACAAGTATATAAAGATTACCTGCAGATGGGGGGAATGGTCTCATGAAATCGATGCCCCACACATCAAAGAGTTCTAATTCTAAGATGTAGGTGAGAGGCATCTCATCCTTCCGACTAAGGTTACCTGTTCTTTGACATTCATCGCAGCTGTGCGCATGGTCGTGTGCATCCTTGAATATCGTGGGCCAGTAGTAGCCACTCTGGAACACCTTTACAGCCGTCCTTTGGCCACCAAAATGTCCACCATAGGGAGACGTATGGCAATGCTGTAGCACAGACTTCGCCTCAGCAGCTGATACACACTTCCTTAGTAAACCATCTGCACAAGTCTTGTAAAGTGTAGGATCGTCCCAGATGAACTTCCTAGCTTCATGTAGGAACCTCTTCTTTTCTTGCCCCCCTTTGAAAGTTGGTAGTACCTGCGAGTCAAGGAAGTTAGCAATATCCGCAAACCAAGGTTCCTCATCGTTATCACGATGTGCTAACACAAAGACATGCTCATCGATAAAGGCATCAGAAATTGCTGGCTCAGCAATTTTATCGCAATTATGCCGCAATCTAGATAAATGGTCAGCAACTACATTTTCGCATCCTTTCTTATCTCTAATGTCTAGATCAAACTCTTGCAACAATAATACCCATCTAATGAACCTAGACTTAGCATCAGCCTTCCTCATTAGATATTTTAGTGCAGAGTGATCGGTGTACACAATGGTTCGAGTGCCTACAATGTAATTCCTAAACTTTTCACAGGCAAATACTACAACTAGCATTTCCTTCTCCGTGGTTGTGTAATTACATTGTGCTTCATTCAGAGTCTTACTTGCATAGTATACATGATGTGTTAGTTTATCAATTTTTTGTGAGCTAACAACTGAATAAAACGAGCTCGACATGCCGAAAAAGAATGTAAATCTATTAGTGAAACGGTTTTAACCTATTTAAACCAATTTAAAAGATTTAGAAGCAAATAAAGTACCCAAACTCTTTATTTACTAACAACGATACTTTAGTAAGTCAGAATGGTCCCTACCGTAGGGTAGGTGAGCACTCCTTTACTAAATCAAGACATTCTTGACTAAATGCTATCACTAGAATAACTCATATTCCTATAGCATCTTAGTTATCGTTTTTGGTATGGATTTACTAACTCCTTAGCAAATCCCGTAAGTGTGACCCTCCATTTTTAGAATGCACAGAACGGCCCCAACATAGCAACCGTATGGAATGTCAGTGTTGGGAATGACCCTATGTTTCTTTATCCATAAATGGTGACTGAGGTGTTCGATCTCCCATGCCCAGCCCTCCGTTTGGATGGTGCCCCTAGGGCAGCCTGCAGGCGGAACATGAGAATCTCACGGTTCAATCCAACGGAGGAGACCACAGGAAGCACCGACGCACTTCCTTCTCCCACTTACTATAGACACTTACTCCATTCACCTTGCTATTGAAAGTTGCAAACACCACCCGTCTGGAGATGCCCCATATGGCATCATGAGGCCAAGCAAAATTCTCACGTTGTGAACTTTTAGGGAGTGCGTAGCAGGAGAGGGATATATCATATATTCCTTCTCAACACATCTACTAAGCATCGTGGACGGTTTTTAGGGTAAACTACTCAGGTTTTATCTGGCTAAGTAAATAAAACCTTAAGTCTAGGCAAACTATTTACCTGAGATGTCTAGGTTATAAACACTTTACTAACCTCACACCTCTCACGCATGCTCATAAAGACGATTAACTTTACTCAAGTACCGGATCGTCCCCAGGTAGGAGGTGTTCCGTCAATTCCTTTACCTCCAACCTTAGACAAGATTTCACCGGGTGAGTTTCTCATAACCTTAGCATTTACGAGATTTCGACCTATTCATCTAATGAACATGATCGACTCATTTAACCCTAAATGAACATGCTTTTCTTTGTTATAGATTTTAAAAGTCTAAGTCATTTTTACAACACTTGCAAAAACTAGACTTACTACAACAAACTTCTATATGCTTCTCAAACATACATTCGCTAAGGCATGACAAGTTGAATATTTAACTTCATAATCAATATAACACTTATATCGATTATGCTCTTAAATATGCAACTCCTAATTCATAAATTAATATAACACTTATATAAATTATTTATGAATTAAGCATGCATCCTATACATTATAACAATTATAACATACAATATGCAACTGACATTGGATGTTTAATTTCATAATTAATATAACACTTATATTAATTATTATATTAAGCAAACAACAACTAATTCATGAATTAATATAACTCTTATATTAATACTCATGAATTTAACATGCATCTATATATTATAACACTTATAAACCTATAATATGCATAAAACCAGGGCAACCTATGTTGTATATTTAATTTCATAATTAATATAACACTTATATCAATTATTCTATTAAATTAGCAACATCTAATTCATGTATTAATATAACTCTTATATTAATACTCATGAATTCCCAAATATGCATACTATATATTATAACACTTATAACATAATACCAATGCATGGAGCATGCTTCCTATGGTGGGATTTTAAATCTATATGGCATACTATATGCACATACAAACAAGGAATTTAATTAAAACATACATTCGCAATGCATAATTAATTAAACACACTAAAGTGGATCGATTTTGGCATTTAGCAAGCAATAACTAATTTATTACAAGCTTGAACAACAAGCTAAGTCTTGAGCGGACTTCGAACTCTTCGCACCGCCTTTGACCAGCTTGCTTCCCCGAACGCTTCAGCCAATTTCTCTTCGAATTTCTCCTTGTATTGCCTAGAACGAGTTTGAACTTATACCGAACATTTCGGCGAGTTCCAAACTCAAACTTCTTTCACAAAGAAACCTATATGGACTCTAATGACTCTAAAAATACAGACGCTTCAGCACACATTAAAGCCCATACATTCTCGGGCAATTACAAATTATGAAATTCGAAAGAAACGATGCCAAAATCGATTTTCACTTTAGACGCCAATTCAGAAACAATTTTTAAATTAAAATACCCACCAACTTAAATTGATGCAAATTGAGTTAATCACAAAATCGCTCTGATACCAATTGATGGAGCGACTTGTGCAGCGGAGGCGATTTCGGACCGATGATACTCTAATTTCATCAATTTAACAAATAAAAAACATGCTCAAAAGACGGAAATAAGAAATTAGAAAACATACCCTTGTAGTTCCAATTTCTTCAAGCTCCGCCGCACGTTCCTCGTCACGAACTCTTCCGCCCTCTTCTCACGAACGCCTCGAGGACCACCCCAGGTAGTCCCACTATCCTCGGCGCCGCGCAACGGAGTTGTGGGACTCCGTTACTAAAAGAAAAGAAAATGAAAAAAAAAAAAGAAGAAGAAGGAACCATGGCAGAGGGCTTGGGGTTTTCAAAATGTGAAGAACAGAAGCCAAAAACCAAACTCCAAAAATAAAAATCTTCAAACTTTTGTTCAAAACGTGAAAACCCACAATTTAACTTGCCATTAAATATATATAAAAATATACATATGTCTTACATGCACAATGCATGTAAGACATATATATATAATTATTATTATTTTAAAAATTAATTAAAACTTAATTAATAAAAAATAATAAAAAATAATTTTATTTATTAAACATTTTAATAAATAAAAAAAATATATATATATTAATGAATTAAACTTTTTAATTAATTAATATTATTTAATTCAATATCAAATATTAATTAAATAATATGGCTAAACCCGGTTTTCCGAAAACCGACTTTTTTGCACATGAATCCTATTCATGTTTTAGACCATTCCCACATTTAAATCATATTTAAATATGTTTATCCTCCTTCCATAAACCGAATTTGAACCATTCAAATTCTTTTTCTTTTTTTTTTTCTTTTCTTTTATACTGTTGCACGGCGTTATCCGAGCTAGCCAGGAGAACCTAAAGGATCTACAGATCATGAGCTCCAACGATGCGAGATTATTCAGTCAAAACTCTTTTAACCCGAATCAATCAACTTTCGTTAACCCCCGGAGACTCCACTATAGTCCGAGGGTTGCACTCTCCTCACTGTAGATATATTGTGTCCTCTAATATAACCGTCACGGGCAAGTCGACCCTTCACAGGTTGTTCGTAATCACAGCTGGGTCATTTAAACCGTTTAACCCCTGCATTACGTCTTATTCCTTAAGTACCACTGACACCTCTAATGAACAATAGATCTGTGGTCCAACCAACAGATCAATTAACCCTCTCATCTCATGAGAGTGCACGCGCTAATTGTTCAAGCCCCGGAGTCAGCTATTAAGGGAACAACCTATCTACTAACTTTGAAAAGCGGGTTAGGAGTGAACTCCAATCTTGCTGTACTATGTCCCCAGCTACCTATTCGACTTTATCCCCAAGATGGTAGGCTTATTGAGTCGGCGCTAATGGACCACTCTCACCCGTGCAAGTCAAAGGATACTATCGAATAAGCAGGAGTTCATAGCGAGCTCAGGATTGAGATCGAGTTACCTAGGCCATCAATATGTATAAGTCGGTCTCATTAGTAAACGAAGTTATAAAGAGAGAGCGACTTCATACGCGGTTCGGTCTTATGCTAACTCTTTGCATAGGACGCCCTCACTCGCACATCTCCATGTGAAACGATTCGGATCACATCGTTTTGTACAATACAAAGTGAGCCGCATCCAATATTGTTACCAGGATAAGGTACCCAGCCTTATACGTATACTATAGACCGTTTTGACTGACTACTTGAGCCTGATCCACAATCATGTCATACATGAGGCTCAAGTACTCATATTCAGCCATGGGTGTTGGTCATTGGTTTAGGTTAACCTAAACACATTTCACTTTATACCAGTAAACTCTTTTACTGTATAAAACTAATAACTCTTTATTCTAAATAGAGTATTTACAAACATAACAGTTTACAAACCACGAGTTTTAGGACATAAAACCCAACACTAATGACATCCCATTTGAGATGACTTGTCCGGATACTAATGACATCCCATTTGAGATGACTTGTCCGGATACTAATGACATCCCATTTGAGATGACTTGTCCGGATACTAATGACATCCCATTTGAGATAACTTGTCCGGATACTAATGACATCCCATTTGAGATGACTTGTCCGGATACTAATGACATCCCATTTGAGAGGGTTTGGTGGCCAAAAATTGCCTTTCCATGGCAATTTTTGCCATTTCTTCAATTCTTCAAGCCCCTTCACTCCTGATGCATCCATGAAGCTCTAAAATGTCGCTTTTAGCACCGAAACACGTCCTCGAACTCCTCGAGCTCTCTACCATGAGTTTACCTACAAAAAGGCATTTTAATCAATATTGAGCATGTTTTTTAGCTATAATTAGGGAGTAAATAATAGCTCTATTTTGGAGCTATCAAAATACCCCCAACCTAAATCTTGCTAGTCCTCGAGCAAGGCTACTCTTAAATTATTACCACAGAACAAAATTTTGCATGCTATCGACTCAAACCTCAATGCTTCTAAGATCAAGGCATCAACTTAACAAGAAAGCAATTAATTGCATGCACTGATTGAGAACATTTCGAAAATCTAACCGTTACTCTCTTACGTGCGTGTGTGTTCAGCAAACATATTCTGGCTCACATAGACCCGGAAAAACTTTATGCAACCTTACATCACGTTTTCCCCCTACTTCTAGCAATACAGAACAGTCTACGGCTTTTCAACAATCAAGAGAGTAACAAATTAAAAGGCCTAATTTTTTTTTCTTTTGAACTTGCTAAATTTTTACTTTTTCTTTCTTTTGCTTCTCCAGGAGAGCCTAACATGTCAAGCTTGCCTTCGTTCCAGCTTACCCGCAATTCCATTGCACAATGTATCTGACTACGGGCAAGCTTCACATTTTTAAGGACTAATGCTCGCTTCTTAGTCGCGATTCTAAGAAGGAGGAGCACCTCAAGAGCTTTTATTTTCATGCTTGGTTTTTTTTACTAGGCAATAGCTTCGCTACAATTCGATTAACCTATTACAACCTATCATGCATCAAGCCTTCCCTAGAGGTGCCTTTCGGGGTGACAACATGATTTCAGGCTAAATAAAGCAATTCTAAGCCTATAGAGTCCAGAATAAGATGCTACGTGCTCGATAGATGCAAGGAAGCAACGACAAAAAATTTAAAAAATTTCGAAAAATGCTCAATTAACGCATACAATCTCATGCTTTTCCTATTATGCAACTACGAAGATTTTAAAAGCATATCTTAGATGTCCTCATCGAACAACATACAAATTCAGACTACGACACTTCAAATTCAGAGAAAACCCAAGCTCGATAACTACAGAAATCCATCCAACAGACAACTCCACCCCCAACCTAAAAGGATACATAGTCTTCTATGTATCACACTTCAAACTAAGCAGTTGAAATTACAAAATTAAAGGGAACAGAAAACCTCCTGAATTTTGTTAGGTTGTCGGTTGGAGAAGTGCACTCTTCGCCCACTATCCCGATCCTTAGGCCACAAAACTTCTACAAAAGAAAGCAAGAAAAAGCTAAGCTAGGAAAAATAAAAACTAAAAGTAAACACATGAATTTAAATACTCATGGGTTGCCTCCCAAGAAGCGCAAATTTTTAACGTCGTTATGCTCGACGTGTCCTCCTCTCTGTCAGGTACGTAAAAAATTTCGTACTTCTTCGGCCCCTTCTTCCTTTAATCAACAAAACCTGCTAAGAGAAGCAAGCTCTTCGACTTTTCTAGGCAGCCGGACGGAGTTGTTATTTTTTTGGTATTTTTGATATATGGAAAGAAAGACTCAACAGACTCAAACAAAATAAAAGACTCAACAGAAAATAAAGACTCGACCAAAGCAGGGATCACATCAAAATTCCCAAGGCAACCAACATCAACAGAAGCACAGATGGAAGGGGGCATGCAAGATAAATCTCCTATAATACATGAATTATCACAAGACATAACAAGAGGAGATAAATAATCTAAAGGCACAATTGCCACTTCCTCATCCATCACAACAGAATTTTCATAGCATGCTAGTTCTACATAATCCATGAAAAGACTTCCAAAAATATTCTCATTGACAGACAGATGCTCGAGCTCATTAGTGCATGAGTCCTCAAATAGATTTTCAATACAAAATTCATGCTCTAAGTCAAAATCAATCGGTGGAGATATACTTACCTTGTAAAATTCCCTGAGTTCTTCTTCATCACTGGGAGATGCGAGAAATTCATCCAAACTAACCCACCGTGAAGAAGTCTCAGCTCCACTCCTTAGCTCGTTCGCATCACTAATCTGTTCGGGACGCTCCTCGAGGTCAAGCTCATCCTCCTCGGTCTCACCGTTCTCGCCTCCGCATGTCAGAAATTCCTCGATTCCTTCCTCAAAATCGGGGTACAACTCGATAATGACCCTCTCCTCAGAGGTTCGGAGAAGGTCTTCGGCGTTGCTCCTTTTAAATTGCCCCCAAAATTGTTGTCGAAAATCTGCCATGCTAAAACAAGAAGACACAAGAAAAGGAAAATATTTTTTTGGTTTTTAAACAAATAAAATTTAACTAAGAGAAACTAAATGGTTCCCCGGAAACGGCGCCAATTTTGGTAGAGCACTTTTGAGTGTACTCCAATTTCAAGCTGTCGAGGCTTGCCAAAATACAATTTATAAGTACTGAAACTACTAAGCTTTGCAGCTAGTGGTAACGGGTCGATCCGCAGGGAACCTAAATCAACCTCTCTTAACTAATTTCTATTTGTCTTTTAAATTAAAACTCAAAATAAAGCGATGAAAAGTGGGGGGGGGGGGGGTTAATTAAAACTAAAATAAACAGAAACTAAGCTAACGGAAAAATAAATGGCGAAAAGTAAAGAGCGGAAAAATAAATGTAACACGTGCTTCTAATTCGAGGGATCGGGATTTATCTTGATGCGCTTAGTTCATAGGGATTTTAATTAGCAAAGTAATTCTATTTCATGCACGCAAAATGCCTCGTCCCAACCGGGTCCAAAGCACCCCAAAGAATTAATTAGAGGCGTCAATTCTAATTAAACATGCTTCTCAATTAATCTAGGTGATAAGCCATCAATTAATCAGAAAACAGTAACGGTATAATTGCGACGAATTATTTCTTAAGACTAATTCGATTTCTCTCCTAACCTTTGGCCCACCGTAAAAACGTTAATCAACTCATACCCCCACTGTCACTTGGGTTCGAATTGATTAGCCACGAGCTAGACCCTCGCTACAATGCATTAAAGCTTATCAAGAATTAACGCTTAGCCTACTAACATGCGTAACAATTATGGGTGTCAATCCTAATTAGAAAGGCATGACATTCGTTCTTAATACAGATTGGAGATGCAAGAGATTAACAAAACTAAGCTAGAAATTCATACAAACCCTCCCTAAACATCAAGATAACCTCTAATACTCGAATTAGAGCACTTACCTTAGCTCCTCGTTGTGTAAATCAAGGGAAATGCTCAATGTTTGAACTTTATTGAAGAGAAAATGGAAGAAGTATCAGTTTGGAGCTCCCATCCGAGCTTAAACAATGGTGGAAAATCAAAATTGGAAGAAGAATTGCGGCTAAAAAATGGAGAAGAAAGACTTATATCCGTCGGAGCGTCGAGACGCTAGGACAGCGTCGCGACGCTGCCGGCGTTGAGCGAGCGCGCTCGACGCTGGGGCGCTCGTCAAATTCCGAAAAATGTCTGGGCGACATCGAGACGCTAGGACAACGTCTCGACGTTGAGCGACGTTGAGCCAGCGTCTCGACGCTGCCGCTCAACGCTTGCTTGATAGCTCTAGAATAGAGCTATAATTATAGCCTTAAATCTAGCTAAATGCCATGCTTAATTCAATTAAATCTCCTTATTTTAGGTATTTCGTGGCAAAGAGCTCGGGAAGTCAAATTATGAATTTCAGGGTTAAATCGGTCATTTAAGAGGTTTCGGGAAGTGTTCGGGTCAAGAAGATAGGCCAAACGGAGCTCGGAAGCCAAAATGACCCAAAATTGGGCTTAGACCCAAGAGGTCAGCGCCCAGGCGCCCAACGGAAGCAGCAGCCCAGACGCGTCCGACATGAAAAGCCCCCGCGCGCCCACGCCAGCGCGCACCGCCTAGGATGCCCGTCATCTAAAGTCCCGCGCGCGCCGCCCGCGCGTCCTCGCCCGCTCCGCCTCCGCGCCCGCGCCCGACATCAAAAGTCTGCGCGCGCGCCGCTCGCCCGCCCACGCCCGTGTCCGCGCGCGCCCCCGCGCGTCCTCGCACGCGCAGCGCCCAGGCGCCCGAGCGCCCATCATGAAAAGTTCGCGTCCGTGCGCGCCGCTCGCCCGCCCACGCCCGCGTGCGTCCTCGCCTCGCCTCGCCTCGCCCGCGCGCTCACCCTAGCCATGACTCGAATTGACCGTCATTAAAAGTCCCAAGAAGCCCGACATTAAAAGTCATAAAAAATGCCCGATTTTGTAAATTTTCCAGAGAGCTCAGCGCCTAGGCGCTGTCCCGATTCTGTGCGCGCGCGCCCGCGGCGCCTAGGCGCTGACTTATGGCGCTTAGGCGCTGATCTGACGCAGAAATGGGTATTTAAGACCGTTTTTCTGATTTTAGGTCATTCTCTTCTCCCCCTTCTCTTCTAAAAACGATTCTCCAGCCATTTTTGGTTATTATAACTCCATTAATGGAGCTTGGAAGGCCACCCACGAATTTCTTTCTTCCCATTTGCATCCATGGCTAACTAAGAGGTAATACTTGATCTTTAGGAGATGGGTTAGATGTTGTAAATGTGATTGGGTGAGACTTGGGTTTTTTTGTGTATGTTTAGCATTCAACTCTTCTCTAATCTAAGCTTTAATTTCCAGCATCAATTTCTTCTTGGTTTGACTCCCATTTTGTTTATTGATTGTTGGGTTGGTTAAAAACCCATTATGCGTTTGCCTTTTATGGGTTGAGTGACAGCAGTCTTAGTGTATTTAAATTGGTGCTGCAACATTTAATTTAGCTACTCGTTAGACTCTAGATGAAGAGTAAATCGAGCCCGTTATTAGAGATCTCAGTAACGTACTCGTCGCATGGTTACCCGTCGCTCGTAGCTAATTCTATTTGGGAGAGCGTTCGCCCCCAATTGAATTAACATTGAAGCTTAATGAAGAGCTGTCAACTCTTCATCAACTACTTGGGATTGCTTGTTTCTTCTTAGAAATATGTAATTTGCGTGGGTGTTAGTCAAAAGCATGCTAAGTCTTGGGCGTCTATGATCCGAATCACATCGCAATTAATAACCCGGAACCTTTAGATTGAGTGTTTTCATTACAATTTCCATTTCTCCCGTTATTCTAAATTGTCATTTAATTCTTTCCTTTATTTTCTATTTTCTTCTCTTAATTCTCAAAACCCCCCATCAACATTTTCTTTCATTAAGCAATTAAAATTCTGAATTTAGATTAAGCTATTAAATTCCTTGTGGTACGATCCTGACTACCGCTTTCTACAAGTTTTGAAGAAGCCTTAGGCAGTGTTATAAATTTTAATTTGGCGGGTCTCGACAACCCGATACATACGGAATATTCACAAAATTTCGCTACCAAATTTGGCGCCGTTTCCGGGGAATTTAAATCAGTTTGTCTTAATTTAAATTTTAATTGTTTAGTTTAAAAATTCTGTTTTGTTTGTTTTTCTTTCTTTTACTGTTTTAAGCGTTTCCCTAGTGTTTGTTAAGAGCAGGGTATAATGGAAGCCTTGGAAAGGAATGATGGGCATCAAAAGACTCTTAGGGAGTTGGCGATGCCAGATTTAAACCGTCAACCATTATGTATATCGTATCCTGCGGTAACAGTTAATTTCGAACTAAAGGCTAGCTTCATCAACTTACTTCCTTCATTTATTGGTAATGCAGGTGAAAGTCTGCATATTCATCTCAAGGAATTTCATTTGGTGAGAGCAGGATTAATGACAATCGAAGCCACAGAAGATCAAGTGAGCTTGAGAGCTTTCCCTTTTACCTTAAAGGGAAAAGCAAGAGAATGGCTACACTACCTACCGTCGGGCTCTATTTCCACTTGGAGCGATATGCAGAGGCTTTACTTAGAGAAATTCTTTCCTGCCTCGGAAGCTATTGCCGCTAAGAGAAGAATCCGTGTCGTTCAACAGGAAGAGGGCGAAAATCTACACGAATATTGGGAGAAGTTTCTTAGATTGTGCGAAGAATGCCCGAATCACAAGATCTCCGAACAAACTCTCATTGGGTATGTGTATGAAGGTTTGCTCCCATATGATTAGAGGATGATTGATGCAGCTAGCGGTGGTGCTCTCATGGACAAAACCCCAGTTGAAGCTAGCCTCTTAATCTCAAACATGGCTGGAAATCTTCAGCAATATGGAGGTGGAAGAAGTGACCAAATTCGCCTTAAAAGCGAAGTGAACGAGCTGAAGGACCGCATGGCCGAGGTAAGTAGCGCTGTATATGAACTGAAAGAAAGCTTACCACAAATTTGTTCCTCTGTTTCAGGCAAATCACTTGGGGAAATAATGAAATCTCTGGTGGAGTCAAATTTAGTTTTTCAAAAACAAAGCCAGGAGATTCAAAAACAAAGCCAGGAGATTGAAAAACAAAGCCAGAAGCAATTTCAAAATCTTAGAAATGCGATAACCCAAGTGACTGGGAGGATAGTCAAGTTGGAAACTCGTAAAGCGGAGAGTATTAAGGCTATCACTCTCATAAGTGGAGAGGAAATTTCACCATGCTCTATTTCCATTGAGTGCGAGAAAAAGGTAGAAAAGCCCATGGTAAGAAAGGAGGCAACATCTTCAAGAAGTCCGGTATGTTCCAATCCTCTTTCATATATGAAATCTTATGTTCCTAAGGCTCCCTTCCCTAGTAGGTTGATGAGACCCCCTATGGAGATTAAAGACGAGGAGATTTTGGGTGCGATCAAGAAGGTTGGACACAGTCTTTCACGTTCTGCACCTGTAGAGCTCAGCGGAAACCCTTGGATGATACCTCCACACTTGACAGTTAATCCCTGCGAGCAGGTATGTGCAATAAATTTATGTGATGGTAATGAAGTTGTCCCAAGTCGTTTGTTGAGTCCTGATCCAGAGAGGAAGAGCGAACCGAATGCACCTTCCACGAGCCATCTTTTGAATGAAGAGTTTGAAGAAAAGAAAGAATTGCATGAAATTGTTCCAGCAAGTATCCCCATAGCACCCTTCCTCAGTAAGCTTGCAAAGCCCAAGGATGTGAACGGAGACGAGGTGATTTTGAAGACCTTCCAAAAGGAAATGGTAAACATTCCACTCTTGGAGGCCGTGAGGAAAATCCCAAAATATGCTAAATTTTTGAAGGATTGGGTTACTTGCAAGATGAAGGCAAGAATAAATAATGAGAAGAAGAAAGAGAATGTCTTAGCGATCCTTCCAGGTACTCTACCTACTAAATGCGGAGATCCAGGTATGTTCACACTTCCTTGCATGATAGGTAGTAGAGTCATTAAAAATGCTATGATAGATCTCGGAGCCTCTATTAATGTTATGTCCCATGCCATGTTTAAAGAACTTAACTTGAGTGAAATGCATTAGACGAGCGTAGTAGTACAACTAGCCGATCGATCTTACATCCATTCATTAGGGAAGGTAGAAGACGTTCTTGTTAGAGTTAACGACATGGTTTTTCCCGCTGACTTTTATGTTCTGGATATGAATGGAAATTCTTCTACTGTCTCATCTTCTATTTTGTTGGGTCGCCCTTTTATGAAGACCGCGAGGGTCAAAATTGATGTTGATAGGGGTGCTCTCTCTGTGGAATTTGACGAGACTAAGAATGAATTTCTTATGCATGATTTAAAGTCTACTTGTGATAAGAACGGGAATCTGAATTTGAATGAGATTAATTCTAAATCTGCTTGTTTTCTGTATGCTTTTGACGATGATCCAAATTTTATTGTGAATAGTGATGGATCTGTCTGCTTGTTATTTGATAATGATGATGTTGGCGTGCATGACGCACGGAAAGAAAAATTTTGTTCAATTGATGTTTGTAGGTCCGACGCGGACGAAAGGATGATTGGAGTACCCCCCGCGCCATTGGACTATGGATGAATTTGAAAGGGAGAATTCAGTCGAGCAATCGACTTTAAAAATTTGCGCTTCTCGGAGGCACCCGAGCATTGAACTGTATTTTTGATTAGTTGTTGTTTTTTTATAGGTTTTGCTTGTTTAGTTTTAGTTGTTTAAGTTTGTTATTTTGCTTTTTTAGGTAATAAGGGAGAGATGACCGATATTTCGGAACTACATTGAATTTGAAGTTGTGCGTACCCTCTCGCCGATCCCACAAAAATTCAGGGGAGGTTTCTGTTCCCTTTAATTTTTGTTGTTATCATTGATTATATGATGGATTAGATGCATTGAGGACAATGCAGTCTTTTAGGTGGGGGTGGAATTTATATTTGAACTTCGTTGTAGTTCTCGAGCATGTCATATTCTGATTTTGAGATGTTTAGGAATCTGAATGCATGTTGTTCGATGAGGACTTTCTGTGATTTATTTGTAAATACTCCATAGTTGTGCATTGCGAGAAAACTATGAGAATGTATGCATATTTTGAGCATATTTTAAAAAAAATTCGATTATTCCCCTACATTCACTGAGCACGTAGACCTCTTACTCTTAGTTCCGTAGGCTTAGAATTATTTTATTTTGTCTGAAAGCTCGTTGTCACCCTGAAAGGTCCATTTAGGGAGGCTTGATGTGTTAGAAGTTATAACGAATCATTTGATTTAGCAAAGTTATGTGCCTATAAAAAATTCATAGAGAGTAAAAGCATGTTTGTAATATACTCTGAGGTGCTCCTCCTTCTTGTGTTGCCCGTGTAACCAGGGGCGATCGTGTAACCCACGGTTACCACTGCATGAAAGGGCAACTAACAGAAGTGAGCACTAGTCCTTAAAAACGTGAAGCGAAACAAATGCTTGACGTGTTAGGCTCTCAAGAAAAGAAAAGAAGAAAAATTAGTTAGGCCTTTTGTTTTGTTATTCTTTCCGACATTGAAAAGCCGATAGTCTGTTCTTATTGCCAGAAGTAGGGGGAAGATGAGTATTAGGATTGACTAAAGTGGTTCTGGGTCTATAGAAGCTAGGATATGAGGCGCTAAGCACACACACACGTTAGGGAATAAGAGTTAATATTTTGAAATGTTCACAAATTATGCATATGCTTGATTGTTTTCCGTTAGCATGATTATCTTGTTTTGCAAGTATTGAGATTCGAGTCGTCAGCATGCATGCTTATTCTTATGAGATAAATCAAAGTATTCCTTGCTCGAGGACTAGCAAGATTCAGGTCGGGGGTATTTTGATAGCTCTAGAATAGAGCTATAATTATAGCCTTAAATCTAGCTAAATGTCATGCTTAATTCAATTAAATCTCCTTATTTTAGGTATTTCGTGGCAAAGAGCTCGGGAAGTCAAATTATGAATTTCAGGGTTAAATTGGTCATTTAAGAGATTTCGGAAAGTGTTCGGGTCAAGAAGATAGGCCAAACGGAGTTCGAGAGCCAAAATGACCCAAAATTGGGCTTAGACCCGAGAGGTCAGCGCCCAGGCGCCCAACGGAAGCAGCAGCCCAGACGCGTCCGACATGAAAAGCCCCCGCGCGCACCGCCCAGGATGCCCGTCATCTAAAGTCCCGCGCGTCCTCGCCCGCTCCGCCTCCGCGCCCGCGCCCGACATCAAAAGTCCGGCCCGCCCGCCCACGCCCGTGTCCGCGCGCGTCCTCGCCCAGGCGCCCGAGCGCCCGTCATGAAAAGTTCGCGTCCGCGCGCGCCGCTCGCCCGCCCACGCCCGTGTCCGCGCGCTCACCCTAGCCATGAATCGAATTGACCGTCATTAAAAGTCCCAAGAAGCCCGACATTAAAAGTCATAAAAAATGCCCGATTTTGTAAATTTTCCAGAGAGCTCAGCGCCTAGGCGTTGTCCCGATTCTGTGCGCGCGCGCCCGCGGCGCCTAGGCGCTAATCTGACGCAGAAATGGGTATTTAAGTCCGTTTTTCTGATTTTAGGTCATTCTCTTCTCCCCCTTCTCTTCTAAAAACGATTCTCCACCCATTTTTGGTTATTGTAACTCCATTAATGGAGCTTGGAAGGCCACTCACGAATTTCTTTCTTCCCATTTGCATCCATGGCTAACTAAGAGGTAATACTTGATCTTTAGGAGATGGGTTAGATGTTGTAAATGTGATTGGGTGAGACTTGAGTTTTTTTGTGTATGTTTAGCATGTTTAACATTCAACTCTTCTCTAATCTAAGCTTTAATTTTCAGCATCAATTTCTTCTTGGTTTGACTCCCATTTTGTTTATTGATTGTTGGGTTGGTTAAAAACCCATTATGCGTTTGCCTCTTATGGGTTGAGTGACAGCAGTCTTAGTGTATTTAAATTGGTGCTGCAGCATTTAATTTAGCTACCCGTTAGACTCTAGATGAAGAGTAAATCGAGCCCGTTATTAGAGATCTCAGTAACGTACTCCTCGCATGGTTACCCGTCGCTCGTAGTTAATTCTATTTGGGAGAGCGTACGCCCTCAATTGAATTAACATCGAAGCTTAATGAAGAGCTGTCAACTCTTCATCAACTACTTGGGATTGCTTGTTTCTTCTTAGAAATATGTAATTTGCGTGGGTGTTAGTCAAAAGCATGCTAAGTCTTGGGCGTCTATGATCCGAATCACATCGCAATTAATAACCCGAAACCTTTAGATTGAGTGTTTTCATTACAATTTCCATTTCTCTTGTTATTCCAAATTGTCATTTAATTCTTTCCTTTATTTTCTATTTTCTTCTCTTAATTCTCAAAACCTCCCCTTCAACATTTTCTTTCATTAAGCAATTAAAATTCTGAATTTAGATTAAGCTATTAAATTTCTTGTGGTACGATCCTAACTACCGCTTTCTACAAGTTTTGAAGAAGTCTTAGGCAGTGTTATAAATTTTAATTTGGCGGGTCTCGACAACCCGATACATACGAAATATTCACAAAATTTCGCTACCATTGCTCTCGGGTTTGGTGGCCAAAAATTGCCTTTCCATGGCAATTTTTGTCATTTCTTCAATTCTTCAAGCCCCTTCACTCCCGATGCATCCATGAATCTCTAAAATGTCGCTTTTAGCACCGAAACACGTCCTTGGACTCCTCAAGCTCTCTACCATGAGTTTACCTACAAAAAGGCATTTTAATCAATATTGAGCATGATTTTTAGCTATAATTAGGGAGTAAATAATAGCTCTATTTTGGAGCTATCAGGCACCTTGCAAGAGACAGTCTATATGACTCAGCCACCTGGGTTTGAATGTTCTTCACGTCCCACACATATATGCAAGCTTCACAAAGCAATATATGGTCTGAAAAAGGCACCAAGGGCCTGGAATGATGAGTTCAAGAATGTCTTGATTAGCTATGGGTTCACTGTGAGTAGGTCAGATGCATCTTTGTTCTTGTATCAACGTGGATCATTTCCATGCTTCTTCTTCTCTATGTGGAGGATGTAATACTCACAGGTAACACTTCCTCCTCTCTCACTCATCTCAATAGCATGTTACACAATAAGTTTGCTCTGAAAGATCTTGGCCAACTCAATTACTTCTTGGGCATTCAAGTCACTTATCTCCCATCAGGACTTCACCTTAGCCAGTCCAAATACATTCACGACCTACTGGAAAAGGTGCAACTCCATCACACCAAACCCTGCCCTACACCTGCAGTCACTGGCAAACACTTATCTATCTGTGATGGGACTCTGCTGGCTGATCCTTCTCAATATCGCAACACTATAGGTGCACTACAGTACCTCACAAATACCAAACCTGACATATCCTTTATAGTCAACAAACTCAGCCAATTTCTCAAAGCACCCACTAATGTTCATTGGATGGCAGTTAAAAGAGTTCTCAGGTACCTAAAAGGCACATCATCGTATGGCCTCCTCATTCAATCCATCCCTCACATCTCCATCACAACATTTTCAGATGTTGACTGGGCAGCAAACGTTGACGATCGAAAATCAGTGGCTGCCTACTGATGGACCAAAACGTGGGTATTATATATTTTGGTTCAATAACCTGCAATGAAGTTTATGGTCAAGTGCAAGTATACACTGTCAATCAAGTAATAATTTGGAAAGTATTCCAAGTATCGTATCCCAAGAGACTGTTGAAGAATTTAGTTTCATAAAGAATTTGTTTTTCGAAAGCAATAAAAAGGTAACACAAATAAATTGATAATGGTTGGTTGGTTTTGGTTTGAAAGCAATAATAAAAACAGGGATCCAATCATGTTTCAGCCCTAAGTTGAGTTTACTTGACAGCCTGTGACCACAGAGTCACCACATAGTACTTTATGCTTTTGGATCGGATTCGTCTCCTATTCAGCCTCTTTGCAAGTACCTTTAGGAGTCTAAGCCATTATACTCACGGTCCAGTGGATAATGTTATCTTAGATGGTTAAGTATGCAATCATATTGATCCTATAATCTTTTGCCCCAATCATCAAGGACAATCGACGAAATCCTATTCCTAGGTTTTTCTGCTATATCACATTTACGAGAGCCGTTAATTGTCCGACCTGTCCAGTATCGACATTAACATTTCATGCTAATTAAGTGATCAAATTAATATAACATTTTTGCATATATTCAGTAAAGGACGAACCACATAAGGCATAAGGGGTAAAACCGTAATTTACAGCTGTCAAGCTAACTCATTTCTTAACGGGCATTCAAATAATTGAATCCCTTAGGAAAACTTAGCTCATAATGAGAACTAGACTAAAATACTTCATTGAAAAATAATTCATAAGTACAAAAACTACTAAAAGGGTAAAATGGTAATTTCACTCTAAAATTAAGAACAAAACGAAAATAGAATAAAAACAGAATGTAAATAATAAATGAATGACAGAATTTAAATAATGAAGGTTTAGAACTGAAAATTAAATTATAAATGTGAAAACTCGCTAAAGGGTAAAATGGTAATTTTGCATGAAAAATAAAAATAGAAAGAAATGCGAAATAAAAACAGAAGGTAAATAGAAATATTTCAAAATAAAGCAGAAAATAAATCTGGAAATTTTCCAACTTTCTCTCTCTCGAACTCGTGGACAATGGATGAAGGGTCTCTACTCGCTCGATTCACGTCGTCAATGCGAATCGAATCCTCGCAGCACCTTCCTTTCGGAGCTGGCTGAAGTAGAACTTTTACAGAGGAGTGGTCCGCTCTTGTTTGGAATTTCGGGAATTTGGGTGAGTTCTTCGAGAGAGAAATGAGGTTGATCGACTATGTGGAGATTGATTGTTGTAAAGAATGATCGATGATTTGAATGAAGGCTTGATGTGCCTTTTATAGGCCTTAGGGTTTGTTTGGAGGTTGCTAAAATGAGGGAGAGATCTTTGGGAAGGGTTGTTAGGTCAAATAGGGAGTTGGTTGGCTGAATCTTTGGAAGATCTTTGACAAAATATCTCAACCAATTCGTTTGACCAGTCAACTGCACTCTGTGGCCTCTTATGTGGCCACAAGCTGGGTTCTGCACTCTGTGGCCTCTTATGTGGCCACAAGCTGGATTCTGCACTCTGTGACTCCTCTGTGGCCACAAGCTGAAACAGAATACAATTTTCCTGAAAATAATTAAAACAACATTAATTCTTATAAAAAAAAATGACTCTTTTACCCTCTTAATTGCTTCATAATGACAAAACGACCTTGAGCATGTGACTTTCCTATTTTTATTCTTTTCTTATCAATTACATGCACAATTATCTTTAATTTAACTCAAAAAGTCAATTAATGAGTATGCTTTAAAGGGTAAAAATATGACATAAATGACGTTCATCACCTACTATGTCTTCTTAGGCCCCACATTGGTTTCTTGGTCTTCAAAGAAACAAGTAGCAGTGGTCAGGTCGAGCACCAAATCTGAATACCGAGCTTTCGCACATGCCACGGCTGAAATCACTTGGATCAGACAACTTCTTGGTGAACTAGGCATCATGTTATCCTCGACCCCTCGCATCTGGTGTGACAATATCAGCGCAGCTGCCCTTGCAGCCAACCTTGTCTTCCATGTTAGGACCAAACATATTGAAATAGATGTTCACTATGCCCGTGATCAAGTCCTGAGCAAACGTCTTGACATTCAGTATATACCCTCTGAAGAACAACTAGTTGACAGCTTAACGAAGTCTCTCTCACACACTCAATTCTCCTACTTGCGATCCAAACTCGGGCTCATCAACCTCCCTTCTCGTTTGAGGGGGAATGTAAAGGAAAGTCAACATGAGGCTGACATGGACAATGACCAAGCAGAAAAGCTGGAAGGAATGTGACCCATTGCCTTGCTGGTTTTCGGTTTATCCCCTACCAATAGAAAAGGGACAGGTTGTCCTAGAGTTGGTTATCCAGCTATGTGTATTTGTCTTATTTGCTGATTCATTCATTCTTTTGTATATTTAAGGGAGGCTAGGGTTGCTAGCCTCCATAGGTTAAAATCACCGATTGATTGAGAAATCTAAGAGAGGAAATTCATCTTTTGTTGCATCTTTTCTCTATCCCTTCCTTATTATTTCCAAGTGGGCTTCTAGAGCCTCGTCGACGTCGGGAGGGGAGAATCTGGGTTTGAGCTTTTGGACCCATGTTTCGAATTGCTTCTCGAGAGGAGTTTGGGATCGAAATTTTGGGGATTGAGAGGTTGAAATTTTTGGAGTTTTGAGGAGTGAGAACAGTGGATGATGATGGTGGTGGCGAGCAAAGAAAACGACGGTGGACATTGGATGGAAGGATCGGATTGAGAAGAGATTGAAATGGAGATGAAAGGTGATTGCGTTTGCGGGAAGCTGAGAGGGTCGGACGGAGGAATTTCCCGAGCGTCGTTCGACGGCGGTGGTGGTTGAAGCTACATGCGAAATGGAGGTTGGACTTAGAGGAGGGTTGGATTGTGGGTTTGGTATTAAAAACTGAAAATTGGACAAATTATGGGCTTTTTTTTTTCTTTTCTTTTGGAAAATAAAAGGGAAATCATGGGTTGAGATTGATTAAGATTTCTTTAACGTAAAATTTAATACGAATGGATAATAATTAAATATATGTTTAGCATATTTGTATGAACTAATTAGGAGTGACGTGTTAATTGTTACGCATGTTAGTCAACTAGCATTAATAATCCTTGATTAGTTTTAAATGCAAGTAGCGAGAGTCTAGTTCGTGGCTAATCAATTCGAGCCTATGTGACAGATGGGGGTAGAAGTTGATTACCGTTTTCACGGTGGGCTCAAGGTTATGAAAATAATCAATTCGAGCCTATGTGACAGATGAGGTAGAAGTTGATTAACGTTTTCACGGTGGGCTCAAGGTTATGAAAGAAATCGAATTAGACTTAAGACTAATTCGATAATACCGTTACTGTTCTCTGATTAATTTAGGACTAATCACCTTAGATTAATTAAGAGGCATGTTTAATTGGAAGTGTCTGTTTCTAATTAATTCATTGGGATGTTTGTTACGGAGACGAGCAAACATTTCGCGTGAATGAGCATCTTGTCTAATTTCCATGTTAATCGATGAAATGAAATACATTAGATCAATCTCGATACTTTTTTTTAATTATTATTATTTCTTTTTTATTTAATTTATTAATCTTGCATCATTTTTTTTTTATATATAATTATACTTTTTTAATTTTGAAATAGGTATATTTATATATTTTTGAAATTTTGAAATTTAAATTTTGTAAATATATCCAATTATATATATATATATATAATTTTAATTTTTAATACACTCAAACCAGTTAAAAATTTGCAAATATAAATTTTGCTCACTAAAATATGCATTTAGTCTCACTTTAATATTTTACAACCACGAAATTTACAGAGCTATATAATTGAATTGGATACAAGTCGACATCATTTAAGATAAAATGACTCAAGATTGAAGGATAAATACAACCTAAACACTCTGTGTCACTCAAACCTCTAATCTCATGCTTGTAAGGCACGTCACACTTGTACTCTGGTTGGTGATCATTTCAGGCTCGTAAGGCACGTCACTAGTATCATGGTTGATGGTCATCTCAAGATCGTAAGGCACGACACTTGTACTCTGGTTGGTAGTAATCTCAAGCTCGTAAGGCATGTCACTCGTACTCTGGGTGATGGCCATCGCAGGCTCGTAAGGCATGTCACTAGTACTCTGGTAGGTGATCATCTCATGCTCATAAGGCACGCCACTAGTACCTTGGTTGGTGGTTGTCTTTGAAAACCAAAGATCAAAATCATTATTAATATTCTCGAGCATGCAAGACACATTATTGGTACCTTGATCAGTGGTCATCTCAAGCATGCAAGACATATCATTGGTACCCTAGTCCGTGATCGCCTCATGAAAGTAGTGTTGGGTTTTATGTCCTAAAACTCGTGGTTTGTAAACGATAAACATATTTTATTACTAATAAAGTGTTATTGAGGTTTATTCAATAAAGTTATTATTGAATATGTGAATTGCTTATTTCATTTTAGAAAACCCTAAATCCAATAAACTAAGATCCATGGCTATAACATGAGTACTTGAACTTTATGTGGAGACATAAAAGTGGATCAAGTTCTAGTAAATAGCCAAAACGATCTATAGTATACGGATAAGGCTGGATACCTTATCCTGGGGACACTATTGGATGCGGCCCATTTTGTATTTAGTACAAACGATGTGATTCTGAATCGTTCATGTGGAGACATGTGAATGGGGGCGTCCTATGCAAAGAGTTTGCATTAGACCGGACCGCGAAATAAGTCACTCTTGCTTTATAACGCTGTTTACTGTTTTAAAGACTGACTATTTCAAAACGATGACCTAGGTAACTTGACCTTAATCCTAAGCTAACTATGAACTCCTGTTTATTCGGGATTATCCTTAGATCTGCATGGGTGAGAGTGGCTCAACAGCGCCGACTCAATAAGCCTCCCATTTCAGGGGTAAGACCGGATAGATAGCTGGGGATATAGGGTGCAAGATGGAATTCACTCCTACCCGTCTCTAGGGATAGTAGATAGGTTGTTCCCTTAAGTGCTGACTCCAGGTCTTGAACAAGGGGACCCACCTTCTCATTGGCCCGAGAGGGACTCGGTATAGTGATTAGATCACATACCAATCGGTTTAGTGATCGGATCACAAACCAATTGTTCATTAGAGGATCAGTGGGACTTAAGGAGCAAGATGTAATTACGGGGGTAAAACAGATATTTGACCCGACCGTAAATTACGAACAAACTGTGAAGGGTCAACTTACTAATCATGGTTATATCGAGTGGACATAATATATCTACCGTGAGGAGAGTGCAACTACTAGGCTATAGTGGAATGTCCTGGTAGTTAACGAATGTTGATTAACCGGGTTAAAGAGTTTAATCAGTTAATCTCGGATCGTTGGAGCTCATGATCTGTAGGTCCATGAGGTCCCCCTGCTAGCTCATATCGGACTAAACCTTAGAACAGTGTGACGAGTGAATTCGAAGTATTCACTTTCGAATTAGGGAATTAGCGTTAAATATATATGATATATTTAACGACATAACGTTCAATTGCGAATTGAACAATAGAGAGAGATGGTGATATTTAAAATAAGATTTAAATATCGAAAATATGAATATGGATTCATAATCATGTATATCGAGAATGATCGGGATTAGTGTTGGATTTATTGGATATTAAATTTGAATTAATTAAATTGCTTAATTAATTATTTAATATTAATTTAATTTAATTTAAAATTAATTATTTGAATTAATTTTTAAATTGAATTAATTTGATCAAAGTTAGTCAAAAGTCAAATTAAAGACAATTGACTAAAACTTTGAAAGTCAAAAGTCAAATGTTGACTCCACTAAACTTTGAAAGTCAAGAGTCATTTTGATGACTAAAGTTAGTGGAAAAATCCAATTCTTAAGTTAGTGGAAAAATCCAATTCTTGAGTTAGTGGGAAAAACCATTTGTTGGTGGTTTTATGAGTCAATTTTTTTTGCTAAGTGTTCATCCCACATCAAGCCACTAATCCCACTAAATTGAGTGGATTCTACATGGCATCCTATTGTTAACTCAATTTTGCATGTTTTTGCATGTTTTTGCATGTAGTCTTCTATATATACAAAAGGGTTAATTAGATTGACTTCTTCTTGGAATTTTGATGAACTTTGAGAATTGTGAAGACAATTTCTCTACCATTCTCTCCAATTCCATCTTCAATTCTCTTTTAAATTAGTCACTCAAAGGATCCCACAATCCCGTTCTAAGGCCGGAGAATAGTCGGGAAGACTCTCGTGGTGGTTCGTGACCGTTACGTTCGAAGATCGAGTTTGGAATCAAGAAGAATTTGAACTTCAAAGGTAACTTCTAAATTATTGTCTTTGATTTTCAAATTACATGTTTTTTCCTTTTAAATTAACAAAATAAGAGTACTTAGATCCAACGTTGCTTCCGCTATGCATGCCGAAACTCTATCAAGTAGGGCACATCAGTAGTAAATTGGTCAGTGGTCATCTCAAGCATGCAAGACATATCATTGGTAGCCTGGTCTGTGATCGCCTCATGAAAGTAAGGCACATCAGTAGGAAATTGGTCAGTGGTCATCTCAAGCATGCAAGACATATCATTGGTACCCTGGTCTGTGATCGCCTCATGAAAGTAGGGCACATCAGTAGTAAATTGGTCAGTGGTCATCTCAAGCATGCAAGACATATCATTGGTACCCTGGTCCGTGATCGCCTCATGAAAGTAGGGCACATCAGTAGTAAATTGGTTAGTGGTCATCTGAAGCATGCAAGACATATCATTGGTACCTTGATTCGTAATCGCCTCATGAAAGTAGGGCACATCAGTAGTAAACTGGTCGGTGGTCTTCTCAGGGTCACAAGGCATGTTGTACATTGTCTGGGGTGCCACGTCTCTTTGCTCCGTAGAAACACATCTTTTCTTTGCTCTTTTTGTAGGTCTTTCATTCTTCCTCATATCATTAATCTTAGGTGCCATGACTCTCTTCTTCGTAGGTTGAATCTTAGAGAAACATTGTTTCTCTGCTTTTCTTTTGGGTCTTTTATTCTTTCTTATCCAACACAAAACATAATTCGGATCGGGACAATTGCATATCAAATTTCCGTGCAAGGTGTACTCATGCATGATCCATTCACCATCGTGTTCTGATACTTGCTTATTCTCGTACCTTAAATAATTAACAAAAAAATTATATAATTTATTTTGAAATCATAAAATTTAAATAATAATAATAATAAAAAAAGAACTAGAGAAACTAAGAAACAATATATAACTCAACAAAAATGACAGTAAATAACTCAGTTGGTCGGGTATCAATTAATTATTATTAGTCCTTGAATTATCACAAAATGATGACTATAATATTTGAATTTGTAAAAGATGAAGTTCAAGTTCATTCTAATAAATTTCACATGGTACTACGTAGGAAAGCATGCACATGCACGTACCTGAAGCGCTTGCAATATCCAATTATTTGATCATCATTTTGGGTAGCAAAAACCGAGGTGGCTGAATTCTCGCCGCTCCAAGTGTCGTCGGCCAAACCAATCTTGCGGCTTATATGAGTAGATAAATGTCCAGAATGATTAGTAGATCTCTTCAGTTTAGTGAAAAAATAGAGGTCTTTGCCGTCGACGCCTCCGAACGATTTCCAAATTTGCCAAGGCTCGTCGGCACCGTAGAGATCGCATTCGTCGAGAATAAGAGAGGCCATGAAGCTTGTTGAAAAGATAATGCTCGAGAAGAATCTGATCGGTAGGCATGGAGTTGAAGCCAACATACAAATGCATTTGCTCTGGTAAACAATCACCGATTGAAATTAAAAGAAAGCAATACAAATTGAAAACACAAGAATTTACGTGAAAAACTCCAAAACTGGAGAAAAACCACGGCCCACCAGAAAGAACTTCCACGATGTGAAAAAACACACAGAATTCTCTCCTCAATCCCAATTACAAAACGCTCTTCAAAGCTAACTTGTATCACTCACACCCTTTTCTACAACTAGAGAATACAATAGGGAATTTAACTAGAGTTAGCACACCAAGCTTAAAATATTTCTAACGGGGACGATTAAAATCGAAAGTCATAGGCTCTTTTTATAGTCCTTGGAGCACATAACTTACCTGAATCTTTCCGATGTGGGACAACCACCCTTCTTATATATTGCCAAAATCCTTACAAATTCCACCTTGGCTTGAATCCCGTGCCAGATTCCAAAAATAAAAACTAATTTTTGAAAACTTTTTTTTTAGTTTTCAAAACTTGGCTTGAATCTGGAAAGCATTTGTAAAATGTAGATAACGAAACACCAAAACTGTGGAAGTAGTGTTTATAAGCTTAATTTAAAAAAAAAAAAAAAAATTATTATCAAACGAGACCTTAAAAAATGGATCATGCTTTCAGAACTTTAAGAGTTGACTCTTCTTCCTTTTCTATAGTATATGTTTTGGTTGGTGAACTATTCATAAAAGATTTGAAAATTTCTGGAATCTTCCTTTGTTGTGAAGATAGAAGTTAGCTCTTGATTTCTGAAATTTTCTTTTCTGAGTATATTATTGAGCAGCATTGTCGAGTCTTGGTCTAGAAACAACAACAAACAAAGCTTAAGTAGGCAATGGTCTGGATTTAGGATTCGATAAATATCTGTATTCCGCCGCATCCCAATTGGAAAATGATGATAACAACTCGAGTGAAATGGATGCAGGTAATGCAGATGCACTTGGAACAGAGCTACTTGAAAGTTTATTGAAAATGGCTACAACAAAAGAAGAAGAACGTAAAGAAGTCGGGATGATAAACGAGCGGACGATGGTAAGTTCGGCAGATAAATATCCAGTTCCAGTGAATCCAACATTACCACAAGCATTTGTAGTTCATCATAGAGTGCATAAATACAATTCATCTGATGAAGAAGGTGAATAATGATGAGGTAGCTTTTTTAAACTTTTTTATAGCTGTGTTTTATTTGTAGAAGAAAATGTGTGGAAGTTGTTGGTTTGGAGAGGGAGAGTTAAAATCCACTTGCTCCTCAATTTCTACTTGTGTAAATGTCATGTAAAAGATTTTGAACATGAGTTCTTGTAGAAGATATATATAAAGAAATGATATAATACTAAGTGAAGTCAACTTCCTATTTACCACCCTTCTTTCTTCCTTAAAATGCCATTTTAATTTTAATCATTCTACTTTTAGACTTGTTTCATTTGGGTGTTCAAATTAGTATCTATATTTTTAATAAATTTTAAAATTAGTCATTATTGTTAATTTTAAAGATAATTATAATGGATGTAATAATTGGTTGTCATATTTGTAAATAGGTCATACAAATAAATAATTTGTAAATATGACAAATTTTCAAATTTTCGCAGTGATATTACCTTTATCATCAAGACTAGTTTTATAGTCTATCATCGATACACTTCTATCACTGATTGACTATTTCTGGTCTATAAGTTATATTATATATTCATGTCTTTGAGACTATTTTTATAGTCTATAAATGATATACCTCTATCATCGAAATCGTTTTATAGTCTATCAGCGATAGACCATTTTTATACCACTATCATCGAGATCATTTTCATAGTCTATCAGCGATAGACCATTTTTATACCTCTATCATCGAGATCATTTTCATAATCTATCAGCGATAGACCATTTTTATAGTCTAGCACATACAAAATTGTGCCATATTTGAAAATATTTTTAGATTGTGCTATTTTTTTTATTATTTTGGATAAGACTATCATATATGTCACTAATCTTAATTTTAAGTTTTATTTTATTATTATTATTATTGAATTTGGTAAAATAGAAAATAATAATTTTTTATTTAAAAAAAGACAATGCCAATATCTTCTCAAAATTTATAGAGATGCCTAATAAAAACTTTTTTTTTTTTTTAAGTTAACAATAAATTAGGTACTAAATTTAAGATTTATTAAAAGTATAAAACCAAAATTCGAAGAATTCCAAAGTAAGATAACAAAAATGAAACAAGTCCCAGAGGATAGAGAACAATTTTTCTTTCATGTTAGGCCGCAACAATTTTTCTTTCATGTTAGGCCGCGTTTACTTCACTCCAAACGTAATGAATCAATGGTAATTCTGACCGCGAGGCCCACATTCATTACGTTTGAGAGCGTTTACCAAAATCGGTAAACGTAATTAAACTGTGGGTCCCACCTCAAAGTGACTAATCCCATTACACCCAATCTCTACCACCTTGGGATTCTCAATGGGATTACCATGGGAGATTACGTGGGGGCCACTGATTTTCTACCCATTTCCTTCCACAAATGCCCCTACTCTCTCTCCGATTATCACAAATGTATTCTTTCACACTTTGCCTTTTTTCCCATTCTTCTATGGTTTTTGATCTGTTCATTACTTTTGATAAAAAAAAAATTGATTTTTTTTCATCCAAACCATTTTCGAATCATTATTCTCGGTGTTTACGCCGATAAAATCTAAGGAGGTCTTCATAGTTTTTGTATATTTATTCTGGGTGTTTACGGAGAAGAAAGGTCGTCTTCAACCTAGTAATCGTTCGGTTTAGGGCGCATGCGAGGAAAAATAATACATAATTACACGATTTGAAAAACTATCATGATTTATATTAATACCATCAAAATGATTACAAATCTGATTAATTACACGAGTACAAACTCGACCGTGAACATGATTTTTAACAAACGATGGCAGAAGATGAAGTTTAAAGAGTACCAAAAGTTCCGAAGAGAAAACAAACTGCGACTCTGAAACGTAAGACGACGAAAGAGGAGTCGGAACTTGAGTGAATCGGTTGTAAAACCACCGGTCCGGCGAGAAGGAACACCGTTATCTTGTGGCGGAGAGGAAGAATGAGAAGGGAGTTCGAACGTTTTGGCGAAGACGAAAGAGGAAGAAGGCGAGTGTTTTTGGCGGTTACTTTCTAATTATGACAGAGGGTAGTATGGTAAATTTACGATTTATTACGTTTGAATTAGCCTAAGTAAACATCATCAATGAAATTAAGATTACGTTTGAATTGGGCTGAAGTAAACAATATCAAAGGTAAACCGATTACGATTGAAACCCTTAATCCATTACAGTCGATTACGATTGATTTATTACGATTGTTGGGAAAAATCCATTACGGACTGATAAACATGGCCTTAGTTGTTTGTTTGTCTTTGTTGCATGTTTCAAAGGTTGTTTGTTAGTTTTGCATTTTAATATTTAACATTGGGATTTGGGCCAATTGTGTAAGTTAGGTGGTACTACTAAAACAAGTAGTCTTCAAACGCTAATTTTTTTAGTTTAAAAATTGTAAAGTGAATGATTGAACCATCGACATTTGAAATGGTAATTGATACATTATATCTATCGAAGCTATGTTTGGATTGACAATCCTAACTTTCCTTTTAATGAGAGATACAATTTGACAAGTTTATGGATGAAATTTAAAGTCTATGATACAATTTGACAACTTTGGAATAAATTATTCAATGAGACCACCTTAATGCAACTTGCTCCTAATAATTGTTGGGTGAAGATCATCTAAAAATGTGTCTGCCCCTAATTTTATTTGAGAAGGTCACCACAATATGACGGTCAATTTTGCACAGTTGGAGGTAAGAGAGAGAAACTGTAAACAAATTTCTTTTTATTTTGTATCAACGAGCGAATCCAAATAATATAGTTTGAGGAGCCAAATTTCAAGTTTTGGTAGCCAACATTATCATTTCATTTATATCAACTAACAACCAATTCGTCAACAAGAGCATAGCTCAACGACATAATGTATTGCCTAGTGACCATGAGGTCTTAGGTTCAATCCTTCACCCTAACATATGTTGTCAAAAAAAAAAAGAAAAAAAAAACTAACAACCAACTCTACTTGGAGACTTTTTTGGAACCATTTTCAAATTTTAAAAACTAATTAAAAATAGTTTTGAAAAACTCTCGGACTACATAAAAAGTTAATCTCACTCCAAACGTTTACAAATAAAATATAATAGTTTAGGGGCCGTTTGGCCCACGAAGTTGGTCTACAAAATTGTTTAACTCGGATAAAAAATATCAACCCCAGATTTCAACATTAATTACTCTTCAACTCCTTAGTCTTTAACAATAATTACTATTAAATTCTGTCCCATTTAAGACAACACCTTCCTTTCCACAATATTTTTAATTATTTAAAAAAAAAATGTAATTTAAACAAATAGTATAAAATGACTTAAAATGCAATTCTAACCTATTTTTTTTATTTTAAATATAAATTAGGTTGTTCATTTACAATTGATACTCAAACAAAATTCAAAATGGAGTATTAGAGAGAAATAAAAATATTAGCTTATTTGGAATCATTTGGATTAATGAAATAAAATCTTTCAAATTCACCATTGTAGGACTCTATTTTTTTTATTTCAAAACTATCCAAATAAAATGAATAATTAATGTGAGTGATATTGAAAAAAAGAAGTGAAGTATTGTGGTTAAAGTTATTTTTGTTATTAAGAAATTTGTGAAGGATACATAAAATAAAAAACAAAAAACACATTCTTAAAATTTATTGGGAGAAGTCCTTAATAATGAAAATATGGAAAATTATAGAAAATATTGTATGAAAAAACAGCAAAAATAAATTGTCATTACTGAGATGCTAGGTTCCGGGTGTAGTGGATTCAGATGAAATGGCAAGTTTAAGTGAGTGGAAGCGGAGAAGGATGTTCGGGGTGTAGTGAATTTAGATGAAATGACGAGTTTAAGTGGGTGGAAGCGGAGAAGGATGTGTTTGACACGTGGATCAGGGTAAGACTATACTTATCCGTTGTTTTTTTAGAGAAACAAAAAACCATTCATAAAATTAAAAATTAAAGACGAGTGTTCACACGAGATTTCGAACGACGGATGGAAATTCGACACGTGTAAATGAATTTGAATTTGTGTTGTTGTATTGTATGTATCAGTGCGTAGTGGATTACAATCTCTAATGTTTATCCTCTGATTCTTTCTCTCTCAAATGTAAATGTGTTTCGAGGGCTTTGCAGCTTGTTCTCGATGTTGGATTTGTATCGAGGGCTTCACAGCTTGTTCTCGATGTTGGATTTGTTTCGAGGGCTTCACAGCTTGTTCTCGATGTTGGATTTGTTTCGAGGGCTTCGCAACTTGTTCTCGATGTTGGATTTGTATCGAGGGCTTCGCAGCTTGTTCTCGATGTTCGATTTGTTTCGAGGGCTTTGCAGCTTGTTCTCGATGTTGGATTTGTTTCGAGGGCTTCGCAGCTTGTTCTCGATGTTGGATTTGTTTCGAGGGCTTCGCAGCTTGTTCTCGATGTTTGGATTTGTATCGAGGGCTTCGCAGCTTGTTCTCGATGTTGGATTTGTTTCGAGGGCCTTGCAGCTTGTTCTCGATGTTGAATTTGGATCGAGTGCTTTGCGTAGCGGTGAAGTCTTCAGATGTTTGAACTTGGAGTGGTGTTCAGTCTTCAGGATTCAGGGAGTCTTGTGAATTCTCTCTGAGCTCTTAGGAGAAGAAATTTTCTGAACCCTAAAAATGAAGAATGAGCTCTCTATTTATAGAGTTCTCATGGGCCTAGATCCAATGGGCTTGGGCTTGGATCCAATGGGCTTGGGTCCAATGGACTTTTGGGTTCTGGGCCCAATGGTTATTTGGGCTTGGGCCAAATTGTCATTTAAATAACTTTTAGCCCGATTCGATTTCGAGCCCAATTGAGCCATGACCGAATTTGCTCGGTTAAGTTTATTCGATCCGCCGGCCAAGATGAAGACATGTGGCGACCGCTGATTGGCCGAAATTTCTCGGTGAACAAATGCCCCCTTTTTCGAGAGTTATGCACATGTACGTGTGGGTGAGTCTCGGAAAAGTTAAATTTTGAAATTGAAATGTAGGACACCCCTAATTTTGAATCTGCCTCGACATATCAATCTTATCGAAATATGAAATTTGGTCCATAAATCAATTCTTTTGATTGATACATCTTTCTATGCCAATTGACCAAAAAATATGAATTGGATTTACAATTTTGATCTTTCTTATTTGGCAGAAGCTTGACTTGAACTTTAGTAGATTCTTGTGTTCTACTTTAATTCCATTTTGGATGTAGAGTAGAGTTTTGGAGTTGCCCAATTGAATTTTGAATAGGATTTGACTTTGAACTTTACTCCAATTTCGAAGTGGGATAAAATTTGGAGTATACCCAAACCGCCAATTTCGATTCGAGACTTGGATTTAGATAAATTTTGACTCTAAATCATGCTTGGAAATAAAATTTGGAATATGCCCAAAATTTCAATTCTAGGAAAAACTATGATATTTTCTTGAAGTTTGGCTTGAATTCGGAGTAGAAGTGTTGAAAATTTTATTTTGGCATATTTGATTTGAGACTCGGATTTAGATAACTTTTGACTCTAAATCACGCTTGGAAATAAAATTTGGAATATGCCCAAAATTTTAATTTTAGGAAAATTTTGGGTTTTGCTGGAAATTTAGCTTGAATGAAAATTTGACTTGGTATAATTTTGGGATTCCAATCAATTTTGACATGAAGTTCGAAAATTTGAACTTAAGGTCATGATTATGGAAGGAAATTTAGAACCCACCTAAATTTCAAGTTGAATGAAGTTTTACAATCTAAAGATAAATGGTAACAATAAATCTTGTTTGGCAAAGTGGAACATGTAGAACCTTTGTTTCCTTTGGTCTTGGGTTCAAGTCCACCTTTATACATATTTTTAGATAATTTTCTTAAACAGGCGCGCGAACTTGGAGGCGTGCGATGATGCAGCAACAGCGAACTTGGGCGCGCGCGATGATGCAGCAACAACGAACTTGGAGATGATGCGCGATGAGATGATGCAGCAACAACAGGCGCGCGAACTTGGAGGCGATGATGCAGGCGCGCGAACTTGGAGATGATGCAGCAACAGCGAGATGATGCAAGATGATGCAGCAACAGCGAGATGATGCAAGATGATGCAGCAACAGCGAGATGATGCAAGATGATGCAGCAACAGCGAGATGATGCAAGATGATTGATGCAGCAACAGCGAGATGATGCAAGATGATGCAGCAACAGCGAGATGATGCAAGATGATGCAGCAACAGCGAGATGATGCAAGATGATGCAGCAGAACTTGGAGATGCGCAGAACTTGCAGCAGAACTTGGAGATGCGCAGAACTTGCAGCAGAACTTGGAGATGCGCAGAACTTGCAGCGGAACTTGGAGATGCGCAGAACTTGGAGATGCGCAGAACTTGGAGATGCGCAGAACTTGGAGATGCGCAGAACTTGGAGATGCGCAGAACTTGGAGATGCGCAAACTTGCAGCAGAACTTGGAGATGCGCAAACTTGCAGCAGAACTTGGAGATGCGCAGACTTGCAGCAGAACTTGGAGATGCGCAGAACTTGCAGCTGAACTTGGAGATGCGCAGAACTTGCAGCTGAACTTGGAGATGCGCAAACTTGCAGCTGAACTTGGTGATGCGCAAACTTGCAACTGAACTTGGAGATTCGCAAACTTGCAGCTGAACTTAGAGATGCGCAAACTTGCAACTGAACTTGGTGATGCGCAAACTTGCAACTGAACTTGGTGATGCGCAAACTTGCAACTGAACTTGGTGATGCGCAACGCAGCAAAACTTGGAGATGCGCAAACTTGCAACTGAACTTGGTGATGCGCAAACTTGCAACTGAACTTGGTGATGCGCAAACTTGCAACTGAACTTGGATATGAGTAGCGCAGTGATGGAAATTTGATTTGGCCTAATAACAAGCTGAATGAAATATTACAATCTGAAGTCAAATAGTAATAATGAAGCTTGTTTGGCGTAGTGGAATTGGTACTATCATTGCTTCTTTTGCTCTTGAGTTCGAACATCGATTACGTACCCTTGAATGGAAGGGATCAAGTCATATCGTAGTTCAAATGGAATGTAATCCCTTTTTTTTTTTTATTGTTGTGACTGAACTTAAAGTATATATATATATTTTTTTCTTTAAGTTGCCTACGTACCCTTAGATGGAAGGGATCAAGTCATAACGTAGTTCAGGTGAATGCTTTTTTTTTTTTTTTTTTTTTTTTGGGTCGTTCACCTTTTAAGCTCATGCGGGCCAGGAGCAACATGTAGTTTATACTCTTACGTTAAGGAGTATTACATTGTTTTTTTTTTTTTACTTGGGCCGTTCACCTTTTAAGCTCGTGCAGGCCAGGAGCAACATGTAGTTTATACTCTTACGTTAAGGAGTATTACATTTTAAAATATCTTATCTTCATTACGGTCTTGATCAGATCCTTCGTTTGTAGGATTGGTTAGAATGATGATATTTTTCTTCACCTTCAAGGAGCCTTCTGTATTTATGAGAACAGATAATTTCCTCTTCATGCGCGAAGGAACACGACTATGAATCTTCTTGTTGCTATTTACTTCATCGAAGAGTCTTGCCCCTACGGTCTTCATCTTTCTTTCCTGTTGATCACTTGTCCCTTTGAGGCGATCAAAAACAGATGTTGAAGGTCGGTCTTTCTTTGATGTGGAGACACTTAACCTTTGGAAAGCTGAAGTTCGAGTGGAGGTAGAAGTTAGACATGAATTTTCTTCTTTTGTCGCGGCCATACTCATCCTTTGGAAGACCGAAGTTCGAGTAGTTGAAGGCTTGATGCGATTGAAGACAGAAGTTCTTTGGTCGACTTCTTTTGAGTCGTCGACTTCTTCTGCATTGATGTAGCATGAACTTGCACAAATTTCTTCCTCTTTTTTGATGGGAAGGAAACTTTTTGAGAAAAATTCTTTTAAAGTCACCTGTCGTCGAGGTTGAGAAAAATATTTGTTTTCTCTTCTCTCGTGTTTAGGCTTCCTCGAATTGATTCTTCTTTTCTTCTTTGGAAGTTTATTGTTTCGTTTATCATCTCGAAGTATGTAATCTTCTTTCTGGACAGGTCTTTGTCGTCGTATTTTCTGACGAGCCACAATGGTCCAACCTTTATCCTCATTTCTGACGGCCTCAGGTTTTACCTGAGAAATTTGCTTTGGGGTTTCATGTCTGAACCGAACAATTATTGGTTCGAAGGTCCCAAACTGGATCAGTCTTTCCTTTTGCTTATCAAATGAGGCTGGAAATAATTGAGCGTCGGAGTTCATTGTTACTGCAGCGTGGTTTGATTGAGCTATTTCATCTAAGTCTAGCTCAATTTTTCCTTCTTTAGCTAACCTTAGAATTAGCTCCTTTAGGACGAAACATTTATCCACTCGATGACTGATAACTCGATGATACTTACAATAGTTGGGATCATCGACTTTGTCCATTTCTTCCGGGCGCCTACACTCGGGAAACTCAATCAATCTTGTTTCCAGTAGTTGCTCTAACATGTCAGGAATGTCAGAGTTTGGAAACGGGTAGACTTTTTCTTGTTTCTCTTTTAAAGTAAGGCGACGTTTCTCGCCTCCGTCATTTCTTCTCTCTGTCTTGTTTTCATTTCTTTTTGAGGGAAATCTGAAAGGGGTCGTGTTGACGACCATGGATTCTTCCACGACATTTTTAGTGATTTTCCCAACTCCCTTCGTTTCCGTCTTTATTTTCTTTACGTCGGGGATTAAGAGGTCTTTGTTTCCTCTATTGGTAATACTCAACTCCATATCATGGGCGCGAGTTGCCAACTCCTCGAATGTTTGGGGCTTTATCCCTTGCAGGATGTAGTGAAGTCCCCAATGCATGCCGCCGATGCACATCTCGACAGCAGACACTTCCGTGAGTCGGTCCTTGCAGTCAAGACTCAACGATCTCCAGCGGTTAATGAAGTCGACGACAGGCTCGCCCATTCTTTGGCTAGCATGCGAGAGTTCAGACATACTAACTGTTCGCCTCGTACTGTAGAAGCGATTCAAGAAGTCTCTCTCAAACTGCTCCCAACTGTCAATCGTCTCGGCTTCCAAGTCGGTGTACCAGTCGAAAGCGTTTCCTTTCAGAGTTCGGACGAATTGCCTAACCAGCAAGTCTCCGCGAGTTCCAGCGTTCTCACACGTCTCAACAAAGTGGGCAATGTGTTGTTTAGGGTTGCCCTTGCCGTCAAATTGTTGAAACTTTGGCGGCTGATACCCGATGGGCATTCTCAAGTTGTCGATCCTCTTTGTATACGGTTTGGTATACAAGAGGGAGCTTTGGGTGGGTCCACCGTATTGAGCTCTGATGGTGTTGGTAATCATGTCCTGCAGTTGTTGGACAGATAAGGAAGCGACCGACGTTGAGTGTTGCGCTTGGTCTTCCTGGATGACAATTTTTCCTTTGTCATTTCCTCTTGCTGCAGGAGTTTGACTTGACTCTGCAGCCTCTCTACTTTGCATCTGATTTCTTAAGTTTGCAATCTCGAGGTCTCGTTCTTCAACTACTTTCATCAGAAAGTTTAGTTTCTTTTCCATTTCAGCGATCACTTCGTCGCTTATGCGTGCGTCTGCCATCATTACAGACATCACATTTGGATCAGACCCCTTATTTGGTTGATCAGATGAGGGAACAAATTCATCGTACAAGAAATTTTCCTGAGTGATTATCCCCTCACGCGTAGACTCTGTCATTCGTTCCTCCATAACATTTATTTCTGTCATCATGGAGGATGTTACGTCAGAATCGAACTCAAATAGAGGGTTACACCTGACGGCAAATTCGTCACTTGTAGACGCCCCCGCCAATGTCATTCTTTCTTCCATAGTATTTGTTTTAGTCGTTATGACGGATGCTACGTCAGAATCGAACTCGAACAAAGGGTTACACCTAACAATAAATTTGTCACTCGTAGATGCCCCTGACGATGTCATTACTCTGCTCACAATTGTGACAAAATCATGTGGACAATCGTGGGGAGTAGAACTCGTGTAGCGGTTGTTCATGACTATGGTTGTTGAAGGAGTTCTGAACGACATAACTTCACTTGTTTTTTTTTAGATGAGGGAAAGAGATGAGAGGTAGAGTGGTCCCACCGGGCGTGCCAATCTGTTCACACGAGATTTCGAACGACGGATGGAAATTCGACACGTGTAAATGAATTTGAATTTGTGTTGTTGTATTGTATGTATCAGTGCGTAGTGGATTACAATCTCTAATGTTTATCCTCTGATTCTTTCTCTCTCAAATGTAAATGTGTTTCGAGGGCTTTGCAGCTTGTTCTCGATGTTGGATTTGTATCGAGGGCTTCACAGCTTGTTCTCGATGTTGGATTTGTTTCGAGGGCTTCACAGCTTGTTCTCGATGTTGGATTTGTTTCGAGGGCTTCGCAACTTGTTCTCGATGTTGGATTTGTATCGAGGGCTTCGCAGCTTGTTCTCGATGTTCGATTTGTTTCGAGGGCTTCGCAGCTTGTTCTCGATGTTGGATTTGTATAGAGGGCTTCGCAGCTTGTTCTCGATGTTGGATTTGTTTCGAGGGCTTCGCAGCTTGTTCTCGATGTTGGATTTGTTTCGAGGGCTTCGCAGCTTGTTCTCGATGTTGGATTTGTTTCGAGGGCCTTGCAGCTTGTTCTCGATGTTGAATTTGGATCGAGTGCTTTGCGTAGCGGTGAAGTCTTCAGATGTTTGAACTTGGAGTGGTGTTCAGTCTTCAGGATTCAGGGAGTCTTGTGAATTCTCTCTGAGCTCTCAGGAGAAGAAATTTTCTGAACCCTAAAAATGAAGAATGAGCTCTCTATTTATAGAGTTCTCATGGGCCTGGATCCAATGGGCTTGGGCTTGGATCCAATGGGCTTGGATCCAATGGGCTTGGGTCCAATGGACTTTTGGGTTCTGGGCCCAATGGTTATTTGGGCTTGGGCCAAATTGTCATTTAAATAACTTTTAGCCCGATTCGATTTCGAGCCCAATTGAGCCATGACCGAATTTGCTCGGTTAAGTTTATTCGATCCGCCGGCCAAGATGAAGACATGTGGCGACCGCTGATTGGCCGAAATTTCTCGGTCAACAAAGAGTCTTTAAAATATATATATATATATATATATATATATATGATCATGGTAAGACTATACTTATCCGTTGTTTTTTAGAGAAAAAAAAACCATTCATAAAATTAAAAATTAAAGACGAGTCTTTAAAATATATATATATATATATATATATTATTGATAATCAAGATGATGAATATTAAAAAATTAATGAGATATTGTTTTCAAAATTATCTCTTTTGTCTTCAAACAAATTTGTAAAAGGTATATAAAATTTTTAAAAAAAAAACATTCTTAGAATTTATTAGAAAAAGTCAATGAAAATCAGGATGTTTGTAGAAAAAAAAATTGTGCCGAAAAAACAGCTAAAATAAACTCAAACTTTAGAACTTCAAGTTCAACAACTCTCTGCCCTACTTTAGAATTTTCGTCACTACCTAACAAAATAGACCAAACTTCCAAATTTGGTTCCATTAGTTTAGGGTTGTGTCTACCTATATTATCTCTCATTTTCTCTCTCACTATTTTTCTTTTTCTCATCCTCTCGCTGTTACCGAGGATGCCTTCTAGATCTGAAGAGTAGAGGAGTAGAATCCCTACCTCATACCGACACAGGCAGCTCCACTACGTTTATTGACAACCATATCCATACCTCAAGTTTTTCCATGAATAAACATGTGCGCTATCCAGCTGCACGTACCAACGTGATGCTGACCCGATTAGACTATCTTGAAAGCAACGAATCAACAGTCTTTCGTTCTGAATGTAGTCTGGAATCTTCCTACAGTACATAGTGAGATGACTCTTCGGACATGATGTTCCGTCATACTTTTCAAAATCAGGCACCCGAAACTTAGATGGAATCACTACATCAGGTACTAAGCATAGTTTCGTAGCGTCCATGTTACCGAAGACGTTGGTTCCTTCAATGACCCTTAACCTCTCATCTAGGATTTCTAAAACTTCGTCGTTTGGAACTTCATTCCCTATGTTTTCCCAATCATTTTTCGATTCAAGTTTGTACTGGTTGGGGACCGTGATGGTCATTCTGGAAGGCCCCTCTTGGGAATGTGAAATTCCTGCTTGTCTGCTCATTTCTCCCTTGAAGCCCTGGTAATGACCGGCTGAAGTATTATGCCGCGAGTCGTATGATGCATATGGGGAATGGAACCCTCTATCAGTGGGTATTGGGAGGGATTAACCTCTAAGGGTCTTTCAACCACATTGTTGGGCTACACTGAGTCTGCTACCATTTTCCCTTTTCTAGAGATAAGACAAGTGCGTCCATCTTGGCCCGTAACTCGTTTAAATCCTTCATCGTCCTCTCTAACTCCCTCTCTAGCTCGACATTTTTCTCTTCCATGATCCTTTTTCTATGTCTTGTGAAGTAGATGTGTCGAGCTGGTGGTGATTGGGCTATTGTTTTGTTCTGCTTTTATTTTTAAATGATAAATTTTAGCATAATGGAGACACATGAAAATAGAAGACGCACAACAAAATGATACATGAATGAAATTTCATTAACTCAGGGGAAATGAGACCCTTTTTTTTTTACAAAAACAAGAAAAACAATAAAAATAAAATAAAAATGGATAAAATAGTAGGGACTCGGGGATCGCTTAATGAAAATGACCAAAATACCAGAGGTCACTACGAATCGATCTAAAAAAATCAAACAAATCCTCTGCGTTTGTTGCCAAAGGTGAGGTGCTCCCTTGTAGATGTCTTGCCCATTTTGCCAATCCTCGAGCTCTTTTATCCATTACCCTGGTGGTATTCACCATTCTATTCACTTTTCCAATGATCATGTCTAAATCATCTCTTGCATGAAAATAGTCGTCTCTCATCAACCTATATTCTTTCTCAAAATATTCTTTCTTTTGTGTTAACCGTTCACCTGCTCTTTGATAAGCTCGTTGATAGTACTATCCAACCCTATAATCAGTTCTAGAAGATTTTTCCTCCCTTCAGTGAAATCTCTTAACTTATTTTCTTGGAGGTAAATGGTTTTTTGCAATGTCGTAATTCGATTCTTTACTGAGTGATTTTCCTTGTTTAGCTTTTTGTTTTCTTCATCTAACAAGTCATGATTGATGGAGCGTATAACGCTGCGGAAGCGATTTGGATCGTTGATACTCTAATTTCATCAATTTAACAAAACAGAAACATGCTCCAAGAAACGAAATAAAAGAAATTAGAACATATATCTTTGTAGTTCTAAAAAATCTTCAACTTCGCCGTTGGAACTACTCACGAACTCTTCGAGAATCACCTCCGGTAGTCCCGCTATCCTAGGGCCGAGCAACGGAGTGGTGAGACTCCTTTACAAGAGAGAGACTGGAAGAGAGGAGGTCTTGAAATTGATTGAACGAACTTTTAAAATTGAGATTTTTTTTATTTACTTTTTTTAATTCTCAAATCTCTTATCAGAACCAACTTCATCCAAAAAAAACAAAAGCCAAGCAACGAAGAAGATGAAAAAGAAATGAAATACAAATTTCAATTATCTCTCTAATATCACTATTCAACAACCAATGAAAAAGAAGCTCCAACACCTTTACGTATTTTGCTTTTGTTTTATGAAAACTTAACAATTAAGCTTATGAGGATTAGTCACCAAAGTTCACTCTGTCTAAGACATGCAAAAAGTCACTT
The DNA here is from genome assembly GCA_028017165.1 of Herpetospermum pedunculosum. NCBI lineage: Eukaryota > Viridiplantae > Streptophyta > Magnoliopsida > Cucurbitales > Cucurbitaceae > Herpetospermum > Herpetospermum pedunculosum. The sequence continues at coordinate 26,751,640 of CM051527.1, read as the reverse complement.
AATATATATATATATAAAAAAAAAAAATTAATATTTATTTAAAATTAATTTTAAATAAATATAATATATATATTTTAGGGAAATGGTAGTAAATGACAATTTAAGACTTATTGTTTGCAAATATAGCATGTTTTTAAAAAATTTGCGGATATAGCAATTTCTATCGCTGATATCTTATGACTGATAGAAGTCTATCGCTGATCACCTCAGCTTTTTATAGATTTTTGTCAATGATAATAATCTATCAGAGATAATAGTCTATCACTGATATAAGTCTATCAGAAGTCTATCAGTGATATAATAAAGTCTATCAGTGATAGAAACGGGTTTTTTTGCCATATTTGCAAAACATTTTAAAGTTTGCCAAATTTGCAATTAGTTTGGGCCTGATTGCTATTTGTGCAACCAGCCCTATATTTTATTTATTAAACTTTTTAATTAATAAATATAATATATATATATATATATATATATATATTAATCAGAGAAATTGTAACAGATGTCAATTTAGAGTAAAATAATTAAAAATATAACACTTTTTTAAAAAAATTGCGGATATGGCAATTTCTATCACTGATAATATGGTCTATCGCTGATAGAAGTTTATCGTTGATAGTAGTATTTTTTTTATAGAATTTTGTTAGTGATAATAGTCTATCGGTGATATCACTGATAGAAGTCTATCAGTAAAAGTCATAAACTTTATCAGTGATAACCATTGATTTTTTGCCATATTTGCAAAAGGTTTTAAACTTTGCTAAATTTGCAATTATTTTTTGTCTGATTGTTATTTGAGCAACCAACCCTTTTAATTAATTAAACATTTTAATTACTTAATATTATTTAATTCAATATCAAATATTAATTAAATAATAGACTAATTCCGATTTTTCAAAAACCAACTTTTTGCACATGAATCCATATTCATGTTTTAGACTATTCTCATATTTAAATCATACTTAAATATGTCCACAATTCTTCCAAAACCGAATTTGAATAAATTCAAATTCTTTTTCTCTTATATTGTTGCACGACTTTATCCGAGCTAGCCAGGAAAACCTAACAGATCATGAGCTCCAATGATACAAGATTATCCGGTTAAACTCTTTTAACCAAACTAATCAATATTCGTTAACCCCAGAGACTCCACTAAAGTCCAAGGGTTGCACTTTCCTCACTATAGATATATTGTGTCCTCTTGATATAACCATCATCAGTGAGTCGATTCTTCACAGGTCGTTCGTAATCACAGCGAGTCATTTATACCGTATAACCCCTGCATTACATCTTGTTCCTTAAGTACCATTGACACCTCTAATGAACAATTGATTTGTGGTCCAACCAGCAAATCATATCCTTCTCAGGCCAGAAGAGGGTGGGTGCCCTTGTTCAAGACCCGAAGTCAACTATTAAGGGAACAACCTCTCTACTATCCCTAAAAGAGGGTAAGAGTGAATTCCGTCTTGCAAGACTATGTCCCCAACTACCTATTCGTTCTTATCCCTAAGATGGTAGACTTATTGAGTCGGCGATCTGGCCACTCTCACCCGTACAAGTCAAAGGATAAGCTCGAATAAACAGAAGTTTATAGGGAGCTCAAGATTTAGATTGAGTTACCTAGGTCATCATATGAAAAAGTCGATATTTACAGTAAACGGTGTTATAAAGAGAGAACGACTAGATTTCTCGGTTCAGTCTTATGCAAACTCATTGCACAGAACTCCCTCACTCACATGTCTCCACATGAAACGATTTGGATCACATCGTTTTGTACAATACAAAGTGAGCCGCATCTAATAGTGTTACCAGGATAAGGTACCCAACCTTATCCATATACTATAGACCGTTTTGGTTGTCTACTTGAACTTGATCCACATTCATGTCATACATGAAGCTCAAGTACTCATATTATCGCCATGGTTGTTTGTTATTGGCATAGGTAAATGCAAACACAATTCACTTTACTCAATAAATCTCAATAACAACTTTATTGCTAAATAGAATATATACATTCAAACAGTTTACAGACTACGAGTTTTAGGACATAAAACCCAACAAACTCCCACTTAGACTAAAACCCCCGTGGTGTACATGCTGGCTGAGAAAAATGGAATAACAAATATCCAAAACTTCTCCCACTGTCCTACTGTACAGCTTGCAGCCATAGATTCACTAGGTGTCCCTCAAACACTTTAGCCGTGAGAGACTTAGTAAACGGATCAACAATGTTATGCTCTGAGGCGATCTGCGTGACGATCACATCTCCTCGTTGCACTATCTCCCAGATGAGATGATATTTTCACTCTATGTGCTTTCCACGTTTATGACTTCGAGGTTCTTTACAATTTTCCACTGCACCGCTATTATCACAATAAAGGGTGATTGACAAGTTCATATTTGGAACAATTTCCAAATCTGTCAAGAACTTTCTAAGCCATACAACTTCCTTTTCTGCTTCAGAAGTCGCGACATACTCAACTTCCATGGTGGAGTCAGCAATACAACCTTGCTTTATACTCCTCTATGCTATCGCTCCTCCATTAAGAGTGAACATTAATCCTGATGTAGATTTTCTCGAATCTATATCAGTCTGAAAATCCGAGTCACTGTATCCCTCAAGGATCAAATCATTCGCGCCATACACAAACACATAGTCCCTCGTTCTTCTAAGATACTTGAGGATGTGTTTAACGACTGTTCAATGATCATATTCAGGATTGGACTGGTAACTACTGACAATTCCTACTGCATAGCATATGTCGGGTCGTGTACATAACATGACGTACATTAGACTACCGACTGCAGATGCATAGGGAATTCATCTCATGTTCTCAACCTCTTGAGGTGTCTTAGGAGACTGTTCCTTAGACAAATGAATTTCATGCCTAAACGGCAGCGAACCTTGCTTGGAATTCTGCATCGAATATCTTAGCAACACTTTGTCGATATAAGATGCTTGAGACATCGTCAGTGTTTTGTTCTTACGATTCCTTACGATCTGAATCCCTAGAAAAAAACTGAGCCTATTCCAAATCTTTCATTTGGAATTGGGTCGCTAGCCATAGCTTAATGTCAGTCAGGAACCCTACATCATTCTCAATGATTTCTCTTCAAATAGAAAGGCTCAGCTGAAAAGCGAAGGAAAATTTTTGGGAAGAGCCTAATTTATGGAGATTTTGTGTTGATCAAGTCATTAGGAGGTGTGTCCCTAGATCTGAACATAACTCTATTCTCGCATTTTTTTCATACATTTGTATGTGGGGGATACTTTGGACCTAATAGGACTGCTAGAAAAGTTTTAGACTGTGGTTTTTTCTAGACGTCTTTATTAAAGGATGCTTATGAATTCTGCAAAGCATGTGATCAATGCCAAAGAACAGGGTCCATTACAAAGAAAAATGAAATGCCCCAAACACCGATTTTAATCTGTGAAATTTTTTACGTTTGAGGAATGGATTTCATGGGACCCTTCCCTCTCTCTTGTGGATTTGTTTATAACTTGTTGGTTTTAGACTATGTATCGAAATGGGTGGAGGCAAAAGCCACCCGAACTGATGATGCTAATGTGGTTGTTAGTTTTGTGAAGTCAAATATTTTCAAAAGGTACGGAGTCCCACGAGCCATCATAAGCGATCAAGAGACTCACTTCTGCAATAGAACGGTGGAAGCCTTGATGAGAAAATATGGCGTCAACCATAAAATATCTACCACATATCATCCTCAGACGAACGGGCAAGCAGAAGTCTCGAATAGGGAAGTGAAGTCCATTCTCGAGAAAACAGTGAACACAGGGAGAAAGGATTGGAGTCTAAGGCTGGATGATGCAATGTGGGCTTATAGGATGACCTACAAAACCCCTATCAGAATGTCACCATACATATTGGTTTTTGGGAAGTCCTGTCACCTCCCAGTAGAAATCAAACACAAAGAATATTGGGCAATAAAAAAGTGTAACATGAGCTTCGACAAAGTCGGTGAAGAAAGACTCCTTCAACTGCAGGAACTGGAGGAAGTCCGCCAGGATGCATACGAAAATTCTAAGATCTACAAGGAAAAAACTAAGATGTTCCATGACCAAAGAATCACTAGGAAACAGTTTCAAATGGGTTAGAAAATTCTTTTATTCAATTCTCGATTGACATTCATGCCAGGTAAACTTCGTTCCCGTTGGCAATTACCTTATATTATAACTCATGTTTAGCCGTATGGTGTAGTTGAGATACAGAGCACGGACACTGATAAGACATTTAAGGTGAATGGCCACCGTCTGAAGATCTTCCATGAAGGGGAGAATGAGAGTCAGGAAACATGTTTGCTTCTGACACCGCCTGTGTATGAGGTCGATTGAGGACCTTTGGTAAAGTCGAGCAATCGACTCTAAAAATTTGCGCTTCTCGGAGGCACCCGAGCTTGAACTGTAATTATGTCATTTATTGTTTTGTTGTTTTTGTTTATTTTGGCTTTTGAAGTTTGTAGTTTGTTTTTCTTAGGAGAAAAGGAGTAAAGGAAAACGACCGACATTTCGAATTTATTTTAAAAATGAGGATGCGCATCTCTATTCGTCGGCCCCGCAAAAATTCAGGGGAGGTTTTCTGTTCCCTTAGAATTTTATTGTTTTAATGCATTAGAGACAATGCATCTTTTAAGGTGGGGGTGGAGTTGTTGAAGGACTTCTTTGTAGCCATCAAGCATGTGTATACTTTGATGTTGAGATGCTTTAGAATCTGTTTGCATGTTGTCCGATGAGGACAGTCTGTCATATGCTCGTGAATACTTCGTATTTGTGTAATTCGAAAATTTTGACAATATATGCACATTTTGAACATATTTTAAAAAACTTTCTACTATTTCCCTACATCACTGAGCACATAATCCTCTTATTCTCAGTTCTGTAGGCTTAGAATGATTTTATTTGGTTTGAAAGCTTGTTGTCACCCTGAAAGGTACCCTTAGGGAGGCTTGATGTGTTAGAACTAGTAATAATTCACTTGTTTTATAGCGAAGCTATTGCCTAAAAAAAAAAAAAAAAAAAAACATGAAAAAAAAAACTTATGAGGTGCTCCTCCTTCTTGTGCTACCCGTATAACCAGGGGCAATCGTGTAACCCACGGTTGTCACTGCATGAAAGGGGAGCCAATAGAAGTGAGCATTAGTCCTTAAAAACGTTAAGCGAAATTAAGCTTGACGTGTTAGGCTCTCTTGAAGAAAAGTAAAAAAAAAAAAAAAGTAGTGGTTCAAAATAAGTAAAGGGTACAAAGTACTCAAAGAAAAGAAGAAGAAAAATAGGCATTTTGTTTTGTTTCTCTTTCTGTCACTAAAAAGCCGTTTGACTGTTCTTCGCCAGAAGTAGGGGAAAACGAGTTATCAGGTTGTATAAGGTTATTTCGGGCTTATAAGAACTAGGTTAAGAGGTTCTAAACACACACACGTAAGGGAATAGGAGTAAAATTTTGGAATGTCCTCAACTTATGCATGTGTTCGATTATTTTCCGTTTGTTTAAATACCTTGTTTTCACGAGCATTGAGGTTAGAGTTGTCAGCATGCAAGTTCTTTCTTTTGAGATAATTCAGAGTATACCTTGCTCGATGACTAGCAAGATTCAGGTCGGGGGTATTTTGATAGCTCTAAAATAGAGTTATCTTTATGTCCTTAATATTGGTTAGAACCATGATTATTATTGATTAAATTGCCTTGTTGTAGGTGAATTCATGGTCGGGAGCTTTTTGAGCCCAAAGGCGTGTTCGGGTGCTAAGACGGACATTTTAGATGGTTTGGGATCACCTCGGGAAAGAAGGAGCATAAAACATGAAGAAATGGCAAAAAGTTGTCATCCAAAGGCAAATTAAAACAACCAAATTGTTGCGTGCTCAGTGTGTAAATAAAATGTGATGCGAGAGCACTTAGATCATGCAAGCATACATGGTCTTGCAGCAAGTGATAAGTATTTTTTCATTCGTTTTCCCACAGAGATTTATTCTTAGTTACTAACGAAGTGAGGTGCTAAATTAGAAAGGGTGACTTAAATGGGGTAGAATTGAGGGTGATGTGCCAAACTAATGAAGAATGTACGAAATATGCGAGCATAAACAACAACAAGTAAAGAGACTAACTTGAATGTAGAGGAAAAAGAATTGCGGAGAAAGCAATTAAATCGCAAAAGTAGAAGACTGGAAAAATGGCTAAGGCAAAAAGCAAAATAATAGAATTGCGCAGACAGCAATTATCTAGCAATTAAGTTAACGACAAATTGAGGGTGAGATAAGGAAACAAGGTCGACTAAAGACTCCTCTATAGGCTTTTTCATACGATTATTCAGCAGTAACTTAACTTATCATGCATCAACTTAGCTTAGTCTCATGCATCTCTCGATTACATGCATTAGATCCTTTAGTTCACTCATATCCAAGTAAGGCTTAAGCATCTATTTATATAAGCAAACTAATGAATTGTGCTAGGAAAACGCCTATTCCTAGGTCGTTTTCTGGCTACCATGAAAGGCTAGCATGAATGGACGACTCTGAACTCTTACTCCTTCCGGAGGTCAGGAGTTCTTTAGACAAAATGGATGGCCGATCGAAATTGCCCGTGGGATGAAGTACACATACATTCAATGCATTCGAAGTTATCCTACATGCTGAACTTTCGTATTTCTAACCTATAGATTCATCCTTAGCAGACCCTTGTGTGATTAGTTACTCATGGTTGATGGTGGATTGGAGAGATTAGATTGATTAAGCATGATTTAAAGCAAAATGAAAGTAAAGGAAAAACAGAAAGCGAGATGGAGATTAGCAAATATTTAAACGATTACTATATCAAATAAGGTTCAAAACTTAATGTGCAACAGACTGTAAAGCAGTACAGAACTTGAACAAATGAAGATGAAATGAAAGCAAAGCGAACAAACAGAAACCAAGGACAGAAAGCAGTAAGAAACAGCAGATAGAAAGCGATAAAAGTGTGCACGGATCCTCGCCGCAAGCGCCTCGGATGAGAGCGAAGATTAGCTGAACTTGGGGATGAATTCGATCAGAAGAGAAGAAGGATCTTCTCTTCTTCCTCTCGAGTTATCGACGCCAAGGGCTGATTTCTTCGTTCCAACAACCGGGAGAAAGGAATGGGACTTTAGATTGCGTTGAGACGGGGAGCTCTACACTTCTCAGATGCCTTTCTCCTTCACCCTTCACCTCCTTTTATAGTGTTTTGCAGGTATCTTCAGTCATGGAGAACCATCCATTCTAAACGACGACCCTCCACGTGGCAACAGGAGAGAGCTTAGGCGGCTGAAAGATCGCAACTGTGACGGCGGACGGTTGGAACAACTTAGCAGCAGCAGCTTTAAACATTGCGAATTCCTCGTTGTGACCGCAATAAACATTGCGGAGACAGCAATGTTTCAGCAATTCTCCTGCAATGCACAATTTAACTCTTTTAACATCGTTTTTTATTCTTTCTCGTTCCTTTTACAAATAAGTCCTAATTTAGCCTCATTCCTTGAATTCTCATATTTAAGCACGTATTAAACTAAATTCTAACAAAAATGCTTAAGAGATTAGATGATTCCATGGTAAATAAGTCCCTAAAATATGTACTTTTGGAGAGGTAACACACCCCCAAACTTAAGTTATTGCTCGTCCTCGAGCAATATAAGGGCTTACTTGGGCTGCTATTACTCTATCTGACTACTTGCTGACTTCCCTAGCCTTACTATCCAAGGCATAGCTGTCCTGTGACACTCTTCTAAGTTCAAACTAACTTCACATTCTGCTTATTCTGGTTTCTCTTGCCTTTTAAAACCTATTGCTTTTTATAAATTTCCTAACAACTGGTTTATCTGCCTATGTCACTAGGTTCATTGTGCAGATATCCCTAAGTTTTCAAATTCTTCCTAGTTTTATCCCAGACTCAGTACATGCTTCTAATGTTTTTCTTTTAAGCTACCTAGAATTCCTTAGAGTCATGCCAGTCTTAGTACACACACGAGTAACAGTAGTACTTTTCATAGAACAACCTAAACCTTGACATCACTACATTGGATATACACTCATCTCCCTTAACATACCCTCAAGCTACAGCCCTGTGCTTAGCAAACTAAAGATCAGTAGTTCATTACACAGGACACATAACCACGTAGGCTATAACTTGTAGGCACACATTCTTCTTCCTTGGTTTTTCCCTTTTTTTCTTTTTCTGGTAGAGTCTCTCCTTTTGGTTTGCCTTTTAATGCAGTGCCACTTGTGGGTTACACAAATGGCCCTGATTACTCAGCATCCTTTAGAGAGACACTACCTTTTATTTTTCTGTTTTTTCCTTTTTCATTTTTTTCATCATTTTTTTTTTTTTTTTACAGAAGAAGAATGCTTATGCTTAAAGAGGGAGAGAGGAATGTTCCTAGGTCTAGAGGCTGCCTCCCCCAAACTTGAACCTCTCATTGTCCCCAATGAGAGTCGGAGGTGGCACACCCCCAAACTTGTCCTAGAAGCATCTAGTCTAAGGCAAAACAAGCAGAACTTAAAACTCCTAGGCATAGAACGACCTTCGTAAAACAGATAACTCAGAGGCAGAATTTTTGTAAAAACAACATGTTAAGGGCTGACAGAGGTGCATGCTGAGCAACAAAGGAAGCTAAATTAAACGAACAAGAGTGTACTAAGACACTCATCCAGCATGCTCATTAGATAGATGGCATAGTAAAGTCAGTGAAAGCAGCAAAAGATCGAGATTTAAACACAGGCAACCCATCCAAAAAGACATCCAACAACATGCGAAAACTAACAAAAACTGCGGATACCGCAAGGATTTCGCAATTAATCCTACAGAGCAAATTTAGCAGTGATCAAGGCTCCTAGCATGCTATAATCAGACATAAAGAACTAATCTAACAGCTAAGCTACCTAAACTAACTACTCAGATGACAAACAAACAGAACTACACTAATCTAAACAACTCAAAATAACAAATTAAAACAGATCATTGATTAAAAATGGGGGTAACAGTTCACAGAAAAGCAGGTTTATTGTTTTTTTCTTCTTAAGAGGGATCAGAAAACTCCCTCGAATGCCGTCAGCCTGGCATTCAAACATCTTCATCATCTTCTCTCCTTTCTCGTGGAGGCACCCACGGCAGATCAGCAGGGAAGGTGGGGAATAAGCAACCCAGTTGTTCAGCCACCTCCTAGTCCCTCGTTTTCGCGTATTCAGCCCATTGGGCCATCTTGTGTTGCAGGTCCATTAGGCACGCCATGGACAGTGACTGTGCAGCAGCCAGGCTGTCCATCTCAAATTCCATATTGCCCCGTCTTCTCATCCTCAAGATCGTGGGCAGCTCCAGATGGCCTGTGTAAGCCAACTGCCTCTCATCCCTCGCAATAGGCACACCTGCACGTAAGCACAGTTTAGTTATAGTGTTTTGGAAAAATAGTTGGCCCTTACCTTTTCGTGAGCAGTCAGTGATGGAGGCGGCAATGACTTCACCCACATCAATGGTGAGTCCCCGCATGATGGCATAGAGCAGCAACGATCGCCAATGGTTGATGGTCGTTTCGTGTGTCACTAGGGAGATGCGTCTGCGTACAAGGGAGAACCAGATTGTCGCCTTGTCTCTAAGGGTTGCACTCATCAAGGTGTGCTTCCCATTCCTTGAGACCGCCCAGGCTGCCTCAGGTTTTCCTATTGTGTGCAAGGCCTCTACTAGGACTGCCTCAGATGGCGAGTCGACTATCTTGGCATACTCAGAATGTGTATGCCCCTTGAGAGCATAGGCCTCGTTGATGGCGTTGGCAGAGAAGTCGACTTCTATCCCCCTCACCGTTGACAGACATGCTTCAGGGTGTGTGAGGTTGGCGTAGAAGTCGTACACCATGTCCGGATAGGCTGGAATTGGAGGCCTGCAAAGCTCCTCCAAGCCATGGTTGATGATCCCTGCGCGCAAGAATTGCGGCAGGTCTGCCAGTGCATCAAGAAATCCTCGCTCGTGGAGGAGTTCTTTCTTCATCAGTTCGAGGCTCTTGGCCTCTGCTTCCTTGGAGACGTACCTCGCAGCTTGAGGCTCCCCTTCCGGGTACATCTTTTTCTTCCCCTTGTCCCTTGCTTTAGCCGACTCCACGGCCTCAATTTTCATCTTTTTCAAAGAAGGTTCAGCTTCCACCTTCTTCCTCTTGGCCCGTTTGGAAGCCTTTGGCCGTTTGCCCTTGACAATCACGGGGGCCTTCTTCTTGAGCCGTGCCTTGGTGGCCAGATGCTGGAGGCATTCCCCCAGAGTTTCTTCCATAGAGTCTCTGCTTTCCCCCTCCACAGGGCTGTCAAGATTGACATCCCTTAAGGGGGAGAACACCTTATCTTCCTCAGCTGGGTCGGCGATTGGCACCGATTCTTGGCGCTCTTCAGATGGAGTTGCAGCCTCCGGCGCGTGCTGAGAAGATTCAGGGCTCTGCATGGCCGTCTCAAATGATGGACGGCCACTTTTGAGGCTTTCCTCGCTCGTTGTCTTCTTTTCTTTGATCGGTGAATCCTCCATCGCAATCTTTCACTTCCTCTTCTTCGGAGTTCCGACCGGATCAGAGGGATCAGCAGCTACCTCTGTCGCCACCTTCCACTTCTTCCTTCGCACAGGCAGCTTCGGAGGTCTTCAAGGTTGTGCAACATCAGCATCTGCCAAAGAAAGCAATGCTTCCCTCACAGTCGCCTCTGCGTCAGACGACGCTTTCTTGGGCGTGGATCGATCTGCTCGCGTGGTCACCATTGTCGTTTCTTTGAGGATCTAAATGTGGGAGATGCAGAGGAAGGAGAAGGCTGAATTTTGGAGTTCCAACGGTTGAGAAATCGTAGAGTGCAAAGACCCCCAACGACGGCTATTTGTACTCAAGTGTTCTCCAACGGCTCTATTTGTTGCGGACTCCGCAATTCTTTAGCAATTAATTCGCAGTACCGTTAGGATTTTCTTGTTTTGAGTTGCAAGATTTGAGCAACCAAATCTCCGATTTCTCCAGATCTTTTCGTGGATCTTCTCCTCTTGATTCGTCTCCTTCATTGCTGCGTACAAATCTCCCATTATTATACTCTTAATCACAATAAAAATACTGAATTAAAACAACAAATAAACAAACGATACGCAATCTAAAATACTTAAAGAAAAAATCTAAGGCATAGCCTTCTAATGGATGAGCACAGTGATCACTCATCCCCTCTCAATTTGCTTCTTAGGCTTCAGCTAGGAGGAAGGCTGAGAGTGTCTGCACATCTCCTTCCTCATAGTAATGCTTCAACCTCGCACCATTTACCATGAACGGTTGCCCTTGGTGTAGGTTCCGAATCTCAATAGCACCATGAACAAAAACGTTAGTAATCACAAAAGGACCTGACCACCTAGACTTAAGTTTGCCTGGAAATAACCTTAACCGCGAGTTGAATAATAAAACATGCTGCCCCTTTTTAAAGTCCTTGACCCTAAGTCTACTATCATGCCAAATCTTAGTTTTTTCTTTATACAATTTAGCATTTTCATAGGACATATGTCTTAGTTCATCTAACTCATGTAATTGCAGAGACCGCAATGTTCCAGCATCGGTCACGCAATAATTCAGCTCTTTTAAGGCCCAAAAGGCTTTGATTTATAATTCGAAGGGAAGATGACATGTTTTTCCATACACTAGCCTATAAGGAGACATACCTAAGGGTGTTTTATATGCAGTCCTATACGCCCAAAGTGCATCGTCTAACTTAAAAGACCAGTCATTTCTATTAGGTTTAACCACTTTTTCAAGTATGTTCTTGATCTCCCTATTGGATATTTCAGCTTGTCCATTTGAGTGTGGGTGATAAGGGGTTGCTACTCTATGTCTAACATTGTATTTAGCTAGTACCTTTTCCATAGCTTTATTTATAAAGTGGGTTCCCTCATCACTAATTATTGCACGTGGTGTATGGTGGACGATATTTTGAACTATCGCTTAAACTCAAGCTGTCGAGGCTTGCCAAAATGTAATTTATAAGCCTATGACCAAGGCTTTGCAGCCAGTGGTAACAGGGTCGATCCAAGGAGTAAGAACGATCAAAGTCACAATTAAAATTGGGATTTAATTAATTGGTTGGTTTGGTAACGGGGGGGGGGGGGGGGGGGGGGGTTTCAGCATGCAAGGGAAATAATAAAACGCTAACGGAAAAGAGAATAACAAGTAGAAAACGTGTGCACGGTTTGGGAGTTTCGGGATCAATTGTTAGACAAATTCGGTTCATCATTTAATGCTAAATTCATGGTATTCAGTTTATTATGCACGCGGACGACTACCAGAGAAGCCCCAAAGTAGCCGACTCCATGGATTTTAATTGGACCACACAGTTCTAATTATACGTTATCCAGAATTACATTAAAGTGATCAGCCCTAAGATAAATCTAGACAGTCACTAGCTAACCGCGACGAACATTCAAGCGTGAATTCTAATTGCTAGTAGATTGCCCACAAACGCCGTATGCAATCAACAATTATCCTACCCGACCCGATACTTCGATTTAGTTTTATCTACCTGTGTTACTTAGTCGAGTAGTGAGAGGCACGACATCGCTACTCTTTAACATACACAACATGCGAAATTACTCGAGTGTCAATCGTCGTAGTTTAACATGCGCGTTGGATTAAGCAAAGTAGATAAATGCTAATAAACAGAACCAATATGCATCATCAAAACATAAATTATCAGAACCAAATTATCTAACAAAATCTCCCTAAACCATTCCCAAACCGTTCACCCTTACCTTAGCCGCTCATGGCGCGGTTTGTCAATCCCGCTCCAACGACGGCCATGGAAGTAATCATCCACGAGTTACAATGAAGATGGAGCTCACTAGCATGCCAACAATGGCGGAGCTCAAAGGAAAAATGGAGAAATCTAGAGGAAGAAAAAGATGAAGAAGAAGAAAAATGGTGGAGAAGATCCCCAAAAATGTGCAGAAAAATCGTCATTTATCTTCTGCCATCGTCGTAGCGTCGAGACGCTAGGCCAGCGTCTCGACGCTGTGCCCTAAGTTTTCCGCGCGCGCCTTCGATGGCGTCGCGACGCTGCCCCGATAAATTTCCTGCGCGCGCCTCCTCCGGAGCGTCTCGACGCCAAGCAGGGTCTCGACGCCAGGGCAGCGTCGAGCTAGCGTCTCGACGCTATCACTCGACGCTTGCTCTCGGGTTTTTCCAGCGTCGAGCCAGCGTCTCGACGCTATAGCTCGACGCTGGCTCTCGGGTTTGGGGTTGAAACTTTGCCTCTCCAAGGCGGTTTTGGCCCGTTTCTTCACGGATCAAGTTCCCCTCTTCCCGATGCATTCCCGGGGCGTTAAAACTCCACTTTAAGCACTCGAACGGGCCCAACGGACGCACGAGCTCTTTGCCGCTTTTCTCCTACAAATGAGATATTTTAATCAATTAAAAGCGGACTTAAGCTAATATTAGGAAGTATTTAATAGCTCCAAAATGGAGTTATCAAACACCCCCAACTTAAACATTGCTAGTCCTCGAGCAAGCATTACAAAGACATTGACTCTAAGGACGCGCTTACATGCATTCTAACTCAAACCTCCATGCATATTGAAAACTTAAACACAACATAATCATGGAAACATTTTGTTCATGCATTAACTAGGACATATCAAAAATTAACTCTTGCCCCCTAACGTGTGTGTGTGCTAGCCAACCACTCCTAAACTCACGTAAACCCGGAAAACCTACATGCAACGCACATCCCGTTTTCCCCCTACTTCTAGCGTTTAAGAACAGTCTAAACTTGACTTACACGAGAGAGAGAAGCAAATTAAGAGACCTAATTGTTTTTCTCATTCTTTTTCTTTTCACAAGTACTTTGTACTCTTTAATTAAGGTTCTTTGAACCAACTTTTTATTTCTTTTTCTTTCCAACTCGAGCTGCCTAACACGTCAAACTTTGGCCAAAGCTTCACGTTTTTAAGGACTCACGCTCACTTCTTTAAGCGCTAATAAGAAGGAGGAGCGCCTCGAGAGGATTTTTCTATCAAACATGCTTTTTCTATTTTTTTATTAGGCTAAGCACATGCTTTCTCAACTAACCAACTACTAACTCTCATGCAACAAGCTACCTAAGGGTGCCTTTCGGGGTGACAACGAGAATTAGCGAAACATGCGAATTTCGAGCCTACGGAATCTAGGGAGAGGTTGCTAAGTGCGCGACAAGTGCAACGGAGCAACAAAAAAAATTTTAAAATTTTTTACATGAACCTAATAAACACAAAACTCATGCAAAAACTCGATTATGAACATGCTCAAATTTCCAACATGCATTTCCTAGGCTATCATTGTCAGAAAACAGTAAACAGAGTCTCAAGCACTTCAATATCATTGCAACACTTCTCAACAAACTACACATGCATATCCATCAGACCATCTCCACCCCCAACTTCAAAATATGGCATTGTCCTCAATGCCAACCAGTCAGATAAAACAAAGTAAAAAGGGAAGAAGAAGTACACTTCCCTGACTCTTTGTGAAGCTGGCGAGGGCGAGGAAGCGGCGCACAAAAGCATCAGAGCCCAAAATTGTCTTCTCTTCCTCGAATCCTAAAAAAAAAAAAAAAACAGCAAGCTAATTAAAACTAAGTTAATCTAAAAAGCAACTAAACTAAACTAAAGCATAAAAACAGTCCATCGCTCGGGTGCCTCCGAGAAGCGCAGAATTTTTAAAGTCGGTTGCTCGACTGTATTCTCTCCACAGACTCATCCATAGTCTGTAAGTGCGGGGGACGATCCAGACTTGTCCTTGTCCACACCTTTCCTGCAATCATCCTGAAAAATATTTTGCACTCTTCGTGCCTCAAGCACGTGAATATCAGAATAGTTAGTGCAAAAACCAGCATTATTATCAAACAAATTCAAATCAGATTTTGTAACTGAGACATGGGAACCATCCCTCAAGCGCGAGGGTAGACTTCCATTCTCATCATGCTCAACAACAGATACATTCCCAGCATTCACAGACGACTTCGATGCATTTATAATAAATTCATTCACTATTCCATCAAATTCTACAGATAAGGCACCCCTATCAACATCTATCTTGACCTTAGCGGTCTTCATAAATGGGCGGCCTAATAAAATAGAAGAGGAAACATGCGAAGAATTTTCATTCATATTCAGCACATAGAAATCGCATGGAAACAGTAAGTCCTTAACTTTGACTAAAATATCCTCAATCTTCCCTAAAGGATGCACATAAGATCGATCGGCTAGTTGGACAACTATATTGGACTCAATTAAAGTACACAATTCAAGTTCTTTAAAAACATCATAAGACATGACATTAATTGAGGCACCGAGATCTAACATGGCATTTTCAATGAATTTAGTACCGATAGTGCATGGGATAGTAAACATACCAGGATCGATGCACTTCGGTGGAAGATTACCTTGGAAGATTGCGGAGACGGTTTCTCTCTTTGTCTCGTCACTTTTTCTTGACATTCTTTTGCTCGTGCACCACTTCTTGAGGAACTTGGCATATTTCGGCACTTGGCTTACTGCCTCAAGAAGCGGGATGTTGACCACCACCTTTTGGAAGGTTCGAAGGACATCCGCATCCTCAGTCTCCAAAGTAGGCTTCACAAGCCGACTTGGGAATGGTGCTCTGGTAACATCCTCAGGTACACTGACCTTCTCATCTTTTCTCTCATTCTGAATCTCAGGAGCAGTCGGGGCGGACTTGTTCAAGCTGTCCGTGGCTTCCTTCACAGCTCTAGTGGAAAGTGACTTCCTACTGCGCAGCTGAATAGCACTCACGTTTTCACATGAGTTGACTGTAGTTTGGGAAGGAAGCTTCCCCGAGCTCTTGCTCTCAATCTTACTGATAGACACCGCCATTTGTGTCAGCTGCTTGTTCAGATTCTGCAGCTCTGCCTTGTGAGAATTAAGCTCTTCTCGAGCCTCTTTTTGGAACTGGCTGGTGCTAGTCACGATGGTCCTTACCATCTCTTCAAGCGAGCTGGAGGAGCTCGAGGCTTGAGCCTGGGTGGAAGAATTAGGCCTATCCTGAGACTGGCCTTGGAAGCGAGATTGTCCTTCCCTGTTCCCATAGCTAAAGTTTGGATGGTCGCGCCAACCGGGATTATACGTGTTGGAATATGGGTCGTACTTCCTTGGGTTGGAAGCGTACCCCCCGATCGCGTTGACCTCCTGTTGCGTGCTCAATGTGTTAAAATAAATAGGCAATAAGATAGAGAGAGCACTCAGAACATGCAAGCATACATGATCTTATAGCAAGTAGTAAGTATTTTTTTCATTCGTTTTCCCACAGAGATTTATTATGAGCTACTCGTGAAGTGTATTGTTAAGAAAGAAGGGATGGATTTGAGGAGGTAGAATTGGTTTTAAATTGTCTATTTTCTACGGAATATGTAAAGGGCAGCAACATAAACAAGTGCAAGTCAAAGATAAACTTAAATGAAAAAGAGAAGAGACTAATAAACGAAGAGGAAGTTGGCTAAACAGAATTTTAAACTTAGCAGAATTGCGGAAACAGCAATTCTACCGCAATTTTCCTAACAGCGAAAGTGTGTAAAATGGAGAAACAAGGGCTACTAACGACTCCTCTATAGGCATTTTCTCACGATTCTCAAGCATTGGATCAACTCTCTATGCATCAAACTCACTCAATCTCATGTATCTTCCGATTTCATGCATTAGATTCTTTAGTTTACTCATGTCCAAGTAAGGTCTTAAGCATCTTGTTAAAGCAGAAAGTTATGGTTTGTACTAGGAAAACGCCTATTCCTAGGTCGTTTTCTGGCTACCTTGAAAGGCTAGCATGAGTGTATGACTCTGAACTCTTACTCCTTCCAGAGGTTAGGAGTTCTTTGGACAAAATGGATGGCCAATCGAAATTGCCCGTGGGATGAAGCTTACATACAATCAATGCTTCGAGAGCTATCCTACATGCTTGGTTCACGTTTTTTAGCCTATAGTGTTGTCATTAGCATGCCCCTAAGTGACTTAGCTACTCATGGATATAGACAGAACAGAAAGAAGAGTTGAAACAGACATGCTTAGAAGGAATTTAAAGACAAAACAGTAAGGAAAAACAGTAGATCGCAAAGGCAAGAAACTGTGAAATGCTGAATTTTGCTTTGATTACTTGATTGTTTGAATGAACAAAGGAAAGCTTAAAGTAAATATCATAAAGGCAGAAAGCAACGAAATGCAATAACTAGCTACTAGAACAGAAACAACAACTAAACAATGCTGGAAATTATAAATGAAAGGCAGAAAGCAGTAAAAGAGCTTGAACGCCTCGTCGCAACCGCCTCGGCTGAAGGATGAGAAAGATCAGCTTTGCTTGGATGAATCCAATCGGGAGAGAAGATGAATCTTCTCTCCTTCCTATCAGATTATCGACTCCAACAGCTAGACTTCGCAAACCAACAGACGGCAAAGAAAAACAGGAGAAAAGATGGAGCTGCGAGAAGACTTCTACGCTTTCGGATGATGATTGAACCCTCTACTTTGACCCCCTTTTATAGTAATCTGCAGGTGCGTTTGGGCCAAGGAGAACCATCAATCCTCAACGTCGTACTTCAAAATGGATGGAGGAGAAAGACCGAATCCCTGAAATAACGGAAATTAACAGAAACAGATCAGTCAACTTACGGTTTTCACTTGAAACATTGCGGTTTCAGCAATGTTTCCGCAATGCTACCGCAATGCTTATTTTTCATTCTTTTACTTCGGTTTTCAATCCTTTTCTTTCCTTTTGCACACAAGTCCTAATTTAGCTACCTTCTTCTAATTCTCATATATAAGCATAGGTTTAAGCTAAATCCTATCAAAAACACCTAAGAGTGTACATCTTTTTAAGCTAAATAAGTCCTAAAAAGGTCACTTTCGGAGACGTAACACACCCCCAAACTTAAGGTTTTGCTCGTCCTCGAGCAGTCTAAAGACTTGCCTAGGCTGCTGTTTCATCTTCTTCAACCACTTACTGACTCCCTTACATTCCTATCTATAGCAGTGTTGTCCTGTGACACACTTCTAAGTTTACAATTAACCCTTAATATTGCTTCTTCTGACTTCGCACGCCTACTACTCCTGCTGTTTCATTAACTCCCTACAACTGATCTACTTGCTTTTATCATATCGTGTCTCTATCCCTAAGGTTTCAAATTCTACCTAGCTTTATCCCAGACTCAGTACATGCTTCTAATTTTACTTTTGAGCTACCTAGGATTCCTTAGAGTCATGCCAGTCTTAGTATTAACAGTGACAGTAGTACTTTAAGAGAACAACCTAAACCCTGGCATCACTACATTGGACATACATTCATCTCCCTAAACAACCCTACAAGTTACAACTTTGTGCTCAGCTACTTGAGGATCAGAGTTCTTTATTTAGGACATCTAAGCCACAAGGTTGCAACTCCTAGGTATACATTCTTCTTCCCTATTTCTTCCTTTTTCTTTCTCACTTTGGTGGTGCCTCTCCTTTGGTTGCCTTTTGATGCAATGCCACTTGTGGTTTACACACTTGGCACTGATTACTCAGCAACTAAAAAGAGACACCCCTCTTTATTCTATTTTTCATTTTTTTTTCAGCTCATCATTTTTTTTTAAAGGAGAAGAAGAATACTCATTGTCCCCAATGAGTGTCTGAGGTGGCACACCCCCAAACTTGTCCTAGAAGCATCTAGTCTAAGGTAAAACAAAGAGAATCTAAAAGCCCTAGGCATAGACAGAACATTCTAAAAGTAAATATCACAGCAGCAGAAATTCATAAAAACAGGCAGGTAAGGACTTAAAGCTACGCATGTTGAGCACTTTTTAGAGGTTAATTTAAACTAACAAAGGGTGTCCTATGACACTCATCCAGCATGCTTCAAGATAAGCTATATAAGGCAGTCATGATAGCAGCAAAAGATAGAATTTAAACAGACCCAGCCTAGCTAAACAGTCAGTCAAAAACATGCATTTACTAATAAAAATTGTGGTTTCCGCAATTATTTCGCAATAGAGACAGGGCAGATATATCAGTGATTAAGGCCCCTATGCATGCTCTTTCCAGTCATTCAAGCTATACACAAATGAAACTAAACTACTCTACCTATTCAGCTACCATCAGACTACACTAAACAAATTTAAACCTTAAAACTAAACAACTAAAACAGATCAAAAGATTAACTCAAAACAGCATAATTCACATAGTTCAACAAAAAGCAGTTTGATTTTTTTTTCTTATTTTAAGGGAATAGCAATACTCCCTGTAGTGCTTCTCAAACTAGCACTCAGATGTCTTCCTCATCATCATCCCTTCTTGGCCGTGGAGGTGCCCATGGAGTTAACAGGTTCGTGGGGAATTCAGGAAAAATGCATCCCAATTGGTCAGCAACTTCCTTGTCCCTTGCCTGCGCATATGTGGCCCATTGAGCCATCCTCTTCTGCAGATCCGTCAGGCAGGCCATGGTCAAAGACTGAGCAGCAGCCAGGCCATCGAGCTCGAACTCCATGTTCCCCTTTCTGCGCAACCTCAAAGCAGTAGGCAATTCCAGGTAGCCCGTGTAGGCCAGCTGCCTTTCCATGCGCTCGATTGGGACCCCTGCACGTAAGCACAGTTTAGTAATGGTGTTGGGAAAGAAAAGTGGTCCCTTACCCTTTTTGGCACAGTCAGCAATGTAAGCTGCAATGACTTCGCCCACGTTGATTGTGAGACCTCGCATGATCGCGTAGACCAGCAGCGATCTGCTCTGGTTGATGGTGGTCTCATGGGTCACTGGGGACAGCTTCCTGCGCACAAATGAAAACCATACAGCCGCCTTGGCTGTGAGGGTGGCACTCATTAGGGTGTGCCTCCCATTGCGCGAGACTGTCCATGATGCCTCAGGCTGGCCAATTATCCGTATGGCCTCTTCCAGGACGGCTTCTGTAGGCTCATCAACGATCCTTGCATAGTCAGTGTGTGTTTGGCCCTTGAGGCCATAGGCTTCGTTGATCGCCTTTGCTGAGAAGTCTACCTCAACCCCTCTGACCACAGATAGGCCATCCTCAGGATTCATCAGATTGGCGTAGAAGTCATACACCATGCTGGAATAGGCTGGATTGGGTGGTCTGCACAACTCCTCCCAACCATGATTCATGATCCCTGCGCGCAAGAACTGCGGTAGGTCTGTGGGGGCGTCTAGGAATCCCTTCTCGTGCAACAGCTCTCTCTTCCTCAGCTCAGCGCCTCTGGACTCAGCATCAGAGGATACATACCTCACTGATTGAGGCTCATCTTCAGGGTAAAGCTTGGCTTTCCCTTTGTCTTTCGGTTTGGCTGACTCAGCAGCCTCAATCTTGAGCTTCTTCAGAGATGGCTCATCACTCTCCTTCTGTGCAGACGGTGCAACCCTGATCTTCTTTTTCTTGGACTTCTTTTTTGTTTTTGGCCGTTTGGCCTTGACAACCTTGGCTGCCTTCTTCTTTTTCAACTTCGCCTTGGTTGACAACTGCTGGAGGCAATCCCCCAGTGTTTCGTCCATCGAATCTTCCTTCTGTGCAGGGCTCTCAGGACTGGCTTCCCTCAAAGGAGAGAAGACCTCCTCTTCCTCAGCTTCCCCACTGCCCTGCGTCGATTCTTGGTACTCTCCATATGGGAATTCAGGGTCAGGTTGTGGGGAAGTGGGTGATGCTTCAGGGCTCTCTGCTGGTGGGGTACGTTCAGAACTCTGTGGTGATGAAGGCAGCTCAGGGCTTTGCGCTGGTGGAGATGGCGAAGAGCTCTGCTTTGGAGACTCGTGTGACCGAGAATCACTTTCTTGACTCTCCACAGAGGGAGTCTTTTCCTTGCTTGCTTCTTCGGCCACCGCCATACTCCATTTGCGTTTCTTGGGTGTGCCTGCTGGTTCAGAGGGTCCAGCAGGTATCTCCGTAACTACCTTCCACTTCTTCTTGCGGACAGGCAGTTTGTCGAGTCTTTCAGTGCGCGCAGCCTCAGCATCTGCAAGGGCAAGAAGTGCTTCCCTCGCAGCAATTTCAGCGTCGTCGGCCTTCTTCTTGGACGCAGACCGTTCAGCTCTCGTTAGCACCATCTTTGAATCGTGGGAATCTGGAAAGAAGAATTGCAGATGAAGAGGGAGAGAGCTTTCTTGGAGTTCAGATGATTGGGAAATCGTACAGATCAGCGCGCGTCTTAACGGATATAAGTAATGATGAAATCCCAACGGCTATATTTGTTGCGGATTCTGCAAATCCAGCGCAATTCTAGTGACCGTTGAAGATTTTCTGAGTTTAAATGCCAATCTTTGCTCAACCGAATCTTTGATTCGGCCCAATATCTCCTCGATTTTTTTAGCTGGATTTAATCTCCTTGATTCCCTCTATTGATTCCCTACAAAAAGAAATAAAATCAACATCAAATTCGTAATTAAAATCACACAAAAACATACACAAACGATAACCGGAAAAATAGCAAAAAGAAACTAAGGCATTAGCCTCGCATGGACGAGCACAGTAATCACTCGTCCTCTCTCGTTCTTAATTTCACGTTTCAGTCAAGAGGAAGGCCGAGAGAGTCTTCACATCTCCTTCCTCATAGTAGTGCTTCAATCTTGCACCATTAACCATGAATGGTTGCCCTTGCTGCAGGTTCTTTATCTCAATTGCACCATGAACAAACACATTAGTTATTATAAATGAACCTGACCATCTAGACTTAAGTTTGCCTGGAAATAATCTCAATCGTGAGTTAAATAATAAGACAAGCTGGCCTTTCTTAAAGTCCTTAATCCTAAGTCTACTGTCGTGCCAAATCTTGGTCTTTTCCTTATACATTTTAGCATTTTCATAAGACATATGCCTAAGCTCATCAAGCTCATGTAATTGCAAAGACCGCAATGTTCCCGCATCGGTCACGCAGTAATTCAACTCTTTTAGGGCCCAAAACGCTTTAATTTCTAACTCGAATGGCAAGTGACATGCTTTACCATACACAAGTCTATAAGGAGACATACCTAGGGGTGTCTTATATGCAGTTCTATATGCCCAAAGTGCATCCTCGAGTTTAAACGCCCAATCTCTTCTATTGGGTTTGACCACTTTTTCCAGTATGTTTTTAATCTCCCTATTTGAAATTTCAGCTTGGCCATTCGAGTGTGGGTGATAAGGGGTGGCTACTCTATTTCTAACATTATACTTAGCCAACACTCTCTCCATAGCTTTGTTAATGAAATGTGTCCCTTCATCACTGATTATAGCACGAGGTGTCCCAAATCTAGTAAAAATATGTCTATGCAAGAATCTTATGACGGTTTTGGCATCATTATTTGGACATGCTATGGCCTCTACCCACTTAGATACATAGTCTACTGCTACCAATATGTAAAGGTTACCTGATGATGGGGGAAATGGTCCCATGAAATCGATGCCCCACACATCAAAGAGCTCCAACTCTAAGATGTAAGTGAGAGGCATCTCATCCTTTCGACTGAGGTTACCTGTTCTCTGGCATTCATCACAGCTGTGGGCATAGTTGTGGGCATCCTTGAAGATCGTTGGCCAATAGTAGCCACTCTGGAACACCTTTGCAGCTGTCCTTTGGCCACCAAAATGTCCACCATAGGGTGCTGTATGGCAGTGCTGCAGCACAGACTTCGCCTCAGCAGCTGACACACACTTCCTGAGCAGACCATCAGCACAAGTCTTGTAAAGTGTGGGATCATCCCATATGAATTTCCTTGCTTCATGAAGGAACCTCTTCTTCTCTTGGCCTCCCTTGAAAGTTGGTAGTACCTGCGATGCAAGGAAGTTAGCAATGTCAGCAAACCAAGGTTCCTCATCGTTATCACGATGAGTCAATACAAAGACATGTTCATCAATAAAAGCATCAGAAATTGCGGTTTCCGCAATTTTTTCGCAATTATGCTGCAATCGAGAAAGGTGATCCGCAACCACATTTTCACATCCTTTCTTATCTCTAATGTCCAGATCAAACTCTTGCAGCAGCAAGACCCATCTAATCAACCTAGGCTTAGCATCAGCCTTCCTCATAAGGTACTTTAAAGCAGAATGGTCAGTGTACACAATTGTCCTAGTGCCTACAATGTAATTCCTAAACTTCTCACAAGCAAACACTACAGCTAGCATCTCCTTCTCAGTAGTTGTGTAATTACATTGTGCCTCATTAAGTGTCTTACTAGCATAGTATACAGGGTGTGTTAACTTGTCAATCTTTTGTCCTAACATAACCCCTACAACATAGTCACTAGCATCACATAACATCTCAAAGGGGAGATCCCAATTAGGCCCTACTATAATAGGTGCTGTGACTAGTGCCTTTTTAAGGGTTGTCCAAGCTTGGAAACATTCTTTAGAGAAGTTGAAGGGTTGGTTCAGCTCTAGAAGCTCACATAAAGGCTTGGAGATCTTAGAAAAGTCCTTAATGAACCTTCTATAGAAGCCAGCATGCCCTAAGAAACTTCTAATGGCTTTTACATTTTGAGGTTCTACCAATTTCTCTATTATTTCAATTTTTGCCCTGTCGACCTCCACACCTGCTCTAGACAATCTATGACCTAAGACAATCCCTTCATCCACCATGAAATGGCACTTCTCCCAATTTAGGACTAGGTTGGTCTCCTCACACCTAGCCAGGACTTGTCCTAAGTTCTCTAGACAGTTTGTGAATGAATCTCCAAAGACTGAGAAATCATCCATGAATATCTCTATCATGGACTCATCCAAATCAGAGAAGATTGCCAACATGCACCTTTGGAATGTTGCCGGTGCATTGCATAAGCCAAAAGGCATTCTGCGAAAGGCAAAAGTTCCAAAAGGGCAAGTGAAAATTGTCTTTTCTTGGTCCTTAGGGTCTATAGTAATCTGGTTATATCCTGAATAACCGTCTAAGAAGCAGTAGTAGGCTTTACCAGCTATCCTATCTAACATCTGGTCAATGAATGGGAGAGGGAAGTGGTCTTTTTTGGTTTCCTTATTGAGTTTCCTATAATCCATGCAAACTCTCCATCCTGTGATAGTCCTAGTTGGAATCAGTTCATTGTTCTCATTGACTACCACAGTCATCCCCCCTTTCTTAGGTACACATTGTATAGGGCTCACCCACTGACTACTATCTATAGGGAAGATCACACCAGCATCTAACCATTTTATTATTTCCTTTTTAACTACCTCTTTCATAGAGGGGTTCAGCCTACGTTGGTGGTCTACTCTAGGTGTATGTTCTTCCTCTAATATAATCTTATGCATGCAATAGGAAGGGCTAATGCCTCTAATATCAGCAATAGTCCATGCAATAGCCTTCCTATGTTGCTTAAGTAATAAAATCAGTTCAACCTCATGCTCTTCACTTAATTTAGAAGAAATAATCACAGGCAAAGTATCATTACTTCCTAGATATGCATACTTGAGGTGAGTGGGTAGAGGTTTCAATTCTAAGACAGGTGGATGCTCAATGGATGGTTTTAAAGGATTCATGGATTTGGTAGTTAGGTCTTTATTTATACATACATGTTGTGTTTTATCTACAGGTATATCCATTATCTCAGATACATTCAAATCAGCTACATCTAATTGTACATATTCATTAGCATGCTTAGTTAATAATACATGCTCCAGCTGTTCTTCCATTAGTGAGTCCACAATATCCATGCTAGCACAAGATTCAGAGTCAGAAGGGTACCTTAAAGCTTTATATACACTAAATTTCACCTCTTCATCATGAACCCTCATCGTGAGCTCACCTTTTTGGACATCTATCAGGGCCCTACCTGTGGCTAGAAATGGTCTGCCTAATAGGATGGGGACCTCCTTGTCTGCTTCATAATCCAGGATAATGAAATCTGCAAGGAAAATAAACTTGTCAACCTTTACAAGAATATCCTCAATCTTACCTTCAGGGTAGGCTATGGATCTGTCTGCTAGTTGTAAAGTGACAGTGGTTGGACGTGCTTCTCCTATTCCTAGCTGGCGGAATAGTGATAGGGGCATGAGGTTTATGCTGGCTCCCAGGTCACAAAGAGCTCTGTCCACGTGCTTGCCTCCTAGCTCTACTGGCAAGGTGAAGGAACCAGGATCCTTCTCCTTCTTGGGTAGCTTGTTCTGGAGTATGGCACTGCACTCCTCAGTGAGATTTACTGTTTCAAACTCACCAATTATTCTCTTGTTAGTAATAATATCCTTCAAAAACTTTACATAAGAGGGCATAGACTGTAAAACTTCTACAAAAGGAATATTAACATGCACTTGTTTAAGAATTTCTAAAAACTTGTTAAAGTGCACTTCCTGTTCTTGTTTTTTCTTTAGCCTTCGAGGAAATGGAGGTGGTGGCACATATGCAGGCACTTCAGGTCGCCTCAGGATAGGTGGAGGCCTTGGGATTTCTTCTATCTCTTCTATGATTGGCTCCAGCCTTGATCCTGATGTGCTTGTTGGTGGTGGACCTTGGTTTGGCAGAGACTCCAGTGGAGCACTAGACTCAGTGTTCTCTACTCTCTTTGGTGTTTCCTTTGTGTTGCTCACCAATGGTCTCCCACTCCTAAGTTCAATTGCTTGAACTTGCTCTTTACCATCTCTCCTTGGTACTTCAGTGTCAGCAGGAAGTCTACCTTGGGGCCTACTCTTGAGTTCATTGGCTAGTTGCTCTATTTGGTTCTCTAGGCTCCTAAGAGTAGCTTGCTGACTCTGTAGAGTGGCATCATTCTTGGCTATGTATTCCTTGAGTAAGTTTTCTACAGAAGACCCTACAGGTTGGTTATATGGTTTTTGGTACATGGATTGGTTATGTTGGGGAGTGAAACCAGGTGTTCCACTCGGTCTTGGTTGGTTAGGAGCTTGGTTAGCATTCTGTTGGCCACCCCATGAAAGGTTTGGGTGGTTCCTCCAACCAGGATTGTAAGTATTGGAATAGGGGTTGTTCCTAGGCTGCTGCTGGCTTCCAACATAGCAGACTGAGGCTGGATTCCCAGGGCAATATTCATACAGGTGCCCTTCCCCACAGAATCCACAGATAAGTGTCTCACCTTGACTTGGTTGGGTGCCCATTGACATGGCTGTGGCGGTGTTGACACTTGTTTGGAGATTGGCTTGAGCCATTTGCTTGACTAGGTTGGTCAGGGCGCTTATTTGGCTACTCATGGCATTGAGTGCGTCCTTGTCTTGAGCTCTAGTTGGCTCAACTGGATCATCTGACCACCTACAGTGAGATGCTGAGATCTTCTCCAAGATCTCATAGGCTTCATTATAACTCTTGGACAACATGGAACCACCAGCAGATGAATTTAAGACTTGTCTGGTGCTGGGGTTGCATCCTTTGAAAAAGACCTCTATTTGGATACACCATGGGATGCCATGGTGTGGACATTTAAGAAGAAGATCTTTGAACCTTGTCCAAGCTTCGTGAAGAGACTCATTCTCAGCTTGTTTGAACTTGATTATATCATCACGAAAGGTAGAATTCCTATCAGGTGGGAAGTATTTGACTAGGAATTTCTCTGCTAAGTCTGTCCAATTTAGGACTGATCCAGAGGGTAATGAGTTTAACCACGTTTTGGCTTTGTCCCTCAAAGAGTAAGGGAACAGATAGAGCCTCAAGGCTTCTTGGGAAACTCCAGGGATGATGAATGTATCACTAACTCCTAGGAAGTTTCTAAGATGGTTGTGGGGATCCTCATTTTCCACTCCAAAGAATTGTCCCACAGTGGACAACATTTGGAACATCACTGGCTTTAACTCGAATGAGTTGACAGTGATTTCAGGGCGGATTATGCTGGGGTTCAGCTCCCCAGGCATAGGTACTAGGTAAGAAAGTATGGCGCTATCCTTATCATTCGCTATTTCGATGGGATTGCGAGTGACAGGCACCGGATTGGGAACTAATCTATCCATTTCTTCTTGAGAGGATTGCGGAGACTCTGCGGTTTCAGCAATTATTTGAGGTAAAGGGGGTTGTTTAAAGAGACGTTTCTTGGCTCTATTTCTAGCCTTAAATAATCTCTCAGGCTCAGGGTTGAACTCTAGATCACTACTTGAAGGCTCATTGATAAACTACCCCAATGGTACCTGCAAAAGAAATGAAAATAGATCAGTTACAATAGACAATAAACTTGATGTTTCAAACTTAACAAACTTCGTTTTCACTAAAATAAATCCCCGGCAGCGGCGCCAAAAACTTGTTGCGTGCTCAATGTGTTAAAATAAATAGGCAATAAGATAGAGAGAGCACTCAGAACATGCAAGCATACATGATCTTATAGCAAGTAGTAAGTATTTTTTTCATTCGTTTTCCCACAGAGATTTATTATGAGCTACTCGTGAAGTGTATTGTTAAGAAAGAAGGGATGGATTTGAGGAGGTAGAATTGGTTTTAAATTGTCTATTTTCTACGGAATATGTAAAGGGCAGCAACATAAACAAGTGCAAGTCAAAGATAAACTTAAATGAAAAAGAGAAGAGACTAATAAACGAAGAGGAAGTTGGCTAAACAGAATTTTAAACTTAGCAGAATTGCGGAAACAGCAAATCTACCGCAATTTTCCTAACAGCGAAAGTGTGTAGAATGGAGAAACAAGGGCTACTAACGACTCCTCTATAGGCATTTTCTCACGATTCTCAAGCATTGGATCAACTCTCTATGCATCAAACTCACTCAATCTCATGTATCTTCCGATTTCATGCATTAGATTCTTTAGTTTACTCATGTCCAAGTAAGGTCTTAAGCATCTTGTTAAAGCAGAAAGTTATGGTTTGTACTAGGAAAACGCCTATTCCTAGGTCGTTTTCTGGCTACCTTGAAAGGCTAGCATGAGTGTATGACTCTGAACTCTTACTCCTTCCAGAGGTTAGGAGTTCTTTGGACAAAATGGATGGCCAATCGAAATTGCCCGTGGGATGAAGCTTACATACAATCAATGCTTCGAGAGCTATCCTACATGTTTGGTTCACGTTTTTTAGCCTATAGTGTTGTCATTAGCATGCCCCTAAGTGACTTAGCTACTCATGGATATAGACAGAACAGAAAGAAGAGTTGAAACAGACATGCTTAGAAGGAATTTAAAGACAAAACAGTAAGGAAAAACAGTAGATCGCAAAGGCAAGAAACTGTGAAATGCTGAATTTTGCTTTGATTACTTGATTGTTTGAATGAACAAAGGAAAGCTTAAAGTAAATATCATAAAGGCAGAAAGCAACGAAATGCAATAACTAGCTACTAGAACAGAAACAACAACTAAACAATGCTGGAAATTAGAAATGAAAGGCAGAAAGCAGTAAAAGAGCTTGAACGCCTCGTCGCAACCGCCTCGGCTGAAGGATGAGAAAGATCAGCTTTGCTTGGATGAATCCAATCGAGAGAGAAGATGAATCTTCTCTCCTTCCTATCAGATTATCGACTCCAACAGCTAGACTTCGCAAACCAACAGACGGCAAAGAAAAACATGAGAAAAGATGGAGCTGCGAGAAGACTTCTACGCTTTCGGATGATGATTGAACCCTCTACTTTGACCCCCTTCTATAGTAATCTGCAGGTGCGTTTGGGCCAAGGAGAACCATCCATCCTCAACGTCGTACTTCAAAATGGATGGAGGAGAAAGACCGAATCCCTGAAATAACGGAAATTAACAGAAACAGATCAGTCAACTTACGGTTTTCACTTGAAACATTGCGGTTTCAGCAATGTTTCCGCAATGCTACCGCAATGCTTATTTTTCATTCTTTTACTTCGGTTTTCAATCCTTTTCTTTCCTTTTGCACACAAGTCCTAATTTAGCTACCTTCTTCTAATTCTCATATATAAGCATAGGTTTAAGCTAAATCCTATCAAAAACACCTAAGAGTGTACATCTTTCTAAGCTAAATAAGTCCTAAAAATGTCACTTTCGGAGACGTAACACCTCCTCCGCCTCGCGGGTTCCTCCAACGATCTTTTTCAGCATACTACCTATCTCGGCCACCTGGGCCTTCATCTCAATCAGTTCATGGCTCTGAGCCACGCTATGGACTTATCCTTGCCCCCGAATACCGAATTGCTGCGAGTTTGTTGCCATGTTAGCTATCAACTGCTTGGCCTCAACTGGGGTCTTGTCAATCAATGCCCCGCCACTCGCTGCATCAATCATTTTCCGGTCGTGGGGCGTCATCCCCTCATAAAAGTATTGTATGAGCAGCTGGTCGGCAATCTGATGATGTGGGAAGCTGGCGCACAGGCGCCCAAATCGCTCCCAGTATTCGTGAAGGGACTCACCTACATCCTGGGTGATCCCATAAATCCTCTTCCGCAGAGTAGTGGCCAAGGATGCGGGAAAGTATTTCTCCAAAAATACCCGCTTCATATCCTGCCACGTGGTGATCGATCCGGAGGGCAGGTAATATAGCCAATCTTTGGCCTTGTCCTTGAGCGTGAAGGGGAATGCCCTCATATTCAATTGCTCCTCCGTGACTCCCGCGGGCTTCATCCCCGCGCAGACGCAATGGAATTCCATCAAGTGTTTGTTCGCGTCCTCACCTGCGTTGCCATGGAAAGAAGGTAACTGGTGAATTAAACCGGATTTTAATTCGAAGTTACCTGCTACCACGGGGTAGTTTATGCACAAAGGCTGCAGGTTCAGGTCTGGCGCTGCCAGTTGCTTTAGCGTCCGTGGCGCATCACCTTGCGCCATCTCGTCAACCAAGAAGGGATTGCCTTCTTCTTCTTCAATCGGTCTCTGCCCCTCCCGGGCTTCTTTCCGTAACCGCCGCTCCTCTCTGTCAATCTCTGGGATAAACTGCAATCTACTACCCTCAGAGGAACGGGTCATACACAAACAAAAAACCGAACATACAAGATACAAACAGAAAATTTTCAGCCAACCATCAATCAATTAAATTCAAACTTCAATCATAATTCTAATCAAATTGCCTACTCCCCGGCAACGGCGCCAATTTTGGTGGACGATATTTTGAACTATCGCTTAAACTCAAGCTGTCGAGGCTTGCCAAAATGTAATTTATAAGCCTATGACCAAGGCTTTGCAGCCAGTGGTAACAGGGTCGATCCAAGGAGTAAGAACAATCAAAGTCACAATTAAAATTGGGATTTAATTAATTGGTTGGTTTGGTAACGGGGGGGGGGGGGGGGGGGGGGGTTCAGCATGCAAGGGAAATAATAAAATGCTAACGGAAAAGAGAATAACAAGTAGAAAACGTGTGCACGGTTTGGGAGTTTCGGGATCAATTGTTAGACAAATTCGGTTCATCATTTAATGCTAAATTCATGGTATTCAGTTTATTATGCACGCGGACGACTACCAGAGAAGCCCCAAAGTAGCCGACTCCATGGATTTTAATTGGACCACACAGTTCTAATTATACGTTATCCAGAATTACATTAAGGTGATCAGCCCTAAGATAAATCTAGACAGTCACTAGCTAACCGCGACGAACATTCAAGCGTGAATTCTAATTGCTAGTAGATTGCCCGCAAACGCCGTATGCAATCAACAATTATCCTACCCGACCCGATACTTCGATTTAGTTTTATCTACCTGTGTTACTTAGTCGAGCAGTGAGAGGCACGGCATCGCTACTCTTTAACATACACAACATGCGAAATTACTCGAGTGTCAATCGTCGTAGTTTAACATGCGCGTTGGATTAAGCAAAGTAGATAAATGCTAATAAACAGAACCAATATGCATCATCAAAACGTAAATTATCAGAACCAAATTATCTAACAAAATCTCCCTAAACCATTCCCAAACCGTTCACCCTTACCTTAGCCGCTCATGGCGCGGTTTGTCAATCCCGCTCCAACGACGGCCAAGGAAGTAATCATCCACGAGTTACAATGAAGATGGAGCTCACTAGCATGCCAACAATGGCGGAGCTCAAAGGAAAAATGGAGAAATCTAGAGGAAGAAGAAGATGAAGAAGAAGAAAAATGGTGGAGAAGATCCCCAAAAATGTGCAGAAAAATCGTCATTTATCTTCTGCCATCGTCGTAGCGTCGAGACGCTAGGCCAGCGTCTCGACGCTGTGCCCTAAGTTTTCCGCGCGCGCCTTCGATGGCGCCGCGACGCTGCCCCGATAAATTTCCTGCGCGCGCCTCCTCCGGAGCGTCTCGACGCCAGGGCAGCGTCGAGCTAGCGTCTCGACGCTATCACTCGACGCTTGCTCTCGGGTTTTTCCAGCGTCGAGCCAGCGTCTCGACGCTATAGCTCGACGCTGGCTCTCGGGTTTGGGGTTGAAACTTTGCCTCTCCAAGGCGGTTTTGGCCCGTTTCTTCACGGATCAAGTTCCCCTCTTCCCGATGCATTCCCGGGGCGTTAAAACTCCACTTTAAGCACTCGAACGGGCCCAACGGACGCACGAGCTCTTTGCCGCTTTTCTCCTACAAATGAGATATTTTTGTTGGGTTTTATGTCCTAAAACTCGTGGTTTGTAAACTGTTATATTTGTAAATACTCTATTTAGAATAAAGAGTTATTAGTTTTATTCAGTAAAGGAGTTTATTGGAATAAAGTGAAACGTGTTTAGGTTAACCTATACCAATAACCAACATTCTTGGCTGAATATGAGTACTTGAGCCTCATGTATGACATGATTGTGGATCAGGCTCAAGTAGTCAGTCAAAACGGTCTATAGTATACGGATAAGGCTGGGTACCTTATCCTGGTAACACTATTGGATGCGGCTCACTTTGTATTGTACAAAACGATGTGATCCGAATCGTTTCACATGGAGATGTGCGAGTGAGGGCGTCCTGTGCAAAGAGTTTGCATAAGACCGAACCGCGTATTAAGTCGCTCTCTCTTTATAACTCCGTTTACTGATGAGACCGACTTATACATATTGATGGCCTAGGTAACTCGATCTGAATCCTGAGCTCGCTATGAACTCCTGCTTATTCGATAGTATCCTTTGACTTGCACGGGTGAGAGTGGCTCATAAGCGCCGACTCAATAAGCCTACCATCTTGGGGATAAAGTCGAATAGGTAGTTGGGGACATAGTATAGCAAGATTGGAGTTCACTCCTAACCCCCTCTTCAGGGTTAGTAGATAGGTTGTTCCCTTAATAGCTGACTCCGGGGCTTGAACAATTAGCGCGCTCACTCTCATGAGATGAGAGGGTTAATTGATCTGTTGGTTGGACCACAGATCTATTGTTCATTAGAGGTGTCAGTGGAACTTAAGGAACAAGACGTAATGCAGGGGTTAAACGGTTTTAATGACCCAGCTGTGATTACGAACAACCTGTGAAGGGTCGACTTGCCCGTGACGGTTATATCAGAGGACACAATATATCTACAGTGAGGAGAGTGCAACCCTCGGACTATAGTGGAGTCTCCGGGGGTTAACGAAAGTTGATTGATTCGGGTTAAAAGAGTTTTAACCGAATAATCTCGTATCGTTGGAGCTCATGATCTGTAGGTCCTTTAGGTTCTCCTGGCTAGCTCGGATAACGTCGTGCAACAGTATAAAAGAAAAGAAAAAGAAAAAGAATTTGAATTGTTCAAATTCGGTTTGTTGAAGAAGGATGGACATATTTAAATATGATTTAAATATGAGATTGGCCTAAAACATGAATAGGATTCATGTGTAAAAAATTCGGTTTTCGGAAAATCGAATTTAATTATATTATTTAATTAATATTTGATATTGAATTAAATAATAAGTATTAATTAAAAAGTTTAATTAATAATTATATATATATATATTATTTATTAAAAAGTTTAATAAATAAAATTATTATTATTATTTTTAATAATAATAATAATTAAATATATATATATATATGTGTCTTGCAGCAAGACACATATATATGTATTAAGTTATATATATAAACTTTGTTTTGGCCATGAGGGGTAGTAGATCCAGAGGAGAAGTGAATGAAGGAAATTGAAAAAGACTTTTCAATTGTGAAATTTTTGGCAGAGGGTTATACGAAGTGAAAAAAAAAAGTTTTTTTTTCTTTGTTACTTCCTCTACTCTTTTCCTTCTTCTCCTTTCTCTTCTTCTTTTCTTCTTCTTTTCTATTTATTTCGGAGTCCCACAACTCCGTTGCTCGGCGCCGAGGATAGCGGGACTACCTGGGGTGGTCCTCGAGGCGTTCGTGAGAAGAGTTCGGAAGAGTTCGTGACGAGGAACGTGCGGCGAAGCTTGAAGAAATTGGAACTACAAGGGTATGTATTTCTAATTTCTTATTTCCGTCGTTTGAGCATGTTTACTATTTGTTAAATTGATGAAATTAGAGTATCATCGGTCCGAAATCGCTTTCCGCTGCGCATGTCGCTCCATCAATTGGTATCAGAGCGATTTTGTGATTAACTCAATTTGCATCAATTTAAGTTGGTGGGTATTTTAATTTAGAAATTGTTTCTGAATGGATGTCTAAAGTGAATATCGATTTTGGCATAGTTTCTATTTGAATTTCATTATTTGTAATTGCCCGAGAATGTATGGGCGTTAATGCGTGCTGAAAAAATTTGTATTTTTAGAGTCATTAGAGTCCATATAGGTTTCTTTGTGAAAGAAGCTTGAGTTTGGAACGCGCCGAATTGTTCGGTATAAGTTCAAACTCGCTCTAGGCATTACGAGGAGAAATTCGAAGAGAAATTGGCCGAAGCGTTCGGGGAAGCAAGTTGGTCAAAGGCGGTGCGAAGAGTTCGAAGTCCGCTCAAGACGTAGCTTGTTGTTCAAGCTTGTAATAAATTAGTTATTGCTTGCTAAATGCCAAAATCGATCCACTTTAGTGTGTTTAATTAATTATGCATTGTGAATGTATGTTTTAATTGAAATTCATGTTTGTATGTGCATAACGTATGCCATATAGATTTAAAATCCCACTGTAGGAAGCATGCTCCATGCATAGTAAATATGTTATAAGTGTTATAATATATAGTATGCATATTTAGGAATTCATCAGAATTAATATAAAAGTTATATTAATTCATGAATTGTATGTTGTTAGTTTAATAGAGAAATTGATATAAGCGTTATATTAATTATGAAATTAAACGTACAACATTGGTTATCCTAGTTTTATGCTTATTGTATATTATAAGTGTTGTAATGTATATGCATGTTTAATTCATGAGTATTAATATAAGAGTTATATTAATTCATGAATTTGATGTTGTTTAGTTAATAGAATAATTAATATAAGTGTTATATTAATTATGAAATTAAAACATCCAACATTAGTTTTATGCATATTGTATGTTATAATTGTTATAATGTATAGGATGCATGCTTAATTCATTAAAAATTGATATAAGTGTTATATTAATTTATGAATTAGGAGTTGTATGTTTAAAGAGCATAATCGATATAAGTGTTATATTGATTATGAAGTTAAATATTCAACTTGTCATGCCTTAGCGAATGTATGTTTGAGAAGCATATAGAAGTTTGTTATTATAGAAAGTCTAGTTTTTGCAATCGTTGTAAAAATGACTTAGACTTTTAAAATATATAACAAAGAAAAGCATGTTCATTTAGGGTTAATGAGACGATCTGGTTCATTAGATGAATAGGTCGTTATCTCGTAAATGCTAAGGTTATGAGAAACTCACCCGGTGAAATCTTGTCTAAGGTTGGAGGTAATTGAATTGACGGAACACCTCCTATACCTGGGGACGATCCGGTACTTGAGTAAAGTTAACCAGGCTTTATGAGCGTGCATGAGAGGTGTGAGGTTAATTAAATCTGTTAATAACCTAGACATCTCAGGTAAATAGTTTGCCTAGACTTAAGGTTTTATTTTCTTAGCCGGATAAAACCTGAGTAGTTTACCCTAAAAACCGTCCACGATGCTTAGTAGATGTGTTGAGAAGGAATATATGATATATCCCTCTCCTGCTACGCACTCCCTAAAGTTCACAACGTGAGAATTTTGCTTGGCCTCATGATGCCATATGGGGCATCTCCAGACGGGTGGTGTTTGCAACTTTCAATAGCAAGGTGAATGGAGTAAGTGTCTATAGTAAGTGGGAGAAGGAAGTGCGTCGGTGCTTCCTGTGGTCTCCTCCGTTGGATTGAACCGTGAGATTCTCATGTTCCGCCTGCAGGCTGCCCTAGGGGCACCATCCAAACGGAGGGCTGGGCATGGGAGATCGAACACCTCAGTCACCATTTATGGATAAAGAAACATAGGGCCATTCCCAACACTGACATTCCATACGGTTGCTATGTTGGGGCCGTTCTGTGCGTTCTAAAAACGAAGGGTCACATTTACGGGATTTGCTAAGGAGTTAGTAAATTCAGACCAAAAACGATAACTAAGATGCTATAGGAATATGAGTTATTCTGGTGATAGCATTTAGTCAAGAATGTCTTGATTTAGTAAAAGAGTGCTCACCTACCCTACGGTAGGGACCATTCTGACTTACTAAAGTATCGTAGTTAGTAAATAAAAAGTTTGGGTACTTTATTTACTTCTAAATTTTTCTTAATTGGTTTAAATAGGTTAAAACCGTTTCACTAATAGATTTACATTCTTTTTCGGCATGTCGAGCTCGTTTTATTCAGTTGTTAGCTCACGACAAATTAACCGGAGAGAAATACGGAAGATGGAAGTCGAACCTGAATACGATTCTGGTTATGGACGACCTGAGGTTTGTCTTAACGAAAGGAATGTCCTTCAGCTCCTGGCTCGAGTGCATCTCAAAGTGTTCGAGATGCATACGATGGATGGATTAGGGCTATTGATAAAGCCCAAATCTATATCTTGGCAAGCATATTTGATGCCTTGTGCAAGAAGAATGAGGTTATGATTTCCGTAAAGGAAATCATGTCTTCATTACAAGCAATGGTGGACACTCGTCCTCATCACTTCGTAATGAAATCCTCAAGTTCGTTTATAACTCTCCCATAGTGGAGGATACCTTTGTTAGGGAGCTTGTCCTTAACATAATGGTCCACTTGAATGCGGCAGAAGTAAACGTTGCTACCATCGTCTTTTCAGACTTATCAGTCTCTGTACACTTCCAAAGGAATAGAGAATGAGGCAAGTGTTGTCACTTCGAAGAAATTCCTTAAGAGGTTGGCGTCAGGGAGTAAGTCTAAGTCAACTTCTCTGAGTAATGAGATTATTCAGAAGAAGAAGAGTAACAGGAGGAAGAGCAAAGCCCCTACTGTTCGCAAAGTGAAGTATTCAGACAAAGGAAAATGTTTCCACTGTAATGAAGATGGGTATTGGAAGCGTAATTGCTCCAAATACTTTGCTGAGAAACAGGCTGAGAAAGAACGACAAGATAAATGTGATTTATTTGTCAAAACAAGTTTAGTGGATATGAATGTCATACCTGGATGTTTTCAGGAACCACTATTCGTGTTTGTTTTTCTACAGGAAACTAGTTTCTGACAGTCGTTTTCTCGCTGTGAGATATGGAGATATCGTTGCAGCTGGACTAGTGGGAGTCTTTGTAGTTGTTGTATAGAGATAATAACATTTGTTATATGTAATTATTGTCTATATTTCTGGTTTAAACCGAACACTTGTATATTATATCTTTTGGTTTTATAAATGAACAGTTCTTTTAGCAAAAGATATATACTGATGTGTTCTATAAAACTCGAAAACAACTCGCATGTTAAGACTCACAGTGTAACGAAAGCTATTGTAGATATCAACAAAGGTTGTTGATCAAACTAGAGTTTCTCAACCGTTGAGAAAGCCTCAATGCAGTGGGAGGGTTGTAGGACAACTCGATCCGCTGCACTGGCTTGTCTTTAACTCAAAGTTCTCATACTTGATGATAACATTGAGGATTCGTTGTCTTTAATTAGGCAATGGGTCACATAGACAAGGTCATATGGCTCAAAGCCACAAATCTATGGATGGTATTGAGACCAAGCCACTAAGGTGAAAACCTTTATGGCTTGACTTTCTGGTAATGGGATTGTCCCGAAGAGAAAGGGTTTATTGTGTATACTCTTTTTCTCTTGTTGCTAGACGTAAGTTAAATAGATGACTCTTATCCACTACCATGTTCTATCTTTATAGAATTTGGCAAGTGGATGTCAAGATAGCTTTTCTGCAGAATTGTTATCTTGATTGAGTATCTATAAGTCTCAACCAGATAGATTAATAATTCGAGGACAAAGAGCAAATGGTTTGCGAGCCTATTCGATTCATTTATGAATTAGAATAAGCATCTTTATCCTGAATTGTAAGGTTTGATATGCTGATCAAACCTTATGGCTTTGAACAGAAGTTTGAACGAAAGTTAGATAAACCTTGTTTGACAAGGGTTTAAACAATGTTGTAGCTTTCATAAACGGTTTCCGTAATTTATATCCTAATCATTGAGAATGATGTCGGATTCTTTTCTGGCAATAAGCATTAACTAGCGACCCATTCCCAAATAGTTGATTTGGAGGTAGGCTTAGTTTGTTCTAAGGATTCGGGTTGATCTGAGTCGTAAGAACATATCGCTAGTGTTGTCTCTAAAATATTTTATTGACAAGATGTTGTCAATATTAGATGGTCTATGGAAATGGTTTCCTGAGACACCTCAAGTGTTGAGGATACGAGATGCACCCAAGTGTATTTACATATTGGAGGTCAGATGTATCTTTTGAGATACATGACCCGATATGTGCTATGCAGTGGGAGTTGTCAGTAATATTAGTCCAATTGGATTGGATTCCGGTTAAAGTTTTGTCCTTGTACTTAGAGGAGTAGAATACAAGAGTTGTATTGCTGATTCCTCGTTGGTAACTAAGTCTATTTGCAGCTTGTGAAGCAGCAATAGGTTTATAAGTTGAGCTCGCAGATAGTGCTATGAGGAGATGTGATGGTCACATGGAAAGCCTTGTAGTACTTCATCCTGATTAGTTTACTAAGTCTCTCATGGCTAAAGTGTTTGAGAGACACCTAGAAGAGTCTAGGGCTCCGAGTTGCTGGAGAGGACAGTGGGAGAAAACTTTTGATATACGATATATTAGTTTTCTCCACCTAACATGTACACCACGGACGTTTAAGTCCAAGTGGGAGTTTGTTGGGTTTTATGTCCTAAAACTCGTGGTTTGTAAACTGTTATGTTTGTAAATACTCTATTTAGAATAAAGAGTTATTAGTTTTATTCAGTAAAGGAGTTTACTGGAATAAAGTGAAACGTGTTTAGGTTAACCTATACCAATAACCAACATTCTTGGCTGAATATGAGTACTTGAGCCTCATGTATGACATGATTGTGGATCAGGCTCAAGTAGTCAGTCAAAACGGTCTATAGTATACGGATAAGGCTGGGTACCTTATCCTGGTAACACTATTGGATGCGGCTCACTTTGTATTGTACAAAACGATGTGATCCGAATCGTTTCACATGGAGATGTGCGAGTGAGGGCGTCCTGTGCAAAGAGTTTGCATAAGACCGAACCGCGTATTAAGTCGCTCTCTCTTTATAACTCCGTTTACTAATGAGACCGACTTATACATATTGATGGCCTAGGTAACTCGATCTGAATCCTGAGCTCGCTATGAACTCCTGCTTATTCGATAGTATCCTTTGACTTGCACGGGTGAGAGTGGCCCATAAGCGCCGACTCAATAAGCCTACCATCTTGGGGATAAAGTCGAATAGGTAGCTGGGGACATAGTATAGCAAGATTGGAGTTCACTCCTAACCCCCTCTTCAGGGTTAGTAGATAGGTTGTTCCCTTAATAGCTGACTCCGGGGCTTGAACAATTAGCGCGCTCACTCTCATGAGATGAGAGGGTTAATTGATCTGTTGGTTGGACCACAGATCTATTGTTCATTAGAGGTGTCAGTGGAACTTAAGGAACAAGACGTAATGCAGGGGTTAAACGGTTTTAATGACCCAGCTGTGATTACGAACAACCTGTGAAGGGTCGACTTGCCCGTGACGGTTATATCAGAGGACACAATATATCTACAGTGAGGAGAGTGCAACCCTCGGACTATAGTGGAGTCTCCGGGGGTTAACGAAAGTTGATTGATTCGGGTTAAAAGAGTTTTAACCGAATAATCTCGTATCGTTGGAGCTCATGATCTGTAGGTCCTTTAGGTTCTCCTGGCTAGCTCGGATAACGTCGTGCAACAGTATAAAAGAAAAGAAAAAGAAAAAGAATTTGAATTGTTCAAATTCGGTTTGTTGAAGAAGGATGGACATATTTAAATATGATTTAAATATGAGATTGGCCTAAAACATGAATAGGATTCATGTGTAAAAAATTCGGTTTTCGGAAAATCGAATTTAATTATATTATTTAATTAATATTTGATATTGAATTAAATAATAAGTATTAATTAAAAAGTTTAATTAATAATTATATATATATATATTATTTATTAAAAAGTTTAATAAATAAAATTATTATTATTATTTTTAATAATAATAATAATTAAATATATATATATATGTGTCTTGCATGCAGCAAGACACATATATATGTATTAAGTTATATATATAAACTTTGTTTTGGCCATGAGGGGTAGTAGATCCAGAGGAGAAGTGAATGAAAGAAATTGAAAAAGACTTTTCAATTGTGAAATTTTTGGCAGAGGGTTATACGAAGTGAAAAAAAAAAGTTTTTTTTTCTTTGTTACTTCCTCTGCTCTTTTCCTTCTTCTCTTTTCTCTTCTTCTTTTCTTCTTCTTTTCTATTTATTTCGGAGTCCCACAACTCCGTTGCTCGGCGCCGAGGATAGCGGGACTACCTGGGGTGGTCCTCGAGGCGTTCGTGAGAAGAGTTCGGAAGAGTTCGTGACGAGGAACGTGCGGCGAAGCTTGAAGAAATTGGAACTACAAGGGTATGTATTTCTAATTTCTTATTTCCGTCGTTTGAGCATGTTTACTATTTGTTAAATTGATGAAATTAGAGTATCATCGATCCGAAATCGCTTTCCGCTGCGCATGTCGCTCCATCAATTTTAATCAATTAAAAGCGGACTTAAGCTAATATTAGGAAGTATTTAATAGCTCCAAAATGGAGTTATCAAACACCCCCAACTTAAACATTGCTAGTCCTCGAGCAAGCATTACAAAGACATTGACTCTAAGGACGCGCTTACATGCATTCTAACTCAAACCTCCATGCATATTGAAAACTTAAACACAACATAATCATGGAAACATTTTGTTCATGCATTAACTAGGACATATCAAAAATTAACTCTTGCCCCCTAACGTGTGTGTGTGCTAGCCAACCACTCCTAAACTCACGTAAACCCGGAAAACCTACATGCAACGCACATCCCGTTTTCCCCCTACTTCTAGCGTTTAAGAACAGTCTAAACTTGACTTACACGAGAGAGAGAAGCAAATTAAGAGACCTAATTGTTTTTCTCATTCTTTTTCTTTTCACAAGTACTTTGTACTCTTTAATTAAGGTTCTTTGAACCAACTTTTTATTTCTTTTTCTTTCCAACTCGAGCTGCCTAACACGTCAAACTTTGGCCAAAGCTTCACGTTTTTAAGGACTCACGCTCACTTCTTTAAGCGCTAATAAGAAGGAGGAGCGCCTCGAGAGGATTTTTCTATCAAACATGCTTTTTCTATTTTTTTATTAGGCTAAGCACATGCTTTCTCAACTAACCAACTACTAACTCTCATGCAACAAGCTACCTAAGGGTGCCTTTCGGGGTGACAACGAGAATTAGCGAAACATGCGAATTTCGAGCCTACGGAATCTAGGGAGAGGTTGCTAAGTGCGCGACAAGTGCAAGGGAGCAACAGAAAAAATTTTAAAATTTTTTACATGAACCTAATAAACACAAAACTCATGCAAAAACTCGATTATGAACATGCTCAAATTTCCAACATGCATTTCCTAGGCTATCATTGTCAGAAAACAGTAAACAGAGTCTCAAGCACTTCAATATCATTGCAACACTTCTCAACAAACTACACATGCATATCCATCAGACCATCTCCACCCCCAACTTCAAAATATGGCATTGTCCTCAATGCCAACCAGTCAGATAAAACAAAGTAAAAAGGGAAGAAGAAGTACACTTCCCTGACTCTTTGTGAAGCTGGCGAGGGCGAGGAAGCGGCGCACAAAAGCATCAGAGCCCAAAATTGTCTTCTCTTCCTCGAATCCTAAAAAAAAAAAAAAAAAAAAAAAAAAAAAAAATAAAAAAAAATAAAAAAAAAAAAAAAACAGCAAGCTAATTAAAACTAAGTTAATCTAAAAAGCAACTAAACTAAACTAAAGCATAAAAACAGTCCATCGCTCGGGTGCCTCCGAGAAGCGCAGAATTTTTAAAGTCGGTTGCTCGACTGTATTCTCTCCACAGACTCATCCATAGTCTGTAAGTGCGGGGGACGATCCAGACTTGTCCTTGTCCACACCTTTCCTGCAATCATCCTGAAAAATATTTTGCACTCTTCGTGCCTCAAGCACGTGAATATCAGAATAGTTAGTGCAAAAACCAGCATTATTATCAAACAAATTCAAATCAGATTTTGTAACTGAGACATGGGAACCATCCCTCAAGCGCGAGGGTAGACTTCCATTCTCATCATGCTCAACAATAGATACATTCCCAGCATTCACAGACGACTTCGATGCATTTATAATAAATTCATTCACTATTCCATCAAATTCTACAGATAAGGCACCCCTATCAACATCTATCTTGACCTTAGCGGTCTTCATAAATGGGCGGCCTAATAAAATAGAAGAGGAAACATGCGAAGAATTTTCATTCATATTCAGCACATAGAAATCGCATGGAAACAGTAAGTCCTTAACTTTGACTAAAATATCCTCAATCTTCCCTAAATGATGCACATAAGATCGATCGGCTAGTTGGACAACTATATTGGACTCAATTAAAGTACACAATTCAAGTTCTTTAAAAACATCATAAGACATGACATTAATTGAGGCACCGAGATCTAACATGGCATTTTCAATGAATTTAGTACCGATAGTGCATGGGATAGTAAACATACCAGGATCGATGCACTTCGGTGGAAGATTACCTTGGAAGATTGCGGAGACGGTTTCTCTCTTCGTCTCGTCACTTTTTCTCGTCATATTCAATTGCTCCTCCGTGACTCCCGCGGGCTTCATCCCCGCGCAGACGCAATGGAATTCCATCAAGTGTTTGTTCGCGTCCTCACCTGCGTTGCCATGGAAAGAAGGTAACTGGTGAATTAAACCGGATTTTAATTCGAAGTTACCTGCTACCACGGGGTAGTTTATGCACAAAGGCTGCAGGTTCAGGTCTGGCGCTGCCAGTTGCTTTAGCGTCCGTGGCGCATCACCTTGCGCCATCTCGTCAACCAAGAAGGGATTGCCTTCTTCTTCTTCAATCGGTCTCTGCCCCTCCCGGGCTTCTTTCCGTAACCGCCGCTCCTCTCTGTCAATCTCTGGGATAAACTGCAATCTACTACCCTCAGAGGAACGGGTCATACACAAACAAAAAACCGAACATACAAGATACAAACAGAAAATTTTTAGCCAACCATCAATCAATTAAATTCAAACTTCAATCATAATTCTAATCAAATTGCCTACTCCCCGGCAACGGCGCCAATTTTGGTGGACGATATTTTGAACTATCGCTTAAACTCAAGCTGTCGAGGCTTG
This sequence comes from Herpetospermum pedunculosum, assembly GCA_028017165.1. NCBI lineage: Eukaryota > Viridiplantae > Streptophyta > Magnoliopsida > Cucurbitales > Cucurbitaceae > Herpetospermum > Herpetospermum pedunculosum. Next base: position 26,709,117 of record CM051527.1, on the reverse strand, counting down.
CCAAAATTTAATTTATAAGCCTATGACCAAGGCTTTGCAGCCAGTGGTAACAGGGTCGATCCAAGGAGTAAGAACGATCAAAGTCACAATTAAAATTGGGATTTAATTAATTGGTTGGTTTGGTAACGGGGGGGGGGGGGGGGGGGTTTCAGCATGCAAGGGAAATAATAAAACGCTAACGGAAAAGAGAATAACAAGTAGAAAACGTGTGCACGGTTTGGGAGTTTCGGGATCAATTGTTAGACAAATTCGGTTCATCATTTAATGCTAAATTCATGGTATTCAGTTTATTATGCACGCGGACGACTACCAGAGAAGCCCCAAAGTAGCCGACTCCATGGATTTTAATTGGACCACACAGTTCTAATTATACGTTATCCAGAATTACATTAAGGTGATCAGCCCTAAGATAAATCTAGACAGTCACTAGCTAACCGCGACGAACATTCAAGCGTGAATTCTAATTGCTAGTAGATTGCCCGCAAACGCCGTATGCAATCAACAATTATCCTACCCGACCCGATACTTCGATTTAGTTTTATCTACCTGTGTTACTTAGTCGAGCAGTGAGAGGCACGGCATCGCTACTCTTTAACATACACAACATGCGAAATTACTCGAGTGTCAATCGTCGTAGTTTAACATGCGCGTTGGATTAAGCAAAGTAGATAAATGCTAATAAACAGAACCAATATGCATCATCAAAACGTAAATTATCAGAACCAAATTATCTAACAAAATCTCCCTAAACCATTCCCAAACCGTTCACCCTTACCTTAGCCGCTCATGGCGCGGTTTGTCAATCCCGCTCCAACGACGGCCATGGAAGGAATCATCCACGAGTTACAATGAAGATGGAGCTCACTAGCATGCCAACAATGGCGGAGCTCAAAGGAAAAATGGAGAAATCTAGAGGAAGAAGAAGATGAAGAAGAAGAAAAATGGTGGAGAAGATCCCCAAAAATGTGCAGAAAAATCGTCATTTATCTTCTGCCATCGTCGTAGCGTCGAGACGCTAGGCCAGCGTCTCGACGCTGTGCCCTAAGTTTTCCGCGCGCGCCTTCGATGGCGTCGCGACGCTGCCCCGATAAATTTCCTGCGCGCGCCTCTTCCGGAGCGTCTCGACGCCAAGCAGGGTCTCGACGCCAGGGCAGCGTCGAGCTAGCGTCTCGACGCTATCACTCGACGCTTGCTCTCGGGTTTTTCCAGCGTCGAGCCAGCGTCTCGACGCTATAGCTCGACGCTGGCTCTCGGGTTTGGGGCTGAAACTTTGCCTCTCCAAGGCGGTTTTGGCCCGTTTCTTCACGGATCAAGTTCCCCTCTTCCCGATGCATTCCCGGGGCGTTAAAACTCCACTTTAAGCACTCGAACGGGCCCAACGGACGCACGAGCTCTTTGCCGCTTTTCTCCTACAAATGAGATATTTTAATCAATTAAAAGCGGACTTAAGCTAATATTAGGAAGTATTTAATAGCTCCAAAATGGAGTTATCAGTGTACCAAATCTTGTAAAAATATGCCTATTTAGAAACTTAATTACTGTCTTGGCATCATTCGAGGGACATGCAATGGCTTCTACCCATTAAGAAACGTAATCTACAGCTACTAGTATATAGAGATTACCTGCAGATGGAGGGAATGGTCCCATGAAATCAATGCCCCATACATCGAAGAGTTCCAACTCTAAGATATAGGTGAGAGGCATCTCATCCTTCCTACTGAGGTTACCTGTCCGTTGACACTCATTGCAGCTGTGTGCATGGTCATGGGCATCCTTGAAGATCGTGGGCCAATAGTAGCCACTTTGGAACACCTTTGCAGCCGTCCTCTGACCACCAAAATGTCCACCGTAAGGAGATGTGTGACAGTGCTGTAACACTGACTTTGCCTCAGCAGCTGATACACACTTCCTTAGCAAACCATCTGCACAAGTCTTGTAAAGTGTAGGATCGTCCCAGATGAACTTCCTAGCTTCGTGTAGGAACCTCTTCTTTTCTTGCCCCCCTTTGAAAGTTGGTAGTACCTGCGAGGCAAGGAAGTAATCAATGTCCGCAAACCAAGGCTCCTCATCGTTATCACGATGAGCTAACACAAAGACATGCTCATCAACAAAGGCATCAGAAATTGCTGGCTCAGCAATTATTTCGCAATTACTTCGCAATCTAGATAAATGGTCAGCAACTACATTTTCGCATCCTTTTTTATCTCTAATGTCTAAGTCAAACTCTTGCAATAATAATACCCATCTAATCAACCTTGGCTTAGCATCAGCCTTCCTCATTAGATATTTTATTGCCGAGTGGTCAGTGTACACAATAGTTTTAGTTCCTACAATATAAGGCCTAAATTTCTCACATGCAAACACTACAGCCAACATTTCCTTCTCTGTGGTAGTGTAATTACATTGTGCTTCATTTAAAGTCTTACTTGCATAATATACAGGATGTGTTAGTTTATCAATTTTTTGTCCTAGCTGTTGCGTGCTCAGTGTAAAAGATAAATAAGCAATAAGGTAGAGAGAGCACTTAGAACATGCAAGCATACATGGTCTCACAGCAAGTAGTAAGTATATTTCATTCGTTTTTTCCACAGAGACTTATGTTTAGCTATTCGCGAAGTGTATTTGTTAAGAAAGATGGGGTGGATTTGAAGGGGTAAAATTGGTTTTTAATTATCTAGTTTTTGCTGAATGTGTAAAGGGATGCAACATAAACAAATTAAAGTTGAAATCAGACTCAAAGGACAAGAGATGGAATTGATAAACGAAGAAGAAAACAGCTAAACAGAATGATAAAATGGCAGAATTGCGAGGACCGCAATGTTACCGCAATTGAATAACAGCGAAAGTGTGTAAATGGGTGAATTAAAGGCTACTAATGACTATCCTATAGGCATTTTATTACGATTCTCAAGCACTGGATCAACTCTCTATACATCAAACTCACTCTATCTCAAGTATCGTCCGATTCCATGCATTAGAGTCTTAAGTTTACTCGACTTCAAAGTAAGGTCTTAAGCATCTTGTTAAAACAGGAGTGTTTAGTTTGTACTAGGAAAACGCTTATTCCTAAGCCGTTTTCTGATTACCGTGAAAGGCTAGCATGATTATATGACTCTGAACTCTTACTCCTTCCAGAGGTTAGGAGTTCTTTGGACAAAATGGATGGCCAATCGAAATTGCCCGTGGAATGAAGCTTACATACAATCAATGTCTCGAGAGTTAACCTACCTACTTGGTTCACGTCTTTTAGCCTATAGTTCTGTCACTAGCATGCCCCTAAGTGACTTAGCTACTCATGGATATATGGAGAACAGAAAGGGTAGATAAAACAGACATGCTTAGAAGAGAAATGTGCTTAAAACAGCAAGACAAAATTGTAGCAGAAAAAGGTGGAAACTGTGAAATGCAGAATTGTACTTTGATTACTTTGAGTGTTTAACGACAAAGGAAAGCTTTGAAAGAAATGATTTCAAGACAGACAACAACGAAATGCAGTAAGTAAAACACTAAACTAGAACAACAACTAATCAAAGCTGGAAATGAGAAGAAAAAGACAGAAAAGCAGTAAAGGTTGCTTGAAAGCTTCGTTGCAGTCGCCTCGAATGAAAGGGATGAGAGGTCAGCCTTGCTTGGATGAATCCAATCGAGAGAGAAGAAGAATCTCCTCTCCTTCCTATCAGATTATCGATTCCAACAGCTGAGACTCCCACTCCAACAGACGGTAAAGGAAAACAGAGAGAAATGATGGACTGCGAGAAGACTTCTGCGCTTCGAATGATGATCAAACCTCCGACTTTGGCCCCCTTTTATAGTAGTTTGCAGGTGCGTTTGGGCCAAGGAGAACCATCAACCTTCAATGTCATATATCAGAATGGATGGAGGAGAAAGAATGAATCCCTGAAATTACGGAAATTAACAGAAAAAGATCAGTCAACTTACGGTTTTCACTTGAATAATTGCGGTCACCGCAATGTTTTCGCAATTCATTCGCAATGCTCATTTTTTCATTCTTTTCCTTCGGTTTTCAACCCTTTTTCTACCTATTGTACATAAGTCCTAGATTAGCTACCTTCTTCTAATTCTCATATTAAAGCATAGGTTTAGGCTAAATGCTATCAAAAACACCTAAAAGTGTACATCTTCTTAAGCTAAATGGGTCCTAAATAAGTCACTTTCAGAGACTTAACACACCCCCAACCTTAAGGCTTTGCTTGTCCTCAAGCATACTAAGGACTTCCCTAGGCTGCTGTTTCTCCTTCTTTAACCACCTATTGACTCCCTTATACCCCTATCTATAGCACTGCTGTCCTGTGACACACTTCTCAGTTCAAAACTCCCCTAGCTTCTTCTGACTTTGCCTGCCTAACACTCACCTGCTTTTATTAACTCCCTACAACTGATCTATTTGCTTTTGTCATATCATGCCACTATCCCTAAGGTTTCAAATTCGGCCTAGCTTTACCTCAGACTCAGTACATGCTTCTAGCTTTACTTTTAATGTGTCTAGGATTCCTTAGAGTCATGCCAGTCTTAGTATTAACGGTGACAGTAGTACTTTTAAAGAACAACCTAAACCCTGGCATCACTACATTGGATAAACACTCATCTCCCTACACAACCCTACAAGTTACAACTTTGTGCTTAGCTAATTGAGGATCAGAGTTCTTTTTTAAATAGGACATCTAAGCCACAAAGTTATAACTCCTAGGTATACATTCTTCTTCCCTTTTCTTTTCCCTTTTTCTTACTTAGGTGGGGCCTCTCCTTTGGTTGCCTTTTGATGCAATGCCACTTGTGGGTCACACACTTGGCACTGATTACTTAGCAACCTAAGAGAGACCCCCCTCTTTATTCTATTTTCATTTTTTGTTTTTTTTTTCAGTTCATCATTTTTTATAAAGGAGAAGAAGAATGCTTATGTTTCTACGGGAGAGAGGAATGTTCCTAGGCCTAGGGTGGCCTCCCCCAAACTTCAACTACTCATTGTCCCCAATGAGTGTCTGAGGTGGCACACCCCCAAACTTGTCCTAGAAGCATCTAGTCTAAGGTAAAACAAAGAGAATCTAAAAATCCTAGGCATAGGCAAAACATTCTAAGAGCAATTATTCCAGCAGTAGAAAATTTGAACATAACAGACAGTTTAAGGACTGATGGTTTATGCATGCTGAGCCCTATTCAGAGGCTAATTTAAACAATCAAAGGGTGTCCTATGACACTCATCCAGCATGCTTTAAGATCAGCTATATAAGGTAGTCATGCTAGCAGCAAAAGATAGAATTGTAACAGATCACAGCCTAACTAAACAGACAGTCCAAAACATGCAACCAGGCACACAAATTGCGGGAACCGCAATTTTTCCGCAATTCACTCAGGGCAGATATAACATCGATTCAGGCCCCTAAACATGCTTTTTCCAGTCACTTTAAGCTCGACAAAAATAAAACTAAATGAACCTACCTAGGCAGCTAATATCAGACTATCCTAAACAAAAGAAAAAACATAAAACTAAACATCAAAAACAGAGCAAAAATTGAGCATAATTCACATTGTCTATCAGAAAGCAGAAAATTGTTTTTGTTTTCTAAGGGAATAGCAATACTCCCTTCAGTGCGCTTCAAACCAGCACTCAATTCTCGTCATCCTCATCAGGCTGTCTTGGTCTTGGGGGCACCCATGGAGTTAGAAGATTGGTAGGGAACTCAGGGAAGAGGCACCCCAGCTGGTCTGCAACTTCCTTGTCCCTCGCCTGCGCATAAGTCGCCCATTGAGCCATTCTTCTCTGCATATCCATTAAGCAGGCCATGGATAGAGATTGTTCAGCAGCCAGCCTATCCAGTTCAAACTCCATATTCCCCTTTCTTCTCAGCCTCAGGTTAGCAGGCAGCTCCAAATGGCCTGTGTAAGCCATTTGCTGCTCGAAACGCTCGGTGGGGACTCCTGCAAGCAAACATAGCTTGGTTATGGTATTAGGGAAAAACAGTGGTCCCTTACCTTTCTTGGCGCATTCAGCAATGGCCGCAGTGATGACTTCTCCCACGTTAATCGTGAGACCTCTCATGATCGCATACACCAGCAGCGATCGGCTCTGGTTTATTGTTGTCTCGTGAGTCACCGGGGACAATCTCCTTCGCACGAACGAAAACCAAACAGCTGCCTTAGCCGTGATGTTGGCACTCATGAGAGTGTGCCTCCCATTGCGTGACACGGTCCAAGAAGCTTCAGGCTGGCCAATAGTCCGAATGGCCTCTTCCAAAACTGCCTCAGTAGGCTCATCGACAATCCGTGCATAATCTGTATGAGTGTGGCCCTTGAGACCAAAGGCTTCATTGATGGCCTTGGCTGAGAAATCTACTTCTACCCCTCTGACCACAGACTGGCCATCCTCAGGGCTGAGCACATTGGCGTAGAAATCATACACCATGCTCGTGTATGCTGGATTAGGCGGTCTGCAGAACTCCTCCCAGCCGTGGTTGATCACCCCTGCGCGCAAGAACTGCGGCAGGTCAGCAGGTCGGTCGAGGAAGCCTTTCTCGTGCAGCAACTCCCTCTTCCTTAACTCAGCACCCCTGGATTCAGCATCAGATGAGACATACCTCACTGACTGAGGCTCGTCTTCAGGGTAGAGCTTGGCCTTCCCCTTATCTGCTGGCTTGGCTGACTCGGCAGCCTCAACCTTGAGTCGTTTGAGCGAAGGCTCAGTGCTCTCTTTGTCTGCTGAAGGCACCCTCTTGGCCTTCTTCTTCTTCAGTCTCTTGGATCGCTTGGCCTTGACAATCTTGGCCTTCTTCCTCTTCTTGAGCTTAGCCTTGATATTGATCTGCTGGAGGCATGCCCCCAACGTCTCTTCCATGGAATCATCCTGCCGTGCAGGACTCTCGGCACTAGCTTCCCTTGCAGGCGAGAAGACCTCGTCTTCACCACCCTCCCCACTGCCCTGAGTGGATTCCTGGTACTCCCCATAGGGGAATTCAGGATCAGGCTGTGGAGGCGTGTGCGAAGGTGTGGCACTCTGCTCTGCTGTAGGCGTCTGCACGGAATTCAGTGGTGAAGACGGCGTCGCAGGGCTCTGTGCAGGCGGCGATGATGATAGCTCTGGGTTGTGCACTGGTTCAGATGGTGAAGGGCTGTGCGCAGGTGATGCAGATGGCGACGAACCCCTCTTGGTCGACTCGTGGGACGCACGATCTGATTCTTGACTCTCCACAGAGGGAGTCTTGGCTTTGCTTGGTTCGGCGGCCGTCTCGATACTCCACCGGCGTTTCTTGGGCGTGCCCGCTGGTTCAGAAGGTCCAGCAGGAATCTCAGTGACAACCCTCCACTTCTTCCTACGGATCGGAAGCTTGGGAAGAGGTCCGGCGCGTACAGCCCCAGCATCTGCAAGGGTCAGAAGTGCTTCCCTCGCAGCTGCTTCAGCTGCATCATCGGCCTTCTTCTTGGCTGCGGATCTTTCAGCCCTTGTGGAGACCATTGTCGAATCTTGGAGGTTTGGAGAGAAAGATCAAAGATGAAGAGAATCTCAGTTTTCTTGGAAATCAGAGAATGAGAGAATCGTATCGATCGAGCGCCTTCTAACGGATATAAAAGCAACGGAAAAATCCCAACGGCTCTTTTTTTGCGAATCCAGCAATTCCAGCGCAATTCCAGGGATATTTTTTCATCAAAATCTCAAACTTTGCTCGTCCGTATCTTTTATTTGGCTCAACCGTTTCTTGATTTTAAAAGCTGGATTTACTCTCCTTGATCCCCTCTTTCGAATCCCTGCAAAAACAAATAAAAAAAACATTAAATACGCAATTAAAATCACACCACAAAACATACAAACGATAATCGGAAAAACAGAAAAAATAAACTAAGGCATTGGCCTTGACTAAACGAGCACAGTAACCACTCGTTCCCTCTCGTTTGTAACTTCATGCTTCATGCAAGAGGAAGGCCGAGAGAGTCTTCACATCTCCTTCCTCATAATAGTGCTTCAATCTAGCACCATTTACCATAAAAGGCTGTCCTTGCTGCAAGTTTTTTATCTCTATCGCACCATGAACAAAGACATTAGTAATAACAAATGGGCCCGACCATCTGGACTTTAGTTTGCCTGGAAATATCTTTAAACGTGAGTTAAATAATAGGACAAGTTGGCCTTTCCTAAAGTCTTTGATCCTAAGTCTACTGTCGTGCCATATTTTGGTCTTTTCTTTATACATTTTGGCATTCTCATAAGCCATATGCCTAAGCTCATCAAGCTCATGTATTTGCAAAGACCTCAGTGTCCCCGCATCCTTTACACAAAAATTCAATTCCTTCATGGCCCAAAATGCTTTGTTTTCTAACTCAAGTGGTAAGTGACAAGCCTTGCCATATACCAGCCTATAAGGAGACATGCCTAGAGGTGTCTTATATGCTGTCCTATAAGCCCAAAGTGCATCCTCAAGCTTAAATGACCAGTCTTTTCTATTAGGTTTGACTACCTTTTCTAGGATGTTCTTAATTTCCCTATTTGAAATTTCAGCCTGACCATTTGAGTGTGGGTGGTAGGGAGTGGCTACTCTATGTCTAATGTTATATTTAGCCAATACCTTCTCCATAGCCTTATTAATGAAATGTGACCCCTCATCACTAATGATAGCACGAGGAGTCCCAAATCTAGTGAAAATGTGCCTATGCAAGAAGTTAGTGACTGTTTTAGCATCATTATTAGGACATGCTTTGGCCTCTACCCACTTGGACACATAATCCACTGCCACTAATATGTACAGGTTACCTGATGATGGAGGGAATGGTCCCATGAAGTCAATGCCCCACACATCAAAGAGCTCCAACTCTAAAATGTACGTGAGGGGCATCTCATCCTTGCGACTGAGGTTACCTGTCCTTTGGCACTCATCACAGCTGCGGGCATAGTTGTGGGCATCCTTGAAGATTGTTGGCCAATAGTAGCCACTCTGAAATACCTTCGCAGCTGTTCTTTGACCACCAAAGTGTCCACCATAAGGAGATGAGTGACAGTGCTGCAGCACAGACTTCGCTTCAGCAGCTGAAACACATTTCCTTAGCAAGCCATCAGCACAGGTTCTGTAAAGTGTGGGGTCATCCCAGATGAATTTCCTTGCTTCATGAAGGAACCTCTTCTTCTCTTGTCCTCCCTTGAACACTGGTAATACCTGTGATGCACGGAAGTTAGCAATGTCAGCAAACCAAGGTTCCTCATCGTTATCACGATGAGCCAAAGCAAAGACATGTTCATCAATAAAAGCATCAGAAATTGCGGTCTCCGCAATTTTTTCGCAATTGTGCCGCAATCGAGACAGGTGATCTGCAACCACATTTTCACATCCTTTCTTGTCCCGAATGTCCAAATCAAATTCCTGCAGCAATAACACCCATCTAATCAATCTAGGCTTGGCATCAGCCTTCCTCATAAGATATTTCAAGGCAGAATGGTCAGTGTATACAATTGTCCTAGTGCCTACAATATAGTTTCTGAATTTTTCGCAAGCAAACACTACAGCAAGCATCTCTTTTTCAGTAGTTGTATAATTACATTGAGCCTCATTCAAGGTCTTACTAGCATAATAGACAGGGTGTGTTAGCTTGTCAATCTTCTGGCCTAACATCACTCCTACAGCATAGTCACTGGCATCACATAACATCTCAAAGGGAAGATCCCAATTTGGTCCTACTATGATAGGGGCTGTGACTAGTGCTTTCTTAAGGGTGGTCCAAGCTACTACACATTCCTTAGAGAAGATGAAGGGTCTATTTAGCTCTAATAGCTCACACAGAGGCTTGGCTATCTTAGAAAAGTCCTTAATGAACCTTCTGTAGAAGCCAGCATGCCCTAAGAAGCTTCTAATGGCTTTGACATTCTGGGGCTCTACCAACTTCTCTATGATCTCTATCTTGGCCCGATCAACTTCTACACCTGCCCTTGACACTCTGTGTCCTAAGACAATCCCCTCATCTACCATAAAATGGCATTTTTCCCAATTTAGGACTAGGTTGGTCTCCTCACACCTAGCCAGGACTTGTCCTAAGTTTTCTAGACAGGTTTTAAATGAATCCCCAAAAACTGAGAAGTCATCCATGAATATTTCTATCATGGACTCATCCAACTCGGAGAAGATTGCCATCATGCACCTTTGGAAAGTTGCCGGTGCATTGCATAAGCCAAAAGGCATTCTGCGGAAGGCAAACGTTCCAAAAGGGCAAATGAAGGTGGTCTTCTCTTGATCCTTAGGGTCTATAGTAATTTGATTATAGCCTGAATAGCCATCTAAGAAACAATAGTAGGCTCTACCAGCTATTCTGTCTAGCATCTGGTCAATGAACGGTATAGGGAAATGGTCTTTTTTAGTCTCTTTATTTAATTTTCTGTAATCCATACACACTCTCCACCCTGTGACAGTCCTTGTTGGAATCAGTTCGTTGTTCTCATTGACTACCACAGTTATTCCCCCCTTTTTAGGTACACATTGGATGGGGCTCACCCACTGGCTACTAGCTATTGGGAAGATCACTCCTGCATCTAACCATTTTATTATTTCTTTCTTCACTACCTCTTTCATAGAGGGGTTTAACCTACGCTGGTGATCTACTCTAGGTGTGTGCTCTTCCTCTAGTATAATTTTGTGCATGCAATAAGAAGGGCTAATGCCTCGAATATCAGCAATAGTCCATGCTATAGCCTTCCTATGTTGCTTAAGCAGTAAAATTAATTCACCCTCATGCTGTTCACTTAGTTTAGAAGAAATAATTACAGGCAGTGTATCATTATTTCCTAAATATGCATATTTGAGGTGAGTGGGTAGTGGTTTAAGTTCTAAAACAGGTGGATGCTCAATGGAGGGCTTCAAAGGATTTACAGTTCTATCAGTTAAATCTATATTCATACATACATGCTGTGGGTTATCTACAGGCATATCCATTATGTCAGATATATTTAAGTCAGCTATATCTAATCCTACATATTCATTGGCATGTTTGGTTAATAATACATGCTCTAATTGTTCTTCCATTAAAGAATCAATAACGTCCATACTAGCACAGGATTCAAGGTCAGAGGGGTACCTTAAAGCTTTATATACACTAAACTTTACCTCTTCATCATGAACCCTCATAGTAAGCTCACCTTTTTGGACGTCTATAAGTGCCCTACCTGTGGCTAGAAATGGTCTACCTAGCAGGATGGGGACTTCCTTGTCTGCTTCATAGTCCAGGACAATGAAATCTGCAAGGAAAATAAATTTGTCAACTTTAACTAGAATATCCTCAATCTTACCTTCTGGATATGCGATGGATCTGTCTGCTAGTTGTAAAGTGACTGTGGTTGGACGTGCTTCTCCCATTCCCAACTGGCGGAATAGGGACAGGGGCATGAGATTTATGCTGGCGCCCAGGTCACAAAGCGCTCTGCCCACGTGCTTGCCTCCAAGTTCTACAGGTAAGGTGAAGGAACCAGGATCCTTCTCCTTCTTGGGCAGCTTGTTCTGGAGGATGGCACTGCACTCCTCGGTGAGGTTTACTGTTTCAAACTCACCAATTATTTTTTTGTTAGTAATGATGTCCTTTAAAAACTTTACATAAGAAGGCATAGACTGTAAAACTTCAACAAAAGGAATGTTAACATGCACTTGCTTAAGTATTTCTAAGAATTTATTAAAATGAACTTCCTGTTCTTGCTTCTTTTTAAGCCTTCGAGGGTATGGAGGTGGTGGCACATATGCAGGTATGTCAGGGCGCTTTAGGATAGGTGGAGGCCTTGGAATTTATTCTACCTCCTCAATAATTGGTTCTAGCCTGACTCCTGATGTGCTAGTAGGTGGTGGACCTTGGTTTGGCAGAGACTCCAGTGGAGCACTAGACTCAGTGTTCTCTACTCTCTTTGGTGTGTCCTTTGTGTTGCTCACCAATGGTCTTCCACTCCTAAGTTCAATTGCTTGAACTTGCTCTTTGCCATCTCTCCTTGGTACCTTGGTGTCAGCAGGGAGTCTACCTTGGGGCCTACTTTTAAGTTCATTGGCTAATTGGCCTATTTGGTTTTCCAGGCTCCTAAGAGTAGCTTGCTGGCTCTGAAGAGTAGCATCATTCTTAGCTATGTATTCCTTGAGTAGGCTTTCTACAGAAGATCCTACAGGTTGATTGTAAGGTTTTTGGTACATTGACTGGTTATGTTGAGGAGTGAAACCAGGTGTTCCACTCGGCCTTGGTTGGTTAGAATTTTGGTTAGCGTTTTGTTGGCCACCCCATGACAGGTTAGGGTGGTTTCTCCAACCAGGGTTGTAAGTTTGTGAGTAGGGGTTATTCCTGGGCTGCTGCTGGCTTCCAACATAGCAGACTGAGGATGGATTCCCAGGGCAGTATTCATAAGGGTGCCCTTCCCCACAGAATCCACAGATAGGTGCCTCGCCTTGACTTGGTTGGGTGCCCATTGACATGGCTGTGGCGGTATTGGCACTGGTTTGGAGATTGGCCTGAGCCATTTGCTTAACTAGGTTGGTCAGGGCGTTTATTTGGGTGCTCATGGCGCTTAGAGCATCCTTGTCTTGAGCCCTAGTTGGCTCTACTGGATCGTCTGACCACCTACAATGAGATGTTGAGATCTTCTCCAAGATCTCATAAGCTTCGTTGTAACTCTTGGACAACATGGAACCACCAGCAGATGAATTTAGAACTTGTCTGGTGCTGGGGTTGCATCCTTTAAAAAAGACTTCTATTTGGATACACCATGGAATGCCATGGTGTGAACATTTAATGAGAAGGTCTTTGAATCTTGTCCAAGCTTCGTGAAGGGACTCACTTGGAGCTTGTTTGAACTTTATGATATCATCACGAAAGGTTGAATTCCTATCTGGTGGGAAATATTTGACTAGGAATTTTTCTGCTAAATCTGTCCAATTGAGGACAGATCCTGAGGGTAAAGAATTTAACCATGTTTTGGCTTTGTCCCTTAAAGAGTAAGGGAAAAGATATAACCTCAGGGCTTCTTGGGAAACTCCAGGGATTAGGAATGTGTCACTAACTCCTAGGAAGTTCCTAAGGTGGTTATGGGGGTCCTCATTTTCTATTCCAAAGAATTGTCCCACAGTGGACAACATTTGGAACATCACTAGTTTTAACTCGAATGAGTTGGCAGTGATTTCAGGACGGATTATGCTGGGGTTCAGCTCCCCAGGCATAGGTACTAAATATGAAAGGATGGCGCTATCCTTGTCATTCGCTATTTCAATGGGATTGCGAGTGACAGGCACCAGGTTTTGATTTACTCCAGCCATTTCTTCTTGAGGTAATTGCGGAGGAATTGTAGTTCCCGCAATGATTGGAGGTAAAAGGGTTTGTTTAAAGAGACGTTTCTTGGCTCTATTTCTAGCTTTAAATAATCTCTCAGGCTCAGGGTTGAACTCTAGATCACTAAATGGAGTCTCATTCATAAACTACCCTAAATGGTACCTGAAAAAGAAATGAAGATGGATCAAATTCAATGGAAAATAACTTGATGTTTCAAACTTAACAAACTTCGTTTTCACTTAAAATAAGTCCCCGGCAGCGGCGCCAAAAACTTGTTGCGTGCTCAGTGTAAAAGATAAATAAGCAATAAGGTAGAGAGAGCACTTAGAACATGCAAGCATACATGGTCTCACAGCAAGTAGTAAGTATATTTCATTCGTTTTTTCCACAGAGACTTATGTTTAGCTATTCGCGAAGTGTATTTGTTAAGAAAGATGGGGTGGATTTGAAGGGGTAAAATTGGTTTTTAATTATCTAGTTTTTGCTGAATGTGTAAAGGGGTGCAACATAAACAAATTAAAGTTGAAATCAGACTCAAAGGACAAGAGATGGAATTGATAAACGAAGAAGAAAACAGCTAAACAGAATGATAAAATGGCAGAATTGCGAGGACCGCAATGTTACCGCAATTGAATAACAGCGAAAGTGTGTAAATGGGTGAATTAAAGGCTACTAATGACTATCCTATAGGCATTTTATTACGATTCTCAAGCACTGGATCAACTCTCTATACATCAAACTCACTCTATCTCAAGTATCGTCCGATTCCATGCATTAGAGTCTTAAGTTTACTCGACTTCAAAGTAAGGTCTTAAGCATCTTGTTAAAACAGGAGTGTTTAGTTTGTACTAGGAAAACGCTTATTCCTAAGCCGTTTTCTGATTACCGTGAAAGGCTAGCATGATTATATGACTCTGAACTCTTACTCCTTCCAGAGGTTAGGAGTTCTTTGGACAAAATGGATGGCCAATCGAAATTGCCCGTGGAATGAAGCTTACATACAATCAATGTCTCGAGAGTTAACCTACCTACTTGGTTCACGTCTTTTAGCCTATAGTTCTGTCACTAGCATGCCCCTAAGTGACTTAGCTACTCATGGATATATGGAGAACAGAAAGGGTAGATAAAACAGACATGCTTAGAAGAGAAATGTGCTTAAAACAGCAAGACAAAATTGTAGCAGAAAAAGGTGGAAACTGTGAAATGCAGAATTGTACTTTGATTACTTTGAGTGTTTGAACGACAAAGGAAAGCTTTGAAAGAAATGATTCCAAGACAGACAACAACGAAATGCAGTAAGTAAAACACTAAACTAGAACAACAACTAATCAAAGCTGGAAATGAGAAGAAAAAGACAGAAAAGCAGTAAAGGTTGCTTGAAAGCTTCGTTGCAGTCGCCTCGAATGAAAGGGATGAGAGGTCAGCCTTGCTTGGATGAATCCAATCGAGAGAGAAGAAGAATCTCCTCTCCTTCCTATCAGATTATCGATTCCAACAGCTGAGACTCCCACTCCAACAGACGGTAAAGGAAAACAGAGAGAAATGATGGACTGCGAGAAGACTTCTGCGCTTCGAATGATGATCAAACCTCCGACTTTGGCCCCCTTTTATAGTAGTTTGCAGGTGCGTTTGGGCCAAGGAGAACCATCAACCTTCAACGTCATATATCAGAATGGATGGAGGAGAAAGAACGAATCCCTGAAATTACGGAAATTAACAGAAAAAGATCAGTCAACTTACGGTTTTCACTTGAATAATTGCGGTCACCGCAATGTTTTCGCAATTCATTCGCAATGCTCATTTTTTCATTCTTTTCCTTCGGTTTTCAACCCTTTTTCTACCTATTGTACATAAGTCCTAGATTAGCTACCTTCTTCTAATTCTCATATTAAAGCATAGGTTTAGGCTAAATGCTATCAAAAACACCTAAAAGTGTACATCTTCTTAAGCTAAATGGGTCCTAAATAAGTCACTTTCAGAGACTTAACACTAGCATAGCCCCAATCGCATAGTCACTAGCATCACACATTAACTCAAAAGGCAAATCCGAATTAGGACCTACTATAATTGGTGCTTTGACTAAAGCTTCTTTAAGTGTTGTCCATGCTAGGAAACATTCTTTGGAGAAGACAAATGGTTTATTAAGCTCTAAGAGCTCACACAAGGGTTTAGAGATTTTTGAGAAAATTTTTATGAATCTCCTATAGAACCCTGCATGACCTAGGAAACTTCTAATAGCTTTGACGTTTTGAGGTTCCACTAGCTTCTCTATGATTTCTATTTTGGCCCTATCGACCTCTACTCCTGCTCTAGATACTCTATGTCCTAGGACTATTCCTTCTTCCACCATAAAGTGACATTTCTCCCAATTTAAAACTAGGTTGGTCTCCTCACACCTAGTTAGGACTTGTCCTAAGTTTTCTAAGCAGTTATTAAAAGAATCACCAAAGACTGAGAAGTCATCCATAAATATTTCTATCATGGATTCATCTAAGTCAGAGAAAATAGCCAACTTGCACCTTTGGAATGTTGCTGGTGCATTGCATAAGCCAAATGGCATTCTGCGAAAAGCAAATGTTCCAAAGGGACATGTAAAGGTCGTTTTCTCCTGGTCCTTAGGGTCTATGGTAATTTGGTTATATCCTGAATAACCATCTAAAAAGCAGTAATAGGCTCGGCCAGCTATTCTATCTAACATCTGATCTATAAACGGTAAAGGAAAGTGATCTTTTTTGGTTTCTTTGTTAAGTTTTCTGTAGTCCATACAGACTCTCCATCCTGTAACAGTTCTAGTTGGAATTAGTTCGTTATTCTCATTAACTATTACAGTCATTCCACCTTTCTTAGGCACACATTGAATCGGACTCACCCATTGACTATTGGCTATGGAAAAAATTACACCTGCATCTAACCATTTGATAATTTCTTTTTTAACTACCTCCTTTATGGAGGGGTTCAACCTACGTTGGTGATCTACCCTAGGTGTATGTTCCTCTTCCAACAATATTTTATACATGCAATAGGAAGGACTAATACCTCTTATATCAGCAATCGTCCATGCAATAGCTTTTTTATGTTGCTTAAGCAGCAATATTAGCGCAATTTCATGCTGTTTACTCATTTTGGACGAAATAATAACAGGCAAAGTATCTTCCTCTCCTAGATATGCATACTTAAGATGATCAGGCAATGGTTTTAATTCTAATAGAGGTGGATGTTCAATTGATGGTTTTAAGGGATTTGTGGTTCTTTCAGACAATTTATTAGTCATACAAACATGCTGAGGGTTGTCCACAGATATATCCATCAATTCAGAGATATTTAAATCATTTATATCTACTTGTACATAGTTAGTGGCATGCTTAATTAACAGTCCATGCTCAAGTTCTTCTTCCATAAGGGAATCTACTACATCTACTACATCTACATTTGCACAGGATTCAGAGTCAGAGGGATACCTTAGAGCTTTAAATACACTGAATTTAACCTCCTCATCATGAACTCTCATGGTGAGCTCACCTTTCTGGACATCGATTAGAGCCCTACCTGTGGCTAAAAATGGTATGCCCAATAAGATTGGTACCTCCTTGTCTGCCTCATAATCCAGAATTATAAAGTCTGCAAGAAATATGAATTTGTCAACCTTGACAAGTATATCCTCAATTTTACCCTCAGGGTATGCTATGGATCTGTCTGCAAACTGCAAGATGACAGTAGTAGGTCGTGCTTCCCCTATCCCGAGCTGACAGAATAGTGACAAGGGCATGAGATTGATGCTGGCTCCCAGATCACACAGAGTTCTGCACACGTGTTTGCCTCCCAATTCGACTGGTAAGGTGAAGGAACCAGGATCCTTCTCCTTCTTTGGCAGTTTGTTTTGGAGTATAGCACTGCACTCCTCAGTGAGATTCACTGTTTCAAATTCACCAATAATTTTCTTGTTAGTAATTATATCTTTCAAGAATTTAACATAAGAAGGCATAGATTGCAAAACTTCCACAAATGGGATATTAACATGCACTTGTTTTAAAATTTCTAAAAACTTATGAAAGTGCACTTCCTGTTCTTGTTTCTTTTTCAGCCTTCTAGGGAATGGAGGTGGTGGCACATATGTAGGCAATTCAGGTCGCCTAATGACAGGTGGAGGCCTTGGGATTTCTTCTGGTTCCTCAACGATAGGTTTCAGCCTCACCCTTGTTGTGCTTGGTGGTGATTGATCACGGTTTGGCAGAGAATCCAGTGGAGCACTAGACTCTTCATTCTCTACTCGCTTTGATGCTTCTCTATTGTTGATCACCAACGGTCTTCCACTACGAAGTTCAATGGCTTGAACTTGTTCTTTTCCATCCCTTCTTGGCACTTCAGTGTCTGCAGGAAATCTACCTTGGGGCCTATTTTTCAGTTCGTTGGCTAACTGCCCTATTTGGTTTTCTAAGCTCCTCAAGGTGGCTTGCTGACTTTGCAGGGTTGCATCATTTTTTGCAATGTACTCTTTAAGCAAATTCTCTACTGATGATCCTATTGGTTGGTTATATGGCTTTTGGTACATGGGTTGGTTATTTTGTTGAGTGAAATCAGGTGTTCCACTCGGTCTTGGTTGGTTTTGTGCTTGGTTAGTATTTTGTTGTCCACCCCAAGAAAGATTTGGGTGGTTCCTCCAACGAGGATTATAGGTGTTAGAGTAGGGGTTGTTCCTTGGTTGCTGTTGACTTCCAACATAGCACACCGAGGATGGATTCTCAGGGCAGAAATCATACATGTGCCCTTCCCCACAGAATCCACAGATTAGTGCCTCACCTTGGTTATTTGTTGCGCTCGTTGAAACGGATGTTGCGGTGTTGACACTTTGTTGGAGATTGGTTTGAGCCATTTGTTTTACTAGATTGGTCAGGGCGTTGATTTGGCTACTCATTGCACTAAGTGCGTCCTTGTCTTGAGCTTTCCTTGGCTCCACAGGGTCGTCTGACCATCTACAATGGGAATTTGAGATTTTCTCCAAGATCTCATAGGCTTCATTGTAGCTCTTTGAAAGCATGGAACCACCAGCTGAAGAATTCAACACTTGCCTTGTGCTGGGGTTGCATCCTTTAAAGAACACTTCTATTTGGATACACCATGGAATGCCATGGTGTGGACATTTAAGCAAAAGGTCCTTGAACCTTGTCCAAGCTTCGTGTATGACTCGTTTTCGGCTTGTTTGAACTTAATAATATCATCACGGAAGTTGGAATTCCTATCAGGTGGAAAGTATTTGACTAGGAACTTTTCAGCTAGATCTGTCCAATTGACAATTGATCCAGAGGGTAAGGAATTTAACCACATTTTGGCCTTATCTCTTAATGAATATGGAAAGAGGTATAGTCTTAAGGCTTCTTGGGAAACTCCTGGGATGACAAAAGTATCACTTACTCCTAGGAAGTTTCTCAAATGATTGTGGGGATCTTCATTTTCCACTCCAAAGAATTGTCCAACAGTGGACAGCATTTGGAACATGACGGGCTTTAACTAGAATGAGTTAGCTGTAATCTCAGGGCGTATAATGCTCGGATTAAGCTCCTCAGGCATGGGTACTAGGTACGAGAGGATGGCACTATCCTTATCATTCGCAATTTCGATGGGGTTGCGAATGGTAGGTGCTTGGTTTGGGGCTTCTCTATCCATTTCGGGTGGTTGGGATTGCGATGACTCTGCGGAGTCCGCAATGTTTTGAGTTACAGTTGGCTGTTTAAAGAGACGTTTCTTAGCTTTGTTTCTGGCCCTTAGAAGTCTTTCAGGCTCAGGATTGAACTCTAGGTTGCTATTTGAATGCTCATTCATAAACTAGCTCGATGGTACCTGTAAAGGAAATGAAAGAAGATTAGCTCCAATAGATATTAAGGGTTTTTTTTCTTTCTAAAATAACAAACTTCGTGTTTACTAAACAAAATCCCCGGCAGCGGCGCCAAAAACTTGTTGCGTGCTCAGTGTGTAAATAAAATGTGATGCGAGAGCACTTAGATCATGCAAGCATACATGGTCTTGCAGCAAGTGATAAGTATTTTTTCATTCGTTTTCTCACAGAGATTTATTCTTAGTTACTAACGAAGTGAGGTGCTAAATTAGAAAGGGTGACTTAAATGGGGTAGAATTGAGGGTGATGTGCCAAACTAATGAAGAATGTACGAAATATGCGAGCATAAACAACAGCAAGTAAAGAGACTAACTTGAATGTAGAGGAAAAAGAATTGCGGAGAAAGCAATTAAATCGCAAAAGTAGAAGACTGGAAAAATGGCTAAGGCAAAAAGAAAAATAATATAATTGCGCAGACGGCAATTATCTAGCAATTATGTTAACGACAAATTGAGGGTGAGATAAGGAAACAAGGTCGACTAAAGACTCCTCTATAGGCTTTTTCATACGATTATTCAGCAGTAACTTAACTCATCATTCATCAACTTAGCTTAGTCTCATGCATCTCTCGATTACATGCATTAGATCCTTTAGTTCACTCATATCCAAGTAAGGCTTAAGCATCTATTTATATAAGCAAACTAATGAATTGTGCTAGGAAAACGCTTATTCCTAGGTCGTTTTCTGGCTACCATGAAAGGCTAGCATGAATGGACGACTCTGAACTCTTACTCCTTCCGGAGGTTAGGAGTTCTTTAGAGAAAATGGATGGTCGATCGAAATTACCCGTGGGATGAAGTACACATACATTCAATGCATTCGAAGCTATCCTACATGTTGAACTTTCGTATTTCTAACCTATAGATTCATCCTTAGTAGACCCTTGTGTGATTAGTTACTCATGGTTGATGGTGGATTGGAGAGATTAGATTGATTAAGCATGATTTAAAGCAAAATGAAAGTAAAGGAAAAACAGAAAGCGAGATGGAGATTAGCAAATATTTAAACGATTACTATATCAAATAAGGTTCAAAACTTAATGTGCAACAGACTGTAAAGCAGTACAGAACTTGAACAAATGAAGATGAAATGAAAGCAAAGCGAACAAACAGAAACCAAGGACAGAAAGCAGTAAGAAACAGCAGATGGAAAGCGATAAAAGTGTGCACGGATCCTCGCCGCAAGCGCCTCGGATGAGGGCGAAGATTAGCTGAACTTGGGGATGAATTCGATCAGAAGAGAAGAGGGATCTTCTCTTCTTCCTCTCGAGTTATCGACGCCAAGGGCTGATTTCTTCGTTCCAACAACTGGGAGAAAGGAATGGGACTTTAGATTGCGTTGAGACGGGGAGCTCTACACTTCTCAGATGTCTTTCTCCTTCACCCTTCACCTTCTTTTATAGTGTTTTGCAGGTATCTTCAGTCATGGAGAACCATCCATTCTAAACGACGACCCTCCACGTGGCAGCAGGAGAGAGCTTAGGCGGCTGAAAGATCGCAACTGTGACAGCGGACGGTTGGAACAACTTAGCAGCAGCAGCTTTAAACATTGCGAATTCCTCGTTGTGACCGCAATAAACATTGCGGAGACAACAATGTTTCAGCAATTCTCCTGCAATGCACAATTTAACTCTTTTAACATCGTTTTTTATTCTTTCTCGTTCCTTTTACAAATAAGTCCTAATTTAGCCTCATTCCTTGAATTCTCATATTTAAGCACGTATTAAACTAAATTCTAACAAAAATGCTTAAGAGATTACATGATTCCATGGTAAATAAGTCCCTAAAATATGTACTTTTGGAGAGGTAACACAAACCCGAGAGCAAGCGTCAAGCTGAAGCGTCGAGACGCTGCTCGACGCTGTCCCGTGGCATCTCGACGCTCCGAACGCGCGGGTGTTGAATTTCTAGGGCGCAGCGTCGAGACGCTCCGACGAATATAAAAAGAATAAGTCCGCCTTTTAGGGCTATCTTGTCTTGTCTTCTCCGATCCCAAGAACGTATTTGGCCATTTTTTAGTAGTTTTCCACCATTGTTGGACCTCCATGAAGCTTGGAATGAGATTCTTTGGATTCCCCACCTCCATGGAAGAGTAGAAGGTTAGTATCCAATTAGAGGTTGTAAGGATTGGTTAATTAGTGTGTTTAAGGGAGATTAGTGCCAAATTGTAATGATTAGCTTAACTTTCAAGTTTTTTCTTCTCCTAAGCTTTTTCTTAGTAATACATAAGCATGATGGGCTGACAATTTTGATTGTTTGTGTATTATTCCGTTAATTAGATTAGTGAAGCCATTGCCTCTCCTAATCGCCCAAGTAACGCAAGTTTAGTTAGGCAATTTTCTGCATTGGCTATCCATGTTTGATGTTGTTTTTAGCTATTCTTGGAGAAGAAATCAAATCGATAGATTAATTTTTGCTATCCGAATTAAATAATCGTCGCGATTTGCCCGTCACTGGCAATTGATCCTTATGGAGCGATCACCCCCAATTGATCAATTGCCAAGTTTAATTAGAATTGCACCCTTCTAATTAATTGTCCTTGGGTATGTTTATGTCGATGTTTCGATTGAGCATTTCGTGAGTTTGTTGGGTTTTAGCCAATTACCTTGTTAATCGATGATTTGACGCACTTTAATTACCAATCTCGATGCCTCAAATTGGATACATTTGTTAGATTGTTATTTTTCTATTAGCGATTTTATTAAATGTTTTGAAATTCAAATTCCCCCAATTGCTTTGTTTCTTAAGTTACAAATTAAATTGATCAAGTTAGCAGTTAGTTTGATTCCCTGTGGATCGACCCGGTTACTACTAGCTACAAATTAGCTCAGTATAATCGGCTTTATAAATATCATTTTGGCAGGCCTCGACAACCTGATAGTTGTGGAACGTTCCAATTTCCACATACCAAAATTGGCCAAAAGCCGCCTCGAGGCCCCACATGGATCTCACGTTGTGAACCAATGATAGAGACCGTAGGATATGTTGACACATTTTCTTCTCCCACTTACTATTTAAAATACTTTCTCAAGAGATTCACCGTGATATTGACTCATGCAAACACCTTCCGTAGGGAGGACGATCCAAAGCCGCCACAAGGCCTCACATGGATCTCACGTTATGAATCTATGGTAGAGACCGTAGGATTATCTTGACATATGTCATTCTCCCAATATTTTGAAATAGGTTTTTCTATTACTTGGACAAATTGGATTAATCTCATTTATCTAAGTTTTTCAATCTACCCTTTCATAACCCTTATGTTGGTTAAATTGATTTTAATGTGAATTACCAAGTATATTAAACTATTTAAAACTAATCACATTATGTGCTTGTTTAATGAAATTAAATAAAATTTGACTAATTCAACCCAAGTCAGTTGTAAGGTAGAGGTGTTCATTTTCAATCAACTTAAGTACCTCACCCGAGTAACCTTTCTTAGACAAAGTTAATTTTTATTTCAAAATCATTAATGTTTAATTAAATATTAATTACTAGATTAATGAACTTAAGTGAATTTTAAGCAATATTTTGAATCCTATTAAAAAATTTATTTCACCTCATGGATAAACTTGAAATTTTACCATTTTAAACCCTTTAAAAAAAATAAAAGATTATCATATATTTTAATCTTATTAGAATAAAAGATAAACTAAATTCAAATAATTAAACTATTTAAAGAATAAATTAAATTATCTTTTAATTAAGAAAAATAATATCTTAATCTCATTGGAAAATTTTCATAATCTTTATTATGAAAAGATGAATTTCTATTAAAAATAAAATATTATAATCTCATTGTGAAAAATTCATAATCTTTATTATGAAAAGATGAATTTCTAATAGAAAGTAAATATCTAATTGAATTTTCCAAATATAACCATTATATTTAAGTATATGAAAAATATAATCACAAGAAATATAATCATAGAACAACATATTAATTATATTCTTTCAAATATAATAATTATATTTAAAATAATTAAACCAACAAGAGCATAGCTCAATGGCATGATATATCGCCTAGAGGTCCTACCCTACCCCAACATGTTGTAATTATACCGTAGGTTCGAAAAATAAATTCAAATAAATCCTAACTCTTTCGAGCTTCACATTTGATCTAATCAAAGTGATAAATCTAATGCCACAAATATGCACAAATTAGCAAACTTTCACATATCACATATATGAAAAATTAAAACACCCACCATACATGAACTTTTAATTCTAAACAAAAATCAAAGTAGCTCTACCAATTGTAGGGAATGAACGTTTCTAACCCCGCAGCGGAAGCGTTGAAATCGTTCTTTGATTTTATTTAAAATTAAATTAAATACAAGGTTAAGCAAATATTACCTTTGAAGACAATAATTTTATTGTGTTTCTTCTCCATGAGATCTTCCTCGCTATAACTCGAACACAAGACCAAGGCTTGAGGTAGTTTTCTTGAAAGAACGAGAGAACAATTCTCTCTGTGAGTAGTGTGTTTGGTCAACCTTTTGACTAAACTTAAATGTTAGAGTCTTTAAGAATTAATTTTATTTGATAAAATACATTTTAATATCTATTATATTAAAATGTCTATTTTATATTTATTTCAATCTTATTCAAATATCATAAAATTAATCTTTTATAATATACATTTAACCAATTTGAATCTTATTCAAATTTCATATGTATATATAGTTTTAATATTAATGTAACTAATACATAAATTATTTTCTCTACTATTTAATGTATCAAATATAAGAAATATATTTTTCTCTTCTACATTTAATATATCAAATATATTAAATATTAATTTGAATATTTCAATTTTTTCTTTCAACTAAATGGATCATTTTAGTGTTATTATGAGCTAGCAAGGGAATCTTATGAACTTATAGCTTATAAGCTCCAATGATACAAAATTAATTGATTAAACTCATTAATCAATTAACTTTAATTCATTAACTCTAGGTCGCTCCACTATAGGCTTAAAGTTTCACTTTTATGCATTGTAGAACAAGTTGTGTCCATGAATATAATCAGTACATGCAAGTCGATCATTCACGAGTTGTCCGTAATTACAGTTGGGTCAAAAGTTTGTTTTACCCCTATAATTACATCTTAAACCTTAAGTATCATTGATCCTCTAATGAACAATAGGTTTATGATCCAACCATAAATCAAGTCCCTATCGGGCCAATGAGAGGGTGATGCTCTATTGTTCAAGTTCTCAAAATGGTAGGCTTATTGAATCGCTATAAATGTCATTCTCACCCCATACAAATCAAAGGACGATCCCTCAGAGGCAGTAATTCATAACTCAGTCAGGATTAAAATCAAGTCACATATGATCATCCTCTGAAATATTCTTCTTCTCAAATAACGGATTTATAAAGAGAGATTATATATATTTCGTGGTCCAATCTTATAAAAACTCATTGTATAGGATACCCTCACTCACATGTGTCTACATGAATGATTTGGATCAAATCATTCGTAACAATTACAAAGTGGGTCGTATCAATAGTGTTACCAGGATAAGACACTGAACCTTATTCATATACTATAGAATGTTTATGTAATTACAAGGGTAAAATGAACTTGTTGACCCAACTGTAATTACGAACAACTCGTGAATGATCGACTTGCATGTAATGGTTATATCCATGGACACAACTTGTCCTACAGTGCATAGGAGTGCAACTTTAGGCCTATAGTTGAGTGACCATGAATTAATGAATTAAAGTTAATTGATTAATGAGTTTAATTAATTAATTTTGTATCATTGAAGCATATAAATCTATAGGTCCATAAGGTCCCTTACTAGCTCATAGTAATACTAAAATGGTCAATTTAGTTGAAAGAAAAATTTGAAATATTCAAATTAATATTTAATATATTTGATATATTAAATGTAGAAGAGGAAAAAATATTTATTGTATTTGATACATTAAATATTAGAGGAAATAATTTATGTATCAGATACATTAATATTGAAAACTATATATATACATATGAATTTTAAATGAGATTCAAATTAGTTAAATGTATATTATAAAAGATTAATTTTATGATATTTTGATGATATTCAAATAAATATAAAATACATATTTTAATATAATAAATATTAAAATGTATTTTATTAAATAAAATTAATTAAAGGCCCTATAAATATGACATTTAGATTTAGCCAAAAGGTTGACCAAACACACTACCCACTCTCTACAGAGATAATTGTTCTCTCATTCTTTCAAGAAAGCTCCCACAAGTCTTCGTCCTGTGTTCGAGTCATAGGGAGGAAGATCTCATGGAGAAGGAACACATAAAGATTGTAGTTCTTCAAAGGTATTTGCTTAAACTTTGTTTTTACTTAGTTCTAAATAAACTCAAAGAATGCTTCCAACTAGGGTGATCAAAGAACGCCGAAAAATCGATCTGACCGATCAAAACCGACCGAACCGACGTCGGTCGGTCGGTTCGCCCAACGGTTCGTTCGGCGTCGGTTTTTCACATTATAAAACTGACTTATCGGTCGGTCGGCGACATTATAACATAGAAAACTGACCGAACCGACCGACTTCAGTTAAAAAAAAAAAAAAAAAATCGCCTGGCTCGCCTCTTCTGTCGTGAGGTTGATGCTAATGTGTTGAACATGTTGTAGTGATGATGTTGACTTGCTGCTTGTCCCAAAATGATCATTACATATTAATATAATATAATATAATATATTAATATTAAAATAAAATATGTTTTCAAACTTTTGGTTTCAGACGTCTTCCCCATTCTTTTCCCCCTCGTTATCTCTCTTTCATTTTTTTTTGTACATAGACTTTCTTTCTCCCATTTTTTTTCTTTTTATTTGTAGTGATCAAGCAACACCAATCAACGATTCAACGAAGGACATGAATGTTTATTCTTCTATCTTCTTCTCTATTTTTTAATTTTTCTTTCTTTTTCACGATTTTGCTCAATAGTTCACCGGAGTTCTATATACCATTGAAACCGATCAAAACAGACCGGCTAGTCGGTCGACCAACGTTACTAACTTCTCCAAAACCGACCAAACCGACTTGTCGGTAGTCGGCGCCGGTTTGAGCCAAAAATCGACACCGATCGACCGATACTCACCCCTACTTCCAACGCTTCCGCTGCGGGGTTTGAAGCGTTCATTCCCTACACATATAAGCCTAAAGTGATTCAATAAATTTTGTGTAATCTCAGGCTCACGAACGGACTCCACTGAACCTGCTGGCATTTGATTAGTTCGGTCGTCCTCGGTAAACTGATCATCAACCTTTGCAGTTTCAGATTCGTCGTCCTCCTTCGCGTATATTTGTCTTGCATCTAGAGCAGCATCGACTACGCCTTTGCCCGACACAATGGGGGAAAAATTTAGGGAAAAAAAAAGTAGTGTAAAAAACGAAGTCTACAAACACACCTTACAGAACGTGCGTAACATCGAAATCATCATCTTCATATCCTTCTTCATGTCTTGATCCTTAATCCCTTCGACACGCATGCTTAAGCAATGCAACTTTGACTTCACTTCCTTCATCCCACCTCGTTTGTTAGTGACTGACCTTTGTTGACTTTGCATAGGCGGGGTCACACCTAACCCTTTCGTTGCTCCTACAAACCCTAGACTGTGAGTTTGTTCCATAGATGGGGTCACGCCAAGCCTTTCCATTCCTTCTACAAACTCTAGACCACCATTTTGTTCCATACTGGGCGGTCGCACGAACCTTTCCGTTGCATCTACAAACCTTGGACTAGAAGCTTGTTCCATCACTTGGTTACCAACCAAACTCAAGTGGAAATTGTTCGGGAATTGTAGCTGGTGGAACGAAAATAGGTCTACAGGACAACTCGATATCCTTAAATTCTTGCTCAACATCAGACATGTGTAGCACTCGAGACACGACAACTTACAATACAAAAAAAATGGAAATATAAAATCACTATCATACAAATTTATCTTATTAATTTTGGTAATAAAATAGATGTGAACGTGAGGGGAGTTGAAGACATCTCGTTCCAACAGTTTGGACGACAATGAGTGGGTGCACGATCGTCTAAGCAACGAAGACTCACATCCTCGTTCATTCATACAATAATCTTCCATTCCAAAGTCGATACAATCTTATATGTCCAAACCTGTGAACAACTCACAACTTCAAATCACAATGCACATAACCTACCAAACGCAAAACACTACGCAAATAAATAAAAATACTTGGAAGGCATGGGGAAGCCCTATTAGACTATACATCAACACGTAACTTGGCTTACTCACAACTTTCTCCTTGAACTAAGTTTACTTCCTCTGACATGGCCTTCTGAAGACCTCCCAATGTGAGCTCCCATACAATTGTTCCTCAATAAATAAAATTAAAGTAATGTAAGTCGTCAACTATCTCCAACAGTGTAAGGTCAATAACCCCCTTACTTTTCTCCTTCCCCATCAAGGACATCTCAGCAAAATATACGAGGGAAGCTTTCACTGCGTCCTCATCATTTTCAAACACCACATTCTTATAATGTTCTTCAAAGTCTTTAAGAAGGCATGCATCTTTTTTCTTCAAATGATTGAAGTACTTCCTACACAAACATGTAGGCAACACCCCTTCTCAAAACTAATCATTTGAAAATGTCACGATCGTGCCTTTAAGATTAAAGGACATCACATCTGGTCTATCGTTTGTGACCTTCCTCGACAAAATATAATGAATTATTGGACTGTTGAAAACTAAATCAATGTCCACTAATCGCCCAAAGACTGTGCGCCTAACACATATGAATTTGTTCGGTTGAAAACTTCTTCTTAATGATTGTTCGCGACCCCAACGTGTGATAAACATGTTATTTATCTAGGGAACCGATCATCTTCACTAATCTTTAGAACGTATGCCATTTTTCTCAGTTCTACATACAAGAGACAAATAAATAAAGAGAAATTAAAGTTCAGACAATGCGTTAAATTTCTCTAGCTATCTATATACTTGCTCTAACTAGCTCTAGCTATCTATATACTCGCTCTAACTAGTGCGTTAAACTCTTCTAGCTACCTATCTAATGGCTCTAACTTCTACTATATACCGTTCTTGTTACTTATCGGTTACTCGCTCTAACTAGTGCCCTAAACCCCTCTTGCTACCTATCCAATCACACTCTCTATTTCGGAGGTGCGATTGAGCGCCCCTATCTAGCTATCTTCGGCTCTCATTCTGAAAAATAAGAACTTCTCCCATCACTACAATCAACTCAAACGCCACAAATATCAGAAAATTGCATGCAAAAAATCTGATCAACATCAAAGACCCTACAAACCAAAAAACAAAACAAACATAGGAAGAAAAAACAACAAATCAATACAACAAACCAGACCAAGCTTTAGTATCGTCCACTTTGCTTACCCATAGGAACGAACACAAACATTTTCGCATAATATATTCCAACTAAATTAACTAAAATTTAGTAAAGACAGTACAAAATATACTTACTGGAGATTCGTAACAAATTTCAATACTTTTATGGCTGGTACAAGGTGGTAAACAATCAACACGACGAGTGTACCTTCGAAATGGGGAGGAGACAAAGACGACGAGAGAATGAAAACTGAAACTGGCCAAACCGCCGAAAGTTTAGATTCGGGAAAGGAGAAACTGAAATAAGAAGAAGACGTTCATGCGAGGATTCAATTTATTTCCCGATTTTTTTTTAAAACGATGGCAATATCGATATTTTGTCAACTTTGGTGGGAAAAAATGTAAATTGAACATAACAAGAGGATTGAGGCTCGCTCAGCTGACACACACAAAAGGTCAGTCTGGCTTAATTTTTAAATTCGGGTCATTTTGACAAACGGGCAAAGCTACCAGGTTTGGATCATGCTTACAAATTTCCCTGATTTTTTTTAGGGATAACTACATAAATAACCACTTTATGCCTATAATATTATATTAATGTATTCACTTTCTATTTTTATAAAAAAAAATGTCTAACTATTTTTAAAAAAAATCATAAAAGTTTGGCTGCAATTACTTTCGTACCCTTCAATCTTCCTAACATTTTCTATTGAATTTTCTCTAATATTTTAATAAAATAAAATAAAAAGTAAAACAAGCTCATTTAAGGGGAAAAAAATGAAATCATAAAATTTGCATTAATCACGTATCTCTCCTCATTAAAATCATATTCTCCATCCTCATTTAAATTGTCTTCTCCCTCCTCGTATCCAAACCCTAAATAGTTTTCTCTTCGCAATATATATTTTCATATCTGAAATATATAAGGAAATATTTATAAGTACACAATATCTATAAGTATATATGAAGTATATAACCATATATACCCATATATGAAGTATATATCAGTATATAGGATGTGTATATATAAAAATTACATATATTTTATTAAAAAAATAAATACATATTATCTTGTGTATATAGTCATAGATAAAGTATATATGTTGGGTATATATATAAAAAAATACATATGTTATAAGTATATATTTAGTATATATGAGTATATACTCATATATGAAGTATATATAAGTATATATAGTGGTTATATATAAAAAAAAAAAAATGGTGAAAAAATAAGTGGTAAGAGAAAATGAGAGATAAAATCAAAATTTATTTAAAAAATGAAATTTAATGCACTCAATTGGCGTTGACTAAGAGATATAATATTTTTTACACTAAATTTAATACACTAATGAAATTTAATACAATAAATCTAATACACTCAAATCGAAATTTAATACACTAAATTTGAGGAGATTTTTTTTTTTTTTTTGAAATAGAAATAAAATTGAATCATGCGAACACATTAATACACTAAGGGGCGTTTGGCCCAAGGAGTTGGGGGGAGTTGGAGTTGTTTTGTCTGGAGTTGTTTAGTCTGGAGAGTTGTTTAGTCTGGGAGTTCTGAGGTATGTCTGTTTGGGGCAGAGAGTTGTTTAGTCTGGAGTTCTGAAGTTTGTGGTGTGTTTGGAGCAGGGAGTTGTTTAGTCTGGAGTTGTGAAGTCTGAGTTTATTTTAGCTGTTTTTTTCTGCACAATTTTTTTCTACAAACTTTCAAAATTTTCTTATTAAGGACTTCTTCCAATTCCAATAAATTCTAAAAATAAAATATTTTTATTTTATTTTATCTATCCTTGACAAATTTTGTTGAAGACAACAAAAATAATTTTGAGCACAATACTTTACATTATTTTTTCACATTGATTATAAAATATATATATATATATATATATATATATATATATATATATATATATATATATATATATATTTTGTTAGTACTCATCTTTAATTCTATGAATTATAAGATTGTCTACCCATAAGTATAGTCTATTCATGTGCCAAACACATCTTTCGCCGCCTCCATCATCTTAAACTTGTCATTCCATCTGAATCCACTCCACCCGTAAATCAGTATCTCGACAATGATGGTTTATTTTAACTATTTTTTTTGTACAATTTTTTTCTATAATATTCTATATTTTTATTGTTAAAGACTTCTTTCAATAAATTTTAAGAATGCGATTTTTGCTTTTTATTTTATGTATCCTTCACAATTTTTTTTTGAATATAACAAAAATAATTTTGACCACAATACTTCACATTCTTTTTTCAATATCACTCACATTAATTATTCATTTTATTTGGATAGTTTTGAAAGAAACGAAATTCATACAATATTGTGTGTTAAATATTACATGTGAATTTGAAAGATTTTAAACTATTAATTTAAACGGGTTCAAATAAGCTGATGTTTTTATTTAACTCCATGGTAAGAAATACTACATTTTGAATTTGGTTTAAGTACCAGTTTTGATTGAACAACCTAATTTATATTTAAGATAATAAAAATAGGTTGAATTGCATTTTTAGTCATTTTACACATTTCGTTTAAATTACGTTTTTTTTAAATAATTAAAAATATTGTGGGAGGGAGAGAGAGGAAGAGAGAGAAATGTGTTGTCTCGAAAAATGAGACAGACTTGAATAGTAATAAATGTAGAAGTCTGGGGAGTTCAATAGTAATTACTGTAGAAGTCTGGGGAGTTGATATTTTTTATCCGAGTTCAACAAGTCCGTGGGCCAAACGGGGAGTTAACTTCTCCTCCCAACTCCGTGTCAAACAACTCCTTGGGCCAAACATGCTCTAAGAGAGAAAATTGAAATTTATTCCGAAAATGAAATTTAATACCCCAATAATTTTATTTTGTATCGAGAGCCATCCATTTTTTTTTTTTACCGATGGGCCTGTTCACACGGAGATTTCTACGAAGGAAATTTAGACACGTGTAAATGAAATTTGAGTTGTATTGATGTATTTGTATGTATCAGTGCGTAGTGGATTACAATCTCTAATGTTTGATCCTCTGATTCTCTCTCTTAAATGTAAATGTATCTCGAGGGCTTTGCAGCTTGATCTCGATGTTGGATTTCTCTTAAATGTAAATGTATCTCGAGGGCTTCGCAGCTTGATCTCGATGTTGGATTTGTTTCGAGGGCTTCGCAGCTTGTTCTCGATGTTGGATGATCGTTCAGTCTTCCAAGGATTCAGGGAGACTTCGTTGCTTGGGAATTCTCACTGAGCTCAATGGAGTAGAAATTTTATGAACCTTGCAAATGAAAATGAGCTATCTATTTATAGAGTTCTCATGGGTTTGGTGGGCTTGAGCCTGAATCCAATGGGCTTGGGCTTGGATCCAATGGGCTTGGCTGAAATGAACTTTTGAATTTTGAGCCCAATGGGCTTGACCTTTGGGCCAAATTGTCTTTTGAATATTTTTTCTGGACCGATCCGATTTCGAGCCCAATTACGGTGTGACCAAATTTGCTCTGTCAAGTTTATCTGATCCACCGGCCGTGATGAAGACACGTGACGACCATTGATTGGCCGAAATTTCTCGGTCAACAAATGCCCCCTTTTTCGAGAGTTATGCACAAGTATGTGTGGGTGAGTCTCAGAAAAGTTAAATAGATAAATCGAAACGTAAGACACCCGTAATTTTGACTCCGCTTTGACGTATCAATTTTATCGAAATATGAGATTTGATCCATAAATCAACAATTTTGATTGATACACCATTTTATGTCAATTGACCAAAAATATGAATTTAGCTCACAATTTTGATGTTTCTTATTTGGCAAAAACTTGATTTGAACTTCGGTAGATTTTTGTGTTCTACCTTAGTTTACTTTGGGATGTAGAGTAGAGTCTTGCGTCTGCCCAATTGAATTTTGAATAGTGCTTGGCTTTGAACTTTTCTCCAATTTCGACGTGGATAAAATATGAAGTATACCCAAACCGCCAATTTTGATTTGAGACTTGGATTTAGAT
This sequence comes from Herpetospermum pedunculosum, assembly GCA_028017165.1. Classification (NCBI taxonomy): domain Eukaryota; kingdom Viridiplantae; phylum Streptophyta; class Magnoliopsida; order Cucurbitales; family Cucurbitaceae; genus Herpetospermum; species Herpetospermum pedunculosum. The sequence continues at coordinate 26,676,603 of CM051527.1, read as the reverse complement.
AACTTTTGACTCTAAATCATGCTTGAAAATAAAATTTGGAATATGGCCAAAATTTTAATTCTAATAGGGAAAACTATGATATTTTCTTGAAGTTTGGCTTGAATTCGGAGTAGGAGGGTTGAAAATTTTATTTTGGCATAAATAATAAGTCGAATGCAATATTAGAATGTGAAGGCAAATGATAATAAAGAAGCTTGTTCGGTAGAGTGGAATTTTGACAACTTTAGTTTACCTTGGTCTTAAGCTCGAGTCCAATTTTGTACAATTTTTTTTGCAAAATTTCTTAACTTAAGTGAAGGACATTTAAGTAACTTCACCCTACAAAACCTAATTCTTTTAGGTTTTCTAGCCCTTATAAATAGAATGAGATGCATGCATATCATTTGTTTGGAGGAGTTGAAGAGACAAGAGGAGAGGAAGTCAGCCGCCAGCCCGCACCGCCGCAGCCCCGCTCCGCACGCCTCCTCGCCGCCTCCCCGCAGCCCGCCGCCGCAGCCTGCACGCCGCAAGTATTCTCCGCCGCGCTCGTTCCGCTGCACGCCTCTATAAGTTTTTTTTTCCCTTAACTTACTGATTGTTTTTTTTATATTTTTTTTTATCCTTTTTCTTTCGAGCTCTTCGATACAAATCGATCTAAATTATATTTCATCATTTTTTTTACAGCGTTAAGAATTGCGGATGCGGATCGTCGCTAAATCAGTTCTTGATCGATTTGAGGAAGTGCTACAAGTAATTTTTCTATTATCTCTATCGATTTGTATAAAGTTGTATTTTGGACTGTTTATTGTGACTATGGACTGTTTATTGTGACTATGGACGGTTTGATTTTAATTTTTTGATTTTATGGACTGTGGTTGTTTTTTTAAAAAAAAAAATTACGGTGATTGTGATTATGGATTGTGGTTGTAATTTTAATTTGTGGTTGTAAATTTAATTTTTTTTTACGTTGATTGTGATTATGGATTGTGGTTGTAATTTTAATTTGTGGTTGTAATTTTAATTTTTTTTACGGTGATTGTGATTATGGATTGTGGTTGTAATTTTAATTTGTGGTTGTAATTTTAATTTGGGTTGTGGTTGCATTATATTTTAATTTGTGGTTGTGATTATGTACGTTGTGTAGTTGAGAATTTTAATTTGTAGCCTATGGGAATACGAGAAGTTTAATTTGTGATTTAAAACCGTTGTAGCTTAGGAAGCAAACTATGTAATTGGGGGTTGTAACTTAGTAAATTGGAAGCTTAGACTCAAAATCTATACTTAAGAATTTTGAAAATCGCATGTAATTTTTTTTTTTTTACTTGGAACTTTGAAATTGAGAGTTTTAAAATTAAAATTTAGACATACAAATTTGTAGCGCGACATCTCAACTCCATGTATTTTTTTTTTTTTACTTTATTATTTATTTATTTTCTTGTTGACTACAATTAGACACAAAACAAACTTTACTTGAAATTTGTGTCGTCTGAATTGATTCCAAATCCGAACGCAAATTTTTTCATGTGTATTTGAGCTTGTGGAAAAGTTTTTTTTAATTTTTTTTTTAAAAAAAATACAAAACATATTTGAGCTTGTGGAAATTTTTTTATTATTTTATTTTTATTTTATTTTTAAAATACAAAACAAAACAAAAGCTTCCTAAACAAAAAAAAAAACGTTTTTTTTTTTCAGTCTAAAGGAGTTAAGGATGTGACACTGGGTGGTGGGACGCCCACTCACGCCTAAGTGTTGCCCCTGTTACGGGTGTCTACTTGTCGGCTGCGACTTGTAGGTCTATCTAGAAGCAGACATCTTTAAACCTTTCAGACTTAACTTCTTTTCCTTTTGCAAAGAAGTTAGAGATGTGACGCTGGGCAGTGGGACGCCCACTCACGCCTAAGTGTTGCCCCTGTTACGGGTGTCCACTTGTCGGATGCGACTTGTAGGTCTATCTAGAAGCAGACATCTTTAACCTCTTTGAGATTGAAAATATTTTTTTCTTTTTTTTTCATGTGTATTTGAGCTTGTGGAAAAAAAATGTTTTTTTTAAAAAATACAAAACAAAAGCTTCCTAAACCAAAAACGTTATTTTTTTTTTGTTTTCAGTCTAAAGGAGTTAAGGATGTGACACTGGGTGGTGGGACGCCCACTCACGCCTAAGTGTTGCCCCTGTTACGGGTGTCCACTTGTCGGATGCGACTTGTAGGTTTATCTAGAAGCAGACATCCTTAAACCTTTAAGACTTAAAATCTTTTCCTTTTGCAAAGGAGTTAGAGATGTGACGCTGGGTTGTGGGATGCCCACTCACGCCTAAGCGTTGCCCCTGTTACGGGTGTCCATCGGATGCGACTTGTAGGTCTATCTAGAAGCAGACATCTTTAACCTCTTTGGGATTGGAAATACTTTTTTTTTTTTTTTTTTTTGCTTTTCAGTTTGAAAGAGTTAAGGATGTGACACTGGGTGGTGGGACGCCCACTCACGGCTAAGTGTTGCCCCTGTTACGGGTGTCCACTTGTCGGCTGCGACTTGTAGGTCTATCTAGAAGCAGACATCTTTAAACCTTTCAGACTTAACTTCTTTTCCTTTTGCAAAGGAGTTAGAGATGTGACGCTGGGTTGTGGGATGCCCACTCACGCCTAAGTGTTGCCCCTGTTACGGGTGTCCACTTGTCGGATGCGACTTGTAGATGATCTATCTAGAAGCAGACATCTTTAACCTCTTTGGGATTGGAAATACCTTTTTCTTTTTGCTTTTCAGTTTGAAAGAGTTTTTTTGCTTTTCAGTTTGAAAGAGTTTTTTTTTGCTTTTCAGTTTGAAAGAGTTTTTTTTTGCTTTTCAGTTTGAAAGAGTTAAGGATGTGACACTGGGTGGTGGGACGCCCACTCACGCCTAAATGTTCCCCTGCTACGGGTGTCCACTTGTCGGATGCGACTTGTAGGTCTATCTAGAAGCAGACATCTTTAAACCTTTCAGACTTAACTTCTTTTCCTTTTGCAAAGGAGTTAGAGATGTGACGCTGGGTAGTGGGACGCCCACTCACGCCTAAGTGTTGCCCCTGTTACGGGTGTCCACTTGTCGGATGCGACTTGTAGGTCTATCTAGAAGCAGACATTTTTAACCTCTTTGGGACTGGAAATACTTTTTTTTCTCTTTTAAATCTTAGTCAACGGTCATGATGAGAACCTTTCGTACAACTACCCTTTTTCGCCAACGTTGGATCATCGTCACCATTTAAACCCTTTTTGTTTTTGTAAACGACTGCATATCTTTGAATGAAATCTTTTTCTTATATCGTGATTGAACTTAAAGTATTTTTTTTTTCTTTAAGTTGCCTACGTACCCTTAGATGAAAGGACTCAAGTCATAACGTAGTTCAGATGAATGATTTTTTTTTTTTGGGTCGTTCACCTTTTAAGCTCATGCGGGCCAGGAGCAACATGTAGTTTATACTCTTACGTTAAGGAGTATTACATTTTATGCATAAAACTTCTTAAGAAATTTGTCGTTGATTGGGCCAATCCTTAATCCATCTTGATCCACAATTTTGTATGCCCCATTTGTATAGACTTCCTTAACAACATAAGGTCCATCTCACTTAGGGGTGAACTTGCTCCCCGTGTGTCTCGTCGTGATAATGGGTCTTCGAACTGCAAGTACTAGATCGCCAACTTGAAATGATCGAGGCTTCAAATTTTTGTTGAAGGCCTTGGTCATTCGCGCTTGGTAACATTCCAATGCTGACTGAGCATCTAATCTTCTTTCATCGAGTGCTTCCAATTCTTCGAGACGCAATCTTGCATTCTCTTCCGTAGTTAACCCCTCTTGCACCGCCATCCTTAAGGATGAGATTTCTCTTTCCAAAGGGAGCACAACTTCAACCCCATAGACTAGGGAATAAGGTGTGACCCCTGTAGGACTGCGGTGTGTAGTTCGGTAAGCCCATAATGCCTCACCAATCTTTTACTGCCAGTCTCTTTTTGACTTGGAGACAACTTTTTTCAACAAGTTGCCCAATGTTTTGTTGAATGCTTCTGCCAATCCATTTGTCGGAGCGTTGTACATGGATGACTTGCATTGCTTGAACTTGAATTTCTCACATAAATTGTCCATTAGACTATTGGAAAATTGTCTTCCATTATCGGTCACGATGCGGTGAGGGATGCCGTAACGGTAAATGATGTGGGTTCGGATGAAATTCACAACAGTTTCCTTCTTTGCCTCTTTTAACGCAATCGCCTCGACCCACCTTGAAAAATAATCTGTCCCAGCGAGGATATAAGAATGTCCCGCTGAGGACTTCGGTGTTATTGGACCAACGAGATCGAACCCCCAAGCTTCAAAGAGCCATGAAGCTATGGTTGGGTGAAGGGGTTCTGGCGGTTGATGTATGAAGTTTGCATGAAACTGACAAGCCTCACATTTCTTCGCATACTCCATCGAGTCTTGAATCATCGTTGGCCAGTGATAACCCATTCTCTTCAACTGTAAATGAAGTTTCGGTCCCGATTGATGAGCACCATAGACCCCTGAGTGCGCTTCCTCTAATGCCTTTATCGATTATTCTTTTCCTAGGCATCGAAGAAAAAGTCCGTCATAGGAGCGCCGATAAAGGGTTTCCTTGTAGTAGATGAATCGAGCACTTCTTCTTCGTATATCGACCTTACGTCGGGACTCTATGGGAAGTTTTCCATGTTGTAGATAATCTACAATCGGTTGTCGCCAATCCTCTTCCTCAATCACATAGACTGATATTACGTTTGCTTCTTGACTATCAATTTCAATTGGCGGTACAACCCATTTTTGACAAATCGGAACGTTCAATACTTCACTTTCTGAGACAGTCAGGGTTGTGGCCAAGTTTGCTAATGCATCTGCCTTTGCATTTTGAGCTCTTGAAATATGCTCTATCGTCATACTGTCAAAGCTCTCTAAGAGTTGTCTTGCATAATTAAAGTAAGGTATTAAATCTTGAAATTTCACCTCATATTGGAGCAACAACTGATTAATTATCAGCTTTGAATCTCCGTAGATCTCAATGCAGTTCACTCCAATTTCTATTGTTATTTGAAGACCCATAATGAGTGCTTGATATTCAGCAACATTATTCGAACATACCTCTTCAAATGTGAAGCTATACGGCAGCATGTGTTTTTCAGGGGTAATGAATACTATACCCGCTCCTGCGCCATATCTTCGAGTTGCACCGTCAAAATACATAATCCAAGGTTCAAAAATTTCAACGTAGAAGATTTCTTCGTCGGGCAGGTCGTCAGATAATTTCCAGTCTGACGGCACTGGATGATTCGCCAAGAAATCAGCCAAGGCTTGCCCTTTCACCGCCTTTTTGTGGAACATAAACAATGTCATACTGTTGTAATAAGATTTCCCACTTTGCCAATCGACCTGAGATAATTGGTCTAGACAGAACATACTTGATTGGGTCAGCCTTAGCCACCAAATGCACTGTGAATGCCTGCATATAATGCCTCAACTTGTCAATGGCGAAGAAGAGCGAAAGACACATCTTTTCAATTGGTGAATAATTCAATTCTGCCCCATTGAGAGTTCTACTTAGGTAGTAAATGGCACATTCTTTACCCTTCTCACTTTCTTGTGCAAGCAATGCCCCAAGTGACCTTTCTTGCGCGCTGATGTAGAGTATTAGTGGTTTTCCTGCTATGGGGGCACCCAAAACAGGTGGATTAAGCAAATATTCCTTTATACTGTTAAAAGTAGTTCGACATGCTTCGTCCCATTCGAAGGTCGTGTCTTTCCTCATCAATCTCTGAAATGGTTGACATCGACCTGCCAAATTGGAGATGAACCTCCTAATATAAGCTAGTCGTCCTTGGAGACTTCTTAGCTCATGTAAGTTCCGCGACTCTGGCATTTTTTGAATGGCGTCGATCTTAGATTGATCAATCTCGATCCCTCGATGCTTTACGACGAAACCAAGGAACTTCCCTGAAGTTACGCCGAATGCACATTTGAGAGGGTTCATCCTCAATTGGTACTTCCTCAAACGATCGAAAACCACCTTTAGATCTTTCAAGTGATCATGTCGCTTTTTGGACTTGACTACGAGATCGTCGACGTAGCACTCGATATGTTTATGCAGCATATCATCGAAGATCTTTTGCATGGCATGTTGATAAGTTGCGCCGGCGTTCTTTAATCCAAAGGGCATTACCTTGTAACAGTATATCCCTTTCGGAGTCCGGAACGTTGTCATTTCTTCATCTTTGAGGGCCATTCGAAACTGGTTGTACCCTGATGACCCATCCATGAAAGACAAAGCTTCATGCCCTGTGGTAGCATCGACCATTAGTTCAGTGATGGACAATGGGAAGTCGTCTTTCGGACATGCACTATTCAGATCGCGAAAGTCAACGCATACCCGTAATTGTCCGTTCTTCTTTCTGACGGGGATAATGTTTGCTATCCATGTCGGGTAGTTTACTTCGCGAATGAACCCCGCTTCAATTAACTTGTTAACCTAATTTTCGATTTGGGGAATGAGCTCTGGCCTGAAACGTCATTGAGCTTGTTTGACTGGTCGATACCCATGTTCGATAGCGAGATGATGTACAACTACTTTTGGATCAAGTCCTGGCATCTCTTTATACGACCAAGCAAAGACATCCTTGTACACAATGAGCAAACTCAAGTACTCGCACTCCTCTTCACCGGAAAGTGATGCACTTATAAAGGTTGGACGTGGTTCTTCCGTCGTACCAAGATTAACCTCTTTTAGTTCATCAACTATTGGTTGACTTCCATCTTCGAGTGGCAGTGGTGCCTCTTCAACATCCTCCTCAGATATCTCGGCCTCTGTTTCTTCCTCGACAGTAATATGGTAACAAGAGGCTTCACCCCCATTCTCCACTGCACATTTGCTTGCAGGGTTGGTGATGATGACATTGCGTCGTTTAACCTTCACTGCACCATCTGTATTCACGATAACAAAAGTTTTTCTTTTCATTCGTGAGGGAACGATACTGCGGATCTCTTCATCGCTTTTTGTCTTGCCAGACTCTTTATCGTTCAAAGCCTCTCGAGCCTCTTTGTGTAGGAGGCGATCAAAAATGGAAGTGGATGAAAGTTTCTTATCTCTCTTTGTGGTCACGCTTAATCTTTGCAACGCTGACGTTTGTGAGAGAGATTTATCGGGCAACGTATTGTCTTTCTCCTCTATCGGCTTACTCAATCTTTGAAATGCTGACTTCCGTGAGAGGGGTTTAGTGGACGGTGTGTTTTCCTTCTCATTTGCTGGCTTACTCAACCTTTGAAATGCTGATTGCCGTGAGAGAGGTTCAGTGGACAGTGTGTTTTCTTTTTTATCTGTCGGCTTACTCAACCTTTGAAAGACGAAAGATCTGATGGGATTAGGTGTTAAGTGCGAACCGTTTTCTTCTGTCACAGCCGCTTTCAATCGCTGGAAGGCCGAAGCGCGCGTACCCGACGGCTTGATGCGTTTATTGATGGGGACTCTTGGCTTAACAATTTCCTTTCCTTTTGAGTTGTCTACCTCCTTGGTCGTTATGTTATTACTCTTGACCACTTTCTCCTTCCTTTTTCGGGTTATACGGACTGGTTCAGGCGACTTATATCCAAGCCCCTTTCTTGATGCCGGTATAGAATATCCCTCCTTTAGGAGTTTCTTTTGTGTCGAAGAAAGCTCTGACCTGCCTTCGAGGATTTTCAGGCCCTTGAACTCAGTGTGAGTTGTGAAGTCATATCCTGCCTTTGCTAGCAGTTTATATGCCTTGGGATCGTATTCTTCTTTCGTTCGTTTCTCAGGCAGGACCATCCCTTTCTGAGTCTCTTTGGACTTCGTGACCTCTTGTTTCGTTATCTTCGTAAGAGGGGTGACAAAGTTTTCCTTAAGAATCTTAATGTCACCAACTTTCAAACTTTTCGCACATTCCGCAAACGGCGATTCACCCTTCTTACGCCGGGACAAAGGAACATAGCGCAGAACAGAAGGGCTTGAACTTTTCTCGTCTTTCAAGGTCTTAGCCTTCGTAGGGCTGACGGATGTCTTGCTTTCGCAAAACTTGGGAACATTTTCTTCTTTGACTGATTCTTTCCTTGCGCAAGTCTTCTGCTCCCCGCTGATCAAAGGGATTTATTTTGGCATTATTTCTTCTATGTTGCTGTTATTTATATAAAACTTGGCATCCGCGACATGAGACTCGGCCTCTGAAAATGGCTTAGTGTCTGCCTCAACCTTTTTGACGTCGTCTTGATAAAACTTGAAGCACTGATGCAAGGTGGAAGTTATTACCCCATTTCCATGAATCCAAGGGCGACCCAACAATATTTTATAGGTAGTCCTGGAGTCTATGACATGAAATAGGGTATGTGCTTTTAAGTCTCCGATGATGAGCTGTAGGCGAATCATGCCAATCGCTCGTTGTCCTCCCTGATTGAAACCCTGGATTACCAGCTTGCTACTTGATAGCTCTTCCCTCAGGATGCCAATCTCTTTCATGACTGATTTCGGCATTATGTTGACGGTCGATCCATCATCAATGAGGATTCGACCGACCCTCTGTTCTCGAATGTACCCTGAGACAAACAAAGGTCTATTGTGAGGTTTTGACCCCAACATCAAATCATCATCGGTGAAGCTTATGGACATGCAATCGGATGCGCATGCATGTGCTGTAGAGGTTGAAGGTTCTGAAACATTAAAGTCCTTCAACGTGTCGACGTGAGCAGTTTTGTCCATTTGAGGCGAATCTACTACATTGAGGGAAGGTGTATCGTCCAGCTTTGTTACCAACTCCGTTGAACTTGGAGTGGCGCTATCATCCTCGATTGCACCAACGACGCGGCACGTAGCAGCTTCAAATGTTTCTTCCTGCTTTTCATTAAAAAAATCCCTTGGGGAAAAATTCCCGTAGGGTCATAGGCTGCTGGGGTGGAGGGAGGTCTTTGTTTTCCTCCACGACAAGCTTAGGCCTTCTCATACTCTTTCTTCCTTTTCTCTTTGGAAGTTTGCTTTTTCGCCTATACTCTCGAAGTAGGCAGGCTTCTTTCTGGACAGGTCTCTGTCGCCGCATTTTCCGACGAGTTACGACGGTCCATCCTTCATCCTCATCCCCAACGAGTTCGGGCTTCACCCGCGAAGTCTCTTGTAGAATTTCATGTTCGAATCGAATAATTACTGGTTCGCAAGTCCCAAACTGGATCAAACTCTACTCTTGCTTCTTAGGTGAAACAGGAGATAATTGAACGCTGGAGTTCAATGTTACGACGTCGTGATTTGCTTGAGCTACCTCGTCGAGATCCAGCTCAATCCTCTTTTCACTAGCTAACTTCATGATTAGCTCTTTTAAGACAAAACATTTGCCTACAGGATGACTGACGACCCGGTGGGTATTTGCAGTAGTTAGGATCATTTACCTTTCCTAACTCCTCCGGTCGTTTGCATTCTGGCAGTTGGATGAGTTGCGTTTCCAGCAATTGCTCTAACATATCGGGGATGTCAGAGTCTGGAAACGGGTATACTTTTTCTTGTCTTTCTTTCAAAGTAAGGCGACGTTTTTCGCCTTTCTCATTTCTTGCTTCCGTTTTGTTTTCCTTCGCTTTGGAGGAAAACCTTAAAGGGGCCATGTTGACGACCATAGATTCTTTCACGACGTTCTTCGTGATCTTCCCAACGCCCTTCATTTCCGTCTTTATTTTCTTTACGTCGGGGATTAAGAGGTCTTTATTTCCTCTATTGGCAATACTCAACTCCATATCATGGGCGCGAGTTGCTAACTCCTCAAATGTTTGGGGCTTTATCCCTTGTAAGATGTAGTGAAGTCCCCAATGCATGCCGCCGATGCACATCTCGACAACAGACACTTCTGTGAGTCGGTCCTTGCAGTAAAGACTCAACGATCTCCAACGGTTAATGAAATCGACGACTGGCTCGCCCATTCTTTGGCTAGCGTGCGAGAGTTCAGACATGCTGACTGTCCGCCTAGTGCTGTAGAAGCGATTCAAGAAGTCTCTCTCAAACTGTTCCCAACTGTCAATCGTCTCGGGTTCCAAGTCAGTGTACCAGTCAAAGGCGTTTCCTTTCAAAGTTCGGACGAATTGCCTAACCAACAAGTCTCCGCGAGTTCCAGCGTTCTCGCACGTTTCGACGAAGTGGGCAATGTGCTGTTTAGGATTGCCCTTCCCATCGAACTGTTGGAATTTTGACGGCTGGTACCCGGTGGGCATCCTCAAGTTGTCGATCCTCTTGGAATACGGTTTGGTATACGAGAGGGTGCTCTGGGCTGGTCCACCGTACTGGGCTCGGATGGTGTTGGTAATCATGTCCTGCAGTTGTTGGACAGATAAAAAAGCGACCGACGTTGAGTGTTGCGCTTGGTCTTCCTGGATGACCATTTTTTCTTTGTCACTCTTTCTGGCCGCAGGAGTTAGACTTGACTCCGCGACCTCACGACTTTGCATCTGGTTCCTCAGTTGGGCAATCTCGAAGTCTTTGTCCTCGACTGCTTTCATCAGAAAGTTAATTTTCTTTTCCATTTCAGCCATCGCTTCGTCGTTAGTGCGCGCATCTGCCATCATTACAGATACGTTGGAGTCAGAAACCTTCTCCGACTGATCAGATGAGGGAGCAGCTTCATCGAACAAGGGATTGTCCTTGATGATTATCCCAACCTGCGCGGACTCCGTCAGTCGTTTGTATATTTTGCTCACGATGGCAGAAGTGTGCTCGTCCGTCTGCGAGGCTTCTTTGATGAAGCGGCTGCGGGTGGCAGGTCCCCTGTAAGGGCTCTTGGAACTGACAGCCTTGGATGTTGTTTTCTTTGATGCCATTGTTAAATTTTTTTTTTTGAGAGAGATGAAAGGTAGAAAGGTCCACTGGGCATGCCAATCTGTTCATACGAGATTTCGAACGAAGGAAATTTAGACACGTGTAAATGAAATTTGAGTTGTATTGATGTATTTGTATGTATTAGTGCGTAGTGGATTACAATCTCTAATGTTTGATCCTCTGATTCTCTCTCTTAAATGTAAATGTATCTCGAGGGCTTCGCAGCTTGTTCTCGATGTTGAATTTGTTTCGAGAATGTATCTCGAGGGCTTCGCAGCTTGTTCTCGATGTTGGATTTGTTTCGAGGGCTTCGCAGCTTGTTCTCGATGTTGGATGATCGTTCAGTCTTCCAAGGATTCAGGGAGTCTTCGTTGCTTGAGAATTCTCTCTGAGCTCTTAGGAGTAGAAATTTTCTAAACCTTGTAAATGAAAATGAGCTCTCTATAGAGTTCTCATGGGCCTAGTGGGCTTGGGCCTGAATCCAATGAGCTTGCCTCAAATGAATTTTTGAATTTTGAGCCCAATGGGCTTGACCTTTAGGCCAAATTGTTTTTGAATATTTTTTCTAGATCGATCCGATTTCGAGGCCAATTACGATCAAATTTCCTCGGTCAAATTTATCTGATCCACTGGCCGTGATGAAGACATGTGGCGACCGATTGGCCGAAATTTCTCGGTCAACACGGCCATCTTCCAAATAATTTTTGAGTTTGGGCCATTTTTTCGAATTACCCTAAAATCCTCCCCATCCCGTCAATCTACCTCTATCCCAGCTTTCTGCTCCGGCAACTGTCCAGACGGCGACGGCTTGATTTCGACGGTCTTGGACTCGAGAAGACGCAACCTAATGCAGCCCTTCTAACGGCGGCGACGTGCTGACATCAATTCATCGTCAGAAGAAAATAACTATTCTCTATAAAAATGCTTTTGGATTTTGGTTGCTTGAGAGTAGTTTATTTGACAGGATGATTGAGTTATTTTCCTTCCTAGTAGGTTGTTGCTAGCAGTTCTCTTTCACTTGGTTGGATCCTTATTAATGCGATAGGTTGCTATTTGATTTCTTTTGTAAAGGACTGGAGTCGTTCTTTTCCTCCTTTGTTTAGTTGTTTTTATTGATCTTGGTGAGTTGAGATCTTGAAGTTTAATGGAAAATTTTAGTTGATTTTCTTCTCTAGAGTAAGGAGTAGAACTTATTGCTTGACTTAATTAGGGCAAATGAGAAGTCTTAGTATTGTTTCCAACGTTGGTTGAAAATTTGGGGGCGTTACACTTAAACTCCTCCCATTTTTCTGTCGCAGACTCCCTCCCCCTTCCCCCATCACCTTTAGTGGAAGAAGATGCAAAGATTGAGCCCCTTACCCATGTGAAATTAGGGGCACGACACTAAGATGCCTCGAAAATCAACTAGGTTAGTGGAAAAAGCTAAGGAATATTTAGAGAAGACCACAAATAGTGAAACTGCAAAATCATCCAGAACTAAGAAATATGGTGAATCTGGGGAAAACCATAAATCTTCTAGAAGGAGTCAGAAGTTGAAGCGGAATAATGAGATTAAGCTAAATGAAGTTTTGTTTCCTCCTTTATCTTCTGAGCAATCGGAGGGGAAGAAGAGAAAGACAAAGAATTTCAAGTCTGTTGGGATAAAAAAAGGGAATGGGGGATCAAGGAAGAGGGTGTATTATCAGAAAGTGGTTTTTGATGGTGGTGAATTTGAGGTTGGGGACAATGTTTATGTGAAGAGGAGAGAAAATTCAAGCTCCGATGACGAAGACCCTGAAGTTGAGGATTGCAGAGTGTGCTTTAAGTCTGGAAAGGCTATAATGATCGAGTGTGATGATTGTCTTGGTGGTTTTCATTTGAAGTGTTTGAAGCCGCCAATAAAGGAAGTCCCTGAGGGGGATTGGATTTGTGGGTATTGTGAGGCTACCAAAATTGGCAAAGAGGTTCAATTGCCAAAGCTTCCGGAGGGGAAAAAACGGGTTAGGACAATGAGGGAGAAGCTTCTGGTGGGTGACTTGTGGGCTGCACACATTGAAAGGTGGATTTCTATTTACTTATTTACTCCTTTTTGGATGTTTATAAATGTCAGCCTAATTTTATTGTGTACAGTTAATTTACTCGACTATTGGAAATGTGCAGCTTATGGAAAGAAGTAAATGGTAACTACCGGTGTAAGGTTAGATGGTATATAATCCCAGAAGAGACAAAAGCTGGAAGGCAGCCACATAACTTGCGGAGAGAGCTTTATTTAACCAATGATTATGCAGATATTGAGGTAATTAACTGGTTTTTACTTATGGTAGCTGTTATCTCCTTCGTTCAGTGAACATGGTTGATTCATTTTGTGAGACCCCAAATTACACCGACTTATTCTAGGAGGGGTAAAAAGGGTAATTCAGAGTAGGCAAGCTGTTAGTATGTAGGGAGACAAGTTTGTTAGAGAGTGGGGACCATGAGGTACTGTTTTGGCCGTTATTTAGAGAGGAGTGCTTGGAGAGGAAGTTAGGTTTTCATTTGGTATAGACATTGGTCTGTGAGAGAGTTTTCCAGCTTCTTGAAGAGTTGGGAAACCCTAGTTATCATTTTGGTTGCTTAAAAAGTAAATATATAATAGAGATCACTATATATTGAAGTACTTCAAGAAGAAAAGAGAGTTCATTTTTTTCAAAAAAGAAAAAAGAAAAAAGAAACAAGAAACAAGAAAAAAAGAAAAGAGAGTTGGTAATAGGAATGATTAATTATGTTAGCTGTTCTCTTGTAGTGCTTTTAGTTATATTTAAATCTTTAATCTTATCTCATTGTGAGGGGAGATCCTTTCAATCATTGTCAAAGTTTCTATATTTATCATTGCAGATGGAATCTCTTCTTAGATTGTGTCAAGTCATGAATCCTAAAGACTATTATAATGCCAAGGAAGGGGATGATATCTTTTTATGCGAGTATGAATATGACGTTTGTTGGCATAGTTTCAAGCGATTAGCTGAAATTGATAAAGAAGAGGTAGGTCTTCAAAAAGTGGAATTAGCTTTGTGTTGTTGATTGCTATACTATTTTAGTTTTATTTGTATGTTCTAAATTGGTAGGATGGTGAAGCGGTTGATAGTGACAAAGACTGGAAGTTGGACCATAATGCAGACTCTGAATCAGATGGAGATGTGGAATATGAAGAAGAGAGAGTACACATTTTACAATCTCGAATCTACTCAAGCTCAACCCATGAATTGGCTGCAGTATGAATCCTCTTCTTTATTGCATATTTATTTTGACTTTGATTATGCAAATTCCCCTGTGAAGTGTTATGATGCATGGGCAGAATTCAAGGAAAGGACGATTTTGTGGACTACAAAAGATAGGAGCAAAGAAGATCCCAGAGCATATAAGATGCCACAAACAGACTGAATTGGAAAGAGCAAAGGCAACCCTCATGTTGGCGTCATTACCCAAGTCTCTACCTTGTAGGAATAAGTGAGTGGGGACTTAATAACTTTTCTTCTTGATGGGTAGTTTTTCTTTCCTTTGACAAAACATATTTGTTAATCTAGAGAAATTGAGGAGATAACTACATTTATAGAAAGCGCTATTCGTGATGATCAATGTTTGGGGAGATGCTTGTACATCCATGGTGTTCCAGGAACAGGCAAGGTATTATCTACTTTCTTTTGCCAGCAACTGATCATACCTGTAATGCTCCTTGGGTTATTACAAGTGGTACTTTTAATATCTAAACCAGACTTGCCTTTTTCTCCCGTCTTGAGAAAAAACACTATAATAACGTGCTATCTTTTTCTTGAATCTAGACAATGAGTGTGTTGTCAGTAATGAGGAACTTGCGGGGTAAAGTTGATGCAGGAAATATAAGACCTCATTGCTTTGTGGAGGTTAATGGTCTTAAGCTGGCATCACCAGAAAATATATACAGGGTAATGACGTTGTTGACTTGACTTGATTGCAACCTCGATTATTGTTTATGATGCTCTATATTCTTTCAGGTTATATATGAAGCATTAACTGGGCATAGGGTTAATTGGAAAAAGGCTCTTCAATTGTTGACCAAACGGTTTTCAGATGTAAAGAATTGCAAAGAGGATGACCGACCTTGTATTCTGCTCATTGATGAACTTGATCTTCTTGTAACAAGAAATCAGTCAGTAAGTACTGCACTTTCTGATGCTCGTTGAATAGAAAATCTACTTCATTCCTAATCTTTAATTGTTATTTACTGATGCTTGTTTAATAAAGTAGCTACTTGATTTCTAATCTCTCTTTTTTTTTTTCTTAAATAATTCTAACAGGTTCTATACAATATTCTTGATTGGCCTACAAAGCCACAAGCAAAGTTGATTGTGATAGGTATTCATTGATGGCGCTCTCTGCGTCCTCTGCTCTTCTTCCTATTGTCACTTTATCCTCTTGGTATTTTTTTACTGTGAATTCCCTTTTTTTCCCCTTAAAAAAAGTCCTCAAGCATTAAAAGATGGCCAATTGGTCTAACCTTTAGCTTTGGAGACCTTCTAGAATCTTAAGATATCCTTTCAATATTATTTGGTTTAGACGACACATTTAGATTCTTGTTATGTGAGTATGTGATCATAGACCTTTCCAAAACTAATTTTGTAAACAATCTTCTGATTCATTTGCTATTAGACCTTCATCTAGGATCTATCTACCCTCCGAACAGTCCCTTGGGAACATGCAATAGTGCTTTACTAAACCTTCTAGAGGACAATGATGATCGAATGATAGTTTTTGTGAATTCAGTAAACCTTCCTCTAATGGAAATTAATTCAGGAATTGCAAACACCATGGACCTTCCTGAGAAGTTGCTTCCTCGAATATCAAGTCGAATGGGTATTGAAAGACTTTGTTTTGGCCCCTATAACTATCAACAACTTCAAGAAATCATTTCGAGTCGCCTTGAAGGAATCAATGCATTTGAAAAACAAGCTATTGAATTTGCATCGAGAAAGGTAGTTGTTTTTTAAATCAATATTTTATATATTTATTTTAAGTAATAAATAAAATGATTTATGTTTTATATAATTAAAATAATTGGTATCACTTCTGCATTGTTTGAGCATAATATATATTGTACTTGTAATCTGAAGTGTTATTTACTTGATCATCATATGGTATAAATCATTTCAGGTAGCTGCTATTTCAGGAGACGCACGTCGTGCTCTAGAGATATGCAGGCGTGCAGCTGAAATTACGGATTACCATATAAAGAAGCTGAGTTTGACTCTCAACGCTACTATGAATGGTATAAATTCTTATCTAGTCAAGTTTGGTATCACAAGATATTTTGAAGCAAATGTGGTGCCGAATGAAAATTGGTAGCCTAATATAAGCTACCAGATATTTTGTTGGTTGTTGCTTTTAGGTTGTCTCTCCATTGCTTCCTTACAATTACATGGCAAGCACATTTTTTTTTTGTGTTGGATGCATTTAGGGCAGTATTCTTTTTTGACAAAAGAAATCGAACTTTTATTGAGAAAAAATGAAAGAATACAAGGGCATCCGAAAAAAACCAAGCCACAAACAGAGTCCCACCGAAGAAAGGGGCTCTAATCAAGCAAAATCAATCCTAATGAATAATTACAAAAAGTCGTCGTCAGTGACGCCTAAAGGAAAACATAGAACCTAATGAGGGGCCAAACATCACAAAGAGATCTCTCAAACCCTCGAAAGGTTCAATTATTCCTCTCACCCCATAATCCCCACAAAATAACGTACCCGCCTGCCACAAGAACCTTCCCTTCTCGCGAAAAGGCGGATGGAGAAGGAACTCCTCGATCATCTCTCTGCAACCTCTGTGTCTAGCAAACTGAAAGCCGAACACCTTGGAGAAGAGACTCTAAGCAACCCGAGTAAAAGCGCAATTTCACAGTAGATGTCAAGATCTTCCTCTGCCTTTCGACAAATGATGCAACAAAAAGGCCCAACCAAGTTAAACCTGTTTCTCCAAAGCCTATCAGAGGTGTTAACCCTACTGCGAATGATCCGCCAAATGAAGAATTGAACGTTCTTTGAAACTTTCACCTTCAACAGACTCACTATTCACGGAGGGATTCAACGGAAACTGAAGGAAATAGTTACAAGAAAAACCCCCAGTGGGGTTCGGACTCCAAAAGTGAACATCCCTTCTATTCGGCCTAAGAGCAATCTCCCTCAAAGAGAATAAGAGAGTCATGGCACTTGTCGTTTTCCTATCGGATAACAAACGACGAAACCCAAACAACAAAGAAGGAAAGTTCCCAGAAGGACCAAAACATCATGCACAAAATAATTTTTTTTGGAGGATAAATGATAAAAACCGGGAAAAGAAGAGCAAAGGGGTCAACCTTACTTACTTGGCCACAACCTTACTTGAACGATCTGTTCTATATGTTGTGCAATTGTGTCCTTGAGTTCTAAGGATTAGGGCTTGGCTACTATTCCCCAGATTTTGGTCCCTTTCCATGTGAGAGAGAAAATCGATAGTGGCTTTAATAACGGGAAGTAGGAGCTACCCAATTACTTTTATCCTAGTGTAGAGTCTCACAATTCCGTCTTCAACGATACCATCATGAAAGCTACATAGTCTCTGCCCTATTTCTTGTCCAAAAGAAAACTTTGTTGGTCACATAGTCTGAAACTTATGTTTTTTTGTATGTCCTTGTATATTCTTTTATTTTCTCAATGCAAACTCGCTTTCTTACCAAAAAAAAAAAAACAGTTGATCCTGAAACTGAATTGAAAAGTAACTCTTACGAAAAAGAGGAAAAATAAAGAGATAAAAGAACAGTAAAGAAGGATCCCTCGAAAATTTTCAGATTGCTACTAGAAGTCTTATTGCTAAGAAGTTTCTGTTACAGCTGTATATATTCTCACATATTCTCTTCCCTTTGATTAGGCCTAATTACTAGCATTTAGGTTAATTAGGGTTTCCTTATGTAAATACATTGTATGGGTATTTATACCCACCGATTCTCATTGAAATAAGACACAAAATATTCTCTCATTCTATGAATTACATGGTATCAGAGCAACAAAATTTGTAAACCATTTTTTTTAGAGTTGTCTTCCTGGTTAGGGTTTTGTTCGTTATTTTTTTTTCCGACACCTCCTCTACAGAAAGAACCGCCGCCCGCCGGAGAAGCAAGTTGTATTTTTTTTTTCGCCGGAAAAGTCAGCGCGTGGACGCCACGCGCCACCGTCCAGATTCGTCGTTTTCCCACGCGCCGGCGCGTGAGAGCGCGTGAGCCACCCGTTTCCGCTGCCGTTTGTTGGGTTGTTCTCGAAATCTTTTTCCGGTTGGTATACGGTATTCGTGGGTGAAAAACGTACGTGGTTGTGAAGAAAACGAGGTTTTTCGTTGCTGTCCAGAATCATTTTTGTCTGGGTTTTTGTTCAGTTTTCAGGTTTTGTGCCCTAAATTTATGCTATTTGGAGATATTTATTTGCCCGTTTGTTTAATCATTATTCGTTGGGCTTTGTTATCTGTTTGATTGTAGTATCTTTCAACTCAATGACTGGCAAAAATGAATTAGTAGCGATGAAATCGGTTGTTACGATTGGATGTGGTTCATCGATGTCTAGAATCACAGACTATAAGGTGGATCGCACCAATTATTTGGATTAGTCTAGAATCATTCGCCTCTATCTGTTGAGTATCGCTATGGATGACCATTTGACTAAAGACCCACCGACCGATGATACTAAAGTCAAATGGGTTTGAGAGGATGCTCGGTTGTTTCTACAGATCCGTAATTCGATTGATAGCAGTATGATAAGTATGATTGGTCATTGTACTTCTGTGAAATCTATCATGACTTTTTTGGAAACTGTGTACTCAGGTAAAAGGAATATAAAACGCATTTATGATACCAACCAAGCATTTTATCGTACAGAGAAGGGAGATAGATATGTCACTGACTATTTCATGGATCTCAAGAAAACCTATGAATAACTTAATGTGTTGCTCCCATATAGTTCTGATGTGAGCGTCCAACAAAGCCAACGAGAAAAGCTGGCAGTCATGAGTTTTTTGGCTGGACTCCTCTGAATTTGAAGGTGCAAAATCTCAAATTTTGTCTAGTTTCGAGATTCCATCTCTGGAAGAGGCGTTCAGCAGAGTGTTAGGCCCCCAGTAGCAATTACATATGTTAGAAGGGGTAGAAAAGGAAAGGAACAAGTTGAATAACCGTTTGTCTGTGGGAGTGTTTTGGTGGGACCCTTTTTGGTGTACGGTTGTTAGGGTTATTCCCAGTGCCTTAGTATTTAAGCTTCCTTTATGTCCGTTGTTATTTTAAGCTTTTGTATGTTGTTAGAACAATGTTCTAGGGCTAGGAGAGGTGACCAGCACTCTTGAATCCGCTGGGTGTTCTTGTTGTTTGTTAGTGTAATCGTTATCGCTTATAATCAAATATCACGAGTAAGAGGTATTCTTACAAGTGGTATCAGAGCTCGTTTCGAATCTGGGGAGGTGGAAGAAGATGGCTCAGAGAGCAATAGAGGAGAGGCTCACGGCGACGAAAAATGCGATCGGAGAAATGAGGAAATCCACGGAGTCTGCGATAGGAGAGATGAAAACAGAGCTCCAGAGGCTTCCGGGGTTAGAAAAAGCTATGGAAAGAATGAGTGTGTTGTTTAGCACACTAGTGAAAGACCTGGCCGAAGGTAAAATGCAGCATGTTACAGAATCGGAGAGGACGAAAATGTCCACCGGAAAAAGAAAAAAAAGAGAGCCTGGGGAAGAACTTGAACCAGAGCATGAGTTAGAAGAAGGCGAGTCTTCGCAAAAGAGAGGGGGTGACGGCCAGAGTGAGAGGATCAAGTTTAAGAAAGTGGAGATGTCGGTATTCAACGGCACTGATCCGGATGGTTGGTTGTTCCGAGCGGAGCGTTACTTTCAGCTAAACCATCTGACGGATTCCGAGAAGCTGACGGTGGCCGTGGTAAGCTTCGAAGGACAAGCATTACACTGGTATCGCTGGGCAGAGCATCGGAAACGGATGAAATTGTGGGGAGATTTGAAGAAGAGATTGTTCATCAGGTTCAGGAGACTGAGAGAGGGGACGATCTGCGCGAGGTTCCTCGCTATTAAGCAAGAAGGTACGGTGGAGGAATTCTGTCAAAAATTTGAGGAGTTAGCGGCGCCGTTACCCCATCTAACGGAAGAGGTGTTAGAAAGCACTTTTCTTAATGGGCTGAAAGTTGTAATAAGGACCGAAACTCTTTGTTTTGAGCCCATTGGGCTGGAAAGCATGATGAGGGCGGCCCAAAGGGTGGAAGACAGAATGGAAGCTGCGGTTTTGGGCCTCGAAGGGGCTGGCGTAAGGCAGACGAAACCTCTGCAGTCTTATCCTACAGTCGCATCAGCTTCAAAGGTAACTGACTCTCCCCACCAAACTCGCACGATTACGTTAGCTGAGAGAGTTCCGTTCATTAAGAGAGAACCCACTTACAAAAGACTATCTGACTCTGAAGTTCGGGCAAGGAGAGAGAAAGGGCTGTGCTTCAGATGCGAAGAGAAATTTGTGCCTGGCCATCGTTGCAAGAACAAAGAGCTGAGAGTGCTCATTACGGCAGACGAAACGGAAGAAGAGGAAACAGAAAACATGGATGAAGATAAAAAAATCGAGGTTCATGCTATGGAAGTTAGTCCGACGGTCCAGCTATCTTTAAATTCGGTGGTGGGTTTGTCTTCTCCGGGAACGATGAAAGTCAAGGGAATCATCAAGGAACAAGAAGTGATCATGATGATTGACTGCGGAGCCACGCATAATTTCATCAACAAGAAGTTGGTGGACACCTTGCAATTACCCGTATCAGAGACATCCAACTATGGAGTAGTCATGGGTTCGGGAGAGGCAATCAAAGGAATGGGGGTATGTAAAGGTGTGGAAATTAGCTTGCCGGAGTTAGCTATTGTGGACGAATTCCTACCGTTTGAACTAGGGAACTTGGATATGGTGCTCGGCATGCAATGGCTTAAGAAACAGGGAGCCATGACCGTGGATTGGAAAAATCTGAGTATTGGAAAAATCTGAGTATGACCTTCGTGGTAGGAGACACAAGGGTGGTGCTGAAGGGGGACCCCACATTGGCTCGCATGGAAATATCCTTGAAAATGATGGCCAAGACTTGGCAACCAGAGGATCAAGGATTCTTGGTGGAATTTACCACGTTGCAGGTGGTGGAAGAGGACTTGATTGCCGAGACAAACATTCCAGAATTGGATCGCCTCCTCACAGACTATGAGGATGTGTTCAACATGCCGGATGGACTACCCCCGAAACGGAAGATTGATCATACAATACAGTTGAAAGAAGGAACGGATCCAACAAACATGCACCCGTATAGATACCCCCATGCTCAGAAAACAGAAATTGAAAGAATGATTGACGAAATGATTCGCACGGGGATCATCCGTTCTAGCGTGAGCCCTTTTTCAAGTCCGGTTATCTTGGTTAAAAAGAAGGATGGGAGTTGGAGATTCTGCGTTGACTACAGGGCCTTGAATAAGGCTACCATTCCGGATAAATTTCCCATCCCAGTGATTGAGGAGTTGTTGGATGAGCTACACGGAGCGAGATACTTTTCTAAGATAGACCTGAAGTCCGGGTACCATCAGATCAGAATGAACGAAACCGACATTCAGAAAACGGCTTTTCGAACTCATGAAGGTCACTATGAATTTCTGGTTATGCCCTTCGGCCTCACCAACGCACCGGCAACATTTCAATCATTGATGAATCAGGTTTTTCGGCCTTTCCTTCGTCGTTGCCTTCTTGTTTTTTTTGATGATATACTGATATACAGTCCTGATCTGCAAACTCATATCTCCCACTTGGCAACGGTCTTTAATGTCCTAAGAGATAATCGTCTCTATGCAAATTACAAGAAATGCCAGTTTGTGAAAGAACGTATCGAGTATCTAGGACACTGGGTGTCGGGGCAAGGAGTCGAGGCCGATGGAGAAAAATTGAGGGCAATGTTGGAATGGCCCATACCAGCAAACATTAAGGAACTGAGAGGGTTCTTAGGTCTGACCGGGTACTACCGCAGATTTGTAGCAAACTATGGCAGCATTGCGGAACCCCTATCCGACCTGACTAAGAAGGACGCGTTCCTATGGAATGAAGTTGCTACGCAAGCCTTTGAACGATTAAAGACAGCTATGATGACTCTTCCAGTATTAGCTTTGCCTGACTTTTCCATTCCTTTCGTTCTAGAGACAGATGCCTCAGGGACGGGATTGGGAGCCGTTTTAATGCAGCATCATCGACCTATAGCGTACTTTAGTCAGAAATTGTCGGACAGAGGACGTTTGAAATCCACTTATGAGAGAGAGCTCATGGCAATTGTGATGGCGGTTCAGAAATGGCGCCACTATCTGTTAGGCCACCACTTTACAGTGCGAACGGACCAAAAGTCGTTGAAGGACTTTTTGGAACAAAAAGAAGTAAGACCTGACTTTCAAAAATGGTTAACCAAGCTGCTGGGTTATGACTTTGACATACAATATGTCCCGGGACTGGAAAATAAGGCGGCAAATGCGTTGTCTCGTATGCCGGATGTGGTTGAGTTAGCATTACTTACGGTTCCAAAAATTATCGATGTACAGAAGGTTCAAACGGAAGTGCTCGAAGACCCCAAACTCCGCGTAGTAGTGGAAAAAATCAGCCAGGACAAGGAGATTGTGCCTCGTTATTCCATCAGGAAGGGACACTTATTCTATAAGGAACGCATGGTAATTTCCAAGACCTCAGTCCTCATTCCGACGATACTACACATGTTCCATGCTTCGGTGTTAGGGGGACACTCTGGATTCCTGAGAACTTATAAAAGATTGACAGCAGAGCTTTTTTGGGAGGGGATGAAAAGCGACGTGAAAAAATATGTGGAGGAATGCAAAATCTGTCAAAGCAATAAGTCTCAAGCAATGTCTCCGGCTGGCTTATTGGAACCGCTTCCCCTACCCGAACGTGTTTGGGAGGATATCTCCATGGACTTCGTGGAGGGTCTACCGAAATCAATGACCTTTGATGCCATTTTAGTGGTGGTTGACCGATTAAGCAAATATGCACACTTCATACCGGTAAGTCACCCCTTCTCCGCCAAATCGATAGGTGCAATTTTTACTCGAGAGGTCGTCCGACTACATGGATACCCGAGATCCATAGTCTCAGATCGAGACAAGATTTTTATCAGCCATTTCTGGACGGAATTATTTCGCTTACAGTCAACAAAATTAAATCGGAGCACAGCTTATCACCCACAGACAGATGGGCAAACAGAGAGAGTGAACCGTTGCCTAGAAACTTATCTCCGTTGTTTCTGTAACGAGAAGCCAAAGGCTTGGAACTCGTGGTTGGCTTGGGCAGAACTTTGGTACAATACGAACTACCACATTTCGATCAACACGACTCCTTTCTTCGCACAAAACATACTACACCGGTACCTCCGAGTGCTCTTGTGAGTAACACATCTGAACCGTGTGCACACCTCCTTCAAACGCAAAGGCGATGCGAGGCACGGCTGGGCGCACACCCGATTGAAGGTTTTCGCCTTGGTCATGTACAAGGCGCACCGCCCTCAAATCGTCTCGCCTGGGGTCGCCTCTCGCCAAGCCGAGCTCCTCAACAACACTGGAAAATACAAGATAATTTAAGAGATAAAAGAAACTTAATTAAATTATAAAAATACCCTTAACTTTGATACAATATTTCAACAAGTTTCTACCCAAGTGTTCCAAGAGAAACGACGATGGATTAGGTTTAGTGGAGTTTCCTCTAGTGATGCTTATATGGCACAAAGTTGTAAATCTAAAATTGTATAAATGTTTAAACTTCAGATATAAGGAACTATTGTTCTCTTGCACCTTTACACTCTAACATGTTTTGCATGATTGAATAATGCAAAGGTTGCAACCTCCTACTCCTAGAAACAAGCTAGATTTTATTTACAAAGAAATGTATCTCTAAAATTTATTTAGGATTTGGTCTTTGGGTATTTAAAGTTGCATCTCTACTTTTCAGCAAAAACACATGTAGGAATAGCTGAGGTGGAAGCAGCGATTCAAGAAATGTTTCAAGCACCTCATATTCAAGTAAGTTTATGTAGTTTCTTAAGTCTAGTTTAGTTTATCATAGCAGTATTGTGCTCGAGTATGAATTTTTGGTGCATGGCTAAATAATATTGGAAAAGTTGTGAAATACATATATATATATATATTTTTTTTTTAATAAGAAGCATTTATATGTATTATAGACAACAAAAGAACCAAGAGATGACAACCTAGGTAGGGGAGAGCTAAAACAAAGCTTTCTAGTTGTGATGAATCAGCTGTACAAAAAAGGTTCTTGTGTTTCAAACACCACCAAGAAGTTAAAACCTGGACATTACTACAAAAAGAATCAAAAGGAGTAGCTTTGCCTTAAAAAATTCTTTGGTTTCTCTCTAATTCGAAACTCCACATGGTGGTTGTGTATAGCATCAGACAACGTTTTCAAAGTGCAAGGCGCACTCTAAGGAGATATCAGGGAAAAGAAAGCAGAGTTTTTTTGTTACATAAAAAGGGGTTGGGGTTTTACAAGCCTATGACTAATTAAATAAAACTAGCTTCAAACAATACCATCTGTAAGCCATGAGAGAAAATATTGCTGAGAATTAAATTTGTTGGAAGAGAAGATTGCCATCTGTCATCATGACAGCAACATGCAACTTTAATTCTTCCGATTTTTCTACGTTTTATCCTTCTGTCACTCCTCTGACTCTTCTTCTTCTCTCTCTCTTCTAGTTATGACTCTTCCTAATCTTCGTTTTCTTCTTCTTCCGTCTCCTACTTCCGACCTTCTTCATTTTATTCTTTTTCTTCTTGGGTTTTCTCTTCGTTCTTCTCTGATTTTTTATTTCTCTTAAAGGTTCTGTACTCTTCGTCTTTATATTGTTATATTTCTTCTCCCAACTCCTCCATTTTTCATTTTCATGTTGTTCTTGTCGCCCATGTTAATAGGCGAGAAATGGCACACCAAGACGAGTGACGTGTTGAAGGCACTCGCCTTGGATACTTTCAAGGCGCTGAGGCCTCGCCTCGCCTCGTCTCGTCTCTTCATAGGCGAGCGCCTGGGCTCGTCTCAACAACACTAGCATACGGTGTTATTTATTTGTAACACTTGTGGTGAAAATTGTATAAATGTTATTGCAGAAAACAGAAGTTTGGGTGTTGTTAACACCGTATGCTAAACATTGGAATTCAAATAATAGACCTCCCATTAAACATCTTTATAAGAGGAGGCGCGTGAGGAAGGAGAGTAGGGAATAATAGGCTGTTAGTAGTTAGTTAGAAAGGTGGGCCCATGAAAATGTGTTGAAATTTAGTATCAAAGGTATGAGTAGATATGTAATTTTAAATTAAATTTCTTTTTGATCTCTTGATTTATCTTGTATTTTCTAAGTTTTTATTAGGATAAAATTTTTCTTTTTCCTTCTAGGAGAGTTAATTGTTTTTCCTTTCTTTTAGATAGTTTCTTCTTTCATTGTATTTATACCGTCGATTATTGACGATTATTGAGTTAAATGAATAAGAAAGTTTCTTTTAGGATAGTTTCTTCTTTCATAACCATTCTATTTTAAAACTGATTGTTAGGACGAGAAAGTGAATGAAAATCAGTTGTGGACTTCTCTACTTGAAAATGAACTGAATCCGTCACCTCACTTCTTCAAGTCAAGTTCAACTTCACCAACGGTACCTGTTCCTCTTCTAGAACCTCCTCAAACAAATTCAAATATCGTCCCTCAAATTGCTAGTGCAAATCTCCTCACCTACACAAGAAGAAACAAACAAGTTGAAACTATAGGTTTTAGAACATATCAACTCTCTCAAGAATCTAATCTAGAACAATCCATAAGTGAGGATAATAGTGAGCCTGAAGATGTCGTAATTGCTAAGGTTGATGATTTAGAATTACCAATTGCAAAAGGGAAAGAGGGCAGGAGTTGTACCATGCACCCCAACTATGTGTTATGTGATGGATTATCTGAGTCGTATCGAGCATTTGTTTCTATTATTGATAATGTTCAGGTACCAACCAACATCCATGTAGCACTAAAGCATCCAGGTTGGAGCAAAGCTTACAAGATGAGATTGAAGCACTTGAGAAAAATGATACGTGGACAGTGACATCTATTAATGGATAAGGTTGATGATTTAGAATTACCAATTGCAAAAGGGAAAGAGGGCAGGAGTTGTACCATGCACCCCAACTATGTGTTATGTGATGGATTATCTGAGTTGTATCGAGCATTTGTTTCTATTATTGATAATGTTCAGGTACCAACCAACATCCATGTAGCACTAAAGCATCCAGGTTGGAGCAAAGCTTACAAGATGAGATTGAAGCACTTGAGAAAAATGACACGTGGACAGTGACATCTATTAATGGAAAACGAAATGTTGGATGTAAGTGGTTTTTACAGTGAAACATAAGGCAGATGAGAGCAAAACTTGTTGCTAGAGGTTTACTCAATCTTATGAGATTGACTACCAGGAAACATTTGCACCAGTTGCTAAACTCAACACCATAAGAATTATCTTATCTTTGGTAACCAACCTTGATCTTCAAGAATTAGTTATTAAAAATGCTTTCTGCCATGGTAATTTGAAAGAATAAGTATACTGGGATATTCCTTCCATTTCCTTTTGGATGTAAAGAAAAATTTGATCCAACAAATTTTTATGGACTTAAGCAATCTTCCATTTCCTTTTGGATGCAAATCTAAGAAATCCTTTTATGGACTTGAGCAATCTTCTCGTGCATGGTTCGGTAGATTTGCAACTTTTGTCTTCAATCTTGGGTACTCACAATGCCTGTTAGACTTGTTGTTAGAGAATTTACTCTATTGACTACTAGGAAGCTCTCTAAATCTTCCCTCGACTCAGTAATTATATTGGTAAATAAATTCCAGTTCTTATCAATTTTCCTGAAAATGCAACATTTTTCCACCCAAATTTAGAAACAAAGTCCAGGGTCCCTCA
This sequence comes from Herpetospermum pedunculosum, assembly GCA_028017165.1. Taxonomy (NCBI): domain Eukaryota; kingdom Viridiplantae; phylum Streptophyta; class Magnoliopsida; order Cucurbitales; family Cucurbitaceae; genus Herpetospermum; species Herpetospermum pedunculosum. The sequence continues at coordinate 26,649,781 of CM051527.1, read as the reverse complement.
AAGTAAAACAAGTCTCCTAAACAAAAATAATTTTCATTTCAAACGTCATTGATATACATTTGGGTTTGTTTCTTTTAATCTCTTCAAATGTTTACTTTCCTAATTTTGTGATTTACTTATTTTATCGGTTTTTATTTTCAATTTAGGTCTTTTGTGTTATTTATTCATTAATCATTTCCAAGCTTGTAAATATAGATACTTTCAAATAAGAAAAATAAATTATTAAATTATTAATATTTATTTTATATTTTTCTTCGTTTATTTGCATGCTTGCCTTTCATGCCCCTTACATGTTGCATATACTTCCAAGTCCGATAAGACTAATAAAAAGATAAAAAAGGACAGACTCTAGGCTGGGTGTCAAATGCATATCTGACACTAACATTTCTCGAAATAGTGTCTATGCTTCCTTGATAATTAACTGTGTCCTTGGGACAAATCACTGTATAGATGAGGAGTTGGTCGTTGACTCATTGTTTCAACAAAAGTGTTTTCAGTTTTTATTTTTCAGGAAGCTTCAATTTAAATAATATGATGAATTAGTAACTGCATTTAATTGCCACAGGATAATCTTTAAGTTGTTGGCTACAATTCACTTGTTCTCTCCTATGTAGGTGATGAAGAGTTGTTCTAAGCAGAGTAAAATCTTCTTGGCAGCTATGGTGCACGAACTTTATAAAACTGGAATGGGTGAAGCAACCTTTGAAAAGGTCCATAACTCAAGTTTTCAATTTTGCTTATTTTATTGTTGTTAGAGTTTAGAGTAGGGTATTCTTTCCTTATTTGTTATTGGTTATTTTGTCCTTATTTGTGTTTGTTCTTTCCTTATTTGTCATATCAATTTCTATATAAATCTCCATGTAACTCTCTCTTGATATACTGATGAGGAGGAGCACCACCCCGGTGCGACGCTTGGTTCGTTTGTGCGACGCCATCAGGCCTACTGACTTTGTCCTTCATCTGGGCCGCTCGAGTCCGTTTTTTACCTTGAGGCTTTTCCTCTGGGGCTCGTCCTGTCGAGCTTTGTCCTTCATCTGGGCCGCTCGAGTCTTGTTTATCTCTTTTTGCCAATCTTTTCGTCCTTGCCTTGCCCTTACGGGGGTGGCCCCTACCAGAAGGTTGTCGTGGTGACAGGGCTTTTTGGTATAAGAGTGGGGTAGGGGCAGGAGTTCGTTGACAAAAAAACTATGTTTTTATAGATGCATGATAGTACAAGAGTGACCTCGACGCACTGGGTATCGAGCCACGTGAAATATTTCTTTAGGTGCTCGACATTCCATTGATGCGGAAGGGTTCACCCGAACCAACACAGGCTGAGACCCGATAGGGGCCTTCTCATGTTGGGCCAAGCGTTCAACTGGGCTGTTTGTCGGAGCTCTTCGATGAGGTCGAGGTTCATTTTGAGGCCTTCGTCGTTGGTCTGATCGGGCGCCAGTTTGGTGCGGGAGGTCGGTAGTCCGATCTCTACTGGAACAACTACTTCGGTGCCGAACATGAGCGCGTACGGGGTTTCTCTTGTGGACGATCGTGGCGTCGTCCTATAGGCCCATAAGACGTTATGGAGTTCTTCGACCCGTTGGCCCTTCAAGTGGTCGACCTTCGTCTTGAGGTTGTGTTTGATGATTTTATTTACAGCCTCGACTTGCCCATTGGCTTGAGGATGCACTACTGAGGAACAGAGGTGTCAAACCCCGTAAGTCGAGCAAAAAGTCTTGAATTCTTCGTTGTCGAACTGTCGGCCGTTGTCAGATACGATGGCATTGGGGATGCCGAACTAGCAAATGATGTGTCGCCACACGAAGTTGGTGTTCTTCTTCTCGGTGATGGTGGCCAGTGCTTCCACCCATTTGGTGAAGTAGTCCACTGCTACCACGACGAACTTCCTTTGCCCAGATTCTTGAGGTAGGGGTTCGATGAGGTCGATCCCCCATTGCACGAATGGCCATGGACTGATCACATCCGTGAGGGGCTTGGGTGGCAGGTGTGATATTGGGGTGAGCCGCGGGCACTTGTCGCAAGCCTTAATGAAGGCCTTGCAGTCATTGGACAATGTTGGCTAGAAGTAGCCGTGCTGCAGGATCTTCAAGGCCAAGGATCGCTCGCCGGTGTGGTTTTTGAACAGACCTTCGTGCACTTCTTTCATCACGTACCTGGCTTCCTGATCGTTGATGCAACGTAACATGGGGAATGAGAACCCTTGCTTGTACAAGATGTCTCCCTGGTCCAGGGTATACTGAGCGGCTCGACATCTTAGTCTCCTGACCTCGACCTTATCTTGAGGTAAGGTTCCATCCGCTAGGAAGGACTTGATGGGGTCCATCCACGTTGGCGCTGATGGAGCGTATTACGCTGCGGAAGCGATTTTAGATCGTTGATACTCTAATTTCATAAATTTAACAAACTAGAAACATGCTCAAAACGACGGAAATAAGAAATTTAGAATACATACCCTTGTAGTTCCAATTTCTTCAAGTTCCACCGGTCGTTTCTCATCACGAACGCTTCGAGCTTCTTCTCACGAACGCCCCGAGGACCACCTCCGATAGTCCCGCTATCCTCGGCGCCGAACAACGGAGTTGTGGGACTCCGTTAAAAGAAAAAAGAAAGAGAAGAAAAGAAGGAAGAAATGAGTTTGGAGCTTGGGTTGTAGAGGAATTCAAAGAACTTCAAAGTTTTTGTAAACTTTTGAATTCCCTACCAAAAAAACAACCCGAAAAGGCACTTTGTATATATATATATATGATATATATATATAAGTGGATTACCACTTGGTTTACATGCCCTTGCATGTAAACCTATATATATATATTTTATTATTATTTTATAAAATTAATTCTTAAATTAATTTTAAATATAATAAATATTTTATTTATTAAACTTTTTAATAAATAAAATGTATATAATATATTAATTAATTAAATTTTTTAATTAATAAATATTATTTAATTCAATATCAAATATTAATTAAATAATATGGCTAATCCTGGTTTTCCGAAAACCGACTTTTTGCACATGAATCCTATTCAAGTTTTAGGCCATTCCTATATTTAAATCATATTTAAATATGTCCATCATCCTTCCATAACTCGAATTTGAACAAATTCAAATTCTTTTCCCTTTTTCTTTTCTCTTATATTGTTGCACGACGTTATTCGAGCTAGCCAGGAGAACCTAAAGGACCTACAGATCATGAGCTCCAACGATACGAGATTATCCGGTCAAAACTCTTTTAACCGAACTAATCAACATTCGTTAACCCCCGGAGACTCCACTATAGTCTGAGGGTTGCACTCTCCTCACTGTAGATATATTATGTCCTCTTGATATAACCATTATGAGTAAGTCGATCCTTCACAGATGTCCGTAATCACAGTCGGGTCGTTTATACCGTTTAACCTCTGCATTACTTCTTGTTCCTTAAGTACCACTGACACCTCTAATGAACATTTGATCTGTGATCCAATCAGCAGATCAGAACCCTCTTCACACAGAAGATGATGAGGCCTCATGTTCAAGACCCGGAGTCAGCTATTAAGGAAACACCTCTCTACTAGCCCTTACAAATGGGTAGGAGTGAATTCTATCTTGCTGTACTATGTCTCCAGCCACCTATTCGAGTTTATCCACAAGATGGTGGGCTTATTGAGTCGGCGATCTGACCACTCTCACCCGTGCAAGTCAAAGGATACTCTCGAATAAATAGAAGTTCATAGCGAGCTCATGATTAAGAACGAGTTACCTAGGTCATCATATGAAAAAGTCGGTCTCTGCAGTAAACGGTGTTAGAAAGAGAGATCGACTTGATTTTGCGGTTCAGTCTTATTTAAACTCTTTGCACAAGACGTCCTCGCTTCTCACATCTCCATGTGAAACGATTCGGATCACATCGTTTTGTACGATACAAAGCGAGCCGCATCCAATAGTGTTACCAGGATAAGGTACCCAGCCTTATCCGTATACTATTGACCGTTTTGACTTTCTACTTGAGCTTGATCCACAATCATGTCATACATGAAGCTCAAATACTCATCCTTCGCCATGGGTGTTTGTTATTGGTACAGGTTAATGCAAACACGTTTCAATATATTCAATAAACACATTTACTGAATAAACCTCAATAACTCTTTATTGCGTAAATAGAAATATTACATTCACAACGTTTACATACTACGAGTTTTAGGACATAAAACCCAACAGGCGCGGCGGGAGGTCTGTCGATACATGACGTTGGCCAGAAGTAGCCGTGCCGCAGGATCTTCAAGGCCAAGCATCGCTGCCAGTGTGGTTTTCGCACAGACCTTCGTGCACTTCTTTCATCACGTACTTGGCTTCCTGATCGTTGATGCAACGTAACATGGGGAAGGAGAACTCTTGCTTGTACAAGGTCTCCCTGGTCCAGGGTGTACTGAGCGGCTCGACATCTTAGTCTCCCGACCTCGACCTTTTCTTGAGGTAAGGTTCCATCTGCCAGGAAGGACTTGATGGGGTCCATCCACGTTGGCGCGGCGGGAGGTCTGTCGATATCCATGGCGTTGGCCTCCAATGCGCTCGGTTGTGTTAGGACCTCGACCAGAACTGTTCGGGACAAGCTGGTCTCGTAAGCAGAGGCTAGCCGGGCTAGGGCGTCAACATTAGCGTTTTGAGATCGGGGAACTTGCTGGACCTCGATCATTCCAAATTTTTTGAGCATGCACCTCACTTGCTCGGCATAGGCTTCCATCCGCGAGTCTTTGGTCTAGAAGTTGCCTTTGCCTTGACTGACCACTAGCTGGGAGTCGCTAAGGACCTGCAATCGTGAGATTCGCATACCTCTGGCCAACCGTAGTCCTGCTAGGACGACCTCGTACTCGGCCTCGTTGTTTGATGCTGCGAAGGCGAAACACATGACGTGTTTGAACCTAGCACCTTCAGGGCTGACAAGGAGTAGTACGACCCTGCTGCCTCGGTCATTGGACGACCTGTCTACGTAGAGGGTCTTAGGGGTGAGCTTCTCCCCCGTTGTCCTCTCCAGTTCCTTCGCCCGGGGGGATCGACTGTAGGTGGTGTGAGTTCGAAGAGGAAGTCGGCCAAAGCTTGGCCCTTTATGGCGAGGCGAGGGCGAAATTCCACGTCAAACTCGCTTAACTCGATCGCCCATTTCAACACTGGTCTCGACCCCCGTCATTGGCTTCGATACGTATACTATGGTAGGGGTGTACAAAAAACCCGCAACCCGCCAACCCAACCTAACTTTTCGGGTTGGGTTGGGTTCGGTTCCGAATTTAAAAAATTGAATTTTCGGGTCGGTTCGCGGGTTGAACCAATTTTGGCTCGATCCAACCCGAACCGAATCGATTTACATATATTAAAAAAAATAAATTATATATATATATAACTTTAATGAAAATTAGGTCTTCAACGTTCAATCCTCTCATTTCAGTCGCCTCCTTCAGTTCTTCAACTTCCTCTCTCCCTCAGTCTCTCAGACTTTTCACTTCCTCTCTCTTTTGTCTCTCTCTCAGTTTCTCATTGCGTCCGTCGCCGGTCACCCTCCGCTTCCCTCATCTACTTCTCTCTCTCTCGCCGGTCGCCCTCCACCTCGTCGTCTTCACTCGCAGTCGCCGTTCGCCATCTTCGCTCGGAGTCCGCTTCTCACCTTAGCGTCGTTGCTCGCAGTCACCGCTCGCCCTCGAAGATATCCACCACTCCGCTCGCCACCATAGATCTACGCCGGAGGATGAAATTTAAGTTTTTTATTTATGATTTTGGTTTAGCTTAACAGAAACCCCTTAGTTAATGGGTTGAACCTTTATGTTATTTTTAACTCTCTTCTTTCCATGACAGGGTCTTTTGAACACATTATGGTTTAAGCTTAACAAAAACCCCTTAGCAAGCTCATCTTTCATGAGTTTTGAATCTGGTTTGCAACTTTGCAATTACAATTTTTTTTTCTTTTCATTTCTTAAATTTGTATGCTTCAAAGGTAAAAGAATGCTTGTTGATTGCATATCTTCATTTTCCTTCACATGGATGGTTTTGTAACCTCTTCATTGGTTTGTTACCATACTTCTCGAAGTTCTAATACATTCACATATGAATTGTTTAAGCAATAGGAAGGGAATTTTTAAGTTGTTTAATTGTTTAATGTTAATTTAGTAAGTTTCAACAGCCTAGACCTAAAGAAGAAGATCATTCAATATGACATTTGAGATTATTGGGTTGCCCCAATCCAATTTTTTAAAAAACAAGAATTTAAAATATATATCTTTATTTTTTAAAAGATTGGCTTACTGATTTTTTTTTAGTAAAAATAAAGGTAATTAAGAAAAATTAAATAGTTTTAAAAATTAAATAGTTATAAAAATGCCAACCCGACAACCCAACCCAATCCGAAAATTGAAGGGTTGGGTTGGGTGGGTTGACAGAAATGTTGGGTTGGGTTGGGTTGGAAATTCACCAACCCGAAATTTTTGGGTTGGGTTGAAAAACCCTCCAACCCATCCTATGTACACCCATAGCTATACGGGCGTCTGTATTCCCGCGTCGTCTCAGATTAAGACCGAACTCACCGCATGACCGAAGACGGCCAGATACAAGTACAACTCGTCTTCCAACTTCGGTTTGGCCAGTAGTGGGGTCGAGCTTAGGTAAGCTTTTAAGGAGGCCAAGGCAGCCTCACACTCCTCGGTCCATTCGAGCCTGGCCTGCTTTCGCAATGTTTGGAAGAACGACAAGCACTTCTCCGTTGCGTTGGAGACGAACCGATTAAAGGCTGCGATCCGTTCGTTCAGGCACTGGAGCTGTTTTTTCGTCCTTGGGGCCTCCATCTCTAGTACGGCTCGAATCTTCTTCGGGTTGGCTTCAATGCCCCTCTGGTGCACTATGAAGCCGAGGAACTTGCCTGAGGTGACTCCGAACACACACTTAGCAGGGTTTAGCCGCATAAAGTGTGCCTGTAGTATGACGAATACTTCGGCCAGGTCGGTTACGTGCCGATCGATCATGGGGCTCTTCACGAGCATGTCGTCGACGTATACTTCCATGTTTCGCTCGATTTGCCGGGCGAAGAGCTTGTTGACCAAACACCGGTATGTTGCCCCAACGTTTTTTAGCCCGAAGGGCATGGCCCGGTAGCAGTATAGACCTTGGTCAGTTATGAACGACGTGTGCTCGCAATCCGGAGCGTACATCCTGATCTGATTATAATTGGAGTACGCATCCATGAAAGAGAGTAGTTAGTGACCCGTTGTTGCATCAACTAGCTGGTCGATCCTGGGGAGGGGAAAGCTATCCTTTGGACAGGCTTTGTTGATGATGGTGTAGACACACATCCTCCATTTTTGGTTTGGTTTAAGACCATCACCACATTGGAAAGCCACTGGGGGGTAGCAGGATTCTTTGATGAGCCCATTCGTCAGGAGTTTTCTTACCTCAGTTGCGACGACGCTTCGTACTTGGTCCACTGATCGACGCTTTTGGCGGATTGGCTTGGCCGTCGGATCAATATTCAAGCGGTGCTTGATGACCCGTGGGTCGATCCCCGACATCCTCGTGCGTCCAGGCGAATTCATCTTCGTTGGTTTAGAGGAAGGCTTGCAGCTCGCGCCGGTGTGACTTCGCCAATTGTGCACCGATGCTTATCTTCCGTTTGGGTCCAAGGTCGACGAACTCTACTTAGTCTATCGTGGGGCGGCCCCTTCGACTTCAGTTTCAGGTTGGTCGATCTCCATGGCGCCATAAATTTCTCTGCCCTTTTCCTGTTGATTTAGCTCGTGGATCGGGGTAACCTTACTCTTGGGTGCGACCCTGAGGATTCCGTTGCTACCCATAGGTGCTTCTCCGTCGCAGACTGGGACTTACGGGCCTGCCTTGGCTCTGGCCCCTTGTCCTTCATGGCTTCCGATATCCAAGGCATTGCCTGCGTCTTCTGCCATTTTGTCCGCGAGCTTCAGGTTTAGGAAACGTTGGCTTGTAGAACGTCTCCCACCGATGACGCCAGATGTTGGTGCAGTCGCGCAAGGATCCGGCTATTCCCTTCTAGCCAGAATCGGCTGGCCGACGACGCTCTAATGCGGACCTGCAGGGAGAAAACAGAGTTAAACTTGCACCGGTAAAGGGCTCGGCCCAACACGCTCTGATGCTTAAGTCAGTCAGAGAGTAGTGAAAAAGGTCAAGCAGTAGAGTTTAGAGATGATTGTCTAGGAGTGGAGAATCTCAGTTACCTCCCAAGGATGAGTGACCCTTCCTTATATGGTAGGGACGTGTGAGCTACACGTGTCAGCTGGGATTGGCTGCCCTCATGAGGATGAGGGACGGGCACCGCTTTATCAGCCTGAAGGCATGAGGCAACATTGGCGGGTAGCCGAGCGGTTGCAGTGACTGTATACCCCGCTAGGCCCAAACCGGGTCTGATAGCCTCCGGTTTCGCAGGTCAGGGTATAATGTAAGCGTGACGTTAGGGGCTAATGTCTTGCAGACCTCACCCTTATCGAGATTCTCCCATAACAAATATATTGCAACAGTTCTCTTCATCTCTGGTTCATCTTGTTAAAGCCCCAAATTCTTTAACTGAAGGAAAAACATCTTTATTAGCTAAAGCGAATTCTTTAACTTTAATTGTTATTTGCTAAAGCTCCGAATTCTTTAATTGAAGGAAGAACATCTTTATTAGCTAAAGCGAATTCTTTAGCTTTAATTGAAGGCATGGTATTAGCTTTAATTGGAGGCATGGTATTTGCATACAATTGGTGTACATGAGAGAAGATTTTATGTCACGAACTTTTCTCATTTAAGTACATCCTTGATCGAAACGTTTGGTTGGCCGTCAGAGAGTTCAATCCCACTTTCTACTAAAAATGATATAGATTTTAATTGAACTTATTATTTTGGAGAGTAGAGTTTCATATTGTAAACACATTCATTCCTGTTTTCTGTTTGTGCTACAGCTTGCCATGACTGTCTCGTATCTTTGTACAAGCAATGGTGAGGAATTTCCTGGATATGATGCTCTCTTGAAAGTTGGGTAAGAGATGCCGTTTTATTCTATATATATTGTTCTTAGCCATGAATTATAATTTTCTTTTTGATAAGAAACCAATTTATTCTATATATTGTTATTAGCCATGAATTATAATTTTCTTTTTGAAACCAACTTGTATTCAGTAAAATGAATGAGAAAGAGAGACAAAGGTGGCCTCATAAAAACTATTAACTTTAATGGAATATAATATTGTATTCCAATAATCAAATGGTAAGGTAATTAACCCTATAGGAGAAATGCCCCATAAGGAAAGAAGAATAAGAATAAAACCATTAATGAATGTACCTAATTAATATAAACCAACACTCCCCTTCATTGTCAGCTTGTCAATCATTCTATCAAATTGTATTTTTGGTAGTCCTTTAGTCACCACATCAAAAGTGTGCTCTGTAGTTGACATATCACACCAATATCAAAAGTGTTTTGTTGACTTCAATATGCTTTGTCCTATCATCTTAAACTGAATTATGGACTATAGAGATTGCAACCTTGTTGACGCAGTAAATCCGTATAGGTGTTTTCTGAAAAACTTTCAATTCTTCAAGTAGCCTTTTGATCCATATTCTTTCACAGATACTGTGGGCGAAAGCCCTAAATTTTGCTTTGGCGCTACTTCTGGCTACTGCCATTTTGTTATTGCTTCGTCAAGTGACCAAGTTACCTCCAACAAAATGAATAATAACCAGACGTTCCATTGTACTTCCTGTCCAGTCAACATGAGTATAAACTTCAATCTGAAGATGGTTGTGCTTTTTAAACAATATATTTTTTCTTGGAGTTCCCTTTAGATATCTCAAGATTCTATATGCAACTTCAAAATGAACTGGTCCTGGCAGGGCCAAGAATTGGCTTACCATGCTCACTGCCAAAGTAATATTTGGACGTGTGTGAGACAAATAAATGAGTTTTCTCACAAGTCGTTAGTATTGCTCTTTATCCTCTACATCTTTTGCAGCTTCCAATTTCAAATTTTGTTCGATATGTGGCTCAACTAGCTTGCATCTAAGTAAACTTATTTCTCCAAGTAAATCAATAATATATTTTTGATTCACAAAGATACCTTTTCTGGATTTCACAAACTCCATTCGTACTTAGTGTTCCTAGGTCCTTGATTTGAAATGCACTTGCAAGCTTTTTCTTTAAAGTGGTCAATTCTACTCCGTCATCATGTGTAAGAATAATGTCATCTACATAAACAATCAAAATCACAGTTTTGTTATTTGTAGAATGCTTATAAAAGATTGTGTGATGAGTTTGACTTTGAAGAAATCCAAAGCTCGTAACTACTTTTTCAAATCGTTCACACCATGCTCATGAAGATTTTTTAGTTGACATTACTTTGGCCTTTCCAAGGTCAATTTCAAAACCTTGTGGTAAACTCATAAACACTTCCCCTTCAATATCACCATTGAGAAAAACATTAACTAGTGAATGAGCCAATCTAAGTTAGCTACTAAGTTAAAAGTACTCCAATAGAGTTAATTTTAGCCACATAAGCAAACGTTTGAGCCATAGGTTTGAGTGAATCCTTTTGCAACTGGTTTGGCTTTATATATATTTTTTTAACAAGAAACAACTTGTTTTCTGGCAAAAGATTCACTCAAACTAGTTTGGCTTTATATCTTTCAACCCTACCATCAACATTACATTTTATGGTAAAAATCTATTTACATCCCACTTTTTTCTTATCTCTTGGCAAAGTTACCTTTTCCCATGTACAATTTTATTTTAGAGCATTAATCTTTTCCATAACTGCTAGTTTCCAATTTGGATCATTTAATGCTTCTTATATGTTCCTTGAAATAAACAAGTTGGTTATCCTAGATGTAAAAGCTCTCTGACTATTTTATTTTTGCAATATTGTATTTAGTGCAAGTTAGAGTAACTTTTATCAAAGATATAGGGACATCAAGATCATAAACAATAGGTTAGACATTTTAAATAGTTGGAGAGATAAGAATGGAAGATTCATTACCTGATATTTTAAAATCATTTCTCGGAATTTCAGATTGGATGAGTGACGAGTCTGCTATCTGGTCTTTGATCATTTGATTGAGTCATTTTTTTAGTATAAAACTTGAATTCAGAGTCTGCTATCTGGTCTTTGATCATTTGATTGAGTCATTTTTCTAGTATAAAACTTAAATTCAGGGTTCAGATCAATGAGATCATTTTGTATTACTTTTTTATGATGGTAATTTCAGTTGTATATTTTACACAATAAATGTGTTTACACCTTAAGATTATCACCCTAGATGGATTAACCTAATAGTTATTGGAGGAATGAACTTAAAAAACCCTATAGTGGGCATGGGCAATGAACCTGAAAGATTAAAATTCTAAGTTTCTTGACAACTAAATACTTGGGGATAATTGTCTTAATTGAGGTGTGTATAAATCAACTCGGATATGATATGAAAAAAATTGAAGAAAATATTTACTCTAGTTAGGTAGAAAATGTAACTAGAGAATATTTTGGGTCATTTACTTACCTTGCTTTGGCATTATCATTATGTATTACTATTAACTAACCATGCTCTTTTCTTTTTCATCATTTTTTAAATTTTGCAGCTGTAGGCTTGGTGAATGCAGAATTATTTTATGTGAATCAGGAGCTAAACACCGGTTGCAAAAGTTGCAGCTTAATTTTCCAAGGTTAGTCTAATTTTGTTTTGAATATAATATTTTAAAACAAATTCATCTTTATATACAAAGTTTTGAAGTAACATAGATGGTTGGCTTGTTGGTAGAACTAAGATTATGGCGGTACTTGATAAAAATAAATCAACTTTCTTAGATTTAACATAATTCTGTGGTTTGATTGTGATGCAGTGATGATGTTTCATTTGCACTGAAAGACAGTAAGGATCTACCTTGGTTGGCTAAGTATCTATGAATGTATTTTAGTTTAGCTACTACCATTTGTAACAAACAATTTTGATTCTATAATATATCGTCTCAAATTTTCCCATATGAGAAATGTGCAAAACATAGCAGGCAGGTTTAAATTAGTTACCTTTTTTCCCTCTATCTCCCCATCCACGACTTCACCCCTATCTCTTCCTCTTTTCTTATTTGTTTATTCACCCCTATATAAAAACAATGCATTATTTAATTTCTTTTTTTTGCAAAGGAGAAGAGATTAGAAAATATATTAGGAAGATTTGTCCAAAATAAGTACGAGGGAGGACTTGAACTCAAGACCAAGAAAAGCTAAGGCTACACATGTTTCACTTTGCCAAACAAGTTTAATTAAAATTGAAAGATTTTTTTTTTTTTTTTTTACAATATGTTGGGTGGAGGATTGAACCTAAGATCTTAGACTTGACGATATTAAAGACTAATTAATGGAATTAAGTAATCATGAAAAATTTCTTTGAAAAAATGTTGTGAATTTGGTGATATAACTCTTTTGAAAAAGAATTTTCGAGACATTATGCAAAGGACTATAAACATCTGAAATGCAAGATAAAAAATTTCTTCACTTTTTTTATACCTCCACCTTTGAAAATATGTTTCGAGATACCAAGAAAGATTTGTAATCATCCAAACATTCTATGAAGGAATAGTGTGAGTTTTTAGATATAACCCCTTGAGGAAGGAATTTCCAAGACCTTCTGTAGAGCATCATATACAATTGAAATATTAGTTAAAATTTTTCGTTACTTTTTTCATACCTGCACCTTTGAAAATAAGTTTCGAGATCCTAAGAAACAAATGGTAATCATCCAAAATTTTACTGAAAAAGTGGTGTGCATTTTGTGACAACCCCTTTGGGAGAATTTTCAAGACCTTCCGTAGAGCATTATAAACATATGAAATGTCAGTTAAAATTTTTCGTCACTTTTTTCATACCTCCACCTTTGAAAATAAGTTTCAAGATCCCATATGAAATGCCAGTTAAAACTTTTGGTCACTTTTTTCATACCTCCACCTTTGAAAATAAGTTGTGAGATTCTAAGAACAAACTTGTAATCATCAATTGTTTTTTGAAAAAGCTGTGTGAATTTTTTGATATAAGCCCTTGAAGAAGGAATTTACCAGATCTTCCGCAGAGCACTACATACATTTAAAATGTCAGTTAAAATTGTCATTTTTTTCATACCTCTACCTTTAAAAATAAGTTTCGAGATCCTAAGAAACGAATCGTAATCATCCAAAATTTCTATAAAAAAGTGGTGTGCATTTTATGATATAACCCCTTTGGGAGAATTTCCAAGACCTTCCGCATAGCCTTATAAACATCTGAAATGTCACTTAAAACTTTTCGTCACCTTTTCCATACCTCCACCTTTGAAAATAAGTTTCGAGATCCCAAAAAAGATTTGTAAGCATCCAAATATGATATGAAAAACTGGTGTGAGTTTTTAGATATAACCCCTTTGGGAAGGAATTTTCGAGATATTCCGTAGAGCACCATATACTACAAGAATTTTGGTTTTTCCCGACGGAAGTTCTCTCGACGAAATTTTTTTCGACGGCAAAAACATTTTTCTCGACGGTTTTGTACATCGTCGAGAGATACTCGGCCTGTCTCGACGGTTTTTAAAAACCGTCGAGATAACTTGGTTTCTCTCGACGGTTTATAATAACCGTCGAGAGAAAAGAGGGTTCTCTCGACGGTTTATAATAACCCCCATTTCTCTCGACGGTTATTTAAAACCGTCGAGAGAACCTGAGTTTTTTTAAAAAAAATTAAAGAAAATCGGGTTCTCTCGACGGTTTTTATAAATCGTCGAGAGAACCCTCATTTCTCTCGACGGTTTTTATAAACCGTCGAGAGAACCAGATTTAACCTAACATTTATTTCGCTCCCCTCATTTTCGTTCTTCATCTCTTTCGTTTTCGCTTCTCCCTCTCCCCTGTCCGTCGCCGTTCGCGTCTCCCTCTCCCCTGTCCGTCGCCGTTCGCCTCTCCCTCTCCCCTGTCCGTCGCCGTTCGCCTCTCCCCTGCCTGTCGCCGTTCGCCCCACTCTCGTCCACCGTCGTTCGCTTCATACTCGCCCAACGTCATTCGCTTCGTCTTCGTCCGTCGTTCGCTTCGCCCTCGCTCTTCGTCCTTAGCCTCTCTTATTTGGTATTTTAAGCCCTAACTTATATGAAGTTTTATTTTATTTTATTTTATTTTATTTTATTTTATTTTTTAGATAATGTGGTTGTCTGCTTTCAATTTAGGTTACACAGAGTCTCTCCCTTGCTCCTCACTCCTTCGCTCCGATCTCGATCTCTTCCATGACTAGGTATCATTTCTACTTCAATTCTTTTCACTTTTGCAAATGGTGGTTTCTGAATTAGGCTCAAATTTTATGTTTTTGTTGATTTGATTGTTTGATTCGTCTTATGGTTGTTATGTTCATTGATGAGTTCCCTTAATTTTTCTTTTTCCATATAAAAAATCATGAGATTGTCAATATTTCTCTTCAACTCATGGGTTCTCTTAGTTTAGTTATGCTTATTTAATGTCTCAAAATGTTTTTCAGATTATTTTGAACAATATGTTTCGTGCATAAATGTGTAAGGCGAAACATCGAAATAAGTATCAACTCTATCCTCTTGTAATCAAATTATTTGTAGGTAATAAAACTTTTTGGTATGACTATCCTGCAGTTATGGTAGTCAATATGATTTTGAATATATGTGTTGAGTTTAGTGTTGTTGTCTTGTTCTTGTTTTTGAAAAAAAAAACAAAGTTAAAGTTAATTTGGTTGCTTAAGTTTAGGGTTAATAATTTTGTTGTTTGTTGAAGTAAATGTGGGTTGCTTAAGGTTTTTATTTTTTATTTTGAAGGAGTGAGTTGTTTAAGTTTATTTTAAGTTAATTGGGTTGTTTTAGTTTTAATTAATTTAGTTATTTATGTTTAGTTAAAAAGATGAATTCTATTCAATAGGTTTATCTCTTCATTATATTTCTAGTTTAGTTTAAGTTTAGTCAATTTAGTTGTTTAAAGTTAGGTTATGTTTAGCTAATCTAGTTTAAGTTAATTTCGGTGCTTAAGTTTAGTTTAGGTTAGTTAATTTGGTTTATGTTTAGTTAAAAGATGAATTGGATTCGATAATTTTATCCTTTTATTATATTTCTGGTTTAATTTAAGTTTAGTCAATTTGTTTGTTTAAAGATAGTTTATCTTTAGCTAATTTGGTTTAAGTTAATTTGGTTGCTTAAATTTAGTTATATTTATGGTGTAGTTTAAGTTTAGATGGTTGTTTAAAATTAGTTTATGTTTATCTAATTTGATTTAAGTTAATTTGGTTGCTTAAATTTAGTTATATTTCTGGTGTAGTTTAAGTTTACTTGGTTGTTTAAAGTTAGTTTATGTTTAGCTAATTTGGTTTAAGTTAATTTGATTGCTTAAGTTTAGTTTACGTTAGTTTTGTTGTTTTAATTTAGTTTAATTAATTTTGTTGTTTATGTTTAGTTAAAAGATGAATTGAATTCGATAATTTTACCCTCTTATTATATTTCTGGTTTAGTTTAGTCAATTTGGTTGTTTAAAGTTAGTTTATGTTTAGCTAATTTGGTTGCTTTAGCTAATTTGGTTGCTTAAGTTTAGTTTAAAGGTAGTTTTGTTGTTTTAATTGAGTTTAATTAATTTAGTTGTTTATGTTTAGTTAAAAGATGAATTAGATTTGATAATTTTATCCTCTTATTATATTTAAGGTTTAGTTTAAGTTTAGTTAATTGTTTAAAGTTAGTTTATGTTTAGCTAATTTGGTTTAAGTTAATTTGGTCGCTTAAGTTTTATTGTTTTAGTTTAGTTTAATTAATTTGGTTGTTTTTGTTTAGTTAAAAGATGAATTGTATTCGATAATTTACCCTCTTATTATATTTCTGGTTTAGTTTAAGTTTAATCAATTTGGTTGTTTAAAGTTAGTTTATGTTTAACTAATTTAGTTTAAGTTAATTTTATTGTTTTAGTTTAGTTTAAGTTTTAATTATTTGTGATTTCTTTAGTATATATAAATAAAGTGCATGATAGTTGAGTTCTAGATGTTATGTTCTTAACGTTTTCAAAATGTTAGGTTAATTAATTAGTATATGGATTAATCCGGTTGATGCATGTTCTTAAAGATTGTATTTGAGTTATGTTGATATGCATGCTCTTCAAGTTTGTATTTGAAGGTGTTAAGTGAATTTAATTTTTATGCTTTATAAGTTATAGTTTTTAAGTTTATGTTCGTAAGTTATAATATTGTTTATGCTATGTTCTAATGTGTTATTGATTTTCTTATTTTTCAGGTAGTTTGAGTCGATGTCATCACAAAGTTGCTTTTAAAGATTAGATGAAGTTGACGAGTTCAAATGACAATTTCTTTTATATTAGTATATACTGAATGTGTTGTGTATTCAAACTTTATACAAACTAATTGTAAAAACGAATTTAGATAATAATAAATGTACTTTTGTGTAATTTCGTGTCCAATTTCTTTAGGTATTATAAGCTTCAAAGCTTCATGAATTAAGAAGGTATTACAAATGAAAAGGATATTCTGGGATTAAAAAAAAAAAAAAAAAAAAAAATCACCACTTCTCTCGACGGTTTTTCCAAAATCGTCGGGAGAAGTGCTTCTCTTGACGATTTCTCCGAACCGTCGAGAGAAACGACGATTGTGACAAACCGTCGAGAGAAGTCTCACTTCTCTCGACGGGCACAAAAAACCGTCGAGAGAAGTTCTACCGACGGGGTTCTCTCGACGGTTTATGCCGACGGTTTTTTTTTCCGTCGAGAAAGCTTCTCTCGACGATTTTTTGGCTTCTCTCGACGATTTTTGTGCGTCGAGAGAAACCAAAATGCTCATAAAAGATTCGTAATAATCCAAATATTCTATGAAAAACTGGTGAGTTTTTAGATATAACTCCTGTGGGAAGGAATTTTCGGGACCTTCCGCAGAGCATCATATAAATCTGAAATTTAGTTAATACTTTTCGTCACTTTTTTCATACCTCCATCTTTGAAAATTAGTTTCGAGATGCTAAGAAACGAATCGTAATCATCGAAAATTTCTATGAAAAGTGGTGTGAGTTTTTTTTTAGATATAACTCCTTTGGGAAGGAATTTCCGGGACCTTCAGCAAGCATCATATACATCTGAAATGTCAATTAAAACTTTTCGTCACTTTTTTCATACCTCCACCTTTGAAAATAAGTTTCGAGATGCTAAGAAACGAATCGTAATCATCGAAAATTTCTATGAAAAGTGGTGTGAGTTTTTAGATATAACTCCTTTGGGAAGGAATTTTCGGGACCTTCAGCAAGCATCATATACATCTGAAATGTCAATTAAAACTTTTCGTCACTTTTTTCATACCTCCACCTTTGAAAATAAGTTTCGAGATCCCAAGAAAAAACTCGTAATCATCCATTTCTTTTTTTTGAAAAAGTGATGTGAATTTTGTGATATAACCCCCTTGGGAAAGAATTAACGGGAACTTCCGCAGAGCCTAAAATACATTTGAAATGTCAGTTAAAATTTTTCGTCACTTTTTTGAAACCTCAACCTTTGAAATTAAGTTTCGAGAGCATCATAAAATATTCGTAATCATGTAAAATTTCTATGAAAAAATGGTGTGAATTTGGTGATAAAACATATTTGGGAAGAAATTTCCCAGACCTTCCGCAAAGCACTATAAACATCTGAAATGTCAGTTAAAAAATTTCGTCATTTTATTCATACCTCCACTTTTGAAAATAAGTTTCACGATCCCAGAAAAGATTTGTAATTATCCAAATATTCTATGAGAAACTGGTGTGAGTTTTTAGATATAGCCCCTTAGAGAAAGAATTTTCGGGACCTTCCGCAGAGCACCGTATACATCTGAAATGTCTGTTAAAACTTTTTGTCACTTTTTTCATACCTCCACCATTTAAAATAAGGTTCGGGATCCCCAAAAAAGTATCGTAATCATCCAAAATTTATATGAAAAAATGGCGTTTATTTTGTGATATAACCCCTTTGGAAAGAAATTTCCGCGACCTCCCGTTGAGCACTATATACATATGAAATTTAAGTTAAAACTTTTCGTTGTTGGGTTTTATGTCCTAAAACTCGTAGTTTGTAAACAATTGTGTTTGTAATCGTTCTATTTAGTAATAAATAGTTATTGAATTTTATTCCGTAAAAGAGTTTATTGAATAAAGTGAAACGTGTTTGCATTAACCTGTACCAATAACTAACACCCATGGCGAAGTCTGAGTACTTAAACCTCATGTATGACATGATTGTGGATCAGGTTCAAGTATACAGCCAAAACAGTCTATAGTATATGGTTAAGGCTGGTTTGGATGCGGCTCGCTTTGTATTGTACAAAACGATGTGATCCAAATCGTTTCACATAGAGATGTGCGAGCGAGGGCGTTCTGTGCAATGAGTTTGCATAAGATTGAACCGTGAAATCAAGTCGCTCTCTCTTTATAACACCGTTTACTGAAGAGACCGACTTTTTCATATGATGGCCTAGGTAACTCGATCTCAATCCTGACCTCGCTATGAACTCCTATTTATTCGAGAGTATCCTTTGACTTGCACGGGTAAGAGTGACTAATTAGCGCCGAATCAATAAGCCTACCATCTTGGGGATAAACTCGAATAGGTGGCTGGGGACATAGTATAGCAAGATGAAATTCACTCCTAACCCGCTCTTCAGGGTTAATAGATAGGTTGTTCCCTTAATAGCTAACTCCAGGACTTGAACAATGAGTGCTCACTCGTTCAAGTCAAATGATGCTTTTGAATAAGTAGAAGTACATAGCGAGCTCAGGATTAAGATTGAATTACCTAGGCCATCATATGAAAATATCGGTCTCATTAGTAAACGGTGTTATAAAGAGAGAGCGACATATTTCGCGGTTCGGTCTTATGCAAACTCTTTGCACAAGACGCCCTCACTTGCACATCTCCATGTGAAACGATTCGGATCACATCGTTTCGTACAATACAAAGTGAGCCACATCCAATAGTGTTACCAGGATAAGGTACCCAACCTCATCCGTATACTATAGACCGTTTTGACTGACTACTTGAGCCTGATCCACAATCATGTCATACATGAGCCTCAAGTACTCATATTCAGCCACGGGTGTTGGTCATTGGCATAGGTTAACCTAAACACGTTTCACTTTATTCCAGTAAACTCTTTTACCGAATAAAACTAATAACTCTTTATTCTAAATAGAATATTTACAAACATAACAGTTTACAAACCACGAAGGACATAAAACCCAACAATTCCAAAGCGGGTCTGCTTCAGGGAATAGGTCTGAATTTACTTCTTTGATTAATAAGATTATTCAAAAGAAGAAGAGAGATGGTAAAAGGAAGGGTAAAGTCCCTGCTGTAAGCAACATTAAGGTAAAATCTACAAATAAAGGAAATTGTATTCATTGTGGCGTAGATGGGCATTGGAAGCGCAATTGTCCGAAGTACCTTGCAGAGAAACAGATTGAGAAAGAAAGACAAGGTAAATATGATTTACTGATTGTCGAAACAAGATTAGTGGAATATGATTGTCATACTTGAATACTTGATTCAGGATCCACTAATCATGTTTATTTTTCTTTTTAGGAAGCTAGTTCCTGACAGCTATTTCTCGATGGGAGATAACGTGCTTTTGAAGAGGTTGTCTCAGTTGTTGTAGTGGGAGGGCTAATAAGTTGTTGTATAGAGATTGTAACATTTTACTTGGATCCTAAATGTGATAGGAACCTTATCCCTATTTTATATTTGCTTGAAAATTTGTATATAGTATCTTTTGTTTCCAATGAAGTTGTCATTAGCAAAAGAGATGTACAAATTTGATCTGCAAATATAGAAAACAACTTGTGTATGATAAGACTAACAATATCGTAGATAGTTACAGAAAGATCAACAAAAGTTGTTGATCAGACTGGTTCTTCTCAAAAGTTGAAATAGCGTCGATGAAGTGGGAGGGTTGTGAGACAACCTGTTCGCTACATTGACAAGGACCAGTGGCTTAAAGCCATGAATCTCGAAATGGAGTATTGTACTTGAAGTTTTGGTGAATAGAATCACTTGATTATTTGATGAGCCAAAGAGAGACAATATATACATACAAAGATAACCAACTAGAGTAACTAATGACAAGAAAATAGGAACTAAAGAACAACTTATTTCCTAATATAGAACTAACAAACTCCTAAAATAGTTATTCAACTATTTATAGAACTAACCAACTCCTAAAATACTTGTTCAACTATTTATATTTTTTCTACACTCCCCCTCAAGTTGGTGCATAAATGTCATGCATACCCAACTTGTTTACAAGTATCTCAAATGTCGGCCTAAATAATTCCTTGGTTAGAATATCTGCTGTTTGCTCCTTTGTAGTCACAAACGGTATGCAGATGGTTCCATTTTCCAAGTTTTCCTTTATGAAATGTCGATCAACTTCGATATGCTTGGTCCGGTCATGTTGCACCGGATTATGAGCGATACCTATCGCAGCTTTGTTGTCACAAAATAACTTAATTGGGGGGTTGATTTCCAGCTTTAATTCTCCGAGTACACGTTTGATCCACAATACTTCGCATACTCCATTAGCCATTGACCTGTATTCAGCCTCCGCACTACTTCTCGCCACAACATTTTGTTTCTTACTCCTCCATGTTACTAAATTACCCCAGACATAGGTACAATAACCAGAGGTAGATTTTCTATCCAGTATTGAACCTGCCCAGTCTGCATCAGTGAATGCCTCTACATTTTTGCTTTCGGTTTTACGAAATAATAGACCCTTTCCTGGACAACTCTTCAAGTACCTCAATATCCGGTGAGTTGCTTCAAGGTGTTCTTCATATGGAGCATGCATAAACTGACTAACCATGCTTACAGCAAATGCAATATCTGGTCGTGTGTGAGCAAGGTAAATAAGTCTCCCAACAAGTCGTTGGTATTGTTGTACATTGACTGGAACTCCCTGCTTGATGTCACCAAGTTTTTGGTTTGGGTCTATGGGTGTGTCAGCAGGCCTACATCCACTCATCCCGGTATCTCTCAATAAATCTAGGATATACTTTCTCTGTGAGACCACTATACCCCTTTTTGACCTTGCAATCTCCATGGCTAGAAAATATCGCAATTCTCCTAAGTCTTTTACTTCAAACTCTTTGACAAGCTTCTCCCTCAAATTCTTCAACTCCACTTGATCATCTCCGGTCAAGATTATATCATCAACATACACGATCAGGATAGCAATTTTCCCTTCACTTGAGAACTTCATGAAGAGCGTATGGTCTAATTGTGCTTGTGTGTATCCTTGATGTTTAACAAACTGAGTAAATCTGTCAAACCAGGCTCGGGGTGACTGTTTCAAACCATAAAGAGCTTTCTCCAACCTACAGATCTTGAAGTTAAACTGATCTTCGAATCCCGGAGGGGGGGTCATATAGACTTCCTCTTCTAACTTTCCGTTTAAAAAGGCGTTCTTCACATCGAATTGCCTGAGAGGCCATTCTCGATTTGCTGCAACTGATAACAAAATTCTCACAGTGTTAAGTTTAGCAACTGAAGCAAATGTTTCAGTGTAGTCAATACCATATGTCTGTGTGTATCCTTTAGCTACAAGCCTTGCCTTGTATCGCTCTAGGGTACCATCTGAATTGAATTTCGGCGTAAACACCCACTTACATCCCACCGTAGGCTTTCCCTTCGGGAGTGGTAGTGAACTTTTGTACGTTCACAAATTTCGGGTTTGATGGAGCGTTGATGGAACGCAGCGGAAGCGAATTTGGATCATAGACACTCTAATTTTATCAATTTAAACAAATGGAAACATGCAAAAAACGATGAAAAAGAGAAGTTAGAACACATACCCTTGTCGTTCGTAATTCTCCAAATTTACCGTCAGAAGCTCCTCACGAGCTCACCGAGCCTTCTCACGAAACGTTCGTGGACCACCCACGGTAGTCCCGCTATCCTCAGGCCGAGAAACGGAGTAGTGGGACTCCTTTTACAAAAGAAAAGAGGGAAGGAGCTTCAACTGAAGAAACTTTTTCTTTCAGAAGCTGAGGAAGAAGACAACGGCAGAAGAAGAAATTGAATTCGAAATTCAATTTGCAAGTGAGTACCCCAAAAGGCACTCACCGCATTTAATTTCAATTTCAATTTCTTTTTTTTTTTTTTTTTTTTTTTTAAACCAATTGATCTGTCAATTTTATATATACCTGTGTATATATAAATTATACATGTGTCTTACATCTTGCATGTAAGACACATGTATATATATATATATATATATATATATATATATATATATATATATTATTATTAAAAATAATAATAATTATTTTTATTAATTAAACTTTTTAATTAATAAAAATATATATATTTAATTAATATTATTTAATTCAATATCAAATATTAATTAAATAATATAATTAAACCCGGTTTTCCGAAAACCGACTTTTTGCACATGAATCCAATTCATGTTTTCAGATCAATCTCATATTTAAATCATATTTAAATATGTCCATATTTAAATCATATTTAAATATGTCTATCCTTCTTCCATAAGCCCGAATTTGAACAATTCAAATTCTTTTCTTTTCTTTTATATTGTTTCACGGCTTTATCCGAGCTAGCCAGGAGAACCGTAAGGACCTACAGATCATGAGCTCCAACGATACGAGATTATCCGGTCAAAACTCTTTCAACCGAACTAACCAACATTCGTTAACCCCCGGAGACTCCACTAAAGTCCAAGGGTTGCACTCTCCTCACTGTAGATATATTGTGTCCTGTTGATATAACTATCATCAGTAAGTCGATCCTTCACAGGTCGTTCATAATCACAACGGGTCATTTAAACCGTTTAACCCTTGTATTATATCTTGTTCCTTAAGTACCACTGACACCTCTAATGAACAATTGATTTGTGGTCCAACCATCAAATCAGATTCCTCCCTGATCAGGAGAGGATGGGCCCATTGTTCAAGACCTGGAGTCAGCACGTAAGGGAACAACCTCTCTACTAACCCTGAAAGCGGGTAGGAGTGAACTCCAATCTTGCTACAACTATGTCCCCAGCCACTTATTCAATCTTATCCCCAAGATGGTAGGCATATTGAGTCGGCGATCTGACCACTCTCACCCGTACAAATCAAAGGATAAGGTTGAATAAACAGGAGTTCACAGTAAGCTCAGGATTGAGATCGAGTTACCTAAGTCATCAAATGAAAAAACCGGTCTTTACAGTAAACGGTGTTATAAAGAAAGAGCGATTTTATTTCTTGGTTTGGTCTTGTGCAAACTCATTGCACAGGACGCCCTCACTCACATGTCTCTACATGAAACGATTCGAATCACATCGTTTTGTACTATACAAAGTGAGCCGCGTCCAATAGTGTCCCCAGGATAAGGTACCCAGCCTTATCCCTATACTATAGACCATTTTGGCTGTCTACTTGAACTTGATTCACATTCATGTCACACATGAAGTTCAAGTACTCACACTACTGCCATGGGTGTTAGTTATTGGTATAGGTTAATACAAACACAATTCACTAAAATTCAATAACAACTTTATTGAAATATAATATATACACTCATTTAGTTTACAAACTACGAGTTTTAGGACATAAAACCCAACAAACTCCCACTTGGACTAAAAACGTCAGTGGAGTACATGCTGGTCGAGAGAACTAGAATATCAAATATCTAAAGTTTCTCCCACTGTCCTACTAAGCAGCTCGCAGCCCTAAACTTTTTAGGTGTCTCTCAAACACTTTAGCCGTGAGAGACTTAGTAAACGGATCAGCAATGTTGTGCTCCGAGGCTACCTGTGTGACGATCACATCTCCTCGTTGCACTATTGTGCTCTGAGTACTTGAACTTCATGTGTGACATGAATGTGAATCAAGTTCAAGTAAACAGCCAAAAATGGTCTATAGTATAGGGATAAGGCTGGGTACCTTATCCTTGGGACACTATTGGACGCGGCTCACTTTGTATAGTACAAAACGATGTGATTCGAATCGTTTCATGTAGAAACATGTGAGTGAGGGCGTCCTGTGCAATGAGTTTGCACAAGACCGAACCAAGAAATAAAATCGCTCTTTCTTTATAACACCGTTTACTGTAAAGACCGATTTTTTCATTTGATAACTTAGGTAACTCGATCTCAATCCTGAGCTTACTATGGACTCCTGTTTATTTGACCTTATCCTTTGACTTGTACGGGTGAGAGTGGCCAGATCGCCAACTCAATAAGCCTACCATATTGGGGATAAGATCGAATAAGTGGCTGGGGACATAGTTGTAGCAAGATTGGAATTCACTCCTACCCGCTTTAAGGGTTAGTAGAGAGGTTGTTCCCTTAAGTGCTGACTCCAGGTCTTGAACAATGGGCCCATCCTCTCCTGATCAGGGAGGAATCTGATTTGATGGTTGGACCACAAATCAATTGTTCATTAGAGGTGTCAGTGGTACTTAAGGAACAAGATATAATACAAGGGTTAAACAGTATAAATGACCCGTTGTGATTATGAACAACCTGTGAAGGATCGACTTACTGATAATAGTTATATCAACAGGACACAATATATCTACAGTGAGGAGAGTGCAGCCCTTGGACTTTAGTGGAGTCTCCGGGGGTTAACGAATGTTGGTTAGTTCGGTTGAAAGAGTTTTGACCGGATAATCTCGTATTGTTGGAGCTCATGATCTGTAGGTCCTTACGGTTCTCCTGGCTAGCTCGGATAAAACCGTGAAACAATATAAAAGAAAAGAAAAGAATTTGAATCGTTCAAATTCGGGTTTGTGGAAGAAGGATAGACATATTTAAATATGATTTAAATATGGATATATTTAAATATGATTTAAATATGAGATTGGTCTGAAAACATGAATATGATTCATGTGCAAAAAGTCGGTTTTCGGAAAACCGGGTTTAATTATATTATTTAATTAATATTTGATATTGAATTAAATAATATTAATTAAAATATATATATATTTTTTATTAATTAAAAAGTTTAATTAATAAAATAATTATTATTATTTTTAATAATAATAATTTATAAATATATATATAAATATATATATATATATATATATATATATATATATATATATATATATATATATATATATATATATATATATATATATATATATACATGTGTCTTACATGCAAGCATGTAAGACACATGTAATGTTTATATATATACAGAGTATATATAACATTGACTCATCAGACTAATTAAAAAAAAAAAAAAAAAAAAAAAAAAAGAAAAAGAAATCCTTAGTGCGTATTGGGGTAGTTAAAATGAAAATGAGATTTTCATTTTCTCTCTCTCTCTAGCTTCTCCGTCTGCCTTCTTCTCTGAGCTCTCTGATTAGAAAAATCGTTTTTCTTCAGTGAAGCTTCGTCCTTCTTTTCTTTTGTAAAAGGAGTCCCACTACTCCGTTTCTCGGCCTGAGGATAGCGGGACTACCGTGGGTGGTCCACGATCGTTTCGTGAGAAGGCACGTTGAGCTCGTGAGGAGCTTCTGGCGGTGAATTTGGAGAATTACGAACGACAAGGGTATGTGTTCTAACTTCTCTTTTCATCGCTTTTGCATGTTTCCAATTTGTTTAAATTGATGAAATTAGAGTGTCCATGATCCAAATCGCTTTCGCTGCGTGCCATGAGCGCTCCATCAATAGGTTGTATTAAATTAATCGTGTTATAGCAAAGCTATTGCCTAAAAAAAAAAAAAAATAATAATAAGTAAGTAAGCATGAAAATAAAAACTCTAGAGATGCTCCTCGTTCTTAAAGTGCACATTAAGAAGTGAGCATTAGTCCTTAAAAACGTGAAGCGAAATGAAGCTTGACGTGTTAGGCTCTCTTGGAGAAGCAAAAGAAAATTAAAAAAAAAAGTGGATCAAAAGAAATAAAGAGTACAAAGTACTCAAGAAAAAGAAAATGTTTAGGCCGTTTGATTTGTTACTCTCTTGATTGTTGAAAAGCCATTAGACTGTTCTTTATTGCTAGAAGTAGGGGGAAAACGAGATGTAGAGTTGCATATGGTTTTTCCGAGTCTATAAGAGCTAGAATAGGTTGGCTAATCACACACGCACGTAGGGGAGTAACAGTTTAATTTTTGAAATGTTCTCAACTTATGCATGCAATCAATTGTTCTCTTTTGTTGTAAGTGCCTTATTTTTGAAAGCATTGAGGTTAGAGTCGTTGCATGCAATTTCATTCTTAGGAGCTAGTTCAGAGTTTTCCTTGCTCGAGGACTAGCAAGATTTAGGTTGGGGGTTTTGATAGCACTCTAAAAGTGCTAATATTTAGCTCCTAAGTCTTGTAAATTAGAATAATTATTTGGGCTTAATTGATATATTTTGTATAATTTAATCGCTAAGGGGTAAACCGGGCATTTGCGATAATTAAGAGCTTAAATGAATATTTTAGAATATTTTATTAATTAGTCATTTTGAGTGACTAAGCTACATTAATTAAATAATCTAATTTCAACTCAAAATAGACTAATGGCTTAATGGTGTAGGGCTTGTTAAGAAAATGGTGAAGCCAAGGTTCAAATCCTGGTGGGAGCAGAATGTTAATATTTTTGTAGAAAGTCAACAGTCAACGGTCAACGCTCAAACCATCCATCAGACGGTCCAAGACCGCGCGCCCTCGCCTCGCGCAGCCCGCACGTCCGCGCGCCACGCCCTCGCCCTCGCGCGCGCCACGCCCTCGCCTCGCGCAGCCCGCACGTCCGCGGGCGCCTCGCGCCCTCGCCGCTCGCCCTCGCGCGCGCCACGCCCTCGCCCTCGCCCGCGCGGCCTATCCGTGACTGTAAATGCCCGTCATTAAAAGTGCAAAAAGTTGCCCGTCATTAAAAGTCTAAAAAAAAAGCGGTGTTTTCCATTTTTCCATTCTCCGTAGCGTCGAGACGCTAGGACAGCGTCTCGACGCTACTCTAAAGTATAAAAAGAACATTTTCGCGATTTTAGGTCATTCCATCTTCGTTTTGGGCTCGGGATTGACGTTTTTTCACCATTTTTGAAGCTCTTCTTCTCCATTTGGGTTGTATGAACTCTACAACCTCCATGGAAGCTTGGAATACTCCATCTCCCATGGAAGGCTAGAGGTAAATGCTTGATTAGTTGGTTGAGGGATTGATTTCTATTGTATTTAGGTGAGATTTATGCTTTATATGAATGTTTAGCATATGTGTATGAACTCTTGCATCTCTTTCCTGTATTAAGAACGAATAGCATGCCTTTCTAATTAGGATTGACGCCCATAATTGTTACGCATGTTAGTCGGCTAGCATTGATTCCTGATTAGTTTTAATGCAAGTAGCGAGGGTCTAATCGTGCCTAATCAATTTGACCCTATGTGACGAATAGGGTATGAATTGATTATCGTATCGCGGTGGGCTCAAGGTTAAGAGAGAAATCGAATTAGTTTTAGGATTAATTCGTCGCGATGTTACCCATTACTGTTTTCTGATTAATTTAGGACTAATCACCTTGAATTGATTAAGAGGCATGTTTAATTAGAATTGTCTGTTTCTAATTAATTCTTCGGGGTGTTTGTATCGGTGTCGAGCAAACATTTCGCGTGCATGAGCATCTCCGCTAATTTCCATGTTTATCGATGAACTGAAATACAATAGAGCAATCCCGATACTTTCTAATTAAGCATACTTGTCAATTTCATATTTCCCTCTTTAATTTTCCGTTAGCGCAATTCTTTGCATGTTAGTAATTTTCAAAACAAAACCTCCCATTGTTTTTACTTCATTACAAATTCAATTTAATTAAGTTAGGATTATAGCTTGCTCCCTGTGGATCGACTCCGTTGCCACTAGCTGCAAAACTTAGTGAGTTCGGATTATAAATATTATTTTGGCGGGTTTCGACAACCCGAAATTGGTAGGACATTCAAAAATCCTACCACCAGCTACCCACAGTAAGATTACTTACCGCTAAGTTCAACAAGATGGCTAACAAGTTGTTATGAAAGCTTCTGGTCCCAACCTACGCACTCTCGACTCACCGTCACTTCTAGGCTAGGATACTTCAACCCGAGATTTGGTCTCAACACCGAAACTGGAAGGTTTCAAGGTCAATACAGATCGAAACTCACTGCAACGATGTCGAGTCCCGATGGACAGCACGTTCCCAGACTACGTTTCGCGATGCTAACGTTGGAATCGAACGGGCATTAACTCTCGCAATTGAACAAGACGTTTGAACTAACAACAATCGACATTGAAGGGATTTTAGATTCGAAATTGGGGCTTCATCGAGCAAAATGAAGAAATAAAAAGGAAAGAAACGTCGGATGAGGAATGCTTACCCGCTGCCCACGACGTGCTGCCGTTACCACGCTCGTTGCGCCGCCGTCGGAAGCCAAGACGAGTCGTTGCCGTTGCCGTCGCCGTCGCCCGAAGATGCTGGAGCGTCGTGCGTTGCCGCTGGAGAGCTTCGCCGTCGCCGTCGCCCGAAGCTGCTGGAGGGTTTCGCCGCTGGAGCGCCGTACGGCAGTCGTGATGGAGCGCTCATGGCACGCAGCGGAAGCGATTTGGATCATGGACACTCTAATTTCATCAATTTAAACAAATGGAAACATGCAAAAGCGATGAAAAAGAGAAGTTAGAACACATACCCTTGTAGTTAGTAATTCTTCAAATTCACCGCCAGAAGCTCCTCACAAGCTCCCCGAGCCTTCTCACGAAACCTTCGTGGACCACCCACGGTAGTCCCGCTATCCTCAGGCCGAGAAACGGAGTGGTGGGACTCCTTTTACAAAAGAAAAGAGGAACGAAGCTCACAGAAGAAAAACAAAATTTTTCTTTTCACAGAGCCGAAGAAGAAGACAGAGAGGACGAGGTATTCAAAATCAAAATTGAAAACACAATTCAATTTTGCAACTTATGAAGACCCATAAATGCACTCACTTCATTTTTGCATTTGATCTGATCTCATTTATATATATACCCTGAATATATAACATACATGTGTCTTACATGCATGTAAGACACATGTATTTATATATATATATATATATATATATATATTTATATATTATTATTATTAAAAATAATAATAATTATTTTATTAATTAAACTTTTTAATTAATAAAAATATATATATTAATTAATATTATTTAATTCAATATCAAATATCAATTAAATAATATAATTAAACCCGGTTTTCCGAAAACCGACTTTTTGCACATGAATCCTATTCATGTTTTCAGACCAATCTCATATTTAAATCATATTTAAATATGTCCATATTTAAATCATATTTAAATATGTCTATTCTTCTTCCACAAACCCGAATTTGAACGATTCAAATTCTTTTCTTTTCTTTTATACTGTTTCACGGCTTTATCCGAGCTAGCTAGGAGAACCGTAAGGACCTACAGATCATGAGCTCCAACGATACGAGATTATCCGGTCAAAACTCTTTCAACCGAACTAACCAACATTCGTTAACCCCCGGAGACTCCACTAAAGTCCAAGGGTTGCACTCTCCTCACTGTAGATATATTGTGTCCTGTTGATATAACTATCATCAGTAAGTCGATCCTTCACAGGTTGTTCATAATCACAACGGGTCATTTATACCGTTTAACCCTTGTATTATATCTTGTTCCTTAGGTACCACTGACACCTCTAATGAACAATTGATTTGTGGTCCAACCATCAAATCAGATTCCTCCCTGATCAGGAGAGGATGGGCCCATTGTTCAAGACCTGGAGTCAGCACTTAAGGGAACAACCTCTCTACTAACCCTGAAAACGGGTAGGAGTGAACTCCAATCTTGCTACAACTATGTCCCCAACCACTTATTCAATCTTATCCCCAAGATGGTAGGTATATTGAGTCGGCGATCTGGCCACTCTCACCCGTACAAATCAAAGGATAAGCTTGAATAAACAGGAGTTCATAGTAAGCTCAGGATTGAGATCGAGTTACCTAAGTCATCATATGAAAAAAATCGGTCTTTACAGTAAACGGTGTTATAAAGAAAGAGCGATTTTATTTCTTGGTTCGGTCTTGTGCAAACTCATTGCACAGGACGCCCTCACTCACATGTCTCTACATGAAACGATTCGAATCACATCGTTTTGTACTATACAAAGTGAGCCGCGTCCAATAGTGTCCCCAGGATAAGGTACCCAGCCTTATCCCTATACTATAGACCATTTTGGCTGTCTACTTGAACTTGATTCACATTCATGTCACACATGAAGTTCAAGTACTCACACTACATCCATGGGTGTTAGTTATTGGTATAGGTTAATACAAACACAATTCACTAAAATTCAATAACAACTTTATTGAAATATAATATTTACATTCATTAAGTTTACAAACTACGAGTTTTAGGACATAAAACCCAACAAACACCCACTTGGACTAAAACGTCAGTGGAGTACATGCTGGTCGAGAGAACTAGAATATCAAATATCTAAAGTTTCTCCCACTGTCCTACTGAGCAGCTCGCAGCCCTAGACTTTCTAGGTGTCTCTCAAACACTTTAGCCGTGAGAGACTTAGTAAACGGATCAGCAATGTTGTGCTCCGAGGCTACCTGTGTGACGATCACATCTCCTCGTTGCACTATCTCCCTGATGAGATGATACTTCCGCTCAATATGCTTTCCACGCTTATGGCTTCTAGGTTCTTTAGAATTTGCCACTGCACCACTGTTATCACAATAAAGGGTGATTGGCAAGTTCATATTTGGAACAACTTCCAAATCTGTCAAGAACTTCCTAAGCCATACAGCTTCCTTCGCTGCTTCACAAGCTGCGAGATACTCAGCTTCCATGGTGGAGTCAGCAATACAACCTTGCTTTATACTCCTCCATACTATTGCTCCTCCGTTAAGAGTGAACACTGATCCTGATGTAGATTTCCTAGAATCTATATCAGTCTGAAAATCAGAGTCAGTGTATCCTGCAAGGATCAAATCCTTCGCGCCATACACAAGCACATAGTCTCTCGTTCTCCTAAGATACTTGAGGACGTGTTTAACGGCTGTCCAGTGATCATATCCTAGATTGGACTGGAACCTACTGACAATTCCTACTGCATAGCAGATGTCGGGTCGTGTACACAACATAGCGTACATGAGACTACCAACTGCAGATGCATAGGGAATTCGTCTCATATCCTCAACCTCTTGAGGTGTCTTAGGAGACTGTTCCTTAGACAAGTGAATTCCATGCCTAAAAGGCAGCGAACCTTTCTTGGAATTCTGCATCGAATATCTTGACAACACCTTGTCAATATAAGATGCTTGAGACAGCGCTAGCACTTTGTTCTTACGATTCCTTACGATCTGAATCCCTAGAACAAACTGAGCCTCTCCCAAATCTTTCATTTGGAATTGGGTCGCTAGCCAATTCTTAACGTCAGTTAGGAACCCTACATCATTCCCAATGAGTAGTATATCGTCTACGTACAAGACTAAGAAAGCTACAACAGTATTGACTACTTTCTTGTAAACACAAGGTTCGTAAATATTTTGTTCAAAGCCATAAGATTTGATCGCCGTATCAAACCTTATATTCCAGGATCTAGATGCTTGCTTCAACCCATAAATGGATCGATTAAGCTTGCAAACCTTTTGCTCTTGACCCTGAAGTATGAATCCCTCTGGTTGAGCCATATAGATACTCTCCTCAAGATTACCATTCAGAAAAGCAGTCTTGACATCCATTTGCCAGATTTCATAATCATAAAATGTAGCAATGGATAAGAGTATTCTAATCGACTTTAACATGGCAACAGGAGAAAAAGTTTCTTCATAGTCCACCACTTCTCTTTGGGAATAACCTTTTGCCACAAGTCGAGCCTTAAAGGTTTGCACCTTACCGGCTTGGTCTCGTTTTCTCTTGTAGATCCACTTGCAACCGATAGGTCTTTCACTATCTGGTTGGTCTACAAGATCCCAGACCGAATTGAAGTACATAGACTCCATTTCGAGATCCATGGCTTTAAGCCACTGGTCCTTGTCTATGTCATTCATTGCCTGTTTAAAGGTCAATGGATCCTCAACGCCATCATCAGGTATGACGACTTGAGTTTCAGACAATCCGATGTAGCGGTCAGGCTGTCTTACATCCCTCCCACTGCGTCGAGGCTTTCTCAACTCTTGAGAAGGACCAGCCTGATCAACAACCTTTGTTGATCCGTCTGTAGCTTTCCTGGAAAATTCGGACAAAACAATTTTGCTCGACGGTTGATGATCTCTCATGTGGTCTTCCTCTAAGAACGTGGCATTAGTCGATACTAGTACCTTGTTCTCATGAGGATCGTAAAATAGACCACCTTTCGTTTCCTTGGGGTAACCTACAAATAGGCACAATTTTGAACGATGTTCCAACTTCTTTGGATTGGGTACTAGCACATGTGCCGGACACCCCCAAATCCTGAAGTGACGTAAACTACCTTTACGCCCTCTCCAAAACTCATAAGGTGTTTCAGAAACACTCTTAGAGGGAACCATGTTCAAAATATATACTGCAGTCTCTACTGCATATCCCCAAAACGAACTAGGCAAATGAGCATAACTCATCATAGATCGAACCATGTCTAACAGGGTTCTATTTCTCCTCTCGGACACACCATTCTGCTGTGGTGTTCCTGGCGCTGAGAGTTGAGATACTATTCCATGTTCTATCATATAGTCCTGGAATCTTAAATCCATATACTCTCCACCTCGATCTGATCGGAGTGTTTTTATCGATTTACCTAATGTGTTCTCAACCTCTGCCTTATACTCTTTGAACTTTTCAAGAGCTTCGGACTTATGATGCATTAGATAAAGATAACCGTACCTAGAATAATCATCAATGAAACTGATGAAATATTCATACCCTCCTCGTGCTTTGACATTCAAAGGACCGCAGAGATCCGAATGCACGATTTCTAGAGGTTCTTTGGACCTATGACCTTTTTCAGAAAAAGATCGTTTGGTCATTTTGCCCTCAAGACAAGACTCACATGGCGGTAAAGAGTTGTCCTCTAAACGATTTAGCAGACCACTCTTAACCAATCTCCCAATTCTATTGAGATTAATGTGACCTAGTCTTAAGTGCCAAAGATAAGTACTTGGAGAAAGTTTCTGCCTTTTAGTTTGAGTCTCAGCTGTTTTAAACATTTCAGTGTTCAAAATAGCTTTGGCTTCGGTTGGTCTTAACACATACAAGTTGTTTTCAAGTTTCGCAGAACAAATACGTACACCTCTTTTGCTAATGAACGCTTCATTATGAACAAAAGATACTTTATACAACTGTTCTAACAAACAAGATATAGATACAAGATTCCTCTGGAAGGTAGGAACCAGGAGTACATTTTCTAGTAAAATGAAACTATCTCTATACAACAACTTTACAGCTCCCACTGCTTCAGCTGAGACAACCTCTCCAGTTCCAACTCTAAGAGTTATCTCTCCGCGAGAAAGTGGCTGCCAAGAACTAGTTTCCTGAAAAGAAGAACAAACATGGTTAGTAGCTCCTGAATCAAGTATCCAGGTATGACAATCATGTTCTACTAAACATGTTTCAACAACAAGTAAATCATATTTACCTTGTCTTTCCTTCTCAGCCTTTTTCTCTGCAAGATACTTTGGGCAATTCCGTTTCCAGTGCCCATCTACACCACAATGGAAACATTTTCCTTTGTCTGTAGATCTAGTCTTGCTCTTAGCAGTAGCAGGTGATGGAGCGCCCATGGCACGCAGCGGAAGCGATTTGGATCATGGACACTCTAATTTCATCAATTTAAACAAATGGAAACATGCAAAAGCAATGAAAAAGAGAAATTAGAACACATACCCTTGTCGTTCGTAATTCTCCAATTTCACCGCCAGAAGCTCCTCACGAGCTCACCGAGCCTTCTCACGAAATCTTCGTGGACCACCCACGGTAGTCCCGCTATCCTCAGACCGAGAAACGGAGTGGTGGGACTCCTTTAATTCAAGAAAAGAGGGAAGAAGCTTCACTGAAGAAAAACCATTTTTCAACAGAGGACGAAGCTGATGAAGACGGAGATAGAGAGAGAAAATCAATTTTTCAATCTCAAAATCGTGTACCCTCAATGAATTGAATCATAAATTCAATTCTGTGAAAACCAATTGATGTTTCATCTCAATCTTTGGCCCATTGTTATACGTAATTCATATATATATTTCTTCAACATGTGTCTTGCATGCAGCAAGACACATGTATATATATATATATATATATATATATATATATATATATATATATATATATATATATATATATATATATATAATTATTATTATTAAAAATAATAATAATAATTTTATTTATTAAACATTTTAATAAATAAAAAATATATATAATTATTAATTAAACTTTTTAATTAATAAATATTATTTAATTCAATATCAAATATTGATTAAATAATATAACTAAACTCGATTTTTCAGAAAAAAACCGACTTTTTTCACATGAATCTCATTCATGTTTCAGGCCGATGCCATATTTAAATCATATTTAAATATGTCCATATTTAAATCATATTTAAATATGTCTATCCTTCTTCCACAATCCCGAATTTGAACGATTCAAATTCTTTTCTTTTCTTTTATATTGTTTCACGGCTTTATCCGAGCTAGCCAGGAGAACCGTAAGGACCTACAGATCATGAGCTCCAACGATACGAGATTATCCGGTCAAAACTCTTTCAACCGAACTAATCAACATTCGTTAACCCCCGGAGACTCCACTAAAGTCCAAGGGCTGCACTCTCCTCACTGTAGATATATTGTGTCCTGTTGATATAACTATCATCAGTAAGTCGATCCTTCACAGGTCGTTCATAATCACAACGGGTCATTTATACCGTTTAACCCTTGTATTATATCTTGTTCCTTAAGTACCACTGACACCTCTAATGAACAATTGATTTGTGGTCCAACCATCAAATCAGATTCCTCCCTGATCAGGAGAGGATGGGCCCATTGTTCAAGACCTGGAGTCAGCACTAAAGGGAACAACCTCTCTACTAACCCTGAAAGCGGGTAGGAGTGAACTCCAATCTTGCTACAACTATGTCCCCAGCCACTTATTCAATCTTATCCCCAAGATGGTAGGCATATTGAGTCGGCGATCTGGCCACTCTCACCCGTACAAATCAAAGGATAAGGTTGAATAAACAGGAGTTCATAGTAAGCTCAGGATTGAGATCGAGTTACCTAAGTCATCAAATGAAAAAATCGGTCTTTACAGTAAACGGTGTTATAAAGAAAGAGCGATTTTATTTCTTGGTTCGGTCTTGTGCAAACTCATTGCACAGGACGCCCTCACTCACATGTCTCTACATGAAACGATTCGAATCACATCGTTTTGTACTATACAAAGTGAGCCGCGTCCAATAGTGTCCCCAGGATAAGGTACCCAGCCTTATCCCTATACTATAGACCATTTTGGCTGTCTACTTGAACTTGATTCACATTCATGTCACACATGAAGTTCAAGTACTCACACTACAGCCATGGGTGTTAATTATTGGTATAGGTTAATACAAACACAATTCACTAAAATTCAATAACAACTTTATTGAAATATAATATTTATTTACATTCAAACAGTTTACAAACTACGAGTTTTAGGACATAAAACCCAACAAACTCCCACTTGGACTAAAACGTCAGTGGAGTACATGCTGGTCGAGAGAACTAGAATATCAAATATCTAAAGTTTCCCCCACTGTCCTACTGAGCAGCTCGCAGCCCTAAACTTTTTAGGTGTCTCTCAAACACTTTAGCCGAGAGAGACTTAGTAAACGGATCAGCAATGTTGTGCTCCGAGGCTACTTGTGTGACAATCACATCTCCTCGTTGCACTATCTCCCTGATGAGATGATACTTCCGCTCAATATGCTTTCCACGCTTATGGCTTCTAGGTTCTTTAGAATTTGCCACTGCACCGCTGTTATCACAATAAAGGGTGATTGGCAAGTTCATATTTGGAACAACTTCCAAATCTGTCAAGAACTTCCTAAGCCATACAGCTTCCTTCGCTGCTTCGCAAGCTGCGACATACTCAGCTTCCATGGTGGAGTCAGCAATACAACCTTGCTTTATACTCCTCCATACTATTGCTCCTCCGTTAAGAGTGAACACTGATCCTGATGTAGATTTCCTAGAATCTATATGAGTCTGAAAATCAGAGTCAGTGTATCCTGCAAGGATCAAATCCTTCGCGCCATACACAAGCACATAGTCTCTCGTTCTCCTAAGATACTTGAGGACATGTTTAACGGCTGTCCAGTGATCATATCCTGGATTGGACTGGAACCTACTGACAATTCCTACTGCATAGCAGATGTCGGGTCTTGTACACAACATAGCGTACATGAGACTACCAACTGCAGATGCATAGGGAATTCGTCTCATATCCTCAACCTCTTGAGGTGTCTTAGGAGACTGTTCCTTAGACAGGTGAATTCCATGCCTAAAAGGCAGCGAACCTTTCTTGGAATTCTGCATCGAATATCTTGACAACACCTTGTCAATATAAGATGCTTGAGACAGCGCTAGCACTTTGTTCTTACGATTCCTTATGATCTGAATCCCTAGAACAAACTGAGCCTCTCCCAAATCTTTCATTTGGAATTGGGTCGCTAGCCAATTCTTAACGTCAGTTAGGAACCCTACTTCATTCCCAATGAGTAGTATATCGTCTACGTACAAGACTAAGAAAGCTACAACAGTATTGACTACTTTCTTGTAAACACAAGGTTCGTCAATATTTTGTTCAAAGCCATAAGATTTGATCGCCGTATCAAATCTTATATTCCAGGATCTAGATGCTTGCTTCAACCCATAAATGGATCGATTAAGCTTGCAAACCTTTTGCTCTTGACCCTGAAGTATGAATCCCTCTGGTTGAGCCATATAGATACTCTCCTCAAGATTACCATTCAAAAAGGCAGTCTTGACATCCATTTGCCAGATTTCATAATCATAAAATGTAGCAATGGATAAGAGTATTCTAATCGACTTTAACATGGCAACAGGAGAAAAGGTTTCTTCATAGTCCACCCCTTCTCTTTGGGAATAACCTTTTGCCACAAGTCGAGCCTTAAAGGTTTGCACCTTACCGGCTTGGTCTCGTTTTCTCTTGTAGATCCACTTGCAACCGATAGGTCTTTCACTATCTGGTTGGTCTACAAGATCCCAGACCGAATTGAAGTACATAGACTCCATTTCGAGATCCATGGCTTTAAGCCACTGGTCCTTGTCTATGTCATTCATTGCCTGTTTAAAGGTCAATGGATCCTCAACGCCATCATCAGGTATGACGACTTGAGTTTCAGACAAGCCAATGTAGCGGTCGGGCTGTCTTACATCCCTCCCACTGCGTCGAGGCTTTCTCAACTCTTGAGAAGGACCAGCCTGATCAACAACCGTTGTTGATCCGTCTGTAGCTTTCCTGGAAAATTCGGACAAAACAATTTTGCTCGACGGTTTATGATCTCTCATGTGGTCTTCCTCTAAGAACGTGGCATTAGTCGATACTAGTACCTTGTTCTCGTGAGGATCGTAAAATAGACCACCTTTCGTTTCCTTGGGGTAACCTACAAATAGGCACAATTTTGAACGATGTTCCAACTTCTTTGGATTGGGTACTAGCACATGTGTCGGACACCCCCAAATCCTGAAGTGACGTAAACTACCTTTACGCCCTCTCCATAACTCATAAGGTGTTTCAGAAACACTCTTAGAGGGAACCATGTTCAAAATATACACTGCAGTCTCTACTGCATATCCCCAAAACGAACTAGGCAAATGAGCATAACTCATCATAGATCGAACCATGTCTAACAAGGTTCTATTTCTCCTCTCGGACACACCATTCTGCTGTGGTGTTCCTGGCGCTGAGAGTTGAGATACTATTCCATGTTCTATCATATAGTCCTGGAATCTTAAATCCATATACTCTCCACCTCGATCTGATCGGAGTGTTTTTATCGATTTACCTAATGTGTTCTCAACCTCTGCCTTATACTCTTTGAACTTTTCAAGAGCTTCGGACTTATGATGCATTAGATAAAGATAATCGTACCTAGAATAATCATCAATGAAACTGATGAAATATTCATACCCTCCTCGTGCTTTGACATTCAAAGGACCGCAGAGATCCGAATGCACGATTTCTAGAGGTTCTTTGGACCTATGACCTTTTTCAGAAAAAGATCGTTTGGTCATTTTGCCCTCAAGACAAGACTCACAGAGTGGTAAAGAGTTGTCCTCTAAACGATTTAGCAGACCACTCTTAACCAATCTCCCAATCCTATTGAGATTAATGTGACCTAGTCTTAAGTGCCAAAGATAAGTACTTGGAGAAAGTTTCTGCCTTTTAGTTTGAGTCTCAGCTGTTTTAAACATTTCAGTGTTCAAAATAGCTTTGGCTTCGGTTGGTCTTAACACATACAAGTTGTTTTCAAGTTTCGCAGAACAAATACGTACACCTCTTTTGCTAATGAACGCTTCATTATGAACAAAAGATACTTTATACAACTGTTCTAACAAACAAGATATAGATACAAGATTCCTCTGGAAGGTAGGAACCAGGAGTACATTTTCTAGTAAAATGAAACTATCTCTATACAACAACTTTACAGCTCCCACTGCTTCAGCTGAGACAACCTCTCCAGTTCCAACTCTGAGAGTTATCTCACCGCGAGAAAGTGGCTGCCAAGAACTAGTTTCCTGAAAAGAAGAACAAACATGGTTAGTAGCTCCTGAATCAAGTATCCAGGTATGACAATCATGTTCTACTAAACATGTTTCAATAACAAGTAAATCATATTTACCTTGTCTTTCTTTCTCAGCCTTTTTCTCTGCAAGATACTTTGGGCAATTCCGTTTCCAGTGCCCATCTACACCACAATGGAAACATTTTCCTTTGTCTGTAGATTTACTCTTGCTCTTAGCAGTAGCAGGTGCTTTTCCCTTCCTTTTATCTTTCTTCTTCTTTTGAATACTCTTATTCTTAATAGAAGAAAGTTCAGACCTACTCCCTGAAGAGGACCCCTTTAGGAATTTCCTAGAAGTGACAACATTTGCCTCCTTCTCTTTTCCTTTAGAAGTCTGTAGGGACTGATAGGTCTGTAGCTCGCTGAGGAGAGAAGTCAAATTATACTTTATCTTGTTCATTACCAAATTGGTTCTGAACTGAAGGAAACTCTTCGGAAGAGATTCCAAGATAAAGCTTACTTGACTTGACTCATTTATAATAGCTCCGTTTACTTCCGCCACATTGAAGTGGACCATCATGTTAAGGACATGCTCCCTAACAGAGGTTCCCTCCTTCATGCGAGAGTTGTAAACGAATTTGAGGGCTTCATGACAGACCGATGAGGACGGAAGTCCAAACATCTCCTGTAATGAAGACATGATTTCTTTAGCAGAAACCATATCCTCGTGCTTCTTAGCTAACACATCAGATATGCTGGCTAAGATATAGATTCGGGCTTTATCATTAGCCCTTGTCCATCTATCATATGCTTCTCGAACAGTTCGAGTCGCATCCGAGCTAGGAGGGGGAGGACAATCCTCTGATAAGACGAACCTGAGATCATCTAGAACGAGAATCGTATTCAAGTTCGATTTCCAGGTCGCGTAGTTATCGCCGGTTAACTTATCGGAAGCTAGTAAATGAATGAAAGAGCTAGTCATGCTGAAAAGAGAATGAATAAATATTAGTGAAAAGGTTTTAACCTAATTTACACACCAATCAAGAATTTAGCAAAGAATAATAATGCACCCAAAACTCATTA
This sequence comes from Herpetospermum pedunculosum, assembly GCA_028017165.1. Taxonomy (NCBI): domain Eukaryota; kingdom Viridiplantae; phylum Streptophyta; class Magnoliopsida; order Cucurbitales; family Cucurbitaceae; genus Herpetospermum; species Herpetospermum pedunculosum. Next base: position 26,609,974 of record CM051527.1, on the reverse strand, counting down.
TTAAACTGCAACGATACTTCAGTGGGTCAGAATGGTCGCTACCGAGGGGCAGTCAAGCATTCCTTCACTGAATCAAGACATTCTTGACTAAATGCTAATACCAGAATATCTCATATTCCTATAGCATCTTAGTTATCGCTGTTTGGTCAAGATTTACTAACTCCTTAGCAAATCTCGTAAGTGTGACCCTCCATTTTTAGAATTCATAGGGCGGCCCCAACGATGCAACCGAATGGAAATGTCAAAGTTGGGAATGGCTCTATGTTTCTTTATCCATAAATGGTGATTGAGATGTTCCGATTCCTATGAAACGGCCCTCCGAATGGATCGGTACCACTTGTGGGCACCTAGCAGGCAGAACATAGGAATCTCACGGTTCAATCCAATGGAGGAGACCGCAGGATGTATTGACATACTTCCTTCTCCCACTTACTATAAATACTTTCTCCATTCACCTTGCTCTTGAATTATGCAAATACCATCCGAATGGGGATGCCCTATTGACATCACGAGGCCGAGCATAATTCTCACGGTGTGAACTTGACAGAGAACGTAGGAGGAGAGGGACATATCATATATACCTTCTCAACACCTCTACTAAGTATTTTAAGACGGAATGGGTAAAATTACTCAGGCATTATCCGGCTAAGACAATAAGGCCTAAGTCTAGGTAAAACAAACTTTTACCTATGATGTCTAGGTGATAAACACTTTATTACCTCACACCACTCACGCATGCTCATAAAGCCGGGTTAACTTTACTCAAGAACCGGATGGTCCCCAGGTAGGAGGTGTTCCGTAAACCGTCAGCTTAAATACCTCCAACCTCGAACAGGATGTCCCCGGGTGAGTTTCTTGTAACCTTAGCATTTACAAGATATCGACCTATTCATCTAATGAAACGGAACGATACATTCAACCCTAAGTGAGCATGCCTTTGTCTTTGTTATAGATTTTAAAAGTCTATGCCAATTTTACAACGCTTTGCAAAACTAAGACTTACTACAACAAACTTCTACATGCTTCTCAAACATGCATCACTAAGGCATGACAAGTTGAATATTTAATTTCATAATTAATATAACAATTATATCCATTATGATTTTAAATATACAACTCCTAATTCATAAATTAATATAACACTTATATCAATTCTCATGAATTAAGCATGCATCCTATACAATATAACACTTATAACAAACAAAATGCATCTAATATTGGATGTTTAATTTCATAATTAATATAACACTTATATCAATTATTCTATTAAGCAAACAACATCTAATTCATGAATTAATATAACTCTTATATTAATACTCATGAATTAAACATGCATCCAATACATTATAACACTTATAATATACCATGTGCATAAAATTATGGCAACCTATGTTGTTCATTCAATTTCATAATTAATATAACAATTATATCAATTATTTTATTGAACTAACAACAACTAATTCATGAATTAATATAACTTTTATATCAAAATTCATGAATTGCCAAATATGCATACGATATATTATAACACTTATAACATATTTTCAATGCATGAAGCATGCTTCCTACGGTGAGATTTTAAATCTATATGGCATACGTTATGCACATACAAACATGGAATTTAATTAAAACATACATTCGCAATGCATAATTAATTAAACATACTAAAGTGGATCGATTTTGGCATTTAGCAAGCAATAACTAATTTATTACAAGCTTGATCAACAAGCCACGTCTTGAGCGGACTTCGAACTCTTCGCACCGCCTTTGACCAACTTGCTTCCTCCGAACGCTTCGGCCAAATTTTCTTCGAATTTCTCTTCGTAATGCCCAGAACGAGTTTGAAATTACACCGAACATTTCGGCGAGTTTCAAACTCAAACTTCTTTCACAAAGAACCCTATATGGACTCTAATGACTCTAAAAAAATACAGACTCTTTAGCATACATTAAAGCCCATACATTCTCGGGCAATTACAAATAAAGAAATTCAAAAAGAAACTATGCCAAAATCGATATTCACTTTAGAATCCATTCAGAAACAATTTCTAAATAAAACCCACCATAACTTAAATTGATTGAAATTGAGTGGCCAAAAACGCTCTGATACCAATTGATGGAGCGCCCATGGCACGCAGCGGAAGCGATTTGGATCATGGACACTCTAATTTCATCAATTTAAACAAATGGAAACATGCAAAAGCAATGAAAAAGAGAAATTAGAACACATACCCTTGTCGTTCGTAATTCTCCAATTTCACCGCCAGAAGCTCCTCACGAGCTCACCGAGCCTTCTCACGAAATCTTCGTGGACCACCCACGGTAGTCCCGCTATCCTCAGACCGAGAAACGGAGTGGTGGGACTCCTTTAATTCAAGAAAAGAGGGAAGAAGCTTCACTGAAGAAAAACCATTTTTCAACAGAGGACGAAGCTGATGAAGACGGAGATAGAGAGAGAAAATCAAATTTTCAATCTCAAAATCGTGTACCCTCAATGAATTGAATCATAAATTCAATTCTGTGAAAACCAATTGATGTTTCATCTCAATCTTTGGCCCATTGTTATACGTAATTCATATATATATTTCTTCAACATGTGTCTTGCATGCAGCAAGACACACATATATATATATATATATATATATATAATTATTATTATTAAAAATAATAATAATAATTTTATTTATTAAACATTTTAATAAATAAAAAATATATATAATTATTAATTAAACTTTTTAATTAATAAATATTATTTAATTCAATATCAAATATTGATTAAATAATATAACTAAACTCGATTTTTCAGAAAAAAACCGACTTTTTTCACATGAATCTCATTCATGTTTCAGGCCGATGCCATATTTAAATCATATTTAAATATGTCCATATTTAAATCATATTTAAATATGTCCATATTTAAATCATATTTAAATATGTCTATCCTTCTTCCACAATCCCGAATTTGAACGATTCAAATTCTTTTCTTTTCTTTTATATTGTTTTACGGCTTTATCCGAGCTAGCCAGGAGAACCGTAAGGACCTACAGATCATGAGCTCCAACGATACGAGATTATCCGGTCAAAACTCTTTCAACCGAACTAATCAACATTCGTTAACCCCCGGAGACTCCACTAAAGTCCAAGGGCTGCACTCTCCTCACTGTAGATATATTGTGTCCTGTTGATATAACTATCATCAGTAAGTCGATCCTTCACAGGTCGTTCATAATCACAACGGGTCATTTATACCGTTTAACCCTTGTATTATATCTTGTTCCTTAAGTACCACTGACACCTCTAATGAACAATTGATTTGTGGTCCAACCATCAAATCAGATTCCTCCCTGAAAGCGGGTAGGAGTGAACTCCAATCTTGCTACAACTATGTCCCCAGCCACTTATTCAATCTTATCCCCAAGATGGTAGGCATATTGAGTCGGCGATCTGGCCACTCTCACCCGTACAAATCAAAGGATAAGGTTGAATAAACAGGAGTTCATAGTAAGCTCAGGATTGAGATCGAGTTACCTAAGTCATCAAATGAAAAAATCGGTCTTTACAGTAAACGGTGTTATAAAGAAAGAGCGATTTTATTTCTTGGTTCGGTCTTGTGCAAACTCATTGCACAGGACGCCCTCACTCACATGTCTCTACATGAAACGATTCGAATCACATCGTTTTGTACTATACAAAGTGAGCCGCGTCCAATAGTGTCCCCAGGATAAGGTACCCAGCCTTATCCCTATACTATAGACCATTTTGGCTGTCTACTTGAACTTGATTCACATTCATGTCACACATGAAGTTCAAGTACTCACACTACAGCCATGGGTGTTAATTATTGGTATAGGTTAATACAAACACAATTCACTAAAATTCAATAACAACTTTATTGAAATATAATATTTATTTACATTCAAACAGTTTACAAACTACGAGTTTTAGGACATAAAACCCAACAGCAGGTGCTTTTCCCTTCCTTTTATCTTTCTTCTTCTTTTGAATACTCTTATTCTTAATAGAAGAAAGTTCAGACTTACTCCCAGAAGACGACCCCTTTTGGAATTTCCTAGAAGTGACAACGTTTGCCTCCTTCTCTTTTCCTTTAGAAGTGTGAAGGGACTGATAGGTCTGTAGCTCGCTGAGGAGAGAAGTCAAATTATACTTTATTTTGTTCATTACCAAATTGGTTCTGAACTGAAGGAAACTCTTCGGAAGAGATTCCAAGATAAAGCTTACTTGACTTGACTCGTCAATAGTAGCTCCGTTTACTTCCGCCACATTGAAGTGGACCATCATGTTAAGGACATGCTCCCTAACAGAGGTTCCCTTCTTCATGCGAGAGTTGTAAACGAATTTGAGGGCTTCATGACAGACCGATGAGGACGGAAGTCCAAACATCTCCTGTAATGAAGACATGATTTCTTTAGCAGAAACCATATCCTCGTGCTTCTTAGCTAACACATCAGATATGCTGGCTAAGATATAGACTCGAGCTTTATCATTAGCCCTTGTCCATCTATCATATGCGTCTCGAACAGTTCGAGTCGCATCCGAGCTAGGAGGGGGAGGACAATCCTCTGATAAGACGAACCTTAGATCATCTAGAACGAGAATCGTATTCAAGTTCGATTTCCAGGTCGCGTAGTTATCGCCGGTTAATTTATCGGAAGCTAGTAAGTGAATGAAAGAGCTAGACATGCTGAAAAGAGAATGTAAAATATTAGTGAAAAGGTTTTAACCTAATTTACACACCAATCAAGAATTTAGCAAAGAATAATAATGTACCCAAAACTCATTATTAAACTGCAACGATACTTCAGTGGGTCAGAATGGTCGCTACCGAGGGGCAGTCAAGCATTCCTTCACTGAATCAAGACATTCTTGACTAAATGCTAATACCAAAATATCTCATATTCTTATAGCATCTTAGTTATCGCTGTTTGGTCAAGATTTACTAACTCCTTAGCAAATCTCGTAAGTGTGACCCTCCATTTTTAGAATTCATAGGGCGGCCCCAACGATGCAACCGAATGGAAATGTCAAAGTTGGGAATGGCTCTATGTTTCTTTATCCATAAATGGTGATTGAGATGTTCCGATTCCTATGAAACGGCCCTCCGAATGGATCGGTACCACTTGTGGGCACCTAGCAGGCAGAACATAGGAATCTCACGGTTCAATCCAATGGAGGAGACCGCAGGATGTATTGACATACTTCCTTCTCCCACTTACTATAAATACTTTCTCCATTCACCTTGCTCTTGAATTATGCAAATACCATCCGAATGGGGATGCCCTATTGACATCACGAGGCCGAGCATAATTCTCACGGTGTGAACTTAACAGAGAACGTAGGAGGAGAGGGACATATCATATATACCTTCTCAACACCTCTACTAAGTATTTTAAGACGGAATGGGTAAATTACTCAGGCATTATCCGGCTAAGACAATAAGACCTAAGTCTAGGTAAAACAAACTTTTACCTATGATGTCTAGGTGATAAACACTTTATTACCTCACACCACTCACGCATGCTCATAAAGCCGGGTTAACTTTACTCAAGAACCGGATGGTCCCCAGGTAGGAGGTGTTCCGTAAACCGTCAGCTTAAATACCTCCAACCTCGAACAGGATGTCCCCGGGTGAGTTTCTTGTAACCTTAGCATTTACAAGATATCGACCTATTCATCTAATGAAACGGAACGATACATTCAACCCTAAGTGAGCATGCCTTTGTCTTTGTTATAGATTTTAAAAGTCTATGCCAATTTTACAACGCTTTGCAAAACTAAGACTTACTACAACAAACTTCTACATGCTTCTCAAACATGCATCACTAAGGCATGACAAGTTGAATATTTAATTTCATAATTAATATAACAATTATATCGATTATGATTTTAAATATACAACTCCTAATTCATAAATTAATATAACACTTATATCAATTCTCATGAATTAAGCATGCATCCTATACATTATAACACTTATAACAAACAAAATGCATCTAATGTTGGATGTTTAATTTCATAATTAATATAACACTTATATCAATTATTCTATTAAGCAAACAACATCTAATTCATGAATTAATATAACTCTTATATTAATACTCATGAATAAACATGCATCCTATACATTATAACACTTATAATATACCATGTGCATAAAACTATGGCAACCTATGTTGTTGATTCAATTTCATAATTAATATAACACTTATATCAATTATTCTATTGAACTAATAACAACTAATTCATGAATTAATATAACTTTTATATCAAAACTCATGAATTGCCAAATATGCATACGATATATTATAACACTTATAACATATTTTCAATGCATGAAGCATGCTTCCTATGGTGGGATTTTAAATCTATATGGCATACGTTATGCACATACAAACATGGAATTTAATTAAAACATACATTCGCAATGCATAATTAATTAAACATACTAAAGTGGATCGATTTTGGCATTTAGCAAGCAATAACTAATTTATTACAAGCTTGATCAACAAGCCACGTCTTGAGCGGACTTCGAACTCTTCGCACCGCCTTTGACCAACTTGCTTCCTCCGAATGCTTCGGCCAAATTTTCTTCGAATTTCTCCTCGTATTGCCCAGAACGAGTTTGAAATTACACCGAACATTTCGGCGAGTTTCAAACTCAAACTTCTTTCACAAAGAACCCTATATGGACTCTAATGACTCCAAAAAATACAGACTCTTTAGCATACATTAAAGCCCATACATTCTCGGGCAATTACAAATTAATGAAATTCAAAAGAAACTATGCCAAAATCGATATTCACTTTAGAATCCATTCAGAAACAATTTCTAAATAAAACCCACCATAACTTAAATTGATTGAAATTGAGTGGCCAAAAACTCTCTGATACCATTTGATGGAGCGCTCATGGCACGCAGCGGAAGCGATTTGGATCATGGACACTCTAATTTCATCAATTTAAACAAATGGAAACATGCAAAAGCGATGAAAAAGAGAAGTTAGAACACATACCCTTGTAGTTCGTAATTCTTCAAATTCACCGCCAGAAGCTCCTCACGAGCTCACCGAGCCTTCTCACGAAACCTTCGTGGACCACCCACGGTAGTCCCGCTATCCTCAGGCCGAGAAACGGAGTGGTGGGACTCCTTTTACAAAAGAAAAGAGGAACGAAGCTCACAGAAGAAAAACAAAATTTTTCTTTTCACAGAGCCGAAGAAGAAGACAGAGAGGACGGGGTATTCAAAATCAAAATTGAAAACACAATTCAATTTTGCAACTTATGAAGACCCATAAATGCACTCACTTCATTTTTGCATTTGATCTGATCTCATTTATATATATACCCTGAATATATAACATACATGTGTCTTACATGCATGTAAGACACATGTATTTATATATATATATATATATATATTTATATATTATTATTATTAAAAATAATAATAATTATTTTATTAATTAAACTTTTTAATTAATAAAAATATATATATATTAATTAATATTATTTAATTCAATATCAAATATCAATTAAATAATATAATTAAACCCGGTTTTCCGAAAACCGACTTTTTGCACATGAATCCTATTCATGTTTTCAGACCAATCTCATATTTAAATCATATTTAAATATGTCCATATTTAAATCATATTTAAATATGTCTATTCTTCTTCCACAAACCCGAATTTGAACGATTCAAATTCTTTTCTTTTCTTTTATACTGTTTCACGGCTTTATCCGAGCTAGCCAGGAGAACCGTAAGGACCTACAGATCATGAGCTCCAACGATACGAGATTATCCGGTCAAAACTCTTTCATCCGAACTAACCAACATTCGTTAACCCCCGGAGACTCCACTAAAGTCCAAGGGCTGCACTCTCCTCACTGTAGATATATTGTGTCCTGTTGATATAACTATCATCAGTAAGTCGATCCTTCACAGGTTGTTCATAATCACAACGGGTCATTTATACCGTTTAACCCTTGTATTATATCTTGTTCCTTAGGTACCACTGACACCTCTAATGAACAATTGATTTGTGGTCCAACCATCAAATCAGATTCCTCCCTGATCAGGAGAGGATGGGCCCATTGTTCAAGACCTGGAGTCAGCACTTAAGGGAACAACCTCTCTACTAACCCTGAAAACGGGTAGGAGTGAACTCCAATCTTGCTACAACTATGTCCCCAGCCACTTATTCAATCTTATCCCCAAGATGGTCGGTATATTGAGTCGGCGATCTGGCCACTCTCACCCGTACAAATCAAAGGATAAGCTTGAATAAACAGGAGTTCATAGTAAGCTCAGGATTGAGATCGAGTTACCTAAGTCATCATATGAAAAAAATCGGTCTTTACAGTAAACGGTGTTATAAAGAAAGAGCGATTTTATTTCTTGGTTCGGTCTTGTGCAAACTCATTGCACAGGACGCCCTCACTCACATGTCTCTACATGAAACGATTCGAATCACATCGTTTTGTACTATACAAAGTGAGCCGCGTCCAATAGTGTCCCCAGGATAAGGTACCCAGCCTTATCCCTATACTATAGACCATTTTGGCTGTCTACTTGAACTTGATTCACATTCATGTCACACATGAAGTTCAAGTACTCACACTACAGCCATGGGTGTTAGTTATTGGTATAGGTTAATACAAACACAATTCACTAAAATTCAATAACAACTTTATTGAAATATAATATTTACATTCATTAAGTTTACAAACTACGAGTTTTAGGACATAAAACCCAACAAGTCGGAGAGGAGAGGCGGCGCGGTGGTGGTCGAACGGAGGGCGTTTGGTTAGGGAGAGGGGCGGCGGTCCTTGCGTGAGGGAGAGTTGTGAGGAAGAAGAAGATGAAGAGGGTTTACGCCCTCTTCTTTTTCCTTTTTTTTTATTTTATTTTTTTTCTTCTTTTGTTTTCAACATAAGAAAACAAATTTCTTTTCAATCCCCACTAATTCTAGTTTGACTTAATTAACTCTTGAGCCCAAACCATCCTTTAAAAGCCCAATCTCAATACTAAGCCACTTAACCCACTAACGAGCCCGGTAATAAAATTAATTAAATAAATTACTCATACCTTGAGCTCGGGTCGTTACAATCTTCCCTCCTTAAGAACTTTCGCCCTCGATAGTTCCTCGTCTTGAAAAAGCTCGGGGTACTTAGATCTCATCTCATCCTCGCGTTCCCACGTCGCTTCCTCGAACTGATGGTTCACCCAAAGAACTTTGACAAGAGCTATTTCTCGATTCCGAAGGATCTTTGACTCCCTTGCCAAAATCTGTTTGGGCTTTTCCTCATAACTCATATTTTCGTCCAAGCGTAAATGCTCGAAGTCAACCACGTGGGAAGGATCTGCTAAATACTTTCGCAGCATAGAAACATGAAAAACATTATGAACTGCAGAGAGGGCCGGGGGCAAAGCTAGACGATACGCTACAAGGCCGATCCGTTCCAAAATCTCGAACGGCCCAATGAAGCGTGGACTTAACTTCCCTTTCTTGCCAAACCTCAGAACTCCCTTCATAGGTGCTACCTTCAGAAACACTTTATCGCCTGTTGCAAACTCCAAGTCCCTTCGCCTTGTGTCAGCGTAACTTTTTTGCCTACTCTGCGCTGTTTGCATCCTCGCTCTTATCTTTTGGATAGCATCATTTGTGAGTTGGACCAGCTCGGGCCCTAGCAACTTGCGTTCACCCACCTCATCCCAATACACCGGGGATCTGCAACTCTTCCCATAAAGAGCTTCAAATGGCGACATGCCAATGGTTGCCTGAAAACTGTTGTTATAAGCAAATTCCATCAAGTGCAAGTGAGAATCCCAACCCCCCGCAAAATCCAACGCACAGACGCGTAACATGTCCTCTAAAGTCTGGTTAAGCCGTTCGGTCTGACCGTCTGTTTGTGGGTGGAAAGCTGTACTAAGCTCCAACCGTGTTCCTAACGCCTTCTGAAGACTCTGCCAGAAGTTGGAGGTAAAGCGAGGGTCTCTATCTGATATAATCGACACTGGCACTCCATGAAGTCTGACAATCTCTTTCAGATATAATTGTGCCCACTTATCCACCGAATAGGTAGACTTTCCTGGAAGGAAATGTGTTGACTTAGTGAGTCTGTCAATGATGACCCACACCACCGTATAACCTTTGGCTGTTCTAGGCAACCCTACTATGAAATCCATAGCTATATTCTCCCACTTCCACTCTGGCACACTCAAAGGCTGCAACAAACCTGCCGGTCTTTGCCTCGGCGCCTTCACCTGCTGGCAGACCAAACACCTACTAACAAAGTCTGCCACCTCTTTCTTCATGTTTCGCCACCAGTAGTAACGTTTCAAATCTTGATACATCTTAGTGTTGCCCGGATGTATCGAGAATGGAGAGCAGTGGGCCTCAGCTAACAACTCGTTCTTAAGATCGACATTTCCCGGTACGCACAAACGTCCGTGGTAGGAGAGGCCACTCTCTGAGGATACCGTAAACTCACTGGTCTGTCCAGACTCTACTAGACGAAAAAGATCGGCGAGGATAGGATCTCCTCGTTGGGCATCAATAATCTTCTGCCTTAAGGTCGGTTGAACTGACAACTGTGTTATCTGCGCAGTGATCTCTCTCACTGAAGCTGCTATTCCAGCTCGCTCCAGATCATTACATATATGGGTTTGAGTGGTGATTAAAGCTGACGAATGAACTGTCTTCCTACTGAGAGCATCTGCCACTACATTAGCCTTACCTGGATGATACAAGATCTCGCAGTCGTAATCCTTTACTAACTCTAACCACCTTCGTTGTCTCATGTTCAACTCCTTCTGAGTGAAGAAGTACTTCAAGCTCTTATGGTCTGTGAAGATTTGGATTTTCTCCCCATACAGATAGTGCCTCCAAATTTTTAAAGCAAAAACCACGGCTGCCAATTCCAAATCGTGGGTTGGGTAATTTTGTTCGTACCCTTTTAACTGGCGAGATGCGTAAGCAATTACCTTACCATGTTGCATCAACACACATCCTAACCCTTTCTTAGAGGCATCACTGTAAATAACAAAATTTCCAGTCCCTTCGGGTACCGTGAGTACCGGTGCAGAAACTAACCTCCGCTTGAGTTCTTGAAAACTCTCTTCACAAGCTTTACCCCAGACAAAAGAATTTCCTTTCCTGGTTAACTGAGTCAAGGGTGTTGCTATACGGGAGAAATCCTGCACAAACCGTCGATAGTACCCTGCCAGTCCAAGAAAACTACGCACCTCCCTGACTGTAGTTGGGCGAGGCCAATCCGTCACTGCCTCTACCTTCGCGGGGTCCACTAAGATCCCATCTTTTGACACCACATGTCCTAAGAACGCCACCTGATGTAGCCAAAACTCGCACTTAGAAAATTTGGCGTACAACTTGTTCAGCCTTAGGGTAGTCAAAACTCTCCTAAGGTGTTCCCCATGCTCTGCCTCTGTCCTGGAATACACCAAGATATCGTCGATAAACACTATCACGAACGTGTCGAGAAACTCTTTGAACACTTTGTTCATCAATCCCATAAAGACAGCTGGCGCGTTAGTCAGACCAAAGGACATTACAGTGAACTCGTAATGTCCATATCTAGACCTAAACGCCGTCTTAGGAATGTCACCACTCTTTATTCTCAACTGGTGGTACCCTGAGCGTAAATCAATCTTTGAAAACACGGTGGCTCCCTGTAACTGATCAAACAAGTCGTCTATCCGAGGGAGGGGGTACCTATTCTTAATGGTTACTTTGTTCAACTCCCGATAGTCGATGCACAACCTCATGGAACCATCCTTTTTTTTTTACAAACAAAACTGGTGCACCCCAAGGTGAGACACTAGGGCGTATGAAACCCCTGTCTAACAACTCTTGAACCTGAGACTTGAGCTCTTTCAATTCCGCAGGGGCCATTCTATACGGAGCTTTGGAAATAGGGCTTGTTCCCGGTTCTAGCTCAATACTAAACTCTACCTCCCGAATAGGTGGCAACCCTGGGAGATCATCAGGAAATACATCTGCAAATTCCCTAACTACGGGAACTGATGCCACTGACACCTCAATGTGCCTGGTGTCAACCACGCTGGCTAGAAGTCCCCAAGCGCCTTGACTGATCAATTTCCTTGCCTTAATGGCAGAGACTACCTTGGGTAAGACCTCAGCTCTAGTCCCCTTAAACTTGAAGTTTACTCCTGCTGGTGAACTGAACACAACTTCCTTACGAAAACAATCGATATTGGCGTGATTCTCTGCCAACCAATCCATCCCGAGAATCACATCAAAGTCTGTCATGTCGAGGACCACTAGCGTTACATCTAATAGACGCTCTGACACTAACACCTGACCTGCTTTCACCTTCTCATGTACTAACACCATCACCCCAGTCGGGGTAGAAACAGGCAAGACATAGTCCAGTGGTTCCAATTCTAACTTAGCCTGACTTGCAAATGCAGTAGAAACAAACGAATGGGTAGAACCCGAGTCAAACAATACAAGGGCATAATGACCCAAAATAGGGAGCGTACCTGTTACAACTGTGTTAGAGTTCTCGGCTTCCTGTCGTGTGGTGGCATAAACTTTACCACGTTGCTGAGTCTGTCTACCTGTGCTAGCCTGGTGCGAGCTTGAGGGTTGATCCCTACTACCAGGAGCATTTCTCTTGGGACAACGATCTGCCATGTGCCCCTCCTGACCGCATCGAAAACATACCCCTGCTCGTGCTAGACAACGACCCCAGTGATGCCTCCCACAAGAGTTGCATAACGGTTTGTCCCTACTAGAGTTCCCTTGGCTGGTGAACTGCTATTTCTGGTTCTGATGCGAGCCCCCAGAGTTGCGCTGTGTGCGTTGGAAACCCGAGGACATCTGATCTGATCTCCTCTTCTGACCTGAAAATGAACTCGTACTTGTAGGTACTTGAGATTGCCCGGGCGCACGATTATCGATCAGAGTTGCCGCGCGGAGGGCAGCAGCATAATCTGGTGGAGCAAGGGCCGCCACAATGCCTTGGACCTCGCTTCTCAAGCCCATAATGAATCGTTCTGCTTTCGTGGCTTCTGTAGCCACTAACTCAGGGGCGAAACGTGACAACCTGTTGAATTCAACTTCGTACTCCGAGACAGAACGACCTCCTTGCTTGAGGTGTAAGAACTCTGCTTGCTTTTTATATCGAGTTACAGCGGGAAAGTACTGTTGGTAAAAGGCTTCCTTGAAATGTGACCAGGTCACTGGTCATCTGCTAGTGTCAACCGACCTCTCGGCCGACTCCCACCATAGCTGAGCATCGTCTATCAATACGAAGGCCGCACACTGCACTTTCTGTTCCTCTGGGCACCTCATGTAACGGAAAATCGTCTCAATGGACGACAACCATATCTCTGCTTTCGTCGGATCCGCCAACGACCCATTGAAGGAGCGGGGGTCATACTTCCTGAAGTCTCGCAAATGTCGCGCCTCTTCTGACAGACCTCTCTGATCCCTGTTCGCTTGAGCCATTTGATTAGCTACTGCCGTCTGAATCAATGTCTGCATGGCCTCCATCATTGTCGTCGTTAATATGGCTCCTGCCTGCTGAGCCGCAGGTGTGTCACCCGTCTGAACAACTAGTTGGCCTGTGGGAGTTAATCCCACTGGTGTCTCCTCAACCTGGTCGTCTACTTGAGCCGAGGGTATCGGTCCCACTGGTATCTCTTCAATCGGGATACTCGGTATGCCCTTATCAAACTTACCCCGCTTACTAGAGCTTCGCTTACGTGCATTACCTGGTTGAACCCTACCAGACGAACCTTGCCTGACCAAGCCTCTGTTACGTCCCATAACCTACCAAAATCCAGTTACCTTATCAAAACAACAATTAAGACCATAACAGTTGCTAGGCATTAAACTAAACCACTTCATTTAAATATCATCCTTCATAAAAATTTGTTAAAACTGAACATACCTGGCGGTGGCGAAGGACCTGTTGATGAGCCATGGGAACACTAAGGGCTTACGATGTAAGCCAGTCTACAGAACCCTAAACTTAGGCTCTGATACCAACTGTAACGACCCGACTTTTTACATGACATCATTGTAGGTCCGTTACTATATGCATGATGTAAGAACTCCATAAATAAAAGAAAATAAAACTTTATTTAAGAGAAATTAGGAGAAGAAGTAATAAATGTTTAGAGCGTCTCAAAAATCAATGCAAATCCCTTAATTTCGGGATTTCCTTAAACTTCTAAAACGAAATTAAATGAGTACTTTTAGGAGGAAATTTAATTCCAAAACTTATAGTTCAAATCTCAACAAAGGTGATTTAACTCCAACAAATAAATAAAAGAAAATAATGAATGCGGAAGCTCGGACTCTAATCCCATGGCATCGTCAATAATCCACCTCGTCACACGCCATGTACGTTCCTGTCGTTTCCTGAAAAAAATGTTTTAAGGGAAAGGATGAGTATTTCATGCAAAATACTCAGTAAATAACCCCACTATCGTGGTCAAGCTAAGAATGACATGAAAGCATGAACATACTGAAAACTTTAACGGTGAGACCTAAACTTGTATCATACAATTTACCAGCCCATTCCTATCCTTCTAAATGTGTATCAATTTCATACACATCTGTCTCAGCTGCATCAATTTCATGCATTGAGAGCTTCCTAGGTGTACATCACTTTCATGCACAGGTGAGCATCACTTTCATACTCCCTAGCTCTACACACATCACTTCCATGTGAGTAGAGCTCCTAAGCCTGCATCACTTTCATACAGAATAAAACTTACAAGGAATGGGGGGTAACTATATTACAATCTCAGGATTCATACATCACACCGTTACAAGGGGTCACACCTATCTCGTTGTGATATTATAATTAATACTATATGGAGTAATTTTCTCTCATGCATATTAATGGTCATATCTAAGCATGCATCTTATTCATGAATACTTCATCTCAGTTACATTCGAACTTATAAACATAATTCAGACATGACCATAACACTCAGCCCATCACTATACAAGGCTAGTGTGTTCATGACATCTTTCACCACAATATTTCGTTAGCAATTTCTAGACCTTCCAACAACATCACATCAACATACAACAAACACCTCAACACTAACTCACATCCACAGATATCGCACTTCAACGTTACTCTATATCCACAGATAACAAACTCCTCAAAACCTATTCTCATCCACAGATAACAACACTTCCACGTTAATCTATATTCACAAATATCAACCACTTCAAAGCTATTTATCATCCACAGATAACAACACTTCCACGTTAATCTATATTCACAAATATCAACCACTTCAAAGCTATTTATCATCCACAGATAACCACACTTCAAAGTTAATCCATATTCACAGATAACGAACACTTCAAGCTAATACCCATCCACAGAAACCATACTTCAAAATTAATCTATATTAACAGATAACAAACAATTCAAGGCTAATACTCATCCACAGAAACCACACTTCAAAATTTATCCATATCCACAGATAACAACATTTCGAAACTACTAAAACAACATAATCTATATTGAAACAAGAAAATCCCAACTTAGCCTGAAGGCTACCCACAGTAAGATTACTTACCGCTAAGTTCAACAAGATGGCTAACAAGTTGTTATGAAAGCTTCTGGTCCCAACCTACGCACTCTCGACTCACCGTCACTTCTAGGCTAGGATACTTCAACCCGAGATTTAGTCTCAACACCGAAACTGGAAGGTTTCAAGGTCAATACAGATCGAAACTCACTGCAATGATGTCGAGTCCCGATGGACAGCACGTTCCCAGACTACGTTTCGCGATGCTAACGTTGGAACCGAACGGGCATTAACTCTCGCAATTGAACAAGACGTTTGAACTAACAACAATCGACATTGAAGGGATTTTAGATTCGAAATTGGGGCTTCATCGAGCAAAATGAAGAAATAAAAAGGAAAGAAACGTCGGATGAGGAATGCTTACCCGCTGCCCACGACGTGCTGCCGTTACCACGCTCGTTGCGCCGCCGTCGGAAGCCAAGACGAGTCGTTGCCGTTGCCGTCGCCGTCGCCCGAAGATGCTGGAGCGTCGTGCGTTGCCGCTGGAGAGCTTCGCCGTCGCCGTCGCCCGAAGCTGCTGGAGGGTTTCGCCGCTGGAGCGCCGTACGACAGTCGGAGAGGAGAGGCGGCGCGATGGTGGTCGAACGGAGGGCGTTTGGTTAGGGAGAGGGGCGGCGGTCCTTGCGTGAGGGAGAGTTGTGAGGAAGAAGAAGATGAAGAGGGTTTACGCCCTCTTCTTTTTCCTTTTTTTTATTTTATTTTTTTTTTCTTTTGTTTTCAACATAAGAAAACAAATTTCTTTTCAATCCCCACTAATTCTAGTTTGACTTAATTAACTCTTGAGCCCAAACCATCCTTTAAAAGCCCAATCTCAATACTAAGCCACTTAACCCACTAACGAGCCCAGTAATAAAATTAATTAAATAAATTACTCATACCTTGAGCTCGGGTTGTTACAGGGAGTGATCAATAATCCTAATTTAATTGAACTAAATTTGCAATGCTAAAATATGGGGATTTGTTTGGGAAAACAATGGCGAAAATTAAACTTACGCTAACGGAAAATTAAAATGGGAAGTATGAAATTGACGAATTCGATTGATTAGCAAGTGTCGGGATTGATCTAATGTATTTTGGTTCATTGATTAACATGTGAATTAGCCTAGACGTTTCATGCACACAAAATGCCTCGTCCCAAACGGGTCCGGAGCACCCCAAAGAATTAATTAGGTAGGTGCAATCCTAATTAAACATGCCTACTAATTAATCTAAGTTCATGACTCTTAAATTAATTAACAAACAGTAACGGGTATCATTGAGACGAACTAATCCTAAAACTAATTCGATTTATTTCTTAGTCTTAAGCCCGCCGTGAGAACGTTAATCAATTCCTACCCCCAACCGTCACTTGGGCTCGAATTGATTAGCCACGAGCTAGACTTTCGCTACTAAGTATTGAGGTTTGTCAAAAATCAATATTAGCCAACTAAGCATGCGTAACTAATTATGGACGTCACTCCTAATCGGAAAGGCAAGTTATTCGTTCTTAATACAAACCAAGAGATGCAAGAAATTCATTCATTCATGCTAAACATTCAATTAAGCTCTAATCTCACCTAATACAAAAGATAATCAATCCCTAAACTTAACTAATCAACCACTAACCTCTTTAGCTATCCATGGAGATGAAGGTTTCCCAAGCATCCATGGAGATTGTCATCAACATACAACCCAAAAATGGGCAAAAACCAGAATTTTGGGGAAGAAAGCGGCAATCCCGAGGGGAAAAGGGAAGAAGATCCGTTAAAAATCAGAAAAATATGAATTTATATCCGTCGGAGCGTCGAGGCGCTAGGCCAGCGTCGCGACGCTGTCGGCGTTGAGCGAGCGTTGAGACGCGCGCGCTCGACGCTGGCGCTCGTCCATCTTCGGAAATCGTCGGGGCGGCGTCGAGACGCTAGGACAGTGTCTCGACGCTGCGCAGCGTTGAGCCAGCGTCTCGACGCTGTTGCTCAACGCCTGCTCTCGGGTTTGGTGGCCAAAAATTGCCTTTCAATGACAATTTTTGCCATTTCTTCAATTCTTCAAGCCCCTTCACTCCCGATGCATCCATAAAGCTCTAAAACGTCGTTTTTAGCCTCGAAACACGTCCTCGGAATCCTCGAGCTCTCTACCATGAAATCACCTACAAGAAGGCATTTTAATCAATATTTGACATGGTTCTAGCTATAATTAGGGAGTAAATAATAGCTCTATTTTAGAGCTATCAAAATACCCCCAACCTAAATCTTGCTTGTCCTCGAGCAAGGCTATTCTTAAATTATCACCACAGAACTAAACTTTGCATGTTATCGACTCAAACCTCAATGCTTCAAAGTTCAAGGCATTTACTTAACAAGAAAGCAATTAATCGCATGCACTGATTGAGAACCTTTCGAAAATCTAATCGTTACTCCCCTACGTGCGTGTGTGTTCAACAAACATATTCTAGCTCACATAGACCCGAAAAAACTTTAAGCAACCTTACATCACGTTTTCCCCCTACTTCTAGCAATAAAGAACAGTCTATGACTTTTCAACAATCAAGAGAGTAACAAATTAAAAGGCCTAATTTTTTCTTTCTTTCGAACTTGCTAAATTTTTACTTTTTTCTTTCTTTTGCTTCTCCAAGAGAGCCTAACATGTCAAGCTTGCCTTCGTTCCAGCTTACCTGCAATTTCATTGCACACTGTATCTGACTACGGGCAAGCTTCACATTTTTAAGGACTAATGCTCACTTCTTAGTCGCGATTCTAAGAAGGAGGAGCATCTCAGGAGCTTTTTTTTTCATGCTTGCTTTTTTTTACTAGGCAATAGCTTCGCCACAATTCAATTAACCTATTACAACCTATCATGCATCAAGCCTTCCCTAGGGGTGCCTTTCGGGGTGACAACATGACTTCAGGCTAAATAAAGCAATTCTAAGCCTACAGAGTCCAGAATAAGATGCTGCGTGCTCGATAGATGCAAGGAAGCAACGGCAAAAATTTAAAAAATTTCGAAAAATGCTCAATTAACGCATATAATCTCATGCTTCTCCTATCATGC
This sequence comes from Herpetospermum pedunculosum, assembly GCA_028017165.1. NCBI lineage: Eukaryota > Viridiplantae > Streptophyta > Magnoliopsida > Cucurbitales > Cucurbitaceae > Herpetospermum > Herpetospermum pedunculosum. The sequence continues at coordinate 26,591,323 of CM051527.1, read as the reverse complement.
AACTACGAAGATTTTAAAAACACATCATAGATTGTCCTCATCGAACAACATGCAAATTCAGACTACGACACTTCAAATTCAGAGAAAACCCACGCTCGACAACTACACAGAAGTCCACAGACAAACTACCCCCAACCTTAGAGAGATGCATTGTCCTCAATGCATCAACCATCAGATAAAGCAATAAACGAGCAAAATAAGGGAACACGAGAACTTCCCTGATCTTTGCAAGGTTGGCGGAGAGAGGGCGCAATCATTTCTTCCCAATTTGAAGTCCATAAGCCGGGCAATCTCCTTATTCTCCTAAGAAAAACGAAACAAAACAAGCAAGTATTAAAAACTAAGCTACTTAAAGTAATAAACTAAAACAAACAGAAATAACAGTTCAAACCCGGGTGCCTCCGAGAAGCGCAAATTTTTAAAGTCGATTGCTCGACTGTATTCTCGGACTCCACTCATCCATAGTCCAACATCTTGGAAGATACTCCATCCATCTTCCTATATCCATCCTTCCTGCCAAAGTCCATAGAAAAGAATTTCCTAGGCTTCTCCTGCACACTAACAACATCAATCCCAAACAATGCATTCACAGTATCCACATTCACATTCCCATCAGGTTCATCAGTTAATGCATCCATTTTAAACTCACTCTTATCTCCATCAAATTCAACAGATAAGACTCCTTTATCCACATCAATTTTAACTTTAGCAGTTTTCATGAAAGGACGTCCTAAAAGTATTGACGTGGGCATACGAGATGAGTTTTCATTCATTTCAAGCACATGAAAGTCAGCGGCGAAGTACATATTGTTAACCTTAACAAGAATATCTTCAACTTTTCCCATAGGATGCACAAATGATTTATCAGCCAGTTGCACTATAACACCAGATCTATGCATATATTTCAATTTAAGATCTTGAAAAACATCATAAGACATCACATTAACTGATGATCCTAGATCTAACATGGCATCATGAATCATTTTGTCCCCTATTATGCAAGGTAAAGTAAACTTACCTGGATCCTTGTATTTCGTTGGTAGAACAATGTTGGACATTCTTGAGTCATTCAAGCTTTTCACTTCTTCTTCCGCCTTTTTCTTCCTTTTGGAGGTGCACCAACTCTTAAGGAACCTTGAGTACTTAGGAATTTGCTTGATAGCTTCCAAAAGGGGAATGTTCACCAAAACCCTCTTAAAAGTCTCCAAGACTTCTTTTTCTTCCTCATCTACCTTAGGCTTTGGCTTAGCCAGCCTACTTGGGAATGGCGCAACTAGAACACGTTCTTGATTAGGCACAGGAGATTCCTCATCTTGGTCCTCTTCTTCAATGATCCTGGGACTCAGCTGTTTTCTTGGATTGGGAGGCTTGGGCACATACTTTGGAACAACTGGAGGACTTTTCTTCTTTTCGCTCTCCAACTGGGCTGGAGGTTCCATCAATCTACTTGGGAAGAGGGCTTTAGGCACATACACTCTAGTACAAGTGAGATTAAAATTTACCCCTTTCCATCTTGGCTCAGGACTCTCCTCCACTGGTGTAGAGATTTTCTTCCCGCTTCTCAAGGTTATGGCGCACACTTGTTCACAAGTGTTCGCCATCAGTTGTTGTGGCGGTATTCGTGAGCACTGATCCTCCACCTTACTGAGCCTTTCATCTAGCCTCTTCATTGTATCAGCCAGACCTTGCACTTGAACTCCAGTACTCTCAAACATGGCTGAAAACTTCATCAAGTAAGAACTCACCATCTCCTCGACATTTCGATCTGCAACAGAAGATTGAGACTTTTGTAAGCCTTGGGCTACTATGAGAAGTGAGTTACTTACCTCGAGTACTTGGGCTTTGAGCTCCTTCAGTTCCTTTGAGAGACGGGTATTCTCTACTCCTCCACCACCGTACTGCTGAAGGTTCCTAGCCATATTAGAGATCAGAATTCTGGCCTCCACGGGCGTCTTATCAAGAAGAGATCCTCCACTAGCAGCATCGATCATCTGGCGTTCTCGAGGAAGCATACCATCGTAAAAATACAGAATGAGGAGATGCTCAGCTATCTGGTGATTGGGGTGGCTCCCGCACAGTCGGTTGTACCGCTCCCAATATTCGAATAAATTCTCCTCAGCTCCCTGCGTGATCCTACAGATTTGCCTCCGGATTTCAGTGGCTTTTGAGGCAGGGAAGTACTTCTCCAAAAATAAGCCCTTCAGTCCGTTCCATGTCGTGACAGACCCAGATGGAAGACAATACAACCAGTCTTTTGCCTTTTCCTTCAAAGTGAAAGGAAAGGCCCTCAAGCACAGTTGGTCTTCAGTCACTCCTTGGGGCATCATCCCCGAACATACCAGATGGAATTCCTTAAGATGCTTCTGAGGATCCTCACCTGCATTACCACAAAAAGAAGGTAGTTGGTTAATTAATCCAGATTTTAATTGAAAATTACCTGGAACTATCGGATACACTATACACAGTGGTTGGCGGTCTACGTCCGGTAATGCCAACTGCTTCATGGTCCTTTGATCCTCGAAATTAGCCTCAGCCTCCCATCTCTTCCACTCTCCTCAAAATTAAAATAAAACTGTACACCAAAAACTTAAAAGAACCTCGTCATACTGTACAAGAAGAATAAAAGTAAACAGAAACTAAGAAAATAAAAATGAAAAGAAATAAAAATAAAATAAAATTATTTACAAAAAGAAAAATAAAGTAAAATAAAAACACAAAACAAATAAAATTCAATCAAGTAAGATTATATTTTTACTCCCCGGCAACGGCGCCAATTTTGGTAGTGAACTTTTGTACGTTCACAAATTTTGGGTTGTCGAGACCCGCCAAAATGAAATTTATAAACCCGAAGGCACCGAGCAATTTGCAGCTAAGTGGTAACGGGGTCGATCCACAGGGAGTGATCAATAATCCTAATTTAATTGAACTAAATTTGCAATGCTAAAATAAGGGGATTTGTTTGGGAAAACAATGGCGAAAATTAAACTTACGCTAACGAAAAATTAAAATGGGAAGTATGAAATTGACGAATTCGATTGATTAGCAAGTGTCGGGATTGATCTAATGTATTTTGGTTCATTGATTAACATGTGAATTAGCCTAGACGTTTCATGCACACAAAATGCCTCGTCCCAAACGGGTCCTGAGCACCCCAAAGAATTAATTAGGTAGGTGCAATCCTAATTAAACATGCCTACTAATTAATCTAAGTTCATGACTCTTAAATTAATTAACAAACAGTAACGGGTATCATTGAGACGAACTAATCCTAAAACTAATTCGATTTATCTCTTAGTCTTAAGCCCGCCGTGAGAACGTTAATCAATTCCTACCCCCAACCGTCACTTGGGCTCGAATTGATTAGCCACGAGCTAGACTTTCGCTACTAAGTATTGAGGTTTGTCAAAAATCAATATTAGCCAACTAAGCATGCGTAACTAATTATGGACGTCACTCCTAATCGGAAAGGAAAGTTATTCGTTCTTAATACAAACCAAGAGATGCAAGAAATTCATTCATTCATGCTAAACATTCAATTAAGCTCTAATCTCACCTAATACAAAAGATAATCAATCCCTAAACTTAACTAATCAACCACTAACCTCTTTAGCTATCCATGGAGATGAAGGTTTCCCAAGCATCCATGGAGATTGTCATCAACATACAACCCAAAAATGGGCAAAAACCAAAATTTTGGGGAAGAAAGCGGCAATCTCGAGGGGAAAAGAGAAGAAGATCCGTTAAAAATCGGAAAAATATGAATTTATATCCGTCGGAGCGTCGAGACGCTAGGGCAGCGTCTCGACGTTGTGCCCTAAGTTGGCCACGCGCGCGCTCGGGGTAGAGTCGAGACGCTAGGCCAGCGTCGCGACGCTGTCGGCGTTGAGCGAGCGTTGAGACGCGCGCGCTCGACGCTGGCGCTCGTCCATCTTCGGAAATCGTCGGGGCGGCGTCTCGACGCTGTTGCTCAACGCTTGCTCTCGGGTTTGGTGGCCAAAAATTGCCTTTCAATGGCAATTTTTGCCATTTCTTCAATTCTTCAAGCCCCTTCACTCCCGATGCATCCATAAAGCTCTAAAACGTCGTTTTTAGCCTCGAAACACGTCCTCGGACTCCACGAGCTCTCTACCATGAAATCACCTACAAGAAGGCATTTTAATCAATATTTGACATGGTTCTAGCTATAATTAGGGAGTAAATAATAGCTCTATTTTGGAGCTATCAGGGAGCTCCTCTACCTTCCACGTCTGATTCTTCTCAAGAGCATTCATCTCTTCAAATACAGCCTTCCTCCACTCTGGTTTAGATAGAGCCTCCTGTATACTACTCGGAATGACAATAGACGATACATTTGTTGAAAAGGTTGAAAAAGTAGAGGATAATTTAGAATAAGACACAAAGGTAGATGTAGGATATTTAACACAAGAACGTTTTTCTTTCCTAATGGCAATTGGTAAATCAAGATCACTAAAAGTTTTAATAAGAGATTCACCGTTGGTCTCAAGTTCTAGTTCCAGTTCGGATTCATGGCTTGCCGGAGGTGCAACTGTCTCTATTCCTTGATTTGGGAATCTCCTCTCGTAAACTCGGCCATATGATCTGCCTGCCTGGTTATTATTTCCTTCCACATAGGTTATCGGTTTAGTGATACTTGGCTGATTTTGTGGTATTAAAATTCTGGGCTCATTATCACTAATATTTTCGGGATCTAAATTTTTCAAGTCAATTGGTTCTTTGTTTCCTTGAGAATTTTCTGGTGAATTTAAAACTTCCAAGTCAACCGATTCCTTACTTATTAGAGTGTCATTCCTAATAACCGGTGACACGAAATCAGGTATTAAAACATCAAGCTCAAACGAATTTTCCTTTAGAACTTCCTGATTTATCTCCCCTTGAAAATGAGTGTTAAAAAACGATTGATTTTCAAAGAACAGGGTATCCATGGTAACAAATAATTTTCGACTAGAAGGATCAAAACACTTGTAACCACGTTGAGTTGGAGCTATCCCTACAAACACACACTTTAATCCTCTAGGATCTAATTTACTTGCATTCCTATTAGGATTTCGAATGAACACAGAACACCTAAAATTTTTTAATGACATAGAATGAAACACTCGTGATTTTGGAAATTCTCTTTTTAATATGCTGATAGGAGTTTTAAAATCTAACACTTTTGATGGCATACAGTTTATTAAATATGTGGCATGAAGAACAGTATCCCCCCAAAGATAATTTGGTGTTTTTGTTGAAAACATTAAACTACGAGTGACTTCTAATATATGTCTATTTTTCCTCTCTGCTATGCCATTTTGTGGTGGTGTATCTGTGCAAGAACTTTGATGAATAATTCCTTTTTCTTTAAAAAAAAATTCCAAAACTTTTGCAAAATATTCTCTCCCATTATCACTCCTAATCATTTGAATGTTTGTGTTAAATTGAGTTTGAATCATATTGTAAAAGCGTTTGAAAACAGATTCAACCTCTAATTTTTCTTTTAACAAATACACCCAACTGACTCTCGTGTGATCATCAATTAATGTAACAAACCATTTTTTTTCATTATACGTTGATATTCTAGATGGACCCCAAATATCACTATGTATGAGAGAAAACGGTTTGGAAGGCTTATATGCACGTGGAGGATATGTGTTCCTATGATGTTTTGCTAAAGCACATATCTCACATTGGAGTAACGAGGGATCTTTATTTCTAAATAAATCAGGAAACAATTTTCTCAAATAATGAAAACTAGGATGACCTAGTCGAAAATGTTGTAAATAAATTTCCTTATCACCAGGAATGGAAATAATTTGCAGGCAGGAGTTCTCTAAACCTTCTTTATTCGAGTGTTTTCCCTCTTCAAATAAATAGAGACCATCGCGTTCCCTAGCATTGCCAATCATCCTCCCCGTTGCCAAATCCTGAAAAACACAATGAGATGAAAGGAAATTAGCACTACAATTAAGGTCATGGGTTATTTTGCTGATAGATATGAGATTGCAGGACAAATTAGGAACATGTAGAACTCTAGATAAAGATAAGGAAGGTGAGATGTTTATGTCTCCTATCCCTGCAACTGCTGAGTAAGATCCATCAGCTATTCGAACTTTTCTATTGCCTGCACATGGTTTATAGGTCTAGAAAAAGACAGAGTTGCCTGTCATATGGTCAGAGGCACCTGAATCGATGATCCAAGTGTTATTATTGGTGGAACATAAGTAAGGGGAAATAGAGACAACTTTACCATTTTGAGCAAAGGAACATGAAGGAATATCAGAATTGGGGCTAGGTGTTTTTTGTGAGACTTGGAGTAGTTTAATGAGTTGCTCTATCTGATCCTTTGTGAATTGTGGCTGACCCGATTTGATGGGCTGCTCTTGTGAAGCTTCTCGGATTGAGGGCAGCGGACTTCTCCCAAGAATTCTCCCCTTCACCTCATCAAGTTCTTTATTAACCCCTGCAATAAACATGTATACACGATCGTTCTCCACATTTTTTCCGGCGATGAAAGATTTCTGAGGGTTGGTTTCTAAGCTGTCAGGCGTGCTTTCTGGTTGTGTATTCATCACGGTATATATATATATATATATATATATATATATCGTATTTTGGTTCGGTTCGGTTCGGGTTGGGTTTGGTTTGGTTTGGTATGGTTCAGGTTTAGTTTGGGTCGATCTGGTTCGGGTTAAGTTTGGGTCGGTCTGGTTCGGCTAAAAAAACGCCAAAGGATCTGGATGTATATTTTAGAGGGGCTGCAACGGGTCTAGATGGGTATACCACCGAAGGATGTGCAGATTTGGGAGGAAGAACTCTTTTAGAGGGGCTGCAACAGGTCTGGATGGGTATACCACCGAAGGATGTGCAGATTTGGGAGGAATAACTCTTTGGTTTTCGGGCCTGTTTTTTCCGAAAAATAAAACTAAACACGATTTGGTTTTAGCTTTCTAACAAGGCTCTGATACCATGAAGTTTTGGTGAATAGAATCACTTGATTATTTGATGAGCCAAAGAGAGGCAATATATACATACAAAGATAACCAACTAGAGTAACTAATGACAAGAAAATAGGAACTAAATAACAACTTATTTCCTAATATAGAACTAACAAACTCCTAAAATAGTTATTCAACTATTTATAGAACTAACCAACTCCTAAAATACTTGTTCAACTATTTATATTTTCTATAGTACTTTATTTCTGTCTGGGTCCTGTAGACCAATCAGTTAGTGAAAGATCTATTTATTGATAGTAGTTCTACAAGAGGACTCGAGACCAAGCCTGTAAGGTGCAAACTTTTAAGGCACAACTTTCTGGCAAAGTCCATAAATACCTCTAATTTTTGCTCCACCATGTCGCTTAAAATGGCCATCATGCATCGTTGGAAAGTAGCTGGGGCATTACATAACCCGAAAGACATCCGACGAAAAGGAAATGTGCCATAAGGACAGGTAAAAGTAGTTTTCTCTTGATCTTCTGGCGCGATGGTGATCTGGTTATACCTTGAATACCCATCTAAGAAGCAATAATATTCCTTGCTTGCTAGCCTGTCGAGCATCTTGTCAATGAAGGGTAATGGAAAATGATCTTTCCTCGTCGCCTTATTTAATTTTCGATAATCCATGCACAGTCTCCACCCAGTAACTGTTCTCGTAGTGATCAATTCATTACTCATGTTTTCCACAACTGTAATCCCACCTTTCTTTGGTACACAGTGAACTGGGCTAACCCAAGCACTGTCAGAAATGGCGTAAATAATACCTGCATCAAGCCACTTGATTATCTCTTTTTTTACCACTTCTTTCATGATAGGGTTCAATTGCCTCTGATGCTCCACTGAATTGGTACAATCATCTTCCAACAGGATTTTATGCATGCAAATGGATGGAATGATACCCTTTATATCTGCCATGGTCCACCCAATTTCTCTATGATGTTGTTTCAGCACTTTCAACAACTTCTGCTCACATTCAACACTTAAGGATGATGAGATGATTACTGGCAAAGTGTCATCCTTCCCAAGATATGCATACTTCAATTGTGTGGGCAGTGGCTTAAGTTCCAAAGTTGGTGGTTCCTCCACCGATGGTTTTGCTGCTAGAATAGTCCTCTCTGATAGTTGTTATGTCTCCAAAAGTGACTTCTTTAGGACTTATTTAGCTTAGAAAGATGCACACTCTTAGGTGTTTTTGATAGGATTTAGCTTAAACCTATGCTTATGTGTGAGAATTAAAAGAAGGTAGCTAAATTAGGACTTGTGTGCAAAAGGAAAAAAAAGGATTGAAAACCGAAGTAAAAGAATGAAAAAACTACATTGCGACAGCATTGCGGAAACATTGCTGAAACCGCAATGTTTCAAGTGAAAACCGTAAGTTAACTGATCTTTTTCTGTTAATTTCCGTTATTTCAGGGATTCGTTCTTTCTCCTCCATCCATTTTGAAGTACGACGTTGAAGATTGATGGTTCTCCTTGGCCCAAACGCACCTGCAGATTACTATAAAAGGGGGTCAAAGTCGAGGGTTCAATCATCATCCGAAAGCGTAGAAGTCTTCTCGCAGCTCCATCTTTTCTCCTGTCATTCTTCTTCGTCTGTTGGTGTGAGAGTCTCAGCTATTGGAATCGACAATCTGATAGGAAGGAGAGAAGATTCATCTTCTCTCCCAATTGGATTCATCCAAGCAAGGCTATTCTTTCTCCCCATTCAGCCGAAGCAATCGCAACAAGGCGTTCACGCTCAATTACTGCTTTCTGCTCTTTATTTCCATTTTCCAGCTTTGAATTGTTGTTGTTTCTTTTCTAGTAGCTAGATCAGTCCATTTCGTTGTGTTCTGTCTTTCTGTTATTCACTTTAAGTTTCTCTTATGTTCATTCAAACAATCAAATAATTAAAGCACAAGTCTTCATTTCTCAATTTCCTATCTTTGCAACTCACTGTCTTACCTTGCTGTTTTCAGTTTATTTATTTTCTAAGCATGTCTATTTTATCTTTTCTTTCTGTTCTCCCTATATCCATGAGTAGCTAAGTCACATAGGGGCATGCTAATGACAATACTATAGGCTAAAAAAACGTGAACCAAGCATGTAGGATAGCTCTCGAAGCATTGATTGTATGTAAGCTTCATCCCACGGGCAATTTCGATTGGCCATCCATTTTGTCCAAAGAACTCCTAACCTCTGGAAGGAGTAAGAGTTCAGAGTCATACACTCATGCTAGTCTTTCAAGGTAGCCAGAAAACGACCTAGGAATAGGCGTTTTCCTAGTACAAACCGTAACTCTCTGTTTTAATAAGATGCTTAAGACCTTACTTGGACATGAGTAAACTAAAGAATCTAATGCATGGAATCGGACGATACATGAGATTGAGTGAGTTTGATGCATAGAGAGTTGATCCAATGCTTGAGAATCGTGAGAAAATGCCTATAGAGGAGTCGTTAGTAGCCCTTGTTTCTCCACTTTACACACTTTCGCTGTTATTAAAATTGCGGTAGAATTGCTGTTTCCGCAATTCTGCTAAAAGTTACAATTCTGTCTAGCTGTTTTTGTCTTCGTTTATTAATCTCGTTCCTTTTCATTTGAGTTTAACTTTGACTTGCACTTGTTTACGTTGCTACCCTCTACGTATTCAGTAGGAAATAGACAATTTAAAACCAATTCTACCCCATCAAATCCACCCTTCCTTTCTTAACTTTACACTTCACGAGTAGCTTATAATAAATCTCTGTGGGAAAACGAATGAAAAAATACTTACTACTTGCTATAAGATCATGTATGCTTGCATGTTCTAAGTGCTCTTTCTATCTTATTGCTTATTTATTTTAACACATTGAGCACGCAACAAGTTTTTGGCGCCGCTGCCGGGGATTTATTTAAGTGAAAACGAAGTTTGTTAAGTTTGAAACACCAAGTTTATTGCCTATTGAAGCTGATCTGTTTCATTTCTTTTGCAGGTACTATTGGGTCAGTTTATGAGTGAGCCTTCAAGTAGTGATCTAGAGTTCAATCCTGAGCCTGAGAGATTACTTAGGGCCAGAAATAGAGCCAAGAAACGTCTCTTTAACCAACCCTCTAGACCTCCAATAATTGCAGGAACCGCAATTCCTCCGCAATTGTCTCAAGAAGAAATGGATGGAATAGTTCCAAATCCGGTGCCTGTCACTCGCAATCCCATCGAAATAGCGAATGACAAGGATAGCGCCATACTTTCCTACCTAGTACCTATGCCTGGGGAGCTGAACCCCAGCATAATCCGTCCTGAAATCACTGCCAACTCATTCGAGTTAAAGCCAGTGATGTTCCAAATGTTGTCCACTGTGGGACAATTCTTTGGAGTGGAAAATGAGGATCCCCACAACCATCTTAGAAACTTATTAGGAGTCAGTGATACCTTCATCATCCCTGGAGTTTCCCAAGAAGCCTTGAGGCTATACCTTTTCCCTTACTCTTTGAGGGACAAAGCCAAAACGTGGTTAAACTCATTACCCTCTGGATCTGTCCGCAATTGGACAGACTTAGCAGAAAAATTCCTAGTCAAATACTTTCCACCTGATAGGAATTCTACCTTTCGTGATGACATAATCAAGTTCAAACAAGCTGACACTGAGTCTCTTCACGAAGCTTGGACAAGGTTTAAAGATCTTCTCCTTAAATGTCCACACCATGGCATCCCATGGTGTATCCAAATAGAGGTCTTTTTCAAAGGATGCAACCCCAGCACTAGACAAGTCTTAAATTCATCTGCTGGTGGCTCCATGTTGTCCAAGAGTTACAACGAAGCCTATGAGATCTTGGAGAAGATCTCAGCATCTCACTGCAGGTGGTCAGATGATCCAGTCGAGCCAACTAGAGCTCAAGACAAGGATGCTCTAAGTGCAATGAGCAGCCAAATAAATGCCCTGACCAACCTAGTTAAGCAAATGGCTCAAGCCAATCTCCAAACAAGTGTCAACACCGCCACAGCCATGTCAATGGGCACCCAACCAAGTCAAGGTGAGACACTTATCTGTGGATTCTGTGGGGAAGGGCACCTGTATGAATATTGCCCTGGGAATCCAGCCTCAGTCTGCTATATTGGAAGCCAGCAGCAGCCTAGGAACAACCCCTATTCCAACACTTACAACCCTGGTTGGAGGAACCACCCAAACCTGTCATGGGGTGGCCAACAAAATGCTAATCAAAATCCTAACCAACCAAGACTGAGTGGAACACCTGGTTTCACTCCCCAACATAACCAGTCAATGTATCAAAAACCATACAACCAACCTGTAGGATCTTCTGTAGAAAATTTACTTAAGGAATACATAGCCAAGAATGATGCCACTCTGCAGAGCCAGCAAGCTACTCTTAGGAGCCTAGAGAACCAAATAGGGCAACTAGCCAATGAAATCAAAAGTAGGCCCCAAGGTAGACTCCCTGCTGACACTGAAGTGCCAAGGAGAGATGGTAAAGAGCAAGTTCAAGCAATTGAACTTAGAAGTGGTAGACCATTGGTGAGCAGCACCAAGGACACACCAAAGAGAGTAGAGAACACTGAGTCTAGTGCTCCACTGGAGTCTCTGCCAAACCAAGGTCCACTACCAACAAGCACATCAGGAGCAAGGCTGGATCCAATCATAGAGGAGATAGAAGAAATTCCAAGGCCTCCACCTATCCTAAGGCGACCTGACGTGCCTGCATATGTGCCACCACCTCCATTTCCTAGAAGGCTAAAGAAAAAACAAGAACAGGAAGTGCACTTTAATAAATTTCTAGAAATTCTTAAGCAAGTGCATGTGAATATTCCTTTTGTAGAAGTTTTACAGTCTATGCCTTCTTATGTAAAGTTTTTGAAGGATATTATAACTAACAAGAGAATAATTGGTGAGTTTGAAACAGTCAATCTCACTGAGGAGTGCAGTGCCATACTCCAGAACAAGCTACCCAAGAAGGAGAAGGATCCTGGTTCCTTCACGTTACCTGTAGAGCTGGGAGGCAAGCACGTGGGCAGAGCTCTTTGTGACCTGGGAGCCAGCATAAACCTCATGCCCCTATCACTATTCCGCCAGCTAGGAATAGGAGAAGCACGTCCAACCACTGTCACTTTACAACTAGCAGACAGATCCATTGCATACCCTGAAGGTAAGATTGAGGATATTCTTGTAAAGGTTGACAAGTTTATTTTCCTTGCAGATTTCATTATCCTGGATTATGAAGCAGACAAGGAGGTCCCCATCCTGTTAGGCAGACCATTTCTAGCCACAGGTAGGGCACTGATAGATGTCCAAAAAGGTGAGCTCACTATGAGGGTTCATGATGAAGAGGTGAAATTTAGTGTTTATAAAGCCTTAAGGTACCCCTCTGACTCTGAATCTTGTGCTAGCATGGACATTGTAGATTCATTAATGGAAGAACAATTGGAGCATGAATTGTTGACTAAGCATGCTCATGAATACGTAGGATTAGAATTACCTAACTTAAACATAGCTGAGATAATGGATATACCTGTAAATAACCCTCAGCATGTTTGTATGAATATTGATTTAACTGAAAAATCTTTGAATCCATTAAAACCATCCATTGAGCATCCACCTGTTTTAGAATTGAAACCTCTTCCCACTCACCTCAAGTATGCATATCTAGGAAATAATGATACTTTGCATGTGATTATTTCTTCTAAATTAAGTGAAAAGCATGAGGTTGAACTGATTTTACTACTTAAGCAACATAGGAAGGCTATTGCATGGACTATTGCTGATATTAGAGGCATTAGCCCTTCTTATTGCATGCATAAGATTATATTAGAGGAAGAGCATACACCTAGAGTAGATCACCAACGTAGGTTGAACCCCTCTATGAAAGAGGTAGTTAAAAAGGAAATAATAAAATGGTTAGATGCTGGTGTGATCTTCCCCATAGCTAGTAGCCAGTGGGTGAGCCCTATACAATGTGTACCTAAGAAGGGGGGGATGACTGTGGTAGTCAATGAGAACAATGAACTGATTCCAACAAGGACTATCACAGGATGGAGAGTTTGCATGGATTATAGGAAACTAAATAAAGAGACCAAAAAAGACCATTTCCCTCTACCATTCATTGACCAAATGTTAGACAGAATAGCTGGTAGAGCCTACTACTGCTTCTTAGACGGTTACTCAGGGTATAATCAGATTACTATAGACCCTAAGGATCAAGAGAAGACTACCTTCACTTGCCCTTTTGGAACTTTTGCCTTTCGCAGAATGCCTTTTGGCTTATGCAATGCACCGGCAACTTTCCAAAGGTGCATGTTGGCAATCTTCTCTGATTTGGATGAGTCCATGATAGAGATATTCATGGATGATTTCTCAGTCTTTGGGGATTCATTTACAAACTGTCTAGAGAACCTAGGACAAGTCCTGGCTAGGTGTGAGGAGACCAACCTAGTCCTAAATTGGGAAAAGTGCCACTTCATGGTGGATGAAGGGATTGTCTTAGGTCATAGAGTGTCGAGGGCAGGTGTAGAAGTTGACAGGGCAAAAATTGAAATAATAGAGAAATTGGTAGAACCCCAAAATGTCAAGGCCATTAGAAGTTTCTTAGGGCATGCTGGTTTCTATAGAAGGTTCATTAAGGACTTTTCTAAGATCTCCAAGCCTCTATGTGAGCTTCTAGAGCTAAACAAACCGTTCATTTTCTCTAAAGAGTGTTTCCTAGCTTGGAAGACCCTTAAGAAAGCACTAGTCACAGCACCTATTATAGTAGGGCCTAATTGGGATCTTCCCTTTGAGATGTTATGTGATGCCAGTGACTATGTTGTAGGGGTCATGTTAGAACAGAAGATTGACAAGTTAACACACCCTGTCTATTATGCTAGTAAGACACTTAATGAGGCACAATGCAACTACACAACCACTGAGAAAGAAATGCTAGCTGTAGTGTTTGCTTGTGAGAAATTTAGGAACTATATTGTAGGCAGTAGGACAATCGTGTACACTGACCATTCTGCTTTAAAGTACCTTATGAGGAAGGCTGATGCTAAGCCTAGGTTGATTAGGTGGGTACTGCTGCTGCAAGAGTTTGATCTAGACATTAGAGATAAGAAAGGAAGTGAAAATGTGGTTGCGGATCATCTTTCTAGATTGCAGCATAATTGCGAAAAAATTGCGGAACCCGCAATTTCTGATGCTTTTATTGATGAACATGTCTTTGTATTGAATCATCGTGATAACGATGAGGAACCTTGGTTTGCTGACATTGCTAACTTCCTTGCATCACAGGTACTACCAACTTTCAAGGGAAGCCAAGAGAAGAAGAGGTTCCTTCATGAGGCAAGGAAATTCATATGGGATGACCCCACCCTTTACAAAACATGTGCTGACGGCTTGCTAAGGAAGTGTGTTTCAGCTGCTGAGGCGAAGTCTGTGCTGCAGCACTGCCACACAGCTCCTTATGGTGGACACTTTGGTGGCCAAAGAACAGCTGCAAAGGTATTTCAGAGTGGCTACTTTTGGCCAACGATCTTCAAGGATGCACACAACTATGCACACAGCTGTGATGAATGCCAAAGGACAGGTAACCTTAGTCGCAAGGATGAAATGCCTCTCACTTACATCTTAGAGTTGGAGCTCTTTGATGTGTGGGGCATTGACTTCATGGGACATTTCCCCCATCATCAGGTAACCTTTACATATTAGTGGCAGTAGACTATGTATCCAAGTGGGTAGAGGCCATAGCATGTCCCAATAATGATGCCAAAACAGTTATAAAATTCTTGCATAGGCACATTTTTACTAGGTTTGGGACACCACGTGCTATCATTAGCGATGAAGGGACACATTTCATTAATAAAGCTATGGAGAGAGTGTTGGCTAAGTATAACATTAGACATAGAGTAGCCACTCCCTATCACCCACACTCGAATGGTCAGGCTGAAATTTCTAATAGGGAGATTAAGAACATCCTAGAAAAAGTGGTCAAACCTAATAGAAAGGACTGGTCATTTAAACTCGAGGATGCACTTTGGGCGTATAGAACTGCATATAAGACACCCCTAGGTATGTCTCCTTACAGACTTGTGTATGGTAAAGCTTGTCATCTTCCATTTGAGTTAGAAATTAAGGCATTTTGGGCACTAAAAGAGTTGAATTATTGCGTGACCGATGCGGGAACGTTGCGGTCTTTGCAATTACATGAGCTTGATGAGCTTAGGCATATGTCTTATGAAAATGCCAAAATGTATAAGGAAAAGACCAAGATTTGGCACGACAGTAGACTTAGGATTAAGGACTTCAAGAAAGGCCAGCTTGTCTTATTATTTAACTCACGATTGAAATTATTTCCGGGCAAACTTAAGTCTAGATGGTCAGGTCCATTTGTAATTACTAATGTGTTTGTTCATGGTGCCATCGAGATAAAGAACCTGCAGCAAGGACAACCATTCATGGTTAATGGTGCAAGGTTGAAGCACTATTATGAGGAAGGAGATGTGAAGACTCTCTCGGCCTTCCTCTTGACTGAAGCGTGAAATTAAGAACGAGAGAGGACGAGTGATTACTGTGCTCGTCCAGACGGGGCTCATGCCTTAGTTTATTTTTTCCATTTTTTCCGGTTATCGTTTGTGTATATGTTTGTATGATTTTAATTACGAATTTAATGTTGATTTTATTTCTTTTTGTAGGGAATCAATAGAGGGAATCAAGGAGATTAAATCCAGCTAAAAAGATCAAAAAGATATTGGGCCAAATCAAAGATACGGATGAGCAAAGATTGACATTTAAATGCAGAAAAATCTCCAACGGTCACTAGAATTGCGCTGGATTTGCAGAATCCGCAAAAATATAGCCGTTGGGATTTGTTTTTGGGTTTTCTTTATATCCGTTAGAAGGCGCGTTGATCCGTACGATTCTCCCATTATATGAACTCCAAGAAAGCTGCGTTTCTCTTCATCTGTGATTCCTCTCTCCAAATCTCCACAATTCAACAATGGTGCTAACAAGAGCCGAACGATCTGCGTCCAAGAAACGGGCTGACGAGGCTGAAACGGCTGCGAGGGAAGCACTTCTTGCCCTTGCAGACGCTGATGCTGCGCGAACTGAACGACTTCCCAAACTTCCAATCCGCAAGAAGAAGTGGAAGGTCGTCACAGAGATACCTGCTGGACCCTCTGAGCCAGCAGGCACACCCAAGAAGCGCAGATGGAGTATGGCTGTGGCCGAAGAAGAAATCAAGAAAAAGACTCCCTCTATGGAGAGTCAAGAATTGGGCCAGCCATCCCACGAGACAGCCGAGCGCAGCCCTTCACCATCTCCACCGGTTCACAGCCCTGAGCTCTCCTCATCGCCACCAGCGCAGAGCCCTGACCTGCCTTCATCACCGCAGAGTTCTGCACAGACCCCTACAGCAGCACAAAGCACCACTCCTTCGCACACTTCTCCACGGCCTGACCCTGAATTCCCATATGGGGAGTACCAAGAATCGACACAGGGCAGTGGGGAAGCTGAGGAAGAAGAGGTCTTCTCTCCGTTGAGGGAAGCCAGCCCTGAGAGTCCTGCGCAGAAGGATGATTCTATGGAAGAAACACTGGGGGCTTGCCTCCATGCGATCACAACCAAGGCGAAGCTGAAGAAGAAGAAGGCTGCCAAGATTATCAAGGCTAAACGGTCTAAGAAATCAAAGAAAAAGAAAGCCAAGAGGGCGCTTGCATCAGAGGAGAAGAGTGCTGAGCCATCGCTCAAGAAGCTCAAGATTGAGGCTGCTGAGTCAGCCAAACCAAAAGACAAGGGGAAGGCCAAGCTTTACCCTGAAGATGAGCCTCAGTCAGTGAGGTACGTGTCTTCTGACGCTGAGTCTAGAGGCATGGAGCTGAGGAAACGAGAGCTGCTACACGAGAAGGGCTTCCTCGACAGACCTGCTGACCTGCCGCAATTCTTGCGCGCAGGAATTACGAATCACGGCTGGGAGGAGTTGTGCAGACCACCCAATCCAGCTTACACAGGCATGGTGTATGACTTCTACGCCAACCTGAGGATGTCTGAGGAGGGGTTGTCTGTGGTCAGGGGAGTAGAAGTGGACTTCTCAGCAAAAGCCATCAACGAAGCCTATGGCCTCAAGGGCCAAAAACATACTGACTATGCGAGGATTGTTGATGAGCCTACTGAAGCCGTCCTGGAAGAGGCCATTCGGACCATTGGCCAGCCTGAAGCATCCTGGACCGTGTCACGCAATGGGAGGCACACTCTCATGAGTGCCAACCTCACAGCTAAGGCGGCTGTATGGTTTTCTTTCGTGAGAAGGAAGTTGTCCCCCGTGACACATGAGACCACAATCAACCAGAGTAGATCGCTGCTGGTCTATGCCATCATGCGAGGTCTCACCATCAACGTGGGCGAAGTCATGTCAGCCGCCATTGCTGACTGCGCCAAGAAGGGTAAGGGTCTATTGTTCTTCCCTAATACTATTACTAAACTATGCTTGCGTGCAGGGGTCCCCATTGAGAGGATGGAACAGCAGATGGCTTACACAGGCCACTTGGAGCTGCCTACAGGCTTGAGGCTGAAAAGGAAGGGGAACATGGAGTTCGAGCTGGATAGATTGGCTGCTGCTCAGTCATTGTCCATGGCGTGCCTGAGGGATCTACAGAAGAGGATGGCTCAATGGACCACATACGCACAGGCAAGGGACAAGGAGGTTGCTGACCAACTGGGATGCATCTTCCCTGACTTTCCCACAAACCTACTGTCTCCATGGGTGCCTCCACGACCACGAGGGACTGATGATGAGGATGAAGATATCTGAGTGCTAGTTTGAGTTGCACTCAAGGGAGTATTGTTGTTCCCTTACAATTAAAAAAAAAAAAAAAAAAAAATCAAACTGCTTTTTATGAATCGTGTGAATTATGTTGTTTTTAGTTAATATTTTGATCTGTTTTAGTTGCTTAGTTTTAAGTTTTTAAATTGTTTAGTGTAGTCTGATGATAGCTGATTAGGTAGAGTAGTTTAGTTTCATTTTTAGAGAGCTTGAATGACTGGAAAAAGCATGCGTAGGGGCCTTACTCACTGTTATATCTGCCCTGTATCTATTGCGAAATAATTGCGGATACCGCAATTTTTATTAGTAAATGCATGTTTTTGACTGATTGTTAGCTAGGCTGTGATCTGTTTAAATTCTATCTTTTGCTGCTATCATGACTACCTTATATAGCTTATCTTAAAGCATGCTGGATGAGTGTCATAGGACACCCCTTGATAGTTTAAATTAATCTCTAAAAAGCTCAGCATGCATAGCTTTAAGTCCTTACCTGTCTGTTTTTTCACATTTCTGCTGCTGTGATATTTACTTTTAGAATGTTCTGCCTATGCCTAGGACTTTTAGATTCTCTTTGTTTTACCTTAGACTAGATGCTTCTAGGACAGTTTGGGGGTGTGCCACCTCAGACACTCATTGGGGACAATGAGTAGTTTGAGTTTGGGGGAGGCCACCCTAGGCCTAGGAACATTCCTCTCTCCCTTAAAAGCATAAGCATTCTTCTTCTCCTTTACAAAAAAAATGATGAACTGAAAAAAAAAAAATGAAAAACAGAATAAAGAGGGGTGTCTCTCTTAGGTTGCTGAGTAATCAGTGCCAAGTGTGTAACCCACAAGTGGCATTGCATCAAAAGGCAACCAAAGGAAAGGCTCCACCTAAGAAAGAAAAAAGGAAAAAGTAGGGAAGAAGAATGTATACCTAGGAGTTGCAACTTTGTGGCTTAGATGTTCTGTTTAAAAAGAACTCTGATCCTCAATTAGCTGAGCACAAAGTTGTAGCTTGTAGGGTTGTTTAGGGAGATGAATGTATGTCCAATGTAGTGATGCCAGGGTTTAGGTTGTTCTCTTAAAGTACCACTGTCACTGTTAATACTAAGACTGGCATGACTCTAAGGAATCCTAGGTAGCTCATAAGTAAAAACTAGAAGCATGTACTGAGTCTGGGGTAAAGCTAGGTAGAATTTGAAACCTTAGGGATAGTGGCATGATATGACAAAAGCAAGTAGGTCAGTTGTAGGAAGTTAATAAAAACAGTAGGAGTATTAGGCAGGCAAAGTCAGAAGAAGATAGATAAGAGGATAGTTCTGAACTTAGAAGTGTGTCACAGGACAGCACTGCTATAGATAGGGATATAGGGGAGTCAATAAGTGGTTAAAGAAGATGAAACAGCAGCCTAAGTAAGTCCTTAGTTTGCTTGAGGACAAGCAAATCCTTAAGTTTGGGGGTGTGTTATGTCTCCAAAAGTGACTTATTTAGGACTTATTTAGCTTAGAAAGATGCACACTCTTAGGTGTTTTTGATAGGATTTAGCTTAAACCTATGCTTATGTGTGAGAATTAAAAGAAGGTAGCTAAATTAGGACTTGTGTGCAAAAGAAAAAAAAAAGGATTGAAAACCAAAGTAAAAGAATGAAAAAACTACATTGCGACAGCATTGCGGAAACATTGCTGAAACCGCAATGTTTCAAGTGAAAACCGTAAGTTGACTGATCTTTTTCTGTTAATTTCCGTTATTTCAGGGATTCGTTCTTTCTCCTCCATCCATTTTGAAGTACGACGTTGAAGATTGATGGTTCTCCTTGGCCCAAACGCACCTGCAGATTACTATAAAAGGGGGTCAAATTCGAGGGTTCAATCATCATCCGAAAGCGTAGAAGTCTTCTCGCAGCTCCATCTTTTCTCCTGTCATTCTTCTTCGTCTGTTGGTGTGAGAGTCTCAGCTGTTGGAATCGACAATCTGATAGGAAGGAGAGAAGATTCATCTTCTCTCCCGATTGGATTCATCCAAGCAAGGCTATTCTTTCTCCCCATTCAGCCGAAGCAATCGCAACAAGGCGCTCACGCTCAATTACTGCTTTCTGCTCTTTATTTCCATTTTCCAGCTTTGAATTGTTGTTGTTTCTTTTCTAGTAGCTAGATCAGTCCATTTCGTTGTGTTCTGTCTTTCTGTTATTCACTTTAAGTTTCTCTTATGTTCATTCAAACAATCAAATAATTAAAGCACAAGTCTTCATTTCTCAATTTCCTATCTTTGCAACTCACTGTCTTACCTTGCTGTTTTCAGTTTATTTATTTTCTAAGCATGTCTATTTTATCTTTTCTTTCTGTTCTCCCTATATCCATGAGTAGCTAAGTCACATAGGGGCATGCTAATGACAATACTATAGGCTAAAAAAACGTGAACCAAGCATGTAGGATAGCTCTCGAAGCATTGATTGTATGTAAGCTTCATCCCACGGGCAATTTCGATTGGCCATCCATTTTGTCCAAAGAACTCCTAACCTCTGGAAGGAGTAAGAGTTCAGGGTCATACACTCATGCTAGCCTTTCAAGGTAGCCAGAAAACGACCTAGGAATAGGCGTTTTCCTAGTACAAACCGTAACTCTCTGTTTTAACAAGATGCTTAAGACCTTACTTGGACATGAGTAAACTAAAGAATCTAATGCATGGAATCGGACGATACATGAGATTGAGTGAGTTTGATGCATAGAGAGTTGATCCAATGCTTGAGAATCGTGAGAAAATGCCTATAGAGGAGTCGTTAGTAGCCCTTGTTTCTCCACTTTACACACTTTCGCTGTTATTAAAATTGCGGTAGAATTGCTGTTTCCGCAATTCTGCTAAAAGTTACAATTCTGTCTAGCTGTTTTTGTCTTCGTTTATTAATCTCGTTCCTTTTCATTTGAGTTTAACTTTGACTTGCACTTGTTTACGTTGCTACCCTCTACGTATTCAGTAGGAAATAGACAATTTAAAACCAATTCTACCCCATCAAATCCACCCTTCCTTTCTTAACTTTACACTTCACGAGTAGCTTATAATAAATCTCTGTGGGAAAACGAATGAAAAAATACTTACTACTTGCTATAAGATCATGTATGCTTGCATGTTCTAAGTGTTCTCTCTATCTTATTGCTTATTTATTTTAACACATTGAGCACGCAACAATAGTCCCAACGATTCAAACTGGTTTCTCTTCACTTCTCCATACTGTTTAGCACCCATGTGAGCTATCAGTACTTTACCCTCATGTTCATCATCACCCTATTTATGAAACTCATTGGAATTTGACACGTCTTCTTGCCAAGTTTCTGCCACACTTGATACATGCACCCAGTTTTGGACCACAAACCAATAGTTCGAATACATGCACCAAAGAACATTCTTCAACATCATTAGGAAAGTGTAAAGAGTTAAAAAGATTGAAAGTTACTTGATGTTCATTAACCCTCATAGTCAACTCTCCTTTCTGCACATCGATAAGTGTCCTCCCTGCGGCTAGGAAAGGTCGCCCCAGAATTATCGGGATGTCAGTGTCAACCTCATAATCCAGAATGATGAAATCTACAGGGAATATGAACTTATCAACGCTAACCAACACATCTTCTATCTTGCCCTCAGGATATACCACTGACCTATCTGCCAACTGTAAGGAGACTGTGGTAGGTCTTGCTTCCCCAATACCGATCTTCTTGAAGATAGACATGGGCATTAAATTAATTCTTGCCCCCAAATCACATAATGCTTGACCACAATATGTGTTCCCAATGGTACACGGTATGGTGAAGCTCCCAGGATCTTTCAACTTCTGAGGAATTTTATGCTGAAATATTGATGAACATTCAGAGGTGAGAGCTACTGTCTCAAATTCCTCCAATCTTCTCTTCTTTGTCAAAATATCCTTCATAAATTTGGCATAATTCGACATTTGCTTCAAAGCCTCTACCAAAGGAATATTAATGTGCAACTCCTTCAAAATCTCGAGAAACTTATCAAATTGTTTATCTTGTTCCTTTTTCTGAAAATGTTGAGGAAAGGGAGGTGGTGGTCTCAAATTCACCTTTTCTGCTAGTTGTTGCAGTAAAGCTACAATACTTCTTTGTTCACCCTCAATTTTTGCTTGGCTTTCACTTTCCTCAATTTTCTTTTGGATTGAAGTGGGTCCATTTATCTTAAGGGTACTGCCCTTAGGTTCTTCTAATTCTTTCCCACTTCAGAGTTGCATAACATTACATGTTTCCTTGCCTTTGGTCCTCAGATTCTCAGTGTCACTCGGCAAAGTCCCTTGAGGTCTATTGTTCAAAGCTGAAGCTAATTGACCCACTTAGTTTTCTAAGTTTCTGAGTGCTGCCGACTTTGCACTATGGCATCAGTTTTGGCCATATGCTGTTTTAGCAAATTTTCAATGGAAGATGTAGAATCTTGATTTTGTACCTTTGGTGGCTGAAAATTTTGCTGAGTTTGCACTTGTTGTTGGAAACCAGGAGGTGTTTGAGGTCTTATATGTTGGTAAGAAGGTCCAACTCCTTGATTGTTCCATGAAAAGTTTGGATGTTGTCTCCAACCTGGATTATATGTGTTCGAAAATGGGTTGAAATTCTTATTATAACCCACATAGTTCATTGAAGTTGGATTTGACGAACATACCTCAAAATTATGACCCTCACCACAATATCACATGACACTGCAACTGGAGGCAAAAATTGACGTCCTGAGCCCATATTCAACGATTTCAATGTATTGTTGAGTGTGACTATTTGCACTGCCAGATTCGCTGAATTCATATCTTGCACCCCTGCTACCTGTCGTGGCGGGTTAAGACGTGAATTAGGCCACGAATAGTTATTTTTTGAAATTTTCTCTAAAATTTCATAAGCCTCATTGTATGTCTTGGACATCAGTGCTCCTCCTGCTGAAGCATCAACAACCATTCTAGTATTGGAATTCAACCCATTGTAGAATGTCTGCATTTGAACACCATAGGAAACATCATGGTTCAGACAATTTCGCAATAAGCCTTTGAATCTATCCCAAGCCTCATATAATGATTCATCCTCCAACTGCCGAAATGATGTGATTTCGCTTCTGAGCTGGGCAATCATAGTGTGTGAGAAATATTTTGTCAAAAAGTGTTTCTGTTCGGTTTTATGTCCTAAAACTCGTGGTTTGTAAACTGAATGTATATTCTATTTTGCAATAAAGTTGTTATTGAGTTTTATTCGGTAAAGTTGTTATTGAATAAAGTGAATTGTGTTTACTTTTAACCTAACTCCAATAAACAAAGAACCCATGGCTATAGGTTGTATACTTGAACTTCATGTGTGACATGATTGTGGATCAAGTTCAAGTAATAGCCAGAACGGTCTATAGTATAGGGATAAAGTTGGGTACCTTATCCTAGGGACACTATTGGACGCGACCCACTTTGTATAGTACAAACGATGTGATCCGAAATCGTTCATGTGGAGACATGTGAGTGGGGGTGTCCTATGCAATGAGTTTGCATAAGACTGAATCGCGAAACAAGTCGCTCTTTCTTTATAACTCCGTTTACTGTAAAGACCGATTTTTTCATATGTGACCTAGGTAACTCGATCTGAATCCTGAGCACACTATGTACCCCTGTTTATTCGGGCTTATCCTTTGACTTGTATGGGTGAGAGTGGCCCGAGATCGTCGACTCAATAAGCTTACCATCTTGGGGATAAGACCGGGTAGGTAGCTGGGAACATAGTCCTGCGAGATGGAATCACTCCTACCCGCCTTGAGGGATTAGTAGAGAGGTTGTTCCCTTAAGTGCTGACTCCGGGTCTTGAACTAGGGATCCCACCCTCTCATTTGCCCGAGAGGGACTTGGTATAGTGATGAGATCACATATATATATATCGGTTTGGTGGTTGGACCACAAACCAATAGTTCATTAGAGGATCAGTGGGACTTAAGGAACAAGATGTAATTACGGGGGTTAAACGATTATTTTGACCCAAGTATAATTACGAACAACCTGTGAAGGATCGACTTACTGATGATGGTTATATCAAGAGGACAAAAATATATCTACGGTGAGGAGAGTGCAACCCTTGGACTTTAGTGGAGTCTCCGAGGGTTAACGAATATTGGTTAGCTTGGCTAAAGAGTTTGGCCGGTTAATCTCGTATCGTTGGAGCTCATGATCTGTAGGTTCTTTAGGTTCTCCTGGCTAGCTCAGATTAAGTCGTGCAACAATATGAGATAAAAAAGTATTTGAATTTATTCAAATTCGTTTTTGGAAAAATGATGGACATATTTAAATATGATTTAAATATGTGACCGGTCTAAAACATGAATAGGGATTCATGTTTGATGATTCAGTTTAAGAAACCGGGATTAGTCTTATTATTTAATTAATATTTGATATTAAACTAAATAATAATATTAATTAATTAAAAAGTTTAATTAATTAAAATTTATTTTGTTTATTAAAATTAATTATGAATTAATTTTAAAATGACAAAATATTACAAGTGAGATTATCCAAGTCAAGTGAATTTATCCAAGTTGAGTGGATTTATCCAAGTTGTGAAGTGGATTGTGAATCACCAATAACATGCATAAACTCATCAATTTTGGAACACTTGGTTGAAGACTAATCCATCCAATTTGAGGTGTCATGCTAAGCAAAGAGTTTGTTGCGTGTAAATTGCCTATAAATTGGATGAAGTTCAAATGACAAGAGGTTGATGAATTTTTCAAAGAGTTTGAATATTTGGATGAGCATGAAGAGTTCCTGTTACTTGAGAAATTAGAAAGCTAAGTGTTAGATATTTCTCACAAAATCCTCATCACTTTCATCTTTTCATCTTCTTCTTCCAATTTTTTTCTTTCATAAAGGATTCCCACCACTCCGTTGCTCGGTCCGAGGATAGCGGGACTGCCAGAGGTGGTTCTCGGAGAGTTCGAGAAAAACTTTGAAGGATTCGTGAAGAGATTCGAACATCGGAATAGAAGTCCTTAGAACTACAAGAGGTATGTGTTCTAATTCCTTTTATTTCAAAGCTTTGAGCATGTTTGTAGTTTAGCTAAATTGATGAAATTAGAGTGCCAATGATCCGACTCGCTTCCGCTGCGCTACATGCGCTCCATCAATTGGTATCAGAGCAAGGTTGAAGTCGGGACAACTATTTTGGACCGTTCAGCTTTTTTGAAGCTTGTAGTCAGAGCGTTTTTTTGGTCACTCAATTTGCATCAATTTAAGCTTGGTGGGTATTTGTTTTAGAAATTAATTTTTCTGGGCGTCTAAAGTGTTTCCCGGTTTTGGCATATTTTTTTGAGCTTCGATTTGTACTTCTTTTGTAAATGCACGAGCGTGTATGGGCTTTAATGTGTGCAGAAGAGTCTGAAAAAAATTCGGAGTCATTAGAGTCCATATAGGCTTTCAATTCGAAGACAGAAGCTCGGGTGTCGGAAAAAACAGCTTGCTGTATTTTTTCTGCAAAATTCCAGCACAAAACCGGTTCAGCGCAAGGTGGAAGAAACGGTCCGGTTCGGTCCTTAGGCGGTCCGGTTCACTAAAATTCAGACCGGTTCCGGGTTCTTCACCCTCTGGAGGTCCGGTTCAGCGTTCGTTTGGTCCGGTTCGGGTCGTTATTGGTCCGAGTTCGGGCTGTTGAATTCGGGACAACTGTTTTGGACCGGTTCAGCTTTTTTGAAGCTTGTAGTTGCTGTTTTTTTGGCCGGTTCAAGCAAATTCAAGCTGGTTCGGGGCGGTTCGAAGGATTCAGAAGCGTCTCAACATAGTTTATGAATTATTCTTGTAATAATTTAGTTGCTTGCTTGCCCGTGATGCCAAAACCGGTCCACTTTAGTGTGTTTAATTAATTATGCATTGTGAATGTCTGTTTCAATTAAAGTCTCTTGTATGTGCATAAAGTATGCCATATAGATTTCAAATCCCACCATAGGAAGCATGTTGCATGCATTGAAAGTATAATATAAGTGTTATGTTGTATAGTATGCATGCTTAATTCATGAGAATTAATATAAGTGTTATATTAATTTATGAATTGGATGTTGCTTGTTTAAAAGTGTAATTGATATAAGTGTTATATTAATTGTGAAATTAAACATACAACATAGTTGCCTTAGTTGAATATAATTGTTATATTTTTGCTTGGGAAGCATGTTATAAATTGAATGTAATGGTTATATTCTAGCTTAGGAAGCATGTCATAGATTGTCTTTGTTTTATAAAGCGTTGTAAAATGAGATAGACATTTAAAATCTATAACAAAGATAAATGCATGCTCACTAAGGGTTAAAGAATTCCAATGCGATTATGAATTTAGTATCGATTCGTTTTAATAGTTAAAGTAGGTCGATATCTTGTAATGCTAAGGTTACAAGAGAACTCACCCGGTGAGATCCTGTACTAAGGTTGGAGGTATTTAAGATGACGGTTTACGGAACACCTCCTACCTGGGGATCGATCCGGTACTTGAGTTAAGTTAACCCGGCTTTATGAGCATGCACGTGAGAGGTGTAAGGTTATAAAGCGTTTATCACCTAGACATCTTAGGTAAAAGTATGTTCTACCTAGACTTAGGTTTTATTGTCTTAACCGGATAATGCCTAAGTAAAAGCATACCCAAACCATTCTAAAATACTTAGTAGTGGTGTTGAGAAGGTATATATGATATATCAATCTCCTCCTACGTTCTCCGCGAAGTTCACACCGTGAGATTTATGCTCGGCCTCGTGATGTCAATAGGGCATCCCCATTCGAATGGTGTTTGCATAAATCAAGAGCAAGGTGAATGGAGAAAGTATTTATAGTAAGTGGGAGAAGGAAGTATGTCAATACATCCTGGGGTCTCCTCCATTAGGTTGAGCCGTGAGATTCCCATGTTCCGCCTGCTGGTTGCCCATAGTAGCACCGTTCATTTGGAGGGTCGTTTCATGGGAGTCGGAACAACTCAATCTCCAGAAATGGATAGGGTCTCTTATGTCCATTCTCAACTCTGACATTTCCATTCGGTTGCACTGTTGGGGCCGACCTCTGAGTTCTGAAAATGGCGGGTCACACTTACAAAGGATTACTAAGTTTTTAGTAGATTCTTGACCGAAGTAGCGATAACTAAGGTGCTATAGGAATATGAGTTATTTTGGTATTAACATTTAGTCAAGAATGTCTTGGTTCAGTGAATGAGTGATTGACTGCCCCTCGGTAGCGGTTGCTCTGACTCACTGAAGTATCGTTGCAAATTAATAATGATTTTTTGGGTACATTATTACTTTTGTTAAAATCTTGTTTGGATGTATGAAATGGGTTAAAATCAATTCACTAATAGAATTTATTCTTTTTCATCATGTCTAGCTCGTTTATCCAATTACTAGCTTATGATAAACTAAACGGCGATAACTACAGGACCTGGAAATCGAACTTGAATACGATTCTTGTTATCGATGATCTTAGGTTTGTCTTAACAGAGGAATGTCCCCCCCTCCTAGCTCGTCTGCAACTCGAACTATTCGAGATGCATCTGACAGGTGGACTAGGGCTAATGATAAAGCTCGAGTCTACATCTTGGCCAACACATCCGATGTGTTAGCTAAGAAGCACGAGGTAATGGTCTTCGCTAAGGAGATCATGGATTCATTACAGACGATGTTTGGACAACCGTCCTCATCGGTCTATCATGATACCCTCATGGCGAGGAAAGCTGGGAAGAAACAACTAAGTAAATATTATTTACTCGGTGATGAAACATGTTTAGTGGAACATGATAGTTCTGCCTGGATACTGGATTCAAGAGCCACTAATCATGTTTGTTCTTCTTTCCAGGAAACTAGTTCCTGGCAGCTGCTTGCTGAAGGTGAGATAACTCTCAGGGTTGGAACAGGAGAGGTTGTCTCAGCCAAGGTAGTGGGAGTTGTCAAGTTGTTATATAGAGATAGTTTCATTTTACTTGAAAATGTATTGTTGGTTCCTAGCTTTAAAAGGAACCTTGTATCTATCTCTTGTTTACTTGAACATTTGTATAAAGTATCTTTTAATTTTAATGAAGCGTTCATTAGCAAAAGAGGTGTACATATATATTCTGCGAAACTTGAAAACAACTTGTATGTGTTAAGACCAACAGAGGCAAAAGCTCTTTTGAACACCGAGATGTTTAAAACAGCTAAGACTCAAACAAAAAGGCAGAAACTTTCTCCAAGTACCTATCTCTGGCACTTGAGACTAGGCCACATTAATCTCAATAGGATTGGAAGATAGGTTAAGAGTGGTCTCCTAAATCAGTTAGAGGACAACTCTTTACCACCATGTGTATCTTGTCTTGAGGGCAAGATGACCAAACGATCTTTTTCTGAAAAAGGTCATAGGTCCAAAGAAACTCTAGAGCTTGTACATTCAGACCTTTGTGGTCCGATGAATGTTAAAGCACGGGGATGGTATGAATATTTCATCAGCTTCATTGATGATTATTCTAAGTACGGCTATCTTTACCTAATGCATCAAAAGTCCGAAACTCTTGAAAAGTTCAAGGAGTATAAGGCAAAGGTTGAGAACACATTAGGTAAAACGATTAAAACACTCCGATCAGATCGAGGTGGAGAGTATATGGATTTAAGATTCCATGACTATATGATAGAACATGGAATAGTATCCCAACTCTCAGCGCCCGGAACATCGCAGCAGAATGGTGTGTTCGAAAGGAGAAATAGAACCTTGTTAGACATGGTTCGATCTATGATGAGCTATGCTCAACTGCCTAGTTCGTTTTGGGGATATGCAGTAGAGGCTGCTGTATATATTTTGAACATGGTTCCCTCTAAGAGTGTTTCGGAAACACCTTATGAGTTATGGAGAGGGCGTAAAGGTAGTTTACGTCACTTCAGAATTTGGGGGTGTCCGGCACACGTGCTAGTGCCCAATCCAAAGAAATTGGAACTTCGTTCAAAATTATGTCTATTTGTAGGGTACCCCAAGGAAACGAAAGGTGGTATATTTTACGATCCTCAACAGGATAAGGTACTTGTATCGAAAAACACCACGTTCTTAGAGGAAGACCACATGAGAGATCATCAACCTTCGAGCAAAATTGTTTGGACCCAACTTTCCAGAAAAGCTACAGATGGGTCAACAAGAGTTGTTGATCAGGCTGGTCCTTCTCAAGAGTTGAGAATACCTCGACGTAGTGGGAGGGATGTGAGACAACCCGACCGCTACATGAGTTTAAAGGAAACCCAGGTCTTCATACATGATGACTGTTACGTCTCCAAAAGTGACCTTTTTAGGACTTAATTGGCTTAGAAAGATGTTCACTCTTAGGTGTTTTTGGTAGCATTTAGCCTAAACCTATGCTTAAATATGAGAATTAGAAGAAGGTAGCTAAATTAGGATTTATGTACAATAGGAAAGAAAAGAGTTGAAAACCGAAGGAAAAGAAGGAAAAACAAGCTTTGCGAACGCATTGCGGAAACATTGCGGTCACCGCAATGTTTCAAGTGAAAACCGTAAGTTGACTGATCTTTTTCTGTTAATTTCCGTTATTTCAGGGATTCGTTCTTTCTCCTCCATCCATTCTGAAGTACGACGTTGAAGATTGATGGTTCTCCTTGGCCCAAATGCACCTGCAGATTACTATAAATAGAGGTCAAAGTCGAGGGTTCAAGCATCATCCGAAAGCGTAGAAGTCTTCTCGCAGTCCATCTTTTCTCCTAGTTTTCCTTTGCCGTCTGCTGGTTTGCGAAGCTCAGCTGTTGGAATCGATAATCTGATAGGAAGGAGAGGAGATTCTTCTTCTCTCCCGATTGGATTCATCCAAGCAAGGCTGACCTTTCTCATCCTTCATTCGAAGCGGCTGCAACGAGTCATTCGAGCTGTTTTACTGCTTTCTGTTCTTCATTTCTACTTTACAACTCTGTCTTGTGCTGTTTCTGTTCGTGTGGCTAATCTAGTTAATTTCGTTGTGTTCTGTCTTTCTGTTCTCTACTTTAAGTATCTCTTATGTTCATTCAAACAATCAATTAATCAAACACAAAATTCAGTATTTCACAGACTCTCGCCTTTGCATTCTACTGCTTTCCCTTGCTGTTTTAAGCACATTTCCCTTCTAAGCATGTCTATTTTATCCTTTAGTTCTGTTCTCCTTATATCCATGAGTAACTAAGTCACTTAGGGGCATGCTAATGACAACACTATAGGCTAAAAAACGTGAGTCAAGCATGTAGGATAGCTCTCGAAGCATTGATTGTATGTAAGCTTCATCCCACGGGCAATTTCGATTGGCCATC
This sequence comes from Herpetospermum pedunculosum, assembly GCA_028017165.1. NCBI lineage: Eukaryota > Viridiplantae > Streptophyta > Magnoliopsida > Cucurbitales > Cucurbitaceae > Herpetospermum > Herpetospermum pedunculosum. Next base: position 26,561,291 of record CM051527.1, on the reverse strand, counting down.
CATTTTGTCCAAAGAACTCCTAACCTCTGGAAGGAGTAAGAGTTCAGAGTCATATTATCATGCTAGCCTTTCAAGGTAACCAGGAAACGACCTAGGAATAGGCGTTTCCCTAGTACAAACCATATCTTTCTGCTTTAACAAGATGCTTAAGACCTTACTTTGAGTTGAGTAAACTAAAGAATCTAATGCATGGAATCGGACGATACATGAGATTGAGATAGTTTGATGCATAGAGAGTAGATCCAGTGCTTGAGAATCGTATAAAAATGCCTATAGGATAGTCATTAGTAGCCCTTAATTCACCCATTTACACACTTTCGCTGCTATTTAATTGCGGTAGAATTGTTGTCTCCGCAATTCTGCTTAAGTTACAATTCTGTCTAGCTGTTTTTATCTTCATTTATTAGTCTCGTCTCTTTTCATTTGAGCTTAGCTTTAACTTGTTCTTGTTTATGTTACTACCCTTTACACATTCAGCAAAAATTAGATAATTAAAACCAATTTTACCCCATCAAATCCACCCCTTCTTTCTTAACAAAACACTTCGCGAATAGCTAAAAATAAATCTCTGTGGGAAAACGAATGAAATATACTTACTACTTGCTATAAGATCATGTATGCTTGCATGTTCTGAGTGCTCTATCTCTTTTATTGCCTAATTATTTCAACACAGTGAGCACGCAACAAGTTTTTGGCGCCGCTGCCGGGGATTTATTTAAGTGAAAACGAAGTTTGTTAAGTTTGAAACACCAAGTTTATTGCTTATTGAAGCTGATCTGTTTCATTTCTTTTGCAGGTACTATTGGGGTAGTTTATGAGTGAGCATTCAAATAGTGATCTAGAGTTCAATCCTGAGCCCGAGAGACTATTTAAAGCCAGAAATAAAGCCAAGAAACGTCTTTTTAAACAACCCTCTATACCTCAAATCATACCTGAAATCGAAGAAATGGACGAGATAGTTCCAAATCAGGTACCTGTCATTCGCAACCCCATCGAAATAGCGAATGACAAGAATAGTGCCATTCTTTCATATTTAGTACCTATGCCTGGGGAGCTGAACCCCAGCATAATCCGTCCTGAAATCACTGCCAACTCATTCGAGTTAAAGCCAGTGATGTTCCAAATGTTGTCCACTGTGGGACAATTCTTTGGAGTGGAAAATGAGGACCCCCACAACCATCTTAGGAACTTCTTAGGAGTTAGTGATACCTTCATCATCCCTGGAGTGTCCCAAGAAGCTTTGAGGCTATACTTGTTCCCTTACTCCTTGAGGGACAAAGCCAAAACATGGTTAAACTCACACTACAAGAATTTATGGCTATCCCGACGCACAGAAGCGTCGGAATAGACGTCATATGCGTCGGGTAAACGTTAACCCGACGCGTACATGCGTCGGGATAGAGAGTCGGAATAGGGGAGTCGGAAGAGAGCAATCCGACGCAGTGCGTCGGATAAAGTACCTAACCCGACGCATGGTCAACGCGTCGGGTTAGACCAATTTATACGACGCAGCGGCCCCGCGTCGGGTTACTTTTACCCGACGCATGGTCAACGCGTCGGGTTAGACCAATTTATACGACGCAGCGGCCCCGCGTCGGGTTACTTTTACCCGACGCATCTTACGTGTCGGGATAAATGTTTATTTCAATGACGGGTAGTGCCCGTCATCTATAGTTTAAATTTTAACAAAAAAAATTGGTTGCACACCGGGCTAACCAAGAACATTTCTCTTTCTCAACCTATGAACAAAATAAAATGCTCTTGTAACCTATATGGGTCTCAATATATAATATAACCAAAACTAACTCAACATAACATTTAGTTACATCTTTATTTTCTATCATCTGACTAATGGGAAAAATGCAAAGCTAAGAAGAACCAACAGAAAACTATCTCATGATCATTTACAAATATATGAAAAATCAAAATGAACTTAATTACCTGAAAAACAGCCTTGTGCTTCTTTGTTTTGAATAGTTACAAAGAATAAACAAAACTGGTTTACCGTCCTGGGATAATCGAAGTGAGGCAGACATATAAACCTAGAGGAAAGTTTAAAGAAAATAACTTTGATACCGAAACTCAGAGCACAACTAAACAATGAAGAACGTGTATGCTCAATAAGCTAGAACCATCAGCAATTTAGTCCCTGACATTTAGTTTGTAACAATTTAGTTCTTGAATTTTTAGTTCAACAACATGGAATCATATCCAGAAAGTTTACACGAAGAAAAAAATACAAAAGAATGTCATCTCATCGAAAACTTACAAAACAAATATTTATGACCAAAGAACATTCTAATGCTTCTCTACCCATAGTAATTTAACAACAATTAAAAGAAATAAAATTCAAAGACAAGAATATAGTTTTCAGAGGACAAATCTAAAGACGGAAAATGGCAGTAGTTGCTTCATTCTCTCTAAATTTTCAGAAACAACAAACAATTAATGATCTCATACATAATCCAAAACAAAAATATTAACATTTAAAATATAACACACAAATAAATTACAAGAAATTAATTTATGATATAGAACAAAATACAAATCAGAAGTGATACAAAGATAAAAATAGATGTACAAAAAGGCTTGCATTCAGTAAATGATAAGCAATGAATAGCAAGAATATTGTAGATCATCAATCCCCATCCCAACTCTATTCATCTAATTGCCTGTTTTATTTCTTGAAGCCTAAGGGTATGAATAAAGAGAATGTGGAACATTAATGAAGAAAATGCTTAGGAGATTAGAAGAAATATCACCAAGAAAACACTCGATTCTTGAAGTCCACTGGTTCTCTCACGCAATCGAGAAGTTGTATCCGAGCAAAAAGTCCAATAATATTAAAACAAACAAATAAACCACAAGGAAATTCAATTAATTGTTGCATGTTTGACAGAGATGGAAATACAAAGCAAAAGAGTGATAAAAATAGAAATAAAAGTCTTGCAACAATTGATTGAGAATCTTGTAGAGCAATTCAGATCCAACCCTAATTCATGTAATGTTTACACTTATTGATAGTGGAATCTAAAATTGGAAAAATGGTTTTGAACAAGCAGAAAAAAAGAAAGTGAAAAAGAAAGACAAGAGTGTCAAGTCTCTAGAAAGAGCGTATCAAACAGCCTTCTAATGTTTACACTTGATTCAAATATAACTAATCTCAAATTACCCTTTTCAGCTCAAGGATCAAATATACTTGTTTCTTTATATCTTAATTCAATTTCTATATCATTGCTATTTTCTCCTTCTATAACTGATGTAGTGTAAGGATAAACGAAGTAAAAACTAAAACGAACCTACTTGTTTATTTTGACATCGATGACGAATTTGGTGACGTTCCATATAATATCGGTGCGACAATCAATCTTATCTCCATTATAGCGGTCCACAATCAAAAGATCTGTTGAATGAATAGCTTATAAATAAGAGAGCAACAAGAATGATTGTAAGAAGCCATATGGAAATCTCAGTGGCAGAGATTATTTGCATAGACTGAGGTCAAAAGTGGAAAAATCATTTTGGGGCATGCAGTAATAGAGGATTTAATTTTGTAGTTTGAACTTACCTTTCATCTGTGTTCATAAGCCATTAATAACTTGATTGTTTCTGACATTTTCATTGCACATCCTCTGCCCATCCTGCTTGTAACTAGAAAATCTCCATAACTTTTTCTAAAAAAGAATCAATTCAACATAACACCCTCATTCATTTTATCACATCCAATGATATATATATAGTTACATATATATATATATATTTTGTCAGTACTCACAATCCCATCATTCATTTGATCACATCCAATTGTTAATTTGTCATTTTCCATTCATTTTATCGTTCAATTCTAGCTATGCACATCAAACTAAACAGTAGCAATAGGAAACTTAGCCTCCCTATGACCGTATAATCACTTCAAAGAACAAGCTCTTAAGCAAAAATTTAACAATAAACCTAAAAAAACCGGAATATTTTATGCAATCAGAAAAAGAAAAGGCACAAGACTATAGTGTAGATAACATTTTCTAAAGCAAAGAAGCTTCAATAACGACACAATTGCAGCAAGTAGGTCTTCTTCACTAATCTTAATGTGTTTCATAAAGCAATCTCAAGTATTCAGACATCTTTCCTTCGAGTATTACAGGAAGGCTGAAATTTCTTTGGCTACAAAGAGTGTATCAAGATGTCAAAAAACACAAAAATAAATCGAAAATTTTCAAGAAAATCAACATGGAAAATGGCAGCAGTACATAAGCGAGGAAAAACTAGAAATCGAAATCAATCATAAAACTGAGAATTTGCAGAGCGAAGGAGAACTTACGTAGCGAACGTGAGAGAGAAATGCAAGAAAATTGAAACCAAAACCTTGTTAAATAATGAATGAAGAAGAAGAGAAAAGATCAGACGATTGCAAATAAATACAAGAAAATCGAACTTCCAAACAACAAACAGATACCTGCGGCGGCGTTTGGAGACGATGGAGAGAGAGGGAGACCTGCAGCAGCGTTTCAAGACGTTGGCGAGAGACTGTGCGGCATTTTCGCGAGAGAAGGGGAAGCATCTGACAAAATGAGGATAAGTGCTGAATTTTAGCCCTAAAAAACCCATCTTCTCATCATGGCCTAACCCGACGCCTGGACCAGGCGTCGGGTAAACCCTATTTTACCCGACGCCCGGTCCAAGCGTCGGGTAAACCCTATTTTACCCGACGCCCGGTCCAAGCGTCGGGTAAACCCTATTTTACCCGACGCCCGGTCCAAGCGTCGTGTAAACCCTATTTTACCCGACGCCTAGTCCAAGCGTCGGGTAAAATTCGTCGGAAAAACAAAAAATTCTTGTAGTGTCATTACCCTCTGGATCTGTCCTTAATTGGACAGACTTAGCAGAGAAATTCCTAGTCAAATACTTCCCACCTGATAGGAATTCTACCTTTCGTGATGATATAGTTAAATTCAAACAAGCTGATAATGAATCTCTTCACGAAGCTTGGACAAGGTTCAAAGATCTTCTCCTTAAATGCCCACATCATGGCATCCCATGGTGTATCCAAATTGAGGTCTTTTTCAAAGGATGCAACCCCAGCACTAGGCAAGTCTTAAATTCATCTGCTGGTGGTTCCATGTTGTCCAAGAGTTACAACGAAGCCTATGAGATCTTGGAGAAGATCTCAGCATCTCACTGTAGGTGGTCGGATGATCCAGTTGAGCCAACTAGGGCTCAAGACAAGGATGCTCTAAGTGCAATGAGCAGCCAAATAAATGCCCTGACCAACCTAGTTAAGCAAATGGCTCAAGCCAATCTCCAAACAAGTGTCAACACCGCTACCGCCATGTCAATGGGCACCCAACCAAGTCAAGGTGAGACACTTGTATGTGGATTCTGTGGGGAAGGGCACCTGTATGAATACTGCCCTGGGAATCCAGCCTCAGTCTGCTACATTGGAAGTCAGCAGCAGCCTAGGAACAACCCCTATTCCAATACTTACAATCCTGGTTGGAGGAACCACCCAAACCTGTCATGGGGTGGCCAACAAAATGCTAACCAAAATCCTAACCAGCCTAGACCGAGTGGAACACCTGGTTTCACTCCCCAACATAACCAATCCATGTATCAAAAACCATACAACCAACCTGTAGGATCTTCTGTAGAAAACTTACTCAAGGAATACATAGCTAAGAATGATGCTACTCTTCAAAGCCAGCAAGCTACTCTTAGGAGCCTAGAGAACCAAATAGGCCAATTAGCCAATGAACTCAAGAGTAGGCCCCAAGGTAGACTCCCTGCTGACACCGAGGTGCCAAGAAGAGATGGTAAAGAACAAGTTCAAGCAATTGAACTTAGAAGTGGTAGACCCTTGGTAAGCAACACAAAGGAAACACCAAAGAGAGTAGAGAACACTGAGTCTAGTGCTCCACTGGAGTCTCTGCCAAACCAAGGTCCACCACCAACTAGCACATCAGGAGTCAGGCTAGAGCCAATTGTTGAGGAAATAGAAGAAATTCCAAGGCCTCCACCTATCCTAAGGCGACCTGACGTGCCTGCATATGTGCCACCACCTCCATATCCTCGAAGGCTTAAGAAGAAGCAGGAACAGGAAGTGCATTTTAATAAATTCTTAGAAATTCTTAAGCAAGTGCATGTCAACATTCCTTTTGTAGAAGTTTTACAGTCTATGCCTTCCTATGTAAAGTTTTTGAAAGATATTATTACTAACAAAAAAATAATTGGTGAGTTTGAAACAGTAAACCTCACTGAGGAGTGCAGTGCCATACTCCAAAACAAGTTGCCCAAGAAGGAGAAGGATCCTGGTTCCTTCACCTTACCTGTAGAACTTGGAGGCAAGCACGTGGGCAGAGCGCTTTGTGACCTGGGCGCCAGCATAAACCTCATGCCCCTATCACTATTCCGCCAGCTAGGAATAGGAGAAGCACGTCCAACCACTGTCACTTTACAATTAGCAGACAGATCCATTGCATACCCAGAAGGTAAGATTGAGGATATTTTAGTAAAGGTTGACAAGTTTATTTTCCTTGCAGATTTCATTATCCTGGATTATGAAGCAGACAAGGAGGTCCCCATCCTGTTAGGCAGACCATTTCTAGCCACAGGTAGGGCACTGATAGACGTCCAAAAAGGTGAGCTTACTATGAGGGTTCATGATGAAGAGGTGAAATTTAGTGTGTATAAAGCTTTAAGGTACCCCTCTGACCTTGAATCCTGTGCTAGCATGGACGTTGTAGACTCTTTAATGGAAGAACAATTGGAGCATGTATTATTAACCAAGCATGCCAATGAATATGTAGGATTAGAATTAACTGACTTAAACATAGCTGAGATAATGGACATATCTGTAAATAACCCTCAGCATGTTTGTATGAATATTGACTTAACTGATAGAGCCTTAAATCCTTTAAAGCCATCCATTGAGCATCCACCTGTATTAGAATGAAAGCCACTCCCCACTCACCTCAAGTATGCATATTTAGGGAGTAATGAAACTCTGCCTGTTATCATTTCTTCTAAATTAAGTGAAAACCATGAGGTTGAACTGATATTACTGCTTAAGCAACATAGGAAGGCTATTGCATGGACTATTGCTGATATTAGAGGCATTAGCCCTTCTTATTGCATGCATAAGATTATACTAGAGGAAGAGCACACACCTAGAGTAGATCACCAACGTAGGCTGAATCCCTCTATGAAAGAGGTAGTTAAGAAAGAGATAATTAAATGGTTAGATGCTGGTGTGATCTTTCCAATAGCTAGTAGTCAGTGGGTGAGCCCTATACAGTGTGTACCTAAGAAGGGTGGGATGACTGTGGTAGTCAATGAGAACAATGAACTGATTCCAACTAGGACTGTCACAGGATGGAGAGTTTGCATGGATTATAGGAAACTAAATAAAGAAACTAAAAAAGACCACTTCCCTCTACCATTCATTGACCAAATGTTAGACAGAATAGCTGGTAGAGCCTATTACTGTTTCCTAGACGGTTATTCAGGGTATAACCAGATCACTATAGACCCCAAAGACCAAGAAAAGACTACCTTTACTTGCCCTTTTGGAACATTTGCCTTTCGCAGAATGCCTTTTGGCTTATGCAATGCACCGGCAACATTCCAAAGGTGCATGTTGGCAATCTTTTCTGATTTGGATGAGTCCATGATAGAAATATTCATGGATGATTTCTCAGTCTTTGGGGACTCCTTTACCAACTGTCTAGATAATTTAGGACAAGTCCTGGCGAGATGTGAAGAGACTAACTTAGTCCTTAATTGGGAAAAGTGTCACTTCATGGTAGATGAGGGGATTGTCTTAGGTCATAGAGTGTCCAGGGCAGGTGTAGAAGTTGACAGGGCAAAGATAGAGATCATAGAGAAGTTGGTAGAGCCTCAGAATGTCAAGGCCATTAGAAGTTTCTTAGGGCATGCTGGCTTCTACAGAAGGTTCATTAAGGACTTTTCTAAGATAGCTAAGCCTCTGTGTGAGCTGCTAGAACTAAATAGGCCATTCATCTTCTCTAAGGAATGTATAGTAGCTTGGACAACCCTTAAGAAAGCACTAGTCACAGCACCTGTTATAGTAGGGCCAGATTGGGATCTCCCATTTGAGCTGTTATGTGATGCTAGTGACTATGCTGTAGGGGTTATGTTAGGACAGAAGATTGACAAGCTAACACACCCTGTCTATTATGCTAGTAAGACCTTAAATGAGGCTCAATGTAATTATACAACTACTGAGAAAGAGATGCTTGCTGTAGTGTTTGCTTGTGAGAAATTCAGGAACTATATTGTAGGCACTAGGACAATTGTGTACACTGACCATTCTGCCTTAAAGTATCTTATGAGGAAGGCTGATGCTAAGCCTAGGTTGATTAGGTGGGTGTTATTGCTGCAGGAATTTGATTTGGACATTCGAGACAAGAAAGGATGTGAAAATGTGGTTGCGGATCACCTTTCTCGATTGCAGCACAATTGCGAAAAAATTGCGGAACCCGCAATTTCTGATGCTTTCATTGATGAACATGTCTTTGTTTTGACTCATTGTGATAACGATGAGGAACCTTGGTTTGCTGACATTGCTAACTTCCTTGCATCACAGGTATTACCAGTTTTCAAGGGAGGTCAAGAGAAGAAGAGGTTCCTTCATGAAGCAAGGAAATTCATATGGGATGACCCCACACTTTACAGAACCTGTGCTGACGGTTTGCTAAGGAAGTGTGTTTCAGCTGCTGAAGCGAAGTCTGTGCTGCAGCACTGCCACACAGCTCCTTATGGTGGACACTTTGGTGGCCAAAGAACAGCTGCAAAGGTATTTCAGAGTGGCTACTATTGGCCAACAATCTTCAAGGATGCCCACAACTATGCCCACAGCTGCGATGAATGCCAAAGAACAGGTAACCTCAGTCGAAAGGATGAGATGCCCCTCACCTACATCTTAGAGTTGGAGCTCTTTGATGTGTGGGGCATTGACTTCATGGGGCCATTCCCTCCATCATCAGGTAACCTTTACATTTTGGTAGCAGTAGACTACGTATCCAAGTGGGTAGAGGCCAAAGCATGTCCCAATAATGATGCTAAAACAGTCACCAAATTCTTGCATAGGCATATTTTTACTAGGTTTGGGACATCTCGTGCCATCATTAGTGATGAGGGGTCACATTTCATTAACAAGGCTATGGAGAGAGTGTTGGCTAAGTATAACATTAGACATAGAGTAGCCACTCCCTATCACCCACACTCGAATGGACAGGCTGAAATTTCAAATAGGGAAATTAAGAACATCCTAGAAAAAGTGGTCAAACCTAATAGGAAAGACTGGTCCTTTAAGCTTGAGGATGCACTTTGGGCGTATAGGACAGCATATAAGACACCCCTAGGTATGTCTCCTTATAGGCTGGTATATGGCAAAGCTTGTCATCTTCCACTTGAGCTAGAAATCAAAGCATTTTGGGCCATGAAAGAATTGAATTTTTGCGTAAATGATGCGGGGACATTGCGGTCTTTGCAATTACATGAGCTTGATGAGCTTAGACATATGGCCTATGAAAATGCTAAGATGTATAAGGAAAAGACCAAGATTTGGCACGATAGTAGACTTAGAGTTAAGGACTTTAAGAAGGGTCAACTTGTTTTGTTGTTTAACTCACGGTTGAAACTATTTCCAGGGAAACTTAAGTCTAGATGGTCAGGTCCATTTGTGATTACTAATGTGTTTGTTCATGGTGCCATAGAGATAAAGAACTTGCAGCAAGGCCAACCGTTTATGGTTAATGGTGCAAGGTTGAAGCACTATTATGAGGAAGGAGATGTGAAGACTCTCTCGGCCTTCCTCTTGACTGAAGCATGAAAACGAGAACGAGAGAGGACGAGTGATTGCTGTGCTCGTCAACATAAGGCTCATGCCTTAGTTTATTTTTTTGCGATTTTCCGGTTATCGTTTGTGTGTTTTGTTGTATGATTTTAATTACGAATTTGATGTTGCTTTTATTTCTTTTTGTAGGGAATCGAAAGAGGGAATCAAGGAGAGTAATTCCAGCTTTAAAAATCAAGAAAAGATTGAGCCAAATAAAAGATACGAACGAGCAAAGATTGACATTTTGATGAAAAAATATCCCTAAAATTGCGCTGGATTTGCAGGATCCGCAAAAATATAGCCGTTGGGATTTAGCCGTTTCTTTTATATCCGTTAGAAGGCGCTTGATCGATACGATTCTTCCACTCTCTGAATTCCAAGAAAGCTGCGATTCTTTTCATCTTTGATTCTTCTCTCCAAATCTCCAAGACTCAACAATGGTGTTCACAAGGGCTGAAAGATCTGCAGCCAAGAAGAGGGCTGACGACGCTGAAACGGCTGCGAGAGATGCATTGCTTGCCTTGGCTGATGCTGAGGCTGCGCGAACGGAACGACTGGATAAGCTTCCGATTCGCAAGAAGAAGTGGAAGGTTGTCTCTGAGATACCTGCTGGACCCTCTGAACCAGCAGGCACACCCAAGAAGCGTAGGTGGAGTTTAGCGGTGGCCGCTGAACCGAGCAAAGAGAAGACTCCCTCTGTGGAGAGTCAAGAAACTGATCGTGTGTCCCACGATTCAGCCAAGAGGAGTGCCTCGCCACCTGCACCACCAGCGCACAGCTCTTCTCCATCACCGCCAGCGCAGAGCCCTGAGCAGCCGTCTTCACCACTGAGTTCTGCACAGACACCTTCAGCAGAGCAAACAACCACGCCGTCGCACACTTCCCCACGGCCTGACCCTGAATTCCCATATGGGGAGTACCAAGAATCAACGCAGGGCAGTGGGGAAGGTGAGGAAGAGGAGGTTTTCTCGCCTGTGAGGGAAGCTAGCCCGGAGAGTCCTGCGCAGAAGGATGATTCCATGGAAGAGACGCTGGGGGCATGCCTGCAGCAGATCGCCATTGAGGCAAAGCTCAAGAAGAAGAAGAAGGCCAAGATTCTTAAGGCCAAGCGATCCAAGAAGCTGAAGAAGAAGAAGGCCAAGAAGGCGCCTTCGTCAGACAAAGAGAGCACTGAGCCTTCGCTCAAAAGACTCAAGGTTGAGGCTGCCGAGTCAGCCAAGCCAGCAGATAAAGGGAAGGCCAAGCTCTACCCTGAAGATGAGCCTCAGTCAGTGAGGTATGTTTCCTCTGACGCTGAGTCCAGGGGAGTTGAGCTGAGGAAGAGGGAGTTGCTGCACGAGAAGGGCTTCCTCGACAGACCTGCTGACCTGCCGCAGTTCTTGCGCGCAGGAATCATAAATCACAGCTGGGAAGAGTTGTGCAGGCCGCCCAATCCAGCTTACACGAGTATGGTTTACGACTTCTACGCCAACCTGCGAAATTCTGAGGAAGGGCTTTCTGTGGTGAGGGGAGTAGAGGTGGACTACTCAGCAAAAGCCATCAACGAAGCTTATGGCCTCAAGGGCCAAAGACACACTGATTATGCGAGGATCGTTGATGAGCCTACTGAGGCAGTGCTGGAGGAGGCCATTCGAACCATTGGCCAGCCTGAAGCAGCGTGGACTGTATCACGCAATGGGAGGCACACGCTCATGAGTGCCAACCTGACAGCAAAGGCAGCTGTATGGTTTGCCTTTGTAAGGAGAAAGTTGTCCCCTGTGACCCATGAAACGACCATCAACCAGAGCAGATCACTGCTGGTCTATGCCATCATGCGAGGTCTCACGGTCAACGTGGGTGAAATCATGTCAGCCGCCATTGCTGAGTGCGCCAAGAAAGGTAACGGACCATTGTTTTTCCCTAACACCATAACCAAACTATGTTTGCTTGCAGGAGTTCCCATTGAGCGGATGGAGCAGCAGATGGCTTACACAGGCCACTTGGAGCTGCCTGCTAGCTTGAGGCTGAAGAGGAAGGGGAATATGGAGTTTGAACTGGATAGGCTGGCTGCTGATCAGTCGCTATCCATGGCATGCCTGATGGATATGCAAAGGAGGATGGCTCAATGGGCCACTTACGCGCAGGCACGGGACAAGGAAGTTGCAGACCAACTTGGGTGCATCTTCCCTGACTTCCCCACAAATCTCCTGACTCCATGGGTGCCCCCACGACCACGACAACCAGATGAGGATGAAGACATTTGAGTGCTGGTTTGAATTGCACTGAAGGGAGTATTGCTGTTCCCTTAGAAAAAAAAACAATTTTCTGCTTTCTGATAGACCATGTGAATTATGCTGTTTTTCGTACACTTTTGATCTGTTTTAGATGCTTAGTTTTATGTTTTTAATTTTGCTTAGTATAGTCTGATGATAGTTGACTAGGTAGGTTAGTTTTGTTTTATTTTTAGAAGAGCTTGAATGACTGGAAAGAGCATGCTTAGGGGCCTTAATCACTGTTATATCTGCCCTGACTTGATTGCGAAATAATTGCGGTACCCGCAATTTTTATTACTGAAAGCAGGTTTTGGACTGTCTGTTTAGCTAGGCTGTGATCTGTTTAAATTCCATCTTTTGCTGCTATCATGACTACCATATATAGCTTATCTAAAAGCATGCTGGATGAGTGTCATAGGACACCCTTTGCTAGTTTAAATCAACCTCTAAAAAGCTCAGCATGCCCAGCTTTAAGCCCTTATCTGTCTGTTTTTTTTAAATTACTGCTGCTGTGATATTTGCCGTTCGAATGTTTTGTCTATGCCTAGGGCTTTAGATTCTCTTTGTTTTACCGTAGACTAGATGCTTCTAGGATAGTTTGGGGGTGTGCCACCTCAGACACTCATTGGGGACAATGAGTAGTTGAAGTTTGGGGGAGGCCACCCTAGGCCTAGGAACATTCCTCTCTCCCTTAGAAACATAAGCATTCTTCTTCTCCTTTACAAAAAATGATGAACTGAAAAAAAAAATGAAAAATAGAATAAAGAGGGGGGTCTCTCTTAGGTTGCTAAGTAATCAGTGCCAAGTGTGTGACCCACAAGTGGCATTGCATCAAAAGGCAACCAAAGGATAGGCCCCATCTAAGTAAGAAAAAGGGAAAAGAATAGGAAAGAAGAATGTATACCGAGGAGTTATAACTTTGTGGCTTAGATGTCCTATTTAAAAAGAACTCTGATCCTCAATTAGCTAAGCACAAAGTTGTAACTTGTAGGGTTGTTTAGGGAGATGAGTGTTGATCCAATGTAGTGATGCCAGGGTTTAGGTTGTTCTCTAAAAGTACTACTGTCACCGTTAATACTAAGACTGGCATGACTCTAAGGAATCCTAGACAATTTAAAAATAAAGCTAGAAGCATGTACTGAGTCTGAGGTAAAGCTAGGCAGAATTTGAAACCTTAGGGATAGTGGCATGATATGACAAAAGCAAATAGATCAGTTGTAGGGAGTTAAGGAAAACAGAAGGAGTGTTAGGCAGGCGAAGTCAGAAGAAGCTTGATAAGAGGGTAGTTTTAAGCTTAGAAGTGTGTCACAGGACAGCAGTGCTATAGATAGGGATATAGGGGAGTTAGTAAGTGGTTAAAGAAGAAGAAACAGCAGCCTAGGAAAGTCCTTAGATTGCTTGAGGACAAGCAAAACCTTAAGTTTGGGGGTGTGTTACGTCTCCAAAAGTGACCTTTTTAGGACTTAATTGGCTTAGAAAGATGTTCACTCTTAGGTGTTTTTGGTAGCATTTAGCCTAAACCTATGCTTAAATATGAGAATTAGAAGAAGGTAGCTAAATTAGGATTTATGTACAATAGGAAAGAAAAGAGTTGAAAACCGAAGGAAAAGAAGGAAAAACAAGCTTTGCGAACGCATTGCGGAAACATTGCGGTCACCGCAATGTTTCAAGTGAAAACCGTAAGTTGACTGATCTTTTTCTGTTAATTTCCGTTATTTCAGGGATTCGTTCTTTCTCCTCCATCCATTCTGAAGTACGACGTTGAAGATTGATGGTTCTCCTTGGCCCAAATGCACCTGCAGATTACTATAAATAGGGGTCAAAGTCGAGGGTTCAAGCATCATCCGAAAGCGTAGAAGTCTTCTCGCAGTCCATCTTTTCTCCTAGTTTTCCTTTGCCGTCTGCTGGTTTGCGAAGCTCAGCTGTTGGAATCGATAATCTGATAGGAAGGAGAGGAGATTCTTCTTCTCTCCCGATTGGATTCATCCAAGCAAGGCTGACCTTTCTCATCCTTCATTCGAAGCGGCTGCAACGAGTCATTCGAGCTGTTTTACTGCTTTCTGTTCTTCATTTCTACTTTACAACTCTGTCTTGTGTTGTTTCTGTTCGTGTGGCTAATCTAGTTAATTTCGTTGTGTTCTGTCTTTCTGTTCTCTACTTTAAGTATCTCTTATGTTCATTCAAACAATCAATTAATCAAACACAAAATTCAGTATTTCACAGACTCTCGCCTTTGCATTCTACTGCTTTCCCTTGCTGTTTTAAGCACATTTCCCTTCTAAGCATGTCTATTTTATCCTTTAGTTCTGTTCTCCTTATATCCATGAGTAACTAAGTCACTTAGGGGCATGCTAATGACAACACTATAGGCTAAAAAACGTGAGTCAAGCATGTAGGATAGCTCTCGAAGCATTGATTGTATGTAAGCTTCATCCCACGGGCAATTTCGATTGGCCATCCATTTTGTCCAAAGAACTCCTAACCTCTGGAAGGAGTAAGAGTTCAGAGTCATATTATCATGCTAGCCTTTCAAGGTAACCAGGAAACGACCTAGGAATAGGCGTTTCCCTAGTACAAACCATATCTTTCTGCTTTAACAAGATGCTTAAGACCTTACTTTGAGTTGAGTAAACTAAAGAATCTAATGCATGGAATCGGACGATACATGAGATTGAGATAGTTTGATGCATAGAGAGTAGATCCAGTGCTTGAGAATCGTATAAAAATGCCTATAGGATAGTCATTAGTAGCCCTTAATTCACCCATTTACACACTTTCGCTGCTATTTAATTGCGGTAGAATTGCTGTCTCCGCAATTCTGCTTAAGTTACAATTCTGTCTAGCTGTTTTTATCTTCATTTATTAGTCTCGTCTCTTTTCATTTGAGCTTAGCTTTAACTTGTTCTTGTTTATGTTACTACCCTTTACACATTCAGCAAAAATTAGATAATTAAAAACCAATTTTACCCCATCAAATCCACCCCTTCTTTCTTAACAAAACACTTCGCGAATAGCTAAAAATAAATCTTTGTGGGAAAACGAATGAAATATACTTACTACTTGCTATAAGATCATGTATGCTTGCATGTTCTGAGTGCTCTATCTCTTTTATTGCCTAATTATTTCAACACAGTGAGCACGCAACAATGACGGCCTTGAGGATCCATTGACCTTTAAACAGGCAATGAATCACATAGACAAGGACCAGTGGCTTAAAGCCATTGACCTCGAAATGGAGTCGATGTACTTCAATTCGGTCTGGGATCTTGTAGAGCAACCTGATGGTGAAAGACCTATCGGTTGCAAGTGGATCTACAAGAGGAAACGAGACCAAGTCGGTAAGGTGCAAACCTTTAAGGCTCGACTTGTGGCAAAGGGTTATTCTCAGAGGGAAGGGGTGGACTACGATGAAACCTTCTCCCCTGTTGCCATGTTAAAGTCGATTAGAATACTCTTGTCCATTGCCACGTTTTATGATTATGAAATTTGGCAAATGGATGTCAAGACAGCCTTTCTGAATGGCAATCTTGAAGAGAGTATCTATATGGCTAACCAGAGGGGTTCATTGTTCAGGGTCAAGAGCAAAAGGTTTGCAAGCTTAATCGATCCATTTATGGGTTGAAGCAAGCGTCTAGATCCTGGAATATAAGGTTTGATACTGTGATCAAATCTTATGGCTTTGAACAGATGTTGACGAACCTTGTGTTTACAAGAAAATGGTCAATTCTGTTGTAGCTTTCTTAGTCTTATATGTAGATGATATCCTACTCATTGGGAATGATGTAGGGTTCCTGACTGACGTTAAGCAATGGCTAGTGACCCAATTTCAAATTAAAGATTTGGGAGAGGCTCAGTTTGTTCTAGGGATTCAAATCATAAGGAATCGTAAGAACAAAACGCTAGCGTTGTCTCAAGCATCTTATATCGATGTTACCTCTCCAAAAGTACATAATTTAGGGACTTATTTACCATGGAATCGTGTAATCTCTTAAGCATTTTTGTTAGAATTTAGTTTAATACGTGCTTAAATATGAGAATTCAAGGAATGAAGCTAAATTAGGACTTATTTGTAAAAGGAACAAAAAAGAATAAAAAAACGATGCTAAAAGAGTCAAAATGTACATTGTAGGAGAATTGCTGAAACATTGTTGTCTCCGCAATGGTTATTGCGGTCACAACGAGGAATCCGCAATGCTAAGTTGCTGCTGCTAAGTTTTTCCCAACCGCGCGCCGTCACAGTTGCGATCTTTCAGCCGCCTAAGCTTTCCCCTACTGCCACGTGGAGGATTGTTGTTTAGAATGGACGGTTCTCCATGACTGAAGATACTTGCAAAAAGCTATAAAATGAGGTGAAGGGTGAAGGAGAACAACAGCTCGGAAGCGTAGAGTTCCCCGTCTCAACGCATTCTACAGATCCATTTCCTTATCCCGTTTGTTGGAGCGAAGAAATCAGCACTTGGCGGCGATAATTCGAGAGGAAGAAGAGAAGATCCTTCTTCTCTTCTGATTGAATTCATCCCCAACAATCGCTAATCTTCCCCTTCATCCGAGGCGCTTGCGACGAGGAGATCCGCGCACACTTTAATCCGTTTTCTTACTGCTTTCTGTCCTACGTTTTCATTTGTTGCTTTGTTTCAATTCGTCTTCATTTGTTTAGTTCTTTGCTGTTTTACAGTCTGTCGCACATTGAGCTTTGAATCTTACTTTATAGAGTTATCGTTTAAATCCTTGCAAGTCTTCATCTCGCCTTCTGTTTTTCCCTTGCGTTCATTTAAGTGCTTTAAATCATGCTTAATCAATCTAGTATCTCCAATTCCACATCAACCATGAGTAACTAATCACACAAGGGTCTGCTAAAGATGAATCTATAGGTTAGAAATACGAAAGTTCAGCATGTAGGATAGCTTCGAATGCATTGAATGTATGTGTACTTCATCCCATGGGCAATTTAGATCGGCCATCCATTTTGTCTAAAGAACTCTTAACCTCCGGAAGGAGTAAGAGTTCAGAGTCGTCCATTCATGCTAGCCTTTCATGGTAGCCAGAAAACGACCTAGGAATAGGCGTTTTCCTAGCACAATTCATTGGCTTGCGTGTATAAATAGATGCTTAAGTCTTACTTGGATATGAGTGAACTAAAGGATCTAATGCATGTAATCGAGAGATGCATGAGAATAAGCTAAATTGATGTATGATAAGTTAAGCTACTGCTGAGTGATCGTATGAAAAAGCCTATAGAGGAGTCTTTAGTTGACCTTGTTTCCTTATCTCACCCTTAAGTCGTTGTTAATTTAATTGCTAGATAATTGTTGAATCCGCAATTCTATAACTCTGTTTTTGCCTTAGCCGTTTTTCTCGTATTTTACCTTTACGATTTTATTGCTAGAACGTTGCTAACTCCGCAATTCTTCTTGCTCTACTTAATAGTTTAATCACGCTATTTGCTTTCGTTTATGCTTGCATACCTCGCACATTCTTCGTTAGTTTGGCACATCAACCTCAAATCTACCCCATTTAAGTAACCCTCTCTAATTTAACACCTCACTTCGTTACTAACTAAGAATAAATCTCTGTGGAAAAACGAATGAAAAAATACTTATCACTTCCTGCAGACCATGTATACTTGCATGTTCTGAGTGCTCTTCGCATCACATTTTTATTTACACACTGAGCACGCAACAAGTTTTTGGCGCCGCTGCCGGGGATTTTGTTTAGTAAACACGAATTGTGTTATTTTAGAAAAAACTTAATAGTCATTGGAGCTAATCTTTTTTCATTTCCTTTACAGGTACTATCGAGCTAGTTTATGAATGAGTTTCCAAATAACAACCTAGAGTTCAATCCTGAGCCTGAAAGACTTCTAAGGGCCAGAAATAAAACCAAGAAACGCCTTTTTAAACAGCCACCTGTAACTCAAAACATTGTGGACTCCGCAGAGTCATCGCAATTCCAACAAACCGAAATGGATAGAGAAGCCCCAAACCGAGCACCTATCATTCGCAATCCCATTGAAATCGCGAATGATAAGGATAGTGCCATCCTCTCATACCTAGTACCCATGCCTGAGGAGCTTAATCCGAGCATTATACGCCCTGAGATTACAGCTCACTCATTCGAGTTAAAATCCGTTATGTTTCAAATGCTGTCCACCGTTGGACAATTCTTTGGAGTGGAGAACGAAGATCCCCACAATCATTTGAGAAACTTCCCAGGAGTAAGTGATACTTTTGTCATCCCAGGAGTGTCCCAAGAAGCCTTAAGACTTTACCTCTTTCCCTACTCATTAAGAGATAAGGCCAAAACGTGGTTAAATTCCTTTCCCTCTGGATCAATTGTCAATTGGACAGATCTAGCTGAAAAGTTCCTAGTAAAATATTTTCCACCTGATAGGAACTCCAACTTCCGTGATGATATCATTAAATTCAAGCAAGCCGAAAACGAATCATTACACGAAGCTTGGACAAGATTCAAAGACCTATTGCTTAAATGTCCACACCATGGCATTCCATGGTGTATCCAAATATAAGTGTTCTTTAAAGGATGCAACCCCAACACAAGGCAAGTGTTGAATTCCTCAGCTGGTGGTTCCATGCTATCTAAGAGCTACAATGAAGCCTATGAGATTTTGGAGAAAATCTCAACTTCACATTGTAGATGGTCAGACGATCCCGTAGAGCCTAGAAAAGCTCAAGACAAGGACGCACTTAGTGCAATGAGTAGTCAAATCAATGCCCTGACCAATCTAGTAAAACAAATGGCTCAAACTAATCTCCAACAAAGTGTCAACACTGCAGCAGCCGTTTCAACGAGGGCAACAGCCAACCAAGGTGAGGCACTAGTCTGTGGATTATGTGGGGAAGGGCACATGTATGATTTTTGCCTTGGGAATCCATCCTCGGTATGTTATGTTGGAAGTCAACAGCAGCCTAGGAACAACCCCTACTCCAACACTTATAACCCTGGTTGGAGAAACCACCCAAATCTCTCGTGGGGTGGACAACAAAATACTAACCAAGCACAAAATCAACCAAGACCGAGTGGAACACCTGGTTTCACTCAACAAACTAACCAACCCATGTACCAAAAGCAATATAACCCACCTATAGGATCATCAGTAGAGAATTTGCTTAAGGAATATATTGCAAAAAATAATGCAACCCTGCAAAGTCAGCAAGACACCCTAAGGAGCTTAGAAAACCAAATAGGGCAGTTAGCCAACGAGTTGAAAAATAGGCCCCAAGGCAGATTGCCTGCAGATACTGAAACGCCAAGAAGGGAAGGAAAAGAACAAGTTCAAGCAATTGAACTTCGAAGTGGAAGACCGTTGGTGATCAGCAATAGAGAAGCACCAAAGCGAGTAGAGACTGAAGAGTCTAGTGCTCCACTGGATTCTCTGCCCAACCATGATCAATCACCACCAAGCACAACAAGGGTGAGGCTGGAACCTATCATTGAGGAACCAGAAGAAATCCTGAGGCCTCCACCTGTCATTAGGCAACCTGACTTGCCTACCTATGTGCCACCACCTCCATTCCCTAGAAGGCTAAAGAAGAAACAAGAACAGAAAGTGCACTTTCATAAGTTTTTAGAAAATTTAAAACAAGTGCATGTTAATATTCCTTTCGTAGAAGTTTTGCAATCTATGCCTTCTTATGTTAAATTCTTGAAAGATATAATTACTAACAAAAAAATTATTGGTGAATTTGAAATGCAGTGCTATACTCCAAAACAAACTGCCAAAAAAGGAGAAGGATCCTGGTTCCTTCACCTTACCAGTCGAATTGGGAGGCAAGCACGTGGGCAGAGCTCTGTGTGATCTGAGAGCCAGCATCAATCTCATGCCCTTGTCACTATTCCGTCAACTTGGGATAGGGGAAGCACGACCTACTACTGTCACCTTGCAGCTTGCAGACAGATCCATAGCATACCCTGAGGGTAAAATTGAGGATATACTTGTCAAGGTTGACAAATTCATCTTTCTTGCAGACTTTATAATTCTGGATTATGAGGCAGACAAGGAGGTACCAATCTTATTGGGCAGACCATTTCTAGCCACAGGTAGGGCTTTAATCGATGTCCAAAAAGGTGAGCTCACCATGAGAGTTCATGATGAGGAGGTTAAATTCAGTGTATTTAAAGCTCTAAGGTATCCCTCTGACTCTGAATCCTGTGCAACTATAGATGTAGTAGATTCACTTATGGAAGAAGAGCTTGAGCATGAACTGTTAATTAAGCATGCTACTAACTATGCACAAGTAGATATAGATGATTTAAATATCTCTGAATTTATGGATGTATCTGTGGACAATCCTCGGCATGTATGTATGACTAATAAATTGTCTGAGAGAACCACAACTCCTTTAAAGCCATAAATTGAACATCCACCCTTACTAGAATTAAAACCATTGCCTGATCATCTTAAGTATGCATATCTAGGAGAGCAAGATACTTTGTCTGTTATTATTTCGTCCAAATTGAGTAAACAGCATGAAATTGCGTTAATATTGCTGCTTAAGCAACATAAAAAAGCTATTGCCTGGACGATTGCTGATATAAGAGGTATTAGTCCTTCCTACTGCATGCATAAATATTGTTGGAAGAGGAACATACACCTAAGGTAGATCACCAGCGTAGGTTGAACCCCTCCATGAAAGAGGTAGTTAAAAAGGAAATTATCAAATGGTTAGATGCAGGTGTAATTTTCCCCATAGCCAATAGTCAATGGGTTAGCCCTATTCAATGTGTACCTAAAAAGGGTGGTATGACTGTAATAGTGAATGAAAACAACGAACTAATACCAACTAGAACTGTTACAGGATGGAGAGTCTGTATGGACTACAGAAAACTTAACAAAGAAACAAAAAAAGATCATTTTCCTTTACCATTTATAGATCAAATGTTAGATAGAATAGCTGGCCGAGCCTATTACTGCTTTTTAGATGGTTATTCAGGATATAACCAAATTACCATAGACCCTGAGGACCAGGAGAAAACAACCTTTACATGTCCCTTTGGAACATTTGCTTTTCGCAGAATGCCATTTGGCTTATGCAATGCACCAGCAACATTCCAAAGATGCATGTTGGCTATTTTCTCTGACTTAGATGAGTCCATGATAGAAATATTTATGGATGACTTCTCAGTCTTTGGTGATTCTTTTAACAACTGCTTAGAAAACTTAGGACAAGTCCTAACTAGGTGCGAGGAGACCAACCTAGTCTTAAATTGGGAGAAATGTCACTTTATGGTGGAGGAAGGAATAGTCCTAGGACATAGAGTATCTAGAGCAGGAGTAGAGGTCGATAGGGCCAAAATAGAAATAATAGAGAAGCTAGTGGAACCTCAAAACGTAAAAGCTATTAGGAGTTTCCTAGGTCATGCAGGTTTTTATAGGAGATTCATAAAAAACTTCTCAAAAATCTCTAAACCTTTGTGTGAGCTTCTAGAGCTTAATAAACCGTTTGTCTTCTCAAAAGAATGTTTCCTAGCATGGACAAAACTTAAAGAAGCCTTAGTCAAAGCACTAATTATAGTAGGCTCAAATTGGGATTTACCTTTCGAGCTAATGTGTGATGCTAGTGACTATGCGATTGGGGCTATGCTAGGGCAGAAAATAGATAAACTAACACATCCTGTATATTATGCAAGTAAGACTTTAAATGAAGCACAATGTAATTACACTACCACAGAGAAGGAAATGTTGGCTGTAGTGTTTGCATGTGAAAAATTTAGGCCTTATATCGTAGGTACTAAAACAATTGTGTACACTGATCACTCTGCAATAAAATATTTAATGAGGAAGGATGATGCTAAACCACGCCTAATTAGATGGGTGTTATTATTGCAAGAGTTTGATTTAGACATTAGAGATAAGAAAAGGATGTGAAAATGTAGTTGCTGACCATTTATCTAGATTGCGAAGTAATTGCGAAATAATTGCTGAGCTAGCAATTTCTGATGCCTTTGTTGATGAGCATGTCTTTGTGTTAGCACACTGTGATAACAATGAGGAGCCTTGGTTTGCGGATATTGCTAACTTCCTTGCCTCGCAGGTATTACCAACTTTCAGAGGGAGGCAAGAAAAAAAGAGGTTCCTACACGAAGCTAGGAAGTACATCTGGGACGATCCTACACTTTACAAGATTTGTGCGGATGGATTGCTGAGGAAGTGTGTATCAGTTGCTAAGGCAAAGTCAGTGTTGCAGCACTGTCATACATCTCCTTACGGTGGACATTTTGGTGGCCAAAGGACGGCTGCAAAGGTGTTCCAAAGTGGCTACTACTGACCCACGATCTTCAAAGATGCACACGACCATGCACACAGCTGCAATGAGTGTCAACGGACAGGTAACCTCAGTAGGAAGGATGAGATGCCTCTCACCTATATCTAAGAGTTGGAACTCTTTGATGTATGGGGCATTGACTTCATGGGACCATTCCCTCCATCTGCAGGTAATCTCTATATACTAGTAGCTGTAGATTACGTTTCTAAATGAGTAGAAGCCATTGCATGTCCCTCGAATGATGCCAAGACAGTCATTAAATTTCTAAATAGGCATATTTTTACAAGATTTGGTACACCACGTGCAATAATAAGTGATGAGGGACCCCACTTTATAAATAAAGCTATGGAAAAGGTACTCGCTAAATATAATGTTAGACATAGAGTAGCAACTCCTTATCACCCACACTCAAATGGACAAGCTGAAATATCTAATAGGGAGATCAAGAGCATACTTGAGAAAGTGGTTAAACCTAATAGAAATGACTGGTCTTTTAAGTTAGACGATGCACTTTGGGCGTATAGGACTGCATATAAAACACCCTTAGGTATGTCTCCTTATAGGCTAGTGTATGGAAAAGCATGTCATCTTCCCTTCGAATTAGAAATCAAAGCCTTTTGGGCCTTAAAGGAGTTGAATTATTGCGTAACCAATGCGGGAACTTTGCGGTCTCTGCAATTACACGAGTTAGATGAACTAAGACATATGTCCTATGACAATGCTAAAATGTATAAAGAAAAAACTAAGATTTGGCATGATAGTAGACTTAGGGTCAAGGATTTTAAAAAGGGGCAGCATGTTTTATTATTCAACTTGCGATTAAGGTTATTTCCAGGCAAACTTAAGTCTAGGTGGTCAGGTCCTTTTGTGATTACTAACGTCTTTTTTCATGGTGCTATTGAAATTCGGAACCTACACCAAGGGCAGCCGTTCATAGTAAATGGTGCAAGGTTGAAGCATTATTACGAGGAAGGAGATGTGAAGACACTCTCGGCCTTCCTCCTATCTGAAGCCTGAGAGGCGAATCGAGAGGGGATGAGTGATCACTGTGCTCATCTATCGGAAGGTTATGCCTTAGATTTCTTTCTTTAAGTATTTTAGATTGCGTATCGTATGTTTATTTCTTGTTTTAATTAAGTATTTTTATTTTGATTAGGAGTATAATGGGAGATTTTAAGCGACAATGAGGGAGATGAATCAAGGGGAGAAGATCCACGAAAAGATCTGGAGAAATCAGAGATTTGGTTGCTAAAATCTTGCAACTCAAATCAAGAAAATCCTAACGGTTAGCTGAGTAATTGCGGAAGAATTGCGGAGTCCGCAACAAAAAAGAGTCGTTGGAGAACACTTGAGTATAAGTAGCCGTCGTTGGGGATCTCTGCCCTCTACGATTTCTCAAACCGTTGGAACTCCAAAACTCAGACTTCTCCTTCCTCTGCATCTCCCACACTCAGATCTTCAAAGAAGCAGCAATGGTGACAACAAGAGTAGACCGATCCACGCCCAAAAACGTGTCACCTGACGCAGAAAAGACTGTGAGGGAGGCGTAGCTTTCTTTGGCAGACGCCGATGTTGCGCAACCCTCAAGGCCTCCAAAGCTACCTGTGCGAAGAAGGAAATGGAAGGTGGCGACTGAGGTAGCTGCTGATCCCTCTGATCCGGTAGGAACCCCTAAAAAGAGGAAGTGGAAGATCGCGGTGTCTGATTCACCGATCAGAGAGAAGAAGACCCCAAGCGAGGAAAGCCTCGAGAGTGGCCGCCCATCATTTGAGACGGCCATGCAGAGCCCCGAATCTTCTCAACATACGCCGGAGCCTGAAGTTCCACCAGAAGAGCACCAAGATTCGGTGCCAATCGACGAGCCGGCTGAGGAAGACGAGGTGTTTTCCCCCTTAAGGGATGTCAATCTTGACAGCCCTGTGGAGGGGGAGAGCAGGGACTCCATGGAGGAAACGTTGGGGGAATGTCTCCAGCACCTGGCCACCAAGGCACGACTCAAGAAGAAGGCCCCCGTTATTGTAAAGGGCAAGCGTCCAAAGGCCTCCAAACGGGCCAAAAGGAAGAAGGTTGAAGTTGAACCTTCTTTGAAGAAGATGAAAACCGAGGCCTTTGAGTCGGCCAAAGAGAAGGAAAAGGGGAAGAGAAAGATGTATCCAGAAGGCGAACCTCGAGCTGTGAGGTATGTCTCCAAGGAAGCAGAGGCCAAGGGCCTCGAATTGATGAAGAAAGAACTCCTCTACGAGGGAGGATTTCTTGATGCACTTGCGGACCTGCTGCAATTCTTGCGCGCAGGGACCATTAACCATGGCTGGGAGGAGCTCTGCAGGCCTCCAATTCCAGCCTACCCTGACATGGTGTACGATTTCTACGCCAACCTCACACACCCTGAAGCGTGTCTGTCAATGGTGAGAGGGATAGAAGTCGATTTCTCTGCCAGCGCCATCGACGAAGCCTATGCTCTCAAGGGGCATACGCACTCTGAATATGCTAAAATAGTCGAATTACCATCAGAGGCAGTCCTAGAAGAGGCCCTGAACACAATAGGCAAACCTGAGGCAGCCTGGGCGGTCTCAAGGAATGGGAAGCACACCTTGATGAGTGCGACCCTTAGAGATAAGGCAATAGTCTGGTTCTCCCTTGTACGCAGACGCATCTCCCCAGTGACACATGAAACGACCATCAACCAGGGGCGATCGTTGCTGCTCTATGCCATCATGCGGGGACTCACCATTGATGTGGGTGAAGTCATTGCCGCCTCTATCACTGAATGCTCAAGAAAAGGTAAGGGCCAACTATTTTTCCCAAATACTATTACTAAGCTCTGTTTGCGTGCAGGAGTGCCTGTTGCGAGGGATGAGAGGCAATTGGCTTACACTGGCCATCTGGAGCTGCCAACGATCTTGAGGATGCGGAGAAAGGGCAATATGGAGTTCGAGATGGATGGTTTGGCTGTTGCACAGTCGCTGTCCATGGCCTGTCTGATGGACTTGCAACACAAGATAGCCCAATGGGCTGAGTATTCGCAAGCAAGGGACCAGGAGTTGGCTGAACAGCTGGGATGCACACTCCCCACCTTCCCTGCTGGTCTGCTGCAGCCTTGGGTGCCTCCAAGAGAAAGGAGAGAAGAAGATGAGGATGTTTGAATGCCAGACTGACGGCATTCGAGGGAGTATTTCTGATCCCTCTTTAAAATAAGGAAAAAAATCTGCTTTTCTGTGAACTGTTACCCCCCCCCCCCCCTCCCCCCTTAATCAATGATCTGTTTTGATTTGTTCATTTATTTGTTTAGAGTAGTTTAATTTTGTTTGATTGTCATCTGAGTAGTTAGCCTAGGTAGTTTAGCTGCTTGATGTAGTTATTGATGTCTGAATATAGCATGCTAGGAGCCTTGATCACAGCTAAATTTGCTCTGTAGGATTAATTGCGAATTCCTTGTTGTGTCCGCAATATTTTGTTAGTTTTCGCATGCTGTTGGATGACTTTTTGATGGGCTGGCTATGTTTAAATCTCGATATTTTGTTGCTTTACTGACTTCACTATGTAATCTATCTATTGAGCATGTTGTATGAGTGTCACAGTACACCCTTGTTCGTTTAATTTAGCTTCATATATTGCTAAGCATGCACGTCTGTAAGCCCTTACCGTGTTGATTTTACAAAAATTCTGCCTCTGAGTTATCTGTTCTACGAAGGTCATTCTATACCTAGGAGTTTTAAGTTCTACTTGTTTTTCCTTAGACTAGATGCTTCTAGGACAAGTTTGGGGGTGTGCCACCTCAGACTCTCATTGGGGACAATGAGAAGATAAGTTTGGGGGAGGCAGCCTCTAGGCCTAGGAACATTCCTCTCTCCCCCTTGAAAAACATAAGCATTCTTCTTCTTTGAAAAAAAAATGAAAAAGAAAGAAACAGAAAGGGTAGTGTCTCTCTAAAGGATGCTGAGTAATCAGGGTCATTTGTGTAACCCACAAGTGGCACTGCATCAAAAGGCAAACCAAAAGAAGACTCTACCGTAAGAAAAGAAAAAAAGAGAAAAGAAAAATAAGATCAAGGAAGAAGAATGTATGCCAGCAAGCTATGGCCTAGGTGCTTAGATGTCCTGTGTAATTGAAATCTGATCCTTAGTT
Source organism: Herpetospermum pedunculosum (assembly GCA_028017165.1). Taxonomy (NCBI): domain Eukaryota; kingdom Viridiplantae; phylum Streptophyta; class Magnoliopsida; order Cucurbitales; family Cucurbitaceae; genus Herpetospermum; species Herpetospermum pedunculosum. Next base: position 26,534,778 of record CM051527.1, on the reverse strand, counting down.
TGCTAAGCACATGGTTGTAGCTTGTAGGTTTGTCAAGGGAGATGAGTGTTGATCCAACACAGTGATGCCAAAGCTTAGTTGTTCTATGGACTGTACTCTGATTCTCGTGTGTGCTAAGCTTGGTATGACTGTAAGGATTCCTAGGTAGCTCAATTAAAAATACCTTAGAAGCATGTACTGAGTCTGGGTTAAAACGAGGAAGAATTTGAAAACTTAGGGATAGCTGCACAATGAACCTAATGACATAGGCAGATAAACCAGTTGTTAGGAAATTTATAAAAGACAAAAGGTTTTAAAGGCAAGAGAAACCAGAATAAGCAGAATGTGAAGTTAGTTTGAACTTAGGAGAGTGTCACAGGACAACCATGCCTTGGATAGTAAGCCTAGAGGAGTCAGCAAGTAGTCAGATAGAGTTTAAAAAGACAAGAATTAGCAGCCCAAGTAAGCCCTTATATTGCTCAAGGACGAGCAATAACTTAAGTTTGGGGGTGTGTTACCTCTCCAAAAGTACATAATTTAGGGACTTATTTACCATGGAATCGTGTAATCTCTTAAGCATTTTTGTTAGAATTTAGTTTAATACGTGCTTAAATATGAGAATTCAAGGAATGAAGCTAAATTAGGACTTATTTGTAAAAGAATAAAAAGAGAATAAAAAACGATGCTAAAAGAGTCAAAATGTACATTGCAGGAGAATTGCTGAAACATTGCTGTCTCCGCAATGGTTATTGCGGTCACAACGAGGAATCCGCAATGCTAAGTTGCTGCTGCTAAGTTTTTCCCAACCGCCCGCCGTCACAGTTGCGATCTTTCAGCCGCCTAAGCTTTCCCCTGCTGCCACGTGGAGGATTGTTGTTTAGAATGGATGGTTCTCCATGACTGAAGGTACCTGCAAAAAGCTATAAAAGGAGGTGAAGGGTGAAGGAGAACAACAGCTCGGAAGCGTAGAGTTCCCCGTCTCAACGCATTCTACAGATCCATTTTCTTATCACGTTTGTTGGAGCGAAGAAATCAGCACTTGGCGGCGATAATTCGAGAGGAAGAAGAGAAGATCCTTCTTCTCTTCTGATTGAATTCATCCCCAAGAATCACTAATCTTCCCCTTCATCTGAGGCGCTTGCGACGAGGAGATTCGCGCACACTTTAATCAGCTTTCTTACTACTTTCTGTCCTACGTTTTCATTTGTTGCTTTGTTTCAATTCGTCTTCATTTGTTTAGTTCTTTGCTGTTTTACAGTCTGTCGCACATTGAGCTTTGAATCTTATTTTATAGAGTTATCGTTTAAATCCTTGAAAGTCTTCATCTCACCTTCTGTTTTTCCCTTGCTTTCATTTAAGTGCTTTAAATCATGCTTAATCAATCTAGTATCTCCAATCCCACATCAACCATGAGTAACTAATCACACAAGGGTCTGCTAAAGATGAATCTATAGGTTAGAAATACGAAAGTTCAGCATGTAGGATAGCTTCGAATGCATTGAATGTATGTGTACTTCATCCCATGGGCAATTTCGATCGGCCATCCATTTTGTCTAAAGAACTCCTAACCTCCGAAAGGAGTAAAAGTTCAGAGTCGTCCATTCATGCTAGCCTTTCATGGTAGCCAGAAAACGACCTAGGAATAGGCGTTTGCCTAGCACAATTCATTGGCTTGCGTGTATAAATAGATGCTTAAGTCTTACTTGGATATGAGTGAACTAAAGGATCTAATGCATGTAATCGAGAGATGCATGAGAATAAGCTAAATTGATGTATGATAAGTTAAGCTACTGCTGAGTGATCGTATGAAAAAGCCTATAGAGGAGTCTTTAGTTGACCTTGTTTCCTTATCTCACCTTTAAATCGTTGTTAATTTAATTGCTAGATAATTGTTGAATCCGCAATTCTATAACTCTGTTTTTGCCTTAGCCGTTTTTCTCGTATTTTACCTTTACGATTTTATTGCTAGAACGTTGCTAACTCCGTAATTCTTCTTGCTCTACTTAATAGTTTAATCACGCTATTTGCTTTCGTTTATGCTTGCATACCTCGCACATTTTTCGTTAGTTTGGCACATCAACCTCAAATCTACCCCATTTAAGTAACCCTCTCTAATTTAACACCTCACTTCGTTAGTAACTAAGAATAAATCTCTGTGGGAAAACGAATGAAAAAATACTTATCACTTGCTGCAGACCATGTATACTTGCATGTTCTGAGTGCTCTTCGCATCACATTTTTATTTACACACTGAGCACGCAACAATCGACAAGGTGTTGATACGATATTCGATGCAGAATTCCAAGAAGGGTTCTTTACCTTTCAGGCATGGAATTCAATTGTCAAAGGAAGAGTGTCCTAAGACACCTCAAGAAGTTGAGGATATGAGACGAATTCCCTATGCATCAGCAGTCGGTAGTCTGATGTCCGTCATGTTATGTACACGACCCGACATATGCTATGCAGTGGGAATTGTCAGTAGGTATCAGTCCAATCCGGGATATGATCATTGGACAGTCGTTAAACACATCCTCAAGTATCTTCGGAGAACGTGGGACTATGTGCTCGTGTATGGCGCGAAGGATTTGATCCTTACAGGATACACTGACTTTGATTTTCAAACCGATAAGGATTCGAGGAAATCCACATCGGGATCAGTGTTCACTCTTAATGGAGGGGCAATAGTATGGAGGAGTATAAAGCAAGGTTGTATTGCTGACTCCACCATGGAAGCTGAGTATGTCGCGGCTTGCGAAGCTGCGAAAGAGGCTGTATGGCTTAGGAAGTTCTTGACGGATTTGGAAGTTGTTCCAAATATGAATTTTCCTATCACACTTTATTGTGATAATACTGGTGTTGTGGCAAATTCCAGAGAACCAAGAAGCCATAAGCGTGGAAAGCACATTGAGCGGAAATATCATCTCATCAGGGAGATAGTGCATCGAGGAGACGTGATCGTCATGCAGATCGGCTCGGAGCACAATATTGTTGATCCGTTTACAAAGTCTCTCACGGCTAAAGTGTTCGAGGGGCACCTAGTGAGTCTAGGACCACGAGCTGTACAGTAGGACAGTGGGAGAAAAGCCATGGATATATTTGATATTCCAGTTTTTCTCATCCAGCATGTAATACTCCATTGACGTTTTAGTCCAAGTGGGAGTTTGTTGGGTTTTATGTCCTAAAACTCGTGGTTTGTAAACTGAATGTATATTCTATTTTGCAATAAAGTTGTTATTGAGTTTTATTCAGTAAAGTTGTTATTGAATAAAGTGAATTGTGTTTACTTTTAACCTAACTCCAATATACAAAGAACCCATGGCTATAGGTTGTATACTTGAACTTCATGTGTGACATGATTGTGGATCAAGTTCAAGAAGTAGCCAGAACGGTCTATAGTATAGGGATAAGGTTGGGTACCTTATCCTAGAGAGACTATTGGACGCGGCCCACTTTGTATAGTACAAACGATGTGATCCGAAATCGTTCATGTGGAGACATGTGAGTGGGGGCGTCCTATGCAATGAGTTTGCATAAGACTGAACCGTGAAACAAGTAACTCTTTCTTTATAACTCCGTTTACTGTAAAGACCGATTTTTTCATATGTGACCTAGGTAACTCGATATGAGTCCTGAGCACACTATGAACTCCTGTTTATTCGGGCTTATCCTTTGACTTGTATTGGTGAGAGTGGCCCGAGATCGCCGACTCAATAAGCTTACCATCTTGGGGATAAGACCGGGTAGGTAGCTGGGAACATAGTCCTGCGAGATGGAATTCACTCTTACCCGCCTTGAGGGATTAGTAGAGAGGTTGTTTCCTTAAGTGCTGACTTCGGGTCTTGAACTAGGGATCTCACCCTCTCATTGGCCTGAGAGGGACTTGGTATAGTGATGAGATCACATACCAATCAGTTTGGTGGTTGGACCACAAACCAATAGTTCATTAGAGGATCAGTGGGAGTTAAGGAACAAGATGTAATTACGGGGGTAAAACAGTTATTTTGACCCAACTATAATTACGAACAATCTGTGAAGGATCGACTTACTAATGATGGTTATATCAAGAGGACATAAATATATCTACGGTGAGGAGAGTGCAACCCTTGGACTTTAGTGGAGTCTCTAGGGGTTAACGAATATTGGTTAGCTTGGCTAAAGAGTTTGGCCAGTTAATCTCGTATCGTTGGAGCTCATGATCTGTAGGTCCTTTAGGTTCTCCTGGCTAGCTCGGATTAAGTCGTGTAACAATATGAGAGAAAAAGAATTTGAATTTATTCAAATTCATTTTTGGAAGAATGATTGACATATTTAAATATGATTTAAATATGAGATCGGTCTAAAACATGAATAGGGATTCATGTGTGATGATTCGGTTTAAGAAACCGGGATTAGTCTTATTATTTAATTAATATTTGATATTGAATTAAATAATAATATTAATTAATTAAAAATTTTAATTAATTAAAATTTATTTTGTTTATTAAAATTAATTATGAATTAATTTTAAAATGACAAAATATTACAAGTGGGATTATCCAAGTCAAGTGAATTTATCCAAGTTGAGTGGATTTATCCAAGTTGTGAAGTGGATTGTGAATCACCAACAACATGCATAAACTCATCAATTTTGGAACACTTGGTTGAAGACTAATCCATCCAATTTGAGGTGTCATGCTAAGGAAAGAGTTTGTTGCATTTAAATTGCCTATAAATTGGATGAAGTTCAAATGACAAGAGGTTGATGAATTTTTCAAAGAGTTTGAATATTTGGATGAGCATGAAGAGTTCCTGTTACTTGAGAAATTAGAAAGCTAAGTGTTAGATATTTCTCACAAAATCCTCATCACTTTCATTTTTCTATCTTCTTCTTCCAAACTTTTTCTTTCATAAAGGAGTCCCACCACTCCGTTGCTCGGTCCGAGGATAGCGGGACTGCCAGAGGTGGTTCTCGGAGAGTTCGAGAAAAACTTTGAAGGGTTCGTGAAGAGATTCGAACATCGGAATAGAAGTCCTTAGAACTACAAAAGGTATGTGTTCTAATTCATTTTATTTCAAAGCTTTGAGCATGTTTCTAGTTTAGCTAAATTGATGAAATTAGAGTGCCAATGATCTGACTCGCTTCCGTTGCGCTACATGCGCTCCATCAGTTCCACCAAGTCATTCCAACATGTGATAGTTCCTGGTGGAACTCCATTCAACCATTCAAGTGCTTTGCCTCTCAACGAATATGGAAATAACGTCATTCTAAGAGCTTCCTCAGTTACCCCTTGAATTTTGAATGATTGGCATACACCCATAAATAACTGGAGGTGAAGGTGATGATTTTCAGTTGGATTCCCATTAAATTCGCCTACCCGATCAATCATGTGAAACAGCACCGGTTTCAGTTCAAAATGTTGTGTCTGTATCTATGGTTGCATAATTCCTGATGTTAATACTCGCATAACATACTCTTGTAAAACTTGGTCTCTCTCATCTTAAACTACATTGGCTTCATTCCCTCCATTATTAACTCTCAATGGTAGATCAACCATGTCTTCAATTCCTGCTAACCCTCTTTGTTCCCTTCTTCTTTGATGAAAAGTTCGTTCAATCTCAGGATCAAGAGAAAACAGTTCAGGATCGTGCTCCTTGTTCATATAATATAATCAACACCTAGCACGATACACATGTAACCGGTTAAATATTTGTTTTGTTCCTAAAACTAACGACAATAAGTAAAAAGTACTCAATTTCACAAAAAAATTACAAAATAAATTAGTCCCCGACAGCGGCGCCAAAAACTTGTTGTGCAAAAACTCGCTACGCAAGCATACGCAATCGTAGGTAGTAATTGGTAGACAAGGTCGATCCCACAGAGACTAATGAATGCAATTTCTATAAAATTGAGACTTAAAACCAAGTAATTCTAAAGCAATTAAGTGATATGAAATTAACAAAAAAAAAACTAGTTCAACATAAGAAATTAAATTATAACTATCTTAAAGACATATGAAACTGAAAATGACAAACTAACAAAATAAGAATAGAATGATTAAAGTGTTGGAATTTGTGGAATTTCACTACCAATTTTAGGTTCCAATTGTTATGTAATACTATGAAATTTTGCAGCATTGTTGAGTTGTGTAGTAACGGAAAATCCAAACCTAATGACCGAGATTTATTTATAAATCCCGAATTCCAGTTCTTAAGCAAAGTTTAACATATGTCTATGAAAACCCAACTTTCAAACTCATAAAAAAAACCGCTTTTCCTAAATTTACAAGCCAAAAGTATATGTCTATACCCTAGAATTCACCTCTTGTTCAAGACAATGAATACACTTGTAATGCTTATGTTATTTCCACTAATTTCAACATTTTCAGAATTAAAATAAGTTTGCATATCTCCTAAGTTGATCAATCTTAAAAATATGATAAACAATAAACACCCATAAGCAAACTACATTTTTATAATATTTCCATAGCAAAAAGAACCCTAAAATAAGAGTTAGGGTTCCATAAATTCCAACCTAATAAATTAGTTCATGCTTAAAATTGAAAACTTAAACACAGAAAATCAGTGCTACAATAATCCATAGAAGATTCAGAACAATTAAATTATCAGAAATTACAAACACAATTAAAATCAAGAAAAAAATCAATTATGACAAGAAGATGAAAGATTTTGAGATAAGAAAATGCTCTCAAGTTCAATTACAGCGGCATCATTTGTTTAATTTGTTCTCTTCGTATTCAGCCTTCAGTCGCGCCCTTCAGTTCTACCCAATAATCTTCCACGAACCACCTTCAGAATGATCCCCAACATTTTTATGAAGTTTCTGTCATTTCCTTTTTTTCTCTTTTTGTAAGTCACGAACTTTTTCCCCTATTTTTTTTTTCTTTTCTGTAACTTCTCCCCTACCGAATCAAAATAAAATCTTTTTTTTTTTTAGCCAATCTCTCCTTTCATCCAAAACCATAACTTCTCCTAATAAGGTGCTGTCTTTTTTCTTTATTTCTCTTTTTTTTTCATTTGTTAAATGTGAGCTCATTGAAATATATGCTACATAGATAAATGTGCATATTCATTAGATAAATTTCACATGTGAGACCCAGATTCTAACATGCATTTTCAACTATTGGCCTTCAAAACAAAGGACAATTAAAACAACAATTAACCCAACTGCAATAAAAGACAAAAAGAGTAAAAAGAAGTGAGAAAAATGATAAGATAGTCAAAAACCGACTCCTAATTAAACTTACAATAAACTTGGTAAAATCAAGATAAAAATGTGCATTTCACTCTTGGCCGATAAAAAATGACAGAAGATACTAAAATTAATCTCATTTCATGAGATTATCAATAGCTGACTCCAGGGCTTGAACAATTAGCGCGCACACTCTCATGAGATGAGAGAGAGTTAATTGATCTGTTGGTTGGACCACAGATCTATTGTTCATTAGAGGTGTCAGTGGTACTTAAGAAACAAGATGTAATGCAGGGGTTAAACGGTTTAAATGACCCCGTTGTGATTACGAACAACCTGTAAAGGGTCGATATATTATCCGAGAAAAAAAAAAGAAAAAAAAAATTTTGAATTGTTCAAATTCGGTTTATGAAAAGATGGTGGACATATTTAAATATGATTTAAATATGGGAATAGTCTAAAACATGAATATGATTCATGTGCAAAAAGTCGGTTTTCGAAAAACCGAGTTTAGTCATATTATTTAATTAATATTCGATATTTAATTAAATAATATTAATTAATTAATAATATATATATATAGATATTATTAAAATGTTTAATAAATAAAATATTTATTATTATTTTTAAAAATATATATATTTATATATGTGTCTTATATATAATATATATACGTATAAGATGGTTAAAAAAAAAGTGGGTTTTGGGTTCACGTTTGAAGAAAAAAAAATTCAGAAGATGTGTTCTGAGTTTTTTTTTTCATTCTGTAAAAAAAATTCACAGCTTGTCTACCATCTACCTCTACTTCTTTTTCTTTTTCTTTTCTTTTCTCTTTCGAACGGAGTCTCACAACTCCGTTGCATGGCGCCGAGGATAGCGGGACTACCGGAGGTGGTCCTCGGAGTGTTCGTGCGAAGAGGATCGAAGAGTTCGTGACGAAGAACAGCTGGCAGAACACGAAGAAAATTAGAACTTCAAGGGTATGTTTTCTATTTTTTTCTTATTTTCATCGTTTGAGCATGTTTTCTACTTGTTAAATTGATGAAATTAGAGTATTATTGATCCAAAATCGCTTCCGCAGCGTAAAACGCTCCATCAAAACCAACTTTTACCTATGATGTCTAGGTGATAAACACTTTATTACCTCACACCACTCACGCATGCTCATAAAGTCGGGTTAACTTTAACTCAAGTACCGGGTCGTCCCCAAGTAGGAGGTGTTTCGTTAACCGTCAGCTTAAATTCCTCCAACCTTAGAACAGGATGTCACCGGGTGAGTTTCTTGTAACCATATCATTTAGAAGATATCGACCTATTTTATCTAATAAAACAGAACGATACATCAACCCTAAGTGAGCATGCATTTATCTTTGTTATAGATTTTAAAAGTCTAAGTTATTTTACAACACTTTGCAAAACAAAGACATACCATAACAAACTACATGCTTTCTAAACATGCATATAACAATTATATAAACTAAGGCATACTATGTTGGATGTTCAATTTCATAATTAATATAACATTTATATCAATTATTCTAGGAAGCAAACAACATCTAATTCATGAATTAATATAACTATTATATCAATTCTAATGAATTCTCGGTATGCATACTATACAATATAACATTTATCGTATTTTCAATGCATGGAGCATGCTTCCTATGGTGAGATTTTAAATCTATATGGCATACTTTATGCACATACAATTCGGAAATTTAATTAAAACATATATTCACAATGCATAATTAATTAAACACACTAAAGTGGACCGATTTTTGCATCAAGCAAGCAACAACTACTTTATTACAAGCTTGAACAACAAGCTAAGTCTTGAGCGGACTTCGAACTCTTCATACCGCCTTGGACAAGCTCGCTCCCCCGAACACTTCGGCCAGTTTCTCTTCGAGCTTCCCTTCAAACCGCCCAGAACGAGCTCTTCAGAACACTTCGGCCAACTCAACACTCGAGTTTCTTTAAAAAAGAAACATATATGGACTCTAATGACTCCAAAAGAATACAGACTCTTCAGCACACATTAAAACCCATACATTCTCGGACAATTACAAATAATGAAGCTAAAAAAGAAACTAAAAAATTATGCCAAAACCGAAACACACTTTAGACGCCCATCCGAAACAATTTACAGAATAAAACCCACCATACTTAAATTGATGCAAATTGAGTGATAAAAAACGCTCTGATACCAATTGATGGAGCGCATAACGCTGCGGAAGCGATTTGTATCGTTGACACTCTAATTTCATCAATTTAACTAAACAAAAAAAAATGCTCTAAACTTTGAAAAAGAGAAATTAGAACACGTACCTTTGTAGTTCTAAATCCTTCAATTCCGCCGCTTAAATCTTTTCACGAACTCTTCAATTCTTCTCTCAAATTCTTCGAGAACAACCTCCGGTAGTCATGCTATCCTCGGGCTGAGCAACGGAGTGGTGGGACTCTTTTATAAAAAATAAAAAAAAAAAATGGAAGGGAGAAGGAGGAGAAAGGGTCTATGCGATGGAACTCTGGAGAGAATTGTCCAACAATTCTTCAAGTCATCTAACATGAATTTCCATCAGCAAGCTAAAACCTCACACTTCTCCAGAGAGCTTTAAGCTTTAATTTCTCAAACAATCTTTGAGTTTTGTTTTTTCAAACAATCGATAGCAAGCCCTTTGAGTTTGTTCTTCTCCAACGATATAAGCCCAATACAAATGAACTTCTTTTTTCATTTATGTAAGTTAAAAACTTAAAAGAACTAAGCAATTGGATTAGTCACTTGTGACAAATCACTCAAATAATATATATATTTATATTATTTATTTAAAAATTAATTCATAATTAATTTTAAATAAATAAAAGAGAAATTGTAACCGATGTCAATTTAGAATAAGATAATTAAAAATATAGCATGTTTTTAAAAAATTTGCGGATATGGCAATTTCTATCGTTGATATCTTATGGCTGATAGAAGTCTATCGCTGATCATCTCAGTTTTTTATAGAATTTTGTCAGTGATAATAGTCTATCAGTAATAATAGTCTATCATTGATAGAAGTCTATCAGCGATATGATAAAGTCTATCAGTGATAAAAACGAAATTTTTTGTCATATTTGCAAAACATTTTAAAGTTTGCTAATTTTGCAATTAGTTTGGGCCTGATTGCTATTTGTGCAACCAGCCCTAAATAAAATATATATTTTTATTAATTAATATTATTTAATTCAATATCAAATATCAATTAAATAATAAGACTAATCTCGGTTTTCAAAAAATCGACTTTTCACACATGAATCTCTATTCATGTTTTAGACTGATTCCATATTTAAATCATATTTAAATATGTCCATCATTTTTCCAAAACCGAATTTGAATAAATTTAAAAAAATAAATTCTCTTATATTGTTACACGGCTTAATCCGAGTTAGCCCGGAGAACCTAAAGGGCCTACAGATCATGAGCTCCAACGATACGATATTAACCAGCCAAACTCTTTAGCCAAGCTAACCAACATTCGTTAACTCCCAGAGACTCCACCAAAGTCCAAGGGATGCACTCTCCTCACCGTAGATATATTTCTGTCCTCTTGATATAACCGCTATCAGTAAGTCGGTCCTTCAAAGGTCATTCGTAAAGTTGGGTCATATAAACCGTTTAACCTCGGTAATTACATTTTTCTCCTTAAGTCCCCAGTGCACCTCTAATGAACTATTTGTTTGTGATCCAACCACAAAACCGATTCTCTCTCGGGCTAGTGAGAGGGTGGGATCCATAGTTCAAGACTCGGAGTCATCACTTAAAGGAACAACCTCTCTACTAAACCTAAAGGCAGGTAGGAGTGAATTCCATCTCACAGGACTATGTTCCCAACTCTCTACCCGGTATTATCCCCAAGATGGTAGGCTTATTGAGTCGGCGCTACTGGGTCACTCTCACCCGTACAAGTCAAAGGATAATCCCGAATAAACAGGAGTTCATAGCATGCTCAGGATTCAGATCGAGTTACCTAGGTCATCATATGAAAAAGTCGGTCTTTACAGTAAATGGTGTTATAAAGAAATAGCGACTTAATTTCGCGATACAGTCTTATGCAATGCTTATTGCACAGGACGCCCTCACACCACATGAAACAATATCGGATCACATTGTTTTGTACTATACAAAGTGAGTCACGTCCATAGTGTCCCCAGGATAAGGTACCCAACCTTATCCCTATACTATAGATCGTTTTTTGTTGTTACTTTAACTTAATCCACTTTCATGTCACACATGAAGTTCAAGTACTCATACCATCGTCATGAGTGTTTGTTATTGGTATAGGTTAATACAAACACAATTCACTAAAATCAATAACTTTATTGAAATAGAATGTATATATTCAAACAGTTTACAGACCACGAGTTTTAGGACATAAAACCCAACAAAGGTGTGTTAAAAGTGTTGAAATTTTTTAACCGACATTTAAGATGTATTTAGTGCTCTGCGAAAGTTTCTGGAAAATCCTTCCCAAATGGGTTATATCACAAAATTCACACTAGTTTTTCATAGAAAATTTTCGATGATTACGATTCTTTCTTGAACATCTCGGAACTTATTTTCAAAGGTGGAGTTATGAAAAAAGTGACGAAACTTTTTAACTGATATTTCAGATATATATAATGCTCTGCGAAGGTCTCGAAAATTTCTTCCCAAAGGGATTATATCAAAAAATTCACTCCACTTTTTCATAAATTTTTTGGATGATTACAATTATTTTATGAGGATCTCAAAAAATTATTTTCTAAGATGGAGGTATGAAAAGAGTGACGAAAGATTTTAATAGACATTTCAGATATTTAAAATGTTATGCGCAAGGTCCCGAAAATTCTTTCCCAAAGGGGTTATATCACAAAATTCACCACTTGATCATAAAAATTTTGGATGATTACAATTATTTTCTAAGCATCTTGAAACTTATTTTAAAAAATGGAGTATGAAAAAAAGTAAAGAAAAGCTTTAACAAACGTTTCAGTTGTATATAGTGCTCTACGAAAGGTCCCAAAATTTTCTTCTCAAAGGGATTATATCACAAAATTCACACTACGTTTTCACAGAAATTTTGGATGATTATGATTCTTTACTGAGGATCTCAAAACTTATTTTCAAAAGTGGAGGTATGAAAAAAGTGACGAAAAGTTTTAACATGCACTTTAGATGTTTATAGTGCTTTGTCGAAGGTCCCAGAAATTCCTTCCCAAAGAGGTTAAATCACACCTACGGGGTGTAGTAGACTCCTCCGGAGACTTTAACTAGTGGGACATAAACCTAATTGTTATGTAATTTTTTGTTATGGCGATCTGAGTGGACAATTAACCCACCTGCAATAACTATCTCAACTACTCGTTGTAGTAGACTCCTCTGGAGAATTACCTCTACTGATGGTTAGTTGACATTAGTGGAGCAAAGCCTCAAGTCTAGTAGGTATCAATCATGACTAGGAGAGGGGTAATTGTCACTAAATTATCATGACTAAAAAAATGTAGCATGCAATAATGAGGTCTCACAACAAGCATGTTCAACATGATAAAAAGAAACATGACAGTCTTATAACTTCATTCATGAATTTCTCCTCTAACATCATAAATTACTTTTTCAACATACATGCATAAATTACTTTTTCAACATACATGAGCTTTCATAGCTACATAAAAAAAAATTATTTGACATTCATATATAATTCAATTCAAAAACTCAACATTCAATTCAACACGTCAACATTCAATTCATCATCTCAATAATATCAGAAATTTCACAACCTAGCCGAAGGCTAGCCAACAGTAAGGTGATTTACATCAATTGATTGCCGGCGAAAAATAACTTTTTGTTTGCTTACGAAAGCCTAAGTACCAACCCAAAATGTACATCTAAAAATTAGAACTAAACAATTAGGACTCAATCAGTATTGCAGAGATTTAACAAAAAATGAGGGTGGTGCTTAGAACAATTACCCAATAAATTTCTACTCCAAAAATTCGTTTCTTGACAATAGGGGTGCAAGCAAAAACCGAAAAAAAAAACCTCTCAAACCGACCGAAACAGAAATCAGTTCGGTTTTCAAAAATGAAAAAACCATTTCCTGTGGGAAGGGAAGGGAAATAAAAATCTTTCTTTCTTTTTATTTTTTATTTTTTTTTTACATTTAATTAATTAATTAATTACTTTTAAAACAACCTTAGCCCAAACCCCTTTTAAGCTCAAAATCCGCAAGATTCTTCCACATAAACCAACTATCGGGCCGAATCAAAATAACAAATAAATAAATTTTTCTTTCTTGGAGCTCGGGTCGTCACACTAATTTCGATACAATCCCTAAGCCTAAAGGATCTGTAAAAGGCGACCATTGCACTCCAAGAACAGATCTTCGAATCATTCAACTTCTCTCATACAAGGAGTTCGATCAAAAAGTCCAAGGAGCTACACTATTTTATCTTGAAGACTTCAACAAAGAGCTGCCAATCATGAGCTCACCTCTATTGTTTTGCCTAATCTCATCTGAATACTTTATTCGAAAGGAAAAGTTGTAAACACACAATTCATTGTAAACACACAATTCACCTTGAGAAATGAGGAATCGAGTTTGATAGAGAAGCAAACATAGAGGAGTCTTTGGATCTCATTTTTGTTTTCTATTTTTGTTTTTCATTTCATTTTAGTCGTTTACATCTCTTTTTTTACATTCTAAGTATTTTGATCTCGATTGAACTCTTTTGTAATACATTTATTTTATTTTAATATGAACAACATTCTCATTCTACTCTGTTAGTTTTATATTCTATTATGAGCTCAGTTTCTCTTTAAGATTCAAAGATGTGGATGCCCTAAAGTAGCAAATATGCCCACTTTGTGAATTGCAACCTTGCTTAACACTCTACATCTATATTGTTCATTTAGCTTAGCATATTGTGTTAAATCCAATACTGAAAGAGTTGGTTTAAACTAGGTTTTCATAAAAGCAAAATATAGAAGAAGAGCTTAGACAAAGGACTTCGTTGCTCGACCCTAGACATATGGTGACACCTATAAGACCAATGAATTGTGTGCTTATTTACCTAAGTTTGAATTTTGTTTCCTAGTCCTTGGCTATCTCTGGATCCTCCACGTGTTCGGGGTCTACTCGAACAAAACGAGGTAAAGTGTCACCAAAACAAGGGATCACCTTGTACACAAGGTCGTACCGAATCAAGTTCCCCCAAGTACACAAGGTTGAGTTAAACCTCCTCAGCAGGGGAAAAGCTTGGATCCTCGTGAAAGTCTCACTAGTCAACAACAACTCGTCAGAACCGTCCTTGAGAACACCTACAAAGGAGAAGAAAGCAATGTTACGCAAATTGCGAACAATGGTCGAGCAAGGAAAATGAATAACTCACCAAGTTCCCAAAACTGGATCGACACCTCGCATATCGGTCCTTGATCAACGCAAAGAACCACTTCTTCTTCTAGCCACTCACAGAGGAAGGCTTGCAGATGAACTGCCCCCAACCATCTCTCACTACCACATAATAGTGGTCAGCGGAGTGCGAATGCCGTTTCACTGAATGTGTGCCCAGAAGTTGGTCGATGGACAACGACTCGTCACGACCGTACCTGCCCCACATCACTACGCATGAATACAATATCGACCACCTGTTGGGTATGATCTGAGTTGGGGCCAGCTTGATGTGGTTCAGGAAGAGTTGTGCCACGAGTGATAAAGGGAGTCGAACACCATGCAGGAACATGTGGGCATACATGCCAACCTCTCTCAAAGAGGGACGATCAATCGGCTCCCTAGGTCTCGGTAGTCGGAGCTCAATTGAAGGAGGAATACAATAGGTATCCCTCAGATCATCTAGCTCTTTCTACGTCAGCTTAGATTGTTAGTTATCGCTCCTCAAAAAGGGTTGGTTGGCCCCCTCTGCCTTTATAGATAACTCTCGGAGAGCCGCGACCCTAGGATGGACGAGGCCTAACCCTCGTATCCATTCCCATCGACGGCCAACTGAGATTCAACTGACAGACGACACTTCAAAAATCGAGTATGGCCTAATCATCGCTTTGGTAATGGCAATCGTCATCGCGCGCATTTCCAAGGTCACCAATGAACCGACGCGTCGACCTGAGCCATTACTCAGAACGACCCGCTGGTGGGGCCAATGTTATGGGTTGACCCAAGCTCAGTCTGCGGGACACGGACCGAACTGGATCCATCATGAACCCGAACGGGACTGGCCCAAGTATGGCAAAACTCATCAGGGACTTCGGTCGTTTGCTCATGAAGGCAAGAATGAGGATCGAGCACTACTCCGATAGGGGAATATGTCTCATCACGACAACACGGGATCCTCCGATGCCACCCATCCCAGATGGGGATCCCGTTTTCAATTTTGAGTCTCACTCTTCGGATATTAAGCTTGGTAAGTCATCCTAACCCGAGTTTAATTATTGGCTAATCCGACCATACTACTAACTTAGGCAACAGAGCATGTTGGGCATAACACCACATATGTGTTATGATTCTTCCCCTCGCATGTCACTAGAACATAAACACGGCATGACCCGAGAAGGAATTTGACCCAGAGCTCAGTCCTACCCAAAATTTGAGCTCGACCTGCAGTCCAGAATCACTCGACAACAAAATTCATAGGTGGAAGTCGTGTTTATAAGCATGTTAAAAAACAAAAAACAAAAGGGAAATAGTTATTAAACAAAGTCAAGATTAAGGAAGAGATTATTCTTTGTGGGTCCATCTAAAAATATTTAGGAAAAGGATGAGGGAAGAAGAAAAGCATGAACAAAAATGAAGATAAGAAATTGGTGGATTTATATCCAAAGTAATAGGGTTGTGTTTGTGGGTTTTGGGTCCCAACCGGATATTTTAATTTTATAGTGACGAAAAGGAGGATATTTGTTTAGCACGTCATCCATTGGCTGCACTGCAAATCGAGAGAGAGAGAGAGAGAATGGGATTAGCGTCCGCCGGAGCGCAGTTGATTTCCCTCCCACCAACCGGGAGCAGTACTAGCCGCCGCATCGGACCGCCATTTCAACCGTACTTTCGATTTGCTTCTCCTGATCTCCCTTTTGTATGTTTCTTTTCACTCTCTTTTTCTCCCCCTCAAATATCCTTTAACTAGCCTAAATGTTTACTTATAAATTCCCTCCATCGTATATTATCTTTCATCAATTTTTTTCTTTTACATTAAAAAAATAATTAGAAATAAACTAATATATCAATTCACACAGAAAATACGGAGAATTGATATAATTATAAGGATGTATTTTTGTTGAGAGTAAAGGGGTGAGTTTATTTTCAGAGAAAATGCAATACTGTTTGGAAATGGAAGGGGAAGAGAGAGAAAACAGGAGGAAAATTGTGTTATAGTCTTCTTCAGATCGACGATGATGATGATGAGGCCGGTTGTGAACTTGTGAATGGAATGGAGGTTTCAATTGGGGAAGAAGCTCATCATACAATCCCTGCATATCTCTTTAAGCCAGTCAAGAACAATAATGGAACTGGCATTCTCCTCTTGTCTGATCTCTTTGCCTTCCAAGATTCTTCCATAAGAGACTTTGCCTATCGTCTCGCTTGTAATGGCTTCAAGTATGCTCCCTAACTTCTAAACAGGGCTTAGAATTTTAGAATCCTGAAATATTTTCCTGCCTCTAATGTTAAGCACGCCTCTAATGTTTGCTGAAGTTGAACTGCAGTGTCTTACTTCCAGATTTATTTCATGGAGATCCATGGAAGAAGAAACAGAGAGTGGAACAATCTGAAAAACAAGACATAAAGAGGATTGCAGAAGACATTGGAACAGCAACAAAATGGTTGGTCGACGAGTTTTCAGCTGCAGGCATGTCGAGGAAGCTTGGAATCATGGGATTTGGATACGGGGGAGGCCGAGTGATAGACATTCTGGCTCGAGACCAGGGTGACTGTTTTTCCATTGGAGCCTCCTTGTATGGTACTAAGGTAGATCCATCGGTTGCTACCAAAGTCAGGGTTCCTGTATTGCTCATATCAGGGGACAATGACCCACTTTGTCCAGTGAGTGTGATGAAGGATTTGGAGAAATGGATGGGTGAAGGTTCCAAGTTGGTGATATTTGGGGGAAGAGGACATGGCTTTGTTCACAAACCTGAATCTCCAGAAGAAGATGAAGATGCTGAGCAGGCTTTTCTTATGCTAAGAAATTGGCTGCAGAAAGGCTTGGTTGCGACTAATGTTTAGCTAAGTGAATTGGTAATTTGGTAATAAACAAAGTTAAGCCAATTCTGATGGCTACTAATATTTAGCTAAAAAGGGCTCTGCTCAAATTTCAATGAATCATATCAGACAAGTTAAAAACAAAACCTAAAGTTTCAGTCCACCAGTGTCCAAAATGTAGCAATTCTTCCCACTACTTGAAGCCATCACAAACTGCAAAGTGTATGAAATAAAAGCTGATTGTCAAAGCAGGAGTTAAATAAACAACGTGAGGGTTGCAAGAAGAGTACTTATTGATTTTCATTTTTTCCTCGTCTGCTTAACTCGATATTAGCAACAGGGAAAAAGTTACAGATGCCCACAAAAATCTGCGGTGTGCATGGAGATGAAATATAATGTCTACAAGCAAAAACATTTGTATTACACAAGGGAAGCCAGACATGGGAAACAATCTCAAGTAAAATTACGGTTTCACATCCAATTCAACCTCAAGACAGCTTGCTTCTCACAGCATTTGTGCATTTGTGACTAATCTTGCCCCTCCTGGACAAAACCAAATGTCAACTAGATATCCATTTAATAAATAAAATGTGGATAAAACCATTATCTGTTTTACAAACTTCTAAAAACGGCAAATGGTTTCTCCTTTCATTACAAATATATGAAATACATGCATGGAAAAATTATATGGAGATTGATTTCCAGATAGCAAAAAATCAGAAAACGTGTTAAAATAAAGAAAACAAAAGTATCAACTTAAAAGACTGCATATTCCTAGCTAGCACAACATTAACAAGGATTAGAGTACACTATTAAAGAACCATAGTATGAGATGAAAATCAAAGAGAAATAGCACCATGCAACAAAAGCTACATTAAAAGTCATTGCCTGCTGCATTTTTTCCTTTTCTTTCTCTTTTTTTTTCTTTGGGGGTGGGGCCTGGGGGGATCCTTATAAATCAGATGTGTCCAGAACGTATCTCAGTGTGTCCAAAACTAAAAGAATAATTAAAAAAAAAACGAACACTCAATTTCAGTGTAATCATGTGTCCAACGCGTGTCTGACACTGACACTAGCTGTATCCTGTATTCTCCATATCCATGTTTCATAGGTCCCAAGTCAAGGTGTACGTGCAAGTTGGCCCGGACACTCACGGATATTAAAAAAAAGGTCCCATGTCTCCTCCCCATCTTTTTTCTTCTTGTCAAAAATAAGACTAAAACTATGAAATATTAAAAAGGAAAATAGATCAGTTAATACAGCCTTTTGAGAGGGCTATCTCTCCCGCACAACACTAGTCCAGAAACTCCGCTTCCTTTGCAAACCTCGAACTCCTATTTATAACTCCCAACTCTAACAAACTCTACACGTAATTATAAATATGCCTTGGTAATATCTGATAGACCCCTGATTAAATACATGTATAGGAGGAAGCGGGTGAAGAAGGAGAGTGGGGAAAAGAATGTTGTTACAAGTTAGTTAGAAGTGGGACCCGAGAGTGAGGAACGCGTCTGTGTATATAGGGAGAGGGCGAGAGCTGAGGGAGGTATCTTTAATGAATCATTTTGTGAGAATTCTTGTGGGAGAGAGGGAAAGCTCTAGAATTCTTCCCTTGACAATGTACCTTGTTTTGCAGGATTTGTGGTGGGAATGTCTTAAAATTATGTATTGTTTCAACAATACCCTTGCCAATCCTAAGATTAAGATAATTTATATATTAATTCATGTATTTTGAAATTTTATAACATTTTTTCTTTATTAATTTAAGATGTTATTTTTATAGCAATTTAGTTTTATATATTAATTTCAATTTTAACTTCGAACTTTTTTCAAAAAAAGGAAATTATATAATTGATGGGTTTTTTTAGTGGATTATATTCATCGCATTATCAAAATATATTTATATAATTACATATGGTTGTTTTACGTTTATTAGTGAATGAATACATTAAATCATATTTAAATAAACAATGAGAGAAAAAAATTGATGAAAGAAAATATATCTAGAATAGAAACGAATGATAAAAATGCCATGAGAAGATGCCTTCAATTTGAGAATCTTAAAAACCCATGATTCAAGAGGGCGTCCAAAATAGGTTAGATGCCTCCCGTGTGGGCATTTGATGATGCATGGGTATCCAACATACTTGTCAAACAAACGCAGGAATCTAGATAGTTATCCTATGGGAATCTTAGATTCTCACTAAACAAATGGCCCTAAATTCTTCCTCTTCTTGCCTTTTAACTAAAGCCATATTACCTTGGATATGATATTAGTCTCCATAGTGTTATCCACTTTGTTTGAAATCCAAAAGTTGATGTCTCAAGTTTCTTTTAAGCTGATGATCTTCTTGAGTCAAAGTAGAATTGAACCCAAAATTGACACATAGCCCTAGCCCCAGGCCAAGGATGTTTCAAGTTTCTTTTATGCTCATGATCTTCTTGAATCAAAGTAAAATTATCCTTTTTCATATCAAATATAGAAACTGAATGTTGAATTCCTTCTCATCTTGTAACGTCCCAGGCCAAGGATTCCAAAAAGTAAAATTACCCTGTGACTTGGCCACGTCACTTTATTAGTTTTGACTCTTTAGTTGCTTGCAAGAGTGAAGTGTCCCTACAAATCAACACAATCCTTTCAACATACTTTGTCCTCACTCACATGTTTCCTAAGAAAAATTCTCAGGAGATCACCTAACATAGGATTGTTTCAAGCCAAGCACACTTAACTTTGGAGTTCCTATGATTGAGCCATTGAAAAGGAAGATGTCCCTTGTTTACCCAATAGTCAATGCAACGCCTCAT
This sequence comes from Herpetospermum pedunculosum, assembly GCA_028017165.1. Classification (NCBI taxonomy): domain Eukaryota; kingdom Viridiplantae; phylum Streptophyta; class Magnoliopsida; order Cucurbitales; family Cucurbitaceae; genus Herpetospermum; species Herpetospermum pedunculosum. The sequence goes on along the minus strand of CM051527.1, from coordinate 26,514,576 downwards.
TAAATCATCATTTTCCTTCACGACCAAAACTGGGGCATTGGTTGCCATGGTCGCCCAAGGAGAATGTGGCAAGCGTCCATGTCTAAAACATCACAAACTATTTGGTCTTTGTAAGAGTATCCTATGGAGAGGGGTATCGTACATATCTCACTAACATTAATTTCACCACCCTTTTTAAACCAACAAACTTTGTAAGGGTTGGGATGGGGTTCGGGTTTGACATTCAGGGAGTTATTGAGTTTTACTACTACCACTATCAATGATAACTTAGCAATTGTTTCCATTTATTGTGCATCGTTTCCAAAAAAGTGTCTTTGGAGATAAGATTTTTTTTTTACTGTATTAAAAGAACTCTTTGAAGTACACAAGATAATTGATCATCTTCATCAACTTGTGCATATGCAACATCATCTTAATCTTTGGTGTTAAGATCATCCACTTGCTATCTTGATCTTCTTTTCTAGAGTGAATTGCCTCTACAAACCACCACAAGCCCTCTCATGCTTTGTCCTTACTCACAGGCATCCTAGAAAAATCCACTAGGAAGTCACCAACCTAGGATCTTCAAGCCAAACACACTTAATTTTGAAGTTTCTATGAATGGGTCACCAAAAGAGAAGGTGCACCTTATTGATATGGGTAATAACTATCAATTTTTTTGAGTCTTTCTTAACCATACTTGCATAGCCTTAAGATCCCTCATTTTGATACAGTGTCCATTCATTTTGATACGGTGTCACAGAAAAGGCCGAGCATAAATCAACTTCGAAAGAGGCCATTTTTTCTCTTCTTTTAAGTTGGTTCAGAAGCTCTCTCAGTCCTTAAAATAGCAAACCTATATTCTCCCTAAAATATAACTTCTTTACATATCCTTCTTCCTGCCTAGGGCTTTGGCCTTCATTTTTGTTTAATGGGCTTCAAAGTTACTTTTCAAACAAGGCCTCCTTTATTTCATTTCATCCATATCTAGGGGATAAGTATAATTTAAAGTTTAAAAAATTTAAGAAGAAAGAAAAGTTGCAGTACGTTGCAAAAATTAAAGAGGGGAGAACCTTATAACATTATTTTATATTAGAAAAAAAAAGAACTAACATCATCTAACAAAACGCTAATTTCTAGATCACACAACTCCTAAGAAGTATGATCTAATATCTTGATTCTTAACATTTATAATAGTAGAAGCTTAACATTTATAATAGTACAAGCCTAATACTTCTAGCCTATAAAACACACTAAACTAATTCACTGTCCTTAACATGGTTTAAATCAACAAAAAAATGACTACAAACTCCCAAAAGCCAAACTCTCAAGAAAAATTAGATCAGAATCAAAAGGTGATTGAATGATATCATATTAAACAGAACAGTTCAAGGTGATGATTTTCTTAATCTGATGAACTAAATATTCAGAGAATATAGAGAAATTAAAATCCAATGGACTTCTTTTGAAAGAAAATGTGAATTTTACCTGTGAAGGCTGAGACTCTGTGATCTTTGGAGATGTGAATTTTGCTGTGGAACCTTCAAATAAAGAATTACAATCTGTGTATGCTGATCCAATGCCCAATCCAGCGCCAAAAGCTATAGATGCCCAACGAGTCACAGGACTCCCTAGTTGTTAATCAAGATATAGGGCACATTAGTAAGTTAATTAACATCATACAACTGAAATTTTAGAGAAATGATTAAACATTGGTACATTAATGAGTCCATTTATTCTGCAAAAATCTTGGATGCCCATGAAGTGGGTTCAAATTCACGAGTTTGCTTTACACGAATCTAGGAAATCCTGATATAAACTGAAAGTACACTCCAATATTTCTGGTAGCATTCATGCGATCTGTACCCAATACTTAGAAATGGTTACAGGAGTAGTGCAGATTAAAAAAGCTGAACTGCAGACATTCGTGATGACCCATGTTAGGCGAATAAAATCATTACATCTCTTTGATTTGCAGATAAACAGACATTCCAAATCGATAGACGGAAAAATGCTAACATGCAATTCTAGGTAGAAAAGAGAAAAAGGGTGAGGAGGAATTACTGAAGAAAAGGAGACCGCCAAATCCAGCAGCGAAGGAAGAGTAAACGAATCGACGCAGCGTCAAATCAAGACAAGCGTCCCACTTGGCATTCAAATCGTGCGGCGGAGGCACAACATCTTTGTTCTCGGCCATATCCAGAAAGGAACCGTGTCAGGCTATATCAACGGGAAAAAGTTGTAAGCTATCCTCTTCTTCTTCTTCGTCGGATTTTCCTGCAATTCTTTCTTCTGGCGCTGTGGGAATTGCCGTAGTATTCTTATGAGGGTTTCCGTCGCTTCTCTTCGTTTGCTCAGCAGGTTCAGTCCGGCCCGTTTCGTATTTGGGCCCTTTGATTTCATTCCTTTCTCGGCCTGCCCTATCACACTCATTGTTATCATCCAATTTTTTTTTGGGTAATTGTAATAAATAGCTACTCTAAAATAACCGTAATGAAATATAACTAACTTATTTTATTATTTGTATCCAATAGCTAACTAGATTATAGGGAAAGAAAGAGAAGACGTGATATACCTAATATGCCCTTTGTAGATCACCCTATTTACAAAACCGCCACTCAACTGATTTGTTATTTCAACTAACCAAATTTATTTAATTTAGGAATAAAAAAACGTAACAATTCACATTCAACCCCCAAGCATCAAGTCCTATTATTTCGAACTTCCATCCTAAATTTATGGCTTTAAAGTGGAGGATCCAAAATTTGTTATTTCAACTGATTTGTTATTTCAAAAAGTGGAGGATCCAAAATTTGTATTAAAAAGTGGAGGATCCAACATTTTCAAAAAGTTACTCAAATCGGCAGTAACTACGCACTTATGGTGGCTCCATCTTGCGACAAGGTATCAAAGGAGGTGTAAACAGTTGCATACTTACAATTGGGGGTAGATTGACAGTTAATATGCGTATAGACCACACCACAATATTTCTTGTGTTGAGAAATGATGTGTAATTAGGAGTATGTACCTTGAAACTAGATTGATTGGTCATGGTAACATTGCCCCATGGGTGTTCCTTAAGTATGTTACCGACGAATTACCAATAAAAGACAAAGTATGGTATCAACATACATACTTGGATTTATATAACACACATTTCAAAATGGTGTGGATTCAGCGTTATACAGGCATGTATACACGGGGACCATTAATTTACTTTTCAATATGATTCGAAGTATGTATAAAGTTAGTTTAAAGCTACTAACAACAATTACCGAAAAACGGGGATATCACGGGATGAACATACATGTTTAGATTAATATAACATCGTACATACATGTTGACAAAACATTCTAATAATATATTTGCGTTGTATAAACTAGTATGTACACAGGCGAACATACATGAGGGTGGTGTATATAACAGCAGATACAAGATATATCACTCAATCATACCTAACTAATCCCTATATGCTTAACGTCGTCAATGAAAGTACACAACAAAGCAATGCACTACACTCGTGGTATATACTATGGTTTACTACGACATGTATACGATGAGGGAGGTATATGATAGTAGATACAAGGTATGTCATCCAAATTTTCAGGAGTCAGAACCGCACTCTTGTCCCTTTTGTCTGTCTTCCCTTTTCGTTTATTGTCTGACGACCTTGCGAGAGTCTCACACAAATTCTCTTTTCGCAGTTTCTATAGAACAACAAGTAAATTTGTGTAAATACAAATATAGGGGGAGAAATGTCAATATGAATGACTGTAAATAAAGATACTTACATCATTTGATTCACCATGTTTTCTAAACTCTAGATATTTCTCTTTCTCCTTTGTTTTCTGCCTATTCCCCTCGGATGTCTTTTCTCGTTTCACCCCTTGCTGAGTTGCGGGTGTAATTTGTCTCATTCTTCATTGCACTCGTTACTTCGGGGTAGCGAGTCCTAAAGGTGTATACTTCAAATTACAGCCACACAATACATTCGAATAAATGACTTATTACTACATATTAACATACACGATAAACATGAGGGTAATAGTCTAATGGGTAGTGCCCCGACGTCGTCATCCACCCGAATTGACGAGGGTTACAAAAATCAAACACGAGGAATTCATTTATTCATACCACTAGATTTCACAAAACAAATTGTTGTTCATCTACAACAACTTAAAGTAGGTCTTGCGCGATGCACGTAACATGTGATTCAACTCTTGGTCAACTCAACGATGAAATGGTTGTTCATCTACAACAACTTAAGGTCTTGCACGATGCACGTAACATATGTAATTTAACCTTGTTCAACTCAACAATTTTATGGTCAAACTTCTCGCAGTAGATGCCCAAAATGAATTTCACAATTGTTCATTTTTACCCTCTTTAGGAACGAGGAAGAGAAATCATTGATCACAAGGCTATCTAAAGACATGAATCTTGTGTGGATGCTAGAAGGTTATTCAAATCGGATGTACGACTGTTGCTTGGCTGTGGATGATGAAGTTGTAGATACGAACACATACAAGGACAACACGAGTCTTAAGATTCTCAATACCAAAAATACGTTATGATTATTTGCAGTATATAATATTATATACATGTAAATTACTAACAACTATCAACAAAAAACAACAATCAAAATGATGTATTATATACATATAAATTACTAACTATCAAGAGAAACAACAAAATGTGTCATATGCATGTAATTAAACACATCAAATCCGACAATATCTATGTGTATATAACGATACATACGGGTGGAAAACTACAACCACAATCTATAATAGTCAATAGTACTATATACTAGTAACATATGTGTCATACATATATATGATATATGCATCTCTATGTACATAAGAGTATCTACCTACAATTAATACAATAATTCAAGAGATAAATTGTGATTTAAATCAAATACATTAAAAAAAAATCTGGAATCAAATTAGTAATTTTTTTTTATAAATCAGAGAAGTTGCAAAAATCCCTAAAAAGTGGAGGATCAAAATTTGTATTAAGATTATAGATAAATTGTGATTTAAATAAAAGATATTATAAAAATCCCTAAAAACATGGAATCAAATTAGTCCAGCTATTTTATAAATATAAAATACGTTGCAAAAAAATCTTAAAAAGTGGAATAAATTCTACCATCCAAAATTTGTATTTAAAATTGTGAAATGTGGGACCTCTAAGTCCTATCATTTTTCCATAGGCTTGTCATACAACAAAATTTCTAAAATATCGGGATAGAGTTCAAGATTTAAATACAAAACATTTTAAAAAAAAATCAATTAAGCGAATAACACAAATTTGTCCCCAAACCCAAATTTCCAGAATGCAAAGTTCGATTTGGGAGCAAGAAGAACATGATGTGGATGGAAACGCCCATGAGAATGAAGGTTAGAGGAAATCAAAACAGAGTTGTAGGTAAATATATTTTTGCAATTATGGATTATTTTTTAATTTATATTATTTGACGTTGTTGGGATCTTAATACTGATTAGTCATTCTTGTTGGAGGATGTAACATATTTTTAAATCATTTTAGGCGGTTGATTTTAAATTAGAAAGTTTAGTTTTTCATTTTTTAATCTCTGTATCCTTCTCAATACACCATTTTTAAAGCTAATTATAGGTTTAATTACGCCTATATACCTCAACAGAAACGCTAACGCAAAAAAAAATTCAAATTATTTCAAATAATTTTAACAGTTTTCTAATTGTTGCGTTTTTTCCTCTCAATTAATTTATCTCTCCTAAAATCAATCTTTTTTTCTAATTCATTTAATTTATCAACCATTTAAATTTCAGAGGGGTATTTAAGTCTCAACATAGTTTAAGTAGTTTACTAATTATAGTTGTTAGTTATATTTCATTCATTTAAAAACATTAGCTATTTTTCAGTAACTACTAGTCCATTCTAGCTATTCCTCTGGTTGCCCCTTTTTTTTTTATATTCTAAATAAATAAATAACACGTTGGAAGATTAAACCTCGTATTTCAGGAAAGTTACTACACGTTAATTACCGCTAAGCTAAGCTCTATACTTCATGGTCAAAAAATGTCACGTCATTTTTATTAGGATCATTCGATTGAGTAAGGGTGTGTTTGGTTTAGATTACTAAGTGTTTAATTTTTGCAAAAGTCATTTTGGAATAAATTGAAGTGTTTGGCAACCATCCAAAATGAATTTTTGGAGAATGAGTTTTTGAAATGATGCATTTTGGATGAAACACTTGATATTATCTTTTGAAAAAAATGTTTTTGGGTGTTTATTTGAAAAACCTACTTAATTCTCATATTGTATTATAATTACCAAAATACCCTCACACTCTTCTTTTAAATTTTATCCACCAACCAACCTCCTTCGACCACCACCGCCCCTCACCGACCACCGCCTCCAAACTCCGACCACCCGTCGCAGGCCACCGCCTCCCCACTCCGGCCATCCGTCGCCCCGCTCCGACCACCCGACCCTGGTCACCGTCACCCGACCCTGGCCACCGCCGCCACCACCCGACCCCGACCACCGTCGCCGCCATCCGACCCCAACCACCGCTGCCACCTGATCCAGGCCACCGCCACCACTCGACCCGGACCACCGCCGACCCGAACCACTACCGTTGCCTCGCTTCGCCCCCCCAACCCCAACCACCCCGCCCCAGCCCAGCCACCCGACCCTCGTCGCCCTGGCCACCCGACCCTGACCCCTACACCGATCTCGGTCGCCCGACCCCAACCTCGACTCTGGCCGCCCGACCCCGACCCCGGCCACCCGACCTCTGTCGCCCCAGCCACCCGACCCCGACCCCCTGACCCGACCCCGACACCGACCCCGACCTCGTCCACCGTCGGACCGGACCCGGCCACCCGACCACCCGACCCCGACACCGACCTTGGCCACCCGACCACCCGACCCCGACACCGACCTTGGCCACCCGACCCTGACCACTACCGACCCCTATCCGGCCACCCGACCCCCGACCCCGAGCCCAACCTCGACCTCAACCGCCAAATCCCGACCCCGACCATCAACAATAGTAAACCCTAAACCCTAAACGACAAATATAAATTTAAACTTATTAATTCATATTGTTTATTAATAATTGGCCCTTATAGTAATTTGACATTAAGAGAAACATAGAACAAACCAAACACACTTGTAGATAAAAACACGAGAAAAATGTAACCAAACACAGGAGTGTTTTATTTATAAATATTTATAGAAAAAAATGTTTTTAAAAAAATGCATTCTTTGAAAAATAATTTTTTAGTAGTCAATATTTTTTTTAGTAGTCAATTCAAACACACTTTAAGCTTAAGCCTAGTTGATCGAATTGGGTCGTATTACAATGGAAATCTGGCCCATAGTTCAAATGATTTAGGCCCAAAGTTAAGAAAGTCAAAATCCAAATACTTCGGCCCAAAGTTAAGAAAGTCAAAATCCAAATAGTTCGAGACAAAGTGAAGACTGGGAGAATTTCTAGTACATCCGTGGTATGGAGTTTTTCCTTACCACTGCCTTTAAATAGATGACATATGGCGAATTGTTTGGGACCCACTCTATTAAATATATTATTTTTTGTTTGGGACTCACTCTATTAAATACATTATTTTTTTAAGCTATTTCGCCACGTGTCATCCATTTAAAAACAGTGGTATGGAAAAACTCCATACAAATTCTCCCGTCCATTCCGTCCATTTAAAAACAGTGGTATGGAAAAACTCCATACAAATTCTCCCGTCGTGAACTGACTTCCTTAATCGAGACCGGTTAGTGCTTAGAAATTCTCCCGTGAACTTCCTTAATCTCTACCGGTTAGTGCTTCCAACTTAGAATATCCACGGGGTAGGTAATGCCTTCCCCGCCTCGAAGTACTCCACAGGATCGAATTTTTCCTATTAATTATTATTTTTTTAATTTATTCACAATCAACACAGTTTAATTAGCCTAATAAAAAAATATTTCTATTTCAACGTTATAATCATGGTGGAAACCAAAGAAGTTGAGTCTTCAAATTGAGCTTAAAGCCTATTATACAGGCCCAAACGGTTGTAAAAAAGATAATAGAGGTGTTGAATATTTATAGGCAATTATTTGCTAACAATTTCCTTTTTTTTCGATGTGGGACAAGTTGCCAAATTCCCATCCCTCACAAACACAAGTCATTTGGTTTAAGTTTTTTTTTTTTTAATATATTTATTTAATATACTTTATTAATAAATGTAATTTTGTTTTAGAAAATTGTAACGGAGGTTAATTTAGAATAAAATAATTAAAAATAATATCATTTTTTTAAAAAAATTACAGATATGGTCTATCAGCCACTGATTTTTTGCCATATTTATAAAAGGTTTTAAATTTGGCTAAATTTGCAATTATTTTTTGTTTGATTCCTATTTGTGCAACCAATCTTTTTTTTTGGCATATTTATTTTTTAATTAAATAATATAGTTTTATATATATATATTTTAGCTCGTAAAGCATCCACTTAAAAATATTATATTCTATTTTTTTTTACAACAATATTTTAATTAAAGCGAAAATTGAACTCATGAACAAGGCATGACGAGTTATAAATACTAGAGAAACGGACCCGCACACTTTTAGTTGTTAGATTATATTTACCACTTATAAAAAGGTTAAAGTTTCCTTTATAATTTATATTTTTATCTTATTGTTTTTTTTAGAACATGTAGAATGAGAGGCATTCCAACTTAATCATCCAATTTTTATTTATACAATTTGAAATGGTGAATTATGGACTACATTTATTTTTACTTTTTTATTTTATTCATTTTCACATCAATACTTATTTTACATTTTAGTTTTCTTATAAATTTTTACTACCTATAAATACTTCTTTCATTTTAACCTTTTCAAATCTCAAATTTATATTCTCTCGAATTCTCTAAAATTTATTTTTAATTATCTCTAATGAACTCAAGTTTTAGAAGCTAATTCAATTTTTATAATCTCATTTAATAATTCAAACATTTTTTATAAAATTTTCAAATGTTTTACTTACATCAATATTTTCATCGGCAATTCAATTTATATATGATGGTAAAAATAATAAATTATAGTATAGTTAAGTCACAATTAAAGTTTCATGAAATAATTCAAAACAATTTTAATCAATTTCCATATTATTTTTAAAATTACTGCTCGACATTTTTACCAACATTTACATCTAAATATTGTTTTAATTTTTAGTTATGATGAATAGAAATGGTCTATTGTAGTATAATTAAGCCACAATTAAAGTTTTATTGACTAAATAAAATAATTTCCATTAATTTCTACAAATTTCCATAAAGTTTTCCGAAATTTCCATCGACATTTCTATTTTCATTGATATTTCCGTGAAATCTGGACCTCGACATTTCCATCAACATCGACATTTGAATCCTTAGTTACTTATAACCACCATAATCTCTAAAAGTTAAAAAATTATAAAATATCATAATGAAAGCAAAAATATTAACCATGAAGTCTCTAAAAAAAGTCTTTAATGTTAAATATTAACAATATAGTCTAACTTAAATATTAAAATCAAGTGATCCACCATAGTCTAACTTTAATATTACAATCAAATGTAAAAACAATCATCAATTTGTTAAATATATATATACATGGGGGTACACTATTATTCGTCCCCACCTCATTTAGTAAAAAGGAGCCAAAAACGATCCACATTCTGTTTGGGGCGGGTTAAATGGATATCTTTATTCCAGGCTCCTATGGCAAGACCCACACCAACAAAACGAAGACCTCTAAACCCGAGATCGACGCATGGAATCTGTTTCAAAATCGAGACCCACGTCGTCGACACGATACCCACACCGACCTACAAAATTCTTCTTCACGGGTGGCTGCGTCTGAGCTTCTGCGGTTTGGGAGGCTGCTCCTTCCTCTTTTGAAAGAGGACAACTTGTTATTTTTTTTTAGTACATTGAGGATGGGGGGATTCGAACCACAGACCTCTTGGTCATGAACACATACATGTGCCAGCTGAGCCATGCTCGCTTTGGCCCAGGACAACTTGTTATTAAACCCACATATTTTGTTAAATTTTGATATGAAATTCTAATACATATTTTGAATTAAAATTTGGGTACATTCTAAATTTCATCCCAAAATTAAGATTTGAGTTCAAATTTTATCTTGAATTAAAACCTTTAAGTCAAATTTGGTTGAAATTCCAAATTTTTCTCAAATTAAAATTGGTGGTCAAAACAAGAATCTCACTTAAAATACAAATTCGATGACATTTTACCTCAAATCAAAATTTGGGCATAAGTAAAATTCCCGGCAAGTCAGTAGACTCCAAATTCTACCCTTAATCAAGCTAAATTAAACTAAAGGTAGAGTTAAAGTAGAGTCTAAATTTTACTAAAATTCAAAAGTAAATTTGTGGGTATTATTATTATTTTTTTTTTTTTACCCAAATTCATATTTTTGATTAGTTGCATAAAAAAATGTGTCAAGTAAAAACATTTAAATTATGAACAAAATTCATAATTGGATTAAATTGACACATCATAAGGAGTAAAAAATCAGGGACATAATACCTTACATTTTCGACCCCAAACTATCTTTTTTTGAGACTCACCTATACTGCAACGGCATAAAACTCGAAAATGAGTATTTGTTGGCTGACAAAATTGTATTTGAGATTAGTTATAAATTGGGTGTCCCGAATTTGGAAAGCCAAACCCATTTGTTACTCCTTCCCAACTAAAGAGTAAAACTTATATCATTTGTTTTTTTAAAAATTCTTCCTAATTTTCTAACATCCTTACTTTACTTTGATTTTTTTGTTCTACTTTCTCTCTCCTCTTACCTCCTCCTTCCTCTTTTAAAGGCTCCTCCCCTCCTTCAATCTCATGGATTTTCATCTTTCTTCTCCTTCATTCCTCCCATGGACACTAAAATTAAATTTAAAAAATAAAAAAAGGAAAACCTGTTTTTTTAGGATCCAAAACTTTACAGCTTCCATCACAATCCACACACATCACAAATCTCACAAATCTCACACGAATCCTAATCGAACAAAACCTCTAATTTTCCCCTTCCTCCAATTTCAAATAGGAAGACAATGTGGTTGATACAAATTTCAATTTGAGACTTTTTTTTAGGGAGTAAAAAAACGAGAGAGAAAAGGTAACGACGTTGAAGGAGGAAGGAGAATGTGGAAGGAGAGAGAGAAAATGGGCAAAAAAAAATCGAGATAACGACGTTAGAAAATTAGGAAAGATTTTATTTTTTTAAAAAATGATATAACTATTTATCCACTCACAATTGCCACATGGCTCTGCAAAAGATGCAAGTTTTACTCTTTTTATAATTACGATGGTCCCACCATTTCCATTATCTTTTCAATTTTACACCTCCTCTAATTATAACTATATAATTTTTTAATTATATTTATCTAAATAATTTTTTTTTCATTCATTTATATTTAATATAATTAATAATAGCTCAAAATATGTATACTTTCTAATGATAAGATAAAAAATAATATACTTTAGACGATTTACTCATATTAATATTTTAAAAATAACATTTAATTTTTAAGTTAACATATTAAAATTAAAAAATAATAATGATTAACAATATTCAATCACATTATTTTCATGTAGGTTTTCCTCGAATTACAAAATTAAAATTTTTGTAAATTTCAAAACCTAATTTTTATTAAACAAATATTTTTCTAATTGTTTTATTATAAATCATTAACCGTTTTCATTTTTAAATCATCAAGGACATATACTTAAAAATACACTAAATTATTACATACTTTATCACAATGTGATCGATTCAATTTAGATTATATATTCTGAGAAGCAGTCCATTATCATCTTTGTCAATAATACGTTCTTCTATCAATTCTAACTAAGAACTTTGTAATACCAATTTTTTTTTTAAAATATGAATGTAAACATCTAATTTGAATCTAAGCATCTTTTGTCAATAGTATGTTACCTTTTTCCTCCCAACTAATTTCTTTTTCATAAAAATAACTTTTTTTAATTCATTTAATTTTTCAACAGGTTAATCACATATTTAAGTCTCAATATAATTTAAGAAGCATACTAATTATAGTTGTTAGCTATTTTTCAATAACTATTCCTCTAGTGGCCCATTTTCTAATCTTCAAATTGAAGAGTATACGAGACTCAATTCTTGAAAAAAGAGGGAGCGAGCCTATAATCTAAGAAAGTAAAGTATCAAGGACAAACTTACATAGCAGAAAACTTGTTTCATTAATGCTTTGGGTGTACCGGGGTGATTTCGAACAAAAGACGTGATAAAAAATTAAGGATGAAAATATCAATATCGATATTTCAATAACTTAATTTTTGTAAAGAAATTATTTAGATTAATAATTAAATTCTTTTACTTCCAAAGTAAGTAATACATCTTATTATTAGTCTCTATATTCATATTGAAATTAATAGATGCTATTTTTTTTTTTTTTTTATTTATTTATTTATTTATGTTTTACGGGTATCCAAGGATGGGGATTATAATCCACACAAAATTGTCATCTCCTATTTAGAAGATGGCTAAAATAGGGCTTTGCACTAAAGCACATGATACCCTTAGAAAGCATCTATCAGATTTCATTGATATAAGGATATCTATAGGGACGAACATTAATCGAAGTAGTTCCTTCTTGCAGCTGACTTTGGTGGTCAAAAGAATCAAGTTTTTGGAAGCCTAGAGATTCCTCGAGAATAATATCATTGCAAATTGATCCGCATAATGGCCCATATTTTTTTTTGACAACATGTTGGGGTGGGAGATTGAACCTAGGACCTCATGGTCTCTAGAGAGTACATCATGCCGTTGAGCTATGCTCTTGTTGGCTGCATAATGGCCCAATGTTCATATACTAGTCAGGTTCAATCTTGCACTTGAGCTTAAAGAGTTTGTTTGTCCAATATCATTGACAAAACACTTATTACCTCTTCAGTTCAGCATCACGGATGTGAAACATGAGCTGCAAAAAACAAAGACAATTCCGGACTGCATATGATACGTTGATAAACTTGATTTCAAAAGAACGAGTAGGCATATCTATGTCATTACCTTTGTCCCCACATAAAATGTTACAAACATGCCGCCGAGAACAGGAAATCCTGTATAAGTTCGTTCATTAGTACGGTCATAAGATTTCTTTTGTATTATAAGATAAAAGAAAGAACATATGATTCAACTTATAAGGTACTAATAATGAACCTTGTTTGTTCAGGAATCTAGATGACAAAGAATTAATGCCTGATGGTCCAATAACATATCCAACTAGGTTTACAACCTGCAGAGAGGAGGAGATGCTCTATCATTAGGCCATGTTTCTTTCACATAAGCAAATGCAGTATTCAATTCCCTTTCTTGAGAGAAGGCATGTCTGAGTACCCCACAAAACTACTCTTTGTGATTAATCAAATTGGTAACATATAGAATGTCAACCTAAGTATAGCTCAATTGGTTAAGGCATATATCCTCGATCAAGAGGTTAGAAATTTGAATCCTTCCACCCCCAATAATGTTGAACTCAAAAAAACAAAAAACAGAGAGACTGCAGTGGACATACCATGAGACAAGTGATTGTGATGGCACCCGCAATCGCACTAAGTTCGCGGAAAACAAACTCTGTAATAGCACTCTCAGCCTAATAACATCAGCAATAAGAGATCGAGTTGCTCAGATATTTCCATTTGGAAGGAAACGAGATTTTTATAAAGAATGAAAGAATAAAAACTTTAGGCGAAAATAAGACATTCTGTGCTACTGCTTACCAAGCTAACTTGGGCTACAGAGGACTTTTGCAATGAGCAATGACAGTAGAAAGCAATTTAGTTATGAAAAGACCTATTATTCATACACAAAGAAGATACAATAAAATAGGCAATATCCCACTTCTTTCAAATTTAGAGTTTGCAGCCCCCCTCAAATTTAAAAATGTATTTATTATTTCAAACTGAATTCGTTAAAGTTAATCAAATCAGAGCTTGGCTTGTTGGCTGATAGCACAAAACTATTTATTATTTTTATATAATTAAAAAATAAATAAAAACTTTTTTATTTCAAGTAAATTATTTAAATTTTATAATTTGCAAAATTACAGTGTTATCTATTTTCTTGAAATAATTTTACCCATAAAGTATCTACAAATATGAAACAATAACATATATAATATTATAATTTTTTTGTTTTAATTTCTCTTATAAATTTGATTTTTTTTTTTGTTCTTGATATCAAATATATGAATAGAAATGATTAAGAATATTTTTGAACTTTTAGTAATTTTTTTTTTAAAAGATCAATCACGTGAAAATAAATCATAATTCTATTCTTATAAACGAACTAAATTCTATTAATTATTTCAAGTTTCATTCACATTCTTGTATATTTATATAAAGAAAAATCAGTGATACTACCCTCTTAAACATACTAATAACAAAAAATATAAACATATATTCATGACTTCAAGATTATCTTTATAAGAGTTTGTACTTAAAGTTCTCGATTCACCACTAAGGAAGTGAGGATCGTCCCAACCAATTCATGTAAAAGAATCATCTAAGACTTTCACATAGCTTGGGTGCACTGCGGACCATTTTTTTTTTGTAGGAAATAACTGCGTCTCAAAAGAGAGAGTTGCATTCTCAAGCATGAGTTCAAGATTATCTTTATAAGACAATTACAAGAAATGAAATATTGGCTGGTGAAAATGCTCTTCGTACCACTCTCTCTCTCTCCCTCCCCCAACTATCTTCTTCCTCTGTAACCCATCGGCCTCCGCCATGCCTCGCCGGAAATCCAATTGCTTTTCCATAGAGCGAAAAACCTTCTCCATCTCCCTAACTAATAGAGTTAGGCTCACGGAAGCTTCAAAGGACCGATCTTACACTTTATCCTTAAAGAAATAGTCTCTTTCATGGCTCATTTCAACCTTCACCTCTTTGGTTGATACAACTCTCAATCAGAGGTTCTTTAAGGAAGATAAAACTGATGAATATGCCATTTGGGTTGAAAAAATATCCAATAGAAAGGGGCATTGTGCCGAGATTGTGAAATGTGGGGTAAACGGAGGCTTAAATAAGTTATTGTTGCCGGTTGGTGAAAATAGGGTGGGTTGGAAGAATTTTCTCTCTTCTTAAAGGCTCCAACAACCAACCAAAAGCTCCCTTAGTCATAAAGTCCACAACAAATCATGCTACTGCATCTTCATCAATCTCTTACAAGCAAATCTTACTAGCCAAGGTTCAACCAAATCGGAATGTAGACTACCCTACATATTTATCAACTATCAAATCTAAAGTCTCCACATATGAGCTTGCTGATTTCTATCCTGAGAGGGTAATAATCATCCACAGGCGCCATCTTCATGATGATTGGACCGAAATCTCAAAGGAAATCCAACTTGAGGTCACAAACTCCGGGACTATCAATCATTTTCAACCAGATAGAGCTCTTCTATCGGTTCTTGATAAGGATCAAGGCAAGATCTTGTGCAAAAATAGAGGATGGCAAATGGTTGGAAGATTTTTCATTACGTATGAACCATGGAGCTCCGAAGCCTTCATTAGGAGCCCTACTGTTCCCTCCTATGGTGGCTGGATCAAGGTTAGATACCTGCCGGTTGATAAATGGTCTTTAGAAACATTCAAAGATTTTTGGAAGTCGCCAAGAAGACTTTATCACGATTAAACATGGAGGTTAGTATCAAGGTTGAAGTTAACGTTTTCGGTTTTATTTCAGCTGAAATCGAGCTCCCTTCATCAACAAGTAAGCCTTTGAAAGTTTTGATTGACCCTTTCTTTAATGAAACCCCCTTCATCAACTACATGGCCGGCGTCCATGGAAAAATTCCCCGAGCTCAGCCAGATACAAATTCTTCACGCACCTCCTTAGCACTTTTTCACCCCTCTCCCATTCGGACCACTCTCATTGCACGCGCAGGCCCTACCCCTGACAATCCGTACTCACCAACAATACCCATGGGTTCCTTACTCTGACCCACCCCTCATTAATCCTCCCCCCCATCCAGATTGACTTCTTCCTCTCTGACCAGCCCATCAAATCCATCTCCCTCTACCCACTGCCACACGCTTTCACCCTTTCCCATCAACTTTTCTCTCTCTTCTAAACCCCTACCTTTCGACCTTGACCCATCTTGTTTCATTTCATCAAGCAAGGTTTTTTTCCCCATTTACCCTTCCAAAAAACCAGACCATATTTCCACCTACCCCCATTCAACCCATCAGCCTCCAATCACCGATTTTGCTTTACCCATCTAGCCTAAAAATTCGGAATTAACTGAACCAAAAATTTCAATCTCTCCCCTTATTAGCTCTCCCCTCCTCACCATTGAGTCGATCCCCACCCTTAAACCGGTTGTCATTAACACTAAGAAATCCCAACTAGTCTCTGGAACATTTTACTCAACATCCAAAAACAAAACAATTTCTGATTCAGATGATCTTTTATCCTCTCCTTGCTCTCAAGATAGCACTCCTCACACCCAAAGAGAAGTTCCTTCTCCCTATTCTCCTCCATCCCTCTCAACATTTTTTGATCAACATATTCCCCCTTTGTTAGAACGTGATGATCATCCTTTAGCTATCGTGCCTTTGGCTATCGAGAACCCTTCCAAGTCACCTGACCAACCTTTGCTTCCTTTAATAGAAGGGATCTCTGAAGATATCGAATTAGTTGAAGATTTGACTGACGATCCAACCTCTCATCTATCATCTTTGTTCCATTGGCTGATCAAATACGGGATGTGCATTATGCCCCTTCCTACTAAACAAAGACAAACCACTGCTTACAAGAAACAAAGGAATTGGGACAGAGAAGTCATGAATCTCCAATCAACTATCAATTACGGAAAATGCACAAACAATCATCTTACGGGTAGAGGTATGTAGAAGAAACAAAAATGTTCAACTTGCATTACTCAAACAAATAGTTTAAAGTCATGGGTTGTGAGACAAGAAGAGGGAGACAGATGATCTGCCCTATCTCCTCTCTCCTCCATCCCTCTTTCCCCTCCTTCCGGCCTTGACCTCATCCAAACCTTTCTAGACTACTAGCTTCTTTGGATTGTTCTGTTTTCCTCAGGTAAGTTCTCTTTATTTTGATTAATTTGGTTCAGTTTCACTTTTTCTTCATGGAGCATAGTAGTTGTTGTATTGACAACAAGTATTTTCGTATTTGGTTCGATGATGAGCGTTTTTTTGTTGAAGATTTGGATCTTAAGTTAGCCATTCCTCTTTCCTTTTCACACCTTATTTGGTTTGAAAATTCTCTGGTCGAGTTAATGAAGTGTGCTGATTTTTCAGAGTTCTTTAAGCAAGAAAGGGATGGATTTGGTACTACTAGAATTCATAAGCGACGATCTTTTTCCGTTTGGTTAATTGAGTGCATCGTATGGACAATCACTGGTGGAAGGAAGGTGATTCGTGTACCTATTGGTCGTTTTAAGAGAGGTGGTCTTACCTTTTGGGACATGTTAAAGGATTTTATCTCCAAATTTAAGATCTCTACTTTGCATGTTTCGTCCAAGCCAAGTTTTCCCTCAAAGGTGTTGTCGGGTCCAAGTGTCCCAATTTCTTCATTGTCTTTGGCAGAAATAGTCAAATCCTCTCAGTCACTTCCTCAAAACTCTCACTGGATTCGAAAAGATAAAGAAGTAATTGATTTAGATTGGAACTGTCTCATGGTGATTTCCAAGTTGAATGCGCATGATGATTGGAAGGAAATTAAGAAGGTCATTGAAATTCAATTCGAGGCTTCTTTTGTACTCAACCCTTTTATGGCTAATAAAGCTTTATTACAAATGGAGGATGGTAGGATTCTTGGGGGACTTGGCTCTAAAGGGAAATGGATGCACATTGGACATTTTCATTTGAAATTTGAAACTTGGGCAGTTGAAAAGCACAGCAAACCTGATTTTTGTGTAGGTTATGGTGGCTGGATTCAGATTAAGAATTTACCTTTGCATTATTGGAAGTTGCAGACTTTCAAAGCAATTGGAGTGTATTTTGGGGGCTTGATTAGGGTTGCTTCTAAAACTCTAAATATGGTGGACTGCAGTTCAACCTTTATTGAGGTAAGGAAGAATTCATGTGGTTTTATTCCTGCTTCCATCGAAATTCATCGAAATTCATGACAAGAATTTAGGTAATTCTTTTATTAGATTTGGAGATATAATTTCAGTTGAGCATTCTTCTCGTGCACTCTTTAGGAGGGATTTTGAACATTAATGATTATTCGAACCCTTTGAATTTGGATCGTATTAATTTGGTGGTTGAAGATGAAAAGACACCTTGGCAAGGTCCTTTGCCTTTCTCTGATGAAGAATCAATCCCATTTTCTGCCCTGCATCCCAATGTTGGTGGGGTTGAAATCGAAGAGTTAAATGTTGTGGCATTTAATGATCCCAACTTGATTGCTTTGCAATCTGAGGTTAGAGTGTTTGAAGACGATGGGTCAGTTGGTGGGGCATTTATTGCTCCTTGTTTGCATGATGGACAACCTTCATTTTCTCCCTTGGAAACACAAGTGACTCTTTGCTGCCCTCGTGAGTTAGGTGCTGTGACAATTAATGATTCCAACTTGATTTCTTTGCAATCTGAATTTAGAGTGTTAGAAAATGAAGGGTCAAATAGTGGGGCATTTATTGCTCCTTGTGTGCATGATGGACAACCTTTATTTTCTCCCTTGGAAACACAAGTGACTCTTTGTTGTCCTCGTGATCAATCATCTGCATTTATTGAGCCTTCACATGATCTTTCGGTTATCCAAGAGTCTCTTTGTGCGGTCTCCAAGGCCCCTTACTATCTTCAATGGCAACTAGTGAAAGAAAGAAAGAAGGGCTATATTGAAGCTTTTCCTAAGTTCTATACCCGAAAAAAGACCTCATTCTCTTATGAAGATTCCGACCTTATTGAAGAAAGGGTAACAAGAATGCTGGTCTCCTCCAATAAACAATCCTCTCCTCCTCGGGTCTCGACTTCCAACATTTGTAGCCAACAAGTCGTCTCTTCAAAATTTCCAGATTGTTTCTTCACCAAAGGATTCATTCAATCAACTAAAGATACTTCAGCTTCTCTTGGTGGAGAAGCTTCAGACGCTGATTCAGAGGTCAGCGTGAGTAGTGTGGAGTCCGTCTTGCCTGATATTAATAACTTCATGGATGATTTTTCTGAAGATTGGTTTTCAGGAGATCTAGTTTCTTTATTTCAGGATTGTGACAACGAGATTTCACTTCATCCTTCCTCAGTTCTAAGTAAATTTGATTCTCTTATTGCAACTTGTGGATTTCAGATGCGTGAAATTCCTAACCTTGCTGATGACAACCGTGGAAGGGCTTAATTATGTTTTTTTGCAGCTTTCCCTCCTTGGCTTCTCGTGTAGGCTTTTTTCCCTCCAGGCTTTTGGTTTGTTCTGAAGAAGAGTGGTTTGATTTTGGATGTCTCGAGGATTCAGGCTTTTTGTTTGCCTATTGTCTGTTTTCTTCGTTTGGAGTTTAGTTTTATGGAATTCTTGGCCTTTAGGTCTCTTGTTGCTGCCTCGAACTTGCTATCGTCGTCTTCAAGTTTTGGTTTTCAGTGCGGTTTTTGTTGGTGTTCAGTTGCTAGGTTTTCTTTGGACTTTTTTGGGTTCTTTTTGGATTCTTTGTTGGTTTTCTCTTGTTTACATTTTGTTCTTCATTCTTGGTTTTCTTTTTTCTCTCCTTTATGGAGCTTGTATCTTTGAGCATTAGCCTCTTTTTCATTTTTTCAATGAAAGTTTTGTTTCTTGTTAAAAAAAAAATCATCTTACGGGTAGAGGGTCGAACAAGCCTAAATGATCAACACTTTTTGGCTTGATAGAAGCTCTTGTTATCCACATTATAGATCTCTTAACAGTGGCCATATTCATATGGATGGTGACACAATTGAGTTTGGATTGTGCGATAATTTTTCAGCCAAATCCTTCTCTTAGCGATCGATTTGGATAGAAAATTATCTCCAAAAGAAGTATCTCCCTTTTGATGGCTTATAGGATTTCTTCTTCTTTCTTTCTATTGTTTTTTGTCTTGACGAGCTTGTATTTCGCCGATTTGGATCATCCTCATCAGTGTTCCATTGGTTTTATGGTTTGTTTTTTGTTTGTATCTTGATCCGGAGGGATAGAGTCTATCCCCTTTTTTCTTCATTATTTAAATGAATGGTTACCGTTTCTTATCAAAAAAAAAAAAAAAATTATCTTTATAAGAGTTTGTACTTAAAGTTCTCGATTCACCACCAAGGAAGTGAGGATGGTCCCAGCCAATTCATGTAAAAGAATCATCTAAGACTTTCACATAGCTTGGGTGCACCGCAAACCATTCTTTTTTTGTAGGAAATAACTGCGTCTCAAAAGAGAGAGTTGCATTCTCAGGCATGAGTTCAAAATTATCTTTATAAGAGTTTGTACTTAAAGTTCTCGATGGTCCCAACCAATTGATGTAAAAGATTCATCTAAGACTTTCACATAGCTTGGGTGTACCGCGACCATTTTTTTTGTAGGAAATAACTGCGTCTCAAAAGAGAGAGTTGCATACTCTGTCGTGTACACTATAACCTTAAGTCTTTTTCTTTATTTGTTTTCCTTTTATCTGTGCTGATGAGTTGGTATATATCTTCGTATCTTACGTACAGTCTTCAATAATTTTTACATTAACAAGAGAATACAACCCCCAGGTTCTTCCATACAGTAAATATCAATTTTGTGGCTAAATGAGAAAAAAGAATGACAAAGGAATATTGACGTTAATATAATGATTCACTATAAATGAACTAAAAGAGAAGAAATATCACCTTAAACGTACTCACTGCTGATTTCACAACCATTTCAGGAACAAAGAATAAACACGTCAACCATGCCCACCATAGGAGCTTCCTGCATCAATGGAATATTAACCATACACTGAATAAGTTGTGCTTCCATCTTAAATAACTGAAGGAATCACGAAGGCTCCGCATACCATTCTAAATCATGCCAGACTGCAACAAATGTGAATAGAATCCAGACATTGAACACTTTCCTTTTGGATCCCCCCAGAGGAATGTACATGTACCTGAAATGGCACGACAAGCAACTTTCAAGTAAGATAAAGAAATAGAAGAGCCAAAGAAATCTTGTTTCAAGAATCTAAGTTTACACCTGACAAGCCATTTATTGTAAGAAGCATGCCAACTTTTCCAGAAGCCTTCCAAGTTGTAGCAATTATTGATACACCTTGGCATATTTTCTGGGACATCAATGCCACATATCTACAATAATGCAATAAAGAAACCACTAAAAACAAAAAAGAACATTAAACTGATAAGGAAGCCACCACAAAAAAAAATGCTCTGCTCTCTCTCCTCTATCCTCCATCCCTCTTTCCCCTCCTTTCAACCTTGACCTCTTCCAAACCCTTTCTAGCCTACCAGCTTCTTTGGAGTGTTCTGTTTCTCTCAGGTAAGTGTTCTTTATTTTGAATAATTTGGTTCAAGTTCATTTTTTCTTCATGGAGCATAGTTGTTGTTCTATTGACAACAAGTATTTCCGTATTTGGTTTGAAGATGAGCATTTCTTTGTTGAAGATATGGATCTTAAGCTAGCCATTCCTCTTTCCTTTTCACGCCTTGTTTGGATTGAAATTTCTTTAGTCGAGTTAATGAAGTGTGCTGATTTTTCAGAATTCTCTAAGCAAGAGAGGGATGAGTTTGGTACTACCAGAATTCATAAGCGACGTTCTTTTTTCATTTGGTTAATTGAGTGCATCGTATGGCCAATCACTGCCACTGGTGGAAGGAAGGTGATTCATGTGCCTATTGGTCGTTTTAAGAGGGGTGGTCTTACCTTTTGGGATGTGCTAAAGGATTCTCTCTCCAATTTTAAGAACTCTACCTTGTGGTGGCTTCCTTTTATAAGAACAAGATCCATGGTATATAAGGTGTGAAAAGGAAAGAGTCCCGAGATGGGGAAGATCCATGGTATATAAGAACAAGATCGAATCCATAAGCTTCAAAGTAGATACTATCATACTTTTTTTTTTCTTTTTTTGAGGACATAAGAAGAGACCCATTGTCCTAACATAAACATCACATCACAGAGTTTCACTACGGGAAAAAGTACACGTAAGTCACACAGGTCACATACCAGGGAACAAAAGCGGAAGTAACGCCATATGAGGAGAAACTTTAGCCACATGAAATTTAAGACCTACATCACAGTAATAATGCCACACCATAAGAGTGGTAATTCAATTATTCAAGGAAAATAACTTAGGAAGAACGTACGCTAGACGAGTACAACTCGGGGGCATTGACAATGGTAACACAATTCAATTTTGTATTCATTTCCACATATCAGTTTTATTGTATTATTTTCTTAAATAAGAAAAAAAAAACTTTTATCTTAAAAAAGGACACGAGGAGTGATATAAGATATCCACCTTAAACCAAGGAAATTAGAAAAAAGTCTTATCAATTGGCTGAAACTAATGTAAGAGAGTAATTCAAAAAATCTTTGAACAGGAGACCACAATTTGAAGCATTCAAAAAACATCTCAAAAGTAACACATCAGAACTATAGTTGTGTGAATGTAATGTGACTTGCATGCAATGCACAATGGTTTATTCAATTTAACCACACAAGTTTTATAAACATCAACACATTTTTTTTTTTTGATATTCGTGTCCGGACAACTTACGCGCACCTCGACTAATCTCATGGGACAGACCGCCTAACCCTACAACAGTTGGTTGCCAAGGAAACCCATAGGAAATTAATTCCTAGGTAGGTAGCCACCAAGGATTGAACTCATTCCCTCTAAGAGGGTTTTGAAAGACTTTTTTGAACTTAGTTGTCTCCTTCACGTGGGCAAGATGTCCTTTTTCTTTTTCAACCGCTCGTCCCTTGGGTGCAACAATAGGCTGGGCGCTTGTGTTCTCTTCTCCGGCATGTCTTGGTGTTGATTTTCCATGGATTCCGGCAATGAAATTCAAGGCATACTCCGTCTTAAAGAAGGGGTCAATCTGTGCAGTGCAGTAATAGGCTTTTTACCTTGTGATAGGGGTGCAAGGAAAACCCGAAAAAACCGAACCGAACCGAAAAACCAACCGAAACCGACGTTAATTTCGGTTCGGTTCGGTTGACGGTTTCGGTTTGAATATTAAGAAAACCGAATATATTCGGTCGGTTTTCGGTTTTGATGCTTTAAAACCGATGATAACCGAGCCGACCGATTACTATATATATATAATAAACCGAAGGATAATCAATATGTGTAAGTGGTCCAGTGGCTTTAGAGACGCCTTACAACCATGATGTCTTGAGTTCGAGCTTCACAATGTGCATATTTTTTGAACTATTTACTCCTACAAAGTAGAATGGGCCCATAACACATCAGCGGCCCATCATCCAACTTCTTGCAGCCCACTAAACTTAACCCAACTCGGCCCATTGCTCTTTGAATTAACTAATCGGTGAACCGCCAGACCGAACCGATTAAACCGTCGGTTAATCGGTCGGTTCGGTTTGGTTCACAGCCTCTGGCGGTTCGGTTTCACATTTCCTTCACTATTCTTATCGGTTCGGTTTCGGTTCAGCACTCAAACCGAGCCGAACCGAACCGAACCGATTACACCCCTACCTTGTGAAGTGAGGAGGATTCTCGCAGGGATGAAACCGTGGGCATTCTCCTTGACATTGATGCTAATTTCCATCATATATAACCTAGATAAGGTTTTGGTGGTTGTTTCCATGTGTCCTCCACAAATATCTCCAATGTTCTTAAACACTTCATTGGACCATCTATCCAAAGGTACATTCCTTACTTTAATCCATCCTCCATATGATGGCACCACTGGTTTTCCGAGGTAAGCTTCATCATTCCATGGCTCAAATCTGATCTTTAAGTGTCCTGCCATAGTCCAACCTTTAATTTTGCACAAAGTGTTCCCCTGTTCTTTGTCTTGCACCTTCATTAAAGCCCTATCGGGTTGTATAAG
The DNA here is from genome assembly GCA_028017165.1 of Herpetospermum pedunculosum. Taxonomy (NCBI): domain Eukaryota; kingdom Viridiplantae; phylum Streptophyta; class Magnoliopsida; order Cucurbitales; family Cucurbitaceae; genus Herpetospermum; species Herpetospermum pedunculosum. Next base: position 26,490,547 of record CM051527.1, on the reverse strand, counting down.
ACTTATGGATCCAACATTTGTAACATCCAACTGTATGGCCTTGATGATTTATGCCCAACTATCATGAAATTTTTGTCTAAAGACTATGATAGCCTGGATAGAACTCAACCATTTTCAGGGTGGGTCTGATTCTTTCTATTGAAACATGTCGCATGGCTTGCTTCAAAGTAGTTGATGTAGATGAGGAATTGTTCTCAAGCTTGTCTGTCTTTAAGGCCTCCTTGTATGAGAGATGATTTCTCTTATAGGTGGTTTTGATAGCCTCCTTGTATGAGAGATGATTTCTCTTATAGGTGGTTTTAGGAACCATTATCAATTCATTCTTTGGGTGGTTCTTGAGGGAATTGAGAAGAGTGAGGAAGCTCTTCCTTTTTTTATATTTTTATATAAAAATGATATATAAAAAAAAAAAATGAACGAATTGGAAATCTTTTCCAACCATAGAACATAGACATCCAATCTATCTTCTACAAAGAAGCTCATAGTGAGTGGGGCTTCCATAAGAGTAGAGAAGGAGTTTATCAACCATAGATGTGATTCTTTTTTCAAGACTAATGTATAAGACCTATCATTTGTTTCCTCTGTAATACGCAAACCTTCCCCTAACTTGGTACAGAAGGTTTTTCTGTCGATGGAGAAAAATGTAACTTGGCGACGAGGGTGATTCCGGTCCATACCGGTGGTGGAGAAAATTCTGATGGGCTATGGATGGAGGCATGGGGAAAGTTTAGGAGAGAGGAGAGCGGAGAGAACATCTCTAAGGTGCGTTTTTAAAGCACTTGATTACTACTACAACGAAGACGAAAATTTCAGCTAGATCGAGAAGAAGTGGCTAATTGAAGTTGCCTCCATGCTCTGCAAAATCTTTGGCGGAGGAAATTCTCAGCATGCACAATCGGAAGCAATATCAATGGAGGAGATAAAGACTCTTCGAGCGAATCAGAAGCCGAAGAACATTATCGCGACGAGTGGGGGGATTTTCAGAACGTAGTCAAATGAAGGATCTTAAACAGAGAAGAAAAATTGAAGAGAGAAGATTTCAAGTCAATCAGAACCTGTATCGATCTTAGACATTCACCAAGAAAAATGTGATCCCCAAAATTTCAGAGAGAATGAATCGGCCGAGAAAAATGCGATCCCCAAAATTGCAGAGAGAATGAATCGGCTAGAAGGAGGAAAGAAAATATGTGGTATTTAGGGTTTAGTTAGATGTATTTATCGATTCGGTTTTTGGCTGGATTTTTCAAACGAAAACTGAACCGAACCAAAAATTCTCGATTTTCTCTAAATCCAAACCGATATGTACAGTATTTTGTTAAAAAACCGAACCAATCCACTGGATCGGTTCTATCAGTTTTCGGTTATTTGTATCACCCCTACTCCTTATCATGGAAATTAAGGCTTTTGTAGCAGATCGGGGTGTGTGCTAGTTGGTGGGGTCTTTGGGGGAGAGGAATCACTTCTAAACGAATCACAGGTCCAGCCCATTAAGAAACGTATTCTCTAAAATCTCGTTTGACAAGTGAGGTACGACGCCACCAACCTATCGAACGTATTCTAGTAAGCTTCCACCGTCGTCTCCTGTAAACGACGAGGAATTGCCGCACACACTCCCTTATCGCGCCGCTCTGAATGTTTCCATCAGTTTCATCTTCAAATCTTTCCAATCTTTGAATGGTTCCCTCTCCTCCTTTCCTCGAAACCAGTCGAGTGCTAAACCTTCAAAACTTATCACATCCACAGTATGCTTCGAATTTGGATTGTTTTAGTGAGTTTATGGATTTGAAAATACCTGTTTGCGCAGAACAACCAAGAATCTGGATCGTCACCCCCAAACACAAGCATTTCAACTTTCTTGAACTTACTCCACCTCCCTCTGCCTTCATCCACCTTCTCGAGTGTCATTTTCCCCACCCCTCCCACCGTCGTCGTTTCCCCATTAGTTATGAATGTCACAGTCAATTTCGGCGTTCTTGCCCTCAACAACGGGGAGTATATTATTGCAACACCTTGTTCATAACTCAAACTCTCACTCAATGGTGAATATTGCATATCATTGCAACACCACACAAAGTTGAACATTGGTCGGTCAACGTCGGCCAATAAGACGAGAGGGAAACAACTCGAATCACTAGTTAAGACCCCTAAATGACCGATTAGTGATAAAAGAGGTAGGGATGCAGAGCTAGTCATCAGGTTTTCCTAGAAGCAACCACCCTTAAAAGAGTGTGTATAGGTGTATCAGGCATGTGGAGGCAATTTCACCGAAGTTGGCCAAGTTTAAGACTCACACCTATGAATGCCTAGCACCGAGATGCTTTTGTATTTATCAAAACAATGACTACAGGTCATGACATGTTTTTGTTGACAACCAAAAACTATCAAAACAATGACGACAACCAATTCTACAGCAGGGGAATATCTATACAGTCTACAAACTGTTATCATAATGTTGATCAGCTTCTATGACTACAACATTCACATAGACATCACTATATATAACTTGTTGCAATGCAAAGTAAAAGGAAACAATGAAAAGCATAATAAAGTCAATCATTTTTCCACAAAAAAAAATACCAAAATAATATAGGTCGTTCCTTGTGAATTATTATCTGACATACGCACTCATTATCAACCAATTAAAGTTTAAGAAATTAATTATTATTATTTTTTTATAAGGTACCGAGCTTTCATTGAGAAAAAATGAAAGAACATAAGGACATACAAAAAAAGAACCAAGCCCACAAAAGGCTCTTTAGAAGGACTGAACGGAAGTCTGGTGTTGTTTGGTCCCTTGTTAGGTTTCAGTCCTCTAAAGTTTAAGAAATTAATGATAATCTAATCTTCATAATATCTCAGATGCAACTAAGAAAAGATCCATCATACTGAATTCACATATAAGAAATGCAAGCTACAGAGTTTCTAGTAAGATAACCGTTTGTGTTCTGATCTTAATTCTTACCCCATATCCGATGATGAACACGTCCAGTGGAGATAACTGTTTCCACAAACCACTAAGAAAGGAAGTTAAATCAAGTTACTAACTTACTACAAAGTGAAAACAGAAAAGGAGCTCCAAACACCTCTGTTTGTATATAATTCACCTGATAGCCAAGGCATTGTAATGAAATAGATGCGTCATTAGTTCCATTAGGAGAAAGCTGAATGTCCAACGTAAACCATACCAAGCCAAGTCTCTAAGTTTATAGTTATTCTGTGGCACATCTAGCTACAAGAAACCAGTGAATTTCAGCAGATTAAATAATTATTAATAAACAACGATAAGTTCACAGTTGTATATTAGACAGAAACCTGGCCATCTAGGGAAGTTAGACACTCTTAAGCTCAAATGAAATTTTAATGATGCAGAACTATTACGCATTTCAAAAAAAAAAAAAAGTGTACCACTGATTAAATGGTTTGATTTGCCCTCAGAACTCTCACCGCAAAAACAATTCGTTCTTTTAGTTTTTAATAAAAAACGGAAGCAAGTCAACCTGAGCATAGCTCAACTGGTTAAGGCGATGGTTGACATAAAGGTTAGAGGTTCGAATCTACCCACATATTGTTGAACTCAAAAATAAGAAAAGGAAGCAAGCTTTCATTAAGAAAAGAGCTGGGAAGTTACAAAAGGGATCTCCACCCGATTAAAAGCATACATAATTCTTTAGACTTGACTTGAGAGTCCAGAAAGACGAAAACAATGTCATCCCAAATAAAAGTAAAAACAAATTGTTATATTCGTTTTTTTTGGATAGGAAACAATTTCATTGATTAAATGAAATGATACAAAAGGTAAAAACACATCCAAGCCATTTTTTTTTTCCTTTTATAGGAAAAAGTAACATTTCATCCAAACGAGGATCTCAGAGTGGAAATTTAGAAATAGAAATAAATAAATAAAAGAACAAGAACTGCAAATGGGAGGGCAGAGAAGGTTAAAATAGAATCAGAAGCATTCAAATAAGAAGTCAGACCTGCGAGGCAAATGCATTAAAGCTCACAATTGGCCCAGCAAGATAAAGAGGCGCATAGACCAAGTAGCAGAGGTATAAGGTAAATGTAAATTTGTCATCTTGGACACCTCTCTCCTGGGTAAAAAGATAAGTATTTGCAATTGCAAGTATCAGACAAAACCCTCATCCATTTAAGGAACCAGTAACTAAAAATAAAGTATACTTAATCCTTAGTAAACATCAAATAACCTGTAAAAGTTGGTAGCAAGTTCTTCCTGATTTACAAACTTGGCAACGTTGACTATGTTTCTGTAATCACCAGAATCTATGTGATTAGAAATAGTTTTTGTTTTGGTCAAGAAATGCATTTTCATTAAGAGAAATGGAAGTACAAAAACCAACAACAAATGTAGGGTGATTAGAAATGCTGAAGGAAAAAAATTAAATTGAACAAAAAATACAGAAAATAACCTCATCTACAACCTTGCAAAAGAAGAAACTAAATCTATTCTAGCTTACACATTCTTAAAGCAAAGATAGGATAACATATTCACTTTAGTGCAAAAAGAAGCAGACTCGATAATCAAACTTATCCTTAAAAAAATCTCCTGTTCTTCCTCAATCATAATGTTAGGCCCCCAATTGTGAAGACTTACATAAGGAAGGGCAGAAAGGGAAAAGAACATGTAGGCTAATCGTTTGAAGGCTGGTGGGACTGGTTGGTGTACGGTCGTTAGGGTTTACATTGGCCCTAGTATATAAACTATCTTTTATTGCTTTTATGTTTATGTTTTGGATTGTAATAGAACATTAGTTCTAGGGGTTTTGGAGAGCTACCAACAATCTCGAATTGCTGGGTGTTTCCTTTGTTCATGTGTAATCGTTCTTATTGCAATATTATCTATCACTAGTAAGAGTACTCTTACACATAAATTTTAAAACAATGAAAGAAAATGCACAATCCAAAAAAATATTCATCTTCCAAGGAACCTACCTTGAAATAGCCAGATGAAGGTAATTAACAATTTAACATTTATTTGTTATGAGAAAACACACTTTCATTAAGAAGAAATGAAAGATTACAAAAGAAAAGAACCACGGGCATATAAGAAAACAGCTCACACCCAAGGAGCCAAACAGCTAATTATACCATAAAAAAAGGGCTAAAAACCCTAACAATATGACCTAATAGGTAATTACAAAAAACCTTGGAGACCCCAAACAGAGACATTGAACTTCGCTAGCGACCAAACCTCCTCCCAAGACTAACACCCAAATTAACAATTTAACATCTTTTAAAAACGCCCAACAAAGTTCCCATTCAAGTAGTTTAAAACCACAATTTTCTTGCATGCTATTGTAATATATCGAAAGTATATTATTCAGTATATTAAGGGAGAATTACATGGAGATTTATATAGAGATTGCTATGACAAATAAGGAAGGAACAAACACAATTAAGGACAGAATAATCTATAACAAATAAGGAAAGAATAATCTCTAAACCTAAACCCTAAATCCTAACATAAATGATCTATGTTGAGTTGGTACAGAAATGAGATCCCCAATTGCATCATCAAAGCAAACATAAAACACCCCAAGAAGGTAACAGATTACAACAATCTTTTCCTCTCGAAGAGATTATGAGAATAAATAATTTAATGTCCCTCTAGAAGAGCAACGTAGAAAAAAACACAGGGATTTAATAGGAACCAAAGCAAAAAAATATAATTATGATATTGTCCAGATTGGGCATAAGCTCATGGCTTTGTTTTTTGTTTCACCCAAAAGGCCTCAAACCAATGGAGATAATTGTCTTCACATATATACCATAGATCTATCACTTCCCTAGCCAATGTGGGACTTTGTCTGAACTCCTAACAATCCTCCCCTCGAACAAAGTACCACACTTGAGCCTTCCCTCAAACAAATCAGTCTACTCCCAACAATGAGAGTTTGCTCTTCATCCTAAGGCACATCCAGTAAATCCTGAGGCAATATCCAAATAGAGCAGAGCACAAATCACTTGCTCTTATTCCAGGCGAGTTGGGAAACACTTAGATAGAGCACGACCAAGGCACACTATTTCTCTTTGTTCGGAATCTGAAGATTTCTCTGAAGCACACAACTAGGTTTAGACCATGGCTTTGATACCAATTGATAAGGACAACGAAACCTCCATATATCTCCACATTGGTATGATATTGTCCACTTTGGGTATAAGCTCTCATGACTTTGTTTTTGGTTTCACACAAAAGACCTTTGTTGTAATATATTGAAAGTATATTATTCAGTATATTAAGGGAGAATTACATGGTGATTTATATAGAGATTGCTATGACAAATAAGGAAAGAATAATCTACCCTAAACCTAAACCCTAAATCCTAACACCCCTCCCTCAAACTCAAGATGGTAGTTGAGAAACCAAATTGAGTTTGTTGGGTAATTTTGACAAACAAATGCAGATTTGGGTCTTCACGATGGAGGGTTTGCGCGAACAAGCAGAGGCAGATGCAAAACGAACAAAGTGAACCAGAATAAACCGAACCGAATCAGAGTGAACTAACTAAGATTGAAACGAAACCGAACCGGATTGACCCAGATTGAAACGAACCAGGACTAGGTCTGGATTGAAGAAAACACGTCTGACTTTGCGTGAAGAAAAACTGAACGACAGAGGCGCGGATGGAGCTTGCGCGGCAGAAGAAGACCGTCCGCGAAGAACTCAGAACTGGAGTTTTGAGGCGGCGGCGCGACAGAAGGACAGGGCTTCACGAACAGAACCGGAACACGAGTTTGGGCGGAGGGCAGAGGCGTGCAGATAAGTACAAAGGTGGATCGGAGGGCAGATCTAGGCGAATGTGCGCGAACAAGGAGGATGTGCGGCGACGGACGGTATGAACAGAGCGGTTGTGGCAAAAAGGGAGGGAAAATGGTTGATCTGGATAGATCTTGGTGCGAGGGAGGTCGGGGTGCAACGGATATGAGCCGCAAACGGAGCACGGCAACGCTTGGGCTAATTCCGGCGCGGGAGGCGGTGGACAGAGGGCGCAACAGAAGGCGGTGGTCGGAGAAAGAAAAGCCAAATCAAAAGCTAGTGTTTCTTGGAAGAACGAAATCAAATGAACAAAATCGCAGAGGAACGAGATCGGGCGGGGACAGCGGAGGCACGCCGCCGCCCTAGAGCTTTAAGAGGATTTTGGTTTCCTAGGGTTTTAGATGAGCTCTAATACCATGTTGTAATATATCGAAAGTATATTATTCAGTATATTAAAGGAGAATTACATGGTGATTTATATAGAGATTGCTATGACAAATAAGGAAGGAACAAGCACAAATAAGGAAGGAACAAGCACAAATAAGGACATAATAATCTATAACAAATAAGGAAAGAATAATCTACCCTAAACCTAAACCATAAATCCTAACAACCTCAAACCAATGGAGATGTTTGTCCTCACTTATATATCATGGATCTATCTCTTTCCTAACCAATATGAGACTTTGTTTGAACTCTTAACAATTTGTGTTAAAATAGATTGTAGGAAAAAATACACTTTTGGTCCCTCACTCCTTGAGGTATGGATTAGGCTGTGTTTTGGTCCTTGAGGTTTGGGATAATCTCAATTCTAGTCCCGACCATTAGCATTAATTTTCATATGTAGTATTGACCGAGTATTTTTATATTATATTTTAGGCTGATGTGGTAAAATTTATAAATTTTATATTTAATAAGTTGTTCATGTGGAAAAAACCATATTTTTTAAGAAGATAAATACTCTCTCCGCCATTGTTGTGCCCCAAAGCGCGAGTGTTTCAGCTTTCATGAACGCCAGTGGAGCAGCAATAAGCTAGACCTTGACATGAATGGCGACGAGGAGGTCGAAGATGAATATTTTCACCTTTTCTTAGAGTATCTATATTTTGAAATCGTTTAACAAATAATCTTCTCTAGGGTCAGTCCACTCTTTGTAAATTCATAGAAGAGGGATACACATAAAAAGCTCTCCCCAAGTTTTCGAACTTCCATGAGCAATGGTCCTCCCTAGGGTTTATGACCATATTTTCATGAGAAAGATTCACTCCCAAATTTCCAAGTCATTTTTTTTGTTTTTTTCTTTTACCTTTTACTGAGTCGCATGCAGCGGCTTATAAGCTTGTTTTACTTTTTGAAGGGCATAAAATCTAGAAAAGAGAGTGAGAAAAACTGCAGCTACCTCCCAAATCTTGTGTTTTCCCATTTCCAAAAATACCTAGCAGAAATAGTATACATCAAGGCCCTTTGGGTTAAGAGTAGAGACAAGCACATCAACTAATCTTCTTTTTCTCCACATTTACTAGCTGCAATTTTGTGCTAAAGAGGTTTTTGTTTTAGAGAAAATTAATAGAACTCAAATGTATTGCAAGATAAACCGTAACCAAACTACAAGATAAACCAAGTGTTCGAGATACTTGAACCCTCATTTTCTTGAGATAGCTCTCAAACCCTAATTTACTCACCAAATATTGCTTATCTTTCTCCTTTCTCACTCACTCTATATATAACCAAATATCCTAACTAATTACTAATATACCCTTAATAACATTCCTATCAGAAATCTCCAAAGTCATTTTTCAAGGAAGGGAAATATCGCCAATCTCAATCCTATATGCAATGGAAGTTGTGCAGAGTTCCAATTAAGCAAGTGAGATCTACTTTCTTGATTTTACCCCTCAAAAGAAATTATCAAGGTTTTTTCAATAATACGAGCTACTGAACAAGAAGGCATTCCTCGTGTAGATGCCACCAACCGAATAGGGTTACTGAAAGAAGAACAATCATTTACCTGGCTACCTTCTATTCCAAATCCTTGAGGGAGAGTGCTGAAAATCTAGTAGAAACATCACAAATTAATTTTATATTGGTTTACTTACCTACAACATGACAAGGGCACAACCATATATGGAGGAAATGTTCCCCCACATCAACTTAGAGGAGGGGGCTTGGGCTTTCTAAAAATTCCAATTGGTAAGTTCGACGCAATCCCTAACCCCAAAACCTTAGTACGTTGTACAAAGCTGCTCTTGTACTTACCCCGGTCAATATGACTACTAAGCATGTTCATAACTAGGATAAACCAAAAATGGGGAGTATACTACAATTGATATAAACTCCGTCTAGAATGAAGATCATCTCCCATTTGATCTTCAAACCCTAGAACACCAGTTCAATTTGAAATCAACCCTAATGATGGGCCCACAACAAGTCTTCCATATCTCGCAATTGAAGAAAGTCGTTGGGTCCACACATTCGGTCCAACCCACAACCTCCATGCTCACTGAGGAATTTGAATGGATGACGAAGCCCCATGATGTTATGGGCATTCGTAAGAACACAGACTCCGGGTCAGTTGAATTACTAATTGAGCGAAAGGATCTATTGGAGCATGAAGCTACGTGGGAATTACTCGATGTCATACAACAACAATTTACTGACTTTCACCTTGAGGACAAGGTGGTGTTGACCCCGAGGTCATGTGAGACCTCCTATAGTAAATGCATATGCTAGGAAGGGCAAAAGTGTAATTATGCCTAAGGAAAGTTAGCCCCGTGTTTAGTTGTATTGTTTTGTGTAAGTTTATAAGTTGGTCTATTGTGTTAGCATGTTAGGTAAGCATGTTCTATTTTGCAAGTAATCTTTGTCTTAGAAAGGAGAGTTCCTGCCCTTTCGAAAGGCTGAGATTTGATGTAATTTGGCCTTAGGGCTCTTTTGAAAGATTGAAATACAAGAGCTGTGGGAAGTCATTTTGTTTCTTCTACCTTGAGCTTTGAATCCAGCCTTTTTTTGTTATTGTTCCCTATCTACTACTTGTGACAACTAGCGGCCTATTTTGTAATTCCTTTAGTTCCTCTTTGTCCTTTCTTTAAATTTTATACATCAACGAAATAACTTCTAACCTTAAGATGTGTCTGTGTGTTCTGAGCCTGTAAAAGTAGTAGTGAGAAAAATACTAATGATTGTTGATTTCGGTAAGAACAAAGCAACACCGTTCATAGAAAACAAACTACAATGATAAATGAATTATACAAAAAGGTTAATTCTCATTAACAAGAATGAATGCAAATATACCTTCTGATCAAAATAAGAATGGTCATATGCCCAATGGTAATCATATCCAAAGCTTATCATGCGCAAAACAACTGTTGGAACCAAATTCAAATAAAACATCAAAAAAGCAGATGAATATTCCTTTCTATAGTTTGCTACGCTATTTACAAAGGAAGAAAAAATTCTTGAACAAATTAAAAGAGAATGAACAATTCTATAGATCATTGCTTTGATTAAACATTTATTTTTCCAATTTTACAAATTATAACAACAATGATTGGCCACTCAAAATCAACCAATAGATTTTCTATTTCTCAACTTATCTAATTACTTCATGATTGATCTTGGATACTTCAATACAGACATCAATGAGATCATCTTAAAATCCAACTATCCAAGAGACAAGCTATATTCCATACCATAACTAAACCTGATCATGTGCACAAACATTACCAGTTCCCAAATTGAGTAGAGGTAACCAACTGAAAATCCCCAATCAAGTCACATTTATGAGGACAAGTTTGCAGAACAAATTATATCCATGTATCAACTAGGATGGAACCACAGATATAGCTCCATAATCAGAGAATAAAGGATAAGAAATTACCGAAGTTAAAGCAAATGTGCCACCTAAATGTTCCTCGAAAGTTGTCCAAGTATGACCACCGTAGTCTATGCATGATAAGAAAAAACAAAAATGTAAATGGTAGTAAGCAATTCTAGAAAACAACTTATCAACTACTCATTGAAATGCGCTTAATATTATAAATAACAAAACTCACCCAATTGCAGAGAATGAATAACCTTCATATACACGATTACAAAGAAGGAAAAATAAGTTGAAAGTCCAGAGTAGATATACAAAGGACTTTGTTCGAGCAAAAATCTGCATGAAGTTCAATCAAGGATAATTGGCAAATCCATAAAATCACCCATGACAAACATAACTATTACCAACCATGAAGAGGAAGTCCACGAAATAGCACAAGTGTCTCTTATAAAAAAAATATATATATATATTTACACAAGTTGAATGAATATAACTAACATGCATGACAAACAACAACAACAAATTTAATTAGCTGTTTTACTTGCACATTATTCCCCAAATATACTAATTAATAAGCATAGTCATTCTTTAAAAGAAGCAAACGGCCAATCAACCACCTTTGTTCTCTAATATAGATCCATGAGCTTACAACAAAGCCTCTTCAAAGTGGAGCATTCTTTACATCTAAATTAGTAAGCAAGCAATTATGAAGATATATGTATCAACTTAGTTAAAAACTAAGCTACAAAGATAGCATGACAGAATAGTGATAGGTACAAACACTCTGGTGTTTACTATTTGGTAAACAAAAGAGTGCACAACCCGCCTTACATGAACCAAACTAGCTAATTCAAACATCTTGCCTTATGCCTACATCATACTTCTATAGATTATAATGAGGATTGAATTGTTGATTCTTGTTGTTCTCATCATTCTACTGGAAATGTTTCTCTTCTCTCTGATGTACGTACTAAAATCCGAACTTGAATTTTTCGCTCTATGCGACCTAAAAGGTCTCCTCTTAGTCAACCTTTCTCTTCCCAGATCCTTTGCTTAGAACCTTAGTCGTGTGGAGTGTGGACTATCTCGAGTTTGTTTTTAAAATGTTTCTATCTTATACAGATGAGCGGATTGTTGGAGGCAACCATAGCACACCTCAAGCAAGAATTGTGGCTACCGAAGGATCGCTTGGTAGAAATGTTATACGACCATGCTGGAACCATGAGAGACTACCAAGGCCAAGCTCCACAGATTATTGTCGAGAAACATCATCAGAGGATACAAGCACTAGAGAATACCATCGACCATTACAATGAAGGGATAACGCATTCCTTTAGTGTAGATGTTGAAACAATGGTGCAGCTGAATGAGCAAGTGAGGAGATGCATCGAGAGCGTGCATCAAGAAGTTGTGATGGTTCGCGCAGAAAATGACGTCTGGTGAAACACGTTGGCACAACAGGAATTGGAGGACCCGATAGCTCAATACATTTATGATGGACCTCAGAGAACGTTCATTGAGGGTGGACCTTCAACGGAGAAAAGAACAACCTCTGAAGTGGAGAACATTTAGATCAGTGACTGAAGATGAGGAAGATGAATTAGAAGAGGAAGATCCTAAAGAGAGTCGAGGATCATGGCCAACCACGAATATCGGATGCTGGTTGTGCAGACTCTTTCGTACGATAGAGACAAGTGTGGGGAGGGTAGCACTTGGAGAGCCACGTTAGAGGAGAGCATTCTTTTCAACCCTTAGGTGAAACAGGTCGCGGATGGGGAGCGTAGGGAAGGACACATGATCGTGGCAAGATCATGCCTACCAGGAATGGGGGAAAATATGTGTCATTTTCTTAAGTCCGAATTTAGGGGATTTTGCTTTTAGTAGGCTTTTGTCTAGTCGTAAAATTTATTCAATTTGTTCTGGTAAAAGTTCAAAGTTCAAACTTAGTTTTTTTAATATTGGTATTTATTTTTTTACCATATTTAGAGGTTAGCATAGTGTTGTAACACTAGGTGTCAACTTGAGACACTAAGCCCGATGACTCGTCCATGTAAAGGATGGAGGTTAGCCTTGACAAAGACGTCAAGAGGCTTAAGTGGGGGAGGTTTGTTACGAGGATAATTTTCGAAAAACGCCAAGCCAGGTGAGGCTAGGCGAAAAGCAACACGAGGGGGATGAAGGCATGTGCGGATGTCCATCATTGGGCGTTGTGGTGCGCACGACAGCTCCACGACTATGATAAGGGCATGATCAGCATGTAGCATGGCACAACTATCATGGTTGGCGGGCAAGGCAGGATGCAGCACGATGGTCAAGTGTTGGTGGGCGTCTGACACTGTGGGGCGGACTATCAACTCGTCCCTCCTCCAAGGCATTCGAGAGTGTGATAAATGGTGGCAAAATTTATATGGAGCACTTAAAGGAGAAGTGGAGCAACCTCTTCCCAAAGTCTAGGAAGACTAAAGTTAGTAAGAGGTAGTGGGCAAGACTCTTTAGCCTAAAGAATAGGAGAAAGAGTAAGACTACGCTAAATTTAGTAAATGAGACTTAGTGATGGGAGACCTTTGTACCTAAAGTTTAGGGACATGGGTCATGGATGCTAAAAATAGGCAAAGTGTGCCTAAAGCTTCTCAACCTCCCTAAATTTTGGGGACTGTTGAGCAAGCTACTTGTATTCAGTGTTTGAAAGCACAAGGCACACCTTAAGGCGACAAGTTTCATAATCGCCTCAAGGTGAGAGGCGACAAAAAGGTGTCACCTCAATGAAGCGAAGGCCTCAATGAAGCGAGGTGCACTTATAAAATAATAAATAAACAATAATATATATGACAAAATATTAGTAAAACAATTTACTAAATAATTTAAATAATTAAAAAAATTAAAGATAAAAACATTTAATTACATAGTAAAAAAAAGTAGCTAAAATCAAAATAAAAGATAACAACACATTTATTGACTGAAATTAAACCAAAACAATATTTTAAATAGATACAACACTAACTACTAAACGTTATAAAAAACACTAACTACTAAGAATATAATTAGTTTTTTTTTAATAAGATACGAAACTTTTCATTGAGAAATGAAAATACTAAGAATATAATTAGTAATACTGTCATCTAGCATTTTATACCCAATGTCAATTTGTGCATGAGTGTAGCATTTTATACCCAATGTCAATTTGTGCATGAGTGCTGCTAATGACTTGCTCTCCACTACGACTTCCTTAGTGCATGAAAATGTTAAAAATGAGAAAATTTTAAAAAGGAAGAGACATATGAGATGGTTGAAGTTGCCCAGGTTCTTCGATTATTGATTTTTTTCAACTTTGATTCTTCTTCTTTAATTCTTGAAGAAAAAAAATATCAGAGGCGCTCACCTCCACGATGGTGAAGGCGCAGCCGGGCAAGCGCCTGATTGAAGGTCATCGCCCTTGTCATGTACAAGGCGCAATACCCTCCAAACGCCTCGCCTGGGGTCGCCTCTCGCCTTAGGCAAGCGCCTCAACAACACAACGTGTATTACAAACGGGATGATTCTAGGTTGTTGGAAGGATCTCACTCATTCACACTCTTGTAAAGAGATACTTGAGAAAAGTAATAAAGGTAAAAATTGGGGAGTGCTTCCCCTTTGCCATGTGTGGAGTTTCTTGTGTTGCTACCTTCTAAATTAAGTCCGGCTATGAAGCACGAAGACGGAGACAGATACGGATACGGGATACGATAGGATACGACGATACGTCAATTTCTAAAAACATAGGATACGGATACGTTGAGGATGCGTTATTTTTTTATATTTTTTTTTTAGGATATATGTAAATTAAACATAAAATACTAAATATATTATCAAACATCAACATTCAACAAATTACAAAACAATGTTTGAATACTCAAATAGCTATATAGGGTTCAAAATTCAAACAATTAAGTCTCCATAACATCCTCTCGATCATCTCCACCATCATCTAACAACTCGGCCTCCAAATCTGGTTCATCCAAAGACAAATTAGCTATTTCAAGCATGCCGGCATCTTCAAAAGAATCAAAAGCATCTCCAGCAATGTCCCATGACTTAGTTTCTCCTTGTGCATATTTTGGACTTCTTCTGGACAGAAGACGAAGATTGCTGTGGATAAATACCAAATCTTCGGCACGTTGAGGGGTCATTTTGTTCCTTTTGAGAGAGCTAATAAAGGAATATGTGCTCCAATTTCTCTCAGAACATGAAGAGGAGGAAGGTTGCCCAAGTAATTTGAAAGCAATGGATTGAAGCATTTTTGCATAGACACCATTACTTGCCCACCAACTCGCAGGATCTATAGTATACCTCTGAGCTATGGAATCATAATCAGCAAAATCTCCAGTTTTTGTAGAAATTTTAGCAAATTCTACATTCACTCTTGCTCTATCCTCAGCACTAGTAAAATATCTCTTAAACATCTTCATTATCTCTCGAGTTAGTTCCACATCTTGATGCGGAGCCACACGATTATGGTCTTGTGTAAGCCATTCTTCACTATAGTACCTAAATATATGTTTTTAAAAAATGTTAAACTCTTATAAACTATAGGATTAGAATATGAATAATAACAAAAAATAGTGACTAAAGTACCTTGGATTCAAAGAATGTGCTAAACAATGAAGGGAAGTATTGTTCTTGTTCCAACGATCGATGATGATTTTATGCACCACATCATAAAAAGATGATGATTCACTTGGTTGCAATCCTTCATGTTTATAGATTATTGTCTTCACTTTTTCAACCATTGAATCCCACATGTCATACACCAAATGTAGACAAGGGGCATCTGTATCACAAGCTCGAATCATGTCGTATATAGGCGATGTGAAAGAAAGAATGTAATTGACTTTATCCCACCATAAGTCATCGAGAACCAATGTCTTTACATCCCTTGCCCTTTCCACGTCATCTTCTCTATAATTTGCCCATTCATCGCTAATGACCATAGCTTGTAGACCACCCTTAATAAGCTTAAACCTCTTAAGCATAATGATCATCGATGCAAATCTTGTTTCAGCCACTGAAAGTAATTTCAGAGATACAAATTCATTGAACATGGCAAGCCTCATAGAATGATTCATAATAAAAAATTTAACTGCCATAACATCAGCGACAACATCCGATATCCAGCTGCATTCTCCATATACAACTTGATTGTTTTCAACATTCTTCGCAGCACAAATGTTCTTCAAAACTAAATTCAGGGTATGAACTACACATGGTGTCCATACAACCGTTGGAAATTGTGCTTCGATAAGTTGCCCAGCACCTTTGCAATTAGGAGCATTTTCGGTTATCACCTGAACCACATTCTGAGGTCCGACTTCATTGATAACTTCTTTCATCAAATTCGCAATGAAGTACTTATCCTTGATCTCCCCAGAGCAATCAACTGCTTTTAGAAACAGTGGTTTGCCTTGTGAAATAGCCATAAAGTTAATCAACGGCCTCCTTTGTGAGTCACTCCATCCATCACTCACGATACTCACCCCTTTCAGACGCCATTCAGTTTTAACCGATACCAATAACCTCTCAATATGTGCCTTTTCTTTTTGGAGAAGACTCGTCCTCAACAAATTATATCCCGGAGGCAAATATCCCGGCATCGTATGATTTGCACAATAAGAAAAAGCACCTATGAAATGCGGATTTCTAGCTAAATGGAAGGGCAAGCCAGCAGAATAAAACAATCGAGCAATAAGAGCATTCATTTGGTCTCGTGTTGTATTATTGAATGCTTTTTCAATTGCACTCATACTTCCCTTCCTTTTCTTATTTTCAAAGTCAGAGTTGCTTGTCATGGGAGAATTACTAACATCAACCCCACCGATGGAGACAATTGAAGGTGGTAAAGGAACATTTCTTGAAGTTTTTTTTTCCATTCGAGTTTTCACCTCCTCTTCTAATTTTTGCATATCCCCAATATCCTTAAGAGTTACTTTCGGACAGGGTCCAATTCCTTGACCACCAATCTTCAACAAGTGAGCTTTAACTCTTGTGTAAGAACTCTTCTTAATGGCTTGACAAAAATTGCATTGCCATAAGAAATTTCCACCCCCAACACCTAATTTTTGAATCTTATTGACATACTGCCATAAGGGCTTTGATATGAGGTTGAGTTAGAAGGATTTGAAGAGGTTGATGATGCCATCCTAGGAAGTAATAAATTTGAATAAAAAGTTCAAGGGATGATGCAACATGTTAATAAATAGTTTAAAGGAGCTGAAGAATAAAAAAAAAACATACCTCAAAGGCCCAAACAGTAATGAGTAAACTCTAAATGGGTGAGGGAGAGCTGAGAGGCTAGAGCTTGGCGTCGGGCCGTCGACGAGAGGAGGACAAGAATCAGGAGGAGAAATGTCGAAGCTTTGGAGTTTTGATGGAGCTTGGCAAAGGAGGAAGAAGAAGAGGGAAACGCAGACAATCGACAGAGGATGAAGAAGAGGGAAACGCGGAGGGCTGCTTCGTGAAATGGAAATTGAATTGTAAAATAGAAAGACAGATGGAGGGTTTAGGTTTAATTTGTTATGTTTTTAAGTATTGGGCTGGGCTTTAATTTTAAAATTTGGGCTTTAGTTTTAAAATAACAATTTTTGTGGTAAAAAAAATGTCAAAAGTATCCCAAAACGTATCCTTTAGCGTATCCGGGCGTATCCTTGGCGTATCTGAATTTTAAAAAAAAAAAAAAAAAAAGGATACTCAAAAGTGAGTATCTGACACGTTTCCCCAGCGTATCCTTGCGTATCCGTTTCCGAAACGTTTCCGAAGCGGATTCTCTGCCCTATACAAGGTATCCGTGCTTCATAGAAGTCCGGAGTTCCTGGGAAGAAAAAGGTTGACTAAGAGGAGACCTCTTAGAGCAAAAAAAATCAAGTTCTGATTTTAGCCTTGTGACAGTTGGTATCAGAGCACGGTTTCCATGTTATGGAAGTGCTTACCATCAACCCACTCTTCTCAACTCTTTAGCTTAGACCCTTGGTCATGTGGACTATCCCGAGTTTGTTTCTAAAATGTTTCTTTTTATCTTATAAAGATGAACGGATCGTTGGAGGCAACCATAGCACACCTCGAGCGAGAGTTATGGCGCTAACGAAGGATCACTTGAGTAGTCTGTAATGATTCCATCATGTTCGTATAACATTTCTACCAAGCGGTCCTTTGGTAGCGACAACTCTCGCTCGAGATGTGTTATGGTTGCCTCCAATGATTCGTTCATCTGTATAAGATAAAAAGAAACATTTTAGAAACAAACTCGGGATAGTCCACACGACTAAGGGTCTGAGCAAAGGTGATGTAGCCTAAGTGACTAAGGAGAGTTCTCTCCAAGAATCTATCCAACAATCTTATTAAGAATCAAAAGTTAATGAATACATGAGAGGGATTCTCTATTTATAGAGAATGAAAAGTAAACTAAAAGGATTAACCATGAGTAATATGAATTTACCCCTAATCCTACTACATCATTCTATCCCTCCAAAAATAAACTCGTCCTCGAGTTTTAAAAAGAAAATGAAAATAGGTAGAAACAAGCGAACTGCCCGACTAGAAAGATGTTTCAGTCGATGGTTGCAAAAGACTCCAACTGAAAATTGCGTTCTAATTTCATCAACACGCCAAGGTGTACCAATGCTCCCCAAAGTTTGGTTTCTATGCCAAAAATCTTGTCAATACAAAATCATATGTAATAGGATCCAATAGTCTTTCAATTCTTTTTCAACTTTATCTTCTTCATCAAAATAATTTTCAAATTGTAGAAAACACTCATCTTCTTTGTTTTTGTTGAAAAACCCAGAATCTTTAAGATCAAATCCATGAAAAAAATCATCTTCTTCGTTGGAACAATTGGAATCTTGAACCAAGAAACCTTCATTTCGACATTCTTCTTCGTTGGAACAATTGGAATCTTGAACCAAGAAACCTTCATTTCGACATTCTTGGAGTTTATCATGATAAAAGATGTTCCCAACATTTTTTGGAAGGTGAACTTTTTGTTCTTGGATCATTTCCTTTTGTCTATCTTCACAGTTTTGATGTGTATCGTCGTGGTAAAAATCTTCTTTTCTCGAACTTTTAGAATCTTGATTTATGAATCTTGAAAATTGATGTTCTAGAGGCCTCTCCATTGTATTTTCTTGAATCTTTCTCATATGATCTGTGGGTTCTTGACTTCGGTTGAATTCTCCATCTTCTTGACTGCTACTTTTAAAATCCGTCATTCTTACCTTTTCGGGTTCTTGTTGTTTGGTTGTAAAACGATCCAAATTGTTAGATACATTTCCCAAAAGACGCCAGATTTCATCCATTCCTTTTTTGAATTCCTTACGCTGAATTTCATCATGGTTGTTGTAGTGTCTGTCATGATTTCCTTCAATTTTTGTCTCCAATGAGCGTGATTCACATTCAAAGGAAACTTTTCTGGTCTTGAACTTCTTTCTTGTGTTGTAAATTCCCGTTCTTGGCAATTTCTTGAACATTCTTGAAGTTGCAACATGGTCATCTTCTTCGGAATCACTAGAGTCGCTACAATAAGAATTCCAATGTAAATCTTGATAGGATCTTTGAAAGAATCGAACATGGATCGAATTGTTATGTTGAAAGTCATCTTCTGAATCGCTAGAATCAAAATTCCAGCATTGTTCTTGAATGTATTTGTGGTTTTCTTGCCTATATCGATCGTTGTATCTCTTCTTGGACATCTTTCTTGTCTGGTAATTCTCCATTCTTGATGAATCTTCTTTAAAAGGGTTCCCCTTGTAATTAGGTGTACGCTGTTCGGCAACGAGCACAGCTCACGAAGCTCCCTCTTGCGATCTGCGCCAACAAGAGTTTCCCGGTCTTTCACCGGCGGCAGTCAATGTTGGCCCAGACGGTCGCTCTGATACCAATTTGATGTAGCCTAAGTGACTAAGGAGAGTTCTCTCCAAGAATCTATCCAACAATCTTATTAAGAATCAAAAGTTAATGAATCAAAAGTTAATGAATACATGAGAGGGATTCTCTATTTATAGAGAATGAAAAGTAAACTAAAAGGATTAACCATGAGTAATATGAATTTACCCCTAATCCTACTACATCAAAAGGACTTGGGAAGAGTGGGCTAATTGTAAGCACTTCCATAACATGAAAACCGTGCTCTGATACCAATTGTCACCGGGCTAAAATCTGAACTCGAATTTTTCGCTCTATGTCACCTAAGAGGTCTCCTCTTAGTTAGCCTTTCTTAGATTTAACTTAAAAGGTAGCAACACAACAAACTCCACACAACTTGGCAAAGGGGAAGCACTCCCCAATTTTTACCTTTATTATTTTTCTCAAGTATCCCTTTACAAGTTTAGGGAGGTTGAGAAGTTTTAGACGCACTTTGCCTATTTTTAACATCCACTACTCATGTCCCTTCCCCACACTAAGTCCCATTTACTAAATTTAGCGTGGTCTTACTCTTTATTTCCCCTATTCTTTAGGCTAAAGAGTCTTGCCCACTACTCTTACTAACTTTAGTCTTCCTACACTTTGGGAAGAGGTTGCTTCATTTCCCCTCCTCTAAGTGATCCATATAAATTCAGCCACCACTTATCACACTTGGCATCATTCCGCTCTTGAATGCCTTGGAGGAGGGACAAGCTGACAGCCCGCCCCACAGTGCTAGTGATGTAGCCTAAGTGACTAAGGAGAGTTCTCTCCAAGAATCTATCCAAGAGTCTTATTATGAATCAAAAGTTAATGAATACATGAGAGGGATTCTCTATTTATAGAGAATGAAAAGTAAACTAAAAGGATTAACCATGAGTAATATGAATTTACCCCTTATCCTACTACATCATTCTATCCCTAAAAAAACAATTCGTCCTCAAATTTTAAAAAGAAAATGAAGATAGGTAGAAACAAGTGAATTGTCCGACTAGAAAGATGTTTCAGTCGATGGTTGCAAAAGACTCCAACTGAAAATTGCGTTCTAATTTCATCAACACGCCAAGATGTACCAATGCTTCCCAAAGTTTGGTTTCTATGCCAAAAGTCTTGCCAATCCAAAATCATATGCAATAGGATCCAGTAGTCTTCAAAAATTTCTCCAAATACACATACTTTTTTAGTTAAACAAAGTTCAACTACTTTCATAAAGATGTCTTCCTGACTTGACCAAATTTGTGAAGGATTTAGTTTTTCATGTAACGAACCAAAATTAGATTCTTGAAGTAATTGTCTTGAAAATTCTCTTGAAGTTCCAAACTTAACAATAGTACCCTTATTTGAATGTCTTCCCACATCGACCTCAAGACTTTCAATAAGGTTTTTCTCAACTGCACTTTCATGGATTTGGTTCTGAAAAATTTTCAGACCCAAATTTTCTTCCACAATAGTAAAAAGATTATCCAAACAGATTAATCGTTTCTTTCAATACTTTTTCAACTTTATCTTCCTCATCAAAATAATTTTCAAATTTTAGAAAACACTCCTCTTCTTTGTTGAAAAAATCAGAATCTTTAACTCCAAGTCCATGAAAAAAACCATCTTCTTCGTTGGAACAATTGGAATCTTGAACCAAGAAACCTTCATTTCGGCATTCTTGGAGTTTATCGTGATAAAAGATGTTACCAACATTTTTTGGAAGGTCGGCTTTCTGTTCTTGGAGCATTTTTTCTTGTCTATCTTCACAGTTTTTGTGTGTATCTTTGTGGAAAAAATCTTCTTTTCTCGAACTTTCAGAATCCTGATTCATGAATCTTGAAAATTGATGTTTTAGAGGTCTCCCCATTGTATTTTCTTGAATAATTCTCATATGATCCATGAGTTCTTGACTTCGGGTGAATTCTCCATTTTCTTGACTACTACTTTCAAAATATGTCATTCTTGCCTTTTCGGGTTCTTGTTGTTTGGTTGTAAAACGATCCAAGTTGTTAGATATATTATCCAAAAGACATCCGATTTCATCATGGTTGTTGTAGTGTCTGTCATGATTTCCTTCAATTTTTGTCTCCAATGGGCGTGATCCACATTCAAAGAAAACTTTTCTCGTCTTGAACTTCTTTCTTGTGTTGTAAATTCTCGTTCTTTGCAATTTCTTGAACATTCTTGAAGTTGCAACATGGTCTTCTTCTTCGAAATCACTAGTCACTACAATAAGAATTCCAATGTAAATCTTGATAGGATCTTTGAAAGAATCGAGCATGGATCAAGTTGTTATGTTGCAATTCATCTTCCGAATCGCTAGAATCACTACAATAAGAATTCCAATGTAGATCTTGATAGGATCTTTGAAAGAATCGAGCATGGGTCAAGTTGTTATGTTGAAAGTCATCTTCCGAATCGCTAGAATCAAAATTCCAGCATTGTTCTTGAATGTATTTGTGGTTTTCTTGCCTATACCGATCATTGAATCTTTTTGTGGTCATCTTTCTTGTCTTGTAATTCTCCATTCTTGAAAATTCTTGAATCTTCTTTAAAAGGGTTCCCCCTTGTAATTAGGTGTACGTTGTTCGGCAACGAGCACAGCTCTCCGAAGCTCCCCCTTGCGATCTGCGCCAACAAGAGTTTCCCGGTCTTTCACCAGCGACAGTCAACGTTGGCCCAGACGGTCGCTCTGATACCAATTTGATGTAGCCTAAGTGACTAAGGAGAGTTCTCTCCAAGAATCTATCCAAGAATCTTATTATGAATCAAAAGTTAATGAATACATGAGAGGGATTCTCTATTTATAGAGAATGAAAAGTAAACTAAAAGGATTAACCATGAGTAATATGAATTTACCCCTAATCCTACTACATCAGCAAGACGCCCGCACGCTCACTGTCTTAGCCAACTGTGCGCACTGCCTTGACGGTGCATGACTGCATGCACTGCCTTGACTGCATGCACCGTCTGCACCGCACGCGCGCTCGCTCTGTGCACCAACTCTGCATGGCGTCGTTGCCTGGGCGCACCTGACCCGCAACGTCCAGCTGCCTGTCAATCTGCAAGTGTCTGCTCGGAGGGAGCGTGTTTGCCTACTCCCACCTGCACTTGACCGCCAACCATGACTATTGTGCCATGGTGCGTGCTAACCATGCCCTCAACATGGTCGTGGGGCTGTTGTGCGCATCACAGAACTCAAGGATGGGCATCTTACTTTTATAGATAAGGTACCGAAGTTTCATTGAGAAAAAATGAAAGAATACATACAAAAAAACAAGGCCGCAAAAGAAAGTCCCACTAAAGAAATGGGCTCCAATCCAAAAAATTGAGATTTTGTTTCCATTAAGAAACAAGAAATTTCATTGAAAAGATGAAAGGAGGCTAATGCTCAAAAGAAACATACTCTACAAGAGAGGGAAACAAAACAAAAATTAAGTAGAAGAATACATAAGAGAAATAAAAGAAGACCAATTGAGATTAATATCTTGTAAAGATAAGTTTGCACAAGACTTAGAGAGAGAATACCCTGAGGACGCTTTCAGATGAGTCGCTTCATAACAATAAAACCAAGGGTGACCTTTGTTTTGGAAAACCCTTTGATTTCTTTCAAACCACAAATCAGAGAGAAGAGCTTTAATTGCATTCTGCAATATTAGTTTTTTTAGGAGCCAAATAAGGACCAATGAGACACTGAAGCAAGTTTGCTTCAAAAGAGCAATAAAAAACCCCAAACAACTTGTTCCACATCTTTCTTATAAATGACAATCGTTGAAGGAGCTTGCTTCAAAAGAGCAATCAAAAACCCCAAACAACTTGTTCCACGTCTTCCTTGAGAAATGACAATAAAAAAAGATATGCTGAAGAGAGTATGTGTTGGAAAAGCAGAAAGAGCAAACCCTCGGAGATAAGCAATGACCATGCAACTTTTTTTGGAGAACATCTGAACATTTCAAAGAGTAAACTTCAACATCCACAAGAGGTGAAGAAGACGCGAAGTGACAACTTCAACATCCACAAGAGGTGAAGAAGACGCGAAGTGACAGGATAATGACTTAACTGAGAAGACCCATGATTTCTCTATAGACCATATCCTTGAATCAGGAAGAGGAGAAATATCACCCAAAAGCCGTTGAAAATCAAGGATTTCCCCATATCTTTGAGTAGTCGGCGAAAGCATAAGTTCCAAGAGCGAGTGGACGCATCCCAATAATCACAAACTCGACAATCTTGAGAAGAACAAATAGGAACAATCGAGGGAAATTGGACTTCAAAGAAGTATTGCCTACCCACTGATCATGCCAAAAAAGAATCCTTCTAACGTTTCCCAAATTTAAATGAGTCAATGAATCCACTTGTTACCACACCTTCGAAAAGCTCAATCATGGGCTTCTAAGACTCGAGCCCCTTTTACCATTAGCGTGTCAATTATAAAGAGTAGAACCATGAATGCTAACAATTATTTTCCGCCAATAAGCCTCGAGTTCATGCAAAAAATGCCACCCCCATTTTGCTATTAAAGCCTTGTTTTTGTGCTGCAGTGCACGAATGTTGAGCCCACCTTCCTCTTTTAAATTTGTAGTCAAGCTCCATCTTACCAAGTGATTTATCTTACCCTCATCACTGCCATCCCAAGATGCTACAAAGCATCAAGATCTTTCAATTGGATGAGGACTTTCCAAAAGTCAATTTACTCCAAACTTGAGTCCAAATTAGGCAAGAGTGGTTGAGCAACTTCTTTTTCTCCCAATGCCTTTTAAAATTGAGAAAGAGACATAACAAAGTAATAAAACCCACATCCTAGTTCATAGCTATCAATCAATTCATAATCTAAACCTAACAAAACACCTCACCGAGCATAAACTACATCATAAAGTATTCATTATGCACCTACATACTAAATAATCACATTAACATCTTGTTGAAAGTTTGCAACACTATTTGAAATGATCGAAAAGAATTACATGTGTTATAAGCGATCACATATAGGGAGCAGCGTGAACCTTAACAATAAGAAAATTGAGCGAGGCAATTGAGATGATGAATATGATACTGCATAAAGGAGGAAGAAACATGTACGTACATGTGGTTAGTATTTTTGAAGAAAAAAGTTTGATGCACAAACAGTATCATCAAGATTGTCTCGATGACATACCAAGCTTGATGGAGATACAAAAGGTAAGTGAAAGAAATCATAAGCCAGACGATTGACATTCCTTTGGCCCTTAGAAGAAACTGGGATCGCAAAATATTTGCCACCAAAGCGTAAATTAGGAAAACAATGGCTAGAATGGGTAAATTTCCTCGAAAGTTTCTCCACTGGGCATCTGATAAATCCTACAGCAAAAATTTTGAAACAACACAAAGCTTCACTTCTTCCAGAGTTATAAAGCCCTAATTAAATCAAACGAAAAACAACAACAAAGCGATAGAAAAGGAAAGAAAATGCACACATTGAGACGAGGAGGAAAGATCCAACCAGGACGCAAGCCATAGAGTTTGACATAGTGATCTGTTAGTCAAAAAATGCATGACACAAATAAATGAAATTTAGCAGTATAACAAAGAATAGGAAATACTAGAACGGAAGAAATGGGTACCTCGAGAAAGATGAAGGGAACGGCGGATGATAAAGAAGTAAAAAGATAACGCATAGACAATCAGAAATCCCAGCTCTCGTCTCCTCCAACTACTCACTGCGTTGTTAGCGTTGTGCCGAATCTTGTTATCCATTTCAGAACCGAGAAACAAGGCCAGACGATGTAGCAACCCAAAGCAGACTATTGCTTTTCTTAACCACCATACACAAACACAACGCAGTAAAAAAAACTAGACCAAATTAATAAACTATGACAAAGGGAAGTTATGTTCATACACAGTCATATTGAACCAATAATTAAAAAAAACAAATTAAGACCATTCTACCAACATGACCTAACAATAGGACCCAAAAAAAAAAATATGAAAAAGGAGAGCAATAATAAACTAAAGAAATTAAAAATTAAGGAAAAATAATTGATCCTTCACAAAATTTTAGAAAGTATGAAGGAAAATAAAATAAAATCCAGTAATCCACACAAGCAATTATTTGAACCAAAACAATTACTAGAACAAGCTAAGAAAATGCATCTTCTTCAACCAAATTGCATCAATCAAGATGGGAGGTGGAATTAGAAAACACAAAAACTCGCTAAACCAAAAGAAAAATCCAAAATCCTCAGTCTATTTCACTTGGATTTTCCAATTTTGGGACCGGCAGAGATTCCATAAGAACGCAATAGCAACAACAGTAAAAAGTCATTTCATATTAGAATCCCTAAACATTTAGACTGATAAAAACAACACCAAACTCAGTACACGAAAAAGAAAAGAAACTTGAATCAATACCCAACCGCAAAACACAACTGATCGAATAAAAGACAAAAAAAAACGAGATTGATAAAGGGATGAATAATCGGAAAATGTTGGATACTGACTTGGAGACGGAGTGGAGAGTGGAGAGTGGAGGTTGTCACTAGTATTTAGAAATGCGACACTTTGCCGATTGAATGAATCAGAGAAAAGTACCCAAAAATGATAAATTTGAGGGGAGGAGGGAATGATATAGGGGAGGAATGGTGGATTGAAATGATAAAATTCAAAAGAAGAAAAAACAAAAGAGAAATCATACCTAGGAGAAAAACATAAGCGAAATTTAGGGTTTAATTGGCAACAAACACAACTTCCTAAATTGATGGGAGGTCTCGGCATTGGGAATTTCCAGCACCGAAATTTGGCTCTCATAGCCAAATGGAATTGGCGGTTTGTCCATGAGCCCGATGCTCTTTGGCGTAAAGTTATTGTGGCCAAATTTCACACAGTCATATTGGATGTTTGTCCCCGATTTGTTCACCAAGGCTCCTCGAAATCCCCTTGGAGGTTCATTTGTTCTATTTCTGCTCTTATCTCTTCTAGGGCCAAAAGGAGATTAGGTAATGGCAGTTCGATTAGCTTCTGGAATGATTCTTGGCTCGAATGTGGGATTATTGCCTCTGTTTATCTTCGGATTTTTAGACTCACTACTCGTCCGGATTTGTTGGTAAATGAAGCTTGGGTGGTTGATTCTCATGCATGGAATTTGTCTCTCCGTCATAACTTAAACAACTTGGAAACAGTTGAATGGGCCTCCTTTTCACATCTCTTATTTGTGGTCTCTTTTAGAGAGTGTAATGATTCATGGATTTGGCCTTTGGATCCTTCGAACATTTTCACTGTCAAATCTCTTGTTGAAAATATGGTTGCTACATCGGATAATGTGAGATCTGACATTTATAAGTCAATCTGGACTGATTTTTACCCTAAGAAGATCAAGATCTTTTGTTTGGGAGTTGAGCCTTGGTGCTATTAACACGACTGATAGATTACAACGTTGTATGCCATATATGAGCCTTTCTCCTTTTTGATGTGTTATGTGTCATGCACACAACAAATGCCCAACTCATCTTTTTCTCCATTGTTCCTTTGCCTCTCAATATTGGGCCTTTATCTTACATGCTTTCGATTGGTCATTGGTTTTTCCAAATAATATGAATGATTTTATGATTACCATCTTTGTCCATCACCCTTTCCATGGAGAGGCTAAGACTTTATGGTTGGCTTTCAATCAAGTATTTCTTTGGTTCCTTTGGAGAGAAAGAAATGCTCGTATCTTTAGGGAGGAGTTTTCTTCTTTTGGTAGAGTGTTGGATTTAATCATTTTCAATGCTTTGTATTGGTGTAAGTGTAAACACCCTTTTTCAGATTATAGTTTTTTCCATTTAACCGCTAATTGGTCCATTTTCTTGTAATCACATTTGGGTGCTCGAGCTTTTGCTCCTTTTTTCATTTATCAATGAAATCGTTTCTTATCAAAAAAAAAAAAAAAAAATCAAGATTGCACCTCCTAACCCAAACCAACCAGTTTAAAGTCCAACATAGAAAAGGCGACCAATAACATGACAGTGGGGTAGAATAGAGCTGTGAAAAACAGGTTTGACCGAGTAATTGCCAAAAATAGGAATAAAGAGATTTGGGATGCTTTCTTATCTTATAGACCAACAGACTTTTGAGGGTAGAAAATGTCTATTTTATCCCCTCTAAAAGAACCCTAATTCTACTTTACTCTTATTTCTCCTTCACACCCATGATTGATTGTAACGACCAAATTCCTATGACATCACCCTAGGTCGTTACTACATGCATGACGTCAAAAACCTCAGTAAATACTTAAAACTTTATTTTAGAAAAAAAAATATATAAAGGTTCAGCACATCTCAACATCAAAGCAAATACATTTATTTCGAGGATTCCAGTGAAAACATAAAAATAATTAAACAAGTTCAATAAGACACTTAAAACAAAACTCCTAACTCTGAACCTTAGTAAATAAAATGAACCGACTCAAATGAATAAACAAAGAAAGAATGTGGAAGCTCTAACTTCTCTAATCTCATGGCATCATTAACAAATCACTTCGTTAAGCGCCCCAGTACATTCCTGACCTTACCTTAAACATGTTTAAAGAAAAGTAAAAATACTCAATAAGTAACCCCACTATTGGGGTTAGGCTATGCAATCACATGCAACATGAACTGACGGGAGACTTTTTTTTTTTGAAAAAGAAAAAATTTCATTGATAGTATGAAATTACAATGGAAGGGGATGTCTCCCAAGATTACAAAAGACCTCTCCAATTAGAAAGGAGGGTATCAAAGCTATAGTGATGGAAGAGGGGGGATCGTTTCGACCAAAGCGCAACCGTATTGACAATAGCTTCGAAGAACCTAAAATAAGAAGATTCTTTTTCTTGAAAAATTCGCTTATTCCGCTCTTGCCAAATGGCCTAACAAAAAGCCCTTGTGAAATTCTCCCACAAAATCTTCTTCTTCTTTTTGAAAGGATGACCTCCAAGGATGAGAACTAGAAAGAGCTTTGGCTCTAACGAAAATGTCGTTAGCCAATTGAAGGATGCTAAAATATCGTTCCAGAACAAACGAGACAATTTGCAAGATATCAATAAATGGCTTTGAGATTCTGAATGGTTTTTGCAAATAATGCACCATTGTGGAGAAAGGGTCATGTAGGGAAGCCTTCTTTGTAGTTTATCATTAATGTTGATAGCCTTGTGTGATAGCTCCCATAAGTAGAACTTTATCTTCTTGGGATAAATACCTTTCCAAATCAAATCATAGAGTTTTGTTGACTCGTTAACCGATGGGGCGATGTCACTTAGAAGGGACCTTATGGTAAAGAGACCATTTGGTTCCAAATTCCACGACACTCTATCCCTCCTATGATTAACGGCACAATTGGATAAACAATGGAGAAGGGGGACAAATACATCAATCTGAGCATCTTTAAGATTTCTTCTCGTTCTCAAAGCCCAAAATCCAAACTCTGTATTCCAGAAATCCTTTACCCCTATTTTGAAATAGTCAAATTATAAATCAGAGGAAAGGTTCTAGCAAGTGATTCTTCTCCAATCCAAATATCATCCCAAAAAGAGATGTTTGCTCCATCCCCCAACACAAATGAGGTTCTGCCATAGATTAGATTTCCCTGCTTCATTATTGTTTTCCATGGACCTTTGGCTTTTGTTAAAGAGATACTACCCGGCTTCATGTTAAGGCTAGTAGTTCCATATTTAGCATCAATCACTTTCCTCCATAAAGCATTCGGATCATTTTGGTATCGCCAAATCCATTTAGCAAGAAGAGCTTTGTTTCTGTTTTTGATACTATGTAAACCAAGCCCACCATTCTCCAGGGGAAGGAGAAGATTTTCCCAATTGATAAGATGCATTCCTTTCTTGTCTTCATTTCCTTTTCACAAAAAGTTTATGATCATTCGATCAAAGATGGAAGAAACTTTGGATGGCATTTGGAATATGGAAAGATAATACGTTGGAAGATTAGTAAGTGTGGCTTGTATGAGCGTGTGTCTTCCACCTTTCGAGATGAAGGAATTCTTCCAAGATAGAAGTCGTTTTTCAACCTTTTCAATCATAGGATCCCAAAATAATAATGTTCTCGGCTTTCCATTGAGAGGGAGACCGAGATAAGTTGCTGGCCAAAAGCCAGCTTTGCAGCCAAACTTCTGTGCAATGCTGAATACCTCTTGGTCTTCAAGGTTAATGCCAAATAGTTCAGATTTTTTATGATTGATATTGAGCCCAGAAGCCATTTCAAAGAACCTCACAATGCTGAACATATTTTCTAGTGCAGAATCTTCTTTTGTAGAGAAAAGAATGGTGTCATCAGCAAATTGAAGATGGTGTATGTTCAATAAACCCCTCTCCATAGAGAACCCTTCAATCATCTTTCTATTTGCAGCGTGTATCATGAGCCGGCTAAAACAGTCCATTACCAGTATAAAGAGGAAAGGGGAAAGGGGGTCACCTTGCCTAAGGCCTCTCGAGGCAAGGATTTTACCCCTTGGGCGGCCATTGATGATGATAGAAAAGTTTGGCGATGTAATGCATCCTCTAATCCATTTTCTCCATGTGGGGCCAACGCCCTTTGCTACTAAAATTTCATCAAGGAAGTCCCAATCAACTTTGTCG
Source organism: Herpetospermum pedunculosum (assembly GCA_028017165.1). Classification (NCBI taxonomy): domain Eukaryota; kingdom Viridiplantae; phylum Streptophyta; class Magnoliopsida; order Cucurbitales; family Cucurbitaceae; genus Herpetospermum; species Herpetospermum pedunculosum. The sequence goes on along the minus strand of CM051527.1, from coordinate 26,460,466 downwards.
AAAGCCTTTTCAATGTCAAGTTTAATGACCACCCCTTTTTTCTTTGTCCTCTTCCATTCATCAATAAGCTCGTTCGCTATAAGAGAAGCATCTAAGATTTGCCTTTCGGCAACAAAAGCGGATTGATAAGCTGTGATAGTATGGGGAAGGACTCTCTTGAGCCTTTCGGAAAGCACTCTAGCAATAATCTTGTACATACATGAGATAAGACTAATGGGCCGATAGTCACCCACACCTTTGGCATCCACTCTCTTTGGGATAAGGCAAATATAGGTCTCGTTTAAGCTTGCATTGATAATACCTTTCTTGAAAAAATCTTGGAACACCCTCATAATGTCAGCTTTGAGAATGTTCCATGACTTTTTATAGAATTCAGCGGTAAAACCATTCGGCCTCGGAGTCTTGTTAGTCCCCAAATCGTTAACAGCACATCGAATTTCATCTTCTGTGAACGGTCTCTCTAGATCTGCAGCTTGTTGCGATGAAATGGGATCCCAGTTTAAAGGGGTGGGGAGAAATCTATCGCCCTCTTTTTTTTATATAATTCTTCATAGAATCTCAAGAATTCTTCTTCAATCTCAGAATCATGAGTCAAACTCTTACCCTGTGTGGACAGGATTTCCAGAATGGAGTTTTTTCTCCTTCTGGCAGCCACGATTCGGTGAAAGAAACTGGTATTAATGTCCCCCTCGCTCAACCATTTCAGCTTACAACTTTGTCTCCACAAAGACTCTTCTTTCACAACCATGACTAGTAATTGAGCTTTGATAGAAAGTCTTTGTTGAATTTGCACCAGTTGAATATCCCCTGTTTCTTCAATAGAATCCAGCACCCCTAATTCAATGACAAGTTGTTCTTTCAGACTATTATTGATGCTATAAGTGACTCTATTCCACTCTTTAACAACTGTTTTCAGCCCCTTGAGCTTTTGTATGAAACCATGACCAGGAAAGCCTCTTAAAGGGGTGTTGAGCCACCAATAATCAAACATGTGGGTGAAACTTTGTTCCGATAACCAATGGTTTTGGAAACGAAAAGGGGTTGGCCCCCATTTGTCCACCCCGAATAAGAGTTGAATAGGATAATGATATGAGGTAACTCTTTCAAGCCTTTTGGCCGCAGCGTTATGAAAACGATCCAAGAAAGCTTCATTTGCGAGGAACCTATCAATAAGCGAGAGAGTAGGGGACTGTCTAAAATCAGACCAAGTGTACAAGCCATTGGATAGAGGAAAATCAGTAAGTGCTGCTTGTTCAATAAAAATATTGAAGTTGTTCATATGCCTATTCGATCTTCTATAAACGGACTTCTCACTGGTCCATCGAATAACATTGAAATCACCACCTAACAGCCAAGCACCAGAACAATGAGTAGATAATCCCCTGAGCTCGTCCCAAAAAGGTTGATACAATTCTGTTCTTGTTGGGCCATAGATGCCAGAAACCCAGAAGTGAAACCCATCTACAAGAGAAAGTTTTAGTGAGAGTGAGAATTGACCTTTGGTGATTCCATAAATTGCAAAAGATGAGTCATTCCAAAGAATGATGATGCCTCCAGCAGTACCAATTGATTCCAAAATTGTCCAACTCACATCCCTCCATAGAGATTTGATGAAAAGCCTAGTGACAGAAGCAACTCTGGTCTCTTGTAGAATGACAATAGTGGGGTTGTGCTTGATGATGGAATTTTTAATAAGGGCCCTTTTCTCAGCACAACCCAAGCCTCTAACATTCCAAGAGATGATGATCATAAAAAGTTGTTCAACCCACCCTGTTGTGAAGAGGAAGAAGGTTTCTCATATGTGACAGAGGAAGAGAGATTGGACATTTCCCGAACCCATTTATTTTGTTTCCTCAAAAGTCAAATCCTTTGCTTGTTTGGATAATTTTGTTGGCAGAGGCAGAATTCCAAGACCCATAGTTTTCAACCAACGAACTACCATCTGTAGATAAACCGAGGGGTGTATGGCTGAATCAAAGAGAGGAGGGTGGGCTGTTTGCAAGGGTTGATGATCTTCAGTGATGAGAGCAACTTCTGTCATATCCATGGGATTTTCCATGTAAGACGTGTATTCAAACTCCTTATGAAATAGATGTGGTTGTGAAGATGAGGGGCTATAAAGGATAAGAGGTTGAAGTAGAGAGCAGGGGGAAGAAGGAGCTAGTGTGGATGGGTAAGGACTGGATAGGTAGTTTTCTGATTCGGAGGCCATGTTAAGGAGGTTTGTGGAGTGTTTTGTGCCACTGATAAAGAAAGTATCTTTATTAGCAATGCTAATGGGTTTTTTTTGGGCTGAAGTGTAGATGGGCAGGGTCGGGTATAATTAATGGGGAGAGAGTCAAGCCCAGATTTGGCCTCGGGTCGGGTAAAGTAGGCAAAACTGGAGGGATTGGATCGGGTGTTGGGTCGAGTGTTGGGGATGTGTTCAACAGAGATGGGTCAAATGATGGGAGTGGATTTCAGTTGACTGGAGAAATGAGGGCAGGGAGAGGAGTAGGGTCAAGTACAGGGGTAGAGTTGAGTGTAGGCAGGGTCAGGTATAATTAATGGGGAGAGAGTCAAGCCCAGATTTGGCCTCGGGTCGGGTAAAGTAGGCAAAACCGGAGGGATTGGATCGGGTGTTGGGTCGAGTGTTGGGGATGTGTTCAACAGAGATGGGTCAGATGATGGGAGTGGATTTCAGTTGACTGGAGAAATGAGGGCAGGGAGAGGAGTAGGGTCAAGTACAGGGGTAGAGTTGAGTGTAGAAGTCACCTTATCCAGTGGTCTGAAGGGAGTATCATCAAGCCTTTTGGAGGAACCAAAGGTTTTTGCAGAATAAGTACCATCCTTCATTAATGTTTTTGTACCAGATGGAGTGTGATGTCCATGTTTCGTACTTCTTTGGGATGTTGCCAAAAATTCAGATTTCTTAAAAACCGGACCACTGAGTTGTTTGTCTGCTCGAGGATACGACCCTAGAATGCTTTCAGACTTGTCAGTAGGCTTCTTCAATTCAAAAATCTCGCCGGCAGTTGTCTCCGACGGTATGCTTCCATGGATTCCGGCCAAATAGTTTTTGATACAAAGAAGGGGTCAATAATCACCTTCAGGGCCACACTAGATGTTGATGGGATCTCGACCTCAGCTGGGATGAATCCTCTTGTGTTTTCTTTAACTTTTATGGATGCTTCCATTAGATCAATCCGCATATGGGTCTTTTTGGCCGCTTCAAGATAACCTCCACAAGCGTCCCCTATTTCTCTGAGAGTCTTTTCATCCCATTTGTCTAGTGGAAGGTTTCTAATCTTTATCCATCCACCATATGATGGAACTACCGAGCTGTTTCCATTGTCCACAGAGGTTGTAGGCTGAAACTTTAAGTGATAATCACCCACTTTACACCAATCTTTATCCTTACAAAGGTTCTTAGCTGGGACTATGTTTCCACAAGTTAGCAGTGCTTTGTCAGCTTGGAAAGGATTTGTGTAGCAAAAATCACCAACATGTTCTTGTAGAGCTCTAACAATCTTATACCATTCATCATGGAAGCATCTTCTGTGGACAATAATGGTAGAGAGGGGTTGTGGGTCCATCTCTGTCTTGTTTCTCTTTAAGTCTGTAATTTCTCCAGTGGAAAGTGACTTTTTTGGTTGGTAGATAGGAATAACTTTGCTTGTCTTTCTGATGGCTTCTTTCCCCTTGATAAGAGCATTACGGTAAGAGGCAGGAATATTCTCTTTGATGAAAAGTGGCTTTGGTTTGGTTTGGTCTTTAATGAGACGAGGGTTTGGTGGGGTAGATGGGGGTGGTAAAGAGGTATTAATAAGGGTAAAAAGAGTCTTCCATCCATGTCTTTCTTCACCCACTGGGATAACAAGTCTGTTTAGACCACCATTGTTATCATGCTTGGTTATTTCAGCCAAAGTTCCTTTCCTGTTCAGTGTTTTCTCGACCCAGAGATGGTGATCATCGATCCTTGTCTCCGTGAAAAAGCTCAGGTTAAGGGGGATGGTGATAAGGGTAGCAAAAGATTTTGCAAGCCATTGTAAGGAGGTCCAGTGTAGGGAGATGAAGAAGGCCCTGTCTTTAGTGGTTTCAGTAAGTTTGACTCTACTTCCTCTGTATCTTTGATCAATATCAACTGTATACTTCTTTCTTTCTATGTTGGACGATCTTGGGCCGTGTTTTAAAAAGCCCACTCAGGCGCGCGCCTTGGTGCGCCTAGGCTCAAGGCGCAGCCTCTGCGCCTCGCTCCAAAGAAGCGAGGCTCACTTAATAAAGCCCACTTGAGGTGCGCGCCTCGGTGCCTGTGGGGTGCGCTTCAGCGCCTCGAGCCTGACTTTCCTACCTTTTTTTTAAAAAAAACGTCTGATTTGAAGGAAGAAACACATGAATATTCATTGAATCTTGAATAAAAGTTCTATTTTCTTGAACTTTTCATCATCTTATTATTCATCTTACTATTTTTCTTTCATATATAAAAAAAATATTTACACTTATCTATCGTGCGCCTTATAAAATAAAGCCCGCGCTCTTCTTTGCGCCTTGCGCTTAAACCCGGGAAGGCTATTGCGCTCTATTGCGCCTTGAGCTTTTAAAAACACTGATCTTGGGTACTTTGGTTTGTCCATCGCCGTGAGAGGATCGGTTAAAGTCTAGAGTCATTTTGGGGAAGAATCTGGCGGTGGTGCAGGGGAGGTGGTGAAGGGGGATATGAGTGGGGGGATGGAGGGAGCATTTCTCTCTTCACGCTCATCAAGAAGCTCAATAAGAGTAACATCTGATTTCTCGAGTTTGCAATATTCAACTGACGGGAAACTTTAACTAGTGGAACCTAAGACTTTGTTACTAGGAAGTTCCACTTTCATGCGCGTCACTTTCATGCGCGCAGTGTTTTCAAGGCGCAAGGCGCACCGCAAGGCGACAAGTCTCCTAATCGCCTCAAGGCGAGAGGCGACAAAAAGGCGTCGCCCGAGTGAAGCAAGGCGCAGTAAATAAAATACTAAATAAATATTATATATAACTATTATAGGTATAAAAAATACTTAATTTTTAAAATATGAAAATATCAAACTATTAAACAGAACATGCTTTAAATAATGTCATTTGTTTAGTGGCCCACTTTTCTTCTTAAGCCATAAAGATATAAAAATATTAAATAGAAAATAATAGTACCAAGACAAATTAATTGGAAGAAATAAATAGGCCATCTGTCAGTCATGGAGGTGAGGTATTGCATGCAGTGCAGCAAGCTCTCGTTAGTGCCATGCTTCAGACTTTTCATTTCTTTTTTTTTAAAGCAGACTTTTCATCTTCTTAATTTTTTTTCCTTTTTAATCTTCACTGACTTCTTATTTTTTTAGTGCCATGCTTCAGACTTTTCATTTCTTTTTTTTTAAAGCAGACTTTTCATCTTCGTAATCTTTTTTTCCTTTTTAATCTTCACTGACTTCTTATTTTTCTCTTCTTCTACGATTTCTTCTCCTCTTCAGTCTCTTCGTCTCATTCTTCTCCTTCTTAATCTTCCGACTCTTCTTCTCCCACGATTCTTCCATTTCTCACATGCTATGAAATATTTTTTTAAAAAAAGAAGACAGGCGCACGCCTTAGCATATGGCGAAGGCGCAAGAAGGCGACAAAAGGCGCAAGAAGGCGAGCGCCTGGTTGAAGACACTCGCCCTGACTACCTTCAAGGCGCAGTACCCTCAGATGGCCTCGCCTGAGTGCGCCTCTCGCCTTAGGCGAGCGCCTCAACATCACTGCATGCGCGTCAAACCTCTAGGTATGCATCAATTTCATGCATAGGTGAGCATCACTTTCATACACATCAGCTCTACGCACATCACTTTCATGTAATTAGAGCCCTAGACATGCATCAAATTCATGCAGTAAATCTTTCAGGAAATGGAGTGTAGTTGTCTTAAAATTTCATGACTCTTATGCCGCACACCAATGCATAAGGTCCCACACAAAACATTTTAGATACTAGAAATGATGCAACATTGAGTAATTTTTTCTCATGCATTAACTTCAAACTTACAGCATGCATCTCATTCATAAATACTTCATCATAGCTACATTCAAACTTTACAATCACATTTCATGCGTAGAAATAACATAAAGCACATCATTCTTGCATCACATATCATTTTGTTTGTATGAAATAACATCGCACATAAATTTTCCTCAACATACATAAACAATGAGGCTACCTACAAAAACTTATTCATCATTTCAAACAACTATCATAAGAGTTCCAAACCTAGCCCGAAGGCCAGCACCTGAAACCCAACAGGTTACTCAACAATTTCCTTTCTAGCACTTAATACTACCTCTAACTAGAAAGAGTGCACTAAAATCTGTCCAAATAGTGAAATAGAGCTCTTACCTATGCAGTCCGTGCTCACACCAAAACAGAGAGGAGGATTTCCAAGGTAAAGACAAATCTGGCAAACATTGAAACAAAGCTCAAATCTTATATTCAAACTTACAACATTTGCAATGAACTCGAAGAGGAATTGAAGCCTCGTTACCCACTGAAACTCGCTACAAAGTTGATAATCCTTGCTGGACAGCGTGCTCAAATGCGCAATTTCGAATCTCGAAGCCGAAAAGTTTGTGAACTACAAAATTGGAGTTGAAAGGAGCTGCGGTCAGAATCCATTTCAACCGGACAAGACAAGAGATTGTAGGAGGAGGAAAAGCTCACGTCGCGCCGCCGTCGGAGACGAAGCCGAGCGATCGCCGCTGCTCGAACACCGCTGGAAGCCTGCTGCTCGCGACGCCGCGGCGTTCGTAGGTGGGTCGCCGGAGATGAGCGTCGGTAGTGGTGAGCGCTGGTCGGAACAAGGCGGCTTGCTATGTGGGTTTTACAAAAACAAAAAGGGAAAAGGAGGGCGGCGACGTTGGTTTTTTTTTCACGAGAAAACCGAATGAGAGCAAGAAGGGGCGGCTGGGAAAAAAATTACCTTCTTCGTTCATTTAATTATTTATTTATTTATTTTCTTAATTAATTTTTAAAAAACAATTACCTTAGTTCACTTTGTGAATAGTCAATACTACCTAACTCTAGTTCTTTTCAACCCAAATTTTCAATGACATTTTCACTTAAACCAATTATCGAGCATCATAAATATAACAAATAAATAAATTACTCTTACCTAAAGCTTGGGTCCTCAAATCTTCCTTTCTTAAGGACCATCTTGAAAAAACTTCGAGTATTTAGACTTCATCTCCTCTCGTTCACATGTTGCTTCCTCAAACTAATGGTTCTGCCATAGAACTTTGACAAGGATTAATTCTCAATTTCCCAGTGTCTTCGACTCCTTTGCCAAGATTTGTTTGGGTTTTTCCTCATAATTCATATTCTCATTTAAGCGCAAAGACTCAAAGTCAATCACATGAGAAGGATCGGCCATATATTTACACAACATAGAAACATGAAAAATATTGTGAACCGTAGAGAGAGTCGTTGCAAAGCTAAGTGAAAAAGTCAATCTCAATTTCCCAGTGTCTCAAACGGCTCAATCAAACGTGGGCTAAGCTAAGCTTCTCTTTCTTGTTGAACCTCAAAGCTCTCTTCATAGGTACTACCTTTATAAACACTTTATTGCATGTTGCGAACTCCAAGTATCTTCGCCTTGTGTTAGCATAGCTCTTCTGTCTACTCTGCGTTGTTTTCATCCTCACTTTTATCTTTTGGATAGCCTCATTTGTGAGTTGGACTAGCTCGTGTCCTAGCAACTTGCGTTCACCTACATCATCCCAATACACATGGAACCTACAACTTTTTCCATAAAGGGCTTTGAATGGCGGCATACCAATGGTTGCCTGAAAACTATTGTTAATAAGAAAATTTCATCAAATGCAGATGAGAATACCAAATTCCTGCAAAATCCAAAGCACATGCGCGTAACATGTCCTCTTGAGTTTCATTAAGACGTCGGGTGAAAGGTTGTATTTGTTGGGTTTTATGTCCTAAAACTCGTGGTTTGTAAACTGTTATGTTTGTAAATTATCTATTTAGAATAAAGAGTTATTAGTTTTATTCAGTAAAGGAGTTTACTGGAATAAAGTGAAACGTGTTTAAGTTAACTTATACCAATGACCAACACCCTTGGCTGAATATGAGTACTTGAGCCTCATGTATGACATGATTGTGGATCAAGCTCAAGTAGTCAGTCAAAATTGTCTATAGTATACGGATAAAGCTGGGTACCTTATCCTGGTAACACTATTGGATGCGGCTCACTTTGTATTGTACAAAACGATGTGATCCGAATCGTTTCACATGGAGATGTGCGAGTGAGGGCGTCTTGTACAAAGAGTTTGTATAAGACCGAACCGTGAAATACGTTGCTCTCTTTTTATAACACCGTTTACTGATGAGACCGATATTTTCCTTTGATGGCCTAGGTAACTCGATCTTAATCTTGAACTTACTATGAACTCCTGCTTATTAGACAGTATCCTTAGACTTGTACGGGTGAGAGTGGCTCATTAGCGTCGACTAAATAAGCCTACCATCTTGGGGATAAAGTCGAATAGGTAGATGGGGACATAGCATAGCAAGATTGGAGTTCACTCTTAACCCGCTCTTCAGGGTTAGTAGATAGTTTGTTCCTTTAATATAGCTGACTCCGGGGCTTGAACAATGAGCGTTTACACTCTCATGTGATGAGAGGGTTAACTGATATGTTGGTTGGACCACTGATCTATTGTTCATTAGAGGTGTCAGTGGTAAATAAGACGTAATGCAAGGGTTAAACGGTTTATATGACCCAGCTCTGATTACGAACAACCTGTGAAGGGTCGACTTGCCCATGACGGTTATATCAGAGGACATAATATATCTACAGTGAGGAGAGTGCAACCCTCGGACTATAGTGGAGTCTTCGGGGGTTAACGAATGTTGGTTAGTTCGGTTGAAAGAGTTTTGACCGGATAATCTCGTATCGTTGGAGCTCATGATCTGTAGGTTCTTTAGGTTCTCCTGGCTAGCTCGGATAACGTCGTGCAACAGTATAAGAGAAAAGAAAAAGAAAAAGAATTTGAATTGTTCAAATTCGGTTTATGAAAAAATGATGGACATATTTAAATATGATTTAAATATGGGATTGGTCTAAAACATGAATAGGATTCATGTGTAAAAAAGTCGGTTTTTAGAAAACCGGGTTTAATCATATTATTTAATTAATATTTGATATTGAATTAAATAATAATTATTAATTAAAAAGTTTAATTAATAATTATATATATTTTTTATTTATTAAAAAGTTTAATAAATAAAATTATTATTATTTTTAATAATAATAATAATTAAATATATATATATATATTGAGATTATATATATATATATGGTTACTTTTTGGCAAAAGAAAAGGGAGAAGGGGTATACGAATGGGAAATGGGAAATGGTTTCTCAGATCTCAATTGAAGAAAGAAAAAAACAGGGGTATTCGATTTGTTTTTTTTTTAAATCTCAATTGTTGAAGAACTTCTGCTGTGCAACTTTTCTTTCGTTCCTTCTTCTTCTCCTTCATCTTCCTCTTTTCTTTTCTTTTCTCTTCTTTCGGAGTCCCACCACTTCATTGCGCGGCGCCGAGAATAGCGGGACTACCTGGGATGGTCCTCGGAGCGTTCGTGAGAAGAGGCCGGAAGAGTTCGTGACGAGGACCAGCCGACAAACTTGAAGAAATTGGAACTACAAGGGTATGTATTTCTAATTTCTTATTTCCGTCGTTTTGAGCATGTTTTCTATTTGTTAAATTGATGAAATTAGAGTATCATCGGTCTAAAATCGTTTCCGATGCGTTTATCGCTTCCATAGTACTAAGCTCCAACCGCATGCCTAACGCATTCTAAAGACTCTGCCAAAAGTGGGAGGTGAAACGAGGGTCTCTTATCTGATATAGTCGACACTGACACCCCATGAAGTCTGACAAACTCTTTCAAATACAACAATGCTCACCTTTCCACATAATAGGTAGACTTCTCAGAAGAAAATGTGTTGACTTGGTGAGTCTATCAGTGATGGCCCAAACTACTGTGTAACCCATCCATAGTTATGTTCTCCTACTTCCACTCTGGCACACTCAAAGGTTGCAATTGTTGGGATTTATTCCCTAAAGCCTCGTAATTAATTAATAATTATTTGATAATTATTTTATTATTATTATTTGCAATTTATAATATTCATTATATATAAAAATTCAAGGTTATTAGTGTAATCTTGAACAGTAGTTGACATACAGGGGATCATGTTCAAGTAATAACCTAAACAGTCTATAGTATATGGATAAGGTTAAATGTCTTATCCTGGTAACACTATTGATATGACCCACTTTGTAATTGTTACAAATGATTTGATTCAAATCATTCATGTAAAGACATGTGAGTGGTGGTATCATATACAATGAGTTTGTATAATACTAGACCACGAAATATATAATCTCTATTTATACTGTTATTTGAGAAGATTAATATTTCACAGGATGATCATATGTGACTCGATCTTAATCCTGAGTGAGTTACGAACTCCTGCATGTGAGGGATCGTCATTTGATTTGTATGGGTGAGAATGATCTTTATAGCCGATTCAATAAGCCTACCATTTTGGGGACTTGACCAAATAGAGAGCTGTGAACATAAGTTTCACAAGATGAAATTCACTTCTCATATAGAAAAAGTAGAGAGTAGTTCTCTTAAGTGCTGATTTCAGGACTTGAACAATGGAGCTCCACCCTCTCACTGGCCCGAGAGGGATTTGGTTTATGGTTGGATTATAAACAAGTTGTTCATTAGAAAATCATTGGTACTTAAGGTGTATGATGTAATTACAGGGGTAAAACAGACTTTTGGCTCAACTATAATTACGAACAACTCGTGAATGATCGACTTGCATGTAATGGTTATATTCATGGACACAACTTGTCCTACAGTACATAAGAGTGCAACTCTAGGCTTATAGTGGAGTGACCTAGAGTTAACGAATGAAAGTTAATTAATTAAAGAGTTTAATTAATTAATTTTGTATCATTTGAGCTTATAAATCTGTAGGTACATAAGATTCCCTTGCTAGCTCATAGTAACACTAAAATGATCAATTTAGTTGAAAGAAAAATTTGAAATATTCAAATTAATATTTAATATATTTGATATATTAAATGAAGAAGAGAAAAATATATTTATTGTATTTGATACATTAAATAATAGAGGAAATAGTTTATGTATTAGATACATTAATATTAAAAACTATATATACATATAAAATTTGAATGAGAGGTTAAATGTATATTATAAAAGATTAATTTATGATATTTGAATGAGATCCAAATAAATATAAAATACATATTTGAATATAATAGATATTAAAATGTATTTTACCAAATAAAATTAATTCTTAAAGGCCCTAACATTTAGGTTTAACTCAAAGTTGGCCAAACACACTACTTAATTTCTACGCAGGGAATGATTCTCTCAAAACTCTCATTCTTTCAAGAAAAGAAGGCTCCCACAAGCCTTGGTCCCGTGTTCGAGTCATAGCGAGGAAGGTCTTGTGGATATGGAATACAAGAAGATTGTTGGTTTTCAAAGGTAATAGTTTGCTTAACTTGCATTTTAATTTAATTTTAAATAAACTCAAAGAACGATTCCAACGCTTCTGCTGCGGGGTTTGAAGCGTTCATTCCCTTCAGCAACAAACCTGCCGGTTTTTGTCTCGGCGTCTTCACATGTTGGCAGACCAAACACTTACTAACAAAATTTGCCACCTACCTCTGCATGTTTCGCCACCAAGAGTAACGTTTTAAATCTTGATACATCTTAGTGTTACCAGGATGTATCGAGAAGGGAGAGCAGTGGGTCTGAGCTAACAACTCATTATTGATATCGACATTTCCCGGTATGCACAAACGTCCCTAGTAGAAGAGGTCATTCTCTAAAGATATGGAAAACTCATTATTTTGTCCTGACTTCACTTGACGAAAGTTATTAGTGAGACCCGAATCTTCTTGTCGTGCATCAATAATCTCATGCCTTAAGGTCAAGTTGATTTAAAACTATTTTTTTATATATGTTCCTTTATATTTTTCTTAAAACTAATATTTACTCGAAGTATTAGTAACTTGTTTAACATATACTTATGTATATATTTGAAGTAGACAAATAAACATGTGCTTCACAGTAATAGTTATAGATAGAGTGCATACCAATTAAATGTGTGATGTAACTATGTAAGTAACCGTAGCGAAATATAGTTGTACCATAACTTTTAATTAAATTATTAAGATTTGAGTACAAGATCATTAATCAAGTAAATATCTAAGAATTTACCTTTATTTATTTTTAACCTGGTCAAACAAAGTACATTGGAAATAGGAAAAGTCTGAATTTACCTCTAAAGTTTACTCTAACGAGTTAGAGTAAGATTTTCTTAACCAAACCATTGAGATTTCAAACAAGGGTCACTTGGAGTTTATATGGGTGAGATGAAGAGCCGAAAGACTCTTTTTAATACCTCTTGGTCGTGGATACAAAAAGTAGAGAGAAGGAAAAAATGAAAAATGTTTATTTACTTATTTAATTTATTTAATCCTAGTTAGGTTTTCTTAACCCATCATTTCGACTTTAACTCAATGGACATTTGAAGTTTAAATGAGTAAATTGAAGAGCCAAAAGTTACCTTTTAATACCTTTTGGAAGTTCATACAACGAGGAGGGAGAATGATATGTTGTTTCATATTCCAACGAACTTCATTCTTAAGTTTCTTGTGTGCCCTTTCATTTTTATTCCAAGAAAGCCTAAAGAAATCTGAAATTAAAATCACATCTTTGAGAGATGATAATTTGTTTTCCAAGTTCTTTCAAGTGGTCTTCTTGGATTTTATAAGATCGTTTAACTGTTGCACCAAATTAGTAAGAAATGAGTTATTTTCCATCTAGTTTCGTAGTAAATATTTTCCTAATAATTTTCGCATATCATAAACATGTTCATACCCATTTTTCTAATGTATTGCAGAATCATTTCAATATCTTTAGTTGTTGGAATTTTTTATTCATTCATCGTTTACGATAGGGAGGAAAACACACACCAACAATAAACATCATTTTCGTGTTATTTGAAATTGTTTAGGGGTTCACATGAGCAATTTTAGGCGTTGTTTTAGATTTAAATTAGGTTGATTTTAAGGCTGAAAAATAGAATTAAAATGCTCGAAAACAATCTTTAAAATTGCTCTAAAATGATGTTTATCAATTTACGCTATTTTCCTAGTTCTAGCTTGAATGATATAGAAATTTAAATGCATTTGTTCTGAATTTTTTTTATCATGTCCAATAGTCTAAAGTAAGCTTAAACATATTTTTAAGGGGTTCAATTTAAATTTCATAATTAATATTTCACAAGGCTTCAAATCAGTAAAACCTATTATAATTTGTGTTTCCAATTTTTTTTTTTTTTAAATTCTATAAAATAGTAAATTATTTTAATATAATTTGTAGATATAAATCATAGCTTAATATGATTACTAAAAAGTATCTTATGAGTTTTAAATATTAATTTTATGATTAATATTAACTATGTTAATTAATATTCAATTTAGGTTAACTAGTAAAGTTAGTGCTTTAGCGGGTGAATGAAGTTCCTTTAAGAAAACTAAATTTAAGTTAGACCTAATTTGATTTGTGTCCTATGTTATTATTAATTAAATTTAGGCTAACTAGTAAAGTTAGTGCTTTAGCGGGTGAATGGGGTTCGTTTAAGAAAACTAAATTTAAGTTAGACCTAATTTGATTTGTGTCATATGTTATTTAGGAAGTTTTAAATGATTTGGATTTGAAGCTTGAGATAAGTAGAATTTTATCATAAGTAATTGAATTTACTATTGTATTGCATAGTTGTGATGTTTAATTGTTTAAGTGTGTTATTGATTTGTGAGTGTAAATTATGTAATTAGGGCTTTAATTTAACAATTACTTCCTTATTTACTAGAGTCCATTCTGTATAAAGTCACATGTAATTTACATTTCAATTCATTTGAATAACAGACTTTGAATACAAGTTTACATGGTATTAGAGCCAAATATCTAAAAAAAAATTCCTTTAGATCTTCTCTTTACCGTTTTGCCGCCGCTACCCATCTTCGTCTTCCGTCGCCGTCGCAACTCCCTCACCCCAAATCTGCCGCTGCCACAACTCCTTCACTCCAAATCTGTCGTTGTCGCCACCGCATCTTCCTCGCTCCAGATCAACCGTCGTCGCGAAGGATCTCCCTACCCCGCCGATGTGCCCTACCCAGATCTGCCCACCGTCGATGTGCTCTCTCCCTCTGTTCGCGAACAGATCTGCCCGCTGTAGCCGCAAATCTCCCTCTCACGCAAAGACCGCTGCTTCACACATCAATTCGCAACCCTCCACACCACGTCGCTCGCTCAGATCCGAGTCGCGCCCAAGTCCGCCATCACGCCGCTCCACTCACCTAGATCCGCGTTGTGCCGCCCGCCGAACTCCGCATCGAGCCACTCGCCCAGACCGCCTCCCCGAGTTTCAGATCTTCAAATTTAAGTCCGCGCAATCCTCCTGAGTTTTAGATTTATTCAGACCTAAAATTTCGATTCGATTAATTCTGGTCTGGTTCACTCTGGTTTGGTTCATTTCGTTCTGGTTCATTCTGGTTCAGTTCACTCTAGTTCGGTTCATTTCGATTTGGTTCACTCTAGTTCGGTTCATTCTTGTTGATTATTGGCTATTTTATTTACTTTTCCAATGGAGAAAGTTATTCAAAAAAAATATTGTGTCAATTGAGTGCAAACTTGGTCATATTTTGGACAAATGTTCTACTCGACCACCTCGCCCTCTGAAATACTCCACAGAATTGAGAAATTTATCTCAAATTGGTTCCTCATCTGTTGTTGTTGCTGCTACCCCTCCCCCCCCCCCCTCCCCTCCCACTTCCGCTCCCGCTCCCGATGACCCCGCTCTTTCGAATAAAACAGATGATATCCTCCAATTCCTCTGCTCTTGCTGTCACTCTAGTTAACATTTGGCTTCTTAGGTCGACTTGTTGCAATCATATGACCTCGGATATTTCAAAGTTGACATCTTCCACCCCTGCACACTTTCTTCCCCCTATTTATGCTGTGAATGGTAATTGTATACCTATTTATCATATTGACACTATTGTCACATCCTCCTTAAATCTTTCCAATACTTATTTTATTGTGTACTTAATCTGAACTTTAATCTCGCATCTGTTTGTCAATTATGTGATCTTGGCCTCACTGTTTGTTTTTCTCCTAATGGTTGTCAGGTTTAGGATCCACAAAACGGGACAGGTTGTTGGTATGGGTCGCAAAGTGGGACGATTGTTTGAGCTCACCTCTCTTCAGCTTCCTGCTTCTCCACCTATTTCTGCCTTTGTCACTGATTATGCTATATACCAGTGACTAGGGATGGCAAAATTCCCCGCGGGGTCGGGTCTCCGCGGATCTCCGACCCAATCGAGTCGGGGAATCCCCGGTTTGACCGGGTACAGGGTCAAATCTGGAATTTTATTCGGGTCCCCAGTCGGGGACGGGGCGGGGATGGGGATCTCCATCCCCGCCCCGTCCCCGACCCCGAACCCGCTTTTTTATTAATTTTAAAATATATATATATATATATATATATATATATAATATAGTAATATTTTATATATTGTTTTTTAAAAAAATTAAGTTACTAACCTACTTGATATATATATTAATATAGTAATATTTTATATATTGTTTTTAAAAAAAATTAAGTTACTAACCTACTTGATATATATATATATATATATATATATTATTTTTTTTTAATTAATTTCATAATTATATATTTTTTTATAATTAGTTTTAAATAAATAAAACAATAATAATACTAATTTTAACCAAGAAATGATATACAATTTTAATATATTTATTTAATTTTTTCAAAAAAAAAAAAAAAAAAAAACAAAGATACGGGGATTCCCCGACCTCGACCCCGACTTCTCAAAACGGGGAACGGGGCGGGGATGGGGATGAAAAATCCCCGCGGGGACGGGGATGGGGAGTGCATCCCCGACCCCGCCCCATTGCCATCCCTACCAGTGACACCTTCGTCTTGGTCATGCTTCTTCTGAAAAACTTTGCAAGTTAGTTTCTATTGGAAATCTAAATAATGTTTCCAAATTTGCTTCCTTTGACTGTTTAAATTGCAAGCTTGCGAAACAACTTGTTTTATCTTTTTCTACTTCATCATCTTCCTGTGATACACCTTTTGGCTTAATTCATTCTGATATATGGGATTCTGCACCTACCACTACTGTTAATGGATGTCGATATATTTCGTTATATTTATTGATGATTATTCTTGGTTTACTTGAATATTTTTTCTTAAAAATCAATCTGCCTTATCTCAAATTTACTTTGCTTTTGCGAATATGGTTCACACACATTTTTTTCGAACCATTAAAATTCTTCGCACAGACAATGCAATGGAGTATAAGGATTCCAATTTTCTCTTTTTTCTTGCCCAACAGGGCACCATTGTCCAAAGATTATGCCCTCACACCTCTCAAACAAAATGGACGAGCAAAACGCAAGCATCGCTATATTCTGGATTCTGTTCGTGCCCAACTTCTATCTGCCTCTTGTCCTGAGAAGTTTTGGGGAAAGGCTACTCTCACTTCTGTCTATGTTATCAATCGTCTTCCTTCCTCAGTTCTTGATAAACGTCATTTATGTCATGTTTTTACCCTTTAAAGCATACTCATTAATTGACTTTTTGAGTTAAATTAAAGATAATTGTGCATGTAATTGATAAGAAAAGAATAAAAATAGGAAAGTCACATGCTCAAGGTCGTTTTGTCATTATGAAGCAATTAAGAGGGTAAAAGAGTCATTTTTTATAAGAATTAATGTTGTTTTAATTATTTTTCAGGAAAACTGTATTCTGCTTCAGCTTGTGGCCACAGAGTTTCAGTTTGTGGCCACAGAGGAGTCACAGAGTGCAAAATCCAGCTTGTGGCCACAGAGGAGTCACAGAGTGCAGAATCCAGCTTGTGGCCACATAAGAGGTCACAGAGTGCAGTTGACTGGTCAAACGAATTAACGAATTGGTTGAGATATTTTGTCAAAGATCTTCCAAAGATTCAGCCAACCAACTCCCTAGTTGACCTAAAAACCCTTCCCAAAGATCTCTCCCTAATTTTAGCAACCCCAAACAAACCCTAAGGCCTATAAAAGGCACCTCAAGCCTTCATTCAAATCATCGATAATTTCTTTACAACAATCAATCTCCACATAGTCGATCAACCTCCTTTCTCTCTCGAAGAACTCACCCAAATTCCCGAAATTCCAAACAAGAGCGGACCACTCCTCTGTAATAGTTCTACTTCAGCCAGCTTCGAAAGGAAGGTGCTGCGAGGATTCGATTTGCATTGACGACGTGAATTGAGCGAGTAGAGACCCTTCATTCGTTGTCCACGAGTTCGAGAGAGAGAAAGTTGGAAAATTTCCAGATTTACTTTCTATTTAATTCTGCACATTTTATATTTACATTCTGTTTTTATTTCGCATTTATTTCCGTTCTTAACTTTACATGCAAGATTACCATTTTACCCTTTTAGCAACTTTCGCATTTATAATTTAATTTTTCAGTTCAAAACCTTTGTTATTCCAATTCTGTCCTTTATTTATTATTTACATTCTGTTTTTATTCCATTTTCATTTTATCTTTAATTTTCGAGTAAAATTACCATTTTACCCTTTTAGCAATTTTTATACTTATGCATTATTTTCCAATGAAGTATTTTAGTCTAGTTCTCATTATGAGCTAAGTTTTCCTAAGGGATTCAATTATGTGAATGCCCGTTAAGAAATGAGCTAGCTTGACAGCTGTAAATTACGGTTTTACCCCTTATGCCTTATGTGGTTCGTCCTTTACTGAATATATGCAAAAATGTTATATTAATTTGATCACTTAATTAGCATGAAATGTTAATGTCGATACTGGACAGGTCGGGCAATTAACGGCTCTCGTAAAGGTGATATAGCAGAAAAACCTAGGAATAGGATTTCGTCGATTGTCCTTGATGATTGGGGCAAAAGACTATAGGATCAATAGGATTGCATTCTTAACCATCTAAGATCACATTATCCACTGGACCGTGAGTATAATGGCTTATACTCCTAAAGGTACTTGCAAAGAGGTTGAATAGGAGACGAATCCGATCCAAAAGCATAAGGTACTATGTGGTGACTTTGTGGTCACAGGCTGTCAAGTAAACTCAACTTAGGGCTGAAACATGATTGGATCCCTGTTTTTATTATTGCTTTCAAACCAAAACCAACCAACCATTATCAATTTATTTGTGTTACCTTTTTATTGCTTTCGAAAAACAAATTCTTTATAAAACTAAATTCTTCAACAGTCTCTTGGGATACGATACTTGGAATACTTTCCAAAGTATTACTTGATTGACAGTGTATACTTGCACTTGACCATAAACTTCATTGCAGGTTATTGAACCAAATTACACAACCACATTTTGGTCCATCAAGTTTTTGGCGCCGCTGCCGGGGACTGTTAACGGAATTTTATTTTATTTAGATATTGTTATTCGATTGCGATTAGGAAAAATAGGAGTTGAGCGCACGGGAAATCTATAAGAAGTTTTGTTTACTAATTTTTTTTTTAAATCATCCACCTGGAGTCGATCCTCCTATCAACCTACAAATTAAAAATATCTCTTTCTCAAAGAATTTGATCTTTGTTTTGTTTTCTTTTGCAGGTTGAGCTTAGTGCTTGAACAAAGAGCATAACACTTTTGATTTACAGAATGGAAGTAGACGTCACAACAAAGATAACAAACATGCTAAGAAAATCAATCATGAGAAATGATACCCACATTTCTCTTGTGTACAAACTTTCTGATATCTTTTGCGTTAATTGTTGCGAGGAACATTTCTCTCAACATTGTCCACTTAATCGTTATTTGTCTATTTCTTGTGTTTATTGTAGAGGAAGTCATGAATTTGATGATTGTCCTTATAACCCCGACTCTATATTTTTTATAGGGAAACCAGGCAGTGAGAATATGTTAATTCCTTACCCCACTGCTTACGACTCAACATGGAGACATCACTCCAAATTTCTATGGGGAGATCAACAAAAGGTGCAAGAACAAGCGATCCCACAAGTGTCAACTGAGGACAAGAGCATCGAAGAACTTATAAAGGAATATAGAGCGAAAGTCGATGCTGAGATGCAAAGCCAAGGAACATCTATTCAGGATTCTGAGATCCAGATAGAACAGAGGGTGGAAGAATTGAAAATCAACTCACAAGAAACCTTGCTTGAAGGTATAGAGACTTCCGAATATGACGAAATAGAACAATCTAAGGCGATGACAATCAAAAGTGACATTGGAGATAAAGAACCTTTGTTCCCAGAAGAAGCAAGGAGCACTCCAGTAATTGAAAACATTAAAGGGCCAGAATGGAGAGAGGAGATTAAAGAAAATCCATTTGAAGAAAACAAAAAAGAGAAGGAACTAGAAAATGAAGTTGTACTGAGCCATGAGGCGACAACTTCACAAAAAGAAACATTCAATGTTCTCCAAGCATTGAATTTCCCTGATGAAATCCAAGAATTTTCTGCTATTGATTTAATTGATATGTCTACTTGTTGTAACTTGCAGGAAACATTAAAAGAAAACGAATTCAGGGAAAAAGTAGAAGAGGAGATCATGGAGGAGGATAATGCACCAGAAATTGCGACCCCAATTTCTGCATACAAAAGCATACATAGATCTCTTGCGCTGATCAAAGACAACCGTGAGTCAACAAAGCCGCACATGATTAAAGCACCTCAACTAAGGCTTAAATCTCGTCCATTATCAAGACCTAGGTGCAAGATGAAAGTTGACGGTCCAAAGAGAATGAATAAGACATTAATCTCCATTTTGGAGATTAGATAAGTATTCTTTTAATATGTTTTTATTTCATTATTTAAAAAATAAATATATTATAAGTTCTGTAGAGTAGTTTCAACAAAAATCAACTCTGACGTAGACTGGTACTTCCAAGGAAAAGGTATTTAAGTTGACCGTAGGGAACACCTTTTTCCTGGGGACCTAACTGGGAGATGATTTGAATGAAACCGCTTCATAGGAACTTATAAGAAATATTAAAAAATATGTTTTTCTTTTAAAAAATAAATAAATAAAATAGTGTTTTCAAAATAATTCAGCTTGTTATTTTTTGTTTATGAACTTTTTGATGTTTTTGTTAGTATTTCAGGAATGATTCTCGTGGATGAGAGATTGACTATGAAATTCAAAAACATAAATTTGTAGAACTCTGTGGCCACAAACCAGACTAGCACAAAAAACTATGTGGCCACATAGTGCACTAGTGAAGGGCGATGACGTCATTTAAAAAGTCAGAGGGGTTGACCTATTTTGGAAACATATATAAATCAAGAGACCATATTTTTTTTTTGTTTTTCAACCTACAAGTCATTCCAAAAAGTTCCAAGTTGAAAAGTCCATTCACGAAAATTCTCCCCTCTCTCATGCACGCTCAAACCCGTCGGGACCCATGGCTGAAAAACCCACTATGATCGTCGATGTGGTCGTTGCTGATCGTACTCCATTGCGTTCTGGACGCCGGAGGAAATTCGAAGATGTCCAACCAAGACCCATACAAGAGGAACCCATGGTCGATTTATCTCCAACATCCTCGAAGAAGAAGGTTGAACCCAAACCACCCATAAAATTGGCCATTGTTATGCGTGAAGGTTGAGAGAAGGAAAACCCAGCGACTGGAAGCCCTAGGTTTAATCCAAACTCCCCGGTTGATCAAACCCAAGAATCGGTGATCGGTAAAAAAACCCATGAAAATTCGAACTACCACTTGGTGTAAAATGATCAAAGAGATGGGAGAACATAGATGACGAGCCCTAGTTGAAACTGTTGGAAATTCATCAAGTGAAGATGAAGAAGTTCAGCCAGAAGCTGGGGCGACCACAACGAATTAGCGTTCTGTGCGCGAAGATCCACCTCTGGTTTCAAAAGTAAGTATTCCTCCACCAATTCTTGAACGTTCTAATAGAGAATCTTTAGTGTACAGGCACACCAAGAAGCAAACCGAGACCCCAATCGACCACAAATTTGAATTAAGAAGAAGAGATACGGTTGGGAGTCCGATGCAAGAATCAATTCTTTCCCCAATCATGGTGTAGATGATGATTAAAGAAGCTGTGGAGAAAGTAGTCTTGCTAGAAACGGAATATCAAGTAAAGAAGAGTTGTCAAGAGGTAGAGCAAGTTATCCAAAGAGATATCGCTGAACAAACAAGGAAATAAGAGGAGAGAATACGAGAAGAGAAAAGTTCGATACAAGCTGAGGAAAAAAAAAGTAAAAAAAAAATGAAGAAAGCTGAAGAAAGATTGAAAAAAAATTGATTAGAGAAAAAGAAAAAAAGGAGATAGCAACTGGGGAATAATTCGACCGATTATTTGAGTATTAGACGAAAGTAATTAAATTTGAGCCAAACACTTCTTCAATTGAGAAAGAGGTTGAAGGAAATACTGAAGAAGTTCAGGAAAGGAATCCTACAAATGACACAACCATTTCCTTGGAACGAGGGATGCTGCTGCATTGCATCCTAAAACGGTCTTGATCTCAATATTGGGAGGTTTCTAAGAGAAGAGTTGATTTCTTATGGCAAGAAGATGGCTGAAAAATTATTCTTTGGGTCACTTGTCACTCGACTTTGCCTCAAAGTAGAACTTAAGCCTCAGCAAGGTGAGGAGACAAGTTTGCCAAAGTCAGCCATCACTGCGCAGCTTGTTCACAAGTTACAGTTCTTCAGTAACCAAAAGACCGGTAAATCATCCACGTCGCATGCACCCAAGCCAAAAGGTTGTTTCACCTCTGTGGCCACAGAGAAGTCACAACCTACCACCAGTTCAGCAAACATTTCAAGCATCACCCATTCTCAATGGCAACATATGATCCAACGGAATATGGCCTACTGGCATATGCCAAAGAGAGGGATGAGCTCATTCAAGGGTTCTTTAATGCCTTGGCCCCGACCTTGATGCCTTCTTTCCCGACGTTTCCTCCCGTTTGCCTGAATATTCCTTCGAATACTGATTCCGAAGACGATACCTCGTCTGAAGATTAGGGGAGTACCGTTCTTTCTTAATCTCTACTCCTTTCCTTCATTTTCTGAATATTTTGTTATTTGTTAAGATTCAGTTTTTAGTTGTTTGTTTTCTGGTAGGATAGAAGTATGCATTTTGTTATTTCATTATTTCATTATTTTGTTAGGATAGTAGTTGTAGTTGTTTTATTTGATTATGCTAGGATAGATGTTTTGTGGAAAGTGCCTACTTAGACTTAATGACTTGATTGCACAAGTATGAAAATGTTTTAGCATGCTATATTTCATTTGTTTTTCTTTAAAGTAACCTTTATGATGATAACTAGAGCTTATCTCTACTCAAATAGTGTCAACTGTCATAGCTTGTAAGTTTTTTTTCAAAAGCATAGGGTTCCATTAGTACTTTTCTATGCACAACTTTTTTCACAAGTCTAAACTTCCTTTTGTTTAACCAGTTTAACATGTTTAGGAGAGTTTAGCCTTGACGTTTTTTTGTAGACTAATGCTCACACCGTGCCTTTTGAAAAATCTCCTGTATAGTCAATGAGGACATTGCCTCCTGTAAGTTTGGGGGGGTGAAGTATATTTGTAATGTGTTTACTGCTAGGTCTTGTTGTTATGTCTATTTCAAAAGAAGAATAGTTCAAAAAAAAAAAAAAAAATCTATTTCTAGAGGTACTCCTCCTTCTTAAGTTAGCTGAGTAACCAAGGGCGATCATGGGCCCCATGGTTGTCACTGCATGAAAGAGTAACTAGGAAGTGAGTATTTATCTTAGTTTGTGAGGCTTGCTCGTAGCTAGATGCACTGTGCAATGAAATTGCAGGAAAGCTGGAACGAAGGTGAGTCTAACAATAAAGATTCTCTAGAGAATGGTAAAGAAAAAAAGAGAGAAAGACAAATAAAAAATGAGAAGCCTAGCAGCAACACAAGTTTGGGGGAGAAAGTGTTAAAAATTCACACAAAGAAGGAAAAGTCTAAGCTTAGTTTATTTTCACGAAAGGGACTATCCTAGACTCAGTGACTAAAGGTTAGATAGATTAAGCATATGGTTAGGATACACTAGAAAAAAAACTTTGTTTACAAAATGAAAGTAGAAACTTATGTGAGAAATTACTAATGGGATTATGACTGACACTAGAGTATGAGACCTCTCCTGAAAGGTTGTTTATAAGCGAACTTTGTTGAAAGCATGTTAAACATTTTCATAATTGTACATTCTTGTTGTTATTATGTGTTGAATTGCTTGAGGACAAGCAATAAGCTAAGTTTGGGGGTGTGATGAACGTCATTTATGTCATGTTTTTACCCTTTAAAGCATACTCATTAATTGACTTTTTGAGTTAAATTAAAGATAATTGTGCATGTAATTGATAAGAAAAGAATAAAAATAGGAAAGTCACATGCTCAAGGTCGTTTTGTCATTATGAAGCAATTAAGAGGGTAAAAGAGTCATTTTTGATAAGAATTAATGTTGTTTTAATTATTTTCAGGAAAACTGTATTCTGCTTCAGCTTGTGGCCACAGAGTTTCAGTTTGTGGCCACAGAGGAGTCACAGAGTGCAAAATCCAGCTTGTGGCCACAGAGGAGTCACAGAGTGCAGAATCCAGCTTGTGGCCACATAAGAGGCCACAGAGTGCAGTTGACTGGTCAAACGAATTGGTTGAGATATTTTGTCAAAGATCTTCCAAAGATTCAGCCAACCAACTCCCTAGTTGACCTAAAAACCCTTCCCAAAGATCTCTCCCTCATTTTAGCAACCCCAAACAAACCCTAAGGCCTATAAAAGGCACCTCAAGCCTTCATTCAAATCATCGATAATTTCTTTACAACAATCAATCTCCACATAGTCGATCAACCTCCTTTCTCTCTCGAAGAACTCACCCAAATTCCCGAAATTCCAAACAAGAGCGGACCACTCCTCTGTAATAGTTCTACTTCAGCCAGCTTCGAAAGGAAGGTGCTGCGAGGATTCGATTTGCATTGACGACGTGAATCGAGCGAGTAGAGACCCTTCATTCGTTGTCCACGAGTTCGAGAGAGAGAAAGTTGGAAAATTTCCAGATTTACTTTCTATTTAATTCTGCACATTTTATATTTACATTCTGTTTTTATTTCGCATTTATTTCCGTTCTTAACTTTACATGCAAGATTACCATTTTACCCTTTTAGCAACTTTCGCATTTATAATTTAATTTTTCAGTTCAAAACCTTTGTTATTCCAATTCTGTCCTTTATTTATTATTTACATTATGTTTTTATTCCATTTTCATTTTATCTTTAATTTTCGAGTAAAATTACCATTTTACCCTTTTAGCAATTTTTGTACTTATGCATTATTTTTCAATGAAGTATTTTAGTCTAGTTCTCATTATGAGCTAAGTTTTCCTAAGGGATTCAATTATGTGAATGCCCGTTAAGAAATGAGCTAGCTTGACAGCTGTAAATTACGGTTTTACCCCTTATGCCTTATGTGGTTCGTCCTTTACTGAATATATGCAAAAATGTTATATTAATTTGATCACTTAATTAGCATGAAATGTTAATGTCGATACTGGACAGGTCGGGCAATTAACGGCTCTCGTAAAGGTGATATAGCAGAAAAACCTAGGAATAGGATTTCGTCGATTGTCCTTGATGATTGGGGCAAAAGACTATAGGATCAATAGGATTGCATTCTTAACCATCTAAGATCACATTATCCACTGGACCGTGAGTATAATGGCTTAGACTCCTAAAGGTACTTGCAAAGAGGCTGAATAGGAGACGAATCCGATCCAAAAGCATAAGGTACTATGTGGTGACTTTGTGGTCACAGGCTGTCAAGTAAACTCAACTTAGGGCTGAAACATGATTGGATCCCTGTTTTTATTATTGCTTTCAAACCAAAACCAACCAACCATTATCAATTTATTTGTGTTACCTTTTTATTGCTTTCGAAAAACAAATTCTTTATAAAACTAAATTCTTCAACAGTCTCTTGGGATACAATACTTGGAATACTTTCCAAATTATTACTTGATTGACAGTGTATACTTGCACTTGACCATAAACTTCATTGCAGGTTATTGAACCAAATTAAACACACACGTTTTGGTCCATCAGTTCTCCATAACATCTCCCCTTTTGAACGCTTATATGGTACCCGTCCTTCTTATTCTCATCTTAAAGTTTTTGGTTGTGCATGTTTTGTTCTTCTTCACCCTCATGAACATACCAAACTTAAACCTCGTGCTCGATTATGTTGCTTTCTTGGTTATGGGACTGAGCATAAAGTTTTTTCGTTGTTAGGATTCAATCTCCAAACGATTACACATCTCACGCCATGTTACTTTTTGGGAACACAATATGTTTTTCAGTCTCTCCTCCTTCATCTCTCTTTTTCTAGTTCTCAACCATTTTTCACGAATATTTCCAATGATCTATTTCCACCCAAAACTCCACCACATGTCCCCGTGCTTGATCAAGTTACTCTCATCTTTGCTCTCCCAGAATCAACATTTATCTCTGCTGCTGAACATGATCTTGCACCTATCATTGTTGCTCGTCGCTCCACTCGGGTAAGGGAAATTACCCATCATCTCCAAGACTATCATTGTTTTTCTACTATCATGTCTTTACTAGAACCTTCATCTTATCATGAGGCTAGTACCACCCCTCTCTAGTAGCAAGCAATGAATGGGGAACTCCTGGCTCTAAAAAAGACTCATACTTGAGATTATGTCGATCTACCCCTAGTAAACGACCTATTGGTTGTAAGTGGATTTATAAGATCAAAACACACTCTAATGGATCTATCGAACGTTACAAAGCTTACCTGATTGCGAAGGGATATTCTCAGGAGTATGACATTGATTACGAAGAGACATTTGTTCCGGTTCTCACCCCCCTATCACAACAAGGGATATCTGTTCGCAGTCTCTTAGGGGGTGCTTGGACCACAGACTTGTTGGAGAAGGAGTTGGGAGGAGAAGTTAACTCCCCGTTTGGCCCACGACTTGTTGAACTCGGATAAAAAATATCAACTCCCCATACTTCTACATTAATTACTATTCAACTTTGTCCCATTTTTCAAGGCAACACATTTCTCTCTCTTCCTTCCTCCCACAATATTTTTAATTATTTAAAAAAACGTAATTTAAACAAAATGGGTAAAATGACTAAAAATGCAATTCAACCTATTTTATTATTTTAAATATAAATTATGTTGTTCAATCAAATTCAAACGGTAGTATTCTTACAATGGAAAGAAATAAAAACATGAGCTTATTTAGATTCGTTTAAATTAATGAATTAAAATCTTTTAAATTCACATGTAATATTTAACACACTATTGTACGACTTTTTTTTTTTTTTTTTTTTTTTTTTTTATTTATTTCAAAACTATCCAAATAAAATGAATAATCAATGTGAGTGATATTGAAATTAATGTGACTGATATTGAAAAAAGAATGTGAAGTATGGTGGACACAATTATTTTTGTTATCTTCAAAGAAATCATAAAATAAAAAGCAAAAATTGCATCTTAAAATTTTTTGGAAGAAAAGTCCTTAACAATGAAAATATAGAAAATTATAGAAAAAAATTGTACAAAACAAATTAGCTAAAATAAACCTTCATTGCTAAGATGTTGATTTTCAGGTGCAGTGGATTAAGATGGAATGACAAGTTTAAGAGGGCGGGGGTGGAGAAATATGTGTTTGACACATGAGTCAGGTATGTGTTGTTGATGACCTGGGTGTGTAGTTTGGTTCAATAACCTGCAATAAAAAATATGGCCAAGTGTAAGTATACACTGTCAATCAAGTAATAATATGGAAATGTATTCCAAGTATCGAATCCCAAGAGACTGTTGTGGATTTTAGATTAAGAAATAATTTTTTTTCGAATGCAAGGAAAGGTAACACAAATAAATTGATAATGGTTGGTTGATTTTGGTTTGAAAATAATAATAAAAACGCGGATTGAATCATGTTCCAACCCTAAGTTGAGTTAATACAGGGGTTAAATGGTATAAATGACCCGCTGTGATTAAGGACACATGTGAATGATCAACCTACCCATAATGGTTATATATCAAGAGGACATAATATATCTACAGTGAGGAGAGTACAACCTCGGACTATAGTGGAGTCTCTGTGGGTTAACGAATGTTGATTAGTTCGGTTAAAAGAGTTTTGACCTGATAATCTCGTATCGTTGGAGCTCATGATCTGTAGGTCATTTAGGTTCTCCTGGCTAGCTCGGATAACGTCGTGCAACAATATAAGAGAAACTAAAAGGAAAATAATTTGAATTTGTTCAAATTCAGTTTATGGAAGGATGTAGGACATATTTAAATATGATTTAAATATAAGAATGGTCTAAAACATGAATAGGATTCATGTGTTAAAACTCGGCTTTCGGAAACCGAGTTTAGCCATATTATTTAATTAATATTTGATATTAAATTAAATAATATTAATTAATTAAAAGTTTAATTAATTAATATACATATATTATTTATTAAAAAGTTTAATAAATAAAATATTTATTATTATTTAAAATTAATTGAGAATTAATTTTTAAAATATATATAAAAATAAAAAATGTGTCTACATGTTTTATTTTAGTTTATATATATATATATATATATATATATATATAAAAGTTGGTAGTGGTTTTTTGGTTGATGAAATTTGAAAACTTCAATTCGAAAGTTTTGAAATTAGATGTTCATGCTTTAAGCTTTTGTTCTGTTTCTTTTTTTAAAAAAACACTTGTTATTCAACCCATCCCATAGAAGCCATTCCCTTCTTCCATTTGCTTTCTTCTTCTCTTTTAAACGGAGTCCCACAATTTCGTTGCTCGGCGTCGAGGATAGCAAGACTATCGAAGGTGGTCCTCGAGGTGTTCGTGAGAAGAAGTGAGGAGAAACGTGCGACGGATCTTGAAGAAATTAGAACTACAAGGGTATGTATTTCTTATTTCTTATTTCCGTTGTTTCGAGCATGTTTTTAGTTTGTTAAATTGATGAAATTAGAGTTTCAACGATCCAAAATCGCTTCCGCAGCGTTACACGCTCCATCATGTAGGACAACCCGGTCCACTACATAAGCTTGTCTAAAACTCAAGTTATCATACTTGATGATGACATTGAGAATCCGTTAACCTTTAAATAGGTAATGGATGTTGTAGACAAGAACCAGTGGCTCAAAGCCATGAATCTCGAAATTGAATATTTGTACTTCATTTCTGTCTGGATTTTTGTAGACCAACCAGATAGTGAAAGACTTATCGGTTGCTAGTGTATATACAGGAGGACGTGAGACCAAGTCAATAAGGTGCAAACCTTTTAGGCTCGCTTTTCTGGCAAAGGGTCTTTCCCAAAGGAAAAAAGAGAATTGTGAATTAACTCTTTCCCTTGTTGCCACATGAAAGTTGATTAGACTACTTTTATCCATTACCACGTTTTATTGTGATAAAATTAGGATAATGGATGTCAAGACTGTTTTTCAGAATGATTATCTTCTGAATTGCTATCTTGAGTAGAGTATCTATAAGGCTCAACCAGAGGGATTCATTATTCAGGGTAAAAAACAAAATGTTTGCGAGCTTATTCAATTCTTTTATGAATTGAAACTAGCATCTATATCCTGAAATATAAGGTTTTATATGATATCAAATCTTATGGTTTTGAACAGTATATTGATAAATCTTCTTTCTACAAGGATTTAGTCAATAGAGTAGCTCTCTTAGTCTGTTTGCGTAGTATGTATTCTAATCATTGAGAATGATGTAGGATACTTGGCTGATATTAAGTTAGTGTTGTCTCAAACATCTTATATTCACAAAGTGTTGTTAATATTGACAAAATGTTGTTAATATTGACAAGGTGTTGTCAATATTCGATGTATAATTCTGAATGAAAGGTAAGATACTTTTCAGGTTAGGAATTCAGTTGTCAAAGGAAATCGTTTCCCATAACACCTCAATGGTTGAGGATTTGAGACGCATTCCCTGTGCATTAACATATCGGTAATCTGTTGTATGCCTTCTAATATACACGACCCGATATGTGCTATGCAGTGGGAGTTGTTAGTAGATAAAAGTCCAGTTGGATTTGATCATTGGACTACCGCTAAAGTGTTGTCCTAGTATGGAAGAATAGTATACAAAAGTTGTATTATTGATTCCTCTGTGGTAGCTAAGTATGTTGCAGCTTACGAAGCAACAAAATTTGTTAGTAGAGCTCGTTGTAAGTGCTACGAGGAGATGTGATGGTCACATAGAAAGCCTCGCAACACTTCATGCTGATAAGTTTACTAAGTCTCTCACGGCTAAAGTGTTTTAGAGACACCTAAAGAGTTTAGGGCTGCGAGTTGCTGAGTAGGATAGTGGGAGAAAACTTCGGATATATAATATCTTAGTTTTCTCAACCAACATGTACACCACAACGAACGTTTTAGTCCAAATGGGAGTTTGTTGGGTTTTATGTCCTAAAACTCGTAGTTTGTAAACAATTGTGTTTGCAATCGTTTTATTTAGCAATAAAGTGTTATTGCGTTTTATTTAGTAAAAGAGTTTATTAAATAAAGTGAAACATGTTTGCATTAACCTGTACCAATAACCAACACCCATGGAGAAGTCTGAGTACTTGAACCTCATGTATGACATGAATATGGATCAAGTTCAAGTATTACATCCAAAACGACCTATAGTATATGGTTAAGGTTGGGTACCTTATCCTGGTAACACTATTGGATGCAGCTCGCTTTGTATTATACAAAACGATGTGATCCGAATCGTTTCACATGGTGATGTGCGAGCGAGGTCGTCCTGTGCAATGAGTTTTCATAAGAATGAACCGTGAAATCAAGTCGCTCTCTCTTTATAACACCGTTTACTGAAGAGACCGACTTTTTCATATGATGACCTAGGTAACTCGATCTTAATCATGAGCTCGCTATGAACTCCTATTTATTCGAGAGTATCCTTTGATTTGCACAGGTAAGAGTGGTCAGATCGCCGAATCAATAAGCCTACCATCTTGGGGATAAACTCGAATAGGTGGTTGGGGACATAGTACAACAATACGGAATTCACTCCTAACCCGCTTTTAGGGTTAGTACAGAGGTTGTTCCCTCCGGGCCCGTTTGATAACGTTCTCATTTCTTGTTTCCTGTTTCTGTTTCTCATTTTTTATAAAACAGGCTTGTTTGATAACCATTCCCGTTTTTTTTTTTTTCTAAATTTTGACCAACGTTTCAAAAAAAATGGTAAAATTTGAGAAACACCAAAAATGTGTTTCTTCTGTTTTGTTTCCCTTTATAAACTGTTGTTCCCATTTATAAAAAAACAATGTGGTTGGTTTGTTGGCAAGAGATATGCATAAATACACATTTTACATTTAAGGGGCTTGGGTTCAAATCCTAGAAATATCATTTTGATTTTTTATTTCTTCTTCTTAATTTTGCAGTATGTTTTATATATTATTTTAATTTTAAATTTTGTCACTTTCTATTTTTGTTTTGTTTGAGAATATAATGTGAACCTTTTTTTTTTAGTATTAATATTAATGTGAACCTAATATTAGTAATAAGTCTTTTATCTTATTTAACTACATTAAAATTTTATTATTAATTGCAAAAAAATGTTTATTTATTAATTTAAGTATATCTTTTTTAAAACAAGAATATTTTTTTCTTCATAAATATCTATCCACATTGTAATTTTATCGATATTTTTATTAACATTTCCATAAAATTGAGAGATCGGAATTTTCATAAAATTGTGACATTGATATTTCCATCAACATCCAAATTTTAAACTTTGCAATAAGCATTTCACGATTTTTGTATAAATTTAATTTTATTACTATTAAATATTAGATTCACAATAATGATATTTTAGTTATATAACATCAATTTATCTCAAATATAATTGAAATGTCGATTACCCTTTCATGTCGATATTGAGCTCATTGACACGTGAAAATGTCGATAAAGATATATACACGTCGAAAAAAATTTAAAACACGATCCATAACAAACAATGTCAAATTAACATTGACTTCGATATTTGAGAGAAAAGAGACATCATCCATAAATGTTTAACTACCGACATTTCTCATTCCAAAATGTTATTCAATGTTGTTTTCGTGTGTAGAAGGCTCAATTCTCTATTCTTAAACAAATGTCTCATTTCCCGGTCAACACACAAAAACATATATGAAATCAAATCAAATTTGGATAACATTTGAAGTATAAATACAATATTTGGTTGTTTTTAACTTTGCATCGAGACTTATTTGTATTCGATTTGGTAGATTTTTTATTTTTTATTTTTTTTAATTGCATGTTATATCTTTTTTATATTATGTATGCTAAATTCTATTTAAACTATAAAAAAGAAAAATAATAAAGAGAAAAAAAGAAATAATAAACAAAAAATAATTATCAAACATGATAATGTTTCTATTTTTTTTCTTCCAAAAAACAAGAAACAAGAAAGGTTATCAAACAAGTTTCTGTTTTGTTTCTTTTTTTTTTCAAGAAATCAGAAACAAGAATAGTTATCAAACATGTTCCTGTTTCTAGTTCTAAAAAAACAGGGAATAAGAAACAGGAAACAAGAAACAAGAAACAAGAAACATGGAATAAGAAACATGAACGTTATCAAACATGCCCTTAATAGTTGGCTCCAGGTCTTGAACAAGGGTCTACCCTCTCCTTGGCCAGAGAGGGATCCGATCTGCTTGTTGGACCACAGATCAATTGTTCATTAGAGGTGTTAGTGATACTTAAGGAACAAGAAGTAATGCAGGGGTTAAACGGTATAAATGATCCAGCTGTGATTACGAACGACCTGTGAAGGATCGACTCACCAGTGATGGTTAGATCAAGAGGACACAATATATCTACAGTGAGGAGAGTGCATCCCTCGAACTATAGTGGAGTCTCTGGGGGTTTGACGAATGTTGATTAGTTCGGTTGAAAGAGTTTTGACCGAATAATCTCGCATCGTTGGAGCTCATGATCTGTAGGTCATTTAAGTTCTCCTGGTTAGCTCAGACAAAGCGGTGTAGAAGTGCTATAGGGTAGAATTTGGAGAAATCTGAATTTGGGTTTGTTGATTGAGGTTCGACGTATTTAAATATGATTTAAATATGCGACCGGAGGAAGACGTATTTAAATATGCGACCGGAGGAAAATATGAATAGAGATTCATATTGGAAAATGCGGTTTTCGGAAAACCGGGGTTAATTTTATTATTTAATTAATATTTGCTATTAAATTAAATAATAAATTAAATAATAAAATAGTTAATTAAAAAGTTTAATTAATTATAATTATTTATTATTATAATTATTATTATAATTATAATTATTATTATTATAATAATTTATAAATTTGCATGTTGAACACCTCACTTTCTTGTTTAATCTCCTTTTGCCTTGGATAAGAATGAAGACTTTTTCATTCTTGTTTTGACTAATGAAAATTTGTTTTTCTCTCTCCTGCTTTCTTCTTTCTCGTTTTTGGAACTTCAATGGTTGAAGGTGAAATTTTTTTATGAAGACAAGCTTGAAGATGAAGCTTTGGTGTTGAAGCTTGAGGGATTCTTGTGAAGAATTGAAAAGGTATGAATGGTTCATTCTTTTCCCTCATTTTGAACTTCAATTAGTTGAAAATTCATGAGAATTGTTGAGATGAATGTTTGAGAGGGTTGATGAAATGTTCATCAATTTCAAACTAGATTTCATCTCCATTCTCAACATCAACTTCATCTTCTTTCTCCTATCTCTCCTCTCAACAAACCCTCTTAGCTCAAGGAGTCCCACAACTCCGCTACTAAGCCCGAGAATAATCGGGACTCCTCTAAGGGCGGCCCTCGACATGCCCGTCACTACAAGAAAACAAGGCTATTGCAGAGGTGTTTTTGAGCTAGAGCAGCGGTTTTAAACTGCTGCAACACTTTTTGCAACGCTTGAGAAACCCCTGGCTAAACCAGTGTTGTAAGGGATCTAGCAACACTTTTTAAAGTGATGGAATGACTTCTCACAACCGTTGCAATAGCACCCATCCTATTGCAACATTTTTGAAATAAATAGCAACACTTTCTTATTTGTTTGAGCTTTAAATTTTTTAAAGATTTTTTTTTTATTTGGGCTTCGTCAATTGTCCAAAAAAAAAATGAACACCCTATTGCAACACATTTTAAAATCGCAGCAAGAAAATCGTTGCAATACATATATTTTGCAACAGTTTTTTATTTGTTTCCAGAAATTGTTGCGATTTTATTAAATTTTGCAGCACTTTCTAAACCGTTGTAAAAAAAATGTCGCAATAGACTAATTTTCTTGTAGTGCGTGTTGCGTTCGTGATCAGAATAGCATCAGAGGATTTTGCAGAGGAGGTTGCTGCGGAGACGAAAAGACAAACAAAAGAAAAAAAAATGTAAGTTTTTTCTCTGTTTTGCGCGTCTGGTAAATTTACCAGTGGTAACTTACCGGTCGGTATACCAGTTAAGTTTACCGACGTGAAATTTACCGGTCACTTTTGCCAACGTTATTCTTAACGTTTTGGTGAGGGAATTGGCCGAGAATTTACCGATCGGTTTACCGGTGGATTCTGTATCGATGTCCTTGACCGATAATTGTTACCGGTCTACAGGTTTATCGGTGTAAACTTGTGAAGTTTACTCGGCCGGTTTATCGGTCCAAGCTTACCGGTATTGATTTACCGGTGCAAGCTTATTGGTTTATCGGCTTATCGATGTAAGCTTAAGAAGCTTACCGGTATCGATTTACCGGTTGGTTTATCAGTGGTAGCTTGTGAAGCTTGCCGGTACCGATTTACCGGTCGGTTCACTTACCTGTCGGTATTACTGGTAGAGCTACTTTTGGGGTACTCCAATTTCAAGCTGTCGAGGCTTGCCAAAATAACATTTATAATTCCGCTACAACTGAGCTTTGCAGCTAGTGGTAGTCAGGTGTCGAACCACAGGGAACCAAAATTATTTCCTCTTAACTAATTTCTATTTGTTTTTAAAACTAAGACTCAAAAGCAAATAAAATGGGGGTTTTGATTAAATCTAAACTAACGGGAAAATAAATGCAAAAGTAAAGCGCGGAAAATTAAACGGAACACGTGCTCCTAATTTTAAGGGTCGAGGTTTACTTTGATGCGACTCGATTCATTGGGATTCAATCATACTTAGCAAAAACATAATTAGACACATAAACGGTTGCCCGGAAACCCTGAAGCAACCGGCCACATATATATTAATCAGAATTTTCAATTCTAATTAAACGATACTATTAGTTAACTCGGATTGATCAGTTCTAAATTAACTAAAGTAGTAACTAGCATTTTATGACGAACATTCAATTAAACATCCTAAATGCTAATTGATTACCCGGCAACCCTGAAGTAATCAACATTCACAACATTTAATATGATACTTCGATTTGTTCTATTTCATCAAGATAAATTGCAACCAAGATGAACTGGAATCCAATGTTATCTATGGCTCGATTTATCCGTGTTACTTGGCGATTAAGAGAGGCACGACATCGTAATCTTTAACAATCAAACATGCTGGAAATCAAGGGTGCCTAGTCCTAAATCATTGAAACACATTCATGTGATATGCTTAGAAGAAATAAATGCCCAATCAGTCATGCTAAGCTCGAAATTAAAGATCTAAAACCCTCATGAATCGTATCAAATTTAACCCCTAACCTCAAATTAGAGCATTTACCTTGCTCGGGATGAAAACCAAGCTAAATCCAACAAGTCTTTGCTTTGATATATAAGAAAAGGGGAGAAAACCCCCAAAATTTGAGAGAGAAAATCGTAAAAAACAAGCCAAACCCGAGAGAGAATGCCCTAAAAATCGTTAAAATATGGGTTTTATACAGTCGGAGCGTCTCGACGCTGTGTCTGTGCCTGAAGGAAAAATATTCAAAATTCTGTCCTCCTCTAGACTCGAACTCAGGCCTATCAACTTGCCAAATTCCTCCTGCACCACCAGACCACTTATCACAATTGAGAAATCATTTGATTAATTAATATACATAGTATAAACACTCAGAATGATTAATCAAAATTATCCTCTAAACGTTCTTTTAAGCTCTTAATTAATTCAATGGTCCGATTTACCCCTAAGTAATTAAATTATACAAAATATATTAATTAAGCACAATTAATTACTTAATTCGCAAGACTTAGGAGCTAAATATTAGCACTTTTTGAGTGCTATCAATTACCGGCGTGAATATTACCGATATCGATTTATTAGTATGGTTTGATTCACGTTGTTTACCAGTCAAAGTCTTCAGTAAGCGTTTACCGGTCGTGTTTACCGGTCAACACTTACCGGTTGACTTTTACTGGTCGGGAAGAAAAATAGAACTTCAGTTTTTTGAAAGCTGATCTGTTTTCTTCTTTGTTACTTATTGATTGCTGAAGGTCCTCAGCCGATTTAGGCTTCTTTCTGCTGCGCCTCTTGTTGTTTTAGGAATTCAGTTCCATCAATGTAAAGCTTGGGATAAAACCTTGGAATGAAAATAAGGTCTTGGAGAAACCCGAGAGCCTAAGGACATGGGATGATCCTTTTCAAATTTTCGTAAATCGAAACTATACAGTTCATCAGTGAGTTTGCCTTGAAGAAGAATTTTGCCAGTGAGAGGGTCCTTCACAAAAAAATGAGAATGAGTAAACTCAAAAGACACTTGATTATCTTTAGCAAATTGACTGACACTAATAAGGTTCTTTTTTATAAGAGGAACATGAAGAAAATTATGAAGATGAAAAATAGAATTAAAGGATGATTGAAAAGAGGAAGAGCCAATGTTGAGAACATTCAAACTTGTGTCATTGCCTACATGAACCTTATTATCTCCAAGGTATTCTGAGCTGGTGGAAAAGTTGGCAATATCATTTGTAAGATGATTGGACGCCCCTGAATCCGGATACCACTAATTTTATTTGTTCAAGTCGTTATTCAGAACATAGGCAGAGGCTGGTGCAACAGAGGAGAATTGATTGTTACCATATGGAGAAGACCACTGTCCTTGGCCATTCGAATTAGGTCCCTAATAAGCACGTTCAAATCAAAGAAAGCATTTGACCACAATATGACCATATTTCCGGCATAACTGACATTGCGACTTGTTTGAATTCCATCTCCTATTAGACCTCTGCCTAGAATTCTTGTCCTTCTTACTACCATCAGTCGACCCACCGGAAGACGAAGAAGGTTAATGTTGTACAGTGAGATGAACCGAGGGTAACGATCCATCTGGATTAATGGAGGACTGCCAAAGTAAACGATTCTCTTGAGTCAAAAGCAAAGAATATACTCGTTGGAGAGATGGTGTCTTGATAGCTCTATTTTGGAGCTATGTTTAACTTCCTAATTCTAGTTAAAATCGTGCTTAATTATGTTAATTTGCCTTATTCACAGGTGATTATCGGTTGAGAGCTCGTGAAGTCCTTTGGACGTCGTTCGGGGCTAATAAGGTCATTTTAAAGCCTCGAGAACGCATCGGGAAACGAGGAACTCAAAAAGATGTCATTTTCCCAAAAGGAAGATTTTAAAGGCAAAACAATTTGCCAAAACTCGAGAGCAAGCGCTGAGACGCTGCTCGACGCTTCGATGTGCGCGCGCGCTGAAGTTTCGTCTGTAGCGTCTCGGCGCTGCGACGAGTATAAAAAAGAAAATGTCTGATTTTAGGTCGGGTTGTCTTGTCTTCCTCGGTTTATGAACCAAATTATTCCAAATTTGGGTGTTTTCCACCATTGTTGGAGTCCCATGGAGCTTGGAATGAAGATTCTTGAAGCTCCCACCTACATGGAAGAGTAGTTAGTAAGTATTCAATTTTGAGGATGTAAAAGATTGGTTAGTTAGAGTAATTTAGGGAGATTAGTGCTTAATTTTATTATTTAGCTTAAACCTTGAGCATGATTCTTCTCCTTTGCTTAATCTTAGTAATGTGTTTGCATAATTGGCTGACGATCTTGATTGTTTACACATTTCACCATTAATTAGATTATGATGTCGTGCCTCTCTTAATCGCCTAGGTAACAAGAGTTTAATTATGCAATTGATGCCATTGGCTTCCATGTTGTCTTTGCATTAATTTTTCTTGGAGAAGAATTCAAATCGGTATACTATTTTTGGCTTCCGAATTTAGATAACCGTCACGAATAACCTGTTACTAATAATTGATATTGGGCGAGCGTTGGCCCCCAACGGTCAATTGTTATGTTTAATTAGAAATTCATTTCTCTGATTAATTTTCCTTGGGCGCGTTTAATTTGATTCTTCGGTTAGGCAATTCGTGTGTTCAAATGATTTTAGCTAAATTTTTCGTTAGTCGATGATCTAAATTACGCTAATTACCAATCCCGAGCACCTCAAGTTGAATGCGTTTATCAATTTGTCATTTTATTAGTTCTTAATTTTCCGTTAGCTCACTTTAAAACTGTTTCAAAAACCAAATCTTCTCCCCCATTTTTTATGTTACTCACGTTAAGAAAATTTAATTGAATCAAGTTCGAATTTAAACTAATTCCCTGTGGATCGACCCCGTTGCAGATAGCTGCAAAGCTCAGTGTAATCGGGTTTATAAATTTTATTCTAGCGGGATTCGACACCTCGAACATAATGGATATTCCAAAAATCCGCTCACCATGTCTCAACATCATCTAAAAGAACTGAGACAGTGGAATCATACTCCAGCCCTAACCCCGCAAGAATGTGCATCACTTGATCATCACTAGAAATCTTTCTACCCGCAGCAGCTAAAGAATCAACAAGATTCTTAATCTGAGCAAAATATTCAGATAGTGAAGAATTACCATTTTTTGGAATTCTCAAATTTTGACTTAAGTTCCATAACCCGAGCAAGGATTCAAGAAGAAAAACCTTCCGGCTAAAATTGCCCAGACTTCACTGGCAGTTTTGCAATCCAGCATCTCTGAGATTAATGAATTCGGCATGGAACTTACCAGCTAAGCCGTAATGAGATTGTCTTGACAAAGCCATTGAAGATACGCCAGATTGGAACAACAGACGATTCATCCAACCCTGCCGAATGAAGAACTTTGGACGGAATTACCACCTGAGGAGCAACAAATTCCTCTAAACCATGACCACGAAGTATGATCAAGATCTGGAATTTCCAGAACAAGTAATTATCATCGTCCAATTTCGGAAGAACTGACTTGTTGGCTGGGTTGATTAGCTTCATAGGAGTCATACCATTCTCCAATCCAGAAGTTGCATGCTCCGAAGAAGAAGTAGCCATGGCTGAAAACAATAAGCAGACGGAAGCAAGAAAACGAATTTGGGGGAAAAATCGATCTTAAGTCGTTAGACCTAAACCGCTCTGATACCATGTTAAATTTCAGCAGAGAGAGGGAAGAATTCAATACACCATGTACAATGAATATTTCTCCATGTATTAATTGATCAACAGTGCCTCAAATATATAGGCCCAAAATATAACAACTCTTGTAATAGCCCAAACTGAATTTACAACAAACAATAATCAATTCTAACTATAATAAACTAAACCAAAACTTTACAACAACCCAAATTAAAACAATAATCAGTTCTAACTAGGGAAATTTTCAAAAATAGCTAGGAATAAAAAACTAAATTGAAAAAAAGTTAAGAAAGTTTCATATTTTCTTCCCATGACTACCACAAGTTTAGGGAATGAAGTTGACAATTTTCATCCCAATTATACCCCTGGTATATACGCTTATTTACGGACAACCGACATAACTAATTTTAATTTTTTTTTATATTGATTTAATTTCTAACAATCAGATTCATTCCTCCGTTTTTGAAGAAAAAGTTTCTAACAACCAGATCCATGGATTTTGAAGAAAAGAAAAAATCTCAACAACTTAGATTTGAAAATGTTTAACAACAAAAAAAAAATACAAACTTATCTCACTAACAACCCTCCTAGATTCATGCATTTTGAAAAGAGGGGTTCATTTTTTTTTTCCAAAGTTGAAACGAGGACAATGTACAGAGACGAGAGTGAAGAGAGACTAAGGTCCCTACTCACTTCGAAAATACGTCATTTTGGGAGATGAAATTTTCAGGCCAATTCAAGTGTTCAACGATGTAAAGGGTTGAGGTAGATAGTTTTTTTTTCAAGGTAGAGAGTTTCAAAGTTGAGAATCGATGGTTTGATTCAAATCGATTTGGAGGAGGGAAGATTTGCAAATCTCCTAATTCAATGTTGCAGGTAATGATACAATTGATTGAACATTTTCCCGGGTAAACTCAACATGCATACCAATTTTAATGTTTTTTAGTATCATTTGTTCAATGCTCACGGATTAATGGTTTATGGTGTATATACACGCATATACTGATGGAGCGACATGCGCAGCGGACAACGATTTTGGACCGATGATACTCTAATTTCATCAATTTAACAAATAGTAAAGATGCTCAAAATGACGGAATTAAGAAATTAGAAATACATACCCTTGTAGTTCCAATTTCTTCAAGCCCCCCGCACGTTCCTCTTCACGAACTCTTCCGGTCTCTTCTCACGAACGCCCCGAGGACCACCCCAGGTAGTCCCGCTA
This sequence comes from Herpetospermum pedunculosum, assembly GCA_028017165.1. NCBI lineage: Eukaryota > Viridiplantae > Streptophyta > Magnoliopsida > Cucurbitales > Cucurbitaceae > Herpetospermum > Herpetospermum pedunculosum. The sequence goes on along the minus strand of CM051527.1, from coordinate 26,420,708 downwards.
TCCTCGGCGACGAACAACGGAGTTGTGGGACTCCGTTACAAGAGAAAACGAAAAAGAAAAGAAGAAGGAAGAAGAACTGAGAGAAGAGAGAAAGGGGTTCAGAGAACAAAAAAAAATAAAAAACATGAAATTGATTTTTTCTTTCTTTGTAAAAAAACGTGTACCCATCTCCATTTCTCATAAAAAACTCTCTTGGCCAAAGTTATATATATATACATTACTTAATATATATGTGTCTTGGTGCATGACACATATATATTTAATTATTATTATTATTAAAAATAATAATAATTTTTATTTATTAAATTTTTTAATAAATAAAAAAAATATATAAATATATAATTATTAATTAAACTTTTTAATTAATAATTATTATTTTTTAATTCAATATCAAATATTAATTAAATAATAAGACTAAACTCGGTTTTCCAAAAACCGACTTTTTTACACATGAATCCTATTCATGTTTTAGGCCATTCCCATATTTAAATCGTATTTAAATATGTCCATCATTCTTCTACAAACCGAATTTGAACAATTCAAATTCTTTTCCTTTTTATTTTCTTTAATACGGTTGCACGACGTTATCCGAGCTAGCCAGGAGAACCTAAAGGACCTACAGATCATGAGCTCCAACGATACGAGATTATCCGGTCAAAACTCTTTCAACCGAACTAATCAACATTCGTTAACCCCCGGAGACTCCACTATAGTCCGAGGGTTGCACTCTCCTCACTGTAGATATATTGTGTCCTCTGATATAACCGTCACGGGCAAGTCGACCCTTCACAGGTTGTTCGTAATCACAACTGGGTCATTTAAACCGTTTAACCCCTGCATTACGTCTTTTTCCTTAAGTACCACTGACACCTCTAATGAACAATAGATCAGTGGTCCAACCAACAGATCAATTAACCCTCTCATCACATGAGAGTGTGAGCGCTCATTGTTCAAGCCCCGAAGTCAGCTATTAAGGGAACAACTTATCTACTAACCCTGAAGAGTGGGTTATGAGTGAACTTCAATCTTGCTGTACTATGTCCCCAACTACCTATTGGACTTTATCACTGAGATGATAAGTTATTGAGTCGGCGCTAATGGGCCACTCTCACCCATACAAGTCTAAGGATACTGTCTAATAAGGAGGAGTTCATAGTAAGCTCAGGATTAAGATCGAGTTACCTAGGCCATCAAATGAAAATGTCGGTCTTATCAGTAAACAGTGTTATAAAGAGAGAGCAACATATTTCGGGTTTGGTCTTATGCAAACTCTTTGCACAGGACGCCCTCACTCACACATCTCCATGTGAAACGATTCAGATCACATCGTTTTGTATAATACAAAGTGAGCCGCATCCTATAGTGTTACCAGGATAAGGTACCCAGCCTTATCCGTATACTATAGACCATTTTGACTGACTACTTGAGCCTGATCCACAATCATGTCATACATGAAGCTCAAGTACTCATATTCAGCCAAGGGTGTTGATCATTTGTATAGGTTAATTTAAACACGTTTCACTTTATTCCAGTAAACTCTTTTACTGAATAAAACTAATAACTCTTTATTCTAAATAGAATATTTACAAACATAACAGTTTACAAAGCACGAGTTTTAGGACATAAAACCCAACAATCTCCCACTTGGACTTAAACGTCCGTGGTGTACATGTTAGGTGGAGAAAACTAATATATCATATATCAGAAGTTTTCTCCCACTGTCCTCTCCAGCAACTCGGAGCCCTAGACTCTTCTAGGTGTCTCTCAAACACTTTAGCCATGAGAGACTTAGCAAACAAATTAGCATGAAGTACTACGTGGCTTTCCATGTGACCATCACTTCTCCTTATAGATCTACGAGCTCAACTTATAAACCTATTGCTGCTTCACAAGCTGAAAATAGACTTAGCTACCAATGATGAATCAGCAATACAACTCTTGTATTCTACTCCTCTAAGTACAAGGACAATACTTTAACCGGAATCCAATCCAATTGGACTAATATTACTGACAGCTCCCACTGCATACCACATATCGGGTCATGTATCTCAAAAGATACACCTGACCTCCAATATGTAAATGCACTTGGGTGTATCTCGTATCCTCAACACTTGAGGTGTCTCTGGAAACCATTTCCATAGACCATCGAATATTGACAACATATTTTCAATAAAAGATTTTAGAGACTACACTAGCGATATGTTCTTACGACTCAGATCATCCTGAATCCTTAGAACAAACTAAACCTACCTCCAGATCAACTATTTGGGAGTGGGTCGCTAGTTTATGCTAAAAGTCAGAAATGAAATCCTACATCATTCTCAATGATTAGGACAAAAATTACGGGAATATGTTATGAAAGCTACATCATTGACTAAACCCTTGTCAAACAAGGTTTATCAAACTTTCGTTCAAACTTCTGTTCAAAGCCATAAGGTTTGATCACCATATCAAACCTTACAATTCAGGATAAAGATGCTTATTCTAATTCATAAATGAATCGAATAGGCTCGCAAACCATTTGCTCTTTGTCATCGAATTATGAATCTATCTGGTTGAGACTTATAGATATTATGATCAAGATAGCTATTCTGCAGGAAAGCTAACTTGACATCCACTTGCCTTATTCTATGAAGATAGAACATGACAATGGATAAGAGTCATCTATTTAAATTACGTTTGGTAATAAGAGAAAGAGAGTATACCCAATAAACTCTTTCTCTTCGGAACAGTCCCTTTACCAGAAAGTCAAGCCATAAAGGTTTTCACCTTTCTGGCTTGGTCTCATTACCATCCAAAGATTCATGGCTTTGAACCATTCGGCCTTGTCTATGTGATCCATTGTTGTTTAGAGACAATGAATCCTCAATGTCATCATCAAGTATAATAACTTTGAGTTTAAGACAAGCCAATACAGCGGCACTACAACAAATATGCTCTTTTATTGCTTTTTAATATAGCCTTTTAAAATAAAGCTAGGATAGAAAGACGAAAAAAAGGCGGAAGTTCCCAAAAAAAAAAAAAATATATTAGCGCTCAAATTTTACGGAAAAATAGAATGTGTATTCCCTCCGAGGTTTCCCCTCTTTTTTCTTCTCTCATTTTCTCTTCTTTCGGCCAATGTCTTCTCCTCTCCGTCATTCCAACTGTTCATCATTTTCATTCTCAAAACTCGCCTCATTCTAGAATTCGTTATCGTCTGCATCAATATCGCCGACGCCATCTGGGAAGGAAGTTCCAATCATCCGCTCTCCGCTTCCGAGATCCTCGCCCACGTGATTCTAGCCCTAGGCGACGCTGACAATCACGAGCGCATCCTCTGTATGCTCGCTAGCTACGAGGAGTATCTTAGCCCTAACTCATTGGACCGTCGGAATTCCCGCACAGACGTCGGAAAACTCTGGTCGCCGATTCCGATGGCCTCTCCTACGCACGGACATGCTTCAACATCATCAGGTTCGTGTTTGTTGTGCATTTCAAATTTCACTTACAACAGATCAATTTCGATTTGATCCATTTTCAACCACGTCGTTCCCGTCCTCAATTTTCGCCTTCCTTAAGACAATCCGAAGAGGGAGATTTTGAAACGAAAGATTAAAACATCGTGGTTGCTGGATTTGTTCTGTTTTCCCATAAACCTCATGTCCCGGGAATGAGATCGAAGCAAGTAGATGAAATTTGCTTCTGTTTCGACAATAGCTTTATATGTTTCTTAAGGTAGACAATTTAATCATTAACATTGAAGTTTTTGCTGAATCTGGAAATCTTGGACTTTTTCGGCTACTCTTGAGTAATTTAGGTAAAGCTTCCAATGAAGAGGCAAAGGAATATTTGAATGGTAACAGAAAAAAATATATCCCCCAATCTATTCATGGCTCAATATATACTGATGGGTGGTAATGACTCAATCATACAAACTTTTGACTATGAATTTTATGTTAAATCAATGTTCACTTTGAGAATCTTGTCTCGAAAATGATATTATTTATTTGTACCTCCCTGTATAGAAGTTATTCATCAAGGTGCACTAATTTTGTTGGTGAGTGGGTTTATCGCATCTGTAATAACAGAAGTAGCAATAACTGGGTCATAATGGTATATGGTTGGTTTCTTTTGGTAAATAGTTTATAATTCTACATCATCGACCATAAGATTCAAATTTCTATTTTCTTTCTATATTATAGGTTTGAGGGAATCTCTTGGATTTCAAAAAGGTGGCTCAACAAGTAAGGACTACCAATTGGAAAGGTCAAGGAGATTTTAGGGAAGAATGGGGGGAAGCTTATGCAGGTAAAAGGAAGTCTGCTCTCTTTGTCGTCAATATGTTGTTTAATTAGCAATTGCTTCTAAATCCTAATTCCTTTTTGTTTTCTAGGCTTTTGAAACTGATTTCTGATAAATGATTGAATATTTGATATTTGCAGATGACCCTTCAACTTTTTTTCTGAGATAATAGTTGTAACTATTGGAATTTCTTTGAATAATGTCTGCTTATGAGAATGAAATGGAGACCCAGTTCTCTACTCAGAGTGGAGGAAGTTCAGGCAGTTCAGGTGTGGAATTTAGTACACTCTTCTCTTTCTCTTATGTTCTCTTTTCATGAAAATGAGTCAGTTTAATGGAAGAGAAACATCTTTGGTTTGTTTCAAGAGAGAATTCTAAACTTTCAAAGATGGAATGTTTGATTTCATAAGTATTTGTTATTGTCTTTACCAATTTGTTTGGTATACTGTTACGTCTCCAAAAGTGACTATTTTAGGACTTATTTACTATAGAAAGATGTACACTCTTAGGTGTTTTTGGTAGGATTTAGCTTAAACTCGTGCTTATATATGAGAATTAGTAGAATGAAGCTAAATTAGGACTTATATGTAAAAGGAAAGGAAAATAACCAAAAACAAAGTTAATAGAGTGAAAATTGCACATTGCTGAAGCATTGCGGAAACATTGCTAAAACCGCAATGTTTTAAGTGAAATCCGTAAGTTGTCTAACCAATTTCTGTTTTGTTCCGATCTTTCAGGGGCCCGTTCTTTCTCCTGCTGCCACATAGAAGAACGACGTTTAGAATGGATGGTTCTCCTTGACCCAATCGTACCTGCAGAACACTATAAAAGGAGGTCAAGATGGAAGGTTGAAACACACTCGAAAGGCGTAGACTCTCCAGTTCAACGCAGTCTTTTCTACTCTTTTTCTCTCTTCCGTCTGTTGGTTTGAAGGGATCAGCTGTTGGAATCGACAATCTGATAGGAAGAAGAGAAGATTTATCTTCTCTTCTGATTAGATTCATCCAAGCAAGGCTTTCCTTCACCCTTCAGCCGAGGCGTTCGCAACGAGAAGCTCACGCACGGATCTACTTTCTTTACTGCTTTCTGCTGTTTTCATTTCCTTTGTTGCTTCTGTCTGTTGCATTTCCCTTTCGTTACCTACTTTACTTCATTTCGTCTCTTTCTGTTTAGCTTTAGTTGCTCAAGATTGTCATTTGTTTAGTTCAAACTTTGGTTAATCGACGCATTAATTCATCACTTCGCAAGTTCTTCACCTTCTCTGTTTACTGTCTTTATCTTCTGTTTTGCCTTTAATATTCTACTAAGCATGTCGTCTTCATCTATTCTTCTCATTCTATCTTCATCCATGAGTAACTAAATCACATAAGAGCATGCTAATGACAAGTTTATAGGTAAAAACACGTGAATCAAGTATGTAGGATAGCTCTCAAATGCATTGAATGTATGTAAGCTTCATCCCACGGGCAATTTCGATTGGCCATCCATTTTGTCCAAAGAACTCCTAACCTCTGGAAGGAGTAAGAGTTCAGAGTCGTACATTCATGCTAGCCTCTCAAGGTAGCCAGAAAACGACCTAGGAATAGGCGTTTTCCTAGTACAAATCACAACTTGCTGTTATTAAAAAGATGTTTAAGACCTTACTTGGACATGAGTAAACTAAAGGATCTAATGCATGAAATCGGAAGATACATGAGAATGAGTTAGTTTGATGCATGAGGAGTTGATCTACTGCTTGAGAATCGTGTGAAAAAGCCTAGAGAGGAGTCGTTAGTAGCCCTTCTTTCCACACTTTACACTTAATTCGCTGTTAGTAACATTGCTAAATAATTGATGTTTCCGCAATTCCCTTGGTGCAAATTCTGTCTTAGCCATTTCTCTCTTCGTTTGATATTCTCTTCTCTTTACATTCAAGTTTATTATCTACTTGCACTTGTTTATGCTTCCATCATTTACACATTCCTTAGTAATTAGGCACTTTAAAACCAAATCTACCCCATTTAATCCACCCATTCTCATTTAACAAATCACTTCGTTAGTAACTAAGAATAAATCTCTGTGGGAAATCGAATGAAAAAATACTTATTACTTGCTACAAGATCATGTATGCTTGCATGTTCTGAGTGCTCTACCATTGCATATTTATTTTAAACATTGAGCACGCAACAAGTTTTTGGCGCCGCTGCCGGGGATTTTGTTTAGTAAAAACGAAGTTTGTTAAGTTAGAAACACGAATCTTACTACCTGTTGGAGCTGATCTATTCTCATTTCTTTTGCAGGTACCATTGGGTTAGTTTATGAATGAGCATTCAAGTAGCGATCTAGAGTTCAATCCTGAGCCTGAGAGATTACTTAGGGCCAGAAACAAAGCTAAGAAACGTCTCTTCAAACAACCCTCTATACCTCAAAACATTGCTGACTCCGCAGAGTCTTCGCAATTCTCTAAAATAGAAATGGATAGAACAAACCCAAATCCAGCACCTACCATTCGCAACCCCATCGAAATAGCGAATGACAAAGATAGTGCCATTCTCTCCTACTTAGTTCCCATGCCTGGGGAGCTAAACCCAAGCATTATACGCCCTGAAATTACTGCCAACTCATTCGAGTTAAAGCCAGTAATGTTCCAAATGTTGTCCACTGTGGGACAATTCTTTGGAGTGGAAAATGAGGACCCCCACAACCATCTAAGAAACTTCCTAGGAGTTAGTGATGCCTTCCTTATCCCTGGAGTTTCCCAAGAAGCCTTGAGGCTTTACCTCTTCCCTTACTCATTAAGGGATAAAGCCAAAACGTGGTTAAACTCATTACCTTCCGGATCAGTTGTCAATTGGACAGATCTGGCTGAGAAATTCCTAGTCAAATACTTTCCACCTGATAGGAATTCAAACTTTCGTGATGACATAATCAAATTCAAACAAGCCGAAAACGAATCTCTTCATGAAGCTTGGACAAGGTTCAAGGACCTTCTGCTTAAATGTCCACACCATGGCATCCCATGGTGTATCCAAATAGAAGTCTTTTTTAAAGGATGTAACCCCAGCACAAGGCAAGTGCTGAATTCGTCAGCTGGTGGATCCATGCTTTCTAAAAGCTATAATGAAGCCTATGAGATCCTGGAGAAGATCTCAGCCTCTCACTGTAGGTGGTCAGATGATCTAGTAGAGCCTAGGAGAGCTCAAGACAAGGATGCTCTTAGTGCAATGAGCAACCAAATAAACGCCCTGACCAACCTAGTCAAACAAATGGCTCAAACCAATCTCCAATCCAGTGTCAACACCGCAGCAGCCATCTCAATGGATGCACAAACAAGTCAAGGTGAGACACTGATCTGTGGATTCTGTGGGGAAGGGCACCTGTATGAATACTGCCCTGGGAATCCAGCCTCAGTCTGCTATGTTGGAAGCCAACAGCAGCCTAGGAACAACCCCTATTCTAACACTTACAATCCTGGTTGGAGGAACCACCCAAATCTTTCTTGGGGTGGGCAACAGAATACTAACCAAGCTCCAAACCAACCAAGACCGAGTGGAACACCTGGTTTCACTCCCCAAAATAACCAATCCATGTATCAAAAACCATATAACCAACCAATAGGGTCATCTGTAGAAAATCTACTTAAGGAGTACATTGCAAAGAATGATGCTACTCTACAAAGTCAGCAAGCTACCCTTAGGAGCCTAGAGAACCAAATAGGGCAGTTAGCCAATGAACTCAAAAATAGGCCCCAAGGTAGACTGCCTGCTGACACTGAGGTGCCTAGAAGGGATGGAAAATAGCAAGTTCAAGCAATTGAACTCCGAAGTGGGAGACCATTGGTGAGAAACACTAGAGAAACCCCAAAGAGAGTAGAGAATGAAGAGTCTAGTGCTCCACTGGATTCTCTGCCAAACCAAGGTCAACCACCAACAAGCACATCAAAGGTGAGGCTGGAACCTATCATAGAGGAACCAGAAGAAATTCCAAGGCCTCCACCTGTTCTGAGGCGACCTGAAGTGCCTACATATGTGCCACCACCTCCATTCCCTAGAAGGCTAAAGAAAAAACAAGAACAGGAAGTGCACTTTAATAAGTTTTTAGAAATTCTAAAGCAAGTGCATGTTAATATTCCGTTTGTGGAGGTTTTGCAATCCATGCCTTCTTATGTTAAGTTTTTGAAGGATATAATTACTAACAAGAAAATTATTGGTGAATTTGAAACAGTGAATCTCACTGAGGAGTGCAGTGCTATATTCCAGAACAAGCTACCAAAGAAGGAGAAGGATCCTGGTTCCTTCACCTTACCAGTGGAGTTGGGAGGCAAGCACGTAGGCAGAACTCTTTGTGACCTGGGAGCCAGCATAAATCTCATGCCCCTATCACTATTCCGTCAGCTTGGAATAGGAGAAGCACGTCCTACCACTGTCACCTTGCAGTTGGCAGACAGATCCATAGCCTACCCTGAGGGTAAGATAGAGGATATTCTTGTCAAGGTTGACAAGTTCATTTTTCTTGCAGACTTCATCATCCTGGATTATGAAGCAGACAAGGAGGTCCCCATCCTATTAGGCAGACCCTTTCTAGCCACAGGTAGGGCCTTGATTGATGTCCAGAAAGGTGAGCTCACTGGTGGGAAGATTTTTGAATATCCTCTTAATCTCAAGCTGTCGAAGCTTGCCAAAATACGATTTATAAGCCTATATTCAAGGCTTTGCAGCCAGTGGTAACAGGGTCGATCCAAGGAGAAGGTATAAGCAGTTGGTCGGCAATCTGATGGTGTGGGAAGCTCGCGCACAGGCGCCCGAAACGTTCCCAGTATTCGTGCAGGGACTCACCCACGTCCTGAGTGATCCCATAAATCCTCTTTCGCAGTGTCGTGGCCAAGGATGCGGGAAAATATTTTTCCAGAAATACCCGTTTCATGTCCTGCCACGTGGTGATCGATCCGGAGGGCAGATAATATAGCCAATCCTTGGCCTTGTCCTTGAGCGTGAAGGGGAATGCCCTCATGTTCAACTTCTCCTCCGTGACTCCTGCGGGCTTCATCCCCGCGCAGACGCAATGAAATTCCATAAGATGTTTGTTCGCGTCCTCCCCTGCATTACCATGAAAAGAAGGTAACTGGTGAATTAAACCTGACTTTAACTCAAAGTTACCTGCTACCACGGGGTAGTTTATGCACAAAGGCTGCAGGTTCAAATCTGGCGCTGCCAGTTGTTTCAGCGTCCGCGGCGCATCGCCCTGCGCCATCTCCTCAAACAAGAAGGGATTGCCTTCTTCTTCTCCAAACAGTCTCCGCCCCTCCCGGGCTTCTTTCCTTAACCGCCGCTCCTCTCTGTCGATTTCTGGGATAAACTGCAATCCACTAACCTCAGAGGAACGGGTCATACACAAACAAAAATTTAAACATACAATATACAAACAGAAAATTTTTTCAGCCAACCATCAATCAATCAAATTCAAACTTCAATCATAATTTTAATCAAATTTGCCTACTCCCCGGCAGCGGCGCCAATTTTGGTGGGAAGATTTTTGAATATCCTCTTAATCTCAAGTTGTCGAAGCTTGCCAAAATACGATTTATAAGCCTATAACCATGGCTTTGCAGCCAGTGGTAACAGGGTCGATCCAAGGAGAAGGTATGGTCAAAATTACTATTAAAATTGGGAATTAACTAATTGATTGGTTTTGTAACGGGGGGATTTATTTTCAGCATGCAGGAAAAACAAGTTAACGCTAACGGAAGAAATAAAAATAGAGAGACGCGTGCACGGTTTGGGAGTTTCGGGATTAATTGCTAGACAATTTCAGTTTATCATTTAATACAAAATTCATGGCGTACAGTTTATGATACACACGGACGACTACCCGAGAAGCCCCAAGGTAGCCGGCTCCATAGATATTTATCAGACCACACAGTTCCGATTAAACTTTATCCAAAATTGCATTAAGGTGATCAGCTCTAAATTTATTCTAGACAGTCACTAGCTAACCGCGACGAACATTCAAGCATGTAATCTAATTGCTAGTAGATTGCCCGCAAACGCTGTATGCAATCAACAACCATCATACACGACTCGATACTCCGATTTAGTTTTATCTATCTGTGTTACTTAGTCGAGCAGTGAGAGGCACGACATCGCTACTCTTTAACATACACAACATGCAAGATGACTCGAGTGTCAATCGTCGAAATCTAACATGCGCGTTGGATTAAGCAAGAAAGATAAATGTATATAAACAGCCACCAATATGCATTCAAAGCTTAGATTATCAAAACTAAAATGTCTAACAAAAATCCCTTAAACAATCCCCAAACCGTTCACCCTTACCTTAGCCATCCATGGAACGGGTTGTCAATTCCGCTCCAACGAAGGCCATGGAAGGCGTCATCAACAAGTAACAATAAGGGAAAAGCTCTTAAACATGCCAACAATGGCTGAGCTAAAGGAAAACTAGAAGAAAATCGAGAGGAAGAAGAAGAAGAATCGCCCAAAATGTCTAACTCCCCTCCAAAAATGCGCAGAAATCGTCTTATACAGAAGCTGTAATCGTCGTAGCGTCGAGACGCTAGGCCAGCGTCTCGACGCTGCGCCCTAAATAATCCGCGCGCGCCTCGCGATGGCGTCGAGACGCTAGGGCAGCGTCGAGCTAGCGTCTCGACGCTATCACTCGACGCTAGCTCTCGGGTTTTTGCGGCGTCGAGCCAGCGTCTCGACGCTACAGCTCGACGTTGGCTCTCGGGTTTGGGGCTGGAAATTTGCCTCTCCTAGGCGGTTTTGGCCCGTTTCTTCACGGATCAACTTCCCCTTTCCCGATGCACTCCCGGGGCATTAAAACTCCACTTTTAGCTCTCGAACGGGTCCAACGGACGCACGAGCTCTTTGCCGCATTTCTCCTACAAACGAGATATATTAACAAATTAAACGCGGACTTTAGCTACAATTAGGAAGTATTTAATAGCTCCAAAATGGAGTTATCAAACACCCCCAACTTAAACATTGCTAGTCCTCGAGCAAGTACTACAAAGATATTGACTCTAAGGACGCGCCTACATGCAACTAACTCAAACCTCCATGCATTTTGAAAACTTAAACACAACATAATCATGGAAGCATTTTGTTCATGCATTTACTACGAACATATCAAAAATTAACTCTTGCCCCCTATCGTGTGTGTGTGCTAGCCAACCCCTCCTAAACTCACGTAAACCCGGAAAACCACATGCAACACACATCCCGTTTTCTCCCTACTTCTAGCGTTTAAGAACAGTCTACACTTGACTTACACGAGAGAGAGAAGCAAATTAAGAGACCTAATTATTTTTCTCATTCTTTTTCTTTTCACAAGTACTTTGTACTCTTTTATTAAGGTTCTTTGAACCATCAATTTATTCACTTTTTTTTTTCTTTCCACCTCGAGCTGCCTAACACGTCAAACTTTGGCCAAAGCTTCACGTTTTTAAGGACTAACGCTCACTTCTTAAGCGCTAATAAGAAGGAGGAGCGCCTCGAGAGGATTTTTCTATCAAACATGCTTTTCTATTTTTTTTTTTACATTAGGCTTAGCACATGCTTTCTCAATTAACCAACTACTAACTCTCATGCAACAAGCTACCTAAGGGTGCCTTTCGGGGTGACAACGAGAATTAGTGCTACATGCAATCTTCGAGCCTACGGAATCTAGGATGAGGTTGCTAAGTGCTCGATAAGTGCAAGGGAGCAACATAAATTTTTTTAAAATTTTTGACATGAACCTAATAAACGCAAACTCATGCAAAAACTCGATTATGAACATGCCCAGATTTCCAACATGCATTTCCTAGGCTATCATTGTCAGAAAACAATAAACAGACTCCCAAACACTTCAATATCGATATAACACTTCTCAACAAACTACACATGCATATCCATTAGACCATCTCCACCCCCAACTTCAAAATTTGGCATTGTCCTCAATGCCATCCAGTCAGATAAAGCAAAGTAAAAGGGAAGAAGAACTACACTTCCCTGACTCTTTGTGAAGCTGGCGAGGTGAGGAAGCGGCGCGCACATACATCGAAGCCCAAAATTGTCTTCTCTTCCTCGATTCCTAAAAAAAAAACAGCAAGCAAAGTAAGACTAAATTAATCTAAAAAGCAATAAATAAAAAAAAACAGCAACTAACTAAAACATGAAAAACAGTCCATCGCTCGGGTGCCTCCGAGAAGCGCAGAATTTTTAAAGTCGTTTGCTCGACTGAATTCTCTCCACTGACTCAACCATAGTCTGTAAGTGCGGGGGACGATCCAAACTTGTCCACGTCCACACTTTTCCTGTAATCAATATTAAGAACATTTTGCACTCTTCGTGCCTCGAGCACGTGAATATCAGAATCGTTAGTGCAAAAACCAGCAGTATCATCCATCAAATTTAAATCAGAATTTTTAACCGAGACATGGGAACCATCCCTCAAGCGCGAGGGTAGACTCCCATTCTCGTCATGCTCAACCATAGAAACATTCACAGCAGACTTCCTTTCAAATAATGAGAACTCATGCAAAATATCATCAAACTCTAAGGAAACGACGCCCTTAAACACATCGATTTTGACCCTAGCGGTCTTAAGAAAAGGGCGTCCTAACAACATAGAGGACGAAGCATGCGATGACTTTTCATTCATATCTAAAACAAGGAAATCAGCGGGGAACATCATATCCCCAACTCTAACGAGAACATCCTCTACTTTCCCTCTAGGACATATGCTTGACCCATTAGCCAACTGGACAGACAAGTTACACTCATGCAGTTCATTTAAATTCAATTCAAGGAATAACGCATAAGACATAACGTTCACAGAAGCTCCTAAGTCTAGCATGGCATTTCTAACTACCTTACTACCTATCATACAAGGAATAGTAAAGGTACCTGGATCGTTGCACTTGGCGGGCAACGTACCTGGGAGGATCGCAGAAACGTTCTCTTTTCTCGTCTCAGTCCCTCTGGACTTCCTTTTCTTCGTGCACCAGCTCCTTAAAAATTTAGCATACTTGGGCACTTGACTAACTGTCTCTAGGAGCGGGATATTTACCATCACCTTCTGGAAGGTACGAAGGACCTCCTCATCTTCGGATTCCAAAGTAGGCTTCGCAAGCCTACTCGGGAAGGGTGCTCTGGAAACTTCCTCTGGTACACTGACCTTTTCTTCTTTTTTCTCATTCTGAATCTCTGGAGCAGGCGGGGCGGACTCGTTCAGGCTGTCCTTAACTTCCTTCACGGCTCTGGTGGAAAGTGACTTTCCACTCCTCAGCTGAATAGCACTCACGTTTTCACATGAGTTGACCGTGGTTTGGGAAGGAAGCTTCCCTGAGCTCTTGCTCTTGATCTTACTGATTGACACCGCCATTTGTGTCAGCTGCTTGTTCAAATTCTGCAGCTCGGCCTTGTGAGAATTAAGCTCTTCTCGAGCTTCTTTTTGGAACTGGCTGGTGCTCGTGACAATGGTCCTTACCATTTCTTCTAGTGAGCTGGAGGAGCTCGAGGCTTGAGCTTGGGTGGAAGAGTTAGGCCTATCCTGAGACTGGCCTTGGAAGCGAGATTGTCCTTCCCTGTTCCCATAGCTGAAGTTGGGGTGATCACGCCAACCGGGGTTGTAAGTATTCGAATACGGATCATACTTCCTCGGGTTGGAAGCATACCCCCCGATTGCATTCACCTCCTCCGCTTCGCGGGTTCCTCCAACAATCTTTTTCAGCATATTACCGATCTCGGCCACCTGGGCCTTCATCTCAATCAGTTCATGGCTCTGAGCCACGCTGTGGACTTGTCCTTGCCCCCGAATACCAAACTGTTGCGAGTTTGTTGCCATGTTTGCTATAAGTTGTTTGGCCTCAATCGGGGTCTTGTCAATCAAGGCCCCGCCGCTCGCTGCATCAATCATTTGCCGATCGTGGGGTGTCATCCCCTCATAGAAATACTGTATAAGCAGTTGGTCGGCAATCTGATGGTGTGGGAAGCTCGCGCACAGGCGCCCGAAACGTTCCCAGTATTCGTGCAGGGACTCACCCACGTCCTGAGTGATCCCATAAATCCTCTTTCGCAGTGTCGTGGCCAAGGATGCGGGAAAATATTTTTCCAGAAATACCCGTTTCATGTCCTGCCACGTGGTGATCGATCCGGAGGGCAGATAATTGGTAACGATATTATTGAACTATCGCCAATCATCGGGTTGTCGAGACCCGCCAAAATGAATTTATATTTGCCCGAATTCACTAAACTATTAGTAGAGTAGCGGCAACGGGGTCGATCCACAGGGAATTAAGGTATCTTGACTTAATCTCAATTAAATTTGCAAACTATTAAAATAAATGAAATATGGGGGATTTGTTGGTTTTTAATTAACTAAGAAGGAACTATGCAAATGGAAAATTTGGCTAACGGAGTTTTCGACTCGGGACGATCGGGAATAAATTTAGCAAGCCTCTTGGATCATAGGATGACGAGTATAATGATTGAATAATTTAACGAATGCACAGCTCGTCTAAAATTAATAAATTAACTCAGACACGCTCCATGGAAATTAATTAGACATAATTAATCATGCTAATCAAGCATATCGTTCGGACATTGGCGGCCAACGCTCTCCCAAGACCGAACGATAGCAACGAGCTAACTGTGACAGCTATCTAATTTGGACGCGAAATTAGTATGTCGATTTGGAATTCTAATTCGGGAAGAACGACCACCAAGAGCGCAAGGACGCCAATACGCTCAAGGTGTCATAATTCCTTGTTACTCGGCGGATCAGAGAGGCACGACATCAAATCCTTTAACGAATGAACATGCTCAAAATCAAGGGTGCCTAGTCCTAAATCATTCAAACATGCTCATAGATTAAGCTAAGAAGTAGAACTCAATTCAATAAAATATCCAACCAATTCAGAATTTCAATCCTACAACCTCACCAAGAGTTCGAACTACATTTATCCTTTACAATCCCGAGCCAAAAACGGTAAATCTACTCACTCATCACTTGTGTGGTGTGGGACGGCTTCAAATCGAGCTTCCTAGCCCCTCCCATGGTGAAAACAGCTGCTGGAACGTCAAATCAGGCGCGGAGCTCGAGGTAGAAGATGATCATGGCGGCTAAAATCGGACAGAAACTTAAGTAATCCGTCGTAGCGTCTCGACGCTAGGGCAGCGTCTCGACGCTGCGCCCAAAATAACGCGCGCGCGCAGTCGGGGTGGCGTCGAGACGCTCGCACAGCGTCGAGACGCTTGTGCGGCGTCGAGCTAGCGTCGAGACGCTGTCGCTCGACGCTTGCTCTCGGGTTTTTCTTCAAATCAGCGCTTCAGACTTCGGGGCGTCGAGACGCTCTGACAGCGTCTCGACGCTGGGCAGTGTCGAGCTAGCGTCGCGACGCTGTCGCTCGACGCTAGCTCTCGAGTTTTTGCATGGATTTCAGCCTTCAATTTCCCCAAAGTGCTCAACCTTCATGCCTTTGCATGGATCTTCCCCGGAAGTGTTCTTAGGCCTCTAAATTGCGATATTAAGCTCCGAAAAGCGCCGAAACGCTCTCGAGGGCGAATCATCGAGAACACCTGCAATAATCACATAAAAGCAAGATTAAGCAACTAATAAACGTGAAATAGGGACACAATTATAGCTCCAAAATGGAGCTATCAAACACCCCCAACTTAATTCTTGCTAGTCCTCGAGCAAGGTGGAATTCTGATTAATAAAATACAACGAGAATGCATGCTAGGAACTCGATTCTCAGTACTGAAAACGACAGGGCATTTGTATTTGAAGGAAACAACTGCATGCATACATTGGTTAAGAACAATTTGAAAAATTTAAAGATGCTTCCCTATTTATGCTTCGAACCTGGCTCCTCGATCTTAGATTTTAACAGGCTTAGAACAGCTCTATTTATCCTAAAACTTCGCTTTCCCCCTACTTATGGCTAAACGGAACAGTCTAAGGGCTAATCCTCGTCTAAGCAAGTAATATATCACAAGGCACCTTTTCTCTCTTTTTCTTCGATCTCCATGAGCGCCTAACATGTCAATTTTACTTTCGTTTCAGCTTGCCTGCAATTTCATTGCACAGTGCATCTGACTACGGGCAAAATTCACATTTTTAAGGACTAGCGTTCACTTCTTTGTGCTTCCTTTTCATGCAGTGGCGACCGTGGGTTTCACGACCGCCCCTGGCTACTAAGGCAACTCAAGAAGGAGGAACGCCTCAGGAGATTATTTTCTTTTTATAAGCTTGCATTCATTTTTCTTTTTGGCCTAAAAACCATATTAAAATTTTGAGCACGTGAATTACAAACAAGAACGAATCTTGGCCCATCCTAAGGTTGCCTTTCGAGGTGACAACGAATTTCAAAACAAACAGAACTACCCTAAACCCACAGATCCAAGATAGAGTGCTAACATGCGAAGCTTAAACAGGGAAATAACTTAAATTTTTTTTTTTTTCAAAATGGCCTTAACATATGCAATTGTGCTGAATTTCATGACAGATACACATACGAAGGCTTAAACAGTACATCACAGAACTTCATAATCGGACTAGCATGCTTTCACCATAACTCAACAAGTTAATCAGGATTCCACAACAAAGCTCGACAATCACTATAAGGCACAACCCACCACCCCCAACTTAGAAATTGACAATGTCCTCATTGGACCAAATACGCACAGTCAAAATGAAGGAAAAGAAAGCCTTCCCTGAATTGTGACTTAGAGGGTTGGAGAGTGCGCTTTAACCTTAGCAAATACACCGCAAGGATGAGCCATTGTTTCACCTGAAAAATTCACAACATCAGAGTAAGAACCTAAGCTAATCCTAAAGACGGTAAGTAAATAAAAAGCATATACAGTTCAAGCTCGGGTGCCTCCGAGTAGCGCAAATTTTTAGAGTCGATTGCTCGACTTTACCAAAACTCATTTCATCCTTTCTCATAATCAGGCTCTTTCAAGTAGGCATGGTCGTCGAAATCCTCTGACATTCCCTCATGAAAGATCTTCAGTCGTTGGCCATTCACTGTGTATTCCTTCTCCGTATCCAGGCTCTGAATCTTGACTGCACCATAGTGATGGACATCAGTTATAATGAAAGGACCAAGCCACCTGGAACGAAGTTTACCTGGCATGAACTTCAGGCGGGAGTTGAACAAGAGGACCTTCTGACCAACTTCAAAGTGTTTCCTGACGACTCGTCTGTCGTGGAACATCTTGGTCTTTTCTTTGTAGGTCTTCGAGTTCTCATATGCATCCAGGCGAAGCTCCTCCAGCTCTTGCAATTTGAGGAGTCTTTCTTCGCCAGCCTTGTCAAAGTCCATGTTGCACTTCTTCACGGCCCAGTAAGCTTTGTGCTCGATCTCCACTGGGAGATGACAGGCTTTACCATAAACCATCCGATAAGGAGACATCCCTATGGGGGTTTTGTAAGCCGTGCGGTAGGCCCACAAAGCATCGTCCAGCCTCAGACTCCAATCCTTCCTTCCTGGACTTACTGTTTTCTCGAGGATGCTCTTCACCTCTCGATTGGAAACTTCTGCTTGGCCATTGGTTTGAGGATGGTACGGGGTAGAGATTTTGTGATTTACCCCATACTTCCTCATCAAGGCCTGGATCGTCTTGTTGCAGAAGTGACTCCCCTGGTCGCTTATGATGGCTCGTGGAACTCCATACCTGCTAAAAATATTGGATTTGACAAAACTTGAAACAACATTAGCAGTATCAACTTTGGTGGCCTTAGCCTCCACCCATTTAGACACGTAATCCACAACCAATAAGATATAGACAAAACCAAAAGAAGGGGGAAAAGGTCCCATAAAGTCCATACCCCAAACCTCAAAAATTTCACAAGTTAAAATGGGGTTTTGGAGCATTTCATTCCTACTAGTGATGGACCCTTTTCTCTGACACTGATCACAAGATTTACAAAATTCATAACAATCCTTAAACAGTGATGGCCAGAAAAACCCACAATCTAAAATTTTCCTTGCAGTCCTATTTTGCCCAAAGTGTCCCCCACATGCAAATTCATGGCAAAAAATAAGTATGGACCGATGTTCAGACTTAGGGACACACTTCCTAATTACTTGGTCAGCGCAAAATTTCCATAAAACAGGCTCTTCCCAAACATACGTCTTGGCTTCGCTTTTCAGCTTAGCTCTTTGGTTATACGAAAAGTCGAATGGGAACGTACCTGTGACCAAGTAGTTGACAATGTCGGCGTACCATGGTGTCTCCACACTTACCTGGAAGAGAACTTCATCAGGGAACTCATCATTCAGAGGCAGATCATCCTCATTACGCACAATGCGACTCAGGTGGTCAGCAACGGTGTTTTCTGATCCTTTTCTGTCCTAAACAGAGACGTCGAACTCCTGGAGTAGTAGTACCCATCTGAGAAGTCTAGGCTTCGAGTCTTTCTTGTTCATCAAGTATCGAACTGCTGCATGATCAGAAAAAACAATCACTTTAGATCCAAGAATATATGGCCGAAATTTATCAAGAGCGAAAACAATGGAGAGCAGCTCCTTCTCTGTTGTTGTGTAACCGATTTGCGCGGAGTTGAGCGTCCTAGAGGCATAATAAATCACATGGCTCTTCTTGTCTATCCTCTGACCCAACACAGCGCCCACGGCATAATTGCTTGCGTCGCACATGATCTCGAAAGGAGTCCCCCATTGTGGTGGATGAATGATGGGTGCGTTGGTCAAGCACTTCTTCAGGACATCGAAGGCAAGCTTGCACTGCTTGTCAAAACAGAATGGAACATCCTTTTTCAGCAAGCTTGTCATCGGAGTCACTATCTTCGAGAAGTCCTTTATGAACCTGCGGTAAAAACCTGCGTGACCAAGAAAAGAACGCACTTCCCGAAGGTTCGTGGGGTAAGGTAAATCAGATATGACATCAATCTTAGCTTTATCAACCTCTATCCCCTTAGCTGACACAACGTGACCTAATACTATGCCCTGACTGGCCATGAAATGACACTTTTCAAAATTTAAAACAAGATTAGTTTCGATGCATCTTTCCATGACTCTAGACAAGTTAAACAGGCAATCCTCAAATGAACTTCCATATACAGTGAAATCATCCATAAAGACTTCGATGCATTTTTCTACAAATTCAGAAAATATGCTCATCATGCATCGCTGAAAAGTCCCTGGAGCATTACAAAGCCCAAAGGGCATTCTCCTATATGCGTAAGTTCCGAATGGACAGGTAAAAGTAGTCTTTTCTTGGTCTTCCTGGGCTATGGGTATTTGATAAAACCCAGAAAAACCATCTAGAAAACAGAAGAATGGCTTCCCAGCTAAACGCTCCACCATTTGATCTATGAAGGGAATCGGAAAATGGTCCTTCTTAGTCACATCATTCAGTTTTCTAAAATCTATACACATCCTCCATCCATTTTGCACTCTCTTAGGTACTAACTCCCCCTTATCATTCCTAATAACAGTTATGCCCGTCTTTTTAGGTACAACATGAATAGGGCTAACCCACTGGCTATCAGAAATGGGAAAGATAATACCTGCATCCAGGAGTTTGTGTATCTCAGACAACACTACCTCTTTCATCGCAGGGTTCAGTCTCCGTTGAGGCTCTCGGGATGGCTTTGCTCCCTCATCTAGCCGGATCTTGTGCATGCACAACACTGGACTCAACCCGTGCAAGTCTGCCAACGTCCATCCAATGGCTCTTTTGTTCTTCTTCAAAACCTCAACCAACTCGCCTTCTTGCTCCGATGTAAGCTCCTTGGAGATAATTACCGGGAGTGTCTCCACCTCACCCAAGTATACGTACTTGAGATGACCCGGCAACTCCTTTAGTTCCAACTTGGGAGCCTGCAAAAGAGATGGTAAAATTTTAGTTGGCTTTTCACATGTCTCTAAAGCAAAAGTAGGTTGATCAGATGAGTCAGTCAATATGGGAACACTACTTTCAACCTCTTCACAAATATCAGTAAAAACGAGTGGGTCATCCCCATCTACAACAGTCATGCATTCTTCTTGTTCTAAAGTATCTATCAGATCAATTTTACAGACAGAATGCACATCAGCATGTTGTTTCATGGCATCAAATACATTAAATTCGAACACATCCCCTTCATACTCAACAGATAAGGTACCATCATGCACATTAATTTTTGTCTTAGCTGTTTTCATGAATGGTCTACCAAGTAAAACTGAAGTAGTGGACGTATTTTCTTCCATTTTTATAACATAAAAATCAGCAGGAAAGATCAAATCCTTAACCCTAACCAACACATCCTCAATCACCCCTAGAGGATGAATAGAAGACCTATTAGCTAACTGGATAATTAAACTAGTTTCCTGCATACCTTCTAAACCGAGGCTCTTGTAGACCGAGTATGGCATAACATTAATTGAAGCTCCTAAGTCTAGCATAGCGTGCTCGATTTCTCTATCCCCTATAGTACATGGCAAGAGGAACATACCTGGGTCCTGGCATTTGCTTGGAATACCTTGGGTTATCAGGGCAGAAACATTCTTGCTTACCACGACTCTCTCCGCACCTTTGGTCTTTCTCTTCATGGTGCACATCTCCTTTAGAAATTTAGCGTACCTTGGGATTTGCTGAATTGCATCAAGCAGCGGTATATTGATCCCAACTTTTCTCAACGTCTCAAGAACATCCGCGTCTTCGACCTCCTTAGGTGGCCTCGCCAACCTATTCGGAAAAGGAGCAACGGGAGTGTAAGACTTCATAGAGATATAAGGAGAAGGTACAACCGTTTCAGAGGGTGTTTGAGAACACTTATCTGGAGATATCTCTGAATCTTTTTTAGGACTCTCGGGAGTGGTACGTGATGGTATCTCTTTACCACTTCTGAGGTTTATCGCACTAACACCTTCCGCTTTGGATTCAATTTTACTCATTCTAACCTTCACCTCTGTGAACTCATCTCTTAGAGATTTCATCTGCGACCTGGTCTCATTGCTAGCTTCCATAAGTGATTTGAACATGCCTTCAATGGCTTGACCTGAAATAGAAGAAACAGCCTGAGATGATTTTTCTTGCATCGTATGAATCAAACCAAATACCTGAGACACTTGTTCTTTGAGCTCTGCTATGTCGGTAGACATTTTAGCGTACTCGTTCCTTCCTCCGTACTGGCGACGGTTCTCAGCCATATTAGAGATTAACTGTCTGGCTTCCGCAGGCGTTTTCTCCCAAAGGGCTCCTCCACTTGCTGCATCAAGCATCTGGCAGTCATGCGGAAGCAACCCATCATAGAAGAATTCGATAAGCGCGGCTTCTGCTATCAGATGGTTCAGGCATTTCTCACAGAGTTTAATGAACCTCTCCCAGCATTCGTGAAACGCCTCGTCCTCCTTTTGCTCAAAATGGTGGATATCTTTTTTCACGGCTCTGGCTTTTGAAGCTGGGAAATACCTTTCCAAGAATAGACTCTGTAACTTCTCCCAAGTAAAGATGGTTCCCGATGGCAAGTAATGCAGCCAATCTCGAGCTTCACCTCTCAAGGTGAATGGAAAAGCTCTCAGGTAGAGCTGATCTTCAGTAATGCCGCCTGGCTTCATCGCGGAACTTATCATTTGAAAAGCCTTGAGATGTTTATAGGGATCCTCATCTGCTTCACCACAAAAAGAGGGCAAATGGTCAATTAAACCCGATTTAAGCACAAACTCACCTGAAATTTCCGGGTAGGAAATACAAGAGGGTTGGTGACCCATAGCAAACGATGTCCACTGTCTGAGCGTTTTTGGGGCTCCATTCTCATCATCGATCTCCATTTCCTCAATAAAATTTTGGCACTTCTAGCACACTTAAACAAACAGATCAAAATTGCAAATAATAAAAGAATAAACAAAAATTTTCAAAGTAAAAATCAAAAGTCTACAAATCAAATTTAAATTAGGCCGATTTACACTTAATTCCCCGGCAACGGCGCCAATTTTGGTAACGATATTATTGAACTATCGCCAATCATCGGGTTGTCGAGACCCGCCAAAATGAATTTATATTTGCCCGAATTCACTAAACTATTAGTAGAGTAGCGGCAACGGGGTCGATCCACAGGGAATTAAGGTATCTTGACTTAATCTCAATTAAATTTGCAAACTATTAAAATAAATGAAATATGGGGGATTTGTTGGTTTTTAATTAACTAAGAAGAAACTATGCAAATGGAAAATTTGGCTAACGGAGTTTTCGACTCGGGACGATCGGGAATAAATTTAGCAAGCCTCTTGGATCATAGGATGACGAGTATAATGATTGAATAATTTAACGAATGCACAGCTCGTCTAAAATTAATAAATTAACTCAGACACGCTCCATGGAAATTAATTAGACATAATTAATCATGCTAATCAAGCATATCGTTCGGACATTGGCGGCCAACGCTCTCCCAAGACCGAACGATAGCAACGAGCTAATTGTGACAACTATCTAATTTGGACGCGAAATTAGTATGTCGATTTGGAATTCTAATTCGGGAAGAACGACCACCAAGAGCGCAAGGACGCCAATACGCTCAAGGTGTCATAATTCCTTGTTACTCGGCGGATCAGAGAGGCACGGCATCAAATCCTTTAACGAATGAACATGCTCAAAATCAAGGGTGTCTAGTCCTAAATCATTCAAACATGCTCATAGATTAAGCTAAGAAGTAGAACTCAATTCAATAAAATATCCAACCAATTCAGAATTTCAATCCTACAACCTCACCAAGAGTTCGAACTACATTTATCCTTTACAATCCCGAGCCAAAAACGGTAAATCTACTCACTCATCACTTGTGTGGTGTGGGACGGCTTCAAATCGAGCTTCCTAGCCCCTCCCATGGTGAAAACAGCTGCTGGAACGTCAAATCAGGCGCGGAGCTCGAGGTAGAAGATGATCATGGCGGCTAAAATCGGACAGAAACTTAAGTAATCCGTCGTAGCGTCGAGACGCTAGGGCAGCGTCTCGACGCTGCGCCCTAATAAACGCGCGCGCGCAGTCGGGGTGGCGTCGAGACGCTCGCACAGCGTCGAGACGCTTGTGCGGCGTCGAGCTAGCGTCGAGACGCTGTCGCTCGACGCTTGCTCTCGGGTTTTTCTTCAAATCAACGCTTCAGACTTCGGGGCGTCGAGACGCTCTGACAGCGTCTCGACGCTGGGCAGCGTCGAGCTAGCGTCGCGACGCTGTCGCTCGACGCTAGCTCTCGGGTTTTTGCATGGATTTCAGCCTTCAATTTCCCCAAAGTGCTCAACCTTCATGCCTTTGCATGGATCTTTCCCGGAAGTGTTCTTAGGCCTCTAAATTGCGATATTAAGCTCCGAAAAGTGCCGAAACGCTCTCGAGGGCGAATCATCGAGAACACCTGCAATAATCACATAAAAGCAAGATTAAGCAACTAATAAACGTGAAATAGGGACACAATTATAGCTCCAAAATGGAGCTATCAATAATATAGCCAATCCTTGGCCTTGTCCTTGAGCGTGAAGGGGAATGCCCTCATGTTCAACTTCTCCTCCGTGACTCCTGCGGGCTTCATCCCCGCGCAGACGCAATGAAATTCCATAAGATGTTTGTTCGCGTCCTCCCCTGCATTACCATGAAAAGAAGGTAACTGGTGAATTAAACCTGACTTTAACTCAAAGTTACCTGCTACCACGGGGTAGTTTATGCACAAAGGCTGCAGGTTCAAATCTGGCGCTGCCAGTTGTTTCAGCGTCCGCGGCGCATCGCCCTGCGCCATCTCCTCAAACAAGAAGGGATTGCCTTCTTCTTCTCCAAACAGTCTCCGCCCCTCCCGGGCTTCTTTCCTTAACCGCCGCTCCTCTCTGTCGATTTCTGGGATAAACTGCAATCCACTAACCTCAGAGGAACGGGTCATACACAAACAAAAATTTAAACATACAATATACAAACAGAAAAATTTTCAGCCAACCATCAATCAATCAAATTCAAACTTCAATCATAATTTTAATCAAATTTGCCTACTCCCCGGCAGCGGCGCCAATTTTGGTGGGAAGATTTTTGAATATCCTCTTAATCTCAAGCTGTCGAAGCTTGCCAAAATACGATTTATAAGCCTATAACCAAGGCTTTGCAGCCAGTGGTAACAGGGTCGATCCAAGGAAAAGGTATGGTCAAAATTACTATTAAAATTGGGAATTAACTAATTGATTGGTTTTGTAACGGGGGGATTTTTTTTCAGCATGCAAGAAAAACAAGTTAACGCTAACGGAAGAAATAAAAATAGAGAGACGCGTGCACGGTTTGGGAGTTTCGGGATTAATTGCTAGACAATTTCAGTTTATCATTTAATACAAAATTCATGGCGTACAGTTTATGATACACACGGACGACTACCCGAGAAGCCCCAAGGTAGCCGGCTCCATAGATATTTATCAGACCACACAGTTCCGATTAAACTTTATCCAAAATTGCATTAAGGTGATCAGCCCTAAATTTATTCTAGACAGTCACTAGCTAACCGCGACGAACATTCAAGCATGTAATCTAATTGCTAGTAGATTGCCCGCAAACGCTGTATGCAATCAACAACTGATGGACCAAAACGTGTGTGTTTAATTTGGTTCAATAACCTGCAATAGATATATGGTCAAGTGCAAGTATACACTGTCAATCAAGTAATAAAATGGAAAGTATTCCAAGTATCGTATCCCAAGAGACCGTTGAAGAATTTAGTTTTAGAAAGAATTGTTCTCCGAATGCAATGAAAAGTAACAAAAATAAATTGATAATGTTTGGTTGGTTTTGGGTTGAAAAGAAATAATAAAAACAGGGATCCAATCATGTTTCAGCCCTAAGTTGAGTTTACTTGACAGCTTGTGACCACAGAGTCACCACATAGTACCTTATGCTTTTGGATCGGATTCGTCTCCTATTCAGCCTCTTTGCAAGTACCTTTAGGAGTCTAAGCCATTATACTCACGGTCCAGTGGATAATGTGATCTTAGATGGTTAAGTATGCAATCCTATTGATCCTATAGTATTTTGCCCCAGTCATCAAGGACAATCGACGAAATCCTATTCCTAGGTTTTTCTGCTATATCACCTTTACGAGAGCCGTTAATTGCCCGACCTGTCCAGTATCGACATTAACATTTCATGCTAATTAAGTGATCAAATTAATATAACATTTTTGCATATATTCAGTAAAGGACGAACCACATAAGGCATAAGGGGTAAAACCGTAATTTACAGCTGTCAAGCTAGCTCATTTCTTAACGGGCATTCACATAATTGAATCCCTTAGGAAAACTTAGCTCATAATGAGAACTAGACTAAAATACTTCATTGAAAAATAATGCATAAGTACAAAAATTGCTAAAAGGGTAAAATGGTAATTTTACTCGAAAATTAAAGATAAAATGAAAATAGAATAAAAATAGAATGTGAATAATAAATAAAGGACATAATTGGAATAACAAAGGTTTTTAACTGAAAATTAAATTATAAATGCGAAAGTTGCTAAAAGGGTAAAATGGTAATTTTGCATGTAAAGTTAAGAACGAAAATAAATGCGAAATAAAAACAGAATGTAAATAGAAAATGTGCAGAATTAAATAGAAAGTAAATCTGGAATTTTTTCCAACTTTCTCTCTCTCGAACTCGTGGACAACGGATGAAGGGTCTCTACTCGCTCGATTCACGTCGTCAATGCAAATCGAATCCTCGCAGCACCTTCCTTTCGGAGCTGGCTGAAGTAGAACTATTACAGAGGAGTGGTCCGCTCTTGTTTGGAATTCAAGAATTTGGGTGAGTTCTTCGAGAGAGAAAGGAGGTTGATCGACTATGTGGAGATTGATTGTTGTAAAGAAATTATCGATGATTTGAATGAAGACTTGAGGTGCCTTTTATAGGCCTTGGGGTTTGTTTGGAGGTTGCTAAAATGAGGGAGAAATCTTTGGGAATGTTTGTTAGGTCAAATAGGGAGTAGGTTGGCTGAATCTTTGGAAGATCTTTGACAAAATATCTCAACCAATTCGTTTGACCAGTCAACTGCACTCTGTGGCCTCTTATGTGGCCACAAGCTGGATTCTGCACTCTGTGACTCCTCTGTGGCCACAAGCTGGATTTTTCACTCTGTGACTCTTTTGTGGCCACAAACTGAAACTCTGTGGCCACAAGCTGAAGCAGAATACAGTTTTCGTGAAAATAATTAAAACAACATTAGTTCTTATAAAAAAATGACTCTTTTACCCTCTTAATTGTTTCATAATGACAAAACGACCTTGAGCATGTGACTTTCCTATTTTTATTCTTTTCTTATCAATTACATGCACAATTATCTTTAATTCAACTCAAAAAGTCAATTAATGAGTATGCTTTAAAGGGTAAAAACATGACATAAATGACGTTCATCACACCCCCAAACTTAGCTTATTGCTTGTCCTCAAGCAATTCAACACATAATAACAACAAGCATGTACAATTATGCAAATGTTTAACATGCTTTCAAACAAAGTTTGCTTATAAACAACCTTTCAGGAGAGGTCTCATACTCTAGTGCCAGTCATAATCCCATAAGTAATTTCTCACATAAGTCTCTACTTTCATTTTGTAAACAAAGCTTTTTCTAGTCTATCCTAACCATATGCTTAATCTATCTAACCTTTAGTCACTGAGTCTAGGATAGTCCCTTTCGTGAAATAAACTAAGCTTAGACTTTTCCTTCCTTATGTGAACTTTTTAACACTTTCTCCCCCAAACTTGTGTTGCTGCTAGGCTTCTCATTTTTTTTCTTTTCTTTACCAGTCTCTAGAGAATCTTTATTGCTAGACTCACCTTCGTTCCAGCTTGCCTGCAATTTCATTGCACAGTGCATCTAGCTACGAGCAAGCCTCACAAACTAAGATAAATACTCACTTCCTAGTTACCCTTTCATGCAGTGACAACCATGGGGCCCATGATCGCCCCTGGTTACTCAGCTTACTTAAGAAGGAGGAGTACCTCTAGAAATAAGGTTTTTTTTTTATTTATTTATTTATTTTTTTTTTTTTTCCAACCATTCTTCCTTTGGAAGAGACATAACAATCAAGACCTAGCAGTCAACACATTACAAATATACTTCACCCCCCCAAACTTAAAGGAGGCAATGTCCTCATTGACTATTCAAGAGATTTTTTCAAAAGGGATGGTGTGAGCATTAGTCTACAAAAAAACGTCAAGGCTAAACTCTCCTAAACATGTTAAACGGGTTAAACAAAAGGAAGTTTAGACTTGTGAAAAACTTTTGCATAGAAAAGTACTAATGAAACCCTATGCTTTTGAAAAAAACTTACAAGCTATGACATGTGGCACTATTTGAGCAGAGATAAACTCTAGTTATCATCATAAAGGTTACTTTAAAGAAAACAAAAGAAAGATAGCATGCTAAAAACATTCTCATACTTGAGCAATCAAGTCATTAAGTTCAATTAGGAACATTCCACAAAACGTCTATCCTAGCAGGAACAACTACAACTACTACCCTAACAAAACAACGAAATAATGAAATAACAAAATGCAACTTCTACCCTACCAGAAAAACAATGAAATAATGAAATAACAAAATGCAACTTCTACCCTACCAGAAAAACAAACAACTAAAAACTGAATCTTAACAGATAACAAAATATTCAGAAAATGAAGGAAAGGAGTAGAGAGTAAGGAAGAACGGTACTCCCCTAATCTTCAGACGGGGTATCGTCTTCGGAATCAGTATTTGAAGGAATATTCAGGCAAACGGGAGGAAACGTCGGGAAAGCAGGCATCAAGGTCGGGGCCAAGGCATTAAAGAACCCTTGAATGAGCTCATCCCTCTCTTTGGCATATGCCCAGTAGGCCATATTCTGTTGGATCGTATGCTGCCATTGAGAAGGGGTGATGCTTGGAATATTTGCTGAACTGGTAGTAGGTTGTGACTGCTCTGTGGCCACAGAGGTGGAACAACCTTTTGGCTTGGGTGCACGCGACGTCGATGCTTTACCGGTCTTTTGGTTACTGAAGAACTGTAACTTGTGAACAAGCTGCGCAGTGATGACTGACTTTGGCAAACTTGTCTCCTCACCTTGCTGAGGCTTAAGTCCTACTTTGAGGCAAAGTCGAGTGACAAGTGACCTAAAGAATAATTTTTCAGCCATCTTCTTGCCATAAGAAATCAACTCTTCTCTTAGAAACCTCTCAATATTGAGATCAAGACCGTTTTAGGATGCAATGCAGCAACATCCCTCGTTCCAAGGAAATGGTTGTGTCATTTGTAGGATTCCCTTCCTGAACTTCTTCTGTATTTCCTTCAACCTTCTTCTCAATTGAAGAAGTGTTTGGCTCAAATTTCATTCATTCAGTTTCTCTCTCATTGCCTTTTTTTTTTTTTTTTTTTTTTCCCCTCAACTTGTATCACATTTTCCTCTTCTTGTATTCTTTCATCTTCTTTCCTTGTCCGCTCAGCGGTATCATTTTGGAGAGCTTGCTTCGTTTCTTCACATCTTTTATTTTCTTGATATTCTGCTACTAGCAAGGCTGCCTTCTCCACGACTTCTTTAATCATCTTCTCCATCATGGTCGGGGAAAGAATTGATTCTTGAATCAGACTCTCAACCGTATCTCTTTTTTTTAATCCAAAGTTGTGCTCGATTGGGGTCTCGGTTTTCTTCTTGGTGTGCCTGTACACTAAAGTTTTCTATCAGAACGTTCAAGAATTGGTGGAAGAATACTTACTTTTGAAACCAGAGGTGGATCTTCGCGCACAGAACGCGATTTCGTTGAGGTCGCCCCAGCTTCTGGCTGAACTTCTTCATCTTCACTTGATGAATTGCCAACATTTTCAGCTAGGGCTCGTCGTCTATGTTCTCCTATCTCTTTGATCATTTTACGCCAAGCGGTAGTTCGAATTTTCATGGGTTTTTTTACCGATCATCGATTCTTGGGATTGATCAATCGGGGGGCTTGGATTAAACCTAGGGCTTTCAGTCGCTGGGTTTTCCTTCTCTCCACCTTCACACATAACAATGGTCGATTTTATGGGTGGTTTGGGTTCAACCTTCTTCTTCGAGGATGCTGGAGGTAAATCGACCATGAGTTCCTCTTGTATGGGTCTTGGTTGGACATCTTCGAATTTCCTCCAGCGTCCAGAACGCAATGGAGTACGATCAGCAACGACCACATCGGCGATCAGAGTGGGTTTTTCAGCCATGGGTCCCGACGGGTTTGAGCGTGCATGAGAGATAGGAGAATTTTCGTGAATGGACTTTTCAACTTGGAACTTTTTGGAATGACTTGTAGGTTGAAAAACAAAAAAGGAGAGGGTATCTTGATTTATATATGTTTCCAAAATAGGTCAACCCCTCTGACTTTTTAAATGACGTCATCGCCCTTCACTAGTGCACTATGTGGCCACATAGTTTTTTTGTGCTAGTCTGGTTTGTGGCCACATAGTTCTACAAATCTATGTTTTTGAATTTCCTAGTTAATCTCTCATCCACGAGAATCATTCCTGAAATACTAAGAAAAACATCAAAAAGTTCATAAACAAAAAATAACAAGCTGAATTATTTTGAAAACACTATTATTTTTTTATTATCTTTTTTTTAAAAAAAAAAAAAAAAAAAAACATATTTTTTAATATTCCTTATAAGTTTCTATGGAGCGGTTTCATTCAAATCATCTCCCAGTTAGGTCCCCAGGAAAAGGTGTTCCCTACGGTCAACTTAAATACCTTTTCCTTGGCAGGACCAGTCTACGCGAGAGTTGATTTTGCTTGAAACTACTCTACAAAACTTATAGTATTTTTATTTTTTTAAATAATGAAATAAAAACATGTTAAAAGAATACTTATCTAATCTCCAAAAGGGAGATTAATGTCTTATTCATTCTCTTTGGACCGTCAACTTTCATCTTGCACCTAGGTCTTGATAATGGACAAGATTTAAGCCTTAGTTGAGGTGCTTTAATCATGTTCGGCTTTGTTGACTTACGGTCGTCTTTGATCAGCACAAGAGATCTATGTATGCTTTTGTATGCAGAAATTTCGGTCGTAATTTCTGGCGCTTTATTCTCCTTCATGATCTCCTCTTCTACTTCTTCCCTGAATTCATTTTCTTTTAATGTTTCCTGCAAGTTACAACAAAAAGATATATCAATTAAATCAGCAGCAGAAAATTCTTTGATTTCATCAGGGAAATTCAATGCTTGAAGAACATTGAATATTGTTTTTTGTGAAGTTGTCGCCTCATGGCTCAATGCAACTTCCTTTTCCAGTTCCTTCTCTTTTTTGTTTTCTTGAAATGAGTTTTCTTTAATCTCCTCTCTCCATTCTAGCTCTTCAATGCTTTCAAATGCGGGAGTGCTTCTTGTTTCTTCTGAGAACAAATATCCTTTATCTTCATATTCACTTTTGAGTGTCATCGCCTCAGATTGTTCTATTTCTTCATATTTTGAAGTCTCTATGATTTTAAGCAAGGTTTCTTGTGGGTTGATATTCACTTCGTCCACAATTTGTTCTATTTGGATCTCAGAATCCTGAATAGATGTCCCTTGGCTTTTAATCTCAGCATCGGTTTTTGCTCTATATTCCTTTATAAGTTCTTCGATGCTCTTGTCCTCGGTTGGCACTTGTGGAATCACTTGTTCTTGAACCTTTTGTTGATCTCCCCATAAAAAGTTGGAGTGATGTCTCCATCTTGAATCGCAAATAGTGGGGTAAGGAATTAACATATTCTCACTGCCTGGTTTCCCTATAAAAAATATAGAGTCAGAGTTATAAGGACAATTGTCAAATTCATGACTTCCTCTACAATAAACACAAGAAATAGACAAATATCGATTAAATGGACAATGTTGAGAGAAATGCTCCTCGCAACAATTAATACAAAAGATATCAGAAAGTTTGTACACATAAGAAATGTAGGTATCATTTCTCATGATTGATTTTTTTAGCATGTTGATTATCTTTGTTGTGACGTCTACTTCCATTTTATAAATCAAAAGTGTTATGCTCTTTGTTCAAGCACTAAGCTCAACCTGCAAAAGAAAACAAAACAAAGATCAGATTCTTTGAGAAAGAGATATTTTTATTTTGTAGGTTGATAGAAGGATCGACTCCAGGTGGATGATTTGGAAGTTTTTTAGTAAACAAAACTTCTTATAGATTTCCCGTGCGCTCAACTCCTATTTTTCCTAACCGCAACCGAATAACAATATCTAAATAAAATAAAATTCCGTTAACAGTCCCCGACAGCGGCGCCAAAAACTTGATGGACCAAAACGTGTGTGTTTAATTTGGTTCAATAACCTGCAATAGATATATGGTCAAGTGCAAGTATACACTGTCAATCAAGTAATAAAATGGAAAGTATTCCAAGTATCGTATCCCAAGAGACTGTTGAAGAATTTAGTTTTAGAAAGAATTGTTCTCCGAATGCAATGAAAAGTAACAAAAATAAATTGATAATGTTTGGTTGGTTTTGGGTTGAAAAGAAATAATAAAAACAGGGATCCAATCATGTTTCAGCCCTAAGTTGAGTTTACTTGACAGCTTGTGACCACAGAGTCACCACATAGTACCTTATGCTTTTGGATCGGATTCGTCTCCTATTCAGCCTCTTTGCAAGTACCTTTAGGAGTCTAAGCCATTATACTCACGGTCCAGTGGATAATGTGATCTTAGATGGTTAAGTATGCAATCCTATTGATCCTATAGTCTTTTGCCCCAGTCATCAAGGACAATCGACGAAATCCTATTCCTAGGTTTTTCTGCTATATCACCTTTACGAGAGCCGTTAATTGCCCGACCTGTCCAGTATCGACATTAACATTTCATGCTAATTAAGTGATCAAATTAATATAACATTTTTGCATATATTCAGTAAAGGACGAACCACATAAGGCATAAGGGGTAAAACCGTAATTTACAGCTGTCAAGCTAGCTCATTTCTTAACGGGCATTCACATAATTGAATCCCTTAGGAAAACTTAGCTCATAATGAGAACTAGACTAAAATACTTCATTGAAAAATAATGCATAAGTACAAAAATTGCTAAAAGGGTAAAATGGTAATTTTACTCGAAAATTAAAGATAAAATGAAAATAGAATAAAAACAGAATGTGAATAATAAATAAAGGACAGAATTGGAATAACAAAGGTTTTTAACTGAAAATTAAATTATAAATGCGAAAGTTGCTAAAAGGGTAAAATGGTAATTTTGCATGTAAAGTTAAGAACGGAAATAAATGCGAAATAAAAACAGAATGTAAATAGAAAATGTGCAGAATTAAATAGAAAGTAAATCTGGAATTTTTTCCAACTTTCTCTCTCTCGAACTCGTGGACAACGGATGAAGGGTCTCTACTCGCTCGATTCACGTCGTCAATGCAAATCGAATCCTCGCAGCACCTTCCTTTCGGAGCTGGCTGAAGTAGAACTATTACAGAGGAGTGGTCCGCTCTTGTTTGGAATTTCGGGAATTTGGGTGAGTTCTTCGAGAGAGAAAGGAGGTTGATCGACTATGTGGAGATTGATTGTTGTAAAGAAATTATCGATGATTTGAATGAAGACTTGAGGTGCCTTTTATAGGCCTTGGGGTTTGTTTGGAGGTTGCTAAAATGAGGGAGAAATCTTTGGGAATGTTTGTTAGGTCAAATAGGGAGTAGGTTGACTGAATCTTTGGAAGATCTTTGACAAAATATCTCAACCAATTCGTTTGACCAGTCAACTGCACTCTGTGGCCTCTTATGTGGCCACAAGCTGGATTCTGCACTCTGTGACTCCTCTGTGGCCACAAGCTGGATTTTTCACTCTGTGACTCCTTTGTGGCCACAAACTGAAACTCTGTGGCCACAAGCGGAAGCAGAATACAGTTTTCCTGAAAATAATTAAAACAACATTAATTCTTATAAAAAATGACTCTTTTACCCTCTTAATTGTTTCATAATGACAAAACGACCTTGAGCATGTGACTTTCCTATTTTTATTCTTTTCTTATCAATTACATGCACAATTATCTTTAATTCAACTCAAAAAGTCAATTAATGAGTATGCTTTAAAGGGTAAAAACATGACATAAATGACGTTCATCAACAACCATCATACACGACTCGATACTCCGATTTAGTTTTATCTATCTGTGTTACTTAGTCGAGCAGTGAGAGGCACAGCATCGCTACTCTTTAACATACACAACATGCAAGATGACTCGAGTGTCAATCGTCGAAATCTAACATGCGCGTTGGATTAAGCAAGAAAGATAAATGTATATAAACAGCCACCAATATGCATTCAAAGCTTAGATTATCAAAACTAAAATGTCTAACAAAAATCCCTTAAACAATCCCCAAACCGTTCACCCTTACCTTAGCCGTCCATGGAACGGGTTGTCAATTCCGCTCCAACGAAGGCCATGGAAGGCGTCATCAACAAGTAACAATAAGGGAAAAGCTCTTAAACATGCCAACAATGGCTGAGCTAAAGAAAAACTAGAAGAAAATCGAGAGGAAGAAGAACAAGAATCGCCCAAAATGTCTAACTCCTCTCCAAAAATGCGCAGAAATCGTCTTATACAGAAGCTGTAATCGTCGTAGCGTCGAGACGCTAGGCCAGCGTCTCGACGCTGCGCCCTAAATAATCCGCGCGCGCCTCGCGATGGCGTCGAGACGCTAGGGCAGCGTCTCGGCGCTTGCCCGATGATTTCCTCGCGCGCGCCTCCTCCGGAGCGTCTCGACGGCAAGCAGAGTCTCGACGCTCGGCAGCGTCGAGCTAGCGTCTCGACGCTAGCTCTCGGGTTTTTGCGGCGTCGAGCCAGCGTCTCGACGCTACAGCTCGACGCTGGCTCTTGAGTTTGGGGCTGAAAATTTGCCTCTCCTAGGCGGTTTTGGCCCGTTTCTTCACGGATCAACTTCCTCTTTCCCGATGCACTCCCGGGGCATTAAAACTCCACTTTTAGCTCTCGAACGGGTCCAACGGACGCACGAGCTCTTTGCCGCATTTCTCCTACAAACGAGATATATTAACAAATTAAACGCGGACTTTAGCTACAATTAGCAAGTATTTAATAGCTCCAAAATGGAGTTATCACTCACCATGAGGGTTCATGATGAGGAGGTTAAGTTTAGTGTCTTTAAAGCTCTAAGATATCCTTCTAACTCTGAATCTTGTGCAAGTATGGACATAGTAGATTCACTGATGGAAGAGCAGCTTGAGCATGAACTGTTGATTAAGCATGCTAATGATTATGTACAATTAGATGTAACTGACTTAAATATTTCTGAAATAATGGATATACCTGTGGATAAACCTCAGTATGTTTGTATGACTAATGATTTGACTGAAAGATCCATGAATCCATTGAAACCATCCATTGAGCATCCACCTATCTTAGAATTAAAACCATTGCCTGAACATCTTAAGTATGCATATCTAGGAGAGCATGATACTTTGCCTGTTATCATTTCATCCAAGTTAAGTGAAAAGCATGAAATCGAGTTAGTATTGCTGCTTAAGCAACATAAAAAGGTTATTGCATGGACGATTGCTGACATTAGAGGTATTATCCCTTCCTACTGCATGCATAAGATACTATTGGAAGAAGAGCATACACCCCGAGTAGATCACCAACGTAGGTTGAACCCCTCCATGAAGGAGGTAGTAAAAAAAGAGATAATCAAATGGTTAGATGCCGGTGTAATCTTCCCTATAGCCAATAGTCAGTGGGTGAGTCCAATTCAATGTGTACCTAAGAAGGGGGGGATGACTGTAGTAGTGAATGAGAGTAATGAACTAATTCCAACTAGAACTATTACAAGATGGAGAGTCTGTATGGATGGTGGGCGGATTTTTGAATATCCACTTAATCTCAAGCTGTCGAGGCTTGCCAAAATACGATTTATAAAGCCTATGACCAAGGCTTTGCAGCCAGTGGTAACAGGGTCGATCCAAGGAATAGGAAGGTTGAATTTACTAGTGAAATTGAGATTTAATTGATTAATTGGTAACGGGGGGTTTTAATCATGCAGGAGAAATAATGATGAAAGCTAACGGAAGAAGGAAATAATAAGAAGAGAACGTGTGTACGGTTTGGGGAGTCTCGGGATCAATTGTTAGACAAATTCAGCTTATCATTTAACTCTAATAACATGGAATTCTATTTACTGAACACGCGGACGACTACCAGAGAAGCCCCAAAGTAGCCGACTCCATGGATTTTTATTAGACCACACAGTTCTAATTACACTTTGTCTAATCCTACGTCAAGGTGATCAGCCCCAAAGTAAATTTAGACAGTCACTAGCTAACCGCGACGAACATTCGAGCGTGAATTCTAATTGCTAGTAGATTGCCCGCAAACGCTGTATGCAATCAACAATTATCCAACCCGACCCGATACTTCGATTTAATTTTATCTACCTGTGTTACTTAGTCGAGCAGTGAGAGGCACGGCATCGCTACTCTTTAACATACACAACATGCGAAACTACTCGAGTGTCAATCGGCGTATTTTAACATGCGCGTTGGATTAAGCAAAGTAGATAAATGCAAAGTAAACAGAACCAATATGCATATCAAAAACTCAGATTATCAAAGCTAAATCGTCTAACAAAATCCCCCTAAACAAATCCCAAACCGTCACCCTTACCTTAGCCGCTCATGGCGCGGTTCGTCAATCCCGCTCCAACAACGACCATGGAAGAGTTCATCTACTTATTACAATGGAGGTGGAGCTCACAAGCATGCCAACAATGGCGGAGCTCCACGGAGTATAGAGAGAAAATGGGGAAGAAGAAGCTTAAAATCGTCCAAAACCGTAGAGAGATGAAGAAGAAGATCCCCCAAAAAAGTGCAGAAAAATCGTCTTTTAGCTGCTGTAATCGTCGTAGCGTCGAGACGCTAGGCCAGCGTCTCGACGCTGTGCCCTAAGTAATCCGCGCGCGCGCTCGCGATGGCGTCGCGACGCAAGGCCAGCGTCGCGACGCTGCCCCGATAAAATTCCTGCGCGCGCCTCCTCCGGAGCGTCTCGACGCCAAGCAGGGTCTCGACGCCAGGGCAGCGTCGAGCTAGCGTCTCGACGCTTGCTCTCGGGTTTTTCCAGCGTCGAGCCAGCGTCTCGACGCTATAGCTCGACGCTGGCTCTCGGGTTTGGGGCTGAAGTTTTGCCTCTCCAAGGCTGTTTTGGCCCGTTTCTTCACGGAACAAGTTCCCCTCTTCCCGATGCATTCCCGGGGCGCTAAAACTCTGCTTTAAGCACTCGAACATGCCCAACGGACGCACGAGCTCTTTGCCGCTTTTCTCCTACAAAAGAGATATATTTAATCAATTGAAAGCGGACTTTAGCTATAATTAGGACGTATTTAATAGCTCCAAAATGGAGTTATCAAACACCCCCAACTTAAACATTGCTAGTCCTCGAGCAAGCACTACAAAGACATTGACTCTAAGGACGCGTTTACATATATTCTAACTCAAACCTCCATGCATATTGAAATTTAAACACGAGTATAATCATGGAAGCATTTTGTTCATGCAATAACTAGGACATATCAAAAATTAACTCTTGCCCCCTAACGTGTGTGTGTGCTAGACAACCACTCCTAAACTCACGTAAACCCGGAAAACCTACATGCAACGCACATCCCATTTTCCCCCTACTTCTAGCGTTTAAGAACAGCTACACTTGACTTACACGAGAGAGAGAAGCAAATTAAGAGACCTAATTATTTTCTCATTCTTTTTCTTTCTTTTCAAAAGTACTTTGTACTCTTTTATTTGGGTTCTTTGAACCAACTTTTTGTTTCTTTTTCTTTCCTACTCGAGCTGCCTAACACGTCAAACTTTGGCCAAAGCTTCACGTTTTTAAGGACTGACGCTCACTTCTTTTAAGCGCTAATAAGAAGGAGGAGCGCCTCGAGAGGAATTTTTCTACCAAACATGCTTTTCTATTTTTTTTATATTAGGCTAAGCACATGCTTTCTCAATTAACTAACTACTAACTCTCATGCAACAAGCTACCTAAGGGTGCCTTTCGGGGTGACAACGAGAATTAGCTAAACATGCGATAAACCAAGCTTACGGAATCTAGGGAGAGTTGCTAAGTGCGCGATAAGTGCAAGAGAGCAAAAGAAAAAATTTTAAAATTTTTGACATGAACCTAATAAACACAAAACTCATGCAAAAACTCGATTATGAACATGCTCAGATTTCCAACGTGCATTTCCTAGGCTATCGTCGTCAGAAAACAATAAACAGAGTCCCAAGCACTTCAATATCTTTATAGCACTTCTCAACAAACTACACATGCACATCCATCGGACTACTCCACCCCCAACTTCAAAATTTGGCATTGTCCTCAATGCCAACCAGTCAGATACAACGAAGTAAAAGGGAAGAGGAAATACACTTCCCTAACTCTTGGTGAAGCTGGCGAGGGCGAGGAAGCGGCGCACGAACGCATCAGAGCCCAAAATTGTCTTCTCTTCCTCGATTCCTAAAAAAAAAAACAGCAAGCTAATTAATACTAAATTAATCTAAAAAGCAATAAAACTAAACTAAAGCATAAAAACAGTCCATCGCTCGGGTGCCTCCGAGAAGCGCAGAATTTTTAAAGTCGGTTGCTCGACTGTATTCTCTCAACAGACTCATCCATAGTCTGTAGGTGCGGGGGACGATCCAGACTTGTCCGTGGCCACACCTTTCCTGCTATCCACCTGAAAAATATTTTGCACTCTTCGTGCCTCGGGCACGTGAATATAAGAAGTGTTAGTGCAAAAACCAGCATCATCATCACACATATTTAAATCAGAAATTTTAACTGAGACATGGGAACCATCCCTCAAGCGCGAGGGTAGACTCCCATTCTCATCATGCTCACAAACAGACACATTTCCAACAGTCACAGACGACTTTGATGCATTTATAATAAATTCATTCACCATTCCATCAAATTCTACAGATAAGGCACCCCTATCAACATCTATCTTGACCTTAGCGGTCTTCATAAATGGGCGGCCTAACAAAATAGAAGAGGAAACATGCGAAGAATTCTCATTCATATTCAGCACATAAAAATCGCATGGAAACAGTAAGTCCTTAACTTTGACTAAAATATCCTCAACCTTCCCTAAAGGATGCACATAAGATCGATCGGCTAGTTGGACAACTATATTGGACTCGATTAAAGTACACAATTCAAGTTCTTTAAAAACATCATAAGACATGACATTAATCGAGGCACCGAGATCTAACATGGCTTTTTCAATGAATTTAGTACCGATAGTGCATGGGATAGAAAACATACCAGGATCGATGCACTTCGGTGGAAGATTACCTTGGAAGATTGCGGAGACGGTTTCTTTCTTCGTCTCGTCGTTTTTTCTCGACATTCTCTTACTCGTACACCACTTCTTGAGAAACTTGGCGTATTTTGGCACTTGGCTTACGGCCTCAAGAAGTGGGATGTTGACCACCACCTTTTGGAAGGTTCGAAGGACCTCCGCATCCTCGGTCTCCAAAGTAGGCTTCACAAGCCGACTCGGGAATGGTGCTCTGGTAACATCCTCAGGTACACTGACCTTCTCATCTTTTCTCACATTCTGAATCTCAGGAGCAGTCGGGGCGGACTTGTTCAGGCTGTCCGTGGCTTCCTTCGCAGCTCTGGTGGAAAGTGACTTCCCACTGCGCAGCTGAATGGCACTCACGTTTTCACACGAGTTTACTGTAGTTTGGGAAGGAAGCTTCCCCGAGCTCTTGCTCTCAATCTTACTAATAGACACCGCCATCTGTGTCAGCTGCTTGTTCAAATTCTGCAGCTCTGCCTTGTGAGAATTAAGCTCTTCTCGAGCCTCTTTCTGAAACTGGCTGGTGCTAGTCACGATGGTCCTTACCATCTCTTCAAGTGAGCTGGAGGAGCTCGAGGCTTGAGCCTGGGTGGAAGAATTAGGCCTATCCTGGGATTGGCCTTGGAAACGAGTTTGTCCTTCCCTATTCCCATAGCTGAAATTAGGATGGTCGCGCCAACCGGGGTTGTAAGTGTTTGCATATGGGTCGTACTTCCTTGGGTTGGAAGCATACCCCCCGATCGCGTTGACCTCTGCATCCTCACGGTGTCCTCCAACGATTTTCTTCAACATACTGCCTATCTCGGCCACCTGGGCCCTCAGTTCAGTCATCTCGTGGCTCTGAGCCACGCTGTGCACTTGGCCTTGTCCCCGAATACCGAATTGCTGCGAGTTGGTGGCCATATTTGCAATCAACTGCTTGG
This sequence comes from Herpetospermum pedunculosum, assembly GCA_028017165.1. Taxonomy (NCBI): domain Eukaryota; kingdom Viridiplantae; phylum Streptophyta; class Magnoliopsida; order Cucurbitales; family Cucurbitaceae; genus Herpetospermum; species Herpetospermum pedunculosum. Next base: position 26,381,211 of record CM051527.1, on the reverse strand, counting down.
CCTCAACTGGGGTCTTGTCAATCAGTGCCCCTCCACTCGCTGCATCGATCATCTGCCGGTCATGGGGCGTCATCCCCTCATAAAAGTACTGAATCAATAACTGATCGGCAATCTGATGATGTGGGAAGCTCGCGCACAGGCGCCCGAAGCGTTCCCAGTATTCGTGCAGGGACTCACCAACATCCTGGGTGATCCCATATATCCTCTTCCGCAGAGTGGTGGCTAAGGATGCGGGAAAGTATTTCTCCAAAAATACCCGCTTCATATCCTGCCACGTGGTGATGGATCCGGAAGGCAAATAGTACAGCCAATCCTTGGCCTTGTCCTTGAGCGTGAAGGGGAATGCCCTCATGTTCAGTTGCTCTTCCGTGACTCCTGCGGGCTTCATCCCCGCGCAGACGCAATGGAATTCCATCAGGTGTTTGTTCGCGTCCTCACCTGCATTGCCATGAAAGGAAGGTAACTGGTGAATTAAACCGGATTTTAATTCGAAGTTACCTGCTACCACGGGGTAGTTAATGCACAAAGGCTGCAGGTTCAGGTCTGGCGCTGCCAGTTGCTTAAGCGTCTGTGGCGCATCACCTTGCGCCATCTCGTCAACCAAGAAGGGATTGCCTTCTTCTCTTTCAAACGTTCCTTGCCCCTCACGGGCTTCTCTCCGTAACCGCCGCTCCTCTCTGTCAATCTCAGGGATAAACTGCAAACTACCCTCAGAGGAACGGGTCATACACAAACAAAAATCTAAACATACAAATTACAAACAGAAAAAATTTTCAGTCAACCATCAATAAATCAAATTCAAACTTCAATCATAAATTCAATCAATTGCCTATTCCCCGGCAACGGCGCCAATTTTGGTGGGCGGATTTTTGAATATCCACTTAATCTCAAGCTGTCGAGGCTTGCCAAAATACAATTTATAAAGCCTATGACCAAGGCTTTGCAGCCAGTGGTAACAGGGTCGATCCAAGGAATAGGAAGGTTGAATTTACTAGTGAAATTGGGATTTAATTGATTAATTGGTAACGGGGGGTTTTAATCATGCAGGAGAAATAATGATGAAAGCTAACGGAAGAAGGAAATAATAAGAAGAGAACGTGTGTACGGTTTGGGGAGTCTCGGGATCAATTGTTAGACAAATTCAGCTTATCATTTAACTCTAATAACATGAAATTCTATTTACTGAACACGCGGACGACTACCAGAGAAGCCCCAAAGTAGCCGACTCCATGGATTTTTATTAGACCACACAGTTCTAATTACACTTTGTCTAATCCTACGTCAAGGTGATCAGCCCCAAAGTAAATTTAGACAGTCACTTGCTAACCGCGACGAACATTCGAGCGTGAATTCTAATTGCTAGTAGATTGCCCGCAAACGCTGTATGCAATCAACAATTATCCAACCTGACCCGATACTTTGATTTAATTCTATCTACCTGTGTTACTTAGTCGAGCAGTGAGAGGCACGGCATCGCTACTCTTTAACATACACAACATGCGAAACTACTCGAGTGTCAATCGGCGTATTTTAACATGCGCGTTGGATTAAGCAAAGTAGATAAATGCAAAGTAAACAGAACCAATATGCATATCAAAAACTCAGATTATCAAAGCTAAATCGTCTAACAAAATCCCCCTAAACAAATCCCAAACCGTCACCCTTACCTTAGCCGCTCATGGCGCGGTTCGTCAATCCCGCTCCAACAACGACCATGGAAGAGTTCATCTACTTATTACAATGGAGGTGGAGCTCACAAGCATGCCAACAATGGCGGAGCTCCACGGAGTATAGAGAGAAAATGGGGAAGAAGAAGCTTAAAATCGTCCAAAACCGTAGAGAGATGAAGAAGAAGATCCCCCAAAAAAGTGCAGAAAAATCGTCTTTTAGCTGCTGTAATCGTCGTAGCGTCGAGACGCTAGGCCAGCGTCTCGACGCTGTGCCCTAAGTAATCCGCGCGCGCGCTCGCGATGGCGTCGCGACGCAAGGCCAGCGTCGCGACGCTGCCCCGATAAAATTCCTGCGCGCGCCTCCTCCGGAGCGTCTCGACGCCAAGCAGGGTCTCGACGCCAGGGCAGCGTCGAGCTAGCGTCTCGACGCTTGCTCTCGGGTTTTTCCAGCGTCGAGCCAGCGTCTCGACGCTGGCTCTCGGGTTTGGGGCTGAAGTTTTGCCTCTCCAAGGCTGTTTTGGCCCGTTTCTTCACGGAACAAGTTCCCCTCTTCCCGATGCATTCCCGGGGCGCTAAAACTCTGCTTTAAGCACTCGAACATGCCCAACGGACGCACGAGCTCTTTGCCGCTTTTCTCCTACAAAAGAGATATATTTAATCAATTGAAAGCGGACTTTAGCTATAATTAGGACGTATTTAATAGCTCCAAAATGGAGTTATCAATGGACTATAGAAAATTAAATAAAGAAACAAAAAAAGATCACTTTCCTTTACCTTCTATAGATCAGATGTTAGATAGGATAGCTGGCCGAGCCTACTACTGCTTTCTAGATGGTTATTCTGGATATAACCAAATCACCATAGACCCTGTGGACCAGGAGAAGACAACCTTCACATGTCCCTTTGGAACGTTTGCTTTTCGCAGAATGCCTTTTGGCTTATGCAATGCACCAACAACGTTTCAAAGGTGCATGTTGGCCATTTTCTCTGACTTGGATGAATCCATGATAGAAATATTTATGGATGACTTCTCGGTCTTTGGTGATTCTTTTACAAATTGCTTAGAGAACTTAGGACAAGTCCTAGCTAGGTGTGAGGAGACCAACCTAGTCCTTAATTGGGAGAAATGCCACTTTATGGTGGAAGAAGGGATAGTCCTAGGTCACAGAGTTTCTAGAGCAGGAGTAGAGGTCGATAGGGCCAAGATAGAGATAATAGAGAAGCTAGTGGAACCTCATAATGTAAAAGCTATTAGAAGTTTCCTAGGACACGCAGGTTTCTATAGAAGGTTCATTAAGAACTTTTCGAAGATCTCTAAACCTTTGTGTGAGCTTCTAGAGCTTAATAAACCATTCATCTTCTCAAAAGAATGTTTCTTAGCTTGGACAACCCTTAAGGAAGCATTAGTCAAAGCACCTATTATAGTAGGACTAAATTGGGACCTCCCATTTGAGATGTTGTGTGATGCGAGTGACTATGCAGTAGGGGTTATGCTAGGACAAAAAATTGATAAACTAACACATCCTGTATACTATGCTAGTAAGACACTGAATGAGGCACAATGTAATTACACAACCACAGAAAAGGAAATGCTAGCTGTAGTGTTTGCCTGCGAGAAGTTTAGGAATTACATTGTAGGCACTAGGACCATTGTGTACACTGATCACTCTGCGCTAAAATACCTTATGAGGAAGGCTGATGCTAAGCCTAGGTTAATTAGATGGGTGTTGTTGCTACAAGAGTTTGATTTAGACATTAGAGATAAGAAAGGATGCGAAAATGTAGTTGCGGATCATCTTTCTAGATTGCGGCATAATTGCGATAAAATTGCGGAAACCGCAATTTCTGATGCCTTTATCGATGAGCATGTCTTTGTGTTAGCACATCGTGATAACGATGAGGAACCTTGGTTTGCTGATATTGCTAACTTCCTTGCCTCGCAGGTACTACCAACTTTCAAGGGAGGACAAGAAAAGAAGAGGTTTCTACATGAAGCTAGGAAGTTCATCTGGGACGATCCTACACTCTACAAGACTTGTGCAGATGGTTTGCTGAGGAAGTGTGTGTCAGCTGCTGAAGCGAAGTCTGTGCTGCAGCACTGCCATACATCTCCCTATGGTGGACACTTTTGTGGCCAAAGAACAGCTGCAAAGGTGTTCCAGAGTGGCTACTATTGGCCTACGATCTTCAAAGATGCCCACGACCATGCACACAGCTGCGATGAATGTCAGAGAACAGGTAACCTTAGTCGGAAGGATGAGATGCCTCTCACTTACATCTTAGAGTTGGAGCTCTTTGATGTGTGTGGCATTGACTTCATGGGACCATTTCCCCCATCAGCAGGTAACCTCTATATACTTGTAGCTGTAGACTATGTATCTAAATGGGTAGAAGCCATAGCATGTCCAACAAATGATGCCAAAACAGTCATTAAGTTCCTTAATAGACATATCTTTACTAGGTTTGGTACACCCCGAGCGATAATTAGTGATGAAGGGACTCACTTTATTAATAAAGCTATGGAAAAAGTATTGGCTAAGTACAATGTTAGACATAGAGTAGCCACCCCTTATCACCCACATTCGAATGGACAAGCTGAGATATCAAATAGGGAGATTAAAAACATACTCGAAAAAGTGGTCAAACCCAATAGAAAAGATTGGTCGTTTAAGTTAGAGGATGCACTTTGGGCATATAGGACTGCATATAAGACACCCCTAGGTATGTCTCCTTATAGACTTGTGTATGGCAAAGCATGTCACTTACCATTCGAATTGGAAATCAAAGCATTTTGGGCCTTAAAAGAACTAAATTATTGCGTGACCGATGCAGGAACATTGCGGTCTCTGCAATTACATGAGCTCGATGAGCTGAGACATATGTCCTATGAAAATGCCAAAATGTATAAGGAAAAAACTAAAATTTGGCATGATAGTAGACTTAGGATTAAGGACTTTAAGAAAGGCCAGCATGTCTTGTTATTTAACTCAAGGTTGAGATTATTTCCAGGTAAACTTAAGTCCAGATGGTCCGGTCCTTTTGTTATAACTAATGTGTTTGTTCATGGTGCAATTGAGATTAGGAACCTGCAACACGGGCAACCGTTTATGGTCAATGGTGCACGATTGAAGCATTACTACGAGGAAGGAGATGTGAAGACACTCTCAGCCTTCCTCTTATCTGAAGCTTGAGAGCCAAATCGAGAAGGGATGAGTGATTACTGTGCTCGTCCATGTGAAGGCTATGCCTTAGTTTTTTTTTCTCGTATTTCTTCGGTTTTTACTTTTGTATGTTTAAGTGTGATTTTTATTACGAATTTGATGTTAATTTTGTACATTTTAATAGGGGATCGAAAGAGGAAATCAAGGAGATGGATCAAGGGAAAAGAATCGATGAAGAAATCGGGCCGAATCAAAGATTGAGTTGTGAGAATCTTGGGATTTAAATCAAGAAAATCCTCAACGGCCATTTAATTGCGGTGGTTTTGCTGAAACCGCAACAGAAAGAGCCGTTGGGATTCACTTGATTACAAATAGCCGTTAAGACAGCTGTGCCCCTTACGCTTTCGTCGTTCATTGGACTTCAAGAAATCACTCTTCTTCTTCCTCTGCATCTCCTACCTTCAGATCTCTCCGAATCAACAATGGTGCTTACGCGAGCTGAGCGATCTGCCTCCAAGAAGAAGTCACCTGACGCAGAGGAAGCTGCGAGGGAAGCATTGCTCTCCTTGGCAGATGCCGAGGCTGCGCAGCCCTCACGACCACCTAAGCTTCCAGTACGCAAGAAGAAGTGGAAGGTGGTGACTGAAATTCCTGCTGGTCCGTCTGAACCAGTGGGTACACCCAAGAAAAGGAAGTGGAAGATGGCAGTCGGGGACGCACCGATCAAGGAGAAGACTCCCACCGAGGAGAGTCAAGGGAGTGGCCGTCCATCTTACGAGACGGCCAGACAAAGCTCCAGGCCATCTCCACCTTCACAGAGCCCTGAGCCATCTCCATCTTCGCAGACACCAGAGCCTGAAGCCCCGATTGAAGAGCATCAAGAATCAGTGTCGAGCGAAGAGGCAGCCGAAGAAGATGAGGTCTTCTCTCCTTTGAGGGAAGTCAGCCCTGATAGCCCAGAAGAAGGGGGGAGAGACTCGATGGATGAGACGTTGGGGGACTGCCTCCAGCAGATCACCACCAGGGCACGACTGAGGAAGAAGGTGCCCAAGATCGTGAAGGCCAAACGGCCAAAAGCTTCCAAAAGATCCAAGAAAAAGAAGGTCAGTAGTGAGCCTTCTTTGAAGAAGCTGAAGGTTGAGGCTGCTGAGTCGGCCAAGGCAAGGGATAAGGGGAAAGCCAAATTGTACCCCGAAGATGAACCTCAAGCTGTGAGGTATGTATCTTCAGACGCAGAATCAAGGGGCAATGAGTTGAGAAAGCGAGACCTGCTTCATGAGAAGGGGTTTCTTGATGCATTGGCGGACCTGCCGCAATTCTTGCGCGCAGGGATCACCAACCACGGCTGGGAAGAGCTGTGCAGACCGCCCATCCCTGCCTACTCCAACATGGTGTACGATTTCTACGCCAATCTGACGCACCCCGAGGATGGTCTGTCCATGGTGAGGGGGATTGAGGTCGATTTTTCGGCCAAGGCTATCAATGAAGCCTATGGCCTCAAGGGGCAGAAGTATACTGACTACGCGAGGATCATCGACGCACCAATTGAGGCTGTCCTGGAAGAAGCCCTGCGCATCATAGGCCAACCGGAGGCGGCTTGGACAATCTCACGTAATGGGAAGCACACTCTGATGAGTGCGACCCTCACGGCCAAGGCAGCCGTCTGGTTCTCCTTCGTGCGTAGGTGTCTATCCCCGGTGACCCACGAAACCACCATAAATCAAGGGAGATCGTTGCTGGTGTATGCAATTATGAGGGGCCTTACTATAGATGTTGGTGAGGTCATTGCAGCCTCAATAGCCGACTGTGCCAAGAAAGGTAAGGGCCCTCTTTTCTTCCCAAACACCATCACTAAGCTCTGTTTACGTGCAGGTGTGCCAATCGAGAGGATGGAGAGGCAGCTGGCCTACACAGGTCATCTGGAGCTGCCTACAAGCCTGCGAATGCGAAGAAGAGGGAACATGAAATTTGAGCTAGACGGCCTGGCTGCAGCTCAATCTCTCTCCATGGCTTGCTTAATGGATCTCCAGCGCAAGATGGCACAGTGGGCTGAGTATGCTCAAGCGAGGGATAAAGACGTGGCTGATCAATTGGGATGCATCTTCCCTGCCTTCCCCACTGATCTACTGAAGCCATGGACACCTCCAAGAGCAAGGAAGGATGATGATGAGGACGTTTGAGTGCTAGTCTGAAGGGCACTCGAGGGAGTACTTCTGTTCCCTCTTTAATAAAAAGAAAAAAAGAATCTGCTTTTCGTTAACTTGTGACTGATAGTTTTGAATCAACTGTTTGTTTTGTTTTAATTTCTTGTGGCTGTTTAGGATAGTTTAGTATAGGTAGATGGTATCTGAGTAGCTAGGTTGTTTTAGTTTTCTTTTTGTTTAGCTGTAGATGACTGGAAATAGCATGCAAAAGGGACTGATCACTGATAAATATGCCCTGTTGGTTCATTGCGAGATTATTGCGGACTCCGCAATTTTTGTTAGTTATCGCATGCTATTGACTGACTGTTAGATAGGTTGGTTCTGTTTCAATTTTGTTCTCTTGCTGCTTTTTTGACTACCATATATGACCTATCTGTAAGCATGCTGGATGAGTGTCTTAGGCCACCTTTGATAGTTTAATTTAGCTTCCTTAAATTGCTCAGCATGCATCTCTTTAAGTCCTTACCATACTGTTTTTCAAATTTCTGCTGCTGTAGTATTTGCTTTAAGAAAGTTCATTCTATGCCTAGGACTTTTAGATTCTCTTTGTTTTGCCCTAGACTAGATGCTTCTAGGACAAGTTTGGGGGTGTGCCACCTCAGACTCTCATTGGGGACAATGAGAAGTTTAAGTTTGGGGGAGGCCACCCTAGGCCTAGGAACATTCCTCTCTCCCTTTGTAAACATAAGCATTCTTCTTCTCTTTTGAAAAAAAAAATGATGAACTGAAAAAAAATGAAAAAAGAATAAAAGAGGTGTCTCTCTTAAGGTTGCTGAGTAATCAGTGCCATGTGTGTAACCCACAAGTGGCATTGCATCAAAAGGCAACCAAAGGAGAGGCCCTACCAAAGAAAGAAAGAAAAAGAAAAAACTAAGGAAGAAGAGTGTATGCCTATGAGTTGCAGTTTTGTGCTTAGGTGTCCTGAATAAAAGAACTCTGATCCTCAATTAGCTAAGCACAAGGTTGTAGCTTGTAGGTTTGTTTAGGGAGATGAATGTATATCCAATGTAGTGATGTCAGGGTTTAGGTTGTTCTATGAATGTACTACTGTTACTGGTTTATACTAAGACTGACATGACTCTAAGGAATCCTAGGTAGCTCAAAAGCATTAGAAGCATGTACTGAGTCTAGGGTAAAGCTAGGTAGAATTTGAAACCTTAGGGATAGTTGCACAATGAACTTAATGACCAAAACAGATAGATCAGTTGTGGGGAGTTAATGAAACAGTAGGATCATAAGGCGAGAGAAGTCAGAAGCAGCAAAAATGAGAAGTTAGTTTTAAGCTTAGAAGCGTGTCACAGGACAACATTGCCATAGATAGGAATTTAGGGAAGTCAGCAAGTGGTTAGAGAGGTTAACAGCAACCTAGATAAAGTCCTGATATTGCTCGAGGATGAGCAAAACCTTAAGTTTGGGGGTGTGTTACGTCTCCAAAAGTGACTATTTTAGGACTTATTTACTATAGAAAGATGTACACTCTTAGGTGTTTTTGGTAGGATTTAGCTTAAACTCGTGCTTATATATGAGAATTAGTAGAATGAAGCTAAATTAAGACTTATATGTAAAAGGAAAGGAAAAGAACCAAAAACAAAGTTAATAGAGTGAAAATTGCACATTGCTGAAGCATTGCGGAAACATTGCTAAAACCGCAATGTTTTAAGTGAAATCCGTAAGTTGTCTAACCAATTTCTGTTTTGTTCCGATCTTTCAGGGGCCCGTTCTTTCTCCTGCTGCCACATAGAAGAACGACGTTTAGAATGGATGGTTCTCCTTGACCCAATCGTACCTGAAGAACGACGTCAAGATGGAAGGTTGAAACACACTCGAAAGGCGTAGACTCTCCAGTTCAACGCAGTCTTTTCTACTCTTTTTCTCTCTTCCGTCTGTTGGTTTGAAGGGATCAGCTGTTGGAATCGACAATCTGATAGGAAGAAGAGAAGATTTATCTTCTCTTCTGATTAGATTCATCCAAGCAAGGCTTTCCTTCACCCTTCAGCCGAGGCGTTCGCAACGAGAAGCTCACGCACGGATCTACTTTCTTTACTGCTTTCTGCTGTTTTCATTTCCTTTGTTGCTTCTGTCTGTTGCATTTCCCTTTCGTTAGCTACTTTACTTCATTTCGTCTCTTTCTGTTTAGCTTTAGTTGCTCAAGATTGTCATTTGTTTAGTTCAAACTTTGGTTAATCGACGCATTAATTCATCACTTCGCAAGTTCTTCACCTTCTCTGTTTACTGTCTTTATCTTCTGTTTTGCCTTTAATATTCTACTAAGCATGTCGTCTTCATCTATTCTTCTCATTCTATCTTCATCCATGAGTAACTAAATCACATAAGGGCATGCTAATGACAAGTTTATAGGTAAAAACACGTGAATCAAGTATGTAGGATAGCTCTCAAATGCATTGAATGTATGTAAGCTTCATCCCACGGGCAATTTCGATTGGCCATCCATTTTTTCCAAAGAACTCCTAACCTCTGGAAGGAGTAAGAGTTCATAGTCGTACATTCATGCTAGCCTCTCAAGGTAGCCAGAAAACGACCTAGGAATAGGCGTTTTCCTAGTACAAATCACAACTTGCTGTTATTAAAAAGATGTTTAAGACCTTACTTGGACATGAGTAAACTAAAGGATCTAATGCATGAAATCGGAAGATACATGAGAATGAGTTAGTTTGATGCATGAGGAGTTGATCTACTGCTTGAGAATCGTGTGAAAAATCCTAGAGAGGAGTCGTTAGTAGCCCTTGTTTCCACACTTTACACTTAATTCGCTGTTAGTAACATTGCTAAATAATTGTTGTTTCCGCAATTCCCTTGGTGCAAATTCTGTCTTAGCCCTTTCTCTCTTCGTTTGATATTCTCTTCTCTTTACATTCAAGTTTATTATCTACTTGCACTTGTTTATGCTTCCATCATTTACACATTCCTTAGTAATTAGGCACTTTAAAACCAAATCTACCCCATTTAATCCACCCATTCTCATTTAACAAATCACTTCGTTAGTAACTAAGAATAAATCTCTGCGGGAAATCGAATGAAAAAATACTTATTACTTGCTACAAGATCATGTATGCTTGCATGTTCTGAGTGCTCTACCATTGCATATTTATTTTAAACATTGAGCACGCAACATATACTTTCTTTTGTTTTTATGTCAAAGATTACTAGAAACATGGTTGAGAGTTGAGATAAGCTTTTACAGGTTATTTTATGTTAAGTTTTCTTTCTGTAAGTAATAAGACAGATACAAGATACAATTTTCTGATGTAGAGGGTTCTTTTTTAGCTAAATATTTGTCTGAAAAGAAATTTCCATAAACAAGAAAAGAGCAGAAGACTGTGGTAAATATTTTACATTTTTTTGAATGAGAAACATAGAAAAGGACATGAATTGATGTAAAGACGTGTACAAAGAGGAGGAGAATAAGTTATCCTCGGAAAGAAAGGACAAGAGAGATTGCAGAAAGCTTTTGAATTAGCAGTAATGAAAAATAATTGATAATCACAAAATATTTGGTAACTAAGGGCCTGTTTGATAACGTTCTCGTTTTCGGTTTCTCGTTCCCTGTTTCTTGTTTCTTATTTTTTGAGAACTAGAAACAAAAACATGTTTGATAACTACTTCCTTGGATAGGTTGGTTAGGAGGTCGAACTGGTTAGTCGGCGGATAAAACATGTTTTGTCAGTATATCTATATACCAAGTGACCAAATAAATTTGTTTCGTTCTCAACCTTATAAAGTGGTGAAAAACATGTCTGTTTGAATTGCAAAATTAGTATATTTTTTTCAAGTTTATAATTGTTTCTTTGTGGTTTTTGAAAATATTTGAGCTACAGATTGAAAACTTCACCGCACATAATTTACTTATGCTGGCTAGGTTGAATTCGAGGATCCAATTGAGAATATTGGTGCAAAGCTAGTCAGACAAGTTGCTGCAAAGACCAATGACAAGCTATGCAGACGTGGAGTAGCATAATGTTTATGCTGAATTCCCACTTAAATTTTTACTAACTGATCTTAACATATTTTAGGTAGTAGTTGTTGGAGCAAACCACGTTCTTATCACATGGGGCATTGAAAAAACAGCTAAAGTGTTGGTCTCTGACCTCAAACAAATGTCAAAAGAGGTAAAATTGTATACTTCAACAATTATATCCACACATGGCATGCTTGTCCCTCTCTTTAAGAAAGTGCTAGGGATTTCTACCATTTGTAATTGAATAATACTAATGCGAGTTCTCTCTTTCTATCTATCTTTTTTTTTTTCTTTCCATTTTGCCTTTTAGTTTTTATCGACTTGCCCAAACACTGTGTTTCCTTGGATTGCTTCTTAAGGTCACTGAAAATCTTGTTTGATTGAATTGGTTCTTAACCAACCTAGATTTAATATTAATTTAAATAACCTCCATATTGAATAGACTAAAATGGCTCTGTTTGCGTGTGGAGTCTTTGCAGATTTGAGGATATAATGTTGGAATAAACTCTTATTTTTTAAATTTATTTTGCTTTTGTGTTTAGTTTATAATATCTTGAGTTAGATTTTGAATTTTGAATTGTTGTCCGTACAGAACTGAAATATTGCAAGACAATATATATTGTTCTAATTGCTTTCTTAGTCTTAAAATAGCCGTCAATATCTATTTTTTTTTTTTGCATAGATATAGCTACCTAAAAGTTTTAGTCAATTGGAGATGAGAAAATCAATTGAGACAGTCTTGTGAGGTGAGCTCAACTACTCTTCAACCTCATATGCCTTCACATTCACTTCTGTTTTTTTTTTTTTTTTGTCCTTTTAGAATCATTTCTTAATTTATTCTCATGACATTCTCATTTTCAGGCTTCTCGTTGTTTAGTCTAATATTTGAGCACTTGGTTATATGGATAACAAGTTTGATTCTTGTTTATTAGAAATATTTCTAATTTTTGCACCCTAGATAGAGAAACATGGTTCTCTCTTGTTCGTTAGTTTCTAAACAAGCCTTCTATAGATTTTTCAATTAAACTCATCATTGATTCAAAATCGCCTGCTCAACAATTTGTTTGTGTTGAGTTATTTTCAAATTTATTTACTAAAATATAAGCTAGTGGGATGAGATGGTAGTTTGCTTTAGCATAATAGAGATTTTTGGTTATGAGTTCTAGCTTTTTTGAGAAGTTTATAGATGTTTATTTGATATTTGAGCTTAGCCTCAACTCGATCAAACAGTTTCCATTGGTGGACGGTTGATTTGGGGAAATCAATGAACTCAGTTTTCCATAGTCAACTAATAAGTGAACTTAGCAAACTAGATTGAGGAGAATCTAAATTGCTTTCAATCCATCTATAATCCTTCTACATGGCATGTCCTTCACTTGATCTTCTCGTTATTCCACTTATAAACAAGTATTTTTGGAGTTATTTCGGTAGGTAAGAGTGCAAATAACTAATGAAAGTTCGAGAACCAAAACTATATTTAAACTTGAAAATTGTAGCCATAATCAAATATATATATATATGGTGGTTGAGTTGGAGTTATGAACATATTGGAAATGCACTTATTTCTACTTTCTACGAGGACTTTATAGTTTCATCATTTTTTCCATAAAATGTATGTTTCCAGGTATTAATTTGTTGAAGATATGAATTCTCATTCTGGTAATCCCATTTACATGTTCTCTATTCCTTTAAGTACCTTTTGGTTTCTTTTCTATATATAACATATTACACTTTGTGTTGAGTAGTTACACATGTCATATTGCAGTTCAGGTTAGAAATTCTAAATCCACCTGGAAACTTCTATGTTGCTATTATGGTAGTGTGGCTAATGACTTTAAGAATGAGATTATGCCTTTAGACCATCAGTTGAATCCTTAAGTTTGCTTACTTGATAATATCCAGTTCTCATGATGATTGGACCATTTTCAGCAGCAATATAATTGTCTCTATTTATTTATCTTTCAACTTCGTTAAATTCTCGTTCAGTTCTCTAGTTATTTTGAAATGAGACACGTTCAGTTCTCTAGTTATTTTGAAATGAGAGTCCCTCCCGACATTCTTGTTGAACATTCTTATTGTGATTCATTTCTTAATCATGTTAACTTTTATTAATAGTTTTAGTATTTTAGAGATTGAGCGAAAACAATCGTTGTTAGTTGTTAACACCAGAGACAAAACAGATTATTTATGCCCCATTAATATGAAAACAATAGTGGTAAGTCTTTTAGCTCATGTCCCCACTCCCTTTCATTATGGATTTGATTATTTATGATTTTACAAGGCACCTTATATATTTCTTTCTTGATAGTTTTTTTTTTTTTTTTTTTTTTTTTTTTTTTTTTTTTTTTTTTTTTGGTTGTAAGTTCTTGGAATGAATAATCTACATCAACTGATTGAATCGGTTATATATGAATTACATCAATCTTAGATCCATATGATTATACTGTTTTGAATATGTAATAAGTACCCGGTGGGATTTATGAATTTTGTATTTGTATTGTCACCGAATTATCTTTCTTTGTAAATATTACATTTAGTTATACTCCAATTTAAAATTTAAGAGAAATATTCTTATGATGTATTTGTTAAATCTTCAAATATAGTTTTATTATTTTACTACTAATTTGTAACAATGGATGCATTAACAATATAATTATGAACATATTCAAAAAGCTATAAAAGACATAATAATTGTATTTATTCATGCTATAGAAAGGCTATAAATTTTAAAACATCTACAATAGCTTTGAAACAACGCGTATTTTATAGCATTGTTTGCCAAGTCATGGTAGCCCACGCTATAAAAAATTTGAGACTTTTCATAGCCTTTATACAATGCTATAAAGAGTCTTGAATTTTATAGCTTTTTTAAAGGCTAACAAAAGTTAGAGTTTTCATAGCATTTATAAAAGGCTATAAAAAACTCTGACTTTTTATAGCTTTTTTGAAACGACATGAAAAGTCCCGGATTTTTTATAGCTTGGGCTACCACAACTTTGCAGAAAAGGCTATAAAATGCATATAATAGCGTTTTTTCAAAGCTATCATAGACCTTTTTTCTTGTAGTGCGGGCTGGGTTGTCCAACATCCCTCTCACTGCATTGAGGCTTTCTCAACAGTTGAGAAGCTCTGGTTTCATCAACAACCATTGTTGAATTCAACTATAGCTTTCTTATTAAAACTGTAAGTCTTAACACACTAGTTGTTTTCAAGTTTAATAGAACATATTAGTATACATCTTTTGTTGAATGAACTGTTCATTATAAAACAAAAGATACTGTATACAATTGTTCAATACAAACCAGCAATATAGACAATAATTACATCCAATGAAATTATTTCTATACAACAACTACAAAGACTCCCACTAGTTCAGCTGCAATGATATCTCCATATCTCACAGCGAGAAAACCGGCTGTCATGAACTAGTTTCCTGAAGAAAAATAAACATGATTAGTGGTTCCTGAAGACATCCAGGTATGAAAATCATATTCCACTAAACTTGTTTAGACAAATAAATCACATTTATCTTGTCATTCTTTCTCAGCCAGTTTCTCAGCAAGGTATTTGGAGCAGTTACGCTTCCAATACCCATCTTCTGTACAATGGAAACATTTTTCTATGTTTGAAGACATTACCTTGGGAACAGTAGGGGCTTTGCCATGTCTCTTGTTACTCTTCTTCTTCTGAATAATCTCATTACTCAGAGAAGCATAGGCTTACTCCCTGATGCCAACCTCTTAAAGAATTTATTCGAAGTGACAACACTTGCCTCATTCTCTATTCCTTTGGAAGTGTATAGAGACTGATAAGTCTGAAAAGACGATGGTAGCAACGTTTACTTTTGCCGCATTAAAGTGGACCATCAAGTTAAGGACAAACTCCCTAACAGAGGTATTCTCCATTATGCGAGAGTTTATAAACGAACTTGAGGACTTCATTACGAAGTGATGAGGACGACTGCCCACCATTGCTTGTAATGAAGACATGATTTCCTTTACGAAAATCATAACCTCATTCTACTTGCACAAGGCATCAAATATGCTTGCCAAGATATAGATTTGGGCTTTATCAATAGCCCTAATCCATCCATCGTATGCATCTCGAACACTTTGAGATGCACTCGAGCCAAGAGCTGAAGGACATTCCTCCATTAAGACAAACCTCAGGTCGTCCAGAACTAGAATCATATTCAGGTTCGACTTCCAGGTTCCGTAATTCTCTCCGGTTAACTTGTCGTGAGCTAAAAACTGTATAAACGAGCTCGACATGCCGAAAAAGAATGTAAAACTATTAGTGAAATGGTTTTAACCTATTTAAACCAATTAAGAGGTTTAGCAGC
The DNA here is from genome assembly GCA_028017165.1 of Herpetospermum pedunculosum. NCBI lineage: Eukaryota > Viridiplantae > Streptophyta > Magnoliopsida > Cucurbitales > Cucurbitaceae > Herpetospermum > Herpetospermum pedunculosum. The sequence goes on along the minus strand of CM051527.1, from coordinate 26,365,858 downwards.
AAATAAAGTACTCAAACTCTTTATTTACATGCAACGATATTTTAGTGAGTTAGAATGGTCGCTACCTAAGGGTAAACGAGCACTCCTTCACTAAACCAAGACATTCTTGACTAAATGCTAACTCCAGAATAACTCATATTCCTATAGCATCTTAGTTATCGTTTTCGGTCAATATTTACTAACTCCTTAACAAATCTCGTAAGTGTGACCCTCCATTTTTAGAACGCACGGGACGACCCCAACAATGCAACCTAAGGGAATGTCAGAGTTGGGAATGACCCTATGTTTCTTTATCCATAAATGGTGACTGACTTGTTCAACTCCCATGAAACGACCCTCCTAAGGGATTGGTGCCACCAAGGGCACCTTGCAGGTGGAACATGGGAATCTCACGGTTCAATCCAATGGAGGAGACCGTAGGATGTACCGACGTACTTCCTTCTCCCACTTACTATAGACACTTACTCCATTCACCTTGCTATTGAAAGATGCAAATGCCATCCTAAGGGGGTTGCCACATTAGCAACACGAGGCCGAGCAAAATTCTCACGTTGTGAACTATACGGAGGAGTGCGTAGCAGGAGAGGGATATATCGTATATTCCTTCTCAACACATCTACTAGGAATCATAGATGATGATTTTTAGGGTAAAGTACTCAGGTTTTATCCAGCTAAGAAAATAAAACCTTAAGTCTAGGCAAACTATTTACCTGAGATGTCTAGGTTATAAACACTTTATTAACCTCACACCTCTCACGCATGCTCATAAAGCCGGGTTAATTTTACTCAAGTACCGGGTAGTCCCCAGGTAGAAGGTGATCCGTCAATTCATTTCCTCCAACCTTAGACAAGATTTTACCGGGTGAGTTTCTCATAACCTTAGCATTTACGAGATATCGACCTATTCATCTAATGAACCTGATCGAATCATTTAAACCTAAATGAACATGTTTTTCTTTGTTATAGATTTTAAAAGTCTAAGTCATTTTTACAACCCTTGCAAAAACTAGACTTTCTACAACAAACATCTATATGTTTCTCAAACATACATTCGCTAAGGCATGACAAGTTGAATATTTAACTTCATAATCAATATAACACTTATATCGATTATGCTCTTAAATATACAACTCCTAATTCATAAATTAATATAACACTTATATCAATTATTATGAATTAAGCATGCATCCTATACATTATAACAATTATAACATACAATATGCATCTAAAGTTGGATGTTTAATTTCATAATTAATATAACACTTATATCAATTATTCTATTAAGCAAACAACAAATAATTCATGAATTAATATCTCTTATATTAAAACTCATGAATTAAACATGCATCCGATATATTATAACACTTATAACCTACAATATGCATAAAACCATGACAACCTATGTTGTATATTTAATTTCATAATTAATATAACACTTATATTAATTATTCTATTAAATTAACAACATTTAATTCATTAATTAATATAACTCTTATATTAATACTCATGAATTCTCAAATATGCATACTATATATTATAACACTTATAATATATTTTCAATGCATAGAGCATGTTTCCTCCGGTGAGATTTTAAATCTATATGGCATACGTTATGCACATACAAACATGGATTTTAATTAAAACATACATTCGCCATGCATAATTAATTAAACACACTAAAGTGGATCGATTTTGGCATTTAGCAAGCAATAACTATTTTATTACAAGCTTGAACAACAAGCTAAGTCTTGAGCGGACATCGAACTCTTCGCACCGCCTTTGACAAGCTTGCTTCCTCCGAACACCTCGGCCAATTTCTCTTCAAATTTCTCATTGTATTGCCTAGAACGAGTTTGAACTAACACCGAACATTTCGGCCAGCTCAAACTCGAGCTTCTTTCACAAAGAAACCTATATGGACTCTAATGACTCTAAAAATACATACACTTCAACACACACTAAAGCCCATACATTCTCGGGCAATTACAAATTATGAAATTAAAAAAGAAACTATGCCAAAATCGATATTCACTTTAGGCGCCAATTCAGAAACAATTTCTAAATTAAAATACCCACCAACTTAAATTGATGCAAATTGAGTTAACCACAAAATCGCTCTGATACCAATTGATGGAGCGATTTACCGCAGCGGAAGCGATTTTGGACCGATGATACTCTAATTTCATAAATTTAACAAATAGTAAACATGCTCAAAACGACGGAATTAAGAAATTAGAAATACATATCCTTGTAGTTCCAATTTCTTCAAGCTCCGCCGCACGTTCCTCGTCACGAACTCTTCCGGCCTCTTCTCACGAATGCCCCGAGGACCACCCCAGGTAGTCCCGCTATCCTCGACGCCGAACAACGGAGTTATGGGACTCCGTTACAAGAGAAAACGAAAAAAAAAAAAAAAAAAAGGAAAAAGAACTGAGAGAAGAGAGAAAGGGGTTCAGAGAACAAAAAAATCAAAAACATGAAATTGATTTTTTCTTTCTCTGTAAAAAAACGTGTACCCCATCTCCATTTCTCATAAAAAAAAACTCTCTTGGCCAAAGTTATATATATATACATTACTTAATATATATGTGTCTTGTTGCATGCAAGACACATATATATTTAATTATTATTATTATTAAAAAAAATAATAATAATTTTTATTTATTAAACTTTTTAATAAATAAAAAATATATTTATATATATAATTATTAATTAAATTTTTTAATTAATAATTATTATTATTTAATTCAATATCAAATATTAATTAAATAATAAGACTAAACTCGATTTTCCGAAAACCGACTTTTTTACACATGAATCCTATTCATGTTTTAGGTCATTCTCATATTTAAATCATATTTAAATATGTCTATCATTCTTCCACAAACCGAATTTGAACAATTCAAATTCTTTTTATTTTTATTTTCTTTTATATTGTTGCACGACGTTATCCGAGCTAGCCAGGAGAACCTAAAGAACCTACAGATCATGAGCTCCAACGATACGAGATTATCCGGTCAAAACTCTTTTAACCGAACTAATCAACATTCGTTAACCCCCGGAGACTCCACTATAGTTCGAGGGTTGCACTCTCCTCACTGTAGATATATTGTGTCCTCTGATATAACCGTCACGGGCAAGTCGACCCTTCACAGGTTGTTCGTAATCACAGCTGGGTCATTTAAACCGTTTAACCCCTGCATTACGTCTTGTTCCTTAAGTACCACTGACACCTCTAATGAACAATAGATCAGTGGTTCAACCAACAGATCAATTAACCCTCTCATCACATGAGAGTGTGAGCGCTCATTGTTCAAGCCCTGAAGTCAGCTATTAAGGGAACGACCTATCTACTAACCCTGAAGAGCGGGTTAGGAGTGAACTCCAATCTTGCTGTACTATGTCCCCAGCTACCTATTGGACTTTATCCCTGAGATGATAAGTTATTGAGTCGGCGCTAATAGGCCACTCTCACCCATACAAGTCTAAGGATACTGTCTAATAAGCAGAAGTTCATAGTAAGCTCAGAATTAAGATCGAGTTACCTAGGCCATCAAATGAAAATGTCGGTCTCATCAGTAAACGGTGTTATAAAGAGAGAGCAACATATTTCGGGTTTGGTCTTATGCAAACTCTTTGCACAGGACGCCCTCACTCGCACATCTCCATGTGAAACGATTCGGATCACATCGTTTTGTACAATACAAAGTGAGTCGCATCCTATAGTGTTACCAGGATAAGGTATCTAGCCTTATCCGTATACTATAGACCGTTTTGACTGACTATTTGTGCCTGATCCACAATCATGTCATACATGAAGCTCAAGTACTCATATTCAGCCAAGGGTGTTGGTCATTGGTATAGGTTAACTTAAACACGTTTCACTTTATTCCAGTAAACTGTTTTACTGTATAAAACTAATAACTCTTTATTCTAAATAGAATATTTACAAACATAACAATTTACAAACCACGAGTTTTAGGACATAAAACCCGACATATACTTCATATGATATACTTACATGTACATTGTAGATGTAACTATGAATATATACCTACACTAGAAGTTATCGAGGACCCTCATTTTTATAATTTTATTACAACCGTCTATGAACATGTTAAATTTTTTAGTATCATTTGTTCAATGCTCACAGAGAGTAATGGTTTATGGTGTATATACACGCATATACTTCATATGATATACTTACATGTACGTTGTTATAGATATAACTACGAATATATACTCACACTATAAGTTATCGAGGGTGTCATTTTTATAATTTTCTTACAACCGTCTATGAACAATTTAGTTTTTATAAACATCAATATGCTGAAAATTTAATTGCTTATATAATTTTCTTACGGATTATGTTATACTTACATGTACTTTCACCAATTAATGGTTTGTATATATACACATATACTTCATATGATATACTTATATGTACATGTAATTTCGAATATATACACATTAGAAATTATCGAGAGCATCGATATTATAATTTTTATCACAACCGTCTATGAAAATTTTTGTTTAAAAATTAATTTGAATTAATATTCCAGATTATATTTTATTCAATTTTGTTTACATGTTTCGATTTAATTTGTGGTTGTTATTCTTGGTTTGACCATATCTTAATTTTTTATTATTTTTACATGATTCTCTCTTAAAATAAATCTTTATTTTTCTCTCGATTCTTTTTGAATAAATCCTTATTTTCCCTTCATTTTCTCTCGGAATAAATCTTCCTTTTTGTAGGGGTTTGAGTTCAATGCTCTAACGTTCACCTTCTTTTTTGTTTTTTTATTTAATTCTCTGTGATTAAATCTCTTCTTTTTTGTAGGTAGTTCAACGGTTAAATGCCTCAAGGGTAGTTTCGTCCAACTACATTATAAGGAAGTTTCTAATTATAGGAGTTAGCTATTTTTCTACACAATAATTAGTTTAGTTATTTTTCAAGTCTTGTTTCAGCTATTCTTGTAGTTGCCTCTTCTAACTATAATAAACTAAAGGGGAATTGTTATAGATAGGTACTTTAAAATAATCGTAATGAAATATAGCTAACTTATTTTAGTATTTGTATCTCATAGCTAACTAGATTATAGGGAGGGAAAGAGAAAACGTGTTATACCTAATATGCCCTTTGTAGATCACCCTATTTACAAGACTGCCACCCAACCGATTTGTTATTTCAACTAACCAAATTTATTTATTTTAGGAATGGAAAAAACGTTACAACTCACATTCAACCCTCAACCATCAAGATATTTTTTCTATTATTTCGAGCCCCCCTCCTACATTTATGGCTTCAACAAAATCGATTTGATGTTGTATTTCTGTATATTTCTAGCACTCTTGATCTAATACAAGCAGGTATACATGGGAGACCATTAATTTACTTCTCAATTTGATTTGAAGTATGTATAAAGTTAGTTCTAGGCTACTAACAACAATTACCGACAAGCGGGATATCACGGGATGAACATACATGTTTAGATTAATATAACACCGTACATACATGTCAACAAACATTCTAAGAACATATTTGCGTTGTATAAACTAGTATGTACACAGACAGACATGCATGAGGGTGATGTATATAACAGTAGATACAGGGTATATCACCCAATCATACATATTTAATCCCTATATGTCTAACGTCGACAATGAAAGTACACAACAAAGAAATACACTACCCTCGTGGTATATACTATGGTTTACTAGGACAGGTATACGATGGGGGAGGTATATGACAGCAGATACAAGGTATACCATCCAAATTTGCAGAAATATGAACCACACCCTTATCCCTTTTGTCTGCCTTCCCTTTTCGTTTATTGCCCCACGATCCTGAGGGCGTCTCACACAGATTCTCTCTTCGCGGTTCCTATAGAACAACAAGTAAATTTGTGTAAATATAGATATAGGGGAGAAATGTCAATATGAATGGCTGTAAATAAAGATACATAGAGTGGAGGTCGAAGACTGAGACCTCATGTGACCCAGACCCAGACTAATACATACAATATGAATGATTATGAGGCTCACCGAAGACTGAGACCTCATGTGGGTGTTGGCGGGTTACTCGGAGAATATGTACAATGGTTGCGTTCTAGTCGTTGATATTGCGGTTGTAGATTATCATACAGTGGAGGTCGTAGTATTAGGCTCAAGAAGACTTCATCTCGAGAGAGTAGAGATGTCCAATTTTTTGACCCAGACCACATTGACACACTTGCTGAGAACATCCACATTGTCGAGAATTGTGTGTTTGACGTATATAACAACATACATAATTTGACGTATATGACAACATAGTTTGACGTATCAACATGCATAGTTTGATGTATATAACTATTGTGTATCTGTTGTTATATACCTCGCTCATTTAATTGTTTTAAAGGATGGGTATCAACATGCATAGTTTAACGTATATAACAACATACACAAGTATCAACTAATTACGCACAATACATCCTGTCATGTTATGGAAAGGTGGTTACACGACCAGACATATGTGGGAAACCATCCATTTACTTATCATTTTTGATCTGGTATGAACATACATGTTTAGATTTATATAACATCATACATACGTGTTGACAAACATTCTATGAACAAATTTACATTGTATATGTTATGTTGTACAAAGACGTCTATACTATTTGCGAGGTATATAACAGAAGATACGGGATATACCACCCAAACAAATACATTAACACAATTAAATGAGCGAGGTATATAACAGAAGATACGAGATATAGCACCCAAACAAAGAAATTCACACAATTAAATGAACGAGGTATATAACAACAGATACACATTATACAATTCAATTAAATCCTAACTGCATACGAGATATACCACCCAATTAAATTATGACTAGAGAATTAATTATGCATATGCTTAATGTACACAATGGAAGTACAAAAGAAAGAAATGCACTACATTTTGGGTATATACTAAGATTTACAAATATAGATATACTGTCGAGGATGTATATAAGAATAGACACGGGGTATACCACCCAAATTTTTAGAAACTTATCAAATAAATGCATTGCCTTTGTTTCCACAAACTCCTTTGAGTCCTGCACCTTCCCAGTGTTCACCATGTCCTTCGCCTTCCCTTTACACCCTGGTCGCGGTTTCTCTCACAACAACATCCTGTAGTAAAAATTATACTTTTCTTAGTACATCATAGTATATACCATGTAATTAGCATATCCTACATTTGTTTCCTTGGAATATGAAAGCTCAAATTTATTCTACTACATACTTGTTTAACGTCTCCACGCTTTGACTTCTTTTTCAGACTGTCACCACTATCACTGGATTCGTCCAAATAATAGTGGGCAATTGAGTCGTCCTCATCACCTTCATGCAAGCTCTCCTCGCTCTTGTCAACCTGATTCTTACATAACACATATGTTAGTGAGGAAATCTAAATTTCACCATATCAAAGAGCATTTTAGAGGGTATTACATTACTGTGGTCGGAGTCTTTTGGCTCAACCTACTTTGCCTTCTCTTTGTCCTTCGATCTCGTTGTCGCTCGGTTCTTTTCTTTGCTTCCCTCGACAGCTCTATCCCTCTTCTCCACTTTTCTTTTTCGTTTATTACCTGGCGACCCTGAGGGCGCATCACCCAGATTTTTCCTTTCCAGCTCCTGTATGACAACAAATTAAAATGTTCAAATATATGTATAAGCGGGAATACCAATGACTGTAAATACAACTATATACATCACTGGATTCATCGTGTTTCGTACCCTCTCCTGACTTCCATTTCTCCTTCGTTTTAGGCGATACCTTTGTCTTCACCCTAATTTCCCCCGATGACCATTCTTTTTTAACCCCCTTACTAGGTTGCGCGGTGTCTTTTGTCTCCTTATTCATTGCACTCGTTACTTTGGGTAGGGAGTTTTGAATGTGTATACTTCAAATTACAGCCACAATATATATCAATAAAAGTTTTATACCTAGATATTGAGATACACAATGAACAAGGTAATAGTCTAAGGGTCATTACCTCGGTTTCTTCATCCACCCGAATCGGTGACAATTGCTTCTTCATTTTTTTTGGTCGGCATTACACTGACAACTTTCAACATTTCACTCGCTCTTGCCATCTACAAAAATCAAGAGGTTGTAGAACGAATATTTAAACTCTAGACTCACAAGCCTACATTGTAGGGGGCAACTGATCAATTAAATAAATTAAAAATGTATAACAAATAAAATCCCTAAAAAGTTGGGATCCTAAACTAATATGGAAAACAGAAAATCTCAGCAACATTATATCGGAATTCATTCAATCAAATGTATTGTAGCTTGTATAGGGTTTCGCAGACTCACGATGGTCGACCAAGTTGTCTGTTGCGCACGTAGTCAATCCGATTGGAGGTTGCCTCTCGTGTCTACCTTTCGCCGGTCGGAATCGGAGCTACAAATGTGCTATTTTGACATCGGTTTGCTTGATGGAGGTGAGAGGGCTGTTAAAATTAATGGATGTTCGATCTGCACCATAACTTTTACAGTGTTTCGTAGACTCACAGTGGTTGTCCAAGCTTTCTGCCGCGCACGGAGGAAATCTGATCGTTGGTGGCCTCTCGTTCTCTACCTTCCACCGTCGAAAATCAGAGCTGGGAATGTGGTATTTTGAAGTCGATTTTCTTGAGGTAGATGTATGGTGATAGAAGACAGAGTTTGAGGGAGGTAAAGGGGTTGTTAAATGAATTGAGGGGTTGTTAGATGAATAGAGGGCTTGAGGGTTTTAAGCTTGGTGAAGGATTTTTCCAACATGAATGAACTGTTTGACAATTTGAATTTTTTTATGAACCTTGGGCACTGGAAGCGATGGCATCATCATTGTGGAAGGTGGAAGGGGTTTTCATCAAATGAATGACTTTAGGTAAACCTTTGATTGGACTTTTATGGAGATGTTGAATGAAATTGTATATATATATTTTTTTTAATTTTCAAACCATTGTTTTATATCATGTTGATGTGTGTGTGGAACTACTATAACACATATTATTCCATAATTATTTTTGTGCAGATTGTCAATCTTCTGTATATAGATGGTACGTTTTCTGGACTTCATTGTCGTGTTTTGTCGAGTTACTGAATACTGGGAAAAACAAGGAATGGTAGGTACGGTTTACGTTTCATTCAAATTATTTTAAATTTTCAAAGATTTACTAATTGTTACGTTTTTTCCTCCCAACTAATTTCTCTCTCATAAAATCAACCAAGTTTTTAGTTGATTTAACTTTTCAGCGGTTAAATCTCATAATGGTATTTAGGTCTCAATGTAGGTTAAGTAGTTTACTAATTATAGTTGTTAGCTCTATTCCATTAATTTAAGGACTTTAGCTATCTAGTAATCACTATTACATTCTAGCTATTCCTCTTGTTACCCCTAAACTAAACTAAAATTTTACTGCAGCCCAAACTAAAATAACAACTTAATGAGCCTTTTTAAGATGAGGGATCAAACCTAAGACCTCATAGTCACTCGTTTATACATCGTACCAATTAAACTATGCTTTTGTTGATTATATTGTATTGAACTTGTTTAAGAGGGTGTCCGAAACTAACATAATTGAACTAAAATATTACAAAACAATAGCTAAAAACAATTGCAAATACATTACAAAAGTATAACATGCATTAAAGTAGTGATTATCGGATTATAACTACTAAATAATAACGAAGTTTATCAACAATTGTTCGAAATTGAAACTAACATAATTGAACTAAAATATTACAAAACACTAGCTAAAAACAATTGCAAATACATTACAAAAGTATAACATGCATTAAAGTAGTGATTATCGAATTATAACTACTAAATAATAACGAAGTTTATCAACAATTGTTCGAAATTGAAACTAACATAATTGAACTAAAATATTACAAAACAATAGCTAAAAACAATTGCAAATACATTACAAAAGTATAACATGCATTAAAGTAGTGATTATCGGATTATAACTACTAAATAATAACGAAGTTTATCAACAATTGTTCGAAATTGAAACTAACATAATTGAACTAAAATATTACAAAACAATAGCTAAAAACAATTGCAAATACATTACAAAAGTATAACATGCATTAAAGTAGTGATTATCGGATTATAACTACTAAATAATAACGAAGTTTATCAACAATTGTTCGAAATTGAAACTAACATAATTGAACTAAAATATTACAAAACAATAGCTAAAAACAATTGCAAATACATTACAAAAGTATAACATGCATTAAAGTAGTGATTATCGGATTATAACTACTAAATAATAACGAAGTTTATCAACAATTGTTCGAAATTTAAACTAACATAATTGAACTAAAATATTATAAAACAATAGCTAAAAACAATTGCAAATACATTACAAAAGTATAACATGCATTAAAGTAGTGATTATCGGATTATAACTACTAAATAATAACGAAGTTTATCAACAATTGTTCGAAATTGAAACTAACATAATTGAACTAAAGTATTACAAAACAATAGCTAAAAACAATTGCAAATACATTACAAAAGTATAACATGCATTAAAGTAGTGATTATCGGATTATAACTACTAAATAATAACGAAGTTTATCAACAATTGTTCGAAATTGAAACTAACATAATTGAACTAAAATATTACAAAACAATAGCTAAAAACAATTGCAAATACATTACAAAAGTATAACATGCATTAAAGTAGTGATTATCGGATTATAACTACTAAATAATAACGAAGTTTATCAACAATTGTTCGAAATTTAAACTAACATAATTGAACTAAAATATTACAAAACAATAGCTAAAAACAATTGCAAATACATTACAAAAGTATAACATGCATTAAAGTAGTGATTATCGGATTATAACTACTAAATAATAACGAAGTTTATCAACAATTGTTCGAAATTTATACTCCATTCTCGATGATGTGAATAAAAAAATCATCACACAAAATAAAAACATATTGATTATCATTATTAAATTTAGTCGGTGAATAATTTTTTATATAATCATTTCCTAAAATAATGTTTTTTTTTTAAATCTAAAAGAATGTATATGTGTAACTCCTATTAAGTTGAGTTATTTTTATAAATATAATTTTTATAAATGTTAAAAACAATGAAGCAATGCTCCTCCAAACAGCCTAGCTAGCTTAGGGTGGATCTGAGCAGTTATTTAAAATTTTTATTAACGTCCAAATTTTTATCAATGTCTCGAAGAAGAAGAAGAAAAAAAAAAAATAAAAAAAAAAAAAAAAAACTTACAAACATTACATGGAAATAATTTTACTAAATTACATAATCCCTCTCGAAAAATGAATATTTCTAAAGGGCTGATTGCATAAACAGCAATTAGGCCCAAAATAATTATAAATTTAACAAAATTTTTGCAAATATGACAAAAATCAGTGACCATCACTGAAACTATCTCTGATAGAAGCTATCGTCGTTGATATATTATATCACTGATAGACTACTATTAGTGATAGACTACTATCACCGATAGACTAAAATTCTATAAAAAAAAAAAAACTGAGATGATAGACTACTATCCGCGATAAAGGATAGAAATAACCATATCTGGAAAAATAAAATAAAAAATGCTATATTTTATTCTAAATTGACATCCAATTTCTAAATTTCTAAATAGGTTCTTTCCGTGTAAAATGTCAGTTTAGGATAATATTTTCTTTAAAAAAAAGAGTTATTTATATTTAGAAAATAATTTATGTTTTGGTCAATATTTTTGTTAGTACAAAAATAAATGCATAAATGAGGATGGAGATTTGAACCTCGAAATTAAAAGAAATTTTGAAAAAAATGATTAATTTGAGTAATTTATTTTTCATGTATGTGTCATACTAAGAGATATTTACATAAGACAGAGAAAGAGAGAGGACAAGAATGTGACAGAATAGCTAAGCTCATTATTATTATTATTATTTTATATTTTGATAGTGACGTGGATTATATCTCCCAAGAAATCAACTATTTGAACAACCACCAAATTGCAGAATCTGAAATTTAAAAAGAAAAAAACATTTTTGAGGTCATAATCGTGAGGTCCACTTCTTCTGTGTTATTTTTAAAATTTAAATTTGAAGAGATTGATACGTTAACATTATTCTTTTTAAAATATATACGAAGCAATGATGAAAGTAAAAGAATGGTGGGCTAAATGATTGTAGACCAAACATGGAACATGGATTCATTGTTCATTCTCTAATCAAAAAAAAAAAAAAAAACAAAAGTTAACTACAATCAAAATCATAGTGTTAATTTCAATTCTATGTACTCAATCATAATAATTAATAATAATAATATCAACATAATATGAGCATCAACTCACATAATGTATGATTTTATGTTTAAGAGGTGAGAGGTCCAATTACCCACTTCACGTGAAACTATGAATTTATCGTTAAAAAAATATTTGAACTATGTTTGTTTCAAAAATGATCTTAAAGTCAATATACATCAAATTCTAATGTGAATCGCTACATTCTAATTTGTATATGTGTCATATGAAAAAAATGAAAACGTAGACTGAAGAGTAAAAAAATCAAGAAAATCTTATTTTATCGATTCAAAAGATATTTTTGATAATTTATCTATGAACTATGTTCATCAGGTTTTAAAAGTGTTTAATTAATACGAGATTTGAGATCGAACATCTAACATGTTTTTTCTAGCCTGACTCAGCTGACATATGTATGTGTATGTTTTTTCTAGCATGGCTCAGCTGACATATGTATGTATTAACGACCAAGAGGTATGTGGTTCGAATCCCTCCACTCCAAGGTACTAAAAAAATATGTCAATTGAGCTATGCTCGGTTTAACAACATCTAACATGTTGGTCATTAGTTCACACTGTATTCATGTTTGACATTCTCATTTTTTAGTCTTATTGTTTCCACGGAAAATTTTAACCCAACTCTAACAACTAACGTCTACTGATAATATTTGTATTATTTAAAAATCAATTTTAAATTTATTTTATTTTGCTCTTTTAAATTTCTAAAATTGCTATTTTAATTACTGAAGTTACCAAAATAAAGGATAAAAAATAAATAATTTATCCTAATTACGATTGAAATAATTGTCTAATCTTCACTCGGTGTAACATATATTAGATATTCTCAATCAATTTAAAAAATTTAAAGATCTATTAGACACAAATTAAAAAATTGAGAGACCATATTTGAAATAAACTTGAATGTTGCTTAACTTTTTTTTTACAACATATGGGGCGGAGGAAATCGAACCTGTGATTTCTTAGTCATTGACGAAATAAAATTTAAATCTATTTTAATTATGATGACTGACAGCCAAATATTCCACCTACATGATTAATTTTGGAGCAAGACTCTAAACAAGGGGTATTTGTATTGTATGGATGACCCTCCCCTCGGAGTCCGTAAGGTTTTATAATCTAGTTTTTTAAAATTTATGTTTTTTGACATTTTCGTGATAAACAAGTACACAAAGTCTGTAGTACCCTTCACTAAACACGATCACGAGTAAATAATTATAGTGCTCTCGTGCTAAGCACAAGGTACGAATGACTTTTCATCGGAGAGAGCATTTGCTTATCACGAGAGAAGATAAAAAAACTTTATACTCCTCGAAGGGAAGGTCATCTGTACAAATACCTCCCTAAACAAAAGAGAGAACAGTAAAATGGAGAGGGCGAGTAGAGAGAAAAAGGAATTGCATTAATGAAACTCCCATGCAACGACCTTTAAATAGGCCGAGGACACAACCACTTTGCCATAGTTGTAGGCACCAACAAATCCCCTAATATTTAATGTCATCAGCAACAGAGCAAAAAAAAAAATCTAACGTTTTTAAAAACTGAATCAAATATCATTAAGTACGGTCATCCTTACAAATACCTCGACAAAGTTATGGCAAAACCATGATTCTCTAAAAATACAATGTTTTTTTCCCTATAAATTAAATCACCATGTCGATTCGTAGAGAGAAAAAATTGTGGATGTCCAGGATTGCGATAGGAAGAAATTCGTGGGATGAGTGTTACATTATAAACTTTGGACGCAATTGTTAGCGTTGATGATGTCACCTAAATGTAAAAATACTTGCATTTTAAACTCTGGGTTATCGGTGCAAATCCCCCTAATTTTGTCTCTTTTTTGTAGGTGTTTTCAAGTGCTCGATTAAATTGATAGTCGCATATTCTGCTAATCTCTTATATCATCTGAAACAAACGAAATTCACGGATCTTCAAAGCAAAACTACCGATTCGGGTGGATCAAGTGCAGTGGGATCAACTCGTTCATGGCTTGTTGAGGATCCCACATCGAAAAGATGAAGGGACCTCACTCATAATATAACACACATAGGCTACCCCTTCTATTACCAATTGATTTTAGGATGGAACTCCATGATGTCTAATAGATCTCAACATGGTGAAAGAGTTGGATTTAGGCCTCAATAGACCTACATCCGAGGCCAATAGTTCCATCCATTTAGCCATGGACGGTCGCCACTTCCCTGACGGTGCAGCAAGGTGGCACTATTTTCCACACAACTTTTTGTGGACTCAATTCTACACCAACAACAATCATAATCTTGCAACTCATACTCGAACCAAAACTTTAAAACAATCTAAGAAACTAAAGAAGTTATACAACTGACATTTAGTAAAATTGGAAATTGAAACAACATAAAAGCATGCCATGAAGCTTCACAAATTCTACTAATTTGAGAGGCTTCGTTAATGTATTTGCGACTTGATCTTGACTTCGGTAGTAGAGCAATTTAATCGTTCCTTCTTTTGTGATATTTCGAAATAAATTGTATATTACATCACAATGTGTTTGCTTTGTCCATGCAACACAAGATTCTTTTGAAAGCTTGATTGTTGAAGTGTAGACATAATGAATGATAGATGACTTGGTCCGGCTTATTATATAATTGTTTATGGATATTTCTCAACCAAAGATGGCTTGAAAAACTATGAAGCTCATTCTCGTGCGGAACCAACATGACCTCCTTCGAAGAAGGAAAAACTGAAAGACAAGTTCGTTACTCTAGAAGAAAATGTACGAGGGATGGATCGGAACCTAACACGAGTGTTGGAGATTCTGGATCGTCTCGATTCGCTTGAGGAAGTCGCATCAAAACATGGGAAGAAGCAGGACCGTACAACGTTGAAAAATCCCCTAGGAACGAGGATGTCGACGAATCACACATCCAAGTTCAAAAGCCCAATGCGAGGCTTAGCCTAAGTGGAAACGGACGAGCATGAGCCTGAGAAGACTGATGAATCTCATTTATGTGAGTTATTTAGCCTCTAAAACTATACTTATTGCTTAAAAATTGTGTGTTCATAGTTTTATAACTTGTCAAGTAAGTTAATTTCGGTAAAAACAAGGTAAGAGCCCATTTCAGACCATATTTTACTAAGTATAAGTTTTTAATCATAAAATAGTCAAGTTTTGTTAGTTTTTATGTGTTCTCTAGTATTTTGTTGAATGAGTCATTTCAAGCCTAAAATGTGATGCAAATGCACCCACATATTGGCTAGATGAAGAAAGACTCTAGAAGATTTCAGAAGCATAAGACTGTCTAAAAAATTGAACATGTGTTCAAGATGCGGGCGCAAATTAACCTTGACATGTAGAATCATAAAAGATCTCAGAAAATCTGGAAATCTTTGAAGATCCGATTTTATCTTCCCCAATTCGTGGCGGCTGAGTATGACGACTCCTCACACTGAGCTCGATAGGAAACCCTAGACCTTGAGGTCTATATAAAGGCAACCAAGTTTAGAAGAAAAGAGAAAAGTTTTCATGGGACAAGAGAAACATTTCTTCGTGGAACTTCTATACACCATCCTGAAGCATCTCCTTACTGTTTTTCTTTTACATTCTTGTAGCAGCTAAACTAAGGTTCTTATCTTTGTTCTGACCTATCTCAGACACTGACATCGAAAGAGTTTCCTAAAGACTCTTAGGAGTTAGACAAAGAGGAACAAAGGGAGGCTAGAGCTAGTTTTTATTGCTTTCATTTACAATTCCCAACAATTTTACAATTTTGCCATTTATGTTGTGTTATTACTTTCAAACACAAGCTGTAATCATCTTTTTATCAATATGAAGTTGATTTCTACATCCTTGTCTTTTGTTTTACTTTTTGTCATGAGCTAAACTTCTTTAGAGGTTTAAAGTACGTGGATTATCTAAAGAAGGGAAGAAAGCCCCACTAAATATCTTAAGAGCAGCCTTTGCTTGATGCTTATCATTGTTTACTTTGATTGAGTTTATTATTTATTGTTGTTGATCACCTAGAAGAGCATATAGGTAAAAATACAATACTCTGAAAGAGTTGGGTGACAAAACCAGTTTTCATAAAAATAATATTGGAGAAAGTACCTACATATCATAGGACTTGTTTGCACCTAAACACCAATAGGGCATGCCAATAGATTCTACCTTTACTTTCTAAGTATATAAGAGAAGTACCTAAACACCATAGGATTTGGTCTTGTGCATAAACACCATAGAGTAAGCTTATAGGGTCTCGGAGGAGATTAAGTTAAGTCACTTTGTTAAAAGGTTAGGTTGCAGGCGCAAATTAGGTATCATGTTTGACCTTTGTAAAGAATTGTCTGCTGACGCATGATGGCAGCGGTCCCAATGTGTGTCCCTCCTATTGAGTAAGCCAATTTGCGGGTCGACGGTTTGAAACTACTTTGAATTCCCCCTTTTCTCATCCTTATTTTACTTACCTTTATATCTTTTGCTTATAACATTGTTATTTTATTACTTGGTTGCACACTTTCACTACAAACATTGAGTTTTATTAACATTGTTTCCTTGAGATTCGATACATGGAATACATCCACTTTATCGCCTGTGAAGGACAACGTATACTTGTGGTCGTTTTCATACCATACACCTCATCAAAGACCAACACACAGTAAGACGAGTCGTGCTAAAGATCAAGGATTTGTATCACATACCATCCCATGGAGTGGGTACAAGGTAGAACTCAAACCTCTAGTAGCGTAGACAAATTGGAGAGAAACCTAGGAGCAAATCTTTAAAATTTGGTAGACCAAAATATGAAGGAGTGAACCCTGTTAGTTAACTCAAAGCTAAAGTCTATTTTTAGTAAATTGCTATATTTGAAGTTAGTGGGGTAAGTATTGATATATTTAGAGTTAGTGGAGTAAGTGGCTATTTTTGTGGAGTTAGAGTTAGTGGAGTTAGTGGTTGTTTTTATGGAGTTAACTAAGCTATTTTAGCATTTAGAAAGTGTAATTAAGATCAGATTTTATTGAATGAAAATGTAGTAGTTGCATTCCCATTTCTCTTCTCTCTTAGAAACAACAGTGGTATCAGAGCTAAAATTCTTAAGGGGCCTGTGAGTGGGAGTTTGTGAGTGAGAGTTAGTGAGATATCCCTTAGAGAAACCGAGTGATACACTTTGAGATTTGAGTGAGATGGAATCAGGATCGACCAGTCTTTCTTCACTGGCTCCACCAGTGTTTGATGGAGAAAACTACCAAGCATGGGCTATCAGAATGCAAGCCTACATGGAGGCTTGTGATTATTGGGAAGCAGTTGAGAGCGACTATGAGGTTGCTGCACTTACCGATAATTCAACAATCAACCAGATCAAGACTCACAAGGAGAGGGTCACCAGGAAGGCAAAAGCTAGAGCTTGCCTATATGCAGCTGTGTCTTCATCCATATTCAACAGAATTATGACCTTGAAGTCAGCAAAGGAGATCTGGGACTTCCTCAAAGGTGAGTATGAAGGTGATGAGAGGATCAAGGGCATGAAAGTGTTGAACTTGGTGAGGGAATTCGAGAGAATGCAAATGAAGGAGTCTGAGTCCATTAAAGAATACTCAGACAAGTTGATTGCGATTGCCGACAAGGCAAGAGCATTAGGAACTGATTTATCTGACAATAGATTGGTTCAGAAAATTCTGGTTTCAGTTCCTGAGAAGTATGAAGCAACCATTGCTTCCTTAGAAAATACCAAAGACCTCTCTAAACTCAAGGTGATAGAGTTAGTAAGTGCTTTACAAGCACAAGAGCAGAGGAGGTTGATGAGGCAAGAAGGAAGCATTGAGGGGGCACTGAAAGTCAGAATGCAACAAGGAGAAGGTGGAAGAGTGAAGAAGTGGAGAGGGAGAAAGGAAAGTGGCAGCAATAGCTCAGATTATGCTGTAAAGGATGATGGAAGTGCAGGTTTCAGCAAGGGCAATGCATGCAAGCACTGTGGGAAACATAATCATCCACACTTCAGATGTTGGAGAAGGCCAGATGTGAAGTGTAGAAGGTGTCATTCAATGGGGTACATTGAGAGATTCTGTAAGGGATCTCAACAGCAAGGAGGAGCACATGCTGCAGTACAACAAGAAGAAGATCGACTTTTTGTGGCTACCTGTTTCTCATCAGTCACTCAATGTGACAGTTGGTTGGTTGATAGTGGGTGTACCAATCACATGACAGGTGACAAGGAGTTGTTCAAGGACCTTGACAAGTCATTCAAGTCAAGAGTGAAGATAGGAAATGGTGAGTATCTAGAAGTGAAGGGGAAAGGCACAGTGTCAATAGAGAGTTGTGCAGGAACCAAGTTGATTACTGAAGTGCTCCTAGTTCCTGAGATTGATCAAAACTTGTTAAGTGTTGGTCAACTAGTAGAGAAGAAATTCAAAGTGTTATTTGAAGAAGGAAAATGCCTTATTTTCGATTCTAGTGGAAATGAGTTGTTCAAAATAAAGATGCAGCACAAGAGTTTCTTATTGGATCCACTCGAGAAGGAACAAATAGCTTTCAAGTGTCAAGTGAGTGACACTGAGCTATGGCACAAGAGGTTGGGGCATTTTCATCAGAAGAGGTTGCAATATTTGCAGAAGAACGAGATGGCAGTTGGAGTACCAGTTCTGGAGGAGATGAAAACAAAAGGCAAAGCTTGTTTGACAGGGAAGCAAACAAGGTTGCCATTCAAGAAGTCAATTTGGAAAGCAAAAGAGAAGTTGCAGCTCATCCACACCGACTTGTGTGGACCTCAACCAACTCTTTCACTCAATGGTAGCAGGTATTTCATTATCTTTATTGATGATTATAGCAGAATGTGTTGGATTTACTTCATGAAGCATAAGTCTGAAGTAGCTGAAGTGTTTATGAAGTTTAAAAGATGGGTTGAGAATCAGAGTGGTTGTCAGATTCAGGTGGTGAGGTCCGATAACGGTACTGAATACACGTCACAAAGGTTCAATTCCTTTTGTGAAGAAGCTGGAAGAGAGCATCAGCTCACTGTTCCATATACTCCACAACAAAATGGAGTTAGTGAGAGGAAGAACAGGAGTATTATGGAGATGACAAGATGCATGTTGCATGAAAAGAACTTGTCAAAGGAGTTTTGGGCTGAAGCAACAAACACATCAGTTTTTTTATTGAACAGACTGCCTACAAGGGTATTGGAGAAGAAGACACCCTATGAAGTTTGGTTTAATACTAAACCAAAACTGAAAAATTTGAAGGTGTTTGGTTGTTTGTGCTTTTCTCATGTTCTACAGGTGAAGAGAGACACGTTGGGTGAAAAGGAAAAAGCAAGAATCTTTGTAGGCTACACCATGATGTCCAAAGCGTACAAGATCTATCAACCTCACAAAAAGAAGATGGTGATTAGTAGGGATGCTCAATTCTTGGAGGATGAGAAGTGGGACTGGACAGAAGAAGCAGAGGCGAAGGAACCAGAAGTTTCTCTGGATCCTTATGAACTGGTTGATGATGCACTAGTTAAAGGGACTAGACTGCTGAGTGAGGTATATGAGAGAAGTAGTGTAGTTGTGTTAGGAGCAAGCTAGATGTTTGCAGCATTTGAGTTAGGAGGAGTATGTTAGTTAACTCAAAGCTAAAGTCTATTTTTAGTAAATTGCTATATTTGAAGTTAGTGGGGTAAGTATTGATATATTTAGAGTTAGTGGAGTAAGTGGCTATTTTTGTGGAGTTGGAGTTAGTGGAGTTAGTGGTTGTTTTTATGGAGTTAACTAAGCTATTTTAGCATTTAGAAAGTGTATTTAAGATCAGATTTTATTGAATGAAAATGTAGTAGTTGCATTCCCATTTCTCTTCTCTCTTAGAAACAACAAACCCTCACAAAAGTAGAAGTTGAAAGTTGCTTGTGGATGCCTGAACTGTTGAAACATCATAAAGAACTTGGTAATATATAGAAGACTCGGAAAATGATGACTTAGACCCTAAGAGCATGTTGAAGCAAGATGATCCACCCTTTATAAATAAAAACATGAAAGAAGAGTTGCCCTTACCGTTCAAACCCTAGTCTGACTTAGACATTGGAGTGTGTTTTGCAAGCTACACGTGTTTGCAATTTAGTGTTTTGCAGGCTTTATTCATCTCTTTTTCATAGATTGGATCAGGGAGAATTTCTAGTACATCTGTGGTATGGAAAAACTTCATACCACTGCCTTTAAAAAAAATGACACCTGGCGAAATGGTTTAAAAAAATAATATATTTAATAGTGTGGGTCACAGTTAACAATCATTTCGCCACGTGTCATTTTTTTAAAGGCAGTGGTATGAAGTTTTTCCATACCACGGATGTAGTAGAAATTCTCCCGATTGGATCACTGGTTTAAGTAATTCTCCTCAACAACAATTCACTATGTCCAAACTAAAAATGCACTTAAGAAAAAGAATGAGAACACCTATAAATAGTTTTTTTTTTCTTCTTCTATAAAAATCTGAATCTTGGCAGTCATGGTATGAAATACTAAGGATTTTGGCATTTTGAAAATGGAATGAAAACTTGATTTTCTTATTAGATTTTTTTATAAATCATAAGGAATTTTACTGCCTCCATGGCTCCATCCACATCTTTCACTTATTTTTATCTACTATTACACACTTTCAAAAATTATCTAAAAACAAGACATTTGTATATGAATCTATAGTGTTAGGTTTTGTGGAGACAAAAAAAAAAAAAAAAAATATATATATATATATATATATATATATATATATATATATATATATATATATATATATATATATAAACAGATGCATGAGAAAGTAAAGAAATTATTAAGTCAGTTTTGGGCCCAAATTCATTTACTTTTTTCTTAGGTATATATATATAATTTTGACTTTGTTAGTGTGCAAAAACGTGACCCTGCCGGTTTTGATTTCATCGGTTGAAGAAATTTGTTTAGTAAAGTTTTGCACTGGGCAGTAAGCAATTAGGAAAAAATACGGTGGGTATTTTTTTTCTAGAATTGAGTAGTACTTGGAACCAAATAGTTCTAGTTGGGCTACGGGTTGTAGTACTTGGAAGCAAATAGTTCTAGTTGGACTATTTTGGTGAGTTTTGTAGCGAGAGCTTGGACCGATTGTAATCTCCATTATAGTAGAAGCAGAAACTGGACGTAGTCTCGAGATCGAGGCAAACCAGTATATCTCTCGTTGTTATCCCTTATCTTTTATTATTGCATTGTGTGACCGATTACTTTTTGTGCTCTAAGTTGTGGTGAGAGGTTGAAATATATTTAGTTTATTAGTCATTTATTTATATCTTGCTATTTTTACTCCCAACATTGAGACCATGTGTAATCCCAACATTGAGACCATGTGTAATTAGCCTAATTTTTTTTATTGAACTTTAAGAAAGCAAGAAAACCATTATACCACGAATCTTAATTTTAATATTTTAGAAATTGTATGAGAAGACTATTTGATTACCTGTATTGAAATGATTCATTGCAAGCTCATTAACTTTTTCTTATAAATTAATTTTTTTTTAAATATATATATATTTTTTTAAAGTAAACTCATTAAAATTAACCAACAATTTAAATGTCGACATCGACAAAAATATCGAGATCTCGATTTTATGAAAATATCGATGGAACTATCCATAAAATATTGATGAATATTTTTTAATCAATTTTGTACCGTACAATGGAAATTTCGATTCTCCCTCCGCTTAATGTCCAACTTGTAAAAATGTAGATAGAAATTTAATACCATGAAATTAACAATAATACTTTGCCAAAATACTTTTTTTTTTAAAAAAATTCAATGAATTAAAATGTAAATTATATTTTGAGGATACTTGGCAAATCCCATCAACATAATAAAGAGAGAAATTGCCCCTTTGATTCTCTCTCTACAATTATTTTGGTTCATCCAACTAAGTCATTTTCCTTTTAATTAAAATAGAGTCATTTTCCACAATTTGAAATCTCCATTATGAAAAGAAAAAGAAGACAGGCTGGATTTGTTTGAAACTTGTGAGTCAAGTAATTAAGCCAGAAAGCAAATCATTCCAAGAAAATACAACTGTATTAGATAATCATTCACACAGAGCCGATTAAAAAAAGAAAAGTAAACAACAAATCTTTTGATTTAAGGAACGAGAGTGACAATAAATAATACCACAAATTTACACAAATTTTACAGAGAATACTATCAACAGAACCCAACAAATTAAAGCCCTCTCTTTCTTGTTCCTCAGAGCCAAGACAGACAATTTCAGACAGCTCTCCTCCTGCCAATTTAGCAGCAGCAACCTTAAACTCCCAAAGAAACAAGTCAAGAACAATGGCATACAAAAGAAATCCAACTCCCACCCCCCCACCCCACCAACAATCCTGTTTATAAAATTTTCAACAAATGGAACAAGAAAAAGAACAAAAACATTGTATCATTCATAAATAAAGAAAGCCTGTTGCTTATGATGTCTGGTGCAGTTTTGTGTTGATCATCATCAAATTCAATCAGAGATGGGTTTGGTCTTGGATCTGTACAATAAGATCTTCTTCTTCTTGGAGCTTAAATTGTCAATGGTGAGCACGATCTTACCAGCTTCACCAACTCTGTAGCTGTTGGAGATGACTGGTTCATCAGCTGGCCCAAGCTTCGTCGTCTTTTGTACAATCACAGTGTAGCCACCTTCAGCAGTGGGAGAGAACTCTGCCCCATAGCTCACATCCCATCCCACCACTCTCACTTCCCAAACCAGAAGGCTTGGCTGCAAAAACAGATGTTGCATCAATTTAGCATCGATTCCAGAAAGAAGATACTTATGAGCTTTTTGTTTATTGTTCCATGAATTTACCTCAGAAATTGGGAATTCAACCGTATGTTTGGTTGCTGCCTTTATGGCAACTTCAGTAACAGGGTCTTCAATGGAGAATTCTTGCTCCCCTTCCCTGCTTAATCCACCGTACTGAACTGGTACTTGTTCAGGAGCAACATATCTGACACAGAAACACCAAGAAACCAAAGTAAAGGCCAAAACTAAATCCAATTCACACAAAAATAAGCTTGAAAACTCTTAATTAATGGTCCAAAAATGAAAAAACAACAACTATATATATATATAGAATATACTACACCCACTTGAAGAGGGTCTCAGCAGTTTTGGATGGTCCAGCAAACACAAATTTGCTCTTGGTTCTCTGAGTGAAAAAGGGGCTGATCATTCTGTTCACGGCCAAGTACCACCATGGCACGTTGATGAACACCTTCACAGCAAGCCAGCCAAACCAATCAAATTCAATTCATTACAATAAGTAAGATGATCAAACAATTTCTTGATTAAAATGGATTATATTATACCTGTTTAGCAGCGAATTCAGGATAATTGTCTTGGAGTAGTTGCAGAGCTCGCTTGGTGGCGTTTCTGAGCTCCCACTTGGTGAGTCCAGGCGAGTTTTTGAGGTCGTTAACTTGAACGATGGTGGAGATCCCACTGGGGCTGAAATCCAGCTTTCTTATGCTCTTCTCCAGAAACTGAATCCTCCATTGGAGGAATTTCAGATTCTTTTCGTCGTCGGAGAAGGTGGTCTGATACAAGTCTTTGTTCTCGAACTCACCGAACACGTTGTAGCAGACTGGGTGGCCTTCTCTGTCGACTCCATGGGAGAACACCACTTTGTCCCACTGGTTCCCCAACTCCTCCTCCAGAAGTTCCTCGATCCCGAATTGTTTTCGCCAGCGAACGGTGTTCTTAATCATCGTGAAAGCATCTTTTACCCTGAAGTCTCTGGCTCTCAGGAATTTCAACAGGATCACATCGCTCCTTTCGTCGCCATCGCCGAGCAGAGGAATTCCCCAGATGAACACCTCCTCCGGTGGCACAGCCTCCGCCTCCGCCTCCGCCTCTTCCTTGGCCGGGGCTGGTTCCTCCGGCTGCGGGGCTGAGACAGCGACTACAGTTTCCTCGATCGCTTCCACCGTCTTGGCGCCATCCTCATCGATAACAGCCACTTTCTCCACCACCACCGTGGATGGCTCTGCCGCCTTCTCTACAAGCGAAGTCTCCGGCGCGGGATTTGGAGTGATTGTGTCTTCAACCTTGAGCGTGACAGTCTCTGGTTTTGGTTCGATTTTCGTAGGCTCTTCGATAACAACTTCCTTAGGAGGTTGTTCCGCGGGTTCAGCCTCCTTGGGAGCTTCTTCGGATTTCTCTTCGGTTTTAGGGTCTTCAGCAGGTTTCTCAGGGTCTTCCTTCTTCTCCTCAGCAGGTTTCTCAGGGGCCGGGGGAGGAGCAGTGAACTCGTGCTTATTGAGAGCCTCCTGAATCAGCAGCTTGAGATCGGCAAGCGCCTTCCTCTGCGATTCCGGAAGCTCACCAACAACGTTGGTCTCCTCCTTGAAAGAAACGGACTGAGAAATCTTGTCAAAATCCTCGGCCGCCTTGGGCTTCTCGGCATCTGTAACTTCCTCGACGGCATCAGGCTTTGCAGGAGAAGCCTCCGGCTCCGGCTGAGGCGGAGCAGGTTGTGACAGTTCTTTCTCAGCGGCAGGAGGAGGAACAGCAACAGTCTCCACCGGGGCTTCGGAAGCAGCAGGCTTCTGGGTTTCCTCCGCCATGGACGAAACTCCGATGATCACAAGGGGAATAAGGGAGAGAGAGAGAGAGAGAGAGAGAGAGAGAGAGAGAGAGTATTCGTATCTGGTGATGAATCTGGTCAGAGAAAAGAGAGAAGAGAGGCGGAGGGCTTAATAGGAGAGGAGAGGGTTAGAACAGAGAAGCAAAGCGAAGAAGAAAAAGGGGTATGTGTGTTGTTTGTCGTTGGAATGATAAGAAAGAACAGACTGTCAGAGCCGTTCGCCAGCTGTCATACCACTTTGTTTGTGGGCCCTACTCTTTCTTCTCTATCTCATACCACCCTGGCCCGGCCCACCCCCACCACTTTCCTTCTTTTTACAACGTTATTCTCCATTCTCAAACGCCTTCCGGGCCGCATAACTTAATGCTATTATACAAAACGTATAACACCTATCAAAATATTATTATTATTATTTTTTTTTCCAACTGCCATATAATATTAGAGAAAAAAAAGTCTACAACTTGGAACAAGAAACTAAAAAATACATCACAAAGAACGAGAAACATAACTCAAGTATAAAAGGTCCCAAGGCGGAACACTAAAGATATGTTTGACAGGGATTTTGAAATTATTAAATCATTTTTGTCATGTTTAAAATCACCTCAAAATATGTCTTTAATCATTCATTTGATTTTACACTTTTAAACATTATTGTCCTACCATCAAAATTGATTTTGAATAATTAAAGACATGTTTTCAAGTAAATTTTGTTGCGAGTCACCTCAACATGATGTCATGGGCATGATGCCATGCTACCTCTACTGAGGATTTAGGGCCGACCTCTAAAGTCCGATCAGAGGACCCGCGAGATCCTCCTCTGGACAGTCCGGAGATCCCTGATCTCGCCATGATTGACCCCCCAAAATCAGAGCGAGGAGAGTCCGCTGACACCTCAACCACTGATTGCGGGCGGTGGTACGACGATCCCTACAAATCTGCCTAAGATCAGGGGTCGTCCCATGTTCATGATAAGGAAGACTACGAACTGATGCCGACTGTTGCGTGCTCAATGTGTTAAAATAAATAAGCAATAAGAGAGAGAGAGCACTCAGAACATGCAAGCATACATGATCTTATAGCAAGTAGTAAGTATTTTTTCATTCGTTTTCCCACAGAGATTTATTATGAGCTACTCGTGAAGTGTATTGTTAAGAAAGAATGGGTGGATTTGAGGGGGTAGAATTGGTTTTAAGTTGTCTAATTTCTAAGGAATATGTAAAGGGTAGCAACATAAACAAGTGCAAGTCAAAGATAAAACTCAAATGAAAAGAGAAGAGATTAACAAACGAAGAGGAAATTGGCTAAACAGAATTTTAAACTTAGCAGAATTGCGAGAACAGCAATTCTACCGCAATGTTACTAACAGCGAAAGTGTGTAAAATGGAGAAACAAGGGCTACTAACGACTCCTCTATAGGCATTTTTATACGATTCTCAAGCACTGGATTAACTCACTATGCATCAAACTAACTCAATCTCATGTATCTTCCGATTTCATGCATTAGATTCTTTAGTTTACTCATGTCCAAGTAAGGTCTTAAGCATCTTGTTAAAGCAGAAAGATATGGTTTGTACTAGGAAAACGCCTATTCCTAGGTCGTTTTATGGCTACCTTGAAAGGCTAGCATGAGTGTATGACTCTGAACTCTTACTCCTTCCAGAGGTTAGGAGTTCTTTGGACAAAATGGATGGCCAATCGAAATTGCCCGTGGGATGAAGCTTACATACAATCAATGCATTCGAGAGCTATCCTACATGCTTGGTTCACGTTTTTTAGCCTATAGTATTGTCATTAGCATGCCCCTATGTGACTTAGCTACTCATGGATATAGACAGCACATAAATAAGAGATGAAGTAGACATGCTTAGAAGAGAAATAAACTTAAAACAGCAAGGTAAAGCAGTAGCAACAACAGATAAGAAGCTGTGAAGTAATGAGTTGTGCTTTGATTACTTGATTGTTTGAATGAACAAAGGAAAGCTTAAAGTGAATAGCATAAAGACAGAAGACAACGAAATGAAATGAGCTAGCTACTGGAAGAGAAACAACAACTAAACAGAGCTGGAAATTAGAAATAAAAGACAGAAAGCAGTAATTGAGCTTGAATGCCTCGTCGCAACCGCCTCGGCTGAAGGGAGAGAAAGGATAGCCTTGCTTGGATGAATCCAATCAGGAGAGAAGATGAATCTTCTCTCCTTCCTATCAGATTGTCGATTCCAACAGCTGGACCTCTCACACCAACAGACGGAGAAGAAAAACAGGAGAAAAGATGGAGCTGCGAAGAGACTTCTACGCTTTCGGATGATGATCAAACCCTCTACTTTGACCCCCTTTTATAGTAATCTGCAGGTGCGTTTGGGCCAAGGAGAACCATCCATCTTCAACGTCGTACTTCAAAATGGATGGAGGAGAAAGAACGAATCCCTGAAATAACGGAAATTAACAGAAAAGGATCAGTCAACTTGCGGATTTCACTTGAAATATTGCGGTTTCAGCAATGTTTCCGCAATGCTGCCGCAATGCTCATTTTTCCTTCTTTTACTTCGGTTTTCATTCATTTTCTTTTCTTTTGCACACAAGTCCTAATTTAGCTACCTTCTTCTAAATCTCATATATAAGCATAGGTTTAAGCTAAATCCTATCAAAAACACCTAAGAGTGTACATCTTTCTAAGATAAATAAGTCCTAAAAAGGTCACTTTTGGAGACGTAACACACCCCCAAACTTAAGGTTTTGCTCGTCCTCGAGCAGTCTAAGGACTTGTTTAGGCTGCTGTTTCATTCTCTCTAACCACTTACTGACTCCCCTACATTCCTATCTATAGCAGTGCTGTCCTGTGACACACTTCCAAGTTTACAACTACCCTCTTTACTTTGCTTCTTCTGATTTCGCATGCCTAATGATCCTACTGTTTTATTAACCCCTTACAGCTGATCTACTTGCTTCTTGTCATGTCATGCCACTATCCCTAAGGTTTCAAATTCTACCTAGCTTTACCCCAGACTCAGTACATGCTTCTAGCTTTTTCTTTTGAGCTACCTAGGATTCCTTAGAGTCATGCCAGTCTTAGTATTAACAGTGACAGTAGTACTTTTAGAGAACAACCTAAACCCTGGCATCACTACATTGGACATACATTCATCTCCCTAAACAACCCTACAAGTTACAACTTTGTGCTCAGCTAATTGAGGATCAGAGTTCTTTTTATTTAGGACATCTAAGCCACAAAGTTGTAATTCCTAGGTATACATTCTTCTTCCCTATTTTTTTTTCTTTTTCTTTCTTTCTTACTTAGGTGGAACCTCTCCTTTGGTTGCCTTTTGATGCAACGCCACTTGTGGGTTACACACTTGGCACTGATTACTCAGCAACCTAAGAGAGACACCCCTCTTTATTCTATTTTTCATTTTTTTTTTCCAGCTCATCATTTTTTTGTAAAGGAGAAGAAGAATGCTTATGCTTTAAGGGAGAGAGGAATGTTCCTAGGCCTAGGGTGGCCTCCCCCAAACTTAAACCACTCATTGTCCCCAATGAGTGTCTGAGGTGGCACACCCCCAAACTTGTCCTAGAAGCATCTAGTCTAAAGTTAAACAAAGAGAATCTAAAAGCCCTAGGCATAGACAGAACATGCTAACAGTAAATATCACAGCAGCAGAAATTTATAAAAACAGGCAGGTAAGGACTTAAAGCTATGCATGCTGAGCACTTTTAAGAGGCTAATTTAAACTATCAAAGGTGTCTTATGACACTCATCCAGCATGCATTTAGATAAGCTATATAAGGCAGTCAAGATAGCAGCAAAAGACAGAATTTAAACAGACCCAACTTAGCTAAACAATCAGTCAAAAACATGCGTTTACTAATAAAAATTGCAGATTCCGCAATTATTTCGCAATAGATACAGGGCAGATATATCAGTGATCAGGGCCCCTATGCATGCTTTTTCCAGTCATTCAAGCTATTCAAAAAGGAAACTAAACTAATCTACCTAATCAGCTACCATCAGACTACACTAAACAAATTTAAATACTACAATTAAAGAACTAAAACAGATCAAAATACTAACTCAAAACAGCATAATTCACATGGTTCAACAAAAAGCAGTTTGTTTGTTTTTTTTTTTTTTTTTTTTTTATTTATTTTAAGGGAACAGCAATACTCCCTTGAGTGCCTAGCACTCAGATGTCCTCATCTTCCTCATTCCTTCTTGGCCTTGGAGGCGCCCATGGAGTCATTAGGTTCGTGGGGAATTCAGGAAAGATGCATCCCAATTGGTCAGCAACCTCCTTGTCCCTTGCCTGCGCATATGTGGCCCATTGAGCCATCCTCTTCTGCAAATCCATCAGGCAGGCCATGGACAGCGACTGAGCAGCAGCCAGGCCATCCAGCTCGAACTCCATGTTCCCCTTCCTTCGCATCCTCAAGCCTGTAGGCAACTCCAAGTGCCCTGTGTAGGCCAGCTGCCTTTCCATTCGCTCGATTGGTACCCCTGCACGTAAGCAGAGCTTAGTAATTGTATTAGGAAAGAAAAGTGGCCCCTTACCCTTCTTGGCGCAGTCAGCAATTGAAGCTGCAATGGCCTCGCTGTTAAGTCTCTGAAAGTGACTTATTTAGGACCCATTTAGCTTAAGAAGATGTACACTTTTAGGTGTTTTTGATAGCATTTAGCCTAAACCTATGCTTAAATATGAGAATGAGAAGAAGGTAGCTAAATTAGGACTTATGAACAATAGGAAAGAAAAGGGTTAAAAACCGAAGGAAAAGAATGAAAAAACTGCATTGCGACAGCATTGCGAAAACATTGCTGAAGCCGCAATTATTCAAGTGAAAACCGTAAGTTGACTGATCTTTTTCTGTTAATTTCCGTGATTTCAGGGATTCGTTCTTTCTCCTCCATCCATTCTGATATACGACGTTGAAGATTGATGGTTCTCCTTGGCCCAAACGCACCTGCAAACTACTATAAAAGGGGGTCAAAGTCGGAGGTTCAACATCATCCGAAAGCGTAGAAGTCTTCTCGCAGTCCATCTTTTCTCCTGTTTTCCTTTGCCGTCTGCTGGTTTGCGAAGCTCAGCTGTTGGAATCGATAATCTGATAGGAAGGAGAGGAGATTCTTCTTCTCTCCCGATTGGATTCATCCAAGCAAGGCTGTCCTTTCTCATCCTTCATTCGAGGCGACTGCAACGAGTCATTCGAGCTGTTTATTGCTTTCTGTTCTTCATTTCTATTTTTCCAACTCTGCCTTGTTGTTGTTTCTTTTCTAATAGCTAGATTAAGATAATTCGTTGTGTTCTGTCTCTCTGTCATTTTGCTTTAAGCTTTCTTTTGTCTATTCAAACAATCAAGTAATCAAGTTTCAATTCCGTATTTCACAGTTTCTGCCTTTTCATTCTACTGCCTTCCCTTACTGTTTTAAGCACATTTCCCTTCGAAGCATGTCTGTTTTATCCTTTAGTTCTGTTCTCCTTATATCCATGAGTAACTAAATCACTTAGGGGCATGCTAATGACAACTCCATAGGCTAAAAAACGTGAATCAAGCATGTAGGATAGCTCTCGAACATTGATTGTATGTAAGCTTCATCCCACGGGCAATTTCGATTGGCCATCCATTTTGTCCAAAGAACTCCTAACCTCTGGAAGGAGTAAGAGTTCAGAGTCATATTATCATACTAGCCTTTCAAGGTAACCAGGAAACGTCCTAGGAATAGGCGTTTCCCTAGTACAAACCATATCTTTCTGCCTTAACAAGATGCTTAAGACCTTACTTTGAGTTGAGTAAACTAAAGAATCTAATGCATGGAATCGGACGATACATGAGATTGAGATAGTTTGATGCATAGAGAGTAGATCCAGTGTTTGAGAATCGTATAAAAATGCCTATAGGATAGTCATTAGTAGCCCTTAATTCGCCCATTTACACACTTTCGCTGTTATTGTAATTGCGGTAGAATTGCGGTCTCCGCAATTCCGTCTAAGTTTCCATTCTGTTTCGCTATCTTTGCATTCATTTATTAATTTCGTTTCTTTTCATTTTAGTTTAGCTTTGACTTTTTCTCGTTTATGTTACTACCCTTTACACATTCAGCAAAAATTAGACAATTAAAAACCAATTTTACCCCATCAAATCCACCCCTTCTTTCTTAACAAAACACTTCGCGAATAGCTAAAAATAAGTCTCTGTGGGAAAACGAATGAAATATACTTACTACTTGCTATAAGATCATGTATGCTTGCATGTTCTGAGTGCTCTCTCTCTCTTATTGCTTATTCTTATTAACACATTGAGCACGCAACAAGTTTTTGGCGCCGCTGCCGGGGACTTATTTTAAGTGAAAACGAAGTTTGTTAAGTTTGAAAAAAAAACAAGTTTATTGCTTATTGAAGCTGATCTGTTTCATTTCTTTTGCAGGTACTATTGGGTTAGTTTATGAGTGAGCCTTCAAGTAGAGATCTAGAGTTCAATCCTGAGCCCGAGAGACTATTTAAAGCCAGAAATAAAGCCAAGAAACGTCTTTTTAAACAACCCCCTATACCTCAAATCATACCTGAAATCGAAGAAATGGACGAGATAGTTCCAAATCAGGTACCTGTCATTCGCAACCCCATCGAAATAGCGAATGACAAGAATAGTGCCATTCTTTCATATTTAGTACCTATGCCTGGGGAGCTGAACCCCAGCATAATCCGTCCTGAGATCACTGCCAACTCATTCGAGTTAAAGCCAGTGATGTTCCAAATGTTGTCCACTGTGGGACAATTCTTTGGAATAGAAAATGAGGACCCCCACAACCATCTTAGGAACTTCTTAGGAGTTAGTGATACCTTCATCATCCCTGGAGTTTCCCAAGAAGCCTTGAGGCTATACTTGTTCCCTTACTCTTTGAGGGACAAAGCCAAAACATGGTTGAACTCATTACCTTCTGGATCTGTCCTCAATTGGACAGATTTAGCAGAAAAATTCCTAGTCAAATACTTCCCACCTGATAGGAATTCTACCTTTCGTGATGACATAGTTAAATTCAAACAAGCTGATAATGAGTCTCTTCACGAAGCTTGGACAAGATTCAAAGACCTTCTCATTAAATGTCCACACCATGGCATTCCATGGTGTATCCAAATAGAAGTCTTTTTCAAAGGATGCAACCCCAGCACCAGACAAGTTCTAAATTCATCTGCTGGTGGTTCCATGTTGTCCAAGAGTTACAACGAAGCTTATGAGATCCTGGAGAAGATCTCAACATCTCACTGTAGGTGGTCAGATGATCCAGTCGAGCCAACTAGAGCTCAAGACAAGGATGCTCTTAGCGCCATGAGCACCCAAATAAACGCCCTGACCAACCTAGTTAAGCAAATGGCTCAGGCCAATCTCCAAACCAGTGCCAATACCGCCACAGCCATGTCAATGGGCACCCAACCAAGTCAAGGCGAGGCACTTATCTGTGGATTCTGTGGGGAAGGGCACCCATATGAATACTGCCCTGGGAATCCATCCTCAGTCTGCTACATTGGAAGCCAGCAGCAGCCTAGGAATAACCCCTACTCACAAACTTACAACCCTGGTTGGAGAAACCACCCAAACCTGTCATGGGGTGGCCAACAGAATGTTAACCAAAATCCTAACCAGCCTAGACCGAGTGGAACACCTGGTTTCACTCCCCAACATAACCAATCAATGTATCAAAAACCATACAACCAACCTGTAGGATCTTCTGTAGAAAACTTACTCAAGGAATACATAGCTAAGAATGATGCTACTCTTCAAAGCCAGCAAGCTAGTCTTAGGAGCCTAGAGAACCAAATAGGCCAATTGGCCAATGAACTCAAGAGTAGGCCCCAAGGTAGACTCCCTGCTGACACCG
Organism: Herpetospermum pedunculosum; assembly: GCA_028017165.1. Classification (NCBI taxonomy): domain Eukaryota; kingdom Viridiplantae; phylum Streptophyta; class Magnoliopsida; order Cucurbitales; family Cucurbitaceae; genus Herpetospermum; species Herpetospermum pedunculosum. The sequence continues at coordinate 26,333,070 of CM051527.1, read as the reverse complement.
AGGTACCAAGGAGAGATGGTAAAGAACAAGTTCAAGCAATTGAACTTAGAAGTGGTAGACCCTTGGTGAGCAGCACAAAGGACACACCAAAGAGAGTAGAGAACACTGAGTCTAGTGCTCCACTGGAGTCTCTGCCAAACCAAGGCCCACCACCAACTAGCACATCAGGAGCCAGGCTAGAGCCAATTATTGAGGAGATAGAAGAAATTCCAAGGCCTCCACCTATCCTAAGGCGCCTTGACGTGCCCGCATATGTGCCACCACCTCCATATCCTCGAAGGCTTAAGAAGAAACAAGAACAGAAAGTGCACTTTAACAAATTTCTTGAAATTCTTAAACAAGTGCATGTCAACATTCCTTTTGTAGAAGTTTTACAATCTATGCCTTCATATGTAAAGTTTTTGAAGGACATTATTACTAACAAAAAAATAATTAGTGAGTTTGAAACAGTAAACCTCACTGAGGAGTGCAGTGCCATACTCCAAAACAAGTTGCCCAAGAAGGAGAAGGATCCTGGTTCCTTCACCTTACCTGGAGAACTTGGAGGCAAGCACGTGGGCAGAGCACTTTGTGACCTGGGCGCCAGCATAAACCTCATGCCCCTATCACTATTCCGCCAGTTGGGAATAGGAGAAGCACGTCCAACCACTGTCACTTTACAACTAGCAGACAGATCCATCGGATACCCTGAAGGTAAGATTGAGGATATTCTAGTAAAAGTTGACAAATTTATTTTCCTTGCAGATTTCATTATCCTGGATTATGAAGCAGACAAGAAGGTCCCCATCCTGCTAGGCAGACCATTTCTAGCCACAGGTAGGGCACTTATAGACGTCCAAAAAGGTGAGCTCACTATGAGGGTTCATGATGAAGAGGTGAAATTTAGTGTGTATAAAGCTTTAAGGTATCCCTCTGACTTTGAATCCTGTGCTAGTATGGACGTTGTTGATTCTTTAATGGAAGAACAATTAGAGCATGTACTATTAACTAAGCATGCTAATGAATATGTACAATTAGATGTAGCTGATTTGAATGTATCTGACATAATGGATATGCCTGTAGATAAACCACAACATGTATGTATGAATATAGACCTAACTGATAGATCTGTGAATCCTTTAAAGCCATCCATTGAGCATCCACCTGTTTTAGAACTAAAACCACTACCCACTCACCTCAAGTATGCATATTTAGGGAGTAATGAAACTCTGCCTGTTATCATTTCTTCTAAATTAAGTGAAAAACATGAGGTTGAACTGATTTTATTGCTTAAGCAACATAGGAAGGCTATTGCATGGACTATTGCTGATATTAGAGGCATTAGCCCTTCTTATTGTATGCATAAGATTATACTAGAGGAAGAGCACACACCTAGGGTAGATCACCAACGTAGGCTGAATCCCTCTATGAAAGAGGTAGTTAAGAAAGAAATAATAAAATGGTTAGATGCTGGTGTGATCTTCCCCATAGCTAGTAGCCAGTGGGTGAGCCCCATCCAATGTGTACCTAAAAAGGGGGGGATGACTGTGGTAGTCAATGAGAACAACGAACTGATTCCAACTAGGACTGTCACAGGATGGAGAGTGTGCATGGATTACAGGAAATTAAATAAAGAAACTAAAAAAGACCACTTCCCTCTACCGTTCATTGACCAGATGTTAGACAGAATAGCTGGTAGAGCCTACTATTGTTTCTTAGATGGTTATTCTGGCTATAATCAGATTACTATAGACCCTAAGGACCAAGAAAAGACTACCTTCACTTGCCCTTTTGGAACTTTTGCCTTTCGCAGAATGCCTTTTGGCTTATGCAATGCACCGACAACTTTCCAAAGGTGCATGATGGCAATCTTCTCTGAGTTGGATGAGTCCATGATAGAAATATTCATGGATGACTTCTCAGTCTTTGGGGATTCATTCACAAACTGTCTAGAGAATTTAGGACAAGTCTTGGCTAGATGTGAAGAGACTAACTTAGTCCTTAATTGGGAAAAGTGTCACTTCATGGTAGATGAGGGGATTGTCTTAGGTCATAGAGTGTCGAGGGCAGGTGTAGAGGTCGATAGGGCCAAAATTGAGATCATAGAGAAGTTAGTAGAGCCCCAGAATGTCAAGGCCATTAGAAGTTTCTTAGGGCATGCTGGCTTCTACAGAAGGTTCATTAAGGACTTTTCTAAGATAGCCAAGCCTCTGTGTGAGCTTCTAGAACTAAACAGGCCATTCATCTTCTCTAAGGAATGTGTAGTAGCTTGGACAACCCTTAAGAAAGCACTAGTCACAGCCCCTATCATAGTAGGACCAAATTGGGATCTTCCCTTTGAGATGTTATGTGATGCCAGTGACTATGCTGTAGGAGTGATGTTAGGACAGAAGATTGACAAGCTAACACACCCTGTCTATTATGCTAGTAAAACTTTAAATGAGGCTCAATGTAATTATACAACTACTGAGAAAGAGATGCTTGCTGTAGTGTTTGCTTGCGAAAAATTTAGAAACTATATTGTAGGCACTAGGACAATTGTGTACACTGACCATTCTGCCTTGAAGTATCTTATGAGGAAGGCTGATGCTAAGCCTAGGTTGATTAGGTGGGTACTGCTGCTACAAGAGTTTGATTTGGACATTCGAGACAAGAAGGGATGTGAAAATGTGGTTGCGGATCACCTGTCTCGATTGCAGCACAATTGCGAAAAAATTGCGGACCCCGCAATTTCTGATGCTTTTATTGATGAACATGTCTTTGCTTTGACTCATCGTGATAACGATGAGGAACCTTGGTTTGCTGACATTGCTAACTTCCGTGCATCACAGGTTTTACCAGTTTTCAAGGGAGGACAAGAGAAGAGGAGGTTCCTTCATGAAGCAAGGAAATTCATATGGGATGACCCCACACTTTACAGAACCTGTGCTGACGGCTTGCTAAGGAAGTGTGTTTCAGCTGCTGAAGCGAAGTCTGTGCTGCAGCACTGCCACACAGCTCCTTATGGTGGACACTTTGGTGGCCAAAGAACAGCCGCAAAGGTATTTCAGAGTGGCTACTATTGGCCAACGATCTTCAAAGATGCCCACAACTATGCCCACAGCTGCGATGAATGCCAAAGAACAGGTAACCTCAGTCGAAAGGATGAGATGCCCCTCACCTACATCTTAGAGTTGGAGCTCTTTGATGTGTGGGGCATTGACTTCATGGGGCCATTCCCTCCATCATCAGGTAACCTTTACATTTTAGTAGCAGTAGACTACGTTTCCAAGTGGGTAGAGGCCAAAGCATGTCCCAATAATGATGCTAAAACAGTCACCAAATTCTTGCATAGGCACATTTTTACTAGGTTTGGGACACCTCGTGCCATCATTAGTGATGAGGGGTCACATTTCATTAACAAGGCTATGGAGAGAGTGTTGGCTAAGTATAACATTAGACATAGAGTAGCCACTCCCTATCACCCACACTCGAATGGACAAGCTGAAATTTCAAATAGGGAAATTAAGAACATCCTAGAAAAAGTGGTCAAACCTAATAGGAAAGACTGGTCCTTTAAGCTTGAGGATGCACTTTGGGCTTATAGGACAGCATATAAGACACCCCTAGGTATGTCTCCTTATAGGCTGGTATATGGCAAGGCTTGTCACTTACCACTTGAGTTAGAAAACAAAGCATTTTGGGCCATGAAGGAATTGAATTTTTGTGTAAAGGATGCAGGAACACTGAGGTCTTTGCAATTACATGAGCTTGATGAGCTTAGACATATGGCCTATGAAAATGCTAAGATGTATAAGGAAAAGACCAAGATTTGGCACGATAGTAGACTTAGAGTTAAGGACTTTAAGAAGGGTCAACTTGTTTTGTTGTTTAACTCACGGTTGAAACTATTTCCAGGGAAACTTAAGTCTAGATGGTCAGGTCCATTTGTGATTACTAATGTGTTTGTTCATGGTGCCATAGAGATAAATAACTTGCAGCAAGGCCAGCCGTTTATGGTTAATGGTGCAAGGTTGAAGCACTACTATGAGGAAGGAGATGTGAAGACTCTCTCGGCCTTCCTCTTGAATGAAGCATGAAAACGAGAACGAGAGAGGACGAGTGATTGCTGTGCTCGTCAACATAAGGCTCATGCCTTAGTTTATTTTTTGCGATTTTCCGGTTATCATTTGTGTGTTTTGTTGTGTGATTTTAATTACGAATTTGATGTTGTTTTTATTTCTTTTTTTAGGGACTTGAAAGAGGGGATCAAGGAGAGTAACTCCAGCTTTAAAAATCAAGAAAAGATTGAGCCAAATCAAAGATACGGCCGAGCAAAGATTGACATTTTGATGAAAAAATATCCCTAAAATTGCGCAGGAATTGCGGGATCCGCAAAAATTATAGCCGTTGGGATTTTTCCGTTTCCTTTATATCCGTTGAGACGCGCGTAAATCTATACGATTTCCCAAGTCTCTGAACTCCAAGGAATATCTTTTCTCTTCATCTTTGATTCTTCTTTCCAAATCTCCAAGATCCAACAATGGTACTCACAAGAGCCGAACGATCTGCGGCCAAGAAACGGGCTGACGACGCTGAAACGGCTGCAAGGGAAGCACTTCTTGCCCTCGCAGATGCTGATGCTGCGCGTACCGAACGTCTTCCCAAGCTTCCGGTCCGTAGGAAGAAGTGGAGGGTCGTCACAGAAATCCCTGCTGGACCCTCTGAACCAGCAGGCACACCCACGAAGCGCCGGTGGAGTGTCGAGGTGGCCGCCGAACCAAGCAAAGCATAGACTCCCTCTGTGGAGAGTCAAGAAACTGATCGTGCGTCCCACGAGTCGACCAAGACGGGTTCGTCGCCATCTGCATCACCAGCGCACAGCCCTTCACCATCTGAACCAGTGCAAAGCCCAGAACTCCCTTCATCGCCACCTGCACAGAGCACCACGCCGTCTCACACTTCTCCACGGCCTGATCCTGAGTTCCCATATGGGGAGTACCAAGAGTCAACGCAGGGCAGTGGAGATGCTGAGGAAGACGAGGTCTTCTCTCCTATGAGGGAAGACAGCCCGGAGAGTCTTGAACAGAAGACTGACTCAATGGAAGAGACATTGGGGGCGTGTCTCCAGCAGATCACCGTCAAGGCCAAGCTCAAGAAGAAGAAGAAGGCCAAGATTCTCAAAGCCAAGCGATCCAAGAAGCTGAAGAAGAAGAAGGTCAAGAGAGCACCTTCATCAGAGAAGGAAAGCTCGGAGCCATCGCTCAAGAAAATCAAGGTTGAGGCTGCCGAGTCAGCCAAGCCAGCAGATAAAGGGAAGGCCAAGCTCTACCCTGAAGATGAGCCTCAGTCAGTGAGGTATGTTTCCTCTGATGCTGAGTCCAGGGGTGCTGAGCTGAGGAAGAGGGAGTTGCTGCACGAGAAGGGCTTCCTCGACCGACCTGCTGACCTGCCGCAGTTCTTGCGCGCAGGAGTTATAAACCACGGCTGGGAGGAATTTTGCAGACCGCCCAATCCAGCCTACACGAGCATGGTGTATGATTTCTACGCCAATGTGCTCAGCCCTGAGGATGGCCTGTCTGTGGTCAGAGGGGTAGAAGTGGATTTCTCAGCCAAGGCCATCAACGAAGCCTATGGTCTCAAGGGCCAAACACATACAGACTATGCACGGATTGTTGATGAGCCTACTGAGGCAGTTCTGGAAGAGGCCATTCGGACCATTGGCCAGCCTGAAGCTTCCTGGACCGTGTCACGCAATGGGAGGCACACTCTCATGAGTGCCAACCTCACGGCTAAGGCGGCTGTTTGGTTTTCGTTCGTGAGAAGGAGATTGTCCCCAGTGACTCACGAGACTACAATCAACCAGAGCCGATCGCTGCTGGTGTATGCGATAATGAGAGGTCTCACGATCAACGTGGGAGAAGTCATCACTGCTGCTATTGCGGAGTGCGCCAAGAAAGGTAAGGGACCATTGTTTTTCCCTAATACTATAACTAAACTCTGTTTGCTTGCAGGAGTTCCCATCGAGCGCATGGAGCAGCAAATGACTTACACAGGCCACTTGGAGTTACCTGCTGGCTTACGGCTGAAAAGGAAGGGGAACATGGAATTCGAGCTGGATAGGCTGGCTGCTGATCAGTCACTGTCCATGGCTTGCCTGATGGATATGCAGAAGAGAATGGCTCAATGGGCCACATACGCACAGGCACGGGACAAGGAAGTTGCCGACCAACTTGGGTGCATCTTCCCTGACTTCCCCACATCCTGACTCCATGGGTGCCTCCACGACCACGACAACCAGATGAGGATGAAGACGTTTGAGTGCTGGTTTGAATTGCACTGAAGGGAGTATTGCTGTTCCCTTAAAAAAAAAAAAAAAAAAAAACAATTTTCTGCTTTCTGATAGACTATGTGAATTATGCTGTTTTTTAGTCCACTTTTGATCTGTTTTAGATGCTTAGTTTTATGTTTTTAATCTTGCTTAGTATAGTCTGATGATAGGTGACTAGGTAGGTTAGTTTTGTTTTATTTTTAGAAGAGCTTGAATGACTGGAAAGAGCATGCTTAGGGGCCTTAATCACTGTTATATCTGCCCTGACTTAATTGCGAAATAATTGCGGTCCCCGCAATTTTTATGACTGAAAGCATGTTTTGGACTGTCTGTTTAGCTAGGCTGTGATCTGTTTAAATTCCATCTTTTGCTGCTATCATGACTACCATATATAGCTTATCTAAAAGCATGCTGGATGAGTGTCATAGGACACCCTTTGCTAGTTTAAATCAACCTCTAAAAAGCTCAGCATGCACAGCTTTAAGCCCTTATCTGTCTGTTTTTTTTATTATTCCTGCTGCTGTGATATTTGCTGTTTGAGTGTTTTGTCTATGCCTAGGGCTTTAGATTCTCTTTGTTTTACCTTAGACTAGATGCTTCCAGGATAGTTTGGGGGTGTGCCACCTCAGACACTCATTGGGGACAATGAGTAGTTGAAGTTTGGGGGAGGCCACCCTAGGCCTAGGAACATTCCTCTCTCCCTTAGAAACATAAGCATTCTTCTTCTCCTTTACAAAAAATGATGAACTGAAAAAAAAAAATGAAAAATAGAATAAAGAGGGGGGTCTCTCTTAGGTTGCTAAGTAATCAGTGCCAAGTGTGTGACCCACAAATGGCATTGCATCAAAAGGCAACCAGAGGAGAGGCCCCACCTAAGTAAGAAAAAGGGAAAAGAATAGGGAAGAAGAATGTATACCTAGGAGTTATAACTTTGTGGCTTAGATGTCCTATTTAAAAAGAACTCTGATCCTCAATTAGCTAAGTACAAAGTTGTAACTTGTAGGGTTGTTTAGGGAGATGAGTGTATATCCAATGTAGTGATGCCAGGGTTTAGGTTGTTCTCTAAAAAGTACTACTGTCACCGTTAATACTAAGACTGGCATGACTCTAAGGAATCCTAGGCACATTAAAAATAAAACTAGAAGCATGTACTGAGTCTAAGGTAAAGCTAGGCAGAATTTGAAACTTTAGGGATAGTGGCATGATATGACAAAAGCAAGAAGATCAGTTGTAGGGAGTTAATGGAAACAGATGGAGTGTTAGGCAGGCGAAGTCAGAAGAAGCTAGATAAGAGGGTAGTTTTAAGCTTAGAAGTGTGTCACAGGACAGCAGTGCTATAGATAGGGATATAGGGGAGTTAGTAAGTGGTTAAAGAAGGAGAAACAACAGCCTAGGGAAGTCCTTAGTATGCTTGAGGACAAGCAAAACCTTAAGTTTGGGGGTGTGTTAAGTCTCTGAAAGTGACTTATTTAGGACCCATTTAGCTTAAGAAGATGTACACTTTTAGGTGTTTTTGATAGCATTTAGCCTAAACCTATGCTTAAATATGAGAATGAGAAGAAGGTAGCTAAATTAGGACTTATGAACAATAGGAAAGAAAAGGGTTAAAAACCGAAGGAAAAGAATGAAAAAACTGCATTGCGACAGCATTGCGAAAACATTGCTGAAGCCGCAATTATTCAAGTGAAAACCGTAAGTTGACTGATCTTTTTCTGTTAATTTCCGTGATTTCAGGGATTCGTTCTTTCTCCTCCATCCATTCTGATATACGACGTTGAAGATTGATGGTTCTCCTTGGCCCAAACGCACCTGCAAACTACTATAAAAGGGGGTCAAAGTCGGAGGTTCAACATCATCCGAAAGCGTAGAAGTCTTCTCGCAGTCCATCTTTTCTCCTGTTTTCCTTTGCCGTCTGCTGGTTTGCGAAGCTCAGCTGTTGGAATCGATAATCTGATAGGAAGGAGAGGAGATTCTTCTTCTCTCCCGATTGGATTCATCCAAGCAAGGCTGTCCTTTCTCATCCTTCATTCGAGGCGACTACAACGAGTCATTCGAGCTGTTTATTGCTTTCTGTTCTTCATTTCTATTTTTCCAACTCTGCCTTGTTGTTGTTTCTTTTCTAATAGCTAGATTAAGATAATTCGTTGTGTTCTGTCTCTCTGTCATTTTGCTTTAAGCTTTCTTTTGTCTATTCAAACAAACAAGTAATCAAGTTTCAATTCCGTATTTCACAGTTTCTGCCTTTTCATTCTACTGCCTTCCCTTACTGTTTTAAACACATTTCCCTTCGAAGCATGTCTGTTTTATCCTTTAGTTCTGTTCTCCTTATATCCATGAGTAACTAAATCACTTAGGGGCATGCTAATGACAACTCCATAGGCTAAAAAACGTGAATCAAGCATGTAGGATAGCTCTCGAACATTGATTGTATGTAAGCTTCATCCCACGGGCAATTTCGATTGGCCATCCATTTTGTCCAAAGAACTCCTAACCTCTGGAAGGAGTAAGAGTTCAGAGTCATATTATCATACTAGCCTTTCAAGGTAACCAGGAAACGTCCTAGGAATAGGCGTTTCCCTAGTACAAACCATATCTTTCTGCCTTAACAAGATGCTTAAGACCTTACTTTGAGTTGAGTAAACTAAAGAATCTAATGCATGGAATCGGACGATACATGAGATTGAGATAGTTTGATGCATAGAGAGTAGATCCAGTGTTTGAGAATCGTATAAAAATGCTTATAGGATAGTCATTAGTAGCCCTTAATTCGCCCATTTACACACTTTCGCTGTTATTGTAATTGCGGTAGAATTGCGGTCTCCGCAATTCCGTCTAAGTTTCCATTCTGTTTCGCTATCTTTGCATTCATTTATTAATTTCGTTTCTTTTCATTTTAGTTTAGCTTTGACTTGTTCTCGTTTATGTTACTACCCTTTACACATTCAGCAAAAATTAGACAATTAAAAACCAATTTTACCCCATCAAATCCACCCCTTCTTTCTTAACAAAACACTTCGCGAATAGCTAAAAATAAGTCTCTGTGGGAAAACGAATGAAATATACTTACTACTTGCTATAAGATCATGTATGCTTGCATGTTCTGAGTGCTCTCTCTCTCTTATTGCTTATTCTTATTAACACATTGAGCACGCAACACTCGCCCACGTTGATTGTGAGACCTCGCATGATCGCGTAGACCAGCAGCGATCTGCTTTGGTTGATGGTGGTCTCATGGGTCACTGGGGACAGCTTCCTGCGCACAAATGAAAACCATACAGCCGCCTTGGCTGTGAGGTTGCCACTCATGAGAGTGTGCCTTCCATTGCGCGATACTGTCCACGATGCCTCTGGCTGGCCAATGATCCGGATTGCCTCCTCCAGGATAGCTTCTGTTGGCTCATCAACGATCCTTGCATAGTCAATGTGTTTTTGGCCCTTGAGGCCATAGGCTTCGTTGATCGCCTTCGCTGAGACGTCCACCTCGACTCCTCTGACCACAGACAGGCCATCCTCAGGATTCATCAAATTGGCGTAAAAGTCATACACCATGCTGGAGTAGGCTGGATTGGGTGGTCTGCACAGCTCCTCCCAGCCGTGATTCGTGATCCCTGCGCGCAAGAATTGCGGCAGGTCTGTGAGGGTGTCTAGGAATCCCTTCTCGTGCAGCAGTTCCCTCTTCCTCAGCTCAGTGCCTCTGGACTCAGCATCAGAGGACACGTACCTCACTGATTGAGGCTCATCTTCAGGGTAAAGCTTGGCTTTCCCTTTGTCTTTCGGTTTGGCTGACTCAGCAGCCTCAATCTTGAGCTTCTTCAGAGACGGCTCATCACTCCCCTTCTCTGATAAAGGCGCCCTCCTGGATTTCTTTTTCTTGGACTTCTTTGGCCGTTTGGCCTTGACAACCTGGGCTGCCTTCTTCTTCAACCGTGCCTTGGTTGTCAACTGCTGGAGGCAATCCCCCAGTGTCTCGTCCATCGAATCATCCCTCTGCACAGGGCTCTCAGGGCTGGCTTCCCTCAAAGGAGAGAAGACCTCTTCTTCCTCAGCTTCCCCACTGCCCTGCGTCGATTCTTGATACTCTCCATATGGAAATTCAGGGTCAGGTTGTGGGAAAGTGGGTGATGCTTCAGGGCTCTCTGCTGGTGGGGTGTGTTCAGAACTCTGCGGCGATGGAGGAAGCTCAGGGCTTCGCGCTGGTGGAGATGGCGAAGAGCTCTGCTTGGCTGACTCGTGTGACCGACGGTCACTTTCTTGACTCTCCACAGAGGGAGTCTTTTTCTTGCTTGCTTCTTCAGCCACAGCCATACTCCACTTGCGTTTCTTGGGTGTTCCTGCTGGTTCAGAGGGTCCAGTAGGTATCTCCGTAACCACCTTCCACTTCTTCTTGCGGACAGGCAATTTGGGGAGTCTTTCAGTGCGCGCAGCCTCAGCATTTGCAAGGGCAAGAAGTGCTTCCCTCGCAGCAATTTCAGCGTCGTCGGCCTTCTTCTTGGACGCAGACCTTTCAACTCTCGTTAGCACCATTGTTGAATCGTGGGAATCTGGAAAGAAGAATTGCAGATGAAGAGGGAGAGAGCTTTCTTGGAGTTCAGATAATGGGGAAATCGTACGGATCAGCGCGCCTCTAACGGATATAAGTAATGATGGAAATCCCAACGGCTATATCCGTTGCGGATTCTGCAAATCCAGCGCAATTCTAGTGACCGTTGGAGATTTTCTGAGTTTAAATGCCAATCTTCTCTCAACTGAATCTTTGATTTGGCCCAATATCTCCTCGATTTTTTTAGCTTGATTTTATCTCATTGATTCCCTCTATTGATTCCCTACAAAAAGAAATAAAATCAACATCCAATTCGTAATTAAAATCACACAAAAATATACCCAAACAATAACCGGAAAAATAGCAAAAATAAACTAAGGCATTAGCCTCGCATGGACGAGCACAGTGATCACTCGTCCTTTCTCGTTCTTATTTTCACGTTTCAGTCAAGAGGAAGGCAGAGAGAGTCTTCACATCTCCTTCCTCATAATAGTGCTTCAATCTTGCACCATTAACCATGAACGGTTGCCCTTGTTGCAAGTTCTTAATCTCGATTGCACCATGAACAAACACGTTAGTTATTACAAAAGAACCTGACCATCTGGACTTAAGTTTGCCTGGAAATAATCTCAATCGTGAGTTAAATAATAAGACAAGCTGGCCTTTCTTAAAGTCCTTAATCCTAAGTCTACTGTCGTGCCAAATCTTGGTCTTTTCCTTATACATTTTAGCATTTTCATAGGACATATGTCTAAGCTCACCAAGCTCATGTAATTGCAAAGACCGCAATGTTCCCGCATCGGTCACGCAATAATTCAACTCTTTTAGGGCCCAAAATGCTTTTATTTCTAATTCGAATGGTAAGTGGCATGCTTTGCCATACACAAGTCTATAAGGAGACATACCTAGGGGTGTCTTATATGCAGTTCTATACGCCCAAAGTGCATCCTCGAGTTTAAACGACCAATCTTTTCTATTGGGTTTGACCACTTTTTCGAGTATGTTTTTAATCTCCCTATTTGAAATTTCAGCTTGACCATTCGAATGTGGGTGATAGGGGGTGGCTACTCTATGTCTAACATTATATTTAGCCAATACCTTCTCCATAGCTCTATTAATGAAATGTGTCCCTTCATCACTAATTATAGCACGAGGTGTTCCAAACCTAGTAAAAATATGTCTATGAAGGAACTTAATGACTGTTTTGGCATCATTATTTGGACATGCTATGGCCTCTACCCACTTAGATACATAGTCTACTGCTACCAATATGTAAAGGTTACCTGATGATGGGGGAAATGGTCCCATGAAGTCAATGCCCCACACATCAAAGAGCTCCAACTCTAAGATGTAAGTGAGAGGCATCTCATCCTTTCGACTAAGGTTACCTGTTCTCTGGCATTCATCACAGCTGTGTGCATAGTTGTGGGCATCCTTGAAGATCGTTGGCCAATAGTAGCCACTCTGGAACACCTTTGCAGCTGTTCTTTGGCCACCAAAATGTCCACCATAGGGGGCTGTATGGCAGTGCTGCAGCACAGACTTTGCTTCAGCAGCTGAAACACACTTCCTTAGCAGACCATCAGCACATGTCTTGTAAAGTGTGGGATCATCCCATATAAACTTCCTAGCTTCATGAAGGAACCTCTTCTTTTCTTGTCCTCCCTTGAAAGTTGGTAGTACCTGTGATGCAAGGAAGTTAGCAATGTCAGCAAACCAAGGTTCCTCATCGTTATCACGATGAGTCAATACAAAGATATGTTCATCAATAAAAGCATCAGAAATTGCGGTTTCCGCAATTTTTTCGCAATTATGCTGCAATCTAGAAAGATGATCCGCAACCACATTTTCACATCCTTTCTTATCTCTAATGTCCAGATCAAACTCTTGCAGCAGCAATACCCACCTAATCAACCTAGGCTTAGCATCAGCCTTCCTCATAAGGTACTTTAAAGCAGAATGGTCAGTGTACACGATTGTCCTAGTGCCTACAATGTAATTCCTAAACTTCTCACAAGAAAACACTACAGCTAGCATCTCCTTCTCAGTAGTTGTGTAGTTACATTGTGCCTCATTAAGTGTCTTACTAGCATAGTATACAGGGTGTGTTAACTTGTCAATCTTTTGTCCTAACATAACCCCTACAGCATAGTCACTTGCATCGCATAACATCTCAAATGGGAGATCCCAATTTGGCCCTACTATAATAGGTGCTGTGACTAGTGCTTCCTTAAGGGTTTTCCAAGCTAGGAAACATTCTTTAGAGAAGATGAATGGTTTGTTTAGCTCTAGAAGCTCACATAAAGGCTTGGAGATCTTAGAAAAGTCCTTAATGAACCTTCTATAGAAGCCAGCATGTCCTAAGAAACTCCTAATGGCTTTGACAATCTGAGGTTCTACCAATTTCTCTATTATTTCAATTTTTGCCCTATCGACCTCTACACCTGCCCTAGACACTCTATGCCCTAAGACAATCCCTTCATCCACCATGAAGTGGCACTTCTCCCAATTTAGGACTAGGTTGGTCTCCTCACACCTAGCCAGGACTTGTCCTAAGTTCTCTAGACAGTTTGTAAATGAATCCCCAAAGACTGAGAAATCATCCATGAATATCTCTATCATGGACTCATCCAAATCAGAGAAGATTGCCAACATGCACCTTTGGAATGTTGCCGGTGCATTGCATAAGCCAAAAGGCATTCTGCGAAAGGCAAATGTTCCAAAAGGGCAAGTGAAGGTAGTCTTTTCTTGGTCCTTGGGGTCTATAGTGATCTGGTTATATCCTGAATAACCGTCTAAGAAGAAGTAGTAGGCTCTACCAGCTATTCTATCTAACATTTGGTCAATGAATGGTAGAGGGAAGTGGTCTTTTTTGGTTTCCTTGTTTAATTTCCTATAATCCATGCAAACCCTCCATCCTGTGATAGTCCTAGTTGGAATCAGTTCATTGTTCTCATTGACTACCACAGTCATCCCCCCCTTCTTAGGTACACATTGTATAGGGCTCACCCACTGACTACTATCTATAGGGAAGATCACACCAGCATCTAACCATTTTATTATTTCCTTTTTAACTACCTCTTTCATAGAGGGGTTCAACCTACGTTGGTGATCTACTCGGGGTGTATGCTCTTCCTCTAATATAATCTTATGCATGCAATAAGAAGGGCTAATGCCTCTAATGTCAGCAATAGTCCATGCAATAGCCTTCCTATGTTGCTTAAGTAATAAAATCAGTTCAACCTCATGCTTTTCACTTAATTTAGAAGAAATAATCACAGGCAAAGTATCATTACTTCCTAGATATGCATACTTGAGGTGAGTGGGTAGAGGTTTCAATTCTAAGACAGGTGGATGCTCAATGGATGGTTTTAAAGGATTCATGGATCTGTTAGTCAGGTCTTTATTTATACATACATGCTGTGTTTTATCTACAGGTATATCCATTATTTCAGAAACATTTAAATCAGTTAAATCTAATTGTACATATTCATTAGCATGCTTAGTTAATAATACATGCTCCAGCTGTTCTTCCATTAATGAATCTACAATGTCCATGCTAGCACAAGATTCAGAGTCAGAGGGGTACCTTAAGGCTTTATATACACTAAATTTCACCTCTTCATCATGAACCCTCATCGTGAGCTCACCTTTTTGGACATCTATCAGGGCCCTACCTGTGGCTAGAAAAGGTCTGCCTAATAGGATGGGGACCTTCTTGTCTGCTTCATAATCCAGGATAATGAAATCTGCAAGGAAAATAAACTTGTCAACCTTTACAAGAATATCCTCAATCTTACCCTCAGGGTAGGCTATGGATCTGTCTGCTAGTTGTAAAGTGACAGTGGTTGGACGTGCTTCTCCTATTCCTAGCTGGCGGAATAGTGATAGGGGCATGAGGTTTATGCTGGCTCCCAGGTCACAAAGAGCTCTGCCCACGTGCTTGCTTCCTAGCTCTACAGGTAAGGTGAAGGAACCAGGATCCTTCTTCTTCTTGGGTAGCTTGTTTTGGAGTATGGCACTGCACTCCTCAGTGAGATTTACTGTTTCAAACTCACCAATTATTCTCTTGTTAGTGATAATATCCTTCAAAAACTTTACATAAGAGGGCATAGACTGTAAAACTTCCACAAAAGGAATATTAACATGCACTTGCTTAAGAATTTCTAAAAATTTGTTAAAGTGCACTTCCTGTTCTTGTTTTTTCTTAAGCCTTCGAGGAAATGGAGGTGGTGGCACATATGCAGGCACTTCAGGTCGCCTCAGGATAGGTGGAGGCCTTGGAATTTCTTCTATCTCTTCTATGATTGGCTCCAGCCTTGGTCTTGATGTGCTTGTTGATGGTGGACCTTGGTTTGGCAGAGACTCCAGTGGAGTAGTAGACTCATTGTTCTCTACTCTCTTTGGTGTTTCTTTGGTGTTGCTCACCAATGGTCTCCCACTTCTGAGTTCAATTGCTTGAACTTGCTCTTTACCATCTCTCCTTGGCACTTCAGTGTCAGCAGGTAGTCTACCTTGGGGCCTACTCTTGAGTTCATTGGCTAGTTGCCCTATTTGGTTCTCTAGGCTCCTAAGAGTAGCTTGTTGACTCTGTAGAGTGGCATCATTCTTGGCTATGTATTCCTTAAGTAAGTTTTCTACAGAAGATCCTACAGGTTGGTTGTATGGTTTCTGGTACATGGATTGGTTATGTTGGGGAGTGAAACCAGGTGTTCCACTCGGTCTTGGTTGGTTAGGAGCTTGGTTAGCATTCTGTTGGCCACCCCATGACAGGTTTGGGTGGTTCCTCCAACCAGGGTTGTAAGTATTGGAATAGGGGTTGTTCCTAGGCTGCTGTTGGCTTCCAATATAGCAGACTGAGGCTGGATTCCCAGGGCAGTATTCATACAGGTGCCCTTCCCCACAGAATCCACAGATAAGTGTCTCACCTTGACTTGGTTGGGTGCCCATTGACATGGCTGTGGCGGTGTTGACACTAGTTTGGAGATTGGCTTGAGCCATTTGCTTGACTAGGTTGGTCAGGGCGCTTATTTGGCTACTCATGGCATTGAGTGCGTCCTTGTCTTGAGCTCTAGTTGGCTCAACTGGATCATCTGACCACCTACAGTGAGATGCTGAGATCTTCTCCAAGATCTCATAGGCTTCGTTATAACTTTTGGACAACATGGAACCTCCAGCAGATGAATTTAGCACTTGTCTGGTGCTGGGGTTACATCCTTTGAAAAAGACCTCTATTTGGATACACCATGGGATGCCATGGTGTGGACATTTGAGAAGAAGGTCCTTGAACCTTGTCCAAGCTTCGTGAAGAGACTCATTCTCAGCTTGTTTGAACTTGATTATATCATCACGAAAGGTAGAATTCCTATCAGGTGGGAAATATTTAACTAGGAATTTCTCCGCCAAGTCTGTCCAATTGAGGACTGATCCAGAGGGTAATGAGTTTAACCACGTCTTTGCTTTGTCCCTCAAAGAGTAAGGGAAGAGGTAGAGCCTCAAGGCTTCTTGGGAAACTCCAGGGATGATGAATGTATCACTGACTCCTAGGAAGTTTCTAAGATGGTTGTGGGGATCCTCATTTTCCACTCCAAAGAATTGTCCCACAGTGGACAACATTTGGAACATCACTGGCTTTAACTCGAATGAGTTGGCAGTGATTTAAGGGCGGATTATGCTGGGGTTCAGCTCCCCAGGCATAGGTACTAGGTATGAGAGAATGGCACTATCCTTATCATTCGCTATTTCGATGGGATTGCGAGTGACAGGCACCGGATTTGGCACTAATCTATCCATTTCTTCTTGATTAAATTGCGGAGGAATTGCGGTTCCCGCAATTATTGGAGGTATAGAGGGTTGTTTAAAGAGACGTTTCTTGGCTCTATTTCTAGCCTTAAATAATCTCTCAGGCTCAGGGTTGAACTCTAGATCACTACTTGAAGGCTCATTCATAAACTAACCCAAACAGTACCTGCAAAAGAAATGAAAATAGATCAGCTTCAATAGATATTAAGAGTTGGTTTTCTAACTTAACAAACTTCGTTTTCACTAAAATAAATCCCCGGCAGCGGCGCCAAAAACTTGTTGCGTGCTCAATGTGTTAAAATAAATAAGCAATAAGAGAGAGAGAGCACTCAGAACATGCAAGCATACATGATCTTATAGCAAGTAGTAAGTATTTTTTCATTCGTTTTCCCACAGAGATTTATTGAGCTACTCGTGAAGTGTATTGTTAAGAAAGAATGGGTGGATTTGAGGGGGTAGAATTGGTTTTAAGTTGTCTAATTTCTAAGGAATATGTAAAGGGTAGCAACATAAACAAGTGCAAGTCAAAGATAAACTCAAATGAAAAGAGAAGAGATTAACAAACGAAGAGGAAATTGGCTAAACTGAATTTTAAACTTAGCAGAATTGCGAGAACAACAATTCTACCGCAATGTTACTAACAGCGAAAGTGTGTAAAATGGAGAAACAAGGGCTACTAACGACTCCTCTATAGGCATTTTTATACGATTCTCAAGCACTGGATTAACTCACTATGCATCAAACTAACTCAATCTCATGTATCTTCCGATTTCATGCATTAGATTCTTTAGTTTACTCATGTCCAAGTAAGGTCTTAAGCATCTTGTTAAAGCAGAAAGATATGGTTTGTACTAGGAAAACGCCTATTCCTAGGTCGTTTTCTGGCTACCTTGAAAGGCTAGCATGAGTGTATGACTCTGAACTCTTACTCCTTCCAGAGGTTAGGAGTTCTTTGGACAAAATGGATGGCCAATCGAAATTGCCCGTGGGATGAAGCTTACATACAATCAATGCATTCGAGAGCTATCCTACATGCTTGGTTCACGTTTTTTAGCCTATAGTATTGTCATTAGCATGCCCCTATGTGACTTAGCTACTCATGGATATAGACAGCACAGAAATAAGAGATGAAGTAGATATGCTTAGAAGAGAAATAAACTTAAAACAGCAAGGTAAAACAGTAGCAACAACAGATAAGAAGCTGTGAAGTAATGAATTGTGCTTTGATTACTTGATTGTTTGAATGAACAAAGGAAAGCTTAAAGTGAATAGCATAAAGACAGAAGACAACGAAATGAAATGAGCTAGCTACTGGAAGAGAAACAACAACTAAACAGAGCTGGAAATTAGAAATAAAAGACAGAAAGCAGTAATTGAGCTTGAACGCCTCGTCGCAACCGCCTCGACTGAAGGGAGAGAAAGGATAGCCTTGCTTGGATGAATCCAATCAGGAGAGAAGATGACTATCAGATTGTCGATTCCAACAGCTGGACCTCTCACACCAACAGACGGAGAAGAAAAACAGGAGAAAAGATGGAGCTGCGAAGAGACTTCTACGCTTTCGGATGATGATCAAACCCTCTACTTTGACCCCCTTTTATAGTAATCTGCAGGTGCGTTTGGGCCAAGGAGAACCATCCATCTTCAACGTCGTACTTCAAAATGGATGGAGGAGAAAGAACGAATCCCTGAAATAACGGAAATTAACAGAAAAGGATCAGTCAACTTGCGGATTTCACTTGAAATATTGCGGTTTCAGCAATGTTTCCGCAATGCTGCCGCAATGCTCATTTTTCCTTCTTTTACTTCGGTTTTCATTCCTTTTCTTTTCTTTTGCACACAAGTCCTAATTTAGCTACCTTCTTCTAAATCTCATATATAAGCATAAGTTTAAGCTAAATCCTATCAAAAACACCTAAGAGTGTACATCTTTCTAAGATAAATAAGTCCTAAAAAGGTCACTTTTGGAGACGTAACACCGACCGTCCCATACTTCCTCTCCTATATATATGAAAGTCACCCTCCATTTGAAGGTATGCAATTCATATGACTTACACTCCATTTAAGCTTAGAACTCTCTATTGAGTTAAGCATCAGAGTCTAGTGGGTCAAGCCCCACACCGATGCAAGTTTGTTCTCACTTTTGGCAGGTCGGCCTCAGATCAAACCACTTTGCTGCAATCTGAAGCCCAACTACGAGGTGTCCAGATCTTGCATCAATATTTGGCGTTGTTCGCTATTTCGATGGGATTGCGAGTGACAGGCACCGGATTTGGAACTAATCTATCCATTTCTTCTTGATTAAATTGCGGAGGAATTGCGGTTCCCGCAATTATTGGAGGTATAGAGGGTTGTTTAAAGAGACGTTTCTTGGCTCTATTTCTAGCCTTAAATAATCTCTCAGGCTCAGGGTTGAACTCTAGATCACTACTTGAAGGCTCATTCATAAACTAACCCAAACAATACCTGCAAAAGAAATGAAAATAGATCAGCTTCAATAGATATTAAGAGTTTGTTTTCTAACTTAACAAACTTCGTTTTCACTAAAATAAATCCCCGGCAGCGGCGCCAAAAACTTGTTGCGTGCTCAATGTGTTAAAATAAATAAGCAATAAGAGAGAGAGAGCACTCAGAACATGCAAGCATACATGGTCTTGTAGCAAGTAATAAGTATTTTTTCATTCGATTTCCCACAGAGATTTATTCTTAGTTACTAGCGAAGTGAAATGTTAAACTAGAAAGAATGGTTAAAGTGGGGTAGAATTGGGATTGATGTGCCTAACTAATAAGAAACGTGCGAGATATGCAAGCATAAACAAGACAAGTAAAGAGATGACTTGAATGTAGGAGAAAAAGAATTGCGGAGAAAGCAATTAACTAGCAATAAAATCGCAAAGCAAAAAGCTAGAAAAAACGGCTAAGGCAGAAATTTAAACTAAGAAAATTGCGCAGACAGCAATTTTCTAGCAATGGTCCTAACGGCGTTTTAAGGGTAAAGTGTGGAA
Organism: Herpetospermum pedunculosum; assembly: GCA_028017165.1. NCBI lineage: Eukaryota > Viridiplantae > Streptophyta > Magnoliopsida > Cucurbitales > Cucurbitaceae > Herpetospermum > Herpetospermum pedunculosum. The sequence continues at coordinate 26,313,434 of CM051527.1, read as the reverse complement.
ACAAGGGCTACTAACGACTCCTCTATCGACATTTTCATACGATTCTTCAGCAGTAGATCAACTCACCATGCATCAAATTAACTCATTCTCATGTATCTCTCGATTTCATGCATTAGATCCTTTAGTTTACTCATGTCCAAGTAAGGCTTAAGCATCTATTTATGTAAGCAAGTTAATGATTTGTGCTAGGAAACCGCCTATTCCTAGGTCGTTTTCTGGTTACCATGAAAGGCTAGCATGAATGGACGACTCTGAACTCTTACTCCTTCCAGAGGTTAGGAGTTCTTTAGACAAAATGGATGGCCAATCGAAATTGTCCGTGGGATGAAGCACACATACATTCAATGCATTCGAAGCTAACTTACATGCTGAATTCATGTATTTCTACCTATAGATTCATCATTAGCAGACCCTTATGTGGTTTAGTTACTCATGGATGAAGATGGAGTGGAAAGAATAGATGGTGTAGACATGCTTAACAGTAATGAAGGGGAAATAAGATAGAACAGAAACGATAAAAGCAAAGAAGAACTCGTGAACTAGTCAAAAACTTCTTCGATTAAACAAGGTTCAAAGCTTAACAATCAACAACTCTAAACTGATAAGAACTAAACAGAAGGAGACGAAGCGAACTAATGTAGCAAATAGAAGGGAAATAACAACAACCAGCAATGAAAAGGGAAACAGAAAGCAGTAAAAGGCAAGTAGATGCGTGCGTAAAGCCCCTCGTCGCAAACGCCTCAGATGAAGGAAGAAGGAGAGCCTTGTTTGGATGAATCTAATCAGAAGAGAAGAGAGATCTTCTCTTCCTCCTTTCAGATTATCGACTCCAATAGCTGAGTCCTTCAAACCAACAAACGGAAGAGAGAAAAGAGCAGAAAAGACTACGTTGAGATGGGAGTTCTACGCCTTCGAGTGTGTGTTTGTCCTTCCCCTTTGACCTCCTTTTATAGTGTTTTGCAGGTAGTCTTCAGCAAAGGAGAACCATCCTTTCTGAACGACGACCTTCCACGTGGAAGCAAGAGAAAAAATGGGCAGCTGAAAGATCGTAACAAAATAGAAAACGGTTAGACAACTTAACAAATTTCACTTAAAACATTGCTGAGACAGCAATGTTTTCGCAATGTTTCAGCAATATGGAAATTTCAACTCTTTAGCTTTGTTTTTGGTTCTTTTTCCTTCCTTTCACACATAAGTCCTAATTTAGATTCATTCTACAAATTCTCATATAAAAGTACATGTTTAGGCTAAATTCTACCAAAAACGCTTAAGAGTACACACCATTCTATAGCAAATAAGTCCCTAAAATAGTCACTTTTGGAGACGTAACACCCCCCCAAACTTAAGTTTTTGCTCGTCCTCGAGCAATATAAGGACTTACTTGGGCTGCTATCACTCTATCTAACTACTTGCTGACTTCCCTAAGTTTACTATCTAAGGCATGGCTGTCCTGTGCTAGGAGAGGAGAGGGTTAGAACAGAGAAGCAAAGCGAAGAAGAAAAAGGGGTATGTGTGTTGTTTGTCGTTGGAATGATAAGAAAGAACAGACTGTCAGAGCCGTTCGCCAGCTGTCATACCACTTTGTTTGTGGGCCCTACTCTTTCTTCTCTATCTCATACCACCCTGGCCCGGCCCACCCCCACTCTTTCCTTCTTTTTACAACGTTATTCTCCATTCTCAAACGCCTTCCCGGCCGCATAACTTAATGCACCTACAAAAATATTATTATTATTATTTTTTTCCAACTGCCATACATTATTAGAGAAAAAAAAGTCTACAACTTGGAACAAGACACTAAAAAATACATCACAAAGAACGAGAAACATAACTCAAGTATAAAAGGTCCCAAGGCGGAACACTAAAGATATGTTTGAGAGTGATTTTGAAATTATTAAATCATTTTTGTCATGTTTAAAATCACCTCAAAATATGTCTTTAATCATTCATTTGATTTTACACTTTTAAACATGATTGTCCTACCATCAAAATTGATTTTGAATAATTAAAGACATGTTTTCAAGTGAATTTTGTTGCGAGTCACCTCAACATGATGTCATGGGCATGATGTCATGCTACCTCTACTGAGGATTTAAGGCCGGCCCCTAAAGTCCGATCAGAGGACCCGCGAGATCCTCTTCCGGACAGTCCGGAGATCCCTGATCTCGCCATGATTGACCCCCCAAAATCAGAGCGAGGAGAGTCCGCTGACACCTCAACCACTGATTGCGGGCGGTGGTACGACGATCCCTACAAATCTGCCTAAGATCAGGGGTCGTCCCATGTTCATGATAAGGAAGAGTACGAACTGATGCCGACCGCCCCATACTTCCTCTCCTATATATATGAAAGTCACCCTCCATTTGAAGGTACGCAATTCATATGACTTACACTCCATTTAAGCTTAGAACTCTCTATTGAGTTAAGCATCAGAGTCTAGTGGGCCAAGCCCCACACCGATGCAAGTTTGCTCTCACTTTTGGCAGGTCGGCCTCAGATCAAACCACTTTGCTGCAATCTGAAGCCCAACTACGAGGTGTCCAGATCTTGCATCAATATTTGGCGTTGTCCGTGAGAGGTGAGTGAAACTTCAACCAAGCACTCTACCCTTTTTCCAAAAAAAATGGTAGCAATGTCACCACAACGATCAGAAAGAGATCCCACAAAAGACCCTGATCGTAGGAGGGCGGTCACGACCAAGCCCCCGAACTGACGCTTCAGTCAGGGGAAACCCCCTACTCACGGCTTGCGGAAGGGTCCTCCGACCCTCAACGTCCTGAGCCTGTACCCAAACGGCCAAGACCAAGGTCAAGGTTGTCAAGCCCCCTCAGGGGGGCCCGAGGATGATGACGACCCTCCAAGAGGCCTTTTAGGCTCAGATGACCGAATTCCTAAGGAAGATGATGATGGAGCGCATGTAGCGCAGCGGAAGCGAGTCAGATCAATTGGCACTCTAATTTCATCAGTTTAGCTAAATAAGAAACATGCTCAAAACTTTGAAATAAAAGAATAAGAAAACAAACCTCTTGTAGTTCGAAATTATTCTATTCCAATGCTCGAATCTCCTCACGAACCCTTCGAAGCTTCCCTCGAACTCTTCGAGAACCACCTCCAGTAGTCCCGCTATCCTCGGGCCGAGCAACGAAGTGGTGGGACTCCTTTACAAGAGAAAAACTTTGAAAGATGAAGATGGAAAGAGAAGTATCTTTGTGGTGAGAGTTTCGAAGGAGAATGTCGCACATCCAAAAATTTCCAACAAAACTCATCATCAAACTCAAACCATTTGAACTCCATCCAATTTATAGGCCATTCACATGCAACAAACTCTTTGCTTAGCATGACACCTTGTTGCGCGCTCAGTGTATGTAAAATGTAAATGCGAAGAGCGCTAAGATCATGCAAGCATACATGGTCTGCAGCAAGTGATAAGTATAATTTAATTCGTTTTCCCACAGAGATTGAGTTTAGTGACTAACGATTTGGTGTGCTAAATTAGATAAGGTAACTTAAATTGGGTAGATTTTGGGTTGGTGTGCCGAAACGTAAAAGATGCAAGAAGAAAGCAAATGTAAAAGCAAAGCAAGTAAAGAGGTAAAGCTATAATGTGGAGAAGAAGAATTGCGGGTCTCGCAGTTCTATCGCAAAGACAAAAAGCTAATGAAAAGACTGAGGCAAAAAGCAGAAATGTTTTATTGCGGTTCTCGCAATAATCTAGCAATAAATTAGCAATGATTTTAAATGTAAAGTAAGTAAGCAAGGTCGACTTAAGAATCCTCTATAGGCATTTAACTATGATCATTCAGCAGTAACTTAACATCTCATGCATCGTCTTAGCTAGTTCTCATGCATCTTTCGATTACATGCATTAGTTTCTTAGATTACTTTTGTCCAAGTAAAGCTAACAACCTATTCATAAACACATGCTAATAAACGTGCTAGGAGAATCGCTATTCCTAGGCCACTCTCTATTTACCATAAAAGGCTAACATGAATGAACAACTCGGAATTCTTACTCCTTTCAGAGGTTAGGAATTCTTTAGACAAAATGGATGGCCGGTCGAAATTGCCCATGGGATGAAGATCGCATTCATTCAATGCATTCATGCTACTTTACATGCTGAATTCACATAAGTCTATCCTATAGATTCATCCTAGCAAACCTCTTTTTAGTTAGTTACTCATGGTTCTCGAAGAATACTAATTGATTACTCTTAGAAAGGCAAATCTCATAACAATTCGTAAAGCAACAACCTTTGATCCGAAAGCAATATTTAAAGGGTAAAACAGTAAATGGTTCATAACAACGCTTAAAGAAGAATAATAATTAATTAGAAAGCAGTAAAGGAAAGCAGTAAATTGCGTGAGGATCTTCCAAGTCGTGAATCGCCTCGGATGAAGGGGAAGATTAGCTGATCTTGGGGATAAATTCAATCAGAAGAGAAGATGAATCTTCTCTTCTTCCTCTCGAATTATCAACGCCAAGGGCTTTGTTTCTTCGATCCAACAACCGGGGGAAAAGGATTTCGTCTTCGAGTTCTTCACTATTGAGTTGTGTTTGAATTGAGGGGAATTCAATTGCTTTGATCCTTCATCTAACTCTCTTTATATAGCATGCAGAGGTTGCCAAAAGTTGTTCTATATTCGTGGATCACCAGCCAACTTTGTGAGGTAGTCAAGCTTGACACGTGGCAGCAGTAGGGAGAGTTGACGGCTGGAAAATCGCAGTCAACAAAGACTGTTGACTGGAAAAATGAGCTAAGACTGTTTAATTGCGGGCTCCGCAATTTTTCAGCAATGTTCCTGCAATGTACATTTTAGCTTTTTTTACATCATTTTGCATCCTTTTTCTTTCCTTTTCCAAATAAGCCTTAATTTAGCATCATTTCTCAAATTCTCACATTTAAGCACACATTAAGCTAACTTCTAACAAAAACACTCAAGAGTTTCCATGATTTCTAGGTAAATATGGCCTTAAATAATGTACTTTTGGAGAGGTAACACACCTAAAAAATGGATGAATTAGTCTTCACACAAGTGTTCAACAATTGATGACTTTTGCATGTAGTTAGTGATTCACAATTCACTTACTAAACTTGGATAAACCCACTCAACTTGGATAATCTCACTTGTATTATTTTTTCATTTTAAAATTAATTCATAATTAATTTTAATAAACAAAATAAATTTTAATTAATTAATATTATTATTTAATTCAATATCAAATATTTATTAAATAATAAGACTAATCCCGGTTTCTTAAACCGAATCATCACACATGAATCCCTATTCATGTTTTAGACCGATCCCATATTTAAATCATATTTAAATATGTTCATCATTCTTCCAAAAACGAATTTGAATAAATTCAAATTCTTTTTCTCTCATATTGTTACACGGCTTAATCCGAGCTAGCCAGGAGAACCTAAAAGACCTACAGATCATGAGCTCCAACGATACGAGATTAACTGGCCAAACTCTTTAGCCAAGCTAACCAACATTCGTTAACCCCCGGAGACTCCACTAAAGTCCAAGGGTTGCACTCTCCTCACCGTAGATATATTTCTGTCCTCTTGATATAACCATCATCAGTAAGTCGATCCTTTACAGGCCGTTCGTAATTACAGCTGGGTCAAAATAACCGTTTTACCCCTGTAATTACATCTTGTTCCTTAAGTCTCACTAATTCTCTAATGAACTATTGGTTTGTGGTCCAACCATAAAACCGATTGGCATGTGATCTCATTACTATACCAAGTCCCTCTCGGGCCAATGAGAGGGTGGGATCCCTAGTTCAAGACCCGGAGTCATCACTTATGGGAACAACCTCTCTACTAACCCCTCAAGGCGGGTAGGAGCGAATTTCATCTCGCAGGACTATGTTCCCAGCTACCTACCCGGTCTTATCCCCAAGATGGTAGGCTTATTGAGTCGGCGATCTTTGGCCACTCTCACCCGTACAAGTCAAAGGATAAGCCCGAATAAACAGGAGTTCATAGCTGTTGGGTTTTATGTCCTAAAACTCGTAGTTTGTAAACTGTATGAATGTATATATTATTTCAATAAAGTTGTTATTGAATTTTAGTGAATTGTGTTTGTATTAACCTATACCAATAACTAACACCCATGGCGATAGTGTGAGTACTTGAACTTCATGTGTGACATGAATGTGAATCAAGTTCAAGTAGACAGCCAAAAATGGTCTATAGTATAGGGATAAGGCTGGGTACCTTATCCTGGGGACACTATTGGACGCGGCTCACTTTGTATAGTACAAAACGATGTGATTCGAATCGTTTCATGTAGAGACATGTGAGTGAGGGCGTCCTGTGCAATGAGTTTGCACAAGACCGAACCAAAAAATAAAATCGCTCTTTCTTTATAACACCGTTTACTGTAAAGACCGGTTTTTTCTTATGATGACTTAGGTAACTCGATCTCAATCCTGAGCTTACTATGAACTCCTGTTTATTCAACCTTATCCTTTGATTTGTACGGGTGAGAGTGGCCAGATCGCCGACTCAATATGCCTACCATCTTGGGGATAAGATTGAATAAGTGGCTGGGGACATAGTTGTGCGAGATGGAATTCACTCCTACCCGCTTTAAGGGTTAGTAGAGAGGTTGTTCCCTTAAGTGCTGACTCCAGGTCTTGAACAATGGGCCCATCCTCTCCTGATCAGGGAGGAATCTGATTTGATGGTTGGACCACAAATCAATTGTTCATTAGAGGTGTCAGTGGTACTTAAGGAACAAGATATAATACAAGGGTTAAACGGTATAAATGACCCGTTGTGATTATGAACGACCTGTGAAGGATCGACTTACTGATGATAGTTATATCAACATGACACAATATATCTACAGTGAGGAGAGTGCAGCCCTTGGACTTTAGTGGAGTCTCCGGGGGTTAACGAATGTTGGTTAGTTCGGTTGAAAGAGTTTTGACTGGATAATCTCGTATCGTTGGAGCTCATGATCTGTAGGTCCTTACGGTTCTCCTGGCTAGCTCGGATAAAGCCGTGAAACAATATAAAAGAAAAGAAAAGAATTTGAATCGTTCAAATTCGGGTTTGTGAAAGAAGGATAGACATATTTAAATATGATTTAAATATGGACATATTTAAATATGATTTAAATATGAGTTTGGTCTGAAAACATGAATAGGATTCATGTGCAAAAAGTCGGTTTTCGGAAAGTCGGGTTTAATTATATTATTTAATTAATATTTGATATTAAATTAAATAATATTAATTAATATATATATATTTTTATTAATTAAAAAGTTTAATTAATAAAATAATTATTATTATTTTTTATTAATAATAATAATAAATATATATATATATATATATTTATTATTATTATTAATAAAAAATAATAATAATTATTATTAATAAAAAATAATAATATATTTATTATTTGCATGTAAGACTCATGTATATATATACATGTGTCTTACAGGCAAATGTAAGACACATGTAAGGTATATATATATACACAGTATATATGAAGTGGCAGATCAAATGAATTAAAAAAAAAAAAAAAAAAAAAAAAAAAAAAGAAATTCTTTTTCTTAGTGGACTTTGGGGTACACATTGAATTTGTGAAATTCAATTTGAAAGGTCTTCGTCTTCTTCAGCCCGCTTCTCTCTGTGAAGAAAAATCGTTTTTCTTCAGTGAAGCTTTATCCTTCTTTTCTCTTGTAAAAGGAGTCCCACTACTCCGTTTCTCGGCCTGAGATTAGCGGGACTACCGTGGGTGGTCCACGAAGATTTCGTGAGAAGGTTCGTTGAGCTCGTGAGGAGCTTCTGGCGGTGAAATTGAAGAAATACGAACGACAAGGGTATGTGTTCTAATTTCTCTTTTTCATTGCGTTTGCATGTTTCCGTTTGATTAAATTGATGAAATTAGAGTGTCTATGATCCAAATCGCTTCCGCTGCGTTCCATCAACGCTCCATCAATTGGTATTAGAGCGTTTTTGGCCACTCAATTTCAATCAATTTAAGTTATGGTGGGTTTTATTTAGAAATTGTTTCTGATTGGATTCTAAAGTGAATATCGATTTTGGCATAGTTTCTTTTTGAATTTCATTATTTGTAATTGCCCGAGAATGTATGGGCTTTAATGCATGCTAAAGAGTCTGTATTTTTAGAGTCATTAGAGTCCATATAGGTTTCTTTGTGAAAGAAGTTTGAGTTTGAAACTCGCCGAAATGTTCGGTGTAAGTTCAAACTCGTTCTGGGCAATACAAGGAGAAATTCGAAGAAAATTTGGCCGAAGCGTTCGGAGGAAGCAAGTTGGTCAAAGGCGGTGCGAAGAGTTCGAAGTCCGCTCAAGGCGTAGCTTGTTGATCAAGCTTGTAATAATTTAGTTATTGCTTGCTAAATGCCAAAATCGATCCACTTTAGTATGTTTAATTAATTATGCATTGCGAATGTATGTTTTAATTAAATTCCATGTTTGTATGTGCATATCGTATGCCATATAGATTTAAAATCCCACCGTAGGAAGCATGCTTCATGCATTGAAAATATGTTATAAGTGTTATAATATATCGTATGCATATTTGGCAATTCATGAGTTTAGATATAAAAGTTATATTAATTCATGAATTAGTTGTTGTTAGTTCAATAGAATAATTGATATAAGTGTTATATTAATTATGAAATTGAATGAACCACATAGTTTGTCATAGTTTTATGCACATGGTATATTATAAGTGTTATAATGTATAGGATGCATGTTTATTCATGAGTATTAATATAAGAGTTATATTAATTCATGAATTAGATGTTGTTTGCTTAATAGAATAATTGATATAAGTGTTATATTAATTATGAAATTAAACATCCAACATTAGATGCATTTTGTTTGTTATAAGTGTTATAATGTATAGGATGCATGCTTAATTCATGAGAATTGATATAAGTGTTATATTAATTTATGAATTAGGAGTTGTATATTTAAAAACATAATCGATATAATTGTTATATTAATTATGAAATTAAATATTCAACTTGTCATGCCTTAGTGTTGCATGTTTGAGAAGCATGTAGAAGTTTGTTGTAGTAAGTCTTAGTTTTGCAAAGCGTTGTAAAATTGGCATAGACTTTTAAAATCTATAACAAAGACAAAGGCATGCTCACTTAGGGTTGAATGTATCGTTCCGTTTCATTAGATGAATAGGTCGATATCTTGTAAATGCTAAGGTTACAAGAAACTCACCCGGGGACATCCTGTTCGAGGTTGGAGGTATTTAAGCTGACGGTTTACGGAACACCTCCTACCTGGGGACCATCCGGTACTTGAGTAAAGTTAACCCGGCTTTATGAGCATGCGTGAGTGGTGTGAGGTAATAAAGTGTTTATCACCTAGACATCATAGGTAAAAGTTTGTTTTACCTAGACTTAGGTCTTATTGTCTTAGCCGGATAATGCCTGAGTAATTTACCCATTCCGTCTTAAAATACTTAGTAGAGGTGTTGAGAAGGTATATATGATATATCCCTCTCCTCCTACGTTCTCTGTCAAGTTCACACCGTGAGAATTATGCTCGGCCTCGTGATGTCAATAGAGCATCCTCATTCGGATGGTATTTGCATAATTCAAGAGCAAGGTGAATGGAGAAAGTATTTATAGTAAGTGGGAGAAGGAAGTATGTCAATACATCCTGCGGTCTCCTCCATTGGATTGAACCGTGAGATTCCTATGTTCTGCCTGCTAGGTGCCCACAAGAGGTACCGATCCATTCGGAGGGCCGTTTCCTAGGAATCGGAACATCTCAATCACCATTTATGGATAAAGAAACATAGAGCCATTCCCAACTTTGACATTTCCATTCGGTTGCATCGTTGGGGCCGCCCTATGAATTCTAAAAATGGAGGGTCACACTTACGAGATTTGCTAAGGAGTTAGTAAATCTTGACCAAACAGCGATAACTAAGATGCTATAGGAATATGAGATATTCTGGTATTAGCATTTAGTCAAGAATGTCTTGATTCAGTGAAGGAATGCTTGACTGCCCCTCGGTAGCGACCATTCTGACCCACTGAAGTATCGTTGCAATTTAATAATGAGTTTTGGGTACATTATTATTCTTTGCTAAATTCTTGATTGGTGTGTAAATTAGGTTAAAACCTTTTCACTAATATTTATTCATTCTCTTTTCAGCATGTCTAGCTCTTTCATTCACTTACTAGCTTCCGATAAGTTAACCGGCGATAACTACGCGACCTGGAAATCGAACTTGAATACGATTCTCGTTCTAGATGATCTCAGGTTCGTCTTATCAGAGGATTGTCCTCCCCCTCCTAGCTCGGATGCGACTCGAACTGTTCGAGAAGCATATGATAGATGGACAAGGGCTAATGATAAAGCCCGAGTCTATATCTTAGCCAGCATATCTGATGTGTTAGCTAAGAAGCACGAGGATATGGTTTCTGCTAAAGAAATCATGTTTTCATTACAGGAGATGTTTGGACTACCGTCCTCATCGGTCTGTCATGAAGCCCTCAAATACGTTTACAACTCTCGCATGAAAGAGGGTACCTCTGTTAGGGAGCATGTCCTTAACATGATGGTCCACTTCAATGTGGCGGAAGTAAATGGAGCTACTATTGATGAGTCAAGTCAAGTAAGCTTTATCATGGAATCTCTTCCGAAGAGTTTCCTTCAGTTCAGATCCAATATGGTAATGAACAAGATAAAGTATAATTTGACTTCTCTCCTCAGCGAGCTACAGACCTATCAGTCCCTTCACACTTCTAAAGGAAAAGAGAAGGAGGCAAACGTTGTCACTTCTAGGAAATTCCAAAAGGGGTCGTCTTCAGGGAGTAGGTCTGAACTTTCTTCTATTAAGAATAAGAGTATTCAAAAGAAGAAGAAAGATAAAAGGAAGGGAAAAGCACCTGCTGCAGGTAAGAGCAAGACTAAATCTACAGACAAAGGAAAATGTTTCCATTGTGGTGTAGATGGGCACTGGAAACGGAATTGCCCAAAGTATCTTGCAGAGAAAAAGGCTGAGAAAGAAAGACAAGGTAAATATGATTTATTTGTTGTCGAAACATGTTTAGTAGAACATGATTGTCATACCTGGATACTTGATTCAGGAGCTACTAACCATGTTTGTTCTTCTTTTCAGGAAACTAGTTCTTGGCAGCCACTTTCTCGAGGTGAGATAACTCTCAGAGTTGGAACTGGAGAGGTTGTCTCAGTTGAAGCAGTGGGAGCTGTAAAGTTGTTGTATAGAGATAGTTTCATTTTACTAGAAAATGTACTCCTGGTTCCTACCTTCCAGAGGAATCTTGTATCTATATCTTGTTTGTTAGAACAGTTGTATAAAGTATCTTTTGTTCATAATGAAGCGTTCATTAGGAAAAGAGGTGTACGTATTTGTTCTGCGAAACTTAAAAACAACTTGTATGTGTTAAGACCAACCGAAGCCAAAGCTATTTTGAACACTGAAATGTTTAAAACAGCTGAGACTCAAACTAAAAGGCAGAAACTTTCTCCAAGTACTTATCTTTGGCACTTAAGACTAGGTCACATTAATCTCAATAGGATTGGGAGATTGGTTAAGAGTGGTCTGCTAAATCGTTTAGAGGACAACTCTTTACCGCCATGTGAGTCTTGTCTTGAGGGCAAAATGACCAAACGATCTTTTTCTGAAAAAGGTCATAGGTCCAAAGAACCTCTAGAAATCGTGCATTCGGATCTCTGCGGTCCTTTGAATGTCAAAGCACGAGGAGGGTATGAATATTTCATCAGTTTCATTGATGATTATTCTAGGTACGGTTATCTTTATCTAATGCATCATAAGTCCGAAGCTCTTGAAAAGTTCAAAGAGTATAAGGCAGAGGTTGAGAACACATTAGGTAAATCGATAAAAACACTCCGATCAGATCGAGGTGGAGAGTATATGGATTTAAGATTCCAGGACTATATGATAGAACATGGAATAGTATCTCAACTCTCAGCGCCAGGAACACCACAACAGAATGGTGTGTCCGAGAGGAGAAATAGAACCCTGTTAGACATGGTTCGATCTATGATGAGTTATGCTCATTTGCCTAGTTCGTTTTGGGGATATGCAGTAGAGACTGCAGTATATATTTTGAACATGGTTCCCTCTAAGAGTGTTTCTGAAACACCTTATGAGTTATGGAGAGGGCGTAAAGGTAGTTTACGTCACTTCAGGATTTGGGGGTGTCCGGCACATGTGCTAGTACCCAATCCAAAGAAATTGGAACATCGTTCAAAATTGTGCCTATTTGTAGGTTACCCCAAGGAAACGAAAGGTGGTCTATTTTACGATCCTCATGAGAACAAGGTACTAGTATCGACTAATGCCACGTTCTTAGAGGAAGACCACATGAGAGATCATCAACTGTCGAGCAAAATTGTTTTGTTCGAATTTTCCAGGAAAGCTACAGACGGAACAACAAAGGTTGTTGATCAAGCTGGTCCTTCTCAAGAGTTGAGAAAGCCTCGACGCAGTGGGAGGGATGTAAGACAGCCTGACCGCTACATCGGCTTGTCTGAAACTCAAGTCGTCATATCTGATGATGGCGTTGAGGATCCATTGACCTTTAAACAGGCAATGAATGACATAGACAAGGACCAGTGGCTTAAAGCCATGGATCTCGAAATGAAGTCTATGTACTTCAATTCGGTCTGGGATCTTGTAGACCAACCAAATAGTGAAAGACCTATCGGTTGCAAGTGGATCTACAAGAGAAAACGAGACAAAGCCGGTAAGGTGCAAACCTTTAAGGCTCGATTTGTGGCAAAAGGTTATTCCCAAAGAGAAGGGGTGGACTATGAAGAAACCTTTTCTCCTGTTGCCATGTTAAAGTCGATTAGAATACTCTTATCCATTGCTACATTTTATGATTATGAAATCTGGCAAATGGATGTCAAGACTGCCTTTCTGAATGGTAATCTTGAGGAGAGTATCTATATGGCTCAACCAGAGGGATTCATACTTCAGGGTCAAGAGCAAAAGGTTTGCAAGCTTGATCGATCCATTTATGGGTTGAAGCAAGCATCTAGATCCTGGAATATAAGGTTTGATACGGCGATCAAATCTTATGGCTTTGAACAAAATATTGACGAACCTTGTGTTTACAAGAAAGTAGTCAATACTGTTGTAGCTTTCTTAGTCTTGTACGTAGACGATATACTACTCATTGGGAATGATGTAGGGTTCCTAACTGATGTTAAGAATTGGCTAGCGACCCAATTCCAAATGAAAGATTTGGGAGAGGCTCAGTTTGCTCTAGGGATTCAGATCATAAGGAATCGTAAGAACAAAGTGCTAGCGCTGTCTCAAGCATCTTATATTGACAAGGTGTTGTCAAGATATTCGATGCAGAATTCCAAGAAAGGTTCGCTGCCTTTTAGGCATGGAATTCACTTTTCTAAGGAACAGTCTCCTAAGACACCTCAAGAGGTTGAGGATATGAGACGAATTCCCTATGCATCTGCAGTTGGTAGTCTCATGTACGCTATGTTGTGTACAAGACCCGACATCTGCTATGCAGTAGGAATTGTCAGTAGGTTCCAGTCCAATCCAGGATATGATCACTGGACAGCCGTTAAACACGTTCTCAAGTATCTTAGGAGAACGAGAGACTATGTGCTTGTGTATGGCGCGAAGGATTTGATCCTTGCAGGATACACTGACTCTGATTTTCAGACTGATATAGATTCCAGGAAATCTACATCAGGATCAGTGTTCACTCTTAACGGAGGAGCAATAGTATGGAGGAGTATAAAGCAAGGTTATATTGCTGACTCCACCATGGAAGCTGAGTATGTCGCAGCTTGCGAAGCAGCGAAGGAAGCTGTATGGCTTAGGAAGTTCTTGACAGATTTGGAAGTTGTTCCAAATATGAACTTGCCAATCACCCTTTATTGTGATAACAACGGTGCAGTGGCAAATTCTAAAGAACCTAGAAGCCATAAGCGTGAAAAGCATATTGAGCGGAAGTATCATCTCATCAGGGAGATAGTGCAACGAGGAGATGTGATCGTCACACAGGTAGCCTCGGAGTACAACATTGCTGATCCGTTTACTAAGTCTCTCACGGCTAAAGTGTTTGAGAGACACCTAAAAAGTATAGGGCTGCGAGCTGCTCAGTAGGACAGTGGGAGAAACTTTAGATATTTGATATTCTAGTTCTCTCGACCAGCATGTACTTCACTGACGTTTTAGTCCAAGTGGGAGTTTGTTGGGTTTTATGTCCTAAAACTCGTAGTTTGTAAACTGTATGAATGTATATATTATTTCAATAAAGTTGTTATTGAATTTTAGTGAATTGTGTTTGTATTAACATATACCAATAACTAACACCCATGGCGATAGTGTGAGTACTTGAACTTCATGTGTGACATGAATGTGAATCAAGTTCAAGTAGACAGCCAAAAATGGTCTATAGTATAGGGATAAGGCTGGGTACCTTATCCTGGGGACACTATTGGACGCGGCTCACTTTGTATAGTACAAAACGATGTGATTCGAATCGTTTCATGTAGAGACATGTGAGTGAGGGCGTCCTGTGCAATGAGTTTGCACAAGACCGAACTAAAAAATAAAATCGCTCTTTCTTTATAACACCGTTTACTGTAAAGACCGGTTTTTTCTTATGATTACTTAGGTAACTCGATCTCAATCCTGAGCTTACTATGAACTCCTGTTTATTCAACCTTATCCTTTGATTTGTACGGGTGAGAGTGGCCAGATCGCCGACTCAATATGCCTACCATCTTGGGGATAAGATTGAATAAGTGGCTGGGGACATAGTTGTGCGAGATGGAATTCACTCCTACCCGCTTTAAGGGTTAGTAGAGAGGTTGTTCCCTTAAGTGCTGACTCCAGGTCTTGAACAATGGGCCCATCCTCTCCCGATCAGGGAGGAATCTTATTTGATGGTTGGACCACAAATCAATTGTTCATTAGAGGTGTCAGTGGTACTTAAGGAACAAGATATAATACAAGGGTTAAACGGTATAAATGACCCGTTGTGATTATGAACGACCTGTGAAGGATCGACTTACTGATGATAGTTATATCAACAGGACACAATATATCTACAGTGAGGAGAGTGCAGCCCTTGGACTTTAGTGGAGTCTCCGGGGGTTAACGAATGTTGGTTAGTTCGGTTGAAAGAATTTTGACTGGATAATCTCGTATCGTTGGAGCTCATGATCTGTAGGTCCTTACGGTTCTCCTGGCTAGCTCGGATAAAGCCGTGAAACAATATAAAAGAAAAGAAAAGAATTTGAATCGTTCAAATTCGGGTTTGTGGAAGAAGGATAGACATATTTAAATATGATTTAAATATGGACTTAAATATGAGTTTGGTCTGAAAACATGAATAGGATTCATGTGCAAAAAGTCGGTTTTCGGAAAGCCGGGTTTAATTATATTATTTAATTAATATTTGATATTAAATTAAATAATATTAATTAATATATATATTTTTATTAATTAAAAAGTTTAATTAATAAAATAATAATTATTATTTTTAATAATAATAATAATAATAAATAAATATATATATATATATATATATATATATATATATATATATATACATGTGTCTTACATACAAATGTAAGACACATGTAAGGTATATATATATACACAGTATATATGAAAAGGCAGATCAAATGAATTAAAAAAAAAAAAAAAAAAGGAAAAAGAAATTCTTTTTCTTAGTGGACTTTGGGGTACACATTGAATTTGTGAAATTCAATTTGAAAGGTCTTCGTCTTCTTCAGCCCGCTTCTCTCTGTGAAGAAAAATCGTTTTTCTTCAGTGAAGCTTCATCCTTCTTTTCTCTTGTAAAAGGAGTCCCACTACTCCGTTTCTCGGCCTGAGATTAGCGAGACTACCGTGGGTGGTCCACGAAGATTTCGTGAGAAGGTTCGTTGAGCTCGTGAGGAGCTTCTGGCGGTGAAATTGAAGAAATACGAACGACAAGGGTATGTGTTCTAATTTCTCTTTTTCATTGCGTTTGCATGTTTCCGTTTGATTAAATTGATGAAATTAGAGTGTCTATGATCCAAATCGCTTCTGCTGCGTTCCATCAACGCTCCATCAATAGCGTGCTCAAGATTCAAATCGAGTTACCTAGGTCATCATATGAAAAAGTCGGTCTTTACAGTAAACGGAGTTATAAAGAAATAACGACTTGTTTCGCGGTTCAGTCTTATGCAAACTTATTGCACAGGACGTCCCCACTCGCATGTCTCCACATAAACGATTTCGGATCACATCGTTTGTACTATGCAAAGCGGGCCGCGTCCAATAGTGTCCCCAGGATAAGGTACCCAACCTTATCCCTATACTATAGACCGTTCTGGCTATTACTTGAACTTGATCCACAATCATGTCACACATGAAGTTCAAGTATACAACCTATAGCCATGAGTTCTTTGTTTATTGAAGTTAGGTTAAAAGTAAACACAATTCACTTTATTCAATAACAACTTTACTGAATAAATCTCAATAACAAAGCAAGCTACAAAAAAGCACGACCCCTCTGGTTGGATTTTCTAGAGAAATGGTGATGCTCGAAGAGGTGATCGAGTTACCAGTACGGATCGAATATGGCGCCATCGAGAGCACAAGGCTGGTGGAATTCGTAGTGGTCTGCACGACTTTGGCGTATAATGCGATCTTAAGCCGACCAAGCATCCACGTGAAGGGAATGAACTCTTCATTCCCCGCAGCGGAAGCGTTTGGAATCGATCTTTGCTTTATTTAGAATTAAACAAAAAATACAAGTTCAAGCATATTACCTTTGAAGACTACAAAGCTCTTCTTGTGTTCCCTTTTCCACGAGATCTTCCTCGCTATGACTCGAACACGGGATCAAGCTTGTGGGAGCTTTTTGAAAGAATGAGAGAACAATTCTCTGCAGAAAGTGAGTAGTGTGTTTGGCCAACCCTTTGGCTAAACCTAAATGTCTTATTTATAATAAGGCTTTTAGGAATTAATTTTATTTTACAAAATACATTTTAATATCTAATATATTAAAATATGCATTTTATATTTATTTGAATCTTATTCAAATATTATAAAATTAATCTTTTATAATATACTTTAAACCAATTTGAATCTCATACAAATAACATATATATATAGTTTTTAATATTAATGTATCATATACATAAACTATTTCCTCTAATATTTAATGTATCAAATACAATAAATATATTTTACTGTTCTACATTTAATATATCAAATATATTAAATAATAATTTGAATATTTCAAATTTTTCTTTCAACTAAATTGATCCTTTTAGTGTTACTATGAGCTAGCAAGGGGACCTTATGAACCTACAGATTTATAAGCTCCAATGATACAAAATTAATTAATTAAACTCTTTAATTAATTGACTTTCATTCATTAACTCTAAATCACTCCACTATAGGCCTAAAGTTGCACTCTTATGCACTGTAGGACAAGTTGTGTCCATGGATATAACCATTACATGCAAGTCGATCCTTCACGAGTTGTTCGTAATTACAGCTGGGTCAAAAGTCCGTTTTACCCCTGTAATTACATCTTACACCTTAAGTACCACTAATTCTCTAATGAACAACTTGTTTATGATCCAACCATAAACCAAGTCCCTCTCGGGCCAGTGAGAGGGTGGGGCCCCATTGTTCAAGTCCCGAAATCAGCACTTAAGGGAACTACTCATCTACTTTCCCTATATGCGAAGAAGTGAATTCCATCTTGTAAAACTTATGTTCCCAACTCCCTATTTGGTCAAGTCCCCAAAATGGTAGGCTTATTGAATCGGCTATAAAGGCCATTCTCACCCATACAAATCAAAGGACGAGCCCTCACAGGCAGGAGTTCATAACTCACTCAGGATTAAGATCGAGTCACATATGATCATCCTGTGAAATACTAATCTTCTCAAATAACGGATTTATAAAGAGAGATTATATATTTCGTGGTCCAGTCTTATACAAACTCATTGTATAGGATACCCTCACTAACATGTCTCATGAATGATTTGGATCAAATCATTTGTAACAATTACAAAGTGGGCCGTATCAATAATGTTACCAGGATAAGGCACCCAACCTTATCCATATACTATAGACCCTTTAGGTTATTACTTGAACATGATCCTCCCGTATGTCAACTACATACAGTTCAAGATTACACTAATAACCTTGGATTTTATTTATATAATGAATATTATAAATTGCAAATATTAATAATAAAATAATTATCAAATAATTATTAATTAATTACGAGGCTTTAGGGCATAAATCCCAACAATCTCCCACTTGCACTAAAGCCGGTGAGACATGTATCCTAGGGCATACTCTACACCCAACATGTTCTCCCACTTGCCCTAGTGAAGATGAGACATGGCTCATAATCCTAGACATTCTAGGTGGCTTTCAAACACTTTAGCCTGGAAAGTCTTTTTATATAGATCAAAAGATTGTCAATTAAAAGTCATCTTGGTCCTACCACGATTCTTTCTCTCTCAGGATACCCTATATATTGATGTTATCTAAGTTCCTTAAGTTTAGCCATTACATAAAACGTTTTAGGCTTAACTATATCCGAAACATCTTTCAGACCCATAAGAAATTATTTGAGTTATGCAAGTTCTTTACTTCATAAGTAAGAACATTTAACTTGCATACCATACTCCATCATCTAGGGTAAACATAGATTTCCATAAATCTTTGTTAAAACCAGTGCATCTCGTAAAGATCAAATTTTTAACCTCATACACAAAAATATAATTTCTCAATTTATCCATAGATATTTTGAGAAATTTTTTTATTTTTCCGTGCAATGGTCATACCATTGGGTTAACTAATAAATGCTAACCAATTTTACTGTCAAATGTCATGTCTCAAGTGTACATTAGATTTTCTCCCACTCAAACGTAGATAGTCAATCTTATGTTCTCAACATTTTGAAATGTCTTAGGACACTATTCCTTAGACAATCTAAACTTCATGTAAGAATGATACATTATCATTTTTTGAAGTACTACATCATATACTTGACAACAAATTTGTCAATATAAGATGTGTGAGACATAAATAACATTTTGTCCTCGAAAACTCTATTTTAGAACATACCCAGTAATTTAAATCATTCATTTGGAATTGGTTAGGTAGTCAACATTTTATGTTGGATTCAAATCTTACAGCATTCACAATGGGTAATAAGTCATCCACATAAAATATGAGAAAATTCCACTAAGTAATTAATGATTTTCTTGTCTATACAATATCATTAATATTTATTCAAAGTCATAGTTTTTGATACTTTTATCAAACCTTACATTCAAAAATCTAGTGATCAAATTCATTTCATAAATGAACCTTTACTGCTTGCAAACCTTTTGCTTTTGATTTTTTAAATTGAACTCATGTAATTGATTTGTAAATGCATTCTTTAAGACTTCTTTTCAAAAAAAGATTTCTTAAACCTTCACTTGACATATCTCATATGCAACTATGAATTAGGAAATGCTTATATACTCTAATATGACAACAAATAAGAAAGTTTTTTTTTCAGACAAACTAATTGTTTACACAACAAATAAGAAAGTTTATCCATAATTTACTTTCTCCATCTATATTTGTCATTAGTCTTATTTTGAAGGTCTGTACCTTCTTATTTACAAATCTTTTACTTTAGTAGATATATTCAAAACCTATGGGTTTTACCCCATCACGAATATCTACAAGTTCTAGATAAAGATGAGTACATCTACTCTATCTCGAGATTTATGACTTTGGTCTACTAGTCTTTGTCATTGACCCTCATTTCAACTTTGAGGTCAAGAAGCCCTACATTTTGTCATCTAATACGACAACTTAGGCTTCATATAAGCTCTTGTAACGGTTGGGTCATCTCATAACTCTCCCACTACGATGAGGCTTATCCAATTCATGACTAGGATCCATTTGACTATTAAATGTAATTAAATTGTTAACAACTTTTGTTAACTATTTAGTGGCTTCACTTGGAACCAACTTTTCAACACTATTGAACATATTCAAGTTTCAGCATGTATGCTTAACACTCTCAAAACTCGAAGGGTTGTAAACTAACTTTACTACTCTTCTATAATCTCAAAGTTGTCTCATGGACACCTTTTAGATAGAATCATGTTCACTATACAATCTATATTGTATATCCTAACAAGAGTCTTATAATGGCGTGTAATTCTTTATTGTTCTGACCATGTCTAACAAGGTCTTGTTTCTCCTCTTACAGCACAATTTCACACAATTGTACTTTGTGCTAGAGTTGAGATAAAATCTCATTTTCTATCAATTAGTCTTAGTACATAACGTTCCTGTACTTTTCACTGTGATCTGATCATAGTGTTTTGATAGATTTACCTAATTGACCTTCAACTTGAGTCTTATATTCCTCGAACTTTTCAAAATATTCAGACTTATGTTGCATTAGGTTACGATACTTATTTCTTGAATAATCATCAGCTAGAGTGATATGAAATATTCATCAGTGTTCTTTGGCCTGTAGGCTTTTCCAACAAAAACCTATTAATTATCTTGCATGAAAGACAAGATCTTAAGACATATAAAGTAATTAACTCTAACATTTAGAGAATCACTTCGTAGTAGTCTTTTTATTCAAATTGATCAGAATCAATCTTGAATGCCAAAGACGGGTATCATATTTTAGGAGAATATAAATTGTCTTTATTTTCTGGATTCTATAATCCTGAATATCTCACTGTGTAGTATTTTATATGTTAACAATTTAACACATACAAATTATTCTTATTTTTCGGCTGAACTTTTCAAACAATTTTGAAAATAAAAATTTAGTACTAAAATATTCATACTATATGAACATTTTATTAGTAATAAAGTTAGAGAAATTGAATTTCTCCTATGGTACTAAAAACACCATATTCAGCATTAAATAACAATTATTTCTTATGGACATCTTAATGTCTCCCACTACATTAATTGAGATGGGTTTTCTGGTGCCAACAAGTAGAGATCATTCTACATAATTAAATATTTTCCAAGAATTATATAAAATGTAATGAAGAACAAATCTTAATAGTGGATCTGAATCTACTATATAGGTGGTAATGAAAAAATCTAGTAAATCAAATTTACTTTTATCCATGTTCTTCTTATAGAGGTATTTCATAAATTCCTCTTATTATGACTACTATGCTAATTTAGAAACTATTTTCTTTTAGCTACAGTCATATGGTTTCTTTTCTTGGATTTTGGTAATACTTAATTTTTGAGATTATTTAGATAAATATCTAAATCTAGCTTTTATTGACTTCAACAATATCTCATATGTTGTTGTCATCTTCTTTATCTTCTTAGCTTGACATCTAATATGTCAAATAGAAAATTTGTATAAGCCATCTCGTTATATTGATTTATTAATCATGTGCTTTACGAACAATTCGATTAGCATTGGCAACAGGTTTTTGAGAACATTTCTCAATAAAGACAAATTAAAGAAAAAATTTACACGGTCATTATATAGTGTTAACATTATTTTTCCAAGTGATATTATTTTCTCAATTTGACAAATTAGTAACGAAAATTAAAATTGAGAGAAATAGACATAATATTGAAATATATAAAAAATATATATATTTATCTAATAACATGCAATCAATATTCATTCAATTTCAGCATAGAAAACAAACAATTTGATAAATGAACCCTAAAACATTAATTTCTAATGCTATGATACTTTAGTGAGTTAGAACAAGTGTCGCCGTAGGGTAGGTCAAATGCTCCTTCACTAAACCGAGACAATCTCAACCAAGTGTTATCCCAAAATAACTCTTATTTCTATAACATTTAGTTACCATTAGTTTGGTCAAGAAAATTATTAACAATCTTAATGATATCTTTGTAAGTGTAACCCATCATTTTAGATTCTATAATTTTATCCCAACAAGTGCCGCCGTAGGGTAGGTCAAGTATTGGAAATAAAATTACAATCCTATCCTTCTCAGGAGATTCACCCTGATATTGACCCATGTAAACACCTTCCGTAGGGGGACGATCCAAAAGCCGCCGCGAGGCCCCACATGAATCTCACGTTGTGAACCAATGATAGAGACCGTAGGATATGTTGACACATTTCCTTTCCCACTTACTATTTAAAAATACTTCCTCAAGAGATTCACCCTGATATTGACCCATGTAAACACCTTCCGTAGGGGGACGGTCCAAAGCCGCCTCGAGGCCTCACATGAATCTCACGTTGTGAATCTATGGTAGAGACCGTAGGGTTATTTTGACATATGTCTTTCTCCCACTAAGTATTTTGAAATAGGGTTTTCTATTACTTAGACAAATTAGGCTAATCTCATTTATCTAAGTTTTTCAATCTACCCTTTCATAACCCTTATGTTGGTTAGATTGATTTTAATGTGAATTATCAAGTATATTAAACTATTTAAAACTAATCACATTATGAGCCTGCTTAATGAAATAAAATAAAATTTGACTAATTCAACCCTCAGGCCAGTTCTTAGGTAGAGGTGTTCCTTTTCAGTCAACTTAAGTACCTCACCTGAGTAACCTTTCTTAGACAGGGTTCCCTTATAGTCAATTTTTATTTCAAATTCATTAATCTTTAATTAACTATTAATTACTAGATCAATGAACTTCAGTTGATTTTAAGCCATGTTTTTTAATCCTATTAAAAAAATAATTCACCTTATGGATAATCTTGAATTTTTAACAATTTTAAACCCTTTAAAACAAAATTAAAGATTATCATATATTCTAATCTTATTAGAATAAAAGATAAACTAAATTCAAATATTTAAACTATTTAAAAAATGAATTAAATTATCTTTTAAATAAGGAAAAAAAAATCTAATCTTATTTGGAAAATATCCTAGGAGCTTATTTGGAAAATATCGTGGGAAAAGATTTTTCTCAATCTCATTGGGAATTTTTTTTTTTTTTTTTTTTTTCAATCTCATTGGGAAAAGATTTTTCCCAATCTCATTGGAAAAGATTTCCCAATCTCGAAAAAATATCACTCTAGGAAAAAAGATATCCTAATCCTTATTAGAAAAATATGGATTCCTATTATGAAAGGAAGTATCCTAATTTAAAATTTCCAAATATAACAATTATGTTGAAAGCTATGGAAATATAAACATATTAGGAAATCATCTAATCAAATTAGAAAGCATTTTAATCATAATATTCCAAATATAACACTTATATTAAAGATAATTAAAATGCATGATCATGCTTGACCTATGGTGGGATTTTAATCTAGATGGCATACTCAATGCAATCAATTAAAATTTAAAACATACATCAACATGCATAGTTAAATTGAAAACACAGCAAAATTGACCGGCATATTTGGCATATCCTAAGAAATTGAAAACTAATTTAAATAACAATAATTTAAATCCAAGACATATCTTGGTCTTCAATTCTTTCATTTTTCAAAATTTAGGGTTTCAGAAACCCTAAAATATCTTTTCTATAGCCGCATGAAGAACTGATGAATCGGATAACACCTCACGTTGAACAAAGGCTGATGATGGTTTTATTCTCCAGTCACAATTTAACATATATATGTTTCTTAGACTATCTTCAAATCTGTTGACTGCCACTTAAGAGATGAATCATATGCATAGGCATATAATGAAAGCACCAACTTAATGAACCATTCACATAGGCAATTGATGAAGCACTAATTGACTGATATGATGAATCATACACAACCATACGCCACCATTGATGAAGCACTGAATCCACTGAATCTCATTCAAGGGTTGATTCATAAATCAAATGAGATATGCCGAATTGTTCACCGTAAGCACCTCACCGTCGCAGACTCAAAAAAAAGAAAAAACTCACCTTTCTGAGTTTAATTTTTTTTTTTTTTTTTAACTTACAATATTACATGAATCCTAAACTCATAGAGTTTTACAATTGATCTAATCAAAATTTGTAAATTCTAATGCCAATCAAATATGCAGTCAATTCGCAAACTATATATATCACATATATATAAACTTAAAATACCCACCATACACAATGTTAATTCTAAACAAAACTCAAAGACAAGCTCTGATACCAATTGAAGGGAATGAACTCTTCATTCCCCGCAGCAGAAGCGTTTGGAATCGATCTTTGTTTTATTTAGAATTAAACAAAAAATACAAGTTCAAGCATATTACCTTTGAAGACTACAAAGCTCTTCTTGTGTTCCCTTTTCCACGAGATCTTCCTCGCTATGACTCGAACACGGGATCAAGCTTGTGGGAGCTCTTTGAAAGAATGAGAGAACAATTCTCTGCAGAAAGTGAGTAGTGTGTTTGGCCAACCCTTTGGCTAAACCTAAATGTCTTATTTATAATAAGGCTTTTAGGAATTAATTTTATTTTACAAAATACATTTTAATATCTAATATATTAAAATATGCATTTTATATTTATTTGAATCTTATTCAAATATTATAAAATTAATCTTTTATAATATACTTTAAACCAATTTGAATCTCATTCAAATAACATATGTATATAGTTTTTAATATTAATGTATCATATACATAAACTATTTCCTCTAATATTTAATGTATCAAATACAATAAATATATTTTACTCTTCTACATTTAATATATCAAATATATTAAATAATAATTTGAATATTTCAAATTTTTCTTTCAACTAAATTGATCCTTTTAGTGTTACTATGAGCTAGCAAGGGGACCTTATGGACCTACAGATTTATAAGCTCCAATGATACAAAATTAATTAATTAAACTCTTTAATTAATTGACTTTCATTCATTAACTCTAGGTCACTCCACTATAGGCCTAGAGTTGCACTCTTATGCACTGTAGGACAAGTTGTGTCCATGGATATAACCATTACATGCAAGTCGATCCTTCACGAGTTGTTCGTAATTACAGCTGGGTCAAAAGTCCGTTTTACCCCTGTAATTACATCTTACACCTTAAGTACCACTGATTCTCTAATGAACAACTTGTTTATGATCCAACCATAAACCAAGTCCCTCTCGGGCCAGTGAGAGGGTGGGGCCCCATTGTTCAAGTCCCGAAATCAGCACTTAAGGGAACTACTCATCTACTTTCCCAATATGGGAAGAAGTGAATTTCGTCTTGTGAAACTTATGTTCCCAACTCCCTATTTGGTCAAGTCCCCAAAATGGTAGGCTTATTGAATCGGCTATAAAGGCCATTCTCACCCATACAAATCAAAGGACGAGCCCTCACAGGCAGGAGTTCATAACTCACTCAGGATTAAGATCGAGTCACATATGATCATCCTGTGAAATACTAATCTTCTCAAATAACGGATTTATAAAGAGAGATTATATATTTCGTGGTCCAGTCTTATACAAACTCATTGTATAGGATACCCTCACTCACATGTCTCATGAATGATTTGGATCAAATCATTTGTAACAATTACAAAGTGGGCCGTATCAATAGTGTTACCAGGATAAGGCACCCAACCTTATCCATATACTATAGACCCTTTAGGTTATTACTTGAACATGATCCTCCCGTATGTCAACTACATACAGTTCAAGATTACACTAATAACCTTGGATTTTATTTATATAATGAATATTATAAATTGCAAATATTAATAATAAAATAATTATCAAATAATTATTAATTAATTACGAGGCTTTAGGGCATAAATCCCAACACCACGCCCTAAAGGTCGTGCCCTCGACCTACCACCAACTCATGAAGTCCACCACGGAGGAAGGAATCAGGGTAGCCCACGACCAACAGAGGGCCTTACGCGAGTGTTACGCGACGACCCTCAAGGCCGAGCGAATCTATGTCGTTGCCGATAAAGAAGAAATAATCATCATACTCGACGCCGAGGATGAACCGGAGTTGGGGCAGGAAACATTGACCGTCAACGTAGTGGAACAAGTTGAGCTGAGACCAGGACGACATTGAGATTCAGGGCAGAGCTATTCGTGGACCTCAAGGCCAGACTAACTGAAAAGCCGGCGTCGGGTATGGTGAAAGAAACCGATCAAATAAATCAAACCTTCTCATTCGGTTTTGGAGAAGTTAGTGGCTACACTAGGCTAGAGGTATAAAAGGAAAATGATGATAAGAAAAAGAGGATAATCATTATTGGAGGAGAGGAAAATTTCTGAAAAGAAGGAGAAAGACTTGATAAGACCTAGAAGAGCTTTTGCAAGCCTTGGTTTTCAGAGCTGCTGAAGGAATGATTCAAGGAAGACTCGCCAGAAGGAAGTGGAGTTGCAAGCATTCGCCAGAGGAAGGAAGCATAAGGAGCATTCCTAGTTGAAAGACCATCTTCCGACGGTTTGACTCCCTTTACATTTCTCTTTCTCTTCATCTTATTGTAGTAGAACTTCTTGTTTTCGTTTTCACCTTGGTTGTAATGTTTACGTTAAGCTATTTTGAACGTTTATCTTGTAGTATGAACTAATTTCCACTGGGAAGGGTTAGAGGTATGAAGTAAATGTTTCATGACTATGATAACATTATTCTCGCAGAAGCTTTCAAAGCATGTTTCTTTTGATTTTAACGATACATTTTTTATCGACCATCCATTATCTGTTAATGAGTTTTTGATCTTCGAGAGGAGTAGAAAGCTCTGATTATTCATGTTTCTACTAGCCTTTCATGGTAATCAGTGAGGAATTTATAGATATTCACTCACCTAACACACTAGTAAACAACATGTTTGTATGAATAAAAGTACAACGAGAGTTGGCTTCTAATGTGTGAAGCACCAAGAGGGTTTCTATGTTTATGTTGTGTGGTTAGCCAATGTGTTTATTTTCTAAAGCATTCTTGTTGAATTTTACTTCAACATTACTTCTAACCTGACCTTGTGTTCTTCGCCTTGTAGCATTCTTCTTTGTTAGTCTCGTTTTATTATTCTTTAATCTTTGCAAAGTTCTCAAAGTTGTTTATCTGTGAATGTTATTTTGCTTGAGTTCGTTTATTGTGCTTTCATTTTGTTCTAGCATATATTTATTTCTGAGCATTTGTTTTGTCTGTTTATATTTTTCCGCGTTGTTTTTGTTCTGTCTTTATTTGCGCAGAAATCCAATCATATTTTGTTACCCGTTACCTTGTCTCAAATCAATTCAACTTAATGAAGAAGTCACCAAATCCATGTGGAATCGATATAAATATACTTATTACTTGCTGCATAGATCATGTATACTTGCATGTTCTGAGTGCTTTTCACTACTATTCCCCACGCATTAAGCATGCAACACCTGCCCTTCTTCCTATTGGGTTTTATGTCCTAAAACCCGTGGTTTGTAAACTGTTATGTTTGTAAATACTCTATTTAGAATAAAGAGTTATTAGTTTTATTCAGTAAAGAAGTTTACTGGAATAAAGTGAAACGTGTTTAGGTTAACCTATACCAATGACCAACACCCATGGCTGAATATGAGTACTTGAGCCTCATGTATGACATGATTGTGGATCAGGCTCAAGTAGTCAGTCAAAACGATCTATAGTATACGGATAAGGTTGGGTACCTTATCCTGGTAACACTATTGTATGCGACTCACTTTGTATTGTACAAAACGATGTGATCCGAATCGTTTCACATGGAGATGAGCGAGTGAGGGCGTCCTGTGCAAAGAGTTTTCATAAGACCGAACCGCGAAATATGTCGCTCTCTCTTTATAACACCGTTTACTGATGAGACCGACATTTTCATTTGATGGCCTAGGTAACTCGATCTCAATGCTGAGCTCGCTATGAATTCCTGCTTATTCCAAAGTATCTTTTGACTTGCACGGGTGAGAGTGACCCATAAGCACCGACTCAATAAGCCTACCATCTTGGGGATAAAGTCGAGTAGGTAGCTGGGGACATAGTACAACAAGATTAGAGTTCACTCCTAACTCGCTCTTCAGGGTTAGTAGATAGGTTGTTCCTTTAACAGCTGACTCTGGGGCTTGAACAATGAGCGCTCACACTCTAATGAGATGAGAGGGTTAACTGATATGTTGGTTGGACCACAAATCTATTGTTCATTAGAGGTGTCAGTGGTACTTAAGGAACAAGACGTAATGTAGGGGTTAAACAATTTAAATGACCCAGCTGTGATTACGAACAACCTGTGAAGGGTCGACTTGCCCGTGACAGTTATATCAGAGGACATAATATATCTACAGTGAGGAGAGTGCAACCCTCGGACTATAATGGAGTCTCCGGGGGTTAACGAATGTTGATTATTTCGGTTAAAAGAGTTTTGACCGGATAATCTCGTATCGTTGGAGCTCATGATCTGTAGGTTCTTTAGATTCTCCTAGCTAGCTCGGATAACGCCGTGCAACAGTATAAGAGAAAAGTTAAAAGAAAAAGAATTTGAATTGTTCAAATTCGATTTATAGAAGGAAGGTGGACATATTTAAATATGATTTAAATATGTGAATGGTCTAAAACATGAATATGATTCATGTGCAAAAAAGTCGGTTTTCGAATAACCGGGTTTAACCATATTATTTAATTAATATTTGATATTGAATTAAATAATATTTATTAATTAAAAAGTTTAATTAATAATTATATATATATATATATTAGATATGGCTAAAAAAGAAAAAAAAAAAAGAGAAAAAAAAGGAAAGTGTCATTCGGGGTCTTCAATTTGAAAGTTCTTAAAAAGCAAAACTTAGAAGCATTTTGCTTCTGTCTTCAACGATTGAAGTTCATAAAAATTAAAAGTTTTGGTTTTGATTTCTTTACAAGGCTGAAGACTCAGACCTTTTTCCATTCTTTCTTCTTCCTTTTTCTTTTATTTTCTCTTCTTTCGGAGTCCCACAACTCCGTTGCTCGGCGCCGAGGATAACGGGACTACCTGAGGTGGTCCTCCGGGTGTTCGTGCGAAGAGGACCGAAGAGTTCGTGACGAGGAACGTGCGGCGGAACTCGAAGAAAATTAGAACAACAAGGGTATGTTTTCTAATTTCTTGTATTTTCGCTATTTGAGCATATTTTCTATTAGTTAAATTGATGAAATTAGAGTTTCAACGATCCAAAATTGCTTCCGCAGCGTAAAACGCTCCATCAATTGATATCAGAGCGTATTTTGATCAACTCAATTTGCATCAATATAAGTTGGTGGGTATTTTATTTTAGAAATTATTTCTGAATGGACGTCTAAAGTGATTATCGGTTTTGGCATTGTTTCTTTTTGAATTTCATTATTTGTAATTGCCCGAGAATGTATGGGCTTTAATGTGGGTGGAAGAGTCTGTATTCTGTAGAGTCATTAGAGTCTATATAGGTTTCTTTGTGAAAGAAGCTCGAGTTTGGAGCTCCCCGAAATGTTCGGTGCATGTTCAAACTCGTTCTAGGCGATACAAAGAGAAGCTCGAAGAGAAATTGACCGAAGCGTTCGGGGGAGCAAGCTAGTCCAAAGCGGTACGAAGAGTTTGAAGTTCGCTCAAGACTTAACTTGTTGTTCAAGCTTGTAATAAAATAGTTATTGCTTGCTTGATGCCAAAACCGGTCCACTTTAGTGTGTTTAATTAATTATGCATTGCGAATGTATGTTTTAATTAAAATTCCATATTTGTATGTGCATATTGTATGCCATATAGATTTAAAATTCCACTGTAGGAAGCATGCTCCATGCATTAAAAATATGTTATAAGTGTTATAATATATAGTATGCATATTTGGGAATTCATGAGTATTAATATAAGAATTATATTAATTCATGAATTAGATGTTGTTAGTTTAATAGAATAATTGATATAAGTGTTATAATAATTATGAAATTAAACATACAACATAGGTTGCCCCAGTTTTATGCATATTATAGGTTATAAGTGTTATAATGTATATGATGCATGTTTAATTCATAGGTATTAATATAAGAGTTATATTAATTCATGAATTAGTTGTTGTTTTCTTAATAGAATAATTGATATAAGTGTTATATTAATTATGAAATTAAACATCTAACTTTAGATGCATATTGTATGTTATAAGTGTTATAATGTATAAGATGCATGCTTAATTCAGAGAATTGATATAAGTGTTATATTGATTATGAATTAGGAGTTGTATGTTTAAGAGCATAGTCGATATAAGTGTTATATTGATTATGAAGTTAAATATTCAACTCGTCATGTCTTAGCAATTGCATGTTTGAGAAGCTTGTAGATGGTCGTTGTAGAAAGTCTAGTTTTTTGCAAGTGTTGTAAAAATGACTTAGACTTTTAAAATCTATAACAAAAATCAAAGAACATGTTCATTTAGGATTAAATGAATCGATTTGGTTCATTAGATGAATAAGTCGATATCTCGTAAATGCTAAGGTTATGAGAAACTCACCCGGTGAGCTCCTATTTAGGTTGAAGGATTATGAATTGACGGAACACCTCCTACCTGGGGACTATCCGGTTCTTGAGTAAAGTTAACCAGCTTTATGAGCATGCGTAAGAGGTGTGAGGTTAGTAAAAGTGTTTATAACCAAGACATCTCAAGTAAAATGTTTGCCTAGACTTAAGGTTTTATTTACTTAGCCAGATAAAACATGAGTATTTACCCTAAACACCGTCTATGATACTTAGTAGATGTGTTGAGAAGGAATATATGATATATCCCTCTCCTGCTACGCACTCCCTATAGTTCACAACATGAGAATTTTGCAGGGCCTCATGATGTCATTTGAGGCATCTCCAGACGGATGGTGTTTGCAACTTTCAATAGCAAGGTGAATGAAGTAAGTGTCTATAGTAAGTGGGAGAAGGAAGTACGCTAGTACTTCCTTCGGTCTCTTTCATTGGATTGAATCGTGAGATTCCCATGTTCTGCCTGTAAGGTACCCAAGAATGGTACCAATCCCTACGGAGGGCCGTTTCATGGGAGTCGGAACATCTCAGTCACCATTTATGGATAAAGAAACACAGGGCCATTCCCAACTCTGACATTCCCTACGGTTGCACTGTTGGGGCCGTCCTGTGAATTCTAAAATTTAAGGGTCACACTTACGGGATTTGCTAAAGAGTTAGACCAAAAACGATAACTAAGATGCTATAGGAATATGAGTTATTCTGGTAATAGCATTTAGTCAAGAATGTCTTGATTTAGTAAAGGGGTGCTCGACTACCCTTTGTTAAGTGATATTTAGACTTATTAAAGAAAGGTGTTTTTAGAGTTTTTAATTGAGTAAGAAGACGTTTTGTCTCTTGTTTCTGTCTGATTGTTGTTTATATTGCTTGTAGGTAAAGAAAGAAGGAAGTTGGATGAAGATCGAGAATAAGAGTGAAAAGGGAGGCAAAGCAGCTGATTATTGATGGAAATAGCCTAGCGCCTAGGCGCTGCCTTTCGGCGCCTAGGCGCTGAGGAGAAGAATTGGACAACAGCTGTAGCGCCTAGGCGCTGATGAGAAGAATTGGCAGAAGCTGTAGCGCCGAGGCGCTATCTTTCAGCGCCTAGGCGCCCGAACGTAAAAATTGGGCAGAAGCTATAGCGCCGAGGCGCTGCCTCTCAGCGCCTAGGCGCTACGAAGTCTAAAGCGGTGATCCTTCCTAGCGCCGAGGCGCTGTAACTGAGCGTCTAGGTGCTGCGACGGAAACTGACCTAATTTATAAGGGGGTCGGTTATTATTTGAAAAGGAAGCAGAGCGTGGACGAAAAACGAAGTGACGAAAGAGAGCGGAGAGAGCAGATCTTGACATCCGGGTATCCAAACGAAGCGAGAGCTACGCTAGGGAGATCGAGGATTCATCGTGGCTCGTTTCTTTTCATCTATTTCATCCTTTATTTCTCTTGTAACGATTATGCTTCCGAACATGAACATTGTTGAGATTTTCTCCATGAACTAACTTTTCTATCTAGAGTATTGATGTAGTCGTTGTTGAATTCTGTTTCTTATTGATCAATAGTTAAGAGCTTGATTCCTTGTTCGATTGTGAAAATTCTTATATGCTTACTAAGTACATGTTAGGATTTGGCCAGTCTTAGTGTGAGATTTTATCAATGCGTTGAAGTCGATAGACAATTCTCGTTGACGAACCTTAATTATTTTCCCTAACTTATATGAGAGATAGACATATCCTTGTAGGTTTTGTGGCATGATTTAGTTCTACAGTCTTAATAGTTGAAGTGTTCTGATTGTCATAGAGATATAGGCAATTGTCATTTTAATGAATATTGTTATTACTCGAGAGAGAGTAACAAGTCTTCCGAGTAGAACTTGTCAACAATCATAGGGTCAAACGTTTATAACTAGAAATTAATAAGGAATAGGATGAGACAACGATGAAATCTTTGCTCTAGAACCTCTATCATCTACATAAGCATAATTGTTTCGTTTAGTTTTCTGCATCATTTTAATTACTCAAGTCAATAGCATATTTAATTTTCGTACAACTCTGATAATTGATTGCTCAGATAAAACTAAGGTTTAGAATTCTGGTAATTAGTAACTTTCATTCCCTGTGGAGAACGATAATCATACTTACACTACTATATTACTTGGAACGATTCGTACACTTGCGATTTCGGACAACAAGTTTTTGGCGCCGCTGCCGGGGAATGATTGTTTTTCTTTACTAATATCAGAAATCAAGAACTTTAATCTTACTCTGAGTTTTGTGTTACTTTTATTGATTGTGTTCTTTCAATCTTGATTGCAGGAGTTAGAGAGAGTGCATGCGAAAATTTGGAAGTAGCAGCTTACTTCCAATTAATCTCGAAATCGAACGTACCTGTCGAAAGAACAGAAAAGAAAAGAGAGAGCGTGTTGCACAAGAGAAGTTGAAAATGGCGGACAACCAAGAGGTCGAAACCAGGACTTTGAGGGATTATGTATTGCCAAATGTAACGGGGTTACATTCTGCAATCCAAAGACCCGCAATTCAGGCGAACAACTTTGAGATTAAACCTGCCACGATTCAAATGATCCAAACCTCAGTGAACTACAGTGGGTTGAGGAATGAGGATCCAAACTCTCATATTTCAGATTTCCTGGAACTCTGCGATACATTCAAGATGAATGGAGTGTCAGATGATGCCATTAGACTTAGGTTGTTTCCCTTTACTCTTAGGGGACAAGCTAAACAATGGTTGAGCTCGTTGCCAGCAGGTTCAATAGAGACTTGGAATGATCTTGCCCAAAAGTTTCTCGCCAAGTTCTTCCCACCAGCAAAGACAGCAAAGATCCGGAGTGAGATTGAAAATTTTCTTCAAGAAGATGGAGAATCTCTTTATGATGCATGGGAAAGATTTAAGGAGCTCTTGAGGAGATGTCCTCACCATGGATTTCCTAGATGGATGCAAGTGCACAACTTCTATAATGGACTAGGAGGTGGTACTAGGACAACAATAGATGCAACTGCAGGAGGATCATTTATGAAGAAAACTGAGAGTGAAGCCTTTGAATTATTGGAGGAAATGACAGTGAATCATTATGAACTTCCTAGTGTGAGAACGACTCAGAGGAGTGTGATGGAGGTTAATGAAGTGGATTCAATAGCCGCGTTGACTGCACAGGTTGCCTCACTTACTAGGCAACTTCAGTCAAACCAATTTGCGGTAAACTCGATTCAAGCGCCTACTTTATTTTGTGAAATTTGCAATGGAAGTCATAGGAGTGAAGATTGTCAGGTGGGGAATCCATTTATGCAAGGTCAAGTTGAGCAAGCTCAATTTGTTGGGAATTACAATCGCCAACAAAACAACCCGTACTCCAACACCTTTAATCCAAGATGGCGAAATCATCCTAATTTTGCATGGAAGCAGAATCAGACACAAAATCCACCTCCTCTAGGATTTCAACAACCAGCAGAGCAGAAGAGCAGTCTCGAAGAAGCAATGTTGCAAATGGCAACCAACACAAACCAATTTATGGTTGAGACTAAAACAAATTTTAAAAATCAAGCATCAGCCATTCGAAACTTGGAGGTACAAGTTGGTCAAATTGCAAACATGTTATCTGATAGACAACAAGGGAATTTACCAAGTACAACTGAGGTAAATCCTAAAGAGCAATGTAAGGCTATCATGTTGAGAAGTGGTAAAACAGTTGAAGTCTAGACTAAAGAAGGGAAGACTGATGAGTCAGTGAGCCCTACAAAACCGCCAGTAGTTCAAAACAATGAGGAAAAAGCCATGTCTAGTAAAAAGCCTCAGCCACAACAAGAAGTGGAGCAGAACGTGCCATATCCTCAGCGACTGCGAAAGAATAAACTGGATAAGCAATTCTCTAAATTTTTAGATGTCTTTAAAAGATTGCATATTAACATTTCATTTGCAGATGCTCTTGAACAGATGCCGAGCTATGTAAAGTTTATGAAGGAAATTCTGTCAAATAAGAGGAAGCTTGAAGAGTATGAGACAGTGGCACTCACTGAGGAATGTAGTGCCATCTTGCAACAAAAACTACCACAAAAACTAAAAGATCCAGGGAGTTTTACAATTCCATGCTCTATTGGCAAACTTACTTTTGATAAAGCATTGTGTGATTTAGGTGCAAGTATTAATTTGATGCCTTTGTCCATTTTCAGGAAGCTTGGATTGGGAGAAGCAAGCCCAACAACGGTGACACTACAACTAGCAGACCGCTCAATCAAACATCCGAAGGGAGTCATTGAAGATGTATTGGTAAAAGTAGACAAATTCTTTTTCCCAGCTGATTTCATTGTTCTTGACATGGAAGAAGATAGGGAAGTACCAATCATATTGGGAAGGCCATTTTTGGCGACAGGGCGAGCACTCATTGATGTTCAGAAGGGTGTGCTAAGTTTAAGGGTGCAAGATGATGAAGTCACTTTCAATGTGTTTGATGCAATCAAATACCCAGGTGAAAGTGACAGCTGCTTTCGAATTGATGTGTTGGATTCCTTGGTATCCAACGAGCTGACCACTTCCCAACAACCATTAGAGGTATGCCTTACTCATCCAGACCCTGAAGGACTGGAAGATTTAGATGTGAGTGAATGTGTAAATTGGTTGAATTCTGCGGTTCGTTATGAAAGAAAGAGTTATGAATCCTTAGGAACCACTACATCTAAGTCTGTGCCATCGACAGAAAAAGCACCCATTCTAGAGTTAAAGGTGCTTCCCTCTCACCTCAGATATGCTTATTTGGGAGAAGAGTCCTCTCTTCCTATGATCATCTCAGCAGAATTATCTAGTGAGGAAGAAGATAAGTTGTTACGTGTGCTTCGAAAGCACAAACCAGCAATAGGATGGACTTTGTCAGACATCAGAGGTCTGAGCCCTTCACTGTGTATGCATAAGATCTTATTGGAAGAAGGAATGTCACCCACAATAGAAGCATAGAGGAGGCTCAATCCAAACATGAAAGAGGTAGTCAGGGGTGAGATTTTGAAATGGCTTGATGCAGGAATAATCTACCCAATTTCAGATAGTGCTTGGGTAAGCCCAGTTCATGTAGTGCCCAAGAAAGGAGGAATGACAGTGGTGAAAAATGAGAACAATGAGTTGATTCCTACAAGAACCGCAACGGGATGGCGAATTTGCATAGATTATCGGAAGTTAAATAAGGCAACCAGAAAGGATCATTTTCCTTTGCCCTTTATTGACCAGATGTTGGATCGATTGGCAGGGCATGAGTATTACTGCTTTCTGGATGGCTACTCGGGATATCAGCAAATTGCAATTGCACCAGAGGATCAAGAGAAGACCACATTCACTTATCCCTATGGTACCTTTGCGTTTCGAAGAATGCCCTTCGGTCTATGCAACGCACCCGCCACATTTCAGAGATGTATGATGTCAATTTTCTCCGACATGGTTGAAAAATGTATTGAGGTATTTATGGATGATTTTTCAGTTTTTGGAATTTCATTTGATAATTGTCTCATAAATTTGGAAATGACTCTTAAAAGAAATGAGCAAACTAACCTTGTCTTGAATTGGGAGAAATGTCATTTTATGGTTCGAGAAGGTATTGTTTTAGGGCATAAGATCTCTTCCCGAGGGATTGAGGTAGATAGGGTGAAGGTGGAAACAATTGAGAAATTACCGCTGCCGATTTCAGTGAAGGGAATCAGAAGTTTTTTGGGACATGCTGGTTTCTACAGGAGGTTCATAAAGGATTTTTCAAAAATCACATAACTTCTATCTTCTCTATTGGTGCAAGGTACACAATTTGAATTTGATGATGCATGTTTACAAGCCTTCCAATTATTAAAAGAGAAATTAATATCTGCT
This sequence comes from Herpetospermum pedunculosum, assembly GCA_028017165.1. Taxonomy (NCBI): domain Eukaryota; kingdom Viridiplantae; phylum Streptophyta; class Magnoliopsida; order Cucurbitales; family Cucurbitaceae; genus Herpetospermum; species Herpetospermum pedunculosum. The sequence goes on along the minus strand of CM051527.1, from coordinate 26,277,202 downwards.
CCCATAGTTGTAACCCCACAATGGGATTGCCCTTTTGAATTAATGTGTGATGCCAGTGATTACGCTGTTGGGGCAGTGTTAGGACAAAGAAGTGAAAAAGTATTTCATGCCATTTACTATGCGAGTAAAACTCTTAATGGTGCCCAATTGAATTATGCTACAACAGAAAAAGAATTACTTGCCATCGTATTTGCCTTTGACAAATTTAGGTCTTATTTAATTGGTAGTAAAGTCATTGTTTTCGCTGATCATTCTGCTATTAAGTATTTGATGACTAAAAAAGATGTGAAACCTAGACTGATTAGGCGGGTTTTACTCCTTCAAGAATTTGATCTCGAGATAAAGGATAAAAAAGGGACAGAAAACTTAGTAGCAGATCATTTATCTAGACTTGAACTGCCAATTGAGGTTGAATCTCTGAAAGCTCCTATTGATGATGATTTTCCAGATGAGCATGTTTTTGCAGTAACAGGAAAGCAGGAAACGCCATGATTTGCAGATTTGGTGAACTATCTAGCAGCAAAAATAGTGCCACAGGAAGCATCCTATCAACAGAGGAAAAAGTTTTTCTCAGAGGTGAAGCACTATTTGTGGGATGAGCCCATTCTGTACAAGCACTGTGCTGATCAAATGTTGAGAAGATGCATTCCTGAGGAAGAAATGGACGATATTCTGCGTCACTGCCACAGCTTAGAGTGTGGGGGTCATCATGGGGGAGGTCGAACAGCTGCAAAGGTGTTGGAAAGCGGTTTTTACTGGCCGTCGTTGTATAAAGACGCCCATAACTTTGTGATGAGTTGCGACCGATGTCAACGAACGGGGAATATTTCTAGAAGGGATGAAATGCCGCTGCAGAACATTTTGGAGGTGGAATTATTTGATCTGTGTGGCATGGATTTCATGGGTCCTTTTCCATCGTCCTACAACAACAAGTATATTCTTCTGGCAGTTGACTATGTGTCAAGATGGGTCGAGGCTATTGCTACTCCAACGAATGAGGGAAAGGTAGTCCTGAGCTTCCTCAAAAAGAATATCTTTACAAGATTTGGGACACCGAGAGCGATAATCAGTGATGGAGGTTCACACTTCTACAACAAACAATTTGCCGCACTTCTAGCAAAATATGGGGTAAAGCATCAAATGGCCCTAGCATACCACCCTCAAACAAATGGACAAGCGGAAGTATGCAACAGAGAGGTGAAAAGGATACTTGAGAAAACAGTGCATCATTCACGCAAGGATTGGGCAAAGAAGTTAGAAGATGCGTTGTGGGCATATCGAACTGCGTTCAAGACTCCTCTTGGGATGTCTCCATACAGGTTAGTATTCGGGAAAGCATGTCACCTGCCAGTTGAATTGGAACATAGGGCTTATTGGGCAATGAAATTGCTCAATATGGATTTGCAGCCAGCGGGGGAGAAACGCATGTTACAATTGACTGAGATGGAGGAATTCAGAAATGAAGCATATGAGAATGCTCGCATCTATAAAGAAAGAACAAAGGCATGGCATGACAAGCATATTAGAAGAAGGAGCTTCGAGACGGGCCAAAAGGTCTTGTTATACAATTCGCGACTTAGGCTGTTTCCTGGAAAATTGAAATCAAGATGGTCGGGTCCGTTTACGGTGGTCCAAGTCTATCCTCATGGTGCGGTTGAAGTGAAAAACGAGGTTGGAGATACGTTCAAGGTGAATGGGCAACGTTTGAAGCCTTATGTGCACGACATGGTGAAAGCCATGAACACCACGATAAGTTTGTGCTCACTTTAGTAAGAAAATGTCGGGCTGAGGACTTTAAACCAAGCGCTAATTGGGAGGCAACCCGTCTTTGTAAAAAAAAAAAAAAAAAAAAAAAAAAAAAAAAATGATCAGCGTCTAGGCGCTGTCGAAAAAAAAAAAAAGAAGAGAGGAAAGACAGAATGATCAGCGCCTAGGCGCTGTCGAAAAAAAAAAAAAAGAAGAGAGGAAAGACAGAATGATCAGCGCCTAGGCGCTGTCGAAAAAAAGAAAAAAAAAGAGAAAAGAAGACAGAATGCTCAGCGCCGAGGCGCTGTCGGAAAGAAAATTCTGGGTTTAGGACAGAACACTCAGCGCCTAGGCGCTGCCTGATAGCGCCTAGGCGCTGTCGCGATTTTCCCCTTTTTTTTCAAAAGACAGAACGCTCAGCACCGCGGCGCTGATATCTTAGCGCCTAGGCGCTGGCGCGATTCTGACGAAAAAAAATAAAATAAAAAAAGGGGGTTGGGTGTTTAAAAACGTATTTTTCCTTTCTAAAAACCCTAGATCTTCAAATTCTTCAGATTTTCTCTCCCTTTTGCTCTCAAGTCTTCTCTTCTCCTCCAAATCTCTATCTTCATCTTTCTTCTCTTCTCTTCCAAATTTCTCTCTTCATCTCTCTTCTCTTCCAAATCTTCTCCTTTACCCACAAATTTCTCCCCTTTTTGTTTCACTAACCAAACCCTTTACCACTAACATTTGATTTTGTAGGAGTTTGAAGTTGAAAAGTGTGAAGTTCTCCAAGAGCTTCTTCTCCACAGTGACAGTTCTTCTTCAAGGTTGCCTCTTCGCCTCAACCCTCTGTGTTTCTTCTCCAAGTAAGCATTTATCTTTGTAAAGTGTTTTATTTGGGCTGAAATTTAGAGCTTGTGGAGGATTGGTAAATTTTGTTGGAAGTGTGGGGGAGTTCTGCTTTGTTAATTTGGGTGGTTGGAAGTGTTGGATTATTGAGTGTTGATACAAAAGTTGGAAGATAAGTTCAAGGCATAAGCGTGCGAAGTACTGTTAATTGTTATGGCTCCCAAGACTTCTAAGCGTGCGAAAACGGGCGAAGGGTCTTCTGAAGCCTTTGACAGATATCGATTCCGGGATAAAGAGGCCTCGAAATTATATTCCGAGTTGGTTATTAAGCGGAATGTAATTCCGGAGCGAGGTTTACTCCCTTGTATTGGCGAGCAGCCATGTATTTATCATAATATTAGGGAAAGAGGTTGGGAAGCATTCACGAAACAGCCTGAGTCTGCTGTTGTCCCGCTTGTTCGAGAATTTTATGCGAATATGCAAGAAGACAGAACAAAAGTATTTGTGCGGGGCAAGTTGGTGCCGTTTGATTTTGCATCCATAAACAAGTTTTATAATCTTCCAAGCATTGATCGGAGTGGTTATGCAACCTATGCCGCCAATGAAGTGGATTATGATGAGATCATAGCGACATTGTGTCAGCCAGGCACTCAATGGACAACCAGACAAGGAGAAAAGCTGACTTTTAAGGCAGCCCACCTTAGTGTGATGAATAAAGTTTGGCACAATTTTATTTGTGCTAAACTTTTGCTTGTAACACATGTGAGTGATGTGACCAAAGACAGGGCAGTCCTTTTGTAGGCCATTGTAACTGGTAAATCCATTGATGTGGGTCGCATTATTCAGCAATCAATCAAACATACCAAGAAGACTTCCACAACCGGTGGCCTCGCTCACCCTTCATTGATTACATCCTTATGCAAAGCCGCCGGAGTGATTTGGGGCTCAGATGAGGAGTTAAGGCATCCTAAATGTGTGATGGACAAAAAGCACATCTTAGGATTAAAAGGCCCGACATTGGTTGAAGACCCGGCCCATAGCCAACAATTTTTAATTGGCAGTTCGTCCCAACCTCCACCAGAGCAATCATCTCATGATCCACCTGAAGATCAGTTATCCTTGGAGGAAAGATTATAGCGAATGGAGCTTCGTCATACACAACGGTTGGACAGGATGGAGGAAAGACAAGAGCAAGGACGAAGAAGAATGGAAAGACGAATGCAACGCCACATGGAGCATAGCACTCAATGCTTTGATAGGTTTTTTCAGGTGTTGGCACGTCCTGGGTTCAATCAAGGAGATGATCCCATTCTTTGTCCAACACCCCCCCGATCATCTGATGAAGAAGAGAATATGTGAGCGGCGCTCACTCAGGGAAGTTTTCGTTTCCCTTATTCGTTTTCTTCTTATTTGTTGTGTTTTTCCTTTGTGTCGTTTGTTTCTTTTTGCATTGAGGACAATGTTGAATTTTAAGTTGGGGGTGGGATTAGATTTTGTTGAGTATGTTTTTGAGGATAGGTGTGACATTCTATATGATTTCTACATTCTAAGAAGTGTATCTCTTCAATTTTTCGAGATATTTTGGAAAATTATGTAAGTTAGGGACACATTGGTTGTTGGGTTATATTGCATAAGAGAGAAGAGCTTGATTCATGTTTTTACTTAAAAGGAATGCATGATAGTGTTTGTTGAATTATTGAATGTCGAATGCGCAAGATCTATTGCCAAAACAACCTGTTTTCATGTGAGCTTTTGAGCTTTTAAGCACATTCATTACATGGTGCTTTCAATTCTTAAAATGTGTGAATGCCGTGCATATTTAGATTTTTGTAGAACTTGCTTTGTTATGCATGTCTGTAGCCTCTGAATAGTTTTGAATGTTTAAATTTTAAGGGTAATTTAGGTGAAGCCAATGTTTAGCTTTCTAAAATAGCCTACCTCAACATTTAGTCCTTAGTTAAGCCAAATATTGAGCCTTAGACTTTTTTTTCATTGGAAGATTACCGCACTAAAAGCCAAAAATACCATTTGTTGTAATCCTTTTCTGTGAATCCTAGATTGAAAGATTACATATGCTTACCACATGAAGTTTTTAATTTGTTGGGAAAGTTGCAACATGTACATTAAGGGATTCCTAAATGGAAGCGTGATTAGAAAAGAAAAAAAAAATAGTGTGGATGAAAAGAAGTCAATGCTTCAACCAAGCTGAAAAAAAAAAAAAAAAAAAATCGTACTTAAGTTTAAATTCCTTGGAAGTAGAAGTGTTAGCTTCATGTGGATAAGCTGTGTAAAATTCTTTCAATAAAAGAGCTTAAAAATTTCCTTTTCCATCCACCCGTCCTAAGCCAAATTACAACCAAAACGAAACCCTTAATTTTTGTGCATTCATTATGTTCATCGATGGCTTGGATGTGATATATGAGCAAGTTTATGACAAAAGTTTTGTATGTATTGGTGCGAGAGTCATTGAAATATGCCTTAAACAGTTGAGCGTTATGAGTGAATCCCTGTGAGGGTAGTAGACCTTGTGCATTCAATTTTGATAGTTTGATGAGATACTTGAGTTTTTAGTTAAAATTGTACTCGATGAATGCTTATTCTCTTGACTGTTTGTATAACCGAAGTAATTGATGTGTACTTAGCTTACCAGTATTCTTAGATATTAAGAAATTTGAAAAGAACACTTGGAATTGTAAGGAATCTAGAAGTCTCACTGGTTGGTTGTACTCAATTGTTTCACTTACTTTCGTGTGCCTTTAGGTCGTCAATAAATGCGTGAGATTTGAGTCATGTGAGTTGATGGAGCGCCCATGGCACGCAGCGGAAGCGATTTGGATCATGGACACTCTAATTTCATCAATTTAAACAAATGGAAACATGCAAAAGCAATGAAAAAGAGAAATTAGAACACATACCCTTGACGTTCGTATTTCTTCAAATTCACCGCCAGTAGCTCCTCACGAGCTCACCGAGCCTTCTCACGAAACCTTCGTGGACCACCCACGGTAGTCCCGCTATCCTCAGGCCGAGAAACGGAGTAGTGGGACTCCTTTTACAAAAGAAAAGAGGGAAGAAGCTTCAACTGAAAAAACTATTTTCTCAGCAAGCAGAGGAAGAAGACGGAGCAGAAGAGAATTGAGAGAGAGAAGATTCATATGAAATTCATAATTTCATATGAAAACCCCAAAGTGCACTAAGCACTTTTTAATTTCTTTTTGCTTTTTTTTTTTTTTTTTTTTTTTTTTTTTTTAATTAGTCTGATGAGTCAAAAATATATATATGCTGTGTATATATAAAACATACATGTGTCTTACATCTTGCATGTAAGACACATGTATATATATATATATATATTTTTTTTTTGACTCATCAGACTAATTAAAAAAAAAAAAAAAAAAAAAAAAAAAAAAAAAAAAAAGCAAAAAGAAATTAAAAAGTGCTTAGTGCACTTTGGGGTTGTCATATGAAATTATGAATTTCATATGAATCTTCTCTCTCTCAATTCTCTTCTGCTCCGTCTTCTTCCTCTGCTTGCTGAGAAAATAGTTTTTTCAGTTGAAGCTTCTTCCCTCTTTTCTTTTGTAAAAGGAGTCCCACTACTCCGTTTCTCGGCCTGAGGATAGCGGGACTACCGTGGGTGGTCCACGAAGGTTTCGTGAGAAGGCTCGGTGAGCTCGTGAGGAGCTACTGGCGGTGAATTTGAAGAAATACGAACGTCAAGGGTATGTGTTCTAATTTCTCTTTTTCATTGCTTTTGCATGTTTCCATTTGTTTAAATTGATGAAATTAGAGTGTCCATGATCCAAATCGCTTCCGCTGCGTGCCATGGGCGCTCCATCAATTGGTATCAGAGCGTTTTTGGCCACTCAATTTCTATCAATTTAAGTTATGGTGGGTTTTATTTAGAAATTGTTTCTGAATGGAATTCTAAAGTGAATATCGATTTTGGCATAGTTTCTTTTGAATGTCATTATTTGTAATTGCCCGAGAATGTATGGGCTTTAATGTATGCTAAAGAGTCTGTATTTTTTTAGAGTCATTAGAGTCCATATAGGTTTCTTTGTGAAAGAAGTTTGAGTTTGAAACTCGCCGAAATGTTCGGTGTAAGTTCAAACTCGTTCTGGGCATTACAAGGAGAAATTCGAAGAAAATTTGGCCGAAGCGTTCGGAGGAAACAAGTTGGTCAAAGGCGGTGCGAAGAGTTCGAAGTCCGCTCAAGACGTGGCTTGTTGATCAAGCTTGTAATAAATTAGTTATTGCTTGCTAAATGCCAAAATCGATCCACTTTAGTATGTTTAATTAATTATGCATTGTGAATGTATGTTTTAATTAAATTCCATGTTTGTATGTGCATAACGTATGCCATATAGATTTAAAATCCCACCGTAGGAAGCATGCTTCATGCATTGAAAATATGTTATAAGTGTTATAATATATCGTATGCATATTTGGCAATTCATGAATTTTGATATAAAAGTTATATTAATTCATGAATTAGTTGTTGTTAATTCAATAGAATAATTGATATAAGTGTTATATTAATTATGAAATTAAATCAACAACATAGGTTGCCATAGTTTTATGCACATGGTATGTTATAAGTGTTATAATGTATAGGATGCATGTTTATTCATGAGTATTAATATAAGAGTTATATTAATTCATGAATTAGATGTTGTTTGCTTAATAGAATAATTGATATAAGTGTTATATTAATTATGAAATTAAACATCCAACATTAGATGCATTTTGTTTGTTATAAGTGTTATAATGTATAGGATGCATGCTTAATTCATGAGAATTGATATAAGTGTTATATTAATTTATGAATTAGGAGTTGTATATTTAAAAACATAATTGATATAATTGTTATATTAATTATGAAATTAAATATTCAACTTATCGTGCCTTAGTGTTGCATGTTTGAGAAGCATGTAGAAGTTTGTTGTAGTTAGTCTTAGTTTTGCAAAGCGTTGTAAAATTGGCATAGACTTTTAAAATCTATAACAAAGACAAAGGCATGCTCACTTAGGGTTGAATGTATCGTTCCGTTTCATTAGATGAATAGGTCGATATCTTGTAAATGCTAAGGTTACAAGAAACTCACCCGTGGACATCCTGTTCGAGGTTGGAGGTATTTAAGCTAACGGTTTACAGAACACCTCCTACCTGGGGACCATCCGGTTCTTGAGTAAAGTTAACCCGGCTTTATGAGCATGCGTGAGTGGTGTGAGGTAATAAAGTGTTTATCACCTAGACATCATAGGTAAAAGTTTGTTTTACCTAGACTTAGGCCTTATTGTCTTAGCCGGATAATGCCTGAGTAATTTACCCATTCCGTCTTAAAATACTTAGTAGAGGTGTTGAGAAGGTATATATGATATGTCCCTCTCCTCCTACGTTCTCTGTCAAGTTCACACCGTGAGAATTATGCTCGGCCTCGTGATGTCAATAGGGCATCCCCATTCGGATGGTATTTGCATAATTCAAGAGCAAGGTGAATGGAGAAAGTATTTATAGTAAGTGGGAGAAGGAAGTATGTCAATACATCCTGCGGTCTCCTCCATTGGATTGAACCGTGAGATTCCTATGTTCTGCCTGCTAGGTGCCCACAAGTGGTACCGATCCATTCGGAGGGCCGTTTCATAGGAATCGGAACATCTCAATCACCATTTATGGATAAAGAAACATAGAGCCATTCCCAACTTTGACATTTCCATTCGGTTGCATCGTTGGGGCCGCCCTATGAATTCTAAAAATGGAGGGTCACACTTACGAGATTTGCTAAGGAGTTAGTAAATCTTGACCAAACAGCGATAACTAAGATGCTATAGGAATATGAGATATTCTGGTATTAGCATTTAGTCAAGAATGTCTTGATTCAGTGAAGGAATGCTTGACTGCCCCTCGGTAGCGACCATTCTGACCCACTGAAGTATCGTTGCAGTTTAATAATGAGTTTTGGGTACATTATTATTCTTTGCTAAATTCTTGATTGGTGTGTAAATTAGGTTAAAACCTTTTCACTAATATTTTATTCATTCTCTTTTCAGCATGTCTAGCTCTTTCATTCACTTACTAGCTTCCGATAAGTTAACCGGCGATAACTACGCGACCTGGAAATCGAACTTGAATACGATTCTTGTTCTAGATGATCTAAGGTTCGTCTTATCTGAGGATTGTCCTCCCCCTCCTAGCTCGGATGCGACTCGAACTGTTCGAGAAGCATATGATAGATGGACAAGGGCTAATGATAAAGCCCGAGTCTATATCTTAGCCAGCATATCTGATGTGTTAGCTAAGAAGCACGAGGATATGGTTTCTGCTAAAGAAATCATGTCTTCATTACAGGAGATGTTTGGACTTCCGTCCTCATCGGTCTGTCATGAAGCCCTCAAATTCGTTTACAACTCTCGCATGAAGGAGGGAACCTCTGTTAGGGAGCATGTCCTTAACATGATGGTCCACTTCAATGTGGCGGAAGTAAACGGAGCTATTATAAATAAGTCAAGTCAAGTAAGCTTTATCTTGGAATCTCTTCCGAAGAGTTTCCTTCAGTTCAGAACCAATTTGGTAATGAACAAGATAAAGTATAATTTGACTTCTCTCCTCAGCGAGCTACAGACCTATCAGTCCCTACAGACTTCTAAAGGAAAAGAGAAGGAGGCAAACGTTGTCACTTCTAGGAAATTCCAAAAGGGGTCGTCTTCAGGGAGTAGGTCTGAACTTTCTTCTATTAAGAATAAGAGTATTCAAAAGAAGAAGAAAGATAAAAGGAAGGGAAAAGCACCTGCTACTGCTAAGAGCAAGAGTAAATCTACAGACAAAGGAAAATGTTTCCATTGTGGTGTAGATGGGCACTGGAAACGCAATTGCCCAAAGTATCTTGCAGAGAAAAAGGCTGAGAAAGAAAGACAAGGTAAATATGATTTACTTGTTGTTGAAACATGTTTAGTAGAACATGATTGTCATACCTGGATACTTGATTCAGGAGCTACTAACCATGTTTGTTCTTCTTTTCAGGAAACTAGTTCTTGGCAGCCACTTTCTCGCGGTGAGATAACTCTCAGAGTTGGAACTGGAGAGGTTGTCTCAGCTGAAGCAGTGGGAGCTGTAAAGTTGTTGTATAGAGATAGTTTCATTTTACTAGAAAATGTACTCCTGGTTCCTACCTTCCAGAGGAATCTTGTATCTATATCTTGTTTGTTAGAACAGTTGTATAAAGTATCTTTTGTTCATAATGAAGCGTTCATTAGCAAAAGAGGTGTACGTATTTGTTCTGCGAAACTTGAAAACAACTTGTATGTGTTAAGACCAACCGAAGCCAAAGCTATTTTGAACACTGAAATGTTTAAAACAGCTGAGACTCAAACTAAAAGGCAGAAACTTTCTCCAAGTACTTATCTTTGGCACTTAAGACTAGGTCACATTAATCTCAATAGGATTGGGAGATTGGTTAAGAGTGGTCTGCTAAATCGTTTAGAGGACAACTCTTTACCGCCATGTGAGTCTTGTCTTGAGGGCAAAATGACCAAACGATCTTTTTCTGAAAAAGGTCATAGGTCCAAAGAACCTCTAGAAATCGTGCATTCGGATCTCTGCGGTCCTTTGAATGTCAAAGCACGAGGAGGGTATGAATATTTCATCAGTTTCATTGATGATTATTCTAGGTACGGTTATCTTTATCTAATGCATCATAAGTCCGAAGCTCTTGAAAAGTTCAAAGAGTATAAGGCAGAGGTTGAGAACACATTAGATAAATCAATAAAAACACTCCGATCAGATCGAGGTGGAGAGTATATGGATTTAAGATTCCAGGACTATATGATAGAACGTGGAATAGTATCTCAACTCTCAGCGCCAGGAACACCACAGCAGAATGGTGTGTCCGAGAGGAGAAATAGAACCCTGTTAGACATGGTTCGATCTATGATGAGTTATGCTCATTTGCCTAGTTCGTTTTGGGGATATGCAGTAGAGACTGCAGTATATATTTTGAACATGGTTCCCTCTAAGAGTGTTTCTGAAACACCTTATGAGTTATGGAGAGGGCGTAAAGGTAGTTTACGTCACTTCAGGATTTGGGGGTGTCCGGCACATGTGCTAGTGCCCAATCCAAAGAAGTTGGAACATCGTTCAAAATTGTGCCTATTTGTAGGTTACCCCAAGGAAACGAAAGGTGGTCTATTTTATGATCCTCATGAGAACAAGGTACTAGTATCGACTAATGCCACGTTCTTAGAGGAAGACCACATGAGAGATCATCAACCGTCGAGCAAAATTGTTTTGTCCGAATTTTCCAGGAAAGCTACAGACGGATCAACAACGGTTGTTGATCAGGCTGGTCCTTCTCAAGAGTTGAGAAAGCCTCGACGCAGTGGGAGGGATGTAAGACAGCCCGACCGCTACATCGGCTTGTCTGAAACTCAAGTCGCCATACCTGATGATGGCGTTGAGGATCCATTGACCTTTAAACAGGCAATGAATGACATAGACAAGGACCAGTGGCTTAAAGCCATGGATCTCGAAATGGAGTCTATGTACTTCAATTCGGTCTGGGATCTTGTAGACCAACCAGATAGTGAAAGACCTATCGGTTGCAAGTGGATCTACAAGAGAAAACGAGACCAAGCTGGTAAGGTGCAAACCTTTAAGGCTCGACTTGTGGCAAAAGGTTATTCCCAAAGAGAAGGGGTGGACTATGAAGAAACCTTTTCTCCTGTTGCCATGTTAAAGTCGATTAGAATACTCTTATCCATTGCTACATTTTATAATTATGAAATCTGGCAAATGGATGTCAAGACTGCCTTTCTGAATGGTAATCTTGAGGAGAGTATCTATATGGCTCAACCAGAGGGATTCATACTTCAGGGTCAAGAGCAAAAGGTTTGCAAGCTTAATCGATCCATTTATGGATTGAAGCAAGCATCTAGATCCTGGAATATAAGGTTTGATACGGCGATCAAATCTTATGGCTTTGAACAGAATATTGACGAACCTTGTGTTTACAAGAAAGTAGTCAATACTGTTGTAGCTTTCTTAGTCTTGTACGTAGACGATATACTACTCATTGGGAATGATGTAGGGTTCCTAACTGACGTTAAGAATTGGCTAGCGACCCAATTCCAAATGAAAGATTTGGGAGAGGCTCAGTTTGTTCTTGGGATTCAGATCATAAGGAATCGTAAGAACAAAGTGCTAGCGCTGTCTCAAGCATCTTATATTGACAAGGTGTTGTCAAGATATTCGATGCAGAATTCCAAGAAAGGTTCGCTGCCTTTTAGGCATGGAATTCACTTGTCTAAGGAACAGTCTCCTAAGACACCTCAAGAGGTTGAGGATATGAGACGAATTCCCTATGCATCTGCAGTTGGTAGTCTCATGTACGCTATGTTGTGTACAAGACCCGACATCTGCTATGCAGTAGGAATTGTCAGTAGGTTCCAGTCCAATCCAGGATATGATCACTGGACAGCCGTTAAACACGTCCTCAAGTATCTTAGGAGAACGAGAGACTATGTGCTTGTGTATGGCGCGAAGGATTTGATCCTTGCAGGATACACTGACTCTGATTTTCAGACTGATATAGATTCCAGGAAATCTACATCAGGATCAGTGTTCACTCTTAACGGAGGAGCAATAATATGGAGGAGTATAAAGCAAGGTTGTATTGCTGACTCCACCATGGAAGCTGAGTATGTCGCAGCTTGCGAAGCAGCGAAGGAAGCTGTATGGCTTAGGAAGTTCTTGACAGATTTGGAAGTTGTTCCAAATATGAACTTGCCAATCACCCTTTATTGTGATAACAGCGGTGCAGTGGCAAATTCTAAAGAACCTAGAAGCCATAAGCGTGGAAAGCATATTGAGCGGAAATATCATCTCATTAGGGAGATAGTGCAACGAGGAGATGTGATCGTCACACAGGTAGCCTCGGAGCACAACATTGCTGATCCGTTTACTAAGTCTCTCACGGCTAAAGTGTTTGAGAGACACCTACAAAGTATAGGGCTTCGAGCTGCTCAGTAGGACAGTGGGAGAAACTTTAGATATTTGATATTCTAGTTCTCTCGACCAGCATGTACTCCACTGACGTTTTAGTCCAAGTGGGAGTTTGTTGGGTTTTATGTCCTAAAACTCGTAGTTTGTAAACTGTTTGAATGAATGTAAATATTATATTTCAATAAAGTTGTTATTGAATTTTAGTGAATTGTGTTTGTATTAACCTATACCAATAACTAACACTCATGGCGATAGTGTGAGTACTTGAACTTCATGTGTGACATGAATGTGAATCAAGTTCAAGTAGACAGCCAAAATGGTCTATGGTATAGGGATAAGGCTGGGTACCTTATCCTGGGGACACTATTGGACGCGGCTCACTTTGTATAGTACAAAACGATGTGATTCGAATCGTTTCATGTAGAGACATGTGAATGAGGGCGTCCTGTGCAATGAGTTTGCACAAGACCGAACCAAGAAATAAAATCGCTCTTTCTTTATAACACCGTTTACTGTAAAGACCGGTTTTTTCATATGATGACTTAGGTAACTCGATCTCAATCCTGAGCTTACTATGGACTCCTGTTTATTTGACCTTATCCTTTGACTTGTACGGGTGAGAGTGGCCAGATCGCCGACTCAATATGCCTACCATCTTGGGGATAAGATTGAATAAGTGGCTGGGGACATAGTTGTAGCAAGATTGGAGTTCACTCCTACCCGCTTTCAGGGTTAGAAGAGAGGTTGTTCCCTTAAGTGCTGACTCCAGGTCTTGAACATTGGGCCCATCCTCTCCTGATCAGGGAGGAATCTGATTTGATGGTTGGACCACAAATCAATTGTTCATTAGAGGTGTCAGTGGTACTTAAGGAACAAGATATAATACAAGGGTTAAACGGTTTAAATGACCCGTTGTGATTATGAACAACCTGTTGATATAACTATCATCAGTAAGTCGATCCTTCACAGGTTGTTCATAATCACAACGGGTCATTTAAACCGTTTAACCCTTGTATTATATCTTGTTCCTTAAGTACCACTGACACCTCTAATGAACAATTGATTTGTGGTCCAACCATCAAATCAGATTCCTCCCTGATCAGGAGAGGATGGGCCCAATGTTCAAGACCTGGAGTCAGCACTTAAGGGAACAACCTCTCTACTAACCCTGAAAGCGGGTAGGAGGGAACTCCAATCTTGCTACAACTATGTCCCCAGCCACTTATTCAATCTTATCCCCAAGATGGTAGGCATATTGAGTCGGCGATCTGGCCACTCTCACCCGTACAAGTCAAAGGATAAGGTCAAATAAACAGGAGTCCATAGTAAGCTCAGGATTGAGATCGAGTTACCTAAGTCATCATATGAAAAAACCGGTCTTTACAGTAAACGGTGTTATAAAGAAAGAGCGATTTTATTTCTTGGTTCGGTCTTGTGCAAACTCATTGCACAGGACGCCCTCACTCACATGTCTCTACATGAAACGATTCGAATCACATCGTTTTGTACTATACAAAGTGAGCCGCGTCCAATAGTGTCCCCAGGATAAGGTACCCAGCCTTATCCCTATACCATAGACCATTTTGGCTGTCTACTTGAACTTGATTCACATTCATGTCACACATGAAGTTCAAGTACTCACACTATCGCCATGGGTGTTAGTTATTGGTATAGGTTAATACAAACACAATTCACTAAAATTCAATAACAACTTTATTGAAATATAATATTTACATTCATTCAAACAGTTTACAAACTACGAGTTTTAGGACATAAAACCCAACATGAGTGTAGTTGTCTTTCCTTAGAATCATCTTGCTCTTTGCTCGAGGGCGAGCAAAATGATAAGTTGGGGGTAGTTTGTTAAGTGATATTTAGACTTATTAAAGCAAGGTGTTTTTAGAGTTTTTAATTGAGTAAGAAGACGTTTTGTCTTTTGTTTCTGTCTGATTGTTGTTTATATTGCTTGTAGGTAAAGAAAGAAGGAAGTTGGATGAAGATCGGGAATAAGAGTGAAAAGGGAGGCAAAGCAGCTGATTATTGATGGAAATAGCCTAGCGCCTAGGCGCTGAGGAGAAGAATTGGACAGCAGCTGTAGCGCCTAGGCGCTGCCTTTCAGCGCCTAGGCGCTGATGAGAAGAATTGGCAGAAGCTGTAGCGCCGAGGCACTGTCTTTCAGCGCCTAGGCGCCCGAACGTAAAAATTGGGCAGAAGCTACAGCGCCGAGGCGCTGCCTCTCAGCGCCTAGGCGCTACGAAGTCTGAAGCGGTGATCCTTCCTAGCGCCGAGGCGCTGTAACTGAGCGCCTAGGCGCTGCGACGGAAACTGACCTAATTTATAAGGGGGTCGGTTATTATTTGAAAAGGAAGCAGAGCGTGGACGAAAAACGAAGTGACGAAAGAGAGCGGAGAGAGCAGATCTTGACATCCGGGTATCCAAACGAAGCGAGAGCTACGCTAGGGAGATCGAGGATTCATCGTGGCTCGTTTCTTTTCATCTATTTCATCCTTTATTTCTCTTGTAACGATTATGCTTCCGAACATGAACATTGTTGAGATTTTCTCCATGAACTAACTTTTCTATCTAGAGTATTGATGTAGTCGTTGTTGAATTCTGTTTCTTATTGATCAATAGTTAAGAGCTTGATTCCTTGTTCGATTGTGAAAATTCTTATATGCTTACTAAGTACATGTTAGGATTTGGCCAGTCTTAGTGTGAGATTTTATCAATGCGTTGAAGTCGATAGACAATTCTCGTTGACGAACCTTAATTATTTTCCCTAACTTATATGAGAGATAGACATATCCTTGTAGGTTTTGTGGCATGATTTAGTTCTACAGTCTTAATAGTTGAAGTGTTCTGATTGTCATAGAGATATAGGCAATTGTCATTTTAATGAATATTGTTATTACTCGAGAGAGAGTAACAAGTCTTCCGAGTAGAACTTGTCAACAATCATAGGGTCAAGCGTTTATAACTAGAAATTAATAAGGAATAGGATGAGACAACGATGAAATCTTTGCTCTAGAACCTCTATCATCTACATAAGCATAATTGTTTCGTTTAGTTTTCTGCATCATTTTAATTACTCAAGTCAATAGCATATTTAATTTTCGTACAACTCTGATAATTGATTGCTCAGATAAAACTAAGGTTTAGAATTCTGGTAATTAGTAACTTTCATTCCCTGTGGAGAACAATAATCATACTTACACTACTATATTACTTGGAACGATTCGTACACTTGCGATTTCGGACAACACCCTTCGGTAGCGACCATTCTGACTTACTAAAGTATCGTTGCATGTAAATAAAGAGTTTGGGTAATTTATTTGCTGCTAAAGATTTTAATTGGTTTAAATAGGTTAAAATCGTTTCACTAATAGATTTACATCCTTTTTCAGCATGTCGAGCTCGTTTATACAGTTACTTTCGAACGAAAAATTAACCGGTGAAAATTACGGGACCTGGAAGTCGAATCTAAATATGATTCTGGTTCTCGACAATCTCAGGTATGTCTTAACAGAGGAATGTGCTCCAGCTCTTGGCTCGAGTGCTTCTCCAAGTGTTCGAGAGCCATACGATGGATGGATTAAGGCTAATGATAATGCCCGAGTCTATATCTTGGCAAGCATATCTGATGTCTTGTGCAAGAAGCACGAGGGGATGGTTTCCGCTAAGGAAATCATGCTATCATTACAAGGGATGTTTGGACAGCCGTCCTCATCTCTTCGACATGAGGCCCTAAAATACGTTTACAACTCTCGTATGGTGGAGGGTACCTCTGTTAGGGAACATGTCCTTAACATGATGGTCCATTTTAATACGGCGGAAGTAAACGACGCTTCCATCGACGAGAAAAGCCAAGTTAGTTTCATCTTGGAATCTCTTCCGAAGAGCTTCCTTCATTTCAAAATTAATATCGTGATGAATAAGATTAAATGCAACTTGATTTCTCTCATGAACGAGCTTCAGAATTATCAGTCTCTGCGCACCTCAAAAGGAAAGGAGAATGAGGCAAATGTTGTCTCTTCAAAGAAATTCCACGAGGGGTCGGCGTCAGGGAGTAAGACTGAATTGACTTCTGTGAGTAATAATATTATTCAGAAGAAGAGAAACAGGAGAAAAGGTAAAGTCCCTACTGTATGCAAGGGAAAGTCCCTACTGTATGCAACGTTTTTGCGACGCGGAGCGGCCGACGTCCCTTCGTTAAACGAGTTTTGAACAAAGAAATAGATGGAGTCGCCACCAATCATTTTGGGTGTGATTGGTCACCTTTAAAAGAAAACTGGTCTACGAAAAGAGAAATTAGGTTCGGGGGTCGTTTGAGTGTAGGGAAGGTACTAGCACCCTACAACATCCCGTTAAAAAACGGTAGCCATATTTTATCTTATATTATCCAATTAATTTTAAAACGTGCTTAATTTGAGAAAATAAATAATAGTTTATTAAAAAACAATGTCCCATCCAATCAAACCTTAACTTTAAAAATAAAGTAAGAGTTTTGATGTATTGAGGGAAAATTATCCTTAGTTAATTATCATATTAAATTTCCTTTTATTTAAAGGAAATTGTTTACCTCAAGAATTTGAGAAATTTATCTCAACTCCGTCATAGGATTTATATAATAATGTTTAATTTTTAAAACATATTGATTTAATATTTTTTTAGAAAGATGGAGAGGATTTTCGTGTGCTTGCACGAGAGTCGAAACTCTACAAAAGTCACATTACTCTGCCCTCGAAACAAATATAATTTTATTAAAAGAAGAGGATTTTCGTACACTTGCACGAAACCAAAATTTCATGAACGCGTATTACTCGACCCTGCAATTGAGGAATTTTGTACATTTCACGGAGTTGGGGTTTCATGAAATTACATTATTCAACCCTCAATTAAATTATTTATTTATTTAATAAAAAATGATATTTATTTAGAAAATTTTAATTAAAGCAACTTAACAAATCTAGTTTAAAATCTTAAAAATTAAAAATCAAAATGCCAACAAAGATAATGAAAAATAAAAATTAAAAGATAAATTAAAAACTTAACAAATCTAATTTAAAATCCTAACAATTAAAAATCGAAATGTAAACAAAGATAATGAAAGATAAATATTAAAAGATCCATTAAAGCAATTTAACAAATCTAATTTAAAATCCTAACAATTAAAAATCAAAATGTAAACAAAGATAATGAAAGATAAAAATTAAAAGATGTTTTTAAAAATTTAATTTAAGATAACTCAAACTTTAAATTAGAATTCGAACGTAATATTGAGGTAAAAGACATAAATGTAATTCGAAAGTAAAGAAGAGTAAACTTATAAATTTCATGAAAACGACAAAATTGTAAATAACATGGAAACTTAAAACTTAAACCTTTTCTATCTCACGATGTTCCGCCGCTGCCTTTGCGAATCTGGATTTTCCGCCGTCGTCGTGAAGGTTGACGGAGACTGGAGGCCGAACTCTTGATGGAGCTTGAGATTGAAGGATGCTGAAGGTGATGAGGAAGGGAGATGATGACTAGTGAGGAGAGAAAAAAATGTAGGAATTTTTTTTATCTTTTGGGAAATCCCAATATTTTGTCTTGTTCTCCTCAAATCCTCCTCTAAATTCTTTCCTCCTCAAAGCCTCTACTTTTTTGCTCCAACTCCTTCCTTTCTAAAACCTCTTTAATCACCTCTATTTATAATGTTAATCCCATCTCTTTTTCCATTTTATATTCTAGATAAATCTAAATTCAAAATCTTAATCAAATCTAAAACTAACCAATCTAAACCAAATTAAAATCTGAAGTCAAATTTTAAAACTAAATGTCTTTCCATCCTCTTTTTTCATTTTATATTCTAGATAAATCTAAATTCCAAAATCAAATCTAAGACTAACCAATCTAAACAAAATTAAAATCTAAAGTCAAATTTTAAAATTAAATGTCTTTTCACCCCTTTTCCATTTTATATTCTAGATAAATCCAAATTCAAAATCCTAATCAAATCTAAAACTAACCAATCTAAACCAAATTAAAATCTAAAGTCAAATTTTAAAATTAAATGTCTTTGATAACTTTCTTTTAAACAAATTATTCGAGAGATTTAAGTTTACAATCAATTTGAATTTATCTTGGCCAAATATAAATTCGAATTCTAAAATTAAATGTTTTTTTATCAAGTTTATCTCTCAAATAAACCTATTCGTAAGATTTAATTTTAAAACAAATTGAATTTATCTTTACCCAATTAAAATATAAAATCGAAATCTAAAACTAAATGTTTTTTTTGAAAATTTCTCTTTAAACAAATCTATTTGAAAAATCAATTTAAACTTATCTTGACCCAAATTAAAACCTTAAAACCGAGTTCTAAAATTAAATGTCTTTGAAATTTTTTTTTCAAACAAATCCATTGGAGAGATTTAAGTTTACAATTAATTTGAATTTATCTTGGCCAAAATTAAAACCTTAAAATCGAGTTCTAAAATTAAATGTCTTTGAAAATTTATCTTGAGAAGTCTTAATTAGTTTTGGAAAAAAAACATAATTCGGGAAAAATCAATTTGAAAGTTTTAATTTTAAACCCTAAAAACTCAAACCCTAAATCGAAGTCCCAAATCTTCTTAAATTTGAAACCCCAAATTGAACCACCAAATTTCCTTAAACTTAAAACTCTGAATTGAAACCCCAAATTTCCTTAAATCTGAAACCCTAAATTGAAACCTCAAATCTCCTTAAATTTAAAACTAAGAAATCAACACCCCAAATCCTTTTAACTTAAAATCCAAAATCAAAACTCTAAACTAAGCCTTTTCTTTTGCAATTTCAAAATCAGCGGGAAAAACGAGATTACATGATTTCAAGAATTTATTTGGCAAAACACAAGAAAATAAACAAGACTAAGCAAAATTTAAAAAATGATAAACAAGGCCGGACGAAATACGGTGTCTACAGTGATGAATAAGATTAAATGCAATTTGATTTCTCTCATGAACGAGCTTCAAAATTATCAGTCTCTGCGCACCTCAAAAGGAAAGGAGAATGAGGCAAATGTTGTCTCTTCAAAGAAATTCAACGACGGGTCGGCGTCAGGGAGTAAGACTGAATTGACTTCTGTGAGTAATAATATTATTCAGAAGAAGAGAAATAGGAGAAAAGGTAAAGTCCCTACTGTATGCAAGGGAAAATATTATGACAAGGAAAAGTGTTTCCATTGTAACGAAGATGGGCACTGGAAGCGTAACTGCCCCAAATACCTCGCGCAGAAGAAAGCTGAGAATGAATGACAAGGTAAATGAGATTTATTAATTGTCGTAATAGCTTAGTGGTATATGAGTGTCATATATCACTAATCGTGTTTATTCTTCATTTCAGGAAACTAGTTCCTGATAGCAGCTGGCCGTGAGATGTCTTGTGAAGACATCGTCACAACTAATCTAGTGGGAGCTTGTAATAGTTGTTGTATAGAGATAAAATCATCTGATGTATTTATTTTCTATATTTCTAGTTTGAACCGAACACCTGTATATGTTATCTTTTGTTTGTATATAAAAAACCGTTCTTTTCGCAAAAGATGTATACTTTGGTGTTCTATTAAACTCGAAAACAACTAAAAGGTTAAGACTTATAGTGTAATAAGAAAGCTGTTTTTATTCAACAATGGTTGTTGATCAAACTGGAGCTTCTCAACCGTTGAGAAACCCTCAATGCAGTGGGAGGGTTGTGAGACAACCCGGTCCGCTGTATTGGCTTGTCTTAAACTCGAAGTTGTCATGTTTGATGATAACATTGAGGATCTAATACTCTTTAACTAGACAATGGATCATGTAGACAAGACCAAGTGGTTCAAAACCATGAATCTATGAGTGGTTATGAGACCAAGCCTCTAAAGGTGAAAACCTTTTGGGCTTGACTATCTGGTAAAGGGACCGTCCCGAAGAGAAAGGGTTTATTGTGTATACTCTCCTTCTCTTGTTACTAGACGTAAGTTAATAGATGACTCTTATCCATCCACATGTTCTATTTGGATAGAATAAGGCAAATGGATATCAAGACTAGCTATCTTGATTTGAGTATCTATTAGTCTCAATCAGAATAGATTCGTAATTCGAGGACAAAGAACAAATGGTTTGCGAGCCTATTCGATTCATTTATGAATTGGAATAAGCATCTTTATATTGAATTGTAAGGTTTGGTATGCTGATCAAATCTTATGGTTTTGAATAACAGTTTGAACAAAAGTTTGATGAACCTTGTTTTACAAGGGTTTAATCAAAGTCGTAGCTTTCTTGATTTGTTTCCGTAATTGATGTCTTAAGCATTGAAAATGATGTAGGATTAACTTCTGACATTAAGCATAAACTAGTGACCCACTCCCAACTAGTTCATCTGGAGGTAGGCTTAGTTTGTTCTAAGTATACAGGTTGATCTGGGTCGTAAGAACAAATCGCTAGCGTTGTCTCTAATCTTTTATTGACAAGTTGTTGTCAATATTCGGTGGTCTATGGAAATGGTTTCCAGAGACACCTCAAGTGTTGAGGATATGAGACGCACCCAAGTGCATTTACATATTGGAGGTCAGATACATCTTTCTAGATGTATGACCCGATATGTGCTATGCAGTGGTAGCTGTCGGTAGTGAAAGTCCAATTGATATTGATCATTGGATTCTGGTTAAAGTTTGTCCCAGTGCTTAGAAGAAATAGAATACAAGGGTTGTATTGCTGATTTCTCGGTGGTAGCTAAATCTGATTGCACCTTGTGAAGCAACAATAAGTTTATAAGTTGAGCTCACAGTTAGTGCTATGAGGAGATGTGATGGCCACATAGAAAGCCTCACAGCACTTCATGCTGATTAGTTTACTAAGTCTCTCATGGCTAAAGTGTTTGAGAGACACCTAGAAGAGTCTAGGACTCCGAGTTGCTAGAAAGAACAGTAGGAGAAAACTGCTGATATATGATATATTAGTTTTCTCCACCAACGTGTACACCACAGACGTTTAAGTCCAAGTGAGAGTTTGTTGGGTTTTCTGAGCATTTGTTTTGTATGTTTATTTTTTTGCCGCGTTGTTTTTGTCCTGTCTTTATTTACGCAGAAATCCAATCATATATTGTTACCCGTTACCTTGTCTCAAATCAATTCAATTTAATGAAGAAGACACCAAATCCATGTGGAATCGATATAAATATACTTATTACTTGCTGCATAGATCATGTATACTTGCATGTTCTGACTGCTTTTCACTACTATTCCCCACGCATTAAGCACGCAACACCTGCCCTTCTTCCAGTTGGGTTTTATGTCCTAAAACCCGTGGTTTGTAAACTGTTATGTTTGTAAATACTCTATTTAGAATAAAGAGTTATCAATTTTATTCAGTAAAGGAGTTTACTGGAATAAAGTGAAACGTGTTTAGGTTAACCTATACCAATGACCAACACCCATGGCTGAATATGAGTACTTGAGCCTCATGTATGACATGATTGTGGATCAGGCTCAAGTAGTCAGTCAAAATGATCTATAGTATACGGATAAGGTTTGGTACCTTATCCTGGTAACACTATTGGATGCGGCTCACTTTGTATTGTACAAAACGATGTGATCCGAATCGTTTCACAGGGAGATGTGCGAGTGAGGGCGTCATGTGCAAAGAGTTTGCATAAAACCAAACCGCGAAATATGTCGATCTCTCTTTATAACACCGTTTACTGATGAAACCGACATTTTCATTTGATGGCCTAGGTAACTCGATCTCAATGCTGAGCTCGCTATGAACTCTTGCTTATTCCAAAGTATCCTTTGACTTGCACGGGTGAGAGTGGCCCATAAGCACCGACTCAATAAGCCTACCATCTTGCGGATAAAATCGAATAGGTAGCTGGGGACATAGTACAACAAGATTGAAGTTCACTCCTAACTCGCTCTTCAGGGTTAGTAGATAGGTTGTTCCTTTAATAGCTGACTCCGAGGCTTGAACAATGAGCGCTCACACTCTCATGAGATGAGAGGGTTAACTGATCTGTTGGTTGGACCACAAATCTATTGTTCATTAGAGGTGTCAGTGGTACTTAAGGAACAAGACGTAATGCAGGGGTTAAACAATTTAAATGACCTAATTGTGATTACGAACAACCTTGGAAAGGTCGACTTGCCCGTGACGGTTATATCAGATGACATAATATATCTACAGTGAGGAGAGTGCAACCCTCAGACTATAGTGGAGTCTCCAGGGATTAACGAATGTTGATTAGTTCGGTTAAAAGAGTTTTGACCGGATAATATCGCATCGTTGGAGCTCATGATCTGTAGGTTTGTTTAGGTTCTCCTAGCTAGCTCGGATAATGTCGTTCAACAGTATAAGAGAAAAGTTAAAATGAAAAGAATTTGAATTGTTCAAATTCGGTTTATGGACGGATGGTGGACATATTTAAATATGATTTAAATATGGGAATGGTCTAAAACATGAATAGGATTCATGTGCAAAAAAGTCGGTTTTCGGAAAACTGGGTTTAGCCATATTATTTAATTAATATTTTATATTGAATTAAATAATATTTATTAATTAAAAAGTTTAATTAATAATTATATATATATATATTATTTATTAAAAAGTTTAATAAATAATTTTTTTTATTAATAATAATAATTAAATATATATATATATTAGAAAAAAAAGAAAAAAAAAAAGAGATAAAAAAGAGGAAAGTGTCATTGGGGGTCTTCAATTTGAAAGTTCTTAAAATGCAAAACTTAGAAACATTTTGCTTCTATCTTCAACGGTTGAAGTTCATAAAAATTAAAAGTTTTGGTTTTGATTTCTTTACAAGGCTGATGACTCAGACCTTTTTCCATTCTTTCTTCTTCCTTTTTCTTTTATTTTCTTCTTTCGGAGTCCCACAACTCCGTTGCTCGGCGCCGAGGATAGCGAGACTACCTAGGGTGGTCCTCGGGGTGTTCGTGCGAAGAGGACCGAAGAATTTGTGACGAGGAACGTGCGGCGGAACTCGAAGAAAATTAGAACAACAAGGGTATGTTTTCTAATTTCTTGTATTTCTGCTGTTTGAGTATGTTTCTATTAGTTAAATTGATGAAATTAGAGTTTCAAAGATAAAAAATCGCTTCCGCAGCGTAAAACGCTCCATCAACAACTGCCAAAAGTTCGCTTCAGTGTCCCACCGACCACCAGAGCCACTGACCAATGTCTTCAGTCCTTGGCCATTCGCCGAGTGGGGGATCGATCTAATCAGACCAATGCCACCAAGGTCGGGGCAGATCAAATACGTCGTAGTCGCAGTCGACTACTTCACCAAATGGGCGGAGGCCGAGCCCTTGGCCTCTATCACGGAGAAAAAAGTCACAAACTTCGTCTGGCGAAACATAGTCTGCCGTTTCGGAATCCCGCACGTTATAGTCTTCGACAACGACCGACAGTTTGACAACATCAGGTTCAAACTGTTATGTTCGTCCCTCAGGATCCGACACTTATGTTCTTTTGTTGCGCACCCTCAGGAAAATGGTAAGGTAGAGGCCATAAATAAGATAATTAAATAGAATCTCAAGACTAAGCTCGAGCAACTAAAAGAGTAGTGGGTAGAGGAACTTTCAAACGTCCTATGAGCCTACAGGACAATGCCTCGGTCTTGAACGGGGGAAACATCGTATGCACTCACCTTCGGATGCGAGGAAGTTATCCCCGTCGAGATCGACCTTCCGACCCCACGGGTGTAGGTTTCCCTAGATCAGGGAAATGAAGACGAACTGTGTTTACACCTCGACCTCATCGAGGAGCTCCCATAGGCGGGCGAACCCCGGACTGCGGATCAAAGATATAGAGCAGCTCGATACTACAACTTCTGAGTAGTTCCACGCTCGTTTGACCACAAGACCTCATCTTGAGAAAGGCCATGCTATCCACAAGGGAAGCAACAAGTGGAACACTAGAACCCACGTGATGAAGACCATATCGAGGATCGAGCATTGTCCGAGCAGACACTTATAGGCTCGAGCACCTCGATGGAAGGACCTTACCCCTCCCCTGGAACGTCGAGCATCTAAAACTATACCTTGCACAACTACGGGGCCAGTAAGGCTGCATGTCAGTCCTCGGTCTAAGTTTTACCTTACCTTTCTTTCCCTTGCAAATATCTATGTGTAACCGATATTTGAACAACTGGACCACTTAGGCCGTAGAATGAAAAATATACGTGTTTCCATAAATAGCAAAGAAAAATCAGAAAAAGCAAAGTAACTAATAAAATCCACTTTACTAATAGAATAAATTCTGCACCCAGCAGGTTGAGACAGATAAGCAGTGTAAAACAAAAAAATGCACGAGCCCAATAAATAGTGCTCGAAAGCTAAATCCTAAATACCACTGCTCAAGTAGAAGGCTGAGAGTCAAGCCAAATCTTTTCATCGCCTTCTAATAAATACAGAAAGAGGATGAGCTGTAATTTCTCATTACCGGAGGACAAGGCCACTGTGAAGAAGGTATTGCACTAAGAAAGAATCCCGCCAGCAACCCAATACTCCATAGAGGATGGTGTGTTATACAAGCATGGAAAATCTTTCCTGATGTTGCGGTGTATCGGCGCACACGAGGCCATCTATGTCATGGAGGAGGTGCACGAAGGGGTCTACGACAACCACTCCAAGGGCTGATCGCTGGCACAAAAATACTACGACACATGTACTTTTGGCCGACCTTGTCCAAAGACTTCCCAGACTACGTGAAGACATGCGACAAGTGCTAAAGGTTCGTTTCGATATCCCACCGACCACCAGAGCCACTGACCCATGTCATCAGTCCTTGGCCATTCGCTAGTGGGGGATCGACCTAATTAGACCAATGCCACCAGGGCCGAGGCATACCAAATACGTCGTAGTCCCAATCGACTACTTCACCAAATGGGCAGAGGTCGAGCCCTTGGTCTCTATCACGGAGAAAAAAATTCACAAACTTCGTCTGGCGAAACATAGTCTGCCGCTTCGGAATCTCGCACTAATAGTCTCCGACAACGACCGACAATTTGACAACATTGGGTTCAAAACGTTTTACTCGTCCCTCGGGATCCGGCACTTATGTTCATCTGTTGCTTACCCTCAGGCAAATGGCTAGGTAGAGGCCATACATAAGATAATTAAACACAACCTCAAGACTAAACTCGAGCAACTAAAAGAGTAGTAGGTAGAGGAACTCTCAAACGTCCTATGAGCCTACAGGACAACGCCTCAATCCTCGACGAGGGAACACCGTATGCTCTCACCTTCGAATGCGAGGCAGTCATCCCCGTCGAGATCGGCCTACCGACCCCACGAATATAGGTTCCTCCAGATCAGGCAAACGAGAACGGACTGCGTCTACTCCTCGACCTAATCGAATAGCTCCCACAGGCGAGCCAACTCCAAATTGTGGATCAAAGAAATAGAGCAGCTCGATCCTACAACTTCTGAGTAATCCCACGCTCGTTCAAACATGAGACCTCATCTTGAAGAAAGGTCTTGCTAGCCACAAGGAAAATGACAAATGGAACGCTAGGACCCACATGGAAAGGTCCATACCGAGGATCGAGCATTGTCCGAGCAGGAACTTATAGGCTCGAGCACCTCGGCAGAAGGACCTTACCCCACCCCTGGAACGTCAAGCATCTAAAACTATACCTCGCACAATTTCGGGGTCAGTAAGGCCGCATGCCATGCTTCAATCTAAGTTTTACCTTATTCTTTCTTTGCTTTGCAAAATATCTATGTGTAACCTTATTTGCACAACCAGACCACTTAGGCAGAAGAATGAAAAATATACGTGTTTCCATAAATAAGAAAGAAAAATAAGAAAGAGCAGAGTAAGAAATAAAAGCCACTTTATTAATAGAACAAATTCCACACCCAACAGGTCCGGGCAAATAAGTAGTGTAAAACAAAAAAATGCACGAGCCTAATAAAAAGTGTTCAGAAGCTAAATCCTAAATACCACAACTCAGGCATAAGGCTGAGAGTTAAACCAAATCTTTTCATCGCCTTGTAATGAATACAGAAAGAGGATGAGTTGTAATTTCTCATTAGTAACTCCTGGAATAATAAACTTACTGCATACGTCAAAAAACGATTTCAGATGGGAGTGAGGATCTTCCTTTATGTCTCCACAAAATTATCCCGTGGTAGAAAGCATTTGAAACATAACAGGCTTCAACTCGAATTGTTCGGCCTCAATCTTCGGTCTGACTATGCACGAATTAAAATCACAAAAAGATGGCGCAACGTAATCCCTTAAGTCTCTATCTCTAGCATTCGCCAACAAGAGAGGGTTTAGTAATGGTGAATTATCGTTCGCCTCATTGATAGGTTCTCTAGCGTGATCTTCCATGTTTGGATTTCTTCTGGCTATGTGGTAGAGCTCTTTTGGGGTACTCCAATTTCAAGCTGTCGAGGCTTGCCAAAATAACATTTATAAATACCGAAACTACTGAGCTTTGCAGCTAGTGGTAACGGGTGTCGAACCACAGGGAACCTAAATTATTTCCTCCTAATTAAATTCTATTTGCTTTTATTTAAACTCAAACTAAAACGATAAAATAAAACATTAAAGTAAAGGGGGGATTGGTTATGGAAAAATAAAGTAAAGCATAAAAAGTAGCTAACGGAAAATTAAATCTAATTACATGTGCTCCTAATTTTAAGGGTCGGGGTTGACCTTGATGCGACTCGATTCATTGAGATTCAAACATACTTAGCAAAAACATAATTAAACACATAAACGGTTGCCCGGCAACCCTGAAGCAACCGGCCACATATAAATTAATCAGAATTTTCAATTCTAATTAAACGATGCTATTAATTAACTCGGATTGATCAGTTCTAAATTAACTAAAGCAGTAACTAGCATTTTATGACGAACATTCAATTAAACATCCTAAATGCTAATTGATTACCCGGCAACCCTGAAGTAATCAACATTCACAACGTTTAATATGATACTTCGATTTGTTCTATTTCATCAAGATAAATTGCAACCAAGATCAACTGGAATCCAATGTTATCTATGGCTCGACTTATCCGTGTTACTTGGCGATTAAGAGAAGCACGACATCATAATTTTTAACAATCAAACATGCTGGACTATACATGCATGCTTCTAACTCAAATCTCGATGCTTTAAGAATCAAGGCATTTACATAAACAAGTAAGCAATCGATCACATGCACTTAATCAATGAACATGTCAAAAATTAACTATCGCTCCCTAACGTGTGTGTGTGCTAGCCAACCTATCCTAAACCAACGTAAGCCCGAAAAAAACCGCATGCAACATGTCATCCCGTTTTCCCCCTACTTCTAGCATTTAAGAATAGTCTAAACTTGATTACACAAGAGAGAGCAATAAATTAAGAGACCTAAAACGATTTTCTCATACTTTTTCTTTTCTTTTTGAGTACTTTGTACTCTTTGTTAAGGTTCTTTGAACCCAACTTTTTATTTTCTTTTTCTTTCCCATCCCGAGTTGCCTAACATGTCAAACTTAAGCTTCTGCTTCACATTTTTAAGGACTAACGCTCACTTCTTTAGTGCGCACTTAAGAAGGAGGAGCGCCTCGGGAGAATTTTCTTGCTAACATGCTTTTCTATTTTTTTTTTATTTAGGCTTAGCTCATGCTAACTCGATTAATTGACCACTAACTATCATGCAACAAGCTACCTAGGGGTGCCTTTCGGGGTGACAACAAGAATCATGCAACATGCAATCAACTAAGCCTACGGAGATTAAGACGAGGTTGCTAAGTGCTCGATAGATGCAAGGAGCAATAGAAATTTTTTTAAAATTTTTGATATGAACCTAATCAGTGCAAACAACTTCATGCTTATCCATACATGCAAATACGAAGATCCTAAAAACATTTCCTAGATTATCATTATTAGAAAGCATGTAAACAGAGTCCCGAGCACTTCAAATTCAAAATTTCCCCAACTCAACAACTACAGGAATCCAACAGACAACTCCACCCCCAACCTTCGAAAGATACATAGTCTTCTATGTATCCATCCATCAGATAAAGCAATAAAAACTACGAAATTAAAGGGAACAGAAAACCTCCCCTGAATTTTGTTAGGTTGGTGGCTGGAGCGGCGCGGTCTTTGCCCATTATCTTGTTGTTTAGGCCAAACCCCTACAAAAGAAGGCAAACTACAAAAAGGAAAAACAAACAAATAAAATCTAACTAAGAGAAACTAAATGGTTCCCCGGCAACGACGCCAATTTTGGTAGAGCTCTTTTGGGGTACTCCAATTTCAAGCTGTCGAGGCTTGCCAAAATAACATTTATAAATACCGAAACTACTGAGCTTTGCAGCTAGTGGTAACGGGTGTCGAACCACAGGGAACCTAAATTATTTCCTCCTAATTAAATTCTATTTGCTTTTATTTAAACTCAAACTAAAACGATAAAATAAAACATTAAAGTAAAGGGGGGATTGGTTATGGAAAAATAAAGTAAAGCATAAAAAGTAGCTAACGGAAAATTAAATCTAATTACATGTGCTCCTAATTTTAAGGGTCGGGGTTGACCTTGATGCGACTCGATTCATTGGGATTCAAACATACTTAGCAAAAACATAATTAAACACATAAACGGTTGCCCGGCAACCCTGAAGCAACCGGCCACATATAAATTAATCAGAATTTTCAATTCTAATTAAATGATGCTATTAATTAACTCGGATTGATCAGTTCTAAATTAACTAAAGCAGTAACTAGCATTTTATGACGAACATTCAATTAAACATCCTAAATGCTAATTGATTACCCGGCAACCCTGAAGTAATGAACATTCACAACGTTTAATATGATACTTCGATTTGTTCTATTTCATCAAGATAAATTGCAACCAAGATCAACTGGAATCCAATGTTATCTATGGCTCGACTTATCCGTGTTACTTGGCGATTAAGAGAGGCACGACATCATAATCTTTAACAATCAAACATGCTTGGGATAAACTCGAATAGGTGGCTGGGGACATAGTACAACAAGATGGAATTCACTCCTACCCTCATTAGGGTTTAGTAGAGAGATGTTCCCTTAATAGCTGAATCTGAGGCTTTAACATGAGGCCTCATCCTCTTCTGTGTGAAGAGGATTCTGGTCTGCTGATTGGATCACAGATCAAATGTTCATTAGAGGTGCCATTGGTACTTAAGGAACAAGAGGTATCACAGGGGTTAAACGGTTTAAAAGACCTTGCTGTGATAACTTACACCTGTGAAGGATCGACTTACCCATAATGGTTATATCAAGAGGACATAATATATCTACAGTGAGGAGAGTGAAACCCTCGGAATATAGTGGAGTCTCCGGGGGTTAACGAATGTTGATTAGTTCGGTTGAAAGAGTTTTGACCGGATAATCTCGTATCGTTGGAGCTCATGATCTGTAGTTCTCCTGGCTAGCTCGGATAACGCCGTGTGACAATAAAACAGAAAAGAAAATGGAAAAGAATTTGAATTTGTTCAAATTCGGTTTATGGAAGAATGATGGACATATTTAAATATGATTTAAATATGGAAACGGTCTAAAACATGAATAGAAATGTGCAAAAAAGTCAGTTTTTGAAAAACCAGGTTTAGCCATATTATTTAATTAATATTTGATATTGAATTAAATAATATTTATTAATTAAAAAGTTTAATTAATATATATATATATATATATATATATTATTTATTAAAAGGTTTAATAAATAAAATATTTAAAATTAATTAAGAATTAATTTTTAAAAATAATAATAAAATATATATTTATGTCGCATGTAAGACACATATTAGTTAATATATATTTATATATATATGGTTAAAAGTTGAAAGTGGGTTGGTGGGTTTTAGGATTTGCAGATTGAATTTAAAAACTTCAATTTGAAGTTTTGATGACTTTTGCTTCTTTGTTCTCAAAAACTCATAACTTTCTTTTGGCCATTTTCCATTTTTTCCTCTATTTGCTTTCTTTTCTCTTTGCTTCGGAGTCCCACAACTCCGTTGCTCAGTGCCAAGGATAGCGGGACTACCTGGGGTGTTCCTTGGGACATTCTAGAAAAGAAGCCGGAAGAGTTCGTGACGTGGAACGACCGGCGGACTTGAAGAAATTTTGAACTACAAGGGTATGTATTCTAAATTTCTTATTTCCGTATGTTTGAGCATGTTTCTAGAAATTAGAGTATCAACGATCCAAAATCGCTTCCGCAGCGTAATTCACTCCATCAACTTGCTTACCCCTGGTTACTCTCTATGCGCTGATAAGCGGAGCAATCTATTCTTCAATTCTATTATATATATATGAAGCATAACTGGGAAAGAGCGGTGGAAGCTTAACATTTGCACAAATCTCTTAACTACTCCCCCCGACTTAGAGTGACGCAATGTCCTCATTATGCTTCCCCCAAACTTAGATTATTGCGTTAGGTGGTACGGGATGCTTTCAACATTTAGATAGGATATGCATGAGCTTATAAAATTTATTGATAAAACGACTTTTAGCTTCATGGTGGAAAACACAACTACTTCTAGACGTTCTACTTTCAGCTATAGGGCATCTTTGATCTATGTAGTTTATGCAAACTCATCACATAGGCATAAGAAAAGTTGAGTTGTTGCTATGCGCAATGCTTTGGTTCTATTGCTTCCTATTGCTACTTATTAAACTAAAGCTTGCTATGCGAAAATTCTATGAATTCTAAAGTTTATTTTTTACTGACATAAGCGCAACATAGATTTAGGAATGAAAATCCTTTTAATTGAATTTTTTTTTGACATGATATTGTGATATGCCCTTCTTTTTAAGAAAAAATTATATCTAAACAACATGCTTTTCAAAAAAATGTTCATGCGCCTTTT
This sequence comes from Herpetospermum pedunculosum, assembly GCA_028017165.1. Lineage (NCBI taxonomy): Eukaryota > Viridiplantae > Streptophyta > Magnoliopsida > Cucurbitales > Cucurbitaceae > Herpetospermum > Herpetospermum pedunculosum. The sequence goes on along the minus strand of CM051527.1, from coordinate 26,245,758 downwards.
GAAATTTAAAAAGACTGAATTTGAAAAAAGTAGTAAAGATAGGTTGGAAGAATACTCCACTATGGTATGTGCAACCTTGACAATGTGTTAACTGAATGCGAGGCCCGCATGAGATATCCTCTTTAATTTTGGTTCCAAAGACGGAAGGCTCCATATGCGAGGCTCTTTTTCTCCTTCTGAACCTCCAATGCGTACTCTTGAATAGTTTCGATGAGGTTCTGCATTCTGGAAAATTGATCAGTCATATACTCATTTTCCTTCTCCAGTGGTATTTACCCTCTTTAGTATCTATTCTAACTTGTAGAACAATGGTAACCAAATCGATTTTATGGAACGGATAATTAACTTCTCTTAATCAACTTTTAATTGCTATAATAAAAACAATAAAGAAATCAGGGAGGAGTGGTGGAAGATAACTACTAAAGAACATGTAAAAAGTAAACTAACGGAATTAAAAGAACAAGAAAATAACAATGTAACCAGTGCTTCTAATTTAAAGGATCGAGATTTATTTTTATGCAAATAAGATCACAAGGATTCTAGCGAACTTAACTAAAACGTCCCAAGCACACAACTTGTTTGCCCGTACCCGTAACAAACAACCCAAATAATTAACTAAGATCATGAAATCCTAATTAAACTTGACAATTAATCAACTAGGCACGACCATTCCATATCGATTAATTGTCATTGACGGGAAACACTGAGACTGGCTATTCATTTGGATAGCCTAAACGAATAGCCTGATTTATCTTCTAACCCCAAGCCTATCATGCAAACTAAAGCGATCATGGATAACCGATGCCACTTAGGCATAATTAAACCCTTGTTACTTGGCGGTTAGAACACAACACTCGTGTCGTTAATCTTTAACTATCTAGCATGCAAAAACAACCAGAGCGCCAATCCAATAGGGGAATCAAGAATGACCTAAAAATGGGAAACTTATGCTTATATAGTGCAGGGCAACATCGAGACGCTAGAGGCAATGTTGAGACACTTCAGACGCAAAATAGGCGAGCGCCCGAGCTTCAACGACAAATTGCTTTCGATTTCCCAATCGTAGCGTCGCGATGTTGTAGGTCCAGCGTCTCGATGCTTGCTCTCGGGTTTGAGCTTTAGAATATGCAAAGTTGAGCGTCGCGATGCTTCTTAACGGCGTCACAACGCTTGTTCTCGGGTTGAATGACTCTTTCTCTTCATTTGATAACCTCAACTTGAGCATTAATGCCTCCTTTTTGCACCAATTAGTGTCATGAACTCTTTTGTCCTCCCTTTCACTCAAAACCTATAAATTGAACAATTAAACACAAATGAGTGAAGTGTATGGTGAGAATTTGGGCTATAAAGATAACACTTTTGGAATGCTATCAAACACCCCTAAACTTAAATCTTGCTAGTCCTCGAGCAATGCAAACTACTTAACTATCCCATGAAATTGAAATTGCATATCAATGACTCTAACCTAAATGTTTTAGATAACAAGATATTTACAAAAGAAGAAATCAGTCAAATGCATGCACACATTGAGAAATTTAGAATTAGACTCATCATCCCATACGCGTGTGTGTGCATAGTCCAACCTAACTGTTACCTCTCCAAAAGAGAGTTATTTAGGGCTATAATTACTTGATATTTATAGAATCTCTTAAGCATTTTAGTTAGAAGTAAGCATAATATGTGTTTAAAAGTGACATTTTGGGAATTGAGGTTAATTTAAGGCTTTTGTGAAAAAGCTACGAATAAGTGTACAATGTGATGCAAAAATGTCTAATTAATGCTTTGCAGATGTATTGCTAAAGTTTTGCGAGGAACGCAATGGGATCAAAAGAAGCACAACCGAAAACAGAGCATTGCGATCGCAATACTGGTCTTTGTTGCTGCATTTTTCCAGCCGCCGACCTTCCTATAGCTGCCACGTGTGAGGTTGTTACCTCAAATTTGGATGGTGATCCATGATTAAAGGAGCCAACTATGGAACCACTAAGGCTATATAAAGAGAGCTAGATGAAGGATCAAAGCATTGAATTGAAGGGAATTCAATCCACAAACCACTCGACGGTGAAGAGAATCAAAAACCCTTCCCCGATTGTTGGATCGAAGAACCAACGATCCCTTGGCGTCGATAATTCAAAAGGAGGAAGAGAAGATTCATCTCTCTTCTGATTGAATTCCTTCCCAGGATCGGCCATTCTTCTCCTTCATCCAAGGCGAATCGTGGTCAAGAGGATCTTCATCTGATCTATTGCTTTCTTTAATTGCTTTTCGAATTAGCTTCTGTTCTCTTTAGTTCTATATCGAATCATCTACTGTTTTTCCTTTAGTTATTGCTTTCGAATCGAAGTATGTTTGCGTTATGAATTGTTATTGGATTTACCTTTTAAGAGTAATCAATTAGTTTTGTTGAGTTCTTCACTTAACCGTGTTTCAATCAATTTGTTTTGTTGAGTTCTAAAGTCATGCGTAGCTAACTTTATAAAGGTTGCTAAAGATGAATCTGTAGGATATGCTTATGTGAATTCAGCATGTAAAGTAGCATGAATGCATTGAATGAATGTGATCTTCATCCCATGGACAATTTCGACCGGCCATCCATTTTGTCTAAAGAATTCCTAACCTCTGAAAGGTGTAAGAATTCAGAGTCGTTAATTCATGTTAGCCTTTCATGGTAGTAAAGAGAGTGGCCTAGGAATAGGCATTCTCCTAGCACGTTTGTTAATATGCATTTATAAATAGGGTTTTAGCCTTACTTGGATATGAGTAATCTAAGAATCTAATGCATATAATCGGAAGATGTATGAGATCTAGCTAAGACGATGCATGAGATGTTAATTTACTGCTGAATGATCATAGTTGAATGCCTATAGAGGACTCTTAAGCCAACCTTGCTGTCTTTATTTTAGATTTTAATCGTTGCTAGTTTATTGCGAGAATATTGCGAGAACTGCAATATCACTTTCTGCCTTTACCTTAGTCTTTTTTTTATCAGTCTTTTAAGCCATTGCGAATCCACTGCGAAAGTATTGCGAAACCCGCAATACTAATTTTTAACATTGTAGTCTCCTTAACTTATCTTGCTTTGCGTTAACATTGCATTTTCCTTGCACCCTTTATAAATTCGTGCCTCAAACCAAAATTCATTCATTTCTGGTTACCTTATCTAATTTAACACGCATAAAATCGTTAATGCAGCAACCCAACCAACAACATTTTGTCACCGGTTACATTTTCCTTCAATCAATCTGTACTTAGCATAAACTTAATCAAATCTCTGTGGGAAAACGATATAAAATATACTTATCATTTGCTGCAGACCATGTATACTTGCATGATCTGAGTGCTCTTCGCATCTAATTTACACACACACTGAGCACGCAACAAGTTTTTGGCGCCGCTGCCGGGGATTTGCATTACTTTTGTGTTAAGTTGATTGATTGTAAGATTTGTGCTGAATACGTGAGCTTAATTTGTTTACTATCATTTTCAGGCACAGAGAGAAACTATGCAGGTGAAAAACGTAGGTGTACGGCAAAGTAAATGAATACGCTGCAGAACTTAATTGGAGGAAGAGTTTGCCCATAACAGTTTGAAGAATTTTATCAGTCATGTGCTTATTGTGGGGATAATCATAACTTGGAGAATTGCCCAACATTTAATTATCAAGAGAGGAAATATCAACAAAGCTATGACAATCATTATTCGTACCTGTGTGGACATGATCAGTGGAAACTCTCAAATAATCCTTGGGAAGAGCATGTGCAAGTTGCTCATTATGAAGAGTTCCACCAACACGAAGACTATCAACATTATTATGCGCCAACTGAAAATGAAGAATTATCACCCGCTTTGGAGGCGCTATGGATAGAATTCATGGAAAGGAATGATGCATCCATGAGAATAATGGATGTGCAATTAGCCCAACTCACAAATGACTTACAAAATCTACTTGCCATAGCAAAATCACCACCACCATGCCCTCAGATGTTTGATTTTTATGATGATGACTCCTGTGTTATCTTCGATTCTGAGAAGAGTGATCCAATAGAATATCCATATAAAATGGTGGAGTTGGTGAAAGTTGAGAAAAATGAAATTGGGCTGGATGAGGCCAAAGAGACTAATGCGTTGCTTGAGGAACAAGAATTTAAAATGTTTGATGTTGCAGCAAGCTTCTCCACCAATGAAAGAGCTGAGCCACCACCACCACAAATGCTCCAGTTGAAGGAGTTAGAAAGAGATGTGTCAGAAAAAGAAGTCTCATCGCATCAAACCTATGTTGTACCAACGCACAGAAAGTACAAGCATTGGGATGTCATAACATGCAGTCTCTTTGAAAGAATCAACAATTTCAAGGTGTGGCAGAATGTCCGACCCCGTAAATCAAGACTTAAGTATCTTAAAGGAGCAGAAGTGATGCCTCGAAACATTGAAGAATATCCATATGAGGCAGATTGATAAGGGAGATTTCTGATCCTTAAACTCTTAAATTAGGATTTTATCATGCTTTGCTTAGATTTCGTATGTTAGGAGTAGTTTATTTTGGGGAATGAAATATTTATCATGTGCCAACAATCATAGTGTACTGGGAGACAATTCTGAAAATAGTTTGATGCTTCTGCTATCATGCTTGAAATCTTTGTTAATGCGCTTACCATAATCGTTTAGCATGAATTGATGATGCCTTCATTTTGAAATGATTATTTTGCATGCTTGTGCCATTAGAATATTATACTTAAGCATGGAGCAAAGTGTGGATTTCTGCCTTCCGAATTTGTCTTATGATAATACTGTTAGATTTATAATGCTTTCTAGCTTGGACTAAGCTTAAGACTGCTTTAGTAAAAGCTCCAATCATAATCGGGCCAAATTGGGATATGCCTTTTGAATTGATGTGCGATGCAAGTGATTATGCAATTGGAGCCATGCTTGGCCAGAAGAGAGAAAAATTAACACACCCTATATATTATGCGAGTAAAACATTGAATGAAGCTCAATGCAACTACACTACCACAGAAAAATAGATGTTATTTGTAGTATTTGCAGATGGGTGTTACTTTTGCAGAAGTTTGATCTGGAAATACGAGACAAAAAAGGATGTGAAAACGTGGTTGCTGACCACTTATCAAGATTGCAGAGTCATTGCGAATCTATTGCGAAGCCCGCAATGATGGATTCTTTTATTTATGAACATATTTTTGTTTTAGTACATTGCGATGATAATGATGAGCCATGGTTTGCTGACATTGCAAAATTTTCTTGCCTCACAGGTGTTACCTGAATTCAATAAAGGACAGGACAAGAAGAAGTTCTTGAATGAGCCCCCCCCCCCCCCCCCCCCACCAATATTAAATGTTGCACCAAGCCCCATGGGCCACAATAGAGTTAGAGTCGTTAGGAGCTTTGATCAAGGCCATATATGCTCTGTTGAATTAATTGTGTTTCCCTTGCACTCTCCGCATAGCCCTCTCAAGCATGTCTTTGTCTAAATCAACATGTTTTCATTAGAAAAATTCAAGCATGGTGTTGCTGTGCAATGTAACTGCTGCTATTTGTCATGTTTTTATCTCTTCATACTTAGTTGAATGTGATTCTCTGTGGGCTGTTTACTGTTTGTTGAGTTTGCTGGATGAGTGTCTAGTACATTCTTTACGATTGACTTAGCTTCATAAGTTGATAAAGCATGTGCCCTGTAAGACCTTACCTTTTGTTTTAAATAAACCTGCTTGATGTGTTATCTAACCTAGGAGAGCCATTCCAACCCTTAGATTTTTAAAGTTTACTTGCTTTTAACTTAGAACTAGATGCTTCTAATTAAGTTTAGGGGTGTGCCACCCAATACTCTCATTGAGGACAATGAGAAGTCCAAGTTTGGGGGAGGCAGCCTTCTAGTCCTAGGAACACTCCTCTCTCCCTTAGTAGATATACATTGTTCTTCTTTGAAAAAAAAAAAAAAAAAGAGAATACAACAAAAGAAAAAGAAGCATTGTCTTTCCTCTAGGAATGCTGAGTAATCAGGGCCATTTGTGTTACCCACAACTGGCACTGCATCAAAAGGCAAACTTAAGGAGAAAGAAAGTAGTGCAAGAAAAAGGAAAAGAAAAAATAAAAAAAAAAATAAAAACAAAAAAGAAGGATGTATGCCAGAAGGTTGCAGCCTTAAGTGTTTTGATGTCCTATGTACTGAACTTTGATCCTAAGTTAGCTAAGCAAGGGGCTGCAACTAGAAGGCTTATCTAGGGAAATGAGTGTTTGTCCTAACAAGAGTGATGCCATGGCTTAGATTGTTCTATGGATTCTGTACTCTGTTACTTTTTTGTTCTAAGCATGGCATGACGTTAAGGATTCCTAGGAAATAAAAGAATAAAATTTAGAAGCATGTACTGAGTTTTAAGTTAAGAGTAGGAAGATTTTAGAGCTAAGGGATGACTGCACAATGTGCTTGATGATATAGGCAGATAAACCATTGCGAAAGTATTGCGAAACCCGCAATACTAATCTTTAACATTGTAGTCTCCTTAACTTATCTTGCTTTGCGTTAACTTTGCATTTTCCTCTTTATAAATTCGTGCCTCAAACCAAAATCCATTCATTTCTGGTTACCTTATCTAATTTAACACGCATCAAATCGTTAATGCAGCAACCCAACCAACAACATTTTGTCACCAGTTACATTTTCCTTCAATCAATCTGTACTTAGCATAAACTTAATCAAATCTCTGTGGGAAAACGATATAAAATATACTTATCACTTGCTGCAGACCATGTATACTTGCATGATCTGAGTGCTCTTCGCATCTAATTTACACACACACTGAGCACGCAACACTAACCTAATCCTTATAAGCTCGAAAAAATCTTATGAAACCCTAGAGCTCGTTTCCCCCTACTTCTAGCAATAAGAACAGTCTAATAGGGTTTCAACACAAGAGAGAAATAAATCACAAACAAAGCCTATGATTTTTTAGGTACTTTGTACTCTCTTAACTTTTTATTTTCTCAACACTTTTTTCTTTTCTTTTCTTCTCTAAGAGAGCCTTTGATGTCAAGTTTACCTTCGTTCCAGCTAACCCGCAGTTCCACTTCTGACTACGAGCAAGTTTCACAATCTAAAGACTAATACTCACTTCTTAGCCACCATTTCATGCAGTGACAAACACGGGACCATGATTGCTCCTGGTTACTCGGGCAACTTAAGAAGGAGGAGTATCTCAAGAGATTTTTTTTTCTAGCCAAATAGCTATGCTATACTTTCCTCAAATAAAACATCACAAACAATAGTGTATCAAGCATCCCTAATGGTTCCTTTCAGGGTGAGAACAAGAGTTCAGGTCAAATAAGACAGTTCTAAACGTACAAAACTGAGGATAAGGGGACTATGTGCTCAATAAGTATAAGGGAGTCAAAAGAAATTTTTTAAAATTTTCTCAAATAGGCATACATTCTCATGCTTTTCAACAAATGCAAATAAGAAGAATCAAAAGAACATCCTAGATTGTCCTAATCATATAACATGTAATCAGAAAATCATGCATCTCAAGCTTAGAAATCTACACATGCTCAAACACTAGAAGAATTCAATAGACATCCACCCCCAACCTTAAACAATACATTGTCCCCAATGTATTAGATAAACCTAACTAAACAATTGAAGCAACAAAAAAATGAGGGGAACAAAAAATCGCCCCTGATTTTATGCGGTTCATGGTTGGAGATGAGTGATCCTTTCCCAATCTTTTGTCTCTTAGGTCAAACACCTACAAAAGAAAACACACAAACTAAGCTAGGAAAGGAAAAACTGAAAGTAAAAACAAGAAACGAAAAACATATGGGTTGCCTCCCAAGAAGAACAATTTTTTAACGTCGTTATACTCGACGTGTCCACCACTATGTCAAGGCACATACAAGTTCTCGTATTTCTTTGGCCTCTTCTAGAATCAATAAAACCTGCTAAGAGAAGGAAGCTCTTCGACTTCTCGTGGTAGCCGGACAAAAAATATTTTTGGATTTTTTTAATATAAGGAATAAAATAAGACTCAACTGATTCAACTAGAATTAAAGACTCAACAGACTTAGAAGAAAAAGGAAAAGAACATTCATCAATAAAGGAACTTTTAGGAAATAAAACTGATAGAGACTCGTCAGCCTCAAACTCTATCTCCTGAATCTTCTTCTCGGGACTAAGCTCAACCTCTTCCTTATTCTCACAAACCTCATCTTCTTATGGTAGAATATTCTCAAGCTCTTCATCGCTATCGGGGTACATTTCCACTAAGAACCTCTTCTCAGTGGTATGCTCAAAGGATTGCTCAAATGATTGTTCAATGGATTGCTCTTCTTGAATCTTCAATCTCCTTGTTGTATCAATCATATGGCCCATTTGGTCTTTAATACTTTGTAACTCAACTCGAGTTTCCTCCCATTGGGACATCTGCTCGCCTAAGATTTTCATCTCCGCCTAAATTTCCTCTCGAAACTGCAAGTTCTCATTTAAGTACTTGGCGATTTCCTGTTGAAATTGGAGAGTTTGATTAGCTAATTCATCAACCATTTCTTCCAATGACATACCTTGGCAAGAAGTCTGAGGAAATGGACTTTGTTGCTCATCTTGGCCTCCATAGCAAAAGCTAGATCGATCCTCCCAATTAGTATAATACGTGCTCGCGTAGGGATCGTCATAAGGGTGGCATGGGCCAGAAAATTCTCGAGTGGGGTAGACTTCATATATGTAGGTTCGTAGCAACTCAGGACATGTGTAGGAAGTATATCCTTGTAACGAGCAAATACTACATACCTCTGATGCCTGCAATCTCCTACTAGCCCACTCATTACCATAGGGGATAGGTTCAAAGATCTGACTCTGAAATTCTCTATCCTCTCTGTCGCACTCAAGAGCAGCTCTTTTAACTTCATAGCTTGAAGCTAACATCCAATACTCTAATGGAAGATTTGCCATGCTACAACAAGATGACACAATAATTTGTTTTTTTAAGTTAATAAAATTTCACTAAGAGAAACTAAATGTTCCCCAGCATCGACGCCAAATTTGGTGAATGGGTTGTCGAAGCTTGATAACTCTCCAAATAAGAGTTATTTAGAGTCTTTTAGAAGTAAGTTAAACCCTCAAAAGAGTAGTTGCTTGTAGAAATGCATGATTAAGCCTTCATTGTTGTGAATTTCCATTAGATCCATATTTAAAGCCCTTTTTGCATTGAATGTTAATATTAAGGCCTGAAATGTAGATAAATAACACTTGTTGTGGCTATTCAGGAGATTTGCGGAAAGATAGTATCAGCAAAAGTTGAGACCTTTGGAATTGCGGAGCACATTTTGGGCAAGCGAAACTTTTGCAGAAGTTGTACTTGACCACGTGGTATGACAGTTTTTGTCCCTCTCCGTACACACAGAAAAGCAGATGCTTTTCTCTCATTCAATAGGAAAAGGTTGTCCATTTTAGGAAAATTCTTGGGAGAAACATTTGTGTTTGCATTTGCATTTATAAACTGACATCTATTCTAACTTGTAGAACCGTGGTAACCAGGTTTATCTCTGGGAATCGATAATTAGCTTCTCTTAATCAACTTTTAATTGCGATAATAAAAACAATAAAAAAAACATGGGGAGTGGTTGAAGACAACTACTAAATAACATGTAGAAAGTAAACTAGTGGAAATTAAAAGAGCAAGAAAATAACAATGTAACCCGAGCTTCTAATTTAAAGGATCGAGATTTATTTTTATGCAACTCAGGTCACAGGGATTCTAACGAACTTAACTAAAACTTTCCAAGCACACAACTTATTTGCCCCGACCCGTAACAAACAACCCAAATAATTAACTAAGATTGTGCAATCCTAATTAAACTTGGGAATTAATAAACTGAGCACGACCATTCCATATAGATTAATTGCCAGTGACGGGAAACACTGAGACTGACTATTCATTTGTATAACCTAAACGAATAGCCTGATTTATCTTCTAATCCGAAACCTATCATGCAAACTAAAGCGATCATGGATAACCAATGTCACTTAGGTATAATTAAACCTTTGTTACTTGGCGATTATAACCGTGTCGTTAATCTTTAACTATCTAGCATTCAAAAATTACTAGAGCTTCAATCCAATCAAAGTTGTTTGCTAATGCGGTATGCTCATGAGAAGAAGATGCTTGAGATTAATAAATGCTAAGTAGAAATTAAGTACAAGCCGTAACTAAATGCATCAAAACATAATCCCTACCCTTAAATTAGAGCACTTACCTTAGCTGCTAGTGGTGAAAAAAACAATCCAAGCTACAATAGTTTAGCTCGAATAGAAGAGAAACTAGAGAGAATTTGAGGCTAAGAGCCTCCTAAAATCGGAATACAAACAATACGGGAATCAAGAAGAACCTAAAATGGGAAACTTATGATTTTATAGTGCAGGGCAGCGTCTCGACGCTTCAGACACAAAATAGGCGCACACGAGAGCTTTAACGACAAACTGCTTTGGATTTCCCAGTCGTAGCGTCTCGACGCTACACCCCAGCGTCTCGACGCTTGCTCTCGGGTTTGAGCTTCAAAATATGCACAGTTATGCGTCGCAACGCTTGTCCTCGGGTTGAATGACTCATTCTCTTCATTTGATAACCTTAGTTTGAGCGTTAATGTCTCATTTTTGCACCAATTAGTGTCATGAACTTCTTTGTGCTCCATTTTACTCAAAACCTAAAAATTGAACCGTCGCAACGTTTTTCCTCTGTGAAAAGTGGTTTTAAAAAAAAAAACAGAAGGAGTCGTCACCAATCATATCGGGTGTGATTGGTCACCTTAAAACAAAAACTAGTCTACGAAAATTGAAATTAAATTTGGGGGTCGGTTGAGTGTAGGAAAGTTGTTAGCACCCAAAGCCCCTGCTGTCGGCAAGGTTATATCTCCAGACAAAGGAAATTGTTTCTATTCTGGTGAAGATGGGCATTGGAAGCGAAACTGCCCCAAATACCTTGTTGAGAAACAGGCAAAGAATGAACGACAAGCTAAATATGATTTATTGATTGTCTAAACATGTTAAGTGGATTATGAGTGTCATACCTGGATGTTGATTCAGGAGCCACTAATCATGTTTGTTTTTCTTTTTAGGAAATTAGTTCCTTTTAGCCGGTTTCTCGACGGAGATGACTTGTGAAGACGTCTTCGTAGCTGATGCAGTGGGAGCTTGTAATAGTTGTTGTATAGAAATAATTTCATTAGTTGAATGTAATTATTGTCTATATTTCTAGTTTGAACTGAACACTTGTATATTATATCTTTTGTTTTAATAATAAGTTGTTCATTTAGCAAAAGATTTATACTTATTGTGTTCTATTAAACTCGAAAACAACTAGTGTGTTAAGACTTACTCTGTTAATATTTATATTGGAAGCTATAATTAAATTAACAAGGGTTGTTAATATAGTTGGTTCTTCTCAAATGTTGAGAAAGCCTTGATGCAGTAGGAGGATTATGGGATAACTCGCTCCACTGTATTGGCTTGTCGTATGACTCTAGTTATCATACTTGATGATGACAGTGAGCACATAGACAAAGACCAGTGGTTCAAAGCCATGGATCTTCGAGAGGTTTAGAGACCTAGTCTATGAGGTGAAAACCTCTAAGGCTTGACTTATTGGCAAAGGGACTGTCCCGAAGGGAAGGGGTTAATTGTGTATTAACTTCATCTCTTGTTGTCAGATATAAGTAAAATAGTATACTCGTATCCATTACCCTGTTCTATGGGATATGATAAGGTAAATGGATGTCAAGACTAGCTATCTTGATCGAAGTATCTACAAGTCTCAACCAGGAAGATTCATTGTTCAGGATTAAGAGCAAATTGTTTGTGTGCTTATTCAATCCATTTATGAATTGGAGCAAGCATCTAAATCCTGAATTATAAGGTTTGATACTTTGATCAAATCTTATGGCTTTGAACAATAGATTGATAAAACTTGTTTGACAAATATTTAATTGATGTTGTAGCTTTCATAGTAAAATCCCGTAGTTTATGTCCTAATCATTGAGAATAATGTAGGATTCATTTCTCTGATAAGCATATACTAGCTTAGTTGGTTCTAAGGATTCAGGTAGATCTGAATCGTAAGATAAAATCGCTAGTGGAAGCTGTCAGTAAAATGCGGTTAATGTTTTGTCCTAATGTTAAGGAGGAATAGAGTACAAGAGTTGTATTGTTGATTCCTCGGTAGTAGCTAAATTTCTTGAAGCTTGAGAAGCAGCAAAAAATTTATAAGTTGAGCTCTTGGATAGTGCTATGAGATGATGTGATGGTCACATGGAATACCTCACAACACTTCATGCTGATATGTTTACTAAGTCTTTCATGGCTAAAGTGTTTGAGACACACCTAAAGAGTTTAGGGCTCATAGTTGTTGAGGACAGTGGGAGAAAACTCGAGATATGAGATATTTCGTTTTCTCAATCAACATGTACACCACGAACGTTTTAGTCCAAGTGGAAGTTTGTTAGGTTTTATGTCCTAAAACTCGTGGTTTGTAAACAGTTATGTTTGTAAGCACTCTATTTAATAATAAAGATTTATTAAGTTTTATTCAGTAAAACAGTTTACTGGAATAAAGTGAAACATTTTAGTCTAACTTATACCAATGACCAACACCCATGACGTTTCTTGAATACTTGAGCTTCATGTATGACATGATTGTGGATCAGGCTCAAGTAGACAGTCAAAATGGTCTATAGTATAAGGATAAGGATGAGTACCTTATCCTGGTAACACTATTCGATGCGGCTCGCTTTGTATTGTACAAAACAATGTGATTCGAATCGTTTCACATGGTGATGTGCGAGCGAAGGCGTCCTGTGCAATGAGTTTGCATAAGGCTGAACCGCGAATCAAGTCCCTCTCTCTTTATAAAACCGTTTACTGAAGAGACCGACTTTTCATATGATGGCCTAGGTAACTCGAGCTTAATCCTTAGCTTGCTATGAACTCTTGCTTATTCGAAAGTATCCTTTGACTTGTACGGGTGATAGTGGCCCATTAGCGCCGACTGAATAACCTACCATCTTGGGGATAAACTCGAATAGGTAGCTGGGGACATAGTACAACAAGACAGAATTCACTCCTAACCCGTTCTTCAGGGTTAGTAGATAGGTTGTTCCCTTAATAGGTGACTCCAGGGCTTGAACAATGCGCGCTCATCCTTTCCTGATCAGAGAGGGTGTCTGATCTACTGGTTGGACCACATATCAATTGTTCATTAGAGATGTCAGTGGAAATTAAGGAACAAGATGTAATGCATTGGTTAAACGATTTAATGACCTAGTTTCTATTACGAACAACCTGTGAATGATCGACTTACCGATGACGTTTATATCAAGAGGACATAATATATCTACAATGAGGAGAGTGCAACCCTCAGACTTTAGTGGAGTTTCCAGGGGTTAACGAATGTTGATTGATTCGGTTAAAATAGTTTTGACCGGATAATCTCGTATCGTTGGAGCTTATGATCTGTAGGTTCTTCAGGTTCTCCTGGTTAGCTCGAATAAAGTTGTGTAGCAGTGCTATAGGGAAGAATTTGGAGAGATCCAAATCCGGGTTTGTTGATCAAGGTTGAACATATTTAAATATGATTTAAATATGTGATCGAAGGAAGATGTATTCAAATATGATTTAAATACACGACCGAAGAAAAATATGAATATAGATTCATATTGGAAAAATTGGTTTTCGGAAAACTGGGGTTAGTTTTATTATTTAATTAATATTTTATATTAAATTAAACAATAAAATAATTAATTATAATTGTTTTAATTAATTATAATTTTTAATTATAATAAATAATTATCATGTGTTCAACATGCAAGTTGAACACATGTACTCTACTGATTCTTCCCAATTTCCTTTGGAGAAGGGGTTTGGGTTGGGGAACCTCACACTTACGTGAAGTTGAAAGTTGTTGGACAATCTGAAATTTCTCTCTCCTTTCTCAAGTTCTCTCTCTCGTTCTCTTCAATGGTTGAAGGTGAAACTTGTAGAACTTGTTGAAGCTTGAAGATTTGATGAACTTTTGAGGAGGTTCTTTTTTAAGAAGTTATAGATTTGAAGTGTTCATCTCTATCACCCTCAAAATTTGTATTTCAAGTGTTGAAATTTCATGAGAACAAGTAAGATGGATGTTTGAGTGTTCTTGAAGAGTTCATCAACACCAAACACATATTCATTTTAATTCTCAAGCTATCATCTTCTTCTTCTTTCTTTCTTCCCCTCTCAACAAACCCCCTTAGCTCAAAGAGTCCCATCACTTCGCTATTAAGCCTGAGAATAGTTGATAGCTCCATTTTGGAGCTATAATTATGTCCCTAATTCACGTTTATTACATGCTTAATCTTGCTTTTATGTGTTAATTGCAGGTGTTCTCGGTAATTCGCCCTCGGGAGCGTTTCGGCGCTTTTCGGGGCTTAATATCGCATTTTAAAGACCTAAGAACACTTTCGGGGAAGGACCACGCAAAAACATGAAGATTGGGCGCTTTGGGGAAATTGAAGGCAAAATACCATGCAAAAACCCGAGAGCTAGCGTCGCGACGCTAGCTCGACGCTGCCAGAGCGTCTCGACGCTCCGAAGTCTGAGGCGTGAAATTGAAAATCCACCCGAGAGCAAGCGTCGAGTGACAGCGTCTCGACGCTCGCTCGACGCCACCCCGACTGCGCGCGCACATTATTTAGGGCACAGCGTCTCGACGCTGCCCTAGCGTCTCGACGCTGCCCTAGCGTCTCGACGCTCCGACAGATTATTTAAGTTTTTTTCCGATTTTTAGCCGCCATCATCATCTCCTACCTCGGGCTCCGCACCTGATTAGACGTTCCAGCAACCATTTTCACCATGGGAGAGGCTAGGAAGCTTGGATTGGAGCCATCCCACATCACACACATCATGAGTGAGTAGTTAAAGCGTTTTTGGCTCGGGATTGTATGGGAATAATGTAGTTTGAACTCTTGGTGAGGTTGTTGAATTAAATTCTGATTTGGCTTGAATGATTTATTGAATTGGTTTCTATTTCTTTGTTTATTCCATGAATGTGCTTGAATGATTTAGGACTAGGCACCCTTGATTTTGAGCATGATTCATTCGTTAAAGGTTTTGATGTCGTGCCTCTCTAAACCGCCAAGTAACAAAGATTTACGACACCTTTGAGCGCATTGGCGTCCTTGCGTTCTTGGTGTTCGTTCTTCTCGAATTAGAATCCGAAATCGATACACTAATTTTGCGTCCAAATTAGATAATCGTCGTAGTTAGCTCGTTGCTATCGATCGGTCTTGGGAGAGCGTTGGCCGCCAATGTCCGATCGATATGCTTGATTAGCATGATTTATTATGTCTAATTAATATCCATGGAGCATGTCTGAGTTAATTCGTTAATTTGAGACGAGCTGCGTATTTGTTAAATTGTTTAGCCATTATACTTGTCAACCTATGATCCAAGAGGCATGCTAATTTTATTCCCGATCGTCCCGAGTCGAACGCTCCGTTAGTTGGATTTTTCCCGTTTGCATTGTTTCCTCTTAGTTAATTAAAAACCAACAAATCCCCCATATTTCATTTATTTTCATAGTTTGCAAATTTAATTTAGATTAAGTCAAACTAGCTTAATTCCCTGTGGATCGACCCCGTTGCCACTAATCTACTAATAGTTCAGTGAATTCGGGTAAATATAAATTCATTTTGGCGGGTCTCGACAACCCGATGATTCGCGATAGTTCCAAAATATCGTTACCAAAATTGGCGCCGTTGCCGGGGAATCTAAAGTGTAATTCGGCCTAATTTAGATTTGATTTGTAGACTTTTGACTTTTACTTTAAAAATTTGTTTATTCTTTGATTATTTGCAAGATTTGATCGGTTTGTTTAAGTGTGCTAGTAGTGCCTAATTCTTGATTGAGAAAATGGAAGTTGACGATGAGGCTGAAGTCCCAAAAACACTCAGGCAGTGGACGTCGGTTGCTATGGACCACCAACCATCTTGTATTTCCTACCCGGAAATTTCAGGTGAGTTTTTGCTTAAATCTGGTTTAATTGACCATCTGCCTTCTTTTTGTGGTGAAGCAGATGAAGATCCCTTTAAACATCTCAAGGATTTTCAAATGAAAAGTTCTGCGATGAAGCCAAGCTACATAACTGAAGATCAGCTCTACCTGAGAGCTTTTCCATTCACCTTGAGAGGCGAAGCTCGAGATTGGCTACATTACATACCATCGGGAACCATCTTCACTTGGGAGAAGATGAAGAGTCTGTTCTTGGAAAGGTATTTCCCAGCTTCAAGAGCCAGAGCCGTGAAAAAAGATATCTTTAGTTTCAAGCAAGAAGAGAAAGAGGCATTTCACGAGTGCTGGGAGAGATTCATTAAGCTCTGCGAGAGATGCCCGAACCATCTGATAGCAGAGGCCGCGCTTATCGAATTCTTCTATGATGGTTTGCTTCCGCATGACTGTCAGATGCTCAATGCATCGAGTGGAGGAGCCCTTAGGGAGAAAACGCCTGCGGAAGCCAGACAGTTGATCAACAACATGGCTGAGAACCGTCGCCAATACGGGGGAAGAAACGAGCAAGCTAAAATGTCTACCGACATAGAAGAGCTCAAGGAAAAAGTGTCTCAGGTATTTGGTTTATTTCATACGTTGCAAGAAAACTCGTCTCAGGCTGTTTCTTCTATTTTAGGTAAAGCCATTGAAGGAATGTTCAAGTCCCTCATGGAGAGCAACAACGAGACCAAGTCGTAGATGCGGTCTCTAAGTGAGGAGACCAGGTCGGAGATGAGATCGCTAAGAGATGGGTTCACGGAGATGAAGGATAGAATGAGTAAAATGGAGTCCCAAGAGGAAAGCGTTAGTGCCATCAATCTCCGAAGTGGTAAAGAAGTGCCGTCTCAGACCACTCCCGAGGACTCTAACAAGGATACAAAGATATCTCCAGATAAGTGTCTTCAAACATCCTCTGAAACGGTTGTAGCTTCTCCTTATATTTCTATGAAGTCTTACACTCCCGTTGCTCATTTTCCGAGTAGGTTGGTGAGGCCACCTAAGGAGGTCGAGGACGCGGACGTCCTTGAGACGCTGAAAAAGGTTGGGATTAATATGCCGCTGCTTGATGCAATTCAGCAAATCCCAAGGTACGCGAAATTTCTAAAGGAGATGTGCACCATGAAGAGGAAGAATAAAGGTGCTGAGAGAGTCGTGGTAAGCAAGAATGTTTCTGCCCTGATAACACAAGGTATTCCAAACAAATGCCAGGACCCAGGTATGTTCCTCTTGCCATGTACTATAAGAGATAGAGAAATCGAGCACGCCATGCTAGACTTAGGAGCCTCAATTAATGTTATGCCATACTCAGTCTACAAGAATCTCGATTTAGAAGGTATGCAGGAAATGAGTTTAATTATCCAGTTAGCTAATAGGTCTTCTATTCATCCTTTAGGGGTGATTGAGGATGTGTTGGTTAAAGTTAAGGACCTGATCTTTCCTGCTGATTTTTATGTGATAAATATGGAAGGAAACGCATCACCCACTACTTCAGTCTTACTAGGTAGACTGTTGCGTGCTCAATGTGTAACATAAATAAGCAATAAGAGAGAGAGAGCACTCAGAACATGCAAGCATACATGATCTTATAGCAAGTAGTAAGTATTTTTTCATTCGTTTTCCCACAGAGATTTATTACTAGCTACTCGTGAAGTGTAATGTTAAGAAAGATTGGGTGGATTTGAAGGGGTAGACTTGGTTTTAAATTCCTATTTATTGCTGAATATATAAAAGGTAGCAACATAAACAAGTGCAAGTCAATGGTAAACGCAAAATGTAAAGAGAAAGAATTAAAGAACGAAGAGAAAAGTAGTCAAGCAGAATTGCGAGAACAGCAATTCTACCGCAATGGTACTGACAGCGAAAGTGTGTAAAATGGAGAAACAAGGGCTACTAACGACTCCTCTGTAGGCATTTTCATACGATTCTCAAGCATTGGATCAACTCACTATGCATCAAACTAACTCAATCTCATGTATCTTCCGATTTCATGCATTAGATTCTTTAGTTTACTCATGTCCAAGTAAGGTCTTAAGCATCTTGTTAAAGCAGAAAGCTATGGTTTGTACTAGGAAAACGCCTATTCCTAGGTCGTTTTCTGGCTACCTTGAAAGGCTAGCATGAGTGTATGACTCTGAACTCTTACTCCTTCCAGAGGTTAGGAGTTCTTTGGACAAAATGGATGGCCAATCGAAATTGCCCGTGGGATGAAGCTTACATACAATCAATGCATTCGAGAGCTATCCTACATGCTTGGTTCACGTTTTTTTAGCCTATAGTATTGTCATTAGCATGCCCCTATGTGACTTAGCTACTCATGGATATAGAGAGAACAGAAAGAATAGATGAAGTAGACATGCTTAGAATAAGATAAAAGACAAAACAGCAAGGCAAAGCAGCAGACAGCAAAGGTAAAGACGAAGTGTGCAATAATGAATTGTGCTTTGATTAATCGATTGTTTGAATGAACAAATGGAAACTTAAAGTGAATAACATAAAGACAGACAACAACGAAATAGAATGGAATGACTATTGGAAAGAAAATAACGACACAACAGTACTGGAAATGAAAAGTAACAGACAGAAAGTAGTGAATGAGCTTGAACGCCTCGTTGCAAACGCCTCGGCTGAAGGATGAGAAAGATCAGCCCTGCTTGGATGAATCCAATCAGAAGAGAAGATGAATCTTCTCTCCTTCCTATCAGATTGACGACTCCAACAGCTGAACCTCTCAGACCAACAGACGGAAAAGGAATTGAATGGGAAAGACTGCGCTGCGAAGAGACTTCTACGCTTTCGGGTGATGATCAAACCCTCTACTTTGACCCCCTTTTATAGTAATCTGCAGGTGCGTTTGGGCCACGGAGAACCATCCATCCTCAACGTCGTACTTCAAAATGGATGGAGGAGAAAGAACGAATCCCTGAAATAACGGAATATAACAGAAAAAGATCAGCCAACTTGCGGATTTCACTTAAAACATTGCTGTTTTAGCAATGTTTCCGCAATGCTGCCGCAATGCATATTTTCACTCTTTTAGCTTCGTTTTTCATCCCTTTTCTTTCCTTTTGTACATAAGTCTAAATTTAGCTACCTTCTTCTAATTCTCATATATAAGTATAGGTTTAAGCTAAATCCTCTCAAAAACACCTAAGAGTGCACATCTTTCTATGGAAAACAAGTCCTAAAAATGTCACTTTTGGAGACGTAACACACCCCCAAACTTAAGGTTTTGCTCGTCCTCGAGCAATCTAAGGACTTACTTAGGCTGCTGTTTTATCTTCTTTAACCACTCGCTGACTCCACTAAATTCCTATCTATATCAGTGCTGTCCTGTGACACACTTCTAAGTTTTCAACTACCCTCTTGTTTTGCCTCTTCTGACTTCGCATGCCTAAAACTCCTGCTATTTCATTAACTCCCTACGTCTGATCTACTTGCTTCTGTCATATCATGCAACTATCCCTAAGGTTTCAAATTCTACCTAGCTTTACCCCAGACTCAGTACATGCTTCTAGTTTTACTTTTGAGCTACCTAGGATTCCTTAGAGTCATGCCAGCCTTAGTATTAACAGTGACAGTAGTACATTTAAAGAACAACCTAAACCCTGGCATCACTACATTGGACATACATTCATCTCCCTAAACAACCCTACAAGCTACAACTTGTGCTCAGCTAATTGAGGATCAGAGTTCTTTTTAATCAGGACATCTAAGCCACAAAGTTGCAACTCCTAGGTATACATTCTTCTTCCCTATTTCTTCCTTTTTCTTTCTTTCTTACTTAGGTGGAGCCTCTCCTTTGGTTGCCTTTTGATGCAATGCCACTTGTGGGTTACACACTTGGCACTGATTACTCAGCAACCTAAGAGAGACACCCCTCTTTATTCTATTTTTCATTTTTTTTCAGCTCATCATTTTTTTTTATAAAGGAGAAGAAGAATGCTTATGCTTTAAGGTTGAGAGGAATGTTCCTAGGCCTAGGGTGGCCTCCCCCAAACTTAAACTACTCATTGTCCCCAATGAGTGTCTGAGGTGGCACACCCCCAAACTTGTCCTAGAAGCATCTAGTCTAAGGTAAAACAAAGAGAATCTAAAAGCCCTAGGCATAGACAGAGAATTCTAAAAGCAAACATCACAGCAGCAGAAATTCATAAAAACAAGCAGGTAAGGACTTAAAGCTATGCATGCTGAGAAAATTTCAGAGGCTAATTTAAACTATCAAAGGTGTCCTATGACACTCATCCAGCATGCTTTTAGATAGTCTATATAAGGTAGTCAAGATACCAGCAAAAGACAAAATTTAAACAGAACCAGCCTAGCTAAACAGACAGTCAAAAACATGCATTTACTAATAAAAATTGCGGATTCCGCAATTATTTCGCAATGGATCCAGGGCAGATATATCAGTGAGTAAGGCCCCTATGCATGCTCTTTCCAGTCATTAAAGCTGTACAAAAAAGGAAACTAAACTAATCTACCTATTCAGCTATCATCAGCCTATACTAAGCAATTCTAAACAGCAAAAATAAAGAACTAAAAACAGATTAAAATTAACTCAAAACAGCAGAGTTCACATGGTTCAATAAAAAGCAGTTTGATTTTTTTTCTTTTAGGGAACAGAAATACTCCCTTGAGTGCCTCTCAGTCTGGCACTCAGATGTTCTCATCATCATCACCCCTTCTTGGTGTTGGAGGCGCCCATGGAGTCAATAGGTCCGTGGGGAACTCAGGGAAGATGCAACCCAACTGGTCAGCAACCTCCTTGTTCCTTGCTTGCGCATATGTGGCCCATTGAGCCATCTTCTTCTGCAAATCCATCAGGCAGGCCATTGACAGAGACTGAGCAGCAGCCAGGCCATCGAGCTCGAACTCCATATTCCCCTTCCTTCGCATCCTCAAGGCAGTAGGCAACTCCAGGTGCCCCGTGTAGGCCAGCTGCCTTTCCATTCGCTCGATTGGAACCCCTGCACGTAAGCAGAGCTTAGTAATTGTATTAGGAAAGAAAAGTGGACCCTTACCCTTTTTAGCGCAGTCAGCAATTGAGGCTGTAATGACCTCGCCCACATTAATGGTGAGGCCTCTCATGATCGCGTAGACTAGCAACGATCTGCCTTGGTTGATGGTGGTTTCGTGGGTCACTGGGGACAGCTTCCTCCGCACGAAGGAGAACAAACAGCTGCCTTGGCTGTGAGGTTAGCACTCATGAGAGTGTGCTTCCCATTACGCGAGACTGTCCACGATGCCTCAGGTTGGCCAATGACTCGAATTGCTTCCTCCAGGACAGCTTCTGTTGGCTCATCAACGATCCTTGCATAGTCAGTGTGTTTTTGACCCTTGAGGCCATAGGCTTCGTTGATTGCCTTCGCTGAGAAATCCACCTCAACTCCTCTGACCACAGACAGGCCATCCTCAGGATTCATCAAATTGGCGTAAAAGTCATACACCATGCTGGAGTAGGCAGGGTTGGGTGGTCTGCACAGCTCTTCCCAGCCGTGATTCGTGATCCCTGCGCGCAAGAATTGCGGCAGGTCAGCAAGCGCGTCGAGGAAGCCTTTCTCGTGCAACAGGTCCCTCTTCCTCAGCTCAGTGCCCCTTGATTCTGCATCAGAGGACACATACCTCACTGATTGAGGCTCATCTTCGGGGTACAGCTTGGCTTTCCCCTTATCTTTTGGTTTGGCTGATTCCACAGCCTTGATCTTGAGCTTCTTTGGGGATGGCTCACCACTATCCTTCTGTGACGAAGGCTTACCCCTGGCTTTCTTTTTCTTGGACTTCTTCGAAGCCTTTGATCGATTGGTTTTGACAACCTTGGGGGCTTTCTTTCGCAGTCTCGCCTTAGTGGTAATCTGTTGGAGGCAATCCCCCAACGTCTTGTCCATTGAGTCATCCCCCTGCGCTGGACTCTCGGGGCTGGCTTCCCTCAAAGGAGAGAAAACCTCATCTTCTCCAGCTTCCTCACTTCCCTGCGTCGATTCTTGACGCTCTCCATATGGATATTCGGGATCAGGCTGCCGGGAGATGGGTGATGCTTCAGGGCTCTGCGTCGGTGGAGTGTGTTCAGAGCTCTGCGCTGGTGGTGATGGAGAAAGCTCAGGGCTTCGCGCTGGTGGCGATGGCGAAGAGCTCTGCTTGGCCGACTCGTGTGACAAACGGCCACTTTCTTGACTCTCCACAGAAGGAGTCTTTTTCTTGATCGCTGCTTCGGCCACAGCCATACTCCACTAGCGTTTCTTGGGTGTTCCTGCTGGTTCAGAGGGTCCAGCAGGGATCTCCGTAACCACCTTCCACTTCTTCTTGCGGACAGGCAGCTTGGGGAGTCGTTCAGTGCGCGCAGCCTCAGCGTCTGCCAGGGCGAGGAGTGCTTCCCTCGCAGCAATTTCAGCGTCGTCAGCCTTCTTCTTGGACGCAGATCTTTCAGCTCTCGTTAGCACCATTGTGGAATCGTAGGAATCTGGAAAGAGGAATTTCAGATGAAGAGGGAGAGAGATTTCTTGGAGTTCAGAGAATGGGAGAAGCGTATGAATCAGCGCGCTTCTAACGGATATAAGTAATGATGGAAATCCCAACGGCTATTTCCGTCGCGGATTCTGCAAATCCAGCGCAATTTTAGTGACCGTTGGAGATTTTCTGAAGTTAAATGGCAATCTTCTCTCAACTGAATCTTTGATTTGGCCCAATATTTCCCTTGATTTTTTTACCTTGATTTCATCTCCTTGATTCCCTCTATCAATTCCCTATAAAAAGAAATAAAAGCAACGTCAAATTCGTAATTAAAATCACATACAAATATACACAAACAGTAACCGAAAAAATAGCAAAAAATAAACTAAGGCATTAGCCTCGCATGGACGAGCACAGTGATCACTCGTCCTCTCTCGTTCTTAATTTCACGTTTCAGTCAAGAGGAAGGCCGAGAGAGTCTTCACGTCTCCTTCCTCATAGTAATGCTTCAATCTTGCACCATTAACCATGAACGGTTGCCCTTGCTGCAGGTTTTTAATCTCGATTGCACCATGAACAAACACGTTAGTTATCACAAAAGGACCTGACCATCTGGACTTAAGTTTGCCTGGAAATAATTTCAACCGTGAATTAAATAATAAGACAAGCTGGCCTTTCTTAAAGTCCTTAATCCTAAGTCTACTGTCGTGCCAAATCTTGGTCTTTTCCTTATACATTTTAGCGTTTTCATAGGACATATGTCTAAGCTCATCAAGCTCATGTAATTGCAAAGACCGCAATGTTCCCGCATCGGTCACGCAATAATTCAACTCTTTTAGGGCCCAAAATGCTTTAATTTCTAATTCGAATGGTAAGTGACATGCTTTGCCATACACAAGTCTATAAGGAGACATACCTAGGGGTGTCTTATATGCAGTCCTATATGCCCAAAGTGCATCCTCGAGTTTAAACGACCAATCCTTTCTATTGGGTTTGACCACTTTTTCGAGTATGTTTTTAATCTCCCTATTTGATATTTCAGCTTGGCCATTCGAATGTGGGTGATAAGGGGTGGCTACTCTATGTCTAACATTATATTTAGCCAACACTCTCTCCATAGCTCTATTAATGAAATGTGTCCCTTCATCACTAATTATAGCACGAGGTGTTCCAAACCTAGTAAAGATATGTCTATGAAGGAACTTAATGACTGTTTTGGCATCATTATTTGGACATGCTACTGCCTCTACCCACTTAGATACATAGTCTACTGCTACCAATATGTAAAGGTTACCTGATGATGGGGGAAATGGTCCCATGAAGTCAATGCCCCACACATCAAAGAGCTCCAACTCTAAGATGTAAGTGAGAGGAATCTCATTCTTTCGACTAAGGTTACCTGTTCTCTGGCATTCATCACAGCTGTGTGCATAGTTGTGGGCATCCTTGAAGATTGTTGGCCAATAGTAGCCACTCTGGAACACCTTTGCAGCTGTCCTTTGACCACCAAAGTGTCCACCATAGGGGGCTGTATGGCAGTGCTGCAACACGGACTTTGCCTCAGCAGCTGACACACACTTCCTTAGCAGACCATCAGCACATGTCTTGTAGAGTGTGGGATCATCCCATATGAATTTCCTAGCTTCATGAAGGAACCTCTTCTTTTCTTGTCCTCCCTTGAAAGTTGGTAGTACCTGCGATGCAAGGAAGTTAGCAATGTCAGCAAACCAAGGTTCCTCATCGTTATCACGATGAGTCAATACAAAGACATGTTCATCAATAAAAGCATCATAAATTGCGGTTCCCGCAATTTTTCCGCAATTATGCTGCAATCTAGAAAGATGATCCGCAACCACATTTTCACATCCTTTCTTATCTCTAATGTCTAGATCAAACTCTTGCAGCAGCAATACCCATCTAATCAACCTAGGCTTAGCATCAGCCTTCCTCATAAGGTACTTCAGTGCAGAGTGATCTGTATACACGATTGTTCTGGTGCCTACAATATAATTCCTAAACTTCTCACAGGCAAATACTACAGCTAGCATCTCCTTCTCAGTGGTTGTGTAGTTACATTGCGCCTCATTAAGTGTCTTACTAGCATAGTATACAGGGTGTGTTAACTTGTCAATCTTCTGTCCTAGCATAACCCCTACAGCATAGTCACTTGCATCACATAACATCTCAAATGGGAGATCCCAATTTGGCCCTACTATAATAGGTGATGTGACTAGTGCTTCCTTAAGGGTCTTCCAGGCTAGGAAACATTCTTTAGAGAAAATGAATGGTTTGTTCAGCTCTAGAAGCTCACATAAAGGCTTGGAGATCTTAGAAAAGTCCTTAATGAACCTTCTATAGAAGCCTGCATGTCCTAGGAAACTTCTAATGGCTTTTACATTCTGAGGTTCTACCAATTTCTCTATTATTTCAATTTTGGCCCTATCGACCTCTACACCTGCCCTAGACACTCTATGACCTAAGACAATCCCTTCGTCCACCATGAAGTGGCACTTCTCCCAATTAAGGACTAGGTTGGTCTCCTCACACCTAGCCAGGACTTGTCCTAAGTTCTCTAGACAGTTTGTGAATGAATCACCAAAGACTGAGAAATCATCCATGAATATCTCTATCATGGACTCATCCAAATCAGAGAAGATTGCCAACATGCACCTTTGGAATGTTGCCGGTGCATTGCATAAGCCAAAAGGCATTCTGCGAAAGGCAAAAGTTCCAAAAGGGCAAGTGAAGGTTGTCTTCTCCTGGTCCTTAGGGTCTATAGTGATCTGGTTATATCCTGAATAACCGTCTAAGAAGCAGTAGTAAGCTCTACCAGCTATCCTGTCTAACATTTGGTTAATGAATGGTAGAGGGAAGTGGTCCTTTTTGGTTTCCTTATTTAGTTTCATACAAACTCTCCACCCTGTGATAGTCCTAGTTGGAATCAGTTCATTGCTCTCATTGACTACCACAGTCATCCCCCCTTCTTAGGTACACATTGTATAGGACTCACCCACTGACTACTAGCTATAGGGAAGATCACACCAGCATCTAACCATTTTATTATTTCCTTTTTAACTACCTCTTTCATAGAGGGGTTCAGCCTACGTTGGTGATCTACTCGGGGTGTATGCTCTTCCTCTAGTATAATCTTATGCATGCAATAGGAAGGGCTAATGCCTCTAATATCAGCAATAGTCCATGCAATAGCCTTCCTATGTTGTTTAAGTAATAAGATCAGCTCAACCTCATGCTTCTCACTTAATTTAGATGAAATAATTACAGGCAGAGTCTCATTACTTCCTAAATATGCATACTTAAGATGTGTGGGCAGTGGTTTCAATTCTAAGACAGGTGGATGCTCAATGGATGGTTTTAAAGGATTCAAGGATCTGTCAGTTAAGTCATTAGTCATACAAACATGCTGTATCCTATCTACAGGTATATCCATTATCTCAGAAACATTCAAATCAGTTAAATCTAATTCTACATAATTATTAGCATGCTTAGTCAATAATTCATGCTCCAGCTGTTCTTCCATTAGTGAGTCTACAACGTCCATGCTAGCACAAGATTCAGAGTCAGAGGGGTACCTTAAGGCTTTATAAACACTAAATTTGACCTCCTCATCATGAACCCTCATAGTGAGCTCACCTTTCTGGACATCTATCAGGGCCCTACCTGTGGCTAGAAATGGTCTGCCTAATAGGATGGGGACCTCCTTGTCTGCTTCATAATCCAGGATAATGAAATCTGCAAGGAAAATAAACTTGTCAACCTTTACAAGAATATCCTCAATCTTACCTTCAGGGTAGGCTATGGATCTGTCTGCTAGTTGTAAAGTGACAGTGGTTGGACGTGCTTCTCCTATTCCTAGCTGGCGGAATAGTGATAGGGGCATGAGGTTTATGCTGGCTCCCAGGTCACAAAGAGCTCTGCCCATGTGCTTGCCTCCTAGCTCTACAGGTAAGGTGAAGGAACCAGGATCCTTCTCTTTCTTGGGTAGCTTGTTCTGGAGTATGGCACTGCACTCCTCAGTGAGATTTACTGTTTCAAACTCACCAATTATTTTCTTGTTAGTGATAATATCCTTCAAAAACTTAACATAGGAAGGCATAGACTGCAAAACTTCTACAAAAGGAATATTCACATGCACTTGTTTAAGAATTTCTAAAAATTTGTTAAAGTGCACTTCCTGTTCTTGTTTTTTCTTTAGCCTTCGAGGAAATGGAGGTGGTGGCACATATGCAGGCACTTCAGGTCGCCTCAGGATAGGTGGAGGCCTTGGGATTTCTTCTATTTCTTCTATGATTGGCTCCAGCCTTGATCCTGATGTGCTTGTTGGTGGTGGACCTTGGTTTGGTAGAGACTCCAGTGGAGCACTAGACTCATTGTTCTCTACTCTCTTTGGTGTTTCTTTGGTGTTGCTCACCAATGGTCTCCCACTTCTGAGTTCAATTGCTTGAACTTGCTCTTTACCATCTCTCCTTGGTACTTCAGTGTCAGCAGGAAGTCTACCTTGGGGCCTACTTTTGAGTTCATTGGCTAGTTGCCCTATTTGGTTCTCTAGGCTCCTGAGGGTAGCTTGCTGGCTTTAAAGAGTAGCATCATTCTTGGCGATGTACTCTTTGAGTAGATTTTCTACAGAAGACCCTACTGGTTGGTTGTAAGGTTTTTGATACATGGATTGGTTATGTTGGGGAGTGAAACCAGGTGTTCCACTCGGTCTTGGCTGGTTAGGAGCTTGGTTAGCATTCTGTTGGCCACCCCATGAAAGGTTTGGGTGGTTCCTCCAACCAGGATTGTAAGTGTTGGAATAGGGGTTGTTCCTAGGCTGCTGCTGGCTTCCAATATAGCAGACTGAGGCTGGATTCCCAGGGCAGTATTCATACAGGTGCCCTTCCCCACAGAATCCACAGACAAGTGTCTCACCTTGACTTGGTTGGGTGCCCATTGACATGGCTGTGGCGGTGTTGACATTAGTTTGGAGATTGGCTTGAGCCATTTGCTTGACTAGGTTGGTCAGGGCGCTTATTTGGCTACTCATGGCATTGAGTGCGTCCTTGTCTTGAGTTCTAGTTGGCTCAACTGGATCATCTGACCACCTACAGTGAGATGCTGAGATCTTCTCCAAGATCTCATAGGCTTCATTATAACTCTTGGACAGCATGGAACCTCCAGCAGATGAATTTAACACTTGTCTGGTGCTGGGGTTGCATCCTTTGAAAAAGACTTCTATTTGGATACACCATGGGATGCCATGGTGTGGACATTTAAGAAGAAGGTCCTTGAACGTTGTCCAAGCTTCGTGAAGAGACTCATTCTCAGCTTGTTTGAACTTGATTATATCATCACGAAAGGTAGAATTCCTATCAGGTGGGAAATATTTTACTAGGAATTTTTCTGCCAAGTCTGTCCAGTTGAGGACTGATCCAGAGGTAATGAGTTTAACCACGTCTTTGCTTTGTCCCTCAAAGAGTAAGGGAAGAGGTAGAGCCTCAAGGCTTCTTGGGAAACTCCAGGGATGATAAATGTATCACTAACTCCTAGGAAGTTTCTAAGATGGTTGTGGGGATCCTCATTTTCCACTCCAAAGAATTGTCCCACAGTGGACAACATTTGGAACATCACTGGCTTTAACTCGAATGAGTTGGCAGTAATTTCAGGACGGATTATGCTGGGGTTCAGCTCCCCAGGCATAGGTACTAGGTATGAGAGAATGGCACTATCCTTATCATTCGCTATTTCGATGGGATTGCGAGTGACAGGCACCGGATTTGGAACTATTCTATCCATTTCTTCTTGATAGAATTGCGGAGGAATTGCGGTTCCCGCAATTATGGGAGGTATAGAGGGTTGGTCAAAGAGACGTTTCTTGGCTCTATTTCTGGCTCTAAATAATCTCTCAGGCTCAGGATTGAACTCTAGATCACTACTTGAAGGCTCATTCATAAACTAACCCAATGGTACCTGCAAAAGAAATGAAAATAGATCAGCTTCAATAGATAATAAACTTGGTGTTTCAAACTTAACAAACTTCGTTTTCACTAAACTAAATCCCCGGCAGCGGCGCCAAAAACTTGTTGCGTGCTCAATGTGTAACATAAATAAGCAATAAGAGAGAGAGAGCACTCAGAACATGCAAGCATACATGATCTTATAGCAAGTAGTAAGTATTTTTTCATTCGTTTTCCCACAGAGATTTATTACTAGCTACTCGTGAAGTGTAATGTTAAGAAAGATTGGGTGGATTTGAAGGGGTATACTTGGTTTTAAATTCCTATTTATTGCTGAATATATAAAAGGTAGCAACATAAACAAGTGCAAGTCAATGGTAAACGCAAAATGTAAAGAGAAAGAATTAAAGAACGAAGAGAAAAGTAGTCAAGCATAATTTTTAATATAGCAGAATTGCGAGAACAGCAATTCTACCGCAATGGTACTGACAGTGAAAGTGTGTAAAATGGAGAAACAAGGGCTACTAACGACTCCTCTGTAGGCATTTTCATACGATTCTCAAGCATTGGATCAACTCACTATGCATCAAACTAACTCAATCTCATGTATCTTCTGATTTCATGCATTAGATTCTTTAGTTTACTCATGTCCAAGTAAGGTCTTAAGCATCTTGTTAAAGCAGAAAGCTATGGTTTGTACTAGGAAAACGCCTATTCCTAGGTCGTTTTCTGGCTACCTTGAAAGGCTAGCATGAGTGTATGACTCTGAACTCTTACTCCTTCCAGAGGTTAGGAGTTCTTTGGACAAAATGGATGGCCAATCGAAATTGCCCGTGGGATGAAGCTTACATACAATCAATGCATTCGAGAGCTATCCTACATGCTTGGTTCACGTTTTTTTAGCCTATAGTATTGTCATTAGCATGCCCCTATGTGACTTAGCTACTCATGGATATAGAGAGAACAGAAAGAATAGATGAAGTAGACATGCTTAGAATAAGATAAAAGACAAAACAGCAAGGCAAAGCAGCAGACAGCAAAGGTAAAGACGAAGTGTGCAATAATGAATTGTGCTTTGATTAATCGATTGTTTGAATGAACAAATGGAAACTTAAAGTGAATAACATAAAGACAGACAACAACGAAATAGAATGGAATGACTATTGGAAAGGAAATAACGACACAACAGTACTGGAAATGAAAAGTAACAGACAGAAAGCAGTAAATGAGCTTGAACGCCTCGTTGCAAACGCCTCGGCTGAAGGATGAGAAAGATCAGCCCTGCTTGGATGAATCCAATCAGAAGAGAAGATGAATCTTCTCTCCTTCCTATCAGATTGACGACTCCAACAGCTGAACCTCTCAGACCAACAGACGGAAAAGGAATTGAATGGGAAAGACTGCGCTGCGAAGAGACTTCTACGCTTTCGGATGATGATCAAACCCTCTACTTTGACCCCCTTTTATAGTAATCTGCAGGTGCGTTTGGGCCAAGGAGAACCATCCATCCTCAACGTCGTACTTCAAAATGGATGGAGGAGAAATAACGAATCCCTGAAATAACGGAATATAACAGAAAAAGATCAGCCAACTTGCGGATTTCACTTAAAACATTGTTGTTTTAGCAATGTTTCCGCAATGCTGCCGCAATGCATATTTTCACTCTTTTAGCTTCGTTTTTCATCCCTTTTCTTTCCTTTTGTACATAAGTCTAAATTTAGCTACCTTCTTCTAATTCTCATATATAAGTATAGGTTTAAGCTAAATCCTCTCAAAAACACCTAAGAGTGCACATCTTTCTATGGAAAACAAGTCCTAAAAAGGTCACTTTTGGAGACGTAACATAGACCATTCATGAAAACCGCTAAGACAAAAATTAATGTGCATGATGGTACCTTGTCGGTTGAGTATGAAGGGGACGTGTTCGAATTTAATGTATTTGATGCCATGAAACAACATGTTGATGTGCATTCTGTCTGTAAAATTGATCTTATAGATACTTTAGAACAAGAAGAATGCATGACTGTTGTTGATGGGGATGACCCACTCATTTTTACTGAAATTGTTGGCGAGGTCGAAAGTAGTGTTCCCATATTGTCTGACTCATCTGAACAAACTACTTTTGCTTTAGAGGCTTGTGAAAAGCCAACTAAAATATTACCATCTCTTTTGCAGGCTCCCAAGTTGGAACTTAAGGAGTTGCCGGGTCATCTCAAGTACGTATACTTGGGTGAGGTGGAGACACTCCCGGTAATTATCTCCAAGGAGCTTACATCGGAGCAAGAAGGCATGTTGGTTGAGGTCTTGAAAAAGAACAGAAGAGCCATAGGATGGACATTGGCAGACTTGCACGGGTTGAGTCCTGTTCTGTGCATGCACAAGATTCGGCTGAATGAGGGAGCGAAGCCGTCCCGAGAGCCTCAGCGGAGACTGAACCCAGCAATGAAAGAGGTAGTGTTGTCAGAGATACACAAACTCCTTGATGCAGGTATTATCTTTCCCATTTCTGATAGCCAGTGGGTTAGCCCTATTCATGTTGTACCTAAAAAGACGGGCATAACCGTTATTAGGAATGATAAGGGAGAGTTAGTACCTAAGAGAGTGCAAAATGGGTGGAGAATGTGTATAGATTTTAGAAAACTGAATGATGTGACTAAGAAGGACCATTTTCCGATTCCCTTCATAGATCAAATGGTGGAGCGTTTAGCTGGGAAGCCATACTTCTGTTTTCTAGATGGTTTTTCTGGGTTTTATCAAATTCCCATAGCCCAGGAAGACCAGGAAAAGACTACTTTTACCTGTCCATTCGGAACTTACGCATATAGGAGAATGCCATTCGGGCTTTGTAATGCTCCAAGGACTTTTCAGCGATGCATGATGAGCATATTTACTGAATTCGTAGAAAAATGCATCGAAGTCTTTATGGATGATTTCACTGTATATGGGAGTTCATTTGAGGATTGCCTGTTTAACTTGTCTAGAGTCATGGAAAGATGCATTGAGACTAATCTTGTTTTAAATTTTGAAAAGTGTCATTTCATGGCCAGTCAGGGCATAGTATTAGGTCACGTTGTGTCAGCTAAGGGGATAGAGGTCGATAAAGGTAAAATTGATGTCATATCTGATTTACCTTACCCCACGAACCTTCGGGAAGTGCGTTCTTTTCTTGGTCACGCAAGTTTTTACCGCAGGTTCATAAAGGACTTCTCGAAGATAGTGACTCCGATGACAAGCTTGCTGAAAAAGGATGTCCCATTCTGCTTTGACAAGCAGTGCAAGCTAGCCTTCGACGTTCTGAAGAAGTGTTTGACCAACGCACCCATCATTCATCCACCGCAGTGGGGGACTCCCTTCGAGATCATGTGCGATGCAAGAAATTATGCCGTGGGCGCTGTATTGGGCCAGAGGATAGACAAGAAAAGCCACGTAATTTATTATGCCTCCAGGACGCTCAACTCCGCGCAAATCGGTTACACAACAATAGAGAAGGAGCTGCTTTCCATTGTTTTCGCTCTTGATAAATTTCGGCCATATATTCTTGGATCTAAAGTGATTGTTTTTTCTGATCATGCAGCAGTTCGATACTTGATGAACAAGAAGGACTTGAAGCCTAGACTGCTCAGATGGGTATTACTACTCCAGAAGTTCGACGTCTCAGTCCAGGATAGGAAAGGGTCAGAAAACACAGTTGCTGACCACTTGAGCCGCATTGTGCGTAATGAGGATGACTTGCCTCTGAATGATGAGTTCCCTGATGAAGTCCTATTCCAGGTAAGTGTGGAGACACCATGGTACGCCGACATTGTCAATTATTTGGTCACAGGTACGTTCCCATTCGACTTTTCATATAATCAAAGAGCTAAGCTGAGAAGCGAGGCCAAGACTTATGTTTGGGAAGAGCCCGTTTTATGGAAATTTTGCGCTAACCAAGTAATTAGGAAGTGTGTTCCTAAGTCTGAGCATAGGTCCATACTTATATTTTGCCATGAATTTGCATGTGGGGGACACTTTGGGCAAAATAGGACAGCGAGAAAAATATTAGATTGTGGGTTTTTCTGGCCATCACTGTTTAAGGACTGTTATGAATTTTGCAAATCATGTGATCAGTGTCAGAGAAAAGGGTCCATCACAAGTAGGAATGAAATGCTCCAAAACCCCATTTTAACTTGTGAAATTTTTGAGGTTTGGGGTATGGACTTCATGGGACCCTTTCCCCCTTCATTTGGTTTTGTCTATATCTTGTTGGCTGTGGACTACGTGTCTAAGTGGGTGGAGGCTAAGGCCACCAAAGTTGATACTGCTAATGTTGTTTCCAGTTTTGTCAAATCCAATATTTTTAGCAGGTATGGAGTTCCACGAGCCATCATAAGCGACCAGGGGAGCCACTTCTGCAACAAGACGATCTAGGCTTTGATGAGGAAGTATGGGGTAAATCACAAAATCTCCACCCCGTACCATCCTCAAACCAATGGCCAAGCAGAAGTTTCCAATCGAGAGGTGAAGACCATCCTCGAAAAAACAGTAAGTCCAGCAAGGAAGGATTGGAGTCTCAGGCTGGACGACGCTTTGTGGGCCTATCGTATGGCTTACAAAACCCCCATAGGGATGTCTCCCTACCGGATGGTTTTTGGGAAAGCCTGTCATCTCCCTGTGGAGATCGAGCACAAAGCTTACTGGGCCGTGAAGAAGTGTAACATGGACTTTGACAAGGCTGGCGAAGAAAGACTCCTCAAATTGCAAGAACTAGATGAGCTTCGCTTGGATGCATATGAGAACTCGAAGACCTACAAGGAAAAGACCAAGATGTTCCACGACAGACGAGTCGTCCGGAAACACTTCGAAGTTGGTCAGAAGGTCCTCTTGTTCAACTCCCGCCTGAAGTTCATGCCAGGTAAACTTCGTTCCCGGTGGCTTGGTCCTTTCATTATAACTGATGTCCATCACTATGGTGCAGTCAAGATTCAGAGCCTTGATTCAGAGAAGAACTTCACGGTGAATGGCCAACGACTAAAGATCTTCCATGAGGGAATGTCAGAGGACTTCGACGACCATGCTTACTTGAAAGAGCCTGATTATGAGAAAGGATGAAACGAGTTTTGGTAAAGTCGAGCAATCGACTCTAAAAATTTGCGCTACTCGGAGGCACCCGAGCTTGAACTGTACATGCTTTTTGTTTACTTACCGTTTTTAGGATTAGCTTAGGTTCTTACTCTGATGTTGTGAGTTTTCAGGTGAAACAATGGCTCGTCCTTGAGGTTTATTGGCTAAGGATAAAGCGCACTCTCCAACCCTCTAAGT
The DNA here is from genome assembly GCA_028017165.1 of Herpetospermum pedunculosum. Lineage (NCBI taxonomy): Eukaryota > Viridiplantae > Streptophyta > Magnoliopsida > Cucurbitales > Cucurbitaceae > Herpetospermum > Herpetospermum pedunculosum. Next base: position 26,211,990 of record CM051527.1, on the reverse strand, counting down.
CACAATTCAGGGAAGGTTTTCTTTCCTTAAAATTTTGACTGTGCATATTTAGTCCAATGAGGACATTGTCCATTTCTAAGTTGGGGATGGTGGGTTGTGCCTTACATTGATTGTCGAGTTTAGTTTTGGAATTCTGAGAAGCATATTCTGTTGCGATGAATGCATGCTAGTCTGACTATGAAATTCTGTGATGTACTGTTGATGTCTTCGTATTTGTATTTGTTGTAAAATTCAGCATGATTGCATTTGTTAAGGCCATTTTGAAATTTTTTTCAAGTTATTTCCCTGTTTAAGCTTCGCATGTTAGCGCTCTATCTTGGATCTGTGGGTTTAGGGTAGCTCTGTTTGTTTTGAAATTCGCTGTCACCTCGAAAGGCAGCCTTAGGATGGGCTAAGATTCGCTCTTGTTTGTAATCCATGCGCTTAAAATTTTAACATGATTTTTAGGCTAAAAAGAAAAATGAATGCATATTTTATAAAAAGAAAGTAATCTCCTGAGGTGTTCCTCCTTCTTGAGTTGCCTTAGTAGCCAGGGGCGGTCGTGTAACCCACGGTCGCCACTGCATGAAAAGGAAGCACAAAGAAGTGAACGCTAGTCCTTAAAAATGTGAATTTTGCCCGTAGTCAGATGCACTGTGCAATGAAATTGCAGGCAAGCTGAAACGAAAGTAATATTGACATGTTAGGCGCTCATAGAGATCAAAAAAAAAGAAAAAAAAAAAAAAAAGAGAAAAGATGCCTTCCGGTCTATTACTTGCTTAGACGATGAATAGCCCTTAGACTGTTCTATTTAGCCATAAGTAGGGGGAAGGCGAAGTTTCGGGGCGGGTCGAGCTATTCTAAGCCTGTAGAAATCTAAGATCGAGGAGCTAGGTCCGAAGCATAAATAGGGAAGCATCTTTAAATTTCTCGAATTGTTCTTAACCAATGTATGCATGCAGCTGTTTCTTTCGAAAGCAAGTGCCTTGTCGTTTCCAGTACTAAGAATTGAGTCCATAGCATGCGTATTCGTTTTATTTTGATTAATCAGAATTCCACCTTACTCGAGGACTAGAAAGATTTAAGTTGGGGGTGTTTGATAGCTCCATTTTGGAGCTATAATTATGTCCCTAATTCACGTTTATTACATGCTTAATCTTGCTTTTATGTGTTAATTGCAGGTGTTCTCGGTAATTCGCCCTCGGGAGCGTTTCGGCGCTTTTCGGGGCTTAATATCGCATTTCAAAGACCTAAGAACACTTCCGGGGAAGGACCACGCAAAAACATGAAGAATGGGCGCTTTGGGGAAATTGAAAGCAAAATACTATGCAAAAACCCGAGAGCTAGCGTCGAGCGACAGCGTCGCGACGCTAGCTCGACGCTGCCCAAGCGTCGAGACGCTGCCGAAGTCTGAGGCGTGAAATTGAAAATCCACCCGAGAGCAAGCGTCGAGTGACAGCGTCTCGACGCTCGCTCGACGCCGCGCAAGCGTCTCGACGCCACCCCGACTGCGCGCGCGCATTATTTAGGGCACAGCGTCGAGACGCTGCCCTAGCGTCTCGATGCTCCGACGGATTATTTAAGTTTTTGTCCGATTTTTAGCCGCCATCATCATCTCCTACCTCGGGCTCCGCACCTGATTAGACGTTCCATCAGCCATTTTCACCATGGGAGAGGCTAGGAAGCTTGGATTGGAGCCATCCCACATCACACACATCATGAGTGAGTAGTTAAAGCGTTTTTGGCTCGGGATTGTATGGGAATAATGTAGTTTGAACTCTTGGTGAGGTTGTTGAATTAAATTCTGATTTTCCTTGAATGATTTATTGAATTGGTTTCTATTTCTTTGTTTATTCCATGAATGTGCTTGAATGATTTAGGACTAGGCACCCTTGATTTTGAGCATGCTTCATTCGTTAAAGGTTTTGATGTCGTGCCTCTCTAAACCGCCAAGTAACAAATATTTACGACACCTTTGAGCGCATTGGCATCCTTGCGTTCTTGGTGTTCGTTCTTCTCGAATTAGAATCCGAAATCGATACACTAATTTCGCGTCCAAATTAGATAATCGTCGTAGTTAGCTCGTTGCTATCGATCGGTCTTGGGAGAGCGTTGGCCGCCAATGTCCGATCGATATGCTTGATTAGCATGATTTATTATGTCTAATTAATATCCATGGAGCATGTCTGAGTTAATTCGTTAATTTGAGACGAGCTGCGTATTTGTTAAATTGTTTAGCCATTATACTTGTCAACCTATGATCCAAGAGGCATGCTAATTTTATTCCCGATCGTCCCGAGTCGAACGCTCCGTTAGTTGGATTTTTCCCGTTTGCATTGTTTCCTCTTAGTTAATTAAAAACCAACAAATCCCCCATATTTCATTTATTTTCATAGTTTGCAAATTTAATTTAGATTAAGTCAAACTAGCTTAATTCCCTGTGGATCGACCCCGTTGCCATTAATCTACTAATAGTTCAGTGAATTCGGGTAAATATAAATTCATTTTGGCGGGTCTCGACAACCCGATGATTGGCGATAGTTCCAAAATATCGTTACCAATAGTCGGGACTCCTCTAAGGGTGGTCCTCGTTGTGTTCCTGACTGGAGGAGAGGTAGAGATCGAGGAGAAAACGCATCCAAAAACAATGTATGTTTTGCCCTGTCTTCGGGCATTCTGGTAAATTTATCGGTCGGTATTACCGGTTAGGAAATACCGATTGGTAATATATCGACCGTAAGCTAAACGTTGTTTCTTAAGCGTTTAGCGTTTGATTCTTCGGTCGAGATTTACCGGTCGTGCATACCGGTGAAATTTTATTGAAGTATCAGACCGGTAAATGTTACCGGTCGAGCTTTACCGGTTTGTCTTTATTGGTGTAAGCTTTTGAAGCTTGCCGATATTGATTTACCGGTTCAAGGCTTACCGATAAGGATTTATCGGTCGGTGTTTATCGGTCCAATCCTTACCGGTGTAAGTTTACCGGTTTACCGGTGTGAATTTAGTGCAAATTCACCGAGTCGGTTTACCAATGGTAAACTTACCGGTGTGAATTTACCGGTGCCGATTTACCGGTGCTGATTTATTCACACGGTATGACAAGTTGAGGCTTACCGGTTGAACTGCTTGTGAAGCATTTACCGGTTGTAAATCTCTTGAAGATTTACCGGTCGAGGCTTACCGGTGTGCCATTTACCGGTCGGATCTTATGATCTTTATCGGTGGCACACCGAGGTGCTTTACCGATTGATCTTTACCGGTTGACTTTTACTGGTCGATAAGGAGATTTACAGGTGGCTTTCGAGAGGCTGAAAAATTCTAAGTGTTGGTATTTTTCTTCTCTCTCGGTTTGTTGTTTGTTGATTGTTGAAGATCCTCAGCCAGATTAGGCTATTTTTCGTTGCGCCTCTAGTTGTGTTGGGATCTCGGTTCCATCACGAACAACCTATGAAGAATCGACTTACCGATGACGGTTATATTAAGAGGACATAATATATCTACCGTGAGGATAGTGCAACTCTCAGACTTTAGTGGAGTCTCCGGGGGTTAACGAATGTTGATTGATTCGGTTAAAAGAGTTTTGACCGGATAATCTCGTATCGTTGGAGCTCATGATCTGTAGGTTCTTTAGGTTCTTTTGGTTAGCTCGGATAAAGCTGTGTAGCAGTCCTATAGGGAAGAATTTGGAGAAATCCAAATTTGGGTCTGTTGATCGAGGTTAAACATAATTAAATATAATTTAAATATGTAAACGAAAGAAGACGTATTTAAATATGATTTAAATACTTGATCGGAGAAAAATATGAATATAGATTCATATTGGAGAAATCGTCGGAAAACCGGGGCTAGTTTTATTGTTTAATTAATATTTTATATTAAATTAAAGAATAAAATAATTAATTAAATTTTTTTTTAAATTAGTTATAATAATTTATTATTATAATAATAATTTAAAGATATTGGATACATGTTTAGCATGCTAAACATGTGGAATCCACTTTCTTTGGCAAAATGGGTTTGAATGACTTTGACTTAATTCTCATTCTCATCCATATGATTTTTCCCCTTTCTCTCTCTTGGAAGTTCTCTCTCTCGATGTGTGAAGGTCTTCAATGGTTGAAGAATTCATTGATGATGAGATGTTGTAGAATTGAAGCTTTGTGTTGAAGAATTGAGGTAAGTTCTTGTTGAAGAATAGTTGAAGGATTGAAAGAGTCCAATCTCTTTCCCTCAATTATGTAATTCAATGGTTGAATTACATGAATTTATTTCAGATGAGCTTGATAGACTTGATGAAGTGTTCATCATCTTCAAGCCGATTTCATCTCCAAACTCAACACCATTTACTTCTTCTTCTTCTTCCTCCTCCCTCTCATCATACCCCCTTAGCTCAAGGAGTCCCACAACTCCACTACTAAGCCGGAGGATAGCTGGGACTCCTCTAAGGGTGGTCCTCGTCGTGTTCGCGCTGAGTTCGTGACCGGAGAAGAGGTAGAGATCGAGGGGGTTGTAGAGGTGCATAGGAGACGAGAAGACGAACATCTGCAAAATGTAAGTTTTTCCCAGTTCTTCGCTCTCTGGTATATTTACCGGTCGGTAAATCGGTCGAATTTACCGGTGGAGGCGTTTCTACGCCATTGGCGTTGGCTCCTCGGTGAGATTTACCGGTTGGGCATACTGGTGATCTCTTTACTGTAGGAGTGAATCGATAAAGTGTTAACCAGTCGTAGGCCAGATCGATTTATCGGTAAAAATCTTTCGAAGATTTTTCCTCGGTATACCTGTCCACGGCTTACCGGTATTAGATACCGGTCGAGTGTACCGGTCCAAAACTTATCGGTGTGAGTTTTATCGGTTTACCGGTGCGAGGTAAGTGTAACTGGAACCGGTTTACCGGTGGTAAACTTACCGCTCGAGTTTAACTGATGTGCTCTTATCTGTTGAAATTTACCGGTGTGCCTCTTACCGGTGTGGACTTCTGAAGCTTACCGGTTGGCACACCTCGGTAAATTTACCGGTGGCTTTCTTACCGATTGAAATGCTTGTGAAGCATTTACCAGTCGAGACTAACCTGTAAGCCATTTACCGGTGATGAATATCTGATTCATACCGGTGGCTTACTAAAGCCTTTACCGGTTGTTCATTACAGGTCAACCCTTACCGGTTGACTTTACCAGTGGGGTTTACCGATGGTAATGAACTTACCGGTGAGACTCGAGCTGAAGGAAATTTTGCTAAGTGTTAGAATTTTTCCTTCTCCCGTTTGTTGCTTATTGATAACCGAAGATCCTCAGCCAGTTTAGGCTTTTTCCGCAGCGCCTTTGGTTGTGTCGGCATTTCAGTTCAATCAATTGGTATCAGAGAATGCTTTAAGCTCTCAATTTGACAGAAATTGAGTCCTAGGTGGGTGTTATTTGATTTCTTGCTTGGGTGGTGTTACGTCTCCAAAAGTGACCTTTTTAGGACTTATTTATCTTAGAAAGGTGTACACTCTTAGGTGTTTTTGATAGGATTTAGCTTAAACCTATGCTTATATATGAGATTTAGAAGAAGGTAGCTAAATTAGGACTTGTGTGCAAAAGGAAAGAAAAGGAATGAAAACCGAAGGAAAAGAGTGAAAAATGCGCATTGCGATAGCATTGCGGAAACATTGCTAAAACAGCAATGTTTCAAGTGAAAACCGTAAGTTGACTGATCTGTTTCTGTTAATTTCCGTTATTTCAGGGATTCGTTCTTTCTCCTCCATCCATTTTGAAGTACGACGTTGAGGATGGATGGTTCTCCTTGGCCCAAACGTACCTGCAGATTACTATAAAAGGGGGTCAAAGTAGAGGGTTCAATCATCATCCGAAAGCGTAGAAGTCTTCTCGCAGCTCCATCTTTTCTCCTGTTTTTCTTTGCCGTCTGTTGGTTTGCGAAGTTTAGCTGTTTGGAGTCGATAATCTGATAGGAAGGAGAGAAGATTCATCTTCTCTCTCGATTGGATTCATCCAAGCAAGGCTGATCTTTCTCATCCTTCAACCGAGGCGGTTGCGACGAGGCGTTCGAGCTCATTGACCTGCTTTCTGTCTTTCCTTTTTAATTTCCAGCATTGTTTAGTTGTTGTTTCTGTTCTAGTAGCTAGTTTATTGCACTTCGTTTCTTTCTGTCTTTGTGTTATTCACTTTAGGCTTTCCTTTGTTCATTCAAACAATCAAGTAATCAAAGCAAAATTCAGCATTTCACAGTTTCTTGCCTTTGCGATCTACTGTTTTTCTTTACTGTTTTGTCTTTAAATTCCTTCTGAGCATGTCTGTTTTATCTCTTATTTCTGTTCTCCCTATATCCATGAGTAACTAAGTCACATAGGGGCATGCTAATGACAATACTATAGGCTAAAAAACGTGAACCAAGCATGTAGGATAACTCTCGAAGCATTGATTGTATGTAAGCTTCATCCCACGGGCAATTTCGATTGGCCATCCATTTTGTCCAAAGAACTCCTAACCTCTGGAAGGAGTAAGAGTTCAGAGTCATACACTCATGCTAGCCTTTCAAGGTAGCCAGAAAACGACCTAGGAATAGGCGTTTTCCTAGTACAAACCATAACTTTCTGCTTTAACAAGATGCTTAAGACCTTACTTGGACATGAGTAAACTAAAGAATCTAATGCATGGAATCGGACGATACATGAGATTGACTAAGTTTGATGCATAGAGAGTTGAGCCAATGCTTGAGAATCGTGAGAAAATGCCTATAGAGGAGTCGTTAGTAGCCCTTGTTTCTCCATTTTACACACTTTCGCTGTTAGCAACATTGCGGTAGAATTGTTGTTTTCGCAATTCTGCTAAGTTTACAATTCTGTTTAGCTGTTTTCTTCTTCGTCTATCAATCTCGTCTCTTTTCCTTTGAGTTTAACTTTGACTTACACTTGTTTATGTTGCTATCCTTTACATAGTCCTTAGGAATTAGACAATTTAAAACCAATTTTACCCCATCAAATCCACCCATTCTTTCTTAACTTTACACTTCGCGAGTAGCTCATAATAAATCTCTGTGGGAAAACGAATGAAAAAATACTTACTACTTGCTATAAGATCATGTATGCTTGCATGTTCTGAGTGCTCTCTCTATCTTATTGCTTATTTATTTTAACACATTGAGCACGCAACAAGTTTTTGGCGCCGCTGCCGGGGATTTATTTAAGTGAAAACGAAGTTTGTTAAGTTTGAAACACCAAGTTTATTGTCTATTGTAACTGATCTATTTCCATTTCTTTTGCAGGTACCATTGGGTTAGTTTATGAATGAGTCTTCAAGTAGTGATCTAGAGTTCAATCCTGAGCCCGAGAGACTATTTAGAGCCAGAAATAGAGCCAAGAAACGTCTCTTTGACCAACCCTCTATACCTCCAATAATTGCGGGAACCGCAATTCCTCCGCAATTATCTCAAGAAGAAATGGATGGAATAGTTCCAAATCCGGTGCCTGTCACTCGCAATCCCATCGAAATAGCGAATGATAAGGATAGCGCCATACTCTCTTACCTAGTACCTATGCTTGGGGAGCTGAACCCCAGCATAATCCGCCCTGAAATCACTGCCAACTCATTCGAGTTAAAGCCAGTGATGTTCCAAATGTTGTCCACTGTGGGACAATTCTTTGGAGTGGAAAATGAGGATCCCCACAACCATCTTAGAAACTTCCTAGGAGTTAGTCATACATTCATCATCCCTGGAGTTTCCCAAGAAGCCTTGAGGCTCTACCTCTTCCCTTACTCATTAAGAGACAAGGCAAAAACGTGGTTAAACTCATTACCCTCTGGATCAGTCCTTAATTGGACAGACTTAGCAGAGAAATTCCTAGTCAAATACTTCCCACCTGATAGGAATTCTACCTTTCGTGATGACATAATCAAGTTCAAACAAGCTGAGAGTGAGTCTCTTCACGAAGCTTGGACAAGGTTTAAAGAATTTCTTCTTAAATGTCCACACCATGGCATCCCATGGTGTATCCAAATAGAAGTCTTTTTCAAAGGATGCAACCCCAGCACCAGACAAGTTCTAAATTCATCTGCTGGAGGCTCCATGTTGTCCAAGAGTTACAACGAAGCCTATGAGATCTTGGAGAAGATCTCAGCATCTCACTGTAGGTGGTCAGATGATCCAGTTGAGCCAACTAGAGCTCAAGACAAGGACGCACTCAATGCTATGAGTAGTCAAATAAGCGCCCTGACCAACCTAGTCAAGCAAATGGCTCAAGCCAATCTCCAAACAAGTGTCAACACCGCCACAGCCATGTCAATGGGCACCCAACCAAGTCAAGGTGAGACACTTATCTGTGGATTCTGTGGGGAAGGGCACCTGTATGAATACTGCCCTGGGAATCACGCCTCAGTCTGCTATGTTGGAAGCCAGCAGCAGCCTAGGAACAACCCCTATTCCAATACTTACAACCCTGGTTGGAGGAACCACCCAAACCTGTCATGGGGTGGCCAACAGAATGCTAACCAAGCTCCTAACCAACCAAGACCGAGTGGAACACCTGGTTTCACTCCCCAACATAACCAATCCATGTACCAAAAACCATACAACCAACCTGTAGGGTCTTCTGTAGAAAACTTACTCAAGGAATACATAGCCAAGAATGATGCAACTCTACAGAGTCAGCAAGCTACTCTTAGGAGCCTAGAGAACCAAATAGGGCAACTAGCCAATGAACTCAAAAGTAGGCCCCAAGGTAGACTTCCTGCTGACACTGAAGTGCCAAGGAGAGATGGTAAAGAGCAAGTTCAAGCAATTGAACTTAGAAGTTGGAGACCATTGGTGAGCAACACCAAGGACACACCAAAGAGAGTAGAGAACACTGAGTCTAGTGCTCCACTGGAGTCTCTGCCAAACCAAGGTCAACCATCACCAAGCACATCAGGAGCAAGGCTGGAGCCAATCATAGAAGAGATAGAAGAAATTCCAAGGCCTCCACCTATCCTAAGGCGACCTGAAGTGCCTGCATATGTGCCACCACCTCCATTTCCTAGAAGGCTAAAGAAAAAACAAGAACAGGAAGTGCACTTTAATAAATTTTTAGAAATTCTTAAGCAAGTGCATGTTAATATTCCTTTTGTAGAAGTTTTACAGTCTATGCCCTCTTATGTAAAGTTTTTGAAGGATATTATTACTAACAAGAAAATAATTGGTGAGTTTGAAACAGTCAATCTCACTGAGGAATGCAGTGCCATACTCCAGAACAAGCTACCCAAGAAGGAGAAGGATCCTGGTTCCTTCACCTTACCTGTAGAGCTAGGAGGCAAGCACGTGGGCAGAGCTCTTTGTGACCTGGGAGCCAGCATAAACCTCATGCCCCTATCACTATTCCGCCAGCTAGGAATAGGAGAAGCACGTCCAACCACTGTCACCTTACAACTAGCAGACAGATCCATAGCATACCCTGAAGGTAAGATTGAGGATATTCTTGTAAAGGTTGACAAGTTTATTTTCCTTGCAGATTTCATTATCCTGGATTATGAAGCAGACAAGGAGGTCCCCATCCTGTTAGGCAGACCATTTCTAGCCACAGGTAGGGCCCTGATAGATGTCCAAAAAGGTGAGCTCACTATGAGGGTTCATGACGAGGAGGTTAAGTTTAGTGTTTTTAAAGCACTGAGGTATCCTTCTGACTCTGAATCTTGTGCTAGCATGGACATTGTAGATTCATTAATGGAAGAACAATTGGAGCATGAATTGTTGACTAAGCATGCTCATGAATATGTAGGATTAGAATTAACTGACTTAAACATAGGTGAGATAATGGACATACCTGTAAATAACCCTCAGCATGTTTGTATGAATATTGACTTAACTGAAAAATCTTTGAATCCATTAAAACCATCCATTGAGCATCCACCTGTCTTAGAATTGAAACCTCTCCCCACTCACCTCAAGTATGCATATCTAGGAAGTAATGATACTTTGCCTGTGATTATTTCTTCTAAATTAAGTGAAAAGCATGAGGATGAACTGATTTTATTGCTTAAGCAACATAGGAAGGCTATTGCATGGACTATTGCTGACATTAGAGGCATTAGCCCTTCTTATTGCATGCATAAGATTATATTAGAGGAAGAGCATACACCTAGAGTAGATCACCAACGTAGGCTGAACCCCTCTATGAAAGAGGTAGTCAAAAAGGAAATAATAAAATGGTTAGATGTTGGTGTGATCTTCCCCATAGCTAGTAGCCAGTGGGTGAGCCCTATACAATGTGTACCTAAGAAGGGGGGGATGACTGTGGTAGTCAATGAGAACAATGAACTGATTCCAACTAGGACTATCACAGGATGGAGAGTTTGCATGAATTATAGGAAACTAAATAAAGAAACCAAAAAAGACCACTTCCCTCTACCATTCATTGAACAGATGTTAGATAGGATAGCTGGTAGAGCCTACTACTGCTTCTTAGACGGTTATTCAGGATATAACCAGATCACTATAGACCCTAAGGACCAAGAGAAGACTACCTTCACTTGCCCTTTTGGAACTTTTGCCTTTCGCAGAATGCCTTTTGGCTTATGCAATGCACCGGCAACATTCCAAAGGTGCATGTTGGCAATCTTCTCTGATTTGGATGAGTCCATGATAGAGATATTCATGGATGATTTCTCAGTCTTTGGGGATTCATTCACAAACTGTCTAGAGAACTTAGGACAAGTCCTGGCTAGGTGTGAGGAGACCAACCTAGTCTTAAATTGGGAAAAGTGCCACTTCATGGTGGATGAAGGGATTGTCTTAGGTCATAGAGTGTCAAGGGCAGGTGTAGAAGTTGACAGGGCAAAAATTGAAATAATAGAGAAATTGGTAGAACCCCAAAATGTCAAGGCCATTAGAAGTTTCTTAGGGCATGCTGGTTTCTATAGAAGGTTCATTAAGGACTTTTCTCAGATCTCCAAGCCTTTATGTGAGCTTCTAGAGCTAAACAAACCGTTCATTTTCTCTAAAGAATGTTTCCTAGCTTGGAAAACCCTTAAGGAAGCACTAGTCACAACACCTATTATAGTAGGGCCTAATTGGGATCTTCCCTTTGAGATGTTATGTGATGCAAGTGACTATGCTGTAGGGGTTATGTTAGGACAGAAGATTGACAAGTTAACACACCCTGTATACTATGCTAGTAAGACACTTAATGAGGCACAATGTAATTACACAACTACTGAGAAGGAGATGCTAGCTGTAGTGTTTGCTTGTGAGAAGTTTAGGAATTACATTGTAGGCACTAGGACAATTGTGTACACTGACCATTCTGCTTTGAAGTACCTTATGAGGAAGGCTGATGCTAAGCCTAGGTTGATTAGATGGGTATTGCTGTTGCAAGAGTTTGATCTGGACATTAGAGATAAGAAAGGATGTGAAAATGTGGTTGCGGATCATCTTTCTAGATTGCAGCATAATTGCGGAAAAATTGCGGAAACCGCAATTTCTGATGCTTTTATTGATGAACATGTCTTTGTATTGACTCATCGTGATAACTGTTGCGTGCTCAATGTGTTAATAAAACTAAGCAATAAGAGAGAGAGAGCACTCAGAACATGCAAGCATACATGATCTTATAGCAAGTAGTAAGTATTTTTTCATTCGTTTTCCCACAGAGATTTATTTTTAGCTATTCGCGAAGTGTATTTGTTAAGAAAGAAGGGATGGATTTGATGGGGTAAAATTGGTTTTTAATTGTCTAATTCCTGCTGAATGTATAAAGGGTAGCAACATAAACGAGTGCAAGTCAAAATTAAACTCAAAGGAAAAGAGATGAGATCAATAAATGAAGAAGAAAACAGCTAAACAGAATTGTAAACTTAGCAGAATTGCGGAAACAGCAATTCTACCGCAATTGTCTTAACAGCGAAAGTGTGTAAAATGGAGAAACAAGGGCTACTAACGACTCCTCTATAGGCTTTTTCTCACGATTCTCAAGCATTGGATCAACTCTCTATGCATCAAACTCACTCAATCTCATGTATCGTCCGATTCCATGCATTAGATTCTTTAGTTTACTCATGTCCAAGTAAGGTCTTAAGCTTCTTGTTAAAGCAGAAAGTTATGGTTTGTACTAGGAAACCGCCTATTCCTAGGTCGTTTTCTGGCTACCATGAAAGGCTAGCATGATTATATGACTCTGAACTCTTACTCCTTCCAGAGGTTAGGAGTTCTTTGGACAAAATGGATGGCCAATCGAAATTGCCCGTGGGATGAAGCTTACATACAATCAATGCTTCGAGAGCTATCCTACATGCTTGGTTCACGTTTTTTAGCCTATAGAATTGTTGTCAGCATGCCCCTATGTGACTTAGTTACTCATGGATATAGGAAGAACAGAAATAAGGGATAAGATAGACATGCTTAGAAGGGAAATATGCTTAAAACAGCAAGGGAAAGCAGTAGAATGCAAAGGCAAGAAACTGGGAAATGAAGAATTGAGATTTGATTACTTGATTGTTTGACTGACAAAGGAAAGCTTTAAAGCAAATAACAGAAAGACAGAACACAACGAAATAGTCTAAACTAGCTTCTAGAAAAGGAACAGCAACAAGACAAAGCTGAAAAATGGAAATGAAGAGCAGAAAGCAGTAAAACAAGCTTGAATGTCTCGTCGCAACCGCCTCGAATGAAGGATGAGAAAGGTCAGCCTTGCTTGGATGAATCCAATCGGGAGAGAAGAAGAACCTCCTCTCCTTCCTATCAGATTATCGATTCCAACAGCTGAGCTTCGCAAACCAGCAGACGGGAAAGGAAAACAGGAGAAAAGATGGACTGCGAGAAGACTTCTACGCTTTCGGATCATGCTTGAACCCTCGACTTTGACCCCTATTTATAGTAATCTGCAGGTGCATTTGGGCCAAGGAGAACCATCAATCTTCAACGTCGTACTTCAGAATGGATGGAGGAGAAAGAACGAATCCCTGAAATAACGGAAATTAACAGAAAAAGATCAGTCAACTTACGGTTTTCACTTGAAACATTGCGGTTTCAGCAATGTTTCCGCAATGCTATCGCAATGCTTGGTTTTCATTCTTTTCCTTCGGTTTTCAACCCTTTTCTTTCCTATTGTACATAAGTCCTAATTTAGCTACCTTCTTCTAATTCTCATATTTAAGCATAGGTTTAGGCTAAATGCTATCAAAAACACCTAAGAGTGAACATCTTTCTAAGATAATTAAGTCCTAAAAAGGTCACTTTTGGAAACGTAACACACCCCCAAACTTAAGGTTTTGCTTGTCCTCGAGCAATCTAAGGACTTTCCTAGGCTGCTGTTTCTTCTTCTTTAACCACTTCCTAACTCTCCTAAATTCTTATCTATAGCAGTGCTGTCCTGTGACACACTTCTAAGCTTCAAACTACCCTCTCATTTAGCTTCTTCTGATTTCGCATGCCTAATACTCCTACTGTCTTTATTAACTCCCTACACTGATCTACCTGCTTTTGTCATATCCGGCCACTATCCCTAAGGTTTCAAATTCTATCTAGCTTTACCCCAGACTCAGTACATGCTTCTAGTTTATACTTATGAGCTACCTAGGATTCCTTAGAGTCATGCCAGTCTTAGTATTAACAGTGACAGTAGTGCTTTAAGAGAACAACCTAAACCCTGGCATCACTACATTGGATATACACTCATCTCCCTAAACAACCCTACAAGTTACAACTTTGCTCTTAGCTAAATTGAGGATCAGAGTTCTTTTTAAACAGGACATCTAAGCCACAAAGTTGCAACTCCTAGGTATACATTCTTCTTCCCTACTTTTTTCTTTTTTTCTTTCTCAGGTGGAGCCTTTCCTTTGGTTGCCTTTTGATGCAATGCCACTTGTGGGTTACACACTTGGCACTGATTACTCAGCAACCTAAGAGAGACTCCCCTCCTTATTCTATTTTTCATTTTTTTTTTTTTTTTTTTTTTTTTTTTTCAGTTCATTATATTTGTCAAGGAGAAGAAGAATGCTTATGTTTTAAGGGAGAGAGGAATGTTCCTAGGCCTAGGGTCTAGGGTGGCCTCCCCCAAACTTCAACTACTCATTGTCCCCAATGAGTGTCTGAGGTGGCACACACCCAAACTTGTCCTAGAAGCATCTAGTCTAAGGTAAAACAAAGAGAATCTAAAAGCCCTAGGCATAGACAGAACATTGTAAAAGAAAATATCACAGCAGCAGAAAACTTAAAAAAAAACAGACAGGCAAGGACTTACGGCTATGCATGCTGAGCTTTTTAGAGGTTAATTTAAACTATCAAAGGGTGTCCTATGACACTCATCCAGCATGCATTTAGATAAGCTATATAAGGTAGTCATGATAGCAGCAAAAGATAGAATTTAAACAGATCACAGCCTAGCTAAACAGATAGTCCAAAACATGCTTCGGTAATAAAAATTGCGGGGACCGCAATTATTTCGCAATCAAGTCAGGGCAGATATATCAGTCACTAAGGCCCCTAAGCATGCCTTATCCAGTCATTCAAGCTCGACAAAAATAAACCTAAACTATCCTACCTAATCAGCTAGCAGCAGGCTATACTAAGCAATTTAAAAACGTAAAACTAAGCAACTAAAACAGATCAAAATCTTACTAAAAACAACATAATTCACATGGTCTATCAGAAAGCAGATTTCTTATTTTTCTAAGGGAACAACAATACTCCCTTGAGTGCAATTCAAACCAGCACTCAGATGTCTTCATCCTCATCAGGTCGTCGTGGTCGTGGAGGCACCCATGGATTCAGAAGATTTGTGGGGAAGTCAGGGAAGAGGCAGCCAAGCTGGTCAGCAACTTCCTTGTCCCGTGCCTGCGCGTATGTGGCCCATTGAGCCATCCTCTTCTGCATATCCATCAGGCAAGCCATGGACAGCGACTGGTCAGCAGCCAACCTATCCAGCTCGAATTCCATGTTCCTCTTCCTTTTCAGCCTCAAGCCAGCAGGCAGCTCCAAGTGGCCTGTGTAAGCCATTTGCTGCTCCATTCGCTCAATAGGGACTCTTGCAAGCAAACATAGTTTAGTTATAGTATTAGGGAAAAACAATGGACCCTTACCTTTCTTCGCGCACTCAGCAATGGCGGCTGACATGATTTCACCCACGTTGACCGTGAGACCTCGCATGATGGCATAGACCAGCAGCGATCTGCTCTGGTTGATGGTGGTCTCATGAGTCACGGGGGAGAACTTCCTCCTTACAAAGGCAAACCATACAGCCGCCTTAGCTGTGAGGTTGGCACTCATGAGAGTGTGCCTCCCATTGCGTGACACGGTCCAGGATGCTTCAGGCTGGCCAATGGTTCGAATGGCCTCCTCCAGGACTGCCTCAGTAGGCTCATCAACGATCCTCGCATAGTCAGTATGTTTTTGGCCCTTTAGGCCATAGGCTTCGTTGATGGCTTTTGCTGAGTAGTCCACTTCTACTCCCCTAACCACAGACAGCCCCTCCTCAGAGTTTCGTAGGTTGGCGTAGAAGTCATATACCATACTCGTGTAAGCCGGATTGGGTGGTCTGCACAACTCCTCCCAGCTGTGATTCACAATGCCTGTGCGCAAGAATTGCGGCAGGTCAGCAGGTCTGTCGAGGAGGCCCTTCTCATGCAGCAACTCCCTCTTTCTCAGCTCAATACCCCTGGACTCAGCGTCAGAGGACACATACCTTACTGACTGAGGCTCATCTTCAGGGTAAAGCTTGGCCTTCCCTTTGTCTGTTGGTTTGGCTGACTCCGCAGCCTCAACCTTGAGTTTCTTGAGCGATGGCTCCGTGCTTTCCTTCTCTGATGAAGGCGCCCTCTTGGCCTTCTTCTTCTTCAGCTTCTTGGATCGCTTGGCCTTGAGAATCTTGGCCTTCTTCTTCTTCTTGAGCTTAGCCTCGATGGTGATCTGCTGGAGGCACGCCCCCAGTGTCTCCTCCATTGAGTCATCCTTCTGTGCAAGACTCTCCGGGCTAGCTTCCCTCATAGGAGAGAAAACCTCTTCTTCCTCAGCTTCCCCACTGCCCTGCGTTGATTCTTGGTACTCCCCATATGGGAATTCAGGGTCAGGCCGTGGGGAAGTGTGCGACGGCGTGGTTCTTCGCTCTGCTGTAGGTGTCTGTGCAGAACTCTGTGGTGAAGACGGCTGCTCAGGGCTCTGCGCTGGTGGCGATGAGGAGAGCTCAGGGCTTTGCACCGGTGGGGCTGGTGAAAGGCTGCGCTCGGCTGACTCGTGAGATGGCTGGCCCAATTCTTGACTCTCCACAGAGGGAGTCTTTTCCTTGATTTCTTCCTCGGCCACCGCCATACTCCATCGTCGCTTCTTGGGTGTGCCTGCTGGTTCAGAAGGTCCAGCAGGTATCTCCGTAACTACCTTCCACTTCTTCTTGCGGACAGGCAGTTTCGGCAGGCGTTCGGTACGCGCAGCCTCAGCATCAGCCAAGGCAAGCAGTGCTTCTCTCGCAGCCGTTTCAGCGTCATCGGCCCTTTTCTTGGACGCAGATCGTTCGGCCCTTGTTAGCACCATTGTTGAATCTTGGAGATTTGGAGAGAAGAATCAAAGATGAAGAGAAAAGAGCTTTCTTGGAGTTCAGATACTTGGGAAATCGTATAGATCAACGCGCGTCTCAACGGATATAAAGAAAACAGAAATATCCCAACGGCTATATTTTTGCGGATTCTGCAAATCCAGCGCAATTGTAGTGACCGTTGGAGATATTTTCATTTAAATGTCAATCTTTGCTCAACCGTATCTTTGATTTGGCCCAATATCTTCTTGATTTTTTTAGCTGGACTCAATCTCCTTGATTCCCTCTATTGATTCCCTACAAAAAGAAATAAAATCAACATCAAATTCGTAATTAAAATCATACAAAAAGACACACAAACGATAACCGGAAAATCGCAAGAAATAAACTAAGGCATGAGCCTCATGTTGACGAGCACAGCAATCACTCGTCCTCTCTCGTTCTTAATTTCATGCTTCAGTCAAGAGGAAGGCCGAGAGAGTCTTCACATCTCCTTCCTCATAGTAGTGCTTCAACCTTGCACCATTAACCATGAATGGTTGTCCTTGCTGCAAGTTCTTTATCTCAATAGCACCATGAACAAACACATTAGTAATCGTGAAAGGACCTGACCATCTGGACTTTAGTTTGCCTGGAAATAATTTCAATCGTGAGTTGAATAATAAAACAAGTTGGCCTTTCTTAAAGTCCTTGATCCTAAGTCTACTGTCGTGCCAAATCTTGGTCTTTTCCTTATACATTTTGGCATTTTCATAAGACATATGTCTAAGCTCATCAAGCTCATGTAATTGCAAAGACCGCAACGTTCCCGCATCGGTCACGCAATAATTCAACTCTTTTAGTGCCCAAAATGCCTTAATTTCTAACTCGAATGGAAGATGACAAGCTTTACCATACACAAGTCTGTAAGGAGACATACCTAAGGGTGTCTTATATGCAGTTCTATACGCCCAAAGTGCATCCTCGAGTTTAAATGACCAGTCCTTTCTATTAGGTTTGACCACTTTTTCCAGGATGTTCTTAATCTCCCTATTTGAAATTTCAGCCTGACCATTCGAGTGTGGGTGATAAGGAGTGGCTACTCTATGTCTAATGTTATACTTAGCCAACACTCTCTCCATAGCCTTATTAATGAAATGTGTCCCCTCATCACTAATGATAGCACGAGGTGTTCCAAACCTAGTAAAAATATGCCTATGCAAGAATTTTATTACTGTTTTGGCATCATTATTGGGACATGCTATGGCTTCTACCCACTTGGATACATAGTCTACTGCCACTAATATGTAAAGGTTACCTGAAGATGGGGGAAATGGTCCCATGAAATCAATGCCCCACACATCAAAGAGCTCCAACTCTAAGATGTAGGTGAGAGGCATTTCATCCTTGCGACTAAGGTTACCTGTCCTTTGGCATTCATCACAGCTGTGGGCATAGTTGTGAGCATCCTTGAAGATTGTTGGCCAATAGTAGCCACTCTGAAATACCTTTGCAGCTGTTCTTTGGCCACCAAAGTGTCCACCATAAGGAGCTGTGTGGCAGTGCTGCAGCACAGACTTCGCCTCAGCAGCTGAAACACACTTCCTTAGCAAACCGTCAGCACATGTTTTGTAAAGGGTGGGGTCATCCCATATGAATTTCCTTGCCTCATGAAGGAACCTCTTCTTCTCTTGTCCTCCCTTGAAAGTTGGTAGTACCTGTGATGCAAGGAAGTTAGCAATGTCAGCAAACCAAGGTTCCTCATCGTTATCACGATGAGTCAATACAAAGACATGTTCATCAATAAAAGCATCAGAAATTGCGGGTTCCGCAATTTTCTCGCAATTATGCTGCAATCTAGAAAGATGATCCGCAACCACATTTTCACTTCCTTTCTTATCTCTAATGTCTAGATCAAACTCTTGCAGCAGCAGTACCCACCTAATCAACCTAGGCTTAGCATCTGCCTTCCTCATAAGGTACTTTAAAGCAGAATGGTCAGTGTACACGATTGTCCTAGTGCCTACAATATAGTTCCTAAATTTCTCACAAGCAAACACTACAGCTAGCATCTCCTTCTCAGTGGTTGTATAGTTGCATTGTGCCTCATTAAGTGTCTTACTAGCATAATAGACAGGGTGTGTTAATTTGTCAATCTTCTGTCCTAACATAACCCCTACAGCATAGTCACTGGCGTCACATAACATCTCAAAGGGAAGATCCCAATTGGGCCCTACTATAATAGGTGCTGTGACTAGTGCTTTCTTAAGGGTTTTCCAAGCTAGGACACACTCTTTAGAGAAAATGAATGGTTTATTTAGCTCTAGAAGCTCACATAGAGGTTTGGAGATCTTAGAAAAGTCCTTAATGAACCTTCTATAGAAACCAGCGTGCCCTAAGAAACTTCTAATGGCTTTGACATTTTGGGGTTCTACCAATTTCTCTATTATTTCAATTTTTGCCCTGTCAACTTCTACACCTGCCCTTGACACTCTATGACCTAAGACAATCCCCTCATCCACCATGAAATGGCACTTTTCCCAATTTAGGACTAGGTTGGTCTCCTCACACCTAGCCAGGACTTGTCCTAGGTTCTCTAGACAGTTGGTAAATGAATCCCCAAAGACTGAGAAATCATCCATGAATATCTCTATCATGGACTCATCCAAATCAGAGAAGATTGCCAACATGCACCTTTGGAAAGTTGCCGGTGCATTGCATAAGCCAAAAGGCATTCTGCGAAAGGCAAAAGTTCCAAAAGGGCAAGTGAAGGTAGTCTTCTCTTGGTCCCTAGGGTCTATAGTGATCTGATTATACCCTGAGTAACCGTCTAAGAAACAGTAGTAGGCTCTACCAGCTATTCTGTCTAACATTTGGTCAATGAATGGTAGAGGGAAATGATCTTTTTTGGTCTCTTTATTTAGTTTCCTATAATCCATGCAAACTCTCCACCCTGTGATAGTCTTAGTTGGAATCAGTTCATTGTTCTCATTGACTACCACAGTCATCCCCCCCTTCTTAGGTACACATTGTATAGGGCTCACCCACTGACTACTAGCTATGGGGAAGATCACACCAGCATCTAACCATTTTATTATTTCCTTCTTAACTACCTCTTTCATAGAGGGATTCAACCTACGTTGGTGATCTACTCTAGGTGTATGTTCTTCCTCTAGTATAATCTTATGCATGCAATAAGAAGGGCTAATGCCTCTAATATCAGCAATAGTCCATGCAATAGCCTTCCTATGTTGCTTAAGTAGTAAAATCAGTTCAACCTCATGCTGTTCACTTAATTTAGAAGAAATAATTACAGGCAAAGTTTCATTATTTCCTAGATATGCATACTTGAGGTGAGTGGGGAGAGGTTTTAATTCTAAGACAGGTGGATGCTCAATGGATGGTTTTAAAGGATTCAAGGCTCTATCAGTTAAGTCAATATTCATACAAACATGCTGAGGGTTATTTACAGATATGTCCATTATCTCAGCTATGTTTAAATCAGTTAATTCTAATCCTACATATTCATTAGCATGCTTGGTTAATAATACATGCTCCAATTGTTCTTCCATTAAAGAATCTATAACGTCCATGCTAGCACAGGATTCAAGGTCAGAGGGGTACCTTAAAGCTTTATACACACTAAATTTCACCTCTTCATCATGAACCCTCATAGTGAGCTCACCTTTTTGGACGTCGATCAGGGCCCTACCTGTGGCAAGAAAAGGTCTGCCTAATAGGATGGGGACCTCCTTGTCTGCTTCATAATCCAGGATAATGAAATCTGCAAGGAAAATAAACTTGTCAACCTTTACTAAAATATCCTCAATCTTACCTTCAGGGTATGCGATGGATCTGTCTGCTAGTTGTAAAGTGACAGTGGTTGGACGTGCTTCTCCTATTCCCAACTGGCGGAATAGTGATAGGGGCATGAGGTTTATGCTGGCGCCCAGGTCACAAAGCGCTCTGCCCACGTGCTTGCCTCCTAGCTCTACAGGTAAGGTGAAGGAACCAGGATCCTTCTCCTTCTTGGGTAGCTTGTTCTGGAGTATGGCACTGCACTCCTCAGTGAGGTTTACTGTTTCAAACTCACCAATTATTTTTTTGTTAGTAATAATATCTTTCAAAAACTTTACATAAGAAGGCATAGACTGTAAAACTTCTACAAAAGGAATGTTGACATGCACTTGTTTAAGAATTTCTAAGAATTTATTAAAGTGCACTTCCTGTTCTTGCTTCTTCTTAAGCCTTCGAGGATATGGAGGTGGTGGCACATATGCAGGCACGTCAGGTCGCCTTAGGATTGGTGGAGGCCTTGGAATTTCTTCTATCTCCTCAATAATCGGCTCCAGCCTAGCTCCTGATGTGCTTGTTGGTGGTGGGCCTTGGTTTGACAGAGACTCCAGTGGAGCACTAGACTCAGTGTTCTCTACTCTCTTTGGTGTGTCTTTGGTGCTGCTTACCAATGGTCTACCACTTCTAAGTTCAATTGCTTGAACTTGTTCTTTACCATCTCTCCTTGGCACTTCAGTGTTAGCAGGAAGCCTACCTTGGGGCCTACTTTTGATTTCATTGGCTAGTTGCCCTATTTGGTTCTCTAGGCTCCTAAGAGTAGCTTGCTGACTCTGTAGAGTGGCATCATTCTTGGCTATGTATTCCTTGAGTAAGTTTTCTACAGAAGATCCTACAGGTTGGTTGTATGGTTTTTGATACATTGATTGGTTATGTTGGGGAGTGAAACCAGGTGTTCCACTCGGTCTTGGTTGGTTAGGAGCTTGGTTAGCATTTTGTTGTTCACCCCATGACAGGTTTGGGTGGTTCCTCCAACCAGGGTTGTAAGTATTAGAGTAGGGGTTGTTCCTAGGCTGCTGTTGGCTTCCAATATAGCAGACTGAGGATGGATTCCCAGGGCAGTATTCATACAGGTGCCCTTCCCCACAGAATCCACAGATAAGTGTCTCACCTTGACTTGGTTGGGTGCCCATTGACATGGCTGTGGCAGTGTTGACACTTGTTTGGAGATTGGCTTGAGCCATTTGCTTAACTAGGTTGGTCAGGGCATTTATTTGGCTGCTCATTGCACTTAGAGCATCCTTGTCTTGAGCTCTAGTTGGCTCAACTGGATCATCTGACCACCTACAGTGAGATGCTGAGATCTTCTCCAAGATCTCATAGGCTTCGTTGTAACTCTTGGACAACATGGAACCCCCAGCAGATGAGTTTAAGACTTGTCGAGTGTTGGGGTTGCATCCTTTGAAAAAGACCTCTATTTGGATACACCATGGGATGCCATGGTGTGGACATTTAAGAAGAAGATCTTTAAACCTTGTCCAAGCTTCGTGAAGAGACTCAGTGTCAGCTTGTTTGAACTTGATTATGTCATCACGAAAGGTAGAATTCCTATCAGGTGGGAAGTATTTAACTAGGAATTTCTCTGCTAAGTCTGTCCAATTAAGGACTGATCCTGAGGGTAATGAGTTCAACCATGTTTTGGCTTTGTCCCTCAAAGAGTAAGGGAAAAGGTATAGCCTCAAGGCTTCTTGGGAAACTCCAGGGATGAGGAATGTGTCACTAACTCCTAAGAAGTTTCTAAGATGGTTGTGGGGATCCTCATTTTCCACTCCAAAGAATTGTCCCACAGTGGACAACATTTGGAACATCACTGGCTTTAACTCGAATGAGTTGGCAGTGATTTCAGGACGGATTATGCTGGGGTTCAGCTCCCCAGGCATAGGTACTAGGTACGAAAGTATGGCGCTATCCTTGTCATTCGCTATGTCGATGGGATTGCGAGTGACAGGCACCGGATTTGGAACTATTCCATTCATTTCTTCTTGAGACAATTGCGGAGGAATTGCGGTTCCCGCAATTACTTGAGGTAGAGGGGGTTGTTTAAAGAGACGTTTCTTGGCTCTATTTCTGGCCCTAAGTAATCTCTCAGGCTCAGGATTGAACTCTAGATCACTACTTGAAGGCTCACTCATAAACTAACCCAATAGTACCTGCAAAAGAAATGAAACAGATCAGCTTCAATAGGCAATAAACTTGGTGTTTCAAACTTAACAAACTTCGTTTTCACTTAAATAAATCCCCGGCAGCGGCGCAAAAAACTTGTTGCGTGCTCAATGTGTTAATAAAACTAAGCAATAAGAGAGAGAGAGCACTCAGAACATGCAAGCATACATGATCTTATAGCAAGTAGTAAGTATTTTTTCATTCGTTTTCCCACAGAGATTTATTTTTAGCTATTCGCGAAGTGTATTTGTTAAGAAAGAAGGGATGGATTTGATGGGGTAAAATTGGTTTTTAATTGTCTAATTCCTGCTGAATGTATAAAGGGTAGCAACATAAACGAGTGCAAGTCAAAATTAAACTCAAAGGAAAAGAGATGAGATCAATAAATGAAGAAGAAAACAGCTAAACAGAATTGTAAACTTAGCAGAATTGCGGAAACAGCAATTCTACCGCAATTGTCTTAACAGCGAAAGTGTGTAAAATGGAGAAACAAGGGCTACTAACGACTCCTCTATAGGCTTTTTCTCACGATTCTCAAGCATTGGATCAACTCTCTATGCATCAAACTCACTCAATCTCATGTATCGTCCGATTCCATGCATTAGATTCTTTAGTTTACTCATGTCCAAGTAAGGTCTTAAGCTTCTTGTTAAAGCAGAAAGTTATGGTTTGTACTAGGAAACCGCCTATTCCTAGGTCGTTTTCTGGCTACCATGAAAGGCTACCATGATTATATGACTCTGAACTCTTACTCCTTCCAGAGGTTAGGAGTTCTTTGGACAAAATGGATGGCCAATCGAAATTGCCCGTGGGATGAAGCTTACATACAATCAATGCTTCGAGAGCTATCCTACATGCTTGGTTCACGTTTTTTAGCCTATAGAATTGTTGTCAGCATGCCCCTATATGACTTAGTTACTCATGGATATAGGAAGAACAGAAATAAGGGATAAGATAGACATGCTTAGAAGGGAAATATGCTTAAAACAGCAAGGGAAAGCAGTAGAATGCAAAGGCAAGAAACTGGGAAATGAAGAATTGAGATTTGATTACTTGATTGTTTGACTGACAAAGGAAAGCTTTAAAGCAAATAACAGAAAGACAGAACACAACGAAATAGTCTAAACTAGCTTCTAGAAAAGGAACAGCAACAAGACAAAGCTGAAAAATGGAAATGAAGAGCAGAAAGCAGTAAAACAAGCTTGAATGTCTCGTCGCAACCGCCTCGAATGAAGGATGAGAAAGGTCAGCCTTGCTTGGATGAATCCAATCGGGAGAGAAGAAGAACCTCCTCTCCTTCCTATCAGATTATCGATTCCAACAGCTGAGCTTCGCAAACCAGCAGACGGCAAAGGAAAACAGGAGAAAAGATGGACTGCGAGAAGACTTCTACGCTTTCGGATCATGCTTGAACCCTCGACTTTGACCCCTATTTATAGTAATCTGCAGGTGCATTTGGGCCAAGGAGAACCATCAATCTTCAACGTCGTACTTCAGAATGGATGGAGGAGAAAGAACGAATCCCTGAAATAACGGAAATTAACAGAAAAAGATCAGTCAACTTACGGTTTTCACTTGAAACATTGCGGTTTCAGCAATGTTTCCGCAATGCTATCGCAATGCTTGTTTTTCATTCTTTTCCTTCGGTTTTCAACCCTTTTCTTTCCTATTGTACATAAGTCCTAATTTAGCTACCTTCTTCTAATTCTCATATTTAAGCATAGGTTTAGGCTAAATGCTATCAAAAACACCTAAGAGTGAACATCTTTCTAAGATAATTAAGTCCTAAAAAGGTCACTTTTGGAGACGTAACAATAACGATGAGGAACCTTGGTTTGCTGACATTGCTAACTTCCTTGCATCGCAGGTACTACCATCTTTCAAGGGAGGACAAGAGAAGAAGAGGTTCCTTCATGAAGCAAGGAAATTCATATGGGATGATCCCACACTTTACAAGACATGTGCTGATGGTCTGCTCAGGAAGTGTGTTTCAGCTGCTGAGGCGAAGTCTGTGCTGCAGCACTGCCATACAGCACCCTATGGTGGACATTTTGGTGGCCAAAGGACAGCTGCAAAGGTGTTCCAAAGTGGCTACTATTGGCCAACGATCTTCAAGGATGCCCACAACTATGCACACAGCTGTGATGACTGCCAGAGAACAGGTAATCTAAGTCGAAAGGATGAGATGCCTCTCACTTACATCTTAGAGTTGGAGCTCTTTGATGTGTGGGGCATTGATTTCATGGGGCCATTCCCTCCATCATCAGGTAACCTTTACATCCTTGTAGCAGTAGACTACGTATCTAAGTGGGTAGAGGCCATAGCATGTCCAAATAATGATGCCAAAACAGTCATAAGATTCTTGCATAGACATATTTTTACTCGATTTGGGACACCTCGGGCTATAATCAGTGATGAGGGGACACATTTCATTAATAAGACTATGGAGAGAGTGTTGGCTAAGTATAATATTAGACATAGAGTAGCCACTCCTTATCACCCACATTCGAATGGTCAAGCTGAAATTTCAAATAGGGAGATTAAAAACATACTAGAAAAAGTGGTCAAACCCAATAGAAAAGACTGGTCCTTTAAACTCGAGGATGCACTTTGGGCGTATAGAACTGCATATAAGACACCCCTAGGTATGTCTCCTTATAGACTGGTGTATGGCAAAGCATGTCACTTGCCATTCGAGTTAGAAATTAAAGCATTTTGGGCCCTAAAGGAGTTGAATTACTGCGTGACCGATGCGGGAACATTGCGGTCTTTGCAATTACATGAGCTTGATGAGCTTAGGCATATGTCTTATGAAAATGCCAAAATGTATAAGGAGAAGACCAAGATTTGGCACGACAGTAGACTTAGGATTAAGGACTTCAAGAAAGGTCAGCTTGTCTTATTATTTAACTCACGATTGAAATTATTTCCTGGTAAACTTAAGTCTAGATGGTCAGGTCCATTTATAATAACTAATGTGTTTGTTCATGGTGCAATTGAGATTAAGAACCTGCAGCAAGGACAACCATTCATGGTTAATGGTGCAAGATTGAAGCACTACTATGAGGAAGGAGATGTGAAGACTCTCTCGGCCTTCCTCTTGACTGAAACATGAAAACGAGAACGAGAGAGGACGAGTGATTACTGTGCTCGTCCATGCGAGGCTCATGCCTTAGTTTATTTTTTGCTATTTTTCCGGTTATCGTTTGTGTATATTTTTGTGCGATTTTAATTATGAATTTGATATTTATTTTATTTCTTTTTGTAGGGGATCAATAGAGGGAATCAAGGAGATTAAATCCAGCTAAAAAAATCAAGGAGATATTGGGCCAAATCAAAGATTCGGTTGAGCAAAGATTGGCATTTAAACAAAGAAAATCTCCAACGGTCACTAGAATTGCGCTGGATTTGCAGAATCCGCAAAAATAGAGCCGTTCGGATTTCATCATTACTTATATCCGTTAAGACGCGCGCTGATCTATACGATTTCCCAATTCTCTAAACTTCAAGAAAACTCTTTCCCTCTTCATCTGCAATTCTTCTCTCCAGATTCCAACGATTCAACGATGGTGCTAACAAGAGCTGAACGGTCTGCGTCCAAGAAGAGGGCTGATGACGCTGAAACGGCTGCGAGGGAAGCACTTCTTGCCCTTGCAGACGCTGAGGCTGCGCGAACTGAACACCTCCCCAAACTGCCAATCCGCAAGAAGAAGTGGAAGGTTGTCACGGAGATACCTGCTGGACCTTCTGAACCAGCAGGAACACCCAAGAAGCGCAAATGGAGCATGGCGGTGGCTGAAGAAACGAGCAAGCAAAAGACTCCCTCTGTGGAGAGTCAAGAAAGTGATCCTCGGTCACCCGAGTCTCCAAAGCAGAGCTCTTCGCCATCTCCACCAGCGCACAGCCCTGAGCTGCCTTCATCACCGCAGAGTTCTGAGCACACCTCACCAGAAGAGAGCCCTGCAGCATCACCCACTTCCCCACAACCTGACCCTGAATTCCCATATGGGGAGTACCAAGAATCGACGCAGGGCAGTGGGGAAGCTGAGGAAGAAGAGGTCTTCTCTCCTTTGAGGGAAGCTAGTCCTGAGAGCTCTGTGCAGAGGACTGATTCGATGGACGAAACACTGGGGATTGCCTCCAGCAGTTGACAACCAAGGCGAAGTTGAAGAAGAAGAAGGTCGCCAAGGCTGTCAAGACCAAACGGCCCAAGAAGTCAAAGAAAAAGAAAACCAAGAAGGCTGCGCCTCCATCAGAGAAAGAGAGTGATGAGCCGTCGCTGAAAAAGCTCAAGATTGAGGCTGCTGAGTCAGCCAAACCACAAGACAAAGGGAAAGCCAAGCTTTACCCTGAAGATGAGCCTCAATCAGTGAGGTATGTCTCCTCTGATGCTGAGTCCAGAGGCGCTGAGCTGAGAAAGAGAGAGTTGCTGCACGAGAAGGGATTCCTCGACGCACCTGCTGACCTGCCGCAATTCTTGCGCGCAGGAATCACGAATCACGGTTGGGAGGAGCTATGCAGACCACCCAATCCAGCCTACTCCAGCATGGTGTATGACTTCTACGCCAATCTGATGAATCCGGAGGATGGCCTATCTGTGGTCAGAGGGGTTGAGGTAGACTTCTCAGCAAAGGCGATCAACGAAGCCTATGGCCTCAAAGGCCAAAAGCACACTGACTATGCGAGGATTGTTGATGAGCAAACAGAAGCTGTCTTGGAGGAGGCAATACGGATAATTGGCCAGCCAGAGGCATCCTGGACAGTCTCGCGCAATGGGAGGCACACCCTGATGAGTGTCACCCTAACAGCCAAGGCGGCTGTCTGGTTTTCCTTCGTGAGGAGGAAGCTGTCCCCAGTGACTCATGAGACCACCATCAACCAGAGCAGATCGCTGCTGGTCTACGCAATCATGCGAGGTCTCACGATCAACGTGGGCGAGGTCATGGCAGCTTCAATTGCTGACTGCGCCAAAAAGGGTAAGGGACCTCTCTTCTTTCCTAACACAATTACTAAGCTGTGCTTACGTGCAGGAGTCCCAATCGAGCGAATGGAGAGGCAGCTGGCCTACACGGGCTACCTGGAATTGCCTACTGCCTTGAGGTTGCGCAGGAAGGGGAACATGGAGTTCGAGCTTGATGGCTTGGCTGCTGCTCAGTCTTTGACCATGGCTTGCCTGACGGATCTGCAGAAGAGGATGGCTCAATGGGCCACATATGCGCAGGCAAGGGACAGGGAGGTTGCTGACCAATTGGGATGCATCTTTCCTGACTTCCCTACGAACTTAATGACTCCATGGGCGCCTCCACGACCACGACGGAATGATGATGAGGAAGACATCTGAGTGCTGGTTTGAGAAGCACTAAAGGGAGTATTGTTGTTCCCTAAGGAAAAAATCAAACTGCTTTTTGTTGAACCATGTGCATTATGCTGTGTTGAGTTAAATCTTTTGATCTGTTTTAGTTGTTTAGTGTTAATTTTTAAATTTGTTTAGTATAGTCTGATGATAGCTGATTAGGTAGATTAGTTTAGTTTCCTTTTTGTATAGCTTGGATGACTGGAAAAAGCATGCATAGGGGCCTTAATAACTGATATATCTGCCCTGTCTCTATTGCGAAATAATTGCGGAAACCGCAATTTTTAGTACTGAATGCATGTTTTTGACTGTCTGTTTAGCTAGGTTGGTTCTGTTTAAATTCTATCTTTTGCTGCTATCTTGTCTGCCTTATATAGCTTATCTTAAAGCATGCTGGATGAGTGTCATAGGACAACCTTTGATAGTTTAAATTAACCTCTAAAAAGCTCAGCATGCATAGCTTTAAGTCCTTACCTGTCTGTTTTTTCAAATTTCTGCTGCTGTGATATTTACTTTTAGAATGTTCTGTCTATGCCTAGGGCTTTTAGATTCTCTTTGTTTTACCTTAGACTAGATGCTTCTAGGACAAGTTTGGGGGTGTGCCACCTCAGACACTCATTGGGGACAATGAGTAGTTTAAGTTTGGGGGAGGCCACCCTAGGCCTAGGAACATTCCTCTCTCCCTTAAAAGCATAAGCATTCTTCTTCTCCTTTACAAAAATTGATGAGCTGAAAAAAAAAATGATGAAAAATAGAATAAAGAGGGGTGTCTCTCTTAGGTTGCTGAGTAATCAGTGCCAAGTGTGTAACCCACAAGTGGCATTGCATCAAAAGGCAACCAAAGGAGGGGCTCCACCAAAGTGTGAAAGAAAAAGGAAAAAATAGAGAAGAAGAATGTATACCTAGGAGTTGCAACTTTGTGGCTTAGATGTCCTGATTAAAAAGAACTCTGATCCTCAATTAGCTGAGCACAAAGTTGTAGCTTGTAGGGTTGTTTAGGGAGATGAATGTATGTCCAATGTAGTGATGCCAGGGTTTAGGTTGTTCTCTTAAAGTACTACTGTCACTGTTAATACTAAGACTGGCATGACTCTAAGGAATCCTAGGTAGTTCAAAAGTAAAAACTAGAAGCATGTACTAAGTCTGGGGTAAAGCTAGGTAGAATTTGAAACCTTATGGATAGTAGCATGATATGACAAAAGCAAGTAGATCAGTTGTAGGGAGTAATGAAAACAGTAGGAGTATTATGCATGCGAAGTCAGAAGAAGCTAGATAAGAGGATAGTTTTAAACTTAGAAGTGTGTCACAAGACAGCACTGCTATAGATAGGAATGTAGGGGAGTCAGTAAATGGTTAAAGAAGATGAAACAGCAGCCTAGGCAAGTCCTTGGATTGCTCGAGGACGAGCAAAACCTTAAGTTTGGGGGTGTGTTACGTCTCCAAAAGTGACCTTTTTAGGACTTATTTATCTTAGAAAGGTGTACACTCTTAGGTGTTTTTGATAGGATTTAGCTTAAACCTATGCTTATATATGAGATTTAGAAGAAGGTAGCTAAATTAGGACTTGTGTGCAAAAGGAAAGAAAAGGAATGAAAACCGAAGGAAAAGAGTGAAAAATGCGCATTGCGATAGCATTGCGGAAACATTGCTAAAACAGCAATGTTTCAAGTGAAAACCGTAAGTTGACTGATCTGTTTCTGTTAATTTCCGTTATTTCAGGGATTCGTTCTTTCTCCTCCATCCATTTTGAAGTACGACGTTGAGGATGGATGGTTCTCCTTGGCCCAAACGTACCTGCAGATTACTATAAAAGGGGGTCAAAGTAGAGGGTTCAATCATCATCCGAAAGCGTAGAAGTCTTCTCGCAGCTCCATCTTTTCTCCTGTTTTTCTTTGCCGTCTGTTGGTTTGCGAAGTTTAGCTGTTTGGAGTCGATAATCTGATAGGAAGGAGAGAAGATTCATCTTCTCTCTCGATTGGATTCATCCAAGCAAGGCTGATCTTTCTCATTCTTCAGCCGAGGCAGTTGCGACGAGGCGTTCGAGCTCATTGACCTGCTTTCTGTCTTTTCTTTTTAATTTCCAGCATTGTTTAGTTGTTGTTTCTGTTCTAGTAGCTAGTTTATTGCACTTCGTTGCTTTCTGTCTTTGTGTTATTCACTTTAGGCTTTCCTTTGTTCATTCAAACAATCAAGTAATCAAAGCAAAATTCAGCATTTCACAGTTTATTGCCTTTGCGATCTACTGTTTTTCTTTACTGTTTTTATTTTAAATTCCTTCTGAGCATGTCTGTTTTATCTCTTATTTATGTTCTCCCTATATCCATGAGTAACTAAGTCACATAGGGGCATGCTAATGACAATACTATAGGCTAAAAAACGTGAACCAAGCATGTAGGATAACTCTCGAAGCATTGATTGTATGTAAGCTTCATCCCACGGGCAATTTCGATTGGCCATCCATTTTGTCCAAAGAACTCCTAACCTCTGGAAGGAGTAAGAGTTCAGAGTCATACACTCATGCTAGCCTTTCAAGGTAGCCAGAAAACGACCTAGGAATAGGCGTTTTCCTAGTACAAACCATAACTTTCTGCTTTAACAAGATGCTTAAGACCTTACTTTGACATGAGTAAACTAAAGAATCTAATGCATGGAATCGGACGATACATGAGATTGAGTAAGTTTGATGCATAGAGAGTTGAGCCAATGCTTGAGAATCGTGAGAAAATGCCTATAGCGGAGTCGTTAGTAGCCCTTGTTTCTCCATTTTACACACTTTCGCTGTTAGCAACATTGCGGTAGAATTGTTGTTTTCGCAATTCTGCTAAGTTTACAATTCTGTTTAGCTGTTTTCTTCTTCGTCTATCAATCTCGTCTCTTTTCCTTTGAGTTTAACTTTGACTTACACTTGTTTATGTTGCTATCCTTTACATAGTCCTTAGGAATTAGACAATTTAAAACCAATTTTACCCCATCAAATCCACCCATTCTTTCTTAACTTTACACTTCGCGAGTAGCTCATAATAAATCTCTGTGGGAAAACGAATGAAAAAATACTTACTACTTGCTATAAGATCATGTATGCTTGCATGTTCTGAGTGCTCTCTCTATCTTATTGCTTATTTATTTTAACACATTGAGCACGCAACAGGTGGCTGAATTGATATCGATTTTTGGTGTTCCCTTTAATTTTTGCTCTTTACTTTCGGTATGTAAATAGCCTTGGTATGTTAAAAAAGGCTTAATGTGTGGCTGAGAGTCTGTAATTCGTTAGGTCTTAAAGTCTAGGGCTGTTGGAGTGCCGAGGAGCAAGGAGCGAAGTAGTCGAGGTTGCTGGGAGCTGATCGAAGAGTTGGAAAAACTTCAAGAGCCTTGCCTGGGGTTGGGAACAAGTGTGTAATAACTAGTATTTCATGCTTGATGCCAAAAACAGATTCATTTTAGTGGGGTTAATTTATAGGATGCATGAGATGTATGGTTTAAATTAATGCCCCTTGCTTGTGCATAAGAGTATGCCAGGTAGATTTCAAATCCCACCATAGGTAGCATGCTGCATGCATATCGTATGTTATAGGATGCATCCTTAATTCATGAGATTCAATATAAGTGTTATATTGGTTATGAATTATGAGTTGTATGTTTAAGAGCATAATTGATATAAGTGTTATATTGATTATGAAGTTAAATATTAAACTTGTCATGCCTTAGAGATGCATGTTTGAGAAGCATGTAGATGTTAGTGTAGAAAGTCTTAGTTTTTGCAAGCGTTGTAAAAATGACTTAGACTTTTAAAATCTATAACAAAGACAAAGAGCATGTTCATTTAGGGTTAAATGATTCGATCTAGTTCATTAGATGAATAGGTCGATATCTCGTAAATGCTAAGGTTATGAGAAACTCACCGAGTGAACTCCTGTCTAGGTTGGAGGATTTTGAATTGACGGATCACCTCCTACCTGGGGACTATCCGGTACTTGAGTAAAGTTAACCCGACTTTATGAGCATGCGTGAGAGGTGTGAGGTTAGTAAAGTGTTTATAACCTAGACATCTTAGGTAAATTGTTTGCCTAGACTTAAGATTTTATTTTTTTAGCCGGATAAAACCTGAGTATTTACCCTTCACCGTGAATGATGCTTAGTAGAAGTGTTGAGAAGGAATATATGATATATCTCTCTCCTGCTACGCACTTCGTGAGGTTCACAACGTGAGAATTTGGCTCGGCCTCGTGATGTCAATAGGGCATCCCTCTTCGGATGATGTTTGCAACTTTCAATAGCAAGGTGAATGGTGTAAGTGTCTATAGTAAGTGGGAGAAGGAAGTACGATACTTCCTTCAGTCTCCTCCATTGGATTGAACCGTGAGATTCTCATGTTCCGCCTATAAGGTGCCCAACAGTGGCACCAATCCCTTCGGAGAGTCGTTTCATGGGGGTCGGAACATCTCAGTCACCATTTATGAATAAAGAATCGTAGAGCCATTCCTAACATTTACATACCCTTCGGATGCACTGTTGGGGCCGTCCTGTGCATTCTAAAAATGGAGGGTCACACTTACAAGATTTGCTAAGGAGTTAGTAAATCTAGACCAAAAACGATAACTAAGATGCTATAGGAATATGAGTTATTCTGGAGTTAGCATTTAGTCAAGAATATCTTGATTTAGTAAAGGAGTGCTCGACTACCCTTCAGTAACGACCATTCTAACATACTAAAGTATCGTTGTGAGTGAATAAAGAGTTTGTTTATTGCTAAACCTTTTAATTGGTTTAAATAAGTTTAAACCGTTTCACTAATAGATTTACATTCTTTTTTAGCATGTCGAGTTCATTTATACAGTAGTTAGCTCATGACAAATTATTTGGAGAAAATTACGGGACGTGGAAGTCGAACTTGAATATGATTCTTGTTCTTAACGACCTAAGGTTTGTCTTAACAAAGGATTGTCCTCTTCTTCCTACCTCGAATGCAACTCGAATAGTTCGAGAACCATTGTTGAGAAAAGTCGAGTTACATTTATCTTGGATCCTCTTTCGAAGAGTTTCCTATAGTTCAAAAACTGTGAGGTGATGAACAAGATAGAATATAATTTGACTTCTCTTCTCAATGAGCTTCACACTTATTAGTCTCTGCACACCTTCAAAGGAAATGAGAAGGAGGCAAATGTTGTCACTTCTAAGAAGTTCTAAAGAGGGTCTGCTTCAGAGAATAAGTTTGTATCTACTTCTTTGATTAATGAGATTATTCAAAAGAAGAAGAGAGTTCAAAGGAATGGTAAAGCCCATGCTGTAAGCAAGAGCAAGGTAAAATCTACAGACAAAGGAAAATGTTTTCATTGTGGTGTAAATGGACATTGCAAGTGCAATCGCCCGAAAAACCTTGTAGAGAAATAAGCAGAGAAAGAGACACAAAGTAATTATGATTTACTGATTGTCGAAACAAGATTAGTGGAATATGATTGTCATACCTGAATTCTTGATTTAGGATCTACTAATCATGTTTATTATTCTTTACAGGAAGTTAGTTCCTGACAGCTATTTCTCGACATGAGATAACGTGTTTTTGTAGAGGTTGTCTCAGTTGTTGCAGTGGGAGGGTTAATAAGTTGTTGAATAGAGATTGTAACATTTTACTTGAAAATGTACAAATGGATCCTATTTGGAATAGGAATCTAGTCTCTATTTGGTGTTTGCTTGATAATTTGTATATAGTATCTTTTGTTTGAAATGAAGTTGTCATTAGCAAAAGAGGTGTACAAATTTGATCTACAAATCTAGATAACAACTTGAATATGTTAAGACTAACAGTGTAAAGGAAAGCTATAATGATCAACAAAGGTTGTTGATCAGGCTGGTGCTTCTCAGCAGTTGAGAAAGCCTTGATGCAGTGGGAGGGATGTAGGACAACCCGGTCTGTTGCATTGGCTTGTCTTAAACACAAGTTATCATACTAGATGATGACATTGAGGTTCACATAGACAAGGACCAGTGGCTCAAAGCCATGAATCTTTAAGTGGTATTGAGACCAAGACTCTAAGGTGAAAACCTTTATGACTTGACTTTCTGGTAAATGGACTGTCCCAAAGAGAAAGGGTTTATTGGGTATACTCTCTTTCTCTTGTTGCCAGATGTAAGTTAAATAGATGGCTCTTATCCATTGCCATGTTCTATCTTTATAGGATAAGGCAAATGGATGTCAAGACTCGCGATCTTGATTTGAGGATCTATAAGTCTCTACTAGTAAGATTCATATCTAGGACAAAGAGCAAATAGTTTGCGAGTTTATTCAATCCATTTATGAATTGGAATAAATATCTTTATCCTAAATTATAAGGTTTGATACGATGATCAAATCTTATGGGATTGAACATAGAATGATAAACCTTGTTTGACAAGTGTTTAGTCAATGTTGTAGCTTTCATAATCAGATTGTTTCTGTAGTTTATGTCGTAATCATGGAAAATGATGTAGGATTCACCTCTGACAATTAAGCATAAACTAGCGACCCATTCCCAAATAGTTGATTTGGAGGTAGGTTTCGTTTGTTCTAAGGATTCAGGTTGATCTGAGTCGTAAGAACAAATCGCTAGTGATGTCTCTAAAAATCTTATATTGACAAAGTGTTGTCAATATTCGATGGTCTATGGAAATGGTTTCCTGAGACACCTCAAGTGTTGAGGATATGAGACGCATCCGTCTGCGTTTACTGTTAAGTCTCTGAAAGTGACTTATTTAGGACCCATTTAGCTTAAGAAGATGTACACTTCTAGGTGTTTT
Source organism: Herpetospermum pedunculosum (assembly GCA_028017165.1). Taxonomy (NCBI): domain Eukaryota; kingdom Viridiplantae; phylum Streptophyta; class Magnoliopsida; order Cucurbitales; family Cucurbitaceae; genus Herpetospermum; species Herpetospermum pedunculosum. Next base: position 26,177,404 of record CM051527.1, on the reverse strand, counting down.
TGATAGCATTTAGCCTAAACCTATGCTTTAATATGAGAATTAGAAGAAGGTAGCTAATCTAGGACTTATGTACAATACGTAGAAAAAGGGTTGAAAACCGAAGGAAAAGAATGAAAAAATGAGCATTGCGAATGAATTGCGAAAACATTGCTGAGGCCGCAATTATTCAAGTGAAAACCGTAAGTTGACTGATCTTTTTCCGTTAATTTCCGTAATTTCAGGGATTCATTCTTTCTCCTCCATCCATTCTGATATATGACGTTGAAGATTGATGGTTCTCCTTGGCCCAAACGCACCTGCAAACTACTATAAAAGGGGGCCAAAGTCGGAGGTTTGATCATCATCCGAAGCGCAGAAGTCTTCTCGCAGTCCATCATTTCTCTCTGTTTTCCTTTACCGTCTGTTGGAGTGGGAGCCTCAGCTGTTGGAATCGATAATCTGATAGGAAGGAGAGGAGATTCTTCTTCTCTCTCGATTGGATTCATCCAAGCAAGGCTGACCTCTCATCCCTTTCATTCGAGGCGACTGCAACGAAGCTTTTCAGCACCCTTTTACTGTTTTCTGTCGTTCTTCTTCTTATTTCCAGTTTTGCTCATTGTTGTTCTTAGCTTAGTGTTTTAGTTACTGCAGTTCGTTGTTGTCTGTCTCTGAATTTCTGCTTCTACGTTTCCCTTTGTCGTTCAACATTCATAGTAATCAAAGTACATTTCTGCATTTCACAGTTTCCACTTTCTGCTGCTACGGTTTTGTCTTGCTGTTCTAAGCACATTTCCCTTCTAAGCATGTCTGTTTTATCTTACATTTCCACTCTCTATATTTCCATGAGTAGCTAAGTCACTTAGGGGCATGCTAATGACAGAACTATAGGCTAAAAAACGTGCATCAAGTATGTAGGATAGCTCTCGAATCATTGATTGTATGTAAGCTTCATCCTACGGGCAATTTCGATTGGCCATCCATTTTGTCCAAAGAACTCCTAACCTCTGGAAGGAGTAAGAGTTCAGAGTCATATAATCATGCTAGCCTTTCATGGTAATCAGGAAACGGCCTAGGAATAGGCGTTTCCCTAGTACAAACTAAACACTCCTGTTTTAACAAGATGCTTAAGACCTTACTTTGAAGTCGAGTAAACTTAAGACTCTAATGCATGGAATCGGACGATACTTGAGATAGAGTGAGTTTGATGTATAGAGAGTTGATCCAAAGCTTGAGAATCGTAATAAAGTGCCTATAGGATAGTCATTAGTAGCCCTTAATTCACTCATTTACACACTTTCGCTGTTATTTAATTGCGGTAACATTGCGGTCCTCGCAATTCTGTTGTTTTATCATTCTGTTTAGCTGTTTTCTTCTTCGTTTATTAATTTCATCTCTTGTCTTTTGCGTCTAATTTCAACTTGCATTTGTTTATGTTATATTCCTTTACACATTCAGCAAAACTTAGATAATTAAAAACCAATTTTACCCCATCAAATCCACCCCATCTTTCTTAACAAATACACTTCGCGAATAGCTAAAAATGAGTCTCTGTGGAAAAAACGAATGAAATATACTTACTACTTGCTGTGAGACCATGTATGCTTGCATGTTCTAAGTGCTCTCTCTAGCCTTTTGCATATTTATCTTTACACATTGAGCACGCAACAAGTTTTTGGCGCCGCTGCCGGGGACTTATTTTAAGTGAAAACGAAGTTTGTTAAGTTTGAAACATCAAGTTATTTTCCATTGAATTTGATCCATCTTCATTTCTTTTTCCGGTACCATTTAGGGTAGTTTATGAATGAGACTCCATCTAGTGATCTAGAGTTCAACCCTGAGCCCGAGAGATTATTTAAAGCTAGAAATAGAGCCAAGAAACGTCTCTTTAAACAAACCCTTTTACCTCCAATCATTGCGGGAACTACAATTCCTCCGCAATTACCTCAAGAAGAAATGGCTGGAGTAAATCAAAACCTGGTGCCTGTCACTCGCAATCCCATTGAAATAGCGAATGTCAAGGATAGCGCCATCCTTTCATATTTAGTACCTATGCCTGGGGAGCTGAACCCCAGCATAATCCGTCCTGAAATCACTGCCAACTCATTCGAGTTAAAGCCAGTGATGTTCCAAATGTTGTCCACTGTGGGACAATTCTTTGGAATAGAAAATGAGGACCCCCATAACCACCTTAGGAACTTCCTAGGAGTTAGTGACACATTCCTAATCCCTGGAGTTTCCCAAGAAGCCCTGAGGTTATATCTTTTCCCTTACTCTTTAAGGGACAAAGCCAAAACATGGTTAAATTCTTTACCCTCAGGATCTGTCCTCAATTGGACAGATTTAGCAGAAAAATTCCTAGTCAAATATTTCCCACCAGATAGGAATTCAACCTTTCGTGATGATATCATAAAGTTCAAACAAGCTCCAAGTGAGTCCCTTCACGAAGCTTGGACAAGATTCAAAGACCTTCTCATTAAATGTCCACACCATGGCATTCCATGGTGTATCCAAATAGAAGTCTTCTTTAAAGGATGCAACCCCAGCACCAGACAAGTTCTAAATTCATCTGCTGGTGGTTCCATGTTGTCCAAGAGTTACAACGAAGCTTATGAGATCTTGGAGAAGATCTCAACATCTCATTGTAGGTGGTCAGACGATCCAGTAGAGCCAACTAGGGCTCAAAACAAGGATGCTCTAAGCGCCATGAGCACCCAAATAAACGCCCTGACCAACCTAGTTAAGCAAATGGCTCAGGCCAATCTCCAAACCAGTGCCAATACCGCCACAGCCATGTCAATGGGCACCCAACCAAGTCAAGGCGAGGCACCTATCTGTGGATTCTGTGGGGAAGGGCACCCATATGAATACTGCCCTGGGAATCCATCCTCAGTCTGCTATGTTGGAAGCCAGCAGCAGCCTAGGAATAACCCCTACTCCAACACCTATAACCCTGGTTGGAGAAACCACCCTAACCTGTCATGGGGTGGCCAACAAAACGCTAACCAAAATTCTAACCAACCAAGGCCGAGTGGAACACCTGGTTTCACTCCTCAACATAACCAGTCAATGTACCAAAAACCTTACAATCAACCTGTAGGATCTTCTGTAGAAAGCCTACTCAAGGAATACATAGCTAAGAATGATGCTACTCTTCAGAGCCAGCAAGCTACTCTTAGGAGCCTGGAAAACCAAATAGGCCAATTAGCCAATGAACTTAAAAGTAGGCCCCAAGGTAGACTCCCTGCTGACACCGAGGTACCAAGGAGAGATGGCAAAGAGCAAGTTCAAGCAATTGAACTTAGGAGTGGAAGGCCATTGGTGAGCAACACAAAGGACACACCAAAGAGAGTAGAGAACACTGAGTCTAGTGCTCCACTGGAGTCTCTGCCAAACCAAGGTCCACCACCAACTAGCACATCAGGAGCCAGGCTAGAACCAATTATTGAGGAGGTAGAAGAAATTCCAAGGCCTCCACCTATCCTAAGGCAACCTGACGTGTCTGCATATGTGCCACCACCTCCATACCCTCGAAGGCTTAAAAAGAAGCAAGAACAGGAAGTTCATTTTAATAAATTCTTAGAAATACTTAAGCAAGTGCATGTTAACATTCCTTTTGTTGAAGTTTTACAGTCTATGCCTTCTTATGTAAAGTTTTTGAAGGACATCATTACTAACAAAAAAATAATTGGTGACTTTGAAACAGTAAACCTCACCGAGGAGTGCAGTGCCATCCTCCAGAACAAGCTGCCCAAGAAGGAGAAGGATCCTGGTTCCTTCACCTTACCTGTAGAACTTGGAGGCAAGCACGTGGGCAGAGCGCTTTGTGACCTGGGCGCCAGCATAAATCTCATGCCCCTGTCCCTATTCCGCCAGTTGGGAATGGGAGAAGCACGTCCAACCACAGTCACTTTACAACTAGCAGACAGATCCATCGCATATCCAGAAGGTAAGATTGAGGATATTCTAGTTAAAGTTGACAAATTTATTTTCCTTGCAGATTTCATTGTTCTGGACTATGAAGCAGACAAGGACGTCCCCATCCTGCTAGGTAGACCATTTCTAGCCACAGGTAGGGCACTTATAGACGTCCAAAAAGGTGAGCTTACTATGAGGGTTCATGATGAAGAGGTGAAGTTTAGTGTATATAAAGCTTTAAGGTATCCCTCTGACCTTGAATCCTTTGCTAGTATGGACGTTATTGATTCTTTAATGGAAGAACAATTAGAGCATGTATTATTAACCAAACATGCCAATGAATACGTAGGATTAGATATAGCTGACTTAAATATATCTGACATAATGGATATGCCTGTAGATAACCCACAGCATGTATGTATGAATATAGATTTAACTGATAGAACTGTAAATCCGTTAAAGCCTTCCATTGAGCATCCACCTGTTTTAGAACTTAAACCACTACCCACTCACCTCAAATATGCATATTTAGGAAATAATGATACACTGCCTGTAATTATTTCTTCTAAACTAAGTGAACAGCATGAGGGTGAATTAATTTTACTGCTTAAGCAACATAGGAAGGCTATAGCATGGACTATTGCTGATATTCGAGGCATTAGCCCTTCTTATTGCATGCACAAAATTATACTAGAGGAAGAGCACACACCTAGAGTAGATCACCAGCGTAGGTTAAACCCCTCTATGAAAGAGGTAGTGAAGAAAGAAATAATAAAATGGTTAGATGCAGGAGTGATCTTCCCAATAGCTAGTAGCCAGTGGGTGAGCCCCATCCAATGTGTACCTAAAAAGGGGGGAATAACTGTGGTAGTCAATGAGAACAACGAACTGATTCCAACAAGGACTGTCACAGGGTGGAGAGTGTGTATGGATTACAGAAAATTAAATAAAGAGACTAAAAAAGACCATTTCCCTATACCGTTCATTGACCAGATGCTAGACAGAATAGCTGGTAGAGCCTACTATTGTTTCTTAGATGGCTATTCAGGCTATAATCAAATTACTATAGACCCTAAGGATCAAGAGAAGACCACCTTCACTTGCCCTTTTGGAACGTTTGCCTTCCGCAGAATGCCTTTTGGCTTATGCAATGCACCGGCAACTTTCCAAAGGTGCATGATGGCAATCTTCTCCGAGTTGGATGAGTCCATGATAGAAATATTCATGGATGACTTCTCAGTTTTTGGGGATTCATTTAAAACCTGTCTAGAAAACTTAGGACAAGTCCTGGCTAGGTGTGAGGAGACCAACCTAGTCCTAAATTGGGAAAAATGCCATTTTATGGTAGATGAGGGGATTGTCTTAGGACACAGAGTGTCAAGGGCAGGTATAGAAGTTGATCGGGCTAAGATAGAGATCATAGAGAAGTTGGTAGAGCCCCAGAATGTCAAAGCCATTAGAAGCTTCTTAGGGCATGCTGGCTTCTACAGAAGGTTCATTAAGGACTTTTCTAAGATAGCCAAGCCTCTGTGTGAGCTATTAGAGCTAAATAGACCCTTCATCTTCTCTAAGGAATGTGTAGTAGCTTGGACCACTTTTAAGAAAGCACTAGTCACAGCCCCTATCATAGTAGGACCGAATTGGGATCTTCCCTTTGAGATGTTATGTGATGCCAGTGACTATGCTGTAGGAGTCATGTTAGGACAGAAGATTGACAAGCTAACACACCCTGTCTATTATGCTAGTAAGACCTTGAATGAGGCTCAATGTAATTATACAACTACTGAAAAAGAAATGCTTGCTGTAGTGTTTGCTTGCGAAAAATTCAGAAACTATATTGTAGGCACTAGGACAATTGTATACACTGACCATTCTGCCTTGAAATATCTTATGAGGAAGGCTGATGCCAAGCCTAGATTGATTAGATGGGTGTTATTGCTGCAGGAATTTGATTTGGACATTCGGGACAAGAAAGGATGTGAAAATGTGGTTGCAGATCACCTGTCTCGATTGCAGCACAATTGCGAGAAAATTGCGGAGACCGCAATTTCTGATGCTTTTATTGATGAACATGTCTTTGCTTTGGCTCATCGTGATAACGATGAGGAACCTTGGTTTACTGACATTGCTAACTTCCGTGCATCACAGGTATTACCAGTGTTCAAGGGAGGACAAGAGAAGAAGAGGTTCCTTCATGAAGCAAGGAAATTCATCTGGGATGACCCCACACTTTACAGAACCTGTGCTGATGGCTTGCTAAGGAAATGTGTTTCAGCTGCTGAAGCGAAGTCTGTGCTGCAGCACTGTCACTCATCTCCTTATGGTGGACACTTTGGTGGTCAAAGAACAGCTGCGAAGGTATTTCAGAGTGGCTACTATTGGCCAACAATCTTCAAGGATGCCCACAACTATGCCCACAACTGTGATGAGTGCCAAAGGACAGGTAACCTCAGTCGCAAGGATGAGATGCCTCTCACGTACATTTTAGAGTTGGAGCTCTTCGATGTGTGGGGCATTGACTTCATGGGACCATTCCCTCCATCATCAGGTAACCTGTACATATTAGTGGCAGTGGATTATGTGTCCAAGTGGGTAGAGGCCAAAGCATGTCCTAATAATGATGCTAAAACAGTCACTAACTTCTTGCATAGGCACATTTTCACTAGATTTGGGACTCCTCGTGCTATCATTAGTGGTGAGGGGTCACATTTCATTAATAAGGCTATGGAGAAGGTATTGGCTAAATATAACATTAGACATAGAGTAGCCACTCCCTACCACCCACACTCAAATGGCCAAGCTGAAATTTCCAATAGGGAGATAAAGAACATCCTAGAAAAGGTAGTCACACCTAATAGGAAAGACTGGTCCTTTAAGCTTGAGGATGCACTTTGGGCTTATAGAACAGCATATAAGACACCTCTAGGTATGTCTCCTTATAGGCTGGTATATGGCAAGGCTTGTCACTTACCACTTGAGTTAGAAAACAAAGCATTTTGGGCCATGAAGGAATTAAATTTTTGTGTGAAGGATGCGGGGACACTGAGGTCTTTGCAGCTACATGAACTTGATGAGCTTAGGCATATGGCCTATGAGAATGCCAAAATGTATAAAGAAAAGACCAAAATATGGCACGACAGTAGACTTAGGATCAAAGACTTTAGGAAAGGCCAACTTGTCCTATTATTTAACTCACGTTTAAAGATATTTCCAGGCAAACTAAAGTCCAGATGGTCGGGCCCATTTGTTATTACTAATGTCTTTGTTCATGGTGCGATAGAGATAAAAAACTTGCAGCAAGGACAGCCTTTTATGGTCAATGGTGCTAGATTGAAGCACTACTATGAGGAAGGAGATGTGAAGACTCTCTCGGCCTTCCTCTTGCATGAAGCATGAAGTTAAAAACGAGAGAGAACGAGTGGTTACTGTGCTCGTTTAGTCAAGGCCCATGCCTTAGTTTATTTTTTCTGTTTTTCCGATTATCGTTTGTATGTTTTGTGGCGTAATTTTAATTGCGTATTTAATGTTTTTTGTATTTGTTTTTGCAGGGATTCGAAAGAGGGGATCAAGGAGAGTAAATCCAGCTTTTAAAATCAAGAAACGGTTGAGCCAAATAAAAGATACGGACGAGCAAAGTTTGAGATTTTGATGAAAAAATATCCCTGGAATTGCGCTGGAATTGCTGGATTCGCAAAAAAGAGCCGTTGGGATTTTTCCGTTGCCTTTATATCCGTTGGAAAGCGCTCGATCGATACGATTCTCTCATTCTTTGATTTCCAAGAACTCGGCGATTCTTTTCATCTTTGATTCTACTCTCAAGATCACCAAGATTCGGCAATGGTGTCCACACGGGCTGAAAGATCCGCAACCAAGAAGAAGGCTGATGACGCAGCTGAAGCGGCTGCGAGGGAAGCATTGCTCACCCTTGCAGATGATGGTGTCGTTCGCACCGGACCTCTTCCTAAGCTTCCTATCCGTAGGAAGAAGTGGAGGGTTGTCACTGAAATCCCTGCTGGACCATCTGAGCCAGTGGGCACGCCTAAGAAACGCCGGTGGAGTGTCGAGATGGCCGCCGAACCAAGCACAGCAAAGACTCCCTCTGTGGAGAGTCAAGAAACTGATCGTGCATCCCACGAGTCAGCCAAAGAAGGTTCGTCGCCATCCGCATCACCTGCGCACAGCCCTTCACCATCTGAACCAGTGCCAAGCGCAGAGTCGTCACCGCCTGCACAGAGCTCCGAGTTGTCTCCAGCACCTCAGAGTTCTGACCCGACACCTGCAGCAGCGCAGAGTCCTGAACTGCCGTCTTCGCCACTGAGTTCTGCGCAGACACCATCAGCAGAGCACAATCCCACGCCATTGCAAAATTCTCCACGGCCTGATCCTGAATTCCCATACGGGGATTATCAAGAGTCCACGCAGGGCAGTGGCGATGCTGGGGAAGACGAAGTCTTTTCTCCCATGAGGGAAGTCAGCCTTGATGTTCCTGCACAGCAGGATGATTCCATGGAGGAGACGTTGGGGGCATGCCTCCAGCAGATCAACATTAAGAAGAAGAAGAAGGCCAAGATTGTCAAGGCCAAGAGATCCAAGAAGATGAAGAAGAAGAAGGCCAAGAGAGTGCCTTCAGCAGACAAAGAAAGCACGGAGCCATCACTCAAAAGGCTCAAGGTTGAGGCTGCCGAGTCAGCCAAGCCAGCAGATAAGGGGAAAGCCAAACTCTACCCTGAAGACGAGCCTCAGTCAGTGAGGTATGTCTCATCTGACGCTGAATCCAGGGGCGTGGAGTTAAGGAAGAGGGAGTTGCTGCACGAGAAAGGCTTCCTCGACCGACTTGCTGACCTGCCGCAGTTCTTGCGCGCAGGGGTAATCAACCACGGCTGGGAGGAGTTCTGCAGACCGCCTAATCCAGCATACACGAGCATGGTGTATGATTTCTACGCCAATGTGCTCAGCCCTGAGGATGGCCTGTCTGTGGTCAGAGGGGTAGAAGTAGATTTCTCAGCCAAGGCCATCAATGAAGCCTTTGGTCTCAAGGGCCAACCTCATACAGATTATGCACGGATTGTCGATGAGCCTACTGAGGCAGTTTTGGAAGAGGCCATTCGGACTATTGGCCAGCCTGAAGCTTCTTGGACCGTGTCACGCAATGGGAGGCACACTCTCATGAGTGCCAACCTCACGGCTAAGGCAGCTGTTTGGTTTTCGTTCGTGCGAAGGAGATTGTCCCCGGTGACTCACGAGACAACAATAAACCAGAGCCGATCGCTGCTGGTGTATGCAATCATGAGAGGTCTCACGATTAACGTGGGGGAAGTCATCACTACGGCCATTGCTGAATGCGCCAAGAAAGGTAAGGGGCCACTGTTTTTCCCTAATACCATAACCAAGCTATGTTTGCTTGCAGGAGTCCCCACCGAGCGTTTGGAGCAGCAAATGGCTTACACAGGCCATTTGGAGCTGCCTGCTAACCTGAGGCTGAGACGAAAGGGGAATATGGAGTTTGAACTGGATAGGCTGGCTGCTGAACAGTCTCTATCCATGGCCTGCTTAATGGATATGCAGAGAAGAATGGCTCAATGGGCCACTTATGCGCAGGCGAGGGACAAGGAAGTTGCAGACCAGCTGGGGTGCCTCTTCCCTGAGTTCCCTACCAATCTTCTAACTCCATGGGTGCCCCCAAGACCACGGCAACCAGATGAGGATGACGAGAATTGAGTGCTGGTTTGAAGTGCACTAAAGGGAGTATTGCTGTTCCCTTAGAAAAAAAAAAAAAACAATTTTCTGCTTTCTGTTAGGACCATGCTGTTTTTGGTTCAATTTTGATCTGTTTTAGATGTTTAGTTTTATGTTTTTCCTATTGCTTAGTATAGTTTGATGTTAGCTGACTAGGTAGGATAGTTTAGTTTTATTTTTAGGAAGCTTGAGTGACTGGAAAAAGCATGCTTAGGGGCCTTAATCAATGTTATATCTGCCCTGATCTAATTGCGAAATAATTGCGGTACCCGCAATTTTCATGACTAAAAGCATGTTTTGGACTGTCTGTTTAGCTAGGCTGTGATCTGTTTAAATTCTATCTTTTCCTGCTAACATGACCGCCTTATATAGCTTATCTAAATGCATGCTGGATGAGTGTCATAGGACACCCGTTGATAGTTTAAATCGACCTCTAAAAAGCTCAGCATGCACAGCTTTAAGCCCTTAACTGTCTGTTTTTTTTTTTGTTAATTTTCTGCTACTGTGATATTTTCTTTTCAATGTTCTGTCTATGCCTAGGGCTTTAGATTCTCTTTGTTTTACCTTAGACTAGATGCTTCTAGGAAAGTTTGGGGGTGTGCCACCTCAGACACTCATTGGGGACAATGAGTAGTTGAAGTTTGGGGGAGGCCACCCTAGGCCTAGGAACATTCCTCTCTCCCTTAGAAACATAAGCATTCTTCTTCTCCCTTACAAACAAAAAATGATGAACTGAAAAAAAAAAAAAAAAATGAAAAATAGAATAAAGAGGGGGGTCTCTCTTAGGATGCTGAGTAATCAGTGCCAAGTGTGTGACCCACAAGTGGCATTGCATCAAAAGGCAACCAAAGGAGAGGCCCCACCTAAGTAAGAAAAAGGGAAAAGAATAGGGAAGAAGAATGTATACCTAGGAGTTATAACTTTGTGGCTTAGGTGTCCTATTTAAAAAGAACTATGATCCTCAATTAGCTAAGCACAAAGTTGTAACTTGTAGGTTTGTTTAGGGAGATGAGTGTTTTTCCAATGTAGTGATGCCAGGGTTTAGGTTGTTCTTGAAAGCACTACTGTCACCGTTAATACTAAGACTGGCATGACTCTAAGGAATCCTAGACACATTAAAAATAAAGCTAGAAGCATGTACTGAGTCTGAGGTAAAGCTAGGCAGAATTTGAAACCTTAGGGATAGTGGCATGATATGACAAAAGCAAATAGATCAGTTGTAGGAAGTTAACAAAAGCAGGTGAGTGTTAGGCAGGCGAAGTCAGAAGAAGCTAGATAAGAGGGTAGTTTTAAAACTAAGAAGTGTGTCACAGGACAGCAGTGCTATAGATAAGGATATAGGGGAGTCAGTAGGTGGTTAAAAAAGGAGAAACAGCAGCCTAGGGAAGTCCTTAGTATGCTTGAGGACAAGCAAAGCCTTAAGTTTGGGGGTGTGTTAAGTCTCTGAAAGTGACTTATTTAGGACCCATTTAGCTTAAGAAGATGTACACTTATGGGTGTTTTTGATAGCATTTAGCCTAAACCTATGCTTTAATATGAGAATTAGAAGAAGGTAGCTAATCTAGGACTTATGTACAATAGGTAGAAAAAGGGTTGAAAACCGATGGAAAAGAATGAAAAAATGAGCATTGCGAATGAATTGCGAAAACATTGCTGAGGCCGCAATTATTCAAGTGAAAACCGTAAGTTGACTGATCTTTTTCCGTTAATTTCCGTAATTTCAGGGATTCATTCTTTCTCCTCCATCCATTCTGATATATGACGTTGAAGATTGATGGTTCTCCTTGGCCCAAACGCACCTGCAAACTACTATAAAAGGGGGCCAAAGTCGGAGGTTTGATCATCATCCGAAGCGCAGAAGTCTTCTCGCAGTCCATCATTTCTCTCTGTTTTCCTTTACCGTCTGTTGGAGTGGGAGCCTCAGCTGTTGGAATCGATAATCTGATAGGAAGGAGAGGAGATTCTTCTTCTCTCTCGATTGGATTCATCCAAGCAAGGCTGACCTCTCATCCCTTTCATTCGAGGCGACTGCAACGAAGCTTTTCAGCACCCTTTTACTGTTTTCTGTCGTTCTTCTTCTTATTTCCAGTTTTGCTCATTGTTGTTCTTAGCTTAGTGTTTTAGTTACTGCAGTTCGTTGTTGTCTGTCTCTGAATTTCTGCTTCTACGTTTCCCTTTGTCGTTTAACATTCATAGTAATCAAAGTACATTTCTGCATTTCACAGTTTCCACTTTCTGCTGCTACGGTTTTGTCTTGCTGTTCTAAGCACATTTCCCTTCTAAGCATGTCTGTTTTATCTTACATTTCCACTCTCTATATTTCCATGAGTAGCTAAGTCACTTAGGGGCATGCTAATGACAGAACTATAGGCTAAAAAACGTGCATCAAGTATGTAGGATAGCTCTCGAATCATTGATTGTATGTAAGCTTCATCCTACGGGCAATTTCGATTGGCCATCCATTTTGTCCAAAGAACTCCTAACCTCTGGAAGGAGTAAGAGTTCAGAGTCATATAATCATGCTAGCCTTTCATGGTAATCAGGAAACGGCCTAGGAATAGGCGTTTCCCTAGTACAAACTAAACACTCCTGTTTTAACAAGATGCTTAAGACCTTACTTTGAAGTCGAGTAAACTTAAGACTCTAATGCATGGAATCAGACGATACTTGAGATAGAGTGAGTTTGATGTATAGAGAGTTGATCCAAAGCTTGAGAATCGTAATAAAGTGCCTATAGGATAGTCATTAGTAGCCCTTAATTCACTCATTTACACACTTTCGCTGTTATTTAATTGCGGTAACATTGCGGTCCTCGCAATTCTGTTGTTTTATCATTCTGTTTAGCTGTTTTCTTCTTCGTTTATTAATTCCATCTCTTGTCTTTTGCGTCTAATTTCAACTTGCATTTGTTTATGTTATATTCCTTTACACATTCAGCAAAACTTAGATAATTAAAAACCAATTTTACCCCATCAAATCCACCCCATCTTTCTTAACAAATACACTTCGCGAATAGCTAAAAATGAGTCTCTGTGGAAAAAACGAATGAAATATACTTACTACTTGCTGTGAGACCATGTATGCTTGCATGTTCTAAGTGCTCTCTCTAGCCTTTTGCATATTTATCTTTACACATTGAGCACGCAACATTTACATATTGGAGGTCAGATGTATCTTTTGATATACATGACCCGATATGTGTTATGCAGTGGGTGCTGTCAGAAGTTTTTAGTCCAATTGGATTGGACTCTGGTTAAAGTTTTGTCCCAGTGCAAACGAGGAGTAGAATATAAGAGTTGTAATATTGATTCCTCGGTGGGAGCTAAGTCTTGTTGCATGTTACGTCTCCAAAAGTACTTAATTTAGGGACTTATTTGCCATATAATTGTGTAATCTCTTAAGCATTTTTGTTAGAATTTAGTTTAATACGTGCTTAAATATGAGAATTCAAAGAATGGAACTAAATTAGGACTTATTTGTAAAAGGAACAAGAAAGAATAAAAAACAATGCTAAAAGAGTCAAAATGTACATTGCAGGGGAATTGCTGAAACATTGTTGTCTCCGCAATGTTTATTGCGGTCACAACGAGGAATTCGCAATGTTTAAAGCTGTTGCTGCTAAGTTGTTCCAACCGTACGCCGTTTTGCTGCGATCTTTCAGCCGCCCAAGTTCTCCCCTGCTGCCACGTGGAGGGTCGTCGTTCAGAATGGATGGTTCTCCTTGACTGAAGAGTACCTGCAAAGAGCTATAAAAGGAGGTCAAGGGGGAAGGAGAACAACAAGCTTGGAAGCGTAGAACTCTCCATCTCAACACAGTTTCTCTCCATTTTCTATCCCGTTTGTTGGAGTGAAGGAATCAGCTTTTGGCACCGATAATTCGAGAGGAAGAAGAGAAGATTCTTCTCTTCTTATTGGATTCATCCCCAAAAAACGCTAACCTTCCCCTTCATCCGAGGCGCTTGCGGCGAGGAGTTTACGCACACATTTACATCGCTTTCTACTGCTTTCTGTCTTCCATTTTCTCTACTGTCTGCTGCTATTTACTTCTGTTTGTTACATTGCTTCAATTCGCTTTCATTTGCTTAGTCTTTACTGTTTTACAGTCTTTCCACATTAAGCTTTGAATCTTACTTAATAGAGAAATCATTTACAACTTTGCAAGTTTCTTACCACGTTCTGTCTTTCCTTTGCTTTCATTTACGTACTGTTAATCATGCTTAAACAATCTAGTATTTCCACTTCCACATCAACCATGAGTAACTAAATCACACAAAGGTCTGCTAATGATGAATCTATAGGTAGAAATTCGTGAATTCAGCATGTAGGATAACTTCGAATGCATTGAATGTATGTGTACTTCATCCCACGGGCAATTTCGATTGACCATCCATTTTGTCTAAAGAACTCCTAACCTCCGGAAGAAGTAAGAGTTCAGAGTCGTCCATTCATGCTAGCCTTTCATGGTAGCCAGAAAACGACCTAGGAATAGGCGTTCTCCTAGCACAATTCCTTAACTTGCTTATATAAATAGATGCTTAAGTCTTACTTGGATATGAGTGAACTAAAGGATCTAATGCATGTAATCGAGAGATTCATGAGAATGAGTTAAATTGATGCATGATAAGTTGAGCTACTGCTGAATAATCGTATGAAAAAGCCTATAGAGGAGTCGTTAGTTGACCTTGTTTCCTCATCTCACCCTCAAAACGTTGTTAATCTAATTGCTAGAAAATTGCTGTCTGCGCAATTCTATTATTCTGCTTTTTGCCTTAGCCGTTTTTCTCCTATTTTACTCTTGCGATTTTATTGCTAGAAAATTGCTTTCTCCGCAATTCTTTCCCCTCTACATTCAAGTTAATCTCTTTACTTGCTTTTGTTTATGTTTGCATATCTCGTACATTCTTCATTAGTTAGGCACATTAATCTTCAATTCACCCCATTTAAGCCACCCTTTCTAATTTAGCATCTCACTTCGTTAGTAACTAAGAATAAATCTCTGTGGGAAATCGAATGAAAAAAATACTTATTACTTGCTACAAGACCATGTATGCTTGCATGTTCTGAGTGCTCTCGCATCGCATTTTTATTTACACACTGAGCACGCAACATTGCACCATGTAAAAACAGCAAAAGTCTATAAGTTGAGCTCGTAGTTAGTGGAGTAAGAAGATGTGATGGTCAGATGGAAATCCTCGCATCACTTCTTGCTGATAAGTTTACTAAGTCTCTCAAGGCTAAAGTGTTTGAGAGACACCTAGAAGAGTCTAGGGCTCCGAGTTGCTGAATAAGACAGTGGGAGAAAACTTCTGATATATGATATATTAGTTTTCTCGACCAACATGTACACCACGGACGTTTAAGTCCAAGTGGGAGTTTGTTGGGTTTTATATCCTAAAACTAGTGGTTTGTAAACAGTCATGTTTGAAAATAATCTATTTAGACTAAAGAGTTATTAGTTTTATTTAGTAAATGAGTTTACTGGAATAAAGTGAAACGTGTTTAGTTTATCCTATACCAATGACCAACACTCATGGCGAATGATGAATACTTGAGCTTCATGTATGGCATTATTGTGGATTAGGCTCAAGTAGACAGTCAAAACGGTCTATAATATATGGATAAGGCTGGGTACCTTATCCTGGTAACACTATTGGATGCGCCTCGCTTTGTATTGTACAAAACGATGTGATTCGAATCGTTTCACATGGAGATGTGAGAAGCGAGGGCGTCATATGCAAAGAGTTTGCATAAGACTGAACCGCGAAATAAGTCGCTCTCTCTTTATAACACCGTTTACTAAAGAGACCGACTTTTTCATATGATGGCCTAGGTAACTCGTTCTTAATCCTGAGCTTGCTATGAACTCCTGCTTATTCGAAAGTATCCTTTGACTTGTACGGGTGAGAGTGACCCATTAGCGTCGGCTCAATAACCTACCATCTTGGGGGATAAAGTCGAATAGGTAGCTGTGGACATAGTACAACAAGATGAAATTCACTCCTAACCCGCTCTTTAGGTTTAGTAGATAGGTTATTCCCTTAATAGCTGAGTCCAGGGCTTGAACAATGAGCGCTCACCCTCTCCTGATCAGAGAGAATTTCTGATTTGCTGGTTGGACTACTGATCTATTGTTCATTAGAGGTGTCAATGGTACTCAAGGAACAAGAAGTAATGCAGGTGTTAAACGGTATAAATGACCCAGCTACAATTACGAACAACCTGTGAACGACCGGCTTATCGATGACAGTTATATTAAGAGGACATAATATATCTACAGTGAGGAGAGTGCAACCCTCGGACTTTAGTGGAATTTCTGGGGATTAACAAATGTTGATTGATTCGGTTAAAAGAGTTTTGATTGGATAATCTCGTATCGTTGGAGCTCATGATCTGTAGGTCCTTTAGGTTCTTCTGGTTAGCTCGGATAAAGATGTGTAGCAGTGTTGTAGGGAAGAATTTGGAGAAATCCAAATTTGGGTCTGTTGATCGAGGTTAAACATATTTAAATATGATTTATATTACTTGACCAGAGAAAATTATGAATATAGATTCATATTGGAGAAATCGATTTTCGAAATACTGGGGCCAGTTTTATTGTTTAATTAATATTTGATATTAAATTAAATAATAAAATAATTAATTGTTTTTTTTTTAATTAATTATAATAATTTATTATTATAATAATAATTTAAAGATATTGGATACATGTTTAGCATAAACATGTGGAATCCACTTTCTTTGGCAAAATGGGTTTGGATGACTTTGAGTTAATTCTCATTCGCATCCATCTGATTTTTCCCCTTTCTCTCTCTTGGAATTTCTCTCTCTCTCGATGTGAAGGTTTTCAATGGTTGAATAATCCATTGATGATGTAGAATTAAAGCTTTGTGTTGAAGAATTGAGGTAAGTTCTTGTTGAAGAATAGTTGAAGGATTGAAAGAGTTCAATCTCCTTCCCTCAATTATGTAATTCAATGGATGAATTATATGAGTTTTGTTGAGATGAACTTGATTGACTTGATGAAGTGTTCATCATCTTCAAGTTGATTTCATCTCCAAACTCAACACCATCTGTTTTTCTTCTTCTTCCTCCTCCCTCTCATCATACCCCCTTAGCTCAAGGAGTCTCACAACCCCGCTACTAAGCCCGAGGATAGCTGGGACTTCTCTAAGGGTGGTCCTCGTCGTGTTCGTGCTGAGTTCATGACCGGAGGAGAGGTAGAGATTGAGGGGGCTGTAGAGGTGCAGAGGAGACGAGAAGACGGACATCTTCAAAAGGTAAGTTTTGCCCAGTTCTTCGCTCTCTGGTAAATTTATCGATCGGTAAATCGGTCGGATTTACTGGTTAGAAATTTACCGGTGGAGGCGTTTTCTACGCCTTTTTACATTGGCTCCTCGGTGAGATTTACCAGTTGGGCATACTGATGATCTCTTTACCGTAGGAGTGAACCGGTAAAGTGTTTACCGGTCGTAGGCCAGACCGGTTTATCCGTAAAAATATTTTTAAGATTTTTCCTCGGTATACCGGTCCAGGGCTTACGGGTATTAGATACGAGTCGAGTTTACCGGTCCAAAACTTACCAGTGTGAGTTTTATCGGTTTATCGGTGCGAGTTAAGTGTAACTTGAATCGGTTTACCGGTGGTAAACTTACCGCTCGAGTTTAACCGGTGTGCTCTTACCGGTTGAAATTTACCGGTGTGCCTCTTACCGGTGTGGGCTTGTGAAGCTTACCGGTTGGCACACCTCGGTAAATTTATCGGTGGCTTCCTTACCGGTTGAAATGCTTGTGAAGCATTTACCGGTCGAGGCTAACCGGTAAGCCATTTACCAGTGATGAATATCTGATTCATATCGGTGGCTTACCAAAGCTTTTACCGGTTGTTCATTACCGATCAACCCTTACAGGTTGACTTTACCGGTGGGGTTTACCGGTGGTAATGAACTTACCGGTGGGACTCAGGCTGAAAGAAATTTTGCTAAGTGTTAGAATTTTTCCTTCTCCCGTTTGTTGCTTATTGATAGTTGAAGATCCTCAGCCAGTTTAGGTTTTTTCCGCTGCTCCTCTGGTTGTGTCGGGATTTTAGTTTCATCAGTTATTATGTGATAACAAGACAACGATAACAATTGCAAATAATCTTGTTCGCATGACAGAACCAAACATGTGGAAGTTGATCAACACTTCATCAAAGATCATCTTGACAAAAGTACATTTAGTCTCCCATTTGTCACATCAAAAGATCAGCTAGCAGATGTTCTAACAAAGGCTGTAACCGGAAAAGTATTTCAAAGCTCATTTACCAAGTTGGGAATGATTGACATATATTCACCAACTTGAGGGGAGTGTTGAAGTGAGCAATCTAAGGAGAATGAGTTTTTTGTAAACAAGTTAATGACTTATTTGTATTGACTTAGTTGTTACTAAATCTTGTGGTTAGAAATGAGTTATGTAGTTATGTGCAACTAGTTGCCTTGGAGTTAGGCTATAAAGTAGTTTTCTTAATATATTTCTTATATATATATATATATATATATATATATATATATATATATATATGTGTTGTAAGTAGGGAAAGGAAAACACAATTGAAGACATTATTATCCATTAGCTTTTCTACAAGATCAACGTGCACTAAAAATAAATATGCTTTATGGCAGGCATACGAACCCTGATGAAATGTGCAATGGTTCTCTTCTTTCCGCAATGTATGACTGCAAAGTGTTTCTGCAGTGCTTTTCACGTCAAGACTTCTTCTACGCTTCTTTGACCTCAAGATGCGCTTCAGGGAAGATGTCTTTGTTGCAACTCTCTTGCGGTTTGGCTTCAAATGCAACTTTTAGAATCCGCAAAGCTCCAATATTCTTCAATATATCATGCTCATGTTGATCTTGACTTCAAATTTAAAAGAAAAAATTGTTAAAATGAGAAAGTAAAATAACATGTTTTCGTATGGTTTGAATGTGTTTGTAGTCAGGATTTTGCATGCTACCACCATCCTCTATTTCAGCTATGACTCATTCTTATTATGTTGTCTTAAGTTTTTCCTTGTATCGGTTGATGTTGTCCTCCTCCATTTGAAGTGAAACAAGTTTTCCTCCCTGGCTTCCAAACACAACCACACCGGTCCCCACCTCTAAAGCAAACACGTAGTTTCCCTTTCGTCCACCTCTTTTCACTCACGCCTTAGGGGAGACTTATTAATTTGAAGTTATTTGGTAAGATAATAGGTTAATATGTTTTCAAAAGTTATAAAGTTTGTCAAATCGAGCATAGTTCAATTGGCATAAGATTATGTTTTTACTAAGAAGTCATAGGTTCAATTCTCACATTAATTAAATACATTTGCAAAAACAAAAATTATAAAAAAAAAAAGTTATAAAGTCAAGTTTGAAACTAATTTGTAAGATTGTTATGATATTTGAATATTTCAAAGTAAATTGGACTAAAATAGAATAAGTCTAAAATAAAATCATCAATGTGTTAACCTAAAAATATATGAAATGAGTTTTTGATATTGGGATGGTTGCACAAACAGCGATCAAGCCCAAAAATAATTGCAAATTTAGCAAAATTTAAAACATTTTGTAAATATGGCAAAAATGAGTGGCTATCACTAATATACTTTATCGTTATATATGACTATAATTGATAGACTTCTATCAGTGATAGACTTCTATCACTGATAGACTACTATCACTACCAAAATTCTATAAAAAACTGAGGTGATAGACTACTTATCAGCAATAGACTTCTATCAACGATAAACTTCTATCCGCGATAGACCATACTATCAGTGATAGAAATTGTCCATTTTTTTAGAAAAAGTGCTATCTTTGTAATGATTTTACTCTCAATTGACATCGGTTACATTTTCTCTTTTGGTATATATATTTTTTAGTAAATTAATTTTATATAAAGAAATTTAACTCAATTTTACAAAAACTTTGTTACCTATTTCAAGTTTCAATTTTTCTAGAATATTTATTTAGATAATTCAACTATATTTTTTAAATTTTTTTTTTATAGAAAATTATATATATATATTTTGAATACATAAAGTCATATTTTTTAGTTTCGATATTAAACAAATCGATATCATACACAATGATTTATGTTTAATGATGAATGTTCGACAAGATTTTCGGAGAAATTTAATTCGTTGAATGAACTTTGATTTGTATTAATTTCAGTATAGTAGAGTGGAGTACAATCTCTAATATTTCACCTCTGATTCTTTCTCTCAAAGGTAATGTCGTCTTGAGGGATGAATTGTTTGTTCTCGAGGTTGAACCTTTAAGTTTGAACGTGTGGAAAGTCTTCAGCTTCAAGCTTGTTGAAGGTAATTTGACCTGTATAGCTTCTTGAAGGCTTTCAACTTATAGCTTATTGAAGGCCACTTTGTATCTTATTGAAGGGCTTATAGCTTCTTGAAGGTCTTCGACTTGTATCTTTTTAGTCTCCAGTTCCTTAGATCTTCAATCTTGAGATAATTTCGTTCTTTAGGTCTTCAATCTTTAGATAGTTTCAGTCTTCAAATCTTCAGGAGAATTATCTTAGTCTTCAGGATAATTTCGTTCTTCATATCTATAGTTCTTCAGGTCTTCAATCTTGAGATAGTTTCAGTCTTCAGATCTTCAGGAGAATTATCTTAGTCTTCAGGTCTTCAAAGAGATTTTGGTCTTCTAAGTCTTCTGATATTCAAGAGAGTTATCTCAGTCTTCAGGTCTTCTTGGAACTTTTAATCTTCAGGTCTCTATTTATAAAGTTTTCTAGAGAGGCTTTTCGCGGGCTTGAGCTTATATTTGAGATTATTCCATGGATCGAGTCTTTGATGACTTTGGACCTAACCATTTGGGGCTTCGGGCCAAATTATGATTTAATGGACTTATTGGGCTTATTGAACTTTTACCCAAATACCGTATGACCCAGTTTGACGCACTTGATCTGACGGTCATGATGGAGACGCATGTCATTATTTTGAGTTTGCCAATTTTACCGTCTTCAAATTTAAATTGAGACACATGTCAATTTACAATTAGTCCCAGATTTAATAATTTATAATTTTGTAATTAATTTATAAATAGTTTAATATTACATAATTTAAATATTGTATCAATGCATCTAAAATTACATTTATGTGCACTTGTTCCCCGAACATAAAATTTGATCCACCAGTGTACCTTGTTGGGTGACCCATTCACAAAAAGGTGAACTTTCGTTTTCATAATAAACTTAAAAGTTCATGGATCAAAATAGATGTTTTGAAAGTTTAGGTATCAAATTGAAATAATCTCTAATTTTTTAGGTATCAAGCTGAAATTTAAACCACATCTAAAACAAAACAAAAAAAAAATATATTTTTTAAAAAAATACAAGTTAGTCCCTGAACTTTATAAAATGTCTAATAAGTCATTGAACTTTCAGTTATGTGTCAAATACGTCTCTAAACTTTAAGAAGTGTCTATAAAAACCTTCTCGGTGAGATCTATCATAAAAATGATTTAACAGTGATAAACTCAAAAATGTCTAATAGGTCATTGGTCATTGATAGAGATCTATTAGAGATCTATCGTTGATAGATTATAAAATGTCTTTTTCAGTTTTGTGTCAAATAGGTCTCTAAACTTTAAGAAGTGTCATAAAAATGTTCTCGGTGATAGAGATCTATCGTTGATAGACTATAAAAACAATTTATAAGTGATAAATTCGAAAATTTATAAAAAAAAATCATATTTGTAAACTATTTATTTGTGTTACATACTTAAAAATATGTCAGTCAATTTTTCCATCCAGTACAATCATCCTTCAACTATTGTTAATTAAATATAGATAAAGTAAAGAACTATGAGAAAATTGAGAGATAAATGGTGTGACCTAAATAATAATAAATAAAAAAAAAAAAAAAAAAAAAAAAAAAAAAAAAAAACCTTGTGGAAATTTTGGGAGAGAAATGGTGGCACCCACCCAAATTAGGATAAAAATGAAGATAAAAATGTTAGGTTCAACAAACTATATGGAAGAAAGAGAAAGCATGAATTTGAAGTAGGTTTGGGAGATCTACCTCATGAGTTTGACGGGCCAAACCCGAAGTATCCAACTCCTTGCTCGGAACATGAGTTTAACTCACCCAAACCTAACACCATTCTCCAAACACCCATTAAACAACTTTTATTTTTATGTTTAATAGTTCGTTTAGTTGTTTATTAGGTTTGAGACCTATTTGAGATTTTTTTTAAATTCATGGACACTAAATGCAGGATGGAAAGTTTATGGTCTTATTAAACACTAATTTCAATTTTGTATTTAATTGACTATTTGACTTTTTTCTTTAATATGGCAATGATCTATCAAACAATAAAATTAAAGCTCAAGAACTATTACAATTTTTTTTTTGAAATTGATGAATTTTTTATACACAAATTTAAAAGTTGAGACACCAAAATTTGTTTTTCAAGTTAAATAAAAGGTAATTTTCAAGAATGAATGGGATGAGGTTTTGTCCTAATCTTTGCACATATCAGCTTATCAAAGATTTGTGTAATCACTTAGCAAAGCATAATTGAAATATTCAACCTTCAACAACAAAGCCATTTTTATTTATTTATTTTTGTTTACGTGCAACATTGGTATTTACACTAAAAAACAAATTTAAATTAATTGCCTAAATTTTCCAGACGACACTTGTCGATATGTCTTTGTGGAACCCAACAACCCCAATCCTCAATCCTCATGATCTTTTTAACCTTTTTTTAATTAAAAAAAATGCATAAAAATGATATATTATAATTAAAACATAAGGTGGTGGGAGAGATGTCCATTTCTCATAATTTTTGGATTTTTTTTTTTTTTTTTTTTTTTTTATAGATAAATTAACGAATATAATGTTTGAAAAACGCTTAGCACGTAATGTACTTGACGAAAATGAAAATGAGATAGCGAAAGAATAAGAATCATTTTCTTGTCAAACCGAACATAACTCAATTGGCATAAAGTTGTGCCTTGACTATGAGTTCAATCTCCCCATTAATTAAAATACTTTGCTAAAAAAAAAAAAAAAAAAAAAATTTATTTTTTTTATTAAAATGATTTATTAACTTTTGTTCACTTATCCGCGAGGAGGAGCTCGAATTTAACATGGTGGACTTTCGACTTACTTTCTATTTCCTAATAAATGAGAAAAAAATGTGTTTGAAAAGAAAGTACTTAGGTACTTTGGTGTTTGATATACTTTTGAAGTGTTTTTAGATTAAACTGGAAGTTGCAAAAATAGCAAAAACAATTAGGGTGATTGCATTTGTAGCAACTATGTTTAGTGTTTGCATATATATAGCAAAAAAATCAGGGTAATTGCGTGTTAATCATTAACCTAAAAGTTGAAAAGTCGAAAATACCCTCCCTAACACTTTAAAGTAATCACATGTTAATCACTAACCTAAATGATTGCATGTTGATATACATCTGATATACTTTTCCATTCTTTTTACATTCAAAATATTTAAGCTCAACCCAAATGAAAAAATTAAAGCCCGTTTATAATGAAAATGTCGAAAATTTTCTCACGCTCAAAGTAATCAACTTGTATAATCATGCGTTAAACCTAGAAGTAACTTTTCGAAATCTTTACGATTTCTCTGATCATTGCGATTTTCCTCTCCCTTCAACGTTGATTGATTCACTCTTATTGTTGTGTTCTACTCACCAAGTACAAGGTAATAATTCTTTGAATTACCTCTATTTTAGATTCACTCTTGTTTTGAACGAAGGTGAAGCCTGATTACTGTTTGTTTTTCACCTTTTTTTGGGTGTATCACTTTTGTTTTAATTTACTATTTGTCTAGAAATTGAATGAAGGTAAAGTTCGATTACTGTTTATTTTTCTTCGTGTATTGTTTACCTTTTTCACTTATTACATCATCTTGATAATTTAGATTACAACATGATAACCATAGCTCTTGATTATTTATATGATAAACTACCTAAGTTTCCACTTAATTTATACAACACATATAAGGTGAATCAGTTGCATAATTGATACACCAAATATAAGGTAAATCAGTTGTACAACTGATACACTAAATATAAGGTAAATCAGTTGTACAACTGATACATTAAATATAAGGTATATCAAGTGTCACTGATACACTGAATAGAAGGTAAATCAATTGTATAATTGATACATCCAATAGAAGGTAAATCTAATGTACAACTGATACACCAAATAGAAGGCAAATAAGTTGTACAACTGATACACCAAATATAAGGTAAATCAGTTGTACAACTAATACACTAAATATAAAGTATATCAAGTGTCACTAATACACCGAATAGAAGGTAAATCAGATGTATAACTGATATGAACCGGGACATCTCATCTACATTCATATTCACTCTTGGCCGGTTATGAAATTTCATTAGATTTAATGTTTTATTTTCCAGATTTAGAACTTTGTCTTTATGTTATTTCATATCATACGTTATATTTTATTAGTGGATATTATGACATTAATGCATTTTAGAGTTTGTTAGTTGAATTAGTGGATGTAAGTACAAGAGTTAGTGGCTAAAATTACTCTTGTTAGTGAGGGAGTTAGTAACTAGAATTTCCAAGGGCTATATATACCTCTTATAGAGTCTTTGGAAACGAAAAATAACAATTATCATCAATTTGAATTAAAGTGAGTTTATCCTTTAAGCTTTGGTGGAGAGCTAATTCTTCCAACTTTTGCAATTTCTTGTGTTTAGATATTGCATGCTAGAATCTTTCAAGTGGTGTTGATCATACCTCTTGTGGAGTGCTTAGAATCACGAGTTTAGAAACAAGTTTCTTACCCTTGATCTTGATCGTCAAGGTAATCTGTTCTACACTTTTCCTTGGGTTGATTCCAATTGGATTTTTTGGATTTTCGGGTTTGAGATTTAAAGGTCTTGTTCTTCAGCAAAGTTGTTAGATCCACTCGTGAGAGTTTTTTAACAATAACTGATACACCCAATATAAGGTAAATCAGTTGTACAACTGATACACCAAATCTAAGGTAAATAAGTTATACAACTAGTACACCAAATCTAAGGTAAATTAGTTATACAACTGATACACCAAATATAAGGTATATCATGTGTCATTGATACACCAAATGTAAGGTAAATCAATTGTATAACTTATATACCAAATATAAGGTAAAACAATTGTACAACTGATACACCAAAATATAAAGTATATCATGTGTCTCTGATACACCAAATAAAAGGTAAATCGGTTGTATAATTGATACCTCCAATAGAAGGTAAATCCGATGTACAACTTATACATCCAATAGAAGGTAAATCTGATGTACAAATACACCATATAGAAGGCAAATCAGTACAACTGATACACCAAATATAAGGTAAATCAGTTGTACAACTAATACACCAAATATTATGTATATCAAGTGTCTCTGATACACCGAAGAGAAGGTAAATAAGTTGTATAACTAATACACCCATTATAAGGTAAATCAGATGTACAACTGATACACCAAATATAAGGTAAATCAGTTGGACAACTGATACACTAAATCTAAAGTAAATTAGGTGTACAACGGATACACCAAATATAAGGTATATTATGTGTCACTGATACACCAAATGTAAGGTAAATTAGGTGTACAACGGATACACCAAAGATAAGGTATATCAGGTGTCACTAATACACTAAATAAGAGGTAAATCAGTTGTATAACTGATACACCAAATAGAAGGTAAATCAATCGTATAATTGATACACCACATATAAGGTAAATCAGATGTACAATTAATACACCAAATCTAAGTTAAATTAGTTGTACAACTGATACACCAAATATAAGGTAAATCAGTTTTATAAATTATACACCAAATATAAAGTAAATCAGTTTTAATACACCAAATTTAAGGGTTACCATATATGAGATAAATCAGTTGTACAACTAATACACCAAATATAAACTAAATCAGTTTTATAACAGATATACTAAATATAAGGGTTATCAAATATAAGATAAATCATTTATATATAATACACCAAATATAAACTAAATCATTTTTATAACTGATACACCAAATATAAGGTTATCAAATATAAGATAAATCAGTTATATAACTCATACCTTTGTATAAGGTAAATCAATTGTCATTGATATACCAAATATAAGGTAAACCAGTCATACAACTGATACACCAAATATAAACTAAATCAGTTTTATAAAATTGATACACCAAATATAAGGGTTATCAAATATAAGTCAGTTATATAACTGATACCCTAAATATAAGGTAAATGAGTTGTCATTGATATCGACAACTGATACCCCAAATATAAGGTATATCAAGTCTCACTGATACCCAAATAGAAGGTAAATCAATTGTATAATTGATACGGTAAATTAGTTATAGAATTGATACACCAAATATTAGGTAAATCAGTTGTATAACGGATACACCAAATAAAAATGTTATGAAAGGTAAATTGGGAATATAAAAAAATTAAAAATCTAATCTTTAGAAATTTGGTTATATTTACAAATCCAAAAAAATGTTGCTAAATTTTTAATTAGTCTAATTTATTACCCTATCCTTTACAATTTTACTACCTGTAAAGGCGGATTTATGTTGAAATTTGACCATGATTTTATTTTATTATTCTTAAATGTTATAAAATATTATAATTAGTCTTAAAATTTTAAATTTTTAAGGTTTATTTCATAAAATATTATAATTTTATATAAATCTACAAGAACATTGAGACTTTACTTGAATTTTCTACTTGGATTTTTTTTGTTTTTCTTCATGGAGTTAATTTGCCAATTACTCACCTATGTTTATTCTAATTTCATATAACTTTTTTTTTTTTTTTTTGAGTACATTAAGGGTAGGAGATTCGAATCACAGACCTCTTGATCATGAACACATACTAGTTGAGCCATGCTCGATTTGACTTAATTTCATATAACTTGTTAGTCATCTTTAAATTCATTTTAGTGGTTTAAATTCTATATTTTATATTACGTTAATTTTTTTTTTTTCTATTACGTTAATTTTTAATTAGTCTATTCATGAAGTTAAGTAATGTGATTATTATAATCCATGATTCACAATTAAAAGGATCTACTACTTTATCGTAATTTTAATTTTTTTTTAAAAAAAAAGTAATTTCAATAAAAAAAATGTTTTAAACAATAATTTCTTTCCTTTAAAAAAAAAATTAATTATTTGGGTTTTTTTAGATAAATAATTAATAATTTCTTTAATTACACTATATTAAAAAATGATTATATTAATTAAGAGAAATTGTAAAATATGTGATAAACTAATTAAAAATATAGCATTTTTTTAAAAATATTGCGAATATGACAATTTCTATCACTGATAATATGGTCTATCGTTGATAGAAGTTTATCGCTGATAGTAGTCTTTTTTTTATAGAATTTTGTCAGTGATAATAGTCTATTAGTGATAGAAGTCTATCACTGATATAAATCTATCAAGTAATAGTCATAAAGTCTATCCGTGATAGCCACTGATTTTTTGCCATATTTGCAAAAAGTTTAAAATTTTGTTAAATTTGTAATTATTTTTGGCATGATTGTTATTTGTGCAACCAACTCATTAATTAATAATTTTTTTTTTCTTACTAGATAATTTGAAGATTATAGGTTAAAAGAAACATTATCGGTTAAGCACCTAAAAGTCGTTTTTAGATAATCTTATCTTTTCAAGAATTTCTTCAAAAATAAGGATTTTAAATCAATTCAAATTTTTTTAAGTTATTTTTAAAAAGACGGGTTCCACAAATAGCAATCATGCCCAAACTAATTGCAAATTTAACAAACTTTAAAATGTTTTGCAAATATGGCAAAAAAATTCGTTTTTATCACCGATAGAGTTTATCATATCACTGATAGACTTCTATGAGTGATAGACTATTATCACTGATGGACTATTATCACAGACAAAAATCTATAAAAAGTTGAGGTGATCAGTGATAGACTTCTATCAGCCATAAGATATCGGCGATAGAAATTGTCATATCCACAATTTTTTTAAAAACATGCTATATTTTTTATTATTTTATTCTAATTTGACATCTGTTACAATTTTCCTTTTTAAAAATAGTTTTGATCATATGAAATCGCTCCAAAGCAATATTAAATTTGCTTTCAATCATTAATTATTTAAAAATATTTATAAAAAAATCAATTTTGTTAAATTATTATTTTTTTTTTAAATTATTCCAAACATACTAATTAACATAATTATATATAAAAAGAAAGATGATTTTTTTTTAACAAATTATTGGAGTATCTACATTTAAAAGAAAATTTACAAGCCATTTAACTTGAACTTAATATAGATGATTTTCACTCACCTTGAACATAAATTTAGTCAGTACTATAATATTTGTATTTGTAATTGACCTTTTAATTTTCGTAGTTTTATCTTTTATTTTTTCAATTTAATAACCGAATGAGGTATGTTAGGATTACAATGGTATTGGTGCCTATATTATTCTTATTTTCAACTTATAATTGGAATGTATGGGTGCATTTATTTATTTTTGTCACAATAACTTAATTATAAAATGTATAATTATTTCTTATATTTATACATGGATAGGTTTTCAAGTGAAACACTTTTAATAAAAACATTAATTATACATTAAATAAAAAATTTTAATCTGTTTTGATTATATAATGGTACACTATCAAATTTTTAAAAAAGCATTTTAAATGGACTAAAATACTTTTCACTATTAAAATATCATATAAACTTATCTTTAATACGATTTATCCAAACTTTTTCTAAGAAGGTAGAAGCTACCTTTTTTTCAAGGAGGGAGGCAATGTATTCTTTATAAAATTTATCAAATAAAAAAGGGAAAATGATTTTCAATTGTTTTGAATCCACCTTGTTGTCAGGTGATTCCGGATCGAAGGTCGGGCTCATGTTTTGAGTAGAACCAAGCTCCGGGTCAAGTCCCTTCTCAGGTCACGTCGTGCTTATATCGTGGTGACATGCAAAAAGGGATATGTGTCGTCGTGATGTAAAGTATTCCACTATCGAAGTAGTGTTCGGTCCCCGTTCTTGCCTTCATGGGCCGACGACCGAGGTCCCTAATGAATTTTCCTATACTTGAGTCTATGCTTAGGTGGGCCGCTGGGCAAGGCGGGTTGATCGCCCAACAAAATAGTTGTTTAGCGAATGACTCAACCTATGCATCCGGTATTTACATGTTGGCAAATAAGCATGAGAAGGAGCATCGTTCTGGAGATCCTTAACTAAAACCGTGGAAAGTCAGGTGGGCCCGTGCCCGAGGACTTGTCTTTGGCTAGTCTTGTTCATGTTCATGACTGATCTAGTTCAGTTAAGGTTCGCGAGTTGAGCTTGGGTCAACCCATAACATTGGCCTCACTAGTGGATCGTTTTGAGCAGTGGCTCAGGTCAACGCGTCGGTTCATTGGTGACCTTGGGAATGCGCACAATGACGATTGAAGTTACCAAGGTGAGGGTTAGGCCACACCCTATTTTCGAAGCGTCATTTGTCAGTCTCGTCTCGATTAGTCATTCGAAGGGAATGGATTCCATGGTTAGGCCTCGTTCATCATACGGTTGACGCTCTTCGACAGTTATCTATAAAAGCCGACGGGGCAACCCCTCTTGATTTGTCAAGGAATTATAAGTATTCCTAATTTCTTCTTCTCATAACCGAGTTGTGTCGTCAGTTATAGGTGAGCTTTCGCTCTTTGATTTTTTTGTCGTTTCATCTATGACGTGTTCAGTGCCTAACCGAGGACGAGGCGGTGCCACCGTCCCTTCTTGAGGAGCGAGGACTAAAGACGGCCCCTCCAAGCTAACATTGTAGGAGCTAGACGGGTTGAGGGATACTTACTACATTCCTCTTTCAATCGAGCCAAGACTACTGGTGAGCGAACTTTTGTTCACTATTTTTCGGGGTGTCGAGTCCCGCCAAAATAAAATTTATAATACCGATACAACTAACTAACTTGTAGCTAGTGGTAATCGGGTCGATCTGCAGGGAACCTAAATTAACTTCTCCTAATTAATTTCTATTTGCTTTTGATTAAAACTCAAAATAAAACAGTAAATAAAAAGAGAGATTGGGTTACGTAAAATTAAAATAACAGAAAAATAAAATAAGTAACTTGTGCTTCTAATTCGAGTGCTCGGGATTACTTTGATGCGATTTAGATCCTAGGGATTCAAATATACTTAGTCAGAACCAATCGATATGCACAAACAATTACCCGGAAACTCCACGATAATTGACCCAGAGAAAATTAGCTAGAGGTGTCAATTCCAACTAAACTTGTAATTAACTCATCTAAGGTTGGCAATCCTAGACTTCATTAAAAACAGTAAATCATGCAATAACTCATCTAAGGGTGTCAATCCTAGACTTTGCTAAAAGAAATGACGGGTGCATTGTGACGAATTACTCCTAAGACTAATTCGATTTATCTTCTTCAACGAAGTTGGCTAACACTAACTACGGTAGCATACTTATGTACTACCTACGGGCTCACTCAACCTTTGTTACTTTAGGCGAATAGGATGCATCACTACTCTAATTAACTATAGAATACGCAAACAATCAAGGTTGTCAAGTTATCATGCAAGCATAGTTCATACGATAGGCATGGAAGAAGAAGAACATCGAATAGTCATGCTAAGTTGTAATTAAGAATGAAACTCTCACGAATCGCATCAAGTATAACCCCTAACCTCGAATTAGAGCACTTACCTTAGTTGCCCGTTGTAAGAATCAAACTAAATCAACAAGTTTAAGCTTGATATATAAGAAAATGGGAGAAAATGAAGTTTGAGCTCCCAAAATCGAGTTTTACAACAATCGGGATGAAAGAATGACCTAAAAATCGGAGAATATGAGTTTTTAGTCTTATCGTAGCGGTCGAGACGATAAGTATAAGAATGACCTATAGGTAGCGTCTCGACGCTTGGGGTTGGGCTTGCAAAAATATATAATTATTTTATCCTCCCCTGGACTCAAACTCAGGTCAATCGCTCTGCCAAAGTTCTTTTGCACCACCAAACCACTTATCACAATTGGGATAATATTTGATTAATTAATTTACATAATATAAACATTCAGAACGATTAATCAATATTATCCTCTAAAATATTCTTTTAAGCTCTAGATTAACGTAATGGTCTGATTTAACCCTAAACAATTAAATTCAACATAATATAACAATTAAACACATTTAATTCCTTAATTCACAAGACTTAGAAGCTATAAAATAGAGCCAAAGCGAGCATAGCTCAGCTGGCATATGTATGACTTGATGACCAAGAGGTCTGTGGATCGAATCCCCCCAACCCCAATGTACTCAAAAAAAAAAAGGAGCTATAAAATAGAACTTTTAGAGTGATATCAAAATACCTTCAACCTAAATCTTTGATAGCTCTAAAATAAAGCTATTATTATGTCCTTAATATTAGCTAAACATCGTGTTTAACGTTGGTTAAACGACCTTATTGTAGGTGATTCGCGGTGGTGAGCTGGAGAAGTTCATTGACGCGTTCCGGAGCTAATTCGGGTGTTTTAGGAGCTTCGGGGAGTAATCGGATCAAGAAGAGGTGCAAGGGGAGCATTTTGGTGCTAAAGTTGAAATTTTAATTCCCAAACCCGAGAGCAAGCGTCGAGACGCTGTCCCGAAGCTCCGACTGTGCGCGCGCTAAGTTTTTTTGTCCGTAGTGTCTCGACGTTGCACCAGCGTCTCGACGCTACGGAAAGTATAAAAGCAAAATATTCTGATTTTAGGCCGTCTTCAACCTCTCATTCTCGGACTTTTAGCGTTTTTTAGCCATTTTTGGCCTGCTGTAACTCCATTGATGACTACCTTGGAGCTTTCTTTGGATTTCTTGATTATTTCAACTCTTATGGATAGCTAAAGGTAAACATCTTAATATTTAGGTGAGGGATTGATGTGTAGATGTGATTTAGTGAGATTTTGGGTTGATTTTCATACTTAGCTTGTTAAATTGCAAACAACTCTTCTCTTTTGCATATTTTCCAGCATCTATTCTTCCATGGATTGAATCTCCATCTAGACTTTGCATGTTGGCTTGTTAGTAATTAAGATGCGATCACCTCTCTTGATTGAAAGTAACGATAGTCTAATTTTGTCCATAGGAATACGGTCGTGTTCATCTTAGTTGCACGATAGGCTTTAGGAAAGAGTAAAATCGAGTTAATTGGTAGAGATTTCGTCAATTAATTTGTCGCATCGTTACCCGTCACTGGTAATTTATTCAATATGGAGCGATCGCCCCCAATTGTATCGATTACAAAGTTTAATTTTTATCTATCAATTCTTAATTAAGTCTCTGGGTTATTTGCTACTGAAATGAGCATTTAATTTGCGTGTCTGCATTAAATTGACTAAGTCAAGTGTGTCTATGATCTGAATCGCATCACACGGAAAATCCCAATCCTTTAGATTAAGTGTGCTAGTCAATTTCGTAAATTCTCTTTCACTCTTTAATTTGCATGTTTCTGAATTTAAATTCTAAAAATCCACCGTTAGTATTTTTTTTTATCAATTAGCAAGTAAAATTAGGATTAGGACTAAGCTAAATTAGATTCCATGAAGTTACTACCGCTATCTATAATTTTTAGAAGCTTTAGGCATAGTTTATAAATTCAATTTGGGGGGTCTCGACAACTCGAAAGGGTGGCCATTCAAAATGGCCGCTACCAAATTTGGCGCTGTTGCCGGGGAATTTAAATTAGTTTATCTTGATTTGAATTTTATCTGTTCTTTTTCTAAAATTTTGTCGTTTTGAGTTTGCTTCCTTTTGTTGTATGACCCGTTCCTCTGAGTTTAGTGGTTTGCAATTCGTTCTTGAAATTGATAGAGAGGAACGGCGACTAAGGAGAGAAGCGAAGGAAGGAAGACAGTTGTTTGAAGGAGATGGTTCAGGAACGCCTGAACGTTCTGAGATGGCCAATAACGATGCTCCGCGAACTTTAAAGTAGCTGACAGCGCTAGACTTAGACCAGCAACCCTTGTGTATAACGTATCCGGTTGTCGCAAGTAATTTTGAGCTTAAATCTGGGTTAATTCACCAACTTCCATCTTTTTATGGCAATGCAGGTGATGACGCCCACAAACATCTGAAGGAATTCCATTGTGTGTGTGCCGGGATGAAGCCACCAGGAGGAACAGAGGAACAGTTGAATCTGAGAGCCTTCCCCTTCTCTCTGAAGGATAAGGCTAAGGACTGACTCTATTACTTGTCGTCGGGATCGATTACGACGTGGAACGAAATGAAGAGACTTTTCCAGGAAAAGTATTTCCCTACATCATTGGCAACCACGCTGAGGAAACAGATTTATGGGATCACGCAGGATCATGGGGAGACGTTTAATGAGTACTGGGGGAGATTCGGGAGGCTATGTGCCAGCTTCCCTCACCATCAGATAACAGATCAACTTTTTATCCAGTATTTTTATGAGGGCATGGTGCCCCACGACAGACAGATGATAAATGTCGCTAGTGGCGGAGCCCTCATTGACAAAACACCTGCTGAGGCGAGGCAGTTGATTTCGAACATGGCTGGAAATTTCCAGCAGTTCGGAGTACGTGGAGGCCAAGTGCATCAGCCACAACAAGCTCAAAACTTCAATGATAATCAGATGTCTGAGCTTCGAAACATGTTCCAGCAGATGATGGGAAACCGAGGGCAGGGCATAAAGGAGGTGAATGCCATTGGAGGATATGCCTCCAATCAGAGGAAATATGATCCCTATTCCAACACTTACAATCCAGGATGGAGGGATCATCCTAAATTGAGTTATGGGAACCGCGAAGGTCAGTAGAGGTTCCAGAATCAGTCATATGATAGACCTCAAGCTTCCACTCAGGCACAAACTTCATCCTATATGAGCTCTATAGAAAGTCTAGTGCAGACCCTGGTTACGAACACCAAATAGTTTTAGAAGGACGTCTGAGCTGAATTGAATAAGCACTCAGGAGATATTCAGAGTATGGAGAAACACATATCACAGATAGCTGTATCAGTTAGTAGGTTTGAGAACCAAGGTTCAGGGAAACTGCCCACGCAGACCATAGCGAACTCATGTGAAAGCGTGAGAGCGATTACTTTGAAAAGCGGGAAGGAGATTTTTTCAAACACTGCATCTGTGAAGGAAAATCAGAGTCAAGCGAAACCATCAACGGAGAGCGATGTGACGACATTTGGAGGTTCGGTACGTTGTGATCCCCCTTTATCTTTTAAAACTAATATTCCCAAGGCTTCTTTTCCTAGCAGTTTAGCGAGGCCTTCGAAAGGAAATCGAGACGAGGACATCTTGGACACGTTTAGAAAGGTGGAGATCAACATTCCCTTATTAGAGGCAATCAAACAAATTTCAAAATATGCAATTTTTTTGAAGAACTGGTGCAGCTGCAAGAGGAAGCAGAAAGTTAGTGATGGGGAAACGAAGAACGAAAACGTCTTAGCCATATTTACAGGTACTTTACCTAAGAAGCGCGGAGATCCAGGTATGTTTACATTGTTGGGTTTTATGTCCTAAAACTCGTGGTTTGTAAACTGTTATGTTTGTAAATATTCTATTTAGAATAAAGAGTTATTAGTTTTATTCAGTAAAAGAGTTTACTCGAATAAAGTGAAACGTGTTTAGATTAACCTATACCAATGACCAACACTCACGGCTGAATATGAGTACTTGACCCTCATGTATGACATGATTGTGGATCAGGCTCAAGTAGTCAGTCAAAACGGTTTATAGTATACGGATAAGACTGGGTACCTTATCCTGGTAACACTATTGGATGCGACTCACTTTGTATTGTACAAAACTATGTGATCCGAATCGTTTCACATGGAGATGTGCGAGTGAGGGCGTCCTGTGCAAAGAGTTTGCATAAGACCGAACCGCAAAATATGTCGTTCTCTCTTCATAACACCGTTTACTTATGAGACCGACATTTTCATTTGATGGCCTAGGTAACTCGATCTCAATCTTAAGCTCGTTATGAACTCATGCTTATTCGAAAGTATCCTTTGACTTGCACGGGTGAGAGTGACCCATAAGCGCCGACTCAATAAGCCTACCATCTTGGGAATAAAGTTGAATAGGTAGCTAGGGATATAGTACAACAAGATTGGAGTTCACTCCTAACTCGCTCTTCAGTGTTAGTAGATAGGTTGTTCCCTTAATAGCTGACTCTGGGGCTTGAACAATGAGCGCTCACGCTCTCATGAGATGAAAGGGTTAACTGATCTGTTGGTTGGACCACATATCTATTGTTCATTAGAGGTGTCAGTGGTACTTAAGGAACAAGACGTAATGCAGAGGTTAAACGGTTTTAATGACCCAGCTGTGATTACGAACAACCTGTGAAGGGTCGACTTGCCCATGACGGTTATATCAGAGGACATAATATATCTACATTGGGGAGAGTGCAACCCACGGACTATAGTGGAGTCTCCGGGGGTTAACGAATGTTGATTAGTTCGGTTAAAAGAGTTTTGACCGGATAATCTTGTATCGTTGGAGCTCATGATATGTAGGTCCTTTAGGTTCTCCTAGCTAGCTTGGATAACGCCGAACAACAGTATAACAAAAAAGAAAAGGGAAAAGAATTTGAATTGTTCAAATTCGTTTTGTGAAAGAATAATGGACATATTTAAATATGATTTAAAAATGGGAATGGTCTGAAACATTAATACGATTCATGTGCAAAAAGTCGGTTTTCGGAAAACCGGGTTTAGCCATATTATTTAATTAATATTTGATATTGAATTAAATAATATTAATTAATTAAAATATTTAATTAATAAATATATATATATATATTTTTTATTAATTAAAAAGTTTAATTAATAAAATATTTATTATTATTTAAAAATAATTAAGAATTAATTTTTTTTAAAATAATAATAAATTAATTTTTTTTAAAATAATAATAAATTAATTTTTTTAAAAATAATAATAAATTAATTTTTTTTAAAATTATAATACAATATATATATATACAATATATATCTTCAAAATAAGTACCCTCAAAGGCACTCACTAATTTTACCTTTTATATATATATATATATAATATATATATATATATATAAAAGGTAAAATTAGTGAGTGCCTTTGAGGGTACTTATTTTGAAGATTTCGTGAAGATTAAAAAAAAACTAGTTTTGAGTTTTTTTAGCTTATGTTCTTCTTTACTCAGCCTTCAGACCATCTTCTTCTTCTCCTTCTTTTTCTTCCTTTCTCCTTTTCTTTTCTCTTTTAGCGGAGTCCCACAACTTCGTTGCGCGGCGACGAGGATAGCGGGACTACCGGAGGTGGTCCTCGAGGTGTTCATGCGAAGAGAACCGAAGAGTTCGTGAGTGAGGAACGAGCGGCGGATCTTGAAGAAATCAGAACTACAAGGGTATGTAATTCTAATTTCTTATTTTCGTCTTTTCGAGCATGTTTCTTGTTTGTTAAATTGATGAAATTTGAGTATCAACGATCCAAAATCGCTTCCGCAGCGTGATACGCTCCATCATACATTGCCTTGTGCTATAGGAGATACATCGATTAAGCAGGCAACGCTAGACTTAAGTGCTTCAATTAACGTTATGTCATGTACCATGTTTAAGGAGCTTAAGTTGAATGTTTTGTGTGAAACTAACGTTGTTGTGCAAATGGCCGATAGATCTCGCATGCATCATTTGGGAATGGTTGAAGACGTTGTGGTGCAAGTAAATGATTTTTTTTTCCTGTTGATTTCTATGTGCTGCCTATGAATGAAAATGCATATGATATTCCTTCTTCCATATTGAGAGGGCGTACTTTTATGAAGACCTCTAAGGTCAAAATCGATGTTTATAAGGGAACCTTCTCTGTTGAATTTGACGGAATAATGAATGAATTTTCAATCAATTCTACGAAAATTGACTTGCCTGCTGAGAAATTGGATGATAAGATTGATGGTGCCTATTCTGAGAATGAGAATCTGAAATTAATTACGAATGATGATCCTGTTTCTATTTGTTGTTTATCTAAGTATGATGATGTTTTTGTGCGTAAGGTGCAAAAGAAAAGTTTTTCTGTTGTTTTGAATAGGTCTGAGAAAGATGGGAAGATGGATGGTGCATCTCCCAAGTTGGTGGACAATGTGTGATTTGAGTTTTAGAATACAGTCGAGCAATCGACTTTAAAAATATCACCAATTGGGTGATATGTAGGGAGACATAGGAGGAGGGAATGACTGGTCGGCGTCAGGCTCGTACTGATAACGCAGACACTCGTACAGGTGAGCGAACTGCTCCTCAGAACGCCTATCGTGACGCTGAACTCGCAGCGACAGATGCTGGAGTTGCTCATCTATGGATGGTGGGGCACGAGCTCGCTGAGGAGGAACGTGAATATCTGGAACAGGCTCCTCGAGATACACATCGTCCTCATCCTGGTGGCCTGCATCGGCAACCTCATTGTCCCTTCCACGCAGCCTCTTGATAAAAATTTTGCCCATGCGTGCTAAGGGGTGTACCACCTCCTCGTTCCCGCCCCATACAACATCAGCTCGCCGGCATAGCTTCGTGATCAGAGACGAGTGCCCAAGTCCTCCTGTGGTGCCACCTCGTCGAATGTGGCACATCGATTGATGGATAATTTTGTCCACATCCACCGAGCGACCTGTGGCAATAGCATAAAGGAAAATTGCCCTTTCCTTTGTCACGTCGCTCTGACGAGCGATTGGGAGCAGCTTGGCACAGAGAAAACTGTGCCATACCCGGTTCGTGACAGTGAGGTCGGTTGCTCTGAATCGAATGACCTCTCCTCCCTTTGTGACCCATTCGGCACCTGGCTGACATAACTCGCGAATAATCTGATGGACGTCAAGCTGTTCTCTAACATAAACGTTATAGTCATCTCTATCAAAGTTTGGTAGAGTGTAGCAGCGGTTGATAGAGGCTGCGTCAAACGGGATGTGATGGCCTCTCACAAATGATCTGGAGTCCTCTTCAACCATGTTCACATAAAATTCTCGCACAATTGAAACCACTGCAATGTCAGGATGCTTCACAAATTCTGACCAACCTCGTTGTATGATATTCTAATAAAGGTGAGATTGGTGTACTTCATCAGGAGCCAGGCCCATTTCCGGCAAGACATTCGTTTCGATCAAATATCTTTGAAAATGCCCAAAAGCATCATTATTAATAAATCTATCAGAATCAAACTGTG
This sequence comes from Herpetospermum pedunculosum, assembly GCA_028017165.1. Classification (NCBI taxonomy): domain Eukaryota; kingdom Viridiplantae; phylum Streptophyta; class Magnoliopsida; order Cucurbitales; family Cucurbitaceae; genus Herpetospermum; species Herpetospermum pedunculosum. Next base: position 26,139,509 of record CM051527.1, on the reverse strand, counting down.
CCCCCGATGATGATGATGATGTTCTCGATCGTTTAGGTCCCTTTTTTTTTTCTTCTTCTTCTTCCAAGAACAACAACAACCCCACCCCAACTATGCAAATTAATCTCCAAAACTCCAACAAAACCCACAAATTATATGCTTCAATAACAAAAAAAAATCCTCACAATACACTCCAACTAACCACAAATTACTCCAAACTACCAAAAGAGAATGTAAAAGAAGATGAAAGTGTAGAAATTACCCTTGAAGAAAATCTTGGAGTTGAAATTTGAATGCTCAACAATGGTGAGAATGGCCTTCAATCGAGCATAATAAGTCGAATACACCCAAAATCGTGAGTTGTTGAGTGAAGATAGGAGAAATATGGTGGATTTGTGGTGAGACTTGAGAGAGATGGGCTGGAAATTGAGAGAAGATGAAGGGGAAGCTAGGGTTTGCAAAATAGGGGAAATACCTCTGTTTTTGAAATCTGGAATTTTAATTCCAGATTTCATGATAGCGTCGAGACGTTAGGGCAGCGTCTCGATGCTGTCCTCTCGGTTTCTTGAGTTTGCAGCAAATTCTGTAGTGTTGAGACGCTTGACCAGAGTCTCGGCGTTGTCCTCTCGGGTTTCGTGCCTGCAAAGTTTATTTATTATTATTTTTTTATCACCTACAAAAAATAAGACAAAACAACAATTAAAGTAAAAAAAAAAAAAAAAACAACTAACAACAAAAACTAACAACAACGAAAGAAACAAAAAACTAACTAAATTGGGTTGCCTCCCAACGAGCGGTTTAGTTAACGTCTTTAGCTAGACAAGACGATGCATAATTCAGGTTCGCCCAAGTAAATGCTCTCCATACGTCGTTCCTCCGCGCCACAATAGTGTTTGATTCTTTGCCCATTGACTTTGAATAACCGTCCATCAGTGGCTTGCAGCTCGATTGCTCCATGTGGGAACACTTCCTTGATAGTAAAGGGTCCCGACCACCTAGTTCTTAATTTACCTGAAAACAAACGTAAACGAGAGTTAAACAGAAGTACTTGTTGTCCAGGTGTAAATGATCGTTGTTGAATTCTTTGATCATGCCATCTCTCTGTGCGTTCCTTGTATAGCTTGGCATTCTCATAGGCTTGGCCTCGAAACTCCTCAAACTCATTAAGTTGTAGCAGTCGTTCTTCTCAAGATTTCTGAGAGTCAAAGTTCAACTTCATGGTGGCCCAAAATGATTTATGTTCCAATTCCACAGGTAAGTGGCATGCCTTCCCAAACACCAATCGATACGGGATGTACCAATTGGAGTTTTGAAGGTTGTACGGTAGGCCCACAGAGCTTCATCCAATTTGAGAGCTCAATCCTTCCTGGTGGTGTGAACGGTCTTCTCCAAAATCTATTTTATTTCCCTGTTAGAAACCTTAGCTAGACTGTTAGTTTGGGGATGATAAGCAGTTGAAATTTTATGTTTAACTCCATATTTTACCAGTAAAGCATTAAACAATTAATTGCAAAAATGAGATCCCCCATCACTAATGATAGCTCATGGAGTGCCAAACCTAGTAAAAATATTCTTGTGAAGGAACTGTAAGACAATACGAGCATCATTTTTCTTAGTGACAATTGCCTCAACCCACTTAGACACATAATCTACTGCAACTAAGATATATAAATAACCATGGGAAGAGGGAAAGGGGCCCATAAAATCAATTCCCCAAACCTCTTGGATAGAAGTTAGGGGTAATTCATGGTGTCTCGAGATATACCTTTCCTTTGGCATCTGTCACAAGTCTTAACAAAAGTATAACAATCACGAAAGAGAGTAGGCCAATAAAAACCAGATTGCAATACATTTGCAGCAGTACGTGTGGGTCCAAAATGACTGCTGTTACGTCTCCAAAAGTGACCTTTTTAGGACTTATTTATCTTAGAAAGATGTACACTCTTAGGTGTTTTTGATAGGATTTAGCTTAAACCTATGCTTATATATGAGATTTAGAAGAAGGTAGCTAAATTAGGACTTGTGTGCAAAAGGAAAGAAAAGGAATGAAAACCGAAGTAAAAGAAGGAAAAATGAGCATTGCGGCAGCATTGCGGAAACATTGCTGAAACCGCAATGTTTCAAGTGAAATCCGTAAGTTGACTGATCCTTTTCTGTTAATTTCCGTTATTTCAGGGATTCGTTCTTTCTCCTCCATCCATTTTGAAGTACGACGTTGAAGATGGATGGTTCTCCTTGGCCCAAACGCACCTGCAGATTACTATAAAAGGGGGTCAAAGTAGAGGGTTTGATCATCATCCGAAAGCGTAGAAGTCTCTTCGCAGCTCCATCTTTTCTCCTGTTTTTCTTCTCCGTCTGTTGGTGTGAAAGGTCCAGCTGCTGGAATCGACAATCTGATAGGAAGGAGAGAAGATTCATCTTCTCTCCTGATTGGATTCATCCAAGCAAGGCTATCCTTTCTCTCCCTTCAGCCGAGGCGGTTGCGACGAGGCGTTCAAGCTCAATTACTGCTTTCTGTCTTTTATTTCTAATTTCCAGCTCTGTTTAGTTGTTGTTTCTTTTCTAGTGGCTAACTCATTTCATTTCGTTGTCTTCTGTTTTTATGCTATTCACTTTAAGCTTTCCTTTGTTCATTCAAACAATCAAGTAATCAAAGCACAATTCATTACTTCACAGCTTCTTATCTTTTGCTGCTACTGTTTTACCTTGCTGTTTTAAGTTTATTTCTCTTCTAAGCATGTCTCCTTCACCTCTTATTTCTGTGCTGTCTATATCCATGAGTAGCTAAGTCACATAGGGGCATGCTAATGACAATACTATAGGCTAAAAAACGTGAACCAAGCATGTAGGATAGCTCTCGAATGCATTGATTGTATGTAAGCTTCATCCCACGGGCAATTTCGATTGGCCATCCATTTTGTCCAAAGAACTCCTAACCTCTGGAAGGAGTAAGAGTTCAGAGTCATACACTCATGCTAGCCTTTCAAGGTAGCCAGAAAACGACCTAGGAATAGGCGTTTTCCTAGTACAAACCATATCTTTCTGCTTTAACAAGATGCTTAAGACCTTACTTGGACATGAGTAAACTAAAGAATCTAATGCATGAAATCGGAAGATACATGAGATTGAGTTAGTTTGATGCATAGTGAGTTAATCCAGTGCTTGAGAATCGTATAAAAATGCCTATAGAGGAGTCGTTAGTAGCCCTTGTTTCTCCATTTTACACATTTTCGCTGTTAGTAACATTGCGGTAGAATTGCTGTTCTCGCAATTCTGCTAAGTTTAAAATTCTGTTTAGCCAATTTCCTCTTCATTTGTTAATCTCTTCTCTTTTCATTTGAGTTTATCTTTGACTTGCACTTGTTTATGTTGCTACCCTTTACATATTCCTTAGAAATTAGACAACTTAAAACCAATTCTACCCCCTCAAATCCACCCATTCTTTCTTAACAATACACTTCACGAGTAGCTCATAATAAATCTCTGTGGGAAAACGAATGAAAAAATACTTACTACTTGCTATAAGATCATGTATGCTTGCATGTTCTGAGTGCTCTCTCTCTCTTATTGCTTATTTATTTTAACACATTGAGCACGCAACAACTGCCATAAGGAGAAGAATGACAATCATGCATAATTTTAGCTACCTCTTCATGTGGAGCACACCTTCTTATTAATTGGTCTGAACAAACCTTAAAGAGAAAAGGGTCGTCCCACTAGTAAGACCTGACATCATGGAGAAATTTCTTCTTCTGGTGAGATTTCAAGTCTGGTGGCATCACCTTTCCTGCAAGGAAATTAACATAATCAGCAAACCATGGAATAATGGATTCTACCTGATATAATTGCTCATCAGGAAAGTCTTCTGTGATGGGAGAGGTTTCGTGGTGGCTTTCATGCTCAATGCGAGACAGATGGTCTGCAACGACATTCTCACATCCTCTCTTATCCTTTATGTCAAAGTCAAATTCCTGTAAAAGAAGAACTCATCGAATCAAACGAGGTTTAACATCTTTTTTATCAAATAAATAACGAAGAGCTGCATTGTCAGTATGAACAATGACTTTAGATCCTAACAGATAGGACCTAAATTTATCAAAAGAAAACACAACAGCACGCATTTCTTTTTCAGTGGTGGTGTAATTTTGTTGTGCACTGTCCAAAGTTCTACTAGCATAGTAAATGACCCTAAAAAGCTTATCACGACGTTGGCCTAAGACTGCTCCTACAACAAAATCACTAGCATCACACATAATTTCAAAAGGTTGACTCCAATCAGTTACGACAATAATAGGTGCACTAGTCAACTTGTCCTTTAACAAATTAAATGCTAGCAGACAATCATAAGAAAATACAAAAGAAGACTCTTTTCAAGAAGATTGCACAAGGGTTTTACTACTTTAGAAAAATATTTAATAAAACGACGATAATACCCTGCATGCCCAAGAAAACTACGAACTCCCTTCACATTTATTGGTGGAGGTAGTTGCTCAATAGCTGGAATCTTCGCTCGATCTACCTCTAAGCCTTTTTCAGAGACTTTATGGCCCAAAACTATACCTTCATTTACCATAAAATAACATTTTCCCAATTTAATACAAGGTTAGTTTCCTTATAACGCTGCAAGACAAGAGAGAGGTTAGCCAAGCATAAGTCAAATGAAGATCCAAAAACCAAAAAATCATCCATAAAAACCTCCATAATTTCCTCCACCATGTCATGAAATATAGACATCATGCAACGCTGAAAAGTGGTCAGAGCATTACACAATCCAAATGGCATTCGCCTGAAAGCAAATGTACCATAAAGACATGTAAATGTAGTCTTTTCTTGATCCTCAGAAGCAATGAAAATCTGATTATAACCTGAATAACCATCAAGAAAACAATAGTAAGGATATCCAGCAAGTCTATCAAACATTTGATCAATAAAGGGAGGAGGAAAGTGATCCTTTCTAGTGGCTTTGTTCAATTTTTTGTAATCAATGCATACTCGCCACCCAGTTACCGTCCTTGTAGAGATGAATTCATTGTTTTCATTCTTTACAACTGGCATCCCCCCTTTCTTAGGAACAACCTGCACATGACTCACCCATGAACTGTCAGATATGGCATAAATAATACCAGCATTAAGTAATTTTAATACCTCAGCCTTTACGACCTCTTTCATTGCAGAATTTAGCCTTCTCTGGTGCTCAACTGATGAACTAAAAGTGTCTTCCATTAAAATCGTATACATGACAACAGTTGGGTTAATTCCCTTAATATCACTAATGGACCATCCTATTGAAGAACGATGAGCACGTAATATCCTCAATAATTTTTCTTCTTCTACTTTACTCAAAACAATAGATATAATAACAGGAAAAGTAGAAGAATCATCTAAGAAAGCATAGCGAAGGTGTGCAGGTAATTGCTTTAATTCTGGCTCATGAGTTTTCACTTTGGCTATTTCATTCACAAATAATTGAAATATTTTCTCTTTTCTAAACTTTCCTATGGATAAATGTTCTAAGGCATCAGAATAAAAAATAATTTCCTCATCTAAGATTCCTATATTTTCAAATGTTAAATCCAACATGCATTTCTCAAGAGGATCAAGCAGGTAAAACTAGTTTCCTACACTCATTAACACTGTGATCAACTATATAAATCATGTGACATGTACTAACCTCATTTGAATATTTCATAGTTCGAAAGATATTGAAGATTACTTCTTCATCGTTTACCTTCAGAGTTAGCTTTCCTTGTTGCACATCGATCAAAGCCCGTCCAGTGGCTAAAAAAGGTCTCCCCAAAATGATGGGAACCACAACATCTTCCTCCATGTTTATGACCACAAAATCTGCAGGAAAGAAAAATTTGTCAACTTTCACTATAACATCCTCTACAATACCTCTAGGATATGTGACTGAATGATCATCTAGCTGTAGTGATATTGTAGTGGGTTGCACTTCTCCAAGGCCTAATTTCCTGAAAACAGACAAAGGCATCAAGTTTATACTTGCTCCAAGATCACATAAGGCCTTTTGAAAGAAAGAACTACGAATATGACAAGGAATAGTAAAACTCCCTGGATCTTTTAATTTTTGTGGTAACTTCTTTTAAAGTATGGCGTTGCATTCCTCAGTCAGGTTTAAAGTTTCATAAGCCTCTAGTCTCCTTTTCTTTGACATTATTTCCTTCATGAACTTCACATAACTTGGCATTTGTTCAAGTGCATCTGCACCAAGAATGTTAATGTGAAGTTTCTTGAAAATATCCAAAAATTTAGAGAATTGAGAATCAATCTTTTTCTTTTGAAAACGTTGAGGATAATGAATAGAGTTGGGAATAGTAGGAAGAATAGAACTAGAAGGCCTGTCAATTTTTGGAGTGTGTTCAGCCTCCTTTGGAGCTTCCTCAATGGTATCCTCATCCTCAATTGTGACTGATGCTTTACTTTGTGCTTCCACTGGTTCAACTAACTGTTTTCCACTTCTCAATGCTACTGTCTTGCATGACTCTCTTGGATTTACCTCAGTGTCACTTGGGAACTTCCCTTTTTGCAATGTATGCAAGGAGGATGCTATCTAACTCAGTTGAACTTACATGTTCTTGATAGCTGATCCATGAGTTTGCATTGTGTTGCAAACTTTTCCATTGTATTCTCAAGCTTTCTTGTTGTTGCGTGCTCAATGTGTAAGTTAAAATGCGAAGTGAGAGCACTCAGAACATGCGAGCATACATGGTCTTGTAGCAAGTAATAAGTATTTTTTCATTCGATTTCCCACAGAGATTTATTCTTAGTTACTAGCGAAGTGAGATGTTAAATTAGAAAGGATGGTTTAAATGAGGTAGAATTGGGATTAATGAGCCTAACTAATATAGAACGTGCGAGATATGCAAGCATAAACAAAGACAAGTAAAGAGGTTAACTTGAATGTAGAAGAAAAAGAATTGCGGAGAAAGCAATTATCTAGCAATAAAATCGCAAAACAGAAAACTGAAAAAATTGACCTAGGCGAAAGTAGAACTAAGAAAATTGCGCAGACAACAATTTTCTAGCAATTAAGCTAACAACGTTTTAAGGGTGAAGTGTGGAAACAAGGTCAACTAACGACTTCTCTATAGGCTTTTTCATACGATTCTTCAGCAGTAGATCAACTTATCATGCATCAATTTAACTCATTCTCAAGTATCTCTCGATTACATGCATTAGATCCTTTAGTTTACTCATGTCCAAGTAAGGCTCAAGCATCTATTTATATAAGCAAGTTAATGAATTGTGCTAGGAAAACGCCTATTCCTAGGTCGTTTTCTGGTTACCATGAAAGGCTAGCATGAATGGACGACTCTGAACTCTTACTCCTTCCAGAGGTTAGGAGTTCTTTAGACAAAATGGATGGCCAATCGAAATTGTCCGTGGGATGAAGTACACATACATTCAATGCGTGCGAAGCTATCCTACATGCTGAATTCACGTATTTCTACCTATAGATTCATCATTAGCAGACCCTTGTGTGGTTTAGTTACTCATGGATGATATGGAAGTGGCAAGACTAGATGGATTAAACATGATTCAAAGAAAACTGAAAGTAAAGAGAAAACAGAAAGCGATAAGAGATTTGCAAAGTTGTCAAATAATTCCTCTATTGAAATATGATTCAAAGTTTAAGGTGCAACGACTATAAAGCAGTAACGACTAAGCAAATGGAAACGAATTGAACCAATGTAGCTAACAGGAGTAAATAGCAGCAAGCAGAAACGAAAAGGAAAGACAGAAAACAGTAGAAAGCAGATAAACGTGTGCGTGAACTCCTCGCCGCAAGCGCCTCAGATGAAGGGAGAAGGTGAGCTTTGTTTGGGGATGAATCCAATCAGAAGAGAAGAAGGATCTTCTCTTCTTCCTCTCAGATTATCGATGCCAACAGCTGATTTCTTCACGCCAACAACCGGAAGAGAAAACAGGGAGAAACTGCATTGAGATGGAGAGTTCTACGCTTCCAAGCTTGTTGTTCTCCTTCCCCCTTGACCTCCTTTTATAGTGTTTTGCAGGTATTCTTCAGCCAAGGAGAACCATCCATTTTGAACGACGACCTTCCACGTGGCAGCATGAGGGAAATTGGGCGCCTGAAAGATCGCAACAAAACGGCGGACGGTTAGACAACTTAACAATTTTAACTTAAACATTGCGGAGAGAGCAATGTTTTCGCAATGTTCCTGCAATACAGAATTTGAACTCTTTTAGCTTTGTTTTTTATCCTTTCTTGTTCCTTTTACAAATAACTCTTGATTTAGTTTCATTCTATGAATTCTCATATAGAAGCACATGTTTAGACTAAATTCTATCAAAAACGCTTAAGAGTTTACATCATTCTATGACAAATAAGTCCCTAAAATATGCACTTTTGGAGACGTAACACACCCCCAAACTTAAGTTATTGCTCGTCCTCGAGCAATATAAAGGGCTTATTTAGGCTGTTATCACTCTATCTAACTACTTGCTGACTCCCCTAAGTTCACTATCTAAGGCATGGTTGTCCTGTGACACTCTTCTAAGTTCAAACTAACTCCCCATTTTGCTTATTCTGATTTCTCTTGCCTTATAAACCTACTGCTTTCATAAATTTCCTACAACTAATCTATCTGCTTTGGTCATTAGGTTCATTGTGCAACTATCCGTAAGGTTTCAAATTCTACCTTGTTTCACCCCAGACTCAGTACATGCTTCTAATGTCTTTTTTTTAAGCCACCTAGGATTCCTTAGAGTCATGCCAGTATTAGTACACACAAGTAACAGTAGGACATTCATAGAACAACCTAAACCCTGGCATCACTACATTGGATATACACTCATCTCCCTTAACAAACCTACAAGCTATAGCCCTGTGCTTAGCAACTAAGGATCAGAGTTCATTTATAAAGGACACCTAAGCACATAAGCTATGACTCGCAGGCATACACTCTTCTTCCTTGGTTCTTCTTTTTCCTTTTTTCCTTTTCCTAGTAGAGTCTCTCCTTTTGGTTTGCCTTTTGATGCAGTGCCACTTGTGGGTTACACAAATGGCCCTGATTACTCAACAACCTCAATAGAGACACTACTCTTTATTCTTTTTCATTTTTTTTTCAGTTCATTTTTTTCAAAGAAGAAGAATGCTTATGTCTAAGAAGGGAGAGAGGAATGTTCCTAGGCCTAGAGGTTGCCTCCCCCAAACTTAAACTTCTCATTGTCCCCAATGAGAGTCTGAGGTGGCACACCCTCAAACTTGTCCTAGAAGCATCTAGGCTAGGGCAAAACAAGCAGAACTTAAAATTCCTAGGTATAAAAACGACCTTCCTAAAGCAGATAACTCAGATGCAGAAACTGTGTAAAAACAGCATGTTAAGGGCTTATAGAGGTTCATGCTGAGGACTAAAGGAAGCTAATTTAAACTATCAAAGGTGTACTAAGACACTCATCCAGCATGCTTAGCAGATAGATCACATAATGAAGTCAGTACAGCAGCAAAATATCGAGATATAAACAGAAACAGCCCATCCAACAGCCATCCAATAACATGCGAAAACTAACAAAAAATTGGGGACTCCGCAAAGAATTCACAATAAACCTACAGAGCATTTTTAGCATTGATCAAGGCTCCTAGCATGCTATATTCAGACATCCAAAACTATCCTAAACAGTAAAACTAACTAAGCTAACTACTCAGATACCATCAAACAAAAGCAAACTATCCTAAACAAACAAAAGAAAAATTAAAACAGACCATTGATTTGATTAATAACAGAGGTCACAAGTCACAGAAAAGCAGTTTTTATTTTTTATTTTCAAGAGGGATCAGAAAAACTCCCTCGAATGCCGTTCAGATTAGCATTCAAACATCTTCATCCTCATCTCTCCTTGCTGTAGGAGGCGCCCATGGCTTCAACAGATCCGTAGGGAAGGCAGGGAATATGCATCCCAGCTGATCAGCTACGTCCTTGTCCCTTGCCTGTGCATACTCAGCCCACTGAGCCATCTTGTGTTGCAGGTCCATTAGGCAGGCCATGGACATTGATTGTGCAGCAGCCAAGCTGTCCATCTCAAATTCCATGTTGCCTCTCCTACGCATCCTCAAGAGGGTGGGCAGCTCCAGATGGCCCGTGTATGCCAACTGCTTCTCATTCTTCTCCATTTGCACTCCTGCACGAAGGCACAATTTAGTTATGGTATTTGGGAAAAATAGCTGACCCTTACCTTTCTTTGAACAGTCAGCAATGGAGGCGGCAATGACTTCACCAACGTCAATGGTGAGTCCCCGCATGATGGCATACAGCAGCAATGATCGCCCCTGGTTGATAGTCGTCTCGTGGGTCACAGGGGAGATACGTCTGCGCACGAAAGAGAACCAGACGGTCGCCTTGTCTCTCAGGGTTGCACTCATCAGGGTGTGCTTCCCGTTCCTTGAAATTGCCCAAGATGCTTCTGGTTTGCCTATCGTGTGCAAGGCCTCTTCTAAGACTGCCTCAGAAGGCAGATCAACCATCTTGGCGTAATCAGAATGAGGATACCCCTTAAGGGCATAGGCCTCATTGATGGCATTGGCGGAGAAGTCGACCTCTACACCTCTCACTGTGGACAGACATGCTTCAGGGTGCGTGAGGTTGGCGTAGAAGTCATACACCATGTCAGGGTATGCTGGAATTGGGGGTCTGCACAGCTCCTCCCAGCCATGGATGATGATTCCTGCGCGCAAGAATTGCGGCAGGTCTGCCAACGCATCAAGGAATCCTCGCTCGTGGAGGAGTTCCTTCTTCCTTAATTCGAGGCCCTTGGCCTCTGCTTCCTGTGAGACATACCTCACAGCTGAAGGTTCGTCCTCGGGGTACATCTTCTTTTCCCCTTCTCTTTTGCCTTGGCCGACTCAGCAGCCTCAACTTTCAGTTTCTTTAAAGAAGGTTCACTCCCCACCTTCTTCTTCTTGGCTCACTTGGAGGCCTTCGGCCGCTTGCTGTTACCTCTCCAAAAGTGACCTTTTTAGGACTTATTTATCCTAGAAAGATGTACACTCTTAGGTGTTTTTGATAGGATTTAACTTAAACCTATGCTTATAGATGAGATTTAGAAGAAGGTAGCTAAATTAGGACTTGTGTGCAAAAGGAAAGAAAAGGATTGAAAAACGAAGTAAAAGAATGAAAAACAAGCATTGCGGTAGCATTGCGGAAACATTGCTGAAACCGCAATGTTTCAAGTGAAAACCGTAAGTTGACTGATCTGTTTCTGTTAATTTCCGTTATTTCAGGGATTCGGTCTTTCTCCTCCATCCATTTTGAAGTACGACGTTGAGGATGGATGGTTCTCCTTGGCCCAAACGCACCTGCAGATTACTATAAAAGGGGGTCAAAGTTGAGGGTTTAATCATCATCCGAAAGCGCAGAAGTCTTCTCGCAGCTCCATCTTTTCTCCTGTTTTTCTTTTCCGTCTGTTGGTTTGCGAAGTTTAGCTGTTGGAGTCGACAATCTGATAGGCTCCCGATTGGATTCATCCAAGCAAAGCTGATCTTTCTCATCCTTCAGCCGAGGCGGTTGCGACGAGGCGTTCAAGCTTAATTACCTGCTTTCTGTCTTTCATTTCTAATTTCCAGTTCTGCTTTGTTGTTGTTTCCCTTCTAGTAGCTAGTTTATTGCATTTCGTTGCTTGCTGTCTTTATGTTATTTACTTTAAGCGTACCTTTGTTCATTCAAACATTCAAGTAATCAAAGCACAATTCTTCATTTCACAGTTTCCTCTCTTTGCTGCTACTGTTTTTCCCTTGCTATTTGTCTTTAAATTTCTTCTAAGCATGTCTACTTTATCTCTTATTTCTGTTCTCCCTATATCCATGAGTAACTAAGTCACATAGGGGCATGCTAATGACAATACTATAGGCTAAAAAACGTGAACCAAGCATGTAGGATAGCTCTCGAAGCATTGGTTGTATGTAAGCTTCATCCCACGGGCAATTTCGATTGGCCATCCATTTTGTCCAAAGAACTCCTAACCTCTGGAAGGAGTAAGAGTTCAGAGTCATACACTCATGCTAGCCTTTCAAGGTAGCCAGAAAACGACCTAGGAATAGGCGTTTTCCTAGTACAAACCATAACTTTCTGCTTTAACAAGATGCTTAAGACCTTACTTGGACATGAGTAAACTAAAGAATCTAATGCATGAAATCGGAAGATACATGAGATTGAGTGAGTTTGATGCATAGTGAGCTGATCCAGTGCTTGAGAATCGTGAGAAAATGCCTATAGAGGAGTCGTTAGTAGCCCTTGTTTCTCCATTTTACACACTTTCGCTGTTAGTAATATTGCGGTAGAATTGCTGTTTCCGCAATTCTGCTAAGTTTAAAATTCTGTTTAGCTAAGTTCCTCTTCGTTTATTAATCTCTTCCCTTTTCGTTTGAGTTTAACTTTGACTTGCACTTGTTTATGTTGCTACCCTTTACCTATTCCTTTGAAATTAGACAATTTAAAACCAATTCTACCCCCTCAAATCCACCCATTCTTTCTTAACAAAACACTTCACGAGTAGCTCATAATAAATCTCTGTGGGAAAACGAATGAAAAAATACTTACTACTTGCTATAAGATCATGTATGCTTGCATGTTCTGAGTGCTCTCTCTATCTTATTGCTTATTTATTTTAACACATTGAGCACGCAACAAGTTTTTGGCGCCGCTGTCGGGGATTTATTTTAGTGAAAACGAAGTTTGTTAAGTTAGGAAACCAAGTTCAATATCTATTGGAGCTGATCTAATTTCATTTCTTTTGCAGGTACCATTGGGTTAGTTTATGAATGAACCTTCAAGTAGTGATCTAGAGTTCAACCCTGAGCCTGAGAGATTATTTAAGGCTAGAAATGGAGCCAAGAAACGTCTCTTTAACCAATCCTCTATACCTCCAATAATTGCGGAAACAGCAATTCCTCCGCAATTCGATCAAAAAGAAATGGACAGACCAGTCCCAAATCCGGTACCTACCACTCGCAATCCCATCGAAATAGCGAATGATAAGGATAGTGTCATTCTTTCCTACCTAGTACCTATGCCTGGGGAGCTGAACCCCAACATAATCCGCCCTGAAATTACTGCCAACTCATTCGAGTTAAAGCCAGTGATGTTCCAAATGTTGTCCACTGTGGGACAATTCTTTGGAGTGGAAAATGAGGATCCCCACAACCATCTTAGAAACTTCCTAGGAGTTAGTGATACATTCATCATCCCTGGAGTTTCCCAAGAAGCCTTGAGGCTCTACCTCTTCCCTTACTCTTTGAGGGACAAGGCAAAGACGTGGTTAAACTCATTACCCTCTGGATCAGTCCTCAATTGGACAGACTTGGCAGAGAAATTCCTAGTCAAATACTTCCCACCTGATAGGAATTCTACCTTTCGTGATGACATAATCAAGTTCAAACAAGCTGAAACTGAGTCTCTTCACGAAGCTTGGACAAGGTTCAAGGACCTTCTTCTCAAATGTCCACATCATGGCATCCCATGGTGTATCCAAATAGAGGTCTTTTTCAAAGGATGCAACCCCAGCACTAGACAAGTCTTAAATTCATCTGCTGGTGGTTCCATGCTGTCCAAGAGTTATAATGAAGCCTATGAGATCTTGGAGAAGATCTCAGCATCTCACTGTAGGTGGTCAGATGATCCAGTTGAGCCAACTAAAGCTCAAGACAAGGACGCACTCAATGCCATGAGTAGCCAAATAAGCGCCCTGACCAACCTAGTCAAGCAAATGGCTCAAGCCAATCTCCAAACAAGTGTCAACACCGCCACAGCCATGTCAATGGGCACCCAACCAAGTCAAGGTGAGACACTTATCTGTGGATTCTGTGGGGAAGGGCACCTGTATGAATACTGCCCTGGGAATCCAGCCTCAGTCTGCTATGTTGGAAGCCAGCAGCAGCCTAGGAACAACCTCTATTCCAATACTTACAACCCTGGTTGGAGGAACCACCCAAACCTGTCATGGGGTGGCCAACAAAATGCTAACCAAACTCCTAACCAACCAAGACCAAGTGGAACACCTGGTTTCACTCCCCAACATAACCAATCCATGTATCAAAAACCATACAACCAACCTGTAGGGTCTTCTGTAGAAAGTTTACTCAAGGAATACATAGCCAAGAATGATGCCACTCTACAGAGTCAGCAAGCTACTCTCAGGAGCTTAGAGAACCAAATAGGGCAACTAGCCAATGAACTCAAAAGTAGGCCCCAAGGTAGACTACCTGCTGACACTGAAGTGCCAAGGAGAGATGGTAAAGAACAAGTTCAAGCAATTGAACTAAGAAGTGGTAGACCATTGGTGAGCAACACAAAAGAAACACCAAAGAGAGTAGAGAACACTGAGTCTAGTGCTCCACTGGAGTCTCTGCCAAACCAAGGTCAACCATCACCAAGCACATCAGGATCAAGGCTGGAGCCAATCATAGAAGAGATAGAAGAGATTCCAAGGCCTCCACCTATCCTAAGGCGACCTGAAGTGCCTGCATACGTGCCACCACCTCCATTTCCTAGAAGGCTAAAGAAAAAACAAGAACAGGAAGTGCACTTTAATAAATTTCTAGAAATTCTTAAGCAAGTGCATGTTAATATTCCTTTTGTAGAAGTTTTACAGTCTATGCCCTCTTATGTAAAGTTTTTAAAGGATATTATTACTAACAAGAGAATAATTGGTGAGTTTGAAACAGTAAATCTCACTGAGGAGTGCAGTGCCATACTCCAGAACAAGCTACCCAAGAAGGAGAAGGATCCTGGTTCCTTCACCTTACCTGTAGAGCTAGGAGGCAAGCACGTGGGCAGAGCTCTTTGTGACCTGGGAGCCAGCATAAACCTCATGCCCCTATCACTATTCCGCCAGCTAGGGATAGGAGAAGCACGTCCAACCACTGTCACTTTACAACTTGCAGACAGATCCATAGCCTACCCTGAGGGTAAGATTGAGGATATTCTTGTAAACGTTGACAAGTTTATTTTCCTTGCAGATTTCATTATCTTGGATTATGAAGTAGACAAGAAGGTCCCCATCCTATTAGGCAGACCATTTCTAGCCACAGGTAGGGCCCTGATAGATGTCCAAAAAGGTGAGCTCACGATGAGGGTTCATGATGAAGAGGTGAAATTTAGTGTGTATAAAGCTTTAAGGTACCCCTCTGACTCTGAATCTTGTGCTAGCATGGACATTGTAGACTCACTAATGGAAGAACAGCTGGAGCATGTATTATTGACTAAGCATGCTAATGAATATGTACAATTAGATATAGCTGATTTGAATGTATCTGAGATAATGGATATACCTGTAGATAAAACACAGCATGTATGTATAAATAAAGACCTGACTAACAGATCCATGAATCCTTTACAACCATCCATTGAGCATCCACCTGTCTTAGAATTGAAACCTCTACCCACTCACCTCAAGTATGCATATCTAGGAAGTAATGATACTTTGTCTGTGATTATTTCTTCTAAATTAAGTGAAAAGCATGAGGTTGA
The DNA here is from genome assembly GCA_028017165.1 of Herpetospermum pedunculosum. Taxonomy (NCBI): domain Eukaryota; kingdom Viridiplantae; phylum Streptophyta; class Magnoliopsida; order Cucurbitales; family Cucurbitaceae; genus Herpetospermum; species Herpetospermum pedunculosum. The sequence goes on along the minus strand of CM051527.1, from coordinate 26,124,027 downwards.
ACTGGTTTTATTACTTAAGCAACATAGGAAGGCTATTGCATGGACTATTGCTGATATTAGAGGCATTAGCCCTTCCTATTGCATGCATAAGATTATACTAGAGGAAGAACATACACCCAGAGTAGATCACCAACGTAGGCTGAATCCCTCTATGAAAGAGGTAGTTAAAAAGGAAATAATAAAATGGTTAGATGCTGGTGTGATCTTCCCTATAGATAGTAGTCAGTGGGTGAGCCCTATACAATGTGTACCTAAGAAGGGAGGGATGACTGTGGTAGTCAATGAGAACAATGAACTGATTCCAACTAGGACTATCACAGGATGGAGAGTTTGCATGGATTATAGGAAATTAAACAAGGAAACCAAAAAAAGACCACTTCCCTCTACCATTCATTGACCAGATGTTAGATAGGATAGCTGGTAGAGCCTACTACTGCTTCTTAGACGGTTATTCAGGATATAACCAGATTACTATAGACCCTAAGGACCAAGAAAAGACTACCTTCACTTGCCCTTTTGGAACTTTTGCCTTTCGCAGAATGCCTTTTGGCTTATGCAATGCACCGGCAACATTCCAAAGGTGCATGTTGGCAATCTTCTCTGATTTGGATGAGTCCATGATAGAAATATTGATGGATGATTTCTCAGTCTTTGGGGATTCATTCACAAACTGTCTAGAGAACTTAGGACAAGTCCTGGCTAGGTGTGAGGAGACCAACCTAGTCCTAAATTGGGAAAAGTGCCATTTCATGGTGGATGAAGGGATTGTCTTAGGTCATAGAGTGTCAAGGGCAGGTGTAGAGGTTGACAGGGCAAAAATTGAAATAATAGAGAAATTGGTAGAACCTCAGAATGTCAAGGCCATTAGAAGTTTCTTAGGGCATGCTGGTTTCTATAGAAGGTTCATTAAGGACTTTTCTAAGATCTCCAAGCCTTTATGTGAGCTTCTAGAGCTAAAAACCGTTCATTTTCTCTAAAGAATGTTTCCTAGCTTTGAAAACCCTTAAGGAAGCACTAGTCACAGCGCCTATTATAGTAGGGCCTAATTGGGATCTTCCCTTTGAGATGTTATGTGATGCGAGTGACTATGCTGTAGGGGTTATGTTAGGACAAAAGATTGACAAGTTAACACACCCTGTATACTATGCTAGTAAGACACTTAATGAGGCACAATGTAATTACACAACTACTGAGAAGGAGATGCTAGCTGTAGTGTTTGCTTGTGAGAAGTTTAGGAATTACATTGTAGGCACTAGGACAATTGTGTACACTGATCATTCTGCTTTAAAGTACCTTATGAGGAAGGCTGATGCTAAGCCTAGGTTGATTAGATGGGTATTGCTGCTGCAAGAGTTTGATCTGGACATTAGAGATAAGAAAGGATGTGAAAATGTGGTTGCGGATCATCTTTCTAGACTGCAGCATAATTGCGGAAAAATTGCGGAAACCGCAATTTCTGATGCTTTTATTGATGAACATGTCTTTGTATTGACTCATCGTGATAACGATGAGGAACCTTGGTTTGCTGACATTGCTAACTTCCTTGCATCACAGGTACTACCAACTTTCAAGGGAGGACAAGAAAAGAAGAGGTTCCTTCATGAAGCTAGGAAGTTTATATGGGATGATCCCACACTTTACAAGACATGTGCTGATGGTTTGCTAAGGAAGTGTGTTTCAGCTGCTGAGGCGAAGTCTGTGCTGCAGCACTGCCATACAACACCCTATGGTGGACATTTTGGTGGCCAAAGGACAGCTGCAAAGGTGTTCCAGAGTGGCTACTATTGGCCAACGATCTTCAAGGATGCCCACAACTATGCCCACAGCTGTGATGAATGCCAGAGAACAGGTAACCTTAGCCGAAAGGATGAGATGCCTCTCACTTACATCTTAGAGTTGGAGCTCTTTGATGTGTGGGGCATCGACTTCATGGGACCATTTCCCCCATCATCAGGTAATCTTTACATATTGGTAGCAGTAGACTATGTATCTAAGTGGGTAGAGGCCATAGCATGTCCAAATAATGATGCCAAAACAGTCATAAGATTCCTGCATAGACATATCTTTACTCGATTTGGAACACCTCGTGCTATCATTAGTGATGAAGGGACACATTTCATTAATAGAGCTATGGAGAAAGTGTTGGCTAAATATAATGTTAGACATAGAGTAGCCACCCCTTATCACCCACATTCGAATGGACAAGCTGAAATTTCAAATAGGGAGATTAAAAACATCCTAGAAAAAGTGGTCAAACCTAATAGAAGAGATTGGTCGTTTAAACTCGAGGATGCACTTTGGGCATATAGAACTGCATATAAGACACCCCTAGGTATGTCTCCTTATAGACTTGTGTATGGCAAAGCATGTCACTTACCATTCGAATTAGAAATTAAAGCATTTTGGGCACTAAAAGAGTTGAATTATTGCGTGACCGATGCAGGAACATTGCGGTCTTTGCAATTACATGAGCTTGATGAGCTTAGACATATGTCCTATGAAAATGCTAAAATGTATAAGGAAAAGACCAAGATTTGGCACGACAGTAGACTTAGGATTAAGGACTTTAAGAAAGGCCAGCTTGTCTTATTATTTAACTCACGATTGAAATTATTTCCAGGCAAACTTAAGTCCAGATGGTCAGGTCCATTTATAATAACTAATGTGTTTGTTCATGGTGCAATCGAGATTAAGAACCTGCAGCAAGGGCAACCATTCATGGTTAATGGTGCAAGATTGAAGCACTACTATGAGGAAGGAGATGTGAAGACTCTCTCGGCCTTCCTCTTGACTGAAACATGAAAATAAGAACGAGAGAGGACGAGTGATTACTGTGCTCGTCCATGCAAGGCTAATGCCTTAGTTTATTTTTTGTTATTTTTCCGGTTATCGTTTGTGTATATTTTTGTGTGATTTTAATTACGAATTTGATGTCGATTTTATTTCTTTTTGTAGGGAATCAATAGAGGGAATCAAGGAGATTAAATCCAGCTAAAAAAATCACGGAGATATTGGGCCAAATCAAAGATTCGGTTGAGCAAAGATTGGCATTTAAACTCAGGAAATCTCCAACGGTCACTAGAATTGCGCTGGATTTGCAGAATCCGCAACAAAAATATAGCCGTTGGGATTTCCATCATTACTTATATCCGTTAAGACGCGCGCTGATCCGTACGATTTCCCAATTATCTGAACTCCAAGAAAACTCTCTCCCTCTTCATCTGCAACTCTTCTTTCCAGATTCCCACGATTCAACGATGGTGCTAACGAGGGCTGAACGGTCTGCGTCCAAGAAGAGGGCTGACGACGCTGAAACTGCTGCGAGGGAAGCACTTCTTGCCCTTGCAGACGCTGAGGCTGCGCGCACTGAACGACTCCCCAAACTGCCGATCCGCAAGAAGAAGTGGAAGGTTGTCACGGAGATACCTGCTGGACCTTCTGAACCAGCAGGCACACCCAAGAAACGCAAGTGGAGTATGGCGGTGGCCGAAGAAGAAAGCAGGAAAAAGACTCCCTCTGTGGAGAGTCAAGAAAGTGATCCTCGGTCACACGAGTCACCAAAGCGGAGCTCTTCGCCATCCCCACCAGCGCAAAGCCCTGAGCTACCTTCATCGCCGTAGAGTTCTGAACACGCCCCACCAGCAGAGAGCCCTGAAGCATCACCCACTTCCCCACAACCTGACCCTGAATTCCCATATGGGGAGTATCAAGAATTGACGCAGGGCAGTGGGGGAGCTGAGGAAGAAGAGGTATTCTCTCCTTTGAGGGAAGCCAGCCCTGAGAGCCCTGTGCAGAGGGATGATTCGATGGACGAGATACTGGGGGATTGCCTCCAGCAGTTGACAACCAAGGCGAGGTTGAAGAAGAAGAAGGCCGCCAAGGTTGTCAAGGCCAAACGGCCCAAGAAGTCAAAGAAAAAGAAAACCAAGAGGGCGCCTTCATCAGAGAAGGAGAGTGATGAGCCGTCGCTGAAAAAACTCAAGATTGAGGCTGCTGAGTCAGCCAAACCAAAAGACAAAGGGAAAACCAAGCTTTACCCTGAAGATGAGCCTCAATCAGTGAGGTACGTGTCTTCTAACGCTGAGTCTAGAGGCATTGAGCTAAGGAAAAGGGAATTGCTGCACGAGAAGGGATTCCTAGACGCACCTGCTGACCTGCCGCAATTCTTGCGCGCAGGGATCACGAATCACGGCTGGGAGGAGTTGTGCAGACCACCCAATCCAGCCTACTCCAGCATGGTGTATGACTTTTACGCCAATATGATGAGTCCTGAGGATGGCCTGTCTGTGGTCAGAGGAGTTGAGGTAGACTTCTCAGCGAAGGCAATCAACGAAGCCTATGGCCTCAAGGGCCAAAAACACACTGACTATGCAAGGATCGTTGATGAGCCAACAGAAGCTGTCCTGGAGGAGGCAATTCGAATCATTGGTCAGCCAGAGGCATCATGGACAGTATCACGCAATGGGAGGCACACCCTGATGAGTGCCACCCTCACAGCCAAGGCGGCTGTCTGGTTTTCCTTCGTGAGGAGGAAGCTGTCCCCAGTGACCCATGAGACCACCATTGATAGCTCTAAAATAGAGCTATAATTCTAGCCTCAAATCTAGCTAAATGCCATGCTTAATTTAGTTAAATTGCCTTTTTATAGGTGTTTTCGTGGCGAAGAGCTTGGGAAATCAAATTATGAGTTTCAGGGTTAAAACGGTCATTTAAGAGGTTTCGGGAAGTGTTCCGGACAAGAAGATAGGCAAAACGGAGCTCGGGAGCCAAAACGAGCCAAAAATGGGCCAAGACCCGAGAGGTCAGCGCCTAGGCGCCGGCGCCCAGCGCCCAGGCGCCCAACCGCGCCGCACGCCCAGACCGCCCACGCACAGACGCCCGCGCACGCCCGTGTCCGCGCGCGCAGCCGGGTGCCCGTCATCGTAAGCCCCGCGCGCGCGTCCGCGCGCGCTCGCCCCGGTCCTTGCCCCGCGCGCCCGCGCCATCATGGACCCCAGCGCCCGAGTCCGCGCGCGCGCCGCACGCCAACACCCGCGCGCGTGCCCGCTCGATCGCCCACGCCCGTGTCCGACATCAAAAGTCAGCGCGCGCGCCGCCCGCCCAGCGCCCAGGCGCCCGCTCGACCGCCCACGCCCGTGTCCGCGCGCGCCGCTCGCCTAGCCTCGCCTGTCCCGCGCGCGCCCCTCGCCCACGCCTCGCCTCGCCCGCGCCCACACCCCTTCCCTGACGCAAAATACCCGTCATCTAAAGTCCTGAAGCCCGACATTAAAAGTCTACAAAAATGCCAAGTTTGTAATTTTTCCAGAGGGCTCAGCGCCTAGGCGCTGACTTATAGCGCCTAGGCGCTGTCCCGATTCTGTGCGCGCGCCCCCGCGGCGCCTAGGCGCTGACTTATGGCGCCTAGGCGCTAGTCTGACGCAGAAATGGGTATTTTAGCCCGTTTTTGCTGTTTTTAGGGCATCCTCTCCCATTCTTTCCCATTCTCTCCCAATTCTTCCGCCCCCATTTGTTGTGGACCTAAATTCTTGAGCCAAAAACATATTTCTTACCCATTCTAAGGGATTAGAGCGGGTTTCTTGTTGATTTCTCTTGGAATTCACAACGGGCAACTAAGGCGATTTTCCACCATTTTTGGGTTTCTTCTTTTCCTCTTTGTATGCTACTAAGCTCTTCCATGGGGGATTGGATTTATCCATCCTCCATGGAAGGCTAAACTAAGGTTAGTGCTTGATTTGAGTTTGGATTTGTGAAATTATGGGTGTTTGGGGAGATTTTTCCCTTTGTAATTATTGATGTGATTAGCTTGTTTATGCATCTTCTTGCTTGTTCTTCATAAAATCTAGCATGTGTAGCTAAATTAGGTTGACGCCCTAGTTCCTATGCATGATAGAGGGCTAAAGGTTGGGACGTATAATTGCCCATACCGCTAGGTAGCACGGGTCTAAGCATGGCTAATTAGTTCGGCCCAAAGTGACAGTTGGTAATCTGAATTAATTAACGTTTTCATGTTAGGCTTAAGGCAAGAGATAAACCGGGTTAGTCTTAGGATTAAGCCGTCGCGATGTTCCCGTCACTGGCACGTAGTCGATTTAGGGGTCGCTACCTTGGATAGATTATTGGCCAAGTTTAATTAGAACTGCACGCATCTAATTAAATCCTTGGGTCATTTGAGTTAGAGATAACTAAATGAATTGTGTGCATGAATTGGCTAGCGAGCAAAATGTATCGATGAACCGAACATCCATAACGAGCAATTCCATTTCTCGAAGTTAAGCACGACCGTTTAATTTTTGCACGTTGTCATTTAATTTTCCTTTAGTTTGCATATTAGGAGCTCCCTTCCCCCCAAACCAAATTACCATTCTTTCATTTTAATTTGTGCATACTTTTTATCATTAGCAAACTAGGCTTAGTTAGATTAAATTTCTTATTTCCCTGTGGATCGACCCCGTTACCACTTAGCTACAAATAGCTCGGTGTACTCGGGTTTATAAATTGTATTTTGGCAAGCCTCGACAGCTTGAATTTGGAGTACCACATAAAGTGCTCTACCAAAATTGGCGCCGTTGCCGGGGATTTAATTAATTTAATTTAGTTAAGTTTAGTTTGTTAGTTTTAAAAATTTTCTTTACTTTTTGTACAGTTTAATTCTTTTGTATTATTTTACCCGTTTTTGTTTGAGTTCTTGGAGCGCAGTCATTCTTTGAAAATTCAAAAGAAGCGCCAAGATGGAGGTCGTGGGTAATCTTGAGCATCAAAGAACCATGAGGGAGCTTGCATCATCTGAGCTAGCCCGGAACACATCGAGTATCTTGTATCCGGTAGCTTCAGGTAATTTTGAACTTAAAGCCGGTCTGGTTAACTTATTACCTTCTTTTTATGGTAATACAGATGAGAATCCAGTCAGACACCTCAAGGCATTCAAGATGGTGTGTTCGTCATTTAGGACCGATGGCATCACCGAAGATCAACTCCATCTCAGAGCCTTTCCCTTCACCTTGAAGGAAGAGGCGAGAGATTGGATGCATTACTTACCGACTGGGTCCATCACTTCTTGGGCAGAGCTGCAGGGAGCGTTTTATGCGAAGTATTTTCCGCCTCCCAAGGTCGCCGCCCTTAGAAGAATGATAAATAGAATTGAGCAAGGAGAAAAAGAGACTGTTCTTGAGTGTTGGGAGAGATTTGGTCGGTTGTGTGAGGATTGTCCCAACCACCAAGTAGCTGAACAACAACTCATTCAGAACTTCTACGAAGGTCTCTTACCGCCAAACCGACAGTTAGTTGATGTCGCAAGTGGAGGATGTCTCATGGATAAAACACCCGCTGAAGCTAGAGCTTTAATTTCCAACTTGGCTAGAAGCTTGGAGCGGAGTGGAGATGGAGACAAGGAGAAAGATCGCCTGATCAGGGACGTGGACGAGCTTAAGGCTCAACTTTTTGAAGTAAGTAGTGCTATTCTTGCTTTGAAAAATAACTCACAACCCTGTCCTTCTGTTTCAGGTAGATCCTTGGAAGAAATGCTTGAATCACAACATAAGGAAACTCGAGAGCAGTTTCAAACTCTGAGCGATGCAGTGATTCAAGTGAGTAAGAGGTTGACAGTGATTGAGCACCAAAACGCGGAGAGCGCTAGTGCCATCACTCTGAGAAGTGGGAAGCATCTTCCCACGAGTACCCCGCCGGTGGAAGTCGATCATGGCCACGTCGAGCCACAGATAGAAAATCCCGAACCACGGTGGCATGGGGTAAACTTCGATCCTACATGCACTAGAGTTTATGTGCCTAAGGCTCCTTTTCCTAGCAGGTTAGCAAGACCGCCCAAGGAGAACTTCGAGGAGGAGTTCTTAAACACATTCAAGAAAGTAGAGATCAACATCCCTCTGTTGGATGCCATCAAGCAAATCCCAAGGTACGCTAAGTTCCTGAAGGAGTTATGCACCAACAAGAGGACGACAAAAGAGAAAGAGCGCGTCGTGGTAAGTAAAAATGTCTCCGCTTTAATCACGAAGAACTTACCAGAAAAATGCGACGATCCAGGTATGTTTTCTCTCCCTTGCGCTATTGGAGGTCAGAAATTTAGAAGAGCCATGCTAGATCTAGGAGCCTCCATTAGTGTCATGCCTCACTCTGTTTATCAGGATTTGAATTTAAAAGAAATACAGGAAACTGGTGTTGTTATACAACTTGCTGATAGGTCTTTCGTGCATCCTTTAGGGGTAGTGGAAGATGTATTAGTTAATGTTAACGGGCTGATTTTTCCTGTGGATTTTTATATTCTGAAAATGGATGGAAATTCTGCTTCTTCGTCTGCGTCGATCTTATTAGGAAGGCCCTTTATGAAAACTGCTAAGACTAAGATAAATGTAGATAAGGGCACTTTATCTGTTGAGTATCGTGGACAAGTTGTTGAGGTCGATGTGTCTAATGAGTTGGAGCATGATGAGAGCGTCCACTCTCTTTGTCAAGTAGATACAATTGAATCGTTAGTTCAGGATGAATGCATGTCTGATAGAGATGGGGATGACCCATTGTTTTTTACTGATCTTTTTGATGAATCTGATGTGCATGAACCATCTATTTCTGAACCTTGTGATTCAACTGTCTCTTCTTTGGCAATTGCTCAAGATCATGTTAAGATGCTCCCCTCTACTTTGCAGGCACCTAAATTGGAGTTGAAAGACTTACCTAATCATCTCAAATACGCGTATTTGGGGGATGATGAGACGTTGCCGGTCATCATAGCGAAAGACCTTATGCCGGCTCAGGAAGGGAAATTAATGGAAGTTCTTAAAGAGCACAAGCTGGCAATTGGATGGACATTAGCAGATTTACATGGGCTAAGTCCAGCTACGTGCATGCACAGAATCCTGCTCGAGGATGGAGCGAAACCTTCACGAGAGCCCCAAAGGAGGCTCAATCCCGCGATGAAGGAGGTAGTAGTTTCTGAGATCCTCAAACTCCTCGAAGCAGGTATCATCTATCCTATCTCAGATAGTAAATGGGTTAGTCCTATTCATGTTGTTCCTAAGAAAACTGGCATAACTGTGGTTAGGAATGAGAAAAATGAATTAGTGCCCAAGAGGATTCAAAATGGATGGAGAATGTGCATAGACTTTAGGAAGCTTAATGAGGTCACTAGGAAGGACCATTTTCCCATTCCTTTTATTGATCAGATGGTGGAGCGTTTAGCTGGGAAGCCATTCTTTTGTTTTCTCGATGGTTTCTCTGGCTTTTACTGTTGGGTTTTATGTCCTAAAACTCGTAGTTTGTAAACTGAATGAATGTATGTAAATATTATTTTTCAATAAAGTTGTTATTGAATTTTAGTGAATTGTGTTTGTATTAACCTATACCAATAACTAACACCCATGGCTGTAGTGTGAGTACTTGAACTTCATGTGTGACATGAATGTGAATCAAGTTCAAGTAGACAGCCAAAAATGGTCTATAGTATAGGGATAAGGCTGGGTACCTTATCCTGGGGACACTATTGGACGCGGCTCACTTTGTATAGTACAAAACGATGTGATTCGAATCGTTTCATGTAGAGACATGTGAGTGAGGGCGTCCTGTGCAATGAGTTTGCACAAGACCGAACCAAGAAATAAAATCGCTCTTTCTTTATAACACCGTTTACTGTAAAGACCGATTTTTTCATATGATGACTTAGGTAACTCGATCTTAATCCTGAGCTTACTATGAACTCCTGTTTATTCAACCTTATCCTTTAATTTGTACGGGTGAGAGTGGCCAGTTCGCCGACTCAATATGCCTACCATCTTGGGGATAAGATTGAATAAGTGGCTGGGGACATAGTTGTAGCAAGATTGGAATTCACTCCTACCCGCTTTAAGGGTTAGTAGAAAGGTTGTTCCCTTTAGTGCTGACTCCAGGTCTTGAACAATGGGCCCATCCTCTCCTGATCAGGGAGGAATCTGATTTGATGGTTGGACCACAAATCAATTGTTCATTAGAGGTGTCAGTGGTACTTAAGGAACAAGATATAATACAAGGGTTAAACGGTTTAAATGACCCGTTGTGATTATGAACAACCTGTGAAGGATCGACTTACTGATGATAGTTATATCAACAGGACACAATATATCTACAGTGAGGAGAGTGCAGCCCTTGGACTTTAGTGGAGTCTCCGGGGGTTAACGAATGTTGGTTAGTTCGGTTGAAAGAGTTTTGACCGGATAATCTCGTATCGTTGGAGCTCATGATCTGTAGGTCCTTACGGTTCTCCTGGCTAGCTCGGATAAAGTCGTGAAACAATGTAAAAGAAAAGAAAAGAATTTGAATCGTTCAAATTCGGGTTTGTGGAAGAAGGATAGACATATTTAAATATGATTTAAATATGGACATATTTAAATATGATTTAAATATGAGATTGGTCTGAAAACATGAATAGGATTCATGTGCAAAAAAATCGATTTTCGGAAAACCGGGATTAATTATATTATTTAATTAATATTTGATATTGAATTAAATAATATTAATTAATATATATATATATATATTTTTATTAATTAAAAAGTTTAATTAATAAAAATAATTATTATTATTTTTAATAATAATAATATATATAAATATATATATATATATATATATATTTACATGTGTCTTACATGCAAGATGTAAGACACATGTAAATTTTATATATACATAGTATATATGAAGTGGCAAATCAGACTAATTAAAAAAAAAAAAAAAAAAAAAAAAAAAAAAAAAAGAAAATAGAAATTCTTTTTCTTAATGGACTTTGGGGTATTCAAAAGTGTTTTGAATTCTCAATTTGGTTCTTCTTCGTCCGTCTTCTTCATTTTGCTCTCTGTATATTTTGATACAGTGAAGCTTCTTCCCTCTTTTCTTGAATTAAAGGAGTCCCACCACTCCGTTTCTCGGCCTGAGGATAGCGGGACTACCGTGGGTGGTCCACGAACGTTTCGTGAGAAGGCTCGGTGAGCTCGTGAGGAGCTTCTGGCGGTGAAATTGGAGAATTACGAACGACAAGGGTATGTGTTCTAACTTCTCTTTTTCTTCGCTTTTGCATGTTTCCATTTGTTTAAATTGATGAAATTAGAGTGTCCATGATCCAAAATCGCTTCCGCTGCGTGCCATGGGCGCTCCATCATTTACCAAATCCCCATAGCCATAGAAGACCAAGAGAAAACAACGTTCACGTGCCCCTTTGGCACATTTGCATTTAGAAGGATGCCTTTTGGGCTTTGTAACGCTCCTGGTACATTTCAGAGATGCATGATGAATATTTTTTCTGAGTTTGTTGAAAAATGCATTGAAGTGTTCATGGATGATTTTACAGTTTATGGCAATTCCTTCGATGACTGTTTAATTAATTTATCGCATGTCCTGAAAAGATGTATTGAAATGAACCTTGTGCTGAATTTTGAAAAATGTAATTTTATGGCTAGTCAAGGTATCGTTTTAGGTCATGTGGTCTCTGCTAAGGGTATAGAGGTAGATAAGGCTAAAATCGATGTTATCTCTAATCTACCATACCCAACGAATGTTAGGGAGGTTCGGTCTTTTCTTGGCCATGCAGGGTTTTATCGCAGGTTTATCAAGGACTTCTCCAAGGTTGCCATGCCTATGACGTACCTCCTTCAGAAGGATGTCACGTTCGATTTTGGGGAGGAGTGCAGAAAAGCCTTCGATTTGCTTAAGGATAGTTTGACGAGCGCGCCCATCATACACCCACCTCAGTGGGACCTGCCTTTCGAGATTATGTGCGACGCCAGCAACTATGCCTTGGGAGCCGTGCTTGGTCAGAGGATCGAGAACAAGAGCCGTGTCATTTACTATGCCTCCAGGACGCTCAATCCAGCGCAGTGCAATTACACGACAACAGAAAAAGAACTTCTTTCTATTGTATTTGCGCTTGATAAGTTTCGTCCTTATATTATTGGCTCTCAAGTAACTGTTTTCTCTGATCATGCAGCTGTTCGGTACCTGATGACCAAGAAGGACGCGAAACCGAGGCTACTTCGGTGGATTTTGCTCCTCCAGGACTTCGATGTGAAGATTAAGGATAGGAGAGGAGCAGAGAACCCGGTAGCCGACCATCTGAGCCGCTTGGTCAGAAAGGAAGACCTCCTGCCTCTGAATGAAGATTTCCCCGATGAGACACTCTTCAGACTTGATACAGTCCTTCCCTGGTATGCTGATATGGTAAATTACTTGGTCACAGGTAATTTTCCTTCTGGTTTCTCTCATGCTAGGAAAGCGAAGCTGAAAAGCGACGCTAAGTCCTATGTATGGGAGGACCCCCATCTATGGAAGTTCTGTTCTGATCAGATAATTAGGAGATGTGTCCCTGAGAATGAGCATGCGTCTATTCTTACTTTCTGTCATGATTATGCATGTGGGGACATTTTGGGCCTAGGAGGACAGCTAGGAAAGTTTTAGATAGTGGGTTTTACTGGACTTCTCTGTTTAAGGATTCGTATGAATTTTGTAAAACCTGCAATAGATGTCAAAGAATAGGGTCGATATCTGGTAGAAATGAAATGCCTCAAACCTCTGTCTTAGTCTGTGAAATCTTTGACGTTTGGGGCATGGATTTTATGGGACCCTTTCCGCCTTCTTGTGGTTTTTCTTATATTTTGCTGGCTGTTGATTATGTTTCTAAGTGGGTTGAGGCGAAAGCCACGAAGACTAACGATGCTAACTCTGTTGTTAGGTTCGTTCAGTCTAACATTTTTACCAGGTTTGGAATCCCACGAGCCATAATCAGTGACCAGGGGACTCATTTTTGCAACCGATCTGTGGAGGCTTTGCTGAGGAAGTATGGTGTGCATCATCGCGTGTCCACCGCCTACCATCCCCAAGCTAATGGGCAAGCTGAAGTCTCCAACAGAGAGGTAAAGTCAATTCTTGAGAAAACCGTGAGGCCGAGCAGGAAGGATTGGAGCGATCGTTTGCAGGATGCTTTGTGGGCCTACCGCACCGCCTACAAAACTCCTATCGGTATGTCCCCATACCGGTTGGTGTTTGGTAAGGCATGCCACTTACCCGTGGAGATTGAGCACAAAGCATTCTGGGCGATCAAGCAGTGCAACATGAGCTCTAACGAAGCTGGCGAGACACGACTGCTTCAGTTACAGGAATTGGAGGAACTGCGTTTGGACTCCTACGAGAACTCCAGGATCTATAAAGAGAAGTCCAAACAGTTTCATGACCGAAGGATCTTAAAGAAAAACTTCGAAGTCGGTCAGAAAGTTCTGCTGTTCGATTCCCGTCTGAAGTTCATGCCAGGTAAGCTTCGTTCCCGTTGGAAAGGACCTTATATCATAACTAAAATTTTTCCTTATGGCAGTGTGGAGATTCAGAGCTTGGACTCGGATGAGGTGCAAAAAGTGAATGGGCACCGGTTGAAGATTTTCCACGAGGGGGACGCTGAGTGCAATGACGCCACATTACTTCTAGCGCCGCCCCCGATCGATTATGGATGAGTGGAAGAGTGAATACAGTCGAGCAATCGACTTTAAAAATTTGCGCTTCTCGGAGGCACCCGAGCTTGAACTGTAATTCAGTTATTTACTGCTTGCTTTTGTTTATATTAGCTTTTGAATTTGTTGTTTGTTTTCTTGTTTTCTTAGGAGAAAAGGTGGAATGGCCGACAATTCGAGAGTATATGGGAAGACGATGGTGCACATCTCCACCCGTCAGCTCCATTAAATTCAGGGGAGGTTTTCTGTTCCCTTAGAATTTTATGGTTTTTATAGTTGAATGCATTGGGGACAATGCATATCTTAAGGTGGGGGGTGGAGTTTGTTGATAGATAGAGATGAGACTTCTTAGTAGTTGTCGAGCATATGTGTACTCTGGCTGTTAGATTAGAATCTGAATGCATGTGTCCGATGAGGACGGTCTGTGATTTGCTTGTGAACACTCCGTATTTGCATGATTCGAAAATTTGACGATGTATGCACATTTTGAGCCTATTTTAAAATTTTTTCTGTTATTTCCCTACATTCACTGAGCACATAGCACTCTTATCCTCAATTCTGTAGGTCTAGACTGATCTTATTTTTGTCCGAAACCTTGTTGTCACCCCGAAAGGTACCATTAGGGAGGCTTGATGTGTTAGAAGTAGTAATGATTCATTTGTTGCATAGCATAGCTATTGCCTAAAAAAAAAGGTGTTTGCATGAAAAATAAAAACTCTAGAGTTGCTCCTCCTTCTTGTGTTGCCCGTGTAACCAGGGGCGATCGTGTAACCCACGGTTGTCACTGCATGAAAGGGGAACTAATAGAAGTGAGCAATAGTCCTTAAAAACATGAAGCTAAATTTGGTTTGACGTTTTAGGCTCTCTTGGAGAAAAATAAAAAAAAAATGGTTCAAAAGAAAAATGGGTACAAAGTACTCAAAGAAAAGAATAAAATTTAGGCCTTATGTTTTGTTGCTCTTTCTATCGCTAAAAGCCGTTAGACTGTTCTTATCGCCATAAGTAGGGGGAAAACGAGTCATATGACTGTATAAGGTTATTCCGGGCTTGCGTGAGCTAGGCTGAGAGGTGCTAAACACACACACACGTAAGGGAATAGGAGTTTAAATTTTGAAATGATTTCAACGTTTGCATGCATTTGATGGTTTTGAATTTATTTCAAGTACCTTGTTTCACAAGCATTGAGATTAGAGTTTTCAGCATGCATTTAATTCTTTGGAGATTATTTAGAGTATACCTTGCTCGAGGACTAGCAAGATTTAGGTCGGGGGTATTTTGATAGCTCTAAAATAGAGCTATAATTCTAGCCTCAAATCTAGCTAAATGCCATGCTTAATTTAGTTAAATTGCCTTTTTATAGGTGTTTTCGTGGCGAAGAGCTTGGGAAGTCAAATTATGAGTTTCAGGGTTAAAACGGTCATTTAAGAGGTTTCGGGAAGTGTTCGGGTCAAGAAGATAGGCAAAACGGAGCTCGGGAGCCAAAATGAGCCAAGACCCGAGAGGTCAGCGCCTAGGCGCCGGCGCCCAGCGCCCAGGCGCCCAACCGCGCCGCACGCCCAGACCGCCCACGCACAGACGCCCGCGCACGCCCGTGTCCGCGCGCGCAGCCGGGTGCCCGTCATCGTAAGCCCCGAGCGCGCTCGCCCCGGTCCTTGCCCCGCGCGCCCGCGCCATCATGGACCCCAGCGCCCGAGTCCGCGCGCGCGCCGCACGCCAACACCCGCGCGCGTGCCCGCTCGATCGCCCACGCCCGTGTCCGACATCAAAAGTCAGCGCGCGCGCCGCCCGCCCAGCGCCCAGGCGCCCGCCCACGCCCGTGTCCGCGCGCGCCGCTCGCCTAGCCTCGCCTGTCCCGCGCGCGCCCCTCGCCCACGCCTCGCCTCGCCCGCGCGCACACCCCTTCCCTGACGCAAAATATCCGTCATCTAAAGTCCTGAAGCCCGACATTAAAAGTCTACAAAAATGCCAAGTTTGTAATTTTTCCAGAGGGCTCAGCGCCTAGGCGCTGACTTATAGCGCCTAGGCGCTGTCCCGATTCTGTGCGCGCGCCCCCGCGGCGCCTAGGCGCTGACTTATGGCGCCTAGGCGCTAGTCTGACGCAGAAATGGGTATTTTAGCCCGTTTTTGCTGTTTTTAGGGCATCCTCTCCCATTCTTTCCCATTCTCTCCCAATTCTTCCGCCCCCATTTGTTGTGGACTTAAATTCTTGAGCCAAAAACATATTTCTTACCCATTCTAAGGGATTAGAGCGGGTTTCTTGTTGATTTCTCTTGGACTTCACAACGGGCAACTAAGGCGATTTTCCACCATTTTTGGGTTTCTTCTTTTCCTCTTTGTATGCTACTAAGCTCTTCCATGGGGGATTGGATTTATCCATCCTCCATGGAAGGCTAAACTAAGGTTAGTGCTTGATTTGAGTTTGGATTTGTGAAATTATGGGTGTTTGGGGAGATTTTTCCCTTTGTAATTATTGATGTGATTAGCTTGTTTATGCATCTTCTTGCTTGTTCTTCATAAAATCTAGCATGTGTAGCTAAATTAGGTTGACGCCCTAGTTCCTATGCATGATAGAGGGCTAAAGGTTGGGACGTATAATTGCCCATACCGCTAGGTAGCACGGGTCTAAGCATGGCTAATTAGTTCGGCCCAAAGTGACAGTTGGTAATCTGAATTAATTAACGTTTTCATGTTAGGCTTAAGGCAAGAGATAAACCGGGTTAGTCTTAGGATTAAGCCGTCGCGATGTTCTCGTCACTGGCACGTAGTCGATTTAGGGGTCGCTACCTTGGATAGATTATTGGCCAAGTTTAATTAGAACTGCACGCATCTAATTAAATCCTTGGGTCATTTGAGTTAGAGATAACTAAATGAATTGTGTGCATGAATTGGCTAGCGAGCAAAATGTATCGATGAACCGAACATCCATAACGAGCAATTCCATTTCTCGAAGTTAAGCACGACCGTTTAATTTTTGCACGTTGTCATTTAATTTTCCTTTAGCTTGCATATTAGGAGCTCCCTTCCCCCCAAACCAAATTACCATTCTTTCATTTTAATTTGTGCATACTTTTTATCATTAGCAAACTAGGCTTAGTTAGATTAAATTTCTTATTTCCCTGTGGATCGACCCCGTTACCACTTAGCTACAAATAGCTCGGTGTACTCGGGTTTATAAATTGTATTTTGGCAAGCCTCGACAGCTTGAATTTGGAGTACCACATAAAGTGCTCTACCAACCATCAACCAGAGCAGATCGCTGCTGGTCTACGCAATCATGAGAGGCCTCACAATCAACGTGGGCGAGGTCATTGCAGCTTCAATTGCTGACTGCGCCAAAAAGGGTAAGGGACCACTCTTCTTTCCTAACACAATTACTAAGCTGTGCTTACGTGCAGGGGTCCCAATCGAGCGAATGGAAAGGCAGCTGGCCTACACGGGCTACCTGGAATTGCCTACGGCCTTGAGGTTGCGCAGAAAGGGGAACATGGAGTTCGAGCTCGATGGCCTGGCTGCTGCTCAGTCTTTGACCATGGCCTGCCTGACGGATCTGCAGAAGAGGATGGCTCAATGGGCCACATATGCGCAGGCAAGGGACAAGGAAGTTGCTGACCAATTGGGATGCATTTTTCCTGAATTCCCCACGAACCTAATGACTCCATGGGCGCCTCCACGACCACGAAGGACTGATGCTGAGGAAGACATTTGAGTGCTAGTCTGAGAAGCACTAAAGGGAGTATTGTTGTTCCCTTAAATTAAAAAAAAAAATCAAACTGCTTTTTGTTGAACCATGTGAATTGTGCTGTTTTGAGTTAATCTTTTGATCTGTTTTAGTTGCTTAGTTTTAATGTTTAAAGTTGTTTAGGGTAGTCTGATGATAGCTGAATAGGTAGATTAGTTTAGTTTCATTTTTTGTATAGCTTGGATGACTGGAAAACACATGCATAGGGGCCTTGATCACTGATATATCTGCCCTGTCTCTATTGCGAAATAATTGCGGAAACCGCAATTTTTATTAGTAAATGCATGCTTTTGAATAACTGTTTAGCTAGGCTGGTTCTGTTTAAATTCTGTCTTTTGCTGCTATCTTGTCTACCTTATATAGCTTATCTTCAAGCATGCTGGATGAGTGTCATTGAACACCCTTTGATAGTTTAAATTAGCCTCTTAAAAATGCTCAGCATGCATAACTTTAAGTCCTTCCCTGCCTGTTTTTATGAATTTCTGCTGCTGTGATATTTACTTTTAGAATGTTCTGTCTATGCCTAGGGCTTTTAGATTCTCTTTGTTTTACCTTAGACTAGATGCTTCTAGGACAAGTTTGGGGGTGTGCCACCTCAGACACTCATTGGGGACAATGAGTAGTTTAAGTTTGGGGGAGGCCACCCTAGGCTTAGGAACATTCCTCTCTCCCCTAAAGCATAAGCATTCTTCTTCTCCTTTACAAAAAAAATGATGAGCTGAAAAAAAAATGAAAAATAGAATAAAGAGGGGTGTCTCTCTCAAAGTTGCTGAGTAATCAGTGCCAAGTGTGTAACCCACAAGTGGCATTGCATCAAAAGGCAACCAAAGGAGAGGCTCCACCAAAGTAAGAAAGAAAAAAAAAAAAAGGAAGAAATAGGGAAGAAGAATGTATACCTAGGAGTTACAACTTTGTGGTTTAGATGTCCTAAATAAAAAGAACTCTGATCCTCAATTAGCTGAGCACAAAGTTGTAGCTTGTAGGGTTGTTTAGGGAGATGAATGTATGTCCAATGTAGTGATGCCAGGGTTTAGGTTGTTCTCTTAAAGTACTACTGTCACTGTTAATACTAAGACTGGCATGACTCTAAGGAATCCTAGGTAGCTCAAAAATAAAAACTAGAAGCATGTACTGAGTCTGGGGTAAAGCTAGGTAGAATTTGAAACCTTAGGGATAGTGGCATGATATGACAAAAGCAAGTAGATCAACTGTAAGAAGTTAATGAAACAGTAGGAGTATTAGGCGTGCGAAGTCAGAAGAAGCTAGATAAGAGGATAGTTTTAAACTTAGAAGTGTGTCACAGGACAGCACTGCTATAGATAGGAATGTAGGGGAGTCAGTAAGTTGTTAAAGAAGATGAAACAACAGCCTAGGCAAGTCCTTAGATTGCTCGAGGACGAGCAAAAACCTTAAGTTTGGGGGTGTGTTACGTCTCCAAAAGTGACCTTTTTAGGACTTATTTATCTTAGAAAGATGTACACTCTTAGGTGTTTTTGATAGGATTTAGCTTAAACCTATGCTTATAGATGAGATTTAGAAGAAGGTAGCTAAATTAGGACTTGTGTGCAAAAGGAAAGAAAAGGATTGAAAAACGAAGTAAAAGAATGAAAAACAAGCATTGCGGAAACATTGCTGAAACCGCAATGTTTCAAGCGAAAACCATAAGTTGACTGATCTGTTTCTGTTAATTTCCGTTATTTCAGGGATTCGGTCTTTCTCCTCCATCCATTTTGAAGTACGACGTTGAGGATGGATGGTTCTCCTTGGCCCAAACGCACCTGCAGATTACTATAAAAGGGGGTCAAAGTTGAGGGTTTAATCATCATCCGAAAGCGCAGAAGTCTTCTCGCAGCTCCATCTTTTCTCCTGTTTTTCTTTTCCGTCTGTTGGTTTGCGAAGTTTAGCTGTTGGAGTCGACAATCTGATAGGAAGGAGAGAAGACTCTCCCGATTGGATTCATCCAAGCAAAGCTGATCTTTCTCATCCTTCAGCCGAGGCGGTTGCGACGAGGCGTTCAAGCTTAATTACCTGCTTTCTGTCTTTCATTTCTAATTTCCAGTTCTGCTTTGTTGTTGTTTCCCTTCTAGTAGCTAGTTTATTGCATTTCGTTGCTTGCTGTCTTTATGTTATTTACTTTAAGCGTACCTTTGTTCATTCAAACATTCAAGTAATCAAAGCACAATTCTTCATTTCACAGTTTCCTCTCTTTGCTGCTACTGTTTTTCCCTTGCTATTTGTCTTTAAATTTCTTCTAAGCATGTCTACTTTATCTCTTATTTCTGTTCTCCCTATATCCATGAGTAACTAAGTCACATAGGGGCATGCTAATGACAATACTATAGGCTAAAAAACGTGAACCAAGCATGTAGGATAGCTCTCGAAGCATTGGTTGTATGTAAGCTTCATCCCGCGGGCAATTTCGATTGGCCATCCATTTTGTCCAAAGAACTCCTAACCTCTGGAAGGAGTAAGAGTTCAGAGTCATACACTCATGCTAGCCTTTCAAGGTAGCCAGAAAACGACCTAGGAATAGGCATTTTCCTAGTACAAACCATAACTTTCTGCTTTAACAAAATGCTTAAGACCTTACTTGGACATGAGTAAACTAAAGAATCTAATGCATGAAATCGGAAGATACATGAGATTGAGTGAGTTTGATGCATAGTGAGCTGATCCAGTGCTTGAGAATCGTGAGAAAATGCCTATAGAGGAGTCGTTAGTAGCCCTTGTTTCTCCATTTTACACACTTTCGCTGTTAGTAATATTGCGGTAGAATTGTTGTTTCCGCAACTCTGCTAAGTTTAAAATTCTGTTTAGCTAAGTTCCTTTTCGTTTATTAATCTCTTCCCTTTTCGTTTGAGTTTAACTTTGACTTGCACTTGTTTATGTTGCTACCCTTTACCTATTCCTTTGAAATTAGACAATTTAAAACCAATTCTACCCCCTCAAATCCACCCATTCTTTCTTAACAAAACACTTCACGAGTAGCTCATAATAAATCTTTGTGGGAAAACGAATGAAAAAATACTTACTACTTGTTATAAGATCATGTATGCTTGCATGTTCTGAGTGCTCTCTGTATCTTATTGCTTATTTATTTTAACACATTGAGCACGCAACACTTGCCTTTCACGATCACAGGGACCCTCTTCTTGAGGCCTGCCTTGAAGGCCATTTGGTGGAGACAGTCCCCCAACGTTTCGTCCATCGAATCCCTGCTTCCCCCCTCCATAGGGCTGTCAAGACTGAATTCCCTTAAGGGGGAGAATACCTCCTCGTCCTCCGTCGGCTCTTCACTTGGCACCGAGTCTTGGTGCTCTTCAGGTGGAGCTTCAGGCTCCGATGTCTGTGGAGAAGGTTCAGGGCTCTGCCTGGCCGTCTCATATGATGGGCGGCCACTCCCACGACTCTCCTCGCTGGGATTCTTTTCTTTGATCGGTGAGTCCTCCACCGCAACCTTCCACTTCCGTTTCTTAGGTGTACCGATTGGTTCAGAAGGACCAGCAGGGATCTCAGTCACCACCTTCCACTTCTTTTTTCGCACTGGTAGCTTCGGAGGCCGTGAGGGCTGCGCAGCATCGGCGTCTGCTAAGGAAAGCAGCGCCTCTCTCGCAGCTTCTTCTACGTCAGGCGACTTTTTCTTAGGTGTGGAACGATCTGCTCGTGTGGATACCATTGTCGTTCTTTGAGGATCTGAAGGTAGGAGATGCAGAGGAAGAAGAAGATTGAATTTTGGAGGTCCAACGGATTGAAAAAAACGTAGAGGGCAGGGATCGAATGACGGCTATTTGTACTCGAGTGTATCCCAACGGCTCTTTTCTGTTGCGGACTCAGCAACTTCTCCGCAATAAATTTTACTAGCCGTTAGGATTTTTCTTGATTCAAGTTGCAAGATTTAGCAACCGAATCCTAAATTTATCCCGATCTTCTTTGTGGATCTTCTCCCCTTGATTCATCTCCTTGATCCCCTCTTAAAGAACTCCTATTAAAATCCACCTAATTAAAACAAAAATCCGTAATTAAAATCAAAAAATAAACACACAACAACAACCGAAAATACGAAAGAAAAAAAAACTAAGGCATAGCCTTCTGATGGATGAGCTTAGTGCTCACTCATCCCCTCTCGATTCGATTCTCAAGCTTCAGATAAAAGGAAGGCCGAGAGTGTCTTCACATCTCCTTCCTCGTAGTAATGCTTCAATCGTGCACCATTGACTATAAACGGCTGCCCGTGGTTGAGGTTGCGAATCTCAATAGCACCATGAACAAAAACGTTAGTTATCACAAAAGGACCTGACCATCTGGACTTAAGTTTGCCTGGAAATAACCTTAACCGTGAGTTGAATAATAAGACATGCTGGCCTTTTTTAAAGTCCTTGATCCTAAGTCTACTATCATGCCAAATCTTAGTTTTTTCTTTATACATTTTAGCATTTTCATAGGACATATGTCTCAGCTCATCTAACTCATGTAATTGCAGAGACCGCAATGTTCCAGCATCGGTCACGCAATAATTCAGCTCTTTTAAGGCCCAAAAGGCTTTGATTTCCAATTCGAATGGTAAGTGACATGCTTTTCCATACACTAGCCTATAAGGAGACATACCTAAGGGTGTTTTATATGCAGTCCTATATGCCCAAAGTGCATCGTCTAACTTAAAAGACCAGTCTTTTCTATTAGGTTTGACCACTTTTTCAAGTATGTTTTTGATCTCCCTATTGGATATTTCAGCTTGTCCATTTGAGTGTGGGTGATAAGGGGTTGCTACTCTATGTCTAACATTGTATTTAGCTAATACCTTTTCCATAGCTTTATTTATAAAGTGAGTTCCCTCATCACTAATTATACCACGTGGTGTACCAAACCTTGTAAAAATATGCCTATTAAGAAACTTAATGACTGTCTTGGCATCATTTGATGGACATGCTATGGCTTCTACCCATTTAGATACATAGTCTACAGCTACGAGTATATAAAGATTACCTGCAAATAGAGGGAATGGTCCCATGAAGTCGATGCCCCACACATCAATGAGTTCCAACTCCAAGATGTAGGTGAGAGGCATCTCATCTTTCCTACTGAGATTACCTGTCCTTTGACACTCATCGCAGCTGTGTGCATGGTCGTGTGCATCTTTGAAGATTGTAGGCCAATAGTAGCCACTTTGGAACACCTTTGCAGCCGTCCTTTGGCCACCAAAATGTCCACCATAAGGAGACGTATGGCAGTGTTGTAACACTGACTTCGCCTCAGCAGCTGATACACACTTCCTCAGTAATCCGTCTGCACATGTCTTGCAAAGTGTAGGATCGTCCCAGATGAACTTCCTAGCTTCATGTAGAAACCTCTTCTTTTCTTGCCCCTCTTTGAAAGTTGGTAGTACCTGCGAGGCAAGGAAGTTAGCAATATCCGCAAACCACGGTTCCTCATCGTTATCACGATGGGCTAACACAAAGACATGCTCATCAACAAAGGCATCAGAAATTGCTGGCTCAGCAATTTTTTCGCAATTACTTCGCAATCGTGATAAATGGTCAACAACTATATTTTCGCATCCTTTCTTATCTCTAATGTCTAAGTCAAACTCTTGCAACAATAATACCCATCTAATTAACCTAGGCTTAGCATCAGCCTTTCTCATTAGATATTTTAGTGCAGAGTGATCGGTGTACACAATGGTTCTAGTTCCTACAATGTAATTCCTAAACTTCTCACAGGCAAATACTACAGCTAGCATTTCCTTCTCCGTGGTTGTGTAATTACATTGTGCTTCATTCAAAGTCTTACTTGCATAGTATACAGGATGTGTTAGTTTATCTATTTTTTGTCATAGCATGACCCCTACTGCATAGTCACTAGCATCACACATCATCTCAAATGGTAAGTCCCAATTTGGTCCTACTATAATTGGTGCTTTGACTAAGGCTTCCTTAAGTGTTGTCCATGCTAAGAAACATTCTTTTGAGAAGACAAATGGCTTGTTAAGCTCTAGAAGCTCACACAAAGGTTTAGAGATTTTTGAAAAGTTTTTAATGAATCTCCTATAGAAACCTGCATGGCCTAAAAAACTTCTAATAACTTTTACATTTTGAGGTTCCACTAGCTTCTCTATTATCTCTATCTTGGCCCTATCGACCTCTACTCCTGCTCTAGACACTCTATGACCTAGGACTATTCCTTCCTCCACCATAAAGTGGCATTTCTCCCAATTTAGGACTAGGTTGGTCTCCTCACACCTAGCTAGGACTTGTCCTAAGTTCTCTAAGCAATTATTAAAAGAATCACCAAAGACTGAGAAGTCATCCATAAATATTTCTATCATGGATTCATCTAAGTCAGAGAAAATGGCCAACATGCACCTTTGGAATGTTGCTGGTGCATTGCATAAGCCAAAAGGCATTCTGCGAAAAGCAAATGTTCCAAAGGGACATGTAAAGGTTGTTTTCTCCTGGTCCACAGGGTCTATGGTGATTTGGTTATATCCAGAATAACCATCTAGAAAACAGTAATAGGCTCGGCCAGCTATTCTATCTAACATATGATCTATAAACGGTAAAGGAAAATGATCTTTTTTTGTTTCTTTGTTTAATTTTCTATAGTTCATACAGACTCTCCATCCTGTAACAGTTCTAGTTGGAATTAGTTCATTACTCTCATTAACTATTACAGTCATTCCACCCTTCTTAGGCACACATTGAATTGGACTCACCCATTGACTATTAGCTATGGGAAAAATTACACCTGCATCTAACCATTTGATGATTTCTTTTTTTACTACCTCCTTCATAGAGGGATTCAACCTACGTTGGTGATCTACTCTAGGTGTATGTTCCTCTTCCAACAATATCTTATGCATGCAATAGGAAGGACTAATACCTCTTATATCAGCAATCGTCCATGCAATAGCTTTTTTATGTTGCTTAAGCAGCAATATTAACGCAATTTCATGCTTTTCACTCAATTTGGACGAAATGATAACAGGCAAAGTATCATGCTCTCCTAGATATGCATACTTAAGATGATCAGGCAATGGTTTTAATTCTAATAGAGGTGGATGTTCAATTGATGGTTTCAATGGATTCGTGGATCTTTCAGACAAGTCATTAGTCATACAAACATGCTGAGGGTTGTCCACAGGTATATCCATTATTTCAGAAATGTTTAAGTCAGTTATATCTATTTGTACATAGTCAGTAGCATGCTGAATTAACAGTTCATGCTCAAGTTATTCTTCCATCAGTGAATCTACTACATCTATACTTGCACAAGATTCAGAATCAGAGGGATACCTTAGAGCTTTAAATACACTAAATTTAACCTCCTCATCATGAACTCTCATGGTGAGCTCACCTTTCTGGACATCGATCAAGGCCCTACCTGTGGCTAGAAATGGTCTGCCCAATAAGATTGGTACCTCCTTGTCTGCCTCATAACCCAGAATGATGAAGTCTGCAAGAAAAATGAATTTGTCAACCTTGACAAGTATATCCTCAATCTTACCCTCAGGGTATGCTATGGATCTGTCTGCGAGCTGCAAGGTGACAGTAGTAGGACGTGCTTCTCCTATTCCAAGCTGACGAAATAGAGATAGGGGCATGAGATTGATGCTGGCTCCCAGATCACACAGAGCTCTGTCCACGTGCTTGCCTCCCAACTCGAGTGGTAAGGTGAAGGAACCAGGATCCTTCTCCTTCTTTGGTAGTTTGTTTTGGAGTATAGCACTGCACTCCTCGGTGAGATTCACTGTTTCAAATTCACCAATGATCTTTTTGTTAGTAATTATATCTTTCAAAAATTTAACATAAGAAGGCATAGATTGCAAAACCTCTACAAATGGAATATTCACATGCACTTGTTTTAAAATTTCTAAAAATTTATTAAAGTGCACTTCCTGTTCTTGTTTTTTTCTCAGCCTTCTAGGGAATGGAGGTGGTGGCACATATGTAGGCAATTCAGTTCGCCTAATGACAGGCGGAGCCCTTGGAATTTCTTCTGGTTCCTCTATTATAGGTTCCAGCCTCACCCTTGTTGTGCTTGGTGGTGGTTGATCATGGTTTGGCAGAGAATCCAGTGGAGCACTAGACTCTTCATTCTCTACTCGCTTTGGTGCTTCTCTACTGTTGCTCACCAATGGTCTTCCACTACGAAGTTCAATTGCTTGAACTTGCTCTTTTCCATCCCTTCTTGGCACTTTAGTGTCTGCAGGCAATCTACCTTGGGGCCTATTTTCCAGTTCATTTGCTAACTGCCCTATTTGGTTTTCTAGGCTCCTAAGGGTGGCTTGCTGACTTTGTAGGGTTGCATCATTTTTTGCAATGTACTCCTTGAGCAAATTCTCTACTGATGACCCTATGGGTTGGTTATATGGCTTTTGGTACATGGATTGGTTATTTTGTTGAGTGAAACCAGGTGTTCCACTCGGTCTTGGTTGGTTTTGAGCTTGGTTAGTGTTTTGTTGCCCACCCCAAGAAAGATTTGGGTGGTTCCTCCAACCAGGATTATAGGAGTTAGAATAGGGGTTGTTCCTAGGCTGCTGTTGACTTCCAACATAGCAAACTGAGGCTGGATTCCCAGGGCAGAAATCATACAAGTGCCCTTCCCCACAGAACCCACAGATTAGTGTCTCACCTTGACTATTTGATGCGCCCATTGAAATGGCTGCTGCGGTGTTGACACTAGGTTGGAGATTGGTTTGAGCCATTTGTTTGACTAGATTGGTCAGGGCATTAATTTGGCTACTCATTGTACTAAGTGCATCCTTGTCTTGAGCTCTCCTAGGCTCTACAGGATCGTCTGACCATCTACAATGGGAAGTTGAGATTTTCTCCAAAATCTCATAGGCTTCATTGTAGCTCTTTGAAAGCATGGAACCACCAGCTGAAGAATTCAACACTTGCCTTGTGCTGGGGTTGCATCCTTTAAAGAACACTTTTATTTGGATGCACCATGGAATGCCATGGTGTGGACATTTAAGTAATAAATCTTTGAATCTTGTCCAAGCTTCGTGAAGGGATTCGTTTTCGGCTTGTTTGAACTTGATTATATCATCACGAAAGTTGGAATTCCTATTAGGTGGGAAGTATTTGACTAGGAATTTTTCAGCCAGATCTGTCCAATTGACAATCGATCCAGAGGGTAAGGAATTTAACCACGTTTTGGCTTTATCTCTTAATGAGTAAGGAAAGAGGTAAAGCCTCAAAGCTTCTTGGGAAACTCCAGGGATGAGAAAGGTATCACTAACCCCTAAGAAATTTCTCAGATGATTGTGGGGATCTTCGTTTTCCACTCCAAAGAATTGTCCTACGGTGGACAGCATTTGGAACATTACTGGCTTTAACTCGAATGAGTTGGCAGTAATTTCAGGGCGTATGATGCTTGGGTTAAGCTCCCCAGGCATGGGAACTAAGTATGAGAGGATGACACTATCCTTGTCATTCGCTATTTCGATGGGGTTGCGAATGGTAGGTGCTTGGTTTGGGACTGGTCTATCCATTTCGATTTGATGAAATTGCGACGACTCCGCGGAGTCAACAATGTTTTGAGTTACAGGGGGTTGTTTAAAGAGGCGTTTCTTAGCTTTGTTTCTGGCCCTAAGTAATCTTTCAGGCTCAGGATTGAACTCTAGGTTGCTACTTGAATGCTCATTCATAAACTAACCCAATGGTACCTGTAAAAGAAATGAGAGTATATTAGCTCCAATAGGTATTAAGTTTTGTGTTTCTAACTTAACAAACTTCGTGTTTACTAAACAAAATCCCCGGCAGCGGCGCCAAAAACTTGTTGCGTGCTCAATGTGTAAGTTAAAATGCGATGTGAAAGCACTCAGAACATGCAAGCATACATGGTCTTGTAGCAAGTAATAAGTATTTTTTCATTCGATTTCCCGCAGAGATTTATTCTTAGTTACTAGCGAAGTGAGATGTTAAATTAGAAATGATGGTTTAAATGAGGTAGAATTGGGATTAATGAGCCTAACTAATATAGAACGTGCGAGATATGCAAGCATAAACAAAGACAAGTAAAGAGGTTAACTTGAATGTAGAAGAAAAAGAATTGCGGAGAAAGCAATTATCTAGCAATAAAATCGCAAAACAGAAAACTGAAAAAATTGGCTAAGGCGAAAGTAGAACTAAGAAAATTGCGCAGACAGCAATTTTCTAGCAATTAAACTAACAGCGTTTTAAGGGTGAAGTGTGGAAACAAGGTCAACTAACGACTCCTCTATAGGCTTTTTCATACGATTCTTCAGCAGTAGATCAACTTATCATGTATCAATTTAACTCATTCTGAAGTATCTCTCGATTACATGCATTAGATCCTTTAGTTTACTCATGTCCAAGTAAGGCTCAAGCATCTATTTATATAAGCAAGTTAATGAATTGTGCTAGGAAAACGCCTATTCCTAGGTCGTTTTCTGGTTACCATGAAAGGCTAGCATGAATGGACGACTCTGAACTCTTACTCCTTCCAGAGGTTAGGAGTTCTTTAGACAAAATGGATGGCCAATCGAAATTGTCCGTGGGATGAAGTACACATACATTCAATGCGTGCGAAGCTATCCTACATGCTGAATTCACGTATTTCTACCTATAGATTCATCATTAGCATACCCTTGTGTGGTTTAGTTACTCATGGATGATATGGAAGTGGCAAGACTAGATGGATTAAACATGATTCAAAGCAATTTGAAAGTAAAGAGAAAACAGAAAGCGATAAGAGATTTGCAAAGTTGTCAAATAATTCCTCTATTGAAATACGATTCAAAGTTTAAGGTGCAACGACTATAAAGCAGTAACGACTAAGCAAATGGAAACGAATTGAACCAATGTAGCTAACAGGAGTAAATGGCAGCAAACAGAAACGAAAAGGAAAGACATAAAACAGTAGAAAGCAGATAAACGTGTGCGTGAACTCCTCGCCGCAAGCGCCTCGGATGAAGGGAGAAGGTGAGCTTTGTTTGGGGATGAATCCAATCAGAAGAGAAGAAGGATCTTCTCTTCTTCCTCTCAGATTATCGATGCCAACAGCTGATTCCTTCACGCCAACAACCGGAAGAGAAAACAGGGAGAAACTGCGTTGAGATGGAGAGTTCTACCCTTCCAAGCTTGTTGTTCTCCTTTCCCCTTGACCTCCTTTTATAGTGTTTTGCAGGTATTCTTCAGCCAAGGAGAACCATCCATTCTGAACGACGACCTTCCACGTGGCAGCATGAGGGAAATTGGGCGCCTGAAAGATCGCAACAAAACGGCAGACGGTTAGACAACTTAACAATTTTAACTTAAACATTGCGGAGACAGCAATGTTTTCGCAATGTTCCTGCAATACAGAATTTGAACTCTTTTAGCTTTGTTTTTTATCCTTTCTTGTTCCTTTTACAAATAACTCTTGATTTAGTTTCATTCTATGAATTCTCATATATAAGCACATGTTTAGACTAAATTCTATCAAAAACGCTTAAGAGTTTACATCATTCTATGGCAAATAAGTCCCTAAAATATGCACTTTTGGAGACGTAACACTTGTTCTATTATGAGACTCAGCAAACATAGACTTTGTCTCAGCAAGGAAGGCTTCAAGCATATCTTCAACAATTTTTTTCTTTTCTTCCTGTGGTTGAGGTGCAAATCCAGGAGGATTTAAAACATTCTTGTTGTTGGCATATGAGAATTTTTCATGATTTCTCAGTCCATGATGGTAATGAGTGGGTAATGAATTTTGCATCTGATTTCCCCTATAGCCAAAATTCTTGTTGTTGATATATTGAGCTTGCTCAACATTTGGCTCCTAAAAATATTGTGTAGCAGTGGCAGCTGCTATGGACTCCATGGACTGAGCTACACCTGGCCCTGTAAGTCTAGTCAAAGCATGAGTTAATGTAGCCATTTGAGACTTTAGGGCACTAACCTTGTCGATCTCATACAACCCAACAACTATCTTATGAGAAGATCGTTCAGTGGACCATTGATAACTGTTGGATGCCATATCTTCTAGTAAAGTGAGAGCACTTTCAACAGTTCTTGAAAATAGAGCGCCACCAGCTGCAACATCTAAAATGGTCTTTGTGTTACCATTCAACCCATTGTAAAACAATTGAATTTGCAATGGTCCGTCATAACCATGTTGTGGGCATTTTTGCAGAAGATGCTTGTAACGGTCCCAGGCCTCATACAACTGCTCATAGTCATGTTGTCTGAATGTCCCAATTTCAGTCCTCAGTTGGATTGTCTTGGCAATTGGGAAGAATTTTATCAAGAATGCCTAAACCAACTGATCCCACAAAGTAATGCTTCCAGATGTCACAGAGTCTAGCCAATCCTTTGCCTGATCCTGCAAAGAAAAAGGAAATAAACGTAAGCGTATGGCTTTAGGAGTAACACCATTTATCTTAATTGTACTGCAAAGTTCAAGAAAAGATTTAAGATGAGAATTTGAGTCTTCAGAAGGAAACCCTTTAAAAGATCTATTTTGAGTCATCTGGATCAGTCCTGTTTTGAGTTCAAAATTGTTGGCATTGATGGGTGCGAAGGCTATTCCTGAATGTTCAGTAGGGAAGACAGGTTGGAAATAGTCCCTAATGGCTCTCTGGTCCTGCTGCAGAACTTGTTACACAGGTGCATTTAGTTGTACTTGTTGCTCAATTGGCAACTGGTTCATCGGTTGATTTTGATTATTCATAGCTTCAGTCTTGTCCTTTTACTCCCTTTGATTCCTTTTGCAAGTGCTTTCAATTTCAGGGTCAAAAGAAACTAAAACTTTCTCTTTGTCCTTTCGCATGCACAACCAATGATCCTGTAGAAAACAAAAATAAACAAGTCAATAAAATAAACTAAAAATAAACTCTAAAGTAAGACCAAGCGGGTTCTCCACGATATTAAGTGAAACTAAATATTTGCCAATCCCCGGCAACGACGCCAAAAACTTGTTGCGCACTTTTAATGCAGTGCAAAACCACAAGTGTACGAGTCAAGTAATAAATAATGTAAATGAATACGAGTATCATCCTCAAGATTGGATTTCTAGTTCACTTAAATATCACGAATAATAATGCTCGATTTTATCTAGAGAAATATGTCGCAAGAAGGGTTGTAACAATTCTAAGAAAACAAGCAATAAAATAGAAGTAACAAATGAGACAAATCAGGAAAAGGGTATCTTAGGAATATGATTTCACCAATTAGATTGACGTTTCAATCAATAAAAAAAAACCTAGATTATTCATGCAAATTTCCATAAGTCTAGAAGGACAAAAGCAACAATTGACTCTAACAAGGACAATTGGTCTCATGCAATGTAATAAAACTAATATATCAATCTAGTTTTTAAAAACATACAAGGCATTAAAAAATCTTCTTTAAAACAACTTCTAAAAGAGTCATAATCATTCTCATGTTAGGACTACCCTTAGTCATGCAATCAAGATCTAGTCTAAACTACCATTTCACAAGCATAGATTTAAACCATGAAAACATACAATCTTTGATGAGGAGATTATAAGCATTAAGAAAATAAATGCACGAATGGAAGATAAGCAATCAATCTAGACATTCAATTAATCAAAACATCAAAATTAAAAGGCTACATCAATCCCCAAGATACAAGATAAAGTGTTTAACTACTCATGTTCAACAATAAACAAGTCTTAAACAAAGAAAAACTCATTAAACAAGTGCTAAGGGAGGAAGAATAAAACTCAATCACGTGCACTTCTTCGTTCCCGTCGCGTAGTCTACGAACTTCAGCTTCAAAATCTCTTTCTCCGCTTCAATGGTCGTCTTTTTCTCTCCAAGGTGTGATGAATCTTGAAAATTGGGGTTTTTCTCTCTAAATTTGCCTTCTTAAGTCGGCTGGAAAAAGTGGGTTTTATACCTCAATACGCCGCAGCGTCAAGACGCTAGGGACAACGTCTTGACGCTGTCCCGAAATAGCTCATTTTCAGAATTGGAAAGCCAGCGTCGAGACGCTAGGCACAACGTCTTGACGCTACAGACGAAATTGACGCTGTTTGGATTTTTCGTAGCGTCTCGACGCTACCTTACGGTGTCTCGATGCTACTACTTCGGGATCTTTGGATTGAACTTCTTTTTCCCTTGGCTTGGCTTCTTCATAATCACCCAATTGGTTCATTTTTTCAATATAAATCTCCATAACGCTCTATGTAGCTCCATTTGCTCAATTTCTACAAAACAGAAGAAAATCAACATGAAAGTACTCGTTTAGGCGACAAACTAGCGATAAAAAGGCTCTAAAGATAGCACATTTTGTGTGCTATCAATAATGAATGAATGTTCAATCAATTCTGCAAAAATTGACTTGTCTGCTGATAATTTGGATGATAAGATTGATGGTGTCTATTTGAGAATGAGAATCTGAAATTAATTACGAATGATGATCCTGTTTATATTTGTTGTTTATCTGAGTATGATGATGTTTTTGTGCGTAAGGCGCAAAAGAAAAGCTTTTATGTTGTTTTAAATAGGTCTGAGAAAGATGGGAAGATGAATGGTGCATCTCCCAAGTTGGTGGACAATGGGTGATTTGAGTTTTAGAATACAGTCGAGCAATCGACTTTAAAAATGTGCGCTTCTCGAAGGCACCCAAGCTTGGACTGTAATTTTGTTAGTTGTTGTTTGTTGTTTTTGTACTTTTCCGCTTTTGAAGTTTCTTGTTTTGTTTTTCCTAGGAGGAAGCGAGGAATGACCGACATTTCAGATCTATTTTGAAGATGAGGATGCGCATCTCTATCCTCCGACCCAGCAAAATTCAGGGGAGGTTTTATGTTCCCTTAGAATTTTGTCGTTTTACTTGTTTTATCTGATGGATTAATGCATTGGGGACAATGCACTTTTAAGGTAGAGGTGGAGTTTGTTATTGGACTTCTTTGTAGTTGTCAAGCATGTGTTTACTCAGATTTTGAGATGCTTTAGAATCTGATTGCCTGTTGTCCGATGAGAACAGTCTGTGATATACTCGTGAATACTCCATATTTGTGCATTTCGAATAAACCATGAGAATGTATGCATAGACCTCTTAATCTCAGTTCTGTAGGCTTAGAATTATTTTATTTGGTCTGAAACCTTGTTGTCACCCCGAAAGGTACATTTAGGGAGGCTTAATGTGTTAGAGCTAGTAATGATTCACTTGTTGTATAGCAAAGTTATGTGCCTAAAAAAAATAAAGAGTGAAGCAGGTAAATAATAATTTCTGAGGTGCTCCTCCTTCTTGTGTTGCCCGTGTAACCAGAGGCGATCGTGTAACCCATGGTTGTCACTGCATGAAAGGGTAACTAATAGAAGTGAGCATTAGTGCTTAAAAACGTGAAGCGAAAGCAAGCTTGACGTGTGGTACTAAGATTTTTGAATATCCTATAAATTTCGGGGTGTCGAGTCCCGCCAAAATAACATTTATAATTCCGCTACAACTGAGCTTTGCAGCTAGTGGTAGTCGGGTGTCGAACCACAGGGAACCAAAATTACTTCCTCTTAATTAATTTCTATTTGTTTTTAAAAACTAAAACTCAAAAGCAAATAAAAAAGGGGGGTTTGACGAAATATAAACTAACGGGAAAATAAATGCGAAAAGTAAAGCGCGGAAAATTAAACGGAATACGTGCTCCTAATTTTAAGGGTCGGGGTTTACTTTGATGCGACTCAGTTCATTGGGATTCAAATATACTTAGCAAGAGCATAATTGAACACGTAATTTACTTGCACGAAACTACTAATACAAGTAACCCAAATAATTAATTAGAAAAGTGGAGTGCTAAGTGGACTATTCTTTAATTATTCTAAAATGATCAATCCTAAATTAAATAAAGAACAGAGGCGGATATTCGATTCTAATTAAACGTGGCAATGAATTAATAGGGGGCAAACGCCACCCATATCGATCAATTGACAGTAACGGGAGCACTACGACGGATGTTTAACTAGGACGCCTGAGCTAATATTCCGATTTATCTATTCCTTCAAGATAAATTGCAACCAAAGATCAACTGGAAACCCACATTACCTATGGCTCAACTTATCCGTGTTACTTGGCGATTAAGAGAGGCACGGCATCATAATCTTTAACAATCAAACATGCTGGAAATCAAGGGTGCCTAGTCCTAAATCATTCAAACACATTCATGTGATATGCTTAGAAGAAATAAATTTGCCCAATCAGTCATGCTAAGTCACGGAATTAAGAACGAACCCTCATAAATCGCATCAAAATTCACCCCTAACCTCAAATTAGAGCACTTACCTTAGCTCCCCGTTGTGCAAATCAAGCAAAAACGCTAATGTAGAAGCTTTATTGAAGCTATAATGGAAGATATACAAGTTTTGAGCTCCCACCCGAGCCTAACAATGGTGGAAAAACTAAAAATCCAAGAAGAAGTGCGGCAAAAATCGGAGAAGAAAGCTTTTAAAGCTGTCGGAGCGTCGAGACGCTAGGGCAGCGTCTCGACGCTGTGCCCTAAGTTGGCAGCGCGCGCGCACGGGGTAGCGTCGAGACGCTAGGACAGCGTCTCGACGCTATGGGCGTTGAGCGAGCGTTGAGATGCGCGCGCTCGACGCTGGGGCGCGTCAAAATCTGGAAATCCTCGGGGCGGCGTCGAGACGCTAGGGCAGCGTCTCGACGCTGAGCGGCGTTGAGCCAGCGTCTCGACGCTGCCGCTCAACGCTTGCTCTCGGGTTTGTTGGCCAAATTTTGCCTTTCAATGGCAAATTTTTCCATTTCTTCAATTCTTCAAGCCCCTTCACTCCCGATGCGTCCATGAAGCTCTAAAACGCCTCTTTTAGCCCCAAAACACGTCATCGGACTCTCGAGCTCTCTACCATGAGTTTACCTACAAAAAGGCATTTTAATCAATATCGAGCATGGTTTTAGCTAATATTAGGGAGTAAATAATAGCTCTATTTTGGAGCTATCAAAATACCCCCAACCTAAATCTTGCTAGTCCTCGAGCAAGGCTAATAAAGAATTTGACCCCAAACGACCATGCATACATGCTTCTAATTCAAACCTCGATGCTTTTTACAAATCTAAACAGAACATAATCATGAAAGCAATCGGCGCATGCATTTAATCAAGATCACATCAAAAATTAACTATCGCTCCCTAACGTGTGTGTGTGCTAGCCAACCTATCGAAAACCAACGTAAGCTCGGAAAAACTGCATGCAACATGTCATCCCGTTTTCCCCCTACTTCTAGCGATTAAGAACAGTCTAAACTTGACTTACACGAGAGAGAGTAATAAATTAAGAGACCTAAAATTTTCTAATTCCTTTTCTCTTTTCTTTGAGTACTTTGTACTCTTCGTTATGGTTCTTTGAACCCAACTTTTTATTTTCTTTTTCTTTCCCATCTCGAGTTGCCTAACATGTCAAACTTAGGCCTAAGCTTCACATTTTTAAGGACTAACGCTCACTTCTTAAGCGCTAATAAGAAGGAGGAGCGCCTCGAGAGAATTTTCTTGCTAACATGCTTTTCTATTTTTTTTTTTTTTTTTTTTTTTTTTTAGGCTTAGCGCAAGCTACTCGATTAATCGACCACTAACTCTCATGCAACAAGCTACCTAGGGGTGCCTTTCGGGGTGACAACAAGAATTAATGCTACATGCAATCAACTAAGCCTACGGAGTCTAAGATAAGGTCGCTAAGTGCTCGATAGATGGAAGGGAGCAACAGGAAAAATTTTAAAATTTTTGACATGAACCTAATAAATGCAAAGCTACATCATGCAAAAACTAGATTATGCAAATGCTCAGATTCCAAAAAGACACTTCATAGATCATCATAATTAGAAAGCATATAAACAGAGTCCCAAGCACTTCAAATTTTAAATTAGCACTGCTCAACAAACTGTACATGGAATCCATCCAACATACAACTCCACCCCCAACCTAAAATTATACATAGTCCTCTATGTATCAACATTTCGGACTAAGCAGATAAAACGCACAAAATAAAAGGGAACAGAAAATCTCCCCTGAATTTTGTTAGGTTGTTGGTTGGAGTAGTGCACTCTTCGCCTACTGATCCGATCCTTAAGCCACAAGACATCCTACAAAAGAAAGCAAGAAAAAGCTAAGCTAGGAAAATAAAAACTAAAAGTAAAGACATGAAATTAAGATACTCATGGGTTGCCTCCCAAGAAGCGCAATTTTTTTAACGTCGTTATGCTCGACGTGTCCTCCTCTCTGTCAGGGTACATAAAAATTCCCGTACTTCTTCGGCCCCTTTTTCCTTGAATCAACGAAGCCTGCTAAGAGAAGCAAGCTCTTCGACTTTTCGAGGCAGCCGGACAGAGTTGTTATTTTTTTGGTATTTTTGATATATGGGAAAAATAAAGACTCAACAGAATGAAATAAAACAAAACAAGACTCAACTGAAAATAAAGACTCAACAGGGGAAAAAGGGAGAAAGCATGCTTCGATAGAAGGGAGTTCAGGGAATAAAATAGAAAGAGACTCGTCAGCCTCCAACTCTATCACCTGAAATTCCTTCAAGATAGTCGGCTCGGCTCTCTTCTTTTTCCATAAAATCTCATTGTCATATGGCGGAGCAATCATGACTTCTATTTTCGGGCTGGGGTGTAGTTCCTCGAGCATAAAATCAATCTGCTCCTCCATATCTTCAAACGCTAAATAACGAGACACGGAGCATTGATTTTCTAACTCGGGACGCTTTTGTGCGGGGTAGGCATCAAGGAGACCGGTTTGTGGCGCCTTAGGGCATGCGTAGGAAGTATGACCCCCTACCGAGCAAGCACAACACTTTGCCCTCGCATGTGTCTCTCTAACAAACGTCCACCAAACCTCGGAGTGCAGCTTATACATTTGCCCCATAAATCTTTTCATAGCCCGCGAACCCCTTCTAATCCCCTCATCCTTGTTGGGATCGTTTGAAGTTGTCAGAATTTCCAAGTAATACCATTCCCTTTTGTCATTAAAAACAATTTCTGAAACTTCACGCCTTGAAGATTCCACCCACTCTTCTAAGCGAATGCCTGCCATACTCAAACAAGAAGACACAAGAAAAGAAAAAAAAATATTTTTTTTTTGTGGTTTTCTTAACAAATAAAATTTAACTAAGAGAAACTAAATGGTTCCCCGGCAACGGCGCCAATTTTGGTACTAAGATTTTTGAATATCCTATATATTTCGGGGTGTCGAGTCCCGCCAAAATAACATTTATAATTCCGCTCCAACTTAGCTTTGCAGCTAGTGGTAGTCGGGTGTCGAACCACAGGGAACCAAAATTATTTCCTCTTAATTAATTTCTATTTGTTTTTAAAAACTAAAACTCAAAAGCAAATAAAAAAGGGGGGTTTGACGAAATATAAACTAACGGGAAAATAAATGCGAAAAGTAAAGCGCGGAAAATTAAACGGAACACGTGCTCCTAATTTTAAGGGTCGGGGTTTACTTTGATGCGACTCAGTTCATTGGGATTCAAATATACTTAGCAAGAGCATAATTGAACACGTAATTTACTTGCACGAAACTACTAATACAAGTAACCCAAATAATTAATTAGAAAAGTGGAGTGCTAAGTGGACTGTTCTTTAATTATTCTAAGACGATCAATCCTAAATTAAATAAAGAACAGAGGCGGATATTCGATTCTAATTAAACGTGGCAATGAATTAATAGGGGGCAAACGCCACCCATATCGATCAATTGACAGTAACGGGAGCACTACGACGGATGTTTAACTAGGACGCCTGAGCTAATATTCCGATTTATCTATTCCTTCAAGATAAATTGCAACCAAAGATCAACTGGAAACCCACATTACCTATGGCTCAACTTATCCGTGTTACTTGGCGATTAAGAGAGGCACGGCATCATAATCTTTAACAATCAAACATGCTGGAAATCAAGGGTGCCTAGTCCTAAATCATTCAAACACATTCATGTGATATGCTTAGAAGAAATAAATTTGCCCAATCAGTCATGCTAAGTCACGGAATTAAGAACGAACCCTCATAAATCGCATCAAAATTCACCCCTAACCTCAAATTAGAGCACTTACCTTAGCTCCCCGTTGTGCAAATCAAGCAAAAACGCTAATGTAGAAGCTTTATTGAAGGTATAATGGAAGATATACAAGTTTTGAGCTCCCACCCGAGCCTAACAATGGTGGAAAAACTAAAAATCCAAGAAGAAGTGCGGCAAAAATCGGAGAAGAAAGCTTTTAAAGCTGTCGGAGCGTCGAGACGCTAGGGCAGCGTCTCGACGCTGTGCCCTAAGTTGGCAGCGCGCGCGCGCACGGGGTAGCGTCGAGACGCTAGGACAGCGTCTCGACGCTGTGGGCGTTGAGCGAGCGTTGAGACGCGCGCGCTCGACGCTGGGGCGCGTCAAAATCTGGAAATCCTCGGGGCGGCGTCGAGACGCTAGGGCAGCGTCTCGACGCTGAGCGGCGTTGAGCCAGCGTCTCGACGCTGCCGCTCAACGCTTGCTCTCGGGTTTGTTGGCCAAATTTTGCCTTTCAATGGCAAATTTTGCCATTTCTTCAATTCTTCAAGCCCCTTCACTCTCGATGCGTCCATGAAGCTCTAAAACGCCTCTTTTAGCCCCAAAACACGTCATCGGACTCTCGAGCTCTCTACCATGAGTTTACCTACAAAAAGGCATTTTAATCAATATCGAGCATGGTTTTAGCTAATATTAGGGAGTAAATAATAGCTCTATTTTGGAGCTATCAACGTGTTAGGCTCTCTCAGAGAAAAAAATAATATAAATATAAAATAAAGGGTACAAAGTACTCAAGGAAAAGAAGAAAATAATTGGACCTTTTGATTTGTTGCTCTCTCCGACACCGATAAGCCATTAGACTGTTTTCATTGCCAGAAGTAGGAGAAAAATGAGCCTTAGGGTCGAATAAGAGGATTTTGGGTCTATGAGAGCTAGGTTAAGAGGAGGTAGGCGCACACACACACGTGAGGGGGTAGAAGCTAAATTTTTTAAATGTTCACAATTTATGCATACGCTTGATGTTTTCCGTCAGCATGAATATCTTGTTTTCACGAGCATTGAGATTAGAGTTGTTAGCATGCAAGTTCATTCTTATTAGATAAATATGAGTATACCATGCTAGAGGACTAGCAAGATTCAGGTCGGGGGTATTTCGATAGCTCTAAAATAGAGCTATTATTATTCTTAACGTTGGTTAAACGACCTTATTGTAGGTGATTCGCGGTGGGGAGCTCGAGAAGTTCATTGACGCGTTCCGGAGCTAATTCGGGTGTTTTAGGAGCTTCGGGGAGTAACCGGGTCAAGAAGAGGGGCAAGGGGAGCATTTTGGTGCAAAAGTTGGAATTTTAATTCCCAAACCCGAGAGCAAGCGTCGAGACGCTGTCCCGAAGCGTCTCGATGCTCCGACTTTGCGCGCTGAGTTTTTACGTCTGTAGCGTCTCGACGCTGCGGAGAGTATAAAAGCAAAATATTCTGATTTTAAGTCGTCTTCAACCTCCCATTCTCGGACTTTTAGCATTTTTTAGCCATTTTTGGCCTGCTATAACTCCATTGATGACTACCTTGGAGCTTTCTTTGGAGTTCTTGATTATTTCAACTCTTATGGATAGCTAAAGGTAAACATCTTAATCTTTAGGTGATGGATTGATGTGTAGATGTGATTTAGTGAGATTTTGGACTGATTTTCATACTTAGCTTGTTAAATTACAAACAACTCTTCTCTTCTGCATATATTTCAGCATCTATTCTTCCATGGATTGACTCTCCATCTAGACTTTGCATGTTGGCTTGTTAGTAATTAAGATGCGATCGCCTCTCTTGATTGAAAGTAACGCTAGTCTAATTTTGTCCATATGAATACGGCCGTGTTCATCTTAGTTGCACGATAGGCTTTAGGGAAGAGTAAAATCGAGTTAGTTGGTAGAGATTTCGTCAATTAATTTGTCGCATCGTTACCCGTCACTGGTAATTTATTCAATATGGAGCGATTTCCCCCAATTGTATCGATTACGAAGTTTAATTTTGATCTGTCAATTCTTAATTAAGTCTCTGGGTTATTTGCTACTGATATGAGCATTTAATTTGCGTGTCTACATTAAATTGGCTAAGTCAAGTGTGTCTATGATCTGAATCTCATCACACGAAAAATCTCGATCCTTTAAATTAAGTGTGCTAGTCAATTTCGTAAATTCCCGTGTTTTAAATTCTCTTTCACTCTTTAATTTGCATGTTTTTTAATTTAAATTCTAAAAATTCCCCATTAGTATATTTTTTATCAATTAGCAAGTACAATTAGAATTAGGACTAAGCTAAATTAGACTCCTTGAGGTTCGATACTTGACTACCGCTCTCTATAATTTTTAGAAGCTTAAGGCAGAGTTTATAAATTCAATTTGGCGGGTCTCGACAACCCGAAAGGTTGGCCATTCAAAAAGTTCGCTACCAAGCTTGCTAGTCATTGAGCAAGGAAAACTCTTAATTATCTCTAAAGAATGAAATTGCATGCTGACGACTCTAACCTCGATACTTTTATAAGCAAGAAATTTACAACAAAAGCGAACAATCAATTGCATGCATAAATTGAGAACATTTCAAAAATTAAACTGTTACTCCCTTACGTACGTGTGATTAACCACCTATTCTAGCTCTTATAGACCCGAAAAACCTTATGCAACCCTACTTCTCGTTTTCCCCATACTTCTAGCAATTAAGAACAGTCTATGGTTTTTCAACATTCAAGAGAGTAACAAATTAAAAGGCCTAAATTTTATTTTTCTTGAGTACTTTGTACCCTTTATTTCTTTTGAACAACTATATTTTTTTTTTTACTTTTCTTTCTTTTGCTTCTCCAAGAGTGCCTAACATGTCAAGCTTGCCTTCTTTCTAGCTTACCCGCAGTTCCACTGCACAACGTATCTGACTACGGGCAAGCTTCACATTTTGAAGGACTAATGCTCACTTCTTTAATGCGCACTTAAGAAGGAGGAGCACCTCAGGAGTTTTTATTTACATGCTTTACTTTCTTTTTTCTTTTTTTCTTAGGAAAATAGCTTAGTTATAACTCAATTAACTCATTACAACCTATCATGCATCAAGCCTTCCCTAGGAGTGTCTTTCGGGGTGACAACAAAATTTCGGAAAACATAAGACAAATCTAAGTTTATAGAGTCCAGAACAAGGTGTTACGTGCTCGATAGATGCAAGGGAGCAACAGAAAAAATTTAAATTTTTTGAAAAATGCTCAACTAACACATACAATCTCATGTTTTTCTAGATAGGCAAATACGAAGAATTTAAAAGCATTTCATAGATTGTCCTCCGCGAACAACATGCAACAGCACACTAAAGCACTTCAAACTC
This sequence comes from Herpetospermum pedunculosum, assembly GCA_028017165.1. Classification (NCBI taxonomy): domain Eukaryota; kingdom Viridiplantae; phylum Streptophyta; class Magnoliopsida; order Cucurbitales; family Cucurbitaceae; genus Herpetospermum; species Herpetospermum pedunculosum. The sequence goes on along the minus strand of CM051527.1, from coordinate 26,083,494 downwards.
TTTTAACCGACCTAATCAACATTCGTTAACCCCCGGAGACTCCACTAAAGTTCAAGGGTTGCACTCTCCTCCTGTAAATATATTGTGTCCTCTTGATATAACCATCATCATGATGGATCTGAGATCCTAAAACAACCAGAGACGCAGCGGAAATAAGCCTAAACTGGCTGAGGATCTTCAGCAATAAATAAGCAACAAAGAAGAAGCAAACAAACAACTTTAAAAAAACTGGAATTCTGCTTCTTTACCCGACCGGTAATACCTACCGGTAAAAGTCAACTGGTAAGCATTGACCACGACCTCAACTGGTAGATCTGATCAGTAATAGTCGAGCGGTAAACGCTTACCGAAGACTCTGACAGGTAAATGCGTGAGAGAAACCTTACCGGTAAACCGGCATCGGTAAAAAAAAACACGCTGGTAAAACTGAACCGGTAAGCTTCTCAAGCTACCATCGGTAAACCGGACCGGTAAGCTTGGACCGGTAAATCGATATCGGTAAGCTGCAAAAGCTTACACCGGTAAATCGATAAACCGGTAAGCCTAGACCGGTAAATCAATACCGATAAGCAAGGATCGGTTAACCGCTTGAGTAAACATCCCATGTTTACACCGGTAAACTGGTAAACCGGTAGCAATTATCGGTTAGGGATATCGGTAAAGATTCCGCTGGTAAGCCCGACCGAAAAATTCTCTGCCGAAATCCACGCCAAAACGTTAAGAATAACGTTGGCAGAGCCACCGATAAATTCAACATCGGTAAACTTCAACCGGTATACCGACCGGTAAGTTCCAGCGGTAAAAATACCAGAGGGCTCGAAAACAACCAAAAACATACATTTTTTGTTGTTTTTCTTTGTTGGGTTTTAATGTCCTAAAACTCGTGGTTTGTAAACTGTTATGTTTGTAAATATTCTATTTAAAATAAAGAGTTATTCGTTTTATTCAGTAAAGGAGTTTACTGAATAAAGTGAAACGTGTTTAGGTTAACCTATACCAATGACTAACACCCATGGCTGAATATGAGTACTTGAGCCTTATGTATGACATGATTGTGGATCGGCTCAAGTAGTCAGTCAAAACGGTCTATAGTGTACGGATAAGGCTGGGTACCTTATCCTGGTAACATTATTGGATGCGGCTCACTTTGTATTGTACAAACGATGTGATCTGAATCGTTTCACATGAAGATGTGCGAGTGAGGGCGTCCTGTGCAAAGAGTTTGCATAAGATCGAACCGCGAAATATGTCGCTCTCTCTTTATAACACCGTTTACTGATGAGACCGACACTTTCATATGATGGCCTAGGTAACTCGATCTTAATCCAGAGCTCGCTATGAACTCCTACTTATTCGAAAGTATCATTTGACTTGCACGGGTGAGAGCGGCCCATAAGCGCCGACTCAATAAGCCTACCATCTTGGGGATAAAGTCGAATAGGTAGCTGGGGACATAGTACAGCAAGTTTGGAGTTCACTCATAACCCGCTCTTCAGGGTTAGTAGATAGGTTGTTCCCTTAATAGCTGACTCTGGGGCTTATGAACAATGAGCACTCACACTCTCATGAGATGAGAGGGTTAATTGATATGTTGGTTGGACCACATATCTATTGTTCATTAGAGGTGTCAGTGGTACTTAATGAACAAGACATAATGCAGGGGTTAAACGATTTAAAATGACCCAGCTGTGATTATGAACAACCTGTGAAAGGTCGACTTGCCCGTGACGGTTATATCAGAGGACGTACATAATTTATCTACAGTGAAGAGAGTGCAGCCCTCGGACTATAGTGGAGTCTCTGGGCTTAACGAATGTTGATTAGTTCGGTTAAAAGAGTTTTGACCGGATAATCTCGTATCGTTGGAGCTCATGATATGTAGGTCATTTAGGTTCTCCTAGCTAGCTCGGATAACGTCGTGCAACAATATAAGAGAAAAGTAAAAAGAAAAAGAATTTGAATTGTTCAAATTCTGCTTGTGGAAGAATGATGGACATATTTAAATATGATTTAAATATGGAAATGGTCTAAAACATGAATACGATTTATGTGCAAAAAGTCGATTTTTGGAAAATCGAGTATAGCCATATTATTTAATTGATATTTGATATTCAATTAAATAATATTAATTAATTAAAAAGTTTAATTAATATATATATATATATATATATATATATTTTATTAATTAAAAAGTTTAATTAATAAAATATTTATTATTATTTAAAATTAATTAAGAATGATTTTTTTATAAAATAATATATATATATATATATGTTGAGTTTTATGTCCTAAAACTCGTGGTTTGTAAACTGTTATGTTTGTAAATACTCTATTTAGAATAAAGAGTTATTAGTTTTATACAGTAAAAGAGTTTACTGGTATAAAGTGAAATGTATTTAGGTTAACCTATACCAACGACCAACATCCTTGGCTGAATATGAGTACTTGTGCCTCATGTATGACATGATTGTGGATCAGGCTCAAGTAGTCAGTCAAAACGGTCTATAGTATACGGATAAGGCTGGGTACCTTATCCTGGTAACACTATTGGATGCGGCTCACTTTGTATTGTACAAAACGATGTGATCCGAATCGTTTCACATGGAGATGTGCGAGTGAGGGCGTCTTGTGCAAAGAGTTTGCATAAGACCGAACCGCGTATTAAGTCGCTCTCTCTTTATAACTCCGTTTACTGATGAGACCGACTTATACATATTGATGGCCTTGGTAACTCGATCTCAATCCTGAGCTCGCTATGAACTTCTGCTTATTTGATTGTATCCTTTGACTTGCACGGGTGAGAGTGGCCCATAAGCGCCGACTCAATAAGCCTACCATCTTGGGGATAAAGTCGAATAGGTAGCTGGGGACATAGTACAGCAAGAATGGAGTTCACTCCTAACCCGCTCTTCAGGGTTAGTAGATAGGTTGTTCCCTTAATAGCTAACTCTAGGGCTTGAACAACTAGCGCGTGCACTCTCATGAGACGAGAGGGTTAATTGATCTGTTGGTTGGACCACAGATCTATTGTTCATTAGAGGTGTCAGTGGTACTTAAGGAACAAGACGTAATGCAGGGGTTAAACGGTTTAAATGACCCAGCTGTGATTACGAACAACCTGTGAAGGGTCGACTTGCCCGTGACGGTTATATCAGAGGACACAATATATCTACAGTGAGGAGAGTGCAACCCTCGGACTATAGTGGAGTCTCCGGGGGTTAACGAAAGTTGATTGATTCGGGTTAAAAGAGTTTTGACCGGATAATCTCGTATCGTTGGAGCTCATGATCTGTAGGTCCTTTAGGTTCTCCTGGCTAGCTCGGATAACGTCGTGCAACAGTATAAAAGAAAAGAAAAAGAAAAAGAATTTGAATTGTTCAAATTCGGTTTATGGAAGGAGGATAGACATATTTAAATATGATTTAAATATGGAAATGGCCTAAAACATGAATATGATTCCTGTGTAAAAAAAAAAGTCGGTTTTCGGAAAACCGGGTTTAGCCTTATTATTTAATTAATATTTGATATTGAATTAAATAATATTAATTAATTAAAATGTTTAATTAATTAATTAATATATATATATATGTGTCTTACATGCAATTGCATGTAAGACACATATGTTAACTTATGTTAATATATATATGTATATTACAAAAGGTGGGATGGGTGTTCTTTTTTTTAGATTAAAGTTCGGTATACGAACTTACAAAAGTTCATATATTTTGAATGTGAACTAAAGCCCTCAGCCAAGTTTCCTTCTTCTTCCTCTTCTTTTTCCTTTTCTTTTCTTTTGGTATCGGTGTCCCACAACACCGTTGCTCGGCGCCGAGGATAGCGGGACTACCTGGGGTGGTCCTCGGGGCGTTCGTGAGAAGAGTCCGGAAGAGTTCGTGACGAGGAACGTGCGGCGGAGCTTGAAGAAATTGGAACTACAAGGGTATGTATTTCTAATTTCTTATTTTCGTCGCTTTGAGCATGTTTACTATTTGTTAAATTGATGAAATTAGAGTATCATCGGTCCGAAATCGCTTTCCGCTGCGCAAGTCGCTCCATCAATTGGTATCAGAGCGATTTTGTGATTAATTCAATTTGCATCAATTTAAGTTGGTGGGTATTTTAATTTAGAAATTGTTTCTGAATTGGCGTCTAAAGTGAATATCGATTTTGGCATAGTTTCTATTTGAATTTCATTATTTGTAATTGCCCGAGAATGTATGGGCTTTAATGCGTGCTAAAGAGTCTGTATTTTTAGAGTCATTAGAGTCCATATAGGTTTCTTTGTGAAAGAAGTTTGAGTTTGGAACTCGCCGAAATGTTCGGTATAAGTTCAAACTCGTTCTAGGCAATACGAGGAGAAATTCGAAGAGAAATTGGCCGAAGCGTTCGGAGGAAGCAAGTTGGTCAAAGGCGGTGCGAAGAGTTCGAAGTCCGCTCAAGACGTAGCTTGTTGTTCAAGCTTGTAATAAATTAGTTATTGCTTGCTAAATGCCAAAATCGATCCACTTTAGTGTGTTTAATTAATTATGCATTGTGAATGTATGTTTTAATTGAAATCCATGTTTGTATGTGCATAACGTATGCCATATAGATTTAAAATCTCACTGTAGGAAGCATGCTCCATGCATAGTAAATATGTTATAAGTGTTATAATATATAGTATGCATATTTAGGAATTCATGAGAATTGATATAAAAGTTATATTAATTCGTGAATTTGATGTTGTTAGTTTAATAGAGAAATTGATATAAGCGTTATATTAATTATGAAGTTGAACTTACAACATTGGTTATCCTAGTTTTATGCATATTGTATATTATAAGTGTTGTAATGTATATGCATGTTTAATTCATGAGTATTAATATAAGAGTTATATTAATTCATGAATTTGATGTTGTTTACTTAATAAAATAATTAATATAAGTGTTATATTAATTATGAAATTAAAACATCCAACATTAGTTTTATGCATATTGTATGTTATAATTGTTATAATGTATAGGATGCATGCTTAATTCATTAAAAATTGATATAAGTGTTATATTAATTTATGAATTAGGAGTTGTATGTTTAAAGAGCATAATCGATATAAGTGTTATATTGATTATGAAGTTAAATATTCAACTTGCCATGCCTTAGCGAATGTATGTTTGAGAAGCATATAGAAGTTTGTTATTATAGAAAGTCTAGTTTTTGCAAGCGTTGTAAAAATGACTTAGACTTTTAAAATATATAACAAAGATAAGTGGCATGCTCATTTAGGGTTAAATGGTTCGGTCTGTTTCATTAGATGAATAGGTCGTTATCTCGTAAATGCTAAGGTTATGAGAAACTCACCCGGTGAAATCCTGTTCGAGGTTGGAGGTATTTAAGCTGACGGTTTACGGAACACCTCCTACCTGGGGACGATCCGGTACTTGAGTAAAGTTAACCAGGCTTTATGAGCGTGCGTTAGAGGTGTGAGGTTATTTAAATTTGTTATAACCTAGACATCTCAGGTAAAAAGTTTGCCTAGACTTAAGGTTTTATTTTCTTAGCCGGATAAAACCTGAGTAGTTTACCCTAATTACCGTTTACGATGCTTAGTAGATGTGTTGAGAAGGAATATATGATATATCCCTCTCCTGCTACGCACTCCGTAAAGTTCACAACGTGAGAATTTTGCTCGGCCTCGTGTTGCTAATGTGGCAACCCCCTTAGGATGGTATTTGCAACTTTCAATAGCAAGGTGAATGGAGTAAGTGTCTATAGTAAGTGGGTGAAGGAAGCGCGTCGGTGCTTCTTATGGTCTCCTCCATTGGATTGAACCGTGAGATTCTCATGTTCCGCCTGCAAGGTGCCCTAGGTGGCACCAATCCCTTAGGAGGGCCGTTTCATGGGAGTTGAACAAGTCAGTCACCATTTATGGATAAAGAAACATAGGGCCATTCCCAACTCTGACATTCCCTTAGGTTGCACTGTTGGGGCCGTCCTGTGCGTTCTAAAAATGGAGGGTCACACTTACGAGATTTGCTAAGGAGTTAGTAAATCTTGACCGAAAACGATAACTAAGATGCTAGTGGAATATGAGTTATTCTGGAGCTAGCATTTAGTCAAGAATGTCTTGGTTTAGTGAAGAAGTGCTCGTTTACCCTTAGGTAGCGACCATTCTAACTCACTAAAATATCGTTGCATGTAAATAAAGAGTTTGGGTACTTTATTTGCTGCTAAACCTTTTAATTGGTTTAAATAGGTTAAAACCGTTCCACTAATAGATTTACATTCTTTTTCGGCATGTCGAGCTCATTTTATTTAGTGTTAGCTCACGACAAATTAACCGGAGAGTATTATGGAACCTGGAAGTCGAACCTGAATACGATTCTAGTTCTGGACGACCTGAGGTTTGTCTTAACGAAGGAATGTCCTTCAGCTCCTGGCTCGAGTGCATCTCGAAGTGTTCGAGATGCATACGATGGATGGATTAGGGCTATTGATAAAGCCCAAATCTATATCTTGGCAAACATATTTGATGCCTTGTGCAAGTAGAATGAGGTTATGATTTCCGTAAAGGAAATCATGTCTTCATTACAAGCAATGGTGGACACTCGTCCTCATCACTTCGTAATGAAGTCCTCAAGTTCGTTTATAACTCTCGCATAGTGGAGGATACCTTTGTTAGGGAGCTTGTCCTTAACATAATGGTCCACTTGAATGCGGCAAAAGTAAACGTTGCTACCATCGTCATTTCAGACTTATCAGTTCCTGTACACTTCCAAAGGAATAGAGAAGGAGGCAAATGTTGTCACTTCGACGAAGTTTCTTAAGAGGTCGGCGTCAGGGAGTAAGCCTAAATCTGCTTCTCTGAGTAATGAGATTATTCAGAAGAAGAAGAGTAACAGGAGGAAGGGCAAAGCCCCTACTGTTCGCAAAGTGAAGTCTTCAGACAAAGGGAAATGTTTCCATTGTAATGAAGATGGGTATTGGAAGCGTAACTGCTCCAAATACTTTGTTGAGAAACAGGCTGAGAAAGAACGACAAGATAAATGTGATTTATTTGTCAAAACAAGTTTAGTGGATATGAATGTCATACCTGGATGTCTTCAGGAACCACTATTCGTGTTTGTTTTTCTAAAGGAAACTAGTTCCTGACAGTCGTTTTCTCGCTGTGAGATATGGAGATATCGTTGCAGCTGAACTAGTGGGAGTCTTTGTAGTTGTTGTATAGAGATAATAACATTTGTTATATGTAATTATTGTCTTTATTTCTGGTTTAAACTGAACACTTGTATATTATATCTTTTGGTTTTATAAATGAACAGTTCATTTAGCAAAAGATATATACTGATGTGTTCTATTAAACTCGGAAACAACTAGCATGTTAAGACTCACAGTGTAACGAAAGCTATTGTAGATATCAACAAAGGTTGTTGATGAAACTAGGTTTTCTCAACCGTTGAGAAAGCCTCAATGCAGTGGGAGGGTTGTAGGACAACTTGATCCGCTGCACTGGCTTGTCTTTAACTCAAAGTTCTCATACTTGATGATAACATTGAGGATTCGTTGTCTTAAATTAGGCAATGGATCACATAGACAAGATCATATGGCTCAAAGCCACAAATCAATGGATGGTATTGAGACCAAGCCACTAAGGTGAAAACCTTTATGGCTTGACTTTCTGGTAATGAGATTGTCCCGAAGAGAAAGGGTTTATTGTGTATACTCTCTTTCTCTTGTTGCTAGACGTAAGTTAAATAGATGACTCTTATCCACTACCATGTTCTATCTTTATAGAATTTGGCAAGTGGATGTCAAGATAGCTTTTCTGCAGAATTGTTATCTTGATTGAGTATCTATAAGTCTCAACCAGATAGATTAATAATTCGAGGACAAAGAGCAAATGGTTTGCGAGCCTATTCAATTCATTTATGAATTAGAATAAGCATCTTTATCTTGAATTGTAAGGTTTGATATGGTGATCAAACCTTATGGCTTTGAACAGAAGTTTGAACGAAAGTTTGATAAACTTTGTTTGACAAGGGTTTAGTCAATGTTGTAGCTTTCATAGTTCGTTTCCGTAATTAATGTCCTAATCATTGAGAATGATGTAGGATTCTTTTCTGGCAATAAGCATTAACTAGCGACCCATTCCCAAATAGTTGATTTGGAGGTAGGCTTAGTTTGTTCTAAGGATTCAGGTTGATCTGAGTCGTAAGAACATATCGCTAGTGTTGTCTCTAAAATCTTTTATTGATAAGTTGTTGTCAATATTTGATGGTCTATGGAAATGGTTTCCTGAGACACCTCAAGTGTTGAGGATACGAGATGCACCCAAGTGCATTTACATATTGGAGGTTACATGTATCTTTTGAGATACATGACCCGATATGTGCTATGCAGTGGGAGCTGTCAGTAATATTAGTCCAATTGGATTGGATTTCGGTTAAAGTTTTGTCCTTGTACTTAAAGGAGTAGAATACAAGAGTTGTATTGTTGATTCCTCGTTGGTAGCTAAGTCTATTTGCAGCTTGTGAAGCAGCAATAGGTTTATAATTTGAGCTCGCAGATAGTACTATGAGGAGATGTGATGGTCACATGGAAAGTCTCGTAGTACTTCATGCTGATTAGTTTACTAAGTCTCTCATGGCTAAAGTGTTTGAGAGACACCTAGAAGAGTCTAGGGCTCCGAGTTGCTGGAGAGGACAATGGGAGAAAACTTCTGATATATGATATATTAGTTTTCTCCACCTAACATGTACACCACGGACGTTTAAGTCCAAGTGGGAGTTTGTTGGGTTTTATGTCCTAAAACTCGTGGTTTGTAAACTGTTATGTTTGTAAATACTCTATTTAGAATAAAGAGTTATTAGTTTTATACAGTAAAAGAGTTTACTGGTATAAAGTGAAATGTATTTAGGTTAACCTATACCAATGACCAACATCCTTGGCTGAATATGAGTACTTGAGCCTCATGTATGACATGATTGTGGATCAGGCTCAAGTAGTCAGTCAAAACGGTCTATAGTATACGGATAAGGCTGGGTACCTTATCCTGGTAACACTATTGGATGCGGCTCACTTTGTATTGTACAAAACGATGTGATCTGAATCGTTTCACATGGAGATGTGCGAGTGAGGGCGTCCTGTGCAAAGAGTTTGCATAAGACCGAACCGCGTATTAAGTCGCTCTCTCTTTATAACTCCGTTTACTGATGAGACCGACTTATACATATTGATGGCCTAGGTAACTCGATCTCAATCCTGAGCTCGCTATGAACTCCTGCTTATTCGATTGTATCCTTTGACTTGCACGGGTGAGAGTGGCCCATAAGCGCCGACTCAATAAGCCTACCATCTTGGGGATAAAGTCGAATAGGTAGCTGGGGACATAGTACAGCAAGAATGGAGTTCACTCCTAACCCGCTCTTCAGGGTTAGTAGATAGGTTGTTCCCTTAATAGCTGACTCTGGGGCTTGAACAACTAGCGCGTGCACTCTCATGAGACGAGAGGGTTAATTGATCTGTTGGTTGGACCACAGATCTATTGTTCATTAGAGGTGTCAGTGGTACTTAAGGAACAAGACGTAATGCAGGGGTTAAACAGTTTAAATGACCCAGCTGTGATTACGAACAACCTGTGAAGGGTCGACTTGCCCGTGACGGTTATATCAGAGGACACAATATATCTACAGTGAGGAGAGTGCAACCCTCGGACTATAGTGGAGTCTCCGGGGGTTAACGAAAGTTGATTGATTCGGGTTAAAAGAGTTTTGACCGGATAATCTCGTATCGTTGGAGCTCATGATCTGTAGGTCCTTTAGGTTCTCCTGGCTAGCTCGGATAACGTCGTGCAACAATATAAAAGAAAAGAAAAAGAAAAAGAATTTGAATTGTTCAAATTCGGTTCATGGAAGGAGGATAGACATATTTAAATATGATTTAAATATGGAAATGGCCTAAAACATGAATATGATTCCTGTGTAAAAAAAAAAGTCGGTTTTCAGAAAACCGGGTTTAGCCTTATTATTTAATTAATATTTGATATTGAATTAAATAATATTAATTAATTAAAATGTTTAATTAATTAATTAATATATATATGTGTCTTACATGCAATTGCATGTAAGACACATGTTAACTTATGTTAATATATATATATGTATATTACAAAAGGTGGGATGGGTGTTCTTTTTTTTAGATTAAAGTTCGGTATACGAACTTACAGAAGTTCATATATTTTGAATGTGAACTAAAGCCCTCAGCCAAGTTTCCTTCTTCCTCCTCTTCTTTTTCCTTTTCTTTTCTTTTGGTATCGGTGTCCCACAACACCGTTGCTCGGCGCCGAGGATAGCGGGACTACCTGAGGTGGTCCTCGGGGCGTTCGTGAGAAGAGTCCGGAAGAGTTCGTGACGAGGAACGTGCGGCGGAGCTTGAAGAAATTGGAACTACAAGGGTATGTATTTCTAATTTCTTATTTTCGTCGCTTTGAGCATGTTTACTATTTGTTAAATTGATGAAATTAGAGTATCATCGGTCCGAAATCGCTTTCCGCTGCGCAAGTCGCTCCATCAATATATATATATATATATATATATATATATAAATAATTAAATGTGTCTCACAGCATTATGCATGTAAGAGACTTGTTATTATATATATATATGCTAATATATATATGGTTTTGCAATTTAGTTAAAAAAAAAAAAAGGGTTCATGAATAGGCTTTTGCAGAGAATTTCAACATATGAAGTCTTAAACTTCAAAAGCCTCTGACCCCTCTCCATCTTCTTCTTCTCCTTCTTTTTCTTTCTTTTATTTTGTAACGGAGTCTCACAATTCCGTTGCACGGCGCCGAGGATAGCGGGACTACCTGGGTGGTCCTCGGGGCGTACGTGAGAAGAAGTTCGAACTGTTCGTGACGAAGTAGGGTCGGCGGAACACGAAGAAAATTAGAACTTCAAGGGTATGTTTTCTAATTTTTCTTATTTTCGTTGTTTGAGCATGTTTTCTATTTGTTAAATTGATGAAATTATAGTTTCAACGATCCAAAATCACTTCCGCAGCATAAAACGCTCCATCAGTCTTCTCGTCTCCGCAGCAATCTCCTCTATAAAATCCTTGGAAGCTCAGTCTGATCACGAACTCAGCAAGGCAAGGACCACCCTTAGAGGAGTCTCAGCTATTCTCGGACTTAGTAGCGGAGTTGTGGGACTTCTTGAACTAAGGGAGTTTGTTGAGGAGAAAAGAGGAAGAAGAATATGGTGATGGTGATAATAATGAGGATGAAGCTTCTGTTTGTAGATGAAGAACACTTCAACAAACACAAACCTCCATCTTACCAATTCTCTTGTAATTTCAACAAATCGAAACACAATATTGAGAAGGAAGATTGAACCCTTTCAATCCTTCAACAATTCTTCAACAGAAATCACCTCAATACAGCACTAAGTTTCTTCAGCATCATCTTCTTCAAATTTATTCTTCTTCAACCTTTGAAGAATCCAACGAGAGAGAAGAGAGAAGAGAGCAAGAGAGCAAGAGGAGGGAGAAAATCATACTTTACATTAGTCTTTCAAAAATGAAGACTCCTTGATACTTATCTTCAAAGGCAAAATGGGTTGGTGGACATAATAGGTGTTCAACATGCAAAGCATGTTGAACCCATTATGTTTATAAATTATTATAAAAATTTATTATAAAAATTAATGCAAAATTAATTTTATAAATATTAAATTATAATAAAAAATAATAAATAATTAATTAAACTTTTTTAATTAATTATTTTATTATTTAATTTAATATCAAATATTAATTAAATAATAAAACTAACCTCGGTTTTTCAAAAACCGTCTTTTCGCATATAAATCTCTATTCATATTTTCCTCCGAACACATATTTAAATCATATTTAAATATTTCGAACCTCAATCTACAAACCCGAATTTGGATTTCTCCATATTCAACCCTTATGCACTGCTACACCGCTTTGTCCGAGCTAACCAGAAGAACCTAAAGGACCTACAGATCATGAGCTCCAACGATACGAGATTATCCGGTCAAAACTCTTTTAACCGAACTAATCAACATTCGTTAACCCCCGGAGACTCCACTATAGTCTGAGGGTTGCACTCTCCTCACTGTAGATATATTATGTCCTCTTGATATAACCATCACTGGCAAATCGATCCTTCACAGGTCGTTCGTAATCACAGCGGGTCATTTATACCGTTTAACCCCTGCATTACTTCTTGTTTCTTAAGTACCATTGACACCTCTAATGAACAATTGATTTGTGGTCCAACCAGCAGATCGGAACCCTCTCTAGCTAGGAGAGGGTGAACGCTCATTATTCAAGCCATGGAGTCAACTATTAAGGGCACAATCTATCTACTAACCCTAAAAGCGGGTTATGAGTGAATTCGATCTTGCAGTACTATGTCCCCAGCCACCTATTCGAGTTTATCCCCAAGATGGTAGGCATATTGAGTCGGCGTTAATAAGCCACTTTCACCCGTGCAAGTCAAAGGATACTCTCGAATAAATAGGAGTTTATAGCGAGCTCAAGATTAAGATCGAGTTACCTTGGTCATCATATGAAAAAGTCGGTCTCTTCAGTAAACGGTGTTATAAAGAGAGAGCGACTTGATTTCGCGGTTCAGTCTTATGCCCTTCGCTCACACATCTCAATGTGAAACGATTCGGATCACATCGTTTTGTACTATACAAAGCGAGCCGCATCCAATAGTGTTACCAGGATAAGGTACCCAGCCTTATCCATATACTATAGACCGTTTTGACTGTCTACTTAAGCTTGATCGACATTCATGTCATACATGAAGCACAAGTACTCATACTTCGACATGGGTGTTGATTATTGGTATAGGTTAATGCAAACATGTTTCACTTTATTCAATAAACACTCTTACTAAATAAAACTCAATAACACTTTATTGCTAAATAGAATACTTACAAACACAATTGCTTACTAACTACGAGTTTTAGGACATAAAACCCAACACATCAGTAAGTCGATCCTTCACAGGTCGTTCGAAATCACAGCGGGTCATTTATATCGTTTAACCCCTGCATTACATTTTGTTCCTTAAGTACCACTAACACCTCTAATGAACAATTGATTTGTGGTCCAACCAGCAAATCAGATCTCTCTCGAGCCAGGAGAGGGTGGGCCCATTGTTCAAGACCTGAAGTCATCTATTAAGGGAACAACCTCTCTACTATCTCTAAAAGCGGGTAGAAGTGAATTCCGTCTTGCAAGACTATGTCCCCAACTATCTATTCAGTCTTATCCCCAGGATGGTAGGCTTATTGAGTCAGCGATCTGGTCACTCTCACCCGTGCAAGTCAAAGGATAAGCTCGAATAAACAAGAGTTCATAACGAGCTCAAGATTGAGATCGAGTTACCTAGGTCATTATATGAAAAAATCGGTCTTTACAGTAAACGGTGTTATAAAGAAAGAGCGACTTGATTTCTCGGTTCAGTCTTATGCAAACTCATTGCAGAGGACGCCCTCACTCACTTGTCTCTACATGAAACGATTTCGGATCACATCGTTTTGTATTATACAAAGTGAGCCGCGTCAATAGTGTCCCCAGGATAACGTACCCAGCCTTATCCCTATACTATAGACCATTTTTTGTTGTTACTTGAACTTGATCGACATTCATGTCATACATGAAGCTCAAGTACTCATACTGTCGCCATGGGTGTTTGGGATTGGTATAGGTTAATGCAAACACAATTTCACTTTATTCAATAACAACTTTACTGAATAAATCTCAATAACACTTTATTGCAAAATAGAATAATTACATTCAAACAGTTTACAAACTACGAGTTCTAGGACATAAAACCCAACAAACTCCCACTTGGACTAAAACGTTTGTGGTGTACATGTTGGCGAAGAAAAATAGAATATCATATATGCACAATTTCTCTCACTGTCCTACTATACAGCTCGCAACCCTAGATTCACTAGGTGTCCCTCAAACACTTTAGTCGTGAGAGACTTAGTAAACGAATCAGCAATGTTGTGCTCCGAGACGATCTATGTGACGATCACATCTCCTCGTTTCACTAAAAATGAGCTCTACTTACAATCCTTTGCTGCTTCGTAAGCTGCAATATACTTAGCTTCCAAAGAGGAGTCAACAATACAACTTTTGTATAGGACAAAACTATAACAACAGCCCAATGAACAAAACCCAATTGGACTTTTATCTACTGACAAATCCCACTGCATAGCACATATCGGGTCGTGTATATAACAAATCATACATTAGACTACCGATATATAAATGCACATGGAATACGTCTCAAATCCTCAACTCATTGAGGTGTCTTAGGAGACAATTCCTTTGACAACTGAATTCCCAGCCTGAAAAGTACCTTACCTTTCTCTTGGAATTCTGCATCGAACATCGTAACAACATATTGTCGATACAAGATGCTTGAGACAACACTAGCATTTTTTCCTTACGATTCCTTACGATTTGAATCCATAGAAAAAACTGAGCCTCTCCCAAATCTACTATTTAGAGTTGGGTCGCTAGTCAATGTTTAATGTCAGTCAGGAATCATACATCATTCCTAATGATTAGGATACAGTCTACGTATAAGACTAAGAAAGCTACAACAATATTGAATACTATCTTGTAGACACAAGGTTCATCAATATTTTGTTCAAAGCCATAAGTTTTGATCGCAGTATCAACCCTTATAATTTAGGATCTAGATGCTTGTTTCAATTCATAAATGGATTGAATAAGCTCCCAAACATTTTGCTCTTGACCCTGAATAATGAACCCCTCTGGTTGAGCCTTATAGATACTCTTCTCAAGATAGTCATTCAGAAGAATATCATTCAGAAAAGTCGTCTTGACATCCATCTGCCAAATTTTATCATAATAAAATGTGGCAATGGATAAGAATAATCTAATCAACTTTCATATGGCAACAGGGGAAAGAGTTATTTCATAATTCGCCCATTCCCTTTGGGAATGACCCTTTGCCCTAAGTCGAGCCTTAAAGGTTTGCATCTCACCGGCTTGGTCTCATTTCCTCTTGTAGATCCACTTGCACCGGATAGGTCTTTCACTATCTGGTTGGTCTACAAGATCCCAGACCGAATTGAAGTACATTGGCTCCATTTCGAGATTCATGGCTTTGAGCGACTAGTCCTTGTCTATGTCATTCATTGCCTGTTTAAAGGTCAATGGATCTTCAACGCCATCATCAGGTATGACGACTTGAGTTTCAGATAAACCGATGTAGCGGTCGGGTTGTCTTACATCTCTCCCACTACGTTGAGGCATTCTCAACTTTTGAGAAGGACCAGCCTGATCAACAATTTTTGTTGATCGATCTGTAGCTTTCCTGGAAAGTTCGGACAAAAAAATTTTGCTCGACGGTTGATGATCTCTCATGTGGTCTTCCTCTAAGAATGTGGCATTAGCCGATGCTAGTACCTTGTCCTCACGAAGATCGTAAAACAGACCACATTTCGTTTCCTAGGGGTAGCCTACAAATATGCACAATTTTGAACATCGTTTCTTTTTCTTTGGATCAGGCACCAGCACACGTGTCAGACACCTCCAAACACAGAAGTGACGTAAAATACTTTTACGCCCTTTCGATAACTCATAAAGTGTTTCAGAGACACTTTTAGAGAGAACTATGTTCAATGTATATGTAGTAACCTTTATCACACATCCCCGAAACGAACTAGGCAGTTGAGCATAGCTGAGAACCATGTCTAACAGGGTTCTATTTCTCGTTTTAAGACAGGACTCACATTATGGAAAGAAGTTGTTTTCTAACTGATTTAGAAGACCACTCATAACCAATCTCTCAATCTTATAGAGATTAATGTGACCTAACCTCAAGTACCAAAGATAGGTACTTGAAGAAAATTACTTGCCTATTAATTTGAGTCTTAGCTGTTTTAAAGAACTCGGTGTTCAAAAAAGCTTTTGCCTCTGTTCGTCTTAACACAAATAAGTTGTTTGGAGAACATATTTGTACACCTCTTTTACAAATGAATAATTCATTAATCATAAAAGATACTTTATACAAAAGGTTCAAACAAATAAGAGATAGATACAAGGTTTTAGGAACCAAGAATACATTTTCTAATAAAATGAGTCTATCTCTTTTCTACAACTTCACCAGCTCCCACTGTATTGGCCAAGACAACCTCTCTTGTTCAAAACTTGAGAGTTATCTTTTCTTGAGAAAACAGTTGCCAGGAACTAGTTTCCTGAAAAGAAGAACAAACATGGTTAGTGGTTCCTGAATCAAGTACTCAGGTCAAACTATCATGTTTCAACAAGGAAATCATATTTACCTTATTTTTCTTTCTCAACTCGATTTCTCCACAAGGTACCACGGGCAATTGCGTTTCAAGTGCCCGTATTCGCTACAGAATAAATATTTTCCTCTAAAAGTAGTTGTACCCTTGTACTTGCCAGTGACATGCGTTATTCCCTTCCTATTATCTTTCTTCTTCTTTTGAATACCCTTATTCTTGATAGAAGAAAGTTCAAACTTACTCCCTGAAGACGTTCCTTTTTGGAATTTCTTCAAAGTGACAACATTTGCCGCTTTCTATTTTCCTTTGGAAGTGTGCAGGGGCTGGTAAGTCTGCAGCTCGTTGAGGAGAGAGGTCAGATTATACTCTATCTTGTTCATCACCATATTGGTTTTGAACTGTAGGAAACTCTTCGGAAGAGATTCCACGATAAAGTTAACCTGACTTTTCTCGTCAATGGAAGCTCCGTTTACTTCTGCCACATTGAAGTGGACCATCATGTTAAGGACATGCTCTCTAACAGAGGTTCCCTCCATCATGCAAGAGTTGTAAACGAATTTGAGGGCTTCATGACGGACCGATGAGGACGGTTGTCCAAACATCGCATGTAATGAAGACATGATTTCCTTAGCGGAAACCATAACCTCATGCTTCTTAGCTAACACATCTGATATGTTGGATAAGATGTAGACTTGGGCTTTATCATTAGCCCTTGTCCATCTATCATATGTTTCTCGAACAATTCGAGTGTCAGACGAGCTAGGAGGGGGAGGACAATCCTCTGTTAAGACGAACCTGAGATCATCTAGAACGAGAATCGTATTCAAGTTCAATTTCCAGGTCGCGTAGTTCTCGCCGCTAAATTTATCGGAAGCTAGTAAATGGATAAAAAGCTCGACATGCTGAAAAAAGAATGAATTAAATTAGTGAAAAGGTTTTAACCTAATTTACACACCAATCAAGAATTTAACAAAAAGTAATAATGTACCCAAAACTCATTATTAATTTGCAACGATACTTCAGTGAGTCAGAATGGTCGCTACCGTGGGGCAGTCGAGCACTCCTTCACTGAACAAAGACATTCTTGACTAAATGTTAATACCAGAATAACTCATATTCCTATAACATCTTAGTTATCGTTGTTTGGTCAAGATTTACTAACTCCTTAGCAAATCTCGTAAGCGTGACCCTCCATTTTTAGATTTCTTAGGGCGGCCCCAACAGTGCAACCGTATGGAATGTCAGTGTTGAGAATGACACTAAGTAATCTTTATCCATTTCTGGGGACTGAGATGTTCCGACTCCCATGAAACGGCCCTCCGTATGGACGGTGCCTCTAAGAGCAACCAGCAGACGGAACATGGAAATCTCACGGTTCAATCCAATGGAGGAGACCGCAGGATGTATTAACATACTTTCTTCTCCCACTTACTATAAATACTTTCTCCATTCACCTTGCTATTGATTTATGCAAACACCACCCGTCTGGAGATGCCCTATTGACATCATGAGGCCGAGCATAAATCTCACGGTGTGAACTTCACGGAGAGCATAGGAGGAGATTGATATATCATATATATCTTCTCAACACCACTACTAAGTGTTTTAAGACGGTTTGGGTATATCTCACTTAGGCATTATCCGGCTAAGACAATAAAACCTAAGTCTATGTAAAACAAACTTTTACCT
Organism: Herpetospermum pedunculosum; assembly: GCA_028017165.1. Classification (NCBI taxonomy): domain Eukaryota; kingdom Viridiplantae; phylum Streptophyta; class Magnoliopsida; order Cucurbitales; family Cucurbitaceae; genus Herpetospermum; species Herpetospermum pedunculosum. Next base: position 26,065,501 of record CM051527.1, on the reverse strand, counting down.
ATGATGTCTAGGTGATAAATACTTTATTACCTTACACCACTCCCACATGCTCATAAAGTCGGGTTAACTTTACTCAAGTACCGGATTGTCCCCAGGTAGGAGGTGTTCCGTAAACCGTCAGCTTAAATACCTCCAACCTTAGTACAGGATGTCACCGGGTGAGTTTCTTGTAACCTTAGCATTTACAAGATATCGACCTATTTTATTTAATAAAATAGTGTGATACATTCAACCTAAATGTAAGCATGCCTTTGTCTTTGTTATAGATTTTAATAGTCTATGCCAATTTTACAACGTTTTGCAAAACTAAGACTAACTATAACAAACTACATGCTTCTCAAACATGCATACTACTAAGGCAACAATCTTGTATGTTTAATTTCATAATAAATATAACACTTATATCAATTACTCTATTAAACTAACAACATCTAATTCATGAATTAATATAACTCTTATATCAATGCTCATGAATTCCTAAACATGCATACTATATATTATAACATTTATAACATACATTCAATGCATGGAGCATGCTTCCTATGGTGAGATTTTAAATCTGTATGGCATACTTTATGCACATACAATCAGGGGATTTAATTAAAACATACATTCACAATGCATAAATAATTAAACACACTAAAGTGGACCGATTTTGGCATCGAACAAGCAAACTAAGCTATTACAAGCTTGTAACAACAAGCAAAGTCTTGAGCGGCCTCTTCGAACTCTTCGAACCGCCTCGCTTCCCGAACACTTCGGCTAGCTCCTCTCCTTTGCTCCTTGCTTCGAAAAATAACCCTAGGACTATAATGACTCTAAAGAATACAAACTTCTTAAGCAAACATTAAGCTCATACATTTCGGGCAATTTACAAACCAAAGCAAAACAAACAAAAGCTAAAAGAGATGCCAAAACCGAAAGCACTTTAGACGCCCATATATAAACGATTTCTATATTAAAACCCACCAAGCTTAAATTGATGCAAATTGAGTGATCAAAATACACTCTGATACTAGTTGTTGGAGCGCATAACGCTGCGGAAGCGATTTGGATTATTGATACTCTAATTTCATCAATTTAACTAAACAGAAACATGCTCGAAACTTTGAAAAAGAGAAATTAGAACACATACCTTTGTAGTTCTAAATTTCTTTAATTCCACCGCTCGAATCTTCTCACGAACTCTTCGATTCTTCTCTCGAACTCTTCAAGGACCACCTCCGGTAGTCCCACTATCCTCGGGCCGAGCAACGGAGTGGTGAGACTCCTTTACAAGAGAAAAAGAAGAAAAAGAAGGATGGAAAAAATGGTCTATGTAAGCTTTTTCAAAACTCTAATTTCATGAATTTGTTTAATTGATGTAACCGAAAAAGGGGATTTTAAACATGCAATTGGGAAATTAAACACTAACGGAGAAATAAATCAATAAAACGAACGCGCAAGATTTGGGGATTCGAGATTTGCGAATTAAAGTAAATAAGATCATTGAACTTCTATGGACTTAATCAAACTCAGTCGAGCACACAAACGGTTACCCAGACACCTCCGTAGTAACTGACCCAAAGAAATTAGCTAGACAAGTGCAATTCTAACTAAACATGGCAATTAATTAAGCCAAGGTGATAAATCCCAAATTAACGAAAGTCAGTAACAAGCAAATCGTGACAGATGTTTGACTTTGATAGCCTAAGCCAATATTCCGGTTTTTCTACTTCTTCGGGGTTAGCTAAAACATACTAAGGGAACATGCAATGCTACCTACGGCTTCACCGAACCCTTGTTACCTTGGCGATTAGGAGAGACACAACATCACTAATCTAGTTAACGGTAAAGCATACAAGCAATCAAAAGCGTCAATCCATTATGCAAGCATACAAATAAGGATAAAATCAGAAGAAGAAGATGCATCAAAAGATTAAGACAAAGTAGAATTTAAAATGTTCAAAGTCTCAAATCATCACAATAATTATAAATTCCTACATTTTCCCAAAATCCAACACTAACCTTAGCCTTCCATGGGGTTTGGATGAATCCAAGCTTCCATGGAGGCTTTGGAGTTCATACAGTAGCAAAGAGGGAAGAAAAGCTTGAGAAAATGTCTCCAATGGCAGAAGTTCAACAAAAATCGAAGAAAGAATGAACTGAAATCGGAGAATAAGCACTTAAATAGTCGTCGGAGCGTCGCGACGCTGAAGGCGGAAAATTTCAGCGCGCGCATCTTCGGAGCGTCGAGACGCCATCGCTCGACGCTTGCTCTCGGGTTTGAACTATAAATTTTCCTTGGAGTAGCGTCTCGACGCTGTCTCCTTGGCACAACTTCTCTCTTTTGCTCATATTCCTTGCCCGATGCATTTCCGAGGCTCTAAAATGGTCTTCTTATCCCCGAAAATCGTCATTTGGACTTTACGAACTCTTCACCTACAACGGAGGAAAATAAACAATATTAAGCACGGTTTTTAGCTATAATAGGGAGTAAAACATAGCTCTAAATTAGAGCTATCATTGGTCCCCGTACAAAAGATTTGTCGACTCTCTAACTGGTCAGCAGGAAACTCGCCAGTTTGGAGGAAATGGTGAATGACGGTTGATGCGAGCTTGTCGAGGCCCGTCAAATAAAATTTATATTTACCGGTCAACGACTTGTAGTAAACTATAGCAGACCGAGTCGAATGTTACGTCTCCAAAAGTGACTATTTTAGGACTTATTTGTGTTAGGAAGTTGTGCATTTGTAAGTGTTTTTTATAGGATTTAGCTTGAACTTGTGCTTATATATGAGAATTAGAAGAATGAAGCTAAATTAGGACTTGTATGCAAAAGGGAAGAGAAGGAATGAAAAACGAAGTTAAAAGAATGAAAACTGTGCATTGCGGAGGCATTGCGGAAACATTGCTAAAACCGCAATGTTTTAAGTGAAATCCGTAAGTTGGCTAACCTTTTTCTGTTTCGATCCGATATTTCAGGGATCCATTCTTTCTCCTCCAGCCACGTAGAAGTACGACGTTGAGAATGGATGGTTCTCCTTGACCCAATCGCACCTGCAGAATACTATAAAAGGAGGCCAAAGTGGAAGGTTGAAACACACTCGAACAGCGTAGACTTCTCAGTTCAACGCAGCTTCTTCCACTCTTTTTCTCTCTTCCGTCTGTTGGTTTGAAAGGTTCAGCTGTTGGAGTCGACAATCTGATAGGAAGGAGAGAAGATCTATCTTCTCTTCTGATTAGATTCATCCAAACAAAGCTCACTTTCACCCTTCAGCCGAGGCGTTCGCAATCGAGAAGACCACGCACATCTTTACTGCTTTCTGTTTTAGTTTTCTATTTTCATTATTGATTGTTGTTATTTCTCTTCCTTTAGCTACTCTATTCCATTTCGTTGCTTTCTGTCTTTACTTTAGTTATTCCAAGTCATCATTTGTTTAGTTCAAACGATTGGTTAATCAACGCACAATTCATCACTTCGCAAGTCTTTACTTTCTATGCCTACTGTTTTCCTCTTCTGTTTTATCTTCAAGAGTTTATTAAGCATGTCTTCTTCCTCTACTTTTTCTATTCTACCTGCATCCATGAGTAACTAAATCACATAAGGGCATGCTAATGACAAATCTGTAGGAAGAAACACGTGACTAAAGCATGTAGGATAGCTCTCGAATGCATTGATTGTATGTAAGCTTCATCCCACGGGCAATTTCGATTGGCCATCCATTTTGTCCAAAGAACTCCTAACCTCTGGAAGGAGTAAGAGTTCAGAGTCATACACTCATGCTAGCCTCTCAAGGTAGCCAGAAAATGACCTAGGAATAGGCGTTTTCCTAGTACACACCACAACTTACTGTTTTAACAAGATGCTTAAGACCTTACTTGGACATGAGTAAACTAAAGAATCTAATGCATGAAATCGGAAGATACATGAGTATGAGTTAGTTTGATGCATAGTGAGTTAATCTACTGCTTAAGAATCGTGTGAAAAAGCCTATAGAGGAGTCGTTAGTAGCCCTTGTTTCCACATTTTACACACATTCGCTGTTAAGAACATTGCGGTATAATTGCTGTTTCCGCAATTCCCTTAGTTAACAAATTCTGCCTTAGCCATTTTTCTCTTCGTTTATTAATCTCATCTCTTTGCATTTGAGTTTATCATTTACTTGCACTTGTTTATGTATCTATCCTTTACATGTTCCTTAGTAATTAGGCAACTTAAAACCAAATCTACCCCATTAAATCCACCCATTTTTGCTTAACAATACACTTCACGAGTAACTAAGAATAAATCTCTGTGGGAAATCGAATGAAAAAATACTTATTACTTGCTACAAGATCAGGTATGCTTGCATGTTCTGAGTGCTCTATTATTGCATATTTCCTTTAAACATTGAGCACGCAACATCGAACTTAGGGCGAGCCTAAAAAATTAAAAAAAAAATGGGGTTTAGGGTTTTGCAATTTAAGCTAAAAAAATTAAAGATAATGACGAGGGAATTGAGGGATAAACGAGATTATCTTGTCAATTTAGATATGGTCAGGCTACTTAATGGTTTTGTTCATCGATTCAATTTAAAAGCACAAATTTATCCCAATTCCAAATCGATCATAATTAATCTAAAATTATTATTCTAATTAATCATGCATGCACCCACCTTGTTTGCTTGTATCTGTAACAAACAACCCATAATAAAATATTAATTACGACGAAAAATCACAATTAAACTTAATGTAAAATTAACTGGGCACGATCATTCCATATTAATTAGACTTTAGCCATGTGGAAAATACTGAGACAATTAATTAACTTGGATAACCTAAATTAACTAATTGTTTTCTCTTTAATCCTAAATTAACTATGCAAGCTATGCGAACATGGAATATGGGGTGGAATTGGTGTTTGGAGATATTTTGAACTAGGAGTTGGTATCATCATCATTGGGGGTGACAGGATCAACATCATTATGCGTATGAGTGGTATATGAGGCATGTCTTCAATGTTGCGGTGGGCCTCGTGAGGCAAAACTAGGGCATGTACTCCTCTATTGGAATGTTCTCTCGAGCACGTCCTCTACGCCTAGGATCAGAAGGAGATGCAATAGGTATATGTTATTCATTTAATATAGTTGTTCCATGTTTGTGTCACCATGGTGCAAGTTGAATTGACCAAACTTGGACTCGAAGATCTATGTCATGCAACTTTAGTTTCGTGTTGCACACTTCTAGGACAATTTGTTTGGAATTTATATCCTAAACCCTTATAATTAATGTTTTATTATTTTATTTTGTAAATTGTAAAGTAATCTTCCAGCCCCTAGTTTTACAGGTGGGCGTTCAATTCAACAGAATGCTATACGGACAGAGGTGAGAATAAAAATCTCGGATTCCATTCGTGGTGGGACCCACTACAAATATCGTCTCACGTTTATCCATCTCCTCTTTCGACACGTGTCTTCCTCCTCGTTTCTGTTTCTGTCTGTCTCTGTCCTTTCCTCACAGCCTGGCATTTGCCATATAGTTCCTCATCATTTTTCGCCGCCGGCTGTTCAATAAATAAATCAAATAATCAAAACTTTAAAACATTTGTGTATAATTTAAAACAACTTGTGTACTCTTATTATTTATTTATTTTCTTTAAATAACCCCATTTCCGATTTTTTATTTTTAAAAAACAAACCAGAAAATTTAATATTTTTATCTTTACATGTCATTGTTTAATCAATTAAAATAAACTCCTATTAAATTTCTGGAATTTCATTAGAAATTTGAAAATATGAAATAAAATAAATAATTATATTTCATATTTTTGAATATATATTTAATAACAAATTTAAAAATTAAATAACAATTTAACTAATTATTCAAACTCAATCAGATGAAATATTTATAAAACATAAAAGTCATAATTACTAACTAAATATTAAATTAAATATTAATTCTTATTAATTTATTTATAAACATATTTTATGTCGTCAATTTTCTATAATTATTATTTTATAATATTATCTATTTTATATTATATCATATACGTAGTTTAATTTAATAAAAATGAATTAAGTTTATAATATAATATGAAATTTCATATTTATTAAAATTTTCATCTTTTTTAAATGTAATTCTGTATTTTAAAATTTAAAATTTGAATATACTGTAAATAAAATAAAAAATTATTATTTTCAGAATTTACATCACAAAATTCGATTTTGTTTTTTAAAAAAAATCAAATTTATAATGCATACTGTTCACACGAGATTTCGAACGAAGGATAGAGATTCGAACACGTGTAAATGAAATTTGAATTTGTATTTAATTGTATGTATCAGTGCGTAGTGGATTACAATCTCTAATGTTTATCCTCTGATTCTTTCTCTCTCAAATGTAAATGTATCTCGAGGGCTTCGCAGCTTGTTCTCGACGTTGAATTTGGATCGAGGGTTTTGCAGCTTGTTCCCGATGTTGAATTTGGATCGAGGGCTTCGCAGCTTGTTCTCGATGTTGAATTTGGATCGAGGGCTTCGCAGCTTGTTGTCGATGTTGAATTTGGATCGAGGGCTTCGCAGCTTGTTGTCGATGTTGAATTTGGATCGAGGGCTTCGCAGCTTGTTGTCGATGTTGAGGGCTTCGCAGCTTGTTGTCGATGTTGAATTTGGATCGAGGGCTTCGCAGCTTGTTCTCGATGTTGAAGGATTGTTCAGTCTTCCAAGGATTCAGGGAGTCTTCGTTGTTTGGGAATTCTCTCTGAGCTTTTAGGAGTAGAAATTTTCTGAACCTTGAAAATGAAGAATGAGCTCTCTATTTATAGAGTTCTCATGGGCCTGGATCCAATGGGCTTGGGCTTGGGCTTGGATCCAATGGGCTTGGGTCCAATGGACTTTTGGGTTCTGGGCCCAATGGATTTTTGGGCTTTGGGCCAAATTGTCATTTAAATAACTTTTTAGCCCAATTCGATTTCGAGCCCAATTGAGTTATGACCGAATTTGCTCGGTTAAGTTTATTCGATCCGTCGGCCAAGATGAAGACACGTGGCAACCGCTGATTGGCCGAAATTTCTCGGTCAACAAATGCCCCCTTTTTCGAGAGTTATGCACATGTACGTGTGAGTGAGTCTCGGAAAAGTTAAATTTTGAAATTGAAATGTAGGACACCCCTAATTTCGAATCTGCCTCGACATATCAATCTTATCGAAATATGAAATTTGGTCCATAAATCAATTCTTTTGGTTGATACATCTTTCTATGCCAATTGACCAAAAAATATGAATTGGGCTTACAATTTTGATCTTTCTTATTTGGCAGAAGCTTGACTTGAACTTTAGTAGATTCTTGTGTTCTACTTTAATTCCATTTTGGATGTAGAGTAGAGTTTTGGAGTTGCCCAATTGAATTTTGAATAGGATTTGACTTTGAACTTTACTCCAAATTCGAAGTGGGATAAAATTTGGAGTATACCCAAACCGTCAATTTCGATTTGAGACTTGGATTTAGATAAATTTTGACTCTAAATCATACTTCGAAATAAAATTTGGAATATGCCCAAAATTTTATTTTTAGGAAAATTTTGGATTTTCTTGAAGTTTGGCTTGAATTCGGAGTAGGAGTGTTGAAAATTTTATTTTGGCATATTTGATCTGAGACTCGGATTTAGATAACTTTTGACTCTAAATCATGCTTGAAAATAAAATTTGGATTATGCCCCAAATTTTAATTTTAGGAAAATTTTGGATTTTGGTCGAAATTTAGCTTGAACTTGGTATAATTTTGGGATTCCAATCAATTGACATAAAGTTCAAAAATTTGAACTTAAGCTCATGATTATGGAAGGAAATTTAGAACCCGCCTAAATTTCAAGTTGAATGAAGTATTACAATCTGAACACAAATGTGAACAACAAAACTTGTGTGGCAAAGTGGAACATGTATAACTTTTGTTTCCCTTGGTCTTGGCTCAAGTCCACCTCTATACATATTTTTAGATAATTTTCTTAACTTGCGCAACTGAACTTGGAGATGAGCAGCGCAGTGATGGAAATTTGATTTGGCCTAATAACAAGCTGAATGAAATATTACAATCTGAAGTCAAATAGTAATATTGAAGCTTGTTTGGCGTAGTGGAATTGGTACTACCATTGCTTCTTTTGATCTTGAGTTCGAATTAAATTCAACTTCATAGAGATGCAGCGACGGGAACATCGATTACTCCTTTGTTTTTTTGGTTCAATACATGATAATTTTTTTTTTTTTTTTTTTTTATTGTTGTGACTGAACTTAAAGTATATATTTTTTTTTTCTTTAAGTTGCCTACGTACCCTTAGATGGAAGGGATCAAGTCATAACGTAGTTCAGGTTACATGATGAGTGATTTTTTTCTTACTTGGGTCGTTCATATTTTAAGCTCGTGCGGGCCAGGAGCAACATGTAGTTTATACTCTTACGTTAAGGAGTATTACATTTCAAAAGATCTTATCTTCATCATGGTCTTGATCAGATCCTTCGTTTGTAGGATTGGTTAGAATGATGATATTTTTCTTCACCTTCAAGGAGCCTTCTGTATTTATGAGAACATATAATTTCCTCTTCATGCGCGAAGGAACACGACTATGAATCTTCTTGTCGCTATTTACTTCATCGAAGAGTCTTGCCCCTACGGTCTTCATTTTTCCTTCTTGTTGATCACTTGTCCCTTTGAGGCGATCAAAAACAGATGTTGAAGGTCGGTCTTTCTTTGATGTGGAGACACTTAACCTTTGGAAAGCTGAAGTTCGAGTGGAGGTAGAAGTTAGACATGAATTTTCTTCTTTTGTCGCGGCCATACTCATCCTTTGGAAGACCGAAGTTCGAGTAGTTGAAGGTTTGATGCGATTGACGACAGAGGTTCTTTGGTCGACTTCTTTTGAGTCGCTGACTTCTTCTGCATTGATGTAGCATGAACTTGCACAAATTTCTTCCTCTTTCTTGATGGGAAGAAAACTTCTTGAGAAAAATTCTTTTAAAGTCACCCGTCGTCGAGGTTGAGAAAAATATTTGTTTTCTCTTCCCTCGTGTTTAGGCTTCCTCGAATTGATTCTTCTTTTCTTCTTTGAAAGTTTATTGTTTCGTTTATCATTTCGAAGTATGCAATCTTCTTTCTGGGCAGGTCTTTGTCGTCGTATTTTCTGACGAGCCACAACGGTCCAACCTTTATCCTCATTTCCGACGGCCTCAGGTTTTACCTGAGAAATTTGCTTTGGGGTTTCATGTCCGAACCGAACAATTATTGGTTCGAAGGTCCCAAACTGGATCAGGCTTTCCTTTTGCTTATCAAATGAGGCTGGAAATAATTGAGCGCCGAAGTTCATTGTTACTGCAGCGTGGTTTGATTGAGCTATTTCATCAAGGTTTAGCTCAATTTTTCCTTCTTTAGCTAACCTTAGAATTAACTCCTTTAGGACGAAACATTTTTTCACCGGATGACTGATAACTCGATGATACTTACAATAGTTGGGATCATCGACTTTGTCCATTTCTTTCGGGCGTCTACACTCGGGAAACTCAATCACCCGTATTTTCAGTAGTTGCTCTAACATGTCAGGAATGTCAGAGTCTGGGAACGGATAGACTTTTTCTTGTCTTTCTTTTAAAGTTAGGCGATGTTTCTCGCCTCCGCCATTTCTTCTTTCTGTCCTGTTTTCCTTTCCTTTTGAGGAAAACCTTACAGGGGTCGTGCTGACGACCATGGATTCTTCCACGACATTTTTCGTGATCTTCTCACTATCCTTCATTTCTTTTTTCACTTTGTTGATATCCGGGATTAGGAGGTCCTTGCTCCCTCTGTTGGCGATACTCAACTCCATATCGTGGGCGCGAGTCGCTAACTCTTCAAAGGTATGAGGCTTTATCCTTTGCAGGATGTAATGTAATCCCCAATGCATGTCGCTGATGCACATTTCGACGGCGGACACCTCAGTGAGTCGATCCTTGCAGTCGAGACTCAACGATCTCCAACGGTTGATGAAATCGATGACTGGCTCGCCCATCCTTTGGTTAGCGTGCGAAAGTTCGGTCATGCTGGTTGTTCGCCTCGTGCTATAGAAGCGATTCAGGAAGTCTCTTTCAAACTGTTCCCAACTATCAATTGTCTCGGGCTCCAAATCAGTGTACCAATCAAATGCATTTCCTTTCAGAGTCCGGACGAATTGCCTAACCAACAAGTCTCCGCGAGTTCCAGCATTCTCGCACGTTTCAACAAAGTGGGCAATGTGTTGTTTAGGATTGCCCTTCCCATCGAACTGTTGAAATTTTGGCGGCTGGTACCCGGTGGGCATTCTCAAGTTGTCGATCCTCTTTGTATACGGTTTGGTATACAAGAGGGAGCTTTGGGTGGGTCCACCGTATTGAGCTCTGATAGTGTTCGTGATCATGTCTTGCAGTTGATGGACAGACAACGAAGCGACCGACGTTGAGTGATGCGGTTGGTCTTCTTGGATGACATTTTTTTCTTTGTCATTCCTCCTTGCTGCAGGAGTTAGACTTGACTCTGCAGCCTCTCGACTTTGCATCTGATTTCTCAATTGGGCAATCTCGAGGTCTCGTTCTTCAACTGCTTTCATAAGAAAATTTAATTTCTTTTCCATTTCAGCCATTGCTTCATCGTTAGTGCGTGCGTCTGCCATCATTACAGACATCACATTTGGATCATACCCCTTGTTTGGTTGATCAGATGAGGGAATAAATTCATCATACAAGAAATTTTCCTGAATGATTATCCCCTCACTCGCAGACTCTGTCATTCTTTCCTCCATAACATTTATTTCAGTCATCATGGCGGACGCTACGTCAGAATCGAGCTCAAATAAAGGGTTACACCTGACAACAAATTCGTCATTTGTAGGTGCCTCAGACAATGTCATTCTTTCTTCCATAGTATTTGTTTCAGTCGTTATGACGGATGCTACGTCAGAATCGAGCTCGAACAGAGGGTTACACCTAACAAGAAATTTGTCACTCGTAGATGCCCCTGACGATGTCATTACTCTGCTCACAATTGTGACAAAATCATGTGGACAATCGTGAGGAGTAGAAACCGTGTAGGGGTTGTTCATGACAACGGTTGTTGAAGGAGTTCTGAACGACATAACTTCACTTGTCTTTGAGATGAGGGAAAGAGATGAGAGGTAGAGATGTCCCACTGGGCGTGCCAATCTGTTCACACGAGATTTCGAACGAAGGATATAGATTCGAACACGTGTAAATGAAATTTGAATTTGTATTTAATTGTATGTATCAGTGCGTAGTGGATTACAATCTCTAATGTTTATCCTCTGATTCTTTCTCTCTCAAATGTAAATGTATCTCGAGGGCTTCGCAGCTTGTTCTCGACGTTGAATTTGGATCGAGGGCTTTGCAGCTTGTTCCCGATGTTGAATTTGGATCGAGGGCTTCGCAGCTTGTTCTCGATGTTGAATTTGGATCGAGGGCTTCGCAGCTTGTTGTCGATGTTGAATTTGGATCGAGGGCTTCTCAGCTTGTTCTCGATGTTGAAGGATTGTTCAGTCTTCTAAGGATTCAGGGAGTCTTCGTTGTTTGAGAATTCTCTCTGAGCTTTTAGGAGTAGAAATTTTCTGAACCTTGAAAATGAAGAATGAGCTCTCTATTTATAGAGTTCTCATGGGCCTGGTGGGCTTGGGCCTGGATCCAATGGGCTTGGGCTTGGGCTTGGATCCAATGGGCTTGGGTCCAATGGACTTTTGGGTTCTGGGCCCAATGGATTTTTAGGCTTTGGGCCAAATTGTCATTTAAATAACTTTTTAGCCCAATTCGATTTCGAGCCCAATTGAGCTATGACCGAATTTGCTCGGTTAAGTTTATTCGATCCGCCGGCCAAGATGAAGACACGTGGCAACCGCTGATTGGCCGAAATTTCTCGGTCAACAAATACCAAACACATATTCATTCAATCCAATCAATCTTAAAACATAAAATAAAACCTAAAATAAGATTGGATGACCTACAAACATGCCCTAATATTCCTCCAAAAAAAAAGTTATACTTTATTCAAAAGACAACTTTTAAATGTATTTAAAAAATTTGCTTAAAAAATCATTTGATAAATTTTCATGTATATTTTTTTTGTGATCATTTACAAACAAGTTTTAACGAAATGATTTTATATTTTTCGTGATGAATTTCTTTTTATTTCTTAAATTTATACTATTGAAAATAACTCATTAATTCAAGCAACATGTCATATCAATGTTTGAGAGGGTGTTTGGCCCAACACAAGAAATTGTTGAAGAAGGAGTTGGAGGAAAAGTTAACTCCTCGTTTAGCCCACAGACGGTTGAAGTCGGATAAAAAATATCAACTCTCCAGACTTCAACAGCAATTACTATTGAACTCTCTAGATTTCTAGCGTAGTTACTATACAAGTTTGTTCCATTTTTCAAGGCTACATATTTTTTTCTCTTCTTCTCTCTCCCTCATTCCCACAATATTTTTAATTATTTAAAAAAAAAAACGTAATTTAAACAAAATGTGTAAAAGGACTAAAAATGCAATTCAACCTATTTTGATTATTTTAAATATAAATTAGGTTGTTTAATCAAAATTGGTACTTAAAGCAAATTCAAAAGGTAATGTTCTTACAATGAGGAGAAATAAAAACATCAGCTTATTTGGATTCGTTTAAATTAATGGATTAAAATTTTTCAAATTCACATGTAATATTTAACACACTATTGTACGACTCTTTTTATTTCAAAATTATCCAAATAAAATGAATAATTAATGTGAGTGATATTGAAAAAAGAAGGTGAAGTATTGTGGTCGAAATTATTTTTGTTATTTTCAAAGAAATTTGTGAAAGATACATAAAATATAAAATAAAAAGTAAAAATCACATTTTTTAAATTTATTGGAAGAAGTCCTTAACAATAATAATATGGAAAATTATAGAAAAAATTGTACAAAAAAAATAGCTAAAATAAACCGTCATTACTAAGATGCTGGTTTCAGGGTGCAGTGGATTCAAATGGAATGAGGAGTTTAACAGGGTGGAAGCGGAGGAATATATGTTTGACACATGAGTCAAAATAAGACTATACTTATGTGTGTTGTTGTTTTTTTTTTTTTTTTCTTTAAATAAGTTTGTAAAAATATACCTAGATTAATAAAAACAAAAAAATCTCAATCTTAGAATTCATAAAATTAAAGGTAAGTCCTAACAAAAATTAATATATATATATATATCGATAATCAATGTCAAAAAATAATGTGAGAGTCCTCTAAAAAAAATTTGTTGTTTTCACATAAATTTGGAAATGATAGATAAAATAAAAAATAAATAAATAAATAAAAAAAATCATTTTTAAAATTTATTGGAATTGAAAGAAGTTCTTAATAAGAAAATTTTGAAAGTTTGTAGAAAAAAATTGTGCAGAAGAAAATAGCTAAAATAAACTCAGACTTCGAAACTCCAAGTTTAACAACTTCATGCCCCAAACATACCACAGACTTCAGAACTCCAGACTAAACAACCCTCTGCCCCAAACACACATACTTCATAACTCCCCAAACTAAACAACTCCAATTCCCGTAACTCCTTGGGTCAAACGCCCCTTAAATAATGAAAACAATAATCAAATGTATGGACTAAAATTGTAATTTACCTTTTATTAAGAAATTTATACATAATTCTGTTGCAAACTAATTCAGAATAGCCCGCTAGGCCTGTACCCATGAAGGCCCAAACGACCCCAACTCACCCAAAGAAAAATGTTTATGGATGTTGTCCAGCCATCGAGTCGAGAACGACAACCGACCACTCATAAAGGGAAATAATTCTCATCATACGGACCTAACATCATTGTCAGGCAAAGTGACTATATATAAAAGGGTTAATCTCTAGTTAAAGGTACGCAACTACCACTTTGTGCTCAACTCTAAATTACTCCTACCTTAGTACTAACTTTGGCATCAGAGCGTGTTGAGCACAACATCACACCGGTGCTCGGATACTATTTTGCAGATCAGCTCGACGAGTCACTCCAACCAAACCCCATGTTGCAGACCCTGTCAAATCCGTGAATATGGAACTCTGCCAAAGAAAGATTAAAAATTCCAAGATTATCAGTAAAGGTGAATTAGTTTTTAATAAGATTAAAAATATTGTTTAAAATTTACTAAGGTTCATTAATCTAGTAGTTAATAATTACTTAAATATTAATAAATTTGAAATAAAAAATGACGGTAAGGAACTCTGCGTAAGAAAGATTCTGACTAGACTGAGATACTTAAGTTGACTGAAAATGAACACCTGAGAACTGACCTTGGGTTGAATTAGTCAAATTTGATTTAATTTCATTAAAAAAAAGCTCATTGTGATTAGTTTTAAATAGTTTAATATATGGGAAATTGTAACAGATGTCAATTTAGAATAAAATAATTAAAAATATAGCACTTTTTTAAAACAATTGCGGATATGGAAATTTCTATCACGGATAGTATGGTCTATCGTTGATAGAAGTTTATCGTTGATACTAGTCTTTTTTATAGAATTTTGTCCGGGATAATAGTCTATCAGTGATAGTCATAAAGTCTATCAGTAATAGTCATAAAGTTTATCAGTGATAGCCACTGATTTTTTGCTATATTTCCAAAAGATTTTAAACTTTGCTAAATTTGCAATTATTTTGGGCATGATTGCTGTTTGTGCAACCCGCCCTTAATATATTTGGTAATTCACATTAAAATCAATGCAACCAACATCTAACCAACATAAGGGTTATGAAATGATAGATTGGCAAACTTAGATAAATGAGATTAGCCAAATTTGTCTAAGTAATAAAAAATTCTATTTCAAAATACTTAGTGAAAGAATGACATATGTCAAGATATCCTACGGTCTCTATTATAGATTCACGACGTGAGATTCATCTAAAGCCTTGTGGCGGCTTTTGGACCGTCCTCCCTACAAAATGTGTTTGCATCGGTCAATATAATAGTGAATCTCTTGAGAAAATATTTTTAAATAGTAAGTTGGAGAAGGAAATGTGTCCATTCAACAACAGTTCCACCTTCGCTTCCCTATTTACCAAATAATGGTGAGTTATTTGTAAAGAGGGGCGTCTACACAACCACTTATCATGAGAAATAAACACATTCTTTCCATCCACAATCCCCTTCTTTCAGGAAGTCTCTCCTCCACAACAAGCTCCTTCATACATAGACCGTCTCTCAAATATTTTCCCTTCTATTTTTCATGAGCTGCCACCGCCAAATGAGAGACGATATGAGTCTATACCAATGGATTAATATTCAGACTGAAGTAGATTACCAATTTGACATAGTTTATTTCTTGACTCGTTATGATGGTGTAGGCAGAGAGGACCGATGCAAACTTAGAAGCCTCCAACATATTAGCCCTGAAAAATAATAAACAATCATAAGCGAAAAACAAATGCGAGATTGGAGGACAATGTCTCGCAATCTTCAAGCCTGTTATCTCTCCAGACTCTTCTTTATGATTCAAGAACCTTGATAAGCCTTCTACACACAAGAGGAACAAATAAGGAGAAATAGAATTCAGTTGCCCCATCCCCTAGAAGGTTTAACTCGATCAATCCTCCTACCATTGATCGAGAAAGTATAAGATACAGACGACACATATCGCATAATCAACTTGACAAAATTCACATCCATACCCAAAGCCACCATAAAATTCTCTAGAAAAAAAAATCATTTCACCCTTATTGGGAAAAACACAAGATATAAATAATGCGGAATAAAAAACTGAATTATATTTCACGTTCCCACTTCACAGGTTAGAACTAAATAAGTTATCGATCACAAAATACAATAATAAAGAGAATGGAAAAAGAGAACGATACTGAAAGTTATACTAGTTCACCCCGATCTCGAGACTACGTCAAGTCTTCTGCAATTGAGGTTCAACTATAATGGAGATTACAAGAAGCCCTCAACTCAAGCTATAAACTACCCTCAATAGCCCAACAATGGTTATTGACTTCCAAGTATCACAACCGGATAGCTTGGGATCAACAATAATGAGAAACCACTCAAACTCTTGAAAGGAAATACCATTTTTTCTCTCTCGCAAACTTACTGCCATTCAGAGAAGAAAAACAAAAGAGACACCAAAATAGGTTTTGGCCACCACTGCCAATGAATTTCTTCTTTTTGTGTGTGTGAAAAATGAGCAATCACAATCTTCATTTTATAGAAAAATTCCCACCGTCAATTGCCTTTAATTTTGTCAATCAAAATCAACCAATGTTTTAACAAATAAGAATTGTTGCTTAAAAGGTTATTTGAGTTTTTAACAAGATAGGCTTTTGAGTTGTTTTGGGCTTCATTATTTCCCAACAACTCTATCCGGTTTTACTCATATCGAGTTTTAAAGTCGCCCAACCCTTCTTCTCCTTCTTCTTCCCCTCAATGTCTGTAAGCACTCAAAACTCAAGATAACATTGTCTGATATGTTTCTACCGGGGACAAAGACACTCTAAGTATGAGAGATGATAACTTTGAGGAGCTCTTTCAGTCTGTTCGCTATCGTTTTCAAAATCAGTTTATACAACACATTACACAAATTAATAGGATGATAATCTTTCACAAACTAAGCAGATTTAGATTTAGGCAATAATGTAATTGCAGTGAGATTTACATCCTCCAAGGGCTTACCATGATTGAAAACCTCAAGACAATCTTTCACCACATCTTCCCCAACAATAGACCAATACTTTTGGTAGAACATAGCTGAAAAACCATCCACCCCGGGGGCTTTGGAGGGTCCCATTTGCTTCAGAGCATCAACAGTTTCTGCATCCTGTTGAGGAGATCATGTGAATCCTCAAGGACCACGGAAGACAAGGAATCACCCAACATAAGGTTCTTCTGGTGGTCGTTAGAAGTAAACAAAGTCGTGAAATCATCGACCTTTGAATGATAATTGATGTCTTATCCACTGAGTTAAGCTCGAATTAGCAAATTCAAATAAGTTATGCTTAGAAAAATTATTAATAATAGAGACGAATAATTAATTGAGAAAACAAACATGTGAAATCAAATTTTCAAACGGTTGTTTTTTCTCTCAAAAATTGTTTTCATCCTCCAAGGGCTTACCATTGAAAATCTCAAGACAATATTTCACCACATCTTCCCTAACAATAGACCAATACTTTTGGTAGAACATAGCTGGAAAACCATCGACCCCGGGGGCTTTAGAGGGCCCATATGCTTCAGAGCATCAACGATTTCAGCCTTTGAAAATGATTTATGCATCCATGTTGATGAGATCAGCAGGATCCTTAGGGACCACAAAAGACAAGAAATCACCCAACATAAGGCTCTTATGGTGGTCGTGAAGTAAACAGAGTTGTGAAGTAATCACAGATCTCACGCTCTAATTTATCCCCTTCTCCTCAAGGCTGGCTACTTTCTCTAGGGCGCACAATGGTGGAACCACTTTGGGTAGATATCTTCAACTCTTCTAAACTGCTCATTTTCTAAATTTCCTCTTTAGCACCCAAGTGATTATAGCTGTTATGTATGGTTATTTATGTTAGTAATATGATAAGACTAATATAAAGTTATTCTAATTTATTTATTTTTTTGGCAAAGGTATTTAATTAATGCAGGGTGAGTGGATTAAACCTCTGGTCTTTTAGTCAATGACACAACTTTATGTCAATTGAGCTATGCTCGGTTTGACTGTTATTCTATATTTGACATAAGGTATAAATAAAC
Source organism: Herpetospermum pedunculosum (assembly GCA_028017165.1). Lineage (NCBI taxonomy): Eukaryota > Viridiplantae > Streptophyta > Magnoliopsida > Cucurbitales > Cucurbitaceae > Herpetospermum > Herpetospermum pedunculosum. Next base: position 26,047,779 of record CM051527.1, on the reverse strand, counting down.
CATTGTCTTTGGATCACAATCAATAAGAGAAGAATGCACTTTGTGTTGGGAAAAATACGAGATATAAATCATGCGGAATAATAAACTAAATTATATCCCTCGTTCTCACTTCACAGGTTAGAACCAAATAAGTTATCGATCACAAAATACAATAATAAAGAGAAGGGAAAAAGAGAACGACACCGAAAGTTATACTGGTTCGCCTCGATCTCGGGATTACGTCCAGTCTTCTGCAACGACAGATTCAACTATAATGAAGATTATAAGAAGCATCAATTCAGCGCTACAAACTACCATCAATAGCCCAACAATGACAATTGACTTCCATCTATCACAACTCGATAGCTTGGGATCAACAATGAAGAGAAAACGACTCAAACTCTTTGTGAGCTACTGTAACATAAAAGAAAAAACCTCCCGCATTTCTTTTCTTCAATGAACACCCACGACTTGCACAAAAAGAAAAATCTTCTTTTGCTTCAATTTGAGCACACTTTTTCATTTTTCAACATTTGGCTTCCTTTTATAAGAAAAAAGATCATCTCTCACCTATTTAATTGCAAATAAAATGCTTCCAAAATTTGAACAAATTAAAAAAAATTACTTAATTATGTTAATTTGGGCTTGTGGGCTTTGATGTTTGTTTTGTGCTTCACCATTTTCTAACAATCTCCCACTTGAAAACAAAATAACGATCTTGTCTCCCACTGCAACGTAACTGATCACTTTGGCAAACTTCAAGGCTCAACTTTCACTACAACTGTTATTTATGATCTTCTTTACAACTTTAAGGCTCAACAAAAAAACTTGTAAAACAACAAGCTAAGAACATACAACTATCCGAAAATTATTGTAGCTCATCTATGCTTGCCCTGAAGTATGGGCTTTCTATGTGGATTTGTATTCCAGACGAAAAAGACAGACACGTATTCTCACTTCAGCTAAGTAGTAACAATTGTCATCTTATTCAACCCTGAATCATAGTTCTTGAAGAAGATACATTTTGAGAATGGCTTGAATCCTTTATTCAAACATGTTGCCAAGTTAGAGACTTTTCCTATGACCTTAGCAACTGCTTTGGCCTTCCACTTCGATGCCTCCACTCGCCTCAGTGACTTTTTCAATTCATTTGAGCGTCTGACAATTGGGGTTCACGATAGCCATGAACTTTCTCTTCTGGACTTCCCAATTGTTTCTGAATTGAAGGATCATGATCCGACTGATCAAACTTGGTTATCAGTGTTGCTGACTCACCTCATAACAACCATTTGCAGCTTTAATTGGCATCCACTGTCTCTTTGATTCTTTGGCAACATCCAACGGACATCTGTACAATGTAGATTTTTTGTGGCCAACTTTCACGACCTAGGATCCAAATATGAGTTGACACTGACGATTGTCAAACTCACACCTGTAGCCTTCATCTGTCAACTTGCCAGTAGATATGAGATTCATCTTAATACTAGGCACAAACCTGACATCATGCAACACCAAAACACTACCACATTCTGACTTCAGACTAACATCTCCAATCCCACTGGTTTTGGAGACTCTATCATCACCCATTCTCGCTAGACTATGATGTCCACCTATGAATAATGTGAATAAATTTCTATAAAAAATTATGTGTACAGTAGTTGCACTGTCTAGAATCAATTCAGATGAATTACTACAACTCTCTATGTCACTTCCAACACAAACACATGCATTATCAACTATGTTTGCCTCATGTTTCTTTTCTTGATCCTCTTTTAGTTTTCTACACTAACTCTTATAGTGACTCATTTTGTGACGGTAAAAACACTATCTCTTTATTCCTATGACTCCACTTTATTCTATTACTACTTGGTCTACTTTGTTCATTAATAAATTATTTACCCTTAGTCAAAGCTAAAACGGATCATGTAGTAGATGACTCTCTACCACTACTCTTTCTACGAATTTCTTCAGCTAAAGCTAAATCACAAAACTCTTAAAACTTCATACTATTTTCCCATACTGAATTAGACACATTTGTTTTCATCGTTTCCCAACTTTCAGATAAATACATTAATAATTGAATAACATACACTTCATCAGTAAATTCTATCTTAACAAACTTCAACTGATTTCTCAAAGTGGTAAGCTCATTAATATAGAAATTAACAGATGCATTTTCATCCATTTGCATGTTGAAAAAATTCTTAAGAAAATATGCTCTTTACGGTTAGTAGACGATTTCTCGTACCTGTTTGCAAGTACTTCCATTAGCTTGATTGCGGTAGTCTCGTTGGCTAAAACTAGGAACTTCCATTGAGAAACACATTCTTATATTTGCAACAACATGTTCATCCAGAGTCTCTCAATTTTCATCTGACATCTCTTTCGGTCTCTTCTTAAGTGTCTTGTGCACTTTCTTGCAGGTTAGAAAATCCTTGACCTACATCTTCCAATAACCAAACTTTTTCCCATCAAATTTTGTGACTCCCTCGAAACTTTTTGGCTCCATCGATCCCATGACTCCTAAACTAAAAGCACTGATACCACTTGTTGAGAAAAATACGAGATATAAATAATGCGGAATAACAAACTAAATTATATCTCCCGCTCTCACTTCACAGGTTAAAACCAAATAAGTTATCGATCACAAAATACAATAATAAAGAGAAGAGAAAAATAGAACGACACCAAAAGTTATATTGGTTCGCCCTGATCTTGGGACTACGTCCAGTCTTCTGCAACTAAAAATTCAACTATAATGGAGATTACAAGAAGCCTCAATTCAACACTACAAACTACCCTCAATAGCTCAACAATGACTATATAGCTCAACAATGACTATTGACTTTCAAGTACCACAACTCGATAGTTTGGGATCAACAATGAAGAGAAAACCGCTCAAACCCTCTATGAACTACTGTCACATAAAAGAAAAATCAAAGAAAAACTTCTTGCCTTTCTTTTCTTCAATGAACACCCACCGCTCGCACAAAATGAAAAACCTTCTTTTATTTCAATTTGAGCACAATTTTTCATTTTCAAACATTTGGCTTCCTTTTATAAGAAAAAAATAATCTCCCCACCTATTTAATTGCAAATCAAATGCTGCCAAAGTTAGAATTAATTAAAAAATTAATAAGATGACTTAACTATGTTAATTTGGACTTGTGGGCTTTGATGTTTGTTTTGGGCTTCACCATTTCTTGATAGGGAATTTAAGAGGAATGTCTACAAATAATTAGACATAATGAAAAATGTTTAGATACGTGTATTGTTTGCATCACATGTCTAGAGTTTTTTTAGGAAGAAGTTTGTTTGAGTTGGTTCCCCATTATACCCTTATAGGATTTCCTATTTTAAAAATTAATTAGTTTTGAAATTAATTTATTGAATTTTAAAATTTAATTAGTTTTGAAATTAATTAATTTTTGTTTGGTGTGGTGGATGATTTTCCGTTAAAAAAAACTTTGTTATTTTTTCCGTTAAGTAATTTATGTCGTGTATCTCCATGTGTTCCATCTGATATTTAGTTCGTAGGGTGAGCAGTGTTTTGGTTGTTCCTTATTCTTAGGGGAAGCTTTAGGATTACAAGGTGTTAGTAATTAGGGTGTGTCCAAACGTATACCCTGACCGAATGTGTGTGCGGCGCTGTCGTTGTATATCTCCACGGGTGTGTCAAAAACCAACGAAACGTGGATCAAATTTAAAATTTATTGTATCGTGTAGCGTAAGTTTCAATTGGTAAATAACATTAAAATATAAATATAAATAGCAAAGTTTATCTTAGAGAATTATATATTCAAACATTAAATAACTCCAAAATGAAAAGATTACATAATTTAAAGGTTTAAAATAATTTAGAAAATACGATATCAACCCTAACAAATGAAAGATATTAAAATTTAAATACATTTAATTAATTAAATAGGGTATAATTAGAAGAGTAAATATTTTAAAATCTAAATAATTAAATAATATAAGTTTTAATAAAATCCTTATATACAAGGATATTCATTGATTCAGATTTTTTTTTACAAAATATTTAATTAATTAAATAGAGTAGAATTAGAAAAGTAAATATTTTAAAATTTAAATAACTAAATAAAATAATAATATTATTAATATTTAGTAGAATGAAATCCCTCTATATAATAACCGATTTGAGTTGATTGAGATTTTTTTCGTTAGTTTAGTTAGGGTTCATCTTCAACCTCACACATCTCTATCATCTACAGATCGTTTTCTTTTATTTTTTGTTGTCGCTTCGTCACAATAGCTTCTCCAATTTTTCGTCACGCAATAGCTTCTCCAATTTTTAATCGTCGTGAAGCTGCCAATCGAAACTTTCTCCGACTACTAACACAGTATTCTTGATTTTTTTTTTTTTTTTTTTGGATTTATTGAGTTTTTTAATCGTACGTTTTCTTTTCGATTTGTTACGATTTGTCCGATTCAAAAGTTGTGGGGTTAATATTGCACTGTATACACTTCAAATGGAGGAATTAAGCAACTCATCGGGGAAGGGTATACAGTGATTGTCAATCTGCCATTCGGAGCGACTCATGCATACCATCCATCTGTTGTAAGTGGTTGGTCAATCATATGGTTTCCTTTTATTATATGTGTACAACCATGTATACACCTGACGTGACGTGGTGAATTTTTCTGCAGCTTCATCACTTCCTTAGGTATACAGGGCTGAAATTCATCCCTTCCTTAGGTATACACAACCGAAATTCATCACTTCCTCAGGATATACAGAGCCGGAATTCATCACTCAGGTATACAGAGCCGAAATTCATCAGATATACAGAGCCGAAATTCATCACTCAGGTATACAGAGCCCAAATTCATCACTTTCTCAAGTATACAGAGCATATACAAAGCCGAAATTCCTCAGGTATACAGAGCCGAAATTCATCACCTCAGGTATACAAAGCGTATACAGAGCCGAAATTCATCATTTCCTCAGTTATACAGAGCCTTCTGTTAAAATTTCGAGTCCATGGAGTATAACCATGTAACTCTCATGGAATAAATGTCAATTATTTTTTTCCTTTTTAACGTCTTTTTAACTCTCCATCCATAACTTCCCCTCTCTCCTCCCAACAATTTACATTTTTGTAGCCTATTTTTATTTTCAAAATTATTGAAAAATGGTAGAAGGGTAGGTTTGTCCAATTATGTTTAGGTTACTTACTAAATATAGGGTTTAGACATTATTCAAAAGAAAAAAGGTGTTGGACATTTTTACTGTTGGCTTTCTAGTTTGTAGACATTCTTCTGGTTACCCCTTCTTGATAGGTAGGGATGTCTAAACATTAAACTATGGTCCCGTTTGGGATTGCGTTTGAAGACGTTAAAAGCGATTTCAAAATAATTTTAACTGTTTTTTATGTTTGGTAAAACTGATTCTTAAATAATTTAAATAAAATCACTTTTTAATTTACGTTCATTTACAAAAGCTATTAATAGTAGCTTTTGGATTTTGCTTCTCTAAAAATCTATTTTATCTAACCAATTTTAAAATTCTTTTTTTATTTTACTAATTATTTTCAATCTAACTAATCTTATTTCATCATTTTTTTTTAATTTAATTTGATGTTTTTTTTTTTTTAATTATTGATCTTATTTATTTAAACTAAAGTTATATTTTGTTTGGCACATTCTTTATATATCAATTTTTTTTTTATATAGTTTATAAAATTATTTAGAGTAAAAAAAATATAATGTTTAATTTAAATTATATAAAATTTCATATTACCTAATAAATTTTTTGAAGTTAAATATTAATACAAACTCATACTTAATTATGGAAATATATTTATATTTGGGTTAATATAGTTATTTCTTAAAAGTTTAGTAGGAATTTACCAAACACGGTAACCATATTTTTCGAGTTGAAATCTGAAATTTACCAAACACTAATTAACTTCATGCTACAAGCTACAGCTGATTTTTCTAAAAGCACAGCTGGAACCTATTATTTTAAAAGCTACCGCAATCCCAAACTAAGCCTATGTTTAGAATAATTTAGATTCAAATATATGTTTTTTTTTTTTTTAATTTAACACTTGTTGGATTGGGATTAAATCATCAAAAATTGGTGTCATATTCACTAAATTAAGTTGGAATTAACAAATTCAAATAAATTACACTTAAATTTTTTTTATAAATGATAGTAACAAATTCAAATAAGTTATACTTAAAAAAAAAATTATAAATGATAGTGACAAATAGTTAATTGAGAAAACAAACACATGCAAATTAAATTTTCCTCTCAAAAATTGTTTTGAATTTTTCTTAAAAAAAATTTAAAAAAATTATTTGATTGGACCTTTACATTGAGCTATTTAAAATAGTTAATAAAAAAGGGGAAATAATTAATTTTATGAGGGTATTTTTGTCCGGTTGTTAACTTAGTGAGTGTACAGTCTACAAATCTATCTGGTTGTTGTGTTGTCCCCACTGGCTAAGCAAAGCTGTAGTTTGTTGTTTCTCTGCTGTCGCTTTCTTTTATTTTGAATTTTCCACTGTTGCCATATAAAAATAATTAACCCACAATAAATTAATCCCTTTTAAAATTTAAAAAAAGTAAACGCATAATAAAATAGTTTTTTTTAACAAACACAATAATATAGTTGGAAATTAAAAAATTGTAAATTCAGATTACGTGCTGCAATGAGTTTCTAAGGACTAAGAAGACAAATTCATTAATATTATGAAAATGAATTTGGTATTGTTAAATGATTGAGTTTTTTTTTTTTTAGTTAAGTTAAATGATTGAGTTGAATTTAGATTATTGGTTGCTTTTCTAAAATAAATAATATAATATAATTTATTTGCTTCTAAATATGAATCGAAATAGATTTTTTTTTTTAAGTTTGTAATATTTTGAAACAGAAATATGAGAAAGATAAACATTTTTCTTTATGAAATAATTTTTATTTACAATATTTATATATATAGTAAGGAGATTGTAACATGACCGGACACTTAGATTTGTTTGGAAACTATTTTTAAAATAGTTTTTTTTTAAACATATTTAATTAAATCGGAGATTGAACTCCGATCCTCTTAATCAAGAGCACAATCTTATGTCAATTGAGCTATGGTCGATTTAGCTTTAAAGTAGTTTTCTACCATCTCTTATTTCAATAGCATGTGACACTACAACAAAGTTGGTCTATTTCGACCATTTTTTATCGAAGGTTATAAAAAACCTTCGAAAAAGATATCATTTATCGGAGGTATTTTGAAGGCCTTCAAAAAATATATACTCTTTATCGAAGGTTATTAAAAACCTTTGAAAAAGATATACATTTATTGGAGGTATTTTGAAGGCCTTCAAAAAATATATACTCTTTATCGAAGGTTATTAAAAACCTTTGAAAAAGATATACATTTATCGGAGGTATTAAAAATACCTTCGAAAAATATTTACTTTTTAGCCAAGGTTATAAAAAACCTTCGAAAAAGATATACATTTATCGAAAGTATTAAAAAACCCTCGAAAAATATTTACTCTTTATTGAGGGTATTAAAAGTCTTTGAAAAAAATATACATTTATTGGAGGTGTTAAAAAATTCTCCGAAAAATATCTACTCTTTATCGAAAGTATTAAAAAACCTTCGAAAAATATTTACTCTTTATTGAAGGCTATTAAAAGTCTTTGAAAAAAATATACATTTATCGGAGTATTAAAAAAACTTCGAAAAATATCTATTTTTAGCAAAGATTATAAAAAACCTTCGAAAAAGATACACATTTATCGAAAATATTAAAAAATCTTCGAAAAATAATTACAAGGCAGAATAGTTAAGAGTGTTTTGGAAAATTATATACTCTTTATCGAAGTTTATTACAAACCTTCGAAAAAAAATATACATTTAATGAAGGTATTAAAATTCCTTTGAAAAATACTACTTTTTATCGGAAGTTTTTAAAACCTTCGAAAATGATAGAAAAATAGAAAGGTTATAAAAAAAATTTGGATTCACAAACTTTTAAAAAAATCTACTTTTATTGAGGGTTTAAAAACCTTCGAAAAAGCTACTTTAATCGAAGGTTTTACTTCGAAAATGATAAGAAAATAGGAAGGTTATAAAAAAAATTCGATTCACAAATTTTTTAAAAAATCTACTTTTATCGAGGGTTTGAAAACCTTCGAAAAAAGCTACTTTAATCGAAAGTTTTAAAACCTTCGAAAATGATAGGAAAATAGGAAGGTTATAAAAAATTTACCGGATTTACATACTTTAAAAAAAAAAAAAAATCTAATTTTATCGAGGGTTTAAAAACCTTCGAAAAAACCTACTTTAATCGAAGGTTTTTAAAACCTTCGAAAATGATAGGAAAATAAGAAAGCTATAAAAAATTTAGTCAATTTATATACTTTTAAAAAAATCTACTCTTATCGGGGATTTAAAAACCTTAAAAAAAAAGTCATTTTAATCGAAGGTTTTTAAAACCTTCGAAAATGATAAAAAAATAAAATTTTTAAAAAAATCACTTTGATTGAAGGTTTAAAAATCTTCGAAAAAAATTACTTTAATCGATTTTATGATAAAAAAATTAATCGATTTTATGATAAAAAAATAGAAAGGTTATAAAAAAAATTCTATTTACAATTTTTTTAAAAAATGTACTTTTATCGAGGGTTTAAAAACCTTCGATGCTTATAAGAATGTGAAGAATTCATGTCAAAAGACTTTTAGATCCACAGCCGTTGAAACTTGAGAATTTCTTGCTTCTTCCGCCATGGAAATTTAACCAAGCAGCAGGATCGACCTCTCTAAGCTATTGCGTTTGTTTTTCCTTCCTTCCATGGCGTCGTCAACCTCCGGAAACTCAATTCCTGCACCAGGTTTCCTTCACTTTTCCATTTATTGCAATTTCAATCAATTTATTCTCATTCGATTCTTTTAATTAACGATTTTCACGTATTCTGGAAGTTCGTTTTCGATCATTTTTTGTGTGTGTGTTTGCTAATTCTGCAGAGGCTGTTCAGATTTTAGTTTCATCTCTTGCTGATGAATCGACCGTAGTTAGGGAGGCGTCCATGGCTTCGCTCAAGCACATAGCTACATTGTATTCTCTCTAACTCATCGTGTTTAGCTATTTGAGTCTGGTTTGATTTCGTTTAGTTTTGCGTTGCAAGCCAACAAATAACCCTCGAATTTAGGCATTTCATTTTTAGCGCGTTTAAGCATTTGGAGAGCTAGCTACTGCGCGTCGCCGCGATTTCTTACTTCGTTTCTCCGTTACCGCCAGCTCTGCCTCTTCCACCTCCATCGACTCTCACTCTTACTCCCAAAAATCCCTATTTCCGGCATATTTGTTTCATTTTGTGCTAGGTCCAGGAAGGGAAGAAAGTCTGAGCGAAGCCATGGACGCCTCGAATTGGTGTTGTTGCGGCTTAATTTAGGTTTGATTGGGTCGTCATCTCCCTCTCGGCCTCGGGCGTGGAGGTCCTTGGTTTTCTTTTGAAATCGAATTGAAGTTTTTTCTTGTTTCTGTTCTTTGTCTGTAGTGAGTTCTGTTGATGAATTTTACTTTCTTTTGCTTTTAGTAGGAAATTGACCTTCATTTCTGGAAGGTGGGTGATTGAAGTCAACGGAGCTCCTGCAACTCTCTATGCAAATGAAGCCTACCAGCTTCAGGTGGACTTTCCTGAGCATTATCCAATGGAAGCCCCACAGGTCTAAACATAATCATCGAATTCTGAGATCGTTTCTGTTCCATAATCCTCTAGCCGCTAGATTTCTTGATTGTTGTGTGTTTAATTTTGGCCTGCCGTTTCTATTACAGGTTATCTTTCTGCATCCAGCCCCTCTGCATCCTCATATCTACAGCAATGGTCACATTTGTCTAGGTTGGTATATGTATATTCTATTTTCTCTTGTCTAGATTTCTTGGTGGTTATATTCTACTTAAGAGATTTCAGTTCTGCAGGAATATCAAGTTTATAATCTATTGCTTTCTTCACTCTGTTGTTTGTGTTTGGACATTTTTTTTTGTTAAATTACAAATTTGGTCACTATGATTTGGAGGAAGTTAGAATTTAGTCTATGTGGTTTTAGAAGTTAGAATTTAGTCTATGTGGTTTTAAAAGTTAGAATTCCGTCCAATGGTTTGATAAAACTTCGTAAATAGTTCATTTTGTTAGAGACTACTTAAGGACCGAGAACGTGACAGTTAGTTATCCATGTGTTAATGGCTGTCAGTGTGAACATAAAAATTGATTTGCCAATTTCCAATGAAACTGCACTAAATTGCCAATTTCCAACCCGTTTTTTATCCTATCAACTAAATACAAAAGACCACTTCATTAACACATGAATATCGAATTGTCATGTACTCCATTTGTTAGTAGTTTCTAACGGTGGGATTATGAGATTTTATCAAATCACAGGGACATAGAGACTATTCTAACTTTCTCCAAACCATAGGGACCGAATTTGTAATTTAACATTTTTTTTTTTAACATCTAGTTTTTAGTTTAATGCTTTCTGTGTCTATAAGAATGCAATCCTGGAACTGGTAAATTCGTCACCGATGTCGACGAAGATGAATGAACGTAACACACCACTCTGCTTGCTTTACTTTCTTCTCTGTACATCAATTTACCAAATTTCTCTCTTCAACCTTGCGCTGTTCTTAGAACTTAGAAGAGAACATATTTATTTTGAATTCTAGGAAACATCACTTCTCTTTTTTGCTTCTTTAATCTGGTGTTTCTATTTCTTTCTAAATATTCATCACGTCTATTTTTATTAACAAATAAGTACACTTAATCCCTGCACTAAACTAATACACTTTCGGCTGGGGACTATATCGACATGTCTGCTTTCTTTCCTTATTGTCTTTACGAAGATCAATTATATGCTATTGAATATCTCTTTCAACACAAAGTTTTCTTTTTCAAATGCTTCTCAAATTATCAGAGACTACTTAGTCCTCTCTTTTCCCTAATTTCTCCCTCTTAGTAATTTATGTTAGGGTCTTTGAGTTTCTCCATCTCAAAACTTGTTATGGACAGGCCATTTGGTTATGCTACAAGATTATTGACACCAAAGGTTCAAGCTAAGGATCACAACCAGCGACACATGCTATCCACCTCGTCTTTTTTAAGGTTCACTTTATACTTCCTAATGTCTATAGAACCTACTTGAGAACACTGGTGCTTTTAAACATATTAATTTTTTTTCTTTGGTTTATGCACTTGAGTAGGAAGATCCAAAAAATTGTCCTCGAGTAGGAGCTCGGTAAGTTTTGTCTCCTTCACATTTCTTTTTCTCAATGCATTAATTAAAGTAGACTTCCTTGAATTCTAAGCACCAATAACCCACACATTTGCACATTGACTAGCACATTTTCTTTTTGAAAGACAAAATATTTCTCATGACAATGTTTTGTATGAGCACTAATCAAATTTCCTAGTGAGTGAAGTCTGTGATAGGAGCTCAACATTTGTAGCCTTGAGAACAAGTTTAGGAAACATTTTTCTGGTCCTTAATTGGTTTATTCATATTCAATTCCAAAGCCTTAAAAATGATTTTGCAGCCATCTTGACAAAACAGCCATCAAAATCAACACGATTAAATTGATTATCACAACAACAACACTATTTAAGTTTCATGTGGTTTTTACCAGACATTTATTTATTAAAATAAAAAAGAAACGTATCAAAATCATCTTTATTTTCTTTGCGCATGAGCTTAGTTTCCATAGAATCAAAATCAAGTTTATTGATAGTTTCTTTAATCTTTTTATTTTCTTAGTCTTACCACTTGTTTCTTGCTATGTAATCAAAATCAAGTTTAATGATAGTTCTTTTAATCTTTTTATTTTCTTAGTCTTACAATTTGTTTCTTGTATCTTGTTGTGGCTTTCTTGGGTGAACCAAGGTTATCACTGAATATAAACCCTAAATAAATAAAGCATACTGGTAAACATTCTAGTATTCTAGTGAGGTTGAAATACAATTATATTTTCAAACATTAAAACTTTAGTTTTCATTTTATTTTTTCTTATCCCATCTTTTCATATATAAGTTGCTAACTAGTTTCAATTGGTATAAATAGAACTTCTTTTGAAACTACCCAACACCATGTCTCTCCCTATCCTAACATGGTTGTAGAAGATGAAATCCTCATGTTCATTGACTTCTGAAATATAACTTCAAATTTTAAGGATGTACAATGCTAAACTAAGTATATTGTATATTTATTTCCTTATAACTTGCTAACTAGTTTAGCAATGTGGCCTTTTTTTTCCTCCCTATTGTTTGTTGTTTGTTTTAGAAATTTCGTTGAGTTTCTCTCTCCTTGTACGCCATTTCTGGTGTTGTAAAAGGTGTAGGAGCCAATGTTGTTATGATTTTTCAGGTGATTCAAAATTACTTATATTTTGTCTTTAGTCAATACTTTATTGTATGATACTTCTATGCAGATGACTGCAGGCTAGTAGTGAATATTCTGTTTGTTTTGTTGTGCCTGAGAATATTATGTGTGTTATCTTCATCAAGTTGTATAACTTTCATTTCAACGATAGGAGGACTGAGTTGAGTTTTTATTTTATTTTATTCTTTTTGAAGAATAAAAATCTAAACTTGAACATTCAAATAAGTTCTAAACTATAGTATATAGTACATGAATAGTCTACTCTCAACAAGGATGCAAATGACCTTATTTGAAGGTTAGAAGACAATTGTGTGATACTTCCTCCTGCAACTCAATTTGATAAAGTTGTCACTTTCTTTGCAAGTTTGAAATGTCAGAATGTTCATACTAACTTTCTCATTTAGATGCCTAAACCATGAGTTTCTAGAGTTACAATTCTTCAAAAGAATAGAAAAGAAGAAAGAGTTGAAAATTATTCACTAGTTTTTAATTTCATGTGCAGATCTAAGTTGTGCTAAAGAAATATGACATTATTTTCATTGCAGATGAGGTAATAAAATATCACTTGCCTTCATATCTTTCTCTTCTCTTACCTAATGTCCTATAACCTCTTCCCTGCCAGACTTGGTATCAATAGCTAAGGTGAAGTTGGGCTAATTCAAAGAATCGAGGCAGCTTGTTTATAGCCTGAGAAGAAGATATTTCTGTATAATGCTTGTTTTTTGTGCTGAACTTTGCATTATTCATCCTTGTTTAACTTGGTTATGCTGGTTTAGAAGTTTAAATTTTCTTTCTAACTTCATTCAATTCTTATGATGTATATTGATGCTAAACTTTGCATTTTCTTTCTAACTCCATTCAATTCTTTGCAGTTTTTTGGTACTGAACTTTGCATTTTCTTTCTAAGAGTTTTCATGTATAACACTTGTTTGGGAGATCTTTTTCAGAATAGTTTTTCAAACAAAAATGGACAAAAGCATGTTTAGATTACTTTTTTTCATAAATCATTACGGGTTGCCAAGATATCATATAGTGAGGAATATGATACCCTAATTGCGAAAGTGTTCATTGTAATGATTTTGGTTTACAATCTATCTACACAAATGTAGATAGATAAACAGACTCTTATATCGCTTCTGCACGTCGATAAAACAAATTATTTTTTAAAGCTTTAAAATCGTTTAAAATAGCATTATAAATCTTTGAAAAAAAGACTCATTTTCGAAGGTTAACGAACCTTCGAAAAAGACTCATTTTCGAAGATTAACGAACCCTCGAAAAAGACTCGTTTTCGAAGGTTAACGAACCCTCGAAAAAAGGCTCGTTTTCGAAGGTTAACGAACCCTCGAAAAAGATTAATTTTCGAAGGTTAACGAACCTTCGAAAAAGAAATTAATTTTCGAAGGTTAATGAACCCTTGAAAAGCATTTCTCGACGGAATTTATTTCGACACTTTTCGAAGGTTGAATTAACCTTCGAAAAAAGCTTTTTCGAAGGTTCATTTAGGGCTTTTTCGAAGGTTGTCACCTTCGAAAAAGGTCAAGTTTCTTGTAGTGTGAGTGGGAAAGTAAATTTAGATCTTTTGATTAAGAATATAATATCTTCATTATTTATTTATTTTTTTTATTTTTTTAGGAAGGAAATTCGATTAATTAGAAAGTAAAGGAGAAAAACTCCTAAATGGTTGAACCAAAGGGACAGGACCCCATTCGGTTGAAGAAAATCCACATTATCATCATCATTGAGATGAGTTAAAAAAGGGGGAAAATCACCCCTCCAAAAATTCGAAACACCCTGCTCGCACGCAGAGGTAGCCAGGTGATGAGCAACTTTATTTTGCCTTCGATTCATATGGATGAAGGACTCCACACGCCTCGAATCAGCCAAGGAGAGAGCCTCCTTGATGAAATTTCTTAGCTCAGTGTAGTCGACGATTTCTGCGTTGAAGAGCTTCACTATTGTTATTGCATCTGACTGAACGAAGGTCTTGTGGCTTCCATTGATGGGCAACTCCTTAACACCCTCGCTGACTGCCAACGCCTCCAGCCATTCTATCTTCCAAGGTCTCATGATGCATCTTCGGCCGGCCTGAATCAGGGCACCAGACCAGTGACGAAGAACCCATCCAATGCCTCCTCTCTGAAGCCTCGGGTTCCAACTCGCATCACACGATAACTTCCAGTATCCCTCCGTTGGGCGACGCCATCCTTGCAACGTATCCGGATTTTGGGAAAGCAGAGTTCGATCCCCAAGGTATGTGATCTCACCTTCACATCCCTCCATCTGCCTTTGGCCAATGTATTCTCTCATGTAATTCGAAATTTGTCTCTGGAAAATCTCTGAATTGGTCGGCCCTTTATTGTGCTTTATGTTGTTTCGATATGTCCAAATTTGCCAACAGAGTATCAAACTTCGCTCTAGAAGATCTTCCTCCTCCTGTCCATAGCCAAAAACAGTAATCAGCCGCTTGCCACCGATTCCTGTTCAAAACAAACATTTCATCAATATTGAGGATAAATTTTGGTCATACTCTCTTTGTGAACTTACATTCCCAAAAGAGATGTACAACCGACTCACCTTTTTCCTGCACAAGTAACAAGTAGGGTTGAGGTCCATCCCTTTTTTTGCAGAGGTTATCCATCGTTGGGAGAATATTGTGGAAAGCTCTCCAGACACAAATTTTGACTTTGCTTGGGACCGTGGCTTTCCACATTCGGTTCCATACATCTTCATGCTGGGAGTGGTCTGAGGCGGATCCTTCCTCCCTATAATATCTTCAATTAGTTCAACTATATGTTGATATTGACATTTATGTTTTTATTTTCAGAAGTAATTGTAAAGATGGATGGTGGTTGAATAACTTATCAATATTAAGTTTAGGTTAAATTACAAACAAGTACAGTCCCTATACTTTTAGGTGTTAGATAGATTCCTGGATTTTAAAAAATTTCTACTCGTCACTAATTTTTAGTTATGTGTCTAATAAGTTCTTGAAGTTTAAAAAATATCTATTAAATCTCTAAACATTCAATTTTGTATGGAATAAGTTTTTGAACATTAAATTTTGTGTCTAATAAGATCATTGACCTATTCAATATTTTAAAAAACTCACAGACTCGTTAAACACAAAATTGAAAGTTTAATGTCCTATTAGATTTAAAATTCAATTTTTATATTTAATAGGTTCGCTAATTAAAAAAAAATGTTGAGTATATCAGAGACGTATTAGACATAAAATTGAAAATGACATATTTTACATTTATAACTTAGAGACTTATTAAACACAAAATTAAAAGTTCTTCACGCTGCATTGCATTCAGTTTCGTTTAAAAGTTTCGTCACATTGCTTGCGTCGAACACTTTGTGCATAGGTTTGCAAATTTTTGTGGTTGATTTGGGGGGAATACAGTGCATTTACTTTTCGTTCCATATGCGTTATGGTGAGGGGCACGATCTAGACGCGTTCCGAGGGGCACGGTCTAGATGACAAGGAGAGGGAGGCGACGACAACAATTCTGGGGTTTTCCATGGGCGACTCTAATGCAAAGTTGGAAAGAAGGTGGAGAGAGAAGATTTTTTTTATATATTTAAAGGAAAAAAATTAAGGTTTATATTTCATAAACGTGGTGTATACTTAATATGAGTATATATTCTTGTATCATTTTATGTGTATGTGGGATATACTTTATAATATGAGGTATATATAATTCAAAATTAAAGTTAACTCACAATAGAGAATATAATTAAAAGAAAAAAAAAAGAAAAAAAAATATATATGTTAAATTATAGTATATAAACAAATTATATATGTTAAATTATAATATATAAATGAAGTATATATTGAATTATATTATATAAACGAAGTATATATAAACGAAGTATATAGATTGAAAAAGTAAATAATTCAAGACAGTAAAAAATGTGACTCGCGACAAAATGTAAATAAAGAAAAAAAATTAGTATATATTAAATGACAAGAAATATAAAATTTGTCATAATACTTCAAATTGAATAAGATAAATATGGAAAAAGTCAATTAAAGCAATAAATATTAATGAACAATACTAAAATAATATAAATAATTAAAATTTTATTTAATAAAAAGTTAAAAATACATTAAATGATTTCTTAAAAAAAATATACATTAAATAACGGGAAATTGTAACACATGTCAATTTAGAGTAAAATAATAAAAAATATAGCATTTTTTTAAAAATTTTGCGGATATGACAATTTCTATCGCTGATAGAAGTTTATCGTTGATAGTAGTCTTTTTTATAGAATTTTGTCAGTGATAATAGTCTATCAATGATAGAAGTCTATCGCTCATAGAAGTCTATCACTCATAGAAGTCTGTCAATAATAGTCATAACGTCTATCAGTAATAGTCATAAAGTTTATCAGTGATAGCCACTGATTTTTTGCCATATTTGCAAAATATTTTAAACTTTGCTAAATTTGCAATTATTTTGGGCTTGATTGTTGTTTGTGCAACCAACCCTTAAATAACAATCTAAACATGAAATATAAAATACACAAAAAATTATAAATTTATTTGAAAAATTCAAAAATTGGATAGCATTTTAGGAATTAAAAAAAATGAAAGTCAAGTCGTCCTAAACCGTAATATTTCAAGCCTAGTGACATTTAAACAATATTTTATGGATGGACTAACTCATCTCATTAAAGATTTGAGTTTTAGATGGACTAACTCAACTCATTAAATATTTGAGTTTAAAATTTGAATGAGTTATTTAAATTCGAGTCATTTCTTCAATTTTTTTTATTTTATTTTGCAAACATAATATATTGTAAGCGCAAAAATAGGACCTCGCAGCCCGAGGTTAAGACACATGTAAACAAACACCAAGAAGCTCGAGGGAAAAAAAAAATACCAAAACTCAACTAAAAAGTTCTCATCGAGGAATACTAAGAGGAGACAAGGTCAAAGAAACCCGAACCAAGACGAACAACGGGTAGACATCTCATACCGGATAGCAAACATGATAACCTAGGGAGAACGAAAGCCTGAATCATGAAGGCGCAAGTTCCACTCCTTCTGGATATGGCAAATTGCAGCACACTAAGCGAGCCTCAAAACACGACTACGACGTTTACCCTTACTAATATGGCAAACCCAACCTAACTCTCAATAGACCAAAGAGAAATTTGATGAGAGGAACGAACCCAACGCAACATACTATCCCACACAACACGACTAAAAGAACACTCAAAGAACAAATGATCACGAGACTCAATAGAGCCCAAACATAACAAACAATCAGTAGGGATAGAGAGATCCCACCTATGTTGTTGAGCCTGAGTAAACAACCTATCATAGACTGTCATCCAAGCAATGAAAGAGTGCCGAGAGATATTTCTCCCAAACTACAACAACCAAACCCAAGGAACCACCTTTCAAAAAAAAAAAAAAAACCCAAGGAACCACAACCTTGCGAGACCGAATCACATCATAAACATTCGATACGATACGAAAAAACACCCTGACCGTTCCAAATCCAGCGATCTGACCATAAAAAATTGGGCAGTAAAAATAGTTTTAAATAACAGTTTCTAGATATATGCCGGATCAAACTCCTGCCATGGGACAACTAAGCGGTGCGCTCATCCACTGCACTAGATGAATGTTTGATAATAAAAAAAAAATTTGTGATCTGGTACCAAATAATGTGAAACCCCTAGCGAATTAGAATTAGAAACTCTTTGATTATGTGAATCCCTAATTCTCAAACACTAAAACTCTCAAATCAATTTGATTTTAACTCGAAGGATTGTGTTAGACACAAATTTCCTTGATCAAAATTCTTGGGACAAAAACAAGTTCTTAGCCCAAGAGTCGAACACTCCACGTGATAGGATGATGATTCTACTTGAATGTTCTTCCATGCAATTCAAACCATGAATTACAAAAAAGGATCAAGAAGCTCTCTGGGCCAAACTTGGCAGAAAAAGTGTAAACGCTAAAACTAAATTCATCATAACCTGTCTTGTACAACCTAACGACAAAGCTTTAAATAGTCTCCCAAAAAACCCTAAATACCACATCATTGATAATAGAAAATGACTAAAATACCCCTAATTGATAGTTTCTACATATTTGCAGGATGTCTTTGGCATTTCCGCGGTAATAAATGATTTTAAATAATAGTTTCTACATATATGGAGGATCGAACTTCTACCATGAGCTAATAATTGCACCGGGTGAGTGTTTGATAAAAAAAATTGACGGTAATAAATGATTTTAAATAATAGTTTCTGCATATATGCATGTCAAACTTTCACTGTGGGCAAACTGAGCAGTCCACTCAGCCGCGACACCAAATGAGTGTTTGATTTAAAAAATTAGGAGTAAAAATGATTTTAAATAATCGTTCATGCATATATGAAGGATGGAACTCCCCCGTGGCATTTGGTGGAGGCACACAAGCAAAGAGATTGAACTCTTGTGTTATTATAATTAATTATAATTATTATTATTTTTTAGTTAAACGGTGAGAGAATTCCAACCTCCGACTTCAAAAAAAAAAAAAAAAGAGAGAGTATATATACACTAAAATAAAATAGGATTATGAGTGTGAGTGAGTGCAAAATTGTAAAATGACTTGTTATTAAGCTCTCCAAATTAGAGTTCTATGAATATTTTAATTTAGGTCATATTTCATAACTATTTAAATCTTTTATTTTTTGTTTTAAAAAATTAAGTTTAGGGAAAAAATCAGTTTATACCCCTAAACTTTGAGAGTTATCAATTAAAACCCTAAACTAACAATTGTATCAATTTAAACCCTAAATTTTCATTAGTGTATCAATTTACACCTTCTAGTATAAAAATGTAAGCTTTTACATGGGTGGAGACTTGTAATTTATTAATTAAATTCTTAAACTTTCATAGAATTGATTCATTTATGAAAGTTTATGGGTTTAATTGTTAAAATCATAAGTCTCCACCCGTTTAAATTAATTTTTTTCAAATAAAATCTAACAAAAGGTGTAAATTGATACACTTATGATAGTTCAGGGTTTAAATTGATACAATTGTTAGTTTAGAGTTTTAATGGATACAATCCTCAAAGTTTAGGGGTATAAATTGATTTTTTCCCTTAAGTTTATAAACACAACTTCTATTTGTTTAGTTATTTATTTTTTATACATGTTTTCAAAATTCAAACCAAATTTTGAAAACTAAAAAAACATTTTTGAATTTTGAATTTTATGTTTAGAATTTAGTTAAACATTCAAACGTTTCAATATAGAAAATATGAAAATCATTGTAAAACAATAATTATGTGAAAACAAACTTTTCAAAATTCAAAAACTTAAGTCTCACGTTTGATAACCTTTATAATTTTCAGTTTTTGAAATTTACGTTTGTTTTCTCCTAATTTCTTTAATATGAGTTTCACTTCTCTTAAAGAAACATTTGAATTCTTAGTTAAATTACAAAAACAAAACTAGTTTTTTGAAAGGTACTTTTTTAGTTTTTAACATTGACTTGATTTTTTAAAACATTGGTAGGGAGTAGATAACAAAATAAAGAAAGTTATAAAATGGAAGTAGTGTTTATAGACTTAATTTTAAAAAACAAAATTAAAAGATTATCAAAGGGGACTTGAATTTCCTCTTATTGCCTTGATAAGGACAAGTACATTCATTGAGAGTGTGTGAGCAAGAGTATTGTATTTAAATATGGGAAAGCAACAGGAGTATCATTTAATTTGGAAAAGGAAAACCACGTACACCTTAAAGAATATGCTTTACTATGTCCACTTGGATCTTTGAGGGCCTGAGGAGCAAGATCGTGTTGGGAGAATGAAGGAATACTCAAATATCCCTCATTCCCGAAGCAAAGTCAAACAAGTCAGTAAAACAACACAAAACACAAAGTAATATACATAAGGAAGAAACAACAACATTGAAGTTATACGGGTTATTCAACCAGACTCGAGATTACGTTCAGTCTTTTGCAACTTTAAGTTCTAGTATATTGGATATTACACAAAAAGAGATCTTCAAACTCGTGCTACAAAATCAACTTTCAAATAGTCCAACAATATTAATTTGACTTTCAAGTATCAAAATCCGGTAGCATAAGATAAACAAACGAATATACTCTCAACCCGACAAATAATGTTTGCAACTTAATCAAAGTTAATTTGACTTCCAAGTATCAAAAACCTAGGGACTGCAACTGGATATAACAAATTAAATAATTAGATGTTAAAATTGCTTTCTCCATAGAGGGCACAATCTACATGAAACTAGAGGTGCAAGGGAAATCCGAAAAAATCGAACCGAACTGAAAAATTGACCGAAACCGACGTTAATTTTGATTCGGTTCGGTTCGAATTGACGGTTTCGGTTTGAATATTAAGAAAAATGAATATATTCGGTTTATTTTCAGTTTTGATGCTTTAGAACCGATGATAACCGAGCCAACTGATTACTATGTATATATAATAAACCGAAAATCAATCAATAAACTTAAGTGGCCCAGCGGCTTTAGATTCACCATACATTTTTGACGTTTTGAGTTCGAGAATCGTGATATGCAATTTCTTTTGAATATTTACTCCTACGGAGTAAAATGGGCCCAATAAACACATGACATGGGTCGGAGGCCCATCATCCAACTTCCTACTCACCCGGTTTGAATTAAGTAATCAGTGAACCGCCAGACCGAACCGATTAAAACAGTTGGTTAATCGTTTCGATTTCACATTTCCTTCAATATTCTTAGGTTTCGGTTCAACACTCAAATCGAACTGTTAACCGTTTACACCCCTACATGAAACAATTAGTTAGTTTTACAACAAGGGAGACACAAAAACAAGGTATGTTTAGGTTTCGAAACAATCACATCGTCACTAGTATTTGAAGTTTGATTATTCATTTATATAATCTCATGTGGGAACACTACAAGCAAACTAGATCACTATGTTTACTTTACACATACTAAATCAAAACCATATTTATGCTTGTTGTTTGCAAATGCAGATATATAATAAATCAATAGTTGGCAATTATTAGGTAAATGTTGGATGAAAATATAGTTGATAATTATTTTCAAATTTGAGGTTGATTGCCAGTTTTGTGTAAGTACAGGTTGCAGAGGAGAGGGGTAAAAATGACCTGGACGTTTTCATTTTTTTTTTTAAATACGTATAGTCGACTACTATAAAACGTCAATAAAATTATTAAACCGACTAAAAAACGTTAATAAAAATGTCATAATTGACAGTTCGGAATTGTCAATTATAGTTTAAGTTGGCGACTACAAAATGTGAATAAAGGATCATATTGATGGCCAATAAGTGTTAATAAAAATAGTATTGTTGTCGATTTAGGTACTACGGTCGAAAAACGCCAACATTACTCTATGTCGACGGCTGAAAAAACGTCAATAAATAGTTCAAAGTTGACGAGTTTTTTATACAATTAGCAAGGCGACTCGACTCAACCCCAAAACTCTATAAGTTTGCCCTATGGTGTTTAGGCTCAAGAAAAAATCCTATGGTGTTTAGGTATTTTTTTTATATACTCGTAAAGTAAAGGTAAAATTTATAGGCATGCCTTATGGTGTGTTTTAGGTGAAAATAAGTCCTATGGTGTTTGGATACTTTCTTCTATATTAAGTCTATGAAAACCAATTTTATCACCCAACTTTTTCAGTATTGATTTTTTACTTCTAGGTGATCGGTAAAGAAATACAACAAACTTGATACCCAATAGATGTATCAAGCTAAGCGTCAAACAAGCTACTTCTAAGACATATAATGAGGTTTTCTCTCATTTTTAGGGAGTCCACATTCTTTAAACCCGTAAAAAAGTTTAGCTCATGATAGAAATTAAAGTAAAGTAAAAGACAAGGATTGAATACAGGAACATCTATTAATATAACTTGAGTTTGCGAAGCTTAAAAGACAAAATTGTAAAGTGCTAGAAAACAAATGAAAGCAATAAAAAATTTAACTCTAGCCTCCCTTTGATCAATCTCTAACTCTTAAGAATCTTTACACTACTCTTTTGATGCAAGCGTCGTCTGCAATATGTTAGAACAATGGCAGAACCTTAGTGTGTGTTAAATTAGATAAGGTAACTTGAATTGAATGAATTTTGGGTTGAGGCACGGATTATAAAAGGTGCAAGAGGAGTGTAAGGTTAACACAAAGCAAAATAAGCTAAAGGATACTATGATGTTGAAAGAATAGTATTGCGGGATTCGCAATACTTTCGCAATGGATTCGCAATGGATTAAATTGTAAATAAAAGACTAAGGTAAAGGTAGAAAGTGATATTGCGGTTCTCGCAATATTCTCGCAATAAACTAGCAACGATTAAAACCTAAAATAAAGACAGCAAGGTTGGCTTAAGAGTCCTCTATAGGCATTTAACTATGATCATTCAACAGTAAATTAACATCTCATGCATCGTCTTAGCTAGATCTCATACATCTTCCGATTGTATGCGTTAGATTCTTAGATTACTCCTGTCCAAGTAAGGCAAAAAACCTATTCATAAACACATGCTAACAAACGTGCTAGGAGAATGCCTATTCCTAGGCCACTCTCTGTTTACCATGAAAGGCTAACATGAATGAACGACTCTGAATTCTTACTCCTTCCAGAGGTTAGGAATTCTTTAGACAAAATGGATGGTCGGTCGAAATTTCCCATGGGATGAAGATCACATTCATTCAGTGCATTCATGCTACTTTACTTGCTGATTTCACATAAGTCTATCCTATAGATTCATCTTCAGCAAACCTCTATTAAGTTAGCTACTCATGGTTTTAGAACTTAAAAAAATTACTCGATTACTCATGAAATGAAGAACTCAACAAAACTAATTGATTGAAAGACAAAATGAAGAACTCAACAAAACTAATTGATTACTCTTTAAAGGCAAATCAAATAACAATTCATAGACAACATACTACGATCCGAAAGCAATAATTAAAGGAGAAAAAAAGTAGATGATTCGATACAATACTTTAAACGAACGCAGTAGCTAATATGGAAAGCATTTAAATGAAAGCAGTAAGTTGAGTGAAGATCTTTCGAAGCCACGAAACGCCTCGGATGAAGGGGAAGATTAGCTGATCTTGGGGATGAATTCAATCAGAAGAGAAGATGGATCTTCTCTTCTTCCTTTTGAATTATCGACGCCAAGGGATTTGTTTCTTCGATCCAACAAACGGGGGAAGGATTTCGTCTTCGGGTGTTGGCTTCTGCCGAATTCCTTCACTTTCGAGTTGTTGTGTGGAGTGAATTGAAGGGGATTCAATTCAATATTTTGATCCTCCATCCAACTCTCTTTATATAGCCTTCAAAGGCTGCTCCCTAATCATGGATCACCATCCAATTTTTGAGGTAACCATCCTCACACGTGGCAGCAGCAGGGAGAGTGGACGGCTGGAAAAACGCAACAACGAAGATTGACGACTGGAAAAACGCAGCAAAAATGACTGATATTGCGATTGCATTGCGAGTGTCGCAATGCTCTGTTTCCAGCTTCTCTTACTCTGATCCATTGCGTGCTTTGCAAAACTTCAGCAATACATCTGCAGGGTATAAATTAGCCATTTTTTCACCAATTTGCATACTTTTTCGTAGCTTTTTCAAATAAGCCTTAAATTAGCATCATTTCACAAAATGTCACTTTTAAACACACATTATGCTAACTTCTAATTGAAATGCTCAAGAAATGTCATGAATATCAAGTAATTAAGGTCCTAAATAATGCTCATTTGGAGAGGTAACACACCCACAAACTTGAGTTATTGCTAGTCCTCGAGGAATACAAAGGCTTACTTTCCCTTCTTTGCCTAGCTGCTACCTCTTGTCCTTATTTCTACCTAACTACTTGCTTATTCTCTCGACTTACTGTCAAAGGCATTGCTGTCCTGTGACACCCTTCAAGCTAAAACTAACTTCATGTTTTGTCATTCTGAATTCCCTTGCCTTTAAAACCTTCAGTTTTTACTAACTCCCTATCTTTTTGTTTATCTGCCTATATCATCAAGCACATTGTGCAGTCATCCCTAAGCTTTAAAATCTCCCTAGTTTTAACTCAAACTCAGTACATGCTTCTAAGTTTTTTATTCTTTTATTACCTAGGAATCCTTAGAGTCATGCCATGCTTAGAACAACACAAGTATCAGAGTACAAAATCCATAGAACAGACTAAGCCATGGGATCACCTCTATTTAGGACAGACACTCATCTCCCTAATCAAGCCTTCCAGTTACAACCCTGTGCTTAGCTAACTTAGGATCAAAGTTCATTACATAGGACATCTAAGCACCTAAGGCTGCACCCTTTTGGCATACATCATTCTTCTTTGTTTTCTATAGATTTTTTTTCTTTCTTGCACTTCTTTCTTTCCCTTAAGTATGCCTTTTGATGCAGTGCCCCTTGTGGGTTACACAAGTGGCCCTAATTACTCAGCAATCCTAAGGAAAAACCAATGCTTCTTTTTCTTTTGTTATATTCTCTTTTTTTTTTTTTTTTTTTTTTTTTTCAAAAAAGAACAATGTATATCTTACTAAGGGAGAGAGGAGTGTTCCTAGGACTAGAGGTTGCCTCCCCCAAACTTGGACTTCTCATTGTCCCCAATGAGAGTATGAGGTGGCACACCCCCAAACTTATTTTAGAAGCATCTAGTCTAAGTTAAAAACAGACAGAAGTTAAATACCCAAGGGATGAAATGGCTCTCGTAGTTCAGATAACACATCAGCAGAGATTTAAAAACAAATGGTAAGGTCTAACAGGGTCACATTCTTATCAACGTATGAAGCTACTTTAATTTTAAGGAGTGTACTCGACACTCATCTAGCAAACTCAATAAACATACCACAAAGAGATATCACAAATGCAGTCAAGTATTTAGAGTCAAGGACAGAACATACTAGCAAAAAGACATTACTCACTAACAACATGCTTGAAAGAAACTTTGCGATGCACGCAATAGAATCGCAATGACTATAACAGAGCAGATTTAACAGTGATCAAAGCTCCTACTATGCAAATTCTATTGTGGCCCATGGGGCTTGTGGAAATTTAAAAACATCAGCACAAACTAACTATCCTAAACTAATTCTAAACTAATCTATGCTACTCTAACTAAGCTATTCTACTGAAATTGAAAACAAACAACAATTGATGGCATTAATTCATTTCCATCATCTTCTTCTTCATCACTCTTCTCCACACTCGGAGGCATCCAAGGGCTCAGCAAATCAGCAGGGAATGTAGGAAATTCGCACCTCAGGTGCTCAGCTAACTCCATATCCCTTGCTTGAAAGTATTCAGCCCAATTGGCTAGTTTTCTCTGTATGTCCATCAAGCAAGACATGGATATGGACTGAGCAGCTACAAGACCATCCAGCTCAATTTCCAAATTGCCCTTCCTTCTCATCTTCAGATCGCTGGGCAGCTCCAGGTGGTCAGCATAGGCCAATTTCTTCTCCTCCCTAGTCACAGCCACACCTGCGTGAAGGCACAGTTTGGTAATGGTGTTGGGGAAGAAGAGCCTGCCCTTCCCTTTCTTTGAACATTCAATGATTGAGGCATAAATGATCTCGCCCACATCAATGGTGTGTCCCTTCATAATTGCTGTTGCGTGCTCAATGTGTTAATAAAAGTAGGCAATAAGGAAGAAAGAGCACTCAGAACATGCAAGCATACATGATCTTATAGCAAGTAGTAAGTATTTTTTCATTCGTTTTCCCACAGAGATTTATTTATAAGCTACTTGTGAAGTATAAAGTTAAGAAAGAAGGGGTGGATTTGAAGGGGTAAAATTGGTTTTTAATTTCCTACTTCTTACCGAATGTCTAAAGGAATGCATCATAAACAAATGCAAGTTGAAATTAGACTCAAAAGACAAGAGACGAAACTAATAAATGAAGAAGAAAACAGCTAAACAAAATGGTAACTTAGCAGAATTGCGGGCACCGCAATGTTTCCGCAATTGTAAAAACAGTGAAAGTGTGTAAAATGGAGAATTAAGGGCTACTAACGACTATCCTATAGGCAGTTTAATACGATTCCCAAGCATTGTATCAACTCTCTATGCATCAAACTCACTCTATCTCATGTATCGTCCGATTCCATGCATTAGATTCTTTAGTTTACTCAACTCAAAGTAAGGTCTTAAGCATCTTGTTAAAGCAGAAGTGTTTAGTTTGTACTAGGAAAACGCTTATTCCTAAGCCGTTTTCTGGTTACCTTGAAAGGCTAGCATGATTATACGACTCTGAACTCTTACTCCTTCCAGAGGTTAGGAGTTCTTTGGACAAAATGGATGGCCAATCGAAATTGCCCGTGGGATGAAGCTTACATACAATCAATGGTTCGAGAGCTATCCTACATGCTTGGTTTACGCTTTTTAGCCTATAGTTCTGTCATTAGCATGCCCCTAAGTGACTTAGCTACTCATAGATATGGGGTAAGTAAAAATACGAGATGAAACAGTCATGCTTAGAAGGAATTTAAAGACAAAACAGTAAGGGAGAGCAGTAGAATGCAGAGGCAAGAAACTGTGTAATGAAGAATGGAGATTTGATTACTTGATTGTTTGATTGGACAAAAGAAAGCTTTAAAGTAAATAACAGCAAGACAGAAAGCAACGAAATGAAGTGTTCTAGCTATTAGAAAGAGAACAACACAAAGCAGAAATGTAAACTAGAGAAAGAAAGACAGAAAACAGTAAATGTTGCTTGGAAGCCTCGTCGCAACCGCCTCGGCTGAAGGGGATGAAAGAATAGCTTTGCTTGGATGAATCCAATCGGGAGAGAAGGTGGATATTCTCTCCTTCCTATCAGATTGTCGATTCCAACAGCTGAGACTCTCACTCCAACAGACGGCAAAGGAAAACACGAAGAAAAATGGAGCTGCGAAAGGACTTCTACGCTTCCGGATGATGTTTGAACCTCCGACTTTGACCCCCTTTTATAGTAGTTTGCAGGTGCGTTTGGGCCAAGGAGAACCATCAATCTTCAACGTCGTATATCAGAATGGATGGAGGAGAAAGAACGAATCCCTGAAATCACGGAAATTAACAGAAAAAGATCAGTCAACTTACGGTTTTCACTTGAATAATTGCGGCTTCAGCAATGTTTTCGCAATGCTGTCGCAATGCAGTTTTTTTTCATTCTTTTCCTTCGGTTTTCAACCCTTTTCTTTCCTATTGTACATAAGTTCTAATTTAGCTACCTTCTTCTAATTCTCATATTTAAGCATAGGTTTAGGCTAAATGCTATCAAAAATACCTAAGAGTGAACATCTTTCTAAGCTAATTAAGTCCTAAAAAGGTCACATTTGGAGACGTAACACACCCCCAAACTTAAGGTTTTGCTTGTCCTCAAGCAAACTAAGGACTTCCCTAGGCTGCTGTTTCTTCTTCTTTAACCACTTACTGACTCCCCTATATCCCTATCTATAGCACTGCTGTCCTGTGACACACTTCTAAGCTTAAAACTACCCTCTTATCTAGCTTCTTCTGACTTCGCCTGCCTAACACTCCATCTGTTTCCATTAACTCCCTCCAACTGATCTTCTTGCTTTTGTCATATCATGCCACTATCCCTAAGGTTTCAAATTCTGCCTAGCTTTACCTCAGACTCAGTACATGCTTCTAGCTTTATTTTTAATGTGTCTAGGATTCCTTAGAGTCATGCCAGTCTTAGTATTAACGGTGACAGTAGTACTTCTAAAGAACAACCTAAACCCTGGCATCACTACATTGGATAAACACTCATCTCCCTGAACAACCCTACAAGTTACAACTTTGTGCTTAGCTAATTGAGGATCAAAGTTCTTTTTAAATAGGACATCTAAGCCACAAAGTTATAACTCCTAGGTATACATTCTTCTTCCCTATTCTTTTCCCTTTTTCTTACTTAGGTGGGGCCTCTCCTCTGGTTGCCTTTTGATGCAATGCCACTTGTGGGTCACACACTTGGCACTGATTACTTAGCAACCTAAGAGAGACCCCCCTCTTTATTCTATTTTTCATTTTTTTTTTTTCAGTTCATCATTTTTTGTAAAGGAGAAGAAGAATGCTTATGTTTCTAAGGGAGAGAGGAATGTTCCTAGGCCTAGGGTGGCCTCCCCCAAACTTCAACTACTCATTGTCCCCAATGAGTGTTTGAGGTGGCACACCCCCAAACTTTCCTAGAAGCATCTAATCTAAGGTAAAACAAAGAGAATCTAAAGCCCTAGGCATAGACAAAACATTCGAACGGCAAATATCACAGCAGCAGGAATAATAAAAAAACAGACAGATAAGGGCTTAAAGCTGTGCATGCTGAGCTTTTTAGAGGTTGATTTAAACTAGCAAAGGGTGTCCTATGACACTCATCCAGCATGCTTTTAGATAAGCTATATATGGTAGTCATGATAGCAACAAAAGATGGAATTTAAACAGATCACAGCCTAGCTAAACAGACAGTCCAAAACATGCTTTCAGTGATAAAAATTGCGGGTACCGCAATTATTTCGCAATCAAGTCAGGGCAGATATAACAGTGATTAAGGCCCCTAAGCATGCTTTTTCCAGTCATTCGAGCTCTCTAAAAATAAAACAAAACTAACCTACCTAGTCAGCTATCATCAGACTATACTACGCAAGATAAAAAACATAAAACTAAGCATCTAAAACAGATCAAAAGTGTACGAAAAACAACATAATTCACATGTTCTATCAGAAAGCAGAAAAATTTGTTCTAAGGGAACAGCAATATTCCCTTCAGTGCACTTCAAACCAGCACTCAAACGTCTTCATCCTCATCTGGTTGTCGTGGTCGTGGAGGCACCCATGGAGTCAGAAGGTTTGTGGGGAAGTCAGGGAAGATACAGCCAAGTTGGTCTGCAACTTCCTTGTCCCGTGCCTGCGCGTAAGTGGCCCATTGAGCCATTCTCTTCTGCATGTCCATCAGGCAAGCCATGGATAGTGACTGATCAACAGCCAGCCTATCCAGCTCGAATTCCATGTTCCCCTTCCTCTTCAGCCGTAAGCCAGCAGGTAACTCCAAGTGGCCTGTGTAAGCCATTTGCTGCTCCATGCGCTCGATGGGAACTCCTGCAAGCAAACAGAGTTTAGTTATAGTATTAGGGAAAAACAATGGTCCCTTACCTTTCTTGGCGCACTCAGCAATAGCAGCAGTGATGACTTCTCCCACGTTGATCGTGAGACCTCTCATTATCGCATACACCAACAGCGATCGGCTCTGGTTGATTGTAGTCTCGTGAGTTACTGGGGACAATCTCCTTCTCACGAACGAAAACCAAACAGCCGCCTTAGCCGTGAGGTTGACACTCATGAGAGTGTGCCTCCCATTGCGTGACACGGTCCAGGAAGCTTCAGGCTGGCCAATGGTCCGAATGGCCTCTTCCAGAACTGCCTCAGTAGGCTCATCAACAATCCGGGCATAATCTGTATGTGTTTGGCCCTTGAGACCATAGGCTTCGTTGATGGCCCTGGCTGAGAAATCCACTTCGACCCCTCTGACCACAGACAGGCCATCCTCAGGGCTGAGCACATTGGCGTAGAAATCATACACCATGTTCGTGTAGGCTGGATTGGGCGGTCTGCAAAATTCCTCCCAGCCGTGGTTTATAACTCCTGCGCGCAAGAACTGCGGCAGGTCAGCAGGTCGGTCGAGGAAGCCCTTCTCGTGCAGCAACTCCCTCTTCCTCAATTCAATGCCTCTGGATTCAGCGTCAGAGGACACATACCTCACCGATTGAGGCTCATCTTCAGGGTAGAGTTTGGCCTTCCCTTTGTCTGTTGGTTTGGCTGACTCCGCACCCTCAACCTTAATTTTCTTGAGCGATGGCTCCGTGCTTTCCTTCTCTGATGAAGGTGCTCTCTTGACCTTCTTCTTCTTCAGCTTCTTGGATCGCTTGGCCTTGAGAATCTTGGCCTTCTTCTTCTTCTTGAGCTTGGCCTTGACGGTGATCTGCTGGAGACACGCCCCCAATGTCTCTTCCATTGAGTCAGTCTTCTGTTCAAGACTCTCCGGGCTGTCTTCCCTCATAGGAGAGAAGACCTCGTCTTCTTCAGCATCTCCACTGCCCTGCGTTGACTCTTGGTACTCCCCATATGGGAATTCAGGATCAGGCCGTGGAGAAGTGTGAGACGGCGTGGTGCTCTGTGCTGCTGCAGGTGTCTGTGCAGAACTCAGTGGTGAAGACGGCTGCTCAGGGCTCTGCGCTGGCTCAAATGGTGAAGGGCTGTGCGCAGGCGATGCAGATGGCGACGAACCCTTCTTGGTCGATTCGTGGGACGCACGATCCGTTTCTTGACTCTCCACAGAGGGAGTCTTTGCTTTGCTTGGTTCGGCGGCCATCTCGATACTCCACCGGCGCTTCTTGGGTGCGCCTGCTGGTTCAGAGGGTCCAGCAGGTATCTCAGAGACAACCTTCCACTTCTTCTTGCGAATCGGCAGCTTATCCAGTCGTTCCGTTCGCGCAGCCTCAGCATCAGCCAAGGCAAGCAATGCATCTCTCGCAGCCGTTTCAGCGTCGTCAGCCCTTTTCTTGGCCGCAGATCGTTCAGCCCTTGTGAGTACCATTTTTGGATCTTGGAGATTTGGAAAGAAGAATCACAGATGAAGAGAATCGCAGCTTGCTCGAAGATCAGATGATGAGAGAGACGTACAGATCCTCGCGCCTTCCAACGGATATAAAGAAAACGGAAAAAAAAAATCCCAACGGCTATATTTTTGCGGATCCCGCAATTCCTGCGCAATCTTTAAGGCCCGTTGGAGATTTTTTTTCATTTAAATTGCAATCTTTGCTCAACCGTATCTTCGATTTGGCTCAACATCTTCTTGATTTCTTTGGCTGGATTTAATCACCTTTATCCCCTCTCTTGATTCTCTGGAAAAATAAATAAAACAAACATTAAATACTCAATTAAAATCACACCAACATATGTACAAATGATAACCGGAAAAAGTGCAAAAAATAAACTAAGGCATTAGCCTTGACTAAACGAGCACAGTAACCACTCGTTCTCTCTCGTTCTTAATTTCATGCTTCAGTCAAGAGGAAGGCCGAGAGAGTCTTCACATCTCCTTCCTCATAGTAGTGCTTCAACCGTGCACCATTAACCATGAAAGGTTGCCCTTGCTGCAAGTTCTTTATCTCTATGGCACCATGAACAAACACATTAGTAATCACAAATGGACCTGACCATCTAGACTTAAGTTTCCCTGGAAATAGTTTCAACCGTGAGTTAAACAATAAAACAAGTTGACCCTTCTTAAAGTCCTTAACTCTAAGTCTACTATCGTGCCAAATCTTGGTCTTTTCCTTATACATCTTAGCATTTTCATAGGCCATATGTCTAAGCTCATCAAGCTCATGTAATTGTAAGGACCGCAATGTTCCCGCATCCTTTACACAAAAATTCAATTCCTTCATGGCCCAAAATGCTTTGTTTTCTAACTCAAGTGGTAAGTGACAAGTCTTGCCATATACCAGCCTATAAGGAGACATACCTAGGGGTGTCTTATATGCTGTCCTATAAGCCCAAAGTGCATCCTCAAGCTTAAAGGACCAGTCTTTCCTATTAGGTTTGACCACGTTTTCTAGGATGTTCTTAATCTCCCTATTTGAAATTTCAGCCTGTCCATTCGAGTGTGGGTGATAGGGGGTGGCTACTCTATGTCTAATGTTATACTTAGCCAATACTTTCTCCATAGCCTTGTTAATGAAATGTGACCCCTCATCACTAATGATGGCACGAGGTGTCCCAAACCTAGTAAAAATGTGCCTATGCAAGAAATTGGTGACTGGTTTAGCATCATTATTGGGACATGCTTTGGCCTCTACCCACTTGGATACGTAGTCTACTGCTACCAAAATGTAAAGGTTACCTGATGATGGAGGGAACGGCCCCATGAAGTCAATGCCCCACACATCAAAGAGCTCCAACTCTAAGATGTAGGTGAGGGGCATCTCATCCTTTCGACTGAGGTTACCTGTTCTTTGGCATTCATCACAGCTGTGGGCATAGTTGTGGGCATCCTTGAAGATTGTCGGCCAATAGTAGCCACTCTGAAATACCTTTGCAGCTGTTCTTTGGCCATGAAAGTGTCCACCATAAGGAACTGTGTGGCAGTGCTGCAGCACAGACTTCGCTTCAGCAGCTGAAACACACTTCCTTAGCAAGCCGTCAGCACATGTTCTGTAAAGTGTGGGGTCATCCCAGATGAATTTCCTTGCTTCATGAAGGAACCTCTTCTTCTCTTGTCCTCCCTTGAAAACTGGTAATACCTGTGATGCAAGGAAGTTAGCAATGTCAGCAAACCAAGGTTCCTCATCGTTATCACAATGAGTCAAAACAAAGACATGTTCATCAATGAAAGCATCAGAAATTGCGGGTTCCGCAATTGTTTCGCAATTGTGCTGCAATCGAGAAAGGTGATCCGCAACCACATTTTCACATCCTTTCTTGTCTCGAATGTCCAAATCAAATTCCTGCAGCAATAACACCCACCTAATCAACCTAGGCTTAGCATCAGCCTTCCTCATAAGATATTTCAAGGCAGAATGGTCAGTGTACACAATTGTCATAGTGCCTACAATATAGTTCCTGAATTTCTCACAAGCAAACACTACAGCAAGCATCTCTTTCTCAGTAGTTGTGTAATTACATTGTGCCTCATTAAGTGTTTTACTAGCATAATATACACGGTGTGTTAGTTTGTCAATCTTCTGTCCTAACATAACCCCTACAGCATAGTCACTAGCATCACATAACATCTCAAATGGGAGATCCCAATCTGGCCCTACTATAACAGGTGCTGTGACTAGTGCTTTCTTAAGGGTTGTCCAAGCTACTACACATTCCTTAGAGAAGATGAATGGCCTGTTTAGTTCTAGAAGCTCACACAGAGGCTTGGCTATCTTAGAAAAGTCCTTAATGAACCTTCTATAGAAGCCAGCATGCCCTAAGAAGCTTCTAATGGCTTTGACATTCTGGGGCTCTACTAACTTCTCTATGATCTCAATTTTGGCCCTATCGACCTCTACACCTGCCCTCGACACTCTATGACCTAAGACAATTCCCTCATCTACCATGAAGTGACATTTTTCCCAATTAAGGACTAAGTTAGTCTCCTCACATCTAGCCAGGACTTGTCCTAAATTCTCTAGACAGTTGGTAAAGGAATCCCCAAAGACTGAGAAATCATCCATGAATATCTCTATCATGGACTCATCCAAGTCAGAAAAGATTGCCAACATGCACCTTTGGAAAGTTGCCGGTGCATTGCATAAGCCAAAAGGCATTCTGCGAAAGGCAAAAGTTCCAAAAGGGCAAGTAAAGGTAGTCTTTTCTTGGTCCTTAGGGTCTATAGTAATCTGGTTATACCCTGAATAACTGTCTAAGAAACAATAGTAGGCTCTACCAGCTATTCTGTCTAGCATTTGGTCAATGAATGGTAGAGGGAAGTGGTCTTTTTTAGTTTCTTTATTGAGCTTTCTATAATCCATACATACTCTCCACCCCGTGACAGTCCTAGTTGGGATCAGTTCGTTGTTCTCATTGACTACCACAGTCATCCCACCCTTTTTAGGTACACACTGTATAGGGCTTACCCACTGACTACTAGCTATGGGGAAGATCACACCAGCATCTAACCATTTTATTATTTCTTTCTTTACTACCTCTTTCATAGAGGGATTCAGCCTACGCTGATGATCTACTCTAGGTGTGTGCTCTTCCTCTAGTATAATCTTATGCATGCAATAAGAAGGGCTAATGCCTCTAATATCAGCAATAGTCCATGCAATAGCCTTCCTATGTTGCTTAAGTAGTAATATCAGTTCAACCTCATGCTTTTCACTTAATTTAGAAGAAATGATAACAGGCAGAGTTTCATTACTCCCTAAATATGCATACTTGAGGTGAGTGGGTAGTGGTTTTAGTTCTAAAACAGGTGGATGCTCAATGGATGGCTTTAAAGGATTTAATGATCTATCAGTTAGGTTTATATTCATACATACATGTTGTGGTTTATCTACAGGCATATCCATTATTTCAGATACATTTAAGTCATCTACATCTAATTGTACATATTCATTAGCATGCTTAGTTAATAGTACATGCTCTAATTGTTCTTCCATTAGTGAGTCAACAATATCTATGCTAGCATAAGACTCAGAATCAGAGGGGTACCTTAAGGCTTTATAAACACTAAATTTCACCTCTTCATCATGAACCCTCATAGTGAGCTCACCTTTTTGAACATCTATTAGTGCCCTACCTGTGGCTAGAAATGGTCTACCTAGCAGGATGGGGACCTCCTTGTCTGCTTCATAATCCAGGATAATGAAATCTGCAAGGAAAATAAACTTGTCAACCTTTACTAAAATATCCTCAATCTTACCTTCAGGGTATGCAATGGATCTGTCTGCAAGTTGTAAAGTGACAGTGGTTGGACGTGCTTCTCCTATTCCTAGCTGGCGGAATAGTGATAGGGGCATGAGGTTTATGCTGGCGCCCAGGTCACAAAGCGCTCTGCCCACGTGCTTGCCTCCAAGTTCTACAGGTAAGGTGAAGGAACCAGGATCCTTCTCCTTCTTGGGCAACTTGTTTTGGAGTATGGCACTGCACTCCTCAGTGAGGTTTACTGTTTCAAACTCACCAATTATTTTTTTGTTAGTAATAATATCTTTCAAAAACTTTACATAGGAAGGCATAGACTGTAAAACTTCTACAAAAGGAATGTTGACATGCACTTCCTGTTCTTGTTTCTTCTTAAGCCTTCGAGGATATGGAGGTGGTGGCACATATGCAGGCACGTCAAGTCGCCTTAGGATTGGAGGAGGCCTTGGAATTTCTTCTACCTCAATAATTGGCTCTAGCCTGGCTCCTGATGTGCTAGTTGGTGGTGGACCTTGGTTTGGCAGAGACTCCAGTGGAGCACTAGACTCAGTGTTCTCTACTCTCTTTGGTGTGTCCTTTGTGTTGCTCACCAAGGGTCGACCACTTCTAAGTTCAATTGCTTGAACTTGTTCTTTACCATCTCTCCTTGGCACCTCGGTGTCAGCAGGAAGTCTACCTTGGGGCCTACTTTTGATTTCAATGGCTAGTTGCCCTATTTGGTTCTCTAGGCTCCTAAGAGTAGCTTGCTGGCTTTGAAGAGTAGCATCATTCTTAGCTATGTATTCCTTGAGTAAGTTTTCTACAGAAGATCCTACAGGTTGGTTGTAAGGTTTTTGATACATTGATTGGTTATGTTGGGGAGTGAAACCAGGTGTTCCACTCGGTCTAGGCTGGTTAGGATTTTGGTTAACATTCTGTTGGCCACCCCATGACAGGTTTGGGTGGTTTCTCCAACCAGGGTTGTAAGTTTGTGAGTAGGGGTTATTCCTAGGCTGCTGTTGGCTTCCTACATAGCAGACTGAGGATGGATTCCCAGGGCAGTATTCATATGGGTGCCCTTCCCCACAGAATCCACAGATAAGTGCCTCGCCTTGACTTGGTTGGGTGCCCATTGACATGGCTGTGGCGGTATTGGCACTGGTTTGGAGATTGGCCTGAGCCATTTGCTTAACTAGGTTGGTCAGGGCGTTTATTTGGGTGCTCATGGCGCTAAGAGCATCCTTGTCTTGAGCTCTAGTCGGCTCGACTGGATCATCTGACCACCTACAGTGAGATGTTGAGATCTTCTCCAGGATCTCATAAGCTTCGTTGTAACTCTTGGACAACATGGAACCACCAGCAGATGAATTTAGAACTTGTCTGGTGCTGGGGTTGCATCCTTTGAAAAAGACCTCTATTTGGATACACCATGGGATGCCATGGTGTGGACATTTAATGAGAAGATCTTTGAATCTTGTCCAAGCTTCGTGAAGAGACTCACTTGGAGCTTGTTTGAATTTGATGATATCATCACGAAAGGTCGAATTCCTATCTGGTGGGAAATATTTGACTAGGAATTTTTCTGCTAAGTCTGTCCAATTGAGGACAGATCTAGAGGGTAATGAGTTTAACCACGTTTTGGCTTTGTCCCTCAAAGAGTAAGGGAACAGATATAGCCTCAAGGCTTCTTGGGAAACTCCAGGGATCAGGAATGTGTCACTAACTCCTAGGAAGTTTCTAAGATGGTTGTGGGGGTCCTCATTTTCCATTCCAAAGAATTGTCCCACAGTGGACAACATTTGGAACATCACTGGCTTTAACTCGAATGAGTTGGCAGTGATCTCAGGACGGATTATGCTGGGGTTCAGCTCCCCAGGCATAGGTACTAGGTAAGAAAGTATGGCGCTATCCTTATCATTCGCTATTTCGATGGGATTGCGAGTGACAGGCACCAGGTTTTGATCTCTTCTATCCATTTCTTCTTGAGGAGATTGCGGTAACCTTGCGGTTTCAGCAATTAATGGAGGTAATGAAGGTTGTTTAAAGAGGCGTTTCTTGGCTCTATTCCTAGCTCTAAGTAATCTCTCGGGCTCAGGGTTGAACTCTAGATCACTACTTGGAGGTTCATTCATAAACTAACCTAAATGGTACCTGAAAAAGAAATGAAAATGGATCAGTTTCAATGGAAAATAACTTGGTGTTTCAAACTTAACTAACTTCGTTTTCACTTAAATAAATCCCCGGCAGCGGCGCCAAAACTTGTTGCGTGCTCAATGTGTTAATAAAAGTAGGCAATAAGGAAGAAAGAGCACTCAGAACATGCAAGCATACATGATCTTATAGCAAGTAGTAAGTATTTTTTCATTCGTTTTCCCACAGAGATTTATTTATAAGCTACTTGTGAAGTATAAAGTTAAGAAAGAAGGGGTGGATTTGAAGGGGTAAAATTGGTTTTTAATTTCCTACTTCTTACCGAATGTCTAAAGGAATGCAACATAAACAAATGCAAGTTGAAATTAGACTCAAAAGACAAGAGACGAAACTAATAAATGAAGAAGAAAACAGCTAAACAAAATGGTAACTTAGCAGAATTGCGGGCACCGCAATGTTTCCGCAATTGTAAAAACAGTGAAAGTGTGTAAAATGGAGAATTAAGGGCTACTAACGACTATCCTATAGGCAGTTTAATACGATTCCCAAGCATTGTATCAACTCTCTATGCATCAAACTCACTCTATCTCATGTATCGTCCGATTCCATGCATTAGATTCTTTAGTTTACTCAACTCAAAGTAAGGTCTTAAGCATCTTGTTAAAGCAGAAGTGTTTAGTTTGTACTAGGAAAACGCTTATTCCTAAGCCGTTTTCTGGTTACCTTGAAAGGCTAGCATGATTATACGACTCTGAACTCTTACTCCTTCCAGAGGTTAGGAGTTCTTTGGACAAAATGGATGGCCAATCGAAATTGCCCGTGGGATGAAGCTTACATACAATCAATGGTTCGAGAGCTATCCTACATGCTTGGTTTACGCTTTTTAGCCTATAGTTCTGTCATTAGCATGCCCCTAAGTGACTTAGCTACTCATAGATATGGGGTAAGTAAAAATACGAGATGAAACAGTCATGCTTAGAAGGAATTTAAAGACAAAACAGTAAGGGAGAGCAGTAGAATGCAGAGGCAAGAAACTGTGTAATGAAGAATGGAGATTTGATTACTTGATTGTTTGATTGGACAAAAGAAAGCTTTAAAGTAAATAACAGCAAGACAGAAAGCAACGAAATGAAGTGTTCTAGCTATTAGAAAGAGAACAACACAAAGCAGAAATGTAAACTAGAGAAAGAAAGATAGAAAACAGTAAATGTTGCTTGGAAGCCTCGTCGCAACCGCCTCGGCTGAAGGGGATGAAAGAATAGCTTTGCTTGGATGAATCCAATCGGGAGAGAAGGTGGATCTTCTCTCCTTCCTATCAGATTGTCGATTCCAACAGCTGAGACTCTCACTCCAACAGACGGCAAAGGAAAACACGAAGAAAAATGGAGCTGCGAAAGGACTTCTACGCTTCCGGATGATGTTTGAACCTCCGACTTTGACCCCCTTTTATAGTAGTTTGCAGGTGCGTTTGGGCCAAGGAGAACCATCAATCTTCAACGTCGTATATCAGAATGGATGGAGGAGAAAGAACGAATCCCTGAAATCACGGAAATTAACAGAAAAATATCAGTCAACTTACGGTTTTCACTTGAATAATTGCGGCTTCAGCAATGTTTTCGCAATGCTGTCGCAATGCAGTTTTTTTTCATTCTTTTCCTTCGGTTTTCAACCCTTTTCTTTCCTATTGTACATAAGTTCTAATTTAGCTACCTTCTTCTAATTCTCATATTTAAGCATAGGTTTAGGCTAAATGCTATCAAAAATACCTAAGAGTGAACATCTTTCTAAGCTAATTAAGTCCTAAAAAGGTCACATTTGGAGACGTAACAATTGCATACACCAACAAAGACCTCCCCTGATTAATGGTCGTCTCATGTGTGACAGGGGATATCCTTCTCCGAATCAAAGAGAACCAAATGGCTGCTTTGTCCTTAAGTGTTGTACTCATCAATGTGTGCTTCCCCCTGTTTAGAGACTGCCCACGCTGCCTCAGACTTGCCTATCATGCTCAATGCTTCCTCCAAGACTGCCTCAGATGGTGTGACCATGATCTTTGAATATTCAGAATTCTTATGCTCTTTGAGAGCATAAACTTCATTGATCGCCTTAGGGGAGAAGTCTATCTCAACGCCTCTGACCACCGAATAACAGCCTCCGGGGTGAGTGAGGTTGGCGTAGAAGTCATAGACCATTTCAGAGTAGGCCTGAATTGGTGGCCTACATAACTCTTTCCAGCCATGGTTTGCGATGCATGCGCGCAAGAATTGCGGCAGGTCCGAAGGAGAATCCAAAAATCCTCTTTCGTGGAGGAGGTCTCTTTTCATTAAATCCATACCTCTAGCCTCTGCATCTTTGGACACATACCTCTCAGCTGGAGGTTCGTCTTCTTGGAACATCTTCCCTTTCCCCTTAGCCTTAGCTTTGGCTGCCTCAACAACATCTATCTTCATTTTCTTGGCAGGGGGTTCGAATTCAGCTCTCTTTTTCTTGGCTTTCTTTGAAGCCTTCGGCCTCTTTGCCTTTATGATCACATGGGTCCTTTTCTTAGGCACTGATTCTGCCTGTTTCTCCAACCCAGCCACCACCTCGGCAGCTACTCGCTTGATACATTCATCCAAAGTCTCATCCATTGAATTCCTTCTCCCCAATTCTTTCGCAACAGGGCTGCCAGGACTGTCATCCCTGATGGGAGAAACTACTTCTTCTCCTTCTTCTGCATCACCAATCGGAGTGGATGTAGAATCTGGCTGTTCCACGGGGGAGATCTCAGTCCTAGACTGCTGTTGTTTAGGGGAAAGGCTTTGCATGGCAGTCTCGAATGACGGCCTGCTGGTGGTGAGGCTTTCCTCACTCGTGGACTTTCGAATTTCTGATTTAGGATCCCATCCAGCCGTGACCTTCTTCTTTCTCTTCGCAGGGCTCTTTCTTGGCTCAGATGTGTTGGCAGCCTCAGCAGTTGCTAAGGAAATCAATGCATCCCCTGCCAAGGCAGTGTCTTCTGCTGTAGGGGATGGCTTTGTAGGGGTCAGACTCTCTTTTGCTCGGGTTGAAACCATTTTTCTTGGAGGTGAAGAAACGAAAAAATTTCAGGAAGAAGGAAGAAGGGATTCGGTTGAGAGTTCGAGGGTTTTGGGAATTGTGAATTGGGAATGAGCTGCAGTCTCTCCTATTTATAACGGTTTGCGCAAATAAAGGCTACGCCTTTGCGAACTCCGCAATGATTCCGCAATGCCTCTAAATCTCCTACAAAATCTTTGAAATGTTACCGTTGGCAGTTTATTCCTTAATTGTCGTCTGCCGCAAGATCCTAACAAAACCAAATCTTTGATTTTCCCAGACTCTTCCTTCATCTTCTCTTAGCCTCTTGATTGATCCATTTTGCCGTTAGGATTTCCAATCATCAAACTTCTAATCAACATTAAAATAAACTTAATTAGTTTCAGAAAAATTAAAAACACTTTAATAAAAAACAGTAAATGAACAGAATTATTTCGTATTCCTTCAACGTTTGAGCACAAGGATAATTCCAATAAACGCCCTTACTCATTTTCTTTTGTTTGGCTTTAAGCCTCGGATAAGAGGAATGTTGAGAGTGTTCTCACATCCCCTTCCTCATAATAATGCTTCAGCCTTGCACCATTCACCATGAACGGCTGGCCTTGTTCCACATTTTGGATCTCGATTGCACCATGAACAAACACATTAGTAATTACAAATGGACCAGACCAACGAGACTTAAGTTTGCCAGGAAACAACTTCAAACGGGAATTAAATAATAAAACATGTTGGCCCTTTTTAAAATCCTTTATCCTAAGTCTACTGTCATGCCAAATTTTAGCTTTTTCCTTATACATTTTAGCATTCTCGTATGACATGTGTCTTAGTTCATCTAATTCATGCAATTGCAGAGACCGCAATGTTCTCGCATCGGTCACGCAAAAATTTAACTCTTTTAAAGCCCAAAAAGCTTTGTTTTCTAATTCAAGGGGGAGATGGCATGCTTTTCCATATACTAACCTATAAGGAGACATTCCTAAAGGTGTTTTATATGCAGTTCTATAAGCCCATAGTGCATCATCTAATTTAAAAGACCAATCATTTCTATTTGGTTTTACAACTTTTTCAAGTATACTTTTGATCTCTCTATTAGAAATTTCAGCTTGCCCATTTGAATGGGGATGATAGGGTGTTGCCACCCTATGCCTAACATTATACTTAGCTAACACCTTTTCCATGGCTTTGTTTATGAAGTGTGTTCCTTCATCACTTATGATGGCACGTGGTGTGCCAAAGCGTGTAAAGATATGTCTATTCAGAAATTTAACAACTGTCTTAGCATCATTTAAAGGACATGCAATTGCCTCAACCCATTTTGAGACATAGTCTACAACTACTAAAATGTAAAGATTACCAGCAGATGGTGGGAATGGCCCCATGAAGTCAATACCCCACACATCAAAGAGTTCTAACTCTAAGATGTATGTTAGAGGCATCTCATCCTTCCTACTGAGGTTACGTGATCGTTGGCATTCATTGCAATTGTGTGCGTAGTCATGTGCATCCTTGAAGATTGTTGGCCAAAAGTAGCCACTCTGAAATACCTTTATGTTAAGTGTTATTTAGGCTTATTAAAGCAAGTTGTTTTTAGAGTTTTAATTGAGTAAGATGACGTTTTGTCTCTTGTTTTTGTCTGATGGTTGTTTATATTGCATGTAGGTGAAGAAAGAAGGAAGTTGGATGAAGATCGGAGTACAACTTGCTCAATGTGTAAAAGAAATAAGCAATAAGAGAGAGAGAGCACTCAGAACATGCAAGCATACATGATCTTATAGCAAGTAGTAAGTATTTTTTCATTCGTTTTCCCACAGAGATTTATTATTAGCTACTCGTGAAGTGTATTGTTAAGTAAGAATGGGTGGATTTGATGGGGTAGATTTGGTTTAAAAATGCCTATTTACTAATGAATATATAAAGGATAGCAACATGAACAAGTACAAGTCAATGATAAACTCAAACGTAAAGAGAAGAGATTAATAAACGAAGAGAAAATAGCTAAACAGAATTTTTAACTTAGCAGACTTGCGAGAACAACAATTTTACCGCAATGTTACTAACAGCGAAAGTGTGTAAAATGGAGAAACAAGGGCTACTAACGACTCCTCTATAGGCATTTTCACACGATTCTCAAGCATTGGATCAACTCACTATGCATCAAACTAACTCATTCTCATGTATCTTCCGATTTCATGCATTAGATTCTTTAGTTTACTCATGTCCAAGTAAGGTCTTAAGCATCTTGTTAAAGCAGTAAGTTATGATTTGTACTAGGAAAACGCCTATTCCTAGGTCGTTTTCTGGCTACCTTGAGAGGCTAGCATGAGTGTATGACTCTGAACTCTTACTCCTTCCAGAGGTTAGGAGTTCTTTGGACAAAATGGATGGCCAATCGAAATTGCCCGTGGTATGAAGCTTACATACAATCAATGCATTCGAGAGCTATCCTACATGCTTGGTTCACGTGTTTTATCCTATAGTATTGTCATTAGCATGCCCCTATGTGACTTAGCTACTCATGGATGTAGAGAGAACAGAAAGAATAGATGAAGTAGACATGCTTAGAAGAAAATTAAAGACAAAACAGCAAGGAAAAGCAGTAGGCAGAGAAGGTAAAGACAAAGTGTGAAATGAGGAATTGTGCTTTGATTAATCAATTGTTTGAATGAACAAATGAAAACTTAAAGTGATTAACATAAAGACAGAAAGCAACGAAATGGAATGGATTGACTAATGGAAAAGAAATAACAACAAAACGGTGCTGGAAATGAAAAGTAAAGACAGAAAGCAGTAAAATGAGCTTGATCGCCTCGTCGCAAACGCCTCGGCTGAAGGGAGAGAAAGGTGAGCCTTGCTGCGAAGAGACTTCTACGCTTTCGAATGATGATCAAACCCTCTACTTTGACACCCTTTTATAGTAATCTGCAGGTGCGTTTGGGCCAAGGAGAACCATCCATCCTCAACGTCGTACTTCAAAATGGATGGAGAAGAAAGAACGAATCCCTGAAATAACGGAACATAAAAGAAAAAGATCAGCCAACTTACGGATTTCACTTAAAACATTGCTGTTTTAGCAATGTTTCCGCAATGCTGCCGCAATGCACTTTTTCATTCTTTTAACTTCGTTTTCTATTCTTTTTCTCTCCTTTTGCATACAAGTCCTAATTTAGCTACCCTCTTCTAATTCTCATATTTAAGCATAGGTTCAAGCTAAATCCTATCAAAAACACCTAAGAGTGTACATCTTTCTATGGAAAACAAGTCCTAAAAAGGTCACTTTTGGAGACGTAACACACCCCCAAACTTAAGGTTTTGCTCGTCCTCGAGCAATCTAAAGACTTACTTAGGCTGATGTTTTATCCTCTTTAACCACTTACTAACTCCCCTAAGTTCCTATCTATGGCAGTGCTGTCCTGTGACACACTTCTAAGTTTACAACTATCCTCTTATCTAGCTTCTTCTGACTTCGCACGCCTAATGCTCCTACTGTTTCATTAACTCCTTACAGCTGATCTACTTGCTTCTGTCATACCGTGCAACTATCCCTAAGGTTTCAGATTCTACCCAGCTTTACCCCAGACTCAGTACATGCTTCTAGTATTTACTTTTGAGCTACCTAGGATTCCTTAGAGTCATGCCAGTCTTAGTATTAACAGTGACAGTAGTACATTTAAAGAACAACCTAAACCCTGGCATCACTACATTGGACATACATTCATCTCCCTAAACAACCCTACAAGCTACAACTTTGTGCTCAGCTAATTGAGGATCAGAGTTCTTTTTAATCAGGACATCTAAGCCACAAAGTTGCAACTCCTAGGTATACATTCTTCTTCCCTATTTCTTCCTTTTTTCTTTCTTACTTTAGTGGAGCCTCTCTTTTTGTTGCCTTTTGATGCAATGCCACTTGTGGGTTACACACTTGGCACTGATTACTCAGCAACTTGAAGAGAGATACCCTTCTTTATTCTATTTTTCATTTTTTTTTTCAGCTCATCATTTTTTTTTGTAAAGGAGAAGAAGAATGCTTATGCTTTAAGGGAGAGAGGAATGTTCCTAGGCCTAGGGTGGCCTCCCCCAAACTTAAACTACTCATTGTCCCCAATGAGTGTCTGAGGTGGCACACCCCCAAACTTGTCCTAGAAGCATCTAGTCTAGGGTAAAAAAAAGAGAATCTAAAAGCCCTAGGCATAGACATAACATTCTAAAAGCAAACATCACAGCAGCAGAAATTTATAAAAACAGGCAGGGAAGGACTTACAGCTACGCATGCTGAGCACTTTTAAGAGGCTAATTTAAACTATCAAAGGTGCCTTATGACACTCATCCAGCATGCATTTAGATAGGCTATATAAGGTAGTCAAGATAGCAGCAAAAGAACAAAATTAAACAGAACCAGCCTAACTAAACAGTCGGTCAAAAACATGCAATTACTAACAAAAATTGCGGATTCCGCAATTATTTCGCAATGGATTCAGGGCAGTTATATCAGTGATCAAGGCCCCTATGCATGCTCTTTCCAGTCATTTAAGCTATACAAAAAGGAAACTAAACTAAACTACCTATTCAGCTACCATCAGACTACACTAAACAAGTTTAAACAATAAAAATAAAGAACTAAAAACAGATCAAAATTGATTCCAAAATAGCAGAATTCACATAGTTAACGAAAAGCAGTTTGATTTTTTTTTTCTTTTAGGGAACAGAAATACTCCCTTGAGTGCTAATCAGCCTAACACTCAGATGTCCTCATCATCATCATCCCTCCTTGGTCTTGGAGGTGCCCATGGAGTCAGTAGGTCCGTGGGGAACTCAGGGAAGATGCAGCCCAATTGGTCAGCAACCTCCTTATCCCTTGCCTGTGCATATGTGGCCCATTGAGCCATCTTCTTCTGCAAGTCCATCAGGCAGGCCATTGACAGAGACTGAGCAACAGCCAGGCCA
Source organism: Herpetospermum pedunculosum (assembly GCA_028017165.1). NCBI lineage: Eukaryota > Viridiplantae > Streptophyta > Magnoliopsida > Cucurbitales > Cucurbitaceae > Herpetospermum > Herpetospermum pedunculosum. Next base: position 26,002,846 of record CM051527.1, on the reverse strand, counting down.
TCGAGCTCGAACTCCATGTTCCCCTTCCTTCGCATCCTCAAGGCAGTAGGCAACTCCAGGTGCCCCGTGTAGGCCAGCTGCCTTTCCATTCGCTCGATTGGGACCCCTGCACGTAAGCAGAGCTTAGTAATTGTATTAGGAAAGAACAGTGGACCCTTACCCTTTTTGGCGCAGTCTGCGATTGAGGCTGCAATGACCTCACCAACGTTGATTGTGAGGCCCCTCATGATCGCATAGACCAGCAGCGATCTGCCTTGGTTGATGGTGGTCTCGTGGGTCACTGGGGACAGCTTCCTCCGTAAGAAGGAAAACCAGACTGCTGCCTTGGCTGTGAGGGTAGCACTCATCAGGGTGTGCTTCCCATTGCGTGAAACCGTCCAGGCTGCCTCAGGTTGGCCAATGATCCGAATTGCTTCCTCCAGGACAGCCTCTGTTGGCGCATCAACGATCCTGGCATAGTCAGTGTGCTTTTGCCCCTTGAGGCCATAGGCTTCATTGATTGCCTTAGCTGAGAAATCCACCTCGACTCCTCTGACCATAGATAGGCCATCCTCAGGATTCATCAAGTTGGCGTAGAAATCATACACCATGCTGGAGTAGGCGGGGATGGGCGGTCTGCACAGCTTCTCCCAGCCGTGATTGGTGATCCCTGCGCGCAAGAATTGCGGCAGGTCTGCAAGTGCGTCAAGGAACCCCTTCTCATGGAGCAGGTCCCTCTTCCTCAGCTCAGTGCCCCTTGATTCTGCATCAGAGGACACATACCTCACAGATTGAGGCTCATCTTCGGGGTACAGCTTGGCTTTCCCCTTGCCTTTTGGTTTGGCTGATTCACCAGCCTCAATCTTGAGCTTCTTCAGCGAAGGCTCACCACTATCCTTCTGTGATGAAGGCTTACCCCTCGCTTTCTTTTTCTTGGACTTCTTCGAAGCCTTTGGCCGTTTGGCCTTGACAACCTTGGTGGCCTTCTTTCTCAATCTTGCCTTGGTTGTGATCTGTTGGAGGCAATCCCCCAGTGTCTCGTCCATCGAATCATCCCTCTCTGCAGGGCTGTCGGGGCTGACTTCCCTCAAGGGCGAGAAGACCTCGTCTTCCTCAGCTTCTTCACCGCCCTGCGCCGATTCTTGATGCTCTGCATCTGGGATTTCAGGTTCAGGCGTCTGGGAGATGGGTGATGCTTCAGGGCTCTGCGGCGGTGGAGAGTGTTCAGAGCTCTGCGGAGATGGAGAAGGTTCAGGGCTTCGCGCTGGTGGAGATGGAGAATGGCTTTGCCTGGCCGTCTCGTAGGATGGACGGCCACTCTCTCGACTCTCCACGGAGGGAGTCTTCTTCTTGATCGCTGCGTTGGTGTTGCGTGCTCAATGTGTTAAAATAAATAAGCAATAAGGTAGAGAGAGCACTCAGAACATGCAAGCATACATGGTCTTATAGCAAGTAGTAAGTATATTTCATTCGTTTTCCCACAGAGATTTATTATAAGCTATTCATGAAGTGTAAAGTTAAGAAAGAAGGGGTGGATTTGATGGGGTAGAATTGGTTTTTAATTGTCTATTTCCTACTGAATACGAAGAGGGTAGCAACATAAACAAGTGCAAGACAAAGCTAAACTCAAATGAGAAGAGACGAGATTAATAAATGAAGACAAAAACAGCTAGACAGAATTGTAACTTAGCAGAATTGCGGAAACAGCAATTCTACCGCAATTTAAATAACAGCGAAAGTGTGTAAAGTGGTGAATTAAGGGCTACTAACGACTATCCTATAGGCTTTTTCTCACGATTCTCAAGCATTGTATCAACTCTCTATGCATCAAACTATTTTAGACTCATGTATCTTCCGATTTCATGCATTAGATTCTTTAGTTTACTCATGTCCAAGTAAGGTCTTAAGCATCTTGTTAAGGCAGAAAAATATGGTTTGTACTAGGGAAACGCCTATTCCTAGGTCGTTTCCTGGTTACCTTGAAAGGCTAGCATGATAGTATGACTCTGAACTCTTACTCCTTCCAGAGGTTAGGAGTTCTTTGGACAAAATGGATGGCCAATCGAAATTGCCCGTGGAATGAAGCTTACATACAATCAATGCTTCGAGAGCTATCCTACATGCTTGGTTCACGTTTTTTAGCCTATAGTGTTGTCATTAGCATGCCCCTAAGTGATTTAGCTACTCATGGATGTAAACAGAACAGAAGCAAGAGAAGAAGTAAACATGCTTAGAAGGAATTTAAAGACAGAACAGTAAGGGAAAGCAGTAGAATGTAAAGGCAAGAAACTGTGAAATGAAGAATTGAGATTTGATTACTTGATTGTTTGACTCAACAATTGAAAGCTTTAAAGTAAATAACAGCAAGACAGAACACAACGAAATAGTCTAATCTAGCTACTAGAAAAGAAACAACAACAAGACAAAGCTGGAAAATGGAAATGAAAAGCAGAAAGCAGTAAAACAAGCTCGAATGTCTCGTTGCAGCCGCCTCGAATGAAGGATGAGAAAGGTCAGCCTTGCTTGGATGAATCCAATCGGGAGAGAAGAAGAATCTCCTCTCCTTCCTATCAGATTATCGATTCCAACAGCTGAGCTTCGCAAACCAGCAGACGGCAAAGGAAAACAGGAGAAAAGATGGACTGCGAGAAGACTTCTACGCTTTCGGATGATGTTTGAACCCTCGACTTTGACCCCTATTTATAGTAATCTGCAGGTGCATTTGGGCCAAGGAGAACCATCAATCTTCAACGTCGTACTTCAGAATGGATGGAGGAGAAAGAACGAATCCCTGAAATCACGGAAATTAACAGAAAAAGATCAGTCAACTTACGGTTTTCACTTGAAACATTGCGGTGTCCGCAATGTTTCCGCAATGCTATCGCAATGCTTGTTTTTCATTCTTTTCCTTCGGTTTTCAACCCTTTTCTTTCCTATTGTACTTAAGTTCTAATTTAGCTACCTTCTTCTAATTCTCATATTTAAGCATAGGTTTTAGGCTAAATGCTATCAAAAACACCTAAGAGTGAACATCTTTCTAAGATAATTAAGTCCTAAAAAGGTCACTTTTGGAGACGTAACACACCCCCAAACTTAAGGTTTTGCTTGTCCTCGAGCAATCTAAGGACTTTCCTAGGCTGCTGTTTCTTCTTCTTCAACCACTTACTAACTCCCCTATATTCTCATTTATAGCAGTGCTGTCCTGTGACACACTTCTAAGCTTAAAACTACCCTCTCATCTAGCTTCTTCTGATTTCGCATGCCTAAAACTCCTACTGCTTTTATTAACTCCCTACAACTGATCTACCTGCTTTTATTATATCATGCCACTATCCCTAAGGTTTCAAATTCTACCTAGCTTTACCCCAGACTCAGTACATGCTTCTAGTTTATATTTATGAGCTACCTAGGATTCCTTAGAGTCATGCCAGTCTTAGTATTAATGGTAACAGTAGTACTTTTAGAGAACAACCTAAACCCTGGCATCACTACATTGGATATACACTCATCTCCCTAAACAACCCTACAAGCTACAACTTTGTGCTTAGCTAATTGAGGATCAGAGTTCTTTTTAAATAGGACATCTAAGCCACAAAGTTGCAACTCCTAGGTATACATTCTTCTTCCCTACTCTTTTCCTTTTTTCTTTCGTAGGTGGAGTCTTTCCTTTGGTTGCCTTTTGATGCAATGCCACTTGTGGGTTACACAATTGGCACTGATTACTTAGCAACCTAAGAGAGACTCCCCTCTTTATTCTATTTTTCATTTTTTTTTCAGGGTTCATCATTTTTGTGAAGGAGAAGAAGAATGCTTATGCTTTTAAGGGAGAGAGGAATGTTCCTAGGCCTAGGGTGGCCTCCCCCAAACTTCAACTACTCATTGTCCCCAATGAGTGTCTGAGGTGGCACACCCCCAAACTATCTAGAAGCATCTAGTCTAAGGTAAAACAAAGAGAATCTAAAAGCCCTAGGCATAGACAGAACATTGTAAAAGAAAATATCACAGCAGCAAGAATTTGAAAAACAGACAGGCAAGGACTTACAGCTATGCATGCTGAGCTATTTAGAGGTTAATTTAAACTATCAAAGGGTGTCCTATGACACTCATCCAGCATGCATTTAGATAAGCTATATAAGGTAGTCATGATAGCAGCAAAAGATAGAATTTAAACAGATCACAACCTAGCTAAGCAGACAGTCCAAAACATGCTTTCAGTAATAAAAATTGCGGGTACCGCAATTATTTCGCAATCAAGTCAGGGCAGATATATCAGTTACTAAGGCCCCTAAGCATGCCTTGTCCAGTCGTTCAAGCTCAACAAAAAGAAACCTAAACTATCCTACCTAATCAGCTAGCAGCAGGCTATACTAAGCAACTTAAAAACATAAAACTAAGCAACTAAAACAAATCAGAATTGTACTAAAAACAGCATAATTCACATGGTCTATCAGAAAGCAGATTTTGTTTTTTTTTCTAAGGGAACAGCAATACTCCCTTCAGTGCAAATCAAACCAGCACTCAAATGTCTTCATCCTCATCAGGTTGTCGTGGTCGTGGAGGCACCCAGGGATGCAGTAGATTTGTGGGGAAGTCAGGGAAGATGCACCCAAGTTGGTCTGCAACCTCCTTGTCCCGTGCCTGCGCGTAAGTGGCCCATTGAGCCATCCTTCTTTGCATATCCATCAGGCAAGCCATGGATAGTGACTGATCAGCAGCCAACCTATCCAATTCGAACTCCATGTTCCCCTTCCTCTTCAGCCTCAAGCCAGCAGGCAGCTCCAAGTGGCCCGTGTACGCCATCTGCTGCTCCATTCGCTCAATGGGAACCCCTGCAAGCAAACAGAGTTTAGTTATGGTATTAGGGAAAAACAATGGTCCCTTACCTTTCTTGGCGCACTCAGCAATGGCGGCTGACATGATTTCACCTACGTTGACCGTGAGACCTCGCATAATAGCATAGACCAGCAGCGATCTGCTCTGGTTGAGGGTGGTCTCATGAGTCACGGGGGACAGCTTCCTCCTTACAAATGCAAACCATACAGCCGCCTTAGCTGTGAGGTTGGCACTCATGAGAGTGTGCCTCCCATTGCGTGATACAGTCCAAGCTGCTTCAGGCTGGCCAATGGTTCGAATGGCCTCTTCCAGGACTGCCTCAGTAGGCTCATCAACGATCCTCGCATAGTCAGTATGTTTTTGGCCCTTGAGGCCATAGGCTTCGTTGATGGCCTTTGCTGAGTAGTCCACTTCTACTCCCCTAACCACAGACAGCCCCTCCTCAGAGTTTCGCAGGTTGGCGTAGAAGTCGTATACCATACTCGTGTAAGCCGGATTGGGTGGCCTGCACAACTCCTCCCAGCTGTGATTCACTATGCCTGCGCGCAAGAATTGCGGCAGGTCAGCAGGTCTGTCGAGGAAGCCCTTCTCGTGCAGCAACTCCCTCTTCCTCAGCTCAATGCCTCTGGACTCAGCGTCAGAGGACACATACCTCACTGACTGAGGCTCATCTTCAGGGTAAAGCTTGGCCTTCCCTTTGTCTGCTGGTTTGGCTGACTCCGCAGCCTCAACCTTGAGTCTCTTGAGCGATGGCTCAGTGCTCTCCTTTTCTGAAGAAGGCGCCCTCTTGGTCTTCTTCTTTTTCAGCTTCTTGGACCGCTTGGCTTTGAGAATCTTGGCCTTCTTCTTCTTCTTGAGCTTTGCCTCGATGGTGATCTGCTGAAGGCACGCCCCCAGCGTCTCTTCCATGGAATCATCCTTCTGCGCAGGACTCTCAGGATTGGCTTCCCTCAACGGAGAGAAAACCTCATCTTCCTCACCTTCCCCACTGCCCTGCGTTGATTCTTGGTACTCCCCATATGGGAATTCAGGGTCAGGCCGTGGGGAAGTGTGCGACGGCGTGGTTCCTTGCTCTGCTGTAGGTGTCTGTGCAGAACTTTGTGGTGAAGAAGGCTGCTCAAGGCTCTGCGCTGGCGGCGATGAGGAGGGCTCAGGGCTCTGTGCTGGTGGGGCTGGTGAAAGGCTGCGCTCGGCTGACTCGTGGGATGGCTGGCTTTGTTCTTGACTCTCCACAGAGGGAGTCTTGTTCTTGATTTCTTCCTCGGCCACCGCTATACTCCATCGTCGCTTCTTGGGTGTGTCTGCTGGTTCAGAAGGCCCAGCAGGTATCTCTGTGACTACCTTCCACTTCTTCTTGCGGACACGTAGTTTCGGCAGGCGTTCGGTACGCGCAGCCTCAGCATCAGCCAAGGCAAGCAGTGCTTCTCTCGCAGCCGTTTCAGCGTCATCAGCCCTTTTCTTGGACGCAGATCGTTCGGCCCTTGTTAGCACCATTGTTGAATCTTGGAGATTTGGAGAGAAGAATCACAGATGAAGGGAATCGAAGTTTTCTTGGAGTTCAGAGAATGGGAGAATCGTACAGATCAACGCGCCTTCTAACGGATATAAAGAAAACGGATAAATCCCAACGGCTATATTTTTGCGGATCCTGCAAATCCAGCGCAATTTTAGTGACCGTTGGAGATTTTTCCATCTAAATGTCAATCTTTGCTCATCCGTATCTTTTATTTGGCCCAATATTTTCTTGATTTTTAAAGCTGGATTTACTCTCCTTGATTCCCTCTATTGATTCCCTACAAAAAGAAATAAAATCAACATCAAATATGTAATTAAAATCATACAACAAAACACACAAACGATAACCGGAAAATCGCAAAAAATAAACTAAGGCATGAGCCTCATGTTGACGAGCACAGCAATCACTCGTCCTCTCTCGTTCTTAATTTCATGCTTCAGTCAAGAGGAAGGCCGAGAGAGTCTTCACATCTCCTTCCTCATAGTAGTGCTTCAACCTTGCCTCATTAACCATGAATGGTTGACCTTGCTGCAAGTTCTTTATCTCGACGGCACCATGAACAAACACATTAGTAATCATGAAAGGACCTGACCATCTGGACTTTAGTTTGCCTGGAAACAACCTCAATCGTGAGTTAAATAATAAAACAAGTTGGCCTTCCTTAAAGTCCTTGATCCTAAGTCTACTATCGTGCCAAATCTTGGTCTTTTCCTTATACATTTTGGCATTTTCATAAGACATTTGTCTAAGCTCATCAAGCTCATGTAATTGCAGAGACCGCAACGTTCCCGCATCGGTCACGCAATAATTCAACTCTTTTAGTGCCCAAAATGCCTTAATTTCTAACTCAAATGGAAGATGACAAGCTTTACCATACACAAGTCTGTAAGGAGACATACCTAGAGGTGTCTTATATGCAGTTCTATATGCCCAAAGTGCATCCTTGAGTTTAAATGACCAGTCCTTTCTATTAGGTTTAACCACTTTTTCTAGGATGTTCTTAATCTCTCTATTTGAAATTTCAGCCTGACCATTCGAGTGTGGGTGATAGGGAGTGGCTACTCTATGTCTAATGTTATACTTAGCCAACACTCTCTCCATAGCCTTATTAATGAAGTGTGTCCCCTCATCACTAATGACAGCACGAGGTGTCCCAAACCTAGTAAAAATGTGCCTATGCAAGAATTTTATGACTGTTTTAGCATCATTATTAGGACATGCTATGGCCTCTACCCACTTGGATACGTAATCTACTGCCACCAAAATGTAAAGGTTACCTGAGGATGGAGGAAATGGTCCCATGAAGTCAATGCCCCATACATCAAAGAGTTCTAACTCTAAGATGTAGGTGAGAGGCATCTCATCCTTGCGACTGAGGTTACCTGTTCTTTGGCATTCATCACAGCTGTGGGCATAGTTGTGGGCATCCTTGAAGATCGTTGGCCAATAGTAGCCACTCTGAAATACCTTTGCAGCTGTTCTTTGGCCACCAAAGTGTCCACCATAAGGAGCTGTGTGGCAGTGCTGCAGCACAGACTTCGCCTCAGCAGCTGAAACACACTTCCTTAGCAAGCCGTCAGCACATGTTCTGTAAAGTGTGGGGTCATCCCAGATGAATTTCCTTGCCTCATGAAGGAACCTCTTCTTCTCTTGTCCTCCCTTGAAAACTGGTAATACCTGTGATGCAAGGAAGTTAGCAATGTCAGCGAACCAAGGTTCCTCATCGTTATCACGATGAGTCAATACAAAGACATGTTCATCAATAAAAGCATCAGAAATTGCGGGTTCCGCAATTTTTCCGCAATTGTGCTGCAATCGAGACAAGTGATCCGCAACCACATTTTCACATCCTTTCTTGTCTCGAATGTCCAAATCAAATTCCTGCAGCAATAACACCCACCTAATCAACCTAGGCTTAGCATCAGCCTTCCTCATGAGATACTTCAAGGCCGAATGGTCAGTGTACACAATTGTCCTAGTGCCTATAATATAGTTTCTAAATTTCTCACAAGCAAACACTACAGCAAGCATCTCTTTCTCAGTGGTTGTATAATTACATTGAGCCTCATTCAGTGTCTTGCTAGCATAATAGACAGGGTGTGTTAACTTGTCAATCTTCTGTCCTAACATAACCCCTACAGCATAGTCACTAGCATCACATAGCATCTCAAATGGGAGATCCCAATCTGGCCCTACTATAATAGGTGCTGTGACCAGTGCTTTCTTAAGGGTTTGCCAAGCTACTAAACATTCCTTAGAGAAGACGAATGGCCTATTTAGCTCTAGAAGCTCACACAGAGGCTTGGCTATCTTAGAAAAGTCCTTAATGAACCTTCTGTAGAAGCCAGCATGCCCTAAGAAACTTCTAATGGCCTTGACATTCTGAGGCTCTACCAACTTCTCTATGATCTCTATCTTTGCCCTGTCAACTTCTACACCTGCCCTTGACACTCTATGACCTAAGACAATCCCCTCATCTACCATGAAGTGACACTTCTCCCAATTAAGGACTAAGTTAGTCTCTTCACATCTAGCCAGGACTTGTCCTAAATTCTCTAGACAGTTGGTAAAGGAATCCCCAAAGACTGAGAAATCATCCATGAATATCTCTATCATGGACTCATCCAAATCAGAGAAGATTGCCAACATGCACCTTTGGAAAGTTGCCGGTGCATTGCATAAGCCAAAAGGCATTCTGCGAAACGCAAAAGTTCCAAAAGGGCAAGTGAAGGTGGTCTTCTCTTGATCCTTGGGATCTATAGTGATCTGATTATACCATGAATAACCGTCTAGGAAGCAGTAGTAGGCTCGACCAGCTATTCTGTCTAACATTTGGTCAATGAATGGTAGAGGGAAATGGTCTTTCTTGGTCTCTTTATTTAGCTTCCTATAATCCATACATACTCTCCATCCTGTGACAGTCCTAGTTGGAATCAGTTCATTGTTCTCATTGACTACCACAGTCATCCCACCCTTTTTAGGTACACATTGTATAGGGCTCACCCACTGACTACTAGCTATGGGGAAGATCACACCAGCATCTAACCATTTTATTATTTCTTTCTTAACTACCTCTTTCATAGAGGGATTCAGCCTACGTTGGTGGTCTACTCTAGGGGTATGTTCTTCCTCTAGTATAATCTTATGCATGCAATAAGAAGGGCTAATGCCTCTGATATCGGCAATAGTCCATGCAATAGCCTTCCTATGTTGCTTAAGCAGTAATATCAGTTCAACCTCATGCTTTTCACTTAATTTAGAAGAAATGATAACAGGCAAAGTTTCGTTACTCCCTAAATATGCATACTTGAGGTGAGTGGGGAGAGGTTTTAATTCTAATACAGGTGGATGCTCAATGGATGGCTTTAAAGGATTTAAGGCTCTATCAGTTAAGTCAATATTCAGAAAAACATGCTGAGGGTTACTTACAGATATGTCCATTATTTCAGCTATGTTTAAGTCAGTTAATCCTAATCCTACATATTCGTTAGCATGCTTGGTTAATAATACATGCTCCAATTGTTCTTCCATCAAAGAATCTACAACGTCCATGCTAGCACAGGATTCAAGGTCAGAGGGGTACCTTAAAGCTTTATAAGTCTCTGAAAGTGACTTATTTAGGACCCATTTAGCTTAAGAAGATGAACACTTTTAGGTGTTTTTGATAGCATTTAGCCTAAACCTATGCTTAAATATGAAAATAAGAAGAAGGTAGCTAAATTAGGACTTATGCACAATAGGAAAAAAAAGGGTTAAAAACCGAAGGAAAAGAATGAAAAAATCGCATTGCGACAGCATTGCGAAAACATTGCTGAAGCCGCAATTATTCAAGTGAAAACCGTAAGTTGACTGATCTTTTTCTGTTAATTTCCGTAATTTCAGGGATTCATTCTTTCTCCTCCATCCATTCTGATATATGACGTTGAAGATTGATGGTTCTCCTTGGCCCAAACGCACCTGCAAACTACTATAAAAGGGGGCCAAAGTCGGAGGTTCAAGCATCATCCGAAAGCGTAGAGTCTTCTCGCAGTCCATCTTTTCTCCCTGTTTCCTTTGCCGTCTGTTGGAGTGAGAGGCTCAGCTGTTGGAATCGATAATCTGATAGGAAGGAGAGGAGATTCTTCTTCTCTCTCGATTGGATTCATCCAAGCAAGGCTGCCCTTTCATCCCCTTCATTCGAGGCGACTGCAACGAGGCTTTCAAGCATCCTTTACTGTTTTCTGTCTTCTTCTTCTAATTTCTCGCTTTGATCAGTTGTTGTCTCTAGTTTAGTGTTTTAGTTACTGCATTTCGTTGTAGTCTGTCTTTGAATTACTGCCTTTAAGTTTACCTTTGTTCGTTCAAACATTCAAAGTAATCAAATCGCAAGCTTCATTTCACGGTTTCCATCTTTTGCTGCTACAGTTTTGTCTTACTGTTTTGAGTTCATTTCCCTTCTAAGCATGTCTGTTTTATCTTGTATTCCTGTTCTCCATATATCCATGAGTAGCTAAGTCACCTAGGGGCATGCTAATGACAGAACTATAGGCTTAAAAACGTGAACCAAGTATGTAGGATAGCTCTCGAACCATTGATTGTATGTAAGCTTCATCCCACGGGCAATTTCGATTGGCCATCCATTTTGTCCAAAGAACTCCTAACCTCTGGAAGGAGTAAGAGTTCAGAGTCGTATAATCATGCTAGCCTTTCATGGTAACCAGGAAACGGCCTAGGAATAGGCGTTTCCCTAGTACAAACTAAACACTTCTGCTTTACCAAGATGCTTAAGACCTTACTTTGAGTCGAGTAAACTAAAGAATCTAATGCATGGAATCGGACGATACATGAGATAGAGTGAGTTTGATGCATAGAGAGTAGATCCAATGCTTGGGAATCGTACAAAAATGCCTATAGGATAGTCATTAGTAGCCCTTAATTCGCCCATTTACACACTTTCGCTGTTATTCAATTGCGGTAAAATTGCGGTGTCCGCAATTCTGCTAAGTACCATTCTGTTTAGCTGTTTTCTTCCTCGTCTATTAATTCCATCTCTTGTCTTTTGAGTCTAATTTCAACTTGCATTTGTTTATGTTGCATTCCTTTACACATTCAGCAAAAATCAGATAACTAAAAACCAATTTTACCCCACCAAATCCACCCCATCTTTCTTAACAAATACACTTCGCGAATAACTAAAAATGAGTCTCTGTGGAAAAAACGAATGAAATATACTTACTACTTGCTGTAAGACCATGTATGCTTGCATGTTCTGAGTGCTCTCTCTACCTTCTTGCTTATTTATCTTTAACACATTGAGCACGCAACAAGCACTAGACTCAATGTTCTCTACTCTCTTTGGTGTGTCTTTGGTGTTGCTTACCAATGGTCTACCACTTCTAAGTTCAATTGCTTGAACTTGTTCTTTACCATCTCTCCTTGGCACTTCAGTGTCAGCAGGGAGTCTACCTTGGGGCCTACTCTTGAGTTCATTGGCTAGTTGCCCTATTTGGTTCTCTAGGCTCCTAAGAGTGGCTTGCTGACTCTGTAGTGTGGCATCATTCTTGGCTATGTATTCCTTGAGTAAGTTTTCTACAGAAGATCCTACCGGTTGGTTGTATGGTTTTTGATACATTGATTGGTTATGTTGGGGAGTGAAACCAGGTGTTCCACTCGGTCTAGGTTGGTTAGGATTTTGGTTAGTGTTATGTTGGCCACCCCATGACAGGTTTGGGTGGTTCCTCCAACCAGGGTTGTAAGTATTGGAATAGGGGTTGTTCCTAGGCTGCTGTTGGCTTCCAATATAACAGACTGAGGATGGATTCCCAGGGCAGTATTCATACAGGTGCCCTTCCCCACAGAATCCACATACAAGTGTCTCACCTTGACTTGGTTGGGTGCCCATTGACATGGCTGTGGCGGTGTTGACACTTGTTTGGAGATTGGCTTGAGCCATTTGCTTAACTAGGTTGGTCAGGGCATTTATTTGGCTGCTTATTGCACTTAGAGCATCCTTGTCTTGAGCTCTAGTTGGCTCAACTGGATCATCTGACCACCTACAGTGAGATGCTGAGAACTTCTCCAAGATCTCATAGGCTTCGTTGTAACTCTTGGACAACATGGAACCTCCAGCGGATGAATTTAAGACTTGTCTAGTGCTGGGATTGCATCCTTTGAAAAAGACCTCAATTTGGATACACCATGGGATGCCATGATGTGGACATTTAAGAAGGAGATCTTTAAACCTTGTCCAAGCTTCGTGAAGAGACTTAGTGTCAGCTTGTTTAAACTTGATTATGTCATCACGAAAGGTAGAATTCCTACCAGGTGGGAAGTATTTGACTAGGAATTTTGCTGCTAAGTCTGTCCAATTAAGGACAGATCCAGAGGGTAATGAGTTTAACCACGTTTTGGCTTTGTCCCTCAAAGAGTAAGGGAACAGGTATAGCCTCAAGGCTTCTTGGGAAACTCCAGGGATGATGAATGTATCACTAACTCCTAGGAAGTTTCTAAGATGGTTGTGGGGATCCTCATTTTCCACTCCAAAGAATTGTCCCACAGTGGACAACATTTGGAACATCACTGGCTTTAACTCGAATGAGTTGGCAGTGATTTCAGGACGGATTATGCTGGGGTTCAGCTCCCCAGGCATAGGTACTAGGTACGAAAGTATGGCGCTATCCTTGTCATTCGCTATTTCGATGGGATTGCGAGTGACAGGCACCGAATTTGGAACTATTCCATTCATTTCTTCTTGAGACAATTGCGGAGGAATTGCGGTTCCCGCAATTACTTGAGGTAAAGGGGGTTGTTTAAAGAGACGTTTCTTGGCTCTATTTCTGGCCCTAAGTAATCTCTCAGGCTCAGGATTGAACTCTAGATCACTACTTGAAGGCTCACTCATAAACTAACCCAATAGTACCTGCAAAAGAAATGAAACAGATCAGCTTCAATAGGCAATAAACTTGGTGTTTCAAACTTAACAAACTTCGTTTTCACTTAAAGAAATCCCCGGCAGCGGCGCCAAAAACTTGTTGCGTGCTCAATGTGTTAAAATAAATAAGCAATAAGGTAGAGAGAGCACTCAGAACATGCAAGCATACATGGTCTTATAGCAAGTAGTAAGTATATTTCATTCGTTTTCCCACAGAGATTTATTATAAGCTATTCATGAAGTGTAAAGTTAAGAAAGAAGGGGTGGATTTGATGGGGTAGAATTGGTTTTTAATTGTCTATTTCCTACTGAATACGAAGAGGGTAGCAACATAAACAAGTGCAAGACAAAGCTAAACTCAAATGAGAAGAGACGAGATTAATAAATGAAGACAAAAACAGCTAGACAGAATTGTAACTTAGCAGAATTGCGGAAACAGCAATTCTACCGCAATTTAAATAACAGCGAAAGTGTGTAAAGTGGTGAATTAAGGGCTACTAACGACTATCCTATAGGCTTTTTCTCACGATTCTCAAGCATTGGATCAACTCTCTATGCATCAAACTATTTTAGACTCATGTATCTTCCGATTTCATGCATTAGATTCTTTAGTTTACTCATGTCCAAGTAAGATCTTAAGCATCTTGTTAAGGCAGAAAAATATGGTTTGTACTAGGGAAACGCCTATTCCTAGGTCGTTTCCTGGTTACCTTGAAAGGCTAGCATGATAGTATGACTCTGAACTCTTACTCCTTCCAGAGGTTAGGAGTTCTTTGGACAAAATGGATGGCCAATCGAAATTGCCCGTGGAATGAAGCTTACATACAATCAATGCTTCGAGAGCTATCCTACATGCTTGGTTCACGTTTTTTAGCCTATAGTGTTGTCATTAGCATGCCCCTAAGTGATTTAGCTACTCATGGATGTAAACAGAACAGAAGCAAGAGAAGAAGTAAACATGCTTAGAAGGAATTTAAAGACAGAACAGTAAGGGAAAGCAGTAGAATGTAAAGGCAAGAAACTGTGAAATGAAGAATTGAGATTTGATTACTTGATTGTTTGACTCAACAATTGAAAGCTTTAAAGTAAATAACAGCAAGACAGAACACAACGAAATAGTCTAATCTAGCTACTAGAAAAGAAACAACAACAAGACAAAGCTGGAAAATGGAAATGAAAAGCAGAAAGCAGTAAAACAAGCTCGAATGTCTCGTTGCAGCCGCCTCGAATGAAGGATGAGAAAGGTCAGCCTTGCTTGGATGAATCCAATCGGGAGAGAAGAAGAATCTCCTCTCCTTCCTATCAGATTATCGATTCCAACAGCTGAGCTTCGCAAACCAGCAGACGGCAAAGGAAAACAGGAGAAAAGATGGACTGCGAGAAGACTTCTACGCTTTCGGATGATGTTTGAACCCTCGACTTTGACCCCTATTTATAGTACTCTGCAGGTGCATTTGGGCCAAGGAGAACCATCAATCTTCAACGTCGTACTTCAGAATGGATGGAGGAGAAAGAACGAATCCCTGAAATCACGGAAATTAACAGAAAAAGATCAGTCAACTTACGGTTTTCACTTGAAACATTGCGGTGTCCGAAATGTTTCCGCAATGCTATCGCAATGCTTGTTTTTCATTCTTCTCCTTCGGTTTTCAACCCTTTTCTTTCCTATTGTACTTAAGTCCTAATTTAGCTACCTTCTTCTAATTCTCATATTTAAGCATAGGTTTTAGGCTAAATGCTATCAAAAACACCTAAGAGTGAACATCTTTCTAAGATAATTAAGTCCTAAAAAGGTCACTTTTGGAGACGTAACAGTTGGCCACAGCCATCTTCCACTTCCTTTTCTTGGGCGTTCCTGCTGGTTCAGATGGTCCACCAGGGATCTCCGTCACTACCTTCCACTTCTTCTTGCGGACAGGGAGCTTGGGAAGGCGTTCGGTTCACGCGGCTTCAGCATCCGCCAAGGCAAGGAGTGCCTCTCTCGCAGCAATCTCAGCGTCGTTAGCCTTCTTCTTGGACGCAGATCTCTCAGCTCTCGTTAGCACCATGGTGGAATCGTAAGAATCTGGAAAGAGGGATTGCAGAGGAAGAAGGAGAGAGCTTTCTTGGAGTTCAGGGAATGAAGGAAGCGTATGGGCCACAGCGGTTCTAACGGCTATTTGTAATGATGGAAATCCCAACGGCTATTTCTGTTGCGGATTCAGCAAATCCACCGCAATTAAATGGCCGTTGGAGATTTCCTTCGTTTCAAATGGCCCTATTTCCTCAACTCAATCTTTGATTTGGCCCAATATCTTCCCCGATTTTTAATCCTAGATTCATCTCCTTGATTTCCTCTATCGATCCCCTATTAAAAGAAATAAAATCAACATCAAATTCGTAATTAAAATTACACAAAAATATACACAAATCGTAACCGAAAGAAATAGCAAAAAAATAAACTAAGGCATAGCCTCGCATGGACGAGCACAGTAATCACTCGTCCTCTCTCGTTCTTATTTTCACGTTTCAGTCAAGAGGAAGGCCGAGAGAGTCTTCACATCTCCTTCCTCATAATAATGCTTCAATCTTGCACCATTAACCATGAACGGTTGCCCTTGCTGCAGGTTCCTAATCTCGATTGCACCATGAACAAACACGTTAGTTATCACAAAAGGACCTGACCATCTGGACTTAAGTTTGCCTGGAAATAATTTCAACCGTGAGTTAAATAATAAGACAAGTTGGCCCTTCTTAAAGTCCTTAATCCTAAGTCTACTGTCGTGCCAAATCTTGGTCTTTTCCTTATACATTTTAGCATTTTCATAGGACATATGTCTAAGCTCATCAAGCTCATGTAATTGCAAAGACCGCAATGTTCCCGCATCGGTCACGCAATAATTCAACTCTTTTAGGGCCCAAAATGCTTTAATTTCCAATTCGAATGGTAAGTGACATGCTTTGCCATACACAAGTCTATAAGGAGACATACCTAGGGGTGTCTTATATGCAGTCCTATATGCCCAAAGTGCATCCTCGAGTTTAAACGACCAATCTTTTCTATTGGGTTTGACCACTTTTTCGAGTATGTTTTTAATCTCCCTATTTGAAATTTCAGCTTGGCCATTCGAATGTGGGTGATAAGGGGTGGCTACTCTATGTCTAACATTGTATTTAGCCAACACTTTCTCCATAGCTTTATTAATGAAGTGTGTTCCTTCATCACTAATTATAGCACGAGGTGTCCCAAACCTAGTAAAAATATGTCTATTAAGGAACTTAATGGCTGTTTTGGCATCATTGTTTGGACATGCTATGGCCTCTACCCACTTAGATACATAGTCTACAGCTACGAGTATGTAAGGGTTACCTGATGATGGGGGAAATGGTCCCATGAAGTCAATGCCCCACACATCAAAGAGCTCCAACTCTAAGATGTAAGTGAGAGGCATCTCATCCTTTCGACTAAGGTTACCTGTTCTCTGGCATTCATCACAGCTGTGTGCATAGTTGTGGGCATCCTTGAAGATCGTGGGCCAATAGTAGCCACTCTGGAACACCTTTGCAGTTGTCCTGTGGCCACCAAAATGTCCACCATAGGGGGCTGTATGGCAGTGCTGCAGCACAGACTTCGCCTCAGCAGCTGACACACACTTCCTTAGCAGACCATCAGCACATGTCTTGTAGAGTGTGGGATCATCCCATATGAACTTCCTAGCTTCATGAAGGAACCTCTTCTTTTCATGTCCTCCCTTGAAAGTTGGTAGTACCTGCGAGGCAAGGAAGTTAGCAATGTCAGCAAACCAAGGTTCCTCATCGTTATCACGATCAGTCAATACAAAGACATGTTCATCAATAAAAGCATAAGAAATTGCGGTTTCCGCAATTTTTCTGCAATTATGCTACAATCTAGAAAGATGATCCGCAACCACATTTTCGCATCCTTTCTTATCTCTAATGTCCAGATCAAACTCTTGCAACAGCAGTACCCATCTAATCAACCTAGGCTTAGCATCAGCCTTCCTCATAAGGTACTTCAGTGCAGAGTGATCTGTATACACGATTGTTCTAGTGCCAACAATGTAATTCCTAAATTTCTCACAAGCAAACACTACAGCTAGCATTTCCTTCTCAGTGGTTGTGTAGTTACATTGTGCCTCATTAAGTGTCTTACTCGCATAGTATACAGGGTGTGTTAACTTGTCAATCTTTTGTCCTAGCATAACCCCTACAGCATAGTCACTTGCATCACATAACATCTCAAATGGGAGATCCCAATTTGGTCCTACTATAATAGGTGCTTTAACTAGTGCTTCCTTAAGGGTTTTCCAGGCTAGGAAACATTCTTTAGAGAAGATGAATGGTTTATTTAGCTCTAGAAGCTCACACAAAGGCTTGGAGATCTTAGAAAAGTTCTTAATGAACCTTCTATAGAAGCCTGCGTGTCCTAAAAAACTTCTAATGGCTTTTACATTCTGAGGTTCTACCAATTTCTCTATGATTTCAATCTTGGCCCTGTCGACCTCTACACCTGCCCTAGACACTCTATGACCTAAGACAATCCCTTCGTCCACCATGAAGTGGCACTTCTCCCAATTAAGGACTAGGTTGGTCTCCTCACACCTAGCCAGGACTTGTCCTAAGTTCTCTAAACAGTTTGTGAATGAATCACCAAAGACTGAGAAATCATCCATGAATATCTCTATCATGGACTCATCTAAATCAGAGAAGATTGCCAACATGCACCTTTGGAATGTTGCCGGTGCATTGCATAAGCCAAAAGGCATTCTGCGAAAGGCAAAAGTTCCAAAAGGGCAAGTGAAGGTTGTCTTCTCCTGGTCCTTAGGGTCTATAGTGATCTGGTTATATCCTGAATAACCGTCTAAGAAGCAGTAGTAGGCTCTACCAGCTATCCTATCTAACATTTGGTCAATGAATGGTAGAGGGAAGTGGTCCTTTTTGGTTTCCTTATTTAATTTCCTATAATCCATACACACTCTCCACCCTGTAATAGTCCTAGTTGGAATCAGTTCATTGCTCTCATTGACTACCACAGTCATCCCCCCCTTCTTAGGTACACATTGTATAGGACTCACCCACTGACTACTAGCTATAGGGAAGATCACACCAGCATCTAACCATTTTATTATTTCTTTTTTAACTACCTCTTTCATAGAGGGGTTCAGCCTACGTTGGTGATCTACTCGGGGTGTGTGTTCTTCCTCTAGTATTATCTTATGCATGCAGTAGGAAGGGCTAATGCCTCTAATGTCAGCAATAGTCCATGCAATAGCCTTCCTATGTTGTTTAAGTAATAAAATCAGCTCAACCTCATACTTCTCACTTAATTTAGATGAAATAATCACAGGCAGAGTCTCATTACTTCCTAAATATGCATACTTAAGATGTGTGGGCAGTGGTTTCAATTCTAAGACAAGTGGATGCTCAATGGATGGTTTTAATGGATTCAGGGATCTTTCAGTTAAGTCAATAGTCATACAAACATGTTGTATCCTATCTACAGGTATATCCATTATCTCAGAAACATTTAAATCAGTTAAATCTAATTCTACATACTTATTAGCATGCTTAGTCAATAATTCATGCTCCAGTTGTTCTTCCATAAGTGAATCTACAATGTCCATGCTAGCACAAGATTCAGAGTCAGAGGGGTACCTTAAGGCTTTATAAACGCTAAATTTAACCTCCTCATCATGAACCCTCATAGTGAGCTCACCTTTCTGGACATCTATCAGGGCCCTACCTGTGGCTAGAAACGGTCTGCCTAATAGGATCGGGACCTCCTTGTCTGCTTCATAATCCAGGATAATGAAATCTGCAAGGAAAATAAACTTGTCAACCTTTACAAGAATATCCTCAATCTTACCCTCAGGGTAGGCTATGGATCTGTCTGCAAGTTGTAAAGTGACAGTGGTTGGACGTGCTTCTCCTATTCCTAGCTGGCGGAATAGTGATAGGGGCATGAGGTTTATGCTGGCTCCCAGGTCACAAAGAGCTCTGCCCACGTGCTTGCCTCCTAGCTCTACAGGTAAGGTGAAGGAACCAGGATCCTTCTCCTTCTTGGGTAGCTTGTTCTGGAGTATGGCACTGCACTCCTCAGTGAGATTTACTGTTTCAAACTCACCAATTATTTTCTTGTTAGTGATAATATCCTTCAAAAATTTAACATAGGAAGGCATAGACTGTAAAACTTCTACAAAAGGAATATTCACATGCACTTGTTTAAGAATTTCTAAAAATTTGTTAAAGTGCACTTCCTGTTCTTGTTTTTTCTTTAGCCTTCGAGGAAATGGAGGTGGTGGCACATATGCAGGCGCTTCAGGTCGCCTCAAGATAGGTGGAGGCCTTGGGATTTCTTCTATCTCTTCTATGATTGGCTCCAGCCTTGGTCCTGATGTGCTTGTTGGTGGTGGACCTTGGTTTGGCAGAGACTCCAGTGGAGCACTAGACTCTTTGTTCTCTACTCTCTTTGGTGTTTCTTTGGTGTTGCTCACCAATGGTCTCCCACTCCTAAGTTCAATTGCTTGAACTTGTTCTTTACCATCTCTCCTTGGCACTTCAGTGTCAGCAGGTAGTCTACCTTGGGGCCTACTTTTGAGTTCATTGGCTAGTTGCCCTATTTGGTTCTCTAGGCTCCTGAGGGTAGCTTCCTGACTCTGTAGAGTGGCATCATTCTTGGCTATGTATTCCTTAAGTAAGTTTTCTACAGAGGATCCTACAGGTTGGTTGTATGGTTTTTGATACATGGATTGGTTATGTTGGAGAGTGAAACCAGGTGTTCCACTCGGTCTTGGCTGGTTAGGAGCTTGGTTAGCATTCTGTTGGCCACCCCATGAAAGGTTTGGGTGGTTCCTCCAACCAGGATTGTAAGTGTTGGAATAGGGGTTGTTCCTAGGCTGCTGTTGGCTTCCAACATAGCAGACTGAGGCTGGATTCCCAGGGCAGTATTCATACAGGTGCCCTTCCCCACAGAATCCACAGATAAGTGTCTCACCTTGACTTGGTTGGGTGCCCATTGACATGGCTGTGGCGGTGTTGACACTAGTTTGGAGATTGGCTTGAGCCATTTGTTTAACTAGGTTGGTCAGGGCGTTTATTTGGCTACTCATGGCATTGAGTGCGTCCTTGTCTTGAGCTCTAGTTGGCTCAACTGGATCATCTGACCACCTACAGTGAGATGCTGAGATCTTCTCCAAGATCTCATAGGCTTCATTATAACTCTTGGACAGCATGGAACCTCCAGCAGATGAATTTAACACTTGTCTGGTGCTGGGGTTGCATCCTTTGAAAAAGACCTCTATTTGGATACACCATGGGATGCCATGGTGTGGACATTTAAGAAGAAGGTCCTTGAACCTTGTCCAAGCTTCGTGAAGGGACTCATTTTCAGCTTGTTTGAACTTAATTATGTCATCACGAAAGGTAGAATTCCTATCAGGTGGGAAATATTTGACTAGGAATTTCTCCGCCAAGTCTGTCCAGTTGAGGACTGATCCAGAGGGTAATGAGTTTAACCACGTCTTTGCTTTGTCCCTCAAAGAATAAGGGAAGAGGTAGAGCCTGAAGGCTTCTTGGGAAACTCCAGGGATGATGAATGTATCACTGACTCCTAGGAAGTTCCTAAGATGGTTGTGGGGGTCCTCATTTTCCACTCCAAAGAATTGTCCCACAGTGGACAACATTTGGAACATTACTGGCTTTAACTCGAATGAGTTAGCAGTAATTTCAGGGCGGATGATACTTGGGTTTAGCTCCCCAGGCATGGGAACTAAGTATGAGAGAATGGCACTATCTTTATCATTCGCTATTTCGATGGGATTGCGAGTGACAGGCACCGGATTTGGAACTAATCTATCCATTTCTTCTTGAGAAGATTGCGGAGACTCTGCGGTTTCAGCAATTATCTGAGGTAAAGGGGGTTGGTTAAAGAGACGTTTCTTGGCTCTATTTCTGGCCCTAAGTAATCTCTCAGGCTCAGGGTTGAACTCTAGATCACTACTTGAAGGCTCATTCATAAACTAACCCAAATAGTACCTGCAAAAGAAATGAAAATAAATCAGCTTCAATAGATATTAAGAGTTGGTTTTCTAATTTAACAAACTTCGTTTTCACTAAACTAAATCCCCGGCAGCGGCGCCAAAAACTTGTTGCGTGCTCAATGTGTAAAAGAAATAAGCAATAAGAGAGAGAGCACTCAGAACATGCAAGCATACATGATCTTATAGCAAGTAGTAAGTATTTTTTCATTCGTTTTCCCACAGAGATTTATTATTAGCTACTCGTGAAGTGTATTGTTAAGTAAGAATGGGTGGATTTGATGGGGTAGATTTGGTTTAAAAATGCCTATTTACTAATGAATATATAAAGGATAGCAACATGAACAAGTACAAGTCAATGATAAACTCAAACGTAAAGAGAAGAGATTAATAAACGAAGAGAAAAATAGCTAAACAGAATTTTTAACTTAGCAGAATTGCGAGAACAGCAATTTTACCGCAATGTTACTAACAACGAAAGTGTGTAAAATGGAGAAACAAGGGCTACTAACGACTCCTCTATAGGCATTTTCACACGATTCTCAAGCATTGGATCAACTCACTATGCATCAAACTAACTCATTCTCATGTATCTTCCGATTTCATGCATTAGATTCTTTAGTTTACTCATGTCCAAGTAAGGTCTTAAGCATCTTGTTAAAGCAGTAAGTTATGATTTGTACTAGGAAAACGCCTATTCCTAGGTCATTTTCTGGCTACCTTGAGAGGCTAGCATGAGTGTATGACTCTGAACTCTTACTCCTTCCAGAGGTTAGGAGTTCTTTGGACAAAATGGATGGCCAATCGAAATTGCCCGTGGTATGAAGCTTACATACAATCAATGCATTCGAGAGCTATCCTACATGCTTGGTTCACGTGTTTTATCCTATAGTATTGTCATTAGCATGCCCCTATGTGACTTAGCTACTCATGGATGTAGAGAGAACAGAAAGAATAGATGAAGTAGACATGCTTAGAAGGAAATTAAAGACAAAACAGCAAGGAAAAGCAGTAGACAGAGAAGGTAAAGACAAAGTGTGAAATGAGGAATTGTGCTTTGATTAATCAATTGTTTGAATGAACAAATGAAAACTTAAAGTGATTAACATAAAGACAGAAAGCAACGAAATGGAATGGATTGACTAATGGAAAAGAAATAACAACAAAACGGTGCTGGAAATGAAAAGTAAAGACAGAAAGCAGTAAAATGAGCTTGATCGCTTCGTCGCAAACGCCTCGGCTGAAGGGAGAGAAAGGTGAGCCTTGCTTGGATGAATCCAATCAGGAGAGAAGAATCTTCTCTCCTGCCTATCAGATTGTCGACTCCAACAGCTGAACCTCTCAAACCATTAGACGGAGAAGAGAATGAATGGAGAAGATTGCGCTGCGAAGAGACTTCTACGCTTTCGGATGATGATCAAACCCTCTACTTTGACCCCCTTTTATAGTAATCTGCAGGTGCGTTTGGGCCAAGGAGAACCATCCATCCTCAACGTCGTACTTCAAAATGGATGGAGGAGAAAGAACGAATCCCTGAAATAACGGAACATAACAGAAAAAGATCAGCCAACTTACGGATTTCACTTAAAACATTGTTGTTTTAGCAATGTTTCCGCAATGCTGCCGCAATGCACTTTTTCATTCTTTTAACTTCGTTTTCTATTCTTTTTCTCTCCTTTTGCATACAAGTCCTAATTTAGCTACCCTCTTCTAATTCTCATATTTAAGAATAGGTTCAAGCTAAATCCTATCAAAAACACCTAAGAGTGTACATCTTTCTATGGAAAACAAGTCCTAAAAAGGTCACTTTTGAAGACGTAACACTTACCAAGTACATGTTAGGATTTGGCCAATCTTAGTGTGAGATTTTATCAATGCGTTGAAGTCGATAGACAATTCTCGTTGACGAACCTTAATTATTTTCCCTAACTTATATGAGCGATAGACATATCCTTGTAGGTTTTGTGGCATAATTTAGTTCTACAATCTTAATAATTGAATTGTTCTGATTGTCATAGAGATATAGGTGTTGCGTGCTCAATGTGTTAATAAGAATAAGAAATAAGAGAGAGAGAGCACTCAGAACATGCAAGCATACATGATCTTATAGCAAGTAATAAGTATTTTTTCATTCGTTTTCCCACAGAGACTTATTGTAAGTTACTCGAGAAGTGTAAAGTTAAGAAAGAAGGGGTGGATTTGATGGGATCAAATTGGTTTTTAATTGTCTACTTCTTACCGTACATATAAAGGAATGCAACACAAACAAATGCAAGTTGAAATTAGACTCAACGGACAAGAGATGGAATTAATAAACGAAGAAGAAAACAGCTAAAGAGAATGGTAACTTAGCAGAATTGCGGACACCGCAATGTTATCGCAATTGTAAAAACAGCGAAAGTGTGTAAAATGGAGAATTAAGGGCTACTAACGACTATCCTATAGGCATTTTAATACGATTCCCAAGCATTGGATCAACTCTCTATGCATCAAACTCACTCTATCTCATGTATCGTCCGATTCCATGCATTAGATTCTTTAGTTTACTCAACTCAAAGTAAGGTCTCAAGCATCTTGTTGAAGCCGAAGTGTTTAGTTTGTACTAGGGGAACGCCTATTCCTAGGCCGTTTCCTGGCTACCATGAAAGGCTAGCATGATTATACGACTCTGAACTCTTACTCCTTCCAGAGGTTAGGAGTTCTTTGGACAAAATGGATGGCCAATCGAAATTGCCCGTGGAATGAAGCTTACATACAATCAATGGTTCGAGAGCTATCCTACATGCTTGGTTCACGTTTTTTAGCCTATAGTTCTGTCATTAGCATGCCCCTAAGTGACTTAGCTACTCATGGATATGGGGTAAGTAGAAATACGAGATGAAACAGACATGCTTAGAAGGAATTTAAAGACAAAACAGTAAGGGAAAGCAGTAGAATGCAGAGGCAAGAAACTGTGAAATGAAGAATGGAGATTTGATTACTTGATTGTTTGATTGGACAAAAGAAAGCTTTAAAGTAAATAACAGCAAGACAGAAAGCAACGAAATGAAGTGTTCTAGCTATTAGAAAGAGAACAACACAAAGCAGAGATGTAAACTAGAAAAGGAAAGACAGAAAGCCGTAAATGTTGCTTGGAAGCCTCGTCGCAACCGCCTCGGCTGAAGGGGATGAAAGAATAGCTTTGCTTGGATGAATCCAATCGGGAGAGAAGGTGGATCTTCTCTCCTTCCTATCAGATTGTCGATTCCAACAGCTGAGACTCTCACTCCAACAGACGGCAAAGGAAAACACGAAGAAAAATGGAGCTGCGAGAGAACTTCTACGCTTCCGGATGATGTTTGAACCTCCGACTTTGACCCCCTTTTATAGTAGTTTGCAGGTGCGTTTGGGCCAAGGAGAACCATCAATCTTCAACGTCGTATATCAGAATGGATGGAGGAGAAAGAACGAATCCCTGAAATCACGGAAATTAACAGAAAAAGATCAGTCAACTTACGGTTTTCACTTGAATAATTGCGGCTTCAGCAATGTTTTCGCAATGCTGTCGCAATGCAGTTTTTTCATTCTTTTCCTTCGGTTTTTAACCCTTTTCTTTCCTATTGTACATAAGTCCTAATTTAGCTACCTTCTTCTAATTCTCATATTTAAGCATAGGTTTAGGCTAAATGCTATCAAAAACACCTAAGAGTGAAAATCTTTCTAATCCAATTAAGTCCTAAAAAGGTCACTTTTGGAGACGTAACACACCCCCAAACTTAAGGTTTTGCTTGTCCTCAAGCAATCTAAGGACTTTCCTAGGCTGCTGTTTCTTCCTCTTTAACCACTTACTGACTCCCCTATATCCCTATCTATAGCACTGCTGTCCTGTGACACACTTCTAAGCTTAAAACTACCCTCTTATCTAGCTTCTTCTGACTTCGCCTGCCTAACACTCCATCTGTTTCCATTAACTCCCTACAACTGATCTTCTTGCTCTTGTCATATCATGCCACTATCCCTAAAGTTTCAAATTCTGCCTAGCTTTACCTCAGACTCAGTACATGCTTCTAGCTTTATTTTTAATGTGCCTAGGATTCCTTAGAGTCATGCCAGTCTTAGTATTAACGGTGACAGTAGTACTTTTAGAGAACAACCTAAACCCTGGCATCACTACATTGAATATACACTCATCTCCCTAAACAACCCTACAAGTTACAACTTTTTACTTAGCTAATTGAGGATCAGAGTTCTTTTTAAATAGGACATCTAAGCCACAAAGTTATAACTCCCAGGTATACATTCTTCTTCCCTATTCTTTTCCCTTTTTCTTACTTAGGTGGGGCCTCTCCTTTGGTTGCCTTTTGATGCAATGCCACTTGTGGGTCACACACTTGGCACTGATTACTTAGCAACCTAAGAGAGACCCCCCTCTTTATTCTATTTTTCAGTTCATCATTTTTTGTAAAGGAGAAGAAGAATGCTTATGTTTCTAAGGGAGAGAGGAATGTTCCTAGGCCTAGGGTGGCCTCCCCCAAACTTCAACTACTCATTGTCCCCAATGAGTGTCTGAGGTGGCTGTTGCGTGCTCAATGTGTTAATAAGAATAAGCAATAAGAGAGAGAGAGCACTCAGAACATGCAAGCATACATGATCTTATACCAAGTAATGAGTATTTTTTCATTCGTTTTCCCACAGAGACTTATTTTTAGCTATTCACGAAGTGTTTTGTTAAGAAAGAAGGGGTGGATTTGATGGGTTCAAATTGGTTTTTAATTGCCTACTTCTTACCGAACATATAAAGGAATGTAACATAAACAAATGCAAGTTGAAATTAGACTCAAAGGACAAGAGATGGAATTAATAAACGAAGAAGAAAACAGCTAAACAGAATGGTAACTCAGCAGAATTGCGGATACCGCAATGTTATCGCAATTGTAAAAACAGTAAAAGTGTGTGAAATGGAGAATTAAGGGCTACTAACGACTATCCTATAGGCATTTTAATACGATTCCCAAGCATTGGATCAACTCTCTATGCATCAAACTCACTCTATCTCATGTATCGTCCGATTCCATGCATTAGATTCTTTAGTTTACTCAACTCAAAGTAAGGTCTTAAGCATCTTGTTAAAGCAGAAGTGTTTAGTTTGTACTAGGAAAACGCTTATTCCTAAGCCGTTTTCTGGTTACCTTGAAAGGCTAGCATGATTATACGACTCTGAACTCTTACTCCTTCCAGAGGTTAGGAGTTCTTTGGACAAAATGGATGGCCAATCGAAATTTCCCGTGGAATGAAGCTTACATACAATCAATGGTTCGAGAGCTATCCTACATACTTGGTTCACGTTTTTTAACCTATAGTTCTGTCATTAGCATGCCCCTAAGTGACTTAGCTACTCATGGATATGGGGTAAGTAGAAATACGAGATGAAACAGACATGCTTAGAAGGAATTTAAAGACAAAACAGTAAGGGAAAGTAGTAGAATGCAAAGGCAAGAAACTGTGAAATGAAGAATGGAGATTTGATTACTTGATTGTTTGATTGGACAAAGAAAGCTTTAAAGTAAATAACAGCAAGACAGAAAGCAACGAAATGAAGTGTTCTAGCTATTAGAAAGAGAACAACACAAAGCAGAGATGTAAATTAGAAAAGGAAAGACAGAAAGCAGTAAATGTTGCTTGGAAGCCTCGTCGCAATCGCCTCGGCTGAAGGGGATGAAAGAATAGCTTTGCTTGGATGAATCCAATCGGGAGAGAAGGTGGATCTTCTCTCCTTCCTATCAGATTGTCGATTCCAACAGCTGAGACTCTCACTCCAACAGACGGCAAAGGAAAACACGAAGAGAAATGGAGCTGCGAGAGGACTTCTACGCTTTCGGATGATGCTTGAACCTCCGACTTTGACCCCCTTTTATAGTAGTTTGCAGGTGCGTTTGGGCCAAGGAGAACCATCAATCTTCAACGTCGTATATCAAAATGGATGGAGGAGAAAGAATGAATCCCTGAAATCACGGAAATTAACAGAAAAAGATCAGTCAACTTACGGTTTTCACTTGAATAATTGCGGCTTCAGCAATGTTTTAGCAATGCTGTCGCAATGCAGTTTTTTTCATTCTTTTCCTTCGGTTTTCAATCCTTTTCTTTCCTATTGTACATAAGTCCTAATTTAGCTACCTTCTTCTAATTCTCATATTTAAGCATAGGTTTAGGCTAAATGCTATCAAAAACACCTAAGAGTGAACATCTTTCTAAGCTAATTAAGTCCTAAAAAGGTCACTTTTGGAGACGTAACACACCCCCAAACTTAAGGTTTTGCTTGTCCTCAAGCAATCTAAGGACTTTCCTAGGCTGCTGTTTCTTCCTCTTTAACCACTTACTAACTGCCCTATATCCCTATCTAGCACTGCTGTCCTGTGACACACTTCTAAGCTTACAACTACCCTCTTATCTAGCTTCTTCTGACTTTGCCTGCCTAACACTCCATCTGCTTTTATTAACTTCCTACAACTGATCTATTTGCTTTTGCCATATCATGCCACTATCCCTAAGGTTTCAAATTCTGCCTAGCTTTACCTCAGACTCAGTACATGCTTCTAGCTTTATTTTTTAATGTGCCTAGGATTCCTTAGAGTCATGCCAGTCTTAGTATTAACGGTGACAGTAGTACTTTTAGAGAACAACCTAAACCCTGGCATCACTACATTGGATATACACTCATCTCCCTAAACAACCCTACAAGTTACAACTTTGTACTTAGCTAATTGAGGATCAGAGTTCTTTTTTAAATAGGACATCTAAGCCACAAAGTTATAACTCCTAGGTATACATTCTTCTTCCCTATTCTTTTCCCTTTTTCTTACTTAGGTGGGGCCTCTCCTTTGGTTGCCTTTTGATGCAATGCCACTTGTGGGTCACACACTTGGCACTGATTACTTAGCAACCTAAGAGAGACCCCCCTCTTTATTCTATTTTTCATTTTTTTTTCAGTTCATCATTTCTTGTAAAGGAGAAGAAGAATGCTTATGTTTCTAAGGGAGAGAGGAATGTTCCTAGGCCTCTAGGGTGGCTTCCCCCAAACTTCAACTACTCATTGTCCCCAATGAGTGTCTGAGGTGGCACACCCCCAAACTATCCTAGAAGCATCTAGTCTAAGGTAAAACAAAGAGAATCTAAAGCCCTAGGCATAGACAAAACATTCGAACGGCAAATATCACAGCAGTAGTAAAGAAAAAAACAGACAGATAAGGGCTTAAAGCTGTGCATGCTGAGCTTTTTAGAGGTTGATTTAAACTAGCAAAGGGTGTCCTATGACACTCATCCAGCATGCTTTTAGATAAGCTATATATGGTAGTCATGATAGCAGCAAAAGATGGAATTTAAACAGATCACAGCCTAGCTAAACAGACAGTCCAAAACATGCTTTCAGTAATAAAAATTGCGGGTACCGCAATTATTTCGCAATCAAGTCAGGGCAGATATAACAGTGATTAAGGCCCCTAAGCATGCTTTTTCCAGTCATTCGAGCTCTCTAAAAATAAAACAAAACTAACCTACCTAGTCAGCTATCATCAGACTATACTAAGCAAGATAAAAAACATAAAACTAAGCATCTAAAACAGTTCAAAAGTGTACGAAAAAACAGCATAATTCACATGGTCTATCAGAAAGCAGAAAATTGTTTTTTTCCTAAGGGAACAGCAATACTCCCTTGAGTGCAATTCAAACCAGCACTCACATGTCGTCATCCTCATCAGGTTGTCGTGGTCGTGGGGGCACCCATGGAGTCAGGAGATTCGTGGGGAAGTCAGGGAAGATGCACCCAAGTTGATCAGCAACTTCCTTGTCTCGTGCCTGCGCGTAAGTGGCCCATTGAGCCATTCTCTTCTGCATATCCATCAGGCAAGCCATGGACAGTGACTGATCAGCAGCCAGCCTATCCAGCTCGAATTCCATGTTCCCCTTCCTCTTTAGCCGTAAGCTAGCAGGCAGCTCCAAGTGGCCCGTGTAAGCCATCTGCTGCTCCATTCGCTCGATGGGAACTCCTGCAAGCAAACAGAGTTTAGTTATAGTATTAGAGAAAAACAATGGTCCCTTACCTTTCTTGGCGCACTCGGCAACAGCAGCAGTGATGACTTCTCCCACGTTGATCGTGAGACCTCTCATTATCGCATACACCAGCAGCGAACGGCTCTGGTTGATTGTAGTCTCGTGAGTCACTGGGGACAATCTCCTTCTCACGAACGAAAACCAAACAGCCGCCTTAGCCGTGAGGTTGGCACTCATGAGAGTGTGCCTCCCATTGCGTGACACGGTCCAGGAAGCTTCAGGCTGGCCAATGGTCCGAATGGCCTCTTCCAGAACTGCCTCAGTAGGCTCATCAACAATCCGTGCATAATCTGTATGTGTTTGGCCCTTGAGACCATAGGCTTCGTTGATGGCCTTGGCTGAGAAATCCACTTCTACCCCTCTGACCACAGACAGGCCATCCTCAGGGCTGAGCACATTGGCGTAGAAATCATACACCATGCTCGTGTAGGCTGGATTGGGCGGTCTGCAAAATTCCTCCCAGCCGTGGTTTATAACTCCTGCGCGCAAGAACTGCGGCAGGTCAGCAGGTCGGTCGAGGAAGCCCTTCTCGTGCAGCAACTCCCTCTTCCTTAGCTCAGCACCCCTGGACTCAGCATCAGAGGAAACATACCTCACTGACTGAGGCTCATCTTCATGGTAGAGCTTGGCCTTCCCTTTATCTGCTGGCTTGGCTGACTCGGCAGCCTCAACCTTGAGTCGTTTGAGCAAAGGCTCAGTGCTCTCTTTGGCTGACTCGGCAGCCTCAACCTTCTTGGCCTTCTTCTTCCTCAGCTTCTTGGCTCGTTTGGCCTTAAAAATCTTGGCCTTCTTCTTCTTCTTGAGCTTTGCCTCAATGGTGATCTGCTGCAGGCACGCCCCCAACGTCTCTTCCATTGAGTCAGTCTTTTGTTCAAGACTCTCCGGGCTATCTTCCCTCATAGGAGAGAAGACCTCGTCTTCCTCAGCATCTCCACTGCCCTGCGTTGACTCTTGGTACTCCCCATATGGGAATTCAGGATCAGGCCGTGGAGAAGTGTGAGACGGCGTGGTGCTCTGTGCTGCTGCAGGTGTCTGTGCAGAACTCAGTGGTGAAGACGGCTGCTCAGGGCTCTGCGCTGGCGGTGATGAAGAGAGCTCTGGGCTCTGCACTGGTTCAGATGGTGAAGGGCTGTGCGCAGGCGATGCAGATGGCGACGAACCCTTCTTGGTCGATTCGTGGGACGCACGATCCGTTTCTTGACTCTCCACAGAGGGAGTCTTTGCTTTGCTTGGTTCGGCGGCCATCTCGATACTCCACCGGCGCTTCTTGGGTGTGCCTGCTGGTTCAGAGGGTCCAGCAGGTATCTCAGAGACAACCTTCCACTTCTTCTTGCGAATCGGCAGCTTATCCAGTCGTTCCGTTCGCGCAGCCTCAGCATCAGCCAAGGCAAGCAATGCATCTCTCGCAGCCGTTTCAGCGTCGTCAGCCCTTTTCTTGGCCGCAGATCTTTCAGCCCTTGTGAGTACCATTGTTGGATCTTGGAGATTTGGAAAGAAGAATCAAAGATGAAGAGAATCGCAGCTTGCTCGAAGATCAGATGATGAGAGAGACGTACAGATCCTCGCGCCTTCCAACGGATATAAAGAAAACGGAAAAAAAAAAATCCCAACGGCTATATTTTTGCGGATCCCGCAATTCCTGCGCAATCTTTAAGGCCCGTTGGAGATTTTTTTTCATTTAAATTGCAATCTTTGCTCAACCGTATCTTCGATTTGGCTCAACATCTTCTTGATTTCTTTGGCTGGATTTAATCTCCTTTATCCCCTCTCTTGATTCTCTGCAAAAATAAATAAAACAAACATTAAATACTCAATTAAAATCACACCAACATATGTACAAATGATAACCGAAAAAAGTGCAAAAAATAAACTAAGGCATTAGCCTTGACTAAACGAGCACAGTAACCACTCGTTCTCTCTCGTTCTTAATTTCATGCTTCATTCAAGAGGAAGGCCGAGAGAGTCTTCACATCTCCTTCCTCATAGTAGTGCTTCAACCTTGCACCATTAACCATAAACGGTTGGCCTTGCTGCAAGTTCTTTATCTCTATGGCACCATGAACAAACACATTAGTAATCACAAATGGACCTGACCATCTAGACTTAAGTTTCCCTGGAAATAGTTTCAACCGTGAGTTAAACAACAAAACAAGTTGACCCTTTTTAAAGTCCTTAACTCTAAGTCTACTATCGTGCCAAATCTTGGTCTTTTCCTTATACATCTTAGCATTTTCATAGGCCATATGTCTAAGCTCATCAAGCTCATGTAATTGTAAGGACCGCAATGTTCCCGCATCCTTTACACAAAAATTCAATTCCTTCATGGCCCAAAATGCTTTGTTTTCTAACTCAAGTGGTAAGTGACAAGTCTTGCCATATACCAGCCTATAGGGAGACATACCTAGGGGTGTCTTGTATGCTGTCCTATAAGCCCAAAGTGCATCCTCAAGCTTAAAGGACCAGTCTTTCCTATTAGGTTTGACCACTTTTTCTAGGATGTTCTTAATCTCCCTATTTGAAATTTCAGCCTGTCCATTCGAGTGTGGGTGATAGGGAGTGGCTACTCTATGTCTAATGTTATACTTAGCCAACACTTTCTCCATAGCCTTGTTAATGAAATGTGACCCCTCATCACTAATGATGGCACGAGGTGTCCCAAACCTAGTAAAAATGTGCCTATGCAAGAATTTGGTGACTGTTTTAGCATCATTATTGGGACATGCTTTGGCCTCTACCCACTTGGAAACGTAGTCTACTGCTACCAAAATGTAAAGGTTACCTGATGATGGAGGAAATGGCCCCATGAAGTCAATGCCCCACACATCAAAGAGCTCCAACTCTAAGATGTAGGTGAGGGGCATCTCATCCTTTCGACTGAGGTTACCTGTTCTTTGGCATTCATCACAGCTGTGGGCATAGTTGTGGGCATCTTTGAAGATTGTTGGCCAATAGTAGCCACTCTGAAATACCTTTGCAGCTGTTCTTTGGCCACCAAAGTGTCCACCATAAGGAGCTGTGTGGCAGTGCTGCAGCACAGACTTCGCTTCAGCAGCTGAAACACACTTCCTTAGCAAGCCGTCAGCACAGGTTCTGTAAAGTGTGGGGTCATCCCATATGAATTTCCTTGCTTCATGAAGGAACCTCTTCTTCTCTTGGCCGCCCTTGAAAACTGGTAATACCTGTGATGCAAGGAAGTTAGCAATGTCAGCAAACCAAGGTTCCTCATCGTTATCACAATGAGTCAAAACAAAGACATGTTTATCAATGAAAGCATCAGAAATTGCGGGTTCCGCAATTTTTTCGCAATTGTGCTGCAATCGAGAAAGGTGATCCGCAACCACATTTTCACTTCCTTTCTTGTCTCGAATGTCCAAATCAAATTCCTGCAGCAATAACACCCAACTAATCAACCTAGGCTTAGCATCAGCCTTCCTCATAAGATATTTCAAGGCAGAATGGTCAGTGTACACAATTGTCCTAGTGCCTACAATATAGTTCCTGAATTTCTCACAAGCAAACACTACAGCAAGCATCTCTTTCTCAGTAGTTGTATAATTACATTGAGCCTCATTCAAGGTTTTACTAGCATAATAGACAGGGTGTGTTAGCTTGTCAATCTTCTGTCCTAACATAACCCCTACAGCATAGTCACTAGCATCACATAACATCTCAAATGGGAGATCCCAATCTGGTTCGACTATAACAGGTGCTGTGACTAGTGCTTTCTTAAGGGTTGTCCAAGCTACTACACATTCCTTAGAGAAGATGAATGGCCTGTTTAGTTCTAGAAGCTCACACAGAGGCTTGGCTATCTTAGAAAAGTCCTTAATGAACCTTCTATAGAAGCCAGCATGCTCTAAGAAGCTTCTAATGGCTTTGACATTCTGGGGCTCTACTAACTTCTCTATGATCTCAATTTTGGCCCTATCGACCTCTACACCTGCCCTCGACACTCTATGACCTAAGACAATCCCTTCATCCACCATGAAGTGGCATTTTTCCCAATTTAGGACTAGGTTGGTCTCCTCACACCTAGCCAGGACTTGTCCTAAATTCTCTAGACAGTTTGTAAATGAATCCCCAAAGACTGAGAAGTCATCCATGAATATTTCTATCATGGACTCATCCAACTCAGAGAAGATTGCCATCATGCACCTTTGGAACGTTGCCGGTGCATTGCATAAGCCAAAAGGCATTCTGCGAAAGGCAAAGGTTCCAAAAGGACAAGTGAAGGTAGTCTTTTCTTGGTCCTTAGGATCTATAGTGATTTGGTTGTACCCTGAATAACCGTCTAGGAAACAGTAATAAGCTCTACCAGCTATTCTGTCTAACATTTGGTCAATGAATGGTAGAGGGAAGTGGTCTTTTTTAGTTTCTTTATTGAGCTTCCTATAATCCATACATACTCTCCACCCCGTGACAGTCCTAGTTGGAATCAGTTCGTTGTTCTCATTGACTACCACAGTCATCCCACCCTTTTTAGGTACACACTGTATAGGGCTTACCCATTGACTACTAGCTATGGGAAGATCGCACCTGCATCTAACCATTTTATTATTTCCTTCTTTACTACCTCTTTCATAGAGGGGTTTAGCCTACGTTGGTGATCTACCCTAGGTGTGTGCTCTTCCTCTAGTATAATTTTGTGCATGCAATAAGAAGGGCTAATGCCTCTAATATCAGCAATAGTCCATGCAATAGCCTTCCTATGTTGCTTCAGGAGTAAAATCAGTTCAACCTCATGCTTTTCACTTAATTTAGAAGAAATGATAACAGGCAGAGTTTCATTACTTCCTAAATATGCATACTTGAGGTGAGTGGGGAGAGGTTTTAATTCTAAGACAGGTGGATGCTCAATGGATGGCTTTAAAGGATTTAATGATCTATCAGTTAGGTCAACATTCATACAAACATGCTGAGGGTTATTTACAGGTATGTCCATTATCTCAGCTACGTTTAAGTCAGTTAATTCTAATCCTACATATTCATTGGCATGCTTGGTTAATAATACATGCTCCAATTGTTCTTCCATTAAAGAGTCTACAACGTCCATGCTAGCACAGGATTCAAGGTCAGAGGGGTACCTTAAAGCTTTATACACACTAAATTTCACCTCTTCATCATGAACCCTCATAGTAAGCTCACCTTTTTGGACGTCTATCAGTGCCCTACCTGTGGCTAGAAATGGTCTGCCTAACAGGATGGGGACCTCCTTGTCTGCTTCATAATCCAGGATAATGAAATCTGCAAGGAAAATAAACTTGTCAACCTTTACTAAAATATCATCAATCTTACCTTCTGGGTATGCAATGGATCTGTCTGCTAATTGTAAAGTGACAGTGGTTGGACGTGCTTCTCCTATTCCTAGCTGACGGAATAGGGATAGGGGCATGAGGTTTATGCTGGCGCCCAGGTCACAAAGAGCTCTCCCCACGTGCTTGCCTCCTAGCTCTACAGGTAAGGTGAAGGAACCAGGATCCTTCTCCTTCTTGGGTAGCTTGTTCTGGAGGATGGCACTGCACTCCTCAGTGAGGTTTACTGTTTCAAACTCACCAATTATTTTTTTGTTAGTAATAATGTCCTTCAAAAACTTTACATATGAAGGCATAGACTGTAAAACTTCTACAAAAGGAATGTTAACATGCACTTGTTTAAGAATTTCAAGAAATTTGTTAAAGTGCACTTCCTGTTCTTGTTTCTTCTTAAGCCTTCGAGGATATGGAGGTGGTGGCACATATGCAGGCACGTCAGGGCGCCTTAGGATAGGTGGAGGCCTTGGAATTTCTTCTATCTCCTCAATAATTGGCTCTAGCCTGGCTCCTGATGTGCTAGTTGGTGGTGGACCTTGGTTTGGCAGAGACTCCAGTGGAGCACTAGACTCAGTGTTCTCTACTCTCTTTGGTGTGTCCTTTGTGTTGCTCACTGTTGCGTGCTCAATGTGTAAAGATAAATAAGCAAGAAAGTAGAGAGAGCACTCAGAACATGCAAGCATACATGGTCTCACAGCAAGTAGTAAGTATATTTCATTCGTTTTTTCCACAGAGACTTATGTTTAGCTATTCGCGAAGTGTATTTGTTAAGAAAGATGGGGTGGATTTGATGGGGTAAAATTGGTTTTTAATTATCTAATTTTTGCTGAATGTGTAAAGGAATATAACATAAACAAATGCAAGTTGAAATTAGACTCAAAGGACAAGAGATGGAATTGATAAACGAAGAAGAAAACAGCTAAACAGAATGAAAATTTAGCAGAATTGCGGGGACCGCAATGTTTCCGCAATCAAACAGCAGCGAAAGTGTGTAATTGGGTGAGTTAAGGGCTACTAATGACTATCCTATAGGCATTATTATACGATTCTCAAGCACTGGATCTACTCTCTATGCATCAAACTCACTCTATCTCATGTATCGTCCGATTCCATGCCTTAGATTCCTAAGTTTACTCGACTTCAAAGTAAGGTCTTAATCATCTTGTTAAAACAGAAGTGTTTAGTTTGTACTAGGGAAACGCCTATTCCTAGGCCGTTTCCTGATTACCATGAAAGGCTAGCATGATTATATGACTCTGAACTCTTACTCCTTCCAGAGGTTAGGAGTTCTTTGGACAAAATGGATGGCCAATCGAAATTGCCCGTGGGATGAAGCTTACATACAATCAATGTTTCGAAGGCGATCCTACATGCTTGGTTCACGTTTTTTAGCCTATAGTTCTGTCATTAGCATGCCCCTAAGTGACTTAGCTACTCATGGATATATAGAGAACAGAAATGTAAGATGAAACAGACATGCTTAGAAGGGAAATAAACTTAAAACAGCAAGACAAAACCGTAGCAGCAGAAGAAGGAAACCGTGTAATGAAACTTGCACTCTGATTACTTTGAATGTTGAACGAACAAAGAGAAACTTAAAGGCAGTAATTCAAAGACAGACAACAACGAAATGCAGTAACTAAAACACTAAACTAGGAACAACAATGATCAAAACTGGAAATTAGAAGAAGAACGACAGAAAACAGTAAAATGGCGCTTGAAAGCTTCGTTGTAGTCGCCTCGAATGAAGGGGATGAAAGGTCAGCCTTGCTTGGATGAATCCAATCGAGAGAGAAGAAGAATCTCCTCTCCTTCCTATTAGATTATCGATTCCAACAGCTGAGACTCTCACTCCAACAGACGGCAAAGGAAAACAGGGAGAAAAAGTGGACTGTGAGAAGGCTTCTACGCTTTCGGATGATGATCAAACCTCCGACTTTGGCCCCCTTTTATAGTAGTTTGCAGGTGCGTTTGGGCCAAGGAGAACCATCAATCTTCAACGTCATATATCAGAATGGATGGAGGAGAAAGAACGAATCCCTGAAATTACGGAAATTAACAGAAAAGGATCAGTCAACTTACGGTTTTCACTTGAATAATTGCGGCCTCAACAATGTTTCCGCAATGCTGTCGCAATGCAGTTTTTTCATTCTTTTTCTTCGGTTTTGAACCCTTTTCTTTCCTATTGTGCATAAGTCCTAATTTAGCTACCTTCTTCTCATTCTCATATTTAAGCATAGGTCTAGGCTAAATGCTATCAAAAACACCTAAAAGTGCACATCTTCTTAAGCTAAATGGGTCCTAAATAAGTCACTTTCAGAGACTTAACACTCACCAAGGGTCGACCACTTCTAAGTTCAATTGCTTGAACTTGTTCTTTACCATCTCTACTTGGCACCTCGGTGTCAGCAGGGAGTCTACCTTGGGGCCTACTCTTGAGTTCATTGGCCAATTTGCCTATTTGGTTCTCTAGGCTCCTAAGAGTAGCTTGCTGGCTTTGAAGAGTAGCATCATTCTTAGCTATGTATTCCTTGAGTAAGTTTTCTACAGAAGATCCTACAGGTTGGTTGTAAGGTTTTTGATACATTGATTGGTTATGTTGGGGAGTGAAACCAGGTGTTCCACTCGGTCCAGGTTGGTTAGAATTTTGGTTAACATTCTGTTGGCCACCCCATGACAGGTTTGGGTGGTTCCTCCAACCTGGGTTGTAAGTATTGGAATAGGGGTTGTTCCTAGGCTGCTGCTGACTTCCAATGTAGCAGACTGAGGCTGGATTCCCAGGGCAGTATTCATACAGGTGCCCTTCCCCACAGAATCCACATACAAGTGTCTCACCTTGACTTGGTTGGGTGCCCATTGACATGGCGGTAGCGGTGTTGACACTTGTTTGGAGATTGGCTTGAGCCATTTGCTTAACTAGGTTGGTCAGGGCATTTATTTGGCTGCTCATCGCACTTAGAGCATCCTTGTCTTGAGCTCTAGTTGGCTCAACTGGATCATCTGACCACCTACAGTGAGATGCTGAGATCTTCTCCAAGATCTCATAGGCCTCGTTGTAACTCTTGGACAACATGGAACCACCAGCAGATGAATTTAGAACTTGTCTAGTGCTGGGGTTGCATCCTTTGAAAAAGACTTCTATTTGGATACACCATGGAATGCCATGGTGTGGACATTTAATGAGAAGGTCTTTGAATCTTGTCCAAGCTTCGTGAAGAGACTCATTATCAGCTTGTTTGAATTTAACTATGTCATCACGAAAGGTAGAATTCCTATCAGGTGGGAAGTATTTGACTAGGAATTTCTCTGCTAAGTCTGTCCAGTTGCGGACAGATCCAGAAGGTAATGAGTTTAACCATGTTTTGGCTTTGTCCCTCAATGAATAAGGGAACAAGTATAGCCTCAAAGCTTCTTGGGACACTCCAGGGATGATGAAGGTATCACTAACTCCTAAGAAGTTCCTAAGATGGTTGTGGGGGTCCTCATTTTCCATTCCAAAGAATTGTCCCACAGTGGACAACATTTGGAACATCACTGGCTTTAACTCGAATGAGTTGGCAGTGATTTCAGGACGGATTATGCTGTGGTTCAGCTCCCCAGGCATAGGTACTAAATATGAAAGAATGGCACTATTCTTGTCATTCGCTATTTCGATGGGGTTGCGAATGACAGGTACCTGATTTGGAACTATCTCGTCCATTTCTTCGATTTCAGGTATGATTTGAGGTATAGGGGGTTGTTTAAAAAGACGTTTCTTGGCTTTATTTCTGGCTTTAAATAGTCTCTCGGGCTCAGGATTGAACTCTAGATCTCTACTTGAAGGCTCACTCATAAACTACCCCAATAGTACCTGCAAAAGAAATGAAACAGATCAGCTTCAATAGGCAATAAACTTGGTGTTTCAAACTTAACAAACTTCGTTTTCACTTAAATAAGTCCCCGGCAGCGGCGCCAAAAACTTGTTGCGTGCTCAATGTGTTAATAAGAATAAGAAATAAGAGAGAGAGAGCACTCAGAACATGCAAGCATACATGATCTTATAGCAAGTAATAAGTATTTTTTCATTCGTTTTCCCACAGAGACTTATTGTAAGTTACTCGAGAAGTGTAAAGTTAAGAAAGAAGGGGTGGATTTGATGGGATCAAATTGGTTTTTAATTGTCTACTTCTTACCGAACATATAAAGGAATGCAACACAAACAAATGCAAGTTGAAATTAGACTCAACGGACAAGAGATGGAATTAATAAACGAAGAAGAAAACAGCTAAACAGAATGGTAACTTAGCAGAATTGCGGACACCGCAATGTTATCGCAATTGTAAAAACAGCGAAAGTGTGTAAAATGGAGAATTAAGGGCTACTAACGACTATCCTATAGGCATTTTAATACGATTCCCAAGCATTGGATCAACTCTCTATGCATCAAACTCACTCTATCTCATGTATCGTCCGATTCCATGCATTAGATTCTTTAGTTTACTCAACTCAAAGTAAGGTCTCAAGCATCTTGTTGAAGCCGAAGTGTTTAGTTTGTACTAGGGGAACGCCTATTCCTAGGCCGTTTCCTGGCTACCATGAAAGGCTAGCATGATTATACGACTCTGAACTCTTACTCCTTCCAGAGGTTAGGAGTTCTTTGGACAAAATGGATGGCCAATCGAAATTGCCCGTGGAATGAAGCTTACATACAATCAATGGTTCGAGAGCTATCCTACATGCTTGGTTCACGTTTTTTAGCCTATAGTTCTGTCATTAGCATGCCCCTAAGTGACTTAGCTACTCATGGATATGGGGTAAGTAGAAATACGAGATGAAACAGACATGCTTAGAAGGAATTTAAAGACAAAACAGTAAGGGAAAGCAGTAGAATGCAGAGGCAAGAAACTGTGAAATGAAGAATGGAGATTTGATTACTTGATTGTTTGATTGGACAAAAGAAAGCTTTAAAGTAAATAACAGCAAGACAGAAAGCAACGAAATGAAGTGTTCTAGCTATTAGAAAGAGAACAACACAAAGCAGAGATGTAAACTAGAAAAGGAAAGACAGAAAGCCGTAAATGTTGCTTGGAAGCCTCGTCGCAACCGCCTCGGCTGAAGGGGATGAAATAATAGCTTTGCTTGGATGAATCCAATCGGGAGAGAAGGTGGATCTTCTCTCCTTCCTATCAGATTGTCGATTCCAACAGCTGAGACTCTCACTCCAACAGACGGCAAAGGAAAACACGAAGAAAAATGGAGCTGCGAGAGGACTTCTACGCTTCCGGATGATGTTTGAACCTCCGACTTTGACCCCCTTTTATAGTAGTTTGCAGGTGCGTTTGGGCCAAGGAGAACCATCAATCTTCAACGTCGTATATCAGAATGGATGGAGGAGAAAGAACGAATCCCTGAAATCACGGAAATTAACAGAAAAAGATCAGTCAACTTACGGTTTTCACTTGAATAATTGCGGCTTCAGCAATGTTTTCGCAATGCTGTCGCAATGCAGTTTTTTCATTCTTTTCCTTCGGTTTTTAACCCTTTTCTTTCCTATTGTACATAAGTCCTAATTTAGCTACCTTCTTCTAATTCTCATATTTAAGCATAGGTTTAGGCTAAATGCTATCAAAAACACCTAAGAGTGAACATCTTTCTAATCCAATTAAGTCCTAAAAAGGTCACTTTTGGAGACGTAACAATAGGCAATTGTCATTTTAATGAATATTGTTATTACTCGAGAGAGAGTAACAAGTCTTCCGAGTAGAACTTGTCAACAATCATAGGGTCAAGCGTTTCTAACTAGAAATTAATGAGGAATAGGATGAGACAACGATGAAATCTTTGCTCTAGAACCTCCATCATCTACATTAGCATAATTGTTTCTTTTAGTTTTCTGTGTTCTTTAAATTACTCAAGTCAATAGCATATTTAATTCTCGTACAACTCTGATAATTGATTGCTCAGATAAAACTAAGGTTTAGAATTTTGGTAATTGGTAGCTTTCATTCCCTGTGGAGACGATAACTAGTATTTACCAACTATATTACTTGGGACGATTCGTACACTTGCGAATTCGGACAACAAGTTTTTGGCGCCGCTGCCGGGGAATGATTGTTTTTCTTTACTAATATCAGAAATCAAGAACTTTAATCTTACTCTGAGTTTTGTGTTACTTTTATTGATTGTGTTCTTTCACTTTTGATTGCAGGAGTTAGAGAGAGTGCATGCGAAAATTTGGAAGTAGCAGCTTACTTCCAATTAATCTCGAAATCGAACGTACCTGTCGAAAGAACAGAAAAGAAAAGAGAGAGCGTGTTGCACAAGAGAAGTTGAAAATGGCGGACAACCAAGGGGGCGAAAACAGGACTTTGAGGGACTATGTGTTGCCAAATGTAACGGGGTTACATTCTGCAATCCAAAGACCCGCAATTCAGGCGAATAACTTTGAGATTAAACCTGCCACGATTCAAATGATCCAAACCTCAGTGAACTACAATGGGTTGAGGAATGAGGATCCAAACTCTCATATTTCAGATTTCCTGGAACTCTGCGATACATTCAAGATGAATGGAGTGTCAGATGATGCCATTAGACTTAGGTTGTTTCCCTTTACTCTTAGGGGGCAAGCTAAACAATGGTTGAACTCCTTGCCAGCAGGTTCAATCGAGACTTGGAATGATCTTGCCCAAAAGTTTCTAGCAAAGTTCTTCCCACCAGCAAAGACAGCAAAGATTCGGAGTGAGATTGGAAATTTTCTTCAGGAAGATGGAGAATCTCTTTATGATGCATGGGAAAGATTTAAGGAGCTTTTGAGGAGATGTCCTCACCATGGATTTCCTAGATGGATGCAAGTGCACAACTTCTATAATGGATTAGGAGGTGGTACTAGGACAACAATAGATGCAGCTGCAGGAGGATCATTTATGAAGAAAACTGAGAGTGAAGCCTTTGAATTATTGGAGGAAATGACAGTAAATCATTATGAACTTCCCAGTGTGAAAATGACTCAGAGGAATGTGATGGAAGTTAATGAAGTGGATTCAATAGCCGCGTTGACTGCACAGGTTGCCTCACTTACTAGGCAACTTCAGTCAAACCAATTTGCAGTAAACTCGATTCAAGCTCCTACTTTATTTTGTGAGAATTGTAATGGAAGTCATAGGAGTGAAGATTGTCAGGTGGCAAATCCATTCATGCAAGGTCAAGTTGAGGAAGCTCAATTTGTTGGGAATTACAATCGCCAAGCAAACAACCCGTACTCCAACACGTTTAATCCAGGGTGGCGAAATCATCCTAACTTTGCATGGAAGCAGAATCAGACACAAAATCCTCCCCCTCCAGGATTTCAACAACCCGAAAAGAAAACTAGCCTTGAGGAGGCAATGATTAAGATGGCGAACACTACGAGTCAGTTCATGGCTGACACAAAGACCAACTTCCAAAATCAAGGTGCAGCAATTAAGAATTTAGAAGTACAAGTTAGTCAGCTAGCCAATATGATGGTGGATAGGCTTCCAGGAAATTTACCAAGCACAACCGAAATTAATTCAGTTGGACAACTAGCTGTTGATTTTAATGTACTAAAAAAGGGAAAGGCTCATGCGGGTAATGATCACACTCAAATTGAGCATTGTAAGGTCATCAGGGTGCATCACATGGATAAAAGTCAAGAGCATGATCGAGAAAAGATTGAGGAGCCAACATCAATCATTGAAAAAGAAGTAGAAATAGTATCACATTTACTTGAGGCCGAAAAGCCTATTACTTCTACTTTATCTACTTCTTCTATTCCTTCAGCTAATCCTCAACTCA
Source organism: Herpetospermum pedunculosum (assembly GCA_028017165.1). NCBI lineage: Eukaryota > Viridiplantae > Streptophyta > Magnoliopsida > Cucurbitales > Cucurbitaceae > Herpetospermum > Herpetospermum pedunculosum. The sequence continues at coordinate 25,960,387 of CM051527.1, read as the reverse complement.
AGAAAAAGAAAAAGAAAAATTTAAACTCTGAATTTGTTAAATTTATGGATATTTTCATGAAACTTAACATTAATCTTCCTTTTTCAGATGCTCTAAAGTAAATGCCTAACTACGTCAGGTTCATGAAGGAATGACTCTCTAAAAAGAAGAAAAATAAAAAGGTTGAGACAGTGCATCTCGCTGAGGCATGCAGTGCTAGACTTAAGAAGAAACTACCACATAAATTTAATGATCCAGGGAGTTTTTCTATTCCTTGTAGTTTTGGTAGTCATTCTTTTAGAGCTTTGTGCGATCTAGGTGCTAGCATTAATTTAATCCCTGTGTCACTATGCAAGAAATTAAAAATTGGGGAGATAAAGCCCACTACTGTGAAACTCCAATTAGCTGATAGATCCATAGTTTGTCCATATGGAGTTGTAGAGAATGCACTAATTAAAGTGGGAAAATTATTTATCCCAATTGATTTTTATGTGATAGATGTGAAGGAAGACAATGCACTACCCGTTATTCTTGGAAGGCCATTCTTGGCAACTGGGAGAGTTTTAATTGATGTGGATAAAGGGGAGTTGATCATTAGAGTCCAAAATGAAAAAGAACTTTTTAAAGCCATAGTGGACTCTAAATCTCAAACTGAAACATTAATGTTGGTTTACAAAAAGGGTGCAAGAAAGCGAGCTCGTGATATATTAAATGTTTTTCGACCACCTTAATGCTTAAACGTTTATTGCGTCTAGCTAGAGACGTTAAATAAAGCGCTAATTGGGAGGCAACCCGTCATTAAAAAAAAAAAAAAAAATTAAAAAAAAATAATATAGGACAGAATGCTCAGCGCCTAGGCGCTGTCGGAAAGAAAAAAATCTGGGTTTAGGACAGAGTGCTCAGCGCCTAGGCGCTGTCGCGATTTTCCCCCTTTTCAAAAGACAGAACGCTCAGCGCCGCGGCGCTGACGCGATTCTGACGAAAAAAAAATAAATAAAAAAAGAGGGTTGGGTGTTTAAAATCGTATTTTTCCTTTCTCAAACCCTAGTTTTTCAAATCTCTTCAGTTTTTCTCTCTCTTTTGCTTTCTATTCTCCTCTTCTCTTCCAAATCTCTCTCTTCATCTCTCTTCTCTTCCAAATCTCTCTCTTCGTCTCTCTTCTCTTCCAAATCTTCTCCTTTACCCTCAAATTTCTCCCCTTTTGTTTCACCAACCAAACCCTTACTTTACCGCTAACCTTTGATTTTGTAGGAGTTTGAAGTTTGCAAAAGTGTGAAGTTTTTCCAAGAGTTCTTCTCCACAGTGACGGTTCTTCTTCAAGGTTGCGTTTTCACTTCAAATTTTTGGTTTCTTCTTCAAGGTTGCCTCTTCGCTTCAACTCTCTGGGTTTCTTCTCCGAGTAAGCATTTATCTTTGTAAAGTGTTTTATTTGGGCTGAAATTTAGAGCTTGTGGAGGATTGGTAAATTTTTGTTGGAATTGCGATTTTGGGAAATTTTGCCTTGTTAATTTGGGTGGTTGGAAGTGTTGGATTATTGAGGTGTTGATACGCAACTTGGAAGATAAGTTCAAGGCATTAAGCGTGCGAAGTACTGTTAATTGTTATGGCTCCCAAGACTTCTAAGCGTGCGAAAACAGGCGAAGGGTCTTCTGAAGCCTTTGACAGATATCGATTCAGGGACGAAGAGGCCTCGAAATTATATTCCGAGTTGGTTATTAAGCGGAATGTAATTCCGGAGCGAGGTTTACTACCTTGTATTGGGAAGCAGCGGAGTATTTATCATAATATTCGTGAAAGAGGTTGGGAAGAATTCACGAAACAACCTGAGTCTGCTGTTGTCCCACTTGTTCGGGAATTTTGTGCTAATATGCAAGACGACAGAACAAAAGTATTTGTGCGGGGCAAGTTGGTGCCGTTTGATTTTGCATCCATAAACCGGTTTTATAATCTTCCAAGCATTGATCGGGATGGTTATGCAACCTATTGTTGCGTGCTCAATGTGTAAAGATAATTATGCAAAAGTGTAGAGAGAGCACTTAGAACATGCAAGCATACATGGTCTCACAGCAAGTAGTAAGTATATTTCATTCGTTTTTTCCACAGACTCATTTTTAGCTATTCGCGAAGTGTGTTTGTTAAGAAAGATGGGATGAATTTAATGGGGTAAAATTGGTTTTTAATTATCTACTTTTTGCTGAATGTATAAAGGGATATAACATAAACAAATGCAAGTTAAAACTAGACTTAAAAGGCAAGAGATGGAATTAATAAACGAGAAAGAAAACAGCTAAACAGAATGAAAATCTGGCAGAATTGCGAGGACCGCAATGTTTCCGCAATTAAACAGCAACGAACGTGTGTAAATGGGTGGATTAAGGGCTACTAATGACTATCCTATAGGCATTTTCTTACGATTCTCAAGCATTGGATCAACTCTCTATACATCAAACTCACTCTATCTCAAGTATCGTCCGATTCCATGCATTAGAGTCTTAAGTTTACTCGACTTCAAAGTAAGGACTTAAGCATCTTGTTTAAGCAGGAGTGTTTAGTTTGTACTAGGGAAACGCCTATTCCTAGGCCGTTTCCTGATTACCATGAAAGGCTAGCATGATTATATGACTCTGAACTCTTACTCCTTCCAGAGGTTAGGAGTTCTTTGGACAAAATGGATGGCCAATCGAAATTGCCCGTAGGATGAAGCTTACATACAATCAATGTTCGAGTGTTAATCTGCCTACTTGATTCACGTTTTTTAGCCTATAGTTCTGTCATTAGCATGCCCCTAAGTGACTTAGCTACTCATGGATATATAGAGAACAGAAATGGTAGATAAGATAGACATGCTTAGAAGGGAAATGTGCTAAAAACAGTAAGCAAAACCCGTAGCAGAAGATGGGAAATGAGAAATGCAGAAATGAACTTTGATTACTGGAATTGTTGTTGAACAGATAGAAGCTGTAACGTGAATAGCAACAAGACAGAAAGCAACGAAATAACTAATCTAGCTACTTAGGAAAAGAACAGTACGAAGCAGAATGTAAAACAGAAGAGAAAGACAGAAAACTTGTAAAATAGTGCTTGAAGCCTCGTCGCAATCGCGTCGAATGAAGGATCAAGAAGGACAGCCTTGCGTGGATGAATCCAATCGGGAGAGAAGAAGAATCTACTCTCCTTCCTATCAGATTATCGACTCCAGCAGCTGAGCTTCGCAAAACCAACAGACGGCAAGGGAAAAACAGTGGAAATGATGGACTGCTAGACGACTTCACGCTTTCGGATGATGATCAAACCTCCGACTTTGGCCCCCTTTTATAGTAGTTTGCAGGTGCGTTTGGGCCAAGGAGAACCATCAATCTTCAACGTCGTATATCAGAATGGATGGAGGAGAAAGAACGAATCCCTGAAAATACGGAAATTAACAGAAAAAGATCAGTCAACTTACGGTTTTCACTTGAATAATTGCGGTCACCGCAATGATTTCGCAATTCATTCGCAATGTTTATTTTTTCATTCTTTTCCTTCGGTTTTCAACCCTTTTTCTACCTATTGTGCATAAGTCCTAAATTAACTACCTTCTTCTAATTCTCATATTAAAGCATAGGTTTAGGCTAAATGCTAACAAAAACACCTAAATGTGTACATCTTCTTAAGCTAAATGGGTCCTAAATAAGTCACTTTCAGAGACTTAACACACCCCCAAACTTAAGGCTTTGCTTGTCCTCAAGCATACTAAGGACTTACTTAGGCTGCTGTTTTATCTTCTTTAACTACTTACCGACTCCCCTATATCCCTATCTCTAGCAGTGCTGTCCTGTGACACACTTCTAAGTTTAGAATTAACCTCTTATCAAGCTTCTTCTGACTTCACCTGCCTACTATACCTGCTGTTTCTGTTAACCCCTTACTACTGATCTAACTACTTCTATGATATCATGCTACTATCCCTAAGGTTTCAAATTCTACCAAGCTTTACTCCAGACTCAGTACATGCTTCTAGCTTAACTTTTAATGTGTCTAGGATTCCTTAGAGTCATGCCAGTCTTAGTACTAACAGTGACAGTGGTACTTTTAGAGAACAACCTAAGCCCTGGCATCACTACATTGGATATACATTCATCTCCTTAGACAAACCTAGAAACTACAACCTTGTGCTTAGCTCTTTGAGGATCAGAGTTCTTTTTTAAATAGGACATCTAAGCCACAAGATTATAACTCCTAAGCATACATCCTTCTTCCCCTATTTCTCCCTTTTTCCTTTTTTACTTAGGTGGAGTCTCTCCTTGGGTTGCCTTTTGATGCAATGCCACTTGTGGTTTACACACTTGGCACTGATTACTCAGCACTTGAGAGAGACTCCCCTCTTTATTCTATTTTTCACTTTTTTCTATTTATCACAAAAAAAATTTCTTAAAGGAGAAGAGGAATGCTTATGTCCTAAGGAAGAGAGGAATGTTCCTAGGCCTAGGGTGGCCTCCCCCAAACTTCAACTACTCATTGTCCCCAATGAGTGTTTGAGGTGGCACACCCCCAAACTTATCCTAGAAGCATCTAGTCTACAGTAAAACAAAGAGAATCTAAAAATCCTAGGCATAGGCAAAACATTCTAAAAGCAATTATTCCAACAGCAGAAAATTTGAACATAACAGACAGTTTTAAGGACTTACGGTTTATGCATGCTGAGCACTATTCAGAGGCGAATTTAAACTATCAAAGCGTGTCCTATGACACTCATCCAGCATGCTTTAAGATCAGCTATATAAGGTAGTCATGCTAGCAGCAACAGATAGAATATAACAGATCACAGCCTAACTAAACAGACAGGCCAAAACATGCAATCAGTCACAACAATTGCGGGAACCGCAATTATTTCGCAATCCAATCCGGGCAGATTTAACATTGATTCAGGCCCCTAGCATGCTTTCTCCTGTTACTCATGCATCCTAAAAATAAAACTAAACTATCCTACCTATTCAGCTAACATCAGACTAGACTAAGCAGAAGAAAAAACATAAAACTAAACATTAAAAACAGATCAAAAGTTGAACACAAAACAGCATAATATACATGATCCTATCAGAAAGCAGAAAAATTGTTTTTTTTTTCTAAGGGAACAGCAATACTCCCTTTAGTGCACTTCAAACCAGCACTCAATTCTCGTCATCCTCATCTGGTTGCCTTGGTCGTGGGGGCACCCATGGAGTTAGGAGATTGGTAGGGAAGTCCGGGAAGATGCACCCCAGCTGGTCTGCAACTTCCTTATCCCTTGCCTGCGCATAGTTGGCCCATTGAGCCATTCTCCTCTGCATGTCCATCAAGCAGGCCATGGATAGGGACTGTTCAGCAGCCAACCTATCCAATTCAAACTCCATATTCCCCTTTCTTCTCAGCCTCAGGTTAGCAGGCAGCTCCAAATGGCCTGTGTACGGCATCTGCTGCTCCAAACGCTCGGTGGGGACTCCTGCAAGCAAACATAGCTTGGTTATGGTATTAGGGAAAAACAAGGGTCCCTTACCTTTCTTTGCGCATTCAGCAATGGCAGCTGACATGATTTCCCCCACATTGACCGTGAGACCGCGCATGATAGCATAAACCAGCAGTGATCTACTCTGGTTGATTGTCGTCTCGTGGGTCACAGGGGACAGTTTTCTCCTCACAAAGGCAAACCAAACAGCTGCCTTTGCTGTCAGATTGGCACTCATTAAGGTGTGCCTCCCATTGCGTGAGACAGTCCACGCTGCTTCAGGCTGGCCAATTGTGCGAATGGCCTCTTCCAGCACGGCCTCAGTCGGCTCATCAACTATCCGTGCATAATCTGTGTGCGTTTGGCCCTTGAGACCAAAGGCTTCATTGATGGCCTTGGCTGAGAAATCAACTTCCACCCCTCTGACCACAGATAGGCCATCCTCAGGGCTGAGCACATTGGCGTAGAAATCGTACACCATGCTCGTGTAGGCTGGATTAGGCGGTCTGCAGAATTCCTCCCAGCCGTGGTTGATCACTCCTGCGCGCAAGAACTGCGGCAGGTCAGCGAGGCGGTCGAGGAAACCTTTCTCGTGCAACAGGTCTCTCTTCCTCAGCTCAGCACCCCTGGATTCAGCATCAGACGAAATATACCTCACTGACTGAGGTTCGTCTTCAGGGTAGAGTTTAGCCTTCCCCTTGTCTGCTGGTTTGGATGATTCGGCAGCCTCCACCTTGAGGCGTTTGAGCGAAGGCTCAGTACTCTCTTTGTCCGCCGAGGGCACCTTCTTGGCCTTCTTTTTCTTCAACTTCTTGGCCTTGCCAATCGTGGCCTTCTTCTTCTTCTTGAGTCTGGCCTTGAGATTGATCTGCTGGAGGCATGCCCCCAACGTTTCTTCCATAGAATCGTCCTGCTGTGCAGGCTCGGCAGGCCTATCTTCCCTCATAGGAGAGAAGACTTCGTCTTCCCCAGCATCTCCACTGCCTTGCGTGGACTCTTGATAATCCCCATAAGGGAATTCAGGATCAGGCCGTGGGTAATTGTGCTCTGCTGATGGTGTCTGCGCAGAACTCAGTGGCGAAGATTGCAGCTCAGGGCTCTGCGCTGCTGCAGGTGTCGGATCAGAACTCTGAGGTGCTGGAGACAACTCAGGGCTCTGTGCAGGCGGTGACGACTCTGCGCTTGGCACTGGTTCAGCTGGGAGAGGGCTGCGCGCAGGTGATGCAGACGGCGACGAACCTTCTTTGGCTGACTCGTGGGATGCACGATCAGTTTCTTGACTCTCCACAGAGGGAGTCCTTGCGGTGCTTGGTTCGGCGGCCGTCTTGACACTCCACCGGCGTTTCTTGGGCGTGCCCACTGGCTCAGATGGTCCAGCAGGGATCTCAGTGACCACCCTCCACTTCTTCCTACGAATAGGAAGCTTGGGAAGAGGACCGGTGCGAACGGCACCATCGTCTGCAAGGGTGAGAAGCGCTTCCCTCGCAGCCGCTTCAGCTGCGTCATCAGCCTTCTTCTTTGCTGCAGATCGTTCCGCTCGTGTGAACACCATTGCTAAGTCTTGAAGATCTTGAGAGAAGAATCAAAGATGGAGAGAATCGCTGAATTCTTGGAGAGCAAAGAGAGAGATAATCGTAACATTCGAGCGCCTTCCAACGGATATAAAGGCAACGGATAAAATCCCAACGGCTCTTTTTGCGGATCCAGCAATTTTAACGCAATTCCAGGGATATTATTTCATTGAAATCTCCAACTTTGCCCGTCCGTATCTTTTATTTGGCTCAACCGTTTCTTGATCTTTAAAGTGGGATTTACTCTCCTTGATCCCCTCTTTCGATTCCCTACAAAAACAAATAAAACAAACATTAAATACGCAAGTAAAAACACACCACAAAACATACAAACGATAATCGGAAAAACAGTAAAAATAAACTAAGGCATTTGGCCTTGACTAAACGAGCACAGTAACCACTCGTTCTCTCTCTTTCTTTTTGTCATGCTTCAGTCAAGAGGAAGGCCGAGAGAGTCTTCACATCTCCTTCCTCATAGTAGTGCTTCAACCTAGCACCATTGACCATAAATGGCTGGCCTTGCTGCAAGTTCTTTATCTCTATTGCACCATGAACAAAGACATTAGTAATAACAAATGGACCTGACCATCTAGACTTTAGTTTACCTGGAAATATCTTTAAACGTGAGTTAAATAATAGGACAAGTTGGCCTTTCCTAAAGTCTTTGATCCTAAGTCTACTGTCGTGCCATATTTTGGTCTTTTCTTTATACATTTTGGCATTCTCATAGGCCATATGCCTAAGCTCATCAAGTTCATGTAGCTGCAAAGATCTCAATGTCCCCGCATCCTTTACACAGAAATTCAATTCCTTCATGGCCCAAAATGCTTTGTTTTCTAACTCAAGTGGCAAGTGGCAAGCCTTGCCATACACCAACCTATAGGGAGACATACCTAGAGGTGTCTTATATGCTGTCCTATAAGCCCAAAGTGCATCCTCAAGCTTAAATGACCAGTCTTTTCTATTAGGTTTGACTACCTTTTCTAGGATGTTCTTTATCTCCCTATTGGAAATTTCAGCTTGGCCATTCGAGTGTGGGTGGTAGGGAGTAGCTACCCTATGTCTAATGTTATATTTAGCCAATACTTTCTCCATAGCCTTATTAATGAAATGTGACCCCTCATCACTAATGATAGCACGAGGAGTCCCAAATCTAGTGAAAATGTGCCTATGCAAGAAGCTAGTGACTGTTTTAGCATCATTATTAGGACATGCTTTGGCTTCTACCCACTTGGACACGTAGTCTACTGCTACTAAAATGTAAAGGTTACCTGATGATGGAGGGAATGGTCCCATGAAATCAATGCCCCACACATCAAAGAGCTCCAACTCTAAGATGTAGGTGAGGGGCATCTCATCCTTGCGACTGAGGTTACCTGTCCTTTGGCATTCGTCACAGCTGTGGGCATAATTGTGGGCATCCTTGAAGATTGTTGGCCAATACTAGCCACTCTGAAATACCTTCGCAGCTGTCCTTTGACCACCAAAGTGTCCACCGTAAGGAGATGAGTGACAGTGCTGTAGCACAGACTTCGCTTCAGCAGCTGAAACACACTTCCTTAGTAAGCCATCAGCACAGGTTCTGTAAAGTGTGGGGTCATCCCAGATGAATTTCCGTGCTTCATGAAGGAACCTCTTCTTCTCTTGTCCTCCCTTGAACACTGGTAATACCTGTGATGCACGGAAGTTAGCAATGTCAGCAAACCAAGGTTCCTCATCGTTATCACGATGAGCCAAAGCAAAGACATGTTCATCTATAAAAGCATCAGAAATTGCGGTCTCCGCAATTTTTTCGCAATTGTGCTGCAATCGAGACAGGTGATCTGCAACCACATTTTCACAACCTTTCTTGTCCCGAATGTCCAAATCAAATTCCTGCAGCAATAACACCCATCTAATCAATCTAGGCTTAGCATCAGCCTTCCTCATAAGATATTTTAAAGCAGAATGGTCAGTGTATACAATGGTCCTAGTGCCTACAATATAGTTTCTGAATTTTTCACAAGCAAATACTACAGCAAGCATTTCTTTCTCTGTAGTTGTATAATTACATTGAGCCTCATTCAAGGTCTTACTAGCATAATAGACAGGGTGTGTCAGCTTGTCAATCTTTTGTCCTAACATGACTCCTACAGCATAGTCACTGGCATCACATAGCATCTCAAATGGGAGATCCCAATTTGGTCCGACTATGATAGGTGCTGTGACTAGTGCTTCCTTAAGGGTTTTCCAAGCTACTACACATTCTTTAGAGAAGATAAATGGTCTATTTAGCTCGAGAAGCTCGCACAGAGGCTTGGCTATCTTAGAAAAGTCCTTAATGAACCTTCTGTAGAAGCCAGCGTGCCCTAAGAAGCTTCTAATGGCTTTGACATTCTGGGGCTCTACCAATTTCTCTATGATCTCTATTTTTGCCCTATCCACTTCTACACCTGCCCTTGACACTCTGTGTCCTAAGACAATCCCTTCATCTACCATAAAATGGCACTTTTCCCAATTTAGGACTAGGTTGGTCTCTTCACACCTAGCCAGGACTTGTCCTAAGTTTTCTAGACAGGTTTTAAATGAATCCCCAAAGACTGAGAAGTCATCCATGAATATTTCTATCATGGACTCATCCAACTCAGAGAAGATTGCCATCATGCACCTTTGGAAAGTTGTCGGTGCATTGCATAAGCCAAAAGGCATTCTGCGGAAGGCAAACGTTCCAAAAGGGCAAGTGAAGGTGGTCTTCTCTTGATCCTTAGGGTTTATAGTAATTTGATTATAGCCTGAATAGCCATCTAAGAAACAATAGTAGGCTCTACCAGCTATTCTGTCTAGCATCTGGTCAATAAACGGTATAGGGAAATGGTCTTTTTTAGTTTCTTTATTTAATTTTCTGTAATCCATACATACCCTCCAACCTGTGACAGTCCTTGTTGGAATTAGTTCGTTATTCTCATTGACTACCACAGTTATTCCCCCCTTTTTAGGTACACATTGGATGGGGCTCACCCACTGGCTACTAGCTATGGGGAAAATTACTCCTGCATCTAACCACTTGATTATTTCCTTCTTCACTACCTCTTTCATAGAGGGGTTCAACCTACGCTGGTGATCTACCCTAGGTGTGTGCTCTTCCTCTAGTATAATTTTGTGCATGCAATAAGAAGGGCTAATGCCTCGAATATCAGCAATCGTCCATGCTATAGCCTTCCTATGTTGCTTAAGCAGTAAAATTAAATCAACCTCATGCTGTTCACTTAGTTTAGAAGAAATAATTACAGGCAGCGTATCATTATCTCCTAAATATGCATATTTGATGTGAGTAGGTAGTGGTTTCAGTTCTAACACAGGTGGATGCTCAATGGAGGGTTTTAACGGATTTATAGTTCTATCAGTTAAATCTATATTCATACATACATGTTGAGGTTTATCTACAGGCATATTCATTATGTCAGATACATTTAAGTCAGCTACATCTACTTGTACATATTCACTAGCATGCTTGGTTAACAATACATGCTCTAATTGTTCTTCCATTAATGAGTCAACAACATCCATGCTAGCACAGGATTCAAGGTCAGAGGGATACCTTAAAGCTTTATAAACACTAAATTTTACCTCTTCATCATGAACCCTCATAGTTAACTCACCTTTTTGAACATCTATTAGTGCCCTACCTGTGGCTAGAAATGGTCTACCTAGCAGGATGGGGACCTCCTTGTCTGCCTCATAGTCCAGGACAATGAAATCTGCAAGGAAAATGAATTTGTCAACTTTAACTAGAATATCCTCGATCTTACCTTCTGGATATGCGATGGATCTGTCTGCTAGTTGTAAAGTGACTGTGGTTGGACGTGCTTCTCCCATTCCCAACTGGCGGAATAGGGACAGGGGCATGAGGTTTATGCTGGCGCCCAGGTCACAAAGCGCTCTGCCCACGTGCTTGCCTCCAAGTTCTACAGGTAAGGTGAAGGAACCAGGATCCTTCTCCTTCTTGGGCAGTTTGTTCTGGAGGATGGCACTGCACTCCTCGGTGAGGTTCACTGTTTCAAACTCACCAATTATTTTCTTGTTAGTAATAATGTCCTTCAAAAACTTTACATATGAAGGCATAGACTGTAAAACCTCTACAAAAGGAATGTTAACATGCACTTGCTTAAGTATTTCTAAAAATTTATTAAAATGAACTTCCTGTTCCTGCTTCTTTTTAAGCCTTCGGGGGTATGGAGGTGGTGGCACATATGCAGGCACGTCAGGACGCCTTAAGATAGGTGGAGGCCTTGGAATTTCTTCTACGTCCTCAACAATTGGCTCTAGCCTGGCTCCTGATGTGCTAGTTGGTGGTGGACCTTGGCTTGGCAGAGACTCCAGTGGAGCACTAGACTCAGTGTTCTCTACTCTCTTTGGTGTGTCCTTTGTGTTGTTCACCAAGGGTCTACCACTTCTAAGTTCAATTGCTTGAACTTGTTCTTTGCCATCTCTCCTTGGTACCTCGGTATCAGCAGGGAGTCTACCTTGGGGCCTACTTTTAAGTTCATTGGCTAATTGGCCTATTTGGTTCTCTAGGCTCCTAAGAGTAGCTTGCTGGCTCTGAAGAGTAGCATCATTCTTAGCTATATATTCCTTGAGTAGGTTTTCTACAGAAGATCCTACAGGTTGATTGTATGGTTTTTGGTACATTGATTGGTTATGTTGGGGAGTGAAACCAGGTGTTCCACTCGGCCTTGGTTGGTTAGGATTTTGGTTAGTGTTCTGTTGGCCACCCCATGATAGGTTAGGGTGGTTTCTCCAACCAGGGTTATAGGTGTTGGAGTAGGGGTTATTCCTAGGCTGCTGCTGGCTTCCAACATAGCAGACTGAAGATGGATTCCCAGGGCAGTATTCATATGGGTGCCCTTCCCCACAGAATCCACAGATAGGTGCCTCGCCTTGATTTGGTTGGGTGCCCATTGACATAGCTGTGGCGGTATTGGCACTGGTTTGGAGATTGGCCTGAGCCATTTGCTTAACTAGGTTGGTCAGGGCGTTTATTTGGGTGCTCATGGCGCTTAGAGCATCCTTGTCTTGAGCCCTAGTTGGCTCTACTGGATCGTCTGACCACCTACAATGAGATGTTGAGATCTTCTCCAAGATCTCATAAGCTTCGTTGTAACTCTTGGACAACATGGAACCTCCAGCAGATGAATTTAAAACTTGTCTGGTGCTGGGGTTGCATCCTTTAAAGAACACTTCTATTTGGATACACCATGGAATGCCATGGTGTGGACATTTAATGAGAAGGTCTTTGAATCTTGTCCAAGCTTCGTGAAGAGACTCACTTGGAGCTTGTTTGAACTTTATGATATCATCACGAAAGGTAGAATTCCTATCAGGTGGGAAGTATTTGACTAGGAATTTTTCTGCTAAATCTGTCCAATTGCGGACAGATCCTGAGGGTAAAGAATTTAACCATGTTTTGGCTTTGTCCCTCAAAGAGTAAGGGAAAAGATATAGCCTCAGGGCTTCTTGGGAAACTCCAGGGATTAGGAAGGTGTCACTAACTCCTAAGAAGTTCCTAAGGTGGTTATGGGGGTCCTCATTTTCTATTCCAAAGAATTGCCCCACAGTGGACAACATTTGGAACATCACTGGCTTTAACTCGAATGAGTTGGCAGTGATTTCAGGACGGATTATGCTGGGGTTCAGCTCCCCAGGCATAGGTACTAAATATGAAAGGATGGCGCTATCCTTGTCATTCGCTATTTCAATGGGTTTGCGAGTGACAGGCACCAGGTTTTGATTTACTCCAGCCATTTCTTCTTGAGGTAATTGCGGAGGAATTGTAGTCTCTGCAATGATTGGAGGTAAAAGGGTTTGTTTAAAGAGACGTTTCTTGGCTCTATTCCTAGCTCTAAGTAATCTCTCGGGCTCAGGGTTGAACTCTAGATCACTACTTGGAGTCTCATTCATAAACTACCCTAAATGGTACCTGAAAAAGAAATGAAGATGGATCAAATTCAATGGAAAATAATTTGATGTTTCAGACTTAACAAACTTCGTTTTCACTTAAAATAAGTCCCCGGCAGCGGCGCCAAAAACTTGTTGCGTGCTCAATGTGTAAAGATAATTATGCAAAAGTGTAGAGAGAGCACTTAGAACATGCAAGCATACATGGTCTCACAGCAAGTAGTAAGTATATTTCATTCGTTTTTTCCACAGAGACTCATTTTTAGCTATTCGCGAAGTGTGTTTGTTAAGAAAGATGGGATGAATTTGATGGGGTAAAATTGGTTTTTAATTATCTACTTTTTGCTGAATGTATAAAGGGATATAACATAAACAAATGCAAGTTAAAACTAGACTTAAAAGGCAAGAGATGGAATTAATAAACGAGAAAGAAAACAGCTAAACAGAATGAAAATCTGGCAGAATTGCGAGGACCGCAATGTTTCCGCAATTAAACAGCAACGAACGTGTGTAAATGGGTGGATTAAGGGCTACTAATGACTATCCTATAGGCATTTTCTTACGATTCTCAAGCATTGGATCAACTCTCTATACATCAAACTCACTCTATCTCAAGTATCGTCCGATTCCATGCATTAGAGTCTTAAGTTTACTCGACTTCAAAGTAAGGACTTAAGCATCTTGTTTAAGCAGGAGTGTTTAGTTTGTACTAGGGAAACGCCTATTCCTAGGCCGTTTCCTGATTACCATGAAAGGCTAGCATGATTATATGACTCTGAACTCTTACTCCTTCCAGAGGTTAGGAGTTCTTTGGACAAAATGGATGGCCAATCGAAATTGCCCGTAGGATGAAGCTTACATACAATCAATGTTCGAGTGTTAATCTGCCTACTTGATTCACGTTTTTTAGCCTATAGTTCTGTCATTAGCATGCCCCTAAGTGACTTAGCTACTCATGGATATATAGAGAACAGAAATGGTAGATAAGATAGACATGCTTAGAAGGGAAATGTGCTAAAAACAGTAAGCAAAACCCGTAGCAGAAGATGGGAAATGAGAAATGCAGAAATGAACTTTGATTACTGGAATTGTTGTTGAACAGATAGAAGCTGTAACGTGAATAGCAACAAGACAGAAAGCAACGAAATAACTAATCTAGCTACTTAGGAAAAGAACAGTACGAAGCAGAATGTAAAACAGAAGAGAAAGACAGAAAACTTGTAAAATAGTGCTTGAAGCCTCGTCGCAATCGCGTCGAATGAAGGATCAAGAAGGACAGCCTTGCGTGGATGAATCCAATCGGGAGAGAAGAAGAATCTACTCTCCTTCCTATCAGATTATCGACTCCAGCAGCTGAGCTTCGCAAAACCAACAGACGGCAAGGGAAAAACAGTGGAAATGATGGACTGCTAGACGACTTCACGCTTTCGGATGATGATCAAACCTCCGACTTTGGCCCCCTTTTATAGTAGTTTGCAGGTGCGTTTGGGCCAAGGAGAACCATCAATCTTCAACGTCGTATATCAGAATGGATGGAGGAGAAAGAACGAATCCCTGAAAATACGGAAATTAACAGAAAAAGATCAGTCAACTTACGGTTTTCACTTGAATAATTGCGGTCACCGCAATGATTTCGCAATTCATTCGCAATGTTTATTTTTTCATTCTTTTCCTTCGGTTTTCAACCCTTTTTCTACCTATTGTGCATAAGTCCTAAATTAACTACCTTCTTCTAATTCTCATATTAAAGCATAGGTTTAGGCTAAATGCTAACAAAAACACCTAAATGTGTACATCTTCTTAAGCTAAATGGGTCCTAAATAAGTCACTTTCAGAGACTTAACACCTATGCCGCCAATGAAGTTGATTATGATGAGATCATAGCGACATTGTGTCAGTCGGGCACTCAATGGGCAACTCGACAAGGAGAAAAGCTGAATTTTAAGGCAGCTCACCTTAGTGTGATGAATAAAGTTTGGCACAATTTTATTTGTGCTAACTTTTGCCTGTAACACATGTGAGCGATGTGACCAAAGACAGGGCAGTCCTTCTGTACTCCATTGTGACCGGTAAGTCCATTGATGTGGGTCGCATCATTCAACAATCCATCAAACATGCCAAGAAGGCATCCACAACCGGTGGCCTGGCTCACCCTTCTTTGATTACGTCTTTATGCAAAGCCGCCGGAGTGACTTGGGGCTCGGATGAGGAGTTAAAGCATCCTAAGTGTGTGATGGACAAGAAACACATCTTAGGATTAAATGGCCCGACATTGGTTGAAGACCCAGCCCATAGCCAACAATTTTTAATTGGCAGTTCGTCCCAACCTCCTCCAGATCAATCACCTCATGTTCCGCCTGAAGATCAGTTATCCTTGGAGGAACGATTAGAGCGAATGGAGCTTCGTCAAACACAACGGTTGGACAGGATGGAGGAAAGACAAGAGCACGGACGACGAAGAATGGAAAGACGAATGCAACGACACATGGAGCATAACAATCAATGCTTTGATAGGCTTTTTCAGGTGTTGGCACGTCCAGGGTTCAATCAAGGAGATGATCCCCTTCTTTGTCCAACGCCCCCTCGATCATCTGATGAAGAAAAGAATATGTGAGCGACGCTCACTCAGGGAAGTTTTCGTTTCCCTTATTCGTTTTTTCTTCTTATTTGCTGTGTTTTTTCGTTGTGTCTTTCGTTTCTTTTCGCATTGAGGACAATGTTGAATTTTAAGTTGGGGGTGGGAATAGATTCTGTTGAGTATGTTTTTGAGGATAGGTGTGGCATTCTATATGATTTCTACATTCTAAGAAGTGTGTCTCTTCAATTTTTCGAGATATTTTGGAAGACTATGTAAGTTAGGGACACATTGGTTGTTGGGTTATATTGCATAAGAGAGAAGAGTTTGATTCACGTTTTTACTTAAAAGGAATGCATGATGGTGTTTGTTGAATTATTGAATGACGAATGCGCAAGATCTATTGCCAAACCAACCTGTTTTCATGTGAGTTTTTGAGCCTTTAAGCACATTCATTACATGGTGCTTTCAATTCTTAAAGTGTGTGAATGCCATGCATATTTAGCTTTTTGT
Organism: Herpetospermum pedunculosum; assembly: GCA_028017165.1. Classification (NCBI taxonomy): domain Eukaryota; kingdom Viridiplantae; phylum Streptophyta; class Magnoliopsida; order Cucurbitales; family Cucurbitaceae; genus Herpetospermum; species Herpetospermum pedunculosum. Next base: position 25,944,351 of record CM051527.1, on the reverse strand, counting down.
AGAACTTTCTTTGTTATGCATGTCTGTAGCCTCTGAATAGTGTTGAATGCTTAAATTTTAAGGGTAATTTAGGTGAAGCCAATGTTTAGCTTTCTAAAATAGCCTTCCTCAACATTGAGTCCTTAGTTAAGCCAAATATTGAGCCTTAGACCTTTTTCATTGGAAGATTACCGCACTAAAAGCCAAAAATGCCATTTGTTGTAATCCTTTTCTGTGAATCCTAGATTGAAAGATTGCATATGCTTACCACATGAAGTTTTTAATTTGTTGGGAAAGTTGCAACATGTGAATTAAGGGATTCCTAAATGGAAGCGTGATTTAAAAAAAAAAAATGGTGTGGATGAAAAGAAGTCAATGCTTCAACCAAGCTAAAAAAAATTAAAAAAAAAAAAAATTAATCGTGCTTGAGTTTAAATTCCTTGAAAGTAGAAGTGTTAACTTCATGTGGATAAGTTGTGTAAAATTCTTTCAATAAAAGAGCTTAAAATTTCATTTTCCATCCACCCGTCCTAAGCCAAATTACATCCAAAATGAAACCCTTAATTTTTGTGCATTCATTATGTTCATCGATGACTTGGATGTGATATATGAGCAAGTTTATGACAAAAGTTTTGTATGTATTGGTGTGAGAGTCATTGAAATATGCCTTAAACAGTTGAGCGTTATGAGTGAACTCCTGTGAGGGTAGTAGACCTTGTACATTCAATTTTGATAGTTTGATGAGATACTTGAATTTTTAGTTAAATTTGTACTCGATGAATGCTTATTCTCTTGACTGTTTGTATAACCAACGTAATTGATGTGTACTTAGCTTACCAGTATTCTTAGATATTAAGAAATTTGAAAAGAACACTTGGAATTGTAAGGAATCTAGAAGTCTCACTGGTTGACTGTACTCAATTGTTTCACTTACTTTCGTGTGCATTTAGGTCGTCAATAAATGCGTGAGATTTGAGTCATTTGAATGTAGTTGTCTTTTCATAGAATCCTCTTGCTCTTTGCTCGAGGGCGAGCAAAATGATAAGTTGGGGGTAGTTTGTTAAGTGTTATTTAGGCTTATTAAAGCAAGTTGTTTTCAGAGTTTTAATTGAGTAAGAAGACGTTTTATCTCTTGTTTCTGTCTGATTGTTGTTTATATTGCATGTAGGTGAAGAAAGAAGGAAGTTGGATGAAGATCGGAAATAAAAGTGAAAAGAGGGCGAAGCAGCTGGAAATTGATGGAAAAAGCCTAGCGCCTAGGCGCTGCCTTTCGGCGCCTAGGCGCTGATGAGAAGAATTTGACAGTAGCTGTAGCGCCTAGGCGCTGCCTTTCGGCGCCTAGGCGCTGATGAGAAGAATTTGACAGTAGTTGTAGCGCCTAGGCGCTGCCTTTCGGTGCCTAGGCCCTGATCAGATGAAAAATGCAGTAGCTATAGCGCCGAGGCGCTGCCCTTCAGTGCCTAGGCGCTACGAAGTCTGAAGCGGTGATTCCTCCTAGCGTCGAGGCGTTGCGACGGCAACTGACCTAAATTTATAAGGGGTCTGTTATTATTTGGAGGAGGAGGCTGAACGTGGACGAAAAACGGAGTGACGAAAGAGAGCGGAGAGAGCAGTTCTTGACATCCGGGTACCCAAACGCAGCGAGAGCTACGCTAGGGAAATCGAGGATTCATCGTGGCTTGTTTCTTTTCCTCTATTTCATCTTTTATTTCTCTTATAACGGATATGCATCTGAACATGAACCTTGTTGAGATTTTCTCCATGAACTAACTTCTTTATCTAGAGTATTGATGTAGTCGTTGTTGAATTCTGTTTCTTATTGATGAATAGTTAAGAGCTTGATTCCTTGTTAGATTGTGAAAATTCTTATATGCTTACCAAGTACATGTTAGGATTTGGCCAATCTTAGTGTGAGATTTTATCAATGCGTTGAATTCGATAGACAATTCTCGTTGACGAACCTTAATTATTTTCTCTAACTTATATGAGCGATAGACATATCCTTGTAGGTTTTGTGGCATAATTTAGTTCTACAATCTTAATAATTGAATTGTTCTGATTGTCATAGAGATATATGCAATTGTCATTTTAATGAATATTGTTATTACTCGAGAGAGAGTAACAAGTCTTCTGAGTAGAACTTGTCAACAATCATAGGGTCAAGCGTTTCTAACTAGAAATTAATGAGGAATAGGATGAGATAACGATGAAATCTTTGCTCTAGAACCTCCATCATCTACATTAGCATAATTGTTTCTTTTAGTTTTCTGTGTTCTTTAAATTACTCAAGTCAATAGCATATTTAATTCTCGTACAACTCTGATAATTGATTGCTCAGATAAAACTAAGGGTTAGAATTCTGGTAATTGGTAGCTTTCATTCCCTGTGGAGACGATAACTAGTATTTACCAACTATATTACTTGGGACGATTCGTACACTTGCGAATTCGGACAACACTTTGCAGCAGTTCTTTGCCCACCAAAGTGTCCTCCATACGGGGCTGTATGGCAATGCTGCAAGATTGACTTTGATTCAGCAGCTGACACACATTTCCTTAGCAATCCATCCGCACAGCTTCTGTAGAGGGTTGGATCATCCCAAATGTACTTCCTAGCCTCATTTAAGAACTTCTTCTTATCCTGCCCCTTGCTGAATTCTGGTAACACCTGTGAGACAAGAAAATTTGCAATATCAGCAAACCATGGCTCATCATCATTATCACAATGTACTAAAACAAAAACATGTTCATCAATAAAGGAATCTGTCATTGCGGGCTCCGCAATAGATTCGCAATGACTCTGCAATCTTGATAAGTGATCAGCAACTACATTTTCACATCCCTTTTGTCTCTGATTTCCAAATCAAACTCCTGCAAAAGTAGCACCCATCTAATTAGACGAGGCTTGGCATCAACCTTCCTCATTAAGTACTTTATTGCAGAATGATCAGTATAAATAATTGTTTTATTTCCTACCATATATGGCCTGAATTTCTCACATGCAAACACTACTGCTAACATCTTTTTTTTTGTGGTAGTGTAGTTGCTTTGAGCTTCATTCAAAGTTTTACTCGCATAATATATAGGATGTGTTAATTTGTCTCTCTTTTGGCCAAGCATAGCTTCAATTGCATAGTCACTTGCATCGCACATTATTTCAAAAGGCATATCCCAATTTGGCCCGACTATGATTGGTGCTTTGACTAAGGCATTCTTAAGCTTGGTCCATGCTATTAAACACTCATTTGAAAAGATAAATGTTTTATTCAGCTCTAGAAGCTCACAGAGGGGTTTAGAGATTTTTGAAAAATCTTTTATGAATCTTCTATAAAACCCTGCGTGTCCTAAGAAACTTCTTATGTCTTTGACATTCTTAGGTTCAACTAACTTCTCAATGACTTCTATCTTGGCCCTATCGACCTCTATTCTTGCTTTGGACACTCTATGTCCTAACACTATGCCTTCTTCCACCATGAAGTGGCATTTTTCCCAATTCAACACTAGATTGGTTTCTTCACACCTAGTGAGGACTTGTCCTAGATTAGCTAGACAGTGATTAAAGGAATCACCAAATACTGAAAAGTCATCCATAAAGATCTCTACTATAGACTCATCAAGGTCAGAGAAGATAGCCAACATACATCTTTGGAACGTTGCTGGTGCATTGCATAAGCCGAATGACATTCTGCGAAAAACAAACGTACCAAATGGACATGTAAATGTTGTTTTCTCTTGGTCCTTAGGGTCTATGGTGATTTGGTTAAACCCTGAGTAGCCATCTAAAAAGCAATAGAAGGCTTGGCCAACTATTCTATCTAACATTTGGTCGATAAAAGGTAGAGGGAAATGGTCTTTTTTTGTTTCTTTATTAAGTTTTCGATAATCCATACATACTCTCCATCCTGTGACAGTTCGAGTTGGTATTAATTCATTGTTTTCATTAACTACTACAGTCACACCACCCCTTTTTTAGCACACATTTGATGGGACTGACCCACTGACTATTGGATATGGGGAATATCACACCTGCATCTAACCACTTAATGATTTCTTTTTTTACTACCTCCTTCATGGAGGGGTTCAACCTACGTTGATGCTCTATCCTAGGTGTGTGTTCTTCCTCTAACAATATCTTATGCATGCAATAAGAAGGACTTATACCCCTAATGTCAGCAATCGTCCACCCAATTGCCTTTCTATGTTGCTTTAGCAGCAATATTAACGCAATTTCATATTGTTTATTTAATTTGGACGAAATAATGACAAACAAAGTGTATTTCTCTCCTAGATATGCATATTTTAGGTGTTTAGGCAGTGGTTTTAATTTTAACACATGTGGATGTTCAATTGATGGCATCATAGGAGTTGTAGTTCTTTCAGATAATTCATTTGTCATGCATACATGCTGAGGGTTATTCACAGATACATCCATCAATTCAGAAATATTTAAGTCATTCAAATCTATTTGTGCATAATCAGTAGCATGCTTGACTAATAATTCATGCTCAAGTTCATCTTCCATTAATGAGTCTACTATATCTACAGTAGCATAGTGTTCAAGATCAGAAGGGTACCTCAAAGCTTTAAAAACACTGAACTTAACCTCTTCATTATGGACTCGCATGGTGAGTTCACCTTTTTGGACATCAATTAGAGCCCTACCTGTGGCTAAGAAAGGTCTGCCTAAGATGATTGGCACCTCTTTGTCTGCTTCATAGTCCAAGATTATAAAATCTGCAAGAAAAATAAATTTGTCAACCTTGACTAGTATATCCTCAATCTCACCTTCAGGGTATGAGATGGATCTGTCTGCAAGTTGCAAGGTGACTGTTGTTGGGCGTGCTTCTCCTATACCAAGCTGTTGGAACAGTGACAAGGACATGAGGTTTATACTGGCTCCCAAGTCACATAAGGCTCTGCCCACATGTTTGCCTCCCAATTCTACTGGCAAGGTGAAGGAACCAGGATCCTTCTCCTTCTTTGGCAGCTTATTTTGGAGTATGGCACTACATTCTTCCGTGAGGTTAACTGTTTCAAACTCCCCAATAACTTTCTTGTTAGTTATAATATCTTTTAAAAACTTTACATATGTTGGCATTGACTACAATACTTCTACAAAATGAATATTAACATGGACTTGCTTCAAGATTTCCAAAAATTTATGGAAATGAGCTTCCTGTTCTTGTTTCTTTCTGAGTCGTCTAGGAAATGGAGGTGGTGGCACATAGGTGGGCAGTTCAGGTTGCTTAATGACAGGGGGAGGCCTAGGAATTTCTTTTGGTTCCTCAATGATAGGCTCGAGCCTCACCCTTGTTGTGTTTGGTTGTATTTGGTCAAGATTAGGCAGAGAATCCAGTGGAGCACTAGACTCTACATTCTCTACTCTCTTTGGTGCTTCTCTGTTACTACTCACTAATGGCCTTCCACTTCGCAGTTCAATAGCTTGAACTTGTTCCTTACCATCCCTTCTTGGAGTTTCAGTGTCTGCAGGCAGTCTGCCTTGGGGCCTAGTCTTCAGCTCGTTTGCCAATTGCCCTATTTGATTCTCTAGACTTCTCAAGGTTGCTTGCTGGCTCTGCAAAGTTGCATCATTCTTTTCTATGTATTCCTTCAGCAAGTTCTCCACTGATGTTCCCATCGGTTGGTTATTGGCATATTGTTTCTGATATGGGGGTTGGTTACTTTGAGTGAACCCAGGTGGTCCACTTGGTCTGTTTTGATTTGGCGCCTGGCTTGTGCTTTGTTGTCCACTCCAAGAGAAATTTGGGTGATTTCTCCAGCCAGGGTTATATGTATTAGAGTAGGGGTTGTTTCTTGCTTGTTGTTGACTTCCAACATAGCCCACATAAGCTGGATTAGCAGGGCAATAGTCATACACATGCCCTTCTCCACAGAATCCACATACTAGTGCATCCAATTGGTTAGCTGCTGCTGTGCTTGTTGAAGCAGATGCCACTGTGTTGGCATTTTGTTGAATATTTGTTTGAGCCATTTGCTTCATTAGGTTTGTCAGAACATTGAGTTGGTTGTTCATTGCACTGAGTGCATCCATGTCTTGAGCCTTCCTTCTATTTGGCTCTACAGGATCATCTGACCAACGACAGTGAGATGTTGAGATTTTCTCCAAAATCTCATAGGCTTCGTTATAGCTCTTTGATAGCATCGAACCTCCAGCTGAGGAATTCAGGACTTGCCTCGTGCTGGGGTTACATCCCTTGAAGAATACTTCAATTTGGATACACCATGGAATGCCATGGTGTGGACACTTGAGTAGCAGATCCTTGAATCTGGTCCAAGCTTCATGTAACGATTCATTCTCAGCTTGTTTGAATTTGATGATGTCATCACGAAAATTAGAATTCCTATCTGGGGGGAAATACTTCACCAAGAACTTCTCAGCTAGGTCTGTCCAATTGACAATTGATCCGGAGGGAAAGGAATTCAACCATGTCTTGGCTTTGTCTCTCAATGAGTACGAGAAAAGGTACAGTCGCAAAGCCTCTTGAGAAACTCCTGGGATGACAAAAGTGTCACTCACTCCCAGGAAGTTCCTTAAGTGATTGTGGGGGTCTTCATTCTCCACCAAAGAATTGTCCAACTGTGGACAACATCTGAAACATAACAGGTTTCAGTTCGAATGAGTGAGTTGTGATTTCTGGGCGTATGATGCTTGGATTGAGCTCCTCAGGCATAGGTACAAGGTAAGATAGTATAGCACTATCCTTGTCATTCGCAATTTCAATGGGATTGCGAGTGTTAATTGCTCGGTTTGGTGCTCCTTCTGGTCGATCCATTTCAGCTTGTTGTGGTTCAGATTGCGCTGACTCTGCGTGGTCAGCAATGTGCTGAAATACAGGTTGATTTTGAGTTTCCTGCTTGAAAAGTCGTTTCCTAGTTCTATTTCTGTTCCTTAGAGTCCTTTCAGGCTCAGGATCAAACTCGAGATTGTGGTTTGGAAACTCATTCATAAACCAGCTTTGTTGGTACCTGCAAAATAAACGCAAAACATTAGCTCCAATTAATTAAGCTCTTCTAAAATAACACAAATCGTTTTTACTAAACAAAGTCCCCGGCAGCGGCGCCAAAAACTTGTTGCGTGCTCAGTGCGTATGTAAATTAGATGTAAAGAGCACTCAGATCATGCAAGTATACATGGTCTGCAGCAAGTGATAAGTATAATTTATATCGTTTTCCGCCAAAAACTTGTTGCGTGCTCAGTGCGTACGTAAATTAGATGTAAAGAGCACTCAGATCATGCAAGTATACATGGTCTGCAGCAAGTGATAAGTATAATTTATATCGTTTTCCCACAGAGACTAAGTTGAGTGACTAGCAATTTGGTGTGTGTTAAATTAGATAAGGTAACTTGAATTGAATGGATTTTGGGTTGAGGCACGGAATTATAAAAGGTGCAAGAGGAGTGTAAGGTTAACACAAAGCAAAATAAGCTAAAGGATACTATGATGTTGAAAGAATAGTATTGCGGGATTCGCAATACTTTCGCAATGGATTCACAATGAATTAAATTGTAAGTAAAATACTAAGGTAAAGGTAGAAAGTGATATTGCGGTTCTCGCAATAAACTAGCAACGATTAAAACCTAAAATAAAGACAGGAAGGTTGGCTTAAGAGTCCTCTATAGGCATTTAACTATGATCATTCAGCAGTAAATTAACATCTCATGCATCGTCTTAGCTAGATCTCATACATCTTCTGATTATATGCATTAGATTCTTAGATTACTGTTGCGTGCTCAATGTGTAAAGATAAATAAGCAAGAAAGTAGAGAGAGCACTCAGAACATGCAAGCATACATGGTCTCACAGCAAGTAGTAAGTATATTTCATTCGTTTTTTCCACAGAGACTTATGTTTAGCTATTCGCGAAGTGTATTTGTTAAGAAAGATGGGGTGGATTTGATGGGGTAAAATTGGTTTTTAATTATCTAATTTTTGCTGAATGTGTAAAGGAATATAACATAAACAAATGCAAGTTGAAATTAGACTCAAAGGACAAGAGATGGAATTGATAAACGAAGAAGAAAACAGCTAAACAGAATGAAAATTTAGCAGAATTGCGGGGACCGCAATGTTTCCGCAATTAAACAGCAGCGAAAGTGTGTAATTGGGTGAGTTAAGGGCTACTAATGACTATCCTATAGGCATTATTATACGATTCTCAAGCACTGGATCTACTCTCTATGCATCAAACTCACTCTATCTCATGTATCGTCCGATTCCATGCTTTAGATTCCTAAGTTTACTCGACTTCAAAGTAAGGTCTTAATCATCTTGTTAAAACAGAAGTGTTTAGTTTGTACTAGGGAAACGCCTATTCCTAGGCCGTTTCCTGATTACCATGAAAGGCTAGCATGATTATATGACTCTGAACTCTTACTCCTTCCAGAGGTTAGGAGTTCTTTGGACAAAATGGATGGCCAATCGAAATTGCCCGTGGGATGAAGCTTACATACAATCAATGTTTCGAAGGCGATCCTACATGCTTGGTTCACGTTTTTTAGCCTATAGTTCTGTCTTTAGCATGCCCCTAAGTGACTTAGCTACTCATGGATATATAGAGAACAGAAATGTAAGATGAAACAGACATGCTTAGAAGGGAAATAAACTTAAAACAGCAAGACAAAACCGTAGCAGCAGAAAAGGAAAACCGTGAAATGAAACTTGCACTCTGATTACTTTGAATGTTGAACGAACAAAGAGACACTTAAAGGCAGTAATTCAAAGACAGACAACAACGAAATGCAGTAACTAAAACACTAAACTAGGAACAACAATGATCAAAACTGGAAATTAGAAGAAGAACGACAGAAAACAGTAAAATGGCGCTGAAAAGCTTCGTTGCAGTCGCCTCGAATGAAGGGGATGAAAGGTCAGCCTTGCTTGGATGAATCCAATCGAGAGAGAAGAAGAATCTCCTCTCCTTCCTATCAGATTATCGATTCCAACAGCTGAGACTCTCACTCCAACAGACGGCAAAGGAAAACAGGGAGAAAAAGTGGACTGTGAGAAGGCTTCTACGCTTTCGGATGATGACTGAACCTCCGACTTTGGCCCCCTTTTATAGTAGTTTGCAGGTGCGTTTGGGCCAAGGAGAACCATCAATTTTCAACGTCATATATCAGAATGGATGGAGGAGAAAGAATGAATCCCTGAAATTACGGAAATTAACAGAAAAGGATCAGTCAACTTACGGTTTTCACTTGAATAATTGCGGCCTCAGCAATGTTTTCGCAATGCTGTCGCAATGCAGTTTTTTTCATTCTTTTCCTTCGGTTTTGAACCCTTTTCTTTCTTATTGTGCATAAGTCCTAATTTAGCTACCTTCTTCTCATTTTCATATTTAAGCATGGGTCTAGGCCAAATGCTATCAAAAACACCTAAAAGTGCACATCTTCTTAAGCTAAATGGGTCCTAAATAAGTCACTTTCAGAGACTTAACACACCCCCAAACTTAAGGCTTTGCTTGTCCTCAAGCATACTAAGGACTTCCCTAGGCTGCTGTTTCTCCTTCTTTAACCACCTACTGACTCCCTTATACCCCTATCTACAGCACTGCTGTCCTGTGACACATTTCTCAGTTCAAAACTCCCCTAGCTTCTTCTGACTTTGCCTGCCTAACACTCACCTGCTTTTATTAACTCCCTACAACTGATCTATTTGCTTTTGTCATATCATGCCACTATCCCTAAGGTTTCAAATTCTGCCTAGCTTTACCTCAGACTCAGTACATGCTTCTAGCTTTATCTTTAATGTGTCTAGGATTCCTTAGAGTCATGCCAGTCTTAGTATTAACGGTGACAGTGGTACTTCTAAAGAACAACCTAAACCCTGGCATCACTACATTGGATAAACACTCATCTCCCTAAACAACCCTACAAGTTATAACTTTGTGCTTAGCTAATTGAGGATCAGAGTGCTTTTTAAATAGGACATCTAAGCCACAAAGTTACAACTCCTAGGTATACATTCTTCTTCCCTTCTCTTTTCCCTTTTTCTTACTTAGGTGGGGCCTCTCCTTTGGTTGCCTTTTGATGCAATGCCACTTGTGGGTCACACACTTGGCACTGATTACTTAGCAACCTAAGAGAGACCCCCCTCTTTATTCTCTTTTTCATTTTTTTTTTTTTTTAGCTCATCATTTTTTGTAAAGGAGAAGAAGAATGCTTATGCTTTAAGGGAGAGAGGAATGTTCCTAGGCCTAGGGTGGCCTCCCCCAAACTTAAACTACTCATTGTCCCCAATGAGTGTCTGAGGTGGCACACCCCCAAACTTGTCCTAGAAGCATCTAGTCTAGGGTAAAACAAAGAGAATCTAAAAGCCCTAGGTATAGACAGAACATTTAAAAGAAAATATCACAGCAGCAGTAATTAAAAAAAAAACAGACAGTTAAGGGCTTAAAGCTGTGCATGCTGAGCTTTTTAGAGGTCGATTTAAACTATCAAAGGGTGTCCTATGACACTCATCCAGCATGCATTTAGATAAGCTATATAAGGCAGTCATGTTAGCAGGAAAAGATAGAATTTAAACAGATCACAGCCTAGCTAAACAGACAGTCCAAAACATGCTTTTAGTCATGAAAATTGCGGGTACCGCAATTATTTCGCAATTAGATCAGGGCAGATATAACATTGATTAAGGCCCCTAAGCATGCTTTTTCCAGTCACTCAAGCTTCCTAAAAATAAAACTAAACTATCCTACCTAGTCAGCTAACATCAGACTATACTAATCAAAAGGAAAAACATAAAACTAAACATCTAAAACAGATCAAAATTGAACCAAAAACAGCATAATTCACATGGTTCTATCAGAAAGCAGAAAATTGTTTTTTTTTTTCTAAGGGAACAGCAATACTCCCTTTAGTGCACTTCAAACCAGCACTTAAACTTCTTCATCCTCATCTGGTTGCCGTGGTCGTGGGGGCACCCATGGAGTCAGGAGATTTGTGGGGAAGTCAGGGAAGATGCACCCCAGTTGGTCTGCAACTTCCTTGTCCCTCGCCTGCGCATAAGTGGCCCATTGAGCCATTCTCCTCTGCATATCCATCAGGCAGGCCATGGATAGGGACTGTTCAGCAGCCAGCCTATCCAGTTCAAACTCCATATTCCCCTTCCTTCTCAGCCTCAGGTTAGCAGGCAGCTCCAAGTGGCCCGTGTAGGCCATCTGCTGCTCCAGGCGCTCGGTGGGGACTCCTGCAAGCAAACATAGCTTGGTTATGGTATTAGGGAAAAACAGTGGTCCCTTACCTTTCTTGGCGCATTCAGCAATGGCCGCAGTGATGACTTCTCCCACATTGATCGTGAGACCTCTCATTATCGCATACACCAGCAGCGATCGGCTCTGGTTGATTGTAGTCTCGTGAGTCACAGGGGACAATCTCCTTCGCACGAACGAAAACCAAACAGCTGCCTTAGCCGTGAGGTTGGCACTCATGAGAGTGTGCCGCCCATTGCGTGACACGGTCCAGGAAGCTTCAGGCTGGCCAATGGTGCGAATGGCCTCTTCCAGCACTGCCTCAGTGGGCTCATCAACGATCCGTGCATAATCTGTATGTGTTTGGCCTTTGAGACCATAGGCTTCGTTGATGGCCTTGGCTGAGAAATCCACTTCTACCCCTCTGACCATAGACAGGCCATCCCCAGGGCTGAGCACATTGGCGTAGAAATCATACACCATGCTCGTGTAGGCTGGATTGGGCGGTCTGCAGAATTTCTCCCAGCCATGGTTGATCACTCCTGCGCGCAAGAACTGCGGCAGGTCAGCAGGTCGGTCGAGGAAGCCTTTCTCGTGCAGCAACTCCCTCTTCCTTAACTCAACGCCCCTGGATTCAGCGTCAGATGAAACATACCTCACTGACTGAGGTTCGTCGTCAGGGTAGAGTTTGGCCTTCCCCTTATCTGCTGGCTTGGCTGACTCGGCAGCCTCAACCTTGAGTCGTTTGAGCGAAGGCTCAGTGCTCTCTTTGTCTGCTGAAGGCACCCTCTCGGCCTTCTTCTTCTTCAGTCTCTTGGATCGCTTGGCCTTGACAATCTTGGCCTTCTTCCTCTTCTTGAGCTTAGCCTTAATATTGATCTGCTGGAGGCATGCCCCCAACGTCTCTTCCATGGAATCATCCTGCCGTGCAGGACTCTCGGCACTAGCTTCCCTTGCAGGCGAGAAGACCTCGTCTTCACCACCGTCCCCACTGCCCTGAGTGGATTCCTGGTACTCCCCATAGGGGAATTCAGGATCAGGCTCTGCACGGAATTCAGGCTCTGTAGGCGTCTGCACGGAATTCAGTGGTGACGACGGCGTCGCAGGGCTCTGTGCAGGCGGTGACGATGAAAGCTCCGGGCTGTGCACTGGTTCAGATGATGAAGGGTTGTGCGCAGGTGAGGCAGACGGCGACGAACTCTTCTTGGTCGACTCGTGGGACGCACGATCTGTTTCTTGACTCTCCACAGAGAGAGTCTTGGCTCTGCTTGGTTCGGCGGCCGTCTCAACACTCCACCGGCGTTTCTTGGGTGTGCCCGCTGGTTCAGAAGGGCCAGCAGGGATCTCAGTGACGACCCTCCACTTCTTCCTACGAACCGGAAGCTTGGAAAGAGGGCCGGTGCGAACAGCACCATCATCTGCAAGGGTAAGCAGTGCTTCCCTCGCAGCTGCTTCAGCTGCGTCATCAGCCTTCTTCTTGGCTGCGGATCTTTCAGCCCTTGTGGACACCATTGTCGAATCTTGGAGTTTTGGAGAGAAGGATCAAAGATGAAGAGAATCTCAGTTTTCTTGGAAATCAGAGAATGAGAGAATCGTATCGATCGAGCGCCTTCTAACGGATATAAAGGCAACGGCTAAATCCCAACGGCTCTATTTTGCGGATCCTGCAATTCCAGCGCAATTCTAGGGATATCTTTTCATCAAAATCTCAAACTTTGCTCGTCCGTATCTTTTATTTGGCTCGATCGTTTTTTGATTTTTAAAGCTGGGATTACTCTCCTTGATTCCCTCTTTCGATTCCCTACAAAAAGAAATAAAAACAATATCAAATACGTAATTAAAATCACACAACAAAACACACAAATGACAACCGGAAAATCGCAAAAAATAAACTAAGGCATGAGCCTTATGTTGACGAGCACAGTAACCACTCGTCCTCTCTCGTTCTCATTGTCACGCTTCAGTCAAGAGGAAGGCCGAGAGAGTCTTCACATCTCCTTCCTCATAGTAATGCTTCAACCTCGCCCCATTGATCATAAATGGTTGGCCTTGCTGCAAGTTTTTTATCTCTATGGCACCATGAACAAACACATTAGTAATGACAAATGGACCCGACCATCTAGACTTAAGTTTCCCTGGAAATAATTTCAACCGTGAGTTAAACAACAACACAAGTTGACCCTTTTTAAAGTCCTTAACTCTAAGTCTACTATCGTGCCAAATCTTGGTCTTTTCCTTGTACATCTTAGCATTTTCATAGGCCATATGTCTAAGCTCATCAAGCTCATGCAGTTGCAAAGACCTCAGTGTCCCCGCATCCTTCACACAAAAATTTAATTCCTTCATGGCCCAAAATGCTTTGTTTTCTAACTCAAGTGGTAAGTGACAAGCCTTGCCATATACCAGCCTATAAGGGGACATTCCTAGAGGTGTCTTATATGCTGTCCTATAAGCCCAAAGTGCATCCTCAAGCTTGAAGGACCAGTCTTTCCTATTAGGTTTGACTACTTTTTCTAGGATGTTCTTAATTTCCCTATTTGAGATTTCAGCTTGGCCATTTGAGTGTGGGTGATAGGGAGTGGCTACTCTATGTCTAATGTTATACTTAGCCAATACTTTTTCCATAGCCTTGTTAATGAAATGTGACCCCTCATCACTAATGATAGCACGAGGTGTCCCAAACCTAGTAAAAATGTGCCTATGCAAGAAGTTGGTGACTGTTTTAGCATCATTATTAGGACATGCTTTGGCCTCTACCCACTTGGACACATAATCCACTGCCACTAATATGTAGAGGTTACCTGATGATGGGGGGAATGGCCCCATGAAGTCAATGCCCCATACATCAAAGAGCTCTAACTCTAAGATGTAGGTGAGGGGCATCTCATCCTTTCGACTGAGGTTACCTGTTCTTTGGCATTCATCACAGCTGTGGGCATAGTTGTGGGCATCTTTGAAGATCGTTGGCCAATAATAGCCACTCTGAAATACCTTTGCAGCTGTTCTTTGGCCACCAAAGTGTCCACCATAAGGAGATGTGTGACAGTGCTGCAGCACAGACTTCGCTTCAGCAGCTGAAACACACTTCCTTAGCAAGCCATCAGCACAGGTTCTGTAAAGTGTGGGGTCGTCCCAGATGAATTTCCTTGCTTCATGAAGGAACCTCTTCTTCTCTTGTCCTCCCTTGAACACTGGTAATACCTGTGATGCACGGAAGTTAGCAATGTCAGCAAACCAAGGTTCCTCATCGTTATCACGATGAGTCAAAGCAAAGACATGTTCATCAATAAAAGCATCAGAAATTGCGGGGTCCGCAATTTTGTCGCAATTGTGCTGCAATCGAGACAGGTGATCTGCAACCACGTTTTCACATCCTTTCTTGTCCCGAATGTCCAAATCAAATTCCTGCAGCAATAACACCCATCTAATCAACCTAGGCTTTGCATCAGCCTTCCTCATAAGATATTTCAAGGCAGAATGGTCAGTATATACAATTGTCCTAGTGCCTACAATATAGTTTCTGAATTTTTCGCAAGCAAACACTACAGCAAGCATCTCTTTTTCAGTAGTGGTATAATTACATTGAGCCTCATTCAAGGTTTTACTAGCATAATATACAGGGTGTGTTAGCTTGTCAATCTTCTGGCCTAACATCACTCCTACAGCATAGTCACTGGCATCACATAACATCTCAAAGGGCAGATCCCAATTTGGTCCTACTATGATAGGGGCTGTGACTAGTGCTTTCTTAAGGGTGGTCCAAGCTACTACACATTCCTTAGAGAAGATGAAGGGCCTATTTAGCTCTAATAGCTCACACAGAGGCTTGGCTATCTTAGAAAAGTCCTTAATGAACCTTCTGTAGAAGCCAGCATGCCCTAAGAAGCTTCTAATGGCTTTGACATTCTGGGGCTCTACCAACTTCTCTATGATCTCAATTTTGGCTCGGTCAACTTCGACTCCTGCCCTCGACACTCTATGTCCTAAGACAATCCCCTCATCCACCATAAAATGGCATTTTTCCAAATTTAAGACTAGGTTGGTCTCCTCACACCTAGCCAGGACTTGTCCTAGGTTTTCTAGACAGTTTGAAAATGAGTCCCCAAAGACTGAGAAGTCATCCATGAATATTTCTATCATGGACTCATCCAACTCAGAGAAGATTGCCATCATGCACCTTTAGAAAGTTGCCGGTGCATTGCATAAGCCAAAAGGCATTCTGCGAAAGGCAAACGTTCCAAAAGGGCAAGTGAAGGTGGTCTTCTCTTGATCCTTAGGGTCTATCGTTATTTGATTATAGCCTGAATAGCCATCTAAGAAACAATAGTAGGCTCTACCAGCTATTCTGTCTAACATCTGGTCAATGAACGGAAGAGGAAAATGGTCTTTTTTAGTTTCTTTATTTAATTTCCTGTAATCCATACACACTCTCCACCCTGTGACAGTCCTTGTTGGAATCAGTTCGTTGTTCTCATTGACTACAACAGTTATTCCCCCCTTTTTAGGTACACATTGGATGGGGCTCACCCACTGGCTACTAGCTATTGGGAAGATCACTCCTGCATCTAACCATTTTATTATTTCCTTCTTTACTACCTCTTTCATAGAGGGGTTTAGCCTACGCTGGTGATCTACCCTAGGTGTGTGCTCTTCCTCTAGTATAATTTTGTGCATGCAATAAGAAGGGCTAATGCCTCGAATATCAGCAATAGTCCATGCTATAGCCTTCCTATGTTGCTTAAGCAGTAAAATCAGTTCAACCTCATGCTTTTCACTTAATTTAGACGAGATGATAACAGGCAGAGTTTCATTACTTCCTAAATATGCATACTTGAGGTGAGTAGGTAGTGGTTTCAGTTCTAAAACAGGTGGATGCTCAATGGAGGGCTTTAAAGGATTCACAGATCTATCAGTTAAATCTATATTCATACATACATGTTGTGGTTTATCTACAGGCATATCCATTATGTCAGATACATTCAAGTCAGCTATATCTAATTGTACATATTCGTTAGCATGCTTAGTTAATAATACATGCTCTAATTGTTCCTCCATCAAGGAGTCTACTACGTCCATGCTAGCACAGGATTCAAGGTCAGAGGGGTACCTTAAAGCTTTATATACGCTAAACTTCACCTCTTCGTCATGAACCCTCATAGTGAGCTCACCTTTTTGGACGTCTATAAGTGCCCTACCTGTGGCTAGAAATGGTCTGCCTAGCAGGATGGGAACTTCCTTGTCTGCCTCATAGTCCAGGACAATGAAATCTGCAAGGAAAATAAACTTGTCAACTTTAACTAGAATATCCTCAATTTTACCTTCTGGATATGCAATGGATCTGTCTGCTAGTTGTAAAGTGACAGTGGTTGGACGTGCTTCTCCTATTCCCAACTGGCGGAATAGGGACAGGGGCATGAGATTTATGCTGGCGCCCAGGTCACAAAGCGCTCTGCCCACATGCCTGCCTCCAAGTTCTACAGGTAAGGTGAAGGAACCAGGATCCTTCTCCTTCTTGGGCAGCTTGTTCTGGAGGATGGCACTGCATTCCTCGGTGAGGTTTACTGTTTCAAACTCACCAATTATTTTTTTGTTAGTAATAATGTCCTTCAAAAACTTTACATAAGAAGGCATAGACTGTAAAACTTCTACAAAAGGAATGTTAACATGCACTTGCTTAAGAATTTCTAAAAATTTATTAAAATGAACTTCCTGTTCCTGCTTCTTCTTTAGCCTTCGAGGGTATGGAGGTGGTGGCACATATGCAGGTATGTCAGGGCGCTTTAGGATAGGTGGAGGCCTTGGAATTTCTTCTACCTCCTCAATAATTGGTTCTAGCCTGGCTCCTGATGTGCTAGTTGGTGGTGGACCTTGGTTTGGTAGAGACTCCAGTGGAGCACTAGACTCAGTGTTCTCTACTCTCTTTGGTATGTCTTTTGTGTTGCTCACTGTTAAGTCTCTGAAAGTGACTTATTTAGGACCCATTTAGCTTAAGAAGATGTACACATTTAGGTGTTTTTGTTAGCATTTAGCTTAAACCTATGCTTTAATATGAGAATTAGAAGAAGGTAGCTAATATAGGACTTGTGTACAATAGGTAGAAAAAGGGTTGAAAACCGAAGAAAAGAATGAAAAAATAACCATTGCAAATGAATTGCGGAATAATTGCGGTGACCGCAATTATTCAAGTTAAAACCGTAAGTTGGCTGATCTTTTTCTGTTTAGATCCGACTTTTCAGGGATTCGTTCTTTCTCCTCCATCCATTCTGATATATGACGTTGAAGATTGATGGTTCTCCTTGGCCCAAACGCACCTGCAAACTACTATAAAAGGGGGTCAAAGTCGGAGGTTCAGCAATCATTCGAAGCGGAGAAGTCTTCTCGCAGTCCACCATTTCCATCTGTTTTCCTTTGCCGTCTGTTGGAGTGAGAGTCTAAGCTTTTGGAACCGATAATCTGATAGGAAGGAGAGGAGATTCTTCTTCTCTCTCGATTGGATTCATCCAAGCACGGCTGACTTTTCATCACCATCATTCGAGGCGACTGCCACGGAGTTTTCTAGCAAACCTCTACTGTTTTCTGCTCTGTTCTTCTCAATTCCATTTCTGATCACTGTTGTTCTTAGTTTAGCATTTCAATTACTGCATTTCGTTGTTGTCTGTCTTGAATTCATTTCTTTTAGAGCTTCCCTTTGTCATTCAAACACTTAAAGTAATCGAAGTGTACTTCTGCATTTTACAGTTTCCATCTGTTTCTGCTACGGCTTTGGCTTGCTGTTTTAAGTATATTTATCTTCTAAGCATGTCTGTTTTATCTACCATTTCTGTTCTCTACATATCCATGAGTAACTAAAATCACTTAGGGGCATGCTAATGACAGAACTATAGGCTAAAAAAAACGTGAGTCAAGTAGGCAGATTAACACTCGAACATTGATTGTATGTAAGCTTCATCCCACGGGCAATTTCGATTGGCCATCCATTTTGTCCAAAGAACTCCTAACCTCTGGAAGGAGTAAGAGTTCAGAGTCATATAATCATGCTAGCCTTTCATGGTAATCAGGAAACGGCCTAGGAATAGGCGTTTCCCTAGTACAAACTAAACACTCCTGCTTTAACAAGATGCTTAAGACCTTACTTTGAAGTCGAGTAAACTTGAGTCTCTCATGCATGGAATCGGACGATACTTGAGATAGAGTGAGTTTGATGTATAGAGAGTTGATCCAAAGCTTGATAATCGTAATAAACTGCCTATAGGATAGTCATTAGTAGCCCTTAATTCACCCTTTTAATCAGTTTCGCTGCCATTTAATTGCGGATTAATTGCGGTTCTCGCAATTCTGCTAAAACGCATTCTGTGTAGCTGTTTTCTTCTTCGTTTATTGATTCCATCTCTTGTTCTTTGAGCCTGATTTTAACTTTAACTTGTTTATGGTATATTCCTTTACACATTCAGTAACACTTAGATAATTAAAAACCAATTTTACCCCATCAAATTCATCCCATCTTTCTTAACAAATACACTTCGCGAATAGCTAAAAATGAGTCTCTGTGGAAAAAACGAATGAAATATACTTACTACTTGCTGTGAGACCATGTATGCTTGCATGTTCTAAGTGCTCTCTCTACCCTTTTGCATACTTATCTTTACACATTGAGCACGCAACAAGTTTTTGGCGCCGCTGCCGGGGACTTATTTTATGTGAAAACGAAGTTTGATAAGTTTGAAACATCAAAGTATTTTTCATTGAATTTGATCCATTTTCATTTCTTTTTTCAGGTACCATTTAGGGTAGTTTATGAATGAGACTCCATCTAGTGATCTAGAGTTCAACCCTGAGCCCGAGAGATTACTTAGAGCTAGGAATAGAGCCAAGAAACGTCTCTTTAAACAAACCCTTTTACCTCCAATCATTGCAGAGACTACAATTCCTCCGCAATTACCTCAAGAAGAAATGGCTGGAGTAAATCAAAACCTGGTGCCTGTCACTCGCAATCCCATTGAAATAGCGAATGACAAGGATAGCGCCATCCTTTCATATTTAGTACCTATGCCTGGGGAGCTGAACCCCAGCATAATCCGTCCTGAAATCACTGCCAACTCATTCGAGTTAAAGCCAGTGATGTTCCAAATGTTGTCCACTGTGGGACAATTCTTTGGAATAGAAAATGAGGACCCCCATAACCACCTTAGGAACTTCCTAGGAGTTAGTGACACATTCCTAATCCCTGGAGTTTCCCAAGAAGCCCTGAGGCTATATCTTTTCCCTTACTCTTTGAGGGACAAAGCCAAAACATGGTTAAATTCTTTACCCTCAGGATCTGTCCGCAATTGGACAGATTTAGCAGAAAAATTCCTAGTCAAATACTTCCCACCTGATAGGAATTCGACCTTTCGTGATGATATCATAAAGTTCAAACAAGCTCCAAGTGAGTCTCTTCACGAAGCTTGGACAAGATTCAAAGACCTTCTCATTAAATGTCCACACCATGGCATTCCATGGTGTATCCAAATAGAAGTCTTCTTTAAAGGATGCAACCCCAGCACCAGACAAGTTCTAAATTCATCTGCTGGAGGTTCCATGTTGTCCAAGAGTTACAACGAAGCTTATGAGATCTTGGAGAAGATCTCAACATCTCATTGTAGGTGGTCAGACGATCCAATAGAGCCAACTAGGGCTCAAGACAAGGATGCTCTAAGCGCCATGAGCACCCAAATAAATGCCCTGACCAACTTAGTCAAGCAAATGGCTCAGGCCAATCTCCAAACCAGTGCCAATACCGCCACAGCCATGTCAATGGGCACCCAACCAAGTCAAGGCGAGGCACCAATCTGTGGATTCTGTGGGGAAGGGCACCCTTATGAATACTGCCCTGGGAATCCATCCTCAGTCTGCTATGTAGGAAGCCAGCAGCAGCCTAGGAATAACCCCTACTCCAACACCTATAACCCTGGTTGGAGAAACCACCCTAACCTGTCATGGGGTGGCCAACAGAACACTAATCCAAATTCTAACCAACCTAGACCGAGTGGAACACCTGGTTTCACTCCCCAACATAACCAGTCCATGTACCAAAAACCTTATAATCAACCTGTAGGATCTTCTGTAGAAAACCTACTCAAGGAATATATAGCTAAGAATGATGCTACTCTTCAGAGCCAGCAAGCTACTCTTAGGAGCCTGGAAAACCAAGTAGGCCAATTAGCCAATGAACTTAAAAGTAGGCCCCAAGGTAGACTCCCTGCTGATACCGAGGTACCAAGGAGAGATGGCAAGGAACAAGTTCAAGCAATTGAACTCAGGAGTGGAAGACCCTTGGTGAGCAACACGAAGGACACACCAAAGAGAGTAGAGAACACTGAGTCTAGTGCTCCACTGGAGTCTCTGCCGAGCCAAGGTCCACCACCAACTAGCACATCAGGAGCCAGGCTAGAGCCAATTGTAGAGGATGTAGAAGAAATTCCAAGGCCTCCACCTATCCTAAGGCGTCCTGACGTGCCTGCATATGTGCCACCACCTCCATATCCTCGAAGGCTGAAGAAGAAGCAGGAACAGGAAGTTCATTTTAATAAATTCTTAGAAATACTTAAGCAAGTGCATGTTAACATTCCTTTTGTAGAGGTTTTACAGTCTATGCCTTCATATGTAAAGTTTTTGAAGGACATTATTACTAACAAAAAAATAATTGGTGAGTTTGAAACAGTAAACCTCACCGAGGAGTGCAGTGCCATCCTCCAAAACAAGCTGCCCAAGAAGGAGAAGGATCCTGGGTCCTTCACCATACCTGTAGAACTTGGAGGCAAGCATGTGGGCAGAGCGCTTTGTGACCTGGGCGCCAGCATAAATCTCATGCCCCTGTCCCTATTTCGCCAATTGGGAATGGGAGAAGCACGTCCAACCACAGTCACTTTACAACTAGCAGACAGATCCATCGCATATCCAGAAGGTAAGATTGAGGATATTCTAGTTAAAGTTGACAAATTTATTTTCCTTGCAGATTTCATTGTCCTGGACTATGAGGCAGACAAGGAGGTTCCCATCCTGCTAGGTAGACCATTTCTAGCTACAGGTAGGGCACTAATAGACGTGCAAAAAGGTGAGTTAACTATGAGGGTTCATGATGAAGAGGTAAAATTTAGTGTTTACAAAGCTTTAAGGTATCCCTCTGATTCTGAGTCTTGTGCTAGCATTGATGTTGTTGACTCACTAATGGAAGAACAATTAGAGCATGTATTATTAACCAAGCATGCTAACGAATATGTAGGATTAGATGTAGATGATCTAAATGTATCGGACATAATGAATATGCCTGTAGATAGACTTCAGCATGTATGTATGACTATAGACTTAACTGATAGAACTGTAAATCCGTTAAAGCCCTCCATTGAGCATCCACCTGTTTTAGAACTGAAACCACTACCAACTCACCTCAAATACGCATATCTAGGAGATAATGATACGCTGCCTGTAATTATTTCTTCTAAGCTAAGTGAACAGCATGAGGTTGATTTAATTTTACTGCTTAAGCAACATAGGAAGGCTATAGCATGGACTATTGCTGATATTCGAGGCATTAGCCCTTCTTATTGCATGCATAAAATCATACTAGAGGAAGAGCACACACCTAGGGTAGATCACCAGCGTAGGTTAAACCCCTCTATGAAAGAGGTAGTAAAGAAAGAAATAATAAAGTGGTTAGATGCAGGAGTAATTTTCCCCATAGCTAGTAGCCAGTGGGTGAGCCCCATCCAATGTGTACCTAAAAAGGGGGGAATAACTGTGGTAGTCAATGAGAACAACGAACTGATTCCAACAAGGACTGTCACAGGGTGGAGAGTATGTATGGATTACTGAAAGTTAAATAAAGAAACAAAAAAAGACCATTTCCCTCTACCATTCATTGACCAGATGCTAGACAGAATAGCTGGTAGAGCCTACTATTGTTTTTTAGATGGGTACTCTGGCTATAATCAAATCACTATAGACCCTAAGGATCAGGAGAAGACTACCTTCACTTGCCCTTTTGGAACGTTTGCCTTCCGCAGAATGCCTTTTGGCTTATGCAATGCACCGGCAACTTTCCAAAGGTGCATGATGGCGATCTTCTCTGAGTTGGATGAGTCCATAATAGAAATATTCATGGATGACTTCTCAGTCTTTGGGGATTCATTTAAAACCTGTCTAGAGAACCTAGGACAAGTCCTGGCTAGGTGTGAAGAGACCAACCTAGTCCTAAATTGGGAAAAGTGCCATTTTATGGTAGATGAAGGGATTGTCTTAGGACATAGAGTGTCAAGGGCAGGTGTAGAAGTGGATAGGGCAAAAATAGAGGTCATAGAGAAGTTGGTAGAGCCCCAGAATGTCAAGGCCATTAGGAGTTTCTTAGGGCATGCTGGCTTCTATAGAAGGTTCATCAAGGACTTCTCTAAGATAGCCAAGCCTCTATGTGAGCTACTGGAGCTAGGTAGGCCATTCATCTTCTCTAAAGAATGTGTAGTAGCTTGGAAAACCCTTAAGGAAGCACTGGTCACAGCACCAATCATAGTAGGACCAAATTGGGATCTCCCATTTGAGATGCTATGTGATGCCAGTGACTATGCTGTAGGAGTCATGTTAGGACAGAAGATTGACAAGCTCACACATCCTGTCTATTATGCTAGTAAGACCTTGAATGAGGCTCAATGTAACTATACAACTACAGAGAAGGAGATGCTTGCTGTAGTATTTGCTTGTGAAAAATTTAGGAACTATATTGTAGGAACTAGGACCATTGTATATACTGACCATTCTGCTTTAAAATATCTTATGAGGAAGGCTGATGCTAAGCCTAGATTAATTAGATGGGTGTTATTGCTGCAGGAATTCGATTTGGACATTCGGGACAAGAAGGGATGTGAAAACGTGGTTGCAGATCACCTGTCTCGATTGCAGCACAATTGCGAAAAAATTGCGGACCCCGCAATTTCTGATGCTTTTATAGATGAACATATCTTTGCTTTGACTCATCGTGAAAACGATGAGGAACCTTGGTTCGCTGACATTGCTAACTTCCGTGCATCACAGGTATTACCAGTGTTCAAGGGAGGACAAGAGAAGAAGAGGTTCCTCCATGAAGCAAGGAAATTCATCTGGGATGACCCCATACTTTACAGAACCTGTGCTGATGGGTTGTTGAGGAAGTGTGTGTCAGCTGCTGAAGCAAAGTCTGTGCTGCAGCACTGTCACTCATCTCCTTACGGTGGGCACTTTGGTGGTCAAAGAACAGCTGCTAAAGTATTTCAGAGTGGCTACTACTGGCCAACAATCTTCAAGGACGCCCACAACTATGCCCACAACTGTGACGAATGCCAAAGGACAGGTAACCTCAGTCGCAAGGATGAGATGCCCCTCACCTACATCTTAGAGTTGGAGCTCTTCGATGTGTGGGGCATTGATTTCATGGGACCATTCCCTCCATCATCAGGTAACCTGTACATTTTAGTAGCAGTAGACTACGTGTCAAAGTGGGTAGAAGCTAAGGCATGTTCTAATAATGATGCTAAAACAGTCACTAACTTCTTGCATAGGCACATTTTCACTAGATTTGGGACTCCTCGTGCTATCATTAGTGATGAGGGGTCACATTTCATTAATAAGGCTATGGAGAAGATATTGGCTAAATATAACATTAGACATAGGGTAGCTACTCCCTACCACCCACACTCAAATGGCCAAGCTGAGATTTCCAATAGGGAGATAAAGAACATCCTAGAAAAGGTAGTCAAACCTAATAGGAAAGACTGGTCTTTTAAGCTTGAGGATGCACTTTGGGCTTACAGAACAGCATATAAGACACCTCTAGGAATGTCTCCATATAGGTTGGTGTATGGCAAGGCTTGCCACTTGCCACTTGAGTTGGAAAACAAGGCATTTTGGGCCATGAAAGAATTAAATTTTTGTGTGAAGGATGCGGGGACATTAAGATCTTTACAGCTACATGAACTTGACGAGCTTAGGCACATGGCCTATGAGAATGCCAAGATGTACAAAGAAAAGACAAAAATATGGCATGACAGTAGACTCAGGATCAAAGACTTTAAGAAGGGCCAACTTGTATTGTTATTTAACTCACGATTAAAGCTATTTCCAGGCAAATTAAAGTCTAGATGGTCAGGTCCATTTATTATTACTGATGTCTTTGTTCATGGTGCCATAGAGATTAAAAACTTGCAGCAAGGACAGCCATTTCTGGTCAATGGTGCTAGGTTGAAGCACTACTATGAGGAGGGGGATGTGAAGACTCTCTCGGCCTTCCTCCTACATGAAGCATGAAGTTAGAAACGAGAGAGAACGAGTGGTTACTGTGCTCGTTTAGTCAAGGCCAATGCCTTAGTTTATTTTTTCTGTTTTTTTTCGATGATCGTTTGTATGTTTTGTAGCGTGATTTTAATTGCGTATTTAATGTTTGTTCTATTTGTTTTTGTAGGGAATCGAAAGAGGGGATCAAGGGGAGTAAATCCCACTTTAAAAATCAAGAAACGGTTGAGCCAAATGAAAGATACGGGCGATCAAAGTTTGGAATTTTTATGAAATATTATCCCTAGAATTGCGCAAAAATTGCTGGATCCGCAAAAAGAGCCGTTGGGATTTTTTCCGTTTTATTTATAGCCGTTAGAACGCGCTCGTTGATACGATTCTCTCATTCTTTGATCTCCAAGATTTCTGCGATTCTCTCCATCTTTGATTCTTCTCTCAAGATCTTCAAGACTCGACGATGGTTTCCACTAGGGCTGAAAGATCCGCAGCCAAGAAGAAGGCCGACGACGCAGCTGAAGCGGCTGCGAGGGAAGCGCTTCTCGCCCTCGCTGATGAAGGTGCTGTACGCACTGGCCGCCTTTCCAAGCTTCCTATTCGTAGGAAGAAGTGGAGGGTGGTCACTGAGATCCCTGCTGGCCCATCTGAGCCAGTGGGCACGCCAAAGAAACGCCGGTGGACTGTCACGACTGCTGCCGAACCAAGCACCGCCAAGACTCCCTCTGTGGAGAGTCAAGAAACTGATCGTGCAGCCCACGAGTCAGCCAAAGAAGGTTCGTCGCCGTCTGTGTCACCTGCGCGCAGTCCCCTCTCGTCTGAACCAGTGCCAAGCGCAGAATCGTCACCACCTGCACAGAGCCCTGAGCTGTCTCCAGCACCTCAGAGTTCTGATCCGACACCTGCAGCAGCGCAGAGCCCTGAGCTGCAGTCTTCGCCACTGAGTTCTGTGCCGATACCATCAGCAGCGCACAATTCTCCAAGGACTGATCCTGAATTCCCTTATGGGGATTATCAGGAGTCCACGCAAGGCAGTGGAGATGCTGGAGAGGACGAAGTCTTCTCGCCTATGAGAGAAGATAGCCCTGCCGAGCCTGCACAGCAGGACGATTCTATGGAAGAAACGTTGGGGGCTTGCCTCCAACAGATCAACATTAAGAAAAAGAAGAAGAAGGCCAAGATGGGCAAGGCCAAGAAGTCCAAAAAGCTGAAGAAGAAGAAGGCCAAACGAGTGCCTTCAGCAGACGAGGAGAGTGCTGAGCCTTCGCTCAAACGCCTCAAGGTGGAGGCTGCTGCATCATCCAAACCAGCCGATAAGGGGAAGGCTAAACTCTACCCTGAAGATGAACCTCCGTCAGTGAGTTCTTGCGCGCAGGGGTGATCAACCATGGCTGGGAGGAATTCTGCAGACCTCCCAATCCAGCCTACTCGAGCATGGTGTACGATTTCTACGCCAATGTGCTCAGCCCTGAGGATGGCCTATCTGTGGTCAGAGGGGTGGAAGTTGATTTCTCAGCCAAAGCCATCAATGAAGCCTTTGGTCTCAGGGGCCAAGCGCACACAGATTATGCACGGATAGTAGATGAGCCGACCGAGGCTGTGCTAGAAGAGGCCCTTCGCACAATTGGCCAGCCTGAAGCCTCCTGGACGGTGTCACGCAATGGGCGGCACACACTCATGAGTGCCAACCTCACGGCGAAGGCAGCTGTGTGGTTTTCATTCGTCAGACGAAGACTCTCCCCAGTAACTCATGAGACTACAATTAACCAGAGCCGTTCGCTGCTGGTTTATGCTATAATGAGGGGTCTCACGATCAACGTGGGAGAAGTCATCGCTGCTGCCATAGCTGAGTGTGCTAAAAAGGGTAAGGGGCCATTATTTTTCCCCAACACTATAACCAAATTGTGTTTGCTTGCAGGGGTGCCCACCGAGCGCTTGGAGCAGCAGCTGCCTTACACAGGCCATTTGGAGTTGCCTGCACACCTAAGGCTGAGAAGAAAGGGCAACATGGAATTTGAGTTGGATAGGCTGGCTGCTGAACAGTCCCTAACCATGGCCTGCTTGATGGACATGCAGAGGAGAATGGCTCAATGGGCCAACTATGCGCAGGCAAGGGACAGAGAAGTTGCAGACCAGTTGGGGTGCATCTTCCCAGACTTCCCCACCAACCTCCTAACTCCATGGGTGCCCCCACGACCAAGGCGACCAGATGAGGATGATGAGAATTGAGTGCTGGTTTGAAGAGCACTAGAGGGAGTATTACTGATCCCTTAAGAAACAAAAGACAATTTTCCTGCTTTTTGATAGAATCATGTATAGTATGCTGTTTGGTATTCAATTTTTGATCTGTTTTTAATGTTTAGTTTTATGCTTTTTCTTTTGCTTAGTCTAGTTTGATGTTAGCTGAATAGGTAGGATAGTTTAGTTTTCTTTTTAGGATGCATGAGTAACGGGAAAAAGCATGCTAGGGGCCTGAGTTGATGTTAAATCTGCCCAGATTGAATTGCGAAATAATTGCGGTTCCCGCAATTTTTGTGACTGATTGCATGTTTTGGACTGTCTGTTTAGTTAGGCTGTGATCTGTTAAATTCTATCTTTTGTTGCTAGCATGACTACCTTATATAGCTGATCTTGAAGCATGCTGGATGAGTGTCATAGGACACCCTTTGATAGTTTAAATTTGTCTCTGAATAGTGCTCAGCATGCATAAACCATAAGGCCTTAAACCTGTCTGTTATGTTCAAATTTTCTGCTGCTGGGATAGTTGCTTCTAGAATGTTTTGCCTATGCCTAGGATGTTTAGATTCTCTTTGTTTTACTTTAGACTAGATGCTTCTAGGACAAGTTTGGGGGTGTGCCACCTCAAACACTCATTGGGGACAATGAGTAGTTGAAGTTTGGGGGAGGCCACCCTAGGCCTAGGAACATTCCTCTCTCCCTTAGAAACATAAGCATTCTTCTTCTCTTTTTTTAAAAAAAAAAAATGATGAACAAAATGAAAAAAAGAATAAAGGGGGGGAGTTTCTCTTAGGTTGCTGAGTAATCAGTGCCAAGTGTGTAACCCACAAGTGGCGTTGCATCAAAAGGCAACCAAAGGAGAAGCTCCACCTAAGAAAAAAAAAGAGAAAAATATAGGGAAGAAGAATGTATACCTAGGAGTTATAACTTTGTGGCTTAGATGTCCTATTTAAAAAGAACTCTAATCCTCAAAGTAGCTAAGCACAAAAGTTGTAACTTGTAGGGTTGTTTTAGGGAGATGAGTGTATATCCAATGTAGTGATGCCAGGGCTTAGGTTGTTCTCTAAAAGTACTACTGTCACTGTTAATACTAAGACTGGCATGACTCTAAGGAATCCTAGACACATTAAAAAATAAGCTAGAAGCATGTACTGAGTCTAGAGTAAAGCTTGGTAGAATTTGAAACCTTAGGGATAATAGCATGATATCATAAAAGTAGTTAGATCAGTAGTAGGGGGTTAACAAAAGCAGTGGGTATAGTAGGCAGGTGAAGTCAGAAGAAGCTAGACAAGAGGTTAGTTCTAAACTTAGAAGTGTGTCACAGGACAGCACTGCTAGAGACAAGAATATAAGGGAGTTAGTGAGTAGTTAAAGAAGAAGAAACAGCAGCCTAAGTAAGTCCTTAGTATGCTTGAGGACAAGCAAAGCCTTAAGTTTGGGGGTGTGTTAAGTCTCTGAAAGTGACTTATTTAGGACCCATTTAGCTTAAGAAGATGTACACATTTAGGTGTTTTTGTTAGCATTTAGCTTAAACCTATGCTTTAATATGAGAATTAGAAGAAGGTAGCTAATATAGGACTTGTGTACAATAGGTAGAAAAAGGGTTGAAAACCGAAGAAAAGAATGAAAAAATAACCATTGCAAATGAATTGCGGAATAATTGCGGTGACCGCAATTATTCAAGTTAAAACCGTAAGTTGGCTGATCTTTTTCTGTTTAGATCCGACTTTTCAGGGATTCGTTCTTTCTCCTCCATCCATTCTGATATATGACGTTGAAGATTGATGGTTCTCCTTGGCCCAAACGCACCTGCAAACTACTATAAAAGGGGGTCAAAGTCGGAGGTTCAGCAATCATTCGAAGCGGAGAAGTCTTCTCGCAGTCCACCATTTCCATCTGTTTTCCTTTGCCGTCTGTTGGAGTGAGAGTCTAAGCTTTTGGAACCGATAATCTGATAGGAAGGAGAGGAGATTCTTCTTCTCTCTCGATTGGATTCATCCAAGCACGGCTGACTTTTCATCACCATCATTCGAGGCGACTGCCACGGAGTTTTCTAGCAAACCTCTACTGTTTTCTGCTCTGTTCTTCTCAATTCCATTTCTGATCACTGTTGTTCTTAGTTTAGCATTTCAATTACTGCATTTCGTTGTTGTCTGTCTTGAATTCATTTCTTTTAGAGCTTCCCTTTGTCATTCAAACACTTAAAGTAATCGAAGTGTACTTCTGCATTTTACAGTTTCCATCTGTTTCTGCTACGGCTTTGGCTTGCTGTTTTAAGTATATTTATCTTCTAAGCATGTCTGTTTTATCTACCATTTCTGTTCTCTACATATCCATGAGTAACTAAAATCACTTAGGGGCATGCTAATGACAGAACTATAGGCTAAAAAAAACGTGAGTCAAGTAGGCAGATTAACACTCGAACATTGATTGTATGTAAGCTTCATCCCACGGGCAATTTCGATTGGCCATCCATTTTGTCCAAAGAACTCCTAACCTCTGGAAGGAGTAAGAGTTCAGAGTCATATAATCATGCTAGCCTTTCATGGTAATCAGGAAACGGCCTAGGAATAGGCGTTTCCCTAGTACAAACTAAACACTCCTGCTTTAACAAGATGCTTAAGACCTTACTTTGAAGTCGAGTAAACTTGAGTCTCTCATGCATGGAATCGGACGATACTTGAGATAGAGTGAGTTTGATGTATAGAGAGTTGATCCAAAGCTTGATAATCGTAATAAACTGCCTATAGGATAGTCATTAGTAGCCCTTAATTCACCCTTTTAATCAGTTTCGCTGCCATTTAATTGCGGATTAATTGCGGTTCTCGCAATTCTGCTAAAACGCATTCTGTGTAGCTGTTTTCTTCTTCGTTTATTGATTCCATCTCTTGTTCTTTGAGCCTGATTTTAACTTTAACTTGTTTATGGTATATTCCTTTACACATTCAGTAACACTTAGATAATTAAAAACCAATTTTACCCCATCAAATTCATCCCATCTTTCTTAACAAATACACTTCGCGAATAGCTAAAAATGAGTCTCTGTGGAAAAAACGAATGAAATATACTTACTACTTGCTGTGAGACCATGTATGCTTGCATGTTCTAAGTGCTCTCTCTACCCTTTTGCATACTTATCTTTACACATTGAGCACGCAACACTCACCAGTGGTCTTCCACTCCTAAGTTCAATTGCTTGAACTTGTTCTTTACCATCTCTCCTTGGTACCTCGGTGTCAGCAGGGAGTCTACCTTGGGGCCTACTCTTAAGTTCATTGGCTAATTGGCCTATTTGGTTTTCTAGGCTCCTAAGAGTAGCTTGCTGGCTTTGAAGCGTAGCATCATTCTTAGCGATGTATTCCTTGAGTAGGTTTTCTACAGAAGATCCTACAGGTTGATTGTATGGCTTTTGGTACATTGACTGGTTATGTTGAGGAGTGAAACCAGGTGTTCCACTCGGCCTTGGTTGGTTAGAATTTTGGTTAGCGTTTTGTTGGCCACCCCATGACAGGTTAGGGTGGTTTCTCCAACCAGGGTTATAGGTGTTGGAGTAGGGGTTATTCCTAGGCTGCTGCTGGCTTCCAATGTAGCAGACTGAGGATGGATTCCCAGGGCAGTATTCATATGGGTGCCCTTCCCCACAGAATCCACAGACAAGTGCCTCGCCTTGACTTGGTTGGGTGCCCATTGACATGGCTGTGGCGGTATTGGCACTGGTTTGGAGATTGGCCTGAGCCATTTGCTTAACTAGGTTGGTCAGGGCGTTTATTTGGGTGCTCATTGCACTTAGAGCATCCTTGTCTTGAGCCCTAGTTGGCTCAACTGGATCATCTGACCACCTACAGTGAGATGCTGAGATCTTCTCCAAGATCTCATAAGCTTCGTTGTAACTCTTGGACAACATGGAACCACCAGCAGATGAATTTAGAACTTGTCTGGTGCTGGGGTTGCATCCTTTGAAAAAGACCTCTATTTGGATACACCATGGGATGCCATGGTGTGGACATTTAATGAGAAGATCTTTGAATCTTGTCCAAGCTTCGTGAAGAGACTCACTTGGAGCTTGTTTGAATTTGATGATATCATCACGAAAGGTCGAATTCCTATCTGGTGGGAAATATTTGACTAGGAATTTTTCTGCTAAGTCTGTCCAATTGAGGACAGATCCTGAGGGTAATGAATTTAACCACGTTTTGGCTTTGTCCCTCAAAGAGTAAGGGAACAGATATAGCCTCAGGGCTTCTTGGGAAACTCCAGGAATCAGGAATGTGTCACTAACTCCTAGGAAGTTCCTAAGGTGGTTATGGGGGTCCTCATTTTCTATTCCAAAGAATTGTCCCACAGTGGACAACATTTGGAACATCACTGGCTTTAACTCGAATGAGTTGGCAGTGATTTCCGGACGGATTATGCTGGGGTTCAGCTCCCCAGGCATAGGTACGAGGTATGAAAGGATGGCGCTATCCTTGTCATTCGCTATTTCAATGGGATTGCGAGTGACAGGCACCAGGTTTTGATCTATTCCAGCCATTTCTTCTTGAGTGGATTGCGGAGACTCTGCGGTTTCCGCAATTATTTGAGGTAAGAGGGGTTGTTTAAAGAGACGTTTCTTGGCTCTTTTTCTAGCTTTAAATAATCTCTCTGGCTCAGGGTTGAACTCTAGATCACTACTTGGAGTCTCATTCATAAACTACCCTAAATGGTACCTGAAAAAGAAATGGAAATGGATCAAATCCAATGGAAAATATCTTGGTGTTTCAGACTTAACAAACTTCGTTTTCACTTAAAATAAGTCCCCGGCAGCGGCGCCAAAAACTTGTTGCGTGCTCAATGTGTAAAGATAAATAAGCAAGAAAGTAGAGAGAGCACTCAGAACATGCAAGCATACATGGTCTCACAGCAAGTAGTAAGTATATTTCATTCGTTTTTTCCACAGAGACTTATGTTTAGCTATTCGCGAAGTGTATTTGTTAAGAAAGATGGGGTGGATTTGATGGGGTAAAATTTGTTTTTAATTATCTAATTTTTGCTGAATGTGTAAAGGAATATAACATAAACAAATGCAAGTTGAAATTAGACTCAAAGGACAAGAGATGGAATTGATAAACGAAGAAGAAAACAGCTAAACAGAATGAAAATTTAGCAGAATTGCGGGGACCGCAATGTTTCCGCAATTAAACAGCAGCGAAAGTGTGTAATTGGGTGAGTTAAGGGCTACTAATGACTATCCTATAGGCATTATTATACGATTCTCAAGCACTGGATCAACTCTCTATACATCAAACTCACTCTATCTCATGTATCGTCCGATTCCATGCTTTAGATTCCTAAGTTTACTCGACTTCAAAGTAAGGTCTTAATCATCTTGTTAAAACAGAAGTGTTTAGTTTGTACTAGGGAAACGCCTATTCCTAGGCCGTTTCCTGATTACCATGAAAGGCTAGCATGATTATATGACTCTGAACTCTTACTCCTTCCAGAGGTTAGGAGTTCTTTGGACAAAATGGATGGCCAATCGAAATTGCCCGTGGGATGAATCTTACATACAATCAATGTTTCGAAGGCGATCCTACATGCTTGGTTCACGTTTTTTAGCCTATAGTTCTGTCATTAGCATGCCCCTAAGTGACTTAGCTACTCATGGATATATAGAGAACAGAAATGTAAGATGAAACAGACATGCTTAGAAGGGAAATAAACTTAAAACAGCAAGACAAAACCGTAGCAGCAGAAAAGGAAAACCGTGAAATGAAACTTGCACTCTGATTACTTTGAATGTTGAACGAACAAAGAGACACTTAAAGGCAGTAATTCAAAGACAGACAACAACGAAATGCAGTAACTAAAACACTAAGCTAGGAACAACAATGATCAAAACTGGAAATTAGAAGAAGAACGACAGAAAACAGTAAAATGGCGCTGAAAAGCTTCGTTGCAGTCGCCTCGAATGAAGGGGATGAAAGGTCAGCCTTGCTTGGATGAATCCAATCGAGAGAGAAGAAGAATCTCCTCTCCTTCCTATCAGATTATCGATTCCAACAGCTGAGACTCTCACTCCAACAGACGGCAAAGGAAAACAGGGAGAAAAAGTGGACTGTGAGAAGGCTTCTACGCTTTCGGATGATGACTGAACCTCCGACTTTGGCCCCCTTTTATAGTAGTTTGCAGGTGCGTTTGGGCCAAGGAGAACCATCAATTTTCAACGTCATATATCATAATGGATGGAGGAGAAAGAATGAATCCCTGAAATTACGGAAATTAACAGAAAAGGATCAGTCAACTTACGGTTTTCACTTGAATAATTGCGGCCTCAGCAATGTTTTCGCAATGCTGTCGCAATGCAGTTTTTTTCATTCTTTTCCTTCGATTTTGAACCCTTTTCTTTCTTATTGTGCATAAGTCCTAATTTAGCTACCTTCTTCTCATTTTCATATTTAAGCATGGGTCTAGGCCAAATGCTATCAAAAACACCTAAAAGTGCACATCTTCTTAAGCTAAATGGGTCCTAAATAAGTCACTTTCAGAGACTTAACAATTACTCCTGCCCAAGTAAGGCTAAAAACCTATTCATAAACACATGCTAACAAACGTGATAGGAGAATGCCTATTCCTAGGCCACTCTCTGTTTACCATGAAAGGCTAACATGAATGAACGACTCTGAATTCTTACTCCTTCCAGAGGTTAGGAATTCTTTAGACAAAATGGATGGCCGGTCGAAATTGCCCATGGGATCATAATCACATTCATTCAATGCATTCATGCTACTGTACTTGTTGATTTCACATAAGTCTATCCTATAGATTCATCTTCAGCAAACCTCTATTAAGTTAGCTACTCATGGTTTTAGAACTTAACAAAATTACTCGATTACTCATGAAATGAAGAACTCAACAAAACTAATTGATTGAAAGAGAAAATGAAGAACTCAACAAAACTAATTGATTACTCTTTAAAGGCAAATCAAATAACAATTCATTGACAACATACTACGATCCGAAAGCAATAATTAAAGAAGAAAATAGTAGATGATTCGATACAATACTTTAAATGAACGCAGTAGCTAATATGGAAAGCATTTAAATGAAAACAGTAAGTTGAGTGAAGATCTTTCGAAGCCACGAAACGCCTCGGATGAAGGGGAAGATTAGCTGATCTTGGGGATGAATTCAATCAGAAGAGAAGATGGATCTTCTCTTCTTCCTTTTGAATTATCGATGCCAAGGGATTTGTTTCTTCGATCCAACAAACGGGGGAAGGATTTAATCTTCGGGTGTTGGCTTCTGCCGAATTCCTTCACTTTCTAGTTGTTGTGTGGAGTGAATTGAAGGGGATTCAATTCAATATTTTGATCCTCCATCCAGCTCTCTTTATATAGCCTTCAAAGGTTGCTCCCTAATCATGGATCACCATCCAATTTTTGAGGTAACCATCCTCACACGTGGCAGCAGCAGGGAGAGTGGATGGCTGAAAAAATGCAACAACGAAGACTGACGGCTGGAAAAACGCAGCAGAAATGATTGATATTGTGATTGCATTGCGAGGGTCGCAATGCTCTGTTTCCAGCTTCTCTTCGTCTGATCCATTGCGTGCTTTGCAAAACTTCAGCAATTCATCTGCAGGGTATAAATTAGCCATTTTTTCACCAATTTGCATACTTTTTCGTAGCTTTTTCAAATAAGCCTTAAATTAGCATCATTTCACAAAATGTCACTTTTAAACACACATTATGCTAACTTCTAATTGAAATGCTCAAGAAATGTCATGAAGATCAAGTAATTAAGGTCCTAAATAATGCTCATTTGGAGAGGTAACACACCCCCAAACTTGAGTTATTGCTAGTCCTCGAGGAATACAAAGGCTTACTTTCCCTTCTTTGCTCAACTTTTTCAGTTATTGCTAGTCCTTGAGTTATTGCTAGTCCTCGAGGAACATAATATTTGATCTTAAAATGCTTTTTCTTTCTATGAAAAACCGGATTCAATGAAATAGCTAGAGTAGCCTGGTTATCCACAAACACCTTCACACTCACCTCATGCTTTAGATGCAACTCATGCATCAACTTCTTCAACTAAACAGCTTGGTTGACTGCTGCAGTTGCTGCAATGAGCTCAACTTCTGCAGTTGATTGAGCCACTATATCTTGCTTTTTTGAACACCACGAAAAACACCCTGCGCCAAAAGTGAAACAATACCCAGAGGTGCTCTTCATATCATCCAATGACCCAGCCCAATCACTGTCTAAGTAACCCTGCAACTCAAAGCTCTTAACTTTGATGAATTTTATCCCAAAAGACAGTGTGCCTTTCAGATATCTCAGAACCCTCTTTGCAGCAACCATATGATTCTTACTTGCACAGTGAAGAAATCTCGATAAGACACTTACAGTGTACATGATGTCAGGCCTAGTGGATGTGAGATACATGAGACATCCAACTAGACTTATGTACATATTCTCATCTGCAGGTTCTTCTCCATCAGCCTTCTGCAACTTCTCTTTTTCAATCATTAGAGTGTTCACACTTTTACACTCCTCCATATTGAACCTCTTCAATATCTC
The DNA here is from genome assembly GCA_028017165.1 of Herpetospermum pedunculosum. Taxonomy (NCBI): domain Eukaryota; kingdom Viridiplantae; phylum Streptophyta; class Magnoliopsida; order Cucurbitales; family Cucurbitaceae; genus Herpetospermum; species Herpetospermum pedunculosum. The sequence goes on along the minus strand of CM051527.1, from coordinate 25,909,079 downwards.
TCTCATGTACTTTTTCTGACAGAGGAACACTTCATTTTGTCCTTGTTGAATCTCCATACCCAGGAAGTAATGCATCAGACCTAGATCAGTCATCTCAAACACCTTCATCATTTCTTGCTTGAAAACCTCTATCTGAGCACCATCACTTCCAGTTACCAGCAAGTCATCTACATAGAGAGATACAATCACAAGACCAGTACCTGATTTCTTCACATAGAGTGTTGATTCACCCAGACTCTTTACAAATCCCAAGTTCAGCAAGTGTTCATCCATTTTGTTGTACCATGCCCTTGGTGCTTGCAAACCATAGAGAGCCTTCTTCAATAAGTAAACATTTTGCTCTTGCCCTGGTGTGATGAACCCATCGGGTTGCTCAACATAAATCTCTTCTTCTAACACTCCGTTCAGGAATGCCGACTTCACATCCAGCTGATACACCTTCCACCCATGCTGAGCTGACACAGCTAGTAGCAACCTGATTGTGTCCATCCTTGCAACAGGTGCAAAAGTCTCAGAGAAATCAAGTCCCCAGACTTGTGCATACCCTTTGACCACTAACCTGGCCTTGAGCTTGTTCACAGAGCCATCTGGATTCAATTTGGTCTTGAAAACCCATTTGACTCCAATCACTTTCCTGTTTATAGGCCTCTCTACCAGCTCCCATGTCTTGTTCTTCTATATCATACTTAGCTCCTCCTTCATTGCATCCATCCACTTCTGATTTCTTTTAGCTTCTTCATACCCTGCAGGCTCTAACACAGCTACACTACTTCTTTCATATACCTCACTCAGCAGTCTAGTCCCTCTAACTGGTGCATCATAAACCAGCTCATCAGGATCTAAAGAGACTTCTTATTGTTTCACCTCTGCTTCTTCTGCCTAGTCCCACTCCTCATCTTCCAAGAACTGAACATCCCTGCTAATCACCATCTTATTTGTGTGAGGTTGATAGATCTTGTAGGCTTTAGACACCATGCTATAGCCTACAAAGATTCCTAGTTTTATGATAACACTCTAAAAGTGCTAATATTTAGCTCCTAAGTCTTGTAAATTAGAATAATTATTTGGGCTTAATTGATATATTTTGTATAATTTAATTGTCAAGGGGTAAATCGGGCATTTGCGATAATTAAGAGCTTAAATGAATATTTTAGAATATTTTATTAATTAGTCGTTTTGAGTGATTAAGCTTCATTAATTAAATAATCTAATTATAACTCATAATCGATTAATGGCTTAATGGTGCAGGGCTTGCTGTTGCGTGCTCAATGTGTAAAGATAAGTATGCAAAAGGGTAGAGAGAGCACTTAGAACATGCAAGCATACATGGTCTCACAGCAAGTAGTAAGTATATTTCATTCGTTTTTTCCACAGAGACTCATTTTTAGCTATTCGCGAAGTGTATTTGTTAAGAAAGATGGGATGAATTTGATGGGGTAAAATTGGTTTTTAATTATCTAGATGTTACTGAATGTGTAAAGGAATATACCATAAACAAGTTAAAGTTAAAATCAGGCTCAAAGAACAAGAGATGGAATCAATAAACGAAGAAGAAAACAGCTACACAGAATGCGTTTTAGCAGAATTGCGAGAACCGCAATTAATCCGCAATTAAATGGCAGCGAAACTGATTAAAAGGGTGAATTAAGGGCTACTAATGACTATCCTATAGGCAGTTTATTACGATTATCAAGCTTTGGATCAACTCTCTATACATCAAACTCACTCTATCTCAAGTATCGTCCGATTCCATGCATGAGAGACTCAAGTTTACTCGACTTCAAAGTAAGGTCTTAAGCATCTTGTTAAAGCTGGAGTGTTTAGTTTGTACTAGGGAAACGCCTATTCCTAGGTCGTTTCCTGATTACCATGAAAGGCTAGCATGATTATATGACTCTGAACTCTTACTCCTTCCAGAGGTTAGGAGTTCTTTGGACAAAATGGATGGCCAATCGAAATTGCCCGTGGGATGAAGCTTACATACAATCAATGTTCGAGTGTTAATCTGCCTACTTGACTCACGTTTTTTAGCCTATAGTTCTGTCATTAGCATGCCCCTAAGTGATTTTAGTTACTCATGGATATGTGGAGAATAGAAAAGGTAGATAAAACAGACATGCTTAGAAGATAAATATACTTAAAACAGCAAGCCAAAGCCGTAGCAGAAACAGATGGAAACTGTAAAATGCAGAAGTATACTTCGATTACTTTAAGTGTTTGAATGACAAAGGGAAGCTCTAAAAGAAATGAATTCAAGACAGACAACAACGAAATGCAGTAATTGAAATGCTATACTAAGAACAACAGTGATCAGAAATGGAATTGAGAAGAACAGAGCAGAAAACAGTAGAGGTTTGCTAGAAAACTCCGTGGCAGTCGCCTCGAATGATGGTGATGAAAAGTCAGCCGTGCTTGGATGAATCCAATCGAGAGAGAAGAAGAATCTCCTCTCCTTCCTATCAGATTATCGGTTCCAAAAGCTTAGACTCTCACTCCAACAGACGGCAAAGGAAAACAGATGGAAATGGTGGACTGCGAGAAGACTTCTCCGCTTCGAATGATTGCTGAACCTCCGACTTTGACCCCCTTTTATAGTAGTTTGCAGGTGCGTTTGGGCCAAGGAGAACCATCAATCTTCAACGTCATATATCAGAATGGATGGAGGAGAAAGAACGAATCCCTGAAAAGTCGGATCTAAACAGAAAAAGATCAGCCAACTTACGGTTTTAACTTGAATAATTGCGGTCACCGCAATTATTCCGCAATTCATTTGCAATGGTTATTTTTTCATTCTTTTCTTCGGTTTTCAACCCTTTTTCTACCTATTGTACACAAGTCCTATATTAGCTACCTTCTTCTAATTCTCATATTAAAGCATAGGTTTAAGCTAAATGCTAACAAAAACACCTAAATGTGTACATCTTCTTAAGCTAAATGGGTCCTAAATAAGTCACTTTCAGAGACTTAACACACCCCCAAACTTAAGGCTTTGCTTGTCCTCAAGCATACTAAGGACTTACTTAGGCTGCTGTTTCTTCTTCTTTAACTACTCACTAACTCCCTTATATTCTTGTCTCTAGCAGTGCTGTCCTGTGACACACTTCTAAGTTTAGAACTAACCTCTTGTCTAGCTTCTTCTGACTTCACCTGCCTACTATACCCACTGCTTTTGTTAACCCCCTACTACTGATCTAACTACTTTTATGATATCATGCTATTATCCCTAAGGTTTCAAATTCTACCAAGCTTTACTCTAGACTCAGTACATGCTTCTAGCTTATTTTTTAATGTGTCTAGGATTCCTTAGAGTCATGCCAGTCTTAGTATTAACAGTGACAGTAGTACTTTTAGAGAACAACCTAAGCCCTGGCATCACTACATTGGATATACACTCATCTCCCTAAAACAACCCTACAAGTTACAACTTTTGTGCTTAGCTACTTTGAGGATCAGAGTTCTTTTTAAATAGGACATCTAATCCACAAAGTTATAACTCCTAGGTATACATTCTTCTTCCCTATATTTTTCTCTCTCTTTTTTTTTCTTAGGTGGAGCTTCTCCTTTGGTTGCCTTTTGATGCAACGCCACTTGTGGGTTACACACTTGGCACTGATTACTCAGCAACCTAAGAGAAACTCCCCCCCTTTATTCTTTTTTCATTTTGTTCATCATTTTTTTTTTTTTTTAAAAAGGAGAAGAAGAATGCTTATGTTTCTAAGGGAGAGAGGAATGTTCCTAGGCCTAGGGTGGCCTCCCCCAAACTTCAACTACTCATTGTCCCCAATGAGTGTTTGAGGTGGTACACCCCCAAACTTGTCCTAGAAGCATCTAGTCTAAAGTAAAACAAAGAGAATCTAAACATCCTAGGCATAGGCAAAACATTCTAGAAGCAACTATCCCAGCAGCAGAAAATTTGAACATAACAGACAGGTTTAAGGCCTTATGGTTTATGCATGCTGAGCACTATTCAGAGGCAAATTTAAACTATCAAAGGGTGTCCTATGACACTCATCCAGCATGCTTCAAGATCAGCTATATAAGGTAGTCATGCTAGCAACAAAAGATAGAATTTAACAGATCACAGCCTAACTAAACAGACAGTCCAAAACATGCAATCAGTCACAAAAATTGCGGGAACCGCAATTATTTCGCAATTCAATCTGGGCAGATTTAACATCAACTCAGGCCCCTAGCATGCTTTTTCCCGTTACTCATGCATCCTAAAAATAAAACTAAACTATCCTACCTAATCAGCTAACATCAGACTAGACTAAGCAAAAGAAAAAACATAAAACTGAACATTAAAAACAGATCAAAACTTGAATACAAAACAGCATACTACACATGATTCTATCAAAAAGCAGGAAAATTGTCTTTTGTTTCGTAAGGGATCAGTAATACTCCCTCTAGTGCTCTTCAAACCAGCACTCAATTCTCATCATCCTCATCTGGTTGCCTTGGTCGTGGGGGCACCCATGGAGTTAGGAGGTTGGTGGGGAAGTCTGGGAAGATGCACCCCAACTGGTCTGCAACTTCTCTGTCCCTTGCCTGCGCATAGTTGGCCCATTGAGCCATTCTCCTCTGCATGTCCATCAAGCAGGCCATGGTTAGGGACTGTTCAGCAGCCAGCCTATCCAACTCAAATTCCATGTTGCCCTTTCTTCTCAGCCTTAGGTGTGCAGGCAACTCCAAATGGCCTGTGTAAGGCAGCTGCTGCTCCAAGCGCTCGGTGGGCACCCCTGCAAGCAAACACAATTTGGTTATAGTGTTGGGGAAAAATAATGGCCCCTTACCCTTTTTAGCACACTCAGCTATGGCAGCAGCGATGACTTCTCCCACGTTGATCGTGAGACCCCTCATTATAGCATAAACCAGCAGCGAACGGCTCTGGTTAATTGTAGTCTCATGAGTTACTGGGGAGAGTCTTCGTCTGACGAATGAAAACCACACAGCTGCCTTCGCCGTGAGGTTGGCACTCATGAGTGTGTGCCGCCCATTGCGTGACACCGTCCAGGAGGCTTCAGGCTGGCCAATTGTGCGAAGGGCCTCTTCTAGCACAGCCTCGGTCGGCTCATCTACTATCCGTGCATAATCTGTGTGCGCTTGGCCCCTGAGACCAAAGGCTTCATTGATGGCTTTGGCTGAGAAATCAACTTCCACCCCTCTGACCACAGATAGGCCATCCTCAGGGCTGAGCACATTGGCGTAGAAATCGTACACCATGCTCGAGTAGGCTGGATTGGGAGGTCTGCAGAATTCCTCCCAGCCATGGTTGATCACCCCTGCGCGCAAGAACTGCGGCAGGTCAGCAAGTCGATCAAGGAACCCCTTCTCGTGCAACAGGTCCCTTTTCCTCAGCTCAACACCCCTGGATTCAGCATCAGATGAGACATACCTCACTGACGGAGGTTCATCTTCAGGGTAGAGTTTAGCCTTCCCCTTATCGGCTGGTTTGGATGATGCAGCAGCCTCCACCTTGAGGCGTTTGAGCGAAGGCTCAGCACTCTCCTCGTCTGCTGAAGGCACTCGTTTGGCCTTCTTCTTCTTCAGCTTTTTGGACTTCTTGGCCTTGCCCATCTTGGCCTTCTTCTTCTTTTTCTTAATGTTGATCTGTTGGAGGCAAGCCCCCAACGTTTCTTCCATAGAATCGTCCTGCTGTGCAGGCTCGGCAGGGCTATCTTCTCTCATAGGCGAGAAGACTTCGTCCTCTCCAGCATCTCCACTGCCTTGCGTGGACTCCTGATAATCCCCATAAGGGAATTCAGGATCAGTCCTTGGAGAATTGTGCGCTGCTGATGGTATCGGCACAGAACTCAGTGGCGAAGACTGCAGCTCAGGGCTCTGCGCTGCTGCAGGTGTCGGATCAGAACTCTGAGGTGCTGGAGACAGCTCAGGGCTCTGTGCAGGTGGTGACGATTCTGCGCTTGGCACTGGTTCAGACGAGAGAGGACTGCGCGCAGGTGACACAGACGGCGACGAACCTTCTTTGGCTGACTCGTGGGCTGCACGATCAGTTTCTTGACTCTCCACAGAGGGAGTCTTGGCGGTGCTTGGTTCGGCAGCAGTCGTGACAGTCCACCGGCGTTTCTTTGGCGTGCCCACTGGCTCAGATGGGCCAGCAGGGATCTCAGTGACCACCCTCCACTTCTTCCTACGAATAGGAAGCTTGGAAAGGCGGCCAGTGCGTACAGCACCTTCATCAGCGAGGGCGAGAAGCGCTTCCCTCGCAGCCGCTTCAGCTGCGTCGTCGGCCTTCTTCTTGGCTGCGGATCTTTCAGCCCTAGTGGAAACCATCGTCGAGTCTTGAAGATCTTGAGAGAAGAATCAAAGATGGAGAGAATCGCAGAAATCTTGGAGATCAAAGAATGAGAGAATCGTATCAACGAGCGCGTTCTAACGGCTATAAATAAAACGGAAAAAATCCCAACGGCTCTTTTTGCGGATCCAGCAATTTTTGCGCAATTCTAGGGATAATATTTCATAAAAATTCCAAACTTTGATCGCCCGTATCTTTCATTTGGCTCAACCGTTTCTTGATTTTTAAAGTGGGATTTACTCCCCTTGATCCCCTCTTTCGATTCCCTACAAAAACAAATAGAACAAACATTAAATACGCAATTAAAATCACGCTACAAAACATACAAACGATCATCGAAAAAAAAACAGAAAAAATAAACGAAGGCATTGGCCTTGACTAAACGAGCACAGTAACCACTCGTTCTCTCTCGTTTCTAACTTCATGCTTCATGTAGGAGGAAGGCCGAGAGAGTCTTCACATCCCCCTCCTCATAGTAGTGCTTCAACCTAGCACCATTGACCAGAAATGGCTGTCCTTGCTGCAAGTTTTTAATCTCTATGGCACCATGAACAAAGACATTAGTAATAATAAATGGACCTGACCATCTAGACTTTAATTTGCCTGGAAATAGCTTTAATCGTGAGTTAAATAACAATACAAGTTGGCCCTTCTTAAAGTCTTTGATCCTGAGTCTACTGTCATGCCATATTTTTGTCTTTTCTTTGTACATCTTGGCATTCTCATAGGCCATGTGCCTAAGCTCGTCAAGTTCATGTAGCTGTAAAGATCTTAATGTCCCCGCATCCTTCACACAAAAATTTAATTCTTTCATGGCCCAAAATGCCTTGTTTTCCAACTCAAGTGGCAAGTGGCAAGCCTTGCCATACACCAACCTATAGGGAGACATTCCTAGAGGTGTCTTATATGCTGTTCTGTAAGCCCAAAGTGCATCCTCAAGCTTAAAAGACCAGTCTTTCCTATTAGGTTTGACTACCTTTTCTAGGATGTTCTTTATCTCCCTATTGGAAATCTCAGCTTGGCCATTTGAGTGTGGGTGGTAGGGAGTAGCTACCCTATGTCTAATGTTATATTTAGCCAATATCTTCTCCATAGCCTTATTAATGAAATGTGACCCCTCATCACTAATGATAGCACGAGGAGTCCCAAATCTAGTGAAAATGTGCCTATGCAAGAAGTTAGTGACTGTTTTAGCATCATTATTAGAACATGCCTTAGCTTCTACCCACTTTGACACGTAGTCTACTGCTACTAAAATGTACAGGTTACCTGATGATGGAGGGAATGGTCCCATGAAATCAATGCCCCACACATCGAAGAGCTCCAACTCTAAGATGTAGGTGAGGGGCATCTCATCCTTGCGACTGAGGTTACCTGTCCTTTGGCATTCGTCACAGTTGTGGGCATAGTTGTGGGCGTCCTTGAAGATTGTTGGCCAGTAGTAGCCACTCTGAAATACTTTAGCAGCTGTTCTTTGACCACCAAAGTGCCCACCGTAAGGAGATGAGTGACAGTGCTGCAGCACAGACTTTGCTTCAGCAGCTGACACACACTTCCTCAACAACCCATCAGCACAGGTTCTGTAAAGTATGGGGTCATCCCAGATGAATTTCCTTGCTTCATGGAGGAACCTCTTCTTCTCTTGTCCTCCCTTGAACACTGGTAATACCTGTGATGCACGGAAGTTAGCAATGTCAGCGAACCAAGGTTCCTCATCGTTTTCACGATGAGTCAAAGCAAAGATATGTTCATATATAAAAGCATCAGAAATTGCGGGGTCCGCAATTTTTTCGCAATTGTGCTGCAATCGAGACAGGTGATCTGCAACCACGTTTTCACATCCCTTCTTGTCCCGAATGTCCAAATCGAATTCCTGCAGCAATAACACCCATCTAATTAATCTAGGCTTAGCATCAGCCTTCCTCATAAGATATTTTAAAGCAGAATGGTCAGTATATACAATGGTCCTAGTTCCTACAATATAGTTCCTAAATTTTTCACAAGCAAATACTACAGCAAGCATCTCCTTCTCTGTAGTTGTATAGTTACATTGAGCCTCATTCAAGGTCTTACTAGCATAATAGACAGGATGTGTGAGCTTGTCAATCTTCTGTCCTAACATGACTCCTACAGCATAGTCACTGGCATCACATAGCATCTCAAATGGGAGATCCCAATTTGGTCCTACTATGATTGGTGCTGTGACCAGTGCTTCCTTAAGGGTTTTCCAAGCTACTACACATTCTTTAGAGAAGATGAATGGCCTACCTAGCTCCAGTAGCTCACATAGAGGCTTGGCTATCTTAGAGAAGTCCTTGATGAACCTTCTATAGAAGCCAGCATGCCCTAAGAAACTCCTAATGGCCTTGACATTCTGGGGCTCTACCAACTTCTCTATGACCTCTATTTTTGCCCTATCCACTTCCACACCTGCCCTTGACACTCTATGTCCTAAAACAATCCCTTCATCTACCATAAAGTGGCACTTTTCCCAATTTAGGACTAGGTGGGTTTCTTCACACCTAGTCAGGACTTGTCCTAGGTTCTCTAGACATGTTTTAAATGAGTCCCCAAAGACTGAGAAGTCATCCATGAATATTTCTATTATGGATTCATCCAACTCAGAGAAGATCGCCATCATGCACCTTTGGAAAGTTGCCGGTGCATTGCATAAGCCAAAAGGCATTCTGCGGAAGGCAAACGTTCCAAAAGGGCAAGTGAAGGTAGTCTTCTCCTGATCCTTAGGGTCTATAGTGATTTGATTATAGCCAGAGTACCCATCTAAAAAACAATAGTAGGCTCTACCAGCTATTCTGTCTAGCATCTGGTCAATGAATGGTAGAGGGAAATGGTCTTTTTTAGTTTCTTTATTTAACTTTCTGTAATCCATACATACTCTCCACCCTGTGACAGTCCTTGTTGGAATCAGTTCGTTGTTCTCATTGACTACCACAGTTATTCCCCCCTTTTTAGGTACACATTGGATGGGGCTCACCCACTAGCTACTAGCTATGGGGAAAATTACTCCTGCATCTAACCACTTTATTATTTCTTTCTTTACTACCTCTTTCATAGAGGGGTTTAACCTACGCTGGTGATCTACCCTAGGTGTGTGCTCTTCCTCTAGTATGATTTTATGCATGCAATAAGAAGGGCTAATGCCTCGAATATCAGCAATAGTCCATGCTATAGCCTTCCTATGTTGCTTAAGCAGTAAAATTAAATCAACCTCATGCTGTTCACTTAGCTTAGAAGAAATAATTACAGGCAGCGTATCATTATCTCCTAGATATGCGTATTTGAGGTGAGTTGGTAGTGGTTTTAGTTCTAGAACAGGTGGATGCTCAATGGAGGGCTTTAACGGATTTACAGTTCTATCAGTTAAGTCTATAGTCATACATACATGCTGAAGTCTATCTACAGGCATATTCATTATGTCCGATACATTTAGATCATCTACATCTAATCCTACATATTCGTTAGCATGCTTGGTTAATAATACATGCTCTAATTGTTCTTCCATTAGTGAGTCAACAACATCAATGCTAGCACAAGACTCAGAATCAGAGGGATACCTTAAAGCTTTGTAAACACTAAATTTTACCTCTTCATCATGAACCCTCATAGTTAACTCACCTTTTTGCACGTCTATTAGTGCCCTACCTGTGGCTAGAAATGGTCTACCTAGCAGGATGGGAACCTCCTTGTCTGCCTCATAGTCCAGGACAATGAAATCTGCAAGGAAAATAAATTTGTCAACTTTAACTAGAATATCCTCAATCTTACCTTCTGGATATGCGATGGATCTGTCTGCTAGTTGTAAAGTGACTGTGGTTGGACGTGCTTCTCCCATTCCCAATTGGCGAAATAGGGACAGGGGCATGAGATTTATGCTGGCGCCCAGGTCACAAAGCGCTCTGCCCACATGCTTGCCTCCAAGTTCTACAGGTATGGTGAAGGACCCAGGATCCTTCTCCTTCTTGGGCAGCTTGTTTTGGAGGATGGCACTGCACTCCTCGGTGAGGTTTACTGTTTCAAACTCACCAATTATTTTTTTGTTAGTAATAATGTCCTTCAAAAACTTTACATATGAAGGCATAGACTGTAAAACCTCTACAAAAGGAATGTTAACATGCACTTGCTTAAGTATTTCTAAGAATTTATTAAAATGAACTTCCTGTTCCTGCTTCTTCTTCAGCCTTCGAGGATATGGAGGTGGTGGCACATATGCAGGCACGTCAGGACGCCTTAGGATAGGTGGAGGCCTTGGAATTTCTTCTACATCCTCTACAATTGGCTCTAGCCTGGCTCCTGATGTGCTAGTTGGTGGTGGACCTTGGCTCGGCAGAGACTCCAGTGGAGCACTAGACTCAGTGTTCTCTACTCTCTTTGGTGTGTCCTTCGTGTTGCTCACCAAGGGTCTTCCACTCCTGAGTTCAATTGCTTGAACTTGTTCCTTGCCATCTCTCCTTGGTACCTCGGTATCAGCAGGGAGTCTACCTTGGGGCCTACTTTTAAGTTCATTGGCTAATTGGCCTACTTGGTTTTCCAGGCTCCTAAGAGTAGCTTGCTGGCTCTGAAGAGTAGCATCATTCTTAGCTATATATTCCTTGAGTAGGTTTTCTACAGAAGATCCTACAGGTTGATTATAAGGTTTTTGGTACATGGACTGGTTATGTTGGGGAGTGAAACCAGGTGTTCCACTCGGTCTAGGTTGGTTAGAATTTGGATTAGTGTTCTGTTGGCCACCCCATGACAGGTTAGGGTGGTTTCTCCAACCAGGGTTATAGGTGTTGGAGTAGGGGTTATTCCTAGGCTGCTGCTGGCTTCCTACATAGCAGACTGAGGATGGATTCCCAGGGCAGTATTCATAAGGGTGCCCTTCCCCACAGAATCCACAGATTGGTGCCTCGCCTTGACTTGGTTGGGTGCCCATTGACATGGCTGTGGCGGTATTGGCACTGGTTTGGAGATTGGCCTGAGCCATTTGCTTGACTAAGTTGGTCAGGGCATTTATTTGGGTGCTCATGGCGCTTAGAGCATCCTTGTCTTGAGCCCTAGTTGGCTCTATTGGATCGTCTGACCACCTACAATGAGATGTTGAGATCTTCTCCAAGATCTCATAAGCTTCGTTGTAACTCTTGGACAACATGGAACCTCCAGCAGATGAATTTAGAACTTGTCTGGTGCTGGGGTTGCATCCTTTAAAGAAGACTTCTATTTGGATACACCATGGAATGCCATGGTGTGGACATTTAATGAGAAGGTCTTTGAATCTTGTCCAAGCTTCGTGAAGAGACTCACTTGGAGCTTGTTTGAACTTTATGATATCATCACGAAAGGTCGAATTCCTATCAGGTGGGAAGTATTTGACTAGGAATTTTTCTGCTAAATCTGTCCAATTGCGGACAGATCCTGAGGGTAAAGAATTTAACCATGTTTTGGCTTTGTCCCTCAAAGAGTAAGGGAAAAGATATAGCCTCAGGGCTTCTTGGGAAACTCCAGGGATTAGGAATGTGTCACTAACTCCTAGGAAGTTCCTAAGGTGGTTATGGGGGTCCTCATTTTCTATTCCAAAGAATTGTCCCACAGTGGACAACATTTGGAACATCACTGGCTTTAACTCGAATGAGTTGGCAGTGATTTCAGGACGGATTATGCTGGGGTTCAGCTCCCCAGGCATAGGTACTAAATATGAAAGGATGGCGCTATCCTTGTCATTCGCTATTTCAATGGGATTGCGAGTGACAGGCACCAGGTTTTGATTTACTCCAGCCATTTCTTCTTGAGGTAATTGCGGAGGAATTGTAGTCTCTGCAATGATTGGAGGTAAAAGGGTTTGTTTAAAGAGACGTTTCTTGGCTCTATTCCTAGCTCTAAGTAATCTCTCGGGCTCAGGGTTGAACTCTAGATCACTAGATGGAGTCTCATTCATAAACTACCCTAAATGGTACCTGAAAAAAGAAATGAAAATGGATCAAATTCAATGAAAAATACTTTGATGTTTCAAACTTATCAAACTTCGTTTTCACATAAAATAAGTCCCCGGCAGCGGCGCCAAAAACTTGTTGCGTGCTCAATGTGTAAAGATAAGTATGCAAAAGGGTAGAGAGAGCACTTAGAACATGCAAGCATACATGGTCTCACAGCAAGTAGTAAGTATATTTCATTCGTTTTTTCCACAGAGACTCATTTTTAGCTATTCGCGAAGTGTATTTCTTAAGAAAGATGGGATGAATTTGATGGGGTAAAATTGGTTTTTAATTATCTAAGTGTTACTGAATGTGTAAAGGAATATACCATAAACAAGTTAAAGTTAAAATCAGGCTCAAAGAACAAGAGATGGAATCAATAAACGAAGAAGAAAACAGCTACACAGAATGCATTTTAGCAGAATTGCGAGAACCGCAATTAATCCGCAATTAAATGGCAGCGAAACTGATTAAAAGGGTGAATTAAGGGCTACTAATGACTATCCTATAGGCAGTTTATTACGATTATCAAGCTTTGGATCAACTCTCTATACATCAAACTCACTCTATCTCAAGTATCGTCCGATTCCATGCATGAGAGACTCAAGTTTACTCGACTTCAAAGTAAGGTCTTAAGCATCTTGTTAAAGCAGGAGTGTTTAGTTTGTACTAGGGAAACGCCTATTCCTAGGCCGTTTCCTGATTACCATGAAAGGCTAGCATGATTATATGACTCTGAACTCTTACTCCTTCCAGAGGTTAGGAGTTCTTTGGACAAAATGGATGGCCAATCGAAATTGCCCGTGGGATGAAGCTTACATACAATCAATGTTCGAGTGTTAATCTGCCTACTTGACTCACGTTTTTTAGCCTATAGTTCTGTCATTAGCATGCCCCTAAGTGATTTTAGTTACTCATGGATATGTGGAGAATAGAAAAGGTAGATAAAACAGACATGCTTAGAAGATAAATATACTTAAAACAGCAAGCCAAAGCCGTAGCAGAAACAGATGGAAACTGTAAAATGCAGAAGTATACTTCGATTACTTTAAGTGTTTGAATGACAAAGGGAAGCTCTAAAAGAAATGAATTCAAGACAGACAACAACGAAATGCAGTAATTGAAATGCTATACTAAGAACAACAGTGATCAGAAATGGAATTGAGAAGAACAGAGCAGAAAACAGTAGAGGTTTGCTAGAAAACTCCGTGGCAGTCGCCTCGAATGATGGTGATGAAAAGTCAGCCGTGCTTGGATGAATCCAATCGAGAGAGAAGAAGAATCTCCTCTCCTTCCTATCAGATTATCGGTTCCAAAAGCTTAGACTCTCACTCCAACAGACGGCAAAGGAAAACAGATGGAAATGGTGGACTGCGAGAAGACTTCTCCGCTTCGAATGATTGCTGAACCTCCGACTTTGACCCCCTTTTATAGTAGTTTGCAGGTGCGTTTGGGCCAAGGAGAACCATCAATCTTCAACGTCATATATCAGAATGGATGGAGGAGAAAGAACGAATCCCTGAAAAGTCGGATCTAAACAGAAAAAGATCAGCCAACTTACGGTTTTAACTTGAATAATTGCGGTCACCGCAATTATTCCGCAATTCATTTGCAATGGTTATTTTTTCATTCTTTTCTTCGGTTTTCAACCCTTTTTCTACCTATTGTACACAAGTCCTATATTAGCTACCTTCTTCTAATTCTCATATTAAAGCATAGGTTTAAGCTAAATGCTAACAAAAACACCTAAATGTGTACATCTTCTTAAGCTAAATGGGTCCTAAATAAGTCACTTTCAGAGACTTAACACTTGCCAAGACAATGGTGGTGTTGAGGTTCAAATCTTGGTGGATTCAGTATTTTCCTTCATTTAACACCTCACAGACGCCCAGACCCTCGCTTAGCGCCCGCGAGCCCTCGCCTCGCGCCCGTGCGCCCTATCCTTGACTGTAAATGCCCGTCATTAAAAGTCAATAAATAATGCCCGATTTGTAAAATTTCCAGAGAGGTTAGCGCCTAGGCGCTGGCTCGACGGAAAAATGGGTATAAATACCCATTTTTGGCTCTTCTCCTACCTCTTTCAAAATTTGGGCATTCTTAGCCATTTGTGGCTCTTTTCTTCGGAAAAATGGGTATAAATACCCATTTTTGGCTCTTCTCCTACCTCTTTCAAAATTTGGGCATTCTTAGCCATTTGTGGCTCTTTTCTTCATCTCCATGGATAGCTAAACAAGTAAGTGTTTGATTTCTAGTTTGAGATTGTAATTAATTTGAATTAAGGGGAGATTTGCCCTAATTTGTGTATGAATTAGATTGTCTTCCTTATGCATTTTCTTCCTTGTTCTTCATCTAAGTAGCTTATGTAACTGATTAAGAGTGACGCCCAAGTCCTTATGCATGCTTTACCGTTAGAGATTAGGACGTATAATTGCCTCAATCGCTAGGTAACACAAATCTGAATATGGGTATTTAGTTTGATCCCAAGTGACAGTTGGGGGTAGAAATTAGATAACCTTCATGTTAGATTTTGGGTAAAGAGGAAAAATCGATTTAGTCTCCGGGTTAATTCGTCGCAATGTTCCCGTCTCTGTCCGTTAATCATTTTAGGATTGATCACCTTATTTTGAGTAACTGTCAAGAACAATTAGAATTGCACTTTTCTAATTGTATCTTTGGGTCGTTTGAGTTAGAAATAACCAAACGAATTGCGTGCTTTAAGCGTTGTGTCTATGTATTTAGTTATCGATGATCCGAACACAAATTGTGATCAATCCCATTCTTTGAAGTCAAACATGCCATTTAAATTTGTTACTTCACAGTTTTTATTGTTTTAATTTTCCGTTAGCTACAATAGTTTGAGCTCCCTTTTAAAATCCAATTTCCCCTATTTTTACCGTTAGCAATTTAGAATTAATTAAGTTTGAATTAAGCTAATTCCCTGTGGTTCGACCCAGTTATCACTAACTATAAATTAGTCGGTATAATCGGCTTATAAATATTATTTTGGCAAGCCTCGACAGCTTGAAATTTGTGAACGTACAAAAGTTCATTACCAAAATTGGCGCCGTTGCCGGGGAATTAAATTTAATTCGGCTTGGTTGATTTTAATTTGTTTGTTTTAAAAAAATTTCTTTTGTTTGTACAGTTTTATTCATTTATTTTTTAATTTTTCTTGTATTATTTTACCCGTTTTTGTTTGAGTTTTTTAACGCAGTCATTCTTTGAAAATTCAAAAGAAGCGAAGAAATGGAGGTCGGGGGTAATTATGAGCAACAAAGGACCTTGAGGCAACTTGCGTCATCTGAGCTAGGCCGGAACTCATCGATTATATTGTATCCGGTAGCTTCAAGTAATTTTGAACTTAAAGCTGGTCTGATTAACTTATTACCTTCTTTTTGTGGTAATACAGATGAAAATCTCGTCAGACACCTCAAGGCATTTCAGATGGTGTGTTCGTCATTTAAGACCGACGGCATCACTGAAGATCAACTCCATCTCAGGGCCTTTCCTTTCACCTTGAAGGAGAAGGCGAGAGATTGGATGTATTACCTACCGACTGGGTCCATCACTTCTTTGAAAGAGTTGCAGGGAGCGTTTTATGCGAAGTATTTTCCTGCTTCCAAGGTCGTCGCCCTCAGAAGGGAGATACACAAAATTGGGCAAAAAGAAGAAGAAACCGTCCTAGAGTGCTGGGAGAGGTTTGGTCGGTTATGCGAGGATTGTCCCAATCATCAAATAACTGAGCAGTCCCTTATTCAGAGTTTCTACTACGGTTTGCTTCCCCAAGGCCAGCAGATGATAGACGCCGCCAGTGGAGGTTCGCTCATGGATAAGACACCCGCCGAAGCTAGAACCTTGATTTCTAACATAGCTAGAAGCTTGGAGCGGAGTGGAGATGGAGACAAGGAGAAAGCTCACCTGAAGAAGGATGTGGATGAGCTTAAGGCTCAGCTTTTTGAGGTAAGTAATGTTGTTCTTGCCTTAAAGAATGATTTTCTGAAAGTCCAATCTTCTATTTCAGGTAGATCTGTTGACGACATGTTTAAATCTCTCCTTACAATAACCTCGGACAAGCTCGATAACGTTGGAACTCAGATGCAAGGATTTAAGGAAGAAATGTCTCAGATGACTTGCAAGATCAACAGGATGGAAGAGCAAACTGAGAACTTGAGTGCCATCACTCTGAGAAGTGGGAAGCAGCTTCCCACGAGTACCCCACCAGTGGAAGTCGATCATGGCCACATCGAGCCACAGACAGAAAACCCCGAACCACGGTGGAAAGGGGTAAACTTCGATCCTACATGTACGAGAGTGTATGTGCCTAAGGCCCCTTTTCCTAGCAGGTTAGCAAGACCACCTAAGAAATCCTATGAGGAGGTAGTTTCTATTTGTGAGGTAGACACGATTGATACACTAGCACATAACGTATGCATGACTGTTGAGGATGGGGATGACCCATTATTTTTAATTGAGCTTTTTGATGAATCTGAGTTGCATGAACCATTCTTGACTGAATTCTGTGTACCAACTGTTTCTACTTTGGCAATTGTTGAGAATTCTGCTGAGATAATTTCTTCTACTTTGCCTTGCATTATAGGAGATAAAATAATTAATCATGCCATGCCAGATTTAAGAGCATCAACTAATGTAATGTCACATGTTGTTTTTAAAGAGCTTAAATTTAATGACTTGCATGAAACCGGTGTTAATGTGCAATTGGCTGATAAATCATATGCGCATCCCTTGGGAAAGGTGGAGGACGTTTTAGTCAGACTAATTAATTTGCACTTTCCTGCTGATTCTTATGTTCTTGAAATGAATGTTGAACCCTCTCATGTTTCTGCATCAATTCTATTGGGACGTCCTTTTATAAAAACTATAAAAGTTAAAATCAATGTTGATAAAGGTGTCATGTTTGTTGAGTCTGATGGAGATGTGAGTGAGTTTAGAATTGATGGGTTAAAATCGCAGGAGTCTGTTGGGAATGTCGAAGTTATTTATGTTTTATTTGAAATTGATGTAGTATGTGTGCAGAAGGCACGAGAGAGAAAATTGTTTGAGAATTTTTGCAGGAATGATAAAATTGAGAAGATGGATGGGGCATCTTCCAAGTATGATTATGGATGAGTCGTGTGCGAGAATACAGTCGAGCAATCGACTTTAAAAATTTGCGCTTCTCGGAGGCACCCGAGCTTGGACTGTATTTTCTGCTTATTATTAGTTTACTATTGTTGTTTATTTCTAGTTGTTTAAGTTTGTGTCTTATTTTCATAGGTGAGAGAAGAGAAGTGACCACCATTGTGGATCCATTTCGAAAAAAATGAGGACACACATCCCTTTCCACCGATCCCGTTAAAATTCAGGGGAGGTTCTTGTTCCCTTAGTAATTTTATCGCTCTCACTGTTTTATCTGTTGGATTAGTTGCATTGGGTACAATGCAATGTTTTAGGTGGGAGGTGGGTTTAGTTTTGGACTTCTTTATAGTTTTTGTTCATGGATGCTCTGATTTTGAGATGTATGAGAATCTGAATGCATGTTGTCCGATGAGGACTGTCTGTGATTTACTCGTGAATACTCCATATTTGTGCATTTCGAGTAAACCATGAGTTGTATGCATATTTTCAGCTTATTTTAAATTTTTTCCGAATACTCTCTACATTCATCGAGCACATAGCCCTCTTACTCTTGGTTCTGATAGGCTTAGAGTTATTTTATTTGATCTGAAAATTTGTTGTCACCTCGAAAGGCATATTTAGGGAGGCTTGATGTGTTAGAATTTGTAATAACTCATTTGTTGTAAGCAAAAATCTATGCCTAAAATTTTTCAAGTTTCTGTGAGTAAAAAGCATGAAAAATGTTCATTCTTTAGGTGTTCCTCCTTCTTGTGTTGCCCGTGTAATCAGGGGCGATCGTGTAACCCACGGTTGCCACTGCATGAAAGGGTGACTAATTGAAGTGAACACTTGTCCTTAAAAACGTGAAGTGAATTAAGCTTGACGTGTTAGGCTCTCTTGAAAGAAGAAAAAAAAAAAGGGTACAAAGTACCAAGGAAAAGAAGAAAAGAATTGGACCAATTGTCTTGTTGCTCTTCCCGACCCGTTAAGCCATTAGACTGTTCTCAACGCTAGAAGTAGGGGGAAAACAAGTCTTAGGATCGATTAAAGGAATTTCGGGTCTATAAGAGCTAGAGTAAGAGAAGCTAAGCACACACACACGTAAGAGAGTAGGATTTAAAATTTTGAAATGTTCTTAACTTATGCATACACTTGTTTGTTTTTCCGTTAGCATTAATATCTTGTGTTCACGAGTTTTGAGATTTGAGTCGTCAGCATGCAAGTGGTTTCTTATAAGATAAATCAAAGTACACCTTGCTCGAGGACTAGCAAGATTTAGGTCGGGGGTATTTTGATAGCACTCTAAAAGTGCTAATATTTAGGTCCTAAGCCTTGTAAATTAGAATAATTATTTGGGCTTAATTGATATATTTTGTATAATTTAATTGTTAAGGGGTAAATCGGGCATTTGCGATAATTAAGAGCTTAAATGAATATTTTAGAATATTTTATTAATTAGTCGTTTTGAGTGATTAAACTTCATTAATTAAATAATCTAATTATAACTTATAATTGATTAATGGCTTAATGGTGCAGGGCTTGCCAAGACAATGGTGGTGCCAAAGTTCAAATCTTAGTGGATTCAATATTTTCCCTCATTTTGTAAAAGTTAGCAGCACCAGTCAAAGGTCAACGGTCAACACCTCACGCCCGGCCCATCGCTCAGCGCCCGCGCGCCCTATCCTTGACTGTAAATGCCCGTCATTAAAAGTCAATAAAAAATGCCCGATTTGTAAAATTTTCAGAGAGGTTAGCGCCTAGGCGCTGGCCCGACGGAAAAATGGGTATAAATACCCATTTTTCTTAATTTAGGGCATTCTCTTTTGGCTCTTCTCCTACCTCTTTCAAAATTTGGGCATTCTTAGCCATTTGTGGCTCTTTTCTTCATCTTCATGGATAGCTAAACAAGTAAGTGTTTGATTACTAGTTTGGGATTGTAATCAATTTGGATTAAGGGGAGATTTGCCCTAATTTGTGTATGAATTAGATTGTCTTCCTTATGCATCTTCTTCCTTGTTCTTCATCTAAGTAGCTTGTGTAACTGATTAGGAGTGACGCCCAAGTCCTTATGCATGCTTTACCGTTAGAGATTAGGACGTATAATTGCCTCAATCGCTAGGTAACACAAATCTGAATATGGGTATTTAGTTTGATCCCAAGTGACAGTTGGGGGTAGAAATTAGATAACCTTCATGTTAGATTTTGGGTAAAGAGGAAAAATCGATTTAGTCTCCGGGTTAATTCGTCGCAATGTTCCCGTCTCTGTCCGTTAATCATTTTAGGATTGATCACCTTATTTTGAGTAACTGTCAAGAACAATTAGAATTGCACTTTTCTAATTGTATCTTTGGGTCGTTTGAGTTAGAAATAACCAAACGAATTGCGTGCTTTAAGCGTTGTGTCTATGTATTTAGTTATCGATGATCCGAACACAAATTGTGATCAATCCCATTCTTTGAAGTCAAACATGCCATTTAAATTTGTTACTTCACAGTTTTTATTGTTTTAATTTTCTGTTAGCTACAATAGTTTGAGCTCCCTTTTAAAATCCAATTTCCCCTATTTTTACCGTTAGCAATTTAGAATTAATTAAGTTTGAATTAAGCTAATTCCATGTGGTTCGACCCGGTTATCACTAACTATAAATTAGTCGGTATAATCGGCTTATAAATATTATTTTGGCAAGTCTCGACAGCTTGAAATTTGTGAACGTACAAAAGTTCACTACCATTCTGCCTTTTCGCTCAACTTGTCTCTCTTCACATGTGGAACATGAGAAAAGCACAAACAACCAAACACCTTCAAATTTTTCAGTTTTGGTTTAGTATTAAACCAAGCTTCATACGGTGTCTTCTTTTCCAATACTCTTGTAGGTAATCTATTCAATAAAAAAACTGATGTATTTGCTGCTTCAGCCCAAAACTCCTTTGACAAGTTCTTCTCATGCAACATGCATCTTGTCTTCTCCATAATACTCCTATTCTTCCTCTCACTAACTCCATTTTGTTGTGGAGTATATGGTACAGTGAGCTGATGCTCTATTCTAGCTTCTTCACAAAAGGTATTGAACCTTTGTGACGTGTATTCAGTCTCGTTAACGGGCCTTACTACCTGAATCTGACAACCACTCTGATTCTCAACCCATCTTTTAAACTTCAGAAACACTTCAGCTACTTCAGACTTATGCTTCATGAAGTAAATCCAACACATTCTGGTATAATCATCAATAAAGATAATGAAATACCTGCTACTATTGAGTGAGAGAGTTGGTTGTGGTCCACACAAGTCAGTGGGGATGAGCTGTAACTTCTCTGTTGCTTTTCAAATTGACTTCTTGAATGGCAGCCTCGTTTGCTTCCCTGTCAAACAAGTTTTGCAGTTTGCTTTCAGCTCCTCCAGAACTGGTACTCCAACTGCCATCTCATTCTTCTGCAAATACTGCAACCCCTTCTGATGAAAATGCCCCAACCTCTTGTGCCATAGCTCAGTGTCACTTCCTTGACACTTGAAAGCTATTTGTTCCTTCTCGAGTGGATTCAATAAGAAACACTTGTGTTGCATTTTTATTTTGAACAACTTATTCCCATTGGAATCGAAAATAAGACACTTTCCTTCTTCAAATAATACTTTGAATCCCTTCTCTACTAGTTGATCAACACTTAATAAGTTTTGATCAAACTCAGGAACTAGGAGCACTTCAGTAATCAACTTGGTTCCTGCACAGCTCTCTATTGACACTGTGTCTTTCCCCTTCACTTCTAGATACTCATCATTCCCTATCTTCACCCTTGATTTGAATGACTTGTCAAGGTTCTTGAACAACTCTTTGTCACCTGTCATGTGATTGGTACACCCACTATTAACCAACCAACTGTCACATTGAGTGACTGATGAGAAACAAGTAGCCACAAAAAGTTGATCTCCTTCTTGTTGTACTGCAGCATGTGCTTCTCCTTGCTGTTGAGATCCTTTACAGAATCTCTTAATGTGCCCCATTGAATGTCACCTTCTACACTTCACATCTGGCCTTCTCCAGCATCTGAAGTGTGGATGATTATGCTTCCCACAGAGCTTGCATGCACTGCCCTTGCTGAAACCTGCACTTCCATCATCTTTTACAGCATAATCTGAGCTACTGCTGCCACTTTCCTTTCTCCCTCTCCACTTCTTCTCTCTTCCACCTTCTCCTTGCTGCATTCTGACTTTCAGTGCCCCTCAATGCTTCCTTCTTGCCTCATCAACCTCCTCTGCTCTTGTGCTTGCAAAGCACTTACTAACTCTATCACCTTGAGTTTAGAGAGGTCTTTGATATTTTCTTAGGAAGCAATGGTTGCTTCATATTTCTGAGGAACTGAAACCAGAATTTTCTGAACCAATCTATTGTCAGATAAATCAGTTCCTAATGCTCTTGCCTTGTCGGCAATCGCAATAAACTTGTCTGAGTATTCTTTAATGGACTCGGAATCCTTCATTTGCATTCTCTCGAATTCCCTCACCAAGTTCAACACTTTCATGCCCTTGATCCTCTCATCACCTTCATACTCACCTTTGAGGAAGTCCCAGATCTCATTTTCTGACTTCAAGGCCATAATTCTGTTGAATATGGATGAAGACACAGCTGCATATAGGCAAGCTTTAGTTTGCCTTCTTGGTGACCCTCTTCTTGTGAGTCTTGATCTGGTTGATTGTTGAATTATCGGAAAGTGCAGCAACCTCATAGTCGCTCTAAACTGCTTCCCAATAATCACAAGCCTCCATGTAGGCTTGCATTCTGATAGCCCATGCTTGGTAGTTTTCGCCATCAAACACTGGTGGAGCCAGTGAAGAAAGACTGCTCGATCCTGATTCCATCTCACTCAAATCTCAAAGTGTATCACTCGGTTTCACTAAGGGATATCTTACTAACTCTCACTCATAGGCTGGTGCAAGGATTTTTGAATATCCTCTAATTCTCAGGCTGTCGAAGCCTGACCAAAATGAATTTATAAAGCCTATTGACCTTTAGCTTTGCAGCTAGTGGCAACAGGGTCGAACCACAGAGAAGGACTAATGAATTGAAGCTAATATTGATATGCAAATGAGTTGATTGATTGGTTTTTGTAACAAAAGGGGGATTTTAACATGCAAAGAAGTAAAATTGCTAACGGAGAAATAAAGAGATTGAGATTAAAAGGTGTTGGATTCAGGGGATTTCGGGATTTTTGCTAAGCGTTTTAACATTCATCATTTAATTCTTCAGTAAGGCTAATAATTTTGACATGCACGTGGTCGGTTACCCGGGAACCCTAAAGTAACCGGCTCCATATTAATTAATTAGAATTAATAATTCTAACTAAACATTATTCGCAATCTTGTTAGAGTGATCAACCCCAATTTGACTCCGAATAGTTACTAGCAAACCACGACGAACATTCGATTACACACCCCGACTGCTAATTGACTACCCGACAATCCTAAAGTACTCAACAATCAACATGAATAAAATGATACTTCGATTAATTTTGTTGTCCTGTGTTACTATGGCGACAAGGAGAGGCAAGGCATCGCTAGTCTATAACATTAACACATGCTAGAAAACCCGATTGTCCGTCGTTGAAATCTAACATACGCATGGATTAAGAAAGAACAACAAATGAATTCAATAATTAAAGCCTAATCAGAACCAACATGCATAGATTATCAAAACGCTAAAGGCTTAACAAAATTCCCTAATCATCCCGAATCTAACACGAGTACCTTAGCCAGCCATGGAGAGAATCGTCACAATCGCTCCAACGGAGGCCTTGGCCATAATCCCAAACTTATTACAAGCTAAAAGCTCCAAAATCCAGCCAACAATGGCGGAGCAAAAGGAAATTTAGAGAGAAAACCGAGAGGAAGAAGAAGATGCCAAAAGATGGCTGCAAAAAATCGTCTTTACAGCACTTAAATCCGTTGGAGCGTCGAGACGCTGCGACCTAAATAATCAGCGCGCGCCTCGCGATGGCGTCGAGACGCTGGGCGAGCGTCTCGACGCTGCCCCGATGATTTCCAGCGCGCGCCTCCTCGGAGCGTCTCGACGCCAGGCAGCGTTGAGCAAGCGTCTGGACGCTGTCTGCTCGACGCTTGCTCTCGGGTTGGGGGCTGGAAAATTGCCTCTTCTTGGCATTTTTTTCCGGTTCTTCTTGGTTGAGCTTCTTCTTTTCCCGAAGCACTCCCGGGGCACTAAAACGCCTTCCTTAGCCACAAAATGCACTCAATGGATGTCACGAGCTCTTCGCCGCAAATCTCCTATAAACGAGACATATTAACCAATTAATTACGGCTTTTAGCTAGAATTAGGGAGTGATAATTAGCTCAAAAATAGAGTTATCACAGGCCCCTTAAGAATTTAGCTCTGATACCACTGTTGTTTCTAAGAGAGAAGAGAAATGAGAATGCAACTACTACATTTTCATTCAATAAAATCTGATCTTAAATACACTTTCTAAATGCTAAAAGTAACTTAGTTAACTCCATAAAAACAACCACTAACTCCACTAACTCTAACTCCACAAAAATAGCCACTTACTCTACTAACTCTAAATATATCAATACTTACCCCACTAACTTCAAATATAGCAATTTACTAAAAATAAACTTTAGCATTGAGTTAACTAACAATAGGAATTAAGTGAAATTACTAAAATGGAAAAAACACTTAATTAAAAACAAACTTCAAAATGCAATTAAAAATAGAACTCGAAAATCCTAAAACAAAGAACTAAGGGGCGCGAGATGGAGTGAAATGAAAATAGAGATGGAGTGTAGTCTTCCGGATTGAACTTCCACTAAAATGAGATACGTTGAAATGGGAGGTGAATGGTCCATGTTATAGCCCTCGAGGTGGCTAGGCTGGTGCATCGGATCTAGGCTTGTTCCCCACTTTTCTCAACTCCCAACCGCAAGTGGTTGTTGATTTAGTCTTCGTTTGACTTGCTCTTCGTTTTGCGATGCATTGCATCTGCGTATTTCTCCTCAAAATTAAGCCGGGTTCATTTTCGCGTCTTCCTACAAATTTGCAAATAAGGGTCAAATAACATCATTTTCTTAATTTTTACCCTTAATTTCTTTCTTTTTCATTTTATGATCTCGATTTATGATTGTGTTTTTGACATTAATTAGACTCTTTTAACCCTAGTGCACTAATTTTCATGCGGAAATTGATACAAAAGTGATAGTTTTAATTGGCTAAAAAGTAGTAAATTAGGTACTTATCATATGCAACCAAGTAACAAAAGATGTCATAATAATAGAGCATAAACAATAGTAAATAAAAGTGCAAGTAACAGGTAATAAATATGAGATAAAGAAGGGAATTCGAAGTAGTATCAACCCTGATCAGGAGAAATTGCTCCCGCTATGCACCTGAAAAATTAACTTAATAAAAGGAACACAAATTAGTACCGCTACCATGATGCATCTGCAGACAACCATTTCAAGCCTCCATGTAGGCCAGACAGAATACCATTTTGCACCCGCATCCCAACCTCTTAGCAAGGTGACTCGATTCAACCCCCAAGTCCCTATAAGCTTGTTGTATGGTGTTTAGGCTCAAGACAAAGCGTTATATACTCGAAAAGTAAAAATAAAGGTAAAATCTATAGGCATGCCCTATGGTGTGTAAGTACTTTCTCCTATATTAAGTCATGGAAATCAGTTTTATCACTCAACCTTTTCAGTATTGAGGTTTTACCTATATGCTCTTCTAGGTGATCAACAAAGAAAAATAATAAACTTTATACTCAATAAAAGTAAACAAAACTAAACGTCAAATAATCTACTTCTAAGACATATACTGGGGTTTTCTCTCCTTCTTTAGGGAATCCACATACTTTGAATCCCTAAAGAAGTTTAGGTCATGATAGAAAATAAAGTAAAAGACGATGATTGAATAAAGAACTTCATATTAAAATAACTTGAAAGAATACAACTTGAGTTTGTAAAGTAAATGACAAAAAGCCTAAAAGATAGAATTGTAACTGCTGAAAAATAAATGAAAGCAATAAAAGGCTAACTCTAGTCTCCCTTTGATCCTTTATCTGTTACTCCTAAGAGTCTTTACACTACTTTTTCGATGCAAGTGTCCGAGATAAGTCAGAAAAAAGGACAGAACCTCGGTGTAACGTTACAAAACTAAAAGAAAAACAAGGAGATGCTCTAGGACGATGGTGTAGAAGCTCCACGAACAAGGGTCACTCTTGACTAAAGAATTATTCTCCTTTTTTGTTCTAGTCTTGACCGCCTTTATATACACCTCAAGGTCTAGGGTTTGCTGTCAAGATCAGTGTGAAGAGTAGTCAGCACCACGATCTGGGAAAGATAAAATCAATTCTTCAAAGGAATTCCAAATCATCTGCGGTTCTGTAAAAAAACCACCATGTGCCTGCAATGTTGAGCACATTCCTTAGGTCTAAGACAATCTTCTGCTTTTGGATTCTCTAGAGTCTTCATCGGGTCGTTATGTGGGTGCATTTCCTTGCGTTTTTTAGGTCGGAAATGACTCCTTCACAAAAACACTAGAAAACACACAAAAACTAACAAAACTTGTCTCTGGTATGCTTAAAAATTTATACTTAGCAATGATCTTAAATGGGCTCTTACCTTATTTTTACCTAATTAAATTTGCTTACTTTGACATTATGTAAAACGCATTTTTTTAAGCAATAAGTATGATTTTAGAGGCTAAATAGCACACATGAGTGAGAGTCATCAACTGTCCAAAAACTGTCAATGATAGTGATAGCTGACATTTTTTGGCACTCAATAATGGCCAAATTTTGTAGTAGTGAGCATTTTGATGTTATGTTGCTAGGTGTGGAACCAGTAGTGCACATTCAGAAATACAAATTCTATGAATTTTAAAAGATGGAATATAACAATGACTTATTAGATATAGAATTGAAAGTTTTAGGACTAATTAGACACTTTTAATATTCTCAAAGAGAGAAATCTTAGGGAAAGAAGAGAAAAATAGAATGTCTGAGAAGAAAAAAAAATGAGATTTTGAAATACAAAAATTTAGTTTTAAAAATAAAAGTCTCTTTTGATGACTATTTAATTTTTGGCTTGTAAAAATTAAGCTTATAAACCAAGTCAAGTTTTGAAAACTAAAATAAATAAATTTTAAAAGTTTGCTATAGGAATTTGGAATTTGATTCAGAATCTAATTGTTTCTTTAAGAATAATAATGAAAACCACAAAGAAACATGTATAAATTTTAAAAACATAAAAATAAAAAATTATCAAGGGTTTAATTATTTATTTTTAAAATTTAATTACAATTCAAAAAATATTTAACAAAATCTAACAATATGATTAAAATGGAAAACAACAAAAACAAAAATAAATGAAATGAAATGGACACCAAAATTATGTACTTAAGTAAGAAAAAAGAAAAAAAAGAGTAAACAATTCAGTTGACCATGAAACAAAAACTTTCCATCCTAATTAAACCGATTTTTTATATTAATAATGTTCTTTAAATAAATTATTACAAAAATAGGATAGTTTTGAAAGTATTTACAAAAATAAGGTACCTAAATCGTGTACCATGGACACGATTTCGGAGTAACTCGTGTCTATGGTACACAATTTAGGGGTAACTCGTGTACCATGGACATGAGTTATGATCTGTCACGTCACATGTAACTCGTGTCCATGGTACACGACTTAGGGGTAACTCGTGTACATATTACACAACTTAGATTGACACGTCATGTAAATCGTGTCTATGGTACACGAGTTACTCCCTAAATCGTGTACCATGGACGGACACGATTTAGGGAAATCGTGTCCATGGTACACGATTTAGGTACCCTAATTTTGTAAATACTTTCAAAACTACCCTATTTCTATAATAAGTTATTTAAAGGACATTATTAATATAAAAAATCTTAATTAAACAAATAAGACTTGGTTTTAGACATAAATAGCAAAAATACTTTTTAGGCATGCCAAACATTGCCTAAAATGACCCCATAATGATTATGTAAGAGCAAACACAAACTGCCAAAGCGAGCATAGCTCAACTGGCATATGTATGACTTGATGACCAAAAGGTCTGTGGTTCGAATCCCCCCACCCCCAATGTACTCAAAAAAAAAAAAAGAGCAAACACAAGCTTATCCAAATAGCAACATAAGTAGTAGTTCTTGTCACCTCCTATAAACATGGGATCTTGAAACAAATAGAAAGACAATGAAGGCCAAAACACTAAGCCCAAACAATAGCAAATAAAAGTAATCAAGATGTGCCTTGTTGAGATTGTTGGAGAACCAACTAGAGTTGGCATCAGCCCCAGTTGTTGCAACATCAATGGCTGAAACCAAAAGACTGCTCAAAATGCTTCCTATGCCAAATACACTTGTGTAAAGTGCAAGCCCCATGCTTTTCATATCTGTTGGAACTTGGTCATAAAAAAACTCTTGAAGCCCAACCATACCAAACACATCAGACAACCCAAACAACAAATACTGAGGAACCACCCACCAAAACCTCATTGGAAGTGTTATATCAGCCCTATCAACCACACCATATTCTTCAGCAACTCTCAATCTCTTCCTTTCAACCATTGCTGCAACCGCCATCGAGACCGCGGAGATGACCAACCCGGTTCCGATCCGTTGCAGCGTCGTGATGCCTGACGGTATGCCGGTAAAAGACCTCGCCGCGGGAACGAATACGAGGTCGTAGATCGAGATAAAGACGATGATGGAAAGCGGGACGAAGGCAGCTAGTGCAGCGGCGGGCAGAGTGAAGTTTGATGTAATTGATCTATCCAATGTAGCTCCTTGCTTGGTGAAGAAGGTGGTTTCTTGTGCGTACACAATTCCGAATACAAAGATCGTAATCCATATTGGAAAAATGTTGAGGATTGCCTTGGCGTTTTCAATTCTGAGAAATGGGGTGGTGTTGGCAGAGTGTTTGAGGAGAGTATAACGATAGGTTTTGGTTCCACATAGAAAGACAAGGAATGCAATGAGCATTACAATGAAAGGAATTCCGAATCCGAAAGCCCAGCTGAGGTTTTCCTGTGCATAGGTAACGAGGAGCATGGAGACAAAGGCACCAGCGCAGACACCAAAGAACCACCAATTGAAGAAGGAGCTCTTGGATTTGGCCTCTCGTGGGCTGTGGTCGTCGAACTGGTCGGCCCCGAAAGCCTGGACGCAAGGCTTGTGCCCACCTTGGCCTATCCCTATCAGATAAAGAGAGATGAAGAACAACACAATCTGAAGCTTGGGAGCAGAGGAGGAGTTTGTTGTTGGAAGCATAGCAGACAGAGTGAGCATGCCCAATCCCTGTTTGTAAATTTTCAAGTTAATTAAAAGTAGCTTATATTACAACTTAGCTTTGTGTCTAATTATACCACATTTCTCAACTCTTATCTATTCATGGGGTATTTATCTATTTGATTTCGTAATATTTTTGGACTCGCCTCGAAAATAATATATTTTTACCCTTTTACTAGTGACACAACGCTTCCCTTTGCTGAGCCACACGAGCACTATCGCGAAGAAAAAATTTGTAATACTCTTTGTTGAGCACGAGGATACTATAGTCGCTCCTCACAGTCGTGCTCAACGGAGGATATTAGCAGACTTTTTCTTCGCAATCGTTCTCAGCAAACACGTCTTCGTGCTCAACAAGTGTCAAAAAAACATGCGTTTTAAAAATTGGGTCAATTGCCGACACCCAAAGAGAGGGTCATGTGTGAAAATATTCCTACCATTCATATTTGTATCTAATATATAAGTTAATTTTAAAAACAATTGAATATGTCCTTTAGTGGTCTACACAAAATTAAAAGTTAAAGAAAGTTAAATTGAGGAGAGAAACAAACCAAAACGTAAATTGCAGAGGCAAGAATGATGGTTCGATATCGTCCGAAGAAGGAATCAGCGAGAAAGGCTCCGAGAAGAGTAAGAATCATGGAGATGCCGGACCAGAGATTAACGATCTCAGCGGCGGAGGCGACAGAGTGAGCGAGTGGGCCAGTCAAATATGTTATGAGGTTTGTACCAATTCCATGGTAAACAAATCTCTCCCCAATCTCAGCACCTAAATCCATCCATCCCAGTAAGTACAAAAACGAAAAGCACTATATTATACACACATGTAAATATGTAATATACCTATCATGAAAGAGGCGGATCTCCAACCACCAGAGGCAGATCGGAGGACAGGGTGACCTTTGTAATCAACGGCACCCACCACGACCGCGGCGGCGGCGGCGGCGTCTCTCAGCAGCGGACTTTCCTCTTCATCTAACACCTCCATTTTTTGATATATGGACTGAGACTGTGTGGTGTGGGGGCGGCCAATTCAGTTCTCAATTAGTTAATATCTATACCACCACTTCCCTTAGCTTAAACCGAGTTGGATATGGACAGTGTGGGGCAATTGAGTTCCCTCCCTAAACTACAACCACACAAATTGGATATGGACAGTGTGGGGCAATTGTGTTCTGTGCGAGATCTTACTCCTGACTCTACCCATATGATTTAACTGCTTTGTCTTTTATTGGAATTGTTTCATGCCGGGCCTATCAAAGATATCTCGACGTATGGTTGACGACAAAACCACGAAATCCAACTATCGTTATCTCGTTATGGGTGACGACGTAACCACGAAACCCGACTATCGTCATCTTGTTATGGTTGACGAGAGAACAAAACCAAACCTCTCGATAGAGGCATGTCTAGACAAGGGAGGAAAGAGAGTTGGCAAAGGAGGTCGTGACCAGATAGAAAATGCCTCAACCACCTCACGACCTATTGCTCAGGCACCCGTCCAGGATTCAGATCAATGTGGCATCCTTGGTCTCTCGGATGATCAGTGGGCTATGTTCGTGCACATGCTCGACACTTCAAAAATAAGTTTTCTTCAACCGAAAAGTTGAGTGGTAAGAGTGATTTTTCCGTTGAATGGATCATCGAATCACATGGCTAGTGATTTTGGATTATTTAGCCAATTGTTTGATGTTTCTCCTACTTTTGTTGGGTTGCCTATTGGTAAATAAACCATTGCCACCAAGGAAGGCACAATAACTTTTAATAAATTTATGGTGCTCCATAATGTACTATATGTTCCAGATCTTACATGTAATTAGTTGTTTGTGTCTCACTTATTGTCAATCTATCTTATTTTGCCATTTTTATCGATAAGTTTTTGCATCATACATGACCGTGCTTCAAGGATACTCTGATTGAAGCAAGTGAGCAATGTGATGAGGTTTATTGGATTCAACATTTACGAAAATTTCAAGCATATTGAGCAACTGTGGGAGATAAAAGAGAATTGTGGCATCGACGACTGGGTAATCCTTCTCGCAAAGTCGATTTTCTTTTGCCAGATAATATTAGAAATATTGGAAATAAGGATGGTAATGTTTTCCATGAATCTTGTGATATTTGTTTAAGAGTCGAGCAAACTAGAAGCATGTTGTTTTCTCTAAGCAATAGTAGAGCAAAAATGTCTTTGATTTAATCCATTATGAAAAATGGGGTCCGTATACGCGTTGCCTTCTAGTAATGGTGCTCATTATTTTTGGGTAAATTATATTTGTGGTCCTGATATTTGGATTTGATAATATTTTGGTGCTTAAGGTTTCAAACTCAACAATTTTACCCTGCATGTAGTAGAGTTCATAGTCTTTCCGTCATTTTTCAGTTAATCTCTAACCCAAAGCTAACATGACGTCTACTTTTTATTTCAAACATATTTTTTTAATTTTTTAATTATTAAAAAAATAAAAAACATTATTTATCGTTTCCTTTTTTCCTTTTTTCTCTCATTTCTTTCCCATCTTCTCTCTTCCTCCTCACTTCTCATTTCATCTTCTTCCTCCTATACATGGTCAACGTCGTGTCATCAACGACTGATATTTTTTTCGGTTTTCTTCCTCTCCTTTTCCCCTTCCACTCATTTCTTCTTTATGTTATTTTATAGAAGTAAGTATCATATGTGAAAAAAAATTCAGATATGAAGAAGAAATCAGAGCTGGAAGACGACAACAGTCGCCATCTCAAAATCCTTAACGCGGTGGCGAGGACCTAATAGAACCACGCTGGCAATTCAAAGCTTGCAAGTGAGTTTGACGCCCATCGTTGGAATTGTTGAGGCTTCATCTCGGTTCAAGCGGAAGCGATTCTAAATCGGTATTGTTAGAGGGATTGATACTTAATGGAGAAATGTCACAACTACAATAAATTGAGAATAATATTAATAATGAAGAAGAAGAGGAAGAATAGAACATAGTGATTTTACGTGGAAAACCCTAAACTGATGAAGCGTATCACGCTGCGGAAGCGATTTTGGATCGTTCAAACTCTAATTTCATCAATTTAACAAATAGAAAACATGCTCAAACGACGAAATTAAGAAAAAATAGAAAACATACCCTTGAAGTTCTAATTTTCTTCGTGTTCCGCCGGTCGTTCCTCGTCACGAACACTTCGAACTTCTTCTCACGAACGCCCCGAGGACCACCCCAGGTAGTCCCGCTATCCTCGCCGCCGAGCAACGAATTTGTGGAACTCCGTAAAATAAAAGAAATAAAGAGAGGAGAAGGACGATATGATGGAGGAAGAAAAAAACAGTGAGCGTTTCAAGTTCTTTGAGAAAAAAAAAATGAACAACCATTCTTAAAAACTCAAAACCATCATGCCAATCTCAAAATCTCAAAGCATTAGCCGTAGCCACGAAAAACATTTCTACCAATTTTTCTTTAGGCAAGTGTCTTTCGTGCATGAAAGCAAAAATCCACTTGCATAAAAAATATATTAATTTATTATTTATTTAAAACTTAATTTTTAAATAAATAATATATAAATTTTATTAATTAAACATTTGAATTAATAAAAAAAAGAATATATATTTTATTAATTAATTAAACATTTTAATTAATTAATATTATTTAATTCAATATCAAATATTAATTAAATAATATGACTAATCTCGGTTTTCCGAAAACCGACTTTTAGCACATGAATCCTATTCGTGTTTTAGACCATTCCCATATTTAAATCATATTTAAATATGTTTATCATCCTTCCAAAAACCGAATTTGAACAATTCAAATTCTTTTTCTTTTTCTTTTCTCTTATAATGTTGCACGTCGTTATCCGAGCTAGCCAGGAGAACCTAAAGAACAGATCATGATCTCCAACGATACGAGATTATCCGGTCAAAACTCTTTTAACCGAACTAATCAACATTAGTCAAACCCTCGGAGACTCCCCTCACTACAACAAAGTTGGTCTATTTCGACTATTTTTTATCGAAGGTTATAAAAAACTTTCGAAAAAGATAAATTTATCAGAGGTATTTTGAAGGCCTTCAAAAAATATATACTCTTTATCGAAGGTTATTAAAAACCTTTGAAGATGATATACATTTATCGGAGGTATTCAAAAGACCTTCGTAAAATATTTACTTTTTAGCCAAGGTTATAAAAAACCTTCGAAAAGGATATACATTTATCGAAAGTATTAAAAAACATTCGAAAAATATTTACTATTTATGGAAAGTTATTAAAAGTCTTTGACTAAAATATACACTTATCGGAGGTGTTAAAATAACCTTTGAAAAATATCTACTATTTATTGAAGGTTATTAAAAACCTTTGAAAAATATCTACTATTTATCGATATTTAATAACCTTCGAAAAATATATACTTCTTATCAAATGACATATAAAATCTTTGAAAAAATAAAAAAAAAAAACTACTTTTATCAAAGGTTGTTAAAAACCTTTGAAAAAGATCTACTTTTATCGAGGGTTATTAAAAATCTTCGAAAAAAAATCTAAAGATCTACTTTTATCGAAGGTAAAAAACCTTCGAAAAAGATCTACTTTTATTCGAAAGATCTACTTTTATCGAGGGTTATTAAAAACCTTCAAAAAAGATCTATTTTTATCGAGGTTATTAAAAACCTTTAAAAAAGATCTACTTTTATGAGGGTTATTAAAAACCTTCGAAAAAGATCTATCTATTTTTATCGAGGGTTATTAAAAACCTTCGAAAAAGATCTATTTTTATCGAGGTTATTAAAAACCTTTAAAAAAGATCTACTTTTATGAGGGTTATTAAAAATCTTCGAAAAAGATCTATTTTTATCGAGTGTCATTAAATTTTTTTGAAAAAGATCTACTTTTATCGAAGATTTTTAAAAACCTTCGAAAAATATCTACTTTTATAAAGGGTTTTTAAAAACCTCCGAAAAAAAATTTCTAAATTGCAAGGCCATTCAAAATCTTTGAAAAAGAGGTGTATATTTATTTCAATTTTTTAAATAAATATCTACTTTTATGGAAGGTTTTTAAAAAACTTTGATAAAAGTATATATATATTTTATTGATAAAAAAATATATTATCTTATACATTCATCTATTTCACCGGTAAAACCTTAAATCCCTAAATTCACATCGCGCCAGCGTTCCTCAGGCGATCGACCACGCATCTCGAGACACCACCGAACCGAGCAATGCGAAGGTTCCGGCCGTGGTGTTGAGTCCATCCTTAGTCGCAATGGTGTCCTTGAGCAGCACTGGAAGTCGACGATTCAGCGGAATGAGTCCCGCAGGCGCTCCTCGAGAGCTACAACGAGAGCTGGAGTTGAAAGCCAACATTTTCTCTTCCATTTTGTTCTTCTTCTCTGCCAAAATTTCTCTGCTCAACAAAACAAGATGCAGAAGCTCTTTGCTGCGAGGTCTGCATTTTCTTCGATTCTTAGGAATCAGAGACAATCTGCTGTGAAGATAGCACACTAATGACGGCCAGCTCATATGGTTTATGTGATTTATTTCTGTTATATTATTAGTTAAATAAATCAGTTACAAAATGAGATATAATCCTCTGGTTTAGACTTACTGTGCTTTGTGTAAAATAGGAGTTTTTCCCTTTTCGTTTCTCTACAAATAGACTTGTACTGTATCAGGTCAAAGCAGAAAAAAAGGAAAAGAAAAGGAATAAACGAATTGGGTTTTTCTCCTGAATCTTCTGTGTTGATTTCATATTTTATGTTGGTATCAGAGCTTATGTCTAGCGACTAAGATCGTATTTTCTTCTTCTCCTCTTTGGTATGATCTGGGTCTTGCACTCTTGATCGTCAAATCTTGGGATTCATCAAATCTTCGGTTGGCTTGCTATGGCGTCGTCTTCAAGCACCAATCTTGAATCCACAGATGAAATTGATAATACGTGTACCTCTGTGATCAATCCTGGAAGTAAAATTTCTACTGTCAAATTGAATAATGACAATTTCCTCATGTGGAAATTTCAGATTGAACTTGCCCTAGAAGGTCACGATTTGGAAGATTTCATCAATAAAGATACTGATCCTCCATCGAAAGTAATTTCTGTTGCTGAAGAATCGTCTACAGTAAAAAAATCGAATCCTGCTTTTGTGAGGTGGAAAAGGCAAGATCGACTAATTTCTGCGTGGCTTCTTGGATCCATGAGTGAAGATATTCTTGAACAAATGCTACATTGCAAATCTGCTAGGGAAATCTGGAAATGTTTACTCCGAATCTTCAATTCTCGGAATATGGCTCAAGTAATGAAGATGAAAACAAAACTACAAACTCTGCAGAAGGGAGGTATGTCGCTCAATGATTTTTTTTCTCAAATCAAGAAATGTGTTGATGCTCTTGCGGCTATAGGAAAAGTTGTACCAGAAGAAGATCATATCATGTATATCCTTGCTGGTTTAGGCTCTGAATATGAGTCTATGGTCTCGGTAATCACGGCTAAGACAGAACCTCAGGATGTTCATGACGTTATGGCATTATTACTGACTTATGAGAATCGCATTGAACGAAGGAATCTTTTAGTGAACTCAGATGGTACTCCTCCTTCTGCAAATCTCATGACCCATATTTCAAACAATTCTGATCATAATTCTTCCAAATTGGGAAATTCATATCCGAGCAATTCGAATCAAGGAAGTCAGCATCAAGGCAATCACAACACATTTCGGGGACGAGGTCGGTCCAATCGTGGAAACAGAAATTGGAACAATAGGAACAAAGTACAATGCCAACTATGTTCAAAGTTTGGTCACCCAGCTTCGAGATGTTTTACTTTGCCTGGAAATTCTCCTCAGTCTCAGAATCCATCACAGGTACCTAATGCTGGAAATCTTTATCCTCAATATGGCACTGGATCTTTTCCCTCTCAACCTCCTCAAATGTCAGCACTGTTAGCTACTCCTGACTTCAATCATGATACTCATTGGTATCCTGATTCTGGCGCCACGAATCATCTCACGAACAACTTCAATAATTTGGCGGTTGGTACTGAATACACAGGCAACAATCAGGTGCAAGTGGGCAATGGTGCAGGTTTGCCAATCTCTCACTTTGGTTATTCTTCTTTTCTCTCTTCTTCTAAGCATCTGTTTCATCTAAATAAACTTCTTCTTGTTCCTACTATCACTAAGAATCTCATAAGTGTCAGTCAATTCGCCAAAGATAATTCTGTTTTCTTTGAATTTCACCCTGATTTTTGTTGTGTGAAGGACCGAGCTACTGGCAAAATCCTTCTCCAAGGACCACTCCATGAGGGGCTGTACAGGTTCAATCTATCCTCGCATCATCCCGATTCTTGTATACCTCGTGGTTCTGTGTCTCCTACTTGTCTACTGTCTCATTCATCTTTTGTTCCTTCTACTCATAATACATCTACTATTGTGAAGGTTTCTAGTTTAGATATTTGGCATAGACGCCTTGGGCATCCTGCTCTTCCTATTGTCAAAAACATTGCTAAACACTGTAAACCATTCCTATCTTCTAATATGAATTTCTCTTTTTGTAATGCATGTGCTATTGGCAAGTCTCACTCTCTTCCTTATACTCCTTCTCTCACACTTTATACTGCTCCTTTACAATTAATTGTTGCGGATCTTTGGGGGCCTTCTCACACAATATCTCGCAATGGTTTTCGGTATTACATTAGCTTTGTTGATGTTTTCTCCCGATACACTTGGATTTATTTTCTCTCCAATAAATCTGATGCTTTCAAAGCGTTTCTTTCTTTTAAAGTCTCTGTTGAGAAACTTTTTGGTGTCTCTATTCTTCGTTTTCAATCTGATGGTGGGGGTGAATTTAAACCTTTTACTTCTTATCTTCAAGCTCATGGTATTGAACATCGATTGTCTTGTCCCTATACCTCTCCACAAAATGGTATTGTAGAACGTAAGCATAGGCACATTGTTGACACGGGTCTCACCTTATTATCTCAAGCTTCTATGCCACTTGGTTTCTGGGATGATGCATTCTCTACGTCGGTTTATCTCATTAATCGATTGCCTTCTACAGCCCTGAATGGTGACAGTCCTATGTTCAAATTGTTTCTCAAAGAACCCAATTATTCCTTCCTAAAAGTTTTTGGGTCATGCTGTTATCCTTGTCTTCGGTCATATAACTCTCATAAACTTGATTTTCGTTCTAAACCATGTACCTTTATTGGATATAGTAACCAACACAAAGGTTACAAATGCCTGTCTCCGGATGGTCGGGTCTTCATTTCCCGCCATGTTGTCTTCAATGAATCTTTCTTTCCGTTTATTACTTCTTCCAATATTTCCCCTATGTCTAACTCCATTCAACAATGTCTCCCTATACTTTCATCTTCTCCTTCTTCTCGATTGTCACCTGCACCTGCGCTTTCTTCACCTGCATCTTTGCCCAACTTATCTCCGGATTTGGTTATGTCTACATCTGCTTCTCATGGTTCTGTCTCTATTCTTGGTGATGGCGAGCCATCTGTGGGTTCCATTTCACCTTCTGGTGATAATACACATGTTGATTTGCAACCTATTGATTTGCAGCGTGAGGTTGTCTCATCTCCCATTGTGAATGCTCATCCTATGCTCACAAGAGGGAAACGTGGTATTTTTAAACCAAAGGCTCTATTGGTTAACTATGCTGAATCTGAGCCCTCAAATACTAAGGAAGCCCTCCAATATTCTCATTGGCGTCAGGCCATGAGTGAAGAGTATGCTGCCTTGATGCGTAATCAGACTTGGGATTTGGTTCCTTTACCACGAAATCAGAAAATTGTTGGATGTAAGTGGGTGTTTAAAATTAAACGTAATTCAGATGGATCGATTTCTCGGTATAAGGCACGACTCGTGGCCAAGGGATTTCATCAAACTGCGGATATTGACTATTCCGAGACATTTAGTCCCGTGGTCAAGCCAGTTACCATTCGTGTTCTTCTCACTTTGGCAGTATCTCATCAGTGGGTGATCCGTCAAGTTGATATTAATAATGCTTTCCTCCATGGTTTGCTTACTGAGACAGTTTACATGGAACAACCACTTGGTTTTGAACAAACAGGTGTTTCTCCTATGGTATGCAAACTTAATAAGGCTCTCTATGGGCTTAAACAAGCCCCTCGGGCTTGGTTTGAGCGTCTTAGCACCTTTTTGCATTCTCTTGGCTTTGTCACTTCTAAGGCAGACTCCTCGTTATTGTTTCGCCACCATCATGGCGTTTCTACTTATATCTTGGTTTATGTGGATGACATTATTGTCACGGGAAATTCACCAAGTGGTGTCAACCAGTTAATTGCCTCTTTAAACTCCAAATTTGCTTTGAAGGATCTGGGAATATTGAATTACTTTCTTGGTGTTGAGGTCTCCTATCCACCATCAGGTGGTCTCTTCCTTTCTCAATCTAAATATGTGCTTGATCTTCTAACTAGAACTAAAATGTCTGCTGCTAAAGGCATTGCCACTCCCATGATTAGTGGGCCTCTTCTTTCAGCTCGTCATGGTGATCGAATGCATGATGTAACCCTTTATAGAAGTGTTGTTGGTGCACTCCAATATGTCACTCTTACTCGTCCAGAGATCTCCTTTAGTGTGAACAAGGCTTGTCAGTTTATGCAGTCCCCGACAAACCTTCATTGGCAACTAGTCAAAAGAATTTTGCGGTATCTTAACGGCACTATTGGGCATGGTCTTCTTCTCTCGGCTTCTTCTGATCTATCCCTCCATGGATATGCTGATGCCGATTGGGCTTCGGACCCGGATGATCGGAAGTCCACCTCGGGATATTGCATCTTTCTTGGTGGCAACTTAATCTCTTGGGGGTCTAAGAAGCAAGCAATCATTTCACGCTCAAGCACAGAAGCTGAATATCGTTGTCTTGCCACAGCAGCTACTGAATTAGTCTGGCTTAATACTCTATTTTCTGACCTTCGGATCTCGTTACCTCGACGCCCGATTCTTTGGTGTGATAACTTGAGTGCTGTACATCTTAGCGCCAATCCTATTTTGCACTCTAAGACTAAACACGTGGAAATCGACATTTACTTTGTGCGTGATCTCGTTTTGAATAAACGAATCTCTGTTCATCATCTCCCTGCTACGGCTCAAATTGCTGATATACTCACCAAACCACTCTCTGCTGTCTCCTTCACTCAGTTGCGGTTCAAGCTCAATGTTCGGGATCCGTTGACCATTGGCTTGCGGGGGGGTGTGAAGATAGCACACTAATGACGGCCAGCTCATATGGTTTATGTGATTTATTTCTGTTATATTATTAGTTAAATAAATCAGTTACAAAATGAGATATAATCCTCTGGTTTAGACTTACTGTGCTTTGTGTAAAATAGGAGTTTTTCCCTTTTCGTTTCTCTACAAATAGACTTGTACTGTATCAGGTCAAAGCAGAAAAAAAGGAAAAGAAAAGGAATAAACGAATTGGGTTTTTCTCCTGAATCTGAATTGGGTTTTTCTCCTGAATCTTCTGTGTTGATTTCATATTTTATGTTCTGCTTCTTTCTCTTCTGCTTTGCTTTTTGACGATACTCAACTACAGGTTTTTTGCTCTATTGTTTGCTTATGATGATGCCGGTTTTAGTATGATTTAAATGGAACTTGTTGATTTCGTTTGTCGATCGATTTCTATTAGTTAAGTTAGTTTGGACGATATTCATTGTAGATGTGATTAGTCTGTGATGCGGATTTATGAATATGAAGCTTGTATTTAGATTTGTTAGTTTTGTTTGTGGATACTTGGTCTGTTTTAGATCGTTTTTGGTTAAATTTGGTTTCTATCGGATGATTAGGTTTATAGAATGATTTAAGTGTTTTTTTTTTAATTTTCTTAAAGAGTTGATTGAATTAGTTTCAGTTTAAAGAGAGTGTTACACAATTTGCTCAAGACAACATTGCTCCACATGCCGCGAAAATCGATCAAACCAACTCTTTTCCGCAGGTAAACATTGTTTTTTCTTTTCCCTTTTTGATTTACGAATGAGAGTTAGTATAAACTGATTGAAATGTATTTTATTGTAGGATGTTTTCAAATTTTTGTTTCCTGCAAGCCAAGAGATGAACTATCTTATGCAATCTGTCTTCAGGCATCGAAGCCTCACTCCATGAATATAGAAATTAGTTGATCTACATTTTTTGACACAAAGCTGACATTGGGAAGAAGAAGAGCTGCACGATACTCTTCGGTTTCAAACTCTGTCCTCGTCAGAATCCTCCGGTAGTTCTCGGTAGCCAATCTCGGGTGTCCCTTGGCAACTGCCACCTGAGATCATAAGAAAACATAAACAGAAGTGAAGATCATCAGCTTTCTCGCTCTATTCAAACTCAACAGTGAGCTAATGGCTGCAAGTTTATAGCTTCTAGCTATTCCAACAGGTTTCCAATGAGTGTTTAGGATCATGCTATAACTTAATTTTCTTCTTCTATTAGCTGCATAATTTCGATATGATATTCGTTGTTTGTTATGAATGTTGAAATGTCCATATCAAATGAGGATATGATTTGAAGATGATTGAGTTTTTGCTAATGAGCAGTGATCTAAGAAACATGCCAAGCGAGCTATGGTCTGAGGGTTCTTCTCCTTGATCGGGACAGCCACTCTGCAACCGAGATAAGATCGAAACTTGAGGAAATGGAGTATGTTGGTGAGGTCAGCCATTTTTTTATACATTCATCATTTTTTTTCTGAGAAAAAAAAATGTTAGGCCTAACATATTTATTAACATATTCATTCATCTTCGAAAATGATAAGTTGTGTTAGGTCAGCCATTTTTTTTCATTCATCTTTTATACATTCAATTTTAAGATGTTTGATTTAAAAATAAAAAGAGAAATTTTAAGATGTTTGATTGTTTACTTGGCGAAAAAGAACAGGGTTGATTGCAAACAATCTTAACATCGTCTTTAGAATCCCAACTCTCGAAATCTTCTGTTCTTTTTTCATGGGGTTGTCTCAAATTTCAGTCTCGATTTTTTTTATTTAGATTGTAAAAAATGGCTATTCAAGATGATGAGTCTTTTTTTGAGGTGAAACTATGATGTGCCTAACTCATATTATGTAATGCCTTCAAAGTTCTCTGATTGCTGCCATATCTCCTGATTTTGAATCAAAGAGAATTTGATTATTGAATTGATTAACTTGCTGTTAGATAAGCAAGGCGAAATGATGAAAACTTTGTTATCTGAAACTGGATGTGGAACTTATATCATTCTGGTCTTCAAAGTTCTTTGATTGGTTTTCTATTTTACTGGTTTTTACTTTTTACAATATGAAATATGTTTTTGGGAGTGTTGGTTTGAAGGTGTATTATCATATTCAATTTTCTTATCTTTTGAATTACTTGTTTCTTTTTTATTCTCAATAATTTAGTGGAAATAAATAAGTTATTGGTAGCACTCTAAAATTCATGGTCTTTAGGGAACTAGTATCTCAGGCCATACGAGCATTGTGCAACATCAAAATCTCTGTTCTTTCTTCTTATTGTTGCCTCGGTAATTTGCATGAAATGGGCAGAACTGGAGAGGAAATCATGAATTTCTCTTTTTATTTTCTAATCATGGGTACTCTTGGTGACATTCTAAATCCAGATTTGTACTCTTGATTTGTTGGGTGGACTCCGGTGAATTTTAGAGAAGTGCCTAAGATTTCTCCATTGGGATTTGAACAAACATGTGAAAAGGTATTATACCCATTCTGTGCTTGGCAGTAACATTATTCTATTGAAACTAGTTACTTATATATGTGTGTTTATAGTTTTTATGTGAACTCTTCCTGCAACAAATCTTCTAATGTTTTGGAGCAGCTTGCAAATCGTCCAATTTGGGTTGCTAGTTGGGCTCAGAGGATTGGATGCGGGCTTATGAGAACATGGATTGGACAACCCTTTGGATTTTTTTTCTCGTGTATCAGGTTTACTTAATGATTTTCTCTCAATGTTTTGAGTTTTTGTGACTTACATTTTGTTTCATGTTTCATGTTCGTTTGTTCTCTGTTGGTATAGTTGTTGGGGGTTCTGACCCTTAGTTTGTTGGTTCCCTTTTATTTAGAGAAATATACTTGTCGAGAGTTTCTTATATAAAAAAAATAGCTATCATATATTCGTGTATATTTGTTCTCTATTCTTGTATTTGATAATTAGGGCACTACGAGTAAGATTAATAGAGAACGTTTTGAGATTTGCTAATAATAAATGATTTGGTTTTTTCGAAGAATTTTTCAACGTCGATAAAAAAAAAATTAATTTCGAAGGCTTTAAAATCGTTGAAAATAGCATTATAAACCTTGAAAAAAAATTAATTTTGTAGGTTAATGAACCTTCGAAAAAGACTCATTTTCGAAGGTTAATGAACCCTCGAAAATGACTCATTTTCGAAGGTTAATGAATCTTTGAAAAAAATTAATTTTCAAAGGTTAATGAACCCTTGAAAAGCTTTTCCCGACGTAATTTATTTCGACGCTTTTCGAAGGTTGAATTAACCTTCGAAAAAAGATTTATCGAAGGTTCATTTAGTGTTTTTTCGAAGGTTATGACCTTCGAAAAAAGTCAGGTTTCTTGTAGTGACTATAGTCTGAGGGCTGCACTCTCCTCTGTAGATATATTATGTCCTCTTGATATAACCGTCATGGGCAAGTCGACCCTTCACACAGGTTGTTCGTAATCACAGCTGGGTCATTTGATTTATCGAAGGTTCATTTACCTTCGAAAAAAGTCAGGTTTCTTGTAGTGACTATAGTCTGAGGGCTGCACTCTCCTCTGTAGATATATTATGTTACATCTTGTTCCTTAAGTACCACTGACACCTCTAATGAACAATAGATATGTGGTCAAGTCGACCCTTCACACAGGTTGTTCGTAACACAGCTCTGGGTCATTTGATTTATCGAAGGTTCATTTACCTTCGAAAAAAGTCAGGTTTCTTGTAGTGACTATAGTCTGAGGGCTGCACTCTCCTCTGTAGATATATTATGTTACATCTTGTTCCTTAAGTACCACTGACACCTCTAATGAACAATAGATATGTGGTCCAACTAACAGATCAAATAACTCTCTCATCTCATGGGAGTGTGCGTGCAAATTGTTCAATCCCCGGAGTCAGCGATTAAGGGAACAACCTATCTACTAACCTTGAAGAGCGGGTTAGGAGTGAACTCCAATCTTGTTGTACTATGTCTCCAGCTACCTATTCGACTTTATCCCAAGATGGTCGGCTTATTGAGTCGGCGCTTATGGGCCACTCTCACCCGTGCAAGTCAAAGGATACTTTCGAATAAGCAAGAGTTCATAGCAAGCTCAGAATTGAGATCGAGTTACCTAGGTCATCAAATGAAAATGTCGGTCTCATCAGTAAACGGTGTTATAGAGAGAGAACGACATATTTCGCGGTTCGGTCTTATGCAAACTCTTTGCACAGGACTCCCTCACCCGCACATCTCCATGTGAAATGATTTGGATCACATCGTTTTGTACAATACAAAGTGAGCCGCATCCAATAGTGTTACCATGATAAGGTACCCAACCATATTCGTATAATATAGACCGTTTTGACTGACTACTTGAGCCTGATCCACAATCATGT
Source organism: Herpetospermum pedunculosum (assembly GCA_028017165.1). Classification (NCBI taxonomy): domain Eukaryota; kingdom Viridiplantae; phylum Streptophyta; class Magnoliopsida; order Cucurbitales; family Cucurbitaceae; genus Herpetospermum; species Herpetospermum pedunculosum. The sequence goes on along the minus strand of CM051527.1, from coordinate 25,865,789 downwards.
CATACATGAAGCTCAAGTACTCATATCCAGCCAAGGGTGTTGGTCATTGGTATAGGTTAACTTAAACACGTTTCACTTTATTCCAGCAAACTCTTTTACTGAATAAAACTAATAACTCTTTATTCTAAATAGAATATTTACAAACATAACAGTTTACAAACCACGAGTTTTAAGACATAAAACCCAACATAAACAAATTAGGGTAAAAATCACGACCAAGGATGGAAGAATTCCACAATAAAAATAGAACTTACAAACTTTCTCTCTTAGGGAGGAAAAACAAACTCAAGAAACTCTCTTTATTTTTATATCACTCTTTTCTCACTTAAATTTTGGGATGATTTGCCAACAATGGGTATCCACCTATTTATAGTCCAAAAAAGATGGGGCCATCCAGTGTAACATCTAGTGGCCTATTAAATTCATTAACCTTCAAGTTGAATAAGTTAGCAAATTAATATTTAACAATCTCTCACTTGGAGATTTGATTGATAATCAATCACATCCTCTTACACTTTTCTTTCTACCTTTGTCAACTTCATGTTGCTTATGTTTTTTGTAGGCCATTCGAGGATCGACACCAATTGAACCTGTAAGCATTGATTGCCTTTGTAAGGTTGCAAGGTTTTCTTTTGTATGAATTTTATGCATATTTATCGTTCATTCCTCCACTTTCTCACGAACGAAGTGATAATGAACTCGAATATGTTTTGACTTGGAATAGAAAGTTTGATTCGTTGCAAGATACAAGGCATTCTGACTATCACAAAACAAAGAAATCTTATTATGTTCATCCTCGAATTCATCCAATAGCATTTTTAACCATACCGCTTCTTTACTAGCTTCTATAATCGCAACATACTCTGCTTCTGTTGTTGACGTAACCACAATTGACTGCAGTTTTGAAGTTCAGCTTACAACTCCGCTAGCAAGAGTGAACACATATCCTTGGTGGATTTCTTTTTATCAAGATCACCTGCATAATCTAAGTCAACATATCCTTTGACAATAAAGTTCGATCCTCCATAACACAATGCAACATATATGGATCTTTTAATGTATCTAAGGATCCTTTTAACAACATTCCAATGATCTCCACCAGAATTCGCCATATACCGACTTATTACTCCCACTACATGTGCAATGTCTAGTCTGGTAAATATTCATGGCGAACACTAAACTTCCCACTATTGATGGATACAGTACTCGAGACATCTTCATCTTCTTTGTTTCACTGTTAAGGCTCATACTAGAGGATAACTTGAAATTAACAGGAAGATGGGTAGAAATGGGCTTACAATCTTGCATGTTGAAGCTTAGCAAGACCTTCTTCAAATAATTTTTATGAGATAGCCAAATATTCCTATTATTTATGTCTTAATGAATTTGCATGATCTTGTTTGTTGGAACCAAGTCCTTCATTTCAATCTCGCTAGCAAAATGTGCCTTTAATTCTTCGATATGGTATTTGTTGGGGCCAACTACACCAACATGTCGTCAACATGCAACAAATTGAATTGAGCAAGGTTATCTCAACCTTGCTCTCGTCCACTACTCCACCCCAGTAAGGTTTTACTTTCGGTCCATTTCCTTTAAAAACCCTTCTTTTATAGTCTAGATCAACTGCTCCGTAGGCGTATACTTGATGGACGGTAAATGGTTCGGACCACTGGGATTTCAGTTACCCTGGAAATAATTTAAGTCTCGAGTTGAACAGCAAGACATGTTCTCCTTCCTCTAGGTATTTGGGCTTAATCCTGCGATTGTGCCATCTTTTAACGCTTTCATTGTAGAGTTTCGCGTTCTCATAGGATGTCAATCTCAATTCTTCCAACTCTTTGTAGTTGGAATTTTTTGTTCTCATATGCCTTAGCTAGATCAAAATTCAACTTCTTCATGGCCTAGTGGGCTCGAGTTCTAATTCCAATGGTAAACGACAAGCTTTTCTGAACACGATTTGATAGGGGGACATCCCCAATGGAGTTTTATAAGTGGTACGGTTTTCCGATAGCACATCATCCAATCTTAGAGACCAATCCCTGACAGGATGGTTCTACTATTTTCTCTAGACTATACTTGATCTCTCGGTTTGATAATTTTGTCTGACCGTTGGTATGTGGATGATAAGTTGTGTGGAGATTTTGTGTCTGACATTGTATTTGATAAAGTGTCTCTTTATCGTTTTTTTTTAAGGAAATGAGTCCCTTCGTCACTGACTAGCCTTCTAAGGGTTCCAAAACATGTAAAAATGTTCTTCTGTAAGAATATTTTAACGGTCTTTGCATCATTGGTAAAGGTTGTTATGGCCTCAATCCACTTTTAAATGTAGTCCACTGCTAGTAGGATGTGATGGAGCGATTTACCGCAGCGGAAGCGATTTTGGACCGATGATACTCTAATTTCATCAATTTAACAAATAGAAAACATGCTCAAAAGACGGAAATAAGAAATTAAAAATACATATCCTTGTAGTTCCAATTTCTTCAAGCTCCGCCGCTCTTTCCTCGTCACGAACTCTTCTGACCTCTTCTAACGAACGCCCCGAGGACCACCCAGGTAGTCCCGCTATCCTCGGCGTCGCGCAACGGAGTTGTGGGACTCCGAAAGAAGAGAAAATAAAGAAGGAAAGAAGAAGAAGAATGAAAGGACAGAGAGAGGGATGAAGAAAAAGTTTTAAAAAAAACTTATGAGTTTTTTTTTTTTTAAACAAACGAATACCCCTCAGTCCACCTCCTCAAAATGAGAGAGTTCAAATTGAATACCCTTGTCAACTTAAATCTCCTCTGGCCAACTTTCATATATATATATATATATATATTACTTAACATATATATATAATTATTATTATTATTAAAAATAATAATAATAATTTTATTTATTAAACTTTTTAATAAATAAAAAAAATATATATAATTATTAATTAAACTTTTTAATCAAAATAGAGTAGAAGATTGAATACCGCAAATTGGTTTGATTGAAGTTACCTAGTAAGCGAGGCAACCTGTGCAGTCAACGTGGCAATAGAATCCACTTCATTAACTTCCATCACACTCTTCTGAGTCGTTCTCCCACTTGGAATTTCATACTGATTCACTGTCATTTCCTCCAATAACTCAAAGGCTTCACTCTCTGTTTTCTTCATGAATGATCCTCCTGCAGCTGCATCAATTGTTGTCCTTGTACCACCTCCTAATCCATTGTAGAAGTTATGCACTTGCATCTATCTAGGAAATCCATGGTGAGGACATCTTCTCAAAAGCTCCTTAAATCTTTCCCATGCATCATAAAGAGATTCTCCATCATCTTGAATAAAATTTTCAATCTCACTTCAGATTTTTGCTGTCTTTGCTGGTGGAAAGAACTTGGCTAGAAATTTTTTAGCAAGATCATTCCAAGTTTCTATCGAACCTGCTGGCAACGAGCTCAACCATTGTTTAGCTTGCCCCCTAAGAGTAAAGGGAAACAACCTAAGTCTTATGGCATCATCTGTCACTCCATTCATCTTGAATGTATCGCATATTTCCAGGAAATCTGAAATATGAGAATTTAGATCTTCATTCCTCAACCCACTGTAATTCACTGAGGTTTGGATCATTTGAATTGTGGCAGGCTTAATCTCGAAGTTATTGCCTTAATTGCGGGTCTTTGGATTGCAGAATGTAACCCCGTTACATTTGGCAACACATAGTCCCTCAAAGTCATATTCTCATTTGTTGCATTGTCTGCCATAGTCAATTGCTCTTGTGCAACACGCTCTCTATTTTCTTTTCTGTTCCTTTGACAGGTACGATCGATCTCAAGATTAATTGAAAGTAGGCTGCTACTTCCAAATTTTCGCATGCACTCTCTCTAACTTCTGCAACCAAAAATAAAAGAACAAAATTAATAAAAGTAACACAAAACTCAGATTAAGACTAAAGCTCTTGATTTCTGATATTAGTAAAGAAAAAACAATCATTCCCCGGCAACGGCGCCAAAAACTTGTTGTTCGATTTTGCAAGTGTACGAATCGTTCCAAGTAATATAGTAGTGTAAGTACTAAGTATCGTTTATTTGAGCAATCGATCAGTCAAGGATGAATGAATTATTAAAAAGCTTTGAACTAAAGTAATTAAAATACTGAAACTAACAACCGTTATATTAAATGTAGATGATTGAGACTCTAGAGAAAAGATTTCATCGTTATCTCCTCCTATTCTTCACTAATTGAAAGTTATAAAAGCTTGACTCCTAGATTGTTTACAAGTTCTACTCAAAAGACTTGTTACTCTCTCTCGAGTAATAATAATATTCATTAAAAAGACAATTGCCTATATTTCTATGACAATCAGAACAATTCAATTATGAAGGTTGTAAAACTAACATTGCCACAAAACCTACAAGGATATGTCTATCGCTCATATAAGTTAGGGAAAAACAATTAAGGTTCGTCAATGAAAATCGTTTATCGACCTCAAAACATTGATAAAAACTCACACTAAGATTGGTCAAATCCTAACATGCATTCAGTAAGCACATAAAAGTTTTCACAATCTCATATGGAATCAAGTTCTTAACAATCGATTAATGAAAAATAAGATTCAACAACGACTACATCTACGCTCTAGATAAAGGAATTAGTTCATAGTGAAAATCTCAGCAAAATTCATGTTTAGAGGCATATTCATTACAAGTGAGAAAAATTATGAAATAAGGAAAAAGAAACAGGCCACGAATGACTCCACGAGTTTCCTAGCTTCGCTCTCGCTTTGTTTCGATGCTCGAATCTTGAGTTTTCTAGCTTCGCTCTCGCTTCGTTTCGATGCTCGAATCTTCAAAAACTCCTTTCTCCACTGTCTTTTCTCACTTTTTCACAGTCAACCTTCAGCTCCTGGTAATATGTCTTTTCTCACTTTTTCACAGTCAACCTTCAGCTCCTGGTAATAGGATCTTTTAATATCCTATACGCGCGCCGAGATGGAGCGTCGGGCTGACCGTTGACCAATAGCTGTTGACTTTTATAAAAATGAAGGAAAATCTTACATCCACAAAGATTTGAACCTAGGCAACCCCATTATCTTAGCAAGACATGCACCATTAAACCATTAATCAATTTTGAATTAAGATTAGATTAATAAATTAATGTAGTATAATCACTCAAAACGGTTAATTAATAAAATGCTCTAAAATATTCATTTAAGCTCTTCATTTACGCAAATGCCCGATTTACCCCTTAACAATTAAATTATACAAAATATATCAATTAAGCCCAAATAATTATTCTAATTTACAAGACTTAGGAGCTAAATATTAGCACTTTTGGAGTGCTATCAAAATCCCCAACCTAAATCTTGATAGTCCTCGAGCAAGGAAAACTCTGAACTAGCTTCTAAGAATGAAATTGCATGCAACGACTCTAACCTCAATGCTTTAAAAAACAAGGCACTTACAACAAAAGAGAACAATTGATTGCATGCATAAGCTGAGAACATTTCAAAAATTAAATTGCTACTCCCCTACGTGCGTGTGTGATTAGCCAACCTATTCTAGCTCTTATAGACTCGGAAAAACCATATGCAACTCTACATCTCGTTTTCCCCCTACTTCTAGCAATAAAGAACAGTCTACGGCTTTACAACAATCAAGAGAGTAACAAATTAAAAGGCCTAAATTTTCTTTTTCTTTAGTACTTTGTACTCTTTATTCTCTTTAAACTACCACTTTTTTTTTTTACTTTTTCTTCTCCAAGAGAGCCTAACATGTCAAACTTGCCTTCGTTCCAGCTTACCCGCAGTTCCACTGCACAACGTATCTGACTACGAACAAGATTCACATTTTTAAGGACTAATGTTCACTTCTTAACGTGCACTTTAAGAAGGAGGAGCACCTCAGGAGCTTTTATTTTCATGCCTAGTCTTTTTTTATTTTTTATTTTTATTTTTTTTAGGCAATAGCTTCGCTATAACACGATTAATTTAATACAACCTATCATGCATCAAGCCTTCCCTAGGGGTGTCTTTCGGGGTGACAACAAGATTTCATGCAACATAAGACAATTATAAGCCTACAGAACCAATAATAGGATGCTACGTGCTCGATAGATGCAAGGGAGCAACAAAATTGTTTTTGAAAAATGCTAAACATGCACATACAATCTCATGCTTTTCTAGATATGCAAATACGAAGAATTCAAAAGCATTTCATAGATTGTCCTCATCGAACAACATGCAACAGCGGACCAAAGCACTTATAATTCATAACTTCCACAACTCAACAACTACAGAAATCCAACAAACTTCTCCACCCCCAACCTTCAAAGGATACATAGTCCTCTATGTATCACACATCAGACTAAGCAATTGAAATTATAAAATTTAAGGGAACATAAAACCTCTCCTGAATTTTGTTAGGTTGGTGGTTGGAGCAGCGTAGTCCCTGCCCAAATATCTCGTTCCTTAGGCCACAAACCCCTACAAAAAGAAAGCAAGAAAAACTAAGCTAGGAAAACAAAAACTGAAAGTAAATACATGAATTTAAAAACACATGGGTTGCCTCCCAAGAAGCGCAATTTTTTTTAACGACGTTATGCTCGATGTGTCCTCCACTCTGCCAAGGTACATAGAAATTCTCGTATTTCTTCGGCCCCTTCTTCCTCGAATCAACAAAATCTGCTAAGATAAGCAAGCTCTTCGACTTTTGCAGGCAGCCAGACAGAGTTATTTTTTTTTTTTTTGTTAATATATGGGAAAAATAAAGACTAAACAAACGGAAATAAAACAAAGTAAGACTCGACAGACTCAACGGACTCAACGGAAATAAAAGACTCAACAGGAGAATAAGGAAGAGAACATGCTTCAATTAAGGAAATTTCAGGAAATAAAACAGATAGAGACTCGTCAGCCTCAAACTCTATCACCTGAATCTCCTCCTCGAGACTAGGCTCGACCTCTTCCTTAATCTCACTAATCTCATCCTCGCATGGCAAAATATTCTCGAGTTCTTCCTTACGATATGTGCAATACTTCGAGCATACGACCAATTTGCTCTCTCATTTCTTCAACAGCAAGGTCATAGGGCAGAGGAAATTGTTTTTGTAGCTCAGGAAGCTCTTGGGCGGGGTAGGCTTCAAGAAAACCGGTTTGTGGCGACTCAGGACATGTGTAGGAAGTATGACCCCCAACCGAGGAAACACAACATTTTGCTCTTGCCTGCATTTCTCTAATAAACGTCCACCAAACCTCGGAGTGCAGCTTATACATTTGTCTCCCAAGTCTTTTTACTGCCAGCAACGTCCTTGAAAACCCCTCATCTTCACGGGAAATGTTTGCATCCATTTGACTCTCAAACTCAGTACATTCCCTCTCGTGATCAATAGTAGTTTCTTCAACTTAACTCCTAGAAGATATCACCTACTCTTCTAAACGAACATCTGTCATACTAAAACAAGAAGACACAACAAAAGAGAAAATATTTTTGGGTTTTTAAACAAATAAAATTTAACTAAGAGAAACTAAATAGTTCCCCGGCAGAGGCACCAATTTTGGTAATAGGATTTTTGAATATCCTATAAATTTCGGGGTGTCGAGTTCTGCCAAAATAATATTCTACAACTGAGCTTTGCAGTTAGTGGTAGTCGGGGAACCTAAATTGGCCGCTTGGGCCGCGCAAGGGGTTGGATCTGGGGAGCTGAGCAGGCCACGTCTGGGTCGCTCGCTTGAGGACTGAGTGGCCGCTTGGGCCGCGCAAGGGGTCGGATCTGGGGAGCTGACCAGGCCACGTCTGGGTCGCTCGCTTGAGGACTGAGGGTCGCTCGCGCAGGCTGGGTCATTGGGTCGGGCGCGCGCTGCTGATCGTTGACCAAGGGTTGGGTCGCTCGCGCAGGCTGGGTCATTGGGTCGGGCGCGCGCTGCTGATCGTTGACCATGGGTTGTTGACTTTTATAAAAATGAAGGAAAATCTTGCATCCACCAAGATTTGAACTTGGGCAACCCCATTGTCTTAGCAAACCCTGTACAATTAAGCCATTAATCAATTTTGAGTCAAGATTAGATTAATAAATTAATGTAGTATAATCACTCAAAACGGTTAATTAATAAAATGCTCTAAAATATTCATTTAAGCTCTTCATTTACGCAAATGCCCAATTTACCTCTTAACAATTAAATTATACAAAATATATCAATTAAACCCAAATAATTATTCTAATTTACAAGACATAGGAGCTAAATATTAACACTTTTGGAGTGTTATCAGCTCCCCTCCAAAATAAGAAAAAAAATCCTTTTAAACTTAGGTCAATTATCGTCGTAGCGCCTAGGCGCTAGGGGAATCACCACTTCAGTAATCGTAGCGCCTAGGCGCTCAGATGCAGCAGCTAGGCGCTAAGGCTTCTGCCAGTTTTTGCGTTCGGGCGCCTAGGTGCTAAGCCCTCTGCCAATTTCATCTCATCAGCGCCTAGGCGCTAGGCCCTCTGCCAATTTCATCTCAACAGCGCCTAGGCGCTAGGCACTTTTCAACAACCAATTAACTTTGAAGTTGCGCTAGCATCCTTTTCCCTTTTATCTTCGATCTTTCTACAACTTCCCTCATTCATCACCTACACACAAAATAAGCAACAATCAGACAGAAACAAGAGACAAAACGTCTTTTTACTCAACTAAAACTCTAAAAACAACTTGTTTTAACAAGTCTAAAAATCACTTAACAACAACCTGAATACATGAATGATATTAGAAATATACTATACAATAAGCTTATGATCAAACATATAATATAACACAATAAGTGTATCCTAAAGTTCAAACTTTGGATAATAATTGGTTGGCTCTAGGATGCATATGAGTATAATTTAGGTTCTAATCATTCCTAGAAGGAAACGGTCCTCAAGCCTTCGATCTGATTAAACAACGTAGTTAGCTTGAGTGGAGAATTTCATGTGCCTGCACGGGAACCGAAATTCCACGACGATCACACTACTCAGTCTTCGAATCTAATCCTAAAAGCTTGGGTAGGAGGCTTGTGAAAGTGTGTGCGATGCATGACAATGCAAAATGTAAATTGCCATAAAGATATTAATACAGTGATAACAAATAAAACAAGCTAAATAAAAAAATACATAATAATAAAATTAATAAACAAAGAAATAAAAAAAAGGACCAAAAATTAAAAACTAGATAATAAAAGATAAAATGCAATGGCCTTGACCCATTAAAAAAAGGTCCTAATGGAGTCACCATGTTGTCGCAACATCATCGCGACGCGGAGCGACCGACGTCCTCTTTTAAGGGTTTTGTTTTAAAAATAAAAGAGATGGAGTCGCTACCAATCATTTTGGGTGTGATTGGTCACCTTAAAACAAAAACTGGTCTACGGAAACAGAAATTAGGTTTGTGGGTCGTATGAAGTGTAGGAAAAGTATTAGCACCTACAACACCCGTTACAAAACGATAGGCATATTTTATCTTATATTATCCCGTCAATTTTAAAATGTTGTTAATTTGAGAAAATAAATAATAGTTTATTAAAAAAACATGTCTCATTTAATCCATTCTTAACTTTAAAAATAAAGTAAGAGTTTGATGTATTGAGGGAAAATTATTCTTAGTTAATTATCATATTTAAATTTCATTTTATTTAAAGGAGATTGTTTACCTCAAGAATTTGATAAATTTATCTCAACTCCGTCATAGGATATTTACGTGATAATATTTCATTTTTAAAGTACGTTGAATTATTATTTTTTTGAAAGTGATTGAGAGGATTTTCATGTGCTTGCACGAGAATCGAAACTCTACGAAAGTCACATTACTCAGCCCTTGAAATAAATACAATTTTATTTAGCAAACACTTATTTTTAAACAAAATTATTGAATAAGGATTATAAGGGAAAATTGAGATTTATTTGGAAAATTTCAATTAAAAGCAAAGTTGAAATTCATTTGAAATATGTATTAAAAAAATAATTAAAATTTATTTACAAGACTTAAATTAAGGTAAAATTTAAAGACGCCTTAAAATCTTAAATTTAAAAAGAAAAATATATCATAACTTAATTGAAAAATAAAAGACCAAATATTAACTTGGAGGTCAAATGTCAAAATTGTAGGTAGATAAATAATAAGGGGTAGTTTTGGAATTAAACATGCAATGACAAACTTGTAAATAATATAAAAGTAATGGTAGTTTAACATGAAAAACTTAAAGTTTAGACCTTCTTCCTTTGAAATTCAACGCCTTCGATCTGTCGGATCTCACCGTCGTCAATGCGCAACGAAAGTTCGAATACCACCGCTAATAAACGCCACCGTCCGTCGGAGTTGAAGATCGTCGCTGGTTTGTTCGCTGGAGTTAAGGAGGAGATGGTTGAGGGAGATGATGAATAGTGAGGAGGTTTGGAGGAGAGAGAGTGTGGGTTAGAGAATATGAGTTTGACTTGGTCAAATAATCATGTTGACTTATGAAAATCTCTTTTACTCTCTAATTTTTGCTAGCATTTTACTCGGATTTGATCGTGTCTTTCCTATGAGCCTTTTGCTCTAATCTTTTTTGTCCTCCCCTTTTACCTAGCTTTCTTGGTCGGTATTTATAGGTCGTTGAAAACCGCAATAAAAGGTAAAAATCTTGGCAAATTCATTACTCGAAATTTTTTCTCAATTGGAATAGATTTTAACCCTAAAATGAACGAATATTTTATACTCATAAATGAATATCAAATTTGAACTAAAAAATGAATTAAAGATTTTATATTCATGGAAGTAAATAAATGAATATCAAATTTTAGCCATAAAATGACTTAAAAATTTTATACTCATTAAATATTAATTTTATTTGTCAAATTAGCTAAATTTTTTTTCCAAACAACCAAAACGTTTTTTTTTTTAGATGTGACAAAAAAAACTAATAAAAATAAGGTAAAAAAATTATTAATAATAAACAAATGGTCGGACCAAATACGGTGTGTACATATGTGTATGACAGTTCTCCAAGTCGATCGAAGACCCACCACGACGACAACGGAGACCGATTCTCTCAACCTATGAGGATCGAAACATTGTGAATATCTAAATTACAGATGATCAATGAGTGTCACGATCATTTAATGAACAAAAACTTAAGAATCCCTTACCGATTTTTTCTTGACCAAGATCAACGGCGGCGGGAAATCCTCTTCAACCAAAGATTCAAATCAGCCGCGATCTTCACAAGCAAAAACTAGAGGATTGAAGTTGTACAAAAAAAAAAAAAAAAAAAAAAAATAGATTGGACATTTCAAATATTGACTATACACATAAAACCGACACATTCAATTTCTCTCTTGACCAAGACATACAACGTAGTTCCAACCTCCGGCAAAGACATACAACGTAGTTACATTGAAATCAGGATTCCAATCCAAGTCAATCATGGTTGAAATTGAGATAGTAATGTTTTGGATTCCACTTGAAATTGAAATTGGAACTTCAAAACATTAATCTTCTGAAGAAGAAGAAGAAAAAAAAAAAAAAAAACTGGGAAAGCTTGAACCCAAATTTTGCAGTTCGCTCCAATGGCAAATGACAGTCACCAATCATAGTGTTGAAGAACAAAAGAAGGGATCTTATGGATTCAGGCTCTTTTGTTTACAAAGAAGACTTTGAAAAACCTTTTCTTGATGTCTCTACAGATTTGGGATCATCGGAAGAAGACTGAAAGACGAATCAAGAAAAAAAAAATCTCAAAAAAAAAAAAAACACACACAAAAAAACAAACAAAAAAAAGAAGTTACAAACAAACTTTTGAAGTTCATAAAAAAAAAATCAATCAATAAAGCAAAAAAAAACAAAAAAAACAAAAAACAAAAACAAAAGAAGAACTTACCAACGACGAAGAGCGGCGACGGCTGGACAATGGCGAACGATGATCGAAGGCTCCCGAACGATTGTTGGGTTGTGGCGTTAAAAAAAAATGCATCTTCTACGTGCATCTGCATTGCTAAAAAAAAAAAGACTGTGCTGGCAACTTTTAAAAGAAGTTGTCAAACCGAGCCTAGCTCAATTGGTATAAGGTTGTGTCCGTGACTAAGAGACCATGGGTTCAATCCTCGTATTAATTCAAATACCGTTGCAAAAAAAAAAAAAAAAACTAGATTTGAAATTGAACCCAAAACCAAAGAGAGTTATGCTTAACTAAGTTCCAAGGTCGTCCCAAGAATTAAGGTAGAGCACGCACGTACAAAATCTACCAAAGTTCAAGTCAAAGTTTGTTTTCAAATGAAAAAAATCAAAACTATGACTCAAATTCATATTTGATCAACTGGCATAGAGAGGTGTGTCAAACAAGGAATTTATGAACCACATTTCATATTTCGATGAAATTGACATGTCAAGGCGGAGTCGAAGTTAGGAGCAACTATCCTACGAGCAACTATCCTACATTTTGATTTCAAAATTTTACTTTTCTGAGACTCACCCACACATACTTGTGCATAAATCTCGAAAAATGGACATTTGTTGACCAAAAAATTTCGGCCAATCAGCGGTTGCCACGTCATTATTCACAAAGCGACGACAAAGTTACATTTGGGACGAATCTCAAATCGACAGGTGTCTCAGATTAAATTTGAAGACAAAATTGGCGAATCTCAAGAAAACGCCACGTGTCTTCATCATGACCGTTTGATCAAATAAACTTAACCGATCAAATTGGGTCATATTGTAATTGGGCTCAAAATCAAATTGGCCCAAAAAGTTATTTAAATGGAAACTTGGCCCAAAGCTCAAACTCATATGATTGGGCCCAAAAGCCCATTGGGCCCAAGTCCATTGTGTTTCCATGAGAACTATATAAATAGAGAGTCCACCCTTCATTTGAAGGGTTTAGGAAATTTTTACTCCTAAGAACTGAGAGAGAATTCACAAGCTACGAAGACTCTTTGAATCCTTGGAAGACTGAACCTCCTTGAAGATCAGAAACTTGAAGAATTCACACCTTCGAGAAACTGAAAATTCAACTTCGAGAACAAGCTGCAAAGCCTCGAAACAAAGTCCAACATCGAGAACAAGCTATAAAGCCCTCGATACACATTTACATTTGAGAGAGAAAGAATCAGAAGATAAACATTAGAGATTGTAATCCACTACGCACTGATACAAATACATACAAACATAAATACAAATCAAATTCATTTACGCGTGTTAAATTTCTCTTTCGAAATCTTCGTGTGAACAGTTGTCAATGGCCATTTTTATAGATTCAAAAGTGGTTAGGCAGGTGCGAAAATAGGAGATTTAATTTGTTCCCCACCCTTCTTCGTCCGTCACAGCGAGTGGTTACGACTTTGACTTGGTCTTCAGTTGACTTGATCTTCGGTTTGCGATGCGGTCGGAATTGCTTTTTCTACATTGTTCTCAAGCGCCCGCCTAGTTAGCCCTCCACAACACCTTTCTACAAAAAGCAGTTTTTGGTCAAATAATCATTTTTCTACATTTTTCTCCTTAATTCTCACAAATCACTCAAGTAGGTTCCTAATTCATGCAAAAACTATTTTTAATGGTAGTTGGACTCTTTTAACCCTAATTCACTACTTATCATGCCTTAATCAATTCAAAAGTGATAGTTTTATAAGCACGAGGGAATGGAGAGTCATCGGGTATGACAAAAGATATACTGCGGGGGAGTGAGGTGCCCTCATCTATGGCAAGAGATATATAGTTGTATATACCGATATATACATCTCCTGCGGATGGTGACTTGGACATTGTCCATCAACTTGGTACCTCTTCGGATATTGGACATGTAGTGACTAATGACAAAATTAAAGCTAAATTCAAATATAAACTATAAAAAAAAATGTTAGTTTTGAAAAATGTAGAGACCAAATAAAAAAAATAATAAGTTAAAAAAACTGTATTTTATGATATTAAAAAAATTCGAATTCATGGGATGTTTTTAAAATTTGGAGATTTATCACACAATTTTGTATTACGATACTAAAATAGTAAAATGGTATTTTATTGAATGATTGTGAATAGGGAGCAGAGGCGGTCTCCCTCCAGAGTCCACACCAAAATGGAAGCTCCTCTGTTGGATGAGACGGTGGAGGGCGCGGTTGATTGCAATGGCCGCCCAGTCTGCAGATCCAACTCCGGTGGCTGGAGATCCGCCTCACTCATCATAGGTAAATCATCAATCACAGCTTCTTTCTTCTGTTTCTCTATCCATAATGTTTGTTTCCACTCGATTTGTGATTAGGAGTGGAGGTTGCCGAGAGATTCGCCTACTACGGAGTTTCCTCCAACTTGATTAACTTCTTGACGGACCAGCTCCACCAGTCGACGGCCACAGCAGCGGAGAATGTCAATGCCTGGTCCGGTACCGCCTCCTTGCTACCTCTACTCGGCGCCTTTCTCGCCGATTCCTTCCTCGGACGATACCGCACCATCGCTCTTTCCTCTGCCCTCTACATCCTGGTTCCTCCACTTCTTTTACTTTGCTTTTCTTTTTCCCAACTATAAAGCTTTTATTAGCCTAGGCCTCTTGTAATTCGGGATTATTTTAGTTTCTGTAAACTGGGTTTTCTTTCACTAAATAGTTTATAGCCGAAACAAACTGGAAATTAACAAATTATTTTTTCTTTCACTCCATATTCTTCATAAATTCTCCTCAACTGTGTTCATGTGGTTAGTCTTGATTGAATCATTACATCCAAAACTCTAATCCATTCCCGTAGAGTTGAAATTTTGCTATAACTTTCACGGTTTTCATGTTGTATGCGGATGATTTCTGATTTAGCTTTAGAAAAGGTTGAATTCTGAGATCAGTTTTGTCTTAAATTCTGCTGCCTTTCTCAAGGTGGGAAACTTGGGAAAAGAGATAATAATATAAGAGAGTTTTTGAGGATATGACGAGGGGAGTTAAATATCTGAGAACATTTTAGTACCTGGGATTCAAAATCAGTTCCCATGGAGTATTCGAAGTATTATTTCTCTATGAACCCCAGACTCCTACACATGGGTTGAACTTGTTAGTCCTTGAACTTTCAAGTTTGTGTATAATTGGTTCTAAACTTTACAAATTATCTAATACATCCGTAAACATTCAATTTTGTGTCTAATAAGGTCCCTTCGGGGACATCCGATAAAACTTTCAATTTGGTGTCTAATAAGTACTTGAATAAATTTTAAAAGTAATAGGTCTATGGAATATTTTAAGACTAATAAATATATTAGACATAAAATTGAATTTCACTTTTTGATTCAGCCGGCGGAGCACTTATTCATGAGCTCCAAGACCATGCTTAAAAGTAAAGATGTTTAACTTTTTTTTCTTTTTTGCTTGAAATTCAGGGACTTGGGTTGTTGACTGTGTCTGCAACATTACATTCTCCCAGCACTTCGGGCTGCCAACAAACCGAAAAATCAGTACCATGTTCCCCCAGTCTTGTCCAAGTAATTTTATTTTTCTTCTCCTTATATCTGGTGGCATTTGCTCAAGGGGGACACAAGCCTTGCGTCCAAGCTTTCGGAGCCGATCAATTTGATGGACAGCATCCAGAAGAGGGCAAAGCTAAAAGCTCTTTCTTTAATTGGTGGTACTTCTGTATCTCTTTGGCCACTTTTGCAACTGTTAATATCTTGAACTATGTGCAAGATAACCTTAGCTGGAGTCTTGGGTTTGGAATTCCTTGTATCGCAATGGTTTTTGCACTTCTAGTCTTCTTGCTTGGAACTAGGACGTACAGATACAGTAACAGAGGAGATGAGGAAAACCCATTTGTAAGAATTGGACGGGTGTTTATCACGGCAGTAAGAAATTGGCGTGTAAATTCTTCAGAAATAGCCCACGAAGAGGAAATCCGTGGCCTTTTACCCCACCATAGCTCTCAACAATTAAGGTAATTCTCAACAAAGAAGGATAAAATGTATGCTTTGTTACCTTACCACAAACTATTGCTGTTCTCGTCAGAAATTTACTCCTGATATGGATATAACATGTAACTTTACTTCATAAACCATTTTAATTTGCCTGTAGTATTATAATCCTTTTCAGAACTTCGGATTCTTTAATCTGGCAGGTTCCTGGACAAAGCGTTAGTTGTACCTAATGGTTCAAAGGAAGACGGTCATGCATGTAGTGTCAGTGAAGTTGAGGAAGCAAAAGCAGTGCTCAGGCTTGCTCCCATATGGGTTACATGCTTAGCATATGCTATTGTATTCTCTCAGTCATCAACTTTCTTTACAAAACAGGGAGTCACAATGGACAGATCAATAGTTCCTGGATTTGTAGTACCAGCTGCTTCACTTCAATCCTTTATCAGTCTGTCCATTGTCATTTCCCTTCCGATATATGATCGCATACTCATCCCGATTGCAAGAAATTTCACTGGGAAGCCTTCTGGAATTACCATGCTACAGAGAATTGGATTTGGGATGCTATTATCTGCCCTTTCGATGATCGTTGCTGCATCAGTCGAAATAAAAAGGCTCAAAACAGCTCAAGAATATGGTTTAGTTGATCTGCCGAAGGCGACTATTCCTATGAGTATATGGTGGCTGGTTCCTCAATATGTACTGTTTGGAGTTGCTGATGTTTTCACCATGGTTGGCTTGCAGGAGTTTTTCTATGACCAGGTTCCGAGTGGATTAAGAAGCATCGGTCTCTCCCTGTACCTGAGTATTTTTGGGGTTGGCAACTTTTTAAGCAGCTTTCTCGTCTCTGCCATTGTAAAATTAACCAGTGGGGATGGCAAAGAAAGCTGGTTTGACAATAATCTCAACAAAGCTCATCTTGATTACTTCTACTGGTTGCTTGCTGGGTTTAGTGCTATTGGGTTGACTGCTTTCCTATGTTTTGCAAGAACTTACATCTACAATAAGGGGAACACAACTTGAATACAACTGTTAGCATTGTAATTTAAAGCTATGGGATTCGAAATCCATTGTTTTGTATTGTAATTGAACGATTTGAAACTTGATTTCATTTCTGGGGAATTCCATTTTTAGAATCGTCATCAGAATTTCAGGACGGTTTCTTGTTTAGAAGTCTTTCCTATGTTTTGCAAGAACTTGCACCCACCATGAAACTTGATCTCATCTCTAGGCAATTCCATTTTAATACTAAATTAATCCAAAGTTTATCATTTGAGAATTAAAACCAAACTATACTCCAAAAGTGAAAAAAAGTGACTTACCGAAGTTTATGGGGATGTTGCAATCTTCTTACCTTAGAACTTTCATCCTCGAAAGTTTTTAGTCTTGAAAAAGCTCGGAGTATTTGGCTCTCATTCTCAAGTTACTTCTTGTTATTTTTCGGTTGCGAAGAGTCTTCATCTCATTGGTGAGAATTTGTTTGGATCTTTCCTCATAGCTCAAGTTCTCACTCAAGCACAAAAGCTCTTCATCTCCTTGGTAAGAATTTGTTTGGGTCTTTCCTCATAGCTCAAGTTTTCACTCGAGCACAAAAGCTCGTAGTCGCTTATGTGAGATGAATCTGTCATATATTTCCTTAACATGTAGACCTAAAAGACATTGTGAACTGCAGAAAGGGATGACAGCAACACCAAGCGGTAAACTACAAGGTCAATTTGCTCTAAAATCTCAAATGGCCCAATAAAATGTGGGCTTAACTCCCCTTTCTGTCTGAACCTCGGTACTCCTTCATAGGAGACACCTTTAGAAATACACGAACAATTAGCATGATAGAACTCTCGAGTACAAAATAAAGGAAGGATGAGCCAGTCGTCGATTACATAAATCATTGGAGAGATGTCTCGACTCATCGAAGTATGTTGTTCAAATGTGCATCCAAGGCATGCATTGTGGATTTCTTTATATCTTACATGAAACTGAGTATTGTTGGTAGACAGAATAAAGACCTTTTAGTCCCAGATGTAAAGAAAGAGAATAAAGAAGTAAAGGGCGAAAAAAAGGTTTTGAAAGGTGTCACAAAAGAATCTATGGTCGTCAACACGATTGATAACACTCTAAAAGTGTTACTCTTAATTCATGTTAGTTTTGATACTCTCACGTGCTAATTTGTCTATTTTATAGGAATTAGACAAATTTGAGCAAATTAGAGTTCTTAGTTCAAGTAGGGTGAAAATGGGGCCAAAACAATGCAAATTTAAGGTCCTGAGTGAAGAAAATATGAAAAACAAGCCAAAAAGTCGAGGGGTAGCATCTCAACGCTACCAATGGCGTCAAGACATCTGAACCGGTCACACGTCAGACCGCTGGTCTTTTTCACCTTCACTGGACCAGTCATCCATATCTTCACGACGGCCCAACTCTCAATACGTAGATGCACGACCCACCTGATCGAAGTAACCAAGCACAACTGATAGCACTCTAAAAGTGCTATCTTATTTGTCCTAATTCTTGTCATTTCCCTTGCTTACCTGTGTTAATTGTGTATTTTATAGAATGTGAGCGAAATTAAGCATTTTGGAGTTCAAGGGATGTAAAAAGGGAGGCAAAAAGGCTAAAGTTGAGGCATCAATGAAGAGGGGGAGCCAAAATAAGACAAGTCAACCCGAGAGCAAGCGTCGGGACGTTGGGTTGTAGCATCTCGACGCTACGAGTTGATGCTACGCAGTTGTCCATCATCAAAGCCCGCACGCGCCTGAAAATCGCATCTGAAGCGTCAAGACTTCCTACAACGTCTCGACGTTGTCTTGCCACTATAAAAGCCATATTTTTATTTTTAGATCATTCTCAACATACCAAGTCCGATTTTTAGGACCTTAGCCTCAAATTCTCTCTAGACTTTCAAGTTTTGTCATTTCTTTTGTATTTGAGCTAAACTCTTGAATTTTCAGATAGATTATCAACATGGTTTCCTAAGGTAAGTGTTCTAATTTAGAGGTCGGAATTGTTTCTTGATGCATAATGTGAGGAATTGCACTTCATTTCATTTAGCTATTACCATTAGTATCTTTTTCTTATGTTTGTATCCCATTAGCATGTGATTTTGATTAAGTTGACGCTTTAATTGTTATCGCATGTCTAAATCGTTATAGATTGATTGCATGATCCATAATTTTCCTGTTTCAATCGCCAAGTAGCAAGAGATGAATTGTGCGTATGTGTTTCTGCGACTATCCATGATCACATAGTTTGTATGATCGACTTTAGGATGAAAGAAAAATCGGGTAATCAATTTAGGCTATCCAAATTGGTTGTTCGTCTTAGCATTTCTCGCATTGCTAGTGTCTAATTAACATGGAACGGTTGTGCCTAGTTAATTAGACGCTAAGTTTAATTATAACTTTTAGTCATAATTATTATTTTATTTCGGGTTGTTTGTTACGGGTCCGAGCAAACAAGCTGAGTGCTAGCGCGATTAGCTAAATACCTTTAGAAATTCTAGTGATCTGAAATTGCACCAAGAACAGTTTCATTCCTTTAACTTAGACACCCCGTTTAAATTGTTGTTTTCTTAAGTTTAATTTATGCTTTTAATATAAATATTAATGAATAATAAAAATAATTCAAATTTTATTTAATAAAAAAAAATACATTAAATGACAATCTAAACATGGAATATAAAATACAAAAAAAAATTACAAAATTGTTTAAAAATTTCAAAAATTGAAGGACATTTTAAAGATTAAAAAAAAATGCAAAATCGAAATATTTCAAGATTTGTTGGATTATAGTATATAAACGAAAATAAATATATTGAATTATAATATATAAAGAAAGTATAATATTGAATTATAATATATAAACGGATATATATATATATATATATATATGTTAGATTATAATATATAAATGAAGTATATATATTAAAAAAGTTAGAATATTTCAATATACGGAAGTTAAGCGAAAAAAAAAATTTAATTCACGACAAAATGTAAATAAGGCAAAAATTAGTATACAATTCAAACCTGTAATATAAAATTTATCCTAATATTTCAAATTTTGATTGTAATTTTTAAATAATGGTAAATAAGATAAATATGACAAAAGTGAGCCAAAAAATATATATATATATATATATATATATATATATATATATATATATATTAAAGGAATGGTTGCACAAACAACAATCATGCCAAAAAATAATTGCAAATTTAGTAAAGTTTTAAACCTTTTGCAAATATGACAAAAAATTCAGTGACCATCACTGATAGACCTTATGACTATTACTGATAAACTATTATCACTGACAAAATTTTATAAAAAAGACTACTATCAGCGATAGACCATACTATTAGTGATAGAAATTGCCATATCCGCAATTTTTTTTAAAAAGTGCTATATTTTTAATTATTTTACTCTAAATTGACATCTTTTACAATTTCTCTATATTAAATTGAGAATCTAAACTTTAAATATAAAATATAAATATACATTAAATCATCATCTAAACATTGAATTTTTAAAAAATTACTAAAGCCCTAATATTTCAAACCCATATTCATGGAATATAGAGTGAAAAAGTTGATAGCTCTAAAATAGAGCTATAATTATAGCCTTAAATCTAGCTAAATGTCGTGCTTAATTCAATTAAATTGTCTTATAACAGGTGTATCGCGGCGAAGAGCTCGGAAAGTCCATTTATGATTTTCAGGGCTAAATCGGGCATTTTAGGAGTTTCAAGAAGTGTTAGGGTCAAGGAGAGAAGTCAAAAGAAGCTTGGAGGCCAAAAAGTTGAAAAATGCAGCCTAGACCCGAGAGGCCAACGCCTTGGCGCCAGCCCGTGGCGCCTAGGCGCCCAACGGAAGCATCAGGCAGAAGGGCCAACGCCCCTACGTTGTCGCAAACCTCCCAGACCCAGGCGCAGCGCCTAAGCGCCCGACATCATAACTTTCTAGAGAGGTTAGCGCCCAGGCGCTGTCTCGATTCCGCGCGCGCGTGCCCGCAGCGCCTTGGCGCCCACTTATGGCGCCTAGGCGCTGGTCTGACGTTGTTTTGGGTATAAATATCCGATTTTCTGATTTTAGGTCATATTCTCTCCCAATTTTCCTTAGCCCCCATTGTTGTAGAGCTCGGTTCTTCAGCTCAAAACTGATTTCTTACCTATTTTAATACATTGAAGCTTATTTCTTGCTAATTTCTCTTGATTCTTACAACGGGCAACTAAGGTAAGTGCTCTAATTTGGGATTGGGGTTGTTTTGTTGATGTATTAGGTGAGACCTAGACTTTTTATCGTTTTCTTAGCTTGTTCTAGCGTTCAATTCTTCTCTAGCCTCGTTCTTTAATGTCCGGCATGATTTTCTTTATAATTGACACCCATTTAGCTTGTTGTGTGCTGGTTAGATTAAAAATTCATGACTTAGCGATCACACTTCATGTTTTGAGTAATAAAATTTAGCATTCTGAATTAAATATGGTCATGTTTGTTTGGGTTGCTGGTAAATTATAGAGATAGAATAAAATCGAGTCTCATTGTTAGAGATTTCAGCAATTGGCTCGTCGCACGATTACCCGTCGCTCGCGACTAATTCTAATTTGGGAGAGCGATCGCTCCTAAGTTAGAATTATTAGCGAAGCTTAGTTTAGAGTTGTCATCTCTCTATTAATTACTTGGGATTACTAGTTCTAATTAAAGCATGAGATTACTTGTTTTGATTAGGCCTTGTAATGTGCGTGAGTGTTAACAAAAACCGATTAAGTACCTTTTGTGTCTATGATCTGAACCACATCAATGGTAGTGAACTTTTGTACGTTCACAAATTTCAAGCTGTCGAGGCTTGCCAAAATGAAATTTATATGTCGATTATACCGACTAACTTGTAGTTAGTGATAATCGGGTCGATCCACAGGGAGCGATCAATAATCTTAATTTAATTGAATTAAATTTGCAATGATAAAATAGGGGAATTTTGCTTGGGGAAAACAGTGGCGAAAACTAAAATTGAGCTAACGGAAAATTAAAACGGGAAGTATGAAATTGACGAATACGATTGATTAGCAAGTGTCGGGATTGATCTAATGTATTTTGGTTCATTGATTAACATGTGAATTAGCCAAGACGTTTCATGCACACAAAATGTTTGTCCCTCTCGGGTCCAAACATCCCAATGAATTAATTAGGAAAGTGCAATTCTAATTAAACATGCCCACTAATTAATCTAAGTTCATGAGTCTTAAATTAATTAACAAACAGTAACGGGTATCATTGAGACGAACTAATCCTAGAACTAATTCGATTTATCTCTTAGTCTTAAGCCCGCCGTGAGAACGTTAATCAATTCCTACCCCCAACTGTCACTTGGGCTCGAATTGATTAGCCACGAGCTAGACTTTCGCTACTAAGTATTGAAGTTTGTCAAAAATCAACACTAGCCAACTAATCATGCGTAACTAATTATGGACGTCACTCCTAATCGGAAAGGCAAGTCATTCGTTCTTAATACAGACCAAGAGATGCAAGAAAATCATTCATTCATGCTAAACATTCAATTAAGCTCTAATCTCACCTAATACAAAAGATAATCAATCCCTAAACTTAACTAACCAATCCCTAACCTCTTAGCTATCCATGGAGATGAAGGTTGCCCAAGCATCCATGGAGATTGTCTCCTTTATACAACCCAAAAGTGGGCAAAAACCAGAAAAATGGGGAAGAAAACGACAATCCCGAGGGGAAAAGAGAGAATGTCCGTAAAAAATCATAAATGTTGGCTTTATATCCGTCGGAGCGTCGAGACGCTAGGGCAGCGTCTCGACGTTGTGCCCTAAGTTGGCAGCGCGCGCGCTCGGGGTAGCGTCGAGACGCTAGGCCAGCGTCGCGACGCTGTCGGCGTTGAGCGAGCGGTGAGACGCGCGCGCTCGAAGCTGGCGCTCGTCAATCTTCGGAAATCGTCGGGGTAGCGTCGAGACGCTAGGACAGCGTCTCGACGCTGCCGCTCAACGCTTGCTCTCGGGTTTGGTGGCCAACAATTGCCTTCCAATGGCAATTTTTGCCATTTCTTCAATTCTTCAAGCCCCTTCACTCCTGATGCGTCCATGAAGCTCTAAAACGTCGCTTTTAGCCCCGAATCACGTCCTCAAAATCCTCGAGCTCTCTACCATGAGTTTACCTACAAAAAGGCATTCTTAATCAATAATGAGCATGGTTTTAGCTATAATTAGGGAGTAAATAATAGCTCTATTTTGGAGCTATCAAAATACCCCCAACCTAAATCTTGCTAGTCCTCGAGCAAGGCTACTCTTAAATTATCACCACAGAACAAAATTTTGCATGCTATCGACTCAAACCTCAATGCTTCAAAGATCAAGGCATTTACTTAACAAGAAAGCAATTAATTGCATGCACTGATTGAGAACATTTCGAAAATCTAACCGTTACTCCCCTGTGTGCGTGTGTGTTCAGCAAACATATTCAAGCTCACATAGACCCGGAAAAACTTTATGCAACCTTACATCTCGTTTTCCCCTACTTCTAGCAATAAAGAACAGTCTATGGCTTTTCAACAATCAAGAGAGTAACAAATTAAAAGGCCTAATTTTTTTTTTCTTTTTCATGAGTACTTTGTACTCTTTATTTTCTTCAAACTACCACTTTTTTTTTTACTTTTCTTTTACTTCTCCAATAGAGCCTAACACGTCAAGCTTCATTTCGCTTCACGTTTTTAAGGACTAATGCTCACTTCTTAGTCGCGAATCTAAGAAGGAGGAGCACCTCAGGAGCTTTTATTTTCATGCTTGTTTTTTTTTTTTTTAACTAGGCAATAGCTTCGCTACACTTCGATTAACCTATTACAACCTATCATGCATCAAGCCTTCCC
This sequence comes from Herpetospermum pedunculosum, assembly GCA_028017165.1. Lineage (NCBI taxonomy): Eukaryota > Viridiplantae > Streptophyta > Magnoliopsida > Cucurbitales > Cucurbitaceae > Herpetospermum > Herpetospermum pedunculosum. The sequence continues at coordinate 25,842,090 of CM051527.1, read as the reverse complement.
TAAGGGTGCCTTTCGGGGTGACAACATGATTTCGGGCTAAATAAAGCAATTCTAAGCCTACGGAGTCCAGAATAAGATGCTACGTGCTCGATAGATGCAAGGAAGCAACGACAAAAATTTTAAATTTTTTTGAAAAATGCTCAATTAACGCATACAATCTCATGCTTTTCCTATTATGCAACTACGAAGATTTTAAAAGCATATCTTAGATTGTCCTCATCGAACAACATGCAAATTCAGACTACGATACTTCAAATTCAGAGAAAACCCATGCTCGATAACTACACAGAAGTCCACAGACAAACCACCCCCAACCTTAGAGAGATGCATTGTCCTCAATGCATCAACCATCAGATACATCAATAAACAAGCAACATAAGGGAACACGAGAACTTCCCTGATCTTTGCAAGGTTGGCGGAGAGAGGGCGCTATCTTTTCTTCCCAATTTAAGGTCCATAAGCCGGGCAATCTCCTTATTCTCCTAAGAAAAACAAAACAAACAAGCAAGCAAGCATTAAAAACTAAGTTACTTAAAGAAATAAACTAAAACAAACAGAAATAACAGTTCAAACTCGGGTGCCTCCGAGAAGCGCAAATTTTTAAAGCCGATTGCTCGACTGTATTCTCGGACTCTACTCATCCATAGTCCAACATCTTGGAAGATACTCCATCCATGTTCCTATATCCATCCCTCCTGCCAAAGTCCACAGAAAAGAATTTCCTAGGCTTCTCTTGCACACTAACAACATCAATCCCAAACAATGCATTCACAGTATCCACATTCACATTTCCATCAGGTTCATCAGTTAATGCATCCATTTTAAACTCACTCTTATCTCCATCAAATTCAACAGATAAGACTCATTTATCCACATCAATTTTAACTTTGGCAGTTTTCATGAAAGGACGTCCTAAAAGAATTGACGCGGACATACGAGATGAGTTTTCATTCATTTCAATCACATCAAAGTCAGTGGGGAAGTACATATTGTTAACTCTAACAAGAACATCTTCAACTTTTCCCATAGGACACACAAATGATTTATCAGCCAGTTGAACTATAACACCAGATCTATGCATATATTTCAATTTAAGCTCTTGAAAAACATCATAAGACATCACATTAATTGATGATCCTAGATCTAACATGACATCATAAATCATTTTGTCCCCTATTATGCAAGGTAAAGTAAACATACCTGGATCCTTGCATTTCATTGGTAGAACAATGTTGGACATTCTCGAGTCATTCAAGCTTTTCACTTCTTCTTCCACCTTTTGCTTCCTTTTGGAGGTGCACCAACTCTTAAGGAATCTTGAGTACTTAGGGATTTGCTTGATGGCTTCTAAAAGGGGAATGTTCACCACAACCCTCTTAAAAGTCCCCAAGACCTCTTTATCTTCCTCATCTACCTTAGGCTTTGGCTTAGCCAGCCTACTTGGAAATGGCGCAACTGGAACACATTTTTGCTCAGGCACAGGAGATTCCTCATCTTGGTCCTCTTCTTCAATGATCCTGGGACTTAGCTGCTTTCTTGGATTGTGAGGCTTTGGCACAAACTTTGGAACAACTGGAGGATTTTTCTTCTTTTCGCTCTCCAACTCGGCTGGAGGATCCATCAATCTACTTGGGAAGGGAGCTTTAGGCACATACACCCTAGTACAAGTGGGATCAAAATTTATCCCTTTCCATCTTGGTTCAGGACTCTCCTCCACTGGCGTAGAATTTGGGGAGATTTCCTTCCCGCTTCTCAAGGTTATGGCGCACACTTGTTCACAAGTGCTCGCCATCGGTTGTTGCGGCGGTATCCGTGAGCACTGATCCTCCACCTTACTAAGCCTTTCGTCAAGCCTCTTCATTGTATCAGCCAGACCTCGCACTTGAATTCCACTATTCTCAAACATGGCCGAAAACTTCATCAAAGTAAGAACTCACCATCTCCTCGACATTTCAATCTGAAACAGAAGATTGAGATTTTTGTAAGCTTTGAGCTACTATGAGAAGTGAGTTACTTACCTCGAGTACTTGGGCTTTGAGCTCGTTCAGGTCCTTTGAGAGACGGGCATACTCCACTCCACCACCACCATACTGCTGAAGGTTCCCAGCCATATTAGAGATCAAAATTCTAGCCTCCACGGGAGTCTTATAAAGGAGAGATCCTCCACTAGCAGCATCAATCATCTGACGATCTCGCGGAAGCATACCATCGTAAAAATACTGAATGAGGAGATGCTCAGCTATCTGGTGATTGGGATGGCTCCCACACAGTCGGTTGTACCGCTCCCAACATTCGTATAAATTCTCCTCATCTCCCTGCGTAATCCTACAGATTTGTCTTCTGATGTCAGTGGCTTTAGAGGCAGGGAAATACTTTTCCAAAAATAAGCCCTTCAACCCGTTCCATGTCGTGACAGACCCAGATGGAAGACAATACAGCCAATCTTTTGTCTTTTCCTTCAAAGTGAAAGGAAAGGCCCTTAAGCACAGTTGGTCCTCAGTCACTCCTTGGGGCATCATCCCCGAACATACCAGATGGAATTCCTTAAGATGCTTCTGAGGATCCTCACCTGCATTACCACAAAAAGAAGGTAGTTGGTAAATTAATCCAGATTTTAATTGGAAATTACCTGGAACTACCGGATACGCTATACACAGTGGGTTGGCGGTCTAAGTCCGGTAATGCCAACTGCCTCATGGTCCTTTGATCCTCAAAATTAGTTGCAGCCTCCATCTCTTCCACTTTTTTTTTTCAAAATTTAAAAGAAAACTGTACACAAAAACTTAAAAGAAACGGGTCATACTGTACAAGAAGAATAAAAATAAAAAGAACCCAAGAAAATAAAAATAAAAAGAAATAAGAAGAAATAAAAAGAATTAAAATTATTTACAAAATAAAATAAAATAAAATAAAAACACAAAACAAATAAAATTCAACCAAGTAAGATTATATTTTTGCTCCCCGGCAACGACGCCAATTTTGGTAGTGAACTTTTGTACGTTCACAAATTTCAAGCTGTCGAGGCTTGCCAAAATGAAATTTATATGCCGATTATACCGACTAACTTGTAGTTAGTGATAATCGGGTCGATCCACAGGGAGCGATCAATAATCTTAATTTAATTGAATTAAATTTGCAATGATAAAATAGGGGAATTTTGCTTGGGGAAAACAGTGGCGAAAACTAAAATTGAGCTAACGGAAAATTAAAACGGGAAGTATGAAATTGACGAATACGATTGATTAGCAAGTGTCGGGATTGATCTAATGTATTTTGGTTCATTGATTAACATGTGAATTAGCTAAGACGTTTCATGCACACAAAATGTTTGTCCCTCTCGGGTCCAAACATCCCAATGAATTAATTAGGAAAGTGCAATTCTAATTAAACATGCCCACTAATTAATCTAAGTTCATGAGTCTTAAATCAATTAACAAACAGTAACGGGTATCATTGAGACGAACTAATCCTAGAACTAATTTGATTTATCTCTTAGTCTTAAGCTCGCCGTGAGAACGTTAATCAATTTCTACCCCCAACTGTCACTTGGGCTCGAATTGATTAGCCACGAGCTAGACTTTCGCTACTAAGTATTGAAGTTTGTCAAAAATCAACACTAGCTAACTAATCATGCGTAACTAATTATGGACGTCACTCCTAATCGGAAAGGCAAGTCATTCGTTCTTAATACAGACCAAGAGATGCAAGAAAACCATTCATTCATGCTAAACATTCAATTAAGCTCTAATCTCACCTAATACAAAAGATAATCAATCCCTAAACTTAACTAACCAATCACTAACCTCTTAGTTATCCATGGAGATGAAGGTTGCCCAAGCATCCATGGAGATTGTCTCCTTCATACAACCCAAAAGTGGGCAAAAACCAGAAAAATGGGGAAGAAAACGGCAATCCCGAGGGGAAAAGAAAGAATGTCCGTCAAAAATCGTAAATGTTGGCTTTATATCCGTCGGAGCGTCGAGACGCTAGGACAGCGTCGAGACGTTGTGCCCTAAGTTGGCCGCGCGCGCGCTCGGGGTAGCGTCGCGACGCTGTCGGCGTTGAGCGAGCGGTGAGACGCGCGTGCTCGACGCTGGCGCTCGTCAATCTTCGGAAATCATCGGGGTAGCGTCGAGACGCTAGGACAGCGTCTCGACGCTGAGCAGCGTTGAGCCAGCGTCTCGACGCTGCCGCTCAACGCTTGCTCTCGGGTTTGGTGGCCAACAATTGGCTTCCAATGGCAATTTTTTGCCATTTCTTCAATTCTTCAAGCCCCTTCACTCCCGATGCGTCCATGAAGCTCTAAAACGTCGCTTTTAGCCCCGAAACACGTCCTCGGACTCCTCGAGCTCTCTACCATGAGTTTACCTACAAAAAGGCATTCTTAATCAATAATGAGCATGGTTTTAGCTATAATTAGGGAGTAAATAATAGCTCTATTTTGGAGCTATCAATCAACAATCAATCCCGACACTCAAATTAGAAGCACATGTTCCGTTTATTTTTCTCGCATTTTATTTTTCCGTTAGCTATTTTACTGTTTTAGTTTAATTCCCCGTTAGCATTTCCCCCTTTGTTTTACTGTTTTATTCTGAGTTTTATTAAAGGCAAGTAGAAATTAATTAAGAGAAAATAATTTAGGTTCCCTGTGGTTCGACACCCGACTACCACTAGCTGCAAAGCTCAGTAGTATCAGATTTATAAATGTTATTTTGGCGGGATTCGACACCCCGAACATAGAGAATTTTATAACCAAAAAGTTCTCTTACCAAAAGTGTACCACAAGGATGGTTTGTGCACACGGGTCGTTTCAACATGTTTTATGGAGTTCCTATGATTGAGTCACCGAAAAGGAAGGTGCGCTTTGTTGGTATAAGTAGTAACTATCAATTTTTTAAGCCTTTTCCGAACCATGCTTTCATAACTTATGGAGTTCCTATGATTGAGTCACCAAAAAGAAAGGTGCACTTTGTTGGTATAAGTAGTAACTTGAACTCAGGGCGTTACATGCCCACCAGCTTCCGCCCTGATACCATATGTAACGCCCAAATTTAATAGGTAAGTAATCAGGCCTTAAGTAAACAACATCAAAGGAATGTGCACTTTTTTGGTGGGGAATGCTAGGGCCATAAAATTCTGAATCCTGGGCATGGGGCGTTATTGAATTGATTTCGCATCAACAGATGAAAATAGTGATCCCCACAAACCAACACGGGTCGTTTCAGCATGTTTTATGGAGTTCCTATGATTGAGTCACCGAAAAGGAAGATGTGCTTTGGGTATAAGTAGTAACTATTGATTCTTTTAAGCCTTTTTTGAACCATGCTTTCATGACTTATGGAGTTCCTATGACCGTATGGAGTTCCTATGATTGAGTCACCGAAAAGGAAGGTGCCGCTTTGTTGGTATAAGTAGTAACTATCAATGTTTTTAAGCCTTTTCCGAACCATGCTTTCATAACTTATGGAGTTCCTATGATTAAGTCACCAAAAAGGAAGGTGCACTTTGTTGGTATAAGTAGTAACTTGAACTCAGGGCGTTACATGCCCACCAGCTTCCGCCCTGATACCATATGTAACGCCCAAATTTAATAGGTAAATCAGGCCTTAAGTAAACAACATCAAAGGAATGTACACGTTTTTGGTGGGGAATGCTAGGGCCATCAAATTCTGAATCCTGGGCATGGGGCGTTATTGAATTGATTTCGCATCAACAGATGAAAATAGTGATAGAGTTTTCGGCATGCATAGCGGAAGCAACGTTGGATCTAAGTACTCTTATTTTGTTAATTTAAAAGGAAAAAACATGTAATTTTAAAATCAAAGACAATAATTTAGAAGTTACCTTTGAAGTTCAAATTCTTCTCGATTCCAAACTCGATCTTCGAACGTAACGGTCACGAACCACCACGAGAGTCTTTCCGACTATTCTCCGGCCTTAGAACGGGATTGTGGGATCCTTTGAGTGACTAATTTAAAAGAGAATTGAAGATGGAATTGGAGAGAATGGTAGAGAAATTGTCTTTACAATTCTCAAAGTTCATCAAAATTCCAAGAAGAAGTCAATCTAATTAACCCATGCAAAATTGAGTTAACAATAGGATGCCATGTAGAATCCACTCAATTTAGTTGGATTAGTGACTTGATGTGGGATGAACACTTAGCAAAAAAATTTGACTCATAAAACCACCAACAAATGGTTTTTCCCAATAACTCAAGAATTGGATTTTTTCACTAACTTAAGAATTAGATTTTTCCACTAACTTTAGTCATCAAAATGACTCTTGACTTTCAAGGTTTAGTGGAGTCAACATTTGACTTTTGACTTTCAAAGTTTTAGTCAATTGTCTTTAATTTGACTTTTGACTAACTTTGATCAAATTAATTCAATTTAAAAATTAATTCAAATAATTAATTTTAAATTAAATTAAATTATTATTAAATAATTAATTAAACAATTTAATTAATTCAAATTTAATATCCAATAAATCCAACACTAATCCCGATCATTCCCGATATACATGATTATGAATCCATATTCATATTTTCGATATTTAAATCTTATTTTAAATATCACCATCTCTCTCTATTGTTCAATTCGCAATTGAACGTTATGTCGTTAAATATATCACATATATTTAACGTTAATTCCCTAATTCGAATTCGAACACTTCGAATTCACTCGTCACACTGTTCTAAGGTTTAGTCTGATATGAGCTAGCAGGGGGACCTCATGGACCTACAGATCATGAGCTCCAACGATCCGAGATTAACTAATTAAACTCTTTAACCCAGTTAATCAACATTCGTTAACTACCAGGACATTCCAGTATAGCCTAGTAGTTGCACTCTCCTCACTATAGATATATTTATGTCCACTCGATATAACCATGATTAGTAAGTTGACCCTTCACGGGTTGTTCGTAATTTACGGTCGGGTCAAATATCTGTTTTACCCCAGTAATTACATCTTGCTCCCTAAGTCCCACTGATCCTCTAATGAACAATTGGTTTGTGATCCAATCACTAAACCGATTGGTATGTGATCTAATCACTATACCGAGTCCCTCTCGGGCCAATGAGAAGGTGGGGCCCCTTGTTCAAGACATGGAGTCAGCACTTAAGGGAACAACCTATCTACTATCCCTAGAGACGGGTAGAAGTGAATTCCATCTTGCACCCTATGTCCCCAGCTATCTATCCGGTCTTACCCCTGAAATGGGAGGCTTATTGAGTCAGCGTTGTTGAGCCACTCTCACCCATGCAGATCTAAGGATAATCCCGAATAAACAGGAGTTCATAGTTAGCTTAGGATTAAGGTCAAGTTACCTAGGTCATCGTTTTGAAATAGTCAGTCTTTAAAACAGTGAACAGCGTTATAAAGCAAGAGTGACTTATTTCGCGGTCCGGTCTAATGCAAACTCTTTGCATAGGACGCCCCCATTCACATGTCTCCACATGAACGATTCAGAATCACATCGTTTGTACTAAATACAAAATGGGCCGCATCCAATAGTGTCCCCAGGATAAGGTATCCAGCCTTATCCGTATACTATAGACCGTTTTGGCTATTTACTCGAACTTGATCCACTTTTATGTCTCCACATAAAGTTCAAGACTCATGTTATAGCCATGGATCTTAGTTTATTGGATTTAGGGTTTTCTAAAATGAAATAAGCAATTCACATATTCAATAATACTTTATTGAATAAACCTCAATAACACTTTATTAGTAATAAAATATGTTTATCGTTTACAAACCACGAGTTTTAGGACATAAAACCCAACAAATAGTGATCCCCACAAACCAACACGGGTCGTTTCAGCATGTTTTATGGAGTTCCTATGATTGAGTCACCGAAAAGGAAGATGTGCTTTGTTGGTATAAGCAGTAACTAATGATTCTTTTAAGCCTTTTTTGAACCATGCTTTCATGACTTATGGAGTTCCTATGACTGAGTCACCAAAAAGGAAGGTGCACTTTGTTGGTATAAGTAATAACTTGAACTCGGGGCATTACATGCCCACCAGCTTCTGCCCTGATACCATATGTAACGCCCAAATTTAACGGGTAAGTAATCAGGCCTTAAGTAAACATCATCAAATGAAGGTTTGTGCACACACTCACCCCGACATTCCTCTGCATCCCCTACAGCCTGACCACGTTATCTACTTGTCTTGATTGTTTTGTTCTCACTCACATGCATCTAAGAAAAATTCTCCAGAGGTCACCCAACTAAGGTTTTTTTTCAAGTCAAGCACGCTTAACTTTGGAGTTCCTATGATTGAGCCACCGAAAAAAAAAGTGCATCTTGTTGGTATAAGTAGTAACTATCAATTCTTTTAAGCCTTTATGAACCATGCTTTCATGACTTCAGGATCCCTCTGATTCAGAAATTGAAGATTATTTCAAAACAAACTCATTTCAAGAATGATAAAAGAAAATGAAGACGACGAAGTTGAAGATTATTTCAAGACAAGCCCATTTCAAGAATGAGAGAAAAAAAATGAAGAAGATGAAGTTGAAGATTATTTCAAGATAAACCTATTTCAAGAATGAGGGAGAGAAAATGACAAACCATGAAAGAGATGCAAAAAATGAAAGGTGGGTCCTACGTAATCAGTGGTCTGATCTGATTGCAGATTACAGCGTGGGACCCACACTTTTATTGCGTTTGCAATTTTTGGTAAACACCCATGGAAAAGAAAATGAGACCCGCGGTCAGAATTACGTTTGATTTATTATGTTTGGAGTGAAGTAAACGCAACCTAAGTTCAAGAACTAACAAATATATAAAAATTCAAAATTTTAAACTCCATAGGAATCATATCACTGTACCAATACAATACCAATTTGATCCAACCTTTGTAGGCCCCACAAACCTGTCACGCGTGGCACTTCTCTCCACTCTTTTTCGATAAATATTATTTTGATCTATAACATTTTTAGTTTCGTTTCATTTTAGAAGATGTTCATTCCAAACTAAACCTATGATCTTTTGGTCACTACAACTTGTAGATCGAGTCAATGCTAGGATTGAATCTATGATCTCTTAGTCAAAGGTGATAAGAAAAATCAAGGAGAGTCTGAGAGGAGAAATGACAAGCTGTAAAAATGAAGCTTTCTGTTATTATTCCTCCAGTAGTTAGGTGACACGTTTCTATGTAATAGCTGTATTCTTTTGTCTTCTAGTGACTCATCATTCTTCTGTATTTCTATATAAGGAAGGCTAGGTTTATCAGCCTCAATAAGCTGATTTTATTATTCGATAGACAAATGGAATAATCCCCAAATTTGTCTCCTCTGCTGTTTGTCTTCTTCTTCATTTTTGTTCTTCTTCTTCAGGTTCAAACTTGGTATCAGAGCAGGTGACCATGACAAACGGCAATCCCTTTTACTCTTCTTCATCAAGCGCCACTGGAGGCAGCTTCACCGGACCTCCTCTCAATCAGTTGCTCAACCAGATTACTTCAATCAAACTTGACCGAACGAACTTCTTGCTTTAGCAGAATCTTGCCTGGCCTATTCTTCGTAACTATCAGCTAGAAGGACATCTCACAGGAGTTGATCCCTGTCCTGCAGCCCACATCGAAGCAATGCCGGAGGCAGTAACAACAGACACCTTCGATGAAAGCTCTAGCACTCTTACTCCGGGACCAGAATGATGGAGCGTATCACGCTGCGGAAGCGATTTTGGATCGTTGAAACTCTAATTTCATCAATTTAACAAATAGAAAACTTGCTCAAACAACGGAAATAAAGAAATTTAGAATACATACCCTTGTAGTTCTAATTTCTTCGAGCTCCGCTGCACGTTCCTCGTCACGAATTCTTCCGCCCTCTTCTCACGAACGCCCCGAGGACCACCTCAGGTAGTCCCGCTATCCTCGGCGCCGAGCAACGAAGTGATGGGACTTTGTTACAAGAGAAAAGAAAGGAAAAGAAAATAAGAAGAAGAAGAATGGAGATTGAAGGCAGAGGAGTACGAAGACAGAGCTCAAAATTCTTCTTAATTGAATTTTTTAAACTTCTGTCTAACTTCAAAATACCCCAATATGCACTAATCCAACTTTTTAGCCAAACTTAATATATATATATATATATATATATATAATTATTATTATTATAAGAATAAAAATAATAAAAAATTATTTATTAAACAATTTAATAAATAAATATATATATATATATAATTATTAATTAATTTTTTTAATTAATAATTATTATTTAATACAATATCAAATATTAATTAAATAATATGTTAAACCCGGTTTTTCGAAAACCGACTTTTTTGCACATGAATCGTATTCATGTTTTAGACCATTCACATATTTAAATCATATTTAAATATGTACATCATTCTTCCAAAAGCCGAATTTGAACAATTCAAATTCTTTTTCTTTTTCTTTTCTCTTACACTGTTGCACGGCGTTATCCGAGCTAGTTAGGAGAACCTAAAGGACCTACAGATCATGAGCTCCAACGATACGAGATTATCCGACAAAAACTTTTTTAACCAAACTAATCAACATTCGTTAACCCTCGGAGACTCCACTATAGTCTGAGGGTTACACTCTCCTCACTATAGATATATTATGTCCTCTGATATAACCGTCACGGGCAAGTTGACCCTTCACAGGTTGTTCGTAATCACAGCTGGGTCGTTTTAAACCGTTTAACCCCTGCATTACGTCTTGTTCCTTAAGTACCACTGACACCTCTAATGAACAATAGATTTGTGGTCCAACCATCAGATAAATTAACTCTCTCATCTCATGAGAGTGTGAGCTCTAATTGTTCAAGCCTCAGAGTCAGCTATTAAGGGAACAACCTATCTACTAACCCTGAAGAGCGGGTTAGGAGTGAACTCCAATCTTGTTGTACTATGTCCCCAGCTACCTATTCGACTTTATTCCCAAGATGGTAGGCTTATTGAGTCGGCGCTAATGAGCCACTCTCACCTGTGCAAGTCAAAGGCTACATTCGAATAAGCAGGAGTTCGAGCGAGCTCAAGATTGAGATCGAGTTACCTAGGCCATCAAATGAATATGTCGGTCTCATCAGTAAACAGTGTTATAAAGAGAGAGCGACATATTTTGCGGTTCGGTCTTATGCAAACTCTTTGCACAGGACGCCCTCACTTGCACATCTCCATGTGAAACGATTCAGATCACATCGTTTTGTACAATACAAAGTAAGCCGCATCGAATAGTGTTACCAGGATAAGGTACCCATCCTTATCCATATACTATAGACCGTTTTGACTGACTACTTGAGCATGATCCACAATCATGTCATACATGAGGCTCAAGTACTCATATTCAACTAAGGGTGTTGGTCATTGGTATAGGTTAACGTAAACACGTTTCACTTATTCCAGTAAACTCCTTTACTGAATAAAATTAATAACTATTTATTCTAAATAAAATATTTACAAACATAACAGTTTACAAACCACGAGTTTTAGAACATAAATCTCAACAAACTCCCACTTGGACTTAAACGTCTGTGGTGTACATGTTAGGTGGAGAAAAACTAATATATCATATATCATAAAGTTTTCTCCCATTGTCCTCTCCAGCAACTCGGAGCCCTAGACTCTTCTAGGTGTCTCTCAAACACTTTAGCCATGAGAGACTTAGAAAACTAATCAACATGAAGTACTACGAGGCTTTTCATGTGACCATCACATCTCCCCATAGCACTATCTACGAGCTCAACTTATAAACCTATTGCTGCTTCACAAGCTGCAACAAGATTTAGCTGCCACCGAGGAATCAGCAATACAACTCTTGTATTCTACTCCTCGTTTGCGCTGTGACAAACTTTAACCAGAATCCAATGATCAAAATCAATTTGATTTACACTACTGGCAGCTCCCACTGCATAACACATATCGGGTCATGTATTTCAAAAGATACATCTGACCTCCAATAAGTAAATGCACATGAGTACCCCTCATATCCTCAACACTTGAGGTGTCTCTGGAAACCATTTCCATAAACCATCGAATATTGACAACAACTTGTCAATAAAAGATTTTAGAGACAACACTAGAGATTTGTTCTTACGACTCAGATCAACCTGAATCCTTAGAACAAACTAAGCCTACCTTCAGATCAACTATTTGGAAGTGGGTCACTAGTTTATGCTTATTTGTTAGAAGTGAATCCTACATCATTCTCAATGATTAGGACATCAATTACGGAAACAGTTTAAGAAAGCTACAACATTGATCATACCCTTGCCAAACAAGGTTTATCAAACGTTTATTCAAACTGATGTTCAAAACCATAAGATTTGATCACCATATCAAACCTTACAATTCAGGATAAAGATGCTTATTCCAATTCATAAATGAATCGAGAATAGGCTCGCAAACCATTTTCTATTTGTCCTCGAATTATGAATCTTTCTGGTTGAGACTTATAGATACTCAAATCAAGATAGCTAGTCTTGACATCCATTTGCCTTATTCTATCAAAATAGAACATGGGAATGGATAAAATCTATCTATTAACTTACGTCTGGTAACAAGAGAAAGTGAGTATACACAATAAACTCTTTCTCTTCGGGACAGTCCCTTTACCAGAAATTCAAGCCCAAAAGGTTTTCACCTTAGAGGCTCGGTCTCTAAACCACTTAAAGATACATGGCTTTGAATCAGGTGGCCTTGTCTACATGATCCATTGTCTAATTAAAGACAACGAATCCTCAATGTCATCATCGAATATGACAACATCGAGTTTAAGACAAGCCAATACAACGGACCAGGTTGTCTCACATCCCTCCCACTGCATTAAGGATTTCTCAATGATTGAGAAGCTCCAGTTTGATCAACAACCATTGTTGAATAAAAATAACTTTCTTATTACACTGTAAGTCTTAACCTTTTAGTTGTTTTCGAGTTTAATAGAACACCACAGTATACATCTTTTGCGAAAAGAACGGTTATTTATATACAACAAAAGATAACATATACAAGTGTTCAGTTCAAACTAGAAATATAGACAATAAATACATCAGATGATATTAAGTCTATACAACAACTATTAAAAGCTCCCACTCGTTTAGTTGTGACAATGTCTTCACAAGTCATCTCACGGCCAGCTGCTATCAGGAACTAGTTTCCTGAAAAGAAGAATAAACAAGATTAGTGTAATATGACAATCATATACCACTAAATTGTTATGGCAATCAATAAATCTCATTTACCTTGTCGTTCCTTCTCAGTTTTCTTCTGCGCAAGGTATTTGGGGCAGTTTCGCTTCCAATGCCCTTCTTCACCACAATGAAAACACTTTCCACTGTGAGAAGGTTTGACCTTGCCAACAGTAGGAGCTTTGCCCTTCCTAGTACTCATTTTCTTCTTGTGAATAATCTTATTACTCACAGATAAAGGTTCAGATTTACTCCCTGACCCAGACCTCTTCTAAAATTTAATAGAAGTAGCAACATTTGTTTCCTTCTCCTTTTCTTTTGAGGAATGCAGAGACTGGTAAATCTGTAGCTCGTTAAGAAGAGATGTCAAATTATATTGAATCTTATTCAAGACCATATTGGTCCTGAAATTAAGGAAGCTCTTTGGAAGAGATTCCAAGATCAAACAAACTTGACTTCTCTCATCGACGGTAGCACCATTTACCTCAGCCACATTAAAGTGGACCATCATGTTAAGGATGTGTTCCCTAACAGAGGTACCCTCCAACATGTGCGAGTTGTAAATGTTCTTGAAGGCTTCATGACAAAGAGATGTGGACGACTGCTCGAACATCCCTTGTAATGAAGACATGATTTGCTTCGCGGAAACCATTACTTCGTGCTTCTTGGCCAAAACATCAGATATGCTTGCCAAGATGTAGACTCGGGCTTTTTTGTTAGCCCTTATTCAACCGTCGTATGCTTCGCGAACAGTTCGTGAAGCATTAGAACCAGGAACCGGAGGACACTCCTCCATTAAGACAAATCTCAGGTCGTCAAGAACCAAAATCGTATTTAGGTTCGACTTCCATGTCCCATAATTCTCACCGGTTAATTTGTCGTGTGATAGGAGTTGTATAAACGAACTCGACATGCTGAAATAGAATGTAAATCTATTAGTGAAATGGTTTTAACCTACTTAAACCAATTAAGAGATTTAGCAGCAAATAAAGTACCCAAACTCTTTATTTACATGCAACGATACTTTAGTAAGTCAGAATGGTCGCTACCGTAGGGCAGTCGAGCACTCCTTTACTAATTCAAGACAATCTTGACTAAATGCTAACTCTAGAATAACTCGTATTCCATTAGCATCTTAGTTATCGTTTTTGGTCTTGATTTACTAGCTCTTTAGCAAATCCCGTAAGTGTGACCCTCCATTTTTAGAATTCACAGGACGACCCCAATAGTGCAACCGTAGGGAATGTCAGAGTTGGAAATGACCCTGTGTTTCTTTATCCATAAATGGTGACTGAGATGTTCCGACTCCCATGAACGACTCTCCGTTTGGATGGTGCCCCTAGGGCAGACTGCAGGCGGAACATGGGAATCTCATGGTTCAATCCAATGGAGGAGACCACAGGAAGCACCGACGCACTTCCTTCTCCCACTTACTATAGACACTTACTCTATTCACCTTGCTATTGAAAGTTGCAAACACCACCCGTCTGGACATGCCCCATATGGCATCATGAGGCCAAGCAAAATTCTCACGTTGTGAATTACAGGGAGTGCGTAGCAGGAGAGGGATATATCATATATTCCTTCTCAACACTTCTACTAAGCATCGTAGACGGTAAAGGGTAAAAACTCAGGTTTTATCTGGCTAAGTAAATAAAACCTTAATTTTAGGCAAACGTTTTACCTGAGATGTCTAGGTTATAAACACTTTACTAACCTCACACCTCTCTCACATGCTCATAAAGTCTGGTTAACTTTACTCAAGTACCGGATAGTCTCCAGGTATGAGGTGTTCCATCAATTCAAATCCTCTAACCTTAGACAGGATTTCACCGGGTGAGTTTCTCATAACCTTAGCATTTACGAGATATCGACCTATTCATCTAATGAAACAAATCGAATCATTTAACCCTAAATGAACATGCTTTTTTTTGTTATAGATTTTAAAAGTCTAAGTCATTTTTACAACACTTGCAAAAACTAGACTTACTACAACAAACATCTACATGTTTCTCAAACATGTTTTCGCTAAGGCATGACAAGTTGAATATTTAACTTCATAATCACTATAACACTTATATCGATTATGCTCTTAAACATACAACTCCTAATTCATAAATTAATATAATACTTATATCAATTCTCATGAATTAAGCATGCATCATATACATTATAACACTTATAACATACAATATGCATCTAAAGTTGGATGTTTAATTTCATAATTAATATAACAATTATATCAATTATTCTATTAAACAAACAACAACTAATTCATGATTTTTTTTTTTTTTTTAATACAAACTGATTAATGAATTAATATAACTCTTATATTAATACTCATGAATTAAACATGCATCTTATACATTATAACACTTATAACCTACAATATGCATAAAACCAGGGCAACCTATGTTGTATATTTAATTTCATAATTAATATAACACTTATATCAATTATTCTATTAAACTAACAACATCTAATTCATGAATTAATATAACTCTTATATTAATACTCATGAATTATCAAATATGCATACTATATATTATAACACTTATAACATATTTTTAATGCATGGAGCATGCTTCCTACGGTGGGATTTTAAATCTATATGGCATACGTTATGCACATACAAACATGAATTTAATTAAAACATACATACACTATGCATAATTAATTAAACACACTAAAGTGGACCGGTTTTGGCATCAAGCACGCAATAACTAATTTATTACAAGCTTGAACAACAAGCTAAGTCTTGAGCGGACTTCGAACTCTTCGTACTGCCTTGGACAAGCTTGCTCCCTCGAACAATTCGGCCAATTTCTCTTCGAGCTTCTCTTTGTATCGCCTAGAACAAGTTTGAACTTGCACCGAACATTTCGGCGAGCTCAAAACTCGAGCTTCTTTAACAAAGAAACCTATATGGACTCTAATGACTCTAAAGAATACAGACTCTTCAACACACATTAAAGCCCATACATTCTCGGGCATTTACAAATTATGAAATTCATAAAGAAATGATGCCAAAATCGATTTTCACTTTAGACGTCCATTCAGAAACAATTTCTAAATTAAAATACCCATCAACTTAAATTGATGCAAATTGAGTTAATCACAAAATCGCTCTGATACCAATTGATGGAGCGTATCACGCTGCGGAAGAGATTTTGGATCGTTGAAACTCTAATTTCATCAATTTAACAAATAGAAAACATGTTCAAACAACGGAAATAAAGAAATTTAGAATACATACCCTTGTAGTTCTAATTTCTTCGAGCTCCGCTGCACGTTCCTCGTCAGGAATTCTTCCGCTCTCTTCTCACGAACGCCACGAGGACCACCCAGGTAGTCCCGCTATCCTCGGCGTCGAGCAACGAAGTGGTGGGACTTCGTTACAAGAGAAAAGAAAGGAAAAGAAAAGAAGAAGAAGAAGAATGGAAATTGAAGGCAAAGGAGTACGAAGACAGAGCTCAAAATTCTTCTTAATTGAAGTTTTTTAAACTTCTGTCTAACTTCAAAATACCCCAATATGCACATATCCAACTTTTTAGCCAAACTTAATATATATATATAATATATATTATAACATATGTGTCTTACATGTTGTATGCATGTAAGATACACATATATATATATATATTTAATTATGATTATTATATAAAAAAAAAAAAAAATTATTTATTAAACAATTTAATAAATAAAATATATATATATATAATTATTAATTAATAATTATAATTTAATACAATATCAAATATTAATTAAATAATATGGCTAAACCCGGTTTTTCGAAAACCGACTTTTTTGCACATGAATCGTATTCATGTTTTAGACCATTCTCATATTTAAATCATATTTGAATATGTCCGTCATTCTTTCAAAAGCCGAATTTGAACAATTCAAATTATTTTTCTTTTTCTTTTCTCTTACATTGTTGCACGGCGTTATCCGAGCTAGCCAGGAGAACCTAAAGGACCTATAGATCATGAGCTCCAACGATACGAGATTATCCGGTCAAAACTCTTTTAACCGAACTAATCAACATTCGTTAACCCCCGGAGACTCCACTATAGTCCGAGGGCTGCACTATCCTCACTGTAGATATATTATGTCCTCTGATATAACCATCACGGGCAAGTCGACCCTTCACAGGTTGTTCGTAATCACAGCTGGGTCGTTTTAAACCGTTTAACCCCTGCATTACGTCTTGTTCCTTATGTACCACTGACACCTCTAATGAACAATAGATCTGTGGTCCAACCATCAGATAAATTAACTCTCTCATCTCATGAGAGTGTGAGCTCTAATTGTTCAAGCCTCGGAGTCAGCTATTAAGGGAACAACCTATCTACTAACCCTGAAGAGCGGGTTAGGAGTGAACTTCAATCTTGTTGTATTATGTCCCGAGCTACCTATTCGACTTTATCCCCAAGATGGTAGGCTTATTGAGTCGGCGCTAATGAGCCACTCTCACCCGTGCAAGTCAAAGGATACTTTCGAATAAGCAGAAGTTCATAGCGAGCTCAAAATTGAGATCGAGTTACCTAGGCCATCAAATGAAAATGTCGGTCTCATCAGTAAACAGTGTTATAAAGAGAGAGCGACATATTTCGCGGTTCGGTCTTATGCAAACTCTTTGCACAGGACGCTCTCACTCGCACATCTCCATGTGAAACGATTCGGATCACATCGTTTTGTACAATACAAAGTGAGCCGCATTCAATAGTGTTACCAAGATAAGGTACCTAGCCTTATCCATATACTATAGACCGTTTTGACTGTCTACTTGAGCCCGATCCACAATCACGTCATACATGAGGCTCAAGTACTCATATTCAGCTAAGGGTGTTGGTCATTGGTATAGGTTAACGTAAACATGTTTCACTTTATTCTAGTAAACTCCTTTACTGAATAAAACTAATAACTCTTTATTCTAAATAGAATATTTACAAACATAACAGTTTACAAACCACGAGTTTTAGGACATAAATCCCAAAACAGAAAAGGTTGTTGTGATCCCACCACTGACTAAGCCTCTGCTCACTCACAAGCCTGAATACACCTGATGGGTATAGTTGATCAATTGCTCCTGGGTTGGCTCTACAACTCCATGTCTCCATAAATCGCTATGCAAGTAATGGGATTCTACACTTCTCAAAGCCTTTGGGAAGCTGTCCAAGACCTGTTTGGTGTTCACTCCCGAGCTGAGGTTGATTATCTGAAGCGGCTGTTCGAGCAAACAAGAAAAGGATCAATGAAAATATGAAGAAATACTCTGATAGTCTAAATCTTGCTGGAAGCTCCTTGTCTTCAGGTGATCTAATATCTCAGGTTTTCTCGAGACTAGATGAAGACTAAAATCCAGTAGTCATAATGATTCAAGGGAAGGTTGGAGTTGACTGGTCTGAAATGCAGGAGGACCTTCTGTCTTATGAAAAACGTTTGGAATATCAAGCAGCTTTGAAGTCTGGCTTGACTGGGTTGTCACTCTCCAATGGTCCAACCACTGTTAATATGGTGCAACAGAGACCAAACTCTTCCTCTAATTTTAATCCTACTCGGAATGCTGGAAACAATGCTCCAACTTCAGGGGGCTCGTCTAATTCTTGGAACAAAAGTAATCGTGGTGGCAGAGGAAGAGGCCATGGTAGCAACAGTTCTGATTTTCGACAGATGCAGTGCCAAATGTGTGGTAAAATTGGCCACAGTGCAGCTGTATGTTATTCTCGGTTTCTCCCAGATGTCAACAACCCTCGAAATACTCATGAAAGGGAGAATCAACACTCCCCAGGCCAAGTCTCTCAAGGAGCATAACCTTCTTTCTCATCTTACAGTCAACAACAACTTCGACCTGCCCCTTCAGCTCTTATGTTCAACGTTGCAGTAGCAAGCCCAGAGACAGTCATTGATCCTCACTGGTATGCTGACAGTGCTGCCTCAAACCATGTCACGGCCAACTCTGGTTTCCTAAACAATAAAGCAGAATATACAGGTAATAAGGCTGTTGTGGTAGGCAATGACAAAAAACTTCATATATCTCATCTTGGAAATGCATCTTTAGCAACTAGAAGTGGTTCTCTAAAACTTGATAGTGTGCTTTGTGTGCCTTTAATTGCCAAGAACCTTGTTAGTGTATCTAAATTGACAAGTGATAATAACATTTATTTTGAGCTTCACTATGATTTTTGCTTGGTAAAGGACAAGGATACGAGGGAGGAACTTCTGAAGGGAACTCTTAGGGATGGACTATATCATATCACTTCTCTGAAGCCGTTGATAAATAATGTTCAAGCATCCAGTCCTGATTCAACAAAGTCAGCTGCCTGCCTGCCTAGCCTTCTCTATTGCCACTTCAGTCCCTGCAAATAGCTTGCCCTTTTTGCCCAACAGTAGAGTTAATATTGTACTCACCACGTCCTTGTTACACAAACGGTTGGGTCATCCATCTGTTAAAACCTTTGACAGCATTGTAAGCAATTGTAATCTGTCCTTCCCAACTAATGATGAATTAAAATTTTGTGAGTCTTGTCAATTTGGAAAAATGCACACTCTACCTTTCTCTCACTTTCAATCTCATGCCTCAACACCTTTTGAACTTGTTCACACCGATTTGTGGGGACCTGTCCCTGTTCTTTCATCTTATGGGTTTAGATATTACATACTCTTTGTGGATGATTTCAGTAGGTTTACATGGCTTTTTCCATTACGACAGAAGAGTGATGCCTATGTTGCATTCACTGAATTTCGGTCCTTTGTTAGCACTCAAATTCAGAAGAACATAAAAGTTATTCAAATGGACAATGGTGGTGAGTTCAAACCAATAGCAAATCTCTGTCGCAACCTTGGCACTGTGGTGCGGTTTTCCTGCCCTTGTACCTCTGCACAAAATGGTAGAGCTGAGCGCAAACACAAGCACTTGGTTGAAACAGGGCTCACGCTTATGGCTCAGGCATCTATGCCTCTTAAATTTTGGTGGTATGCTTTTAGCACAACTGTGTTGCTCATCAATGGGCTCTCTGAAGGGAATCAACTCTTCATTCCCCGCAGCGGAAGCGTTTGGAATCGTTACTTTGATTTATTTAGAATTAAACTAAAATACAAGTTAAGCATATTACCTTTGAAGACTACAAATCTCTTCTTGTGTTCCTTTTTCCACGAGATCTTCCTCGCTATGACTCGAACACGGGATCAAGGCTTGTGGGAGCTCTTTGAAAGAATGAGAGAACAATTCTCTCTGCAGAGGGTGAGTGGTGTGTTTGGCCAACCTTTTGGCTAAACCTAAATGTCTTATTTATAATAAGACTTTTAGGAATTAATTTTATTTTATAAAATACATTTTAATATCTAATATATTAAAATATGTATTTTATATTTATTTGAATCTTATTCAAATATTATAAAATTAATCTTTTATAATATACTTTAAACCAATTTGAATCACATTCAAATAACATAAGTATATAGTTTTTAATATTAATGTATCATATACATAAACTATTTCCTCTAATATTTAATGTATCAAATACAATAAATATATATTACTCTTCTACATTTAATATATCAAATATATTAAATAATAATTTGAATAATTCAAATTTTTCTTTCAACTAAATTGATCCTTTTAGTGTTACTATGAGCTAGCAAGGGGACCTTATGAACCTACAGATTTATAAGCTCCAATGATACAAAATTAATTAATTAAACTCTTTAATTAATTGACTTTCATTCATTAACTCTAGGTCACTCCACTATAGGCCTAGAGTTGCACTCTTATGCACTGTAGGACAAGTTGTGTCCATGGATATAACCATTACATGCAAGTCGATCCTTCACGAGTTGTTCGTAATTACAGCTGGGTCAAAAGTCCGTTTTACCCCTGTAATTACATCTTACACCTTAAGTACCATTGATTCTCTAATGAACAACTTGTTTATGATCCAACCATAACCAAGTCCCTCTCGGGCCAGTGAGAGGGTGGGGCCCCATTGTTCAAGTCCCGAAATCAGCACTTAAGGGAACTACTCATCTACTTTCCCTATATGGGAAGAAGTGAATTCCATCTTGTGAAACTTATGTTCCCAACTCCCTATTTGGTCAAGTCCCCAAAATGGTAGGCTTATTGAATCGGCTATAAAGGCCATTCTCACCCATACAAATCAAAGGACGAGCCCTCACAGGCAGGAGTTCATAACTCACTCAGGATTAAGATCGAGTCACATATGATCATCCTGTGAAATACTAATCTTCTCAAATAACGGATTTATAAAGAGAGATTATATATTTCGTGGTCCAGTCTTATACAAACTCATTGTATAGGATACCCTCACTCACATGTCTCTACATGAATGATTTGGATCAAATCATTTGTAACAATTACAAAGTGGGCCGTATCAATAGTGTTACCAGGATAAGGCACCCAACCTTATCCATATACTATAGACCCTTTAGGTTATTACTTGAACATGATCCTCTCGTATGTCAACTACATACAGTTCAAGATTACACTAATAACCTTGGATTTTTATTTATATAATGAATATTATAAATTGCAAATATTAATAATAAAATAATTATCAAATAACTATTAATTAATGACGAGGCTTTAGGGCATAAATCTCAACAATCTCCCACTTGCACTAAAGCCGGTGAGACATGTATCCTAGGGCATACTCTACACCCAACATGTTCTCCCACTTGCCCTAGTGAAGATGAGACATGTCTCATAATCCTAGACATTCTAGGTGGCTTTCAAACACTTTAGCCTGGAAAGTCTTTTTATATAGATCAAAACGATTGTCAATTAAAAGTCATCTTGGTCCTACCACGATTCTTTCTCTCTCAGGATACCTTATATATTGATGTTATCTAAGTTCCTTAAGTTTAGCCATTACATAAAACGTTTTAGGCTTAACTATATCTGAAACATCTTTCAGACCAATAAGAAATTATTTGAGTTATGCAAGTTCTTTACTTCATAAGTAAGAACATTTAACTTGCATACCATACTCCATCATCTAGGGTAAACATAGATTTCCATAAATCTTTGTTAAAACCAGTGCATCTCGTAAAGATCATATCTTTAACCTCATACACAAAAATATAATTTCTCATTTTATCCATAGATATTTTGAGAAAAGTTTTTATTTTTCTGCGCAATGGTCATACCATTGGGTTAACTAATAAATGCTAACCAATTTTACTGTCAAATGTCATGTCTCAAGTGTACATTAGATTTTCTCCCACTCAAACGTAGATAGTCAATCTTATGTTCTCAACATTTTGAAATGTCTTAGGACACTATTTCTTAGACAATCTAAACTTCATGTAAGAATGATACATTATCATTTTTTGAAGTACTACATCATATACTTGACAACAAATTTGTCAATATAAGATGTGTGAGACATAAATAACATTTTGTCCTCGAAAACTCTATTTTAGGACATACCCAGTAATTTAAATCATTCATTTGGAATTGGTTAGGTAGTCAACATTTTATGTTGGATTCAAATCTTACAGCATTCACAATGGGTAATAAGTCATCCACATAAAATATGAGAAAATTCTACTAAGTAATTAATGATTTTCTTGTCTATACAATATCATTAATATTTATTCAAAGTCATAGTTTTTGATACTTTTATCAAACCTTACATTCAAAAATCTAGTGATCAAATTCATTTCAGAAATGAACCTTTACTGCTTGCAAACCTTTTGCTTTTGATTTTTGAAATTGAACTCATGTAATTGATTTGTAAATGCATTATTTAAGACTTCTTTTCAAAAAAAAGATTTCTTAAACCTTCACTTGACATATCTCATATGCAACTATGAATTAGGAAATGCTTTTATACTCTAATATTACAACAAATGAGAAAGTTTATCCATAGTTTACTTTCTCCATCTATATTTGTCATTAGTCTTATTTTGAAGGTCTGTACCTTCTTATTTACAAATCTTTTACTTTTGTAGATATATTCAAAACCTATGGGTTTTATCCCATCACGAATATCTACAAGTTCTAGATAAAGATGAGTACATCTACTCTATCTCGAGATTTATGACTTTGGTCTACTAGTCTTTGTCATTGACCATCATTTCAACTTTGAGGTCAAGAAGCCCTACATTTTGTCATCTAATACGACAACTTAGGCTTCATATAAGCTCTTGTAACGGTTGGGTCATCTCATAACTCTCCCACTACGATGAGGCTTATCCAATTCATGACTAGGATCCATTTGACTATTAAATGTAATTAAATTGTTAACAACTTTTGTTAACTATTTAGTGGCTTCACTTGGAACCAACTTTTCAACACTATTGAACATATTCAAGTTTCAGCATGTATGCTTAAAAAAACCTAAAACTCGAAGGGTTGTAAACTAACTTTACTACTCTTCTATAATCTCAAAGTTGTCTCATGGACACCTTTTAGATAGAATCATGTTCACTATACAATCTATATTGTATATCCTAACAAGAGTCTGATAATAACGTGTAATTCTTTATTGTTCTGACCATGTCTAACAAGGTCTTGTTTCTCCTCTTATAGCACAATTTCACACAATTGTACTTTGTGCTAGAGTTGAGATAAAATCTCACTTTCTATCAATTAATCTTAGTACATAAGGTTCCTGTACTTTTCACTGTGATCTGATCATAGTGTTTTGATAGATTTGCCTAATTGACCTTCAACTTGAATCTTATATTACTTGAACTTTTCAAAATATTCAGACTTATGTTGCATTAGGTTACGATACTTATTTCTTGAATAATCATCAGCTAGAGTGATGAAATATTCATTAGTGTTCTTTGACCTGTAGGGTTTTCCAACAAAAACCTATTAATTATCTTGCATGAAAGGCAAGATCTTAAGACATATAAAGTAATTAACTCTAACATTTAGAGAATCACTTCGTAGTAGTCTTTTTATTCAAATTGATCAGAATCAATCTTGAATGCCAAAGACGGGTATCGTATTTTAGGAGAATATAAATTGTCTTTATATTCTGGATTCTATAATCCTGAATATCTCACTGTGTAGTATTTTATATGTTAACAATTTAACACATACAAATTATTCTTATTTTTCGGCTGAACTTTTCAAACAATTTTGAAAATAAAAATTTAGTACTAAAATATTCATACTATATGAACATTTTATTAGTAATAAAGTTAGAGAAATTGAATTTCTCCTATGGTACTAAAAACACCATATTCAGCATTAAATAACAATTATTTCTTATGGACATCTTAATGTCTCCCACTACATTAATTGAGATGGGTTTTCTGGTGCCAACAAGTAGAGATCATTCTACATAATTAAGTATTTTCCAAGAATTATATAAAATGTAATGAAGAACAAATCTTAATAGTGGATCTGAATCTACTATATAGGTGGTAATGAAAAAATCTAGTAAATCAAATTTACTTTTATCCATGTTCTTCTTATAGAGGTATTTCATAAATTCCTCTATTATGACTACTATGCTAATTTAGAAACTATTTTCTTTTAGCTACAGTCATATGGTTTCTTTTCTTGGATTTTGGTAATACTTAATTTTTGAGATTATTTAGATAAATATCTAAATCTAGCTTTTATTGACTTCAACAATATCTCATATGTTGTTGTCATCTTCTTTATCTTCTTAGCTTGACATCTAATATGTCAAATAGAAAATTTGTATAAGCCATCTCGTTATATTGATTTATTAATCATGTGCTTTACGAACAATTCGATTAGCATTGGCAACAGGTTTTTGAGTACATTTCTCAATAAAGACAAATTAAAGAAAAAATTTACACGGTCATTATATAGTGTTAACATTATTTTTCCAAGTGATATTATTTTCTCAATTTGACAAATTAGTAACGAAAATTAAAATTGAGAGAAATAGACATAATATTGAAATATATAAAAAAAATATATATATATCTAATAACATGCAATCAATATTCATTCAATTTCAGCATAGAAAACAAACAATTTGATAAATGAACCCTAAAACATTAATTTCTAATGCTATGATACTTTAGTGAGTTAGAACAAGTGCCGCCGTAGGGTAGGTCAAATGCTCCTTCACTAAACCGAGACAATCTCAACCAAGTGTTATCCCAAAATAACTCTTATTTCTATAACATTTAGTTACCATTAGTTTGGTCAAGAAAATCATTAACAACCTTAATGATATCTTTGTAAGTGTAACCCATCATTTTAGATTCTATAATTTTATCCCAACAAGTGTCGCCGTAGGGTAGGTCAAGTATTGGAAATAAAATTACAATCCTATCCTTCTCAGGAGATTCACCCTGATATTGACCCATGTAAACACCTTCCGTAGGGGGACGGTCCAAAAGCCGCCGCGAGGCCCCACATGAATCTCACGTTGTGAACCAATGAAAGAGACCGTAGGATATGTTGACACATTTCCTTCTCCCACTTACTATTTAAAAATACTTTCTCAAGAGATTCACCCTGATATTGACCCATGTAAACACCTTCCGTAGGGGGACGGTCCAAAGCCGCCTCGAGGCCTCACATGAATCTCACGTTGTGAATCTATGGTAGAGACTGTAGGGTGATTTTGACATATGTCTTTCTCCCACTAAGTATTTTGAAATAGAGTTTTCTATTACTTAGACAAATTAGGCTAATCTCATTTATCTAAGTTTTTCAATCTACCCTTTCATAACCCTTATGTTGGTTAGATTGATTTTAATGTGAATTATCAAGTATATTAAACTATTTAAAACTAATCACATTATGAGCATGCTTAATGAAATAAAATAAAATTTGACTAATTCAACCCCCAGGCCAGTTCTTAGGTAGAGGTGTTCCTTTTCAGTCAACTTAAGTACCTCACCCGAGTAACCTTTCTTAGACAGGGTTCCCTTATAGTCAATTTTTATTTTAAATTCATTAATCTTTAATTAACTATTAATTACTAGATCAATGAACTTCAGTTGATTTTAAGCAATGTTTTTAATCCTATTAAAAACCAATTCACCTTATGGATAATCTTGAATTTTTAACAATTTTAAACCCTTTAAAATAAAATTAAAGATTATCATATATTCTAATCTCATTAGAATAAAAGATAAACTAATTCCCCCTATTGTTAATCTTGAAATTTTAACAATTTTAAACCCTTTAAAACAAAATTAAAGATTATCATATATTCTAATCTTATTAGAATAAAAGATAAACTAAATTCAAATATTTAAACTATTTAAAGAATGAATTAAATTATCTTTTAAATAAGGAAAGAAAAAAAATAAAATAAAATTTAATCTCATTAGGAAAATATCCTAAGTTTATTTGGAAAATATCCTAGGAAAAGATTTCCGAATCTCAATGGAAAAGATTTCCCAATCGAAAAGATTTCTGAATCTCATTGGAAAAGATTTCCCAATCGAAAAGATTTCCGAATCTCATTGGAAAAGATTTATCAAGATTTCCCAATCTTATTAGGAAAAGATTTCCGAATTCCCAATCTTATTAGGAAAAGATTTTCCTGATATCACTCAATCTTATTAGGAAAAGATTTCCTGATATCACTATATCTAGGAAAAGATATCCTAATCAATATTAGAAAAATATGGATTCCTATTATAAAAGGAAGTATCCTAATTTAAAATTTCCAAATATAACAATTATATTGTAAATATGGAAATATAAACATATTAAGATATCATCTAATCAAATTAGAAAGCATTTTAATCATAATATTCCAAATATAACACTTATATTAAAAATAATTAAAATGCATGATCATGCTTAACCTATGGTGGGATTTTAATCTAGATGGCATACTCTATGCAATCAATTAAAATTTAAAACATACATCAACATGTATAATTAAATTAAAAACACAGCAAAATTGACCTGCATATTTGGCATATCCTAAGAAATTGAAACCAATTTTGAATTACATTAATTTAAATCCAAGACATATCTTGGTCTTCAAAATTCTCCTTTTTGATTCTTCCAACTTTGAACCCAATTTCCATAACTCAATTTGGACATTCCAAATCAAATCAAATCCATAGACATTCCAAATCTGAATTTAAATTTCCATATTTTATTTTGGACATTCCAAATTTCAAATATGAATGTAAATCTCCAGAATTGATTTTGGACATTTCAAATCAAATCTATACAAATTCCAAATTTGAATCTAAATTTCCAGAAATTATGTTGGACATTCCAAACATTCTAAATCTGAATCTAAATCTACAGAATTGATTTTGGACATTCCAAATCAAATCTATAGACATTCCAAATCTAAATCTAAATTTTTAGATTTTATTTTGGACATTCCAAACATTCCAAATCTTAAATTCGGTAGAATTCGCACAAATTGAATCTTCAATTTCGTAATGGCTTCATGGCTTCAATTCCACCATCGTTTTACACTATTTTCAATTCCGTAATGACTTCCAAAAATGATACAGAAAATACAGAGAATTCCTATCTCTTTCGAGTTTCACATTTGATCTAATCAAAGCAATAAAACTAATGCCAAAATATGCCTAAACAATCAATTTGCAAACCACATATATCACATATATGAAAAATAAATTCAAATACCCACCATGAATTTTTAATTCTGAACAAAAACAAAGTAGCTCTGATACCAATTGAAGGGAATCAACTCTTCATTCCCCGCAGCGGAACCGTTTGGAATCGTTACTTTGATTTATTTAGAATTAAACTAAAATACAAGTTAAGCATATTACCTTTGAAGACTACAAATCTCTTCTTGTGTTCCTTTTTCCACGAGATCTTCCTCGCTATGACTCGAACACGGGATCAAGGCTTGTGGGAGCTCTTTGAAAGAATGAGAGAACAATTCTCTCTGCAGAGGGTGAGTGGTGTGTTTGGCCAACCTTTTGGCTAAACCTAAATGTCTTATTTATAATAAGACTTTTAGGAATTAATTTTATTTTATAAAATACATTTTAATATCTAATATATTAAAATATGTATTTTATATTTATTTGAATCTTATTCAAATATTATAAAATTAATCTTTTATAATATACTTTAAACCAATTTGAATCACATTCAAATAACATAAGTATATAGTTTTTAATATTAATGTATCATATACATAAACTATTTCCTCTAATATTTAATGTATCAAATACAATAAATATATATTACTCTTCTACATTTAATATATCAAATATATTAAATAATAATTTGAATATTTCAAATTTTTCTTTCAACTAAATTGATCCTTTTAGTGTTACTATGAGCTAGCAAGGGGACCTTATGGACCTACAGATTTATAAGCTCCAATGATACACAATTAATTAATTAAACTCTTTAATTAATTGACTTTCATTCATTAACTCTAGGTCACTCCACTATAGGCCTAGAGTTGCACTCTTATGCATTGTAGGACAAGTTGTGTCCATGGATATAACCATTACATGCAAGTCGATCCTTCACGAGTTGTTCGTAATTACAGCTGGGTCAAAAGTCTGTTTTACCCCTGTAATTACATCTTACACCTTAAGTACCACTGATTCTCTAATGAACAACTTGTTTATGATCCAACCATAAACCAAGTCCCTCTCGGGCCAGTGAGAGGGTGGGGCCCCATTGTTCAAGTCCCGAAATCAGCACTTAAGGGAACTACTCATCTACTTTCCCTATATGGGAAGAAGTGAATTTCATCTTGTGAAACTTATGTTCCCAACTCCCTATTTGGTCAAGTCCCCAAAATGGTAGGCTTATTGAATCGGCTATAAAGGCCATTCTCACCCATACAAATCAAAGGACGAGCCCTCACAGGCAGGAGTTCATAACTCACTCAGGATTAAGATCGAGTCACATATGATCATCCTGTGAAATACTAATCTTCTCAAATAACGGATTTATAAAGAGAGATTATATATTTCGTGGTCCAGTCTTATACAAACTCATTGTATAGGATACCCCCACTCACATGTCTCTACATGAATGATTTGGATCAAATCATTTGTAACAATTACAAAGTGGGCCGTATCAATAGTGTTACCAGGATAAGGCACCCAACCTTATCCATATACTATAGACCCTTTAGGTTATTACTTGAACATGATCCTCCCGTATGTCAACTACATACAGTTCAAGATTACACTAATAACCTTGGATTTTTATTTATATAATGAATATTATAAATTGCAAATATTAATAATAAAATAATTATCAAATAATTATTAATTAATGACGAGGCTTTAGGGCATAAATCCCAACACTCTCAACCTCTGTTCTTCAACACAGATCACCCATGGATGTCCTCCTCAATAAGACACTTGATTACTCAGTCCTCAAGGTCTTTGGTTGTGCGTGTTATCCGAATTTGAGACCTTGCCAGCAACACAAATTCTCCCCTCACTCTGAGCAATGCGTGTACCTCGGGCCCTCACCACATCAGAAAGGGTCACTCTGCTTACTGCCCTCTGGTCGAATTCTTATAACCAGACATGTCCGGTTTAATGAGGCTCATTTTCCGTTTCAATCCGACTTTGGCCACAACCTACAACCACCATTTTACCTTCCCCTGCTCCTTCCATTCTACATTGGTTCAGCCCATCCAACTTGCCTCAGACACTATCTCAACCACATCCATCCACTTCTTTGGCCCATTTACAGAGCCCAACACTGTCACATAATTCTCAATCCTCATCTCCTAGTCCAGAGTCCACTCCTTCACCTAATCCAAAATTCACTCAACTTCCTTTCACTCCCACTTCTTCCCCCAAATCAAAAGACCTTGCCTCTGACCCATCTCATACCTCTCTGCCACTACAAATTCCTGTGTCTTCTCTGCCTGCAGCACCTCCCTCAACTACTCCAGAAACCAATATTCATCCTATGACCACTCGAGCCAAGGCTGGGATTTTTCGACCCAAGGCATGGACTGCCTCTTGCTCCACTAACTGGTCTCTCAAAGAACCGTCGAGAGTCTCTATTGCTCTTGCCACTCCAAAATGGAGACCCGCCATGGATGAATAAATAACTGCTCTCAAACGGTCTAAGACATGGACATTAGTACCACAGTCTGATTGTTACAATGTAGTTGGCTGTAAGTGGGTGTTTCGGTTGAAGCAAAATGTTGATGGGTCATTACAACGCCACAAGGCTCGTCTGGTGGCTAAGGGATTCCATCAACATCCGGGGTTAGATTACTTTCAAACCTTTAGTCCTGTGGTAAAATCATCAACCATTCGGGTTGTTCTGTTTCTAGCATTGTCTCGTGGCTGGAAAATAAGACAACTTGACTTTAATAATGCGTTTCTCATTGGCACCCTTCAAGAAGCAGTCTACATGACTCAGCCTCCTGGGTATGAAAGCTCCTCCTTTCCCTCTCATGTTTGCAAGCTTCACAAAGCCATCTATGGTCTGAAACAGGCACCAAGAGCATGGAATTATGAACTCAAGGTCTTCTTAGTTAGCCTCAGTTTTTCAGTAAGCAGGTCAGATGCTTCATTGTTTATTTATTAGAAGGGACCTATATCAACTCTCCTGCTGCTTTATGTGGATGATGTAATCCTCACAGGTAACACACATTCCTTCCTTGCGCATCTAATCTGTGTGCTCAACAACAAGTTTGCTTTGAAGGATCTTGGACAGTTCAACTACTTTCTGGGGATTCAAGTCACATATGTTGATTCTGGAATTCACCTAAGTCAGTCCACATACATTCAAGACTTACTTGAAAAACTTCAGCTTCAAGACACCAAACCATGCCCATCTCCCGCTGTCACTGACACACATCTCTCTATTTGTGATGGCACTCTGCTTTCTGACCCCTTTCAATATCGAAGTACAATCAGAACATTGCAATATCTCACCAATACCAGGCTAGACATTGCCTTCATTGTTAACAAACTTAGCCAATTTCTCAAAGCACCAACAAATGTTCATTGGACAGTAGTAAAAAGGGTACTTCGGTATCTCAAAGGAACTCCATCATATGGTCTTCTCATTCAGCCCAACTCCTACAACATCATCACTGCCTTTTCTGATGTAGATTGGGCTGCTAACATTGATGATAGGAAATTTGTGGCTGCTTACTGTGTTTTCCTTGGACCTACCCTAATCTCGTGGTCCTCCAAGAAGCAGGTGGTTGTTGCTCGGTCTAGCACAAAGTCAGAATACCGCCCTTGCTCATGCTGCAGCTGAAATCACATGGATAAGACAGTTACTTGAAGAACTTGACATTCCCATAACCTCTACTCTTCGCATATGGTGTGACAATATCAGTGCTGAAGCTCTTGCTTCTAATCTCGTGTTCCATGCCAGAACTAAGCACATTGAAATAGATGTTCATTACGTTCAAGATCAAGTCCTCAACAACCGTCTTGACATCAAATACATTCCCTCTCATGAACAATTAGTTGATTGCTTGACTAAGCCTCTCACCCACAA
Organism: Herpetospermum pedunculosum; assembly: GCA_028017165.1. NCBI lineage: Eukaryota > Viridiplantae > Streptophyta > Magnoliopsida > Cucurbitales > Cucurbitaceae > Herpetospermum > Herpetospermum pedunculosum. Next base: position 25,810,502 of record CM051527.1, on the reverse strand, counting down.
TCAGTTCTCTTATCTAAGATCCAAACTTGGACTCGTAAACCTCCCCTCAAGTTTGAGGGGGAATGATAAGGAAAACCAAGGAGAGACTGAGAGGAGAAATGACAAGCTGTAAAAATGAAGCTTTCTGTTATTATTCCTCCAGTAGTTAGGTGACACGTTTCTATGTAATAGCGGTATTCTTTTGTCTTTTAGTGACTCTCCATTCTTCTGTATTTCTATATAAGGAAGGCTAGGTTTACCAGCCTCAATAAGCTGATTTTATTATTCAATAGACAAAGGGAATAATCCCCAAATTTGTCTTCTGCTGTTTGTCTTCTTCTTCATTTTTGTTGTTCTTCTTCATGTTCAAACTAAGGACACAACGTTATGCCAATTGAGTTATGCTCGGTTTGACAAATTATTAGTTTAATTAAACTTTAAAACCAAAAGTGTTACAAGGAAATTAATAAAATAGTCACCCAAAATTACAAAATTAACAATGCTATAAATACACCCAAGCGGGAAAATTCTAAGACAGTTGTTGATCGGACGGTGCCTCTCTCTCTCCTCTCCCTCTATTTCTCTCTCTAGAATGATAAATATTCTCATTTTTGTCGATGCGAAGATTTCCACTTCTCTTGGAATCTACTTTAGTAACTGGTAAGATCGATGAGTTTCGCTTCAATTCTCTTTTACTTTCACTTTTTTCGGTTTGGGGTTTCGATTCTTTGAATTTTGATTGTCTTTGTCTTCACATATTATGTTTCTGAGAGTGCTGAGAGAAAAGACAGACTCAATTGAGCTCGCTAATGGTGGGTTTCTGAAGTTTGTCTCGTGTGTTTGGGGAATTGGGAAATTGGGATTAATGAAATTGACTCCTTCTCGCGCGATCCTTTCTGTTGGTGTTGTTCTGTGCGTTGGAACTGTAGTGTGCAATTGATGTTGAATTGTTAGCTGGAGTAGCGTTGAGGGCTGATTGTTACTTTAAATGTTGGAATTATGTTATAAGTTTTAATTGTTTATCCCGTTTGTTTAAGCAGTTCTGACAAGACATAGTTCCTTCCCGTCGTTTTCTTGCTACTTGTTTTGTTTTTGGTTTTTTTAATTGGGTATCTATTTGGAATTGGGGTCTTTATTTGTTTAATAAAATGCTGCTTTCATTCACTTTATTAGGATATTGTTTAGCATTTGAGTTGTATGCAGCTTTAGTACAGTTTGTTTCAATTCACTTCTTTGACTTGGGTATTTTACACACATACCAGTCTTTTTTTAGTACTTGAGGATCTACTTCAAACTGTATGCAAGTTGCCACTATCTTTTTCGGGTGCCCAATTTTTTAATTGTTTGTGCTCTTTTCAATTTTGTTGCATATAAATATTGATGGCATACTTTAAGTGGCTTTATGGTGTTCCATAAAAAACTAAAGAGAGGGCTCAAAATTGGAAGTTTTGGTGGTTTTCCTCCCTCATTAGGAAACAAGACTTTCATAAAGAGGGTTGAAACACTAAATTGTCTACATAAATAAGACTTTCTTGACTGCCGTTTGGTGTATATATTGATCTACTTCTCGTTTGTTTGGTGTTAGATTCTTAGTTTTTATGGTTGTTTGGTAGATGCTAGGGTGGAATATTTGAGGCGAATAAGTCTGCCAGTTGATTGTTCAATCCAATTCTTATGCCCTGGACTAGGAAATATGTCAACTGGAACTGTGAGAAGGGTCTCACGTCAAGATATTCAACTGGTAAGCTGGTTTTTGAACATACAGCATATTCATGACTCACCCAATGGTTCTAAATTGCTCATTATTCTGCATTTTTTCCCCTGCAACTCAATAGATCCCAGAGAGATGGATATTAGTTGTAGGAATAGATGACAAATCAGTTTTAGACCATCATAAAGAGTTTGGCCATGACCCTGAGGAACTTACTTGTGAGGTCAGATGACACGAATTTATAGGCCAATGAAACTAATTCCCATGGGAGATATTTATGTTTCTGTACATGCCAAATTGCTACATTTAGTCATTCAAAGTTGAAACTACTCAGCTAGTCAGCTGAAACATTTTGTCAACCATGTATCATGTATGTAATGAAGCTTGAATAATATTTTTAGGCAAGTTATCCATGTCTGCCAGTTAATTAATGGACATCCCAAAACTCTCACATTTGTTGGAAAACTAGAGGATTGGATCTTTATTTTATCTAAAAGAATATTGGTTCGTGTCATGGACATGACAAGAAAATATTAGAGAAGTGGAATAACTTAGAATGAAAAATGCATGCTTGTTTATAAAGCGTATAATTGCATACACATTTGATTTTGAGATCTTCTCGTCATATAGGATATTGAATTATTTGGTTTTAACATATCACACCATTAGCAATACGTAATTTCCTCTTTTTATTTCTCACGTGTTATGTAATTTAACCTTTTTTATATACAATGTATCATGTTTAGAATACAAACGTCTTGGTGCAAACAATTTGGAGTTGTGGAGCATTAACTTTCATCACCCTAATGAATGACGTGCCTTCGAATTTGCATTACTTTCAGGTGACTAATCTGTGGGAGTACTAGTTAGGGGTATATATTGGGGTATGGGTGAAGGGTATTTTGGTAACGACGTCCTCTTCGGTTCTTCTTCTCCGGCCACCAAGGCACTCCCCGCCGACGATGGCTTTCATCCGTCCTTCTTCTCTTCTTTTTCCCCGGCCACACACCCAATCGCCGCCGGTAATGGCTTCCAATATCTACCCCTAACTAGTACTCCCACAATATATACCAAACCAAGGGCTCCCTTAACTAATTACCAACATACCCTTCACTCATACCTCAATATATACCCCTAACTAGTACTCCCACATAATCTCATCCAGCTTGTTAGGATTTAGGGTTTAGTTTAGGGATTATTCTTTCCTTATTTGTTATTGGTTATTCTATCCTTATTTGTATTTGTTCTTTCCTTATTTCGTCATAGCAATCTCTATATATATCTCAATGTAATTCTCTCTCAATACAATAAATAATATACTTTCCATATATTATAACATGGTATCAGAGCACCTTCTGAAACCCTAAGAAATCAAAAACCCTAGGGCGGCGGCTTGCGTTTGGCGGCCGTCGCCCCAACCCAATTTTTGTTCTTCTGATTTCGTTCGTCCAAGAAACCCTAGATTTTCATTTGGTTTCTTTTTTTCATTCTTCTCCCTCACTGCCGTCGCCGCCGCCCATCTCTGTCTGCCGCCGCCGTCGTTGTTTCCTCTGCGCACCGCCGCAGCCGCCAAACTCGTTCTCCCCCATCTGCCGCCGCCGCCGCCGTCTCCTCCGCGCACCGCCGCAACCGTCAGATCCGTTCGCCGCCGCCGCTGCTTCCTCCGCGCACCGCCGCAGCCGCCAGATCCGTTCTGCCCAGACCTGTCATTCACCTCTGCGCGCCGCCGCCACCGAAGAGCTCTTCCTCTCTTCCTTCAGATTAGTTGCCGCAGTCCTCCTCCATCTGGCACCTCTTCCTTCGATCGAATGAAAGACCTATTTTGGTCTCGGTTTATTTCAGTTCAATGTTCGGTTTTGGTTCAAATCGGTTCAACCCCAGTTCAGTTCTGGTTCAAATCGGTTTAACCCCGATTCAGTTTTGTTTCAGTCCGGTTCAACCCGGTTTCGTTTCAGCCTGGTTCATTCCAGTTCGTGTCGTTTCAACCCCGGTTCAATCCGGTTTGGTTTCGTTAAATCTTATTCAGTTTACTCTGATTCGGTTCGGTTTATTTTGGTTCACTATGTTCGTTGTGCATCTGCCTCCGCATGTTCGCGCAAACTCTCCGTCATGAAGATTCAAATCTGCATTTGTTCGTCCAAAATTATCTAACAAACTCAATTTGGTTTCTCAACTACCATCTTGAGTTTGAGGGAGGGTGTTAGGATTTAGGGTTTAGTTTAGGGATTATTCTTTCCTTATTTGTTATTGGTTATTCTATCCTTATTTGTATTTGTTCTTTCCTTATTTCGTCATAGCAATCTCTATATATATCTCAATGTAATTCTCTCTCAATACAATGAATAATATACTTTCCATATATTATAACACAACTATTTTTGTTTTTACTTTAGGTGCGAAGTCTTATTGAGCGATGCCTTCAGCTTGATATGAACCGAAAAGATGTTGTGGAAACACTTTTGAATCATGAAAAAATTGACCCCGGTTTCACAGAACATGGTAATGATGTATTCAATTTTTTATTTTCTGACATATTAATGCGTACTTGTTTGCTGGTATTTTTTTTTAAGGTATTTTTTAACAAGATACGAAACTTTTCATTGAAGTAATGAAAAGAGACAAATGTTCAAGAGATACAAACTCTAGAAGGGAGTGAAAGCAAAAAGCAATAAAAGTAATAAGAAGATAGAAAAATTAGTCTTACTTCTCTCATTACTAACTGGAGAAGCTTTTTGTAACTCTTGGATACTTTATATCCATTCATTATATCAATGAAGTTCTATGTTTCATATAAAAAAAAAAGTAATAAGAAGATAGAACAAAACAATAGAATTTACAAAGGACAAATAAAGGCACTCCAATTGAGACATATATCCAATAAAGAGAGCCCGTTAAAATTCTTTGAAAGAGAACACCAAGATGAAGCCTTAAGACGAGCTGATTCAAAACGATCAGGCCAAAAGAGATGCTTGCTTTGGAAGATCTTTTGGTTTCTTTCCAACCATAATTCTGATAGAAGAGTTTTAACCACATTAACCCATAATCAAAGAAGGACCAATAATCAGCAGAAGAACATTATCCTTGAGAATGTTGGAGAGGTGTTGGAGAAGACTCACTGAAGATGAAATAAAGAGGAGCTTGAACCAAATAACAGAGAGCAAATCGAAGGCACAAGACAATTGGGAGGGAGCTTCCTTTGTAAAACATCTGAAGTATTAAGACTTCAAATGTTTGTTTGCTGGTTTACTCTATAGGTGATAGATTTATGATCTTTATCATAGGTTTGGTTATTATTTTATTTAATTAGTAAATAATGTGTAGTTTGTTTTTCCTCCCTCTCACAAAGCTTTTATGCCAAAACACATATTAATAATTAATATGACTGCAACAAGGACCTGCGGTATAAAAATTAAAACCTTGTGTTCATATGTTCTTTACATTTGTATGATCGTATAAGCAGTTTTGATCAAGTATTGTGATCAGTTGTTGGTAAATCATTCCTGAACCCAAATGTTTAAGCTAATGAGTTGTAGGCTTGAAAATTTAGACAAGGCTCAAAAGGTGGTTATTAATATTAAATGGGAGAGGAAATGACATTGCAAGAGTTTGGACATAGGATCTCCTGGTATTGTCCATTTTGGACATAAACCCTCTAGGCTTTGCTGCTTTTTGTTTTTTTGGAGTTCGATAACATTTGGGGTGGAAATTCAAACCCTTGGCTTTTTGGTCGATGATATAATGCCTTAACTAGTTGAGCTATGCTCTGGTTGACCACCATTGCTTTGGTTTTGATTTCACCCAAAAAGCCTCGTATCGGTGGAAATAATTGTCCTTACTTGTATGCTCATAATCTTCTCCTTGTCTAGCCGATGTGGGAATTTGGTCACACTCTTAATAATTCTCCCCTCGAACAAAGTACGATTGAGCCTTTCTTCAAATAATCATCCATCTATCCAACTCTCTACCGGACAGGTGGTATGATCCGTAGTTCCAACACCTCTTATCTTTCTTTTTGGAGATCTGTACTCTTTCTAACAATTCCAAAATACCAATGACTTCTTATAAACTGTTTTTCTATGGATTCTTTATTCTTTGATTTTAAGTTTTGGTTCTTGCCCTGTTGAAGGTCAAAAGTTTCTTTTGATGGTGAAAATCATATTTGTCGGGATATTTTCTCTTATCAGCAACCTTCTTTGAAAATTTTCAAGGTCTTCATATTAAATGGTTGTGCTCTTAGTCTCTAAGGCATGTTTGGAGATGCCCATTGTTTAAGAAAGAGTTGTTTCACAATGGGATCTTTCGAACCATTCAAGTAATTTTTCTTTGAAAATTCATAGGTTCTTTTCAAACCAAATGCTCTTTGGAGTAGCTTTTACTGCCTTGCTTTAGTTTCTAACTTCACTCCAATGAGCATTTGTTCAATATTGCCCTTAGAATCTTTATCCAACACTCAGGAAAAAGGTCAAGATTTTAAACAAAAGCTCCCAACAGTTGCTACATTGTCAATGAAAGGGGTTTTCCACACACACACAGAACAAAAAAAGGACAATAAAAGAACATACAGTAGGTTTCAAGTAGATTGAAAAAAAAAAAAAAAACTATTCGTAAATTTCTGATCCATGGTTGATAAGTGGATTTATCATACTATACGGAAGGTTTTAAGTACCATGTCATAACTTCCATACCATCAAGAGTTTCTTGTTCAAGAAAAAAAAGAACTTCCATACCATTGAGATAGAACTACAGGATGTAAATACTTTTACTACCTCTTTTTATGTTAACTTCATTGATCGTAGTAAAAACCTTTTGTATTGCTTCTCTTCTAGTTTGGCAGAAGCTTGAAGAGGAGAATCCGGAATTCTTCAATGCATATTATCTGAGGCTGATGGTGAAAAGCCAGATTATTGAATTCAACCAGTTGCTTGAACAGCAAGCAAGAATGATGCACCAGATACATCCATGTGCTGTGACTGCGTTATCTAGTTCTAATGGATCTCACGTCCAACCTAGTAAGGCTGCTTTTCTCCTAGTTGGGAGCTTCATCTTCATTTGTTACTTGTCGTGTTTCTATATATTGGATGTTAAAATGGCTATTTATTGACTGAGGATAATTATATTTTGTATGTAACTACGTGCCAGTTACAATGCATCTGATCTCTTAATAATTAGAGAGGTCATGTCTCTTATTTTTCAAGAAAAAGAGGGGCTAAATATTTTTAGGTAAGGTAGAGAGGCTAAATATTTCTTCCTCGTGGTTTCTTAATTTCACAATTAATGAGGCATATTGAAAGAGGGAGAGTAGCACGTCATGGAACTTTTTGCAAAGACACTTTCCTTTCAAACCGATGCTTTCTACTCTGCTTAAACATCAGTTTTCTTTCTTGGAAGTGAGCCTAGTGACTACTGACTACCATCTTGGTATTAAGAGTGGCTTAAATGAAGGAAATTACTTGATATCAATTCAAGCCTCATCATGTTTGTTGAAAGGAAGCCAAATGAATATGTATTCTTGGACTTCATGCCCTAGTCTACTTTCTATAATTTCTGGCTCAGCATTGTCTCAGTCACTTCAAACTTAATTTCTTTAATTTATTCTTAATGAAAGCTCGGTACCTTATCAAAAAAAGAAAAAAAAAAAGAACTTTATATGTTACATATTATAATCCTGGATTTTCAAAAATCTTTTTCTCTAATGAACTTGATTCGCAATTCAGAAAAAGTACTATCAGGTTCACTCAAAAATCACTTGTTTTTCATTATCAACAACAAAGTTATATTGGAGATAACATGTCTAATAGAGATCCACATTTTAATTTGGCATAAATCTATCCTTTTCCCCCCATTATGAGGGCTATTTTGCAATTATCTCTTGACTCTTCCTAAATTAGTTCTAAAGGTGGAAGGTCTTTTCTTTACAAGCTATTTGTTCATCTTTGTTTTGGTAATATTGTAGATCGTATTTTGGAGATTCAAATAGAAGAGGTGGAAAGTAATCTTGTGATGTTAGAGTTAGTTCTATGCATCTTACAAAATGCTTCATGAAATTGTTATCAATCAAGCATGACACGTTATCAATATGTGATTTGTACTGATGCAGGTTTTCTATCCACGGGGATCTATAACTTTTTTGTATATTGATGATCTTGTGAGGTTTTCATTCCTTCATTGTAATTTAGAGTTTGGTTTTTTTTTCTTTTTCCATTTCATTTTATTTTAATTGGCGTGGAGGGGAAGGAGTTGCTTTGCTGATTATAAACCTTTTCATTATGAATCTTATAATATCTATAATCTACTTGTATCACTACCAAGTCAATGTACTTTGTTTGAACAGTACACCAGAGCTGCTACGCACCCGAGCATACAGGACCTGCTTTGAAACAAGGTGACATAGACCACCCTGTTGGTGTCATAGGCAATGCTTATTCTAATGGTACCCAACCTGAACACTCAACTATGCACACTGCCGTGGACATGTCTTCTCATGCCAGGAATGATGCTGCACCTCAGAGCTCAAATGTGGGTCTGTTTCAAGGAATGAATGGAGGGATGATAAAAGTAGAAACTGGATATTCAAACAGTTCTCCCTACATGTTTGGAATAGAGGGCAATGTACTTGATGCACGTCAATCGATTGGGAATGCGTCAGTTGCATCCTTTGCTAGTGTTGATTCCAACACACCATCCTTCAATGAATCACTTCTTGATCCAGACCCCTCTTCATTTGGGTTCATTAGTCAAATGACCAGGAATTTTAGTCTCTCAGATCTGACAGCAGACTTTTCTCAGGGGTCAGGTATCTTTTTTCATTCTCTATGTTAATTTAATTTAGAATGTATTATAGTCTCTTAATTTCCAGTTCTAAGAGATGTTCAAGAAGATTCTTTAAGAAAAGAAATAAGAACTTTTTCCCATTTTGTTAAAGCTTCTCCCTGTTTAGGGAGAGAGAGTAGACCATATAGATGTATTATCAGTTATAATAACATGAGTTTGAACTGCCAGATATACTAGAGAGCTATGCTAGATGTCCCTTTTTACCAACAGAGGCTGATAACATCCTTGATACCTGTGAGAATGGAGACCGTCTTGGTAATGAATTTTCTGTATCTGTTGATCCTTGCTTGTAATGTTCAACAGGTGGTTACTGACTTAAAATTTCTTCGCATTTAAAGATAGTAAAAGGTTGGACAATGTATCAGAAAGCTTGAGTTACGAAGACTTCAGACACCATTAGCTGGTAAGTTATCTGTGCTTAATTGATCATTTTAAATGTATGCTTTTCTTTAACCGTTTTCCTAGAAGAATTAAGACCAACTATACCAATACATATGTAAATGGTATAATACTTTTTCTTTCAAGTTGGTCCACTGAAATTTTGGGGGGCGCGGGCGCCCATCGGTTCTCCAATGTGATGAAATCATAAAAGCACTTTTTTGGAATCCAACTACTTTTTTATAAGAATAGGCTTCCTTGTGCGGACACCACACTCATTGAGATGGATTGCTTTGTGGGTTCACTAGAGTTTTTCATTCCCCCAAGCCTTCTAATCAGGTTGGTCATAAGAAGGTTGTGATTGAGGGGTAAGACTACAAAGTGTAGTTTTGCTGTAGTTTTGTTGTTGTTCTTTGCCTTAGAGCCAAATACTATCAATAAAAATACCTTGAGTAAGGGGTTTCCTTACAATTGGTATCAGAGCATTCTTTTCTGGGAAAGATTGTGGTGATGGGTCAGAAGAAGTTGGAGGAGCGTCTGGATTAGGTGGATGCAGAAATGGGAGGAATTCGCAAGAACGTGGAGAAAATCCCAGCCCTTGAGGGAAACTTGGCAGTGATGATGAAGGCAATGGAAAAGATGTCAGCACAAATTGATGTGCTCGCGAAGGAGAAGTCGGGAACTCTAGTAACGCAGGTGGTGTCCATCGACGACAATGTGGCCCAAAAAGATCAAGAGAAATCGCTGCTGAGGACAGAAGATGCAGCAGCCAATCGAAGCAAGTTCAAGAAAGTTGAGATGCCAGTGTTTGATGGAGATGATCCGGATTCCTGGTTATTTCGTGCAGAGCGATACTTCAAGATTCATAAGCTTACAGAGGAAGAGAAAATGACGGTAGCGGTGATCAGTTTCTCGGGGATCGCCCTCAATTGGTTCAGGGGGGAAGATGAGATGAAATCTTTTTCCGATTGGTTAGACCTGAAGGAACAGTTGCTTGAACGGTTTCGTTCCACTCGCAAAGGGAGTCTATGTGCTCAGTTCTTGGCCATCAAACAGACGTCAATTGTGGAAGAATATCAGAATGAGTTCGATCGTCTTGCGGCACCATTGTCCCGTCTTCAGGCTGAAGTAAAGGAGAATACCTTTTTGAATGGCTTGGATCCAGTAATCAGGGCGGAGGTACGGTGTTGGAAGCCGGTGGGATTGAAGGAGATTATGAGCATTGCTCAGTTAGTAGAAGATATGGAAATGGCACGGGTGGAGGCCCATCGACCCAGTGGATCGGGTTATAAGGGGTAAACGGGTTATGCAAACCCTAAACCCGCGTCCTTCCAATCGGGTTTCGGAAACCCCAAATCGGCCCCCCACTCCTCGACGCTGGCCAACAAGGAACGCTCTGGAAGTGCCATGCCTACCTGCACGATCACTTTGGTAAACTCGGCTGGAGTAACTCCTCAAAAGGACGCTCCGATACGACGATTATCTGATACCGAATTTCGTCTGAGAAGAGAACGAGGGTTGTGTTTTCGGTGTGAAGAATCGTTCACCCCAGGCCATCGTTGTAAGGAGAAAGAATTAAGGGTGTTGGTGGTTCATGATAACTTGGAAGAGTCCGAGTTAAAGGAAGAAGAAGTTTTAGAGACGGAGGAGGTTGTTGCCATGAAGAATATCGAAGTCGGAGATGCGGTCGAACTATCTTTGAATTCGATGGTTGGGATATGGTCCCCGGGAACGATTAAGATGATAGGCAAAATTGCTGAACGGGAGGTGGTTGTGTTAATTGATTGTGAGGCTACCCATAATTTGATTAGTCAACGGCTGGTCGACGAGATGAATTTGTCGTTATCTGAGACAGCAAACTACGGTGTTATCATGGGATCGGAGCAACGGTGAAAGGGAAAGGAGTTTGTAAGACCGTGGAGTTAACCATCGGAACTATGACTGTTCAGGAAGATTTTCTTCCATTGGCCTTGGGAGGGGTTGATGTAGCCCTGGGGATGAAATGGTTGAACACACTGGGAGTGACCGAGGTGGATTGGAAACAGTTAACAATCCGTATCGGAAAAGGGAAGGAGCAGATTGTTCTGAAGGGGGACCCGAGTTTGACTAATTCCAAGGTGATGCTGAAGAGTTTGACTAAATCTTGGGAATCAGAGGATCAGGGATTTCTCGTGGAGTTCAGGGCCTTTGAAGTTGTTAGTGATGATGAAACAGATGGAATGTCCGTTCTTGAAAGTGAAATATCGGGAGAGATCCGAGAATTAATACAAGAATTCGATGGGCTATTCCAAATACCAGATCAACTTCCCCCTCGAAGATTAATTGATCATCAGATTCATCCAAAGAAAGGAACTACGACTGTCAACGTCGTCCATACTGATATGGGTATGTACAGAAGGCTGAAATAGAACGAATGGTGGATGAAATGTTACAATCCGGCGTCATACGGCCAAGTGTGAGTCCATTTTCAAGTTTGGTATTACTGGTGAAGAAGAAAGACGGAGGATGGAGGTTCTGTGTTGATTACCGTGCATTGAATAATGTTAGAATACCGGATAAATTCCCTATTCCAGTGGTTGAAGAGCTGTTTGATGAATTGAATGGTTCACAAATTTTTTCTAAATTGGATTTGCGCGCAGGGTGCGCAGGGTACCATCAGATTCGAGTCCAAGATAAAGACATTGCCAAAACCGCCTTTCGAACTCACGAGGGACATTATGAATTTGTTGTCATGCCTTTCGGATTGTCAAATGCACCTTCAACTTTTCAATCCTTAATGAACACCGTCCTTAAACCATACTTGCGAAAGTTTGTGTTGGTCTTCTTCGATGATATTTTAGTCTACAGCCATGATTTGGTCGAGCATCTGCACCACCTTGTTCCAGTATTTTCATTACTAAGGGAACATGAGTTGTATGCTAACAAGGGGAGTTGTAGATTTTCCCAAGACAGGATTGAGTATCTGGGGCATTGGATATCAGCAAGGGGTGTCGAGGCTGACTTCGAGAAGGTACGAGCTATGACGGATTGGCCTATACCTCGAAATGTTCGAGAACTCAGAGGGTTCCTTGGATTAACTGGTTATTACAGAAGGTTTGTAAAGGACTATGGATCGATTGCAGTCCCATTAACCCGACTGTTACAAAAGGGAATGCTCGCTTGGGATGATCGAGCTACTGCTGCTTTCAACCAGTTAAAGCTAGCTATGGTCTCATTGCCTGTATTGGCATTGCCAGACTTCGAAAGACCTTTTGTAGTTGAAACCGATGCTTCTGGAACAGGGCTTGGGGCAGTTCTTTCTCAACTAAAGCGACCAATCGCTTTCTATAGTCACACTCTGTCAGCTCGGGCTCAGGCCAAGTCCATCTATGAACGAGAACTAATGGCAATTGTAATGGTTGTTCAACGTTGGAGACCCTATTTATTGGGACATCAGTTTATAGTACAAACCAATCAACGAGCTCTTAAGTTTCTTCTAGAACAAAGAGTCATCCAACCTCAGGGGTGGATTGCGAAGCTCTTGGGTTACAACTTTGTGGTTCAGTACAGACCTGGTTTGGAGAATAAAGCAGTTGATGCTTTGTCCCGTCTTTCGCAGGTGGTTGTTTTTTCTCATCTATCAGTACCTTCTCTGATTGATATCAACACTATCCGAGCGGAAATTCTACTCCAACCAAAGTTAAAAAATATAATCGACCAGATTGCTCAGTACCCAACGTTATTCCCACATTATACTTTGCATCAAGGGAATCTATTATACAAAGGAAGGTTAGTGTTGTCTCCCACTTCTTCTTTATTGCCCTCTCTGCTCCATACATTCCATGACTCTGTTCTTGGGGGTCATTCGGGATTTTTGAGAACGTATAAGAGGATAACATGAGAGCTTTATTGGGAAGGGATGAAACGTGATGTTAAAACGTATGTGGAGGAATGCCTTGTTTGCCAGCAAAATAAATCCCTAGCGACCTCTTCAGCGGGTCTGTTGCAGCCGTTAGAAGTACCTACCCGTATATGGGAAGATCTGAGTATGGATTTTATTGAAGGGTTGCCTAAATCGGGGGGATATAACTCCATTTTTGTGGTCGTAGATTGTCTGAGTAAATATGCACACTTTATGGCCCTCAAATCTGCTCAAACAGTCAGTGAAGTCTTCATTAGAGAAATTGAATGATTGCACGAGTTCCCTAAAACTATTATTTCCGATCGTGACAAAGTCTTCTTAAGCCATTTTTGGCGTGAGCTGTTTCGATCAGCAGGCACCCATCTACGACACAACACTTCATACCATCCTCAAACGGATGGGCAGACTGAAATCGTCAACAAGGGGTTAGAAACCTATCTCCGTTGCTTCTGCAGTGAACGTCCTACAGACTGAAATCGTCAACAAGGGGTTAGAAACCTATCTCCGTTGCTTCTGCAGTGAACGTCCTATCATGGCTGCATTGGGCAGAGTATTGATACAATACTACTTATCATATTTCCATAGGTGTTACTCCTTTTCAAGCAGTTTATGGACGAATTCCACCAGCCTTGATCGCTTATGATGGGATAAAAACTCCAAATGCCTCACTCGATCAATCATTAATAGAAATAGATGGAGCTGTCCATCAAATGAGAGCCAATTTGTTGTTTGCTCAAGATCAAATGAAGAAATTTGCTGACACAGTGACACCAAAAGAAGTGATAAGGAGTTGGCCGTGGGCGAACTTCTTTTTGTCAAGATACGACCTTATCGACAAGCAACAATAGCACAGAGGAAGAATGAGAAATTGTCGCCCAAATATTTTGGTCCCTACAAAGTTATTGAACGCTTTGGCAAAGTAGCTTACAAACTTCAGCTGCCTATAGAAGCTCGAATACATCCCGTTTTTCATATTTCCCAACTTAAAAAAAGCTTTGGGTCAGCATAAAGAAGCTCAAAAGGGACCGCCTATTTTAACCGATAAGTTTGCTTGGATCACCAGACCTGAGGAAATGTTTGCATACCAGAAGAATGAAGTAACTGGAGCTACTGAGGCTTTAATCAGCTGGCAAGGGCTGCCCGCACATGAAGCCACGTGGGAAGATGTTCGAGATATTCTCCGTCAATTCCCTATATTCGACCTTGAGGACAAGGTCGATTTTGAGGCTGAGGGTATTGTTAGGCCTCCTAAACCCCCAATAGTGAAATATTATAGTAGGAGAGGTAAATCATCAAATAGGTAATAAGTAAATAGACACTTATGAGTTGGTTAGAAATGTTTGTTAGTTGTTTGACAAGTTACTTTCTGTTGAGGAATATACCCGGTATATATGTGATTAGTTGATGGGGAAAAGGGGGGAGAATCTTGATTCTAGTCTCATAGGAGATTGAGGGATAAGACTACAGAGTGTAGTTTTGCTGTTGTTCTTTGCCTTAGGGCCAAATACTATCAATAAAAATACCTTGAGTAAGGGGTTTCCTTCTACACCCGGCGCCTAGGCCATTCTTTTGTGGTCCTTGTTTTGGCCTTTTCTAATATACTTCTCGTTTCCTATTTCAGAAAAAAAAAATTAACCATGAAGATGGAACAGTACACTATCACAAAAAGAATCTAGGATCGACTTTCTATTTTCAACAATTCTTTGATTTCTAACTTTCTCGTCAAAGCTCTCGACACGAAATTTTAAAGGACTATACCTTTAAGTTGCCAACTCGTGAAGGTAATCATCAATATATCTAGGTAAACATAAAGATATAGCAAGCAAGCAACCGCTCTAAACAAAAGAACGTGGAAGGAGAATGCATTACTGATATACCAAGCAGTCTTTACATATATTTACAATATATGAGTTTCCAGTTATAGGATTATAGGAAGTAGGATATGAAATTGGCCTTGCTACTATTATCTATTTGCAGGGTAAATATTATCCATAGTTACACATTCGAACTTTAGTCTATAATAGTATTGGAACTTAATGAAACATCTGCCTTTAAAGTTTAAACTATTTTCATTTCAATTTAATCACGAAATCAAGAACCAAGACTTTATTATTAAATTGAAATGAAAATAGTCTACAGGCGGACGACTGTGCCATATCCCAATAATAATAATAATAAAATAAATAGAAATAAAAATAAAAATAATGATGAAGTCATTGTTAACATATAGTTAATCTTGTCCATGTTGCTTTTCGTAGTAATTTAGTGAAATAAACTATTAGTTTCACAACCAAAATAAAATATATTGGAGATGGATATAAAATTTGATCAAAGATGAGGTAAATCAACCAAGTTATTCTGTATGATGGGGATTGCTCTTATGAAATGCTACATTAAAAAGAACATGATTTTCTTTTCTTGAATGCAGTGCAGCAGAAAATGTACATTATGTAATGCCACTTTTACAGACATTTGGAGCACTTGTATATAATAAAGGCATATGGGTTTGCTGGCAACCTGATAATTGATGCATCAAATATCTCATAATTTTGTTGCTATACTTGTGCATATATGATTGTACATAGCATTGTAGGGCTGGATCGGCTTCTTTCAGATTGGTACCGAAACAACGAAACTTACTGATCGTATCGTATGCGCCAGTTTCACTGAGATTGGCAGATAAGGAATTTTCCCTTAAGAACACGGGCTCCAGATTACTTGAGCACAGTTTAACATGGAGAATGGAAATAATATATCACAGAGATTCTGAAAACAATTTTAGCTTTTGAGTGATTAAAGTATCTGAAACTAACATTTTGATGATTTGCGGTATTGGAAGTGATTTGTAATGATCTTGATTCTTGATGATTATTGTTGAGTGTAGATTGTAAGAGTGAAATACAGTCGGAATGTTGGTTGGGGTTGGGTTCAACATTTTGATTTGACTGCCATTGATGGTGGCTTCACCATATTGTCTTTAATTAAAGAAGCCTCTTGAGGTGGGTTTTATACCTAACAAGTGTCAAATTCTGATTGCAGAGGGATTTTAGGTGAAGAAATTACAACTTTTTTTTAATATTGTTGGATTTATATATTTATGTAGGTAGGAAAACAACTCAATCCGCCAAATCAAGCTAGCTTAAAGTTGTGCCTTTAACTAAGAAGTGATGGGTTCATTCATCATTTTCTCCCCTCTGCATTAATTAAATACTTTTGAAAAAAACAGTCTAATTATATTCTTTTTCTATCTAAATTACACTTCCATCTATAACTTAATTCAGTTAGATGTTCTAGAATCTGTCCAATCTGTTTTTTATTTTAATTATAAATAGGCTAAATATATGTTTCACTCCCTTAATATGGTGGTATTTTTTTTTTAATTTACTTCCTGTGGTTCGACAAGTTTTAATTTAATCTTTTATATTTTATAAATTATCAATTATACTTTTCTCATTTGATCATTTTTTTTTTATTATTATTTTTTTTGAAGAGATATTCACCTATACTTTTCTTATTGACAAATTTTAAAATAAGATTAGTTTGAAATATCATTCAAGTTCTAAAACTTTGAAACAGTTGTATTTTAGTCTATATATATTTTTAAATGTTTGAAATTACTCATATTTTCAATATAGCTTAAATTTATTTCTTATTGTTAATTTCCGAATAATATTTTCAAAAAACAATAAGTCTTTTCAACATTTTTTTTTATAGAGAAAATGAAATTCATTAACTATCAAACTTTGCCCAACAATAGAAAATCATCCAAAATTTCTATGAAAAAGTGGTGTGAATTTTGTGATATAACTCTTTTGGAAAAGAATTTTCGGCACCATCAGCGGGACACTATATACATCTGAAAATTCAGTTAAAACTTTTCGCCACTTTTTTCATACTTCCACCTTTGAAAATAAGTTTGGAGATCCTTGGAAAAGAATTGTAAACATCGAAAATTTCGATGAAAAAATAGTGTGAATTTTGTGATATAACCCGTTTGGGAAGAAATTTTGGCGACCTTAAGCGGAGCACTATATACATTTGAAATTTCAGTTAAAACTTTTCATCCCTTTTTCATACCTCCACCTTTGAAAATAAATTTCGAGATCCCCATAAAAGAATCTTAATCATAAAAAATTTCTATGAAAAAGTGGTCCGAATTTTGTGATATAACCCTAAAACTTTGTCACTTTTTTCATACTGCCACCTTTGAAAATAAGTTTGGAGATTCCTAGAAAAGAATCGTAATCATTCAAAATTTCTATGAAAAAATGGTGTGAATTTTGTGATATAACTCTTTTAGGAATGAATTTTGGTGACCTTCCGTGGAGCACTATATACATCTGAAATTTCAGTTAAAACTTTTCATCACTTTTTTCATACCTCCACTTTTAAAAATAAGTGGTGTGAATTTTGTGATATAATTCCTTTGGGAAGAAATTTTCGCGACCTTCCGCGGAGCACTATATACATCTGAAATTTCAGTTAAAACTTTTCGCCACTTTTTTCATACCTCCACCTTTGAAAACAAGTTTCGAGATCCCTAGAAAAGAATCGTAATCATCCAAAATTTTGATGAAAAAATGGTGTGAATTTTGTTATATAACTCCTTTGGGAAGGAATTTTCGCGACCTTCCGCGGAACACTATATACATATGAAGTTTCAGTTAAAACTTTTCGTCACTTTTTTCATACCTCCACATTTGAAAATAAGTTTCGAGATCCCAAGAAAAGAATCTTAATCATCCAAAATTTATATGAAAAAGTGGTGTGAATTTTGTGATAGACCTCTTTGGGAAGAAATTTCCACGACCTTCTGCGGAGCACTATATACATCTGAAATTTCAGTAAAAACTTTTCGTCACTTTTTTCATACCTCTACCTTTGAAAATAAATTTAGAGATCCCCTTAAAAGAATCGTCATGATCCAAAATTCTATGAAAAAATGGTGTGAATTTTGTGATATAACCCCTTCGGGAAGGAATTTTGGCGGAGCACTATATATATCTGAAATTTAAGTAAAACTTTTTGTCCTTTTTTCATACCTCCACATTTGAAAATAATTTTCGAGATCCACAGGAAAGAATCTTAATCATCCACAATTTCTATGAAGAAGTGGTGTGGATTTTGTGTTATATAACCCCTTTGGGAAGGAATTTTCACGACCTTCCGCAGAGCACTTTATACCTCTGAAATTTCAATTAAAACTTTTCGTCACTTTTTTCATACATCCACCTTTGAAAATAAGTTTATGTGTTCTTATTTCTCTTTTTCAAAGTTTCGAGCATGTTTTTGTTTTGTTAAATTGATGAAATTAGAGTGTCAATGATCTAAATCGCTTTCGCAGCGTTATGCGCTCCATCATTCATACCTCCACCTTTGAAAATAAGTTTCGAGATCCCCAGAAAAAATGCGTAATCATAAAAAAATTCTATGAAAAAGTGGTGTGAATTTTGTGATATAAACCCTTTCGGAATGAATTTCCGCGAGCGGAGCAATATATACATCTGAAGTTTCAGTTAAAAAAATTTGTCATTTTTTTCATATCTTCACGTTTGAAAATAAGTTTCCAGATCCCCAGAAAAGATGCGTAATAATAAAAAATTTCTATGAAAAAGAGGTGTGAATTATGTGATATAACACCTTTGGGAAGGAATTTCCGCGAGCGGAGCACTATATACATCTAAAGTTTCAGTTAAAACTTTTTGTCACTTTTTTCAGACCTCCACCTTTGAAAATAAGTTCCAAAATCCCCAGAAAAGATGCGTAATCATCCAAAGTTTCTATGAAAAAATGGTGTGAATTTTGTGATATAATCCATTTGGGAAGGAATTTCCGCTAGCGGAGCACTATATACATCTGAAATTTTAGTTAAAACTTTTTGTCACTTTTTTCATACCTTCACCTTTGAAAATAAGTTTTGAGATGCCCAGTAAAGATGCGTAATAATAAAAAAAAAAAATCTATGAAAACGAGGTGTGAATTTTGTGATATAACACCTTTGGGAAGGAATTTCCGCGAGCGTAGCTGGCGACGTGACTTTTGGTATGTCACTTTCAGGGTGTCGAATCCTACCAAAATAAATTTATAAAACCGATCCTTCTAAGCTAACTTGTAGCTAGTGGTAATCAAGTTGATCCACAGGAAGTTATTTATAGTCTTGTAATTAATTGAATTGAATTTGTAAAATAAAACAAGAGGGTTTTTTTAAGCATGCAAGAGAATTAAACGCTAACGGAGAAATAAAACAATTATGCGAGCGTGAAAAACTTGGGGAGTCGGGATTGCAAATCAATGTAAATTAGATCATCGAACTCTATAGACTTAGTCATAGTCATTTAAACACACAAACCGTCACCCGGACCCTCCGTAGCAACCGTCCCAAAGAAATTAGTTAGATCGGTGCAATTCTAACTAAATGTGGCAATTAATAATTTAAGGCGATCAATCCTAAATTAACCAAAGCCAGTAACGGGCAATTTGTGATAGATATTTGACTTGGATAGCCTAAGTCAATGTTCTGATTTATTTACTTCTTCGGGGTTAGCTAACACAATCTAAGGTGAACATGCAATGCTACCTACAGCTTCACCGAACCCATGTTACTAAGGCGATTAGGAGAGGCACAACATCACTAACCTATATAACGATACAACATGCAAACATTTATGAGCGTCAATCAATCTGGAACACATGCTAATAATGATTAAATCAGAGCAAGTAGATGCTCAAAAGATTAGACTAAGTAGAACTCAAAATCACAAAATCTCAAATCATTACATTAATTGCAAACCTCTAAAATTCCTCAAATCTAACACTTACCTTTAGCCTGGGTTTTGGAAGAATCCAAGCTTTCATGGAAGCCTTAGAGTTGATACAACACCAAAGGGAGAAGAAAACCTCCAAAATTGGCCTACAATGGCAGAAACCCGAGGAAAAATTGAAGATGGAATGACCTAAAATCGGAGAAGAGGAATTTTATAATCGTCGTAGCGTCGAGACGCAGAGCAACGTTGAGCAGCGTCTCAACGTTGAAGCTCAAGGCTTGCTCTTGGGTCTGGTTTTAATTTTTTCCTTGGAGCGGCGTCTCGACGCTACAGGTCAACGTTGGGCCTTTTGTGTCACTTTGTCGTTTGCTCCTCTTTTTTTCCTCCCGAAGCTCTAAAATGACCTTCTTAGCCCCGAAATGCGCTCTTTGGATTCCACTAGCTCTTAACCGCGAAACACCTACAACAGAGGCAATTAATCACAAATAAACACGGTATTTAACCATAATTAGGGAGTAAATAATAGCTCTAAACGAGAGCTATCAAATACCCCCAACCTAAATCTTGCTAGTTCTCGAGCCAAGCAAACTCTAAATTATCATTACAGAATGAAAATTGCATGTTGACGACTCTAACATCAATGCTTATGAAATCAAGGCATTTACAACAAAAAGAAAGCAGTCGATTGCATGCACTAATTAAGAACATTTCAAAAATTAAACTGTTACTCCCCCACGTGCGTGTGTGATTAGCAAACTTATCCTAGCTCTTATAGACCCAGAAAAACCTCATGCAACCCTACATCTCGTTTTCCCCTACATCTAGTAGTGAAGAACAGTCTATGACTTTTCAACATTTAAGAGAGTAACAAATTAAAAGGCCTAATTTTTTTATTTTGAGTACTTTATACTTTTCACTTTATTTTCTTGAACTATTTTTTATTTTCTTTTGCTTCTCCAAGAGAGCCTTTAATGTCAAGCTTGTTTTCGTTCAAGCTTACTCGCAGTTCCACTGCACAACGTATCTGACTACAGGCAAACTTCACATTTTAAGGACTATACTCACTTCTTAATGCGCATTTAAGAAGGAGGAGTATCTGAGGAGGTTTTATTGACATGTTTCATTTTTTTTTTTTTTACTTTAGGCAATAACATCGCTATAACTCGATTAACTTATTACAACCTATCATGCATCAAGTCTTCCCTAGGTGTGTCTTTTGGGGTGACAACAAGATTTCTAGCTACATAAAGCGATTCTAAGCCTACAAAGTCCAGAATAAGATGTTATGTGCTCGATAGATGCAAGAGAGTTCATAGTGAGCTCAAGATGGTAGGCTTATTGAGACGGCAACCTCGGGCCACTCTCACCCATACAAATCAAAGGATAAACTTGAATAAACAGGAGTTCATAGTGAGCTCAGGATTCAGATCGAGTTACCTAGGTCATCATATGAAAAAGTCAGTCTTTACAGTAAACAGAGTTATAAAGAAAGAGTGACTTAATTTCGCGGTCCGGTCTTATGCAAACTCATTGCACTGGACGCCCGCACTAGCATGTCTCCACATGAATGATTTCGAATCACATCGTTTGTACTAAACAAAGTGGGTCGCATCCATAATGTCCCAGGATAAGGTACCCAGCCCTATCCCTATACTATAGATTGTTCTGGCTATTACTCGAACTTGATCCACATTCATGTCTCCACATGAAGTTCAAGTATACATCATATAACCAAGGGTTCTTAGTTTATTGGATTAGGTTTAAAAGAACACAATTCACTTTATTCAATAACATATTTACTGAATAAACCTCAATGACATCTTTATTGCAAAATAGAATATACATTCAGTTTACAAACCACGAGTTTTAGGACATAAAACCCAATACTATTATCTACCATTAGATTCGGTAACCACCTGGAACGAGATGAAGCGGTTGTTCTTGGAAAAATATTTTTCAGCCTCTCTTGCATCAACGTTGAGGAAAAGAATTTACGGGATCGCCCAAGATGTAGGCGAGTCACTGCATGAGTATTGGGAGCGATTTGGCAGATTATGTGTCAGTTTTCCACATCATCAAATAACAGACCAACTGTTAATCCAATACTTCTATGAGGGATGACTCCACACGACAGGCAGATGGTTGACGCTACCAGTGGAGGAGAATTAATTGATAAAACACCCTCTGAGGCTAAGCAGTTGATCGCAAACATGGCTGCAAATTCGCAGCAATTCAGAGTAAGAGGTGGAGTCGGTCAAGTCCACCAGGTTAATCAGTCAAGTGAAGTGAATGAAATAAAGCTCAGGTAGCATAAATGAGTAGTTTACTAAAACAATTTGTTGGAGAAAGTCTGCGCGAGCCAGAAGAAGTGAATGCTATTGGAGGTTATGCCTCCAACCCGTGGAAGTATGATCCCTATTCAAACACGTATAATCCAGGATGAAGGGATCATCCAAATTTGAGTTATGGAAACATGGATGGACAACAAAGGTATCAGAATCAGTCTTTTGAGAAACCTCAAAATCTCATTCAAGCTCAACCATCCACCTCAGGTAATTCAATGGAAGAAATGGTGAGGACTATAGTGACGACGACCGATCAGTTTCAAAAAGAAGCTCGCGAAGAGCTTAACAACCATAAGGTTGAACTGCAGAATTTGAACAAACAGTTGACTCAGATGGCCGTGTCAATTAGTAGACTGGAAAGCAAGAGCTCAGGAAAACTTCCTTCCCAAACTAAAGTTAGCTCATGTGAAAATGTGAGTGCAATCAATTTGAGAAGCGAAAAGGAAATTCCTTCCAACACTACTGTAGTAGAGGAAGAGAAAAGCAGGGCAGAGAAAAAGGTTGAAGACCTTGAACAAAAGAGAAAGGGAGACGGGTTTGACTCTCCCTTAAATTTGAAGAATTACAAGCCCAAGGCTCCTTTCCTGAGTCGTCTACTGAGTCCTGGACCAACAGAAAAAGAGAATCATAATGAAAAGTTTCCCTTTCCAGCGCAAGAGAATATTCCTCAAGCACCTTTTCCTAGTAGGCTAGCCAAGCCTAAGGAAACCAATGTTGATGAGGAAGTCCTGAAGACTTTCCAGAAGGTGACGGTGAACATCCCTCTTTTAGAAGCCATTAAACAAATACCGAAATATGCAATTTTTTTGAAGAATTGGTGCAGCTGCAAGAGAAAAGAAAGAGTGAGTGAAGAGAAAATGAAGAATGAGAACGTCTCAGCCATATTCTCAGGTACCTTACCTAAGAAGTGCGAGGACCCAGGTATGTTTACCTTGCCTTGTACTATTGGAG
Organism: Herpetospermum pedunculosum; assembly: GCA_028017165.1. NCBI lineage: Eukaryota > Viridiplantae > Streptophyta > Magnoliopsida > Cucurbitales > Cucurbitaceae > Herpetospermum > Herpetospermum pedunculosum. The sequence goes on along the minus strand of CM051527.1, from coordinate 25,787,642 downwards.
AAAAATTGATCAAGCATGCAATGTTAGATCTCGGCGCTTCAATTAATTTTATGTCTTATGCCATGTTTAAAGAACTTGAATTGAGTAATTTGCATGAGACTAGCGTAGTTGTGCAGTTAACTGATAGATCATACGTGCATCCATTAGGGAAAGTTGAGGATACCCTGGTGAAGGTGAATGACTTGTTTTTTCCTATAGATTTTTATGTGCTACATATGAACGAAAATGCATCTCATATTTCCTCTTCCATCTTGTTAGGCCGCCCCTTTATGAATACCTCTAGGTTCAAAATCGAGGTTGATAAGGGATTCCTTTCGGTGGAATTTGACGGAATAATGAATGATTTTTCGATTAATGCTTTGAAATCTGACTTGTCTGCTGAGAATCTGAATATGAATGATAATATTGATGTTGTCTGTTCTGTGAATGAGAATGTTGTTGATGTTTGTTTTTTATATGTGAATGATTTTGTTGATGTGCGGTAGGCACAAGAAGAAATTTTTTGTTTGAATGTGAACATGTTCGAGAAGGTTAGGAAGATGGATGTAACATCTCCCAAGTTGATGGATAATGGGTGAATCGAGTCCGAGAATACAGTCGAGCAATCGACTTAAAAAAATTGCGCTTCTCGGAAGCACTCGAGTTTGAAATGTTATTTCTGTTTGCTTTAGTTTACTGTTTTGAGTAGTTAAAATTGTTTAAGTTTGCTTGTTTTAGGAGAATTTGAGGCTTGCTCGTATTTTGGACCTAACATTGGAAGAAAAGATCGCGCTTCTTTCTCCGCCAACCTTTAAAAGATTAGGGGAGTTTTCGTGTTCCCCTCTATTCTGTTCTTTAAATGCTTTATCTGATGGTTGATGCATTGGGGACAATGTATTCTTTAAGGTTGGGGGTGGAGTTTCCTATTGGACTTTCTGTGGTTGTCGAGCATGTGTACTCTTTGAATTTGATATGTTGTAGTATGAATTTGTATGTTGTTCGATGAGGACAATCTAGGAAATGCTTTTAGAATCTTCATAATTGCATATTAAGAAAAACATGAGATTGTATGCGTTGGTTGGGTATTTTTCAAAAAATATTAAAATTTTTGTTGTCGTTCCCTTGCATCTATCGAGCACAGAGCATCTTATTCTGGACTCTGTAGGCTTAGAATTGCTTTATGTAGCTTGAAATCTTGTTGTCACCCCAAAAGACACCCCTAGAGAAGGCTTGATGCATGATAGGTTGTAATAAGTTAATCGAGTTATAGCAAAGCTATTGCCTAAAAAAAAAAAGGAAAAACATGTCAATAAAACCTCCTGAGATACTCCTCCTTCTTAAATGCGCATTGAGAAGTGAGTATAGTTCTTAAAATGTGAAGTTTATCCGTAGTCAGATACGTTGTGCAGTGGAACTGCAGGTAAACTGGAACGAAAGCAAGCTTGACATGATAGGCTCTCTTGGAGAAGCAAAATAAAAAAATAGTAGTTCAAAACAAAATAAAGAGTACAAAGTACTCAAAAGAAAAAAAAAAATTTAGGCCTTTTAATTTGTTACTCTCTTAATTGTTGAAAAGCCAAGACTGTTCTTAATTGCTAGAAGGATGGGGAAAATGAGATGTAGGGTTGCATGAAGTTTTTCCGGGTTTATATGAGTTAGGATAAGTTTGCTAATCATGTGCACGTAGGGGAGTAACAGTTAAAATTTTGAAATATTCTTGATTAGTGCATGCAATCGACTGCTTTCTTTTTGTTGTAAATGCCTTGATTTCTTAAGCATTGAGGTTAGAGTCGTCAGTATTCAAAAAGTTCATTCTGTAGTGATAATTCATAGTTTGCCTTGCTCGAGGACTAGCAAGATTTATGTTGGGTTTTTTTTTATTATTATTTATTCAGAATTTCAACTCAAAATTAAAAGTAGCTTTATGCCCAAAGGGCTTCAAATTCTAAAATCAGCAGAGGCAAGGCTTAAAAGCCAATTTGGGAAAAAACCAACCCAAAAACAAGTGGAAACTTTGGATACAGCCCAGCCCGCTGTGTTGTGGGCAGCCCTGTTAGTTGATCTGGAGATGCTTTGAATTCCAGAACATCTGATGTCCACCATCAATCGACAAATTTCATCCAAAATCGCTCCTTGAGAAGAAAGCTTGCATTCGTGGTTTTGGATTGCCTTTGCCAATGTCTGAGAGTCTGTTTAGGTTGGGGGTGATTGATAGCTCTCATTTGGAGCTATTATTTACTCCCTAATTATGGCTAAATACCGTGTTTATTTGTGATTAATTGCCTCTGTTGTAGGTGTTTCGCGGTAAAGATCTCGTGAGTCCAAAGAGCGTATTTTGGGGCTAAGAATGTCATTTTAGGACTTCGGGAGTGCATCGGGCAAAGAAGAGGAGCAAAAAGGCAAAGTGACACTAAAGGCCCAGCGTCGAGACGCTGCCTGTAGCGTCTTGACGCCGCTCCAAGGCAAAAATTGAAATCAGACCCGAAAGCAAGCGTCGAGTTTCGACGTCGAGACGCTTCTCAACGCTGTCCCTAGCGTCTCGACGCTTCAAGAACGCGTGCGCGCTGGAATTTCCGTCCGTAGCGTCGCGACGCTACGACGACTATTTAAGTCATCTTCTCCGATTTTATGTTCATTTTATCTCTGTTTTCTCTCGGATTTCCGCCATTGAAGACCATTTTTTAAGCTTTTTATTCCTTTTCTAGTATTGTATGAACTCCAAGGCTTACATGAAAGCTTGGATTCTTCCAAACCCCATGGTAGGCTAAGGTAAGTGTTGGATTTGGGGAAATTTTAGGGATTTGCAATTAATGTAATGATTTGAGATTTTTGTGATTTGAGTTCTACTTGGTCTGAATCTTTTAAGCATCTTCTTCTTCTGATTTAATCCTTATTAGCATGTGTTCAAGATTGATTGACGCTCATGAATGTTTGCATGTTATACCGTTAACTAGATTAGTGATGCGGTTGCCTCTCCTAATGGCCTAAGTAACAAGGGTTCGGTGAAGCCGTAGGTAGCATTGCATATTCCCTTAGATTGTGTTAGCTAACCCCAAAGAAGTAGATAAATCAGAACATTGTCTTAGGGTATTCAAGTCAAACATCTGTCACAAATTGCCCGTTACTGGCTTTGGTTAGTTTAGGATTGATCGCCTTGAATTAATCAATTGCCATGTTTAGTTAAAATTGCACCGATCTAACTAATTTCTTTGGGACCGTTGCTACGGAAGGTCCGGGTGAATGTTTGTGTGTTTAAATGATTATGACTAAGTCTATAGAATTCGATGATCTGATTTACACTGATTTGCAAATTTCCGACTCCCCAAGTCCTACACACTCACATTATTGTTTAATTCTTCTGTTAGTGTCTAATTCCTTTGCATGATTAAAAAACCTCTTTGTTTTATCTACAAATTCAATTCAATTAATTACAGACTAGAAGTAACTCTCTGTGGATCGACTCGATTACCACTAGCTACAAGTTAGGTTAGTAGGATCGATTTTATAAATTTATTTTGGCAAGACTCAACATCCTGATTAAAAAGAGAGAAAATACCCAAAAAGTATATATCTAAATCTCTCTTACCAGGACCCTTGTCTTTCCACCTGCTTATAAGAACATTGTGGGGGTGTAAGTGGGTTTTCAAGGTTAAACAAAACTTTGATGGGTCTATTCCTCAATATATGGCTAACCTCGTTGCTAAGGGTTTTCATCAAACTACTGACTTCGATTACTCTGAAACCGTTAGCCGTTGTTAAGCCCATTACTATTCGGGCTCTTTTGACGGTAGCCATTTTTTATGGTTGGACTATCCGAAAAATTGATATTGATAATGCTTTCTTACATGGGTCGCTAACACAATTTGTGTTTATGAAGCAAACCTACAAGGTTTGAGGTTGAGGGATCTCGCCATCTCGTTTGTCATCTTTAGAAAGCTCTTTATGGTCTCAAATAGGCTCCTCGGGCGTGGTATGATAGGTTGAGTTGTGTCCTTCATTCCTAGGGGTTTGTCACATCTCGGGTTGATCCTTCTCTGTTGGTACAGACCTCTTCTAGCTGTTGTTATACCCTTGTCTATGTGGATGATATTATTGTTATGGGCAGTTCCTTTGCTATTGTTCATGTTAGGGACAACTAACATCCACATTGTAATGATATTGTCCACTTTGGGCATGACCCTCATGGCTTTGCTTTTGGTCACCCCAAAAGGCCTCGTTACAATGTAGATTTTCCCCTTTCTTAACCAATGTGGGACTTTGTTTGCCCTCACAACAATCCTCCCCTCAAACGAAGGACCACAAAGCCTCCCCTCAATTAGTCATCTATCCGTGTTTAAACTCGAGCATTATCACCTTTAACCAGGTCACTCTTCATGAGTACCCCTGCCGGATAAGCTCGACCACGAGATCAACCATGACTATGTCATCGAGGCACACCGACATGGTTAGGTAGGAGGCATGACTCTGATACCACTTGTTAGGGACAACTAACATCCACATTGTAATGATATTGTCCACTTTGGGCATGGCCCTCATGGCTTTGCTTTTGGTCACCCCAAAAGGCCTCGTTACAATGAAGATGTTGTCCCTTACATATATACCCATGATCATCCCCTTTCCTAACCAATGTGGGACTTTGTTTGCACTCACAACAATCCTCCCCTCAAACGAAGGACCACAAAGCCTCCCCTCAATTAGTCATCTATCCGTGTTTAAACTCGAGCATTATCACCTTTAACCAGGTCACTCTTCATGAGAGCATACCCCTGTCGGATAAGCTCGACCACGAGATCAACCATGACTATGTCATCGAGGCACACCGACATTGGTTAGGTAAGGGGCATGGCTCTCATGAAGAGTGACCTGGTTAAAGGTGATAATGCTCGATTTTAAACACGGATAAATGACTATTTGAGAGGAGGCTTTGGATCGAGTTTAAACACGGATAAATGACTATTTGAGAGGAGGCTTTGGAGGCTTTGTGGTCCTTCGTTTGAGGGGAGGATTGTTGTAAGTGCAAACAAAGTCCCACATTGGTTAGGAAAGGGGAAGATCATGGGTATATAAGTAAGGGACAACATCTACATTGTAACGAGGCCTTTTGGGGTGACCAAAAGCAAAGCCATGAGGGCTATGCCCAGAGTGGACAATATCATTACAATGTGGATGTTAGTTGTCCCTAACGAGTGGTATTAGAGCCATGCCCCTTACTTAACCATGTCGGTGTGCCTCAATGACATAGTCATGGTTGATCCCGTGGTCGAGCTTATCCGACAGGGGTATGCTCTCATGAAGAGTGGCCTGGTTAAAGGTGATAATGCTCGAGTTTAAACACGGATAGATGACTATTTGAGGGGAGGCTTTGTGGTCCTCGTTTGAGGGGAGGATTGTTGTGAGTGCAAACAAAGTCCCACATTGGTTAAGAAAGGGGAAGATCATGGGTATAAGTAAGGGATAACATCTACATTGTAACGAGGCCTTTTGGGGTGACCAAAAGCAAAGCCATGAGGGTCATGCCCAAAGTGGACAATATCATTACAATGTGGATGTTAGTTGTCCCTAACAAGTGGTATCAGAGTCATGGTTGATCTCGTGGTCGAGCTTATCCGACAGAGGTATGCTCTCATGAAGAGTGACCTGGTTAAAGGTGATAATGCTCGAGTTTAAACACGGATAAATGACTATTTGAGAGGCGGCTTTGGAGGCTTTGTGGTCCTTCGTTTGAGAGGAGGATTGTTGTAAGTGCAAACAAAGTCCCACATTGGTTAGGAAAGGGGAAGATCATGGGTATATAAGTAAGCGACAACATCTACATTGTAACGAGGCCTTTTGGGGTGACCAAAAGCAAAGCCATGAGGGCTATGCCGCCTTTTGGGGTGACCAAAAGCAAAGCCATGAGGGCTATGCCCAGAGTGGACAATATCATTACAATGTGGATGTTAGTTGTCCCTAACAGTTCATAAGCTCATATGTGATATGCATGTTAAATTCAGTTTGAAAGATTTAGGTCCCTTGAGTTTCTTTCTGGGCATTGAAGTCTCTTATCCACCTACTAGTGGTCTATTTTTATCTCAATCAAAGTATCTTTCTAATCTTCTTAAACGTTCTAAGATGGCAGACGCGAAAGCAATTAGCACTCTTATGGTGAGCGACTCTCTTGTGTCGGCCCGTCAGGGTGAACTATTTGTTGATGTCCACTTATATCGTAGTGTTGTTGGGGCTTTACAGTATGCCACCCTGACTCGGCCTGAGATTTCTTTTAGTGTTAATAAAGCATGTCAATTTATGCATTCTCCTACTTTGGTGCATTGACAATTTATGAAACGTATTTTGCGGTATCTGAATGGATCTCTTGATCATGATCTTCTGCTTACTCGTCCTCACGACCTAAGTCTTCATGGCTTCGCTGATGTTGATTGGGCTTCTGACCCTGATGATCGGAAATCCACCTCTCGCTTATGCATTTTCTTTGGTGGCAATTTGATCACTTGGGGCTCCGAGAAACAGTTATCTCTCGGTCTAACACGGAAGCTGAGTTTCAGTGTCTTGCCACTGCTGCTACTGAGTTGGTATGGCTTCGGTTTGTATTTGGTGATTTACATGTTTCTCTCACCAAAGCTCTAGTTTTGCGGTGTGATAATCTAAGTGTGAATCACATTCTTCACTCAAAGACCAAGTATGTTGAACTAAATATTTACTTTGTTCGTGACTTAGTTCTTAACAAGAAGCTTGCAATCTATCATTCTTTCGGCCACCAAACAGGTAGCATATATCCTCACCAAGCCTCTAGAAGCTCTCAGGTTCAACCGACTGAAGTTCAAGCTCAATTTTCGTGCTTCCACAACCATTGGCTTGCTAGGGTATTAAGTCAGCTCATTAGTTCAAACTTAGCCCAACCCATCTATTGTATAAGTTATTGGTCAAAGCTCATTTGAGTTGTATAGTTACGTTTTGACTCCTCTATATATGGGTTGTTATGGAATTGGTTCATAGAAGTATTATTCAGTGTGGGTGAGTATAGAGTAGGAGTTTTATTCCCATTTCTCTATGTATATATATAGAAGGTACACTCCTCATATCAAGCATCCTGAAATATATGAGAAGAAAAGAGTTTCTCCTGCTCCTAAACATTTATTCTCCTTCTCTATGTTTATTTTATAATGTTGGACACTTCTAGTGAAAAGACTCGACTTTGATGCCTTTTGTTCATCTACGTGACTTCATCAATTCATTCGAACGTCTGGTAATTGGGGTTTTACGACAGTCATTGAAATCGACTTTCTCTCTCGGACTTCCCAAATATTTTCTAAATCATTTAATCATGACTTGACTGATCAAAATTGATTGACATTGTTGCTAGGTCAATTGTACCTCTACGATAACCATTTGTAGCTTTAACTCGCATTCACGTCTCTCTAAGCTTTTAGCAACACTCAAACGACATTTCTATGTAGACTTTTTGTAACCAACTATCACCACATTGGATCCCAAATCAAGTTTACACAACTACCAAACTCACAGTAGTAACCCTTATCATTTAACTTGCCCATAGATATGAGATACATCTTAATACTGGACACGCACCTGACATCTCGTAGCACTGGATCACTTTCACACTCTTTTGACTAACATCTCAAATCTCAATGGTTTGGAAGCTCTACCAATTCTCATTCCCCAAGACCATAATATTGTGTTCTGAAAGATGTGAACAAAGTTCAATATGAAGTTATGTGAATTTATTACATTCAGATAAGTAGCTATTATCCTCTCTATCACTCCCAACCAAGGATTTAAATGTCGATGTCGACGGAAATATCGAGGTCTCAATTTTATGCGATGGATATTGGAAGATTTAAAAAAAAAAAAAAAATTAAAATATATTTAAATTAATAAATAAACATTTTGAACTCTTAAATGAGTTAAATACACTTGTTATAATATTAATATTTATGTTAAGTTATATTTTGTTTTTTATTTTTTTAATATTTGATCGATTTTGATAGAAATGTCATTCACCTAGCCAACCTATAAAAATGTGTAAATATGGATAAAAATGTGGACAAAAATTTAGGGCCTGTTTGATAACGTTCCTGTTTCTTGTTCCCTGTTTCCTGTTTCTTGTTCCCTGTTTCTTGTTCCCTATTTTTTGAGAACTAGAAACAAGAACATGTTTGATAACTACTCCTGTTTCTGGTTTCTTGAAAAAAAAAAAGAAACAGAACAAAAACTTGTTTGATAACGTTTCTTGTTTCTTGTTTCTTGTTTTTTTATAAAAAAAAAATAATTAGAAACATTATCATATTTGATAATTATTTTTTGTTAATTGATTCTTTTTTATCTTTGTTGTTTTTCCTTTTTATAGTTTAAATATAATTTAGTATACATAATATAAAAAATATATATAACACGCAATTAAAAAAAAATTCAAAGTTTACATAATCGAATACAAATAAGTCTCGATGCAAAGTTAAAAACAACCATAAATTGTATTTATACTTCAAATGTTATCCAAATTTGATTTGATTTGGTATATGTTTTTGTGTGTTGACCGGGTAAGGAGACATTTGTTTAAGAATAGAGAATCGAGCCTTCAACACACGAAAATAACATTCAATAACATCAATGTCACGATTTTATGAAAATTTTGATGTCTCAATTTTATGGAAACGTTGATAAAAATATCGATAAAATTACCATGTGAATAAATATTTATGAAAATAATAATAATAATAATAAATATATATATATATTTTTAAATATACTTAAATTAATAAATAAATCAATGTCATAATGTGTTGCACCCTTTTAAGAAAATCTTGTTGCTTTGGCCGAGTGTTTAAGGCGTGTGCCTGCTAAGTACATGAGGTTTCCCCGTGAGAGTTTGAATCTCTCAGGCAACGAATATTTTTGAAAGACTTATTACTAATATTAGGTTCACATTAGTATTGATACTAAAAAAAATATATATATATATATATATACATTATATTCCTAAACAAAACAAAATAAAAAGGGACAAAATTATATATAAAAAAATCTAAAATTAAAAAGAAGAAAGAAATAAAAAACCAGTATGTCATTTTGAGATTTGAACCCAAGCCCTTAGAGAATATGTAGTGCTCATTTTAGGACTTCTCTTACCAACAAACCAAACACAATTTTTATTATAAATAGGAACAACAATGTATAAAAAGAAACGGAACAGAAGAAACACATTTTTGGTGTTTCCCAAATTTTGCCATTTTTTAGAAACGTTTCTCAAAATTTAGAAACAAGAAACGAGAATGGTTATCAAACAAGTCTGTTTCTTAAAAAATGAGAAACAGAAACAGGAAACAGGAAACGGGAACGTTATCAAACGACCCCTTAATGTCATGCTCCCAACACAAACTAACACAAACTAAGAAGTGGTGCATTCAAAATTTAGAGTTGACGAGATATTTAAAAAAGAATGGAGATTGATTAGACTATTATTTATTAGAATAAAATGATAATTTATTGAGTTATTGATTGCAAACGGAAGCAATGACCGGGAAATTGGAAGTAGAGGCGGTTCTCCCTCCACAGTCGACGCCAAAATGGAGGCTCCTCTGTTGGAAGAGACGGTGGAGGGCGCAGTTGACTACAATGGCCGGCGAGTGCGCAGATCCAACTCCGGCGGCTGGAGATCCGCCTCACTCATCATAGGTAATTCATCAATCGCATCATCTTTCTTCTCTTTCACTACCAGTATCTGTAATCTGTATCCTCTCGAATTCTGATTAGGAGTGGAGGCTGCCGAGAGATTCGCCTACTACGGAGTTTCATCCAACTTGATTAACTTCTTGACGGACCAGCTCCACCAGTCAACGGCCACAGCAGCGGAGAATGTCAACGCCTGGTCCGGTGCCGCCTTCTTGCTACCTCTACTCGGCGCCTTTCTCGCTGATTCCTTCCTCGGACGATACCGCACTATCGCTCTTTCCTCTGCCCTCTACATCCTGGTTCCTCCACTTCTTTATTCTCTTATTCTTTTACTTTGCTTTTCTAATTTCCAACCAGAAAATTTTGTTAGACTGCAACTTAATGGCTAGGGCACTGCCAGAGCGTGACCATAGCTCAACCGACATGATGTACGATGTGAATAAGAGGTCCGAGGTTGGATTCCGCACCCCCACACACTTGTCACAAAAAGAAAATGGCTAGAGCACTGGTCGTTCGGGATAGTTTTAGTTCTAGTAAAGCAATGGGCCAGTTGGACTTTACAGCCGAAACAAAATGGAAATTAAGTCAATAGTTTTTCTTTCACTCCATATTTTTCATAAATTCTCCTCAAATGTGTTCATGTGGTTGGTCTTGAGTCTTGATTGAGTTAGCTTTGGAAAAGGCTGAATTATGAGATCAGATTTGTCTTAAATTCTGCTGCCTTTCTCAAGGTTGGAAACTTGGGAAAAGAGATAATAGAAGAGCACTTAAAAGGCTGAATTCTTTCTTTTTTCCCTTTTTGTTTGGAATTCAGGGACTTGGGTTGTTGACTGTGTCTGCAACATTAGCTTCTCCCGGCATTTCTGCCTGCGAACAGACAGAAAAATCAGTACCATGTTCCCCCAGTCTTGTCCAAGTAATGTTATTTTTCTTCTCCTTGTATCTGGTGGCATTTGCTCAAGGGGGACACAAGCCTTGCGTCCAAGCTTTTGGAGCCGATCAATTTGATGGACAACATCCAGAAGAGAGCAAAGCTAAAAGCTCTTTCTTTAATTGGTGGTACTTCTATTTCTCTCTGGCCGCTTTGGTATCTATTAGTATCTTGAACTATGTGCAAGATAACCTTAGCTGGAGTCTTGGGTTTGGAATTTCTTGTATTGCTATGGTTTTTGCACTCCTGGTCTTCTTGCTTGGAACTAGGACATACAGATACAGTAACAGAGGAGATGAGGAAAACCCATTTGTAAGAATTGGTCGAGTGTTTATCACGGCAGTAAAAAATTGGCATGTAAAATCTTCAGAAATAGCTCATGAAGAGGAAATCCGTGGCCTTTTACCTCACCATAGCTCTCAACAATTAAGGTAATTCGCAACGGTTCAGGTAAATCTGAAGATAGAAGAAGGGTAAAATGTATGCTTTGTTACCTCTGAATTAATGTTGTTCTTGTCAGACTACTCATTATATGGATATAACATGTAACTTTGCTTTATAAACCATTTTAATTTGCTTGTATTATTATAATCCTTTTCAGGTTCCTCAACAAAGCTTTAGTTGTAGCTAATGGTTCAAAGGAAGACGGTCGTGCATGTAGTGTCAATGAAGTTGAGGATGCAAAAGCAGTACTTAGGCTTGCTCCCATATGGGTTACATGCTTAGCATATGCTATTGTATTCTCTCAGTTTTCAACTTTCTTTACAAAACAAGGAGTCACAATGGACAGATCAATAGTTCCTGGATTTGAAATACCAGCTGCTTCACTTCAATCCTTTATCGGTGTTTCCATTGTCATTTTCCTCCCGATATATGATCGCTTACTCATACCGATTGCAAGAAATTTCACTGGAAAACCTTCTGGAATTACTATGCTGCAGAGAATTGGATTTGGGATGCTAGTATCTGCCATTTCCATGATCGTTGCTGCCTTAGTCGAGATTAAAAGGCTCAAAACAGCTCAAGAATATGGTTTAGTTGATGTGCCGAAGGCGACTATTCCTATGAGTATATGGTGGCTGGTTCCTCAATATGTACTGTTTGGAGTTGCTGATGTGTTCACCATGGTTGGCTTGCAGGAGTTTTTCTATGACCAGGTTCCAAGTGGTTTAAGAAGCATCGGTCTCTCCCTGTACCTGAGTATTTTTGGCGTTGGCAACTTTTTAAGCAGCTTTCTCGTCTCTGCCATTGTAAAATTAACCAGTGGGGATGGCAAAGAAAGCTGGTTTGACAATAATCTCAACAAAGCTCATCTTGATTACTTCTACTGGTTGCTTGCTGGGCTTAGTGCTATTGGGTTGGCTGCTTTCCTATGTGGTGCAAGAACTTACATCTACAATAAGGGGAACACTACATGAATACAACTTGGGCATTGTAATTTATAGTGTTAAAAGAACATTCTTAAGTATTTGGAAAGTCATTCCAAACAGGTCGGACCTTTTGTAATTTAAAGCTATGGAATTGGATATGCATTGTTATATAGTGAAATAGCCATTGAATTGGAAACTTGATCTCATCTCTGGACCATTGCTTTTTTAAGAATTTTTTAAGAATTGTCGACAATTTTCAAGAGAATTTAGCAAAAACACGCTAGTCACTAACAAAAAAAGATGTATATGAATGCTCACTCTTAGGGCATGTTTGGCCCTAGGAGTTGTTTAACAAGGAGTTGGGGAGAGAAGTTTTATCCCCGTTTGTTCCACGGACTTGTTGAACTCGAATAAAAAATATCTCTCCAAACTTCTATAGTAATTACTATTCAAGTCTGACCTGTTTTTCAAGGCAACACATTTCTCTCTCTCCCTCTCACAATATTTTTAATTATTTAAAAAAAAACGTAATTTAAACAAAATGTGTAAAATGACTAAAAATGCAATTCAACCTATTTTATTATTTTAAATATAAATTAGGTTGTCCAATCAAAATTGATACTTAAACCAAATTCAAAATGTAGTATTATTACAATGGAGAATAAAAACATTAGTTTACTTGAATCCGTTTAAATTAACAGATTAAAATCTTTCAAATTCACATATAATATTTAACATTATTGTACGACTCTCTTCTATTTCAAAACTACTCAAATAAAATGAATAATTAATGTGAGTGATATTGAAAAAAGAATGTGAAGTATTCTGGTCAAAATTATTGTTGTTATCTTTAGAGAAATTTGTGAATGATACATAAAATAAAAAAACAAAAACCGCATTTTTAAATTTTATTGGAAGAAGTTCTTACCCATGAAAATATTGGAAAATTATAGAAAAAATTGTACAAAAAAAATAACTAAAATAAACCGTTATTGTTGAGATGCTGATTTTCGGATATAGTGAATTCAAATGGAATGAAGAGTTTAAGAGGGTGGAGACGGAGAAAAATGTGTTTGGCACGTGGGTCAGAGTAAGATATGTGTTAGTTCTTTTTTTTTCTTCTTTAAAATGTTTGTAAAATGTACCTACATTAATAAAAAAAAAAAAAATAAATCTTATAATTCATAAAATTAAAGATGAGTCTTAAAAAAATGGATATATATATATATATTAATAATATTTGGTACTGTGTTAAAAATTATTTTTGTTGTCTTCAAACAAATTTGTAAATGATACATAAAATAAAAATAAAGAATTTATTTTTTAGAATTTATTGAAATAAAAAGTACTTAATAATGAAAGTTTAAAAATTTGTAGAAAAACATTGTGCAAAAGAAACCAGTTAAAATAAACTCAGATTCAAGAACTCCAATTAAAATAAACTCAGATTCAAGATCTCCAAGTTCAACAACTCCTTGCCCCAAACACACCACAGAACTTCATGCTCCAAACACACATACTTTAGAACTCCCTGGACTAAACAACTCCAACTCCCCCAACTCCTTGGGCCAAACGCCCCCTTAATAGACAAGTAAGGGTCTTTTTCAAACATGATATATGACGCCTACAATTTCAGTTAGAAAAATGGAAAAAAGATACGGCCTAAGAAGCACCGACACCTTAAAAATGGAAAAGTGTCGGTGTCATACGTGTGTCCGACACGACACGCCTCCTACACGTGTGTCGGTGTCATACGTTTGTCCGACACGCCAGCTGACGTGTCTATTTTAAAATTTTTATTTTTATTTTCCGACACTTCTGCGAGGATGGGGACACGGATGGCTGATTTGTTAGGATGCTTGATTTGTTTTGGGTATTTAAAAACATAACCCTCAAGGCCTATTTTGAACTTTTTTTTTCTCCCACTACAACTTTTCTTACGATTTCCCTTCCCACCCAAATAACTTATTAGATTTTGGATGGCGGGACATTGTTGATGATTTTGGTTATCTTATGATTTATCTCTATCTTTTTAATGAATTGTATGTTGTTTTGATGTTTAAAGGCAGAAAAAAAATTATATTAAAAGTATTAAATATTAACCATATGACAAATCAAAATATACATATATATATTAAAAAATTAATGTGTCCCCAACGTGTCGTGTCCTACTTTTTTTGAAAGTTTGCGTGTTGTATCGTGTGTCAATGTCAGTGCTTCCTAGGATACAACAGAAGTGAGGTTTGGTGGAAGAGAAATTACAAGGGATTAAGATTTCTAGTTTCCTTCCATAAATTATAGATAAATAAGTCTTTTTCAAAGAAACATAAAAAACAATTATTGATAAATAAGCAAGAGTCCACACCTTAGGTCAACATCGCCAATGGTTTATACCGATATAACAATCTAATTACTTGAACGTGTGCTTGTCGCGTGCTCGACATGTGCCAACTTTTGAAAGTCACGTGGGGAAATGGTAGACAACCTAGACCTGGTCGGCCCATGGCAGACCAAGTTTAGGGCTTCTAGGCTTGTGGGCTTAGCTCATCTTATGCCTAATTGGTCTTGGGGTTAAGTTGCACTGCCCTGCTCGGCCTTGGGTCTAACCTAGCACATTGTTTGATACTGAAGTCTCCACGGAATTGCTTAAAAGCTGCATAATCGAACTGTTTTTCGTTGTCCGTGAAGATTGCGTTTGGGACACTGAAACTACGTACAATAATGTTCTGTCAAATGAAGTCAATGGCATTATTCCTAGTTATGGTGGCAAGAGGCTCGACCTCGACCCACTTGGGTAAAGATAGTCCATTGCCACGACTGCGATTTTCGTCTATTTTTCATTGGGGAAGAGGATCGATGAGGTCTACACCCCATTGTGCGAAAGGCCAGTGGCTAATGACGTTGGTTAAAGGCTCAAGCAGTTGCCTCAGGATAGAGAAAAATCATTGGACCACAAGCTCTAGTGAACTTTTGAGTATCTTGTAGCATGGTCGGCTAGAAATATCCCTGCCTTAATTTTATGGCACAAAGATCGAACTTTTGAGTGATTTATGCACATGTTTTCATGGATTTCTCTCAGCACATGACTAGCCTCATCATGCGTGATACATTTTAGGAGGGGTATCGAATAACCTCTCTTGTACACTTTATCCATCATGCCTTAATATATAGAAAAATTATAAAGGCTAGCAAAATAAATTAGACTAATTAAAAATTTAGCTACATTTTTTTGGGTTTGCAAATATTGCAAAATTTCTAAATGTTTATTTTTTCATTTTTTATATTCCTAATTTACTCTTCTTATCATTTTTATTTGGTGTATCAGTTATACAACTGATTTACTAAAAAACTGGTGTATCACTCCTATAACTAATTTACCTTTTATTTGGTGTATCAATTATACAACTGATTTACTTTCTATTTGGTGTATCAGTTGTACGACTGATTTACCTTATATTTGGTATATTAATGACAACTGATTTACCTTATATTTAGTGTATCAGTTATATAACTGATTTACCGTATATTCGATAACCTTTATATTTGGTGTATCAATTATAAAACTGACTTACTTTATATTTGGTGTATCAATTATAAAATTGATTTACTTTATATTTGGTAACCCTTGTATTTGGTGTATCACTTATAAAATTGATTTACCTTATATTTGGTGTATCAGTTGTACAACTAATTTGCCTTATGTTTGGTGAATCAATTGTACATCTGATTTACCTTATATGTGGTGTATCAGTTATACAATTGATTTACCTTTTATTTGGTGTATCAGTTATACAACTAATTTACCTTCTATTTGGTGTATCAGTGACACTTGATATACCTTATAGTTGGTGTATCAGTTGCACAACTGATTTATCTTACATTTGGTGTATCAGTGACATATCGGTCTCATCAGTAAACGGTGTTATAAAGAGAGAGCAACGTATTTCGCAGTTCGGTCTTATACAAACTCTTTGTACAGGACGCCCTCACTCGCACATCTCCATGTGAAACAATTCGGATCACATCGTTTTGTACAATACAAAGTGAGCCGCATCCAATAGTGTTACCAGGATAAGGTACCCAGCCTTATCCGTATACTATAGACCGTTTTGACTGACTACTTGAGCCTGATCCACAATCATGTTATACATGAGGCTCAAGTACTCATATTCAGCCAAGGGTGTTGGTCATTGGTATAGGTTAACCTAAACATGTTTCACTTTATTCCAGTAAACTCTTTTACTGAATAAAACTAATAACTTTTTATTCTGAATAGAATATTTACAAACATAACAGTTTACAAACATAACAGTTTACAAACCACGAGTTTTAGGACATAAAACCCAACAAACTCCCACTTGGACTTAAACGTCCGTGGTGTACATGTTAGGTGGAGAAAACTAATACATCATATATCAAGAAGGTTTCTCCCACTGTCCTCTCCAGCAACTCGGAGCCCTAGACTCTTCTAGGTGTCTCTCAAACACTTTAGCCATGAAAGACTTAGTAAACTAATCAGCATGAAGTACTACGAGGCTTTCCATGTGACCATCACATCTCCTCATAACACTATCTGCGAGCTCAACTTATAAACCTATTGTTGCTTCACAAGCTGCAAATAGACTTAGCTACCAACGAGGAATCAGCAAATACAACTCTTGTATTCTACTCCTCTAAGTACAAGGACAAAACTTTAACAAGAATCCAATCCAATTGGACTAATATTACTGACAGCTCCCACTGCATAGCACATATCGGGTCATGTATTTCAAAATATACATCTGACCTCCAATATGTAAATGCACTAGGATGCATCTCGTATCCTCAACACTTGAGGTGTCTAAGGAAGCCATTTCCATAGACCATCAAATATTGACAACACTTTGTCAATATAAAATTTTAGAGACAACACTAGCGATTTGTTCTTACGACTCAGATCAACTTGAATCCTTAGAACAAACTAAGCCTACCTCCAGATCAATTGTTTGGGAGTGGGTCGCTAGTTTATGCTAAAATGTCATAAGTGAATCCTACATCATTCTCAATGATTAGGAAAAAATTACGGGAATATAATATGAAAGCTTTAACATTGATTAAACACTTGTCCAACAAGTTTTATCAATGTAATGTTCAAAACCATAAGATTTGATTTGAAAAACAAACCTTATAAATCAAAATATAGATGCTTATCTCAATTCATAAATGGATTGAAGAAGCTCGCAAACGATTTGTTCTTAATCCTGAAAAATGTATCTCCCTGGTTGAGACTAATAGATACTCTATCAAGATAGCTAGTCTTGATATCCATTTATCTTTTCCTATCAGATAGAACAGGGTAATGGATACGAGTATATTCTATGACTTATATCTAACAACAAGAGATGAAGTTAATACACAATTAACCTCTTCTCTTCAGGACAGTCCCTTTGCCAGAAAGTCAAGCCTTAGAGGTTTTCACCTCATAGACTTGGTATGTAACCCCCTTGAAGATCCATGGCTTTGAGCCACTGGTTCTTGTTTATGAACTCACTGTCATCATCAATATGATAACTAGACTCATAAAACATATTAATACAGCAGGTCGGATTATCTCATAATTCTCTCACTGCATCAAAACTTTCTCAACACTTGAGAAGAACCAGCAAAACTAACAACTATTGTTAATTTATAATTTAGCTTTCAATATAAAACAAGATAAGTCTTAACACTTTAGTTGTTACCAAGTTTAATAGAACACTACTTGTATACATCTTTTGCAAAATGAACTATTCATTAAAAAAAACAAAAGATACTATATACATCTAAAGCGTTCACAGCAAACTTGAGTTTATAGACAATAATTACAACAGTTGAAATTATTTCTATACAAACAACTAAACAAACTGCAAGCTCCCACTATAGATACTGCGAAGACGTCTTCATAAGGCATCTTCGTCAAGAAAAAGGCAGACAGGAACTAGTTTCTTGAAATAGAATAACAAACATGATTAGTGGTTCCTAAATCAACATCCAGGTATGACAATCATAATCCACAAAACATGTTTAGACAGAAGATAAATCATATTTGCCTTGTCGTTCATTCTTTGCCTTTTTCTCCGCTAGGTATTTAGGGCAGTTTCGCTTCCAGTGTCCTTCTTCACCACAATGAAAACACTTTCCACTGTGTGAGGCTTTAACCTTGCCTACAGTTGGGGTTTTGCCCTTCCTGACACTTCTCTTCTTTTTGTGAATAATCTTATTACTCACAGTAAGAGGTTCAGATTTAGTCCCAGAGCTAGACCCTTTTTGGAACTTCACAGAAGTGGTAACATTTACCTCTTTCTCCTTTCCTTTCGAGGTATGTAGGGATTGATAAATCTGAAGCTCGTTCAGAAGAGACGTCAGATTGTATTCTATCTTATTCATGACCATATTGGTTCTTAAGTGCAGGAAACTCTTCGGAAGAGATTCCAAGATAAATCCAACCTGACCTTGTTCGTCGACGGTTGCTCCATTTACTTCTGTTGTATTGAAGTACACCATCATGTTAAGGACATGTTCCCTAACAGAGGTTCCTTCAGCCATACGACAGTTGTAAATGTGCTTGAGGGCTTCATACCTAAGAGATGAGAAAGGCTTTTCAAACATCTCTTGTAGTGAAGCCATGATTTCCTTAGCGGAAACCATCCCCTCATGCTTCTTTGACAAAACATCAGATATGCTTGCCAGGATGTAAACTTGAGCTTTATCATTAGCTCGAATCCAACCATCATATGCTTCACGAACAGTTCGTGAGTCATTTGAACCAGGAACCGGAGGACACTCCTCCGTTAAGACAAATCTTAGGTTGTCGAGAACCAAAACTGCATTAAGGTTCGACTTCCACGTCCCAAAATTTTCACTAGTTAATTTGTCGTGAGCTAACAACTGTATAAAAGAGCTCGACATGCTGAAACAGAATGTAAAACTATTAGTGAAACAATTTTAACCTATTTAAACCAATTAAAAGCTTTAGCAGTAAATAAAGTACCCAAACTCTTTATTTACATGCAACAATATTTTAGTGAGTTAGAATGGTCGCTACCTAAGGGTAAACGAGCACTCCTTCACTAAACCAAGACATTCTTGACTAAATGCTAACTCCAGAATAACTGATATTCCTATAGCATCTTAGTTATCGTTTTTTGTCAAGATTTACTAACTCCTTAGCAAATCTCGTAAGTGTGACCCTCCATTTTTAGAACGCACAAGACGACCCCAACAGTGCAACCTAAGGGAATGTCAAAGTTGGGAATGACCCTATGTTTCTTTATCCATAAATGGTGACTGACTTGTTCAACTCCCATGAAACGAACCTCCTAAGGGATTGGTGCCACCAAGGGCACCTTGCAGGCGGAACATGGGAATCTCACGGTTCAATCCAATGGAGGAGACTGTAGGATGTACTGACGTACTTCCTTCTCCCACTTACTATAAATACTTACTCCATTCACCTTGCTATTGAAAGTTGCAAACACCATCTGAAGGGGGTTGCCGTATTGACAACACGAGGCCGAGCAAAAATTCTCACGTTGTGAACTTTAGGGAGTGCGTAGCAGGAGAGGGATATATCATATATTCCTTCTCAACACATCTACTAAGCATCATAGACGATGTTAAGGGTAAAAACTCAGGTTTAATCTGGCTAAGTAAATAAAACCTTAAGTCTAGGCAAACAATTTACCTCAGATGTCTAGGTTATAAACACTTTATTAACCTCACACCTCTAATGCATGCTCATAAAGTCGGTTAACTTTACTCAAGTACCGGATCGTCCCCAGGTAGGAGGTGTTCCGTCAATTCAAATTCCTTCAACCTTTGACAAGAGTTCACCGGGTGAGTTTCTCATAACCTTAGCATTTACGAGATTTCGACCTATTCATCTAAAGAACCTGATCGACTCATTTAACCCTAAATGAACATGCTTTTAATCTTTGTTATAGATTTTAAAAGTCTAAGTCATTTTTACAGCACTTGCAAAAACTAGACTTTCTATAACAAAATCTATATGTTTCTCAAACATACATACGCTAAGGCATGACAAGTTGAATATTTAACTTCATAATCAATATAACACTTATATCGATTATGCTCTTAAATATACAACTCCTAATTCATAAATTAATATAACACTTATATCAATTATTATGAATTAAGCATGCATCCTAAACATTATAACAATTATAACATACAAAATGCACCTAAAGTTGGATGTTTAATTTTATAATTAATATAACACTTATATTAATTATTCTATTAAGCAAACAACAACTAATTCATGAATTAATATAACTCTTATATTAATATTATTCATGAATTAAACATGCATCATATACATTATAACACTTATAACCTACAATATGCATAAAACCAAGGCAACCTATGTTGTATATTTAATTTCATAATTAATATAACACTTATATCAATTATTCTATTAAATTAACAACATCTAATTCATGAATTAATATAACTTTTATATTAATACTCATGAATTTTCAAATATGCATACTATAAATTATAACACTTATAACATATTATCAATGCATGGAGCATGCTTCCTACGGTGGGATTTTAAATCTATATGGCATACTATATGCACATACAAACATGGAATTTAATTAAAACACACATTCACAATGCATAATTAATTAAACACACTAAAGTGGATCGATTTTGGCATTTAGCAAGCAATAACTATTTTATTACAAGCTTGAACAACAAGCTAAGTCTTGAGCGGACTTCGAACTCTTCGCACCGCCTTTGACAAGCTTGCTTCCTCCGAACGCTTCGGCCAATTTCTCTTTGAATTTCTCTTCGTATTGCCTAGAACGAGTTTGAACAACACCGAACATTTCGGCCAGCTCAAACTCAAGCTTCTTTCACAAAGAAACCTATATGGACTCTAATGACTCTAAAAATACATACTCTTAAGCACACATTAAAGTCCATACATTCTCGGGCAATAAAAAATAATGAAATTCAAATAGAAACTATGTCAAAATCGATTTCCACTTTAGACACCAATTAAGAAACAATTTCTAAATTAAAATACCCACCAACTTAAATTGATGCAAATTGAGTGAATCACAAAATCGCTCTGATACCAATTGATGGAGCGGCATGCGCAGCGGAAAGCGATTTTGGACCGATGATACTCTAATTCATCAATTTAATTAATAGAAAACATGCTCAAAACGATGGAATTAAGAAATTAGAAATACATACCCTTGTAGTTCCAATTTCTTCAAGCTCCGCCGCACGTTCCTCGTCACGAACTCTTCCGGCCTCTTCGCACGAACAGCCCGAGGACCACCCCAGGTAGTCCCGCTATCCTCGACGTCGTGCAACGGAGTTGTGGGACTCCGAAACCAAGAGAAAAGAAAAAGAAACAGAAGAGGAAGAAGGAGGAAGAAGTGGTACAGATGGCTGGAGAACAAATTCTCAAAATAAAAAAATTCTCATTTTTTTTTTCAAAAATCGTATACCCCTCTGCTTAGCAACTCAATTGAAAAACTCTTTTCAATTCCATTCTTCTCTCTTTTAAACTTCTAGCCAAACTAACATATATATATATATATATATATATATATATATATATATTTTAATTATTATTATTATTAAAAATAATAATAATAATTTTATTTATTAAAATTTTTAATAAATAAAAAATATATATAATTATTAATTAAACTTTTTAATTAATAATTATTATTTAATTTAATATCAAATATTAATTAAATAATATAATTAAACCCGATTTTTCGAAAACCGACTTTTTTACACATGAATCATATTCATGTTATAGGCCATTCCCATATTTAAATCATATTTAAATATGTCCATCCTCTTTCCATAAACCCAATTTGAACAATTCAAATTCTTTTTCTTTTAATTTTCTCTTATACTGTTGCACGGTGTTATCCGAGCTAGCCAGGAGAACCTAAAGGACCTACAGATCATGAGCTCCAACGATACGAGATTATCCGGTCAAAACTCTTTCAACCGAACTAATCAACATTCGTTAACCCCCAGAGACTCCACTATAGTCCGAGGGTTGCACTCTCCTCACTGTAGATATATTGTGTCCTCTGATATAACCGTCATGGGCAAGTCGACCCTTCACAGGTTGTTCGTAATCACAGCTGGGTCATTTAAACCGTTTAACCCCTGCATTACGTCTTGTTCCTTAAGTACCACTGACACCTCTAATGAACAATAGATTTGTGGTCCAACCAACAGATCAATTAACCCTCTCATCTCATGAGAGTGTGCGCGCTAATTGTTCAAGCCCAGAGTCAGCTACTAAGGAAACAACCTATCTACCAACCCTGAAGAGCGGGTTAGGAGTGAACTCCAATCTTGCTGTACTATGTCCCCAGCTACCTATTTGACTTTATCCCCAAGATGGTAGGCTTATTGAGTCGACGCTTATGGGCCACTCTCACCCGTGCAAGTCAAAGGATACTATCGAATAAGCAGGAGTTCATAGCGAGCTTAGGATTGAGATCGAGTTACCTAGGCCATCAATATGTATAAATTGGTCTCATCAGTAAACGGAGTTATAAAGAGAGAGCGACTTAATACGCGGTTCGGTCTTATGCAAACTCTTTGCACAAGACGCCCTCACTCGCACATCTCCATGTGAAACGATTCGGATCAGATCGTTTTGTACAATACAAAGTGAGCCGCATCCAATAGTGTTACCAGGATAAGGTATATACCCAGCCTTATCCGTATACTATAGACCGTTTTGACTGACTACTTGAGCCTGATCCACAATCATGACATACATGAGGCTCAAGTACTCATATTCAGCCAAGGGTGTTGGTCATTGATATAGGTTAACCTAAACATGTTTCACTTTGTTCCAGTAAACTCTTTTACTGAATAAAACTAATAACTTTTTATTCTAAATAGAATATTTACAAACATAACAGTTTACAAACCACGAGTTTTAGGACATAAAACCCAACAATTCAATCATCCCAAATACTCATTTTCAAAGCATTTGAAAAGCGTAAACAATTAAATGCATATGTCTATGAATAATTAAATCTTAGAGAATTAAGAACACAATTCTAAGGACTTATAGGTTTTGCCCTATGTCTAGGGTAAAAAATAATGTCTTATGGTGTTTAGGTATTTTTCCTCTTATTACTTTTATGAAAACTAGTTTTTTTACCCAACCCTTTTAGTATTGGACTTTAACCTACATGTTATTCTAGGTGATCAACAAATAAAAACAATAAATTCTCAAGTCAATAAAAGTAAACAACGCTAAGAGTCGAGCAAAGTTTCTTTAAGAAAAATAGTGGGCTTTCTCTCATAGTTTAGGGTATCCACATGCTTTGAATCCTTAAAGTGGTTTATCTCATAAAGAAAAGAATAACATAGTACAAAGATGTAGAAATAAACTTTATATTGATAGAGAAAAACGATTACAACTTAAGTTCAAAGTGAAGATAAAATTGTAAATGATAGAAACTTAAATCGTTGGAAATAAGAGATTGAAAACAGTAAATAACTAACACTTTCAACTTATTTTACTCATCTAATTCTAACTCTATTTCATCTCTTTTGAGTTGAATAAAGTCCTTTAACTGGTCTTCCGATGCTAGTGTATGGGGAAGAGTAGATCAAAGGCAGAACTTCAATGTGTCATAAAACAGTAAAGTGGAGATGCCCCGGAAGAAAAATGGTGAACTTCTACGAACGAGTGTCACTCCCGAACGTGAGAACTTGTTTTTCTTCTACTCTTGGTCGTCTTATATGGACCAGATGGATTCCAACTCCTCAGCTTGTTGACCTCTCTGGTAGGCCTTGTGCCCTTCCTCATCGTCATGGACCAAGTCGACCTTGTACTCCTATACGGTGACAAGGGCGTAGTCTGCTTCTTGCTTCGACATGGTGGGAAGGGTTTGGTCGGCCTGCTCTTCCATGGAGGCTATGCCTAGGTCAACCTTTAACTCGCCTATGATCGCAAGAACTTAATCTCGATCTGGCTCCCTTGGACTGGTCTCGTGACATCTGTATTTTTTTAGTTGTAATTTTACCCATAACATTGTCTCTTTGGTTTTTGATGTATATAAAAATAAATGATTATCTTTTATCATATGGTATTTATGGTTTAGAGAAATAAAGAAGAAATTTTCGACTTTGTTGGAGAAATTATTTCACAAGGGGACAGGTGACAGTTTTTCACAATTGGATGTGAGTATTTTGATTTTGTATCCAATGTTATTAAGGGACAACTAAATTTTTAAATCTATATACGATAAATATACTTTAATGAAATAAATACATTGTAGTGGTCTTATTGAATAATTTGTACCTAAGTCAATTCGTATTATTTTATTTTGTAGTATAGTTGATTAGATATTTAGGGGGCGTTTGTCCCCTAGTTTTGGAATCATAACCCTAGGGGGTTTGAGCGGGTTCTGAACCCTGGGAATTAAAAAACTGTGTTTGGGGTGCAGGGTTAGGAAGCCTCGGAATCAGAAACCAGTGTTTGGGGTGCAGTGTTCTGAACCCCGGGTTGAATAGTTTCTTTTTCTTTTTTCCTTTTACTATTTCGTTTCTCTTTTTTACCCTTATTTTCTAGTGGTTGTTTTGTGAATTGTAAAACCCGGTCTCATGTAACATGAGCAAACTTCTTTTGGGACTTAAAAAATGAAACATTTAATTTATGTTATAGTCTAAGAATAAGAAAATAAATTGAAAAAATTTCATATTTTGTACTCATAAAAAAAAATTATGAAATATAATGAAAAAATATACCTTTTAAAAATTAAGAAAAACAAAAAAGTAAAATAAAGGGAAAAAAGTTTTTTTTTTACAACATGTTGGAGTGAGAATTGGACTTGATCATTAAGCAATACATCATGCCGTTAGGCTATGCTTTTGTTGGCATAAAAGGGAAAAAAAATTACATTACTATTGATGTAAAAAGTTTTATGAAATAAGATGGAAAAAAATATATTTTAACAAAACATAAAAAAAAACATTTAACAAAAACAACAAAAACAAAAAACAAGAAATAGAAAAAGGAAAAAAAAAAATGAAAATTTTGTACATTCCAATTAAAAACAATAATAATTATTATTAAAAAAAAAGTTACAAACACAACATTAATTTATAGAATACGGTTGAAAAAATACATAAA
The DNA here is from genome assembly GCA_028017165.1 of Herpetospermum pedunculosum. Classification (NCBI taxonomy): domain Eukaryota; kingdom Viridiplantae; phylum Streptophyta; class Magnoliopsida; order Cucurbitales; family Cucurbitaceae; genus Herpetospermum; species Herpetospermum pedunculosum. Next base: position 25,762,498 of record CM051527.1, on the reverse strand, counting down.
ATAAACAAATAGTAGAGAAAAAAAACAGTTAAAAAAAAAATCTTAGTTCGAATATAACGTACATTCCAATAATTCACTACTATTAATGAAAATTTTGTAATAATATTAAAATATATTCATATTAGAAAGTAGTAAAAAAAAAACATAACAAAGAATGCCATTTTTCTTAATAGAAAAAATATATACTTTAACTTAAAAAAAAAAAATTACTAACACGGTTAGTTTATAGAATAAGATGAGACAATATATAAAGAAAAAAGGAATAGACATATGACGAAAATTAATGGCGATAAAGAGATGAAAAAGAGGAAATTGTTGGTGTTTTGAGTACATTGGGGGTGGGGGATTCGAACCACAGACCTCTTGGTCATCAAGTCATACATATGCCAGCTGAGCTATGCTCGCTTTGGCTTGTTGATGTCAAATTGATGAAGAGAAAGAAATAAAATTGGAGAAGTAAGAAGGGATGAAAATCTAAAACCATGGGTTTGGTCTTTACACCCATGATTTTCAAACGGGAAATTATCAATAATAGCTAGAGATTAAAAACTGAATTGAAAAATAGTTAAGAAAGTTTCATATTTTCATCCAATAGCTACCTCAATTTTAGGAAGTGAAGTTGACATTTTTCATTCCTACGATACTCTGCTATATACGTTTATTTACGAACAACCGATATAATCAATTTTAATTTTTTTTTTTTAATATTTATTTCCGTTTCTAACAACCAGATTTATGTGTTTTGAAGAAAAAGTTTCTAACAACCACATTCATGCATTTTGAAGAAAAAAAAATCTCAATAACTTAAATTTGAAAATGTTTAACAGCAAAAAAGAAAATAAAAATACAAATTCATCGCACTAACAACCCTCCTAAATTATCCTTCTAGATTCATGCATTTTGAAAAGAGGGGTTCATTTTTTTTTTCCAAAGTTGAAACGACGACAATGTACAGAGACAAGAGTTGAGGGAGACGAAAACCCTTACTCACTCCGAAAATACATCATAGAAGGTTTTGAGAGTAAAAAAATTTCAGATCAATTCAAGCATTCAACAGTGTAAAAGGTTGAAGTTGATAGTTTTTTTTCAATATTGATGGTTTCAAAGTTGAGAATCGATGACTCTTTCAAATCGATTTGGAAGATGAAAAATCTCCTAATTCAATGTTGCAGGTAATGATACAATTGATTGAACGTTTTCCCAAGTAAACTCAACATGCATAACAACTTTAATATTTTTTTGGTATCATTTGTCCAATGCTCACGGATTAATGGCTTATGGTGTATATACACGCATATACTTCATATGATATACTTACATGTACATTGTTATAGATGTAACTACGAATATATACCCACACTATTTAGAGCACTCATTTTTATAATTTTCTTATAACCATCTATGAATTTAAATTTTTTAGTATCATTTGTCCAATGCTCACAGAGTAATGGTTTATGGTGTATATACACACATATACTTCATATGATATACTTAGATTGTACGTTGTTATCGATGTAACTACGAATATATACCCACACTAGAAGTTATCAAAGGTGACATTTTTATAATTTTATTACAACCGTTTTTACAAACATCAATATGCTGGAAATTTAATTGCTTATATAATTTTCTTATGGACTAGGTTATACTAACATGTACGTTCATCAATTAATGGCTTATGTATATACACATATACTCAATGTGATATACTTATATGTACATGTAACTTTGAATATATACACACATGAATTTATCGAGAGCACCGTTATTATCATTTTTTCACAACCGTCTATGAAAATTTTTAGTTAAAATTTAATTTGAATTAATATTCTAGATTAGATTTTATTGAATTTTGTTTACCTGTTTCGATTTAGTTGGTGGTTGTTATCCTTGTTTAGATCATATCTTAATTTTTTTTTATTATTTTTTCCATAATTCTCTCTCGAAATAAATCTTTATTTTTCTCCAGGATTCTTTCCGAATAAATCTATATTTTTTCATCATTCTCTCTAAATAAATCTCCTTTTTTAGGGAGTTTGAGTTTGAGTTTCACCATTTTTTTGTTTTTCATTTAATTCTCTAATTAAATGTCTCCTTTTTTGTAGGTACAGTTAAATGTTTGAGGGTAGTTTTGTCCAACTACATTCTAAAGAAGTTTCTAATTATATATGTTAGCTATTTTTCAACTAGATAATTAGTTTAGCTATTTGATAGTCTCATTTTAGCTATTCTTGTAGTTTGCTCTTTTCAAACTCATCCGTCCAAATATGGATTAACCCATCCAAACACAAGACATGCGATGCTCCCTTAGGGGGCGTTTGGCCCAAAGAGTTGGGGGGGGGGAGTTGGAGTTGTTTAGTCTGGGGAGTTCTGAAATATGTGTGTTTGAAGCAAAGAGTTGTTTAATCTGGAGTTCTGAAGTCTGTGGTGTGTTTGGGGCAAGGAGTTGTTGAACTTGGAGTTCTTGAATCTGAGTTTATTTTAACTGGTTTCTTCCACACAATGTTTTTCTACAGACTTTCAAAATTTCATTATTGAGTACTTCTTTTTATTTCAATAAATTCTAAAAAAGAAATTTTTTATTTTTATTTTATGTATCATTTACAAATTTGTTTGAAGACAACAAAAAATAATTTTTAACACAATACCTCATATTATTAAAATTTATACATATAGGGTTGATTGCACAAATAGCAATCAGGTCCAAAATAATTGCAAATTTAGCAAAGTTTAAAATCTTTTGCAAATATGGCAAAAAAATCAGTGGCTATCACTGATAGACTTTTTTACTATTACGGATAGATTTTTTGATTATTACGGATAGACTTCTATCAGTGATAGACTTCTATCACTGATAGACTATTATCACTAACAAAATTCTATTAAAAAATACTACTTTCAGCGATAAACTTCTATCACCGATAGACCATACTATCAGTGATAGAAATTGCCATATCCGCAATTTTTTTAAAAAAGTGCTATATTTTTAATTATTTTACTCCAAATTGACACCTGTTTCAATTTTCCTATATACATATAGGGCTCGATGCACAAACAACAATCATGCCCAAAATAATTGTAAATTTAGCAAAGTTTAAAACCATTTGCAAATATGGCAAAAAATCAGTGACTATCACTGATAGACTTTATGACTATTATTGATAGACTTCTATCACTGATAGACTGTTATCAGTGACAAAATTCTATAAAAAAGACTAATATCAGCGATAGACTTCTATCAACGATACTATCAGTGATAGAAATTGTCATATCCGCAATTTTTTTAAAAAAGTGCTATATTTTTAATTATTTTACCCTAAATTGACATTTGTTACAATTTCTCCTATATATATAAATTTTTTTTTTTAAGACTCATCTTTAATTTTTAATTTTATGAATTATAAGATTGAGATTTTTTTGTTTTTGTTTTTATTAATGTAGGTATATTTTACAAACTTTTTAAAGAAAAAAAAAACAACACATATCTTACCCTCACCCACGTGCCAAACACATTTTTCTCCGTCTCCACCCTCTTAAACTCCTCATTCCATCTGAATCCACTATATCCGGAAATCAGCATCTCAACAATAACGGTTTATTTTAGCTATTTTTTTTGTACAATTTTTTTCTATAATTTTCCAATATTTTCATTGGTAAGAACTTTTTCCAATGTGATTTTTACTTTTTATTTTATTTTATGTATACCTGAAGATAACAAAAATAATTTTGACCACAATACTTCATATTCTTTTTTCAATATCACTCAAATTAATTATTCATTTTATTTGGGTAGTTTTGAAATAAAAGAGAGTTGTGCAATAGTGTTAAATATTACATGTTAATTTAAACGAATTCAAATAAAATAATGTTTTTATTCTCCATTGTAATAATACTACATTTTGAATTTGGTTTAAGTACCAATTTTGATTGAACAACCTAATTTATATTTAAAATAATAAAAATATGTTGAATTGCATTTTTAGTCATTTTACATATTTTGTTTAAATTACGTTTTTTTTTTATATTGTGAGAGGGAGAGAGAGAAAGAGAGAGAAATGTCTTGGCTTGAAAAACAGGTCAGACTTGAATAATGATTACTGTAGAAGTCTGGTGGACGATATTTTGAACTATCGCTTAATCTCAAGCTGTCGAGGCTTGCCAGAATACGATTTATAAAGCCTATGACCAAGGCTTTGCAGCCAGTGGTAACAGGGTCGATCCAAGGAATAGGTAGAATGAAATTACTAATGAAATTGGGATTTAATTAATTGATTGATTTTGGTAACGGGGGGTTTTTATCATGCAAAGGAAATAATAAGAAAGATAACGGAAGAAAGAATAACTAGTAGAAAAACGTGTGCACGGTTTGGGGAGTTTCGGGATCAAATGCTAGACAAATTCGGTTCATCATTTAATGCAAATTTCATGGTATTCAGTTTATTGAGCATGCGGACGACTACCAGAGAAGCCCCAAAGTAGCCGACTCCATGGATTTTAATTAGACCACACAGTTCTAATTACACGTTATCTAAGCTTACATCAAGGTGATCAGCCCTAAGGTAAATTTAGACAGTCACTAGCTAACCGCGACGAACATTCGAGCGTGAATTCTAATTGCTAGTAGATTGCCCGCAAACGTCGTATGCAATCAACAATTATCCTACCCGACCCGATACTTCGATTTAGTTCTATCTACCTGTGTTACTTAGTCGAGCAGTGAGAGGCACGACATCGCTACTCTTTAACATACACAACATGCGAAACTACTCGAGTGTCAATCGTCGTATTTTAACATGCGCGTTGGATTAAGCAAAGTAGATAAATGCTAATAAACAGAACCCAATATGCATAATTCAAAACGCAGATTATCAGAACCAAATTATCTAACAAAATCGCCCTAAAACATTCCCAAACCGTTCACCCTTACCTTAGCCGCTCATGGCGCGGTTTGTCAATTCCGCTCCAACGACGGCCATGGAAGGAATCATCCACTAATTACAAAGAAGATGGAGCTCACTAGCATGCCAACAATGGTGGAGCTCCAAGAGAAATACAAAAATAGAGGAAGAAGAAGATGAAGAAGACTCAAAATGGTGGTAAAGAACTCCCAAAAAATGTGCAGAAAATCGTCAATATAAGCTGCTGTAATCGTCGTAGCGTCGAGACGCTAGGCCAGCGTCTCGACGCTGTGCCCAAAGTAATCCGCGCGCGCCTTCGATGGCGTCGCGACGCTGGGTAGCGTCGCGACGCTGTCCCGATAAAATTCCTGCGCGCGCCTCCTCCGGAGCGTCTCGACGCCAAGCAGGGTCTCGACGCCAGGGCAACGTCGAGCTAGCGTCTCGACGCTATCACTCGACGCTTGCTCTCGGGTTTTTCCAGCGTCGAGCCAGCGTCTCGACGCTGGCTCTCGGGTTTGGGGCTGAAACTTTGCCTCTCCAAGGCGGTTTTGGCCCGTTTCTTCACGGATCAAGTTTCCCTCTTCCCGATGCATTCCCGGGGCGCTAAAACTCCACTTTAAGCTCTCGAACGGGTCCAACGGACGCACGAGCTCTTTGCCGCATTTCTCCTACAAAAGAGATAAATTAATCAATTAAAAGCGGACTTAAGCTAATATTAGGAAGTATTTAATAGCTCCAAAATGGAGTTATGAAACACCCCCAACTTAAACATTGCTAGTCCTCGAGCAAGCACTACAAAGACATTGACTCTAAGGACGCGTTTACATGCATTCTAACTCAAACCTCCATGCATATTGAAAACTTTAAACACGAGTATAATCATGGAAGCATTTTGTTCATGCATTAACTAGGACATATCAAAAATTAACTCTTGCCCCCTAACGTGTGTGTGCTAGCCAACCACTCCTAAACTCACGTAAACCCGGAAAACCTACATGCAACACACATCCCGTTTTCCCCCTACTTCTAGCGTTTAAGAACAGTCTAAACTTGACTTACACGAGAGAAAGAAGCAAATTAAGAGACCTAATTATTTTTCTCATTCTTTTTCTTTTCATGAGTACTTTGTACTCTTTTATTAAGGTTCTTTGAACCAACTTTTTATTTCTTTTTCTTTCCAACTCGAGCTGCCTAACACGTCAAACTTTGGCCAAAGCTTCACGTTTTTAAGGACTCACGCTCACTTCTTTAAGCGCTACAAAGAAGGAGGAGCGCCTCGAGAGGAATTTTCTAACAAACATGCTTTTCTATTATTTTTTATTAGGCTAAGCACATGCTTTCTCAATTAACTAACTACTAACTCTCATGCAACAAGCTACCTAAGGGTGCCTTTCGGGGTGACAACGAGAGTTAGCGAAACATGCGATTTACAAAGCCTACGGAATCTAGGGAGAGATTGCTAAGTGCGCGACAAGTGCAAGGGAGCAACAAAATTTTTTTTAAAATTTTTGACATGAACCTAATAAACACAAAACTCATGCAAAAACTCGATTATGAGCCTGCTCAAATTTGCAACATGCATTTCCTAGGCTATCATCGTCAGAAAACAGTAAACAGAGTCCCAAGCACTTCAATATCAATATAGCACTTCTCAACAAACTACACATGCGCATCCATCAGACTAACTCCACCCCAACTTCAAAATATGGCATTGTCCTCAATGCCAACCAGTCAGATAAAACAAAGTAAAAAGGGAAGAAGAAGTACACTTCCCTGACTCTTTGTGAAGCTGGCGGGGGCGAGGAAGCGGCGCACAAACGCATCAGAGCCCAAAATTGTCTTCTCTTCCTCCATTCCTAACAAAAAAAAAACAGCAAGCTAATTAAAACTAAGTTAATCTAAAAACAACTAAACTAAACTAAAACATAAAAACAGTCCATCGCTCGGGTGCCTCCGAGAAGCGCAGAATTTTTAAAGTCGGTTGCTCGACTGTATTCTCTCCACAGACTCATCCATAGTCTGTAAGTGCGGGGGACGATCCAGACTTGTCCACGTCCACACTTTTCCTGCATTCATCCTGAAAAATACTTTGCACTCTTCGTGCCTCGGGCACGTGAATATCAGAATTGTTAGTGCAAAAACCAGCATTATCATCAAACAAAAGATTTTATAACTGAGACATGGGAACCATCCCTCAAGCGCGAGGGTAGACTCCCATTCTCATCATGCTCAATCAAATTAACATTCTCAGCATTCACAGACGACTTCGATGCATTTATAATAAATTCATTCACCATTCCATCAAATTCTACAGATAAGGCACCCCTATCAACATCTATCTTGACCTTAGCGGTCTTCATAAATGGGCGGCCTAATAAAATAGAAGAGGAAACATGCGAAGAATTTTCATTCATATTCAGCACATAGAAATCGCATGGAAACAGTAAGTCCTTAACTTTGACTAAAATATCCTCAATCTTCCCTAAAGGATGCACATACGATCGATCGGCTAGTTGGACAACTATATTGGACTCAATTAAAGTACACAATTCAAGTTCTTTAAAAACATCATAAGACATGACATTAATTGAGGCACCGAGATCTAACATGTCATTTTCAATGAATTTAGTACCGATAGTGCATGGGATAGTAAACATACCAGGATCGATGCACTTCGGTGGAAGATTACCTTGGAAGATCGCGGAGACGGTTTCTTTCTTCGTCTCGTCACTTTTTCTTGACATTCTTTTACTCGTGCACCACTTCTTGAGGAACTTGGCATACTTCGGCACTTGGCTTACTGCCTCAAGAAGTGGGATGTTTACCACCACCTTTTGGAAGGTTCGAAGGACCTCCGCATCCTCAGTCTCCAAAGTAGGCTTCACCAGCCGACTCGGGAATGGTGCTCTGGTAACATCCTCAGGTACACTGACCTTCTCATCTTTTTTCTCATTCTGGATCTCAGGATCTGTCGGGGCGGACTTGTTCAAGCTGTCCTTAGCTTCCTTCACGGCTCTAGTGGAAAGTGACTTCCCACTCCGCAGCTGAATAGCACTCACGTTTTCACATGAGTTAACTGTAGTTTGGGAAGGAAGCTTCCCCGAGCTCTTGCTCTCAATCTTACTGATAGACAGCGCCATCTGTGTCAGCTGCTTGTTCAGATTCTGCAGCTCGGCCTTGTGAGAATTAAGCTCTTCACGAGCCTCTTTTTGGAACTGGCTGGTGCTAGTCACGATGGTCCTTACCATCTCTTCAAGCGAGCTGGAGGAGCTCGAAGCTTGAGCCTGGGTGGAAGAATTAGGCCTATCCTGAGACTGGCCTTGGAAGCGAGATTGTCCTTCCCTGTTCCCATAGCTAAAATTCGGATGGTCGCGCCAACCGGGGTTATATGTGTTGGAATATGGGTCGTACTTCCTTGGGTTGGAAGCGTACCCCCCGATCGCGTTGACCTCCTCCGCCTCGCGGTGTCCTCCAACGATTTTTTTCAACATACTGCCTATCTCGGCCACCTGGGCCTTCATCTCAATCAATTCATGGCTCTGAGCCACGCTATGGACTTGTCCTTGCCCCCGAATACCGAATTGCTGCGAGTTTGTTGCCATATTAGCTATCAACTGCTTGGCCTCAACTGTGGTCTTGTCAATCAATGCCCCGCCACTCGCTGCATCAATCATCTGCCGGTCATGGGGCGTCATCCCCTCATAAAAATACTGTATGAGCAGCTGGTCGGCAATCTGATGATGTGGGAAGCTCGCGCACAGGCGCCCGAAATGTTCCCAGTATTCGTGCAGGGACTCACCGACATCCTGGGTGATCCCATAAATCCTTTTCCGCAGTGTGGTGGCCAAGGATGCGGGAAAGTATTTCTCCAAGAATACCCGGTTCATATCCTGCCACGTGGTGATCGATCCGGAAGGCAGATAGTATAGCCAATCTTTGGCTTTGTCCTTGAGTGTGAAGGGGAATGCCCTCATATTCAGTTGCTCCTCCGTGACTCCTGCGGGCTTCATCCCCGCGCAGACGCAATGGAACTCCATCAAGTGTTTGTTCGCGTCCTCACCTGCGTTGCCATGGAAAGAAGGTAACTGGTGAATTAAACCGGATTTTAATTCGAAGTTACCTGCTACCACGGGGTAGTTAATGCACAAAGGCTGCAGATTCAGGTCTGGCGCTGCCAGTTGCTTTAGCGTCCGTGGCGCATCACCTTGCGCCATCTCGTCAACCAAGAAGGGATTGCCTTCTTCTTCTTCAATCGGTCTATGCCCCTCCCGGGCTTCTTTCCGTAACCGCCGCTCCTCTCTGTCAATCTCTGGGATAAACTGCAATCTACTACCCTCAGAGGAACGGGTCATACACAAACAAAAATCCAAACATACAAGATACAAACAGAAAAAAATTTCAGCAAACCATCAATAAATCAAATTCAAACTTCAATCATAATTTCAATCCAATTGCCTATTCCCCGGCAACGGCGCCAATTTTGGTGGACGATATTTTGAACTATCCCTTAATCTCAAGCTGTCGAGGCTTGCCAAAATACGATTTATAAAGCCTATGACCAAGGCTTTGCAGCCAGTGGTAACAGGGTCGATCCAAGGAATAGGTAGAATGAAATTACTAATGAAATTGGGATTTAATTAATTGATTGATTTTGGTAACGGGGGGTTTTTATCATGCAAAGGAAATAATAAGAAAGATAACGGAAGAAAGAATAACTAGTAGAAAAACGTGTGCACGGTTTGGGGAGTTTCGGGATCAAATGCTAGACAAATTCGGTTCATCATTTAATGCAAATTTCATGGTATTCAGTTTATTGAGCCTGCGGACGACTACCAGAGAAGCCCCAAAGTAGCCGACTCCATGGATTTTAATTAGACCACACAGTTCTAATTACACGTTATCTAAGCTTACATCAAGGTGATCAGCCCTAAGGTAAATTTAGACAGTCACTAGCTAACCGCGACGAACATTCGAGCGTGAATTCTAATTGCTAGTAGATTGCCCGCAAACGCCGTATGCAATCAACAATTATCCTACCCGACCCGATACTTCGATTTAGTTCTATCTACCTGTGTTACTTAGTCGAGCAGTGAGAGGCCTGACATCGCTACTCTTTAACATACACAACATGCGAAACTACTCGAGTGTCAATCGTCGTATTTTAACATGCGCGTTGGATTAAGCAAAGTAGATAAATGCTAATAAACAGAACCCAATATGCATAATTCAAAACGCGGATTATCAAAACCAAATTATCTAACAAAATCGCCCTAAAACATTCCCAAACCGTTCACCCTTACCTTAGCCGCTCATGGCGCGGTTTGTCAATTCCGCTCCAACGACGGCCATGGAAGGAATCATCCACTAATTACAAAGAAGATGGAGCTCACTAGCATGCCAACAATGGCGGAGCTCCAAGAGAAATACAAAAATAGAGGAAGAAGAAGATGAAGAAGACTCAAAATGGTGGTAAAGAACTCCCAAAAAATGTGCAGAAAATCGTCAATATAAGCTGCTGTAATCGTCGTAGCGTCGAGACGCTAGGCCAGCGTCTCGACGCTGTGCCCTAAGTAATCCGCGCGCGCCTTCGATGGCGTCGCGACGCTGGGTAGCGTCGCGATGCTGTCCCGATAAAATTCCTGCGCGCGCCTCCTCCGGAGCGTCTCGACGTCAAGCAGGGTCTCGACGCCAGGGCAGCGTCGAGCTAGCGTCTCGACGCTATCACTCGACGCTTGCTCTCGGGTTTTTCCAGCGTCGAGCCAGCGTCTCGACGCTGTAGCTCGACGCTGGCTCTCGGGTTTGGGGCTGAAACTTTGCCTCTCCAAGGCGGTTTTGGCCCGTTTCTTCACGGATCAAGTTCCCCTCTTCCCGATGCATTCCCGGGGCGCTAAAACTCCACTTTAAGCTCTCGAACGGGTCCAACGGACGCACGAGCTCTTTGCCGCATTTCTCCTACAAAAGAGATAAATTAATCAATTAAAAGCGGACTTAAGCTAATATTAGGAAGTATTTAATAGCTCCAAAATGGAGTTATCAAAGTCTGGGGAGTTGAATAGTAATTACTGTAGAAGTCTGGAGATATTTTTTATCCGAGTTCAACAAGTCCGTAGAACAAACGGGGATAAAACTTCTCCTCCAACTCCTTGTCATACAACTCGTTGGCCAAACACGCCCTTAGGGGCTGTTTGGGCCTTAGGGTCGGGTAGGGTTGGGTGGGCTATTTAAGCCCACCTAGTGTTTGGGGCGCGGGTTGTGGGAACCGCCCATGGGGGTTATTATAACCCCCGGTTATGAACAGTGTAACCCACTGTAGATATCAGTGGGTTACCTTGGTATTGGCACCGATTACAATCTGGCGCTTGGGGTTCTCTTCCTTCATTCATTTGGCAGTCGAATTTTTCTCTTTCTCTTTCATTTTGCAGACGAAATTCTCTCTCTCTCTACTGATCTTTGTGCTGGCGTTTGGGGTTCTCTTCCTTCATTCATTTTGCAGCCGAATTTTTCTCTTTCTCTTTGATTTTGCAGACGAAATTCTCTCTCTCTCTCTCTGAACTTCGTCTTCTTCAGACAATTTCACCTTCCTCTTTCGTCTGAAGAAGACGAGTTGGCTTTACCTTGGTTTTGTTTATGTGTTTGGCGTTTGGCGTTTGAGAGATGAGATCTCTCTCTTTCGTTCGCAAACGAGTTTCTTTATCTCCCTCTGAACTTTGTCTTCTTTAGACGATTTCACCTTTCTCTTATGTAAGTTCATTCCACATCTCTCTCTTCCTCAGATCTACTGATTTCATCTGATTTCTTCTATTTCTCAGATCCACGAATTTTAGGGTTTCCAGATCTGTTTTTTAAACAGATCTGGAAACGTTTGGGCTCCTTTGCCGCTCCGACAAGGGATCGGTCCCCCTTTGCCGTCGTTGCTTGGGGGTCTGTGAGGCTGCATGTTTCAATGGTAGGTAGGGGATGCTGGACCGATCTTGAAGAGCTCGGTGGGGGAGGTCTTCAAAGGTAAGTGTTCTAGCCGATGATGAGTACATGCATGCATTTTTTTTTCTTTTTTTTCAGCCGATGATGAGTATGCATGTCTTCTTCTGTTGTTTGTTCTTATGTTTGCTTCGATTTTTTACTTATTGTTTCATTTATACTCTAATTGAATTTTTTTTGTTGTTGTTTGTACTTATTGTTCTGATTGAATTTCAATCTCTGAGATTGATTCATTTATACTTATTCTTGTTTGTTCTTCTGTTTGCTTCGATTTTTTACTTATCGTTTCATTTATACCCTGATTGAATTTTTTTTTGTTGGCGTTTGTACTTATTGTTCTGATTGAATTTCAATCTCAATCAATCTCTAAGATTGATTCATTTATACTATTGTTGTTTGTTCTTCTGTTTGCTTCGATTTTTTACTTATTGTTTCATTTATACTCTGATTGATTTTTTTTTTGTTGTTGGTTGTACTTATTGTTATGATTGAATTTCAATCTTTGAGATTGATTCATTTATACTTATTGTTGTTTGTTCTTCTGTTTGCTTCGATTTTTTCTAGTCATTTCATTATTTCAAATTCAAAACATTTGATTGAATTTCAATCTCTAAGGCTGATTCATTTATACTTATTGATGTTTGGTCTTTTGTTTGCTTTGATTTTCTTTAGTCATTTCATTATTTGAAATTCAAAACATTTGATTGAATTTCAATCTCTGAGGTTGATTCATTTATACTTATTGATGTTTGGTCTTCTGTTTGCTTTGATTTTCTTTAGTCATTTCATTATTTGAAATTCAATACATTTGATTGAATTTCAATCCCTGAGGCTGATTCATTTATACTTATTGATGTTTGGTCTTCTGTCTGCTTTGATTTTCTTCAGTCATTTCATCATTTAAAATTCAAAACATTTGATTCAATTTCAATCCCTGAGGCTGATTCATTTATACTTATTCATGTTTGGTCTTCTGTTTACTCCAAATGTTTACATGTCTGCATTGTGATAATTTAAATGAACTTAATGTCCATGTTTAGTACTTTTTGGGCGTTAGGGCTTTTTCTCTCTGTTTGGGAGTGCTCCCTCCATCTGAGGGTTTTTATCGGTTGGCGGCTTAGGCAAAATCTCTCTGAATTTGTCTTCACGCGGTGCACTTACTCTTTGATTTGGTACAAGGCAACTGAGTTCATATTTGTCTTCACGTGGCGCACTAAATCTGTGGTTTGGTACAAGGCAGCTGAGTTAGGGATTGAGTTGGAATAGAGTTTTTGAGTAATAAATTGTACTCCAATTTTGTTTCTCCTGTTCTGTGCATTTTTAGCTTTAAATGGAGGAACTTTCCAAGCTGTGGGAAACGTTCTCTCTTACAGAGAGTGAAGAGGTGGTAATTGAGACATCTGAAAAGCACATGCTCCTGTCCCCTGAAAATATTCAAAGGTGTTTAGTTGCTAAAATTTTGACAAATAAAAGGGTAAATGTTGAGTCCTTTAGGTCGGTTATGAAAGTTATTTGGAAAGTGCATATAAATACAAGAATTGAGATGGCAGAAGATAATGTATTTTATATATACTTTAAATCAAATGAGGAGAAACTAAGAGTTATGAATGAGGGTCCATGGACGTTTGATCGATCTTTGATCTTATTTACTGCTCTATCGGCCTCTGATCAGTTAGGAAGCTTAGTTTTCTCGTCAGCTACATTTTGGGTTCAAATACATAATGTTCCGGCCAATTGTATGACTAAGGAGATGGCATTAGTGGCGGGAAGGTTGATTGGTCAGGTTGAGGAGATCGAATGTGATGATAGTAATAATTGGACCGGGCCATTTATGCGAATCAAAATTAGTTTCGACGTGACGAAACCTCTTCGGAGGGGGCAAAAGTTCAGAACCATAGAAGGCAAATCTGTGTGGTGTCCAATTTTATATGAAAAATTACCTGATTTGTGCTTTCATTGTGGCATTCTTGGACATTCTCATAGGGAATGTCAACAACGAGATCCAAATTGTTCTGATTTAGAGCATCATCCATATGGAGATTGGATGCGAGCAACAATTTTAAAAAAAAACTTCCTTAGGCAAATGGGATGAGGCAAAAAGCGGGGAGGTTGGTAATGGAGGGGGGGCGTGGTAGAGGTGCGCTTTCGTACATATGGGGGGGGAGGGGAAGGAGTGACCGGGAGAGTTGGAGGGTACAAGATTTAGCCAAAGGGGATGAAGGTAGTACAGAGGAAGGTGAGGTACCAAAGACATCTAAGAAAGGGAATGAAGGTGTACAGGTGAGTCCAAATCAATGCATGGAGAGGGATAGAAGTGTGGGGGAATTATTAGAAAAGGAAGGGGTTGGCATTAACACAGGAGATGTGGGTGCAAAAGAGTTAGGGGTAGGTTTAGAAGAAGGGTTGGGTGAACGGGTCTATATGTTCACAGAGGTCTCCGATCTAGGGGTTGATTTTGATACGGTGAGGGAACAAGGGAGTGGTAAAAGTGGGGATGAGAAGGCTGAGTTTGTGGTGGTTGAAGAGGAAATTTGGAAGGTAGGGAGAGATGTGAAGACCAGTCGTTCGCTAAGGCCTATCAAGCTGAAGAGTTTCCATAAACACCAGGTGATAGGCCGATCAATGGAAATTGATGAAGCAATGAGTCCGGGGTTGGGAGGAAAAAGAAAGAGTAGTGATGAGCATTCAGAGGCAGGTTTGGCTAAGAGGATGCAGCCATTTGTAGGTTCTGATAATTTTGACACAACGGTGGAGGCTGCAGAGCAGCCCCGCCGGTCATGATGAAAATTCTTTGTTGGAACGTCCGGGGTTTGGGCAACTCGAGGACGTTCCGTGACCTAAAAGACGTGGTACGTCTTAATAAGCCCGATGTTTTATTTTTGTCAGAAACAAAGAGTGGAGGTGAGAAGATTGAAGGTGTGCGGGTGGCTCTGAATTTTGGCCATTGTATTACCGTGGAGAGCGTGGGTAGTAGTGGGGGCTTATGCCTCTTGTGGCGAAGTGGGGTGGAGGTGGAAGTGAGATCTATTTCTCAAAATCATATTGATTGTGGGATCAGATGGGGAGGTTTATGGTGGCGTTTTTCGGGCCTATATGGTTGTCCTGAGGGTCAAAATAAGAAACTTACTTGTGAACTTATCAGGCGTTTGGCTAATGACGATGATTCTCCATGGTTACTGGGTGGGGATCTAAATGAATGCTTATGGGTTCATGAAAAGAGAGGGGGGCCCGAAATACTCGTTCTATGGATATGTTCCGTGATACCGTACATGAGGTCCATCTTCGTGACCTTGGTTTCAGAGGGAAGAAGTTTACTTGGTCTAACAGATGGCAGAAGGGAGCAGTGATTATGAAACGTCTAGACAGGTTTATGGGGAATCTAGCTTTTGAGAGTTTATTTGAATCTGTACGGGTTACCAATCTTGAATGGTATACATCCGATCATCGACCAATCTGTGTTGATCTTAGAGCTAAGGGGTCGGGTCTCACTCAAGGAAAACGGAAGTCAAATTTTCGTTTCGAGGAATTATGGACCCTTGACCCTAGTTGCCGAGACCTGATTAGGCTCCACTGGAATGAGAGGGAAGGGGTCCGAGATTCTAATGTTTCAGAGGTTGATCTTTTCCAAGAGTCTTTAAGTCGGTGTAGACAAGGGCTAAAAATTTGGGGTCGTGCTAAGAAATTTGATTTCTATAGGGAGATCGATACCCAAAGAGCTTTGTTGCAGGCAGCCCATGACAGAAGGGGAGGGCCTGTCTTTTCTGACATTCGTAAAATTGAGGCCAAGTTGGACAAAGCCTTGGTTGCTGAGGAAATCTACTGGAAACAGAGGTCAAGGGAGAATTGGCTCAGATGGGGGGACCAAAATACTAAGTGGTGCCATAAAAAAGCTTCCCTTCGTCGTGAGAAGAACACTATTACTCGAATTAAGGATGCTTCTGGTCTTTGGGTTTCTGAGGAAAAGGCGATGGATGAAGTTTTTTTGAACTACTTTGAAAATATTTTCAAGTCATCAGGCCCTAATGAGCAAGATATTAATGAAGCTATCAAGCATGTTCCAAGAAAGGTGTCGCAAAGCATGAATGAAATCCTTGTAGCCCCTTACTCTGAAATTGAGGTAAAAGACGCTTTGTTTCAGATGTTTCCTACAAAATCACCAGGACCTGATGGCTTTCCAGCTCTTTTCTATCAGAGATTTTGGGATATTACTAAGGGTAAGACGATCGAGACTTGTCTAAAGATTTTGAATCAAGGGGTTTCAGTAAGGGAGCTTAACCACACGAACATTGTTCTTATCCCAAAGGTCAAGCAACCGACTGAGGTTTCAGATTTTCGACCTATCAGCCTGTGTAATTGTTACGTCTCCAAAAGTGACTATTTTAGGACTTATTTGTGTTAGGAAGTTGTGCATTTGTGAGTGTTTTTGATAGGATTTAGCTTAAACCTATGCTTATATATGAGAATTAGAAGAAGGTAGCTAAATTAGGACTTGTGTGCAAAAGGAAAGAAAAGGAATGAAAAAGGAAGTTAAAAGAATGAAAATTGTGCATTGCGGAAGCATTGCGGAAGCATTGCGGAAACATTGCTAAAACCGCAATGTTTCAAGTGAAATCCGTAAGTTGGCTAACCTTTTTATGTTGTGATCCGTTATTTCAGGGATTCGTTCTTTCTCCTCCATCCATTTTGAAGTACGACGTTGAGGATGGATGGTTCTCCTTGGCCCAATCGCACCTGCAGATTACTATAAAAGGAGGTCAAAGTAGAGGGTTTGATCATAATCCGAAAGCGTAGAAGTCTCTTCGCAGCGCAGTCTTTCCCATTCATTCTCTTCTCCGTCTGTTGGTTTGAGAGGTTCAGCTGTTGGAGTCGACAATCTGATAGGAAGGAGAGAAGATTCATCTTCTCTTCTGATTGGATTCATCCAAGCAAGGCTTACCTTTCTCTCCCTTCAGCCGAGGCGTCTGCGACGAGGCGATCAAGCTCACTTTACTTGCTTTCTGTCTTTAACTTTTTATTTCCAGCACCGTTTGTTGTTATTTCTTTTCCATTAGTCAATCCATTCCATTTTGTTGCTTTCTGTCTTTATGTTAATCACTTTAAGTTTTCATTTGTTCATTCAAACAATTGATTAATCAAAGCACAATTCATCATTTCACACTTTGTCTTTACCTTCTCTGCCTACTGTTTTTCCTTGCTGTTTTGTCTTTCATTTTCTTCTAAGCATGTCTACTTCATCTATTATTTCTGTTCTATCCACATCCATGAGTAACTAAGTCACATAGGGGCATGCTAATGACAATACTATAGGCTAAAACACGTGAACCAAGCATGTAGGATAGCTCTCGAATGCATTGATTGTATGTAAGCTTCATCCCACGGGCAATTTCGATTGGCCATCCATTTTGTCCAAAGAACTCCTAACCTCTGGAAGGAGTAAGAGTTCAGAGTCATACACTCATGCTAGCCTCTCAAGGTAACCAGAAAACGACCTAGGAATAGGCGTTTTCCTAGTACAAATCGTAACTTACTGCTTTAACAAGATGCTTAAGACCTTACTTGGACATGAGTAAACTAAAGAATCTAATGCATGAAATCGGAAGATACATGAGAATGAGTTAGTTTGATGCATAGTGAGTTGATCCAATGCTTGAGAATCGTGTGAAAATGCCTATAGAGAAGTTGTTAGTAGCCCTTGTTTCTCCATTTTACACACTTTCGCTGTTAGTAACATTGCGGTAAAATTGCTGTTCTCGCAATTCTACTAAGTTAAAAATTCTGCTTAGCTATTTTTCTCTTCGTTTATTAATCTCTTCTCTTTTCATTTGAGTTTATCATTGACTTGCACTTATTCATGTTGCTATCCTTTATTAATTCATTAGTAATTAGGCATTTTTAAACCAAATCTACCCCATCAAATCCACCCATTCTTGCTTAACAATACACTTCACGAGTAGCTAATAATAAATCTCTGTGGGAAAACGAATGAAAAAATACTTACTACTTGCTACAAGATCATGTATGCTTGCATGTTCTGAGTGCTCTCTCTCTCTCATTGCTTATTTCTTTTACACATTGAGCACGCAACAAGTTTTTGGCGCCGCTGCCGGGGATTTAGTTTAGTGAAAACGAAGTTTGTTAAGTTAGAAAACCAACTCTTAATATCTATTGGAACTGATCTTTTTCTCATTTCTTTTGCAGGTACCATTGGGTTAGTTTATGAATGAGCCTTCAAGTAGCGATCTAGAGTTCAATCCTGAGCCTGAGAGATTACTTAGGGCTAGAAATAGAGCTAAGAAACGTACGTCTCTTTAACCAACCCTCTTTACCTCCAATAATTGCGGAAACCGCAATTCCTCCGCAATCCTATCAAGAAGAAATGGACAGACCAGTCCCAAATCCGGTACCTACCACTCGCAATCCCATCGAAATAGCGAATGATAAGGATAGTGCCATTCTTTCCTACCTAGTACCTATGCCTGGGGAGCTGAACCCCAGCATAATCCGCCCTGAAATTACTGCCAACTCATTCGAGTTAAAGCCAGTAATGTTCCAAATGTTGTCCATTGTGGGACAATTCTTTGGAGTGGAAAATGAGGATCCCCACAACCATCTTAGAAACTTCCTAGGAGTTAGTGATACCTTTATCATTCCTGGAGTTTCCCAAGAAGCCTTGAGGCTCTACCTCTTCCCTTACTCATTAAGGGACAAAGCCAAAACATGGTTAAACTCATTACCCTCTGGATCAGTCCTCAACTGGACAGACTTGGCGGAAAAATTCCTAGTCAAATACTTCCCACCTGATAGAAATTCTACCTTTCGTGATGACATAATTAAGTTCAAACAAGCTGAAAATGAGTCCCTTCACGAAGCTTGGACAAGGTTCAAGGACCTTCTGCTTAAATGTCCACACCATGGCATCCCATGGTGTATCCAAATAGAGGTCTTTTTCAAAGGATGCAACCCCAGCACCAGACAAGTGTTAAATTCATCTGCTGGAGGTTCCATGCTGTCCAAAAGTTATAACGAAGCCTATGAGATCCTGGAGAAGATCTCAGCATCTCACTGTAGGTGGTCAGATGATCCAATCGAGCCAAGTAGAGCTCAAAATAAGGACGCACTCAATGCCATGAGTAGCCAAATAAGCGCCCTGACCAACCTAGTTAAACAAATGGCTCAAGCCAATCTCCAAACTAGTGTCAACACCGCCACAGCCATGTCAATGGGCACACAACCAAGTCAAGGTGAGACACCTATCTGTGGATTCTGTGGGGAAGGGCACCTGTATGAATACTGCCCTGGGAATCCAGCCTCAGTCTGCTATGTTGGAAGCCAACAGCAGCCTAGGAACAACCCCTATTCCAACACCTACAATCCTGGTTGGAGGAACCACCCAAACCTTTCATGGGGTGGCCAGCAGAATACTAACCAAGCTCCTAACCAACCAAGACCGAGTGGAACACCTGGTTACACTCCCCAACATAACCAATCCATGTATCAGAAACCATACAACCAACCAGTAGGGTCATCTGTAGAAAATCTACTTAAAGAGTACATCGCTAAGAATGATGCTACTCTACAAAGCCAGCAAGCTACCCTCAAGAGCCTAGAGAACCAAATAGGACAACTAGCCAATGAACTCAAAAATAGGCCCCAAGGTAGACTACCTGCTGACACTGAGGTGCCAAGGAGAGATGGAAAAGAACAAGTTCAAGCAATTGAACTTAGAAGTGGTAGACCATTGGTGAGCAACACTAAAGAAACCCCAAAGAGAGTAGAGAACAATGAGTCTAGTGCTCCACTGGAGTCTCTGCCAAACCAAGGTCAACCCTCACCAAGCACATTAGGAGCAAGGCTGGAGCCAATCATAGAAGAGATAGAAGAAATCCCAAGGCCTCCACCTATCCTGAGGCGACCTGAAGTGCCTGCATATGTGCCACCACCTCCATTTCCTCGAAGGCTAAAGAAAAAACAAGAACAGGAAGTGCACTTTAACAAATTCTTAGAAATTCTTAAACAAGTGCATGTGAATATTCCTTTTGTAGAAGTTCTACAGTCTATGCCTTCTTATGTTAAGTTTTTAAAGTTTATTTTCCTTGCAGATTTCATCATCCTGGATTATGAAGCAGACAAGAAGGTCCCCATCCTATTAGGCAGACCATTTCTAGCCACAGGTAGGGCCCTGATAGATGTCCAGAAAGGTGAGCTCACTATGAGGGTTCATGATGAGGAGGTTAAATTTAGTGTTTTTAAAGCCTTAAGGTACCCCTCTGACTCTGAATCTTGTGCTAGCATGGACATTGTAGATTCACTGATGGAAGAACAGCTGGAGCATGAATTATTAACTAAGCATGCTAATGAATATGTACAATTAGATTTAATTGATTTAAATGTTTCTGAAATAATGGATATACCTGTAGATAGGATACAACATGTTTGTATAAATAAAGACTTGACTGACAGATCCATGAATCCATTAAAGCCATCCATTGAGCATCCACCTATCTTAGAATTGAAACCTTTACCCACTCACCTCAAGTATGCATATCTAGGAAGTAATGATACTCTTCCTGTGATTATTTCTTCTAAATTGAGTGAACAGCATGAGGTTGAACTAATACTATTGCTTAAGCAACATAAAAAGGCTATTGCATGGACTATTGCTGACATTAGAGGCATTAGCCCTTCCTACTGCATGCATAAGATAATATTAGAGGAAGAGCATACACCCAGAGTAGATCACCAACGTAGGTTGAACCCCTCTATGAAAGAGGTAGTTAAGAAGGAGATCATAAAATGGTTAGATGCAGGTGTAATCTTCCCTATAGCTAGTAGTCAGTGGGTGAGCCCTATACAATGTGTACCTAAGAAGGGGGGGATGACTGTAGTAGTCAATGAGAGCAATGAACTGATTCCAACTAGGACTATTATAGGATGGAGAGTTTGCATGGACTATAGGAAGTTAAATAAGGAAACAAAAAAAGACCACTTCCCTCTACCATTCATAGATTAGATGTTAGATAGGATAGCTGGTAGAGCTTATTACTGCTTCTTAGATGGTTATTCTGGATATAACCAAATCACTATAGACCCTAAGGACCAGGAGAAGACCACCTTTACTTGCCCTTTTGGAACATTTGCCTTTCGCAGAATGCCTTTTGGCTTATGCAATGCACCAGCAACGTTCCAAAGGTGCATGTTGGCAATCTTCTCTGACTTAGATGAATCCATGATAGAGATATTTATGGATGACTTCTCAGTCTTTGGTGATTCATTCACAAACTGTTTAGAGAACTTAGGACAAGTCCTGGCTAGGTGTGAGGAGACCAACCTAGTCCTTAATTGGGAGAAATGCCACTTCATGGTGGAAGAAGGGATAGTCCTAGGTCATAGAGTGTCTAGAGCAGGAGTAGAGGTCGATAGGGCCAAGATTGAAATAATAGAGAAGTTGGTGGAACCTCAGAACTCGAAAGCCATTAGAAGTTTCTTAGGACACGCAGGCTTCTATAGAAGGTTCATTAAGAACTTTTCAAAGATCTCCAAGCCTTTGTGTGAGCTTCTAGAGCTGAATAAGCCATTCATCTTCTCTAAAGAATGTTTACTAGCCTGGAAAACTCTTAAGGAAGCATTAGTCAAAGCCCCTATTATCGTAGGACCAAATTGGGATCTCCCATTTGAGATGTTATGTGATGCAAGTGACTATGCTGTGGGGGTTATGCTAGGACAAAAGATTGACAAGCTAACACACCCTGTATACTATGCTAGTAAGACACTTAATGAGGCACAATGTAATTACACAACCACGGAACAGGAGATGCTAGCTGTAGTGTTTGCCTGTGAGAAGTTTAGGAATTACATTGTAGGCACTAGAACAATCGTGTATACAGATCACTCTGCACTAAAGTACCTTATGAGGAAGGCTGATGCTAAGCCTAGGTTGATTAGGTGGGTATTGCTGCTGCAAGAGTTTGATCTGGACATTAGAGATAAGAAAGGATGTGAAAATGTGGTTGCGGATCATCTTTCCAGATTGCAACATAATTGCGATAACATTGCGGAAACCGCAATTTCTGATGTCTTTATTGATGAGCATGTCTTTGTATTAGCACATCGTGATAACGATGAGGAACCTTGGTTTGCTGACATTGCTAACTTCCTTGCATCGCAGGTACTACCAACTTTCAAGGGAGGACAAGAAAAGAAGAGGTTCCTGCATGAAGCAAGGAAGTTCATATGGGATGATCCTACACTCTACAAGACATGTGCAGACGGTTTACTAAGGAAGTGTGTGTCAGCTGCTGAGGCGAAGTCTGTGCTGCAGCACTGCCATACAGCCCCCTATGGTGGACATTTTGGTGGCCAAAGGACAGCTGCAAAGGTGTTCCAGAGTGGCTACTATTGGCCCACGATCTTCAAAGATGCCCACGAATACGCACACAGCTGTGATGAATGCCAGAGAACAGGTAACCTTAGTCGAAAGGATGAGATGCCTCTCACTTACATCTTAGAGTTAGAGCTCTTTGATGTGTGGGGCATTGACTTCATGGGACCATTTCCCCCATCATCAGGTAACCTTTACATACTTGTAGTTGTAGACTATGTGTCTAAGTGGGTAGAAGCCATAGCATGTCCAAACAATGATGCCAAAACAGTCATTAAATTCCTTAATAGACATATTTTTACTAGGTTTGGTACACCTCGTGCTATAATTAGTGATGAAGGAACACATTTTATTAATAAATCTATGGATAAAGTGTTGGCTAAATATAATGTTAGACATAGAGTAGCCACCCCTTATCACCCACATTCGAATGGCCAAGCTGAAATATCAAATAGGGAGATTAAAAACATACTCGAAAAAGTGGTCAAACCCAATAGAAAAGATTGGTCGTTTAAACTCGAGGATGCACTTTGGGCATATAGGACTGCATATAAGACACCCCTAGGTATGTCTCCTTATAGACTTGTGTATGGCAAAGCATGCCACTTACCATTCGAATTGGAAATTAAAGCATTTTGGGCCTTGAAAGAACTGAATTATTGCGTGACCGATGCGGGAACATTGCGGTCTCTGCAATTACATGAGCTTGATGAGCTTAGACATATGTCTTATGAAAATGCTAAAATGTATAAGGAAAAGACCAAGATTTGGCACGACAGTAGACTTAGGATTAAGGACTTTAAGAAAGGCCAGCTTGTCTTATTATTCAACTCACGGTTGAGATTATTTCCAGGCAAACTTAAGTCCAGATGGTCAGGTCCTTTTGTGATAACTAACGTGTTTGTTCATGGTGCAATCGAGATTAGGAACCTGCAGCAAGGGCAACCGTTCATGGTTAATGGTGCACGATTGAAGCATTACTATGAGGAAGGAGATGTGAAGACTCTCTCGGCCTTCCTCTTGGTTGAAACGTGAAAATAAGAGCGAGAGAGGACGAGTGATCACTGTGCTCGTCCATGCGAGGCTATGCCTTAGTTTATTTTTTGCTATTCTTTCGGTTACGATTTGTGTATATTTTTGTGTGAATTTAATTACGAACTTGATGTTGATTTTATTTCTTTTAATAGGGGATCGGTAGAGGGAATCAAGGAGATGAAATCAAGATTAAAAATCGAGGGAGATATTGGGCCAAATCAAAGATTCAGTTGAGAGAAGATTGGCATTTAAATTCAAGAAAATCTCCCAACGGCCATTTAATTGCGGTAGATTTGCTGAATCCGCAACAGAAATAGCCGTTGGGATTTCCATCATTACATATAGCCGTTAGAAGCGCTCTGGGCCGTACGCTTCCTTCATTCACAGAACTCCAAGAAATCTCTCTCCCTCTTCATCTGCAATTCCTCTTTCCAGATTCCTACGATTCCACCATGGTGCTAACAAGAGCTGAGAGATCTGCGTCCAAGAAGAAGGCTGACGACGCTGAGATTGCTGCGCGAGAGGCACTTCTTGCCTTGGCGGATGCTGAAGCCGCGCGAACCGAACGCCTTCCCAAGCTCCCTGTCCGCAGGAAGAAGTGGAAGGTGGTGACGGAGATCCCTGCTGGGCCGTCTGAACCAGCAGGGACGCCCAAGAAACGCAAGTGGAAGGTGGTTGTGGCCGACGCAGAAATCAAGAAGAAGACTCCCTCTGTGGAGAGTCAAGAAAGTGGTCGTCCGTCACACGAGACGGCCAGGCAAAGCTCTTCGCCATCTCCACCAGCGCGAAGCCCTGAACCTTCTCCATCTCCACAGAGCTCTGCACAGACTTCACCGCCGCAGAGCCCTGAAGCATCACCCGTCTCCCAGACGCCTGAACCTGCAATTCCAGATGAAGAGCATCAAGAATCGGTGCAGGGCGGCGAAGAAGCTGAAGAAGAGGAGGTCTTCTCTCCTTTGAGGGAAGTCAGCCCCGAGAGTCCAGCACAGGGGGATGATTCGATGGATGAGACATTGGGGGATTGCCTCCAACAGATCACAACCAAGGCGAAATTGAGAAAGAGAGCCGCCAAGGTTGTCAAGGCCAAACGGCCAAAAGCATCGAAGAAGTCCAAGAAAAAGAAAGCCAGGGGTGAGCCTTCATCAAAGAAGGTTAGTGGTGAGCCTTCTCCAAAGAAGCTCAAGATCGAGGCTGCTGAATCAGCCAAAGCAAAAGACAAGGGGAAAGCCAAGCTGTACCCCGAAGATGAGCCTCAATCAGTGAGGTATGTGTCCTCTGATGCTGAGTCCAGAGGCACTGAGTTAAGGAAGAGGGACCTGCTGCATGAGAAAGGGTTCCTCGACGCACTAGCAGACCTGCCGCAATTCTTGCGCGCCAGGATAACCAATCACGGCTGGGAAGAGCTATGCAGACCACCCGTCCCCGCCTATTCCAGCATGGTGTATGATTTCTACGCCAACCTGATGAACCCTGAGGATGGCCTATCCGTGGTCAGAGGAATCGAGGTGGACTTCTCAGCGAAGGCAATCGATGAAGCCTATGGCCTCAAAGGTCAAAAACACACGGATTATGCAAGGATCATTGATGAGCCAACAGAAGTTGTCCTGGAAGAAGCAATTCGGATCATTGGCCAGCCTGAGACAGCGTGGACAATTTCGCGCAATGGGAAGCACACTCTGATGAGTGCTACCCTCACAGCCAAGGCAGCTGTCTGGTTTTCCTTCGTGCGGAGGAAGCTGTCCCTAGTGACCCACGAGACCACCATCAACCAAAGCAGATCACTGCTGGTCTATGCGATCACGAGGGGCCTCACAATCAATGTGGGCGAGGTCATTGCAGCCTCAATCGCTGACTGCGCCAAAAAGGGTAAGGGTCCACTTTTCTTTCCTAATACAATTACTAAGCTCTGCTTACGTGCAGGGGTTCCAATCGAGCGGATGGAAAGGCAGCTGGCCTACACGGGGCACCTGGAGTTGCCTACTGCCTTGAGGATGCGAAGGAAAGGGAACATGGAGTTCGAGCTAGATGGCCTGGCTGCTGCTCAGTCTCTGTCAATGGCCTGTCTGATGGATCTGCAAAAGAAGATGGCGCAATGGGCCACATATGCGCAGGCAAGGGATAAAGATCTCGCTGACCAATTAGGCTGCATCTTTCCTGAGTTCCCCACGGACCTACTGACTCCATGGGCGCCTCCAAGACCAAGGAGGGATGATGATGATGAGGACATCTGAGTGCTAGATTGAGAAGCACTCAAGGGAGTATTTCTGTTCCCTACAAAAGAAAAAAAATCACACTGCTTTTCGTTGAACCATGTGAATTCTGCTGTTTTGAGTTAAATTTTGATCTGTTTTTAGTTCTTTATTTTTGTTGTTTAGATTTGTTTAGTGTAGTCTGATGGTAGCTGAATAGGTAGGTTAGTTTAGTATCCTTTTTGTATAACTTAAATGACTGGAAAGAGCATGCATAGGGGCCTTGATCACTGATATACCTGCCCTGTATCCATTGCGAAATAATTGCGGAATCCGCAATTTTTGTTAGTAATTGCATGTTTTTGACCGACTGTTTAGTTAGGCTGGTTCTGTTTAAATTTGTTCTTTTGCTGCTATCTTGACTACCTTATATAGCTTATTTACAAGCATGCTGGATGAGTGTCGTAAGGCACCTTTGTTAGTTTAAATTAGCCTCTGAAAATTGCTCAGAATGCGTAGCTTTAAGTCCTTCCCTGCCTGTTTTTTTTTTCTGCTGCTGTGATGGTTGCTTTTAGAATGTTCTGTCTATGCCTAGGGCTTTTAGATTCTCTTTGTTTTACCTTAGACTAGATGCTTCTAGGACAAGTTTGGGGGTGTGCCACCTCAGACACTCATTGGGGACAATTAGTAGTTTAAGTTTGGGGGAGGCCACCCTAGGCCTAGGAAAATTCCTCTCTCCCTTAAAGCATAAGCATTCTTCTTCTCCTTTACAAAAAATGATAAACTGAAAGAAAAAAAAATGAAAAATCGAATAAAGAGGGGTGTCTCTCTTAAGTTGCTGAGTAATCAGTGCCAAGTGTGTAACCCACAAGTGGCATTGCATCAAAAGGCAACCAAAGGAGAGACTCCACCTAAGTAAGAAAGAAAAAAAAAACGGAAAAAATAGGGAAGAAGAATGTATACCTAGGAGTTGCAACTTTGTGGCTTAGATGTCCTGATTAAAAAGAACTCTGATCCTAAATTAGCTGAGCACAAAGTTGTAGCTTGTAGGGTTGTTTAGGGAGATGAATGTATGTCCAATGTAGTGATGTCAAGGTTTAGGTTGTTCTCTAAATGTACTACTGTCACTGTTAATACTAAGACTGGCATGACTCTAAGGAATCCTAGGTAGCTCAAAAGTAAAAACTAGAAGCATGTACTGAGTCTGGGGTAAAGCTAGGTAGAATTTGAAACCTTAGGGATAGTTGCACAATATGACAGAAGCGAATAGTTCAGCTGTAAGGAGTTAATGAAACAGTAGGAGCATTAGGCGTGCGAAGTCAGAAGAAGCTAAGTAAGAGGGTAGTTGTAAACTTAGAAGTGTGTCACAGGACAGCACTGCTATAGATAGGAACTTAGGGGAGTCAACAAGTGGTTAAAGAGGATAAAACAGCAGCCTAAGTAAGTCCTTAGTTTACTCGAGGACGAGCAAAACCTTAAGTTTGGGGGTGTGTTACGTCTCCAAAAGTGACTATTTTAGGACTTATTTGTGTTAGGAAGTTGTGCATTTGTGAGTGTTTTTGATAGGATTTAGCTTAAACCTATGCTTATATATGAGAATTAGAAGAAGGTAGCTAAATTAGGACTTGTGTTCAAAAGGAAAGAAAAGGAATGAAAAAGGAAGTTAAAAGAATGAAAATTGTGCATTGCGGAAGCATTGCGGAAACATTGCTAAAACCGCAATGTTTCAAGTGAAATCCGTAAGTTGGCTAACCTTTTTCTGTTGTGATCCGTTATTTCAGGGATTCGTTCTTTCTCCTCCATCCATTTTGAAGTACGACGTTGAGGATGGATGGTTCTCCTTGGCCCAATCGCACCTGCAGATTACTATAAAAGGAGGTCAAAGTAGAGGGTTTGATCATAATCCGAAAGCGTAGAAGTCTCTTCGCAGCGCAGTCTTTCCCATTCATTCTCTTCTCCGTCTGTTGGTTTGAGAGGTTCAGCTGTTGGAGTCGACAATCTGATAGGAAGGAGAGAAGATTCATCTTCTCTTCTGATTGGATTCATCCAAGCAAGGCTTACCTTTCTCTCCCTTCAGCCGAGGCGTCTGCGACGAGGCGATCAAGGTCACTTTACTTGCTTTCTGTCTTTAACTTTTTATTTCCAGCACCGTTTGTTGTTATTTCTTTTCCATTAGTCAATCCATTCCATTTCGTTGCTTTCTGTCTTTATGTTAATCACTTTAAGTTTTCATTTGTTAATTCAAACAATTGATTAATCAAAGCACAATTCATCATTTCACACTTTGTCTTTACCTTCTCTGCCTACTGTTTTTCCTTGCTGTTTTGTCTTTCATTTTCTTCTAAGCATGTCTACTTCATCTATTATTTCTGTTCTATCCACATCCATGAGTAACTAAGTCACATAGGGGCATGCTAATGACAATACTATAGGCTAAAACACGTGAACCAAGCATGTAGGATAGCTCTCGAATGCATTGATTGTATGTAAGCTTCATCCCACGGGCAATTTCGATTGGCCATCCATTTTGTCCAAAGAACTCCTAACCTCTGGAAGGAGTAAGAGTTCAGAGTCATACACTCATGCTAGCCTCTCAAGGTAACCAGAAAACGACCTAGGAATAGGCGTTTTCCTAGTACAAATCGTAACTTACTGCTTTAACAAGATGCTTAAGACCTTACTTGGACATGAGTAAACTAAAGAATCTAATGCATGAAATCGGAAGATACATGAGAATGAGTTAGTTTGATGCATAGTGAGTTGATCCAATGCTTGAGAATCGTGTGAAAATGCCTATAGAGGAGTCGTTAGTAGCCCTTGTTTCTCCATTTTACACACTTTCGCTGTTAGTAACATTGCGGTAAAATTGCTGTTCTCGCAATTCTACTAAGTTAAAAATTCTGCTTAGCTATTTTTCTCTTCGTTTATTAATCTCTTCTCTTTTCATTTGAGTTTATCATTGACTTGCACTTGTTCATGTTGCTATCCTTTATTAATTCATTAGTAATTAGGCATTTTTAAACCAAATCTACCCCATCAAATCCACCCATTCTTGCTTAACAATACACTTCACGAGTAGCTAATAATAAATCTCTGTGGGAAAACGAATGAAAAAATACTTACTACTTGCTACAAGATCATGTATGCTTGCATGTTCTGAGTGCTCTCTCTCTCTCATTGCTTATTTCTTTTACACATTGAGCACGCAACAGTAATGTTTCGTATAAAATAATCACGAAGGTAATTGCCAACAGGCTGAAACGGATCTTACCGGAGGTGATATCTGAACATCAAAGTGCTTTTGTTCCAGGTAGACTTATCTCAGACAATATTCTAATTAGCTATGAATGTATTAATCACATTATGTCCAAAAGATCTGGGGCTAAGGGGCTGGTTGCTTTGAAACTCGATATGAGTAAAGCCTACGACAGGGTGGAGTGGAGTTTTTTGAAACAGATCATGATTCAGATTGGGTTTGATCCGTCTTGGGTTGATATGATTATGGATTGCATATCTACCGTCAGGTTCTCTATTCTAATCAATGGTAAGGCAACAAGTTTGTTTTGCCCTCAGAGGGGGTTGAGACAAGGCGACCCTCTTTCCCCTACCTCTTTCTGTTATGTGCGGAGGGTCTTTCTAGCCTTTTTTCATCATCATTACAGAGGAAAGAGATCTCGGGTTGTCGGATTGCTAGAAATAGTCCAACAATTTCCCATTTATTCTTTGCCGATGATAGTTTATTATTTTGCGCAGCTTCTGTGGCTGAATGTTTATCGTTTAAGAGATCATTGGAAACTTATGAGAAAGCTTCAGGCCAATGTGTTAATTTTTCCAAGTCCTCTATGTTATTCAGCCCGAATGTTGGGTCGGCTACTCGAGATGTTCTTAGGGATTTAATGAAGGTGAGAGTGGTGTCTAATTTGGGAAAATATTTAGGTCTCCCTTCTCATTTTTCCAGAAACAAAAGCAGAGATTTGGTTTTTCTAAAGGAAAGAGTTCAAAAGGCCATTGCGGGGTGGAAAGGAAACTTGTTCTCTGCTGGGGGGAAAGAGGTTTTGATTAAGGCTGTAGCTCAATCCATCCCGACCTATGCAATGTCTTGTGTTAGAATTCCTAAAGTTGTTGGCGACGAGTTGTCCAAATATATGGCTAGATTCTGGTGGGGTTCGTCATCTGTAAAGAAAAAGATCCACTGGAAGGCGTGGGACAAGATGTGTTGGCCAAAGGAGAAAGGAGGTCTAGGATTCAGAAACTTAGAGGGATTTAACCAATCTTTGTTAGCAAAACAAGCCTGGAGGATGTTGCAATTTCCTGATTCTTTGGTGGCTAGAGTTTTCAAAGGTAGATATTTCCTTGACACTTCGGTGCTGACAGCAGTGGTTGGTTATCGTCCTTCATATGTATGGAAGAGTATTTTATGGGGTCGAGAGCTTCTCTTGTTAGGCCTTCGAAAGAGAATAGGGAATGGTAAAGACTGATGGAGCGCATGTAGCGCAGCGGAAGCGAGACGGATCATTGGCACTCGAATTTCATCAATTTAGCTAAATAAGAAACATGCACAAAGCTTTGAAATAAAAGGAATTAGAACACATACCTCTTGTAGTTCTAAAGACTTCTCTTCCAACGCTCGAATCTCCTCACGAACCCTTCGAAGCTTCCCTCGAACTCCTCGAGAACCACCTCCGGTAGTCCCGCTATCCTCAGGCCGAGCAACGGAGTGGTGGGACTCCTTTATGAAAGAAAAAGTTTGGAAGAAGAAGATAGGAAGATGAAAGTGATGAGGATTTTGTGAGAAGAAGTCTAACACTTAGATTTCTAATTTCTCAAGTAACATGAACTCTTCATGCTCATCCAAATATTCAAACTCTTTGAAAATTCATCAACTTCAAACCATTTGAACTTCATCCAATTTATAGGCAATTCACATGCAACAAAGTCTTTGCTTAGCATGACACCTCAAATTGGATGGATTAGTCTTCAACCAAGTGTTCCAAAATTGATGAGTTTATATGCATGTTGTTGGTGATTCACAATCCACTTCACAACTTGGATAAACACACTCAACTTGGATAAATCCACTCAACATGGATAATTCCACTTTGACTTGGATAATTCCACTTGTAATGTTTTGTCATTTTAAAATTAATTCATAATTAATTTTAATAAACAAAATAAATTATAATTAATTAAACTTTTAAATTAATTAATATTATTATTTAATTCAATATCAAATATTAATTAAATAATAAGACTAATCCCAGTTTCTTAAACCGAAACATCACACATGAATCACTATTCATGTTTATTTAAATATGTCCATCATTCTTCCGAAATCGAATTTGAATAAATTCAAATTCTTTTTCTCTCATATTGTTACACGGCTTAATCCGAGCTAGCCAGGAGAACCTAAAGGACCTACAGATCATGAGCTCCAACGATACGAGATTAACCGGTCAAACT
Source organism: Herpetospermum pedunculosum (assembly GCA_028017165.1). NCBI lineage: Eukaryota > Viridiplantae > Streptophyta > Magnoliopsida > Cucurbitales > Cucurbitaceae > Herpetospermum > Herpetospermum pedunculosum. The sequence continues at coordinate 25,731,560 of CM051527.1, read as the reverse complement.
CTTTAACCAAGCTAACCAACATTCGTTAACCCCCGAAGACTCCACTAAAGTCCAAGGGTTGCACTCTCCTCACCGTAGATATATTTCTGTCCTCTTGATATAACCATCATTAGTAAGTCGATTCTTCACAGGTCGTTCGTAATTATAGCTGGGTCAAAATAACCGTTTTACCCCCGTAATTACATCTTGTTCCTTAAGTCTCACTGATCCTCTAATGAACTATTGGTTTGTGATCCAACCACCAAACCGATTGGTATGTGATCTCATCACTATACCAAGTCCCTCTCGAGCCAATGAGAGGGTGGGATCCCTAGTTCAAGACCCGGAGTCAGCACTTAAGGGAACAACCTCTCTACTAATCCCTAAAGGCGGGTAGGAGTGAATTCCATCTCGCAGGACTATGTTCCCAGCTACCTACCCGGTCTTATCCCCAAGATGGTAGGCTTATTGAGTCGGCGATCTCGAGCCACTCTCACCCATACAAGTCAAAGGATAAGCCCGAATAAACAGGAGTTCATAGCGTGCTCAGGATTCAGATCGAGTTACCTAGGTCATCATATGAAAAAGTCGGTCTTTACAGTAAACGGAGTTGTAAAGAAAGAGTGACTTTATTTCGCGGTTCAGTCTTATGCAAACTCATTGCATATGACGCCCCCACTCACATGTCTCCACATGAACGATTTCGGATCACATCGTTTGTACTATACAAAGTGAGCCGCGTCTAATAGTGTCCCCAGGATAAGGTACCCAGCCTTATCCCTATACTATAGACCGTTCTGGCTATTACTTGAACTTGATCCACAATCATGTCATACATGAAGTTCAAGTATACAACCTATAGCCATGGGTTCTTTGTTTATCGGAGTTAGGTTAAAAGTAATAACAATTCACTTTATTCAATAACAACTTTACTGAATAAAACTCAATAACAATTTTATTGCAAAATAGAATATACATTCAGTTTACAAACCACGAGTTTTAGGACATAAAACCCAACAACCATGATTTTTGGTGACCCCTGGATCCCTAGGGAATCCACCTTGCGATTACTCACCCCATGTCAACAATCCAATAGGAATGGCAAGGTTAGTGAGCTTATTTCAGTTAGGGGCCATTGGAACAGAGAGTTGTTGAATGAAATGTTTTGGGAAGAGGATGTGGATCAAATCCTCTCTATTCCGATCTGTCAAACTCATAGCTTAGATAAGTGGATTTGGCATTTTAACAAGAATGGTGATTTCTCTACTAAAAGTGCATACAAAGTGTTCTTGGCTTCTAAGAATGATGGGGTCAGTTCTAATCCAAGCAGAATTTCTAAGTGGTGGAAGGAAATGTGGAGTTGTAAGATGCCAAACAAAATTAAGGTGTTCATGTGGAGGGCATTTAACAACATCTTACCTACAAATCATAATTTGTGTAAGAAAAATATTTCAGTCCATCCATGGTGTGCAAATTGTAAGGGTGATAGAGAAACGATTTTCCATACCTTTTTTCAATGTAGAAGAGCAAAAGGCATTTGGTCGCTCACAAATCTGGTAGTCCGTAGAGCTGTAGTTCACTGCCCCTCTTTTCAAGATATGTGCTTGTGGGTAGTTGAGCACCTGTCGAAGAACGAAATTGCGAATTTTTTTGTGACCTGCTGGACAATTTGGACGGATCGAAATTTGGTAGCCAAGGAGAAGATGGTACCTGATATCGTTGCGAGAGTGGAATGGGTTGAATCCTATCTGCGGGAGTTCAGGGAAGCAGCGATGAGCGACTCTGGAGGAGGTTTGGAGGAGAAATGTCTGAAGGTTTCATCTGTGGATCCTATTCGGTGGAAGCCGCCTGGGCATGGCCTTCTGAAAATGAATGTGGATCCGGCAGTTCACCCTTCTCTCAACCGTATGGGGGTGGGCGTGGGGTTGAGATGAACAAGGAACAATGGTGGCAGCTTTGTCTGAGCAGATCGAAGGTCGTTGGGATGTTTTCGCGGCGGAAGCCATGGCTCTCTTGAAGGGTTTACTGCTGGTTTTCTCGAAGGAGTTGGGAAATGTGGTGATTGAATCTGATGCTCTGTCCTTGGTCAACGCATTACTTACGCATAACTTCCCCTTTTCTCCTTATGGGGCTTTGCTGAAGAAGATTGGGTCTGGCCTGGCCAGGGATAGTATTCTTGGGCTTCATTTTAGCCCACGATTAACAAACAAAGTAGCTCACATGTTGGCGGGCCAGGCTTTGAACTGTGCTGGTAGTTTTTGTTGGGATACAAATCCTCCTAGGTGGTTAGCTAGCATTATTTCTCTTGATTTACCTCTTTGTAGCTCAAGTGGCATTTTAATTTCTTAATTCTATGTGGTTTTTTTAGTGTCAAAAAAAAAAAAAAAAAAAAATGTCCATGTTTAGTCTAAATTGTTCTTCATAATATCACTGACCATCCACTTTGTCTTCATACTTCTCTACTGTTTTCATACTTCTCTTTTGTTTTGGAATTCAATTCAATTCAATTATGTTTTCTGCTCCATATCTACACACTGACTCTTCTTTATTCATTGCATAAGTCATAATGAATGATCATCCACTTTGTCTATTCATGAAGTTAATGAGGATGTTTAGTCTCACTTGTTCTTCATAATATCACTCACCATCCACTTTGTCTTCATAATTCTCTTTTGTTTTCATATTTCTCTTCTGGTTTGCAATTCAATTCTGATTTCAAAGTGATGGGTTACAATGTAATGAAGTTAATGATATGTCCTCTCACATGTCACCTCCATATCTACATTCTCTATCTTCTATTCATTGCATAAGTCATACTTTTATATTTATTTGAAAATCAAATGTTTCCCACATTTGAATTTCACATCTTTGAGGCTATCCTTTTTTTAAAAAAAATTATTTGATCTTTTCTCATTACTGCACATGTCTTTTCCCACTTTTTTTTCTTTTCATATTGATGATTGTTGATGTGAATAGTAATATTGTTGGGTGCACTTATGATAATAAGTGCACCAATAACAATTGTCACCTATCACCCCTCATGCCTTCTTTATAAAGAAGTCAAAATTCAGAACTACCTCACCCCAACACTCTTCTCTCCATTTGAAATTGTGAGTTTCTCCTTTCACTTCCATTACTTATCTTCTTATTTTTTTTCTTTCTTTTAATATTTGTTGTTATATTCTTTACCTTCCTTTATACATTCATCATTTCCTCTCGATAGGGTTCAAATACTTGGACAAACAATTTGAAATCAAGCACCTTCGCCGCTTTCCCTCTTCCAATATTTCTTCTTCCTAAGGTTAGCATCTTCTTTGTGGTTTTATTTTTTTCACACTCTTCCATTTATATGAATGATTTAGTAAAGTATTTCATCTTCTTCTTCATACTAAATCTATTTGAATGCTAACTTATTCTCACTTCACTTTTGTGTATTATTCACAGGGTCTAAAGTAGATCAAATTTCATCCTTAGTTCGAGGTTCGTTAATTTAAACATTGTTTTGTTTGTATTTTATTTCTGTTTGAGTGGACATTTGTGTAATAATAGTTTGTAATTTTTTTTTTTTTTTGGTTTATTTATGTATGGATTTATTTAGAATGCTACTTATATGCATTTGATAGTTCGTGAATAATCATTTCGAAATTAATTTGTTTAATATAAGTTCGTTGAATGTTGGTTATCTATTTCATGTATTTGTTTATTTTTGTGACTTTTTTTAGTATTACGTTGAAAAAAAATTATAAAGTTTGAAGACTTTTATTTATATGAGTTTTTTTTTTTTATTAAATATTTTAAATGAAAGAGAATTAGGTAGTTTTAAAAAAAATGTTTTGAAAACCTACTGTTTGTTATTAAAAGATTCTAACTTTTTTAAACCTTAACAAAATATTATTCCTAACCTACTGTTTTTATTCCAAAAATTTATAACTTTCAAAAAAATTATAACATTTTAATCTAATGTTTTTTAAAATGTAAAAAAGGAGTCACAAGTCATTAATGTAAAAAAGTAATCACAAGTCATTTTTAACCTACTATTTTAAATGAAAAAAAAAAAAAATGCAACTTTTAAAATTATTCACATAATTTATAAAATTCAAAAATAGAAAAAAGAATAATAAAGAATTATTCACATAACTGATTAAGATTTCATACCCCTATGAAACTTGAGATTCATAACGTCCCAATTGAAAATATGTTAACTATTTTGCAACATAAAAAATACATATGTTTGAATCATAACATTTTTTTATCATACAACGATTTCTAAACAAATATAGACAAACTCATAAATTAAAAAGAAAAAAGAAGTAAACATTTTTTTCAAACATAGACAAACTCATAAATTAAAAACAAAAAAAAAGTAAACATTTTTTCAAATATAGACAAACTCATCAATTAAAAAGAAAAAAAAAAGTAAACATTTGACAAACTCAGTTACGAAAAAAATACACAATAATTTTAAAATATAACAAAATTGTTAGTGCATTGTTACGAAATTGTTTTAAAATCATGTAAAAATATTGACGATAAATTAAGCGAGGTCTCTCATTGTAAATTTATAAGCTATTTTTTGGAACTTGTCGTGAAATTAGATTAAAATCGATACATGGAATTTGTGATTTTTGGAAGAATAACGTTTTTAGTACTATAAAATTCAAATATGTAGAACCATTTGCTTACTTTTTAAAATCTTCAAACATTTGCTTACTACGAATACAATTAACTTTTAATTTTTAAGGTTTCAATTAGGGACAGAAGATTGAAATTTCAATATGGACCCTCAGAAACTAGTTGTCATCCTTACAGCCTTCAATGCATCTCAAGAGCAGTTACTTATTTTAGTAGCACAATATATAAACGACCATAGAAGAATATAATATCAATCACCGTACCTTAGACAGCACATTAGACAATTAACATTCTTACGACTCATACGGGAGTTTGACGTATGTTGTCGGGAGAGTACGAGGATGGATCAAAGTTGTTTTGACGTACTATGCAACTTGCTTAAAACAACAGGCGGTTAGGTCGGAACAGAGGTCGTAGATGTGGAAGAGATGGTCGCTATGTTCTTGCACATCTTAGCACACGACGTTAAGAAACGAGTAATTCGTAGACTATTCGCCAGGTCCGGTGAGACCGTATCTAGGCATTTCAACTCTGTCCTAAACGCAGTATTGCGACTACATGATGTCTTGCTAAAGAAACCGGAATCGATCACAAGCTCCTGTACTGATGAACGATGGAAAATGTTTGAGGTATATTTTTCCACCAACCGTTACTTAACGTTGACCTCGATACGTTAAATACCTAAATGAGATTCTCCTATATGGTGTGAACACAGAATTGTCTAGGTGCATTAGATGGCACCTACATCAAGGTTAATGTTCTCGCTACTGATCGCCCGAGGTATAGGACGAGGAAGGGTAATGTTGCGTGCTCAATGTTTAAAATAAAGATGCAATGGGAGAGCACTCAGAACATGCAAGCATACATGGTCTTGTAGCAAGTAATAAGTATTTTTTCATTCGATTTCCCACAGAGATTTATTCTTAGTTACTAACGAAGTGAGATGTTAAGTGAGAATGGGTGGTTTAAATGGGGTAGATTTGGTTTAAGGTGCCTAACTATTAAGGAACGTGCAAGATATGAAGCATAAACAAGTGCAAGTAAATAATTAAACTCGAATGTAGATGGAAGAAAACAGCAAACTAAGAAAGAAATGGCTAAGGCAAAAAATTTTGAACTAAGAGAATTGCGGAAACAGCAATTTCCTAGCAATGTTACTAACAGCGAATTAGGGGTAAAGTAGGGAAACAAGGGCTACTAACGACTTCTCTATAGGCTTTTTCATACGATTCTCAAGCAATAGATCAACTCATCATGCATCAAACTAACTCATTCTCATGTATCTTTCGATTTCATGCATTAGATCCTTTAGTTTACTCATGTCCAAGTAAGGCCTTAAGCATCTTTTTATAACAGCAAGTTAAGTGATTTGTACTAGGAAAACGCCTATTCCTAGGTCGTTTTCTGGCTACCATGAAAGGCTAGCATGAATGTACGACTCTGAACTCTTACTCCTTCCAGAGGTTAGGAGTTCTTTGGACAAAATGGATGGCCAATCGAAATTGCCCGTGGGATGAAGCTTACATACACTCAATGCATTTGAAGCTAACCTACATGCTTGGTTCACGTATTCCTACCTATAGTCTTGTCATTAGCATGCCCTTATGTGGTTTAGTTACTCATGGATGAAGATGGAGTGGAAAGAACAGATGGAGAAGACATGCTTAACAGTAGTTCAAGAAGAAACAACAGCAAACAGAAGAGATGGAGACTTGCGAAGTGATGAAATAACGCTTTGATTAACCAATGTTTGAACTAAACAAATAACAGCTTTGCAGTGATAGAAACTAAACAGAAGTGAACGAAATGATGTAGAGTAGCAAATATAAACGAATTACAGCAGACAGCAATGAAAACAGAAACAGAAAGCAATAAAAGCAAGTAAATCCGTGCGAAAGCCCCTCGTCGCAAACGCCTCGGTTGAAGGGAGAAGGAGAGCTTTGTTTGGATGAATCCAATCAGAAGAGAAGGCAAATCTTCTCTTCTTCCTATCAGATTATCGACTCCAACAGCTGAGTCCTTCAAGCCAACAAACGGATGAGAGAAAAAGAGTAGAAAAGACTGCGCTGCGATGGGAGTTCTACGTCGTTCGAGTGTGTTCTGTCCTTCCCCTTTGACCTCCTTTTATAGTAGTTTGCAAGTACGATTCGTCCAAGGAGAACCATCCATTCTGAACAACAATACTCCACGTGGAAGCAGGAGAAAAAACGAACAGCTGAAAGATCGTAACAAAACAGAAATCGGTTAGACAAATAACAACTTTCACTTAAAACATTGCTGAGACCGCAATGTTTTCGCAATGCTTCAGCAACGTGCAAATTCCAAGTCTTTAACTTTGTTTTTGTTTCTTTTTCTTTCCTTTTACACATAAGTCCTAATTTAGCTTCATTCTACTAATTCTTATATATAAGCACGAGTTTAAGCCAAATCCTACCAAAAACACTTAAGAGTGTACATCTTTCTCTATCAAATAAGTCCTAAAATAGTCACTTTTGGAGACGTAACACACCCCCAAACTTAAGGTTTTGCTCGTCCTCGAGCAATATAAGGACTTTACTTGGACTGTTATTACTCTCTCTAACTACTTGCTGACTTCCCTAAGTTCACTATCTATGGCAATGCTGTCCTGTGACACGCTTCTAAGTTTAAAACCAACTCCTTATTTTGCTTCTTCTGATTTCTCTTGCCTTATAATCCTACTGTTTCATTATCTCTCTACAACTGATCTATCTGCTTTGGTCATTAAGTTCATTGTGCAACCATCCCTAAGTTTTCAAACTCTACCTAGTTTTACCCTAGACTCAGTACATGCTTCTAATGTTTTTCTTTTGAGCTGCCTAGGATTCCTTAGAGTCATGCCAGTCTTAGTATAAACCAGTGACAGTAGTACTTTTTATAGAACAACCTAAACCCTGGCATCACTACATTGGATATACATTCATCTCTCTTAACAAACCTACAAGCTACAACCCTGTGCTTAGCTAATTGAGGATCATAGTTCTTTTATTCAGGACACCTAAGCACAAAGTTGCAACTCATAGGCATACACTCTTCTTCCTTAGTTTTTCCTTTTTCTTTCTTTCTTTGGTGGAGCCTTTCCTTTGGTTTCCTTTTGATGCAATGCCACTTGTGGGTTACACACATGACACTGATTACTCAGCAACCTCAAGAGAGACACCACTCTTTCTTTTTCATCATTTTTTTTCAGTTCATCATTTTTTTCCAAAGGAGAAGAAGAATGCTTATGTCTAAAGGGAGAGAGGAATGTTCCTAGGCCTAGGGCTGCCTCCCCCAAACTAAAACTTCTCATTGTCCCCAATGAGAGTCTGAGGTGGCACACCCCCAAACTTGTCCTAGAAGCATCTAGTCTAGGGCAAAACAAGGAGAATCTAAAAGTCCTAGGCATAGAATGAACCTTCCTAAAGCAAACAACACAGCAGCAGAATTTTATAAAAACAGTAAAGTAGGGCTTAAAGAGATGCATGCTGAGCAACTTAAGGGAGTTAATTACAACTAACAAAGGTGTTCTAAGACACTCATCCAGCATGCTCACAGATAGGTCATATATGGCAGTCACACAAGCAGCAAGAAAGCAAAGTTTAAACAGAACCAGCCTATCTATCAGTCAGCCAATAGCATGCGATAACTAACAAAAATTGCGGAATCCGCAATAATTTCGTAATGAACCTACAGGGCATATTTATCAGTGATCAAGGCCCTTTTGCATGCTATTTCCAGTCATCTACAACTAAACAAAAAGGAAACTAAAACCAGCTAGTTACTCAGATACCATCTACCTATACTAAACTATCCTAAACAACCAAAAGAAATTAAAAACAGAACAAGCATTTGATTCAAAAATATCAGTCACAAGTTAACGAAAAGCAGGTTTTTTTTTGTTTTTAAAGAGGGAACAGAAGTACTCCCTCGAGTGCCCTTCAGACTGGCACTCAAACAGCCTCATCATCATCCTTCCTTTCCCTCGGAGGTGCCCACGGCTTCAATAGATCAGTGGGGAAGGCAGAGAAGATGCATCACAATTGATCAGCCACGTCTTTGTCCCTCGCCTGAGCGTACTCAGCCCACTGCGCCATCTTGCGCTGTAAATCCATCAGACACGCCATGTTCAAAGATTGAGCCGCAGCCAGGCCGTCTAGCTTTAATTCCATGTTTCCCCGTCTTCGCATCCTCAGGCCTGTAGGCAGCTTCAGATGACCTATGTAGGCCAGCTGCCTCTCCTTCCTCTCGATAGGTACACCTGCACGCAAACAGAGCTTAGTGATGGTGTTCGGGAAGAAAAGAAGGCCCTTACCTTTCTTTGCACAGTCGGCTATGGAGGCTGCAATGACCTCACCAACATCTATGGTGAGGCCCCTCATAATGGCGTACACCAGCAAAGATCTCCCCTGGTTTATGGTAGTTTCGTGGGTCACAGGGGAGAGACGCCGTCGCACAAAGGAAAACCAGACGGCTGCCTTGTCCTTGAGGGTTGCACTCATCAGGGTGTGCTTCCCATTTCTTGAAATCGTCCAAGCCGCCTCAAGTTGGCCTATGATGCGCAGGGCTTCTTCCAAGACAGCCTCAGATGGTGATTCGATGATCCTCGCGTAGTCAGTGTACTTATGCCCTCTGAGGGCATAAGCTTCATTGATAGCCTTGGCCGAAAAATCGACCTCAATCCCCCTTACCATGGACAGACCATCCTCGGGGTGCGTTAGATTGGCGTAGAAATCGTACACCATGTCGGAGTAGGCAGGGATGGGCGGTCTGCACAGCTCTTCCCAGCCGTGGTTGGTGATCCTTGCGCGCAAGAATTGCGGCAGGTCTGCCAATGCATCAAGAAATCCCTTCTTATGGAGCAGGTCTCTCTTCCTCAATTCATTGCCCCTCGACTCTGCATCTGAAGAGACATACCTCACGGCTTGAGGTTCGTCTTCGGGGTACAAATTCGGCTTTCCCCTTCTCCCTTGCCTTGGCCGACTCAGCAGCCTCGACCTTCAGCTTCTTCAAAGAAGGCTCACTACGGACCAGCAGGAATTTCAGTCACCACCTTCCACTTCTTCTTGCGTACTGGAAGCTTAGACGGTCGTACGGGTTGCTCAGCTTCGACATCTGCTAAGGCAAGTAGTGCCTCTCTCGCAGCTTCTTCTGCGTCAGGTGACCTTTTCTTGGAGGCAGATCGCTCAGCTCGTGTAAGCACCATTGTTGGTTTGGAGAGATCTGAAGGTAGGAGATGCAGAGGAAGAAGATGAGTGATTCTTGGAGTCCAACGGATGAAGAAAGCGTAGGGGGCACAACTGAGTTGACGGCTATTTGTAATCAAGTGGATCCCAACGGCTCTTTCTGTTGCGGTTTCAGCAAATCTACCGCAATTAAATGGGCTGGCCGTTGAGGATTTTCTTGATTTGAATCCCAAGATTCACACAACTAAATCTTTGATTCGGCCCGATTTCTTCATCGATTCTTTTCCCTTGATTCATCTTCTTGATTTCCTCTTTCGATCACCTATTAAAATGTAAAAAAAATTAACACAAAATTCGTAATAAAAATCACACCTAAACACACAAAATAAAAACCGAAGAAATACGAAAAAAAAAAACTAAAGCATAGCCTTCACATGGACGAGCACAGTAATCACTCATCCCCTCTCGCTTTGGTTCTTAAGCTTCAGATAGAAGGAAGGCCGAGAGTGTCTTCACATCTCCTTCCTCGTAGTAATGCTTCAATCGTGCACCATTGACCATAAACGGTTGCCCATTCTGCAGGTTCCTAATCTCAATCGGACCATGAAAAAACACGTTAGTTATAACAAAAGTACCTGACCATCTGGACTTAAGTTTGCCTGGAAATAATCTCAACCTTGAGTTAAATAACAAGACATGCTGGCATTTCTTAAAGTCCTTAATCCCAAGTCTACTGTCATGCCAAATTTTAGTCTTTTCCTTATACATTTTGGCATTTTCATAGGACATATGTCTCAGCTCATCGAGCTCATGTAATTGCAGAGACCGCAATGTTCCCGCATCGGTCACACAATAATTTAGTTCTTTTAAGGCCCAAAATGCTTTGATTTCCAATTCGAATGGTAAGTGACATGCTTTTCCATACACAAGTCTATAAGTAGACATACCTAGGGGTGTCTTATATGCAGTCCTATATGCCCAAAGTGCATCCTCTAACTTAAACGACCAATCTTTTCTATTGGGTTTGACCACTTTTTCTAGTATGTTTTTTATCTCCCTATTTGATATTTCAGCTTGTCCATTCGAATGTGGGTGATAAGGGGTTGCTACTCTATGTCTAACATTGTACTTAACCAACACTTTTTCCATAGCTTTATTAATAAAGTGAGTTCCTTCATCACTAATTATCGCACGGGGTGTACCAAACCTAGTAAAGATATGCCTATTAAGGAACTTAATGACTGTTTTGGCATCATTTGTTGGACATGCTATGGCTACTACCCATTTAGATACATAGTCTACAGCTACAAGTATATAAAGGTTACCTGCAGATGGGGGAAATGGTCCCATGAAATCAATGCCCCACACATCGAAGAGCTCCAACTCTAAGATGTAAGTGAGAGGCATCTCATCCTTCCGACTAAGGTTACCTGTTCTCTGACATTCATCGCAGCTGTGTGCATGGTCGTGGGCATCTTTGAAGATCGTGGGCCAATAGTAGCCACTCTGGAACACCTTTGCAGCTGTTCTTTGGCCACCAAAATGTCCACCATAGGGTGATGTATGGCAATGTTGCAGCACAGACTTCGCTTCAGCAGCTGACACACACTTCCTCAGCAAACCATCTGCACATGTCTTGTAGAGTGTAGGATCGTCCCAAATGAACTTCCTAGCTTCATGTAGAAACCTCTTCTTTTCTTGCCCTCCCTTGAAAGTTGGTAGCACCTGCGAAGCAAGGAAGTTAGCAATATCAGCAAACCAAGGTTCCTCATTGTTATCACGATGTGCTAACACAAAGACATGCTCATCGATAAAGGCATCAGAAATTGAGGTTTCCGCAATTTTATCGCAATTATGCCGCAATCTAGAAAGATGATCCGCAACTACATTTTCACATCCTTTCTTATCTCTAATGTCTAAATCAAACTCTTGCAACAACAATACCCATCTAATTAACCTAGGCTTAGCATCAGCCTTCCTCATAAGGTATTTTAGTGCAGAGTGATCAGTGTACACAATGGTCCTAGTGCCTACAATGTAATTCCTAAACTTCTCGCAGGCAAATACTACAGCAAGCATTTCCTTCTCCGTGGTTGTGTAATTACATTGTGCCTCATTCTGTGTCTTACTTGCATAGTATACAGGATGTGTTAGTTTGTCAATTTTTTGTCCTAGCATAACCCCTACTGCATAGTCACTCGCATCACACAACATCTCAAATGGGAGGTCCCAATTTGGTCCTACTATAATAGGTGCTTTGACTAATGCTTTCTTAAGGGTTGTCCAGGCTAAAAAACATTCTTTTGAGAAGACAAATGGCTTATTTAGCTCTAGAAGCTCACACAGAGGTTTAGAGATTTTTGAAAAGTTCTTAATGAACCTTCTATAGAAACCTGCGTGTCCTAGGAAACTTCTAATAGCTTTCACATTCTGAGGTTCCACTAGCTTCTCTATTATCTCTATCTTGGCCTTATCGACCTCTACTCCTGCTCTAGACACTCTATGACCTAGGACTATTCCTTCTTCCACCATAAAGTGACATTTCTCCCAATTAAGGACTAGGTTGGTCTCCTCACACCTAGCTAGGACTTGTCCTAAGTTCTCTAAGCAATTTGTAAAAGAATCACCAAAGACTGAGAAGTCATCCATAAATATTTCTATCATGGATTCATCTAAGTCAGAGAAAATGGCCAACATGCACCTTTGAAACGTTGCTGGTGCATTGCACAAGCCAAAAGGCATTCTGCGAAAAGCAAACGTTCCAAAAGGACATGTAAAGGTTGTTTTCTCCTGGTCCACAGGGTCTATGGTGATTTGGTTATATCCAGAATAACCATCTAGGAAGCAGTAGTAGGCTCGGCCAGCTATTCTATCTAACATCTGATCTATAAATGGTAAAGGAAAGTGATCTTTTTTTGTTTCTTTATTTAATTTTCTATAGTCCATACAGACTCTCCATCCTGTAATAGTTCTAGTTGGAATTAGTTCATTACTCTCATTAACTACTACAGTCATCCCCCCCTTCTTAGGTACACATTGAATTGGACTCACCCACTGACTATTGGCTATAGGGAAGATTACACCTGCATCTAACCATTTGATTATCTCTTTTTTAACTACCTCCTTCATGGAGGGGTTCAACCTACGTTGGTGATCTACTCTAGGTGTATGTTCCTTTTCCAATAATATCTTATGCATGCAGTAGGAAGGACTAATACCTCTAATGTCAGCAATCGTCCATGCAATAGCCTTTTTATGTTGCTTAAGCAGCAATATTAATGCAATTTCATGCTTTTCACTCAATTTGGACGAAATGATAACAGGCAAAGTATCATGCTCTCCTAGATATGCATACTTAAGATGTTCAGGCAATGGTTTTAATTCTAAGAGAGGTGAATGCTCAATGGATGGTTTCAATGGATTCATGGATCTTTCAGTCAAGTCATTAGTCATACAAACATGCTGAGGGTTGTCCACATGTATATCCATTATTTCAGAAATATTTAAGTCAGTTATATCTATTTGTACATAGTCATTGGCATGCTTAATCAGTAGTTCATGCTCAAGCTGTATTTCCATTAGTGAATCTACTATATCTACACTTGCACAAGATTCAGAGTCAGAAGGATACCTTAGAGCTTTAAAGACACTAAACTTAACCTCCTCATCATGATCCCTCATGGTGAGCTCACCTTTCTGGACATCGATCAAGGCCCTACCTGTGGCTAGAAATGGTCTGCCTAATAGGATGGGGACCTCCTTGTCTGCTTCATAATCCAGAATGATGAAGTCTGCAAGAAAAATGAACTTGTCAACCTTGACAAGAATATCCTCTATCTTACCCTCAGGGTAGGCTATGGATCTGTCTGCAAGCTGCAAGGTGACAGTGGTAGGACGTTCTTCTCCTATTCCAAGCTGACGGAATAGTGATAAAGGCATAAGATTTATGCTGGCTCCCAGGTCACAAAGAGCTCTGCCCACGTGCTTGCCTCCCAACTCGACTGGTAAGGTGAAGGAACCAGGATCCTTCTCCTTCTTTGGTAGCTTGTTCTGGAGTATAACACTGCACTCCTCAGTGAGATTCACTGTTTCAAATTCACCAATAATTTTCTTGTTAGTAATTATATCCTTCAAAAACTTAACATAAGAAGGCATAGATTGCAAAACCTCTACAAACGGAATATTAACATGCACTTGCTTTAAAATTTCTAAAAAATTATTAAAGTGCACTTCCTGTTCTTGTTTTTTCCTTAGCCTTCTAGGGAATGGAGGTGGTGGCACATATGTAGGCACTTCAGGTCGCCTTAGGACAGGTGGAGGCCTTGAGATTTCTTCTGGTTCCTCTATGATAGGTTCCAGCCTCACCCTTGATGTGCTTGTTGGTGGTTGACCTTGGTTTGGCAGAGAATCCAGTGGAGCACTAGACTCTTCATTCTCTACTCGCTTTGGTGTTTCTCTAGTGTTGCTCACCAATGGTCTTCCACTGCGAAGTTCAATTGCTTGAACTTGCTCTTTCCCATCCCTTCTTGGTACTTCAGTGTCAGCAGGCAGTCTACCTTGGGGCCTACTCTTCAATTCATTGGCTAATTGCCCTATTTGGTTCTCTAGGCTCCTAATGGTAGCTTGCTGACTTTGTAGAGTAGCATCATTTTTTGCAATGTACTCCTTAAGTAGATTTTCTACTAATGACCCTATTGGTTGGTTGTATGGTTTTTGATACATGGATTGGTTATTTTGTGGAGTGAAACCAGGTGTTCCACTCGGTCTTGGTTGGTTTTGACTTTGGTTAGTGTTCTGTTGCCCACCCCAAGAAAGATTTGGGTGGTTCCTCCACCCAGGATTGTAAGTGTTAGAGTAAGGGTTGTTCCTAGGCTGCTGTTGACTTCCAACATAGCAGAATGAGGCTGGATTCCCAGGGCAGTATTCATACAGGTGCCCTTCCCCACAGAATCCACAGATCAGTGTCTCACCTTGACTTGTTTGTGCGCCCATTGAGATGGCTGCTGCGGTGTTGACACTAGGTTGGAGATTGGTTTGAGCCATTTGTTTAACTAGATTGGTCAGGGAATTTATTTGGCTACTCATTGCACTAAGAGCATCCTTGTCTTGAGCTCTCCTAGGCTCTACTGGATCATCTGACCATCTACAATGGGAAGTTGAGATTTTCTCCAAAATCTCATAGGCTTCATTGTAACTCTTTGAAAGCATGGAACCCCCAGCTGAAGAATTTAGCACTTGCCTTGTGCTGGGGTTGCATCCTTTAAAGAATACTTCTATTTGAATACACCATGGAATGCCATGGTGTGGACATTTAAGCAAAAGGTCCTTGAACCTTGTCCAAGCTTCGTGAAGAGACTCGTTTTCGGCTTGTTTGAATTTAATTATGTCATCACGAAAGTTTGAATTCCTATCAGGTGGAAAATATTTAACTAGGAATTTCTCAGCCAGATCTGTCCAATTGACAATTGATCCGGAGGGTAATGAATTTAACCACATTTTGGCTTTATCTCTTAACGAGTAAGGGAAGAGGTAAAGCCTCAAAGCTTCTTGGGAAACTCCAGGGATAAGGAAGGTATCACTAACTCCTAGGAAGTTTCTTAGATGGTTGTGGGGGTCCTCATTTTCCACTCCAAAGAATTGTCCCACAGTGGACAACATTTGGAACATTACTGGCTTTAACTCGAATGAGTTGGCAGTAATTTCAGGGCGTATAATGCTTGGGTTTAGCTCCCCAAGCATGGGAACTAAGTAGGAGAGGATGGCACTATCCTTGTCATTCGCTATTTCGATGGGGTTGCGAATGGTAGGTGCTGGATTTGGGTTTGGTCTATCCATTTCTACTTGATAGAATTGCGATGACTCCGCAGAGTCAGCAATGTTCTGAGGTATAGGGGGTTGTTTGAAGAGACGTTTCTTAGCTTTGTTTCTGGCCCTAAGTAATCTCTCAGGCTCAGGATTGAACTCTAGATCGCTACTTGAATGCTCATTCATAAACTAACCCAATGGTACCTTCAAAAGAAATGAGAATAGATCAGCTCCAATAGGTAGTAAGATTTGTGTTTCTAACTTAACAAACTTCGTTTTTACTAAACAAAATCCCCGGCAGCGGCGCCAAAAACTTGTTGCGTGCTCAATGTTTAAAATAAAGATGCAATGGGAGAGCACTCAGAACATGCAAGCATACATGGTCTTGTAGCAAGTAATAAGTATTTTTTCATTCGATTTCCCACAGAGATTTATTCTTAGTTACTAACGAAGTGAGATGTTAAGTGAGAATGGGTGGTTTAAATGGGGTAGATTTGGTTTAAGGTGCCTAACTATTAAGGAACGTGCAAGATATGAAGCATAAACAAGTGCAAGTAAATAATTAAACTCGAATGTAGATGGAAGAAAACAGCAAACTAAGAAAGAAATGGCTAAGGCAAAAAATTTTGAACTAAGAGAATTGCGGAAACAACAATTTCCTAGCAATGTTACTAACAACGAATTAGGGGTAAAGTAGGGAAACAATGGCTACTAACGACTTCTCTATAGGCTTTTTCATACGATTCTCAAGCAGTAGATCAACTCATCATGCATCAAACTAACTCATTCTCATGTATCTTTCGATTTCATGCATTAGATCCTTTAGTTTACTCATGTCCAAGTAAGGCCTTAAGCATCTTTTTATAACAGCAAGTTAAGTGATTTGTACTAGGAAAACGCCTATTCCTAGGTCGGTTTCTGGCTACCATGAAAGGCTAGCATGAATGTACGACTCTGAACTCTTACTCCTTCCAGAGGTTAGGAGTTCTTTGGACAAAATGGATGGCCAATCGAAATTGCCCGTGGGATGAAGCTTACATACATTCAATGCATTCGAAAGCTAACCTACATGCTTGATTCACGTATTTCTACCTATAGACTTGTCATTAGCATACCCTTATGTGGATTAGTTACTCATGGATGAAGATGGAGTGGAAAGAACAGATGGAGAAGACATGCTTAACAGTAGTTCAAGAAGAAACAACAGCAAACAGAAGAGATGGAGACTTGCGAAGTGATGAAATAACGCTTTGATTAACCAATGTTTGAACTAAACAAATAACAGCTTTGCAGTGATAAAAACTAAACAGAAGTGAACGAAATGATGTAGAGTAGCAAATATAAACGAATTACAGCAGACAACAATGAAAACAGAAACAGAAAGCAAAAAAGCAAGTAAATCCGTGCGAAAGCCCCTCATCGCAAACGCCTCGGTTGAAGGGAGAAGGAGAGCTTTGTTTGGATGAATCCAATCAGAAGAGAAGGCAAATCTTCTCTTCTTCCTATCAGATTATCGACTCCAACAGCTGAGTCCTTCAAGCCAACAAACGGATGAGAGAAAAAGAGTAGAAAAGACTGCGCTGCGATGAGAGTTCTACGCCGTTCGAGTGTGTTCTGTCCTTCCCCTTTGACCTCCTTTTATAGTAGTTTGCAGGTACGATTCGTCCAAGGAGAACCATCCATTCTGAACAACAATACTCCACGTGGAAGCAGGAGAAAAAACGAACAGCTGAAAGATCGTAACAAAACAGAAATCGGTTAGACAAATAACAACTTTCACTTAAAACATTGCTGAGACCGCAATGTTTTCGCAATGCTTCAGCAACGTGCAAATTCCAAGTCTTTAACTTTGTTTTTGTTTCTTTTTCTTTCCTTTTACACATAAGTCCTAATTTAGCTTCATTCTACTAATTCTTATATATAAGCACGAGTTTAAGCCAAATCGTACCAAAAACACTTAAGAGTGTACATCTTTCTCTATCAAATAAGTCCTAAAATAGTCACTTTTGGAGACGTAACAGGTAACATTGCAACCAACATGCTTGTTGTTTCGCTCTAAACGGGGAATTCATATTTGTCCTCCCAGGGTGGGAAGGGTCTGCAGCTGATTCACAAATACTTAGGGATGCGATATCAAGACCGAACGGACTCAAAGTACCGAAGGGTAAGTCGTGTCTCTTTATTACTTTATTAACCACGGTGCTGTAAGTTAAAAATGTAAAAGATGTTGCATTGTACATGATATTATTATCTTTGCGATGTTGGCTACCCTAATGCCGAAAGCTTTCTAGCACCGTATAGAGGAGAACGATACCATTTGTCCGAGTGGCGTGGTGGAGGGAATCCACCGACTACTCCTAGAGAATTCTTTAACATGAAGCATTCCTCTGCACGAAACGTGATCGAAAGGGCATTTGGTTTGCTGAAGGGGAGATGGGCCATTCTCCGAGGTAAATCATATTACCCGGTCGAAATCCAATGTCGGATCATTACGGCATGTTGCATCCTTCACAACCTTATTAGTAGGAAGATGGGTGAAACGACATCGTTTGATGAGTTCGATGAGGTGGACTCATATGGAACTTCGATGAATGAAGATAATATCAATTTCATTGAGAGTTCAAACGAATGGACCCAGTGGAGGGATGAGTTGGCTCAACAAAAGTTTTCTGATTGGCAGTTGCGTAATCAGTGATGCCTTTTATTTTTGTATTTTTTTAAATACAGCAACAACGTTATATTTACACCCTTAATTTACATGTATGAACTATGCAACATTTGAATTCAAACTTTTTGTTCATGTCATTTACCAACGTTTGTACTTTATTTGCAATAGAACCTAAGAAACATATTACAATAAAATGTTAATCTCATTAAACTTATGCATGTGTACAACATAATGTCTAGAGCCACAAAGCATTCATGGACCCACCATGAGGAGACCAAATTGGTCGAATGCCTTCTGACGCTAGTCCAGACGAACGGCTGGAAATCAGATAACGACACCTTTCGTCTCGGGTACCTAACAAAGCTCGAGCACATGATGCGAGAGAGGATTCCCGAATCTGAAATTAAAGGCAACCCCACAATTGAGTGTAGGGTTCGAAACTTGAAGAAACAGTACAGTGCAATTGCAGAGATGTTAGGACTATCCTGCAGCGGGTTTGGGTGGAATGATGAATTGAAGTGTATCGAGGCGGAGAAGGAAGTTTTTGAAGACTGGGTAAAGGTAGGTTTCTAAAGCCACTCTTTACTTTATACTTTTCATTGTGTAACATTTGTTTACATGTTCATGTAGAGTCATCCTGGTGCAAGGGGGCTTCGAAACAAACCGTTCCCCCACTTTGATGAGTTGGCCATAATTTTTGGGAAGGACCGCGCTACCGGGGCAGGGGCCGAGACTCCTGCGGATATGGCATCCAATGTAGTAGACCAAGTGCACCTGAGCGGATCCCAAGAGTACTACATCCCAACACCTGGGTTGTCTGCGGGTGGAGTGCACATGTCTCGTGATGACATGCAGGAGACACCCACAAGTCGACACGCAACAGCAGGGACTTCTTCTCGGGGGAGTAAGAGGAAGCGCCCTGAAATAGAAATGGTGGACGTGGTACGGAAAACGATGGACATGCAAGCCGCCAACCTTCAGAGGATTGTTGACTGGTAGAAAGAAACTCGTGCAACTGACATAGAGCAACGACAGAAAGTTGTGGACGAACTCTATCAAGTTTCCGATTTGGATAACGCGAAGATAGTGCGTCTTATGAATTCATCTTCACAAATGCCCTAGAGACTGAAAGTTTCTAATCTGTCCTAGTGAAGTTGAAACTGGAATATTGCAAATTCCTTCTGAGCAAACATGATTGATGAACGTTTCTCTCTCTCTTATTTAATTTCGTGAGTTTTGTAATGAACCTTAATTGTTTTTTTTACAATTATGATTTAAATGATTTAATTTTGTGAAGTTTCTAATTAGGTATCTATGATGCACCCTAAAAAATATTTATTCTTTTTATTTTTAAGAAATTATTATATAATATATATTTTGCTATACAATACCACCAAAAAAAAGTTGTAAAAAAAAATTAAACTACCATAAACACATATTTTAGAACTCCATGTTAAAGAAAACTGCATCCCAAACACAGAATTCCTAAACCCAGACTAAACCATTCTGCACCCCAAACACAGACTTACTAAATCCAGACTATACAACTTTGCACCCCAAACAGACCGACTTACTAAATCCACACTATACAACTCTATCCTAAACACAGACTATTATAACCCACCAATAAATCCACACTATACAACTCTATCCTAAACACAGACTATTATAACCCACCAACTAACACAGACTATTATAACCCACCAACTATAATAATTCACCCTGCCTCCTAAAAGTAAACGCCCCTTATTGTTTAAAAGGAAGTTTCGCCTACATCTCTAGCAATACACTACACATCGTGATACATGTGTGAGAAGGGGAGTTGATCCCAACTCATTTGCGCCGCCACACTCCATTTCAACTTCCACCCTTCGCTTCCTAATTTAGCTGTTAAGATCGCCTTCCGCTTCCGATAAAAAATGGACCGGCAAACTTCGCTGCTGAGCGACACCGTGGACGGCGCCGTCGATTTTAAAGGTCAGCCAGTCCTCCGACTCTCCTCCGGTGGCTGGAGGTCCGCCTCCTTCATGATAGGTAGGTTATTGCCATTTACATTCCCCAACTTCGCATGTATTTTACTGAGTTTGTGAATTTGGATTTAGGAGTGGAGGTCGCCGAGAGATTTGCTTACTACGGAATCGGTACCAACCTCATAACCTACCTGACTGGTCCACTCGGTCAGTCTGTAGCCACCGCCGCCGAGAGTGTTAACATCTGGTCAGGGATCTCCATGCTACTCACTCTCCTCGGAGCATTTCTCGCCGATTCCTTCTTCGGACGATATCGCACCATTCTTTTTTCTTCTGCAATTTACGTCTTGGTCTGCTCTCTATCTCTTATCACAATTTGAATTTGAATTTGAATTTGAAAATGTTTCTGACTTCAAATTCCTAACAAACAGGGACTAGCCTTGCTCTCTTTCTCTGCTCTGCTTCCTACAACAACAACCTCTTCCACTTCCCACTTTCAGATTATCTTGTTCTTCGTTTCTCTGTATCTAGTTGGGATAGGGCAAGGTGGGCACAAGCCTTGCGTACAGGCTTTTGGAGCCGATCAGTTCGATTCCCAACACCCACAAGAGGCCATATCCAAAAGCTCCTTCTTCAATTGGTGGTTTTTTGGTGTCTGCGCTGGTACCTTTGTAGCCATTTTGGTCGTCACATATACAGAGGAGAACCTTAGTTGGAGTTTGGGATTTGGAATTCCTTGTATTATGATGCTGATTGCATCTCTTGTCTTTGTATTTGGGACCAACACTTATCGTTATAGCGTCAAAAAGTATGATAAGAGCCCATTGGTGAGAATTGGTCGGGTCATTGTGTCTGCAGTTAGGAACCGGAGAGCTTCTTCAACACTCATCTATCATCAGGAAGAAGCTGCTACAGATTTCTCACAACAGAATGCTGGACAGTTCAGGTAATTACAAAATTCTTGCTGTTTACTAGAGGAATTATAAACTGTAGATTATGCTTCTATTTTCTCTGATTGTCAAATACAATTATTGAAATGCTAACATGTGTTGAGCGTTCATAATGCTTGAAGTACAGCATCAAATTGAGTTCTCATCAATTTAATCAAGAACTTGGGTCAGTTACTCAACTTATAGGGTCACCATGATTATGATTATGAATTGAAGTGGGTGGAATCGTGTGCAGTACAATCGAATTTAACCGACATTTGTTAACAATTGTTGGTTCCTCAAATGTGGCAGATTTCTTAACAAAGCTTGCATTGTCCCAAATCATTCCAACAAATGTGAAATGGTGTGCAGCGTCAGCGAGGTCGAAGAAGCAAAGGCAGTTCTTAGGATTTTTCCAGTATGGATGACAGTCCTTGTATTTGGTATTGTGTTTGCACAAGATTCCACATTCTTCACCAAGCAAGGAGCTACAATGGATAGATCAATTCTATCAGGCTTTATCATTCCTGCTGCTGCAATTGATTCGTTCGTTCCTCTTTCCATCGTTATCTTTATTACCATCTATGATCTTGTATTTGTTCCAGTAGCCAGAGCTTTTACAGGAATACAGTCTGGTATCACAACACTGCAGCGAATAGGAACTGGGCTGGTTATATCTGCCATTTCAATGTTGGTTGCGACTATGGTCGAGAGGAAAAGATTAAGAATTGCAGAAGAACAGGGTCTAGTCAATAGGCCTGACATAACAATTCCGATGAGCTTTTGGTGGCTAGTTCCCCAATATATCTTGTATGGTTTGGCTGAAGTTTTTACATTGGTTGGTCTCCAAGAGTTTTTCTACGATCAATGTCCAACAGATTTGAAGAGCATGGGGCTTGCCTTTTATACTAGCGTCTTAGGCATGGGAAGTCTTTTAAGCAGTCTTTTAGTTGCTGTTATTGATGAAGCAACGGGCTCCAATGGGCAGAATTGTTGGTTTAACAACAATCTGAACAAAGCACATCTTGATTACTTTTATTTGCTATTGTCTGGGCTCAGTGTTCTAGCGTTTGTTGCCTTCCTATTTGTTTCCAAATCGCATGTTCATAGCAGGTGAAAAAGAATCACTACAACAATTCTTTATGTATTATAGCATTTGGACAAAAGGGCTATAGATTTAAACACCATTCAAGAACATGGATACTGTTCATAATGGGACTAATCAGATGAGTGCCTGCCAAAGTTGCAATCAAAGTGGGAATTTGCCACCAGTTAAGAACAAGAACAAGAACAAGACTGCTCATTCTTGTTTATCAAAGGATCAAGTATGACCTTAGAGGATCAAGAACAAGAGACTGATCAAGTATGTAACTTTTTCCCCCTCTTCTTTTTCCTGAATTTGTTGTGACCTTAGAGGATCTTTCTCATTTTCTGGGAGTTATATATTTGATTCAGCTTTAGAGGATCTCTTTGGCAATCAACTATAAATCAATCTGTTGATTCAAGTTGAGATGCTCTCTATTTTTCTGGGTTTAAATTCTACTTTTGGTTCCTCCTGTAGTTGATTATTCTGACTTTTAAAATACTAGTTTATCATATTGATACTAGTTTATTTCATTTTATCATTTGTATAAAAAATTGTTCTGTACACTATGAGGAAAAAGTTGTTTATATGGTTGTACAAACTTCAAAATTTGAAAAACAATTGAAAAAAAATTAAATTCTATATAATTAAAGATAAATTCATAAATTTTATAATTCATTTTGTGGAATAAATTGATAACTTTTAATATTCCAAATCTTCATATTTTAAGTCCTGATAATGTATTTAGTTTTTTATTTTTGGATTTTTATTTTTGATTTTTTTGATTTTTTTTTTTGGTTTTCTATTTTTTAAAAATAAAAATCATATCAAATTGTTTTTTTTTTCATCTTCTTCTTCATTTTTAAAAACTAAAAAACCAAATTTTTAGTTTTGAAAACAACAAAAGTTCATAATGGAAATAATTGCAACATTTATAAAAAATTAACTAAGGTCCAATTATTTGATAAAATTGAAAATTTAGGATCAAAAATTATTTTTTTTTGAAATAAAAAGAATTTATTGTGTCGATAGTTTAATATATTAGACAATCTTTAGTTGACGTTTATTATCCTTCAAGTCAAGAAAATAAGATATGTTGATTGAGCATAGCTCAATTGGTTGTGCCTTTGACTAAGAGGTTATGGGTTCAATCCTCGCATTAATTAAAATATTTTTGCAAAAAAAAAAAACATCACAATAATACATCCCAATAATATTAAAATATAATATAGTAGGAAATGCGATGCGCAGAGCAGAACTTGGAGATGCGATGCGCAGAGCAGAACTTGGAGATGCGATGCGCAGAGCAGAACTTGGCGATGCGCAGGGCATAACCGAACTTGGAGATGCGATGCGCAGGGCATAGCAGAACATGGCGATGCGATGGGCAGGATAGAGCAGAACTTGGAGATGCGCCGGGCATAACAGAACTTGGAGATGCGATGCGATGCGCAACGCAGAGCAGAACTTGGCGATGCGATGCACAACGCAGAACTTGGAGATTCGCAGCGTAGAGCAGAACTTGGAGATGTGCAACGCAGAGCAGAACTTGGAGATGCGCAACGCAGAGCAGAACTTGGCGATGCGATGCGATGCGCAGAGCAGAACTTGGAGATGCGATGCGCAGAGCAGAACTTGGCGATGCGATGGGCAGGATAGAGCAGAACTTGGAGATGTGCAGGGCATAACCGAACTTGGAGATGCGATGCGCAGCGCAGAGCAGAACTTGACGATGCGATGCACAGCGCAGAACTTGGAGATTCGCAGCGCAGAGCAGAACTTGGAGATGCGCCGGGCATAACAGAACTTGGAGATGCGATGCGCAGCGCAGAGCAGAACTTGGCGATGCGATGCACAACGCAGAACTTGGAGATTCGCAGCGTAGAGCAGAACTTGGAGATGTGCAACGCAGAGCAGAACTTGGAGATGCGCAACGCAGAGCAGAACTTGACAATGCGCAGCGTAGAGTAGAAGTTGGCGATGCTCGATGCGCAGCGCAGAACAGAACTTGGCGATGCGATGCGCAGCGCAGAACAGAACTTGGCGATGCGATGCGCAGCGCAGAGCAGAACTTGGCGATGCGATGCGCAGCGCAAAACTTGGAGATTCGCAGCGTAGAGCAGAACTTGGAAATGCGCAACGCAGAGCAGAACTTGGCGATGTGATGCGCAGCGCAGAGCAGAACTTGACAATGCGATGCGCAGCGCAGAGCAGAACTTGACAATGCGCAGCGTAGAGTAGAAGTTGGCGATGCTCGATGCGCAGCGCAGAACAGAACTTGGCGATGCGATGCGCAGCGCAGAGTAGAACTTGGCGATGCGATGGGCAGCACAGAGCATAACTTGGAGATGCGATGCGCTGCGCAGAGCAGAACTTGGCGATGCGATGCGCAGCGCAAAACTTGGAGATTCGCAGTGTAGAGCAGAACTTGGAGATGCGCAACGCAGAGCAGAACTTGACAATGCGCAACGTAGAGTAGAAGTTGGCGATGCTCGATGCGCAGCGCAGAACAGAACTTGGCGATGCGATGCGCAGCGCAGAGTAGAACTTGGCGATGCGATGCGCAGCGCAGAGCAGAACTTGGCGATAAGATGCGCAGCGCAGAACTTGGCGGTGCGCAGCGCAGAGCAGAGCAGAACTTGCCGATGCGCAGCGCAGAGCAGAGCAGAACTTGCCGATGCGATGCGCAGCGCAAAACTTGGAGATTCGCAGCGTAGAGCAGAACTTGGAGATGCGCAACGCAGAGCAGAACTTGGCGATGCGATGCGCAGCGCAGAGCAGAACTTGACAATGCGCAGCGTAGAGTAGAAGTTGGCGATGCTCGATGCGCAGCGCAGAACAGACTTGGCGATGCGATGCGCAGCGCAGAGCAGAACTTGGAGATGCGATGTGCTGCGCAGAGCAGAACTTGGAGATGCGATGTGCTGCGCAGAGCAGAACATGGAGATGCGATGCGCAGCGCAGAGCAGAACTTGGAGATGCGATGCGCAGCGCAGAGCAGAACTTGGCAAGGCGATGCGCAGCGCAGAGAGCAGAACTTGGCGAGGCGATGCGCAGCGCAGAGAGCAGAACTTGGCGAGGCGATGCTCAGCGCAGAGCAGAACTTGGAGATGTGATGCGCAATGCAGAAAAGAAACTTGGCGATGCGTTGCGCAGCGCATAGCAGAACTTGGCGATGCGTTGCGCAGCGCATATCTGAACTTGGCGATGCGTTGCGCAGCGCATATCAGAACTTGGCGATGCGATGCGCAGCGTAGAGCAGAACTTGGAGATGCGATGCGCAACACAGAGCAGAACTTGGAGATGCGATGCGCAGCGTAGAGAGCAGAACTTGGCGATGCGATGCGCAGCGCAGAGAGCAGAACTTGGCGATGCGATGCGCAGCGCAGAGAGTAGAACTTGGCGATGTGATGCGCAGCGGAGAGTAGAACTTGGAGATAAGATGCGCAGCTGTTGCGTGCTCAGTGTAACAGATAAATAAGCAATAAGGTAGAGAGAGCACTTAGAACATGCAAGCATACATGGTCTCACAGCAAGTAGTAAGTATATTTCATTCGTTTTTTCCACAGAGACTTATGTTTAGTTATTCGCGAAGTGTATTTGTTAAGAAAGATGGGGTGGATTTGAAGGGGTAAAATTGGTTTTTAATTATCTAATTTTTGCTGAATGTGTAAAGGGATGCAACATAAACAAATTAAAGTTGAAATCAGACTCAAAGGACAAGAGATGGAATTGATAAACGAAGAAGAAAACAGCTAAACAGAATGATAAAATGGCAGAATTGCGAGGACCGCAATGTTACCGCAATTAAATAACAGCGAAAGTGTGTAAATGGGTGAATTAAAGGCTACTAATGACTATCCTATAGGCATTTTATTACGATTCTCAAGCACTGGATCAACTCTCTATACATCAAACTCACTCTATCTCAAGTATCGTCTGATTCCATGCATTAGAGTCTTAAGTTTACTCGACTTCAAAGTAAGGTCTTAAGAATCTTGTTAAAACGGGAGTGTTTAGTTTGTACTAGGAAAACGCTTATTCCTAAGCCGTTTTCTGATTACCGTGAAAGGCTAGCATGATTATATGACTCTGAACTCTTACTCCTTCCAGAGGTTAGGAGTTCTTTGGACAAAATGGATGGCCAATCGAAATTGCCCGTGGGATGAAGCTTACATACAATCAATGTTTCGAAGGCGATCCTACATGCTTGGTTCACGTTTTTTTAGCCTATAGTTCTGTCATTAGCATGCCCCTAAGTGACTTAGCTACTCATGGATATATGGAGAACAGAAAGGGTAGATAAAACAGACATGCTTAGAAGAGAAATGTGCTTAAAACAGCAAGACAAAACCGTAGCAGAAAAAGGTGGAAACTGTGAAATGCAGAATTGTACTTTGATTACTTTGAGTGTTTGAACGACAAAAGAAAGCTTTGAAAGAAATGATTCCAAGACAGACAACAACGAAATGCAGTAAGTAAAACACTAAACTAGAACAACAACTAATCAAAACTGGAAATGAGAAGAAAAAGACAGAAAAGCAGTAAAGGTTGCTTGAAAACTTCGTTGCAGTCGCCTCGAATGAAAGGGATGAGAGGTCAGCCTTGCTTGGATGAATCCAATCGAGAGAGAAGAAGAATCTCCTCTCCTTCCTATCAGATTATCGATTCCAACAGCTGAGACTCCCACTCCAACAGACGGTAAAGGAAAACAGAGAGAATTGATGGACTGCGAGAAGACTTCTGCGCTTCGAATGATGATCAAACCTCCGACTTTGGCCCCCTTTTATAGTAGTTTGCAGGTGCGTTTGGGCCAAGGAGAACCATCAATCTTCAACGTCATATATCAGAATGGATGGAGGAGAAAGAATGAATCCCTGAAATTACGGAAATTAACGGAAAAAGATCAGTCAACTTACGGTTTTCACTTGAATAATTGCGGCCTCAGCAATGTTTTCGCAATGCTGTCGCAATGCAGCTTTTTTCATTCTTTTCCTTCGGTTTTCAACCCTTTTTCTACCTATTGTACATAAGTCCTAGATTAGCTACCTTCTTCTAATTCTCATATTAAAGCATAGGTTTAGGCTAAATGCTATAAAAAACACCTAGAAGTGTACATCTTCTTAAGCTAAATGGGTCCTAAATAAGTCACTTTCAGAGACTTAACACACCCCCAAACTTAAGGCTTTGCTTGTCCTCAAGCATACTAAGGACTTTCCTAGGCTGCTGTTTCTCCTTCTTTAACCACCTACTGACTCCCCTATATCCCTATCTATAGCACTGCTGTCCTGTGACACACTTCTTAGTTTTAAAACTACCCTCTTATCTAGCTTCTTCTGACTTCGCCTGCCTAACACTCACCTGCTTTTGTTAACTTCCTACAACTGATCTATTTGCTTTTGTCATATCATGCCACTATCCCTAAGGTTTCAAATTCTGCCTAGCTTTACTTCAGACTCAGTACATGCTTCTAGCTTTATTTTTAATGTGTCTAGGATTCCTTAGAGTCATGCCAGTCTTAGTATTAACGGTGACAGTAGTACTTTTAGAGAACAACCTAAACCCTGGCATTACTACATTGGATAGACATTCATCTCCCTAAACAACCCTACAAGTTACAACTTTGTGCTTAGCTAATTGAGGATCAGAGTTCTTTTTAAATAGGACACCTAAGCCACAAAGTTATAACTCCTAGGTCTACATTCTTCTTCCCTACTCTTTTCCTTTTTTTTTTTCTTACTTAGGTGGGACCTCTCCTTTGGTTGCCTTTTGATGCAATGCCACTTGTGGGTCACACACTTGGCACTGATTACTTAGCAACCTAAGAGAAACCCCCCTTTTTATTCTATTTTTCATTTTTTTTTTTTTTTTTTCAGTTCATCATTTTTTGTAAGGGAGAAGAAGAATGCTTATGTTTCTAAGGGAGAGAGGAATGTTCCTAGGCCTAGGGTGGCCTCCCCCAAACTTCAACTACTCATTGTCCCCAATGAGTGTCTGAGGTGGCACACCCCCAAACTATCCTAGAAGCATCTAGTCTAAGGTAAAACAAAGAGAATCTAAAGCCCTAGGCATAGACAGAACATTGAAAAGAAAATATCACAGTAGCAGAAAATTAACAAAAAAACAGACAGTTAAGGGCTTAAAGCTGTGCATGCTGAGCTTTTTAGAGGTCGATTTAAACTATCAAAGGGTGTCCTATGACACTCATCCAGCATGCATTTAGATAAGCTATATAAGGTAGTCATGTTAGCAGCAAAAGATAGAATTTAAACAGATTACAGCCTAGCTAAACAGACAGTCCAAAACATGCTTTCAGTCATGAAAATTGCGGGTATCGCAATTATTTCGCAATTAGATCAGGGCAGATATAACATTGATTAAGGCCCCTAAGCATGCTTTTTCCAGTCACTCAAGCTTCCTAAAAATAAAACTAAACCATCCTACCTAGTCAGCTAACATCAGACTATACTAAGCAAAAGGAAAAACATAAAACTAAACATCTAAAACAGATCAAAATTGAACCAAAAAAAACATAATTCACATGGTCCTATCAGAAAGCAGAAAAAAGTTTTTTTTTTCTAAGGGAACAGCAATACTCCCTTTAGTGCACTTCAAACCAGCACTTAAACTTCTTCATCCTCATCTGGTTGCCGTGGTCGTGGGGGCACCCATGGAGTCAGGAGATTTGTGGGGAAGTCAGGGAAGATGCACCCCAGTTGGTCTGCAAC
The DNA here is from genome assembly GCA_028017165.1 of Herpetospermum pedunculosum. Classification (NCBI taxonomy): domain Eukaryota; kingdom Viridiplantae; phylum Streptophyta; class Magnoliopsida; order Cucurbitales; family Cucurbitaceae; genus Herpetospermum; species Herpetospermum pedunculosum. Next base: position 25,702,582 of record CM051527.1, on the reverse strand, counting down.
TTCCTTGTCCCTCGCCTGCGCATAAGTGGCCCATTGAGCCATTCTCCTCTGCATATCCATCAGGCAGGCCATGGATAGGGACTGTTCAGCAGCCAGCCTATCCAGTTCAAACTCCATATTCCCCTTCCTTCTCAGCCTCAGGTTAGCAGGCAGCTCCAAGTGGCCCGTGTAGGCCATCTGCTGCTCCAGGCGCTCGGTGGGGACTCCTGCAAGCAAACATAGCTTGGTTATGGTATTAGGGAAAAACAGTGGTCCCTTACCTTTCTTGGCGCATTCAGCAATGGCCGCAGTGATGACTTCTCCCACATTGATCGTGAGACCTCTCATTATCGCATACACCAGCAGCGATCGGCTCTGGTTTATTGTTGTCTCGTGAGTCACCGGGGACAATCTCCTTCGCACGAACGAAAACCAAACAGCTGCCTTAGCCGTGAGGTTGGCACTCATGAGAGTGTGCCTCCCATTGCGTGACACGGTCCAAGAAGCTTCAGGCTGGCCAATAGTCCGAATGGCCTCTTCCAAAACTGCCTCAGTAGGCTCATCGACAATCCGTGCATAATCTGTATGAGGTTGGCCCTTGAGACCAAATGCTTCATTGATGGCCTTGGCTGAGAAATCTACTTCTACCCCTCTGACCACAGACAGGCCATCCTCAGGGCTGAGCACATTAGCGTAGAAATCATACACCATGCTCGTGTATGCTGGATTAGGCGGTCTGCAGAATTCCTCCCAGCCGTGGTTGATCACCCCTGCGCGCAAGAACTGCGGCAGGTCAGCAAGTCGGTCGAGGAAGCCTTTCTCGTGCAGCAACTCCCTCTTCCTTAACTCCACGCCCCTGGATTCAGCGTCAGATGAGACATACCTCACTGACTGAGGCTCGTCTTCAGGGTAGAGCTTGGCCTTCCCCTTATCTGCTAGCTTGGCTGACTCGGCAGCCTCAACCTTGAGCCTTTTGAGTGATGGCTCCGTGCTTTCTTTGTCTGCTGAAGGCACTCTCTTGGCCTTCTTCTTCTTCAGCTTCTTGGATTTCTTGGCCTTGACAATCTTGGCCTTCTTCTTCTTCTTAATGTTGATCTGCTGGAGGCATGCCCCCAACGTCTCCTCCATGGAATCATCCTGCTGTGCAGGAACATCAGGGCTGTCTTCCCTCATGGGAGAAAAGACTTCGTCTTCCCCAGCATCGCCACTGCCCTGCGTGGACTCTTGATAATCCCCGTATGGGAATTCAGGATCAGGCCGTGGAGAATTGTGCAATGGCGTGGGATTGTGCTCTGCTGATGGTGTCTGCGCAGAACTCAGTGGCGAAGACGGCAGTTCAGGACTCTGCGCTGCTGCAGGTGTCGGGTCAGAACTCTGAGGTGCTGGAGACAACTCGGAGCTCTGTGCAGGCGGTGACGACTCTGCGCTTGGCACTGGTTCAGATGGTGAAGGGCTGTGCGCAGGTGATGCGGATGGCGACGAACCTTCTTTGGCTGACTCGTGGGATGCACGATCAGTTTCTTGACTCTCCACAGAGGGAGTCTTTGCTGTGCTTGGTTCGGCGGCCATCTCGACACTCCACCGGCGTTTCTTAGGCGTGCCCACTGGCTCAGATGGTCCAGCAGGGATCTCAGTGACAACCCTCCACTTCTTCCTACGGATAGGAAGCTTAGGAAGAGGTCCGGTGCGAACGGCACCATCATCTGCAAGGGTGAGCAATGCTTCCCTCGCAGCCGCTTCAGCTGCGTCATCAGCCTTCTTCTTGGCTGCGGATCTTTCAGCCCGTGTGGACACCATTGTCGAATCTTGGTGATCTTGAGAGTAGAATCAAAGATGAAGAGAATCGCAGAGTTCTTGGAAATCAGAGAATGAGAGAATCGTATCGATCGAGCGCTTCCCAACGGATATAAAGGCAACGGAAAAATCCCAACGGCTCTTTTTTTTTTTGCGAATCCAGCAATTCCAGCGCAATTCCAGGGATATTTTTTCATCAAAATCTCAAACTTTGCTCGTCCGTATCTTTTATTTGGCTCAACCGTTTCTTGATTTTAAAAGCTGGATTTACTCTCCGTGATCCCCTCTTTCGAATCCCTGCAAAAACAAATAAAAAAAACATTAAATACGCAATTAAAATCACACCACAAAACATACAAACGATAATCGGAAAAGCAGAAAAAAATAAACTAAGGCATTGGCCTTGACTAAACGAGCACAGTAACCACTCGTTCTCTCTCGTTTTTAACTTCATGCTTCACGCAAGAGGAAGGCCGAGAGAGTCTTCACATCTCCTTCCTCATAGTAGTGCTTCAATCTAGCACCATTGACCATAAATGGCTGTCCTTGCTGCAAGTTTTTTATCTCTATCGCACCATGAACAAAGACATTAGTAATAACAAATGGACCCGACCATCTGGACTTTAGTTTGCCTGGAAATATCTTTAAACGTGAGTTAAATAATAGGACAAGTTGGCCTTTCCTAAAGTCTTTGATCCTAAGTCTACTGTCGTGCCATATTTTGGTCTTTTCTTTATACATTTTGGCATTCTCATAGGCCATATGCCTAAGCTCATCAAGTTCATGTAGCTGCAAAGACCTTAATGTCCCCGCATCCTTTACACAAAAATTCAATTCCTTCATGGCCCAAAATGCTTTGTTTTCTAACTCAAGTGGTAAGTGACAAGCCTTGCCATATACCAGCCTATAAGGAGACATACCTAGAGGTGTCTTATATGCTGTCCTATAAGCCCAAAGTGCATCCTCAAGCTTAAATGACCAGTCTTTTCTATTAGGTTTGACTACCTTTTCTAGGATGTTCTTTATCTCCCTATTGGAAATTTCAGCTTGGCCATTTGAGTGTGGGTGGTAGGGAGTGGCTACTCTATGTCTAATGTTATATTTAGCCAATACCTTCTCCATAGCCTTATTAATGAAATGTGACCCCTCATCATAGCACGAGGAGTCCCAAATCTAGTGAAAATGTGCCTATGCAAGAAGTTAGTGACTGTTTTAGCATCATTATTAGGACATGCTTTGGCCTCTACCCACTTGGACACATAATCCACTGCCACTAATATGTACAGGTTACCTGATGATGGAGGGAATGGTCCCATGAAGTCAATGCCCCACACATCGAAGAGCTCCAACTCTAAAATGTACGTGAGGGGCATCTCATCCTTGCGACTGAGGTTACCTGTCCTTTGGCACTCATCACAGTTGTGGGCATAGTTGTGGGCATCCTTGAAGATTGTTGGCCAATAGTAGCCACTCTGAAATACCTTCGCAGCTGTTCTTTGACCACCAAAGTGTCCACCATAAGGAGATGAGTGACAGTGCTGCAGCACAGACTTTGCTTCAGCAGCTGAAACACATTTCCTTAGCAAGCCATCAGCACAGGTTCTGTAAAGTGTGGGGTCATCCCAGATGAATTTCCTTGCTTCATGAAGGAACCTCTTCTTCTCTTGTCCTCCCTTGAACACTGGTAATACCTGTGATGCACGGAAGTTAGCAATGTCAGCAAACCAAGGTTCCTCATCGTTATCACGATGAGCCAAAGCAAAGACATGTTCATCAATAAAAGCATCAGAAATTGCGGTCTCCGCAATTTTCTCGCAATTGTGCTGCAATCGAGACAGGTGATCTGCAACCACATTTTCACATCCTTTCTTGTCCCGAATGTCCAAATCAAATTCCTGCAGCAATAACACCCATCTAATCAATCTAGGCTTGGCATCAGCCTTCCTCATAAGATATTTCAAGGCAGAATGGTCAGTGTATACAATTGTCCTAGTGCCTACAATATAATTTCTGAATTTTTCGCAAGCAAACACTACAGCAAGCATCTCTTTTTCAGTAGTTGTATAATTACATTGAGCCTCATTCAAGGTCTTACTAGCATAATAGACAGGGTGTGTTAGCTTGTCAATCTTTTGTCCTAACATGACTCCTACAGCATAGTCACTGGCATCACATAACATCTCAAAGGGAAGATCCCAATTTGGTCCTACTATGATAGGGGCTGTGACTAGTGCTTTCTTAAGAGTGGTCCAAGCTACTACACATTCCTTAGAGAAGATGAAGGGTCTATTTAGCTCTAATAGCTCACACAGAGGCTTGGCTATCTTAGAAAAGTTCTTAATGAACCTTCTGTAGAAGCCAGCATGCCCTAAGAAGCTTCTAATGGCTTTGACATTCTGGGGCTCTACCAACTTCTCTATGATCTCTATCTTGGCCCGATCAACTTCTACACCTGCCCTTGACACTCTGTGTCCTAAGACAATCCCCTCATCTACCATAAAATGGCATTTCTCCCAATTTAGGACTAGGTTGGTCTCCTCACACCTAGCCAGGACTTGTCCTAAGTTTTCTAGACAGGTTTTAAATGAATCCCCAAAAACTGAGAAGTCATCCATGAATATTTCTATCATGGACTCATCCAACTCGGAGAAGATTGCCATCATGCACCTTTGGAAAGTTGCCGGTGCATTGCATAAGCCAAAAGGCATTCTGCGGAAGGCAAACGTTCCAAAAGGGCAAGTGAAGGTGGTCTTCTCTTGATCCTTAGGGTCTATAGTAATTTGATTATAGCCTGAATAGCCATCTAAGAAACAATAATAGGCTCTACCAGCTATTCTGTCTAGCATCTGGTCAATGAACGGTATAGGGAAATGGTCTTTTTTAGTCTCTTTATTTAATTTTCTGTAATCCATACACACTCTCCACCCTGTGACAGTCCTTGTTGGAATCAGTTCGTTGTTCTCATTGACTACCACAGTTATTCCCCCCTTTTTAGGTACACATTGGATGGGGCTCACCCACTGGCTACTAGCTATTGGGAAGATCACTCCTGCATCTAACCATTTTATTATTTCTTTCTTCACTACCTCTTTCATAGAGGGGTTTAACCTACGCTGGTGATCTACCCTAGGTGTGTGCTCTTCCTCTAGTATAATTTTGTGCATGCAATAAGAAGGGCTAATGCCTCGAATATCAGCAATAGTCCATGCTATAGCCTTCCTATGTTGCTTAAGCAGTAAAATTAATTCACCCTCATGCTGTTCACTTAGTTTAGAAGAAATAATTACAGGCAGTGTATCATTATTTCCTAAATATGCATATTTGAGGTGAGTGGGTAGTGGTTTAAGTTCTAAAACAGGTGGGTGCTCAATGGAGGGCTTTAACGGATTTACAGTTCTATCAGTTAAATCTACATTCATACATACATGCTGTGGGTTATCTACAGGTATATCCATTATGTCAGATATATTTAAATCAGCTATATCTAATCCTACATATTCATTGGCATGTTTGGTGAATAATACATGCTCTAATTGTTCTTCCATTAAAGAATCAATAACGTCCATACTAGCACAGGATTCAAGATCAGAGGGATACCTTAAAGCTTTATATACACTAAACTTCACCTCTTCATCATGAACCCTCATAGTAAGCTCACCTTTTTGGACGTCTATAAGTGCCCTACCTGTGGCTAGAAATGGTCTACCTAGCAGGATGGGGACGTCCTTGTCTGCCTCATAGTCCAGGACAATGAAATCTGCAAGGAAAATAAATTTGTCAACTTTAACTAGAATATCCTCAATCTTACCTTCTGGATATGCGATGGATCTGTCTGCTAGTTGTAAAGTGACTGTGGTTGGACGTGCTTCTCCCATTCCCAACTGGCGGAATAGGGACAGGGGCATGAGATTTATGCTGGCGCCCAGGTCACAAAGCGCTCTGCCCACGTGCTTGCCTCCAAGTTCTACAGGTAAGGTGAAGGAACCAGGATCCTTCTCCTTCTTGGGCAGCTTGTTCTGGAGGATGGCACTGCACTCCTCGGTGAGGTTTACTGTTTCAAACTCACCAATTGTTTTTTTGTTAGTAATAATGTCCTTCAAAAACTTTACATAAGAAGGCATAGACTGTAAAACTTCAACAAAAGGAATGTTAACATGCACTTGCTTAAGTATTTCTAAGAATTTATTAAAATGAACTTCCTGTTCTTGCTTCTTTTTAAGCCTTCGAGGGTATGGAGGTGGTGGCACATATGCAGACACGTCAGGTTGCCTTAGGATAGGTGGAGGCCTTGGAATTTCTTCTACCTCCTCAATAATAGGTTCTAGCCTGACTCCTGATGTGCTAGTTGGTGGTGGACCTTGGTTTGGCAGAGACTCCAGTGGAGCACTAGACTCAGTGTTCTCTACTCTCTTTGGTGTGTCCTTTGTGTTGCTCACCAATGGTCTTCCACTCCTAAGTTCAATTGCTTGAACTTGCTCTTTGCCATCTCTCCTTGGTACCTCGGTGTCAGCAGGGAGTCTACCTTGGGGCCTACTTTTAAGTTCATTGGCTAATTGGCCTATTTGGTTTTCCAGGCTCCTAAGAGTAGCTTGCTGGCTCTGAAGAGTAGCATCATTCTTAGCTATGTATTCCTTGAGTAGGCTTTCTACAGAAGATCCTACAGGTTGATTGTAAGGTTTTTGGTACATTGACTGGTTATGTTGAGGAGTGAAACCAGGTGTTCCACTCGGCCTTGGTTGGTTAGAATTTTGGTTAGCGTTTTGTTGGCCACCCCATGACAGGTTAGGGTGGTTTCTCCAACCAGGGTTATAGGTGTTGGAGTAGGGGTTATTCCTAGGCTGCTGCTGGCTTCCAACATAGCAGACTGAGGATGGATTCCCAGGGCAGTATTCATATGGGTGCCCTTCCCCACAGAATCCACAGATAGGTGCCTCGCCTTGACTTGGTTGGGTGCCCATTGACATGGCTGTGGCAGTATTGGCACTGGTTTGGAGATTGGCCTGAGCCATTTGCTTAACTAGGTTGGTCAGGGCGTTTATTTGGGTGCTCATGGCGCTTAGAGCATCCTTGTCTTGAGCCCTAGTTGGCTCTACTGGATCGTCTGACCACCTACAATGAGATGTTGAGATCTTCTCCAAGATCTCATAAGCTTCGTTGTAACTCTTGGACAACATGGAACCACCAGCAGATGAATTTAGAACTTGTCTGGTGCTGGGGTTGCATCCTTTAAAGAAGACTTCTATTTGGATACACCATGGAATGCCATGGTGTGGACATTTAATGAGAAGGTCTTTGAATCTTGTCCAAGCTTCGTGAAGGGACTCACTTGGAGCTTGTTTGAACTTTATGATATCATCACGAAAGGTTGAATTCCTATCTGGTGGGAAATATTTGACTAGGAATTTTTCTGCTAAATCTGTCCAATTGAGGACAGATCCTGAGGGTAAGGAATTTAACCATGTTTTGGCTTTGTCCCTTAAAGAGTAAGGGAAAAGATATAACCTCAGGGCTTCTTGGGAAACTCCAGGGATTAGGAATGTGTCACTAACTCCTAGGAAGTTCCTAAGGTGGTTATGGGGGTCCTCATTTTCTATTCCAAAGAATTGTCCCACAGTGGACAACATTTGGAACATCACTGGTTTTAACTCGAATGAGTTGGCAGTGATTTCAGGACGGATTATGCTGGGGTTCAGCTCCCCCGGCATAGGTACTAAATATGAAAGGATGGCGCTATCCTTGTCATTCGCTATTTCAATGGGATTGCGAGTGACAGGCACCAGGTTTTGATTTACTCCAGCCATTTCTTCTTGAGGTAATTGCGGAGGAATTGTAGTTCCCGCAATGATTGGAGGTAAAAGGGTTTGTTTAAAGAGACGTTTCTTGGCTCTATTTCTAGCTTTAAATAATCTCTCGGGCTCAGGGTTGAACTCTAGATCACTAGATGGAGTCTCATTCATAAACTACCCTAAATGGTACCGGAAAAAGAAATGAAGATGGATCAAATTCAATGGAAAATAACTTGATGTTTCAAACTTAACAAACTTCGTTTTCACTTAAAATAAGTCCCCGGCAGCGGCGCCAAAAACTTGTTGCGTGCTCAGTGTAACAGATAAATAAGCAATAAGGTAGAGAGAGCACTTAGAACATGCAAGCATACATGGTCTCACAGCAAGTAGTAAGTATATTTCATTCGTTTTTTCCACAGAGACTTATGTTTAGTTATTCGCGAAGTGTATTTGTTAAGAAAGATGGGGTGGATTTGAAGGGGTAAAATTGGTTTTTAATTATCTAATTTTTGCTGAATGTGTAAAGGGATGCAACATAAACAAATTAAAGTTGAAATCAGACTCAAAGGACAAGAGATGGAATTGATAAACGAAGAAGAAAACAGCTAAACAGAATGATAAAATGGCAGAATTGCGAGGACCGCAATGTTACCGCAATTAAATAACAGCGAAAGTGTGTAAATGGGTGAATTAAAGGCTACTAATGACTATCCTATAGGCATTTTATTACGATTCTCAAGCACTGGATCAACTCTCTATACATCAAACTCACTCTATCTCAAGTATCGTCCGATTCCATGCATTAGAGTCTTAAGTTTACTCGACTTCAAAGTAAGGTCTTAAGCATCTTGTTAAAACGGGAGTGTTTAGTTTGTACTAGGAAAACGCTTATTCCTAAGCCGTTTTCTGATTACCGTGAAAGGCTAGCATGATTATATGACTCTGAACTCTTACTCCTTCCAGAGGTTAGGAGTTCTTTGGACAAAATGGATGGCCAATCGAAATTGCCCGTGGGATGAAGCTTACATACAATCAATGTTTCGAAGGCGATCCTACATGCTTGGTTCACGTTTTTTTAGCCTATAGTTCTGTCATTAGCATGCCCCTAAGTGACTTAGCTACTCATGGATATATGGAGAACAGAAAGGGTAGATAAAACAGACATGCTTAGAAGAGAAATGTGCTTAAAACAGCAAGACAAAACCGTAGCAGAAAAAGGTGGAAACTGTGAAATGCAGAATTGTACTTTGATTACTTTGAGTGTTTGAACGACAAAAGAAAGCTTTGAAAGAAATGATTCCAAGACAGACAACAACGAAATGCAGTAAGTAAAACACTAAACTAGAACAACAACTAATCAAAACTGGAAATGAGAAGAAAAAGACAGAAAAGCAGTAAAGGTTGCTTGAAAACTTCGTTGCAGTCGCCTCGAATGAAAGGGATGAGAGGTCAGCCTTGCTTGGATGAATCCAATCGAGAGAGAAGAAGAATCTCCTCTCCTTCCTATCAGATTATCGATTCCAACAGCTGAGACTCCCACTCCAACAGACGGTAAAGGAAAACAGAGAGAATTGATGGACTGCGAGAAGACTTCTGCGCTTCGAATGATGATCAAACCTCCGACTTTGGCCCCCTTTTATAGTAGTTTGCAGGTGCGTTTGGGCCAAGGAGAACCATCAATCTTCAACGTCATATATCAGAATGGATGGAGGAGAAAGAATGAATCCCTGAAATTACGGAAATTAACGGAAAAAGATCAGTCAACTTACGGTTTTCACTTGAATAATTGCGGCCTCAGCAATGTTTTCGCAATGCTGTCGCAATGCAGCTTTTTTCATTCTTTTCCTTCGGTTTTCAACCCTTTTTCTACCTATTGTACATAAGTCCTAGATTAGCTACCTTCTTCTAATTCTCATATTAAAGCATAGGTTTAGGCTAAATGCTATAAAAAACACCTAGAAGTGTACATCTTCTTAAGCTAAATGGGTCCTAAATAAGTCACTTTCAGAGACTTAACAGCAGCGCAGAGCTGAACTTGGAGATGCTATGCGATGTGCAGCGCAGAGCAGAACTTGGAGATGCGATGCGCAGCCCAGAGCAGAACTTGGAGATGTGATGTGATGCGCAGCGCAAAGCAGAACTTGGAGATCCGATGCGATGCGCAGCGCAGAGTAGAACTTGGCGATGCGATGCGCAGCGCAGAGCAGAACTTGAAGATACGATGGGCAGGGTAGAGCAGAACTTGGAGATGCGCAGGGCATAACAGAACTTGGTGATGCGATGCGCAGCGTAGAGCAGAACTTGGCGATGCGATGCCTAGCGTAGAGCAGAATTTGGCGATGCGATGCGCAGCACAGAGTAGAACTTGAAGATGCGATGTGCAGCGCAGAACTTGGAGATGCGCAGCGCAGAGCAGAACTTGGAGAGGGCGATGCGCAACGCAAAACAGAACTTGGCGATGCGATGCGCAACGCAGAACAGAACTTGGCGATGCGATGCGCAGCGCAGAGTAGAACTTGGAAATTAGATGCGCAGCGCAGAGCAGAACTTGGAGATGCGATGCGCAGCGTAGAGCAGAAATTGGAGATGCGATGCGCAGTGCAGAGTAGACACTTGGAGATGCGATGCGTAGTGCATATCAGAACTTGGCGATGCGATGTGCAGCCTAGAGCAGAACTTGGATATGCGATGCGCATCGCAGAGCAGAACTTGGCGATGCGATGCGCAACGCAGAGCAGAACTTGGCGATGCGACGGCAGCGCAGAGCAGAACTTGGAGATGCGATGTCCAGCGCAGGGCAGAACTTGAAGATGCGATGCGCAGGGCACAACAAAACTTGGAGATGCGATGCGCAACGCAGAGCAGAACTTGTAGATGCGATGCGCAGAGTAGAACTTGGAGATGCGATGCGCAGCGCAGAGCAAAACTTGGCGATGTGATCTGCAGCGTAGAGTAGAACTTGGAGTTGAGTTGCGCAGCACAGAGCAGAACTTGGAGATGAGATGCGCAGCGCAGAGCAGAACTTGGAGATGAGATGCGCAGCGCAGAGCATAACTTGGAGATGCTATGCTATGCGCAGCGCATAGCATAACTTGGAGATGCGATGCGCAGCCCAGAGCAGAACTTGGAGATGCGATTCCTAACGCAGAGTAGAAGTTGGAGATGCGATGCGCAACGCAGAGCAGAACTTGGAGATGGGATGCGATGCGCAGCGCAAAGCAGAACTGATGTAGGACATCTTGACTCCTTTCTTGAGTGTTTCTTGTAAATTCTTTAGTTTCTTGAAACTCTTCTTGAAACTCTTCTTGTTTTATATTCTTTTGTATTTTCTTTATTTCTTTTAGTTATTTCTTTTAACCACTTGGATTTCCCAAGTTTGTTGTAAGTAGTTAGGACTTTTCCAGCCTTCCTATTTGTATTTAAAGGGGGCTGCAGTCCTTTAGAATTACTTTTTGATCATTGAATAGAATTCCCTTTTCTTGTCTACACCAAAGTGGTATCAGAGCTCCCGATCCTAGCTCGGAAATTTCATTTCCAATTCCGGATCCTTACACCATGGCAGCGGAAGCTTCCTCCCTTACAACCCAACAACTTGACCGACGCTTGCAGTCGGTGGAAAGTTCGATCGATGAAATCAAGACAAGTGTGGACGATATCAAACAAGCCATTATTCTCATTACTCGACAATTGAATCAACAATGCAATGTTAACCATGTGCAAGAAAACCCACAAGACAACCAAGAAGTCACCCGCAATGTTCAAGAAAATCAAGAAATGCAAGAAAGACAAGTGCATAATCCAATTAGAAGACAAGAAAACCAAAATTTTGGGAGATTTCCTGGAAATCCAATCCCTGGATTTATGGCACAAGATTCTGAATCTTCAGATGAAGGAGAATTCAGAAATATTGGACAGCAAGGTAACCTTCATCCGGGACATCAAAATCACCAAGATATACCTCCAAGAAGACAACAACAATTTAATGACAATTCAGAAATTAGAATGAAAGTAGACCTTCCAAACTTCAATGGAAGAATGGATGTGGAAAAATTTCTTGATTGGGTCAAGAACGTGGAGAACTTCTTTGATTATGCCAATACTCCCGAAGAAAAGAAGGTGAAGTTAGTTGCCTTCAAATTACAAAGTGGGGCCTCAGCATGGTGGGATCAACTCCAAAATAATCGTCGATACTCGGGCAAGACACTCATAAAACAATGGCCAAAGATGTTGAGGTTAATGAAGAAACGATTCCTACCACTCAACTATCAACAAATCCTATACAACCAATACCAACAATGTAAGCAAGGTAATCGTAATATCCTAGATTACACGGAAGAATTCTACCGATTGGGTGCAAGAAATAATCTACGCGAAAACGAGCAACAACAAATTTCAAGATTTGTTAATGGTCTTCGTGATGACATCAAAGAAGCGGTAAACGTACATCCTTTAGCTTACCTCGCGGATGCAATCAACCTAGCAACCAAGATTGAGGAAAATGATGAGATTAGGCCTTCAAGAACCTACCAACGAAGGAATGCATGGGCAAAACAAGACCAACCACCTCAAAGAAAGTATACCAATGATTCTCCCCGAAATTTTCAGCAAGGAAGTTCATCCAACTCCACCCAACAAGGCAAAAAGGATGAGCATCTTGCCCAGAACAACACTAATAAAGGTTTGGATGCTCCCATGAGTAAAAAGTCTACTAATCCTTATAATCGTCCTTCTCTTGGTAAGTGTTTCAGGTGCGGCCAGCAAGGTCATCTCTCTAATGAATGCCCCCAACGACGGACATTGGCTATACAAGAACAAACCCAAGATGATGACACTTACAATCCCGAGGGCTCTGATGGTTATGAATTTGCGGAACCAGACTCCGATGGGGATCAACTTTCTTGTGTTCTTCAAAGAATCTTTCTAACTCCAAAGAACGAGATCAATCCCCAACGGCATAAACTTTTCCGAACTCGATGCACAATCAATGGTAAGATTTGTCAGGTTATAATTGATAGTGGTAGTTCTGAAAATATTGTTTCCAAGAAGCTTGTTACTGCCCTTAACCTGAAAACTGAACCCCACCCAAATCCCTATAAGGTTAGTTGGATTTCAAAAGGTGGTGAGAAACAAGTGCTGGAAATTTGCACCATTTCTCTTTCAATTGGACAGCACTATAAAGATCAAGTTGTATGTGACGTTCTCGAAATGGATGCGTGTCATATCCTTTTAGGGCGTCCTTGGCAGTTTGATACCCAAGCTATGCATAGGGGAAGGGACAACACTCATACCTTTTCTTGGATGGGAAAAACAGTGGTCCTTTTGCCTATGGGAGCTACGGAAGATAAGAAAAAAACCAGTGAGGGGTCCAATAAAAAACAGTTGTTCACGTTAACTCATGGTAAAGATATATTTTGTACTCCTAAGGACACCTTAGTGGCTTTTGTTATTAAAGGAATGACAACGAGTGAGACTACAACACATTTCCCTCCTCCCATCTCTCACTTATTGAATGAATTTCCTAACATCGCTACTTCCTCATCTTCTTTACCCCCTTTACGCAATATTCAACACCAAATAGACCTAGTCCCCGATAGTTCTCTTCCTCATTTACCCCATTATAGAATGAGTCCCAAGGAATACCAGATTTTACATGATCAAATTCAAGACTTGCTTGAGTTGGGACACATTAAACCTAGTTTGAGCCCGTGTGCGGTTCCAGCCTTGTTAGCTCCTAAGAAAGATGGTTCTTGGCGCCTTTGTGTCGATAGTCGTGCTATTAATAAGATTACTGTTAAATACCGTTTTCCCATACCTAGATTATCCGATTTATTGGACCAACTTGGCGGTGCTTCGGTGTTTTCCAAAATTGATCTCAAAAGTGGATATCACCAAATTCGAATAAAACCAGGGGATGAATGGAAAACAACTTTTAAAACAAATGAAGGCCTCTTCGAATGGTTAGTAATGCCCTTTGGTTTGTCCAATGCTCCAAGCACATTCATGCGCCTCATGAATCAGGTACTCCTTCCTTGTTTAAATAAATTTGTGGTAGTTTACTTTGATGATATACTTGTGTATAGCAAAACCAATGATGAACATCTTGCCCACTTACACACGGTTTTTTCTATCCTTAATGACAATGCCCTTTACATTAATGCCAAGAAATGTACCTTTTTATGTGCTGAAATTCATTTTCTGGGCTTTGTTCTAAGTGCTAAGGGTGTGGCTGTAGATCCTAGGAAGATTGAAGCTATTAGTGATTGGCCTATACCACACAACATTCGAGCACTTCAATGTTTTCTCGGCTTAGCATCTTTTTATCGCAAATTTATTCGTAATTTTAGTACTATTGTTGCACCCCTCACTAATTGTTTAAAGAAAGGCCAATTTGATTGGGGTGATTCCCAAACTTCTAGCTTTAGCAACCTAAAAAAGCACTTAGCATCTACCCCTGTTCTTGCCCTTCCTAATTTTGACAAACCTTTTGAGGTTTCCGTAGATGCTTCTGGGGTTGGTATTGGGGCTGTTTTGAGTCAAAAGGGTCATCCAATAGAATTTTTTAGTGAAAAATTAAGTGCTGCCCGCCAAAATTGGAGTACTTACGAGCAAGAGTTATATTCCTTAGTCCGAGCGTTGAAACAATGGGAACACTACTTACTTTCCAATGCTTTTATTCTTTTAACTGATCATTTTTCTTTGAAGTTTATTCAATCTCAAAAGACTATTAGTAGAATGCATGCACGTTGGCTCCAATTCCTTCAACGTTTCGACTTTGTCATCAAGCACACCACCGGTAAAAGTAACAAGGTAGCCGACGCTTTAAGTAGGAAAGGTATACTCTTAACCACTCTTCGTGCTGAAATCATTGCTTTTGACCATATACCTCCTTTATATGCCACGGATACGGATTTTAAAGCTATTTGGGAAAAATGCATTTCACACGTACCTTGTTCGGATTATCACATTCTAGATGGTTTTTTATTCAAAGGTAATTCAGTTTGCATTCCTCATACATCCCTTAGAGAGTATATTATACAAGATATGCATTCGGGGGGGCTAGCCGGCCATTTCGGTCGTGACAAAACCATTGCTTTAATTTCCTCCAAATTTTTTTGGCCACAACTTCATAAAGATGTTACTAGTTTTGTTAAAAGGTGTTTTGTTTGCCAAACTTCAAAAGGTTCTAGCCAAAATACCGGTTAGGGGTGTACAAAAAACCCGCAACCCGCCTAACCCAACCCAACCCAACCCAACTTTTCGGGTTGGGTTGGGTTTTTTTTTAATATGGGTTGGGTTGGGTTGAATTTTTTAAAAACCGAATTTTCGGTTCGGTTCGCGGGTTGAACCAAATTTGGCTCGGTTCAACCCGAACCGAACCGAATTCAATATATTAAAAAAAAATATATATATATATATATATAATGATTTAGGGTTTGTTAATCCATTTATCGGTTCAGCTTCAGCCGCCTCCCCCCCTTCTCTCTCGCGTTCACCCCGCCTCCCATTTCTCTCGTCTCTCTTGTCTCTGCCTCGCCGCCCGCCGACCTCGCTCTCCGCCTCTCCGCCTCACAGTCGCCTCCCGCCGTCCTCGCTGCAGTCGCCTCCCGCCGCGCAGTCGACTCCACGCTCTCCGCCTCACAGTCACCTCCCGCCGTCCTCGTTGCAGTCTCCTCCAGCCTCGCAGTCGACTCCACGCTCTCCGCCTCGCAGTCGACTCCACGCTCTCCGCCTCGCAGTTGCTTCGCCGACCTCGCTCTCCGCCTCACAGTCGCCTCCCGCCGTCCTCGCTGCAGTCTTTCTCCACCATTGCCAGCTCGAGGCCTTCTCAGTGTTGAATGTGCCTGAAGCCTTCGAATGGGTTGCGGCTGGAAATTTATATGGTTGAAAATTGGGTACAATGTATGATTTGATTTCAATCTCACTCTATACATTTGATTTCAATCCACTCTTGATGAACTTTCTGCTGTGAAATTTAAACTTGTATGATGAGGTAATAACCTTAAAATGCAAAATGTAAATATGTGATTGTTTTGATTCTGAAACTAATATTATTTGCAACTTTTTAAGCCTTTACTGAATGAGAAATTTGATCTTTTAGTGGAGTTGTGTGAATGAGAAGGTTGCTCTTTTACTGAAGTTGTGTGAATAAAAAGTTGGGTGAGAAGCTTGATCAATTTTATTTTCTCCTTTTAAATAAAAGGGAGAATGAAAAATGGTATTTAATTAAATAAGAAATACATCTCTACTGTCCAGTTTTAATTTTTTATATTTCTAAACTTGTTAACAAATTATAAGTTAAATTTTGTTGATTTCAAATAAGAATATGAAGGATATTTTTAATAATTCATTTGGTTTGGGTTGTTTATAGTATTTTTAATAATTAAAACAAATTAATTAGAAAAAATACAACTCGACAACCCAACCCAACCCGAAAATTGAAGGGTTGGGTTGGGTTGGGTTGACTGAAATGTTGGGTTGGGTTGGGTTGAAAATTCACCAACCCGAAATTTTCGGGTTGGGTTGGAAAACCCTGCAACCCAACCCAACCCAACCCATGTACACCCCTAATACCGGTCTTTACATCCCTTTACCTATACCAAACTCTATTTGGGAAGATCTTTCCATGGATTTTGTCTTAGGCTTACCAAGAACTCAACGTGGATATGACTCTGTTTTAGTGGTTGTTGATAGATTTAGTAAGATGGCTCATTTTCTCCCTTGCAAGAAAACTAATGATGCTCTTCACATTTCTAATCTTTTCTTTCGTGAGATTGTTAGACTTCATGGAATACCTAAATCCATTGTTTCGGATCGAGATGTCAAATTCATGAGCTACTTTTGGAAATCCTTGTGGAGGAAGTTTGGCACGAGTCTCCTTTTTAGTACCACAAGTCATCCACAAACTGATGGCCAAACCGAGGTTACCAATAGAACTTTTGGCAATTTGGTTCGTTGTCTTAGCGGGGACAAGCCTAAACAATGGGACCTTTCATTGGCTCAAGCTGAATTTGCCTATAACCATATGCAAAATCGTTCCACAGGGAAGTCACCATTTGAGGTTGTTTATACTCATCTCCCTCGTCTTACAGTTGACTTAGCTAACATTCCCTCTTCTGTTGATCTTAGTTTGGAAGCTGAGAGCATGGCTACTCGGATTCAGGAACTCCACCAGGAAGTCAAGGATCATTTGGAGAAGGCTAATGCTTCCTACAAGTCTTTGGCGGACACTCGTCGTCGGTTTAAGGAATTTCAAGTGGGTGATTTAGTTATGATTCATCTCCGGAAGACCCGTTTACCATCTGGTCATCACACTAAGTTGACTAACAAGAAACTTGGCCCTTTTGTCATTCTTGAACGCATTGGGTGTAATGCTTATCGGGTGGAACTTCTTTCCCATTTACGAATTAGCAATACCTTCAACATTGCTGACATTCACCCTTTTCATGCTCCGGACGAGTTTTCTTTAGCTAATTAACTCGAGGTCGAGTTTGATTTTAAGTGGGAGGGTCTGATGTAGGACATCTTGACTCCTTTCTTGAGTGTTTCTTGTAAATTCTTTAGTTTCTTGAAACTCTTCTTGAAACTCTTCTTGTTTTATATTCTTTTGTATTTTCTTTATTTCTTTTAGTTATTTCTTTTAACCACTTGGATTTCCCAAGTTTGTTGTAAGTAGTTAGGACTTTTCCAGCCTTCCTATTTGTATTTAAAGGGGGCTGCAGTCCTTTAGAATTACTTTTTGATCATTGAATAGAATTCCCTTTTATTGTCTACACCAAGAACTTGGAGATGCTATGCATAGCGCAGAGCAGAGCAGAACTTGGCGATGCGATGCGCAACGTAGAGCAGAACTTGGAGATGGGATGCGCAGCGCATAACTTGGATGCAGAACTTGGAGATGCGATGCGCAACGCAGAGCAGAACTTGGCGATGCGATGCGATGTGCAGTGTAGAGCAGAACTTGGCGATGCGATGCGCAGCGCAGAGCAGAACTTGGAGATGCGATGGGCAGGGTAGAGCAGAACTTGGAGATGCGCAGGGCATAACAGAACTTGGAGATGCGCAGCGGATAGCAGAACTTGGCGATGCGATGCGCAGCGCAAAGCAGAACTTGGCAATGCGATGCGCAGGGTAGAGCAGAACTTGGAGATGCGATGGGCAGGGTAGAGCAGAACTGGGCGATGCGATTCGCAGCGTAGAGCAGAACTTGGCGATGCGATGCGCAGCGCAGAGCAGAACTTGGCAATGCGATGCGCAACGCAGAACTTGGAGATGCGCAGCGCAGAGCGGAACTTGGAGATGCGCAGCGCAGAGTGGAACTTGGAGATGCGCAGCTCAGAGCAGAACTTGGCGATGCGCTGCGCTGCGCAGCGTAGAACAGAACTTGGAGATGCGATGCGCAGCGCAGAGCAGAACTTGGTGATGCGATGCCCATCGCAGAGCATAACTTGGCGATGCAATGCGCAACGCAGAGCAGAACTTGGCGTTGCGACGATAGCACAGAGCATAACTTGGAGATGCGATGCGCAGCGCAAAGCAAGACTTGGTGATGCGATGCGCAGCGCACAGCAGAACTTGGAGATGCGATGCGCAACGTAGAGCAGAACTTGGAGATGCGATGCGCAACGCATAGCAGAATTTGGCGATGCGATGCGCAACGCATAGCAGAATTTGGCGATGCGATGCGCAACGCAGAGCAGAACTTGTAGATGCGATGTGATCCGCAGCGTAGAGTAGAATTTTGAGATGAGTTGCGCAGCGCAGAGCAGAACTTGAAGATGCGATGCGTAGCCCAGAGCAGAACTTGAAGATGTGATGCCTAGCGCAGAGTAGAAGTTGGAGATGCGATGCGCAGCGCAGAGTAGGACTTGGAGATGCGATGCGCAGCGCAGAGCAGAGCAGGAATATAAGGTTTGATACTGCGATCAAATCTTATGGCTTTGAACAGAATGTTGTTGAACCTTGTGTCTACAAGAAAATAGTCAATTCTGATGTAGCTTTCTTAGTCTTATACGTAGATGATATCCTACTAATTGAGAATGATGTAGGATTCCGGACTGACGTTAAGCAATGGTTAGTGACCCAATTCCAAATGAAAGATTTGGGAGAGGCTCAGTTTGTTCTAGGGATTCAAATCGTAAGGAATCGTAAGAACAAAACGCTAGCGATGTCTCAAGCATCTTATATCGACAAGGTGTTGATACGATATTCGATGCAGAATTTCAAGAAGGGTTCTTTACCTTTCAGGCATGAAATTCAATTGTCAAAGGAAGAGTGTCCTAAGACGCCTCAAGAAGTTGAGGATATGAGACGAGTTCCCTATGCATCAGCAGTCGGTAGTCTGATGTACGCCATGTTATGTACACGACCCGACATATGCTATGCAGTGAGAATTGTCAGTAGGTATCAGCCCAATCCAGGATATAATCATTGGACTGCCGTTAAACACATCCTCAAGTATCTTCGGAGAACGAGGGACTATGTGCTCGTGTATGGCGTGAAGGATTTGATCCTTACAGGATACACTGACTCTGATTTTCAAACCGATAAGGATTCGAGGAAATCCACATCGGGATCAGTGTTCACTCTTAACGGAGGGGCAATAGTATGGAGGAGTATAAAGCAAGGTTGTATTGTTGACTCCACCATGGAAGCTGAGTATGTCGCGGCTTGCGAAGCAGCGAAAGAGGCTGTATGGCTTAGGAAGTTCTTGACGGATTTGGAAGTTGTTCCAAATATAAATTTCCCTATCACACTTTATTGTGATAATACTGGTGCTGTGGCAAATTCAAGAGAACCAAGAAGTCATAAGCGTGGAAAGCACATTGAGCGAAAATATCATCTCATCAGGGAGATAGTGCATCGAGGAGACGTGATCGTTATGCAGATCGCCTCGGAGCACAATATTGTTGATCCGTTTACAAAGTCCCTCACGGCTAAAGTGTTCGAGGGGCACCTAGTGAGTCTAGGACTGCGAGCTGTATAGTAGGACAGTGGGAGAAAAGCCATGAATGTATTTGATATTCCAGTTTTTCTCATCCAGCATGTAATACTCCACTGACGTTTTAGTCCAAGTAGGAGTTTGTTGGGTTTTATGTCCTAAAACTCGTGGTTTGTAAACTGAATGTATATTCTATTTTGCAATAAAGTTGTTATTGAATAAAGTGAATTGTGTTTACTTTTAACCTAACTCCAATAAACAAAGAACCCATGGTTATAGGTTGTATACTTGAACTTCATGTGTGACATGATTGTGGATCAAGTTCAAGTAATAGCCAGAACGGTCTATAGTATAGGGATAAGGCTGGGTACCTTATCCTGGGGACACTATTGGACGCGGCCCACTTTGTATAGTACAAACGATGTGATCCGAAATCGTTCATGTGGAGACATGTGAGTGGGGGCATCCTATGCAATGAGTTTGCATAAGACTGAACCGCGAAATAAAGTCACTCTTTCTTTACAACTCCGTTTACTGTAAATACCCACTTTTTCATATGATGACCTAGGTAACTCGATCTGAATCCTGAGCACGCTATGAACTCCTGTTTATTTGGTCTTATCCTTTGACTTGTATGTGTGAGAGTGGCCCGAGATCGCCGACTCAATAAGCCTACTATCTTGGGGATAAGATCGGGTAGGTAGTTGGGAACATAGTCCTGTGAGATGGAATTCACTTCTACCCGCCTTTAGGGATTAGTAGAGAGGTTGTTCCCTTAAGTGCTGACTCCGGGTCTTGAACTAGGGATCCCACCTCTCATTGGCCCGAGGAGGGACTTGGTATAGTGATGAGATGACTTACCAATCGGTTTGGTGGTTGGACCACAAACCAATAGTTCATTAGAGGATCAGTGGGACTTAAGGAACAAGATGTAATTACGGGGGTAAAACGGTTATTTTGACCCAGCTGCAATTACGAACGACCTGTGAAGGATCGACTTACTGGTGATGGTTATATCAAGAGGACAGAAATATATCTACGGTGAGGAGAGTGCAACCCTTGGACTTTAGTGGAGTCTCCGGGGGTTAACGAATGTTGGTTAACTTGGTTAAAGAGTTTGACCAGTTAATCCTGTATCGTTGGAGCTCATGATCTGTAGGTCCTTTAGATTCTCCTGGCTAGCTCGGATTAAGCCGTGTAACAATATGAGAGAAAAAGAATTTGAATTTATTCAAATTCGATTTTGGAAGAATGATAGACATATTTAAATATGATTTAAATATGAGATCGGTCTAAAACATGAATAGGGATTCATGTGTGATGATTCGGTTTAAGAAACCGAGATTAGTTTTATTATTTAATTAATATTTGATATTGAATTAAATAATAATATTAATTAATTAAAAAGTTTAATTAATTATAATTTATTTTGCTTATTAAAATTAATTATGAATTAATTTTAAAATGACAAAATATTACAAGTGGGATTATCCAAGTCAAAGTGGATTTATCCAAGTTGAGTGGATTTATCCAAGTTGTGAAGTGGATTGTGAATCACCAACATGCATATAAATTCATCAATTTTGGAACACTTGGTTGAAGACTAATACATCCAATTTGAGGTGTCATGCTAAGCAAAAAGTTTGTTGCATGTGAATTGCCTATAAATTGGATGAAGTTCAAATGGTTTATGGTTGATGAATATTCAAAGAGTTTGAATATTTGGATGAGCATGAAGAGTTCATGTTACTTGAGAAATTAGAAAGTTAAAGCTAAGTGTTAGAAATTTCTCACAAAATCCTCATCACTTTCATCTTCTCATCTTCTTCCAAACTTTTTCTTTCATAAATGAGTCTCACCACTCCGTTGCTCGGCCCGAGGATAGCGGGACTACCGGAGGTGGTTCTCGGAGAGTTCGAGAAAAGCTTTGAAGGGTTCGTAAGAGATTCGAGCATCGGAATAGTAGTCCTCAGAACTACAAGAGGTATGTGTTCTAATTCCTTTTATTTCAAAGCTTTGAGCATGTTTCTTATTTAGCTAAATTGATGAAATTAGAGTGTCAATGATCTGACTCGCTTCCGCTGCGCTATATGCGCTCCATCATGTTCGTGACCGGAGGAGAGGTAGAGGACGAGGGGGCTGTAGAGGAGCCGAGGAGACAAGAAGACGGACATTACAAAAGGTATGTTTTGCCCTGCCTTCGAGCGTTCTGGTAAATTTATCAGTCGGTATTACCGGTCAGGATATACCGATTGGGAATTTACCGGTCGTGAGCTAAACACTGTTTCTTAAGTGTTTAGCGTTTGATTCTTCGGTCGAGATTTACCGGCCGTGCATACCGGTGGGACTTTACCAAAGGACCAGACCGGTAAGTGTTACCGGTGTAAGCTTTCGAAGCTTACCGGTATCGATGTACCGGTTCAAGACTTACCGATAAGAATTTACCGGTCAATTCTTATCGGTTTAATTCTTACCAGTGTAAGTTTACCGATGCAAGTTTAGTGAAACTTGAACCGATTTATCGGTGGTAAGCTTACCGGTGTGCCATTTACTAGTGAATATCCTTGTAATTTACCGGTGGCACTTCGAGGAGACTTACCGGTCATCCCATACCGATCAACTCTTACCGGTGGGAATGAGATTTACCGGTGGGTCTGGGTAGTTTGAAAAATGCCAAGTGTTTGTAATTTTTCTCTCTCCCGGTTTGATGTTTATTGATTGCTGAAGATCCTCAACCAGCTTAGGTTTTTTTTCACTGCGCCTCTGGTTGTGTCAGGATCTCGATTCCATCAAAAATTGTATTTATACTTCAAATGTTATCCAAATTAGATTTGATTTGGTATATGTTTTTGTGTGTTGACAGGTTAATGAGACATTTATTTAAGAATAGGGAAGCAAGCCTCCAACACGCCAAAACAACGTTTAGTAACATTTCGCAGTGAAAAAATGTCGATAGTTAAAACACTTATTCCCTACCTCGAGGATGATGCCTTCATTGCTCTAAAATCTCGAAGTCGTTGTCAAATCGCCATTGTTTGTTATTGATCGTGTTTTAAATTTTCGTTGATGTGTAGACATTTCTACGTGTCAATGAGCTCAATATCGACATTTCAATTATATTCTAGATAAATTTATGTTATATAACTAAAATATCACTATTTGTGAACCTAATATTTAATGCTGGGAAATTTAAACTAATTTAAAAATCTTGAAATGCTAATTTGCAAAGTTTAAAATTTTGATGTCGATGGAAATGTCAATGTCTCAATTTTATGGAAAGTCGAGGTCTCAATTTTATAGAAATGTTGATGAAAATATCGATAAAATGTCAATGTCAATAGATATTTATGAAAAAAAAACATAAAAATTAATAAATAAATAAAAAATTGCAATTAATAAATAAATATTTTAATATATTTAAATAAAATAAAAGATTTATTACTAATATTAGTAATTAGTAATGTATCTTAAAATACAATAGCAAAATTAAAAAAAAAATATAAAAAAAATACTGCATAATTAAGAAAGAAAAAGAAAAAAAAAAGAGTTTTATTTGGTTGCTTCCCTTGTGAATGAACCAACATTAATTTTCCATCATTTTATGAACAGATTAATATAAAGAGGAGAAACACATTTTTGAAATTTATCAAATTTTGCCTCTTTTTAGAAACGTTTCTCAAAATTTAGAAACAAGAAACGAGAATAATTATCAAACAAGTCCGTTTCATAAAAATGAGAAAACGTTATCAAACAGGCCCTAACCTGTTTGCCTATAGTGTTCTTGCAACACCAATTCTTACCCGAATGTCTTCCCTATCGCCATTCATAATCTCGAGAGACATTGCAGTGTAATTGAGAATGACTTACTCGTTCCCACAGACAACGTCAACTGTTGATATTGATTTTTGGTATCAACGATAAATTTTATATTTGATGTGGAACGAGCTAGGGCATGCAACACCTGAAGAGCACAGAAGAATAAGCTAAGACCAATGTGGTGCTAACCACACGAGCTTCGACGCTCAAGTTAGCTTGGAGAGAGAGAGGGAGAACGAATATGGAACGTATCTTTAGCAAAAGTAGAGAATGGTCTTTTGCTTACCCTTCACCCCCTATCTCTTTTCCTTATATAAGCTTTCCATATGACCGTTTTATGACCGTTTTGTGTCA
This sequence comes from Herpetospermum pedunculosum, assembly GCA_028017165.1. Classification (NCBI taxonomy): domain Eukaryota; kingdom Viridiplantae; phylum Streptophyta; class Magnoliopsida; order Cucurbitales; family Cucurbitaceae; genus Herpetospermum; species Herpetospermum pedunculosum. Next base: position 25,678,915 of record CM051527.1, on the reverse strand, counting down.
TTAAACGAGTCGTTATGGCGTTGCTAACTCTCAGGGGTTACGAAGATTATGTAATCGCCCGGGAGGAGGTGCTCCATTTTTCACGGCTGAACCGATCCCAATAGAGGGTCGACCTTCTTCTTGCGACCGAGCCCACCCTAAGAGGGGTCAACCTTCTTGTGGTCGAGCCGACCTCGTGAGTGGGTTGACCATCTTTCTAGCCGAGCCGACTCCGTGAGGGGGTCGACCTTCATCCTTGTCAAGTTGATCCCTCTTAAGGGGCGAACTTAGCTGAATTTTGTTTCCATTCAATTCATCGATTGTCCTTAGCTGAGTAGTCCTTCTCTTAGTGTTAGAATATTGGTTCTTTATAACTTGAGTCTAATTATTCGGCCCACAACAAAATTCAATCAACAAGACACAAAATTCATGAAAATGACCTCATATTGCATTCATACTAATTCAAAAGTAATCGAAGCAAACTCTTTAGCAAATCCGGCTATTGGATCTAATGGATCAAGAAATAAGCATAAACTCAAGTTACATAATTCTTTGTTTTAGAGTTCTCAAGACTCACCAAGTGTCATGTCATGTACGGAATATACACCACGTTGGGGTCAGGAGCCCCTAAAATTATTAGATTTACATATGTGTAGGAAAAGTATCAAACATTTTTTGGATGGTCGGATCGTAAGGGGCACTTTTATCTCGTTTTTCAGGTTTACAACATATTATTTAATTTTATTTTAAAAAAGATAAATATTTTAAATTTTATTATTTACTTATATAGTCAAGTGTATAATTTTAAAATAATTTTTTTTTTTAAAAAAAAGTTATTATTTTTAATTAATATTACTTAATATAAATATTATATATAAATGTTTAAAATTATATTTATAGGAGGGAAATTGTAACACATGTCAATTTAGAATAAAATAATTAAAAATATAACATCTTTTTAAAAAAATTGCGGATATGACAATTTTTATCGCTGATATCTTATGGCTGATAGAATTCTATCGCTGATCACCTCAGTTTTTTTATAGATTTTTGTCAGTGATAATAGTCTATCAGTAATAATAGTCTATCACTGATAGAAGTCTATCAGTGATATGATAAAGTTAGAATCAGATTTTTTTGCCATATTTGCAAAATATTTTAAAGTTTGCTAAATTTGCAATTAGTTTGGGTCTGATTGCTATTTGTGCAACCAACCCTTTATATGATGGGTTGGTTGCACACACACCAATCAAGCCCAAAATAATTGTAAATTTAGCAAAGTTTAGACTTCTATGACTATTATCACTGGCAAAAGTTAGACCAGTGATGGAAATTGTCATATTCACAATTTTAAAAAAAAAATGCTATATTTTTAATTATTTTACTCTAAATTGACATTGTCACAATTTCCCTTATATGAATGTAGAATTATAAATTTGGTCATTTAATTTTAAAATTTGTGTTTAATAAATTTTTGATGTTTAAATAATGTCTTATATGTTTTTTTTTTGTAGACATAAAAAAAATGTATTATAAATCTGTAAACTTTTAATTTTGTGTCTAGTAAGTACTAACTTTAACAATATTTAATAGATTTATTAATTTTAAATTTTTGTAAGGTCTTAGGCATATTAATTTATTTATTATTATTTTTTTTTTTTGGGTTAAAAATCAATTGTTTTATTAAAGAAAATTTAATTTAATTTCTAATTACATTTGAAAATTTTAATTTTGTATCTAAGCCATTTGTTTTTAAATGTTGAATAAGTCGAGAACCCATTAATTTTATGTCTAACCAAAAAAAATTAATTTTGTCAAACTGTTATAGCTCAATTGTCATTGACTAAGAAGTCTTCAATTCTTGCATTAATTAAAATATTTTTGCAAAAAACATATATATATATATATATATATATATATATATTTTAATGCATATATTGCAAAAAAACGTTTTAAAGTTCATGGACCATATAAACAAATAGAAAATTTTAAAGAGCAATTGAATCTTATTTAAATTGTGCACCTAACCAAAATTCCTAGATCCCAAAGAAGTATCTCCTTTTGTTAGTGTTTAGTCTCTTTAGTCTCCTTGGTTTTGGAAATGATTTCTATTTCTACATCTGTTTTTTCTTCGTTTTTCTCTTTTTTTTCTCCGAATTTCTTTCGATTTCTGAGGCTCTGACAGTGACTTTGTTGTAGATGGATCTACATTCGTGCCTTGTGGATTCACCACGAGAATAGTTAAGAATATTCTATCTAAAAAGTAGACCCATGTAATAAATAAGAGGCTACAAGATTTGAGCCATAAAATCTCTAGTCATAAAATTTGTGAATTATCGTAGGTGAGGGCAAGGAAGCCTTGAGATGACTGTGGGTTCATAAATCAATTTCCAAGTCCGACGACTTTCTTGGAGCTGCTTCCATCTCCATCCAACCATGGACCTCCACGAGTCGACGGACCACCACCGGATTCCGCTGCTTACCCACACCGTCCACGGCGCCGTCGATTACAAAGGTCAGCCACTCCTCACATCCTCCTCCGCCGCCTGGAGCTCCGCATCTTTCATAATAGGTAAACCAAAATCTCTCTTATACTAATTTCTCTTACAACCTTCTTCATCGAATTCCATTTTTAGGGATGGAGGTTGCTGAGAGATTTGCTTTCTATGGAATCGGCGCCAATCTCATAACCTACTTGACTGGTCCCCTCCGCTTTTCCGTCGTTGCCGCCGCCGAGATTGTCAATGTCTGGGCTGGCACTTCCATGCTCCTCACTCTTTTTGGAGCTTTTCTTGCCGATTCCTTCTTCGGTCGATACCCTACCGTTGTTTTTGCATCCATTTCTTACCTTTTGGTCTGATCGTCTTCTTTATATATTCCCTTCTGTTGATCCATCTATGAATCAGAATTTGAAATTAACTTCTTGATTTCGAACAGGGACTTGGGTTGTTGGTTGTGTCTACGTTCTGTTCCGCTCCCCAGCTTCAGCTCGTTATATTCTTCGTCTCTCTGTGTCTAATTGGGATAGCACAGGGTGGGCACAGGCCCTGCGTCCAGGCTTTTGGAGCCGATCAGTTCGACGACCAAAACCCCCAAGAGGCCAAATTCAAGAGCTCCTTCTTCAATTGGTGGTATTTTGGTGCCTGCTCTGGAATCGTTGTGGCTATTCCCACTATATCATATGCACAGGAGAATCTTAGTTGGACTGTGGGATTTGGAATTCCTTGTGTTGCAATGCTCACTGGTTTCTTTGCTTTTCTACTTGGGACCAAGACGTATCGATATGCCGTCAACCCATCGGAGAAGATCCCATTTATGAGAATTGCTCGGGTGTTCGTCGCCTCTATTAGGAATTGGAGAGCTTCTGCCTCAACAATCACTTTTCCAGACCAGGACCAACCTGCCAAAGATTTGTCTAATTCTCAACAATTCAAGTAAGAATGTTACTTACAATAATATCTTTTTGACTAGTAACCACTATGGGGGTTGGCCTAGTGATCCATGAGAGCCACAAGAATAATAAAGGGGCTTAGCTTAGTGGGAATGAGCTCAAACCACGGTGGTCACCTATATCCTACAAGTTTCTTTGGCAACCAAATTTAGTATGGTAAAACGGTTATATTATATATGTATCCTTTGGACGAATATGACATGAATAGTGACAGTTTTCATTGAACTAAAACCTTCATTTTGAAGCTTATTGGTTGACCTAGTCATTAATGAGGGCCACGAGAATAAAAAAAAGTTTAGAGAGAATAAACCATGGTAGCCCTATATCCTACAAGTTCTCTTGGCAACCAAATGGAGTAGGGTCAAGTGGTTATATTATATATATATCCTTTCGATGAATATGACTTGAATAGTGATAGTTTTCATCGAACTTAAGCCTCCATTTCGAAGCTTATTGGTTCATAATCGTAACTGTCATTCAGTTTTTCACTATGCCACTTATGATGCAAGTTTTCATATAGTTGCTCCTTTGGTGTGGCAGATTTCTCAACAAAGCTTGCATTATTCCCATTGATTCAAACCAAACTGCAATAACGCCGTGTAGCATCAGTGAGGTTGAAGAAGCAAAGGCAATTCTCAGAATTCTTCTAATTTGGGTTACAGTTGTTGTGTTTACCATTGCGTTCTCACAAGAGGCCACCTTCTTCACCAAACAAGGAGCTACATTGGACAGATCAATTTTATCGGGTTTCATCATTCCTGCTGCTTCACTCGAAGCACTCGTTTCGTTTTCAGTTGTTATCTTCATCGTGGTCTACGATCTTGTATTTGTTCCCATTGCCAAAACAGTCACAGGACATCCATCTGGCATAACAACATTGCAGAGAATCGGAACTGGGATGGTCATATCTGCTTTCTCAATGCTGGTTGCTTGTCTGGTTGAGAAGAAACGTTTGAGAACCGCACTCGAACACGGTCTGATCGATAGACCTAACATAACAATTCCAATGAGGTTCTGGTGGTTGGTTCCTCAATATGTGTTGAATGGTTTGGCTGATGTTTTTACAGTGGTTGGCCTTCAAGAGTTTTGCTATGATCAAGTTCCAAAGGATTTGAAAACTGTTGGACCTGCCATTTTTATCAGTATCCTTGGTATGGGAAGCATTTTAAGCAGCCTTTTGATATCTGTCATTGATACAGCAACTAAAGCCAATGGGCATCGGAGCTGGTTTTCCAACAATCTGAACAAGGCACATCTTGATTACTTTTACTTGCTATTGGCTGGCCTTAGTGTTCTTGGCTTCATTGCCTTCCTTTTTGTTGCCAAATCCCACGTTTATAACAACAGGTGACTCAACCTTCGTCTCGTTCTTATGATAATTATCTCTACACATTTTCTTCGAGTAGACTTGTGGCTGATAGTTCTGCCCAATTGGATAGGTGTGAGAGAAATTGTAAAGTAAAGTATTTCAAACTTGTATCTAATTGTTATAAGGATACGTGTAAATTTTTCGACCCACATTTTTTATTTATTTTTTGAGGTTATTGTAGTAACAACTAAAGAACAAAGTCTCAAGGACAACCAAAAGAAAGGAAAGAAATAACACCGGTAGGAACAAGATCCTCCCACCAGATAGAAACTTCTCCAGCCATGACTTTCAAAACAAGAAGATGAGCCATTTGATTCCACCCTCTATTCGTTTGAAGAAAAGAAATAACTCTTGCTGCTGATTTTAGAGCGAGCGCTTCACCAATGGAATGGGTAACTTCTGTGAGGTCGACCTTAGAGTCATTCAAGAGAAGGTAAACTTCAAGACAGTCAGATTCAACCTCAATTTGTCTCCCACTCCCATCAGGCCATGTAGCTATCACTGCTTTCAACCCCTCGATGACCGCCATCGCCTCAAGGACCTTGACCTCTCGGCATCCCGCAATTGCCCTACAGCCAGCCAACTTGACTATGTGGTCTCGTAGAGCCCAACCCACGCCAGCTCTGTGTTTGGAGGTGCTGATTGAAGCATCGACGTTGAGTTTCAGTCGGCCTGCCACCGGGGAGCGAGTCATCCCTAGCGACACTAACCGAAGTTGCTGAAAAGGGTCGCTTTCAACCCACATTCAACTCTTATTAAGAGTCAAACACATTGTGACGACCTCGATGTATAATCACAATAGTGGAGGTGAGAGTCGTGGAGGTGGGAGTTGGCGCGAGTGTGAGGGAAGGGGAAGAGAAAGGGAATGGATGGTGGGATGGCGAGTTTTAAATGGAAGTTTTTATGGTCGTACGTGCAGGTTGATAATGCTATGTTACATTGTGCGTACAAGGTACTCTTATTTTGTTGATTTATGATTTTTAGGTTAATAGTGTTATGTTACATAGTGCGTACAAGAAGGGGCCGGGCTTGTGTCCTCTTAAATTATTAGTTTTATATATTTGTCGGTGAAAATTTGGGAAATATAACTGTTGACCGAGAAATTTCGGCCAATCAGCGGTCGCCACGTGTCTTCATCTTGGCCGGCGGATCGAATAAACTTAACCAAGCAAATTCGGTCATAGCTCAATTGGGCTCGAAATCGAATCGGGCTAAAAAGTTATTTAAATGACAATTTGACCCAAAGCCCAAAAATCCATTGGGCCTAGAACCCAAAAGTCCATTGGACCCAAGCCCATTGGATCCAAGCCCAAGCCCACCAGGCCCATGAGAACTCTATAAATAGAGAGCTCATCCTTCATTTTGAAGGTTCAAAAAATTTCTACTCCTAAGAGCTTAGAGAGAATTCTCAAACAACGAAGGCTCCCTGAATCCTTGGAAGACTGAACAATCCTTCAACATCGAGAACAAGCTGCGAAGCCCTCGATCCAAATTCAATATCGAGAACAAGCCGCGAAGCCCTCGATCCAAATTCAACATCGAGAACAAGCTGCGAAGCCCTCGATCCAAATTCAACATCGAGAACAAGCTGCGAAGCCCTCGATCCAAATTCAACATCGAGAACAAGCTGCAAAGCCCTCAATCCAAATCCAACATCGAGAACAAGCTGCAAAGCCCTCGAAACAAATCCAACATCGAGAACAAGCTGCGAAGCCCTCGAGATACATTTACATTTGAGAGAGAAAGAATCAGAGGATCAAACATTAGAGATTGTAATCCACTACGTACTGATACATACAAACATTAAATACCAATTCAAATTTCATTTACACGTGTCGAATTTCCATCTGTCGTTCGAATTCTCGTGTGAACAGATTGGCACGCCCAATGGGACTGCCAATCTGTATCCGAAAGACGTCACCTTACGTTAAAAGAAAGAAAAAATGACGGAGGCGAGAGACGTCACCTTACATTAAAAGAAAGACAAGAAAAAGTCTACCCATTTCCAGACTCTGACATTCCTGACATGTTAGAGCAACTATTGAAAACACGACTGGTTGAGTTTCCCGAGTGTAGGCGCCCGGAAGAGATGAACAAAGTCGATGATCTCAACTATTGTAAGTATCATCGAGTTATCAGTCATCCGGTGAAAAAATGTTTTGTCCTAAAAGAGTTCATTCTAAAGTTAGCTAAGGAGGGAAAAATTGAGCTAGACCTTGATGAAATAGCTCAAGCAAACCACGCTGCGGTAATAATGAACTTCGGCGCTCAATTATCTCCGGTCTCATTTGAGAAGCAAAAGAAAAGTATGATTCAGTTTGGGACCTTCGAACCAATAATTGTTCGGTTCGGACATGAAACCCCAAAACAAATTTCTCAGGTAAAACCTGAGGTCATCGAAAATGAGGATAAATGTTGGACCGTCGTAGCTCGTCAGAAAATACGACGACAAAGACCCGTTCAGAAACAAGATTGCATGTTTCGAGATGATAAACGAAACAATAAGCTTTCGAAGAAGAAAGGAAGAATCAATTCGAGGAAACCTACACATGAGAGAGGAGAAAATAAATATCGTCCTCAACCTTGACAACCAGTGACTTTAAAAGAATTCTTCTCAAGAAATTTCCTTGTCATCAAGAAAGAGGAAGAAAACCATGCAACTTCATGCTACATCAACGCAGAAGAAGTCGACAACTCAAAAGAAGTCGACCAAAGAACTTTTGTCTTCAATCGCATCAAGCCTTCAACTACTCGAACTTTAGTCTTCCAAAGGATGAGTATGGCCGCGACAAAAGAAGAAAATTCATGTCTAACTTCTACCTCCACTCGAACTTCAGCTTTCCAAAGGTTAAGTGTTTCTACATCAAAGAAAGACGGACCTTCAAAATCTGTTTTTGATCGCCTCAAAGTTACAAGTGATCAACAACAAGGAAAGATGAAGACTGTAGGGGCAAGACTCTTCGATGAAGAAAGTAGCGACAAGAAGATTCACAGTCGTGTTCCTTCACGCATGAAGAGGAAATTATCTGTTCTCATAAATACATAAGGCTCCTTGAAGGTGAACAAAACTATCATCATTCTAACAAATCCTACAAACGAAGGATCTGATCAAGACTGTGATGAAGATAAGATCTTTTGAAATGTAATACTCCTTAACGTAAGAGTATAAACTACATGTTGCTCCTGACCCGCACGAGCTTAAAAGGTGAACGACCCACAAAAAAAATCATTCATCTGAACTACGTCATGACTTGATCTCTTCCATCCAAGGGTACGTAGGCAACTTAAAGAAAAAATATATATACTTTAAGTTCAGTCACAATAAAAAAAATCATCATGTATTGAACTACGTCTCGACTTGATCTTTATTGTTCAAAGGGTACGTAGGCAGAGCTTTAAACAAGTTTTAAGTCCAGTCTCTTCAAATAAAAATAAACATAAGTGTCACGACTACTAAAGTTTGTCGTTGTAGATCAAAGATTTTCATCCATATTTAGAGTGATGCCGTAAATTGAAGATGTCCAAACCTACACAGAATGACGACGATACGTCAAATCCCACTGAACGACACGACACAAATTGAGAGCTTTCAACATTATCGAATGTAACACCATAATTGAAGTTACAATATGATATTAAACCTGCAGATGCACACCACAACAAAGGCGACGCCACCAATCGAACGCGCACACTACTGTGACGGTGACACTACAAGCTTAATGTGTAAACCACTATAAGCGATACGTTTCGCCCGCCCAAAGTTTGCGCTTCATCTGCGTCGTTCCCTTGAAGTTCAAATTCGAGTTTCGTCTGTTACAAGATCAAAACAGAGCGTCGCTCGCTTCAAGTCCAAGTTCGAGGCCTCACTCACTTCAAATGTGTGTTTTCGTTCGCTCCAAGTTCAAGCTTCGCTTACTTCAAGTTCCTGAAGATCAAATTCAAGTGTTGCCCGCTTCAAGTTTAAGTTCGAGCGTTGGTCGCTTCAAGTTTAAGACCGAACATCGCTCGCATCCAGTTCGAAGGATTCCTCGCTTGAAGTTTGAAGGCTTCCTCGCTTCATGTTCAAGTTCGAAGGATTCCTCGCTGTGAGTTCAAGTTCGAAGGCTCCCTCGCTTCATCCCCAAGTTCGCTGCAGCTGCGTCATCTCCAAGTCCGTTGCTGCTGCTGCATCATCTCCAAGTTCGCTGCTGCTGCATCATCATCTCCAAGTTCGCTGTTGTTGTTGCATCATCTCCAAGTTCTGTTGTTGCATCATCTCCAAGTTCAGCTACGCATCTCCAAGTTCTGTTGTTGCATCATCTCCAAGTTCAGCTACGCATCTCCAAGTTCAGCTGCGCATCTCCAAGTTCGCGTTGCGCATCTCATCTCAAAGTTCAGCTGCGCATCTCCAAGTTCTCCAAGTTCAGCTGCGCTTGTTCAAGTTGTTCTTCAAGTTGTTATCCAAGTTCAACTGCGCATCTCCAAGTTATTCTCCAAGTTCAACTGCGCATCTCCAAGTTGTTCTCCAAGTTCTGCGCATCTCCAAGTTCTACTGGGCATCTCCAAGTTGTTCTCCAAGTTTTGTTGCGCATCTCCAAGTTCCAAGTTCAGCGCATCTCCAAGTTCCGCTGCGTTGCGCATCTCCAAGTTCTGCTTCAAGTTCCGCTGCGCATCTCCATGTTTCGCTGCGTTGCGCGTCTCCAAGTTTCGCCCCGCTGCGCTGCGCATCTCCAAGTTCCGCTGCGCATCTCCATGTTCCGCTGCGCTGCGCGTCTCCAAGTTCTGCCGCGCTGCGCGTCTCCAAGTTCCGCCGCGCTGCGCGGTCGCGTCTCCAAGTCCCGCCGCGCTGCGTGGTCGCGTCTCCAAGTCCCGCCGCGCTGCGCGGTCGCGTCTTCAAGTTCCGTCGCGCTGCGCGGTCGCGTCTCCAAGTTTCGTCTCCAAGTTCCGCCGCGCTGCGCGGTCGCATCTCCAAGTTCCGCCCCGCTGCGCGGTCGCGTCTCCAAGTTTCGTCTCCAAGTTCCGTCCCGCTGCGCGGTCGCGTCTCCAAGTTTCGTCTCCAAGTTCCGTCCCGCTGCGCGGTCGCGTCTCCAAGTTTCGTCTCCAAGTTCCGCCGCGCTGCGCGGTCGCGTCTCCAAGTTTCGTCTCCAAGTTTCGTCTCCAAGTTCCGCCGCGCTGCGCGGTCGCGTCTCCAAGTTTCGTCTCCAAGTTCCGCCGCGCTGCGCGGTCGCGTCTCCAAGTTTCGTCTCCAAGTTCCGCCGCGCTGCGCGGTCGCGTCTCCATGTTTCGTCTCCAAGTTCCGCCCCGCTGCGCGGTCGCATGAAAATACCATTTGTTTAAGAAAATTATCTAAAAATATGTATAAAGGTGGACTTGAACCCAAGACCAAAGGAAACAAAGGTTTTACATGTTCCACTTTGCCAAACAAGATTTGTTGTTTTCACTTATCTTCAGATTGTAATATTTCATTCAACTTGAAATTTAGGTGGGTTCTAAATTTTCTTCCATAATCATGACCTTAAGTTCAAATTTTCGAACTTCATGTCAAAATTGATTGGAATCCCAAAATTATACCAAGTCAAATTTTAATTCAAGCTAAATTTCGAGCAAAATCCAAAATTTTCCTAGAATTAAAATTTGGGCATATTCCTAAATTTATTCTCGAGCAAGATGTAGATTCATAAATAATCCAAATCCAAGTCTCATATCGAAATTTGTGTTTGGGTATACTCCAAATTTTATCCCACCTCGAAATTGAGTAAAAAAATTCAAAGTCAAACCCTTTTTCAAAATTCAATTGGGCAACTCCAAAACTCTACTCTACATCCAAAATGGAATTAAAGTAGAACACAAGAATCTACTAAATTTCAAGTCAAGCTTCTGCCAAATAAGAAAGATCAAAATTGTAAGCTCAATTCATATTTTTTGGTCAATTGGCATAGAAAGATGTATCAATCAAAAGAATTGATTTATGGACCAAATTTCATATTTCGATAAGATTGATATGTCGAGGCAGATTCGAAATTAAGGATGTCCTACATTTCAATTTCAAAATTTAACTTTTCCGAGACTCACCCACACGTACATGTGCATAACTCTCGAAAAAGGGGGCATTTGTTGACCGAAAAATTTCGGCCAATCAGCAGTCGCCACGTGTCTTCATCTTGGCCGGTGGATCGAATAAACTTAACCGAACAAATTCGGTCATAGCTCAATTGGGCTCGAAATCGAATCGGGCTAAAAAGTTATTTAAATGACAATTTGGCCCAAAGCCCAAAAATCCATTGGGCCTAGAACCCAAAAGTCTATTGGACCCAAGCCCATTGGATCCAAGCCCAAGCCCATTGGATCCAGGCCCAAGCCCACCAGGCCCATGAGAACTCTATAAATAGAGAGTTCATCCTTCATTTTGAAGGTTCAAAAAATTTCTACTCCTAAGAGCTCAGAGAGAATTCTCAAACAACGAAGGCTTTCTGAATCCTTGGAAGACTGAACAATCCTTCAACATCGAGAACAAGCTGCGAAACCCTCGATCCAAATTCAACATCGAGAACAAGCTACGAAGCCCTCGACCCAAATTCAACATCGAGAACAAGCTGCGAAGCCCTCGATCCAAATTCAACATCGAGAACAAGCTGCGATGCCCTCGATCCAATCCTTCAACATCGAGAACAAGCTGCGAAGCCCTCGATCCAAATTCAACATCGAGAACAAGCTGCGAAACTCTCGATCCAAATTCAACATCGAGAACAAGCTACGAAGCCCTCGACCCAAATTCAACATCGAGAACAAGCTACGAAGCCCTCAATCCAAATTCAACATCGAGAGCAAGCTGCAAAGCTCTCGATCCAAATTCAACATCCAGAACAAGCTGCAAAGCCCTCAATCCAAATTCAACATCGAGAACAAGCTGCAAAGCCCTCGATCCAAATTCAACATCGAGAACAAGCTGCAAAGCCCTCGAAACAAATCCAACATCGAGAACAAGCTGTGAAGCCCTCGAGAGACATTTACATTTGAGAGAGAGAGAATCAGAGGATCAAACATTAGAGATTGTAATCCACTACGCACTGATACATACCACCACATAAATACAAATTCAAATTGCATTTTACACGTGTTCGAATCTCTATCTTTCGTCGAAATCTCGTGTGAACAATAACCTTATTTTATTTATTTGTATTTACAAATTCGGAAAATGTAACCCGACTTTTCTCTGGTGTGATGGTAAGGGGGACAAATTTTGTATTATTGCGATTCTCTTCAATTGTGTTTTATTATTTTATTTTCCAGTTTAGTAAATTGGGCTGATTGCATAGATAGCAATCAGACCCAAAGTATTAGCAAATATAGCAAAAAATTAAAAGAATTGCAGATATAGCAAAATAAGAAGGCTTACCCATTTAAATTACCAAAAAGCCCATACATTAAACCCAATTAGAAAAACCAAGAGACGCCAACTCATTTATTCACCTAAACTTCCGTTGTTTCCTCTTCTCCCGCGACTCTTCTCCTTCCCCAACCCAGAATTCTATCGCTGATAGATTCTATCAGTGATAGAATCTTACTAGTGATAGAATACTATCAATGATAGAATGCTATAAATAATTTTTCTTTTCGTAAACTTCAGAATAAAAATTGCATTACTTGATAAAAACGGAAGAGTACTATTAGTGATAGAATATTATCGTTGATAGAATGTTATCAGTGATAGAATACTATCGCTGATAGAAAGCTATCAATGATAGTTTATTGATACTATCAGTGATAGAATGCTATAAATAATTTTTCTTTTTGTAAACTTCAAAATAAAAATGGCATTACTTTGTAAAAACGGAAGAATACTATCGCTGATATAGTGCTATCAGTGATAACTTATTGATATTATCTGTAATAAAATGCTATATATATTTTTACTTTCAATCACTCTCTTTAGCTCCATTTAAAATCGGAAGAGTACTATCAGTGATAGTATTCTATCAGCGAGAGTACTATTTCTATCAGTGATAGTATTCTATCAGCGAGAGTACTATTTCTATCAGTGATAGTATTCTACCAGCGATAGTACTATTTCTATCAGTGATAGTATTCTATCAACGATAGTACTCTTTTCTATTAATGATAGTATCAATAAACTATTTATTCAACGATATTATCAATAAACTATTTATTTAAATAATTTTTCTTGAAGAATCAATGATAGATTATCAGTGATAGACTTCTATCACATGTAGAAGTATATCAATGATAGAAGACTATCACTGATAGACTGTTAATGGTTATAAAGAATAAAGTCTATCACTGATATAGTTCAATCATTGATATTATCTTCACATATTCTTCATACGGTTTGTCATCATCCTCTGTTTGGCGAATTGCTTGGACTCCTTGCATGGATGAGGTCGACAATGTGCATTGGATCAATCCACAAACCGTATAAACATAGTATGGTAAACATAGTATGAAACTATCACTAGTAAAAGTCTATCGGTGATAGAAGTCTATCACCGATAGAAAATGGAGTCTAATGGAGTCTATCCGTGATAAAAGTCTAGTGATAGGATATGAAATTTTTTATTGTGCAAACATTATACTAATGAGAAAATAGATGAGTTCCTCGTTTAAGTATATGAAATTTCTTATTGGACAAACATTTGAATTTCAAAGCAGGTGATTTCAGCATCTGAAGATAAATGAGTTACGATGGAGATTATGATTTTGTTAACATATAATATTCTCCACTAAGATCAATGACAGAAAACTTCAGAACTTGTCAAGTGTATTGGGTTTAATCTATAATGATCAAGGTTTCATCTTCAATTTCACTCCTCAATTTGTAATTAAAAAGAAGGAAAAAAAAATAAATCACATTTGGGTTTCATCTTCACCCTAGAAAATGAAACGCGATTGGTTTCATCGCCAAATTTGGGTGTCTCCAAATTGGAAAGTTTGTGAAAGGCAATTAATTCATAGAGATAGTCAAAAGGAGCTCTCTAAAATCAATGACCTCCATTGACACCAAATACCTCCAGTGACATTCTTCTCCAGCACATAAGGTTCATTTTGCAATGGAATTTAGACGACGAAGACCGGTCGGAGCCGAAGAAATTCAGATAGTAAATACGAAGAGATTCATCTGAGCAACTGATGAAAATCTTGGAGCCGTAAGACTCGATAAGTTTGATCTTGGAGGGATTATCCTAGAAAAAAACCCCAAAAATCCCAAAAATCAGAACAATATTAGAGAAAAAGAAGAAGAGGGAGATGAGATTTGCGAGGAGAGAAACCAAGAGAATAAAATTTGCCTTCAATGCCGTCGAACGATGAACAAGAGAAGAAATCTTCAATTTGCGCGAAGAGAGAAACCAAGAGAATAAAATTTGGGCGAGAAGAAATCTTCAAGAGACTCAAAATTGGGTGGAAAAGAAACCCACAAACAAATAAGGGTAATTTGGGAATAAGAAAGGTAATTTGAAAAATTTGCTATATTTGCAAAAGTTTTCAATACTTGCTATATTTGCAAACAATAAACCTTAAATTGTCATTTACTACAATTTCCCTTAGTAAATTGAGACTTTTTTTCTCTTTTCTAATCTGTTCAGGGGGGAGGAGATTTAATAAAAATATAATTCTATTTTAAAATTAATTTTTTCTATTATTTAATCATATATAATTTTAAGTAGAGAATTCTAAAATGGTTTAATTTATTATTATTTTTAAATTATAAGAAGCAAAAAAAAAAAAAAAAATGGGTTGGTTGCATAGATAGCGGCCCAAAATATTTCCAAATGTGGCAACATTTAAAAAAATTGTAAAAATAGTAAAAAAAAAAAAAAGTTGGTCCATATGAATTACAAAAAAGCCTAACTATTTAAAACTCTCAAATTAGACCCTTCTTTATATTCTCCGATTTCTCCCTCCCCAATTCTTCATGTTTTCATCTCCACCGTCCAAACTTCAACAAAATAAAAAAAAAAACTCTTCATCATCTTCTCTGATTTCTCCTTCCCCAATTCTTCATTTTTTTCATCTTCGCAACCTTAACTTCAACAAAATAAAAATAAAACTCACCTCTGAATTTGTGTTGTTGAAACTCGGATCCGGATCTGATAAACACGAATGTGAGATCTGAGAAACTAAGTCTCGGGTTTTGATCAACTCTTTCTTATATTCAATAACATCCGAATTATTCTTCAATTTCTGCGAATTATTATTGTTGGCCGTCGATTTGTCTTTCCCTTTTCCTCCTCCGCCACGACCACCACCACCGTAAGAATGAGATTTTGTGCTCATTTTCCATGTCAAGATTTTGTGCTCATTTTCCATGTCACTCTCTACTCTTAAACATCCTTCTTTCTGCTCTGTCTATGACATTATAATATATATATTCTTTAAGAAGATTATGTGTTTAAATCTTTATAATGTAGTTTTCTTTTATAATGTGTTTAAATCTTTATCATGTAGTTTTATGTTGAGAGGGAATCCTCATTCTTTTGTTGATCCTCCACGACGACTACTTCTTTGGACGATTTCACATCAAAGGAGGACGATTTCACGACTTATTATTAATCAGAGGTTGTTATGTTTGTTACAATGGCGAGCAACCATTTTTTAAAAAGCGACCAACAATTCTTTCAGCTTCTTCTTCGATGAGCACACAATGTCTATCACGAGCGACAACAACGTTACCAGTGCAGCCTATCAGTCAAAGTCTATCAGTGATAGACTCCATTGTCTATCACTAATAGACTTCTATTACCGATAGACTTCTATTACTGAACGAGCGATAGAAGTCTATCAGTGATAGACTCCATTTTATATGACTGATAGACTCCATTTTATATGACTGATAGACTCCATTTTATATGACTGATAGACTTCTATCAGTGATAAACTTCATGTTATATGACTGATAGACTCCATTTTCTGTCAGTGATAGACTTCTACTATTAAGCGTGTTTTGTTGGAGAATTGCTGATTTTTTACTTTATTCTTTTGTCTGTCTTCTGAAGGCTAATATGAGAATAAAAAAGTTCATTTTAAAAATTTACTATATTTGCAAAACTTTTCAAAACTTGCTATATCTACAAAAAAAAAAAAAATAAATAAATAAATAATAAACCCTAAATTACCATTTACTACAATTTTCTAAAAACATTTAGGGAAATTGTAGTAAATGACAATTTAAGGCTTATTGTTTGCAAATATAGCAAGTATTGAAAACTTTTGCAAATATAGCAAAATTTTCAAATTACCTTTCTTATTCCCAAATTACTCTTATTTGTTTGTGGGTTTCTCTTCCACCCAATTTTGAGTCTCTTGAAGATTTCTTCTCGCCCAAATTTTATTCTCTTGGTTTCTCTCTTCGCGCAAATTGAAGATTTCTTCTCTTGTTCATCGTTCGACGGCATTGATTCTCTTGTTCATCGTTCGACGGCATTGAAGGCAAATTTTATTCTCTTGGTTTCTCTCCTCGCAAATCTCATCTCTTCTTCTTCTTTTTCTCTAATATTGTTCTGATTTTTGGGATTTTTGGGGTTTTTTTCTAGGATAATCCCTCCAAGATCAAACTTATCGAGTCTTACGGCTCCAAGATTTTCATCAGTTGCTCAGATGAATCTCTTCGTATTTACTATCTGAATTTCTTCGGCTCCGACCGGTCTTCGTCGTCTAAATTCCATTGCAAAATGAACCTTATGTGCTGGAGAAGAATGTCACTGGAGGTATTTGGTGTCAATGGAGGTCATTGATTTTAGAGAGCTCCTTTTGACTATCTCTATGAATTAATTGCCTTTCACAAACTTTCCAATTTGGAGACACCCAAATTTGGCGATGAAACCAATCGCGTTTCATTTTCTAGGGTGAAGATGAAACCCAAATGTGATTTATTTTTTTTTCCTTCTTTTTGATTACAAATTGAGGAGTGAAATTGAAGATGAAACCTTGATCATTATAGATTAAACCCAATACACTTGACAAGTTCTGAAGTTTTCTGTCATTGATCTTAGTGGAGAATACTATATGTTAACAAAATCATAATCTCCATCGTAACTCATTTTTCTTCAGATGCTGAATTCACCTGAACTTTGAAATTCAAATGTTTGCCCAATAAGAAATTTCATATACTTAAACGAGGAACTCATCTATTTTCTCATTAGTATAATGTTTGCACAATAAAAAATTTCATATCCTATCACTAGACTTTTATCACGGATAGACTCCATTAGACTCCATTTTCTATCGGTGATAGACTTCTATCACCGATAGACTTTTACTAGTGATAGTTTCATACTATGTTTACCATACCATGTTTATATGGTTTGTGGATTGATCCAATGTACATTGTCGACCTCATCCATGCAAGGAGTCCAAGCAATTCACCAAACAGAGGATGATGACAAACCGTATGAAGAATATGTGAAGATAATATCAATGATTGAACTATATCAGTGATAGACTTTATTCTTTATAACCGTTAACAGTCTATCAGTGATAGTCTTGTATCATTGATATACTTCTACATGTGATAGAAGTCTATCACTGATAATCTATCATTGATTCTTCAAGAAAAATTATTTAAATAAATAGTTTATTGATACTATCGTTGAATAAATAGTTTATTGATACTATCATTAATAGAAAAGAGTACTATCGTTGATAGAATACTATCACTGATAGAAATAGTACTATCGCTGATAGAATACTATCACTGATAGAAATAGTACTCTGATAGAATACTATCACTGATAGTACTCTTCCGATTTTAAATGGAGCTAAAGAGAGTGATTGAAAGTAAAAATATATATAGCATTTTATTACAGATAATATCAATAAGTTATCACTGATAGCACTATATCAGCGATAGTATTCTTCCGTTTTTACAAAGTAATGCCATTTTTATTTTGAAGTTTACGAAAAGAAAAATTATTTATAGCATTCTATCACTGATAGTATCAATAAACTATCATTGATAGCTTTTTTTTTTTTTTTTTTTTTTTTTTTTTTTTTTTTTTTTTTTTTTTTTTTTTTTTTGATATCCGTGAGTGTCCGGGCCAGCTTACGCGCACCTCGACTATTCTCACGGGACAGACCGCCTGACCCTACAACATTTGGCTGCCAAGGAAACCCGTAGGAAATTAATTCCTAGGTAGGTGGCCACCAAGGATCGAACCCATTCCCTCTTTGAGGGCATTGAAGTCCCAAGGCCCTTTATGACCACTAGGCCAACCCTTGATGGTTATCATTGATAGCTTTCTATCAGCGATAGTATTCTATCACTGATAACATTCTATCAATGATAATATTCTATCACTAATAGTACTCTTCCGTTTTTATCAAGTAATGCAATTTTTATTCTGAAGTTTACGAAAAGAAAAATTATTTATAGCATTCTATCATTGATAGTATTCTATCACTAGTAAGATTCTATCACTGATAGAATCTATCAGCGATAGAATTCTGGGTTGGGGAAGGAGAAGAGTCGCTGGAGAAGAGGAAACAACGGAAGTTTAGGTGAATAAATGAGTTGGCGTCTCTTGGTTTTTCTAATTGGGTTTAATGTATGGGCTTTTTGGTAATTTAAATGGGTAAGCCTTCTTATTTTGTTATATCTGCAATTCTTTTAATTTTTTGCTATATTTGCTAACACTTTGGGCCTGATTGCAATCAGCCCAAACATTTATATAAAAATGTTTAAAATTATATTTATATGAATGTAGAATTACATGTTTAGTCCTTTCATTTTTTAAATTTGTGTTTAATAAGTTCGTGAAATTTAAACCGTTTAAATTCATTAAATTTAAATTTTATACCTAATACGTCTTGGCATATTATTATTTTTTTTTCTTGTAAAAATCAATGGTTGGAGACTCCATTACACTTGAAAATTTTAATTTTGTATTTAATAGATGCGTGATTTTTTTTTTTTAAATGTAGAATAAGTTAGGACCCATTAATTTTATGTCTTAACAAAACGTTTGATATTTTAAATTTTCTAATATGTCTTTATTAGATACAAAATTGAGAGTTTAAAGATTTATTAGACACAAAATTAAAATTTGAACGATCTATTAGATACAAAATTAAAAATTTAAGGATCTATTAGATTCAAAATTGAAAGTTTAAGAGAGTGTTACGCACATTTTAAAGTTTAAAGACTATATAGACATAAATCGAAAATTTTAAAGACTAAACTTACAATTAACTTTATTAGAATTGTGCACATTTTTTTTTGGTTTCGCCCCTACGTACAAGGTATTGTTATTTTGTTCATTTATGACTTTTTTGGTGGGAGTGAATGCTCATTTGGATCTTTTGTACTTTTAACTTATTGCTTTCAAGACCCTACCAAGTCTCATATTAATAGATTTCAATTAAAAAAAATACTTATTATGTCAATTCGAGTATAGTTTAGTGAACAAGACATAAACTATCATCTAAAATGTCGATAGTTCAAAATTAATAATAAAATATCAATTACTATATCAAAGGTGGACGACTTGAGTCCTTCCTATAATTATTGTTGAACTAAAAAACAGAAAAAAATAAAATAAAATAATTTAATACATTTTTTTTTAGTACAAAGGACAAAAAATTAACGAGACATAAAAATGAATGATTGCTTGTCAACATCAACATGGAGAACTAACCCGGGAGGGAGATTAGAACACCATCCCTGAGTTCAATTCTATGACAAAGCTTATCAAATAATGTCGTTAGCAATCCTGTTTTGAGACCTTCGAATATGTTGAAAGCTTCACATATTATAGGCCGCTGCTAGGCGAAGAACTTCACATGTAACAATTTTAATTGAAGTCAGATTCTTCTCCTCTCGGCTGAGAAGATGAATAACATTTAGACAATCAGATTGAACAATGACCGATTAGTGAACCAGTTTCGTAAGCATCAACACTCCCACCTCAATCGCCTTCATTTTCAACAATTGAGGATCAAACAAGCCTCCCATTGCTTGACAGCCAACTCGAATGAAATTACCAAACTGATCATGAAGAACCCATCCCTATCCTCTTTAACAGTCATCCTCTCGCCATGCAGCATCACGAGTGAGGGACCAGACAGAGGCATCAGGCAACATCCATCTCAACGCCACAAACTCATCCATCTCGAGGTTCGGCCTAACCTGCACACCATGTCGACGCTCCATCCCCGAAGTGAAGTCATGCAGAGAGTCCGTAATCAATTCTTGCAAAGCTGGAATATAAATCTCCAGACCCGTGAACACCCAACGATTACGATACTCCCACACACGCCATAATAACACTTGGGAGAGTTCCACTAAATCTGCCTCATTGTTCTCCTAAAACCATTCATAACGATCCATGGTCGACCAACTATTCCTGCAACACAAAACAAAAACCATATTAGAACTAAAAACGTGGGCCGAGAGGGTCTTCGACATTGGTAAAAAAAATGCATTGTAGTCTCCATTTCTCTAGAACATGAGGGACACCATGGTCCAGCATCAACCCCTTTTTCAAAAGGTTAGTTCGCGTTGAGACAATATTCTGTAGAATTTTCCAACCACATATTTTTATCTTCGGCGGACCGTTTGAAGCTATCATCCAAGTAGTGGCCTTTGGTGCTGGAGCCTCCTAAAATAATTCTGGTGTGGAGTTCTTCAATTGAGGCGCCAGGTGGGACCTTGATCTTCTTCGGGTCGATCGGATTTCGTCGGATCAGGGTGTAGCTTGACCATAAATCTGGTGTTCAGACGTCTTCCTAGATCTTCTTTGGGCCGATCATAGCCTGATTATGTGCCTACAGGACCTCTAGGATGCAAGAAAAGTTCTGATCCAATCCCTTGACCTTCGCCTCCAACGCTTCATACCGTTCATCGATTTTCGCTTTTGGAGTGATGACTGAGTTTGACTTCTCTGCTGCTACAAGTTGCCTCTTCGTCGGGCGGAACTCGATTTTTCAGCCACCTTCGCCTGTGAGAATGCTATGATCGTTAACCGGTGTTTGTTCCGTGCGCCGTCGATCGAGAGGCTTGGCGTTTCACCTTCCAATCCTCAAAGGCTAACACTTTCCATATTGTCGTTCATAATCTCGAATGGTATTGCGAGGTAATTAGAAGATGACTTACTCATTCCCACAGACAACGCCAACTGTTGATACCAATTTTTGGTACCAACGGTGATTTTAGTATTTGATATGGAACGACAATACCCAAGGAATAGAGAAGTTAGCTAAGACCATTGTGATGCTAACCATACGACACTTCGAGAGAGAAAACGAATATGAAAAGTATCTTTTGTAAAAGTAGGTAATGATTTTTTAGATTTTTTAATTTTTTTTATCAATCGGTTAGCTTATTTATATAGAGACCTCTCAAATGACCGTTGGAACGTTTTTTACAATTTAAAAGGTGATTTTGGTGAGAATAACTCATACTATATATTTAACAATCCTAGAATTAGAATAATGAAGTGTTAAAATAATTAATTAGAAGAAGAAAACAAAGGGGAAAGAAATTAAAGTTGCAATTCCAAAGCAAGACATGCAGGGAGACAAGTAGGAGGTATAAAAGGAGGAGTCCTTCAGCCAAGTGTCCCTCTCTAAAGTCTAAAGTCCTTACGTTACCAACCCCACCGAATCCCTCTCTCATGCATGCGCTTTGCATTTTATATTAAATTTACAAAATCAAAATCAAAATCAAAATTACGATAATGGATGATCATGAGGCCGAGGAGTCCGGCCGAATCCCACTCTTAGACGACTTAAGCGACGGCGTCCCTGGTTCCGTCGACCACCGAGGGAGACCGAGCCGGCGGTCGGAGTCCGGGAGGTGGAGGGCGGCGGGGTTGATAATCGGAGCTGAAATTGCAGAGAGGTTTGCATTCTTCGGGATAAGCACAAATCTCATAACATATTTGACGGTGGAAATGGGGCTGTCAATGGCAGCCGCCGCCGAGAATGTAAACCTTTGGATCGGAACGGCGGCGTTGCTTCCACTGCTTGCGGCTTCTTTGGCGGATTCCTTCCTCGGTCGCTACCTTACAATTCTCCTCGCCTCCGCTCTTTACATCCTGGTTTGTTTCTTTCTTACCCTCTTTTTTATTTTCTTTTTTATTTTTTGAAAATACACCATGTTCTTAGGCTGCACAAATAGCAATCAAACCCAAACTAATCGTAAATTTGGCAAACTTTAAGATGATTTGCAAATATGGCAAAAAAAAAATCTGTTTCTATCACTGACAGACTATCGTATCACTTATAGATTTTTATCGGTGATAGACTATTATCACAAACAAAAATCTATAAAAAGCTGAGGTGGTCAGCGATGGACTTCTATCAGCCATAAGATATCAGCAATAGAAATGGTTTACAAAAAATTTAAAAACATGCTATATTTCTAATTATCTTATTCTAAATTGACATTTGTTACCATTTCTCATGTTCTTACTTAATTTTGGGTTAAATGTATGTTTTCTTTTTTGGGGCTAGAATTCATTTTGGTCTATTTTGGTTCGTATACTTTTAAATGTCTAAATTTAGTTTATATACTTTTAATAAAGCTTAAAATGAGTCTCTATCAATCATGAAAATATTGATTTTAATGTCTAAATTTAGTTTATATACTTTCAATAAAAAATCAGTCGATATTTATATGGAGATTTCAATTCTCAATTTTACATATGGACGGATATTTTTTTGTAAACTATTTATTTTAAAAAAATATTTAAATTAATAATTTTTTTATTACTGATCTTGTTATATATATATGAAAATTGTATAGGGTGTTAATTTAGGAAAAAAAATTAAGTAAACAAATAAGCATTTAACTCTTTTAAATAAGTTTAAATTATAAAAAAATTAAGTAAACAAATAAGCATTTCCTCTTTTAAAAAAGTTTAAATTCTTATTATTAGCAGATATTTTTGTTATTTGTTGTCGGATATAATGGAAATGTTGATTGTTATATGACATCAACCAACAAAGCGATAATCAACACAGTGAATTATGTGGTTCGGGTGTATTAAAAAAATGAGAATAATTGTATTACGTTTTTTTTTAGAGAAATTACAGATTACAGATTATGGGCCAAAATTCATTAGAAAATTTATATATGACACTTCTTCTAACGAATTAATATAGAATGAGCTAAAATAAGATCCAAAACATAATACAAAATTACTTAATACACAATGTTCTAAGATAATAGAACTATAAAGGGCCAACAACATCGATGTTACATCTCATTTCGATGTTAAAGACATGAACATATGAAAATATCAAATATATGTAAATATGAGACAGAAATTTAAAACCCTTTTCAAAACCATGTTTTCCTTTAAATTTTATTTATTTTACTCTAAATGCTATAACAATTATGTTCCCATTCTTGATTTTCTTTTTCACAAACAAACATGAAAATCCCCTTTTAAATAATGAACTGAAATGCAGGGACTCGGCCTGCTGACACTCTCAGCTATGGTTGCTTCACCAAGCAGTTTCCGCAGCAAGCATAACGACTCCGCTGCCTCGGCCGCCACAGGAGTTTCATCGCCGCCTGTGCTCGATGTTGTGTTCTTCTTCAGCGCTTTGTACTTGGTGGCACTTGCACAAGGAGGACACAAGCCTTGTGTTCAGGCATTTGGGTGTGATCAATTTGATGGAGAAGATCCTCAAGAATGCATAGCCAAATGCTCTTTCTTTAACTGGTGGCACTTTGCTACCACTCTTGGATCCATCATTGCACTCATCACTTTAAGCTACATTCAAGATAACTTCGGTTGGGGTCTCGGCTTCGGCATTCCTTGCATCTCTTTGGTAGCTGCTCTCCTCGTTTTCTTGCTCGGAACTCGAACCTATCGTTTCGTTACCAAGACCAATGATGAGGAGAAACCATTCGTTAGAATTGGTCGGGTTTTTGTCAATGCCGCTCGAAATTGGAGGACAACGACGACATCTTCGGACATTGCTGTTTTGGAGGAAGGTCAAGATGCAATGCTTTTTCAAAGATATGGACAATTGAGGTAAGTTGTTCACAAGTTACTGTTTTTGGATGCATTTAAAGCCTTAGGCTTTGTTTCATAGATCATTTTTTGTGTTTACTAAATTATTAGTTTATACTCTACTTTCTTAATAGATTTTTACAATTTTACTTCAGTTCTAAAAGTGGTGGTTAATTATCAAATATCTTGTTAAACCATTTCTAAAAACAGAGTAGTTGAGAAGATACAACATGCTAATGGTCTATGGTGTCCCTTAATAATAGTGTTATGATATAATGGAATAACAAAGAAGAGAAGCACAAAAGAAGATCGACACAGATTTCCGTGGTTCACTAACGCCGTGTTAGCTACGTCCACAGACAAAACGGAGAGAACAATCTTATTATGAATAGGAGATAATTACAAATGACAGACTAGAGGGCGGCTGAAGTCAGCGAGACCCTCGTACCGAACCAGTCGTAGAGGTCCTAACATATTCAAGGCATTCCAATAAATAGGAAGCAACCAATTATGTCTATTTCATGTCTCCTATGTGTATCTTTTATGGATATTTTATTTCGAACATACAAACTTTTTGAATGGTTCAATACTAATACTAATTTTAGTTATTTGGGTTCTATCAGTTGAGTTCCTTTAATTTAATATTGCTCCCTTGATCAGCTTCCTCAACAAGGCTTTGGTTGCTCCAGTCGGCTCTGGTAAAGAAGGAAAGACGTGTAGCATAGTCGAGATCGAGGAGGCGAA
This sequence comes from Herpetospermum pedunculosum, assembly GCA_028017165.1. Taxonomy (NCBI): domain Eukaryota; kingdom Viridiplantae; phylum Streptophyta; class Magnoliopsida; order Cucurbitales; family Cucurbitaceae; genus Herpetospermum; species Herpetospermum pedunculosum. Next base: position 25,654,419 of record CM051527.1, on the reverse strand, counting down.
GGCGGTCCTAAGGCTCATTCCTATTTGGGCAGCAAGCTTGCCATATGCCATTTTTTTATCACAATGCTCTACTTTCTTCGTCAAGCAAGGCTCCACCATGGACAGATCAATCACACCGAGCTTCAAAATACCCGCTGCTACAATCCAATGCTTCGGCTTCGTTGGCGTCGTGCTCTTCGTCCCAATCTACGACCGAGTCGTGGTCCCCATAGCGAGAACATTCACCCTCAAACCCTCTGGGATCACAATGCTGCAAAGAATCGGAGTAGGGATGTTCCTATCCACCATTTCAATGGTGGTTGCCGCTGTTGTTGAAGTGAAAAGGCTGAGGGTTGCTCGAGAACACGGCTTAACCGATGATCCTAACGCTACGATCCCAATCACGGTGTGGTGGCTGATTCCTCATTTCTTCCTGCTCGGAGTTTCGAGCGTTTTCACGATGGTGGGTCTGCAGGAGTTCTTCTACGATCAAGTGCCGAGGGAGCTGAAGAGCGTGGGATTCGCACTGTATCTGAGCATCTTTGGGGTCGGAAACTTGCTCAGCAGCGTTCTTGTGTCGGCCATTGAAGACGCAACCGGTGGGCATGGAAGAGATGGGTGGTTTGCTAACAACATTAACAGGGCGCATCTTGATTACTTTTATTGGCTTCTTGCTGGTATTAGTGAGGTAGGATTAGTTGCATACATGTATTTTGCTAACTCCTATGTATATAAATACATAAACCCTACTGCTGCTTGAACAAACTTCAAATTTTGTTGAATCCGAGGATAATATGATGGGTAAGTGTGTATCTTTCTAAGTTCAAAGTTGTTTTTTCGGTGGAGGTTGTTTTATCTTTGAATGGTTTTTTTTTTTTTTTACAACATGTGAAGTGGGGAATTGAATCTAGAACTTCATAGTCACTAGTCGATATATGCCAGTTGAGTTGAGTTATGTCTTTGTTGGCTTGAATGTGTTTTATTTGTACCTACTTAATTTACTATTGGTGTCACAATTAATTGGTAATGCTAATTGTTTTGTCTGGTTCACTTCTTTATGTTATACATGGGTCTAATTGGTGTTCGTGAACGAAAGAATGAAGTCTATTATTTTTGTGGAATTTCAACCGTGCATGTAGTAAAAGTTCAAAATTTATCTGTTTTTAGGTTGTGTAAGTTGTGAAATAGAAGACCGGGGCATCTGTCGATCAAATAGAATGGTATAATTAGTACCTGCACTTAGTTTTAATTTTGTCGGAAATAAACTGAATCATGCTTGTATTACATGAGCTCACGCTAAATAAACTCATGATAGTTTTTCTGTTAGTGATAGCAAGGTCTGTCATATTTTTGAACTTATACATGTTGATTTGTGGGGTCCAAATATCAATTCACTGTCTTCTTGTGGTGCTTATTATTTTTTGACAATAATAGATAATTTTTCACGAGTTGATTGGGTTTATATGTTGGGTAATAAAACTGAAGTTTCTACAACATTTCACTCATTTCTTACCATGGTTGACTGTCAATTTGAGACATCTGTTAAAACAGTGAGAACTGACAATGGTACAAAATTTAAATGTATGCTTGACTATTTTGATAAGAATGATATTCTTTTTCAAACTTCATTTGTTGAAACTCCACCACAAAATTGGAGGGTAGAGCACAAGCATCAACACATACTTAATGTGGCTCGTACTTTAATGTTTCAAGAAAATTTTTCTATTGCTTTTTTTTTGGGAGAATGTATCTTGGGTGCCATTTATTTGATAAATCGTACTCCGTCAGGTTTATTGCAAAATAAAACCCTTTTTGAGATTTCATTTGGCTCTGCCTCAAACTTTGACGTGTTATGTGTTTTTGGATGTCTGTGTTTTGCTCATAATCAACGATCAAAATGAAATAAATTTGATCCACGTAGTCTAAAGTGTGTGTTTGTTGGATATCTGCAGGGTAAGAAATGGTGAAAGCTTTATGATCTCGAAACTGGAGAACTATTTTTCTTTCATGATGTAAAATTTCATGAGAGTGATTTTCCATATGCTAAAACTAGTACTCATGTACCTTCTGACATGAGAATGTGGTGGATTCCTATTTTAAATGATATCAGTGCCTCCTAGCAATGTTGATCATATAGATGGAGTTGCATGGTCTACTAATGTTGTTGATGATATGAGTTTAGTTCAGGATGAGAGTGCAACTTATGATCACACAACCACGACCATTGTTCCACTAGAAGAAACTCACAATGAAAACAGGTAAGTAAATGAAGTGGTTGGTTTGGGTCGGGGTTTGCAAACCAAACACACATCAATTCTTCTTCGTGATTTTGTTACTAGATCTACACGGAAAGATAATTCATCTCCAAGTTCATCGTCATCCACGAGCTCCTCAAGTACTCCTTACTCTATAGCATATTTTTTGAATTGTGATAATTTTTTTGCGCGACATCGTATATTTCTTGCAGCAATAACTGCAGGACACGAGCCTCATAATTTTAATGAGTCTATGAAAAATGATGGTTGGAGAGAAGTTATGCAGTAGGAAATAAAAGCTTTGGAAGCTAATAAAACTTGAGTCATGAAAGTCTTGTCCCCAAGAAATAAAGCCCTTGGATGCAAATGGGTATATAAAATAAAATATCATGCAGATGAGAAAGATTGAACGACTCAAGGCTCGTCTTGTAGGGGTGCAAGGGAAACCCGAAAAAATCGAACCGAACCGAAAAACCGACCGACACCGACGTTAATTTCGGTTCGGTTTGGTTGACGGTTTCGGTTTGTATATTAAGAAAACCGAATATATTCGGTCGGTTTTCGGTTTTGATGCTTTAAAATCGATGATAACCGAACCGACCGATTACTATATATTTATAATAAACCGAAGGATTATCAATAATTGTAAGCAGTCCAGTGGCTTTAGAGACGCCTTACAACCAAGATGTCTTGAGTTCGAGCTTGACAATACGCATATTTTTTGAACTATTTACTCCTACAAAGTAGAATGGGCCCATAACTCAGCAGCCCCACTAAACTTAACCCAACTCGGCCCATTGCTCTTTGAATTAACTAATCGGTTAATCGGTCGGGTCGGTTTGGTTCACAACCTCCGGCGGGACCGAACCGATTAAACCGTCGGTTAATCGGTCGGGTCGGTTTGGTTCACAACCTCCGGCGGTTCGGTTTCTTATCGGTTTCGGTTCAGCACTCAATCCGAACCGAACCGATTACACCCCTATCGTCTGGTGAGGAATTACACATGAAATTTCCACCTGGTACGTCACCCTATCGTCTGGTGAGGAATTACACATGAAATTTCCACCTGGTACGTCACCCTATGTGAGGAATTACACTACACATGAAATTTCCACCTGGTACGTCACCCTATCGTCTGGTGAGGAATTACACATGAAATTTCCACCTGGTACGTCACCCTATCGTCTGGTGAGGAATTACACATGAAATTTCCACCTGGTACGTCACCCTATCGTCTGGTGAGGAATTACACATGAAATTTCCACCTGGTACGTCACCCTATCGTCTGGTGAGGAATTACACATGAAATTTCCACTTGGTACGTCACCCTATCGTCTGGTGAGGAATTACACATGAAATTTCCACCTGGTACGTCACCCTATCGTCTGGTGAGGAATTACACATGAAATTTCCACCTGGTACGTCAGGTATGTATGGTGTGTCGCCTCAAACCCCTATGAGGAATTACACATGAAATTTCCACACATGAAATTTCCACCTGGTACGTCAGGTATGTATGGTGTGTCGCCTCAAGAAAGTCCGACTTACTTCAAGCTGAGGTGTTGGTTTTCTAAGTTGGCTACTTCATTGAAGAAATATGAATTCACTTAGTCTTATTCAGATTACTCACTCTTCACGTTTCAACAGGGACACATTCAGCTTAATCCTAATATATGTTGATGATCTGATTATATCTAGTAATAACTCTTTCGTTGTTGCTTATTTAAGAAATATTTGGGTGAATGCTTTCACATGACGATTTGGGTACTTTGAAATATTTTCTTGGCATTGAGGTTTCTCAGAATTTAGAGGGTATTTTTCTTAGTCAACATAAGTACACTCTAGACAGCATTTCAGAAATGTGATTATTGGGAGCAAACCATGTAGGGTTTCCAATCAAACAAAATCATCATCTAGCACTTGCTTGTTATTGGACGCTTTGTTCGAAGATCCTGAAAGATATCGACGTCTAAGATATCAACGTCTTAGATCCTGAAAGAATGACAAAGTTGTTTAAAAAATTGGGAGCTTTGTTGTTTTTATGGTCGGTTCATCAAGTAATGTCCTCCAAAATGATGAAAGAGGATTCACTCGTTTGCAATCGACGATTTGGAAGGGGGTGAATTGGGTAGCAGAGATCTCCAATGCATTCAAAGCAAGCATCACCATCATAATTAGCAGACAAGAAATCAATGGCATCTTCCCCAATTTGAACCACCATGGAAACAATTCGAGTCAATCGTTACTCAGAATCATCCACAACTCATTTCAAAATTAGGGCAACATTGTTGGGGTTTCAATGGGTTAAGAGTAAGAACTCTAGATCTAGACAACTTCTCTTTGACGGTAGGGTTTCAATGCATTATGCGATTCTTGTGTCGTACATTGTTGTGGTAGTTTAGTCTTTAGTACATCCGTTATTCCATGCTGCTAAATATAGTTTTTAAACATTTTTCCAATAAAAAAATATTTTTAGACATAGATCAAAATCAACATTGAATTTTGGACATTCCTCTAGCTATCCCTATGTAAATATATGTTTTTGAAAGTTTTTTGGATTGACTTTTTGTCAATTTTTTAAGTGACCTTGCGGCTGATTTCAAATTTACGGTAGTGTGGAATTTCATGCATTTTGCGACCGAAAGAAAAAAAAAAAGTAGTGTCCACTGCGGCGGAATCAAAATTAGGTGATTTTTGTTAGTTTTATTCGTGGGTGAATTTTTAAAGAGAATAGTGTATTCTCTTATCGTTCGGGTTTCTCTTTTGTTGTTTATCCAAAATTACTGATTGTGGTACTTGGAAGCAAATAGTTCGAGTTTGACTATTCAAAAGAGTTTGTAGCACGAGTTTAAGAGATCTTTTGTAATCTTCATCATAATAGAACCTGTAGAAGACTGAACGTAATCTTGAGATTGGGGCGAACCAGTCGATGTCGTTCTCTTTTTCCCTTCTCTTTATTATTATATTTTGTTATCGATAACTTATTTAGTTCAAACCTATTAAGTGAGAGTCTGAGATATAATTTAGTTTATTCCACATTATTTATATTTCGTGTTTTTTCCCTCTCAGGTGGATCATCATTATGTTTGAGATGTTATTGAGGACGAAGTCATTTTGTCATGTTTCTACAAATGAGCAGCTTGCAAATATCTTTACGAATGTCTTAAGGAAAAAGTAAATTTCTATATCTCTTTCACAAATTGGACATTTGCGATCTTCATGCTCAACTCAAACATGAGTCGGTATTAGAATATATATATATATATATTTACACTATAATTTGATATATATTTTGTTTATTTAGTTTGGGTTGTATTTGGAGTTTAAGTCAAAATAAATTATATGTATATACTCAACTTATTCTAAATGAAAATGAATATAGCTGGGCTTATACACTTTCAAACAAATTTAAAGAAAATAGAATTAGTATTTTTGTCCATTATTTATATATTCTGAAACACGAGTAATTGAAGTTTGGCAAAACATTATAAGCCACAGCTAGACCGGCAAACATTTTAAAAAGCAAACATTCAACCAGAAAGAAGCAATTATTGGATATCTAAGCCACCAATTTTTCCGCTGTTTTTATTTTTCAATGGCGTAATTTTTTAATTTTTTTATAAACATATTATTTTTTTCACGCTAGTAAAGATTGTCTTTTGAAAAGACGATAGACCATCTTGTTCTATGTAGATGAGGATCGTCTTTTCAAAAGACGATTTTCATCCACGTAGCTCTCAGTACATCGTCTTTTGAACAATGTACCTTCAAATATCGATATCTTTTTATTCAGATATGCAAAAAATTCGAAAAAGTTTATGGCCGGAAAGCTAATACCGAGAGCTTCAATTTGATACGTGGTTTCATTATTGTTGAAGTTGTATATCAAAAGATAAAGATCGTCGAAGTTGAGCCACGTGAATGGAGATCGTCTTTTGAAAAGACGACCTATGTGGGCCCAGAAGAAGACCATCTTTTCATCCACGTGGAACAAAATCGTCCTTTCAAAAGATACATTTGCTCGCGTGGAGAAAGACACCCCCCATACAAACAATATTTTTAAAAATAGTTTCAAACATTCAATATTTTTATAAAAAGTTTCAAAAATTATCATATTAAAAAAAAAAAAATCTCTTTTTAAAAAATATTATTTTTAAAAATAAATTGTTTTTAAAACTAAATTTGAGAAGTATGAGGTAGTTTTATATTTGATGTAGTGTAGTGGTTATCTTTGCTGCTTTTCACACAAGAGAGATTATGCTACAAAAGAAATGCAACGTTGTGAAGTGCAGTCTTTTCAACGGTTAAAAAAAAACAAAAAAGTGGTTTTAAATCTAAAGATGATGACTTGTGACAAACTAAAATCAAGAGATAATTTTTAATATGACAAACTTGATATTTAATAAAATTATCTATTTAAGAGAGACAAGTATTTAAAACAAAAACTTTATGTCCCAAATTGGAATGTTTTAAGGAAGCACTAATCAAGATTTGAGACTTTGATTTTTCATTAGGACCACATTCATCTCTACTCCACTTGCATCTTATTTAATCTTAAATGTCAAATCACAATTAGGTAAACCACAATTTATTTTTCAAGTCATTAAATACTTATTATAATCTTATATGCAAGTTTGAGTATAGCTCAACTGATATGAAATATGTATCTAGACCAAAAAGTTAGTGATTTGAATCATTCATCACACATTTGGTAACCCTCGTGACTTTGCTTTTGGTTTCACCCAAAAGACCTCATATCAATGAAGAATGTTGTCATTTATTATATACCCATGATTTTTCCCTCTTCTAACCAATGTGGGACTTTGGTCGCACTCCCAACAACCCTCATTGTACGATTTTTGACAATACATAAGAAGAGGAGTTGTCCCCCAGAAAGATTCAAGAAAATCATGGAGCTCCAAGTACTATAAAAGAAGCCTATGACTTTGATTTTTAATGATCTCAGTTAGAAACACTCTAAAGCTTGGTCAGGGGCGGATCCAGACATTGATGTTTGGGGGGCCAAAAAATTAGAGTATATAAATATTAAAAAAAGATCGCCAAAAATCTAGAGGTTCGAATTCACAGTCTCAAGTTATGTTGACATTAAAAAAAAAGTTATCATATGTAACTGTATCAAAGACTTATGGACTAAGTTTAAATAAACTTAATACCATCATATAATTTTGCTTATCTCTATATTTAAAAATAAATAAATAAATTAATTAATTAATTAATGAGTCCCTAAACTCTAAAAAGTCTTTAATGCGTCCCTATACTTTCAATTTTGTTTCTAATGAATTCCAAGATTTTTTCAAAATTGAAAGTTAAAAAATATATTGAACTCTTTTTGAAGTTCGTAGTCTATTAAACACAAAATTAAAAGTTCAAAAATTTATTACATTTTTAAAAAAAATTATTCAAGAAAAAACACTAACATGATTTTGTTTCCAAAATTTATAAAATAGAGGTTAATATAATCTAAATTACTTTTGAAATGTTAATAAATAAACTAATACTAAGAGTTAATAGTTTTTTTTTTAAAGGACGAAGAATACTAAATTTAGATATTTAAAATTACAATGACTAAAATAATATAACTATCAAGTAGAGATACTACAATGACATTTCAATTAAAGGCACAACAAAATATAAACCATGCACAAGGACCACTGCAGCAAAATGAAATTTTGTTAATTTGGGGGGCCAAAATGTATTTAATAACAATAGTATATATTTAAGGCATTATTTTTGCCTACGTGTATAAGAAAATCAAATATTTTGGGGGGGTCGTGCCCCCCTAGTCCCTTCAGAGGTCTGTGAGCTTGGTGACCTACCTCTAGTTAAATTTCTTATTGGATTCTATAATTTTAGAGTTGGGTAAAAGAGGGTGTGCAGTGCAAATTAGCTTTGCAAGAGTGATTTTGTAATTGGAGCTGCGGAGAGAATTTCGTGTGATTGTAACAATTTTTCACATAGATGAGTTTTGTTTTTGTGGGTCTGGTTTTTTTTTTTCAGTTTGGAGTTTTCCACGGTAAATTCTTGTATTTTCTATTTTTATTTCTTTTATTTTCTGTTTATTCCAAGAAGTGAATTTTTTTTTCCAATATGATCCATAGGTGAAGCAATTTCAGTTTGGAGTTTTCCACGCTAAATTCTTGTATTTTCTATTTTTATTTCTTTTATTTTCTGTTTATTCCAAGAAGTGAATTTTTTTTTCCAATATGATCCATAGGTGAAGCAAATGATGCTTAAAGTCTCTTATATGAATCTTCTACAAAAACTAGTAAGATTATGAAATATTTTCTTCTCTCACTTGCTTTCCTTAGGTTGTAGTTAACCTCTTCTTCATCAACTTATAGTTCTATTTTTAAGATTAGCATACAATTTTTCATATCTAAGTGTAGTTAAAAGACATCCCACATACTTAATATGCTCCTCTAAACTTTTAAAATAGGTTAAAAACACTTTTTTTTTTTGGTCCTAATACACTCGTTAAAACAACAATTTCAAATCCTAAATTTTAGTATGTAATGATTGCGATCAACTCTGCAAATTCTAATTGTTCACGTGGAGACATTTCAGTAAGATACCGAGTTTATATAGGAAATGCGACCCACCTTGCAAAGGTGACAATTACTTAATGTTAATTATTCATGTGCAGATAATTCAGTGAGATATCATATTATACTGAGTTGAAAAAAAATATCAAACTGAAATCAAATTTTATCTTATTTTTGGAGGGTTTAGGATTTAAAATTTATGATGTTAGGGTTTAGGGTTTGAAGGGGTATTTTAGTCCATGACATCGTCTTAGATTCTAGCATTTGGCTATTTTTAAATAAAAAAATATGTTTTGACTTTTTTCAAAAAATTAAAAATGTACATTTTTCTACTTATCCCTTAATTTAGAAAAAAAAAAATATATATATATATATACGTTTTGACTTTTTTTCAAAAAAAAATTAAAAATGTACATTTTTCTAGTTATCCCTTAATTTAGAACAAATCTTCTATTTTCCAATTTTTAAGGATCGGTATTCATCAAGTTTAATTTTTCTAAAAAAGCTCCAACTTATTCCAAATTAATTTAGTTAAGACAGTATTTGGTGTGAATTTTTTTTTCTTTCATATCTTTCTTTTCAAATTTTTAAATATTTTGTTTGAATTTATTAATTTAAGTTTCACTATTTACATCGTTAGATTTTTTAAAATGACAGAAGAAGGAGAGAGACCAAAAACAAAGTTCAAAATCTCGTTAGGTAACATTTCGCTCTCATGGAGAGAATTGAGAAACTACACATTAGAGAAGGAAGATTCTTCGCCGACGAACTCGACTAAAAACCTATGTTTTGCAACATAATTCACGCTAAGACTACAATAAATCAATATTAGTAAACACGACCGTCTAATCAAAGGACTTTTGAAAAATTAAGAGAATTCTCAAAAAAAAAATTTCTCCAAAATTAAATCCTTGAAGAAAAAGTCAATCCACACACTGAAAGCACTTCTAGTGCTATTTTATCTAACTTCGGGTTATATCTATTTTTCGACTTTTTCAAACTATTTTTTATTTTCAAATATTTTAAAAGGTGATTTTAATTGGTTAAAAATAACTCTTTAAACGGGATTTGGCCCAAACAGTTGGAAAAGTTGAAGTTGTTTAGTTGGGAGAGTTCTGAAATATATGTGTTTTGGGCAATGAATTGTTTAATCTGGAGTTCTGAAGTCTGTGTGTATTTGGGATAAAGAAAGGTTAAACTTTGAGTTCTGAAGTTTTAGTTTATTTTAATTGTTTATTTCTACACAATTTTTTTTTGGTACAAACTTTCAAAATTTCATTAGTAGGAACTTCTTTCCATTCCAATAAATTCTAAAAATATATATTTTTTTTTATTTTTAATTTATCTATTCATTCCAATAAATTCTAAAAAATAATTTTTTATTTTATTTTTAATTTATCTATCATTTACAAAAATTTGAAGAAAACAAAAAAAAATAATTTTGGGCACAATACCTCACATTATTCTTTCAATTGATTGTCAAATATATATACATCCATTTTTGTTAAAAACTCATTTTTTTTTAAAAAAAAAAACAGTCTTACCCAGACCCATATGTCAAACACATTTTTCTTTGCCTCCACCCTCTTAAACTCGTCATTCCATCTAAATCCACTGCACCGAAATCAACATCTCAACAATGACGATTTATTTAGCTATTGTTTTTGTACAATTTTTTCTACAGTTTCCCATATTTTCATTATTAATGACTTCTTCCAATAAATTTTAAGAATAATTTGATTTTTACTTTTTATTCTATGTATCATTCACAAATTTCTTTGAAGATAACAAAAATAATTTTGACCACAATATTTCACATTCTTTTTCAATATCACCCACATTAATTAAATTTCTTTAAAGATAACAAAAATAATTTTGACCACAATCTTTTTTCAATATCACTCACATGAATTATTCATTTTATTTGAATAATTTTGAAATAAAAGAGAGTCTGTACAATGTGGATTTTAATCCATTAATTTAAACGGATCAAAATAAAGTGATGTTTTTATTTCTACAGACTTTGACCTCATAGTCATTAGGCGATATATCATGTCATTGAACCATGCTCTTGTTGGCAAAAATGGGACACTCTTGAATAGTAATTACTGGAGAAGTTTGAGGAGTTGATATTTTTTATCCGAGTTCAACAAGTCCGTGAGTCAAACGGGGAGTTAACTTCTCCCCACAATTCCTTCTCCAACAACGAACTCCTTGAGTCAAACACCCCTACCACTTTAATAAAACACTATTAATTAAAATAAAACGCATTTTTAGTCATGTACACTCTTAGTTATGTTGTTAATATTCCTACCACCGTGAATACACAATTTCCAAGTAGTACCTAATTTTGGAATTTAGGTTGAATTTAGTTTTGGTCGACCTCATGCTTCATATTATCTTATTTTATTTAATCAACATAAACATTTATGGGTGATGGGTAATAATACAAATATAGTTTTCTCAATCAATTATATATATTCAAACGCCATACCATTTTGACATCACAAACCATGCCCTTACTCATGCTTGCATCACCCAAAACTTCCTTGGCCCATTTATTTATTTATTTATAGTCATCTCAAAAAATAAAGTAACTAACCCAAAATACATAATTAAAAAGTTATAGGATTTGATATTCATTTCTTCTATATATTTCAATCTCACTTTTATAAAATCAAATATCAAATATGTTTAGAGATGTCTATGGGGTTGGACGAAGTCGGGTAATGTCTTGAAGTCGGGTAATGTCTTTTCCGCACCAGTCTCTCATTCCTTAATGTAATATATATACTTCATTTGAAGATATAGTTTTTATTTCAAACCGAAGAAGGAGGAAAAACGACACAAATTTTGTCCACTTTGGACATGACCCTCATGACTTTGCTTTTGGTCACCCCAAAAGGCCTCGTTACAATGTAGATGTTGTCCCTTACTTATATACCCAAGATCTTCCCCTTTCCTAACCAATGTGGGACTTTGTTTGCACTCACAACAGGGAGAGCAGTATTTATTACGAAATATGAGAGATTACAAATGAAACGAATAGGGGACGGCTGGAGTCATTAGAATGTTTATATATGGCACCCTTCTAATGATCTCATACCGACCAGTCGTAGAGGGTCTCATAACAGACTCAAGGCATTCCAACAATTATACGGGGCGGGTATGCTATTACCCGCCCCGCCCCGTTTAGTTAACAAAGAAAAATAATTTTCGCTCCTTGTCTCATTTTTCGTATAATCAAAGATTTTCCACCCCGTTTAAAATAGGTTCTCATGTAATCGAGACGGACCGAGCTAAATGAACAAGAAAAAAAAAAGAAAGAGAAAGAGATGGGGAAAATAAAATAAAGTTTTGAAAATGAATGGTTTTGAATATGATGGGATGGGGAGTAGCAAAAGGGGAATGAAAGTGGAGAGGAAACTTAAAGGAAAAGTTGATTGTTGGCATGAATGTGTGGATGGGTTTCCTTCCATCCTTAATATTACCTCAAATAATACCAACAAATTTATTTAGTTAAAAGACAAAGTACACAATCTTAACCAAAAAGCAATTCAAACTCTCAACTTTTGCCAAACCCTTCCCTATCCCACGCGCTCTTCCATCCCACGCGCTCTTCCATCCCAACTCTAATGCAACTTCCTTTCCTTTCTCACTTTTACCTCTCTTAAATTATCAAAAAAATACTCTCAAATTATTAGTTTTGTTTCAAAAATGTCTTTTAACTATTAAAAAAAAAAAAAAAAATTAAAAACTCTTAAATTTTTTTAAAATCTCTTAAATTAAGAAAAATATTTTTAAAATGCCCTCTTAACAACCAACCTAATTCTAAGTGGATGATTAAATTCTAGAAAAACTGACAAATATGGACGTGTAAGGTGTTAAAAAAATCATAAAACCCTAGACTTTTGATCTATTCTCTACTGATTTTTTCATATTTTTGTTCTATTTCCTAATCTTTTGAATCGATAAAATAAGATTTTCATGATATTTTAACACTTTAGACATCTACGTTTTCATTTTTCCACCGGCACAAGTTAGAATTTAACCGTTCACATTAGAATTTTGTGGGTTGTTTATTATGAAGGTATTTTTTAAACGATTTTCATAATTCATAATTTTTTTTTGAATTTTTTTTCAAAGTTGGAAGGTATTTTAAAAAATTTTAAAATTTTTTAAAGTTCATAATTATTATTATTAATTTTTTTTTTTTGGTATATTATCTCTTTGACTACATGCCTAGAAATTAGGAAAAAACTTGTCTTTTTATTGGCAAATTGAAGTTTTAAATTTCATCCGTTCAGAATTTTAATAAATAGAAAACCTAAAAAAAAACTTTTGTTTGTTTGGAGAACCGCCTATTTATGTAGGTGTTGATTTTGCTGATTTTGTCGAACGCTATTTCTTTTTTATTTTTAAGTTTGTCTTTCTTATTGCTCTATTTCATTACTTCTATAGGGTTTAACTAATTTTGAAATTGAATTTTGGATCTTTTATTGGTCAAATTATGATGATTATTATTTGGTTTGTAGTTAATTCTCTTGCATCCTTTTGGAAGAAAAAATTAATGTTAATAAGGGGAATAAAATTTTTGAGAAGTTTATATGATTGATTTTAGGTAGACTAATAGAAAAATTTATCTAACCTTTTTATTTGTCACCAATTTCTTTTTATGACTGCGGTTCATACAAGAATTTAGACTCTTCGAAAGTAGACTTCAGATGGTCAAATAAGCCGTGTAGTCTGAGGCCGACCTACAAAGATAACCCACTATATTCTGATGTGCTTAAATTAGAGTGAAACAATTTCAAGCTTAAGTAGAATTGAGGGTAGTGTGAATTGCGTACCTTTCCAAGGAGATGCTCATTGGCAGCCGCTTTTTTTGGAGGGCGAGGTACTCATGTGTGATCGACGGGACGATCGGTGTCAGTCTATATGTCTCATTATGGGGACAGGACGTCCCCGATGCTAGGCGAATTAGGTGGGATCGATGTACTGTCGCCCGCGATACGAGGTAGTGGTGTCAGCCGACATTCCTCGTTCCGATCTTAAGGGGCGACAGTAACTACGCGGTTGGAGATCTCCAGATAGTCCGGATGAAGATCTCGTAGGTCTCTTATTGGGGCCTAGGGGCCGCCCTGGGCCTTAAGAGTGTGGCTGTGACGTTAGGATCACGTTCTCATCCTGAGGTGGCCTATGACGTCAAGTCGCCTACCTCAGGATCGATTATACGATTGGGGGCCTCCTGGTCGGGCCTTAGGGGTCGACCTTAGGTCTCATGTGGTCTCTGGGTAGTTCGAAGGAGGGCTCTGCAGGTCTCTTGATCGGGCCTTAGGGATCGGTTCTAGGCCTCAAGATCGATTATATGTTGTCAGACCCAAATACCTCGTGTCGAGGCACTTGTAACAACTACTATCAAAATGTCACTAGATACTTTTAAATGATTATGAATTTGTAGCCTTACGAAATAAGATTAGTTTATTGAATTAAGTCTCGACATATTTTTTTTATTTCTTTTTCATTTTGTTGAATTTAACAACATATGAAGTTGGGAGGATTTAAATCTTTGAATTCTTGATCGATGCACATACCTTAACTAGTTGAGTATACTCACGTTGACAATATAAAAATTTATTATCATTCATATAAATTTAAATATAATTCAAATATTTATTTTTTTTTCTTTTTGACAACATGTACTCATGGTCAATACATCATGCCGTTGAGCTATGTTCTTGTTGGCCAAATACTTAAATATTAATGTCTTCTCTTATGAGTTGCAGATGTAATTTTGTTCTTCGTTTATAATATAATGTTGTTATAAGAAACGTATACACTTTATTAGTGAAATATAAAAAGATTTTTTTTATTTTTTTTTTAGTACATTGGAGTGGGTATTCGAACCACAAACCTCTTGGTCATCAACACATACCTATGCCAGCTGAGTCATGCTTAATGTAACCATAACATTTAATTTTATTCTTTCTTATAAGTTTTTAGTTAATTATAGCTTGTACTAAAAAAGAGTATTTATAGTCATAAATAAAACTAATATTATAAAATTGACATTAATTGTTAATTAAATAAAGTGTACATAATAGATTGTAGCTATAGGTTTGTAGGATGGATTTATAAAAATAATAAGGGAGATTGCAAAGTAACCTATAAATTATAGTAGTTACAATTGCATTTTTTTTACCATATGTGGAGCGGAGGATTCAAACCACAGACTTTTTAGTCTGTAAAGTTGATAATTACACTCATCCTTTTAAATACACCAATTATTTACAATAAAGCTCTAAAAATAATAAAGCTCTAAAAATATTATGAAATGCACAAATCACTCTCATGTAAAGTTATGAAACACACTAATTATGATTTTGTTACAATTTATCTCAATATTTTTAACTCAACTAAATTCTAAAACCTCAACATTAACTATTTAAAAAAAATTGATTTTGTATGTTGATTGCAACAATCTCATAATATGAGAATTTAATTGGAAAAATGTTTAGAGTTTAGAGTTTGTTTCTACATTTTGTAATGATTAAGAGTTTAATTTCAACAATTTCATAATTTTAGGAGAGAGCTAGTTTTACAACTATTCTTAAATAACATAACTTAAGGTTGAATTGACCAAGTGAATTTTATGTTAGACCACAAGTTTGCTAATTCAAGATCACAACTAATTTATTTTAAAAAATACATAGTAATTTTGGGGGTCGTAATGCGAAAAGTCTAGTCTATCATCCGATCGCTTCATCTCTCTCATCACGATTTTCATTCTCTTATTTTCGATTTTCTTTCTTCATCTCTCTCCTGTTTTTCGTCGTCCGACCAGAGAAGAAAGAGATGTCGCCGCTGAGGCTACATTCTTCAAAGGAGTCTGTTCTTAAGTTGTCGTCAATCTCTGCGAGATCACTATGAATTCTTCGAAGCATTTGAGACAGCGACAACGAAGAAATTGAACTCGAATCAGAAGAATCGATGGCAACCAACGACTGTCGGCGATGGTTGTGAAGCGATAAAGTTGGCGAAATAAAGGTTTACTATCTCTCATATGTTTAGAGAGAGAAAGAGATGAGTGAGAGTGGTGAAAATTTTGATTTTTTTTTTTGTGGGTTTCAATTCGATTTCGTCGCCGATAAATCTATTGGATTCATCTTTCCCCATCTCAACTTATGGTTGCATCGTTGCTACTCCTCCCGTCGTCGTGTTGGTGTTGTTATCGAAGGCTCTAGTCGGAGGAATATAATTGCAGGAAAATGAGAGATGGATAAAGAAAATCGATAATGAGAAAGTGAGAATGTTGATGATGAGAGGGATGAAGCAACGAGAGAGAATCATCGTGATAGGAGGGAGATTAAAATCATGGAGCAAGGGGAGGATAGACAGAACTTTTCACGCCTTGATGAAGTCGGCAAAATAGTATAAATCATGTATTTTAAAAAATTGGGACAATTCACATTATGATCCAAAGAGAATCATTATACAAAAATTCCAATTAACTTTTAGGAAATATGGACCCACAAATTAGATAAAAAGTTATATGATATGAACTTACACATTTAAAATTCATTTATTTCTTCCTTTGAAACAAATTCTAAAATACACAACTACTTCCAAACTCAGGAAACAAATGATTCATTGATGCTAGTTTATAATCTAATTCAATGATCAGTGAACTTGGTAACATTTTAGTCTAACTAAATCTTCTATTTACTTTTCTACTTCTTTTATTGTTGAAATGCTTTCAACTCGTTATAATTAAATATCGGTCAGCAAATTGGGATTCAAGGACGAAGCGTCCAATCGAGGTTTGGAGGCAACACTCCCAAAACTAAATCTTTTTTAAACTTTTACTATTTTATATCTGTATCGAGTCTTGTCTTAGCTCATTATATATTAGGTCATAGGGTGTCATATTAAACTTTCTAATGACTTCTGCCTAGAGATGTCCATGGGGGCGGAGGCAAGGGCAAGGGCAAGGGCGACGATGACTTTCTCATCCTGACCCCACACCTTTTTTCATTCCCCATCCCACAAAATTTATCGGTTAATTTTGCAGGGAGCTGGATGCGATTCCGAGTAGAGAATTTTGCCCCTTTAATTTCTTTAAAATAAATCAATTAAGTATTTTTTTTTTATGTAAAGAAATAATTTTTTATTAAATTATAAAAAATGCTTATAAACTAAGGGTCCCGTCCTTGAACTATTAAAAGTTTAAATTTTGTTGGGGGTCGAGTTCCTCGCAAACCATTTCAAAAATGTTCTTTTTCTTTTATATAGGCGGTTAAATTCTAACTTGTACTTATATGATATGAATAAAAATGAAAATGTTAACATATGGAGTTATAAAAAAAATAATGAAGAAAATGTTGAGGTCGGGAGTGTTCTGAAGTGTTAAAAAAATTATAAAAACGTAGACATCTAATTATTATTATTATTATTTTTTGATAATTGAAGTAAAAAAGAAAAAGGAAATGGAAAATAGGTAAATTAATATTTAGGGTATAAAGAGTAATGACGCGCTGTGGAATCGCGTAGGTGAAGTATTTATTGAATCAAGGCAGAAATAATGGAGTTGGCGTGGACACGTCATGATGTATGAGGGTTATCGTAGAGCTGAGCCACAGTGGATTAATTGGGTTTTCCCAAAGAACCCAGAGGAACAATCTGGTCCCTGTGAGGCTTTCCAAAGATAGAATTCCAATCAGAATTCTCCTGAGCTACAACTCCAACTCCACTCCCAAGCAGATGCAATCCACAACTACTGGTGGTTCCGGCGGACTCGCTCGATTCCGCTCTGCTCCGGCCGCCTGGTTGGAAGCACTTTTGGAGGACGAAGAAGAGGACCCACTCAAGCCTAATAACCACTGCTTGACTCACCTTCTCACCGGCGACTCCCCGCCGGATCAACCCTTGTTCCAATCCAATCCCTCCCCTGCTACCTTCCTCCGCCAAAATAGCTCTCCGCCCGACTTTGGAATTGGGGATGGATTTTACTCTTCCTATGCTCCTCTCACTTCCTCTCCCACTCTGGTAATCACTCATTTTATTCTTACTCGTTACTTGCACCTTCGTAAATCAAACACAAGTCTTCAATTTTGGGCAGAAAAGGGAAGAAAGTGGAGTTTCCAGTTTGATAGACATGGAAATGGAGAAGCTATTGGAGGACTCTGTCCCCTGCAGAGTCCGGGCCAAGCGTGGTTGTGCTACGCATCCTCGGAGCATTGCTGAGAGGGTAATTTCTTCTTCTTCTTTTTTCCACCGCACTCCTTAGCAAATCATTACTTGTTAGTTCAATTAGTAGACAAACCGCCATGTCAAATCATTAATTGTTAGTTCAATTGTTATGTCTGGTTAACAAACCGCTATGTCAAATCATTACTTGTTAGTTCAATCGGTACGTCTGGTTAACAAACCGATATGTCAAATCATTAATTGTTAGTTCAATCGGTACGTCTGGTTAACAAACTGATATGTCAAATCATTACTTGTTAGTTCAATCGGTACGTCTGGTTAACAAACCGATATGTCGAATCATTACTTGTTAGTTCAATCAGTATGTCTGGTCAACGCTATGTCAAATCAATACTTGTTAGTTCAATCTATATGTCTTGTCAACAAACGCTATGTCAGATCATTACTCGCTACTCCAATCAATATGTCTTGTCAACAAGACAAAAGGCATGTACTTATTTCTTGTTTTCTTGATGGAAGGTTCGGAGGACTAAAATTAGTGACAGAATAAGGAAGCTTCAGGAGGTTGTCCCCAATATGGATAAGGTAACTATATCATCAATTTAGATATATCTTATGTTGTCACCTCTAACCTATATATATATATATATTTGTGAAATGACTATGTAGTACTTTGTTCTGCCATGTGGTTCTTCTTGCAGTTTTTGCCATGAATTCAATTATTGGCTTCTAGTTTGGCTTGAACTTTACTTCATGATTAATGGAAGTCTAACATGTACACAATTAGTTGAGTAATTGGGACAAGATTGTTTGGTTGAACTGAAGGTCGACGTCTTTCATCAATATTGTTTTTTAATTCTTACTAATTTCAAATGATTAACCTATTAGATTAGGAGGGATTTATTCATTCATATCAGCTTTTAGTAGTTCCTGTCAATCAGTTACAACACGTTCTTGTCGTCTTGTACCCAACAAAGCCATCTAATTACAAGTTGTTGCACTAGTAAAGTCTACGAGTTAGTTTTAAATGGAAGTGACGCTAGGTTAATTTTTTTACTTTGAGGTTTTTTCATGTATCGGGTGTGATGGGAATGTCGGTTTACTAATATAATATGAAGAAAGTAAATATTCATCTATTGAAAACTAGCTTTCAATGTTGAGAGAGCACATTTGTACTAACCAAACGTATCTAGACCTCAGTTACATGCTTTATGCCCAATAATTCATTGAAGATTAGGCAAACGAGGAGAGCAAACTAAGATTGGATGTGTGAGGGCGGTGCTGGGATTATTTGCATCGAGTGTATGCATTTGTTCGGCTATATATGTGCACACACATGCATACATATATGTATGAATGTATGCATGTATGATTATGAGGCAGTCATGATATTCCCGCGTTTCTTCGTACATAGCATTAGCTGTTTGACCTTGTTGATCAAGATTTGAGCACGTCTCGTTGTCTATAACTTTTGTGCAGGTTCATTTACCTGTCAATTTCTCCCCCTTAGGTGGCTGCTGAACTTTTTTGAACCATTCTTTTGAATATTATCTATTTCCCAATTTATTCGGGTCTTGAAAATATCAACAAATAAGCTCACCTGCAAATGTGATTTTGGAAACCTACAATTCATAACTGTTGATCAAGGAATAATGGAACCTTGGAAGTACTTTACGAGGATGTATATATTCATCTTATCCTAAATGAAGACTCAAGACAATTAAAGAAAATATATACAAAAGTGTTATGTAAATATTTCCTAATAAACTTTAATGCATTTTGGTGACTTGCATTAGATGGTTGATTTTGAGATGAGAGCTTTTGAATATTTAATAATCACTATTGTTAGGATAATATACCTTTCTTATTCCCACAATAGTATAATATTTGTCTATTTCGAGCTTGAACCCACGTGATTTTGCTTTTGACTATTACTCGAAGGGTCTTGAGAGATCTTTCTCACAAGTGTTTCCAACTAATCTTGTGAGACTGTATTTGCATTCTTTTGATCTTGACAATCGTTTCATGTCAATTAACTTTAAACCCGAAACCGAGATCTGATTTATGGATTTTGTGAAACCTAAAGTCATCTATATTTTCCAGCTGGAGCCTAAATTTATCTATGGATTTGTTGTTTTTTCTCTTCTTGCAGCAGACGAACACTGCAGATATGTTAGAAGAAGCAGTGGAGTATGTCAAATTCCTTCAAAAGCAGATTCAGGTATTCAACTGAACTAGATTCTGTTTTTGATTTTCTATTAGGTTTATATGAAAACTGCCGGAGCCTCAAGAATCATTTCTTCGGATATTACTTCAAACGACATCGATTCGAACACCTAATCTGTAGCTGTAATAAGTTACAATTCAAATGCCTCGAAATTTCGACAAACTGAAATGTCCTGAAACCCGACAGGAACTCACGGAGCATCAGCGAAGGTGCAAATGCATGGTTAAGGAATAACAGCTCGAACGAAGAACGCCACTCCAACCTGCAGAAATCGCCTTTCCACAATTAGTGTAAATTAGTAGATTTCTGAGGACTTGAAAAGTAGTAAAAGTAAATGAAGGTGTTTTTAGCTATAATATTGTATTCTCTTTGGTCCTAAAGAAAATATCAACCTTGTAATGCATGCATTCAAATATATTGCATTCGTACGCAATAAGCAGGTGTAACAAAATGTTGGGGAAGTCTGCTATTCTTTCTTTTTTTTTTTTCTTTTTTTTTATTATTATTATTTAATAGAAGAACATTAGGATCATTAGGTAATTGTTCTGTGTATTGTATTTTCATTACCCATCCAATATTATCGGGAGAAAGCAATGGAATCAAAATTGCACGATCATTCTTTTTTTAAACTAATGAACTCCATTTTTTTTTTATTTTTTTTATTTTTAAGATTACACGTCGTGTCGAGGATTCTACTAGATGAGGGGATCACTATGAGGATCCTACCAGATGGAGGGGTTTAACTCATAATATAAGATACATGAGTTACTTCTCTTATTGTTAATTGATTTTAATATAAAACTGTTAGAAGTGCGACCAAAGTCTCACATCGGTTAGAAAAGAGGAGGATCATGGGTATATATATATATATATTTGACAACATGTTGGGGTGAGAGATTGAACTTAGGACCTCATGGTCACTAGGCGCATTATGTTATTGAACTATGCAGTTGGCTGATAGATCATGGGTATATAAGGAGAGACAACATTCTCCATTGGTATGAAGCATTTTGGGTGGAACTAAAAGCAAAGTCCTGAGGGTTATGTTCAATGTGGATGGTATGATGTGGATAATATCATACCAATGTGGAGTATTTGGTCCTTTTGGGTGGAACTAAAAGCAATCATACTAATGTGGAGTATTTGGTCCTTTTGGGTGGAACTAAAAGCAAAGTACTGAGGGTTATGCCCAATGTGGATATTATCATACCAATGTGGAGTATTACTACAAATGTTCAGTCTAAAAATGGAATTCAATTCAAGAATGAGATCTTAGTCACAATATAAGATGCATGAGTTACTCGTCTCACAGTAATTACGTTGTCCTGTTTTCTTTCAATATTTTTACCATGGTTCTCAGTGAAATTACAAAATGAAAAATAAGTTTTTAAAAATAAATTTTTTTAGTTTTTAAAATTTGGAATGGATTTAACAACCTTTTTAAAAAAACATAATAAAATAATTTAGATTTACATTATCAATTCCCATAAATGGGGTGAGTATCTTGGGAATATAATGGGCTTGAACGAGAATCAAATTCCCTCTCCCCACATTATTCTCACCATAAAGGAAGGGTAAATCTTGTAGTTGTATTACAAACAACCCCTGAAATAATCGGACAGGATCTCCAAATACAATCATACCTTTACAATCTTTTTTAAATCTCAATTTCTCCTCATCCCCTTTGCTACCCGAAAAATCTCCTCACGCGCGGTGTCGCCGGAAAACCTCTATGTATATAATGAGAAATAGGATCGAGAAGATGAGTATGCTAGTAAGAAATTACGAAAAAAATCTACAAATACGTACCCCATACTTGTAATTAGGGATGACAACAGGGCGGGGTCGGGATGCACTCCCCATCATCGTCCTCGAGGGAATTTTCAATCTCCATCCCTGCCCCGTTCCTCATTTTGGGGAGTCGGGGTCGGGGATTGAGTCCTGTGGGGAAAAAAAAATCTGGTTTTCATATTTTTTTTATTCAAAATTAATTAAATGTTGATAATTTAAAAAATATTGGGTTGATTGCATGAATAACAATCAACTCAAACTATTTGCAATTATAGCAAATTGTAGAAGATTTTGCAAATATAGCCACAAAAAAAAAAAAAAAAAAAAAGTTGATCCATGTAAGAGACCAAAAAGCCCAAACATCCCAAAATCAGTAATTAAAATCCCTAAACCCAAAAACCCTAAACCATATATACCTCAAACCCTAAACCATAAACACTAAGGTGACTTCAATGCATGGAACTGAACATAACTCATTTTTTTAATTATTCTTATTTATTTATTAAGGATAATACGAGAATAAAGAAATTCATTTTAGAAATTTGTCATATTTGCAAAACTTTTAAAAAGTTGTTATATCTTTAATTATTTTAGTCTAAATTTACATCGGCTACAATTTTCCAAAAATATTTAACATTTTATAAAAACAATTGGACAAAAGGTTTTTATTAATGAAATTTATTATAAAAAATAATGAAATTAAATTAAAAATTTTTAAAAAAATATTATTAATAATATATTAATAAAAGGGCTGGTTGCACACACAACCATCCAGCCTAAAATAATTGCAAATTTAACCAAATTTAAAACCTTTTGCAAATATGGCAAAACATTAGTGGCTATCGTTGATAGATTTTATGACTATTACTGATAGACTTCTATCAGTGATAGACTAAAAAAAACTACTATACCTGATAGACTTCTATCGACAATAAACTTCTATCAGCGATAGACTATACTAATAGAAATTGTCATATCTGCAATTTTTTTAAAAAAAGTACTATATTTTTTATTATTTTACTCTAAATTGACATCCGTTACAATTTCTCTTAATAAAATATTCTAATTTTATATAAATATAATTATTATATATTTTTTTATAAAAAGTAATAAAAAATGATTTCGGGGCGAGTTCGGGGTCGGAGACGGGGCGAGGATCTCCTTCCCCGTCCTCGATCGGGGACTCGATTAAATCTCCAATTTGACCCTGTATCTGGTCAAATTGGAGAGTCTCCGACTCGCAGAAAATTTTGTCATTCCTACTTCTAACTAAACGAAAGGATCGCGGAGAGGAAGACGATTCCCTTGCAAAATGAAATATGGGTGTTTACCGATGGAAAATGTTTAAGAAATCAAGTTTGATTGCTTATGTTTAATCGTCATGTTTTGGGGTGTGCTTAATACGTGGTAGGTTTTGCATGTAAGATGTAGGGTTTAACGATTTTTAATATATGAATGCATTATTTGGACTTAAATATTCATGGCTTTAGTTCGAAAAGACGTAAGATAAAAGAGCCAACAACCGACGTGAGCATAGACCTAATGTATGAACCTTTGACCAGGGTTTGAATCCCACCACCAAGTAATGTGGGGTTGTGATTGAATCCGACCTTTAGAGCACAACTTTATATCAATTGAGCTATGTTTGTTTTGACACCATCTATGTTATTGCTTAACGACCATTCTTCTTTCGTACACTGGTCATTTGCCACACGATTTCTAATTTCATTTTTTTTTTTTATAAATTTATCAATTGCTTTATATTTCCAGCGATTCAAGATCACAATCTCTATGCAATTGAAAATTTGAGATACTAAGATCATCAATAAATATAGATCATTTATTATCATCAAACATTTGTTACATACGATTATAGCTCGTAAAGCTAACATTTCCAAACAGAACAATGCCTAATTTGTATATTTTGCATGTCCTAAAATTGGTGCCTACATAATGTAGTATGTCCGGCTAGTGAAAGTATCTACATAATTTCTTCTTTGATATATAAAAATTATAATGCTTGGTATAGGTAAAAATAGATCAACAAAAAAGACTGAATATAAAACAGGTCCTGACATACACTAAACTAAGGAAGTAAGAGACCGACCCACAACACACTAGTGATGAGTTTATTTTAGGCATAATTAAATATATTGTTTTTTAGTTCTTTTGTTCGTTTACTTTGACATTTTATCGACTATTTTAATTGTTTCTTGTTTATTTTAATTATAGAAGCAAATTAGAAGAAAGTTGAAGAAGAGATGTTTCAAGCAAAAGTCAAACCGCGCAAAAAAAAAAAAAAATCACAGAGCCTAAGCGCTAGAACACAAATTTTGGGCAGAAGCCTTAGCGCCTAGGCGCTACGATTACTTAAGCGATGATTCCTTCAGCGCCTAGGCGCTGTATCTGAGCGCCTAGGCGCTGCGACGACCTTTGCCCTAAGTATAAAAGCATTTTGTTAGATTTTAAATTGGAGATCGGGTGGAGAGGGAGAAGGAGAAAGAGAGAAACGGTTGGGGACTGATTTTGAAGATCCGAGCACCCAAACGGAGCGAGAGCAACGCTAGGAAACTCGTGGAATCGCCGGGATTTGTTTCTTTTCCTCTTTACATCCTCTCTTTTCTTACTTGCTATGAACTTGCAGAATTTTGAGATTGTTGTTGAGTTTTTCATTATGAACTAACTCTCTTATCTAGAGCGTTGATGTAGTCGTTGTTGAATCTTATTTTTCATTGTTGATTGTTAAGAACTTGATTTCATATTAGATTGTGAAAACCCTTATAAGTTTAATGCATGTTAGGATTTGGCCAATCTTAGTGTTTTTATATCAATGTTTTGAGGTCGATAGACGATAATCACTGACGAACCTTAATTGTTTTCCCTAATTTATATGAGCGATAGACATATCCTTGTAGATTTTGTGGCAATGCTAGTTTTACAACCTTCATAATTGAATTGTTCTAATTGTCATAGAAATATAGGCAATTGACATTTTAATAAATATTGTTATTACTTGAGAAAGAGTAGCAAGTCATTTGAGTAGAACTTGTCAACAGTCTAGAAATCAAACTTTACAACTTTCAATTATTGAATAATAGGAGGGGATAGCAATGAAGTCTTTGCTCTAGAGTTTCAATCATCTACACTTATCATAACGGTTGTTAGTTTTAGTATTTTAATTACTTTAGTTCAAAGCTTTTTAATGATTCATTCATCCTTGACTGATTGATTGCTCAGATAAAATTGAAGCTAAAGAATTTGGTAATTAGTAACTTTCATTTCCTGTAGAGAACGATAATTAGTACTTACACTACTATATTACTTGGAACGATTCGTACACTTGTGAAATCGAACAACAACTAGCCCGGCCAAAGTCCAAACTAACCCTGGAGAAGTTTGTGATGGACCAAGCTCCAAATACGTAAGGTCGACCCAAGATACCTAGGATGAGGTCGACCTCACCTTACAAGGCCATTCCAACCTAAGGCTCAAGTCAGGCTTTGGAAGGAACAAACCATGGGCTAAAGGCCCAAAGGCTATGGTTGACTATGGTCGATCTGACTGAGGCTGACCTTATGCCCTATAAGCCAAAGGTATATGAAGGGACCAGGTTAGTCTTCCTAGGTCAAACCTAGGAAGAGAAGGAAAGACTCAAAAATCTCTAGGGAATGAACTTTTCAAACCCACGCAGCAGAAGCGTTTGGAATCGATTCTTTGGTTTATTTAGAATTAAATTAAAACAAGTTAAACAATTATTACCTTTGAAGACAATCATTTTCTTGTGATTCTTTTTCCACGAGATCTTCCTTGATGTGACTCAAACACGAATCAAGGCTTGTGGGAGCTTTTTGAAAAAAATTTAGAACAATTCTCTCTGTAGAAGTTTGAGTAGGGTGTTTGACCAAGGCTAAACTTATTTATAAGGGTTTTAAGAATTAATTTTATTTAATAAAATACATTTTAATATCTATTATATTAAAATATGTATTTTATATTTATTTGAACCTCATTCAAATATCATAAATTAATCTTTTATAATATATATTTAACTAATTTGAATCTCATTCAAATTTTACATGTATAAACACTACAACAAATTAGGCCTAAGATGGCCAAAGCGAGCATAGCTCAGCTGGCATATGTATGACTTGATGACCAAGAGGTCTGTGGTTCGAATCCCCCACCCCAATGTACTCAAAAAAAAAAAAATTAGGCCTAAGATGACAGTTCTAAAATGAACTAAACCCTACAATGGCGGTTTTTAAAAAATCGCGCTCATTTACCCAAAAAAAAAATTCGTTTTCTGAAATCAAACATATAATGGCGGTTATAAACCGCCATTATAGATTTCTTTTCATGACGGTTTTTCACCGTCATCTATTCCCTGAAAAATGACAAATCGAGGACTTTGAAACGACGTCGTTTGATTAAGTACTCAAAACGACGTCGTTTTGATTAGAACCGCCATCGTAAGTCTGAACTAAAACGACGTCGTTTTGATTCAAACCGCCATCTTAAGTCTGAATCAAAACGGCGTCGTTTTGATTCAGCCCTAAAAAGCAAAAACCATATGATCTCCCACTAAACCATTAACTTCTCCATCTTCTCCATCCCTTTGCTGTTTCCGCTTCACCTTCAAGGTACGCCCCTCCTTCTTCCTCTTCACATTCAAGGTACGCAAAGTTTAATCTATGTCTTATAGGTTTCGACCATCTTTGAGGAAATCGACTCTCGACGTTGTTCTTCGTCTTAAAAAATGGAAGCCTTTGTTGCTCTTCATCTAAAGTTATCTCGCTCACTCTCATAGCACCAAAAACACTCTGACAAACTGCTTGTTCTTACTCAATCCCCTTCTTTGCTCTACTTTTTTCTCTCGATTTTCATTATGTTTCATCTGCTTTCTTGTTTTGGACAATTTGCACTCTAATTTACTAGCTTCATGTTGATTTTCCCCAATTTCATAGTTTTTGAGCCTACCCAATTTCTTAGATTGCATGATTCCATGTTTTTCTTTTCTGTACTGTAGCATTTTTTCAATTCCCAAACAGTGTTCAGTGTATAAATTCGTGGTTATTTTTTAGTAATTTTGGTAATGAGATATTCCCATGTGGAGAAAAAGTTGGTAAAGTAGAAAATCTTTTGGAAGTCGGAGTAGTTGATAGTTTGACTGTCAAACTCACGGAATCATGGATAAAAGTAAATGCATATTAAGATTTTTTTTCCATTTTTTTTGTTTGGATTTTAATGTGTCTGTGTTTTTATCAAATGGGGTTGTTATTATGCAGTCTGATTATGCTTGTTGTAGCTACTTAAGTGGATTTATAATTACTATCTTATTTACTATATTTGTTTGGCTATTGCGCTGACCAACACCATATAGGCTTCTGATATTTGAATTTATGCACAATGGTACTCTCCATTGGATTGGAATACTAGATTGAGGAATAGCCCTTGATTGTGTCAAGGCACTTGAGTTCCTACGTGAGCATGCAACTTCATCTGTTATCCAGCAACTTCATCTGTTATCCAGAAACTTCAAGTGCATCAATGTTCTTCTTGATCAAGATTTTCGAGCCAAGGTGTCTGAGTTCGGTTCGGCAAAAATGGGGTCGGATAAGATCAACGATCAAATATCAACACAAGTACTCGGAACCACATGATATTTATAGCACCAAAGTGAGTCTCCAAAAATGTCTTTTTTAATAAGTTTATAAAATTTCAGTTTTGTGTCTTATAGCTATGTGACCTATTCAACATTTTTAAAAATTTACCAACTTATTGAACACAAAATTAAAATTTTAATCACAACTCAATATCAAAAAGTCAGAAATTGTTTTCCATTTACACAATTTGTAATAAACAATTCACTGAAGTTATGTAATGTGAGAACTTTTTGTGATGTATGAAAACGTGGGAACAAACAAAATCTCATCTTTCAAACCATAAAAATTTTTTTAGTTCATTATATTGACCATAGTTCCATTTTTCAGTTCATAATTTTCTGATGGGAATGTGTAGGTATGCTTCAACAGATAAACTTACAACAAAGTCAGATGTATATAGTTCGTTGGGCGAGCATGTTCTTGTCTCATCCGTTGGGCGAGCATGTTCTTGTCTCATGGGTTAGTTAATTCTGTTACATTTCAACAACCCATAAGACTCCAAAATATTACCTCAAAATGATCTTTAAGAGAGTTATATTGAAATTGACATGATGTAGATCAACCACCAAGCCCAAGTATTTCATGTCTAGATATGTCAATAAATCTCAAGTTTTATTTTCCATGTTGAATCACAGATCTATAAGACTTATACATATTTTGCAAGTTTTGTGTGTATAAGGATGCTTGTGCTATCTTGGCAAGCTTTCATCCCAAAACATATTCATTGTCATCCTCATCTTTTTGTCATGGTAGACTTCATAAGATGTGTGCTTACGTCTAATACCCTATTAAATCACCATTAGTCATGAGACGAGCTTAAGTTGTAACTTTATGGTTGATTTTAATCATTAATATGTTCTCAACACCCCTCATCACTAATTACGGCTCCGTAGTGTATATGTGAACAAACTAGTTAATCTTTACTATTATATTTTTATATATACATTGTATTTTTTCGTTTAATAATAATAATTATCTTTTGTTTTCGTGTAGTTTAATAGTAAGAAGCCATTTACACGAGAAGAACTCGACGTAGTACGAACAGAATGGACAAATCATGTTGCAAGCTTTGCATTTGGGTAAAGTAGTGTACTTTGTGAGCATGTGAACAAATACAATGTATGTGAGCTTAAGTTAAACTTTATGGTTGATTTTAATCAATAATATGTTCTCAACACCCCTCATCACTAATTACGGCTCCGTAGTGTATGTGAACAAACTAGTTAATCTTTACTATTATATTTTTACATATACAATGTATTTTTTCGTTTAATATTTAATAATAATAATTATCTTTTGTTTTCGTGTAGTTTAATAGTAAGAAGCCATTTACACAAGAAGAACTCGACGTAGTACGAACATAATGGACAAATCATGTTGCAAGCTTCACATTTGGGTAAAATAGTGTACTTTGTAGCTTTTGTGCCAATTTTGGATGTAATTCTCCTAGTGTATGTGAACAAACTAGTTAATCTTTACTATTATATTTTTACATAAACATTGTAATGTTTCATTTAATTATAATATTTATCTTTTGTTTTCGTGTAGTTTAATAGTAAGAAGCCATTTACACGAGAAGAACTCGACATAGTACGAATAGAATTGGCAAATCATGTTGTAGACTTCGCATTTGGGTAAAATAGTGTGCTTTGTAGCTTTGGTGTCAATTTTGGATGTAAATACAAAATATGGGTATTGTACTCCGTATTTAGACTCTTTTCAGGAACTATGATAGGTTTTGTAGCAATTTTAGATGTAAATATGAAATATTTTATTGTTTTGAATGAAATTGAATGAAATGATCGGAATTCTAGTTTTATTCTACATCCGTGTATTCATCGAATTAGCTGATTGTCAATTATGCAACGTCAATGAAACAAAACGGCTAGGAGGGATCGGTAGACCGACAACAAAACCAATAATGAATGGCATTATATTGTTTGCATTTGGCGACCCAACAATGACCTTTTTCGCCCGTCATAAAATGTGCTTACAATGATAGTGTTAGTCCGTCATTAAAACAACTTACAATGGCGGTTTAAAACCGCCATCTTATCCCTACAATGGCGGTTTATAACCGCCATCTTATCCCTACGATGGCGGTTTGGAAGTTCGAAACCGCCATTGTAGGGATACGATGGCGGTTGTCAACCGTCATTGTAAGTATACGATGGCGGTTTTAAACCGCCATTGTAGGGATAAGATGGCGGTTCCTTTTAATGACGGTTTTTAACCGTCATTAAAAGATAACCGCCATCATACCCCTAAGATGACACCACTTTAGATGACGGTTGTAAAACCGCCATCATATGGCTACGATGGCAGGCCTAATTTGTTGTAGTTAAATAGTTTTCAATATTAATGTATCTAAATATATTTTTCTCTTATACATTTAATATATCAAATATATTAAATATTAATTTTAATATTTCAAATTTTTCTTTCAACTAAATTGATCATTTTAGTGTTATTATGAGCTAGCAAGAGGACCTTATTAGACCTACACATTTATAAACTTCAATGATACAAAATTAATAAATTAAACTTTTTAATTAATTAACTTTCATTTATTAACCCTAGATCACTTCACTATAAGTCTAAAGTTGCACTCTTATGCACTGTAGGACAAGTTGTGTCCATGGATATAACCATTACATGCAAATCGATCATCCACGAGTTGTTCGTAATTACAGTTGGGTCAAAAGTCCGTTTTACCCCTATAATTACATTTTATAAGTACCACTGATTCTCTAATGAACAACATGTTTATGATCAAACCATAAACCAAGTCCCTCTCGGGCTAGTGGGAGGGTGGGACCCCATTGTTCAAGTTCCGAAATCAGCACTTAAGGGAACTACTCATCTACTTTCCATATATGGGAATGAGTGAATTTTATCTTGTGGAACTTATGTTCTCAGCTCCCTGTTTGGTCAAGTCTCCAAAATGGTAGGCTTATTGAATCGACTATAAAAGACATTCTCACCCATACAAATCAAAGGACGAGCCCTCATAGGCAGGAGTTCATAACTCACTCAGGATTAAGATCAGGTCACATATTATCATCCTGTGAAATATTAATCTTCTCAAATAACGGATTTATAAAGAGAGATTATATATTTCGTGGTCGAGTTTTATACAAACTCATTGTATAGGATACTTCCACTCAAATGTCTCTACATGAATGATTTGGATCAAATCATCTGTAACAATTACAAAGTGGTTCGTATCAATAGTGTTATCAGGATAAGGTACCCAACCTTATCCATATACTATAGACTATTTAGGTTATTCCTTGAACATGATCCTCTTGTATGTCAACTACATATTGTTCAAGATTACACTAATAACTTTGGAGGATCCGTTATCCTTATCAAACACTTCAAAACCTAATCCTTCAATTTAGCTTGCTGGTCTGATGTGGCTTCTTTCATGAAAATTCCAACATTTTAATTTGTTTTTCTTTTGAATGTAAGTGATCTTTTCATTTTCTTGTAAGTTATGTATTTTAATTCTCTAAATCACTAAAATTATATCTTTAATAGGAGTTGAGTTCAAACAACCACGCACGAGGCAGAAACGTTTTAAAAACAAATTATCAAGCAACCACTTGGTGCAACGGGTAACACACCTAAATAGTTCAGAGTGGGGGTTCATTGGTTTTGCACATGTGCAAAAAACCACGCACGTGAAAAGAATTTAAATGCATTATTACAGCCCAAATTTGTACTTAAAAAAAATTAATAATTTAATAATATATCATTTTTTTGTGCAACGGGTGAGTGAGCGCATCACCTAGATAGGTCATAAAGTTGGGGTTGATTGATCTGGCACAGTGCAAACAACCACGCACGGAGCATGAATGATTTAAAACTTGCACCTGTGCAAAAAAATCACGCACGAGGCATGAATTTAAATGTATTATTACCGCTAAAATTTTTTTTTTTTATCAAATCGAGCATAGCTTAATTGACATAAAGTTGTACCTTTGAATAAGAGGTCAGCAATGTTGTCTTCCTCCAAGAGAGAATTTCTAGTACATCGGTTCCATACCACTGTCTTTTAAAAAATGACAAGTGGTAAAATGGGTTAAAAAAATATATTTAATAAGGTGGGTCCCAGTTAAACACCTATTTTGTAGGATATTATTGTATATACTTTGAAACCTAAACCCACATGGTTTTGCTTTTGGTCATCCCAAAAAACCTCATACCAATGAAGAATGTTGTCCTTCATTATATACCCATGATCATACCCTTTTCTAACCGATGTGGAACTTTGATCGCACTCACACTCCCAATACTTTTGTCTGGAAGGTGGTTGTCTTCTTCAGCTGTAGATGAAGGTTGTTTTTTTTTGCGTGATGATTTTCCTACGTGGGTGGCTTCTTCTCTTGAAGAGTTTGTTGATTGTTCTGTTGTGATCGGTTAATTTTTATTTCATGTAAAAAAAAAATAATAATAATAAAGAGTAAAGAGATTGATTTAAAAGGCTACACATTTTTGTTTCCCTTTTTTCTATCATATTTTATATATATGATTTTTTTTTCTAATGAAGTTTTTAATTAAAGTTTCTTAAAAAAAAATTTAAAAATAGTAATAAATAAATAAATAAAAGTTGCTTAGGGTTGATTGTTGTTTTGTTCTTTGGCATAAAAATAAGTTGATCCAGACCTACACTAACTAACTAAGGTAAAAATAAATGGCTTTGGAGAAGTATTATGTGTCTAGTGTGTCCAATACGTAGGGTTGTCCTAACATCAACTCCACTTTGCAAAGTCATATGAATCCAAGGTCCAATTAGGCCAAAAGACCATGGTCGAGACCAACCCTACACCACATTTATCAAAGAAATTCGAACAAGTCTTGACCAATCTTCTTAGATCAAATTTTGGGAGGAAAAGGAAAGACATCAGAAAACATTATAAATCGAGAACAACAATTAAAGGATAAGCTGTAGCTGATTTCATGGCTAAATTTATATTAATCCCGATTAAGAAGATAGAGATTCGAATTTTCCATATTGGTGAATTAAAAAAAAAAAGTGAAAATATAAAATGCTAAGTAATCTTAAAAGTTGTGCTGAAAAAGGGTTGGTTGCACAAATAGCAATCAGGCCCAAACTAATTGCAAATTTAGCAAACTTTAAAATGTTTTGCAAATATGGCAAAAAAACTCGTTTCTATCACTGATAGACTTTATTATATCACTGATAGAATTTTATCAGTGATAGACTATTATCACTGATAGGCTATTATCACTGACAAAAATCTATAAAAAGCTGAGGTGATCAGCGATAGACTTCTATCCGTCATAAGATATCAGCGATAGAAATTGCTATATCAGCAAAAATTTTAAAAACATGCTATATTTTTAATTATCCTATTCTAAATTGACATCTGTTACAATTTCCCGCTGAAAAATGTATATTATTCTTTTGATAAGCGAAGTCTGAAGATGAATAAATTGGGCTAAAATGTCTGTAGGATACTACAACTTTTTACATCTTAAATTTTAGATAGTTTCTAATTTTATCACCACGTATAATTTAGATAGTATCCTAATACAATCGTTTAAATCAATCGGAGAAAATAGAGCGATTTGCACTTTGCACGAATGATCGGTTCATTGGAGGCTTAATGTCATTTGACCCATAGGTTTAAAAACCTTTTTTTTTAACTTCAACACTATAATCACGTGAAAAGTCTATAGTGTAATCACACTCATCTCTCCTCTAAATTTGTGATTCTTCCCATCGCGATTGCAAACATTCACGATTTTTCCTCTCAACGAATCGCAATGGACCATTTACTTTCAGAAAAGAAAAAAAAAAAAACGTGCTTTTGGAGAATTGTGAGGGAGAATGAAAATCGCAAGCCAATGGTACAAATGATTTTTCAATGACTAAACTTGTAATTTAACCTTATTTGAATTGTGTTTCAAAAAATTAGGTCATTTGACATTACGCCTCTAAAGGAAGAATCCTCCGTGCAAAAACTCCAAAAAAAAAAACTATATGTGGAAATTATAAAAAGGTTTGAAATTATAATTCCTACTTTAAATAGTTTCCAATTTGTACCTCCTATATTTAAAAAATAAAAGTTAAGTAATAAAGCAAGAAAACTATACGTAGATATGGCGAATCTTGAAATTTATGTCGGAGACACAATTTTAAATTACAAGTTTAGTCCTTGGAATTTTAGATTTATGTCTATATGGTTTCTGAACTTAATTTAAAAAGTAGTCTGTGAACTTTCAATTTTATGTCTAATAGTTCCTTGCATTTTCAAAAAAAAAAAAATCCAACAAAAATATATTTAAAATTTAAAAATTAAATGTTCTTATTAGACATTAATTTAAATTTTGTGTCTAATAGGTCCTCATCAATTTATTCGACATTTTTAGAAATTCACGTATTTATTATATATTAAAATTTGCGGTTCAATTAGAAATAAAATTAATTCTCTCAAAACCATTATTTTATTTTTTAAATAATATGGCTAAGGCTTATTGGATACAAAATTAAAGATTCATAAATATATTGGACAAGGTTAAAGTTAAAGAATTTATTGGACACAAAATTTAAAATTAGGAACTTCCAATGCATTATTTAAATTTCAGAGATGTATTAGACATAAATTGAAAAGGATTACATTTGTAAACTTACTTTCTATATACATTTGTATGTAATATTGATACTGAAAAAATATTAATTTAAAAATTATAATAAACCGTTATAGAATTATGCGCTTAAAAATATATAAGTAAGGAATAAATTTTAAAATATTTATAATTTTAAGAATAGAATTAAATGTTTTTTTTCTTTTGCAATTAATTTTTCTAAACTAATTTACTACTAATTAAAAATGATATATATAATTAAATTCTAATACGTTTTAAACATATTAAAATTAAAAATTAAAAAAAAAATCAAAATTACATATATTTGCAAAATTAAAAAAACAAAACCAAGATTAGGTTGGACTGGATCCAGCTAATTAATTTGAAATTACAATTAAACTTTCATACAAATACATACTTTTAATAATTTGAGGGGATGCCCCTACGTGTATCCACTCTTGTATGTGGAAGTATTATCTAGGAGCTTAAATTTATAAATAAATAAAAAATTTTAAAAAAATGCATTGAAATACCCGCTACGACTAGCTCGGTGATCTTGCTGACTGGTTAGTGAATTGGAATCTAAGGACGAAGGTGAAAATATGGGGGCAATGTCTCCGAAGAAAATTTTTATTTGAGTTTAATAGGGATAACTACACAAATAGTCACCTTATGCCCATGATATTATATTAATGTCTTCACTTTCTATTTTTATCAAAAATGTCTAACTACTAAAAAAAAATAATAAAAGTTGGGTTGCAATTACTTTCATACCCTTCAACCTCTAACATTTTATATTGAATTTTCTCTAACATTTTAATAAAATAAAATAAAAAGTAAGAGGAAAAATTACTTTAATGGTCCCTCAGGTTTGAGTTTGGTAGCACTTGAGTCCTTAAGTTTTCAAATCCAACAATTGTACTCCTAATGTTTGAATTTAGTTCGTTTTGGCCCCTCCGTAAAAAAATATTGTTAAGTCCTAACATAATGCTGACGTGACACCTATTTTTAATTAAAAATATTTTTTTAATTATTAAAATAAAATTTATTTTTTTCTCTTTTCTCTTTTCTTTTTCTTTTTTAAGAAAAAAAAAAGACAAAATATTTTTTTAAAATAATTTTAATAATTAAAAATAAATAGGTGTCACGTCAGCATTCTGTTATGATTTAACAAAAAATTTGACGGATGACCAAAAACGAACTAAATTCAAACCTCAGGGTATAATTGTTGGATTTGAAACCTTAGAGACCCAAGTGCTACCAAACTCAAACCTGATGGACCATTAGGGTAATTTTCCCAAAGTAAAACAAGTTCATTTAAGGAAAAAAAAATTGAAATCATAAAATTTGCATTAATCACGTCTCTCTTTATTAAAACTGTATTCTCTCTCCTTATTTAAATTGTATTCTCCCTCCTCGTATCCAGACCTAAACAATTTTCTCTCCGCAATATATATTTTCATTTATGAAATATATAAGGTAAGTATATATAAAGAAATACATATATTTTCTTTAAAAAAAAATACACAATATCTATAAGTATATATGAAGTATATAACCATATATACCCATATATGAAGTATATATAAGTATATACAAAAATTACATATATTTTACATATTATCTATATATATATATAAGTATATATGAGTATAAGTTATAGATAAAGTATATATGGTGGACATATATATAAAAAATACATATGTTATAATTATATATGTAGTATATATGAGTATATACTCATATATGAAGTATATATGACGGTTATATTTATATATAAAAAATTAAATGGTGAAGAAATAAGTGGCAAGAGAAAATGAAAGATAAAATCGAAATTTATTTAAAAAATAAAATTTAATACACTCAATTTGATAGTTTTTTTTTTTTTTTTTTTTTTTTTTTTTTTTTTTTTTTTTTTTTTTTTTTAGAATAGAGAGATAAAATCGAATCATTAAATGGGCACATTAATACAATAAATGAGAGAGAAAATAAAAATTTATTATGAAAATGAAATTTAATACACCAATAATTTTATTTTGTATGAAAATAGGCACAAGGGGCATAATAGTATTTAAAATTAATTAAATATAGAAATGAAGATTTCAAGATTTTAAGACATATTTGAAAATATTACCTGTGGTCATTTGGGAGATTATCCCTTAATATTATGTATCTAAATTGGGCTTTGACCTATTATATATTAGGTCATTAGAAAATTAGAAAGATGTCACATATAAACATTCTAATGATTTCAGCCGTTGTTTTAGTTTGTAATTTGTAATCTTTTCTATTTCGTAATACAAATTGTTCTTTCTCTTCTGTCTGTGGACGTAGTT
Organism: Herpetospermum pedunculosum; assembly: GCA_028017165.1. NCBI lineage: Eukaryota > Viridiplantae > Streptophyta > Magnoliopsida > Cucurbitales > Cucurbitaceae > Herpetospermum > Herpetospermum pedunculosum. The sequence continues at coordinate 25,617,780 of CM051527.1, read as the reverse complement.
AACACAACGTTAGTGAGACATGTAAACTATGTGTCGATTCACGCTCTTATTCTTTGTTGTTCGAATTTCGTCTTAACAAAATGGTTATCAAACGAGTCGTACAGTGTTCGTTTTCAACCACAATTAAAAAAAATAAAAAACAATAGTTTTGGTTTGGGTAAATTACATTTTTTGTCTCTGAGGTTTAGATTCGGTAGCATTTTGGTCCCTAAGGTTTCAAACTCAACATTTTTTGTCCTTAAGGTTTACATTTAGTGCGTTTTTTTTTGTCTTTCAGTCAATTTTTTAGTTAAATCTTAATGAAAAGCTGACGTGCCAACTATTTTCTTTTTTAAAAAGAATAGATTTTTTTTTTTAATTATTAAAATTAAAAAAGCAAAAACAATTTTTTGTTGGTCTCTTCCTTCTCCTTCTCTCATCTTCCTTCTCCATCAACCTTTCGTCTTCTTCTTCCTCTAGCCATCGTCATTGTCGCCACCGATTGACACTTGAATGAAAAGTCGAGTTTCAATGAGTTCGCAGCTGCCTTCGAAGTCGAGCCTCAAAGAAGAGGGGATAAGGAGAAAGAAGATTAAAAAAAAAATAGTTTTCATGCCAACTTTCAAGTTGAGTTTGAAACCTTAATGGCTCGTTTGTTTCCATGGCTTTGGAGGGTGGGCATGGGCTTCGGATGTCCAAGCCCACGATTGGTTTGAAACTTTAGAATTTATGTTCGAGCATATCTTGAGTCCGGGCATCATTTATGAGATTAGGTATGGGTTTTTTTTTTTTAAAAAAAATCTTATTCTTTCTTCTTTTTACAACTAATCTTCTTCTTCCCAGGTTTGTGTATTTTTTTTTAAAAAAATTTTTTGGCCCTCGAACTATTGAATATGCGATCAGAAGATGAACGATGAACCAGAATCGCATAGGTTTAGCTATCGCATAGGTATGTGATATCTAGCGACCTATGCGATCGCATAACTATCGCATAGGTTGTTATGCGATAGCTGATGTCATCTTCTTCCCATTTTGAGCTTTATTTTATCATTATCTTTGATGAAAGAGTACTGCAACTACCATAATAACTAATCATAGATGTGATGATTTGTTTGAACTAAGACTACCATAATAAATAATCATAGATGTGTGATGATTTTGAACATTATGCAGATATGACTCACATATATTTAGCTACCGAACAACAAATTCTAGTTATCTTGTTGTCCTATTTAGAGATGCTAAAACAGATGATGAAAACATGTTTTCTATTAGTAGTAATGCTTATGCATAGAGGACAAACACAGATGAGGCTTATGGGTGGAAGTTGTTTCTATAGACACCGAGTTCGAGAAATAACATTTTTTCGTCTGATACATGATAGTGATTTAGGATGTTTTGAGATGACACGTATGAATATGAGATGCTTTACTATATTATGTCATATGCTTAAAAAAAATTAGAAAATTACAAGGCACGACACATGTATGAGTGGAAGAGATAGGGCCAATGGATTTGGTGCAGAAGGTCTAGCTGATATGTATGAAGCGGTGGAGAGAGAAATGGGAAACAATGAATTTTGGGTAGGAGATAGTTTTTATGTGCCTGATCCACCACTACGCGGAATTGAAGAAGTGGATGGACCGACCTCAACGAATGAAGCACCAATAAATACACAATCTACTGCAAATACATCAAATAGGTCTAGAAAATAGCAAGGAGTGTGGATTCATTAGTAGCGATAGTGAATGAGCTTGAGAATGTTATGAGTAGTCATATTTTTATCGACATGTAGTCGAACGAGAATCTACACGAGAGAAACGACGCAATTTATTAGTTAGTGAAATCAGAAATGTTGATGGATTGTCTGTTCGACAAAGAGTTCGAGCTGGTAAGATTATCACCAAAGATCAATCATAAATTGATTATTTCTTTAATCTTCCGGCGGAGGAAAGATATGAATTTATAATGGAGGTTCTGGAAGAGGTATAAATTTGTAATATTTGTTGGGATATGGATTGACTGTTGATTGTAATATTATATTTATTTTGAGTTGACATGCTAGGGATGAACATTTGAATGAGCATGTCACAATATTTTATAATTTTCAGGTCTACTACGAACATGAAACTATTGGGATATGGATCAATTCCATATTGTGTATGAAACTATTGGGATATGGATCAATAATCACATATTGTGTATCTTTAGTAATTGATGATAGATTATATTTGGTTTTTGAATTATATAACCTTTATCATTATTTCTTCAATTTTATTATTGTATTAATTAATTAGAATTAAAAATTTATTTGCAAATTTGATGACATTCACATGCAGCACCAAACACCGACATCGTTTATTTCCATGAAAATCTGATGACATTCTCATGCAGCACCAAACAGACATCCTTGTTTCTCATGAAAATCTGATGACATTCTCATGCAGCACCAAACACAGACATCTCATTCTCAGACATCTCATTCTCAGGCATCTCCTATTCCCAGACATCTGCAAATCCGCAAACCAAACGATCCTAAGAATAGTCAAATGTTACTAAACTCAAATCTCAATGACCAAAAATGTAATTTATCCTTTTTCGTTTATATAAATAAATAAATAAAAAATATTTTAAAAAATATTTTAGGTTAATCTAACCGGCAAGTTTCTTAAAAAAAAAAAAAGAAAAATGAAAATTGGTGCATTTGTTGCATGCATGGGAATATTGAAAGAGTTATTGGATTCCAAAGTACTTAACAAGAAGATAAAAAGAAAAAGCTGCTCATGGAAGTCTCTGCAAAAGAGAAGAATATTAAAGAACCTTCCTTTTCTTCTTTATTATCATACAAAACAAAACTTCAAAACAAAATCAAATGAGAGGTAAAGTATTTCATTATTATTATTTACTTTTCTAGATTCTATATAACTATTTCATTATTATTATTTTTTATATATTTTATCTTTAAAATAATTGGAATTTGATACTTCTAAAAAAAAAAATTATGCTTTTTTTTCCTTCTAAAATTTGCAATGGCTAGAGATTTCAACTTTTCCCTTTTGGTTGAAGTATTAAGGAACGTTTGGCGCACAAAGTTAAGTTGAGTTAATATGTCGGTGAGAATTAATAAATTTGTGTTTGCGATCGCATAAGTTGCTATGTGATAGTTATGCAATTGCATAGGTTGTAAAGTATGTCATCTTCTTCAAGAGCGAATTTATCATGAGCCCAGAGGGAGCTCGAGCCCTCCCTCAACTTTGAAAGGATACATGTTTAATATATAATTGATTGAAATCTTTAAAAATCTAATTCTTGCCTTAGTTGTGAAATATGAAATGAACACTTAGCCCCCTATATATATATATATATATGGGTTCAAAATTATTTTAATAAAAATTTGTGTCATCGACGTTAAGTTTTGAATCTCCCTGCTATGATTAAAAAAAATCACTACTATATATTAATGTGTTCAAAATTATTTTCATATATACGAATTTAAGCCCCCTCACTTCAAGTTCTGGATCCGCCACTGATCTCCTTCCCCATTTTAAGCTTTGTTTTATCATTATCTTTGGTGAAAGAGAACTACAACTACTATAATAACTAATCATAGATGTGATGATTTGTTTTATCAATAGCTAGCTGAACGAGAATCTACACGCTATGAATGAACACTCAAAGTAGCATGTAACAATATTTTGTAATTTTCAAGTCTACTACGAACATGAAACTAATTGATGATAGATTATATTTGATTTTTGAATTATTCAACCTTTATTATTATTTATTCAATTTTATTATTGTATTAATTAATTAGAATTAAAAATTTGTATATGGATAGTTATTAAAATTTATTTGCAAATTTGTATGTTGAGAATTAAAATTTTGTATGTTTTTGTTACATAAAATAAACAATTAATTATTTAAAATTTAGTTGCAAATTCGATGACATTTTCAGCACCAAACACAAACATCATTATTCTTATAAAAATTTGATGACATTTTTTTTTTTTTTTGCAACAGTATTTTAGTTAAAGCAAAGATTGGACCCATGACTTCGTAGTCACAGACACGACCTTATGCCAATTGAGCTATGCTCGATTAGGCCTGAGCAGCACTAAACAGAGACAACATTAATTTCTAGACATCTCATTCTTAGACATTTTTTATTTTCAGGCATCTGTAAATTCTCCATCCAACACAGATCTCAGTACCTTTTTGCATATTGGTTACGAAATTACCAAAACGCCTTTCCGTCCCAATATAAAATATTCCCTTAAAAGAATAAAGCCGCGGGACCCACTGGTTATTCCAATGCATATCCATGTTCGGTAAGGGCGACAGGTGGAAGTGAAGCAGTGAAAAATGGTCTGCGTTGAATCTTCTATTTCTATTTCTATTCCCATTGTGGGCCCCGAATGGAAATTCAACCAAATCATTATATATTTTTTATTTATGTTTCAGATCTAAAAATAAGATTTTTTTCTTTTTTTTTGAAAAAAACAGTCATATTAGGTTAGGAGAAAATTTATAATTTAATCTCAATTCAACTAATTATTTAATTATTTAAAGTATTTTTATAAAATAATTATATATATTTATTATAATTATCAACTAAATATTAAATTTAATATAAACTATTATTAATTAATTTGTGATCATATTTTATGTAATTACTATTTTACAATATATTATATTATGTCTATTTTATTTTAATTTTAAAATAAATTAAATTTATAGTATAAAATAATATTTTTTTAATTTTTTTTATCATTTTAAATATAATTCTACATTTTAAAATTTTAAATTCAAAATTTGAATACACTTCAAACAAAAATATATGTTTTTTTCTTTTCTGAATTCGAAATTAATTTTTAAAAATAAAATTCAATTTGCATATTAAACATATCCTAAATTTTTATGTCTATGTTAAATAGGTCACTCAATTTTTAAAAAAAATTACTTGGCTTAAAATTGTCAAATAAATTGTTAATTTTTATTTATTTATTTTGTACCTAATAAGTCTTTGAAACTTTTAGTTTTGTGTCTAATAAGTTTTTCATCTATTCAAATTCTTTTAAAACTCAAGAATGTATTAGATCAAAATTCAATTTTATATTTAATAGATTTGTTAATTTTAAAAAATATTGGAAGAGAATTTATTAGGCTTAATTTAAAATTATTGTAATTGTAACTAATAATTAAACTAATTATTGTTGACTATAACGTTAGAAAATAAGTTACAAGATAAATTATTGTATAGTAAATTTCAATTTGAAACATAATGAAGTTGGCATATTGTTGGGCTAAAAATAAGTTACAAGATAAATTATTGTATAGTAAATTTCAATTTGAAACATAATGATTTCAATTTGAAACATAATGAAGTTGGCATATTGTTGGGCTAAATTAATATTAAATTGTTGTTTAATGATAACTGAAATTTACATAATTTGATTTGAGAAGAAATCAATTTTAAAGTGTGTTTGGATGGAATACTAAAAAAAAAATGTTTTTCAAATCATGTTTTTTTTATTAACATTTTTTCTAGACATGTTTATAATTAAAACACTTTTTTGTTGATTACATTTTTTATTTTTATCTACAAGTTTGTTTGATTTGTTCTACGCTAAAACTCCTTTTACTAATGTGAAGTTATGATAAATGACAACTATTAATAAATAATATGAATTAATAAATTTAAATTTGTATTTTTAAAAATTATGACTAACTTTTACTATTGTCGATGGTCCGTGATGGGTAAGAATGGTGGTGGTCGTCGTTAGTTGTCGGAGGTCGTCGGGGTGGTTGTAGTCAGAGACGATCCAGAGTTTTATTGGAGGTCGTGGCCGGAGATCGGTCGGAGTTTCGATGGGGGTGGTTGTTGTCAGAGTTTCGCCAGAGGTCGCTGGGGTGGTTGTCGTCGGAGGCGTCGTCATAGATCGTCCGAAGTTTCGCCGGAGGTGTCGCCGGTGATCGGCGACGGTGGCCGGAGATCGACAGTGGTCCTAGAGGTGGTCGCTGGAGATCGGAGGCGGTGACCAGAGAGGATCGTCGGAGATCGACGACGGTGGCCAAAGAAGGCTACCGGAGGAGGTCGCCGAAGATGGCCGGTGGTCGCATTGTCGGAGGAGGTGGCCGACAACAATCGTGGGTGGAAAAAATTTAAAAGAATAGTGGGAGGATATTTTTGTAATTTTAATACATTATGAAAATTAAGTAGGTTTCTCCATTTAAAAAAAAAAACATTTTTTTTTTGTAAAAGTTAATATAAAGTTTCACCTAAAATGATTTATTTTCAAAAAATCATTCTAAATAAATCATTTTGGAGAGTTGTCAAACCTCAATTTATTCTAAAATGATTTTTTTTAAAAAAAAAAATTAAAGGTAAACCAAACACACCCTACTCTACAACTCTTCCAAAATAATTAACACAAAAAAAAAATATAAAACTCTTCCAAAATAATTAACAAAAAAAAAAAGTATGCCAACATTTAAATTAAGAATAGGTATGTCTCAATCAATATAACTCAACGGGTTAAAACACTTTTAACTGAGAGCACTCAAAGATTCAAATCTTTCTACTTCTAATTATTATTGTTGTTGAATTAAAAAAATAATAATAAATATATTGTCCAACCAAACCAACATATTTATATAATTATATGATAAGGGTAGTTTTATCATAACACTACAATGTTTGTGACCTAACTTGTAAATGGTGGTATTAAAGAATTGTATTCAAATGAATTAAAGAGCGAAATTATCTTATCGGTTGAGACATATATATCATACCCAAAATATGAAAGACCAATGATGCATACCCTATAAAGTTTATATAAAACACTGTATGTCATTTTCTTAGCACCTAGCTCTAATTAATTTTTTTTTTTTTTTTTTTTGCAATAAGAGGAATTCTTTTTCCCCTTAAATGTGGGTGAAAACTTAAGTATTGTCATAGGGGTAGGTGTTGAAAATTAATTTTGGGATGGCTTATACTCTTTTTGTGTGGCTCATAAATTAAATATTTATATTTTAGGTTCAAATGTATTTTTTATTTTTTTTTTAAGTATATTTAGTGTCAGTTGAGTCATGTCCACTTTGGCGATTAAAATATCATTTATACTTTAGGTTTGGTGAAATTTTAGATTATGTATCTTTAAATATCCAATTTTAGTACTTGTACTTTTAATAAAGCATAAAATTAATCTAATTAGTCTCTACTTTTAGTTTGCAGTTAATTTATCTAGAAAAAAAAGTTGGTCTCTATTAACTTTCTCTATCAATTTTGGAAATATGTTTACATTATTTTTATTGCATGAAAATTATTATTATTATTTAATCAATTTCGAAAGAAAAAAAAAATCAAACTAAGAGTAGAAATCAATTTTAAGCTTAATTGAAAATATGGATACTGAATTTAGATATTTAAAAATACAATGACTAAATAGTACATGAATTAAAATGATATTTTAATAAATATATGAAAAAAAATTCAAATATTTTTTTAAATTATTTTAAACTGAATAAAAAGTTAATTTAGCTACTTTAAAATTATTTAAAATTACTCACAAACATCCACCGACTTTAAGGTATTTGAACTCAAAAAAGTTAAAAACCAATTATCCATCTAATCATCAATTCGGTTTAGAAAAAGAAGGGAAAATAAAAAACCAACCGACAAAATAAATATATATACTTTGAGTCTACTTTTCAAAAATGTTTTCGAAAGTTTGGATAAAGTTGAAAAAAATGGCTTTCAAAATAAATTTTGTTTTTTCAAAGAACTTTCAAAACAAAATTAGTTTCGCTTAATCTAACTGTTTTCATAATATTGTTTTCTCTGATTTTTATTTTTTTTAATTTTTTTTAATTCAATTTCAATGTAACTAATTTTTTTTTTTACCCGGTAAGGATAATATATTAGTAAAAGCAAACGAAGAGGACCACACAACCCAAGGCCAAGACTAAAAAACACATAAAAAAGAATAAAAAAAAACAATTCACAACTACGAAAATAGACTTCAAGGAGGAACACTAATAGAAGTTGGAGTCCTTAACACCTCCGGCCACGAAGCCCATCTTATAGGTTATATCCCCAATCGCAATCGGTACAAATAGACGAAACTGCTCACGAAGCTGAAAATTTTTCTGAGTACACCAAGACCAGCTAAACGACAAACAGACATGCCATAAAGACTTCCTCCGAAGAATATAAGAATCAATCAAGGCAACCCATAGTGACCCAACCCGTGTAAACAAGAGCCAGAGCAACTTCATAACAATTTTTGAGTTACAAGACCGAACATTGCGAATGTACAAGCCTCCTTCACTACGCGATAGACACACATCATCCCAGGATACCCTAACACCTCCTTGACCCTTAGTGTTTCCCCACCACAAATAAGCTCGAAGAACATTATCCACGACAATAACAACACGAGCAGAGAGAAAAAAACGCACTCGTCTAGTAGACTTGAAAGCTCTGCAGGACAGACCAACTATGAATACTGATGAGAGTGAGCCCTAGATATCAGACCAGGGAGCCGAGAGAAAACTCCAACACAAATATAGAGCTCTTGGTAGAGTTGACACACGACCCAAACAACCCCTGAAACTGAAGAAGCATCGACTGGACAAAGGCAAGCGAGACATAATCACTCCGACTGAAAATCATCAAATCATCTACAAAACAATGGTGAGTCAGCTGAATATGATGGAAAGAAAAATCTACAGGAGTAGCATTCAACATCCGAGATAGAACTTCCATAACCATCACAAACAGATAGGGAGGCAGGGGTCCCCCTAACGTAACCCTTGACGACCCGAAAAGAAACCCTTTAGCGAGTCATTCACCAGAAAAGAGAACAAGAGAGATATAATGTAGGCTCGTATCCAACTCACAAACTGGACCGGAGTACCGATAGCTAATAGGAAACCAAACTTATAAAATAATTAAAATGCTAAATACATCCCGACAAAAAAAGAAAAAGAAAAAAACTAAACATATGTTTTAGATATTTTTCAATTTAGTCTTTTATGTATTCATGTTTTTGTTTAATTTAGTCTATTACTATTGGTAAAAGCTAAACTTGATTGTTAATAAACTTGGTAATGTTGTATATAGTAAGATATGGTGAATTGATGGAAATTTATAGTACATGTAATCTAGAAAAGTTAGAAACTTCTCTTTTAGATGACCTTTTTTTTTAAATTTCCTTCAATTTATCGAATATGCTATCGTGTAAGTTATTCATCAACCAATCTTAATTAAATTAAAAATTGTAAAAATATAAAAGATCAAATTAAGCCTCTTTAAACACTCAAACATTTGATATTAAAACACACATTTATGAACAATAATTGTAAGGTAATTTAGACCTAATGTTTCAATCTTTGTTTTTTTCAATTTAGTTCTATGTTTTTAAGAATTTTAATTTGTTAATATGAACATATGACGATATAGTGTATCAACTAGTGACTAAAAGGTTAAATGTTCAAATTTCACCTCACAAGTTGTAAAAAAAAATCATTAAGTTCTTACCACCAATAAGTTACGTGAAGAAATGTTAAAAAAAAAAGAAAAAGTAATAATAATAATAATAATAATAGTAATGGAGATAGATAAATTTTGAAATATTTTTTTAATGTGATTGAGAAGGGTGTTAATATACCAATATTTTAATATTTGAAATCAAGTTACTACCTGCCAAATCAAAAGAAATGAGCATGCTTTTATTTTTTATTTTTCATGAGTGAATGGTAAGTTATTTCATCAAATTAAAAGGGAGCATTTTGAACTCAATCAATTAAATGTATTTTGATATCATATCATCATTTTGTTGGTTAGTTTTATCATCTTATGACAATAAGATTTTAATGGAGGAAAAAATCAATACTAAATTGAATCTTTTCAAATATTAGAAACCTACTTAAAAATAAGATCAAAAAAATGGGAACTAAAGTATATATTTAGCTTAATTGTAAATTAATAATAACTTAGAATTTTTAATGAGTATAGTCTATAAAATGTGAAAGCGAGCATGACTTAGTTGACTTATGTATGTGTTGACGACCAAGAGGTTTGTCGATTCGAATCCCCAACAAAATCTATAAAATATAACGATCTTAAGAATAGGAATAGGTAATAAACAAAACTAGGAAATTATTTTGTAATTTAAATATAAAATTGTTCGTTAAACCTTTTTTTTTCAGTCTATATTTCTTTGGTTTCGACCTTATACCTATAATTTGATTAAACATTTCAAATCTTATGTATTTGATGTTGATTAGTTTTTTTACATGAAAAATGTCTTTTTTAGACATGGTAAAAGAAACAATAATCTGACATCTACTTATAAGACAATATCACATGGAAAAATTATTAACATTAAATAATAAAATGAACGTTTAAAAAAAAATATAACCAAATTAGAAGGACAATAACTTACTAATTAATGCTCTTTGGCTGAAAAATTAAAAATGAAATCCTCCTTTCCACATGTTATTGAAAAAACATAATTGGAGGCACACATAAAAACTACGGAGCTAAAAGTGATAATTTAACTAAGAGAAAATTAGTCTCCAAGGTTTCAAACTCAACCATTATACTTCTTTGTATTTTGTGCGTTTTTTTCTTTCCATCAAATTTTCAGTTAATTTTATTAGAGAATGGTAACGGGACACATATTTTAAAAAAATATTTTTTTAATTATTAAAATTCTTAATTTTTTTTTTCTTTCTCCTCCTCGCTATTTTCTATCCGATCTTGTTGGAAATTCAAATTAGAGTTTCAACAAAAGCCAAGAAAGAATATTCATGACGAATTCAAGAGAATCCTAAAGAAGCGGAGCGTACCTGTATTCGTGGTTGGGTGGTTGGATTCATGATTCCACGGGTTTGGTTTTCTACTCCTTGGAGAACTCACAAAATTATTCTACTGATTGGTTTACAGTAGAATCTTAAGTTTCTCTGATAGAGATGAGAAAGTTCCACGTGAATAATCTTCCGGAAGTAGGAACCATAACCCCTCATCAAAAACTATATTGGTGGTGGATGAGTTTTTGTATTTGTGTTTCAGCCCCTCATAGAATCACAAATAATTAATGTATCTATGCATAATAGTATAATTATACATTTAACCCATGAACATAAATTATATACTCCAAATCATTAATCACATAAATTAATCACTTTATAATTCATTAATAATAGTAACATACACAATATTATTATATATGTTGCCCTACTAATTGGAATTTCAACAATCTCCCACTAGGCTACATATGTAACATTAAATGTGTTCAACCGAATAAGCTCCTAAAAATGTTATTAAATAATGGAGTATATCAAAACAATCTCGTCCATTGACAAAACCAGTGTAGGATCAAAGCAGTTTTCGTTACAAATAGCGTAACTAAACCCATCAATGGTCATTTACACTAATAGAGTCAAATGATATAGATCAATCATGGATGCATAACATGAAAATTACACACAATGTGATTACCACATGTCTATTTTCAACTAGTTCTACCTTACTTTATTGAGATAAATCCTTTAGCACAATAAGACAGAGTAGCGTACGAACTAAAAAACTTTACTTTTCATCAGAACATAATATTCAAAATGATACAAACTCCCACTAGAATGATATATGATCTAACAATGTAACACCCATATGAGCAATATGCTCATGAAAGACCTTGAGTGGTAATCCTTTAGTAAGCGGGTCCGCTATCATGAAGTTTGTCACAATATGCTTTATGGATATATGTCCACTCTGCATTCTTTCTTTATAGGAATTTAATGTCTATATGTTTAGACTTAGATGAACTCCTGTTGTTATTGGAATATAACACTGAGTTATTGTCACAATAGATGTTAAGTGGTCTTTCAACACCTTAAAGAATTCACAGTCTAATGACAAAGTTTTGTAACCATATTTCATGATTGGATGTCTCATAAACTATAAATTTTGCTGCCACAGTGGAAGAAGCTACAAGTGTCTGCTTGACACTTCTCCAAGATATAGCTCCACCAGCTAGTAAATAAACATAGCCTGAAGTGGATATTCTACTATTTTGGCATCCAACAAAATCAGAGTCGGTATAACAAATGATCTCTAACTGATCTGACCTTTTATATGCCAACATGTAATCTTTTGTTCTTTGCAAATACTTCAAAACCCGTTTGACTGCTTTCCAATGATCCATACCAGGGTTACACAAGTATCTACCTAACATCCCAACAATGTACGCAATATCTGGACACGTACAAACCTGAGCATACATTAGACTTTCTACTGCTGAAGAGTAAAGAATCTTCTACATTTCCTTAGTTTCAATTTTTTTGGGCATTGATTGAGACTAAACTTGTCTCCTTTAGCCATAAGGGTGTCAGTTGGTTTGCAATCTTGCATTCCATACCTTTTGAGCACTTTATCTATATAGTTCCTTTAAGGTAATCCAAGAATTCCTTGAGTACGATCTCGATGTATTTTGATTCTTAAGACAAAGGATGCATCACCAAGATCTTTCATTTCAAAAAACTTCGATAGAAATCTCTTAGTGTCGTGCAACATCTCTATATTATTTGTGGCAAGCTGTATGTGATCAACATACAAAACCAAAAAAAATATACTTACTCCCACTGAACTTATGATACACACAATCATCAACTACATTAATCTAAAAACCAAATGAGATAATTACTTGATGAAATTTTTAGTACCATTAACGAAAACCTGTTTGAGCCCATAAATAGATTTAGTCAATTTTGCAAATTGTAATCTTTGGGTCTCCTGACACAAAGTTTTCTGGTTGCACCATATAAATTGTTTCATCAATGTCACCATTAAGAAAACGTTGTTTTGACATCCATTTGATGAAGCTCGAGATTAAAGTGTGCAACTAGTGCCATGATTGTCCTAAAAGACACAAATTCTTAAGGAGAATTTTGAGTTTGTCCTTCTGGAACAATGGTCTCAACATGAATGAGAGAGTGTTTAACATTGTCTATTGGTGAATCCTGATATACTTCTTGATCAATGACAGACATAGGAACCTGTACATTATCAATAATATTAGTAGAAATTTCTTCCAATTCTTCATCAAAGACAATGCTCCTTAATTTATTTCTCCCCCCCCCCCCAAATTCAATATCCTAAAAAAAAAAAAAAAAAAAGTTGTAGTTCTCGTCTAAAAAATGATCTTAATCATGGGATCATAAAACTTATACCCCTTAGATTGTTCATAATAGTCAATAAAGTAACTGCTAAATGTTTTGGTGTCCAGTTTATTTTCATGAGGCCGATAAGGCCGTGCTTCAGCTGGACAACCCCAAATATGTAAATGTTTTAGTAGAAACATTAGCGGTTAAAGAACAAAAGATAGGTACATTCATAATTAATAACAAATGATATTAATCGCCAAAACAATCAACAAAATTAAATCATAGTTTATCCGATCACAAGACACCCAACACAACATTAGTATCAAGTCTTTGGACAATAATAGTAACGGTAGGTGGTGTCATGGTGTAGTGATCAAATATTGATGATAAGGTCCAAATAATAAAATATCTTTGGATAGTCTCATTATTTGCATGCTTAATTTTGTTAATCATCACATATTTATCATCACACGTGTGTGTGCAATCTACCAAATATTAACCTTCCTTTGGGTCGGGAAATAAAAGACAATAATATGCAAACACTCAAATAAATTAAATAATGTCATAAATAATTTCCATAAGAGAGGTCACTTTGGTGACATCTTTATTTTAATTAATTTAATAAAAAAATTAATTTAACTTTAATTTATCATATAGATATGACAAAACCATAATTTAAAAATTGTACATATTCTGTATTTTGTAAATGATTAATTAAAAATAATAATTAATTAATCAAAATAATAATGAAACCAAAGAAAAAATTATATTGAACAAATCTTCTAAATATATGATTTTGTTGGAATTATTATTATTATTATTATTTTAATTCAAAACTTAGTATAGTGGGGCACAACACAGAATCCAAAAATTTGTTATCTTCTCCAAAAAAAAAAAAAAAAAAATACAGAGACACAACACACAAAACTTCAATCAATTTCACAGTCTAAACCAAAAATTCATGAAATCTACACACAATTTCACAAATTAACAGAGAGAAAAAAAAATTATTCTTGATTCTTCAAGAATCGTTCATGGGAGAGGCTCTCATACCACTTGTTGGAAATTCAAATTAGTCCACAAAAGCCAAGAAAAAATATCCATGACGAATTCGAGAGAATCCTAAAGAAGCGAAAGCCTGTATTTGTATATTTGTAGTTGGATTCATGATTCCACGGGTTTGGCTTTCTACTCCTTGAGAAATCACAAAATTATTCTATTTTAGAGTAGAGATCTTAAGTTTCTATGGGGATGAGAAGGTTCCACGTGAAAAATAGGACTAGGAACCATAACAGCGGAAGCCTGTATTTGTGGTTGGATTCATATTCCACTGGTTTGGCTTTCACCTGGTAGAAATCACAAAATTATTCTATTTTACAACAGAGATCTTAGGTTTCTGGATGAAAAAGTTCCACGTGAAAAAGAGTAGGAACCATAACCCCTCATCAAAAACTATATGGGTGGTTGATGAGTTTTTGTATTTGTGTTTCAGTCCATCATAGAAACACAAATACAAAAACTCATCAACCACCCATATAGTTTTTGATGAGGGGTTATGGTTCCTACTCTTTTTCATAGAAACACAAATAATTAATGTATCTATGCATAATAGTATAATTATACATTTGACCCATGACCATAAATTATATACTCTCAATCATTAATCACATAAATTAATCATTTTATAATTCATTAATAATAATAACATACACAAATATTGTTATATATGTTGTCCTACTAATTCGAATTTCAACACATTCTTTTTCAATCGCCGCCGCGGACCATTATTTAAAAATTATTTTCATCTCCCTCTTACCTCTATTTAAAAAAAATCTAGTGTGTTCTCCAAGAGAATTTCTTCATCTTCTCTTGTTTAAAAAAACACGCTTTGTTTAGATCTGGATTCGTTTGTAAAAACAAATTAATTTAAAAAAAATAAAAAAAACAAAGTTATTTTTTAACGTAAAATCTCTTAGTCACTAATTTA
The DNA here is from genome assembly GCA_028017165.1 of Herpetospermum pedunculosum. Lineage (NCBI taxonomy): Eukaryota > Viridiplantae > Streptophyta > Magnoliopsida > Cucurbitales > Cucurbitaceae > Herpetospermum > Herpetospermum pedunculosum. The sequence continues at coordinate 25,602,644 of CM051527.1, read as the reverse complement.
TATAATATATTGGTTAAATGAAACTTTATATAATATATTGGTTAAATGAAACGGGAGAGATTATGATTATCTAATTTTGTTAGGATAGGGGTAGTTTAGAGGCAGCACGTCAGCAAATCTATCCTTAAGAGGAGGGCATAAAGAAGGGCAATTTTTGGAAGAGAGTTTCTCCCAACTCATCTCTATAGTTGGCTTTGCAATAATGCAAATAATGATAAAGTGAGAGAAAGAATGTGAAACTTAGGTATAAAAGTTTGGTCAAAGCGAGCATGGTTTAGCGGACATATGTATGTCTTGACGACCAAGATGTTTGTGGTTCGAATTCCCCCACCTCTAATGTACTAAATATATATATATATATATATATATATATATAAAACTCAAAATAATTACAAAATTTAAAACATTTTACAAATATGACAAAAAAATCAGTAGCTATCACCGATAGACTCTATCGTTGATATATGACTATCACTGATAAAATTTTATAAAAAAAACTGAGTCTATCAGCGATAAACCATACCATCAGTGATAGAAATTGCCATATCCGCAATTTTTTTTAAAAAGTGCTATATTTTTAATTATTTTACTCTAAATTGACCTATGTTACAATTTTCCAAATAGATTGGCATATGCATTTTATCTTCTTAAAATATATTATAAGTTGTTCCTCTATTAGGGACAACGAAGATCTAGATATCTCTACATTAATATGATATTGTCGACTTTGAGTATAAGGGTAGGACTTTGGTCGCACTCCGAATACCCTCTTTTAACTCTCATCTTAGATGATAAAATTGATGGAGTGTATTAACGCAGCGGAAGCGATTTTGGATCGATGATACTCTAATTTCATCAATTTGACAAATAGAAAACATGCTCAAACAATGAAAATAAGAAATTAGGAATACATACCCTTGTAGTTCCGATTTCTTCAAGATCTTTCAGTTGTTTCTCCTCACGAACGCTTCGAATTTATTCTCAAAACGCCCCGAGGACCACCCTAGATATGTAACAAAACGAAGAGAACGGAAGTGTGGAAACGAGAGAGAAATTGCACGAAGGAAAGAATTGCACAAATGAATTCGATGATTTGAATTGAAAAGATTACAAGCTTTTATAGCTAATTAAATAGTAAACTAATACTCATTACTTTTCCCACTCACCTTAATATTCTCCCATGATCCCACTAAGACATAATCCTAAAAAAACCTAAGACACTACCTAAAGAGGTGGCACTAGCCTAAATAGGTGGCATCACCTTAATTTCAAAGATTTAAAACTAAATAAATTTGCACTAATTCTTAACACTCCCCCTTAGTGCAAATATACATCCACAACACCAAGTACACTCCTGAATTCTTCAAACTTGGATTTACCAAGCGTCTTGATTGGTAAATATATCAGCAACTTCAAGGATGGTTCCATAGGAGTAGTAATTGACTTTGACTCCTTCATGTCAAACCGAGTTAACAAAGTATTTGCATACGAGACAAAGTATCCACCTGACTTTTCAACCTTCAAGCCAAGAAAACGTCTCGCTTCACCCAAACTCTTCATTTTAAAACCAATAGACAAACCATCTCGAAAAATAAAATTTTCTCTTCTATTTGGATCCATGCATCTCCATCTTTTTCTGTGAGTACCATATCCAACAAATATACAACGCCTAACCTTTGGAACATGAACATAACAAACTGACCCAAAAACTCGAACATAACTCACATTGGGTTTACGAATTATGACGTGACAAGCTGACTGAATAGTTGTTGCCCAAAGCTCCTTTGGAAGATTTTTTGCATGCAGCCAAGACAAGCACATAGTGTTGGGTTGAATGTCCTAAAACTCGTAGTTTGTAAACTGTTTGAATGTAAATGTAAATATTATATTTCAATAAAGTTGTTATTGAATTTTAGTGAATTGTGTTTGTATTAACCTATACCAATAACTAACACCCATGGCTGTAGTGTGAGTACTTGAACTTCATGTGTGACATGAATGTGAATCAAGTTCAAGTATACAGCCAAAATGGTCTATAGTATAGGGATAAGGCTGGGTACCTTATCCTGGGGACACTATTGGGCGCGGCTCACTTTGTATAGTACAAAACGATGTGATTCGAATCGTTTCATGTAGAGACATGTGAGTGAGGGCGTCCTGTGCAATGAGTTTGCACAAGACCGAACCAAGAAATAAAATCGCTCTTTCTTTATAACACCGTTTACTGTAAAGACCGATTTTTTTTCATATGATGACTTAGGTAACTCGGTCTTAATCCTGAGCTTACTATGAACTCCTGTTTATTCAACCTTATCCTTTGATTTGTACGGGTGAGAGTGGCCAGATTGCCGACTCAATATGCCTACCATCTTGGGGATAAGATTGAATAAGTGGCTGGGGACATAGTTGTAGCAAGATTGGAGTTCACTCCTACCCGCTTTCAGGGTTAGTAGAAAGGTTGTTCCCTTTAGTGCTGACTCCAGGTCTTGAACAATGGGCCCATCCTCTCCTGATCAGGGAGGAATCTGATTTGATGGTTGGACCACAAATCAATTGTTCATTAGAGGTGTCAGTGGTACTTAAGGAACAAGATATAATACAAGGGTTAAACGGTATAAATGACCCGTTGTGATTATGAACGACCTGTGAAGGATCGACTTACTGATGATAGTTATATCAACAGGACACAATATATCTACAGTGAGGAGAGTGCAGCCCTTGGACTTTAGTGGAGTCTCCGGGGGTTAACGAATGTTGGTTAGTTCGGTTGAAAGAGTTTTGACCGGATAATCTCGTATCGTTGGAGCTCATGATCTGTAGGTCCTTACGGTTCTCCTGGCTAGCTCGGATAAAGCCGTGAAACAGTATAAAAGAAAAGAAAAGAATTTGAATCGTTCAAATTCGGGTTTGTGGAAGAAGAATAGACATATTTAAATATGATTTAAATATGAACATATTTAAATATGATTTAAATATGACATCGGCCTGAAACATGAATGAGATTCATGTGAAAAAAAAAAGTCGGTTTTTTCTGAAAAACCGAGTTTAGTTATATTATTTAATCAATATTTGATATTGAATTAAATAATATTTATTAATTAAAAAGTTTAATTAATAATTATATATATATTTTATTTATTAAAATGTTTAATAAATAAAATTATTATTATTATTTTTAATAATAATAATAATTATTTATATATATATATATATATATATTTATATATATACATGTGTCTTGCTGCATGCAAGACACATGTTGAAAAAATATATATATGAGTTGGGCTGCAGATGAGAACATGAGAATTTTTTTGAGGAATTTCAAATTGAATTTGATTCAATTGAAAAAGAGCAGGGGTACACGTTTTAGAGATTTTGTTCTCTCTCTATCTCTCTAGCTCTCTGTCTTCTCTTCTTCCTCTTCCTCTTCCTCTTTTCTTTTGTAAAAGGAGTCCCATCACTCCGTTTCTCGGCCTGAGGATAGCGGGACTACCGTGGGTGGTCCACGAACGTTTCGTGAGAAGGCTCGGTGAGCTCGTGAGTAGCTTCTGGCGGTGAATTTGGAGAATTACGAACGACAAGGGTATGTGTTCTAACTTCTCTTTTTCATCGCTTTTGCATGTTTCCATTTTGTTTAAATTGATGAAATTAGAGTGTCTATGATCCAAATCGCTTCCGCTGCGTGCCATGGGCGCTCCATCAATTGGTATCAGAGCGTTTTTGGCCACTCAATTTCTATCAATTTAAATTATGGTGGGTTTTTATTTAGAAATTGTTTCTCAATGGATTCTAAAGTGAATATCGATTTTGGCATAGTTTCTTTTTGAATTTCTTTATTTGTAATTGCCCGAGAATGTATGGGCTTTAATGTATGCTAAAGAGTCTGTATTTTTAGAGTCGTTAGAGTCCATATAGGGTTCTTTGTGAAAGAAGTTTGAGTTTGAAACTCGCCGAAATGTTCGGTGTAATTTCAAACTCGTTCTGAGCAATACAAGGAGAAATTCGAAGAAAAATTGGCCGAAGCGTTCGGAGGAAGCAAGTTGGTCAAAGGCGGTGCGAAGAGTTCGAAGTCCGCTCATGACGTGGCTTGTTGATCAAGCTTGTAATAAATTAGTTATTGCTTGCTAAATGCCAAAATCGATCCACTTTAGTATGTTTAATTAATTATGCATTGCGAATGTATGTTTTAATTAAATTCCATGTTTGTATGTGCATAACGTATGCCATATAGATTTAAAATCCCACCGTAGGAAGCATGCTTCATGCATTAAAAATATGTTATAAGTGTTATAATATATCGTATGTATATTTGGCAATTCATGATTTTTGATATAAATGTTATATTAATTCATGAATTAGTTGTTGTTAATTTAATAGAATAATTGATATAAGTGTTATATTAATTATGAAATTAAATATACAACATAGGTTGCCATGGTTTTATGCATATTATAGGTTATAAGTGTTATAATATATTGGATGCATGTTTAATTCATGAGTATTAATATAAGAGTTATATTAATTCATGAATTAGATGTTGTTTGCTTAATAGAATAATTGATATAAGTGTTATATTAATTATGAAATTAAACATCCAACATTAGTTGCATTTTGTTTGTTATAAGTGTTATAATGTATAGGATGCATGCTTAATTCATGAGAATTGATATAAGTGTTATATTAATTTATGAATTAGGAGTTGTATATTTAAAAACATAATCGATATAATTGTTATATTAATTATGAAATTAAATATTCAACTTGTCGTGCCTTAGTAATGCATGTTTGAGAAGCATGTAGAAGTTTGTTGTAGTAAGTCTTAGTTTTGCAAAGCGTTGTAAAATTGGCATAGACTTTTAAAATCTATAACAAAGACAAAGGCATGCTCACTTAGGGTTGAATGTATCGTTCCGTTTCATTAGATGAATAGGTCGATATCTTGTAAATGCTAAGGTTACAAGAAACTCACCCGGGGACATCCTGTTCGAGGTTGGAGGTATTTAAGCTGACGGTTTACGGAACACCTCCTACCTGGGGACCATCCGGTTCTTGAGTAAAGTTAACCCGGCTTTATGAGCATGCGTGAGTGGTGTGAGGTAATAAAGTGTTTATCACCTAGACATCATAGGTAAAAGTTTGTTTTACCTAGACTTAGGCCTTATTGTCTTAGCCGGATAATGCCTGAGTAATTTACCCATTCCGTCTTAAAATACTTAGTAGAGGTGTTGAGAAGGTATATATGATATGTCCCTCTCCTCCTACGTTCTCTGTCAAGTTCACACCGTGAGAATTATGCTCGGCCTCGTGATGTCAATAGGGCATCCCCATTCGGATGGTATTTGCATAATTCAAGAGCAAGGTGAATGGAGAAAGTATTTATAGTAAGTGGGAGAAGGAAGTATGTCAATACATCCTGCGGTCTCCTCCATTGGATTGAACCGTGAGATTCCTATGTTCTGCCTGCTAGGTGCCCACAAGTGGTACCGATCCATTCGGAGGGCCGTTTCATAGGAATCGGAACATCTCAATCACCATTTATGGATAAAGAAACATAGAGCCATTCCCAACTTTGACATTTCCATTCGGTTGCATCGTTGGGGCCGCCCTATGAATTCTAAAAATGGAGGGTCACACTTACGAGATTTGCTAAGGAGTTAGTAAATCTTGACCAAACAGCGATAACTAAGATGCTATAGGAATATGAGATATTCTGGTATTAGCATTTAGTCAAGAATGTCTTGATTCAGTGAAGGAATGCTTGACTGCCCCTCGGTAGCGACCATTCTGACCCACTGAAGTATCGTTGCAGTTTAATAATGAGTTTTGGGTACATTATTATTCTTTGCTAAATTCTTGATTGGTGTGTAAATTAGGTTAAAACCTTTTCACTAATATTTATTCATTCTCTTTTCAGCATGACTAGCTCTTTTATTCACTTACTAGCTTCCGATAAGTTAACCGGCGATAACTACGCGACCTGGAAATCGAACTTGAATACGATTCTCGTTCTAGATGATCTCAGGTTCGTCTTATCAGAGGATTGTCCTCCCCCTCCTAGCTCGGATGCGACTCGAACTGTTCGAGAAGCATATGATAGATGGACAAGGGCTAATGATAAAGCCCGAGTCTATATCTTAGCCAGCATATCTGATGTGTTAGCTAAGAAGCACGAGGATATGGTTTCTGCTAAAGAAATCATGTCTTCATTACAGGAGATGTTTGGACTTCCGTCCTCATCGGTCTGTCATGAAGCCCTCAAATTCGTTTACAACTCTCGCATGAAGGAGGGAACCTCTGTTAGGGAGCATGTCCTTAACATGATGGTCCACTTCAATGTGGCGGAAGTAAACGGAGCTATTATAAATGAGTCAAGTCAGGTAAGCTTTATCTTGGAATCTCTTCCGAAGAGTTTCCTTCAATTCAGAACCAATTTGGTAATGAACAAGATAAAGTATAATTTGACTTCTCTCCTCAGCGAGCTACAGACCTATCAGTCCCTTCACACTTCTAAAGGAAAAGAGAAGGAGGCAAACGTTGTCACTTCTAGGAAATTCCAAAAGGGGTCGTCTTCAGGGAGTAGGTCTGAACTTTCTTCTATTAAGAATAAGAGTATTCAAAAGAAGAAGAAAGATAAAAGGAAGGGAAAAGCACCTGCTACTGCTAAGAGCAAGAGTAAATCTACAGACAAAGGAAAATGTTTCCATTGTGGTGTAGATGGGCACTGGAAACGGAATTGCCCAAAGTATCTTGCAGAGAAAAAGGCTGAGAAAGAAAGACAAGGTAAATATGATTTACTTGTTGTTGAAACATGTTTAGTAGAACATGATTGTCATACCTGGATACTTGATTCAGGAGCTACTAACCATGTTTGTTCTTCTTTTCAGGAAACTAGTTCTTGGCAGCCACTTTCTCGCGGAGAGATAACTCTCAGAGTTGGAACTGGAGAGGTTGTCTCAGCTGAAGCAGTGGGAGCTGTAAAGTTGTTGTATAGAGATAGTTTCATTTTACTAGAAAATGTACTCCTGGTTCCTACCTTCCAGAGGAATCTTGTATCTATATCTTGTTTGTTAGAACAGTTGTATAAAGTATCTTTTGTTCATAATGAAGCGTTCATTAGCAAAAGAGGTGTACGTATTTGTTCTGCAAAACTTGAAAACAACTTGTATGTGTTAAGACCAACCGAAGCCAAAGCTATTTTGAACACTGAAATGTTTAAAACAGCTGAGACTCAAACTAAAAGGCAGAAACTTTCTCCAAGTACTTATCTTTGGCACTTAAGACTAGGTCACATTAATCTCAATAGGATTGGGAGATTGGTTAAGAGTCGTCTGCTAAATCGTTTAGAGGACAACTCTTTACCGCCATGTGAGTCTTGTCTTGAGGGCAAAATGACCAAACGATCTTTTTCTGAAAAAGGTCATAGGTCCAAAGAACCTCTAGAAATCGTGCATTCGGATCTCTGCGGTCCTTTGAATGTCAAAGCACGAGGAGGGTATGAATATTTCATCAGTTTCATTGATGATTATTCTAGGTACGGTTATCTTTATCTAATGCATCATAAGTCCGAAGCTCTTGAAAAGTTCAAAGAGTATAAGGCAGAGGTTGAGAACACATTAGGTAAATCGATAAAAACACTCCGATCAGATCGAGGTGGAGAGTATATGGATTTAAGATTCCAGGACTATATGATAGAACATGGAATAGTATCTCAACTCTCAGCGCCAGGAACACCACAGCAGAATGGTGTATCCGAGAGGAGAAATAGAACCCTGTTAGACATGGTTCGATCTATGATGAGTTATGCTCATTTGCCTAGTTCGTTTTGGGGATATGCAGTAGAGACTGCAGTATATATTTTGAATATGGTTCCCTCTAAGAGTGTTTCTGAAACACCTTATGAGTTATGGAGAGGGCGTAAAGGTAGTTTACGTCACTTCAGGATTTGGGGGTGTCCGGCACATGTGCTAGTACCCAATCCAAAGAAGTTGGAACATCGTTCAAAATTGTGCCTATTTGTAGGTTACCCCAAGGAAACGAAAGGTGGTCTATTTTACGATCCTCATGAGAACAAGGTACTAGTATCGACTAATGCCACGTTCTTAGAGGAAGACCACATGAGAGATCATCAACCGTCGAGCAAAATTGTTTTGTCCGAATTTTCCAGGAAAGCTACAGACGAATCAACAAAGGTTGTTGATCAGGCTGGTCCTTCTCAAGAGTTGAGAAAGCCTCGACGCAGTGGGAGGGATGTAAGACAGCCTGACCGCTACATCGGCTTGTCTGAAACTCAAGTCGTCATACCTGATGATGGCGTTGAGGATCCATTGACCTTTAAACAGGCAATGAATGACATAGACAAGGACCAGTGGCTTAAAGCCATGGATCTCGAAATGGAGTCTATGTACTTCAATTCGGTCTGGGATCTTGTAGACCAACCAGATAGTGAAAGACCTATCGGTTGTAAGTGGATCTACAAGAGAAAACGAGACCAAGCTGGTAAGGTGCAAACCTTTAAGGCTCGACTTGTGGCAAAAGGTTATTCCCAAAGAGAAGGGGTGGACTATGAAGAAACCTTTTCTCCTGTTGCCATGTTAAAGTCGATTAGAATACTCTTATCCATTGCTACATTTTATGATTATGAAATCTGGCAAATGGATGTCAAGACTGCCTTTCTGAATGGTAATCTTGAGGAGAGTATCTATATGGCTCAACCAGAGGGATTCATACTTCAGGGTCAAGAGCAAAAGGTTTGCAAGCTTAATCGATCCATTTATGGGTTGAAGCAAGCATCTAGATCCTGGAATATAAGGTTTGATACGGCGATCAAATCTTATGGCTTTGAACAAAATATTGACGAACCTTGTGTTTACAAGAAAGTAGTCAATATTGTTGTAGCTTTCTTAGTCTTGTACGTAGACGATATACTACTCATTGGGAATGATGTAGGGTTCCTAACTGACGTTAAGAATTGGCTAGCGACCCAATTCCAAATGAAAGATTTGGGAGAGGCTCAGTTTGTTCTAGGGATTCAGATCATAAGGGATCGTAAGAACAAAGTGCTAGCGCTGTCTCAAGCATCTTATATTGACAAGGTGTTGTCAAGATATTCGATGCAGAATTCCAAGAAAGGTTCGTTGCCTTTTAGGCATGGAATTCACTTGTCTAAGGAACAGTCTCCTAAGACACCTCAAGAGGTTGAGGATATGAGACGAATTCCCTATGCATCTGCAGTTGGTAGTCTCATGTACGCTATGTTATGTACACGACCCGACATCTGCTATGCAGTAGGAGTTGTCAGTAGGTTCCAATCCAATCCAGGATATGATCACTGGATAGCCGTTAAACACGTCCTCAAGTATCTTAGGAGAACGAGAGACTATGTGCTTGTGTATGGTGCGAAGGATTTGATCCTTGCAGGATACACTGACTCTGATTTTCAGACTGATATAGATTCTAGGAAATCTACATCAGGATCAGTGTTCACTCTTAACGGAGGAGCAATAGTATGGAGGAGTATAAAGCAAGGTTGTATTGCTGACTCCACCATGGAAGCTGAGTATGTCGCAGCTTGCGAAGCAGCGAAGGAAGCTGTATGGCTTAGGAAGTTCTTGACAGATTTGGAAGTTGTTCCAAATATGAACTTGCCAATCACGCTTTATTGTGATAACAGCGGTGCAGTGGCAAATTCTAAAGAACCTAGAAGCCATAAGCGTGGAAAGCATATTGAGCGGAAATATCATCTCATCAGGGAGATAGTGCAACGAGGAGATGTGATCGTCACACAGGTAGCCTCGGAGCACAACATTGCTGATCCATTTACTAAGTCTCTCACGGCTAAAGTGTTTGAGAGACACCTAGAAAGTCTAGGGCTGCGAGCTGCTCAGTAGGACAGTGGGAGAAACTTTAGATATTTGATATTCTAGTTCTCTCAACCAGCATGTACTCCACTGACGTTTTAGTCCAAGTGGGAGTTTGTTGGGTTGAATGTCCTAAAACTCGTAGTTTGTAAACTGTTTGAATGTAAATGTAAATATTATATTTCAATAAAGTTGTTATTGAATTTTAGTGAATTGTGTTTGTATTAACCTATACCAATAACTAACACCCATGGCTGTAGTGTGAGTACTTGAACTTCATGTGTGACATGAATGTGAATCAAGTTCAAGTATACAGCCAAAATGGTCTATAGTATAGGGATAAGGCTGGGTACCTTATCCTGGGGACACTATTGGGCGCGGCTCACTTTGTATAGTACAAAACGATGTGATTCGAATCGTTTCATGTAGAGACATGTGAGTGAGGGCGTCCTGTGCAATGAGTTTGCACAAGACCGAACCAAGAAATAAAATCGCTCTTTCTTTATAACACCGTTTACTGTAAAGACCGATTTTTTTTCATATGATGACTTAGGTAACTCGGTCTTAATCCTGAGCTTACTATGAACTCCTGTTTATTCAACCTTATCCTTTGATTTGTACGGGTGAGAGTGGCCAGATTGCCGACTCAATATGCCTACCATCTTGGGGATAAGATTGAATAAGTGGCTGGGGACATAGTTGTAGCAAGATTGGAGTTCACTCCTACCCGCTTTCAGGGTTAGTAGAAAGGTTGTTCCCTTTAGTGCTGACTCCAGGTCTTGAACAATGGGCCCATCCTCTCCTGATCAGGGAGGAATCTGATTTGATGGTTGGACCACAAATCAATTGTTCATTAGAGGTGTCAGTGGTACTTAAGGAACAAGATATAATACAAGGGTTAAACGGTATAAATGACCCGTTGTGATTATGAACGACCTGTGAAGGATCGACTTACTGATGATAGTTATATCAACAGGACACAATATATCTACAGTGAGGAGAGTGCAGCCCTTGGACTTTAGTGGAGTCTCCGGGGGTTAACGAATGTTGGTTAGTTCGGTTGAAAGAGTTTTGACCGGATAATCTCGTATCGTTGGAGCTCATGATCTGTAGGTCCTTACGGTTCTCCTGGCTAGCTCGGATAAAGCCGTGAAACAGTATAAAAGAAAAGAAAAGAATTTGAATCGTTCAAATTCGGGTTTGTGGAAGAAGAATAGACATATTTAAATATGATTTAAATATGAACATATTTAAATATGATTTAAATATGACATCGGCCTGAAACATGAATGAGATTCATGTGAAAAAAAAAAGTCGGTTTTTTCTGAAAAACCGAGTTTAGTTATATTATTTAATCAATATTTGATATTGAATTAAATAATATTTATTAATTAAAAAGTTTAATTAATAATTATATATATATTTTATTTATTAAAATGTTTAATAAATAAAATTATTATTATTATTTTTAATAATAATAATAATTATTTATATATATATATATATATATTTATATATATACATGTGTCTTGCTGCATGCAAGACACATGTTGAAAAAATATATATATGAGTTGGGCTGCAGATGAGAACATGAGAATTTTTTTGAGGAATTTCAAATTGAATTTGATTCAATTGAAAAAGAGCAGGGGTACACGTTTTAGAGATTTTGTTCTCTCTCTATCTCTCTAGCTCTCTGTCTTCTCTTCTTCCTCTTCCTCTTCCTCTTTTCTTTTGTAAAAGGAGTCCCATCACTCCGTTTCTCGGCCTGAGGATAGCGGGACTACCGTGGGTGGTCCACGAACGTTTCGTGAGAAGGCTCGGTGAGCTCGTGAGTAGCTTCTGGCGGTGAATTTGGAGAATTACGAACGACAAGGGTATGTGTTCTAACTTCTCTTTTTCATCGCTTTTGCATGTTTCCATTTTGTTTAAATTGATGAAATTAGAGTGTCTATGATCCAAATCGCTTCCGCTGCGTGCCATGGGCGCTCCATCACATAGATGTAAGGCGTTGAATGATATGCTCTTTGCAATATGTCTGAAATTGATCAGACATATATTCTCCCCCATTATCTGTGCGAAAACACTTTATCGGCAGCATAAATTCTTTCTCCACTAACTCCTTGAACTGGATAAACTTGGAGAAAACCTCACTTTTAGCCTCCAAAAAATACACCCAAGTGAACCGAGTAAAATCGTCCACTATAACCATAACATAATGACAACTAGAATAATTGGGTATTTCCGTCGGCCCCATCAAATCTGAATGAACTAACTGCAATGCAATCGTAGCTCTATTATTTGAATTTGGGAAAGAAAGAAGATGTGATTTCCCAAATTGAAAACCAGGACAAACCACATCACGACAAATTTCTTTAAAGATGGGAATACCATCAATAAGTTTATTCATAGAAATTCTTTGCAACAATTGATAACCAATATGGCCCAACCGAGCATGCAGTGTTGCACTATCATTCTGACATGTCTTTTCAACATATGCATCAGTTGCAGACAAAACATTGAGGGAGTCTTTCCTCTTTCCCGTAAACAAAACATCAACATCAAATTGTTTAATATTAGAAACAATTTCCACATCATCTGGACCAAAGAGAACATACCTCCCAGAGTCGGCAATCTGAGAGACCGAAACCAGATTCTTCTTTAAACCTGGAACATGATAAACATCTTCAAGAGAAATATCACCAACATTTGATGCACCATCCTTAACGTTAACTTGCCCTTCTTGAACAACAGGATGTATGGAATTATCAGCCGTCGCAATGACTCTTCTTCCTTGATGAGTACGTACATCAGAGAGAAGAGAAACATTTCCAGTTGAATGATGAGAACAACCAGAATCAACAATCCAATCCTCATTATAATCTATAAAAGCATTAGCATGCAAGTTATTGGGTTGATCAATAACTTCAATTGATAAGCATTGTTCCCAAGTAACTTGTTCAGGTTTATTACTTTCCTGTACAACATTTGCTTCTGCTTCTTTGAGAATCACCCGACAATTTTGTCTAATATGACCGAATTTTCCACAACGTTGACACACCACCTTTATCCGACAATCACGTTTGATGTGTCCCGGCTTGCCGCATCTAAAACATCCTTTTAAATTGCTCTTGGACTGCCCTTCAACCTTGGAATCTTTGCTGTCATTTGAATAAAACCTTGGAGAAGAATTAACTCTTCCCTTTTCTTTTGTATAAAGAACAGCTTCCACCTCAGAGTGAGTTTGCTTGTAGTTGTTAAACATTTGTTTCATCAATGCTTCCTGATTTGAAAGCAAATTCTCCAACTCAATGATAGAAGGTTGAGTTGCCCAACCTTGTATCGATGAAATAAATGGCATAAACTCCTTTCGCAGTCCACGAATAAGATAGCGACGCACACGAGCATCACTAATAGGATCATCCTTGTCTAATTCTGAAATTTCAGAACATAAAGTTTTAATTTTCAGAAAATATTCTGAAACCGGCAAATTACCTTGAGTCCTTCCAGCAAGTTCGTTCTCCAAATATTGCAACCTCGTCGTGTTCTTTTGAGTGAACAACCTTTCAACTGTGTCCCACACTTTCTTTGGACAACTTACATCACGAACATGCTCAATGTACTCTTTGCCAATGGAAGTCCGCAAAGCAAATAAAGCTTTGCCACACTTGACCTTCCACTTTCTTCGTGCCTCAGCATTCTCCAGAGTATCTTCTGGAATTTCTGCATCATCACCGGAAACAAGATCCCAAAGATCTTGCCCTTGTAGAAAAGCTTCCATACATAGCTTCCAATAGCTATAATTATCACCGGCAAGCTTGTCTACACAAACACTGTTTCCACCGTTCATCTTCAACGAGTATTTAAACTCAAACACAAAACAAAGAACCTTGAAGCTCTGATACCATGTAACAAAACGAAGAGAACGGAAGTGTGGAAACGAGAGAGAAATTGCACGAAGGAAAGAATTGCACAAATGAATTCGATGATTTGAATTGAAAAGATTACAAGCTTTTATAGCTAATTAAATAGTAAACTAATACTCATTACTTTTCCCACTCACCTTAATATTCTCCCATGATCCCACTAAGACATAATCCTAAAAAAACCTAAGACACTACCTAAAGAGGTGGCACTAGCCTAAATAGGTGGCATCACCTTAATTTCAAAGATTTAAAACTAAATAAATTTGCACTAATTCTTAACAAGATAGTCCCGCTATCCTCGGCACCGAGCAACAGAGTTGTTGGACTCCGTTAGAAGAGAAAAGAAAATAAAAAAAAGAGAAAGATGGAAGGTGAGGGAAGAAATTTTAAAACTTCAAAGAAGTTTTAAACATTTCATCATCCTCGGGCAGTAGAAGTCTAAAGAACACTTCATAAGAATTGAAATCTCATTTCAATTAATCAACCCAAAATGCACTTTTGCCAATTATATATATATATATATATATAAAACTAATACATATGTCTTACATGCACATGTAAGACATATATATATATATATATATATATATATATATATATATTATTATTATTTTTTAAAAATTAATTAACACTTAATTAATTTTAAATAATAATAAATGTTTTTATTTATTAATTTTTTTAATAAATAAAAAAATATATATTAATTAATTAAACTTTTTAATTAATTAATATTATTTAATTTAATATCAAATATTAATTAAATAATAAGGTTAAATTCGATTTTTCGAAAACCGACTTTTTCACATGAATCGCATTCATGTTTTAGATCATTCTCATATTTAAATCATATTTAAAAATGTCTTTCATCCTCCTAAACACCGAATTTGAACAATTCAAATTTTTTTTCTTTTTCTTTTTCTCTTATACTGTTGCACGACGTTATCCAAGCTAGCCAGGAGAACCTACAGAACTTACAGATCATGAGCTCCAACGATGCGAGATTATCCGCCCAAAACTCTTTTAACCAAACTAATCAACATTCGTTAACCCCCGGAGACTCCACTATAGTCCGAGGGTTGCACTCTCCAGTAGATATATTATGTCCTCTAATATAACCGTACGTCACAGGCAAGTCGACCCTTCACAGGTTGTTCGTAATCACAGTTGGGTCGTTTTAAACCGTTTAACCCCTGCATTACGGCTTGTTCCTTAAGTACCACTGACACCTCTAATGAACAATAGATCTGTGGTCCAACCAACAGATCAATTAACACTCTCATCTCATGAGGGTGTGAGCGCTCATTGTTCAAGCCCCAGAGTCAGATATTAAGGGAACAACCTATCTACTAACTCTGAAGAGCGGATTAGGAGTGAACTCCAATCTTGCTGTACTATGTCCCCAGCTACCTATTCGACTTTATCCCTAAGATGGTAGGCTTATTGAGTCGACGTTTATGGGCCACTCTCACTCGTGCAAGTCAAAGGATACTTTCGAATAAGCAGGAGTTCATAGCGAGCTCAGGATTGAGATCGAGTTACCTAGGCCATCAAATGAAAATGTCAGTCTCATCAGTAAACGGGGTTATAAGAGAGAGCGACATATTTCACGGTTCGGTCTTATGCAATCTCTTTGCACAGGATGCCCTCACTCGCACATCTCCATGTGAAACGATTCAGATCACATCGTTTTGTACAATACAAAGTGAGCCGCATCCAATAGTGTTACCAGGATAAAGACCCAGCCTTATCCGTATACTATAGACCGTTTTGACGGACTACTTGAGCCTAATCCACAATCATGTCATACAGAAGGCTCAAATACTTATATTCAGCTAAGGGTTGGTACATGTTAACTTAAACACGTTTCACTTTATTCCAGTAAACTATTTTCCTGAACAAAACTAATAACTCTTTATTCTAAATAGATTATTTACAAACATAATAGTTTACAAACTACGACTTTTAGGACATAAAACTCAACAAAAAATTATGTTAAAAAAGTCAAACGTTTAAGTTTTCTTTTCAATAATTTGTCACTTTCTCTCCTTCTAAAATTGAATTAAAAAAAAAAAAAAAAGTAAAATTGATCCTTTCTATATAATTTTTTTTACTTCATCCCTTTAGTTAAGTGGTCATGTGTTTACTGGTAATCTAAGATTCTCATAAGTTGGATAGTTAAATGGTCATGTGTTTACTGGTAATCTAAGATTCTCATAAGTTGGATATCTGAATTATCATGTTTGTTTTGCAGGTATATAAGATATCCAGACAATTCAAGATGTCCATACCGAAGACATCTCAAGAGTTTTGAATGCCCTCCTGAATCACAAGTTTTCAAAATTTTTCTATTATAATAATCTATAAATATAATTCACTAAAAAACTATAACTATATAATTATATTCTTTTAAAACAAGTTTAAGTATTTTAAATTTAAAGTCGAAATTTAATGTTTATTACTATAGCCTTTATAAAAATTTCAAAAAAATATAAATTAATTTGTTTTATAAAATAACATATAAAATAAATATCAATGTCATAAGATTTGAGAAACCAAATGAGAAATGATAAAAATATAAGAGCTTGTTGATGTTTCTCCTAATTTGTATAAAAAAAACAAATATATCAAATAATTACTTCGTGTAATAATTGAGTATATTGCATTGTTTAATCTACATCAAAGTCGAGGTTGAATTTTACATTAGTGCAACAATTTAATTTTTTTTAATTACCATCCAAATTTTATCAAACAATTAACTAGCTACTTAGTGTGATTGAATGCATTCATCCAACTCCAAAATGAGTGCAACAATTTAAAAATGTTTTAGTAAGGAATTTGATGCAAAGCAAACTAAAAATGAAAAAACTAAAGGATATTCTATTTTCTTTTTCACTCTTCTTTTTTTCATTTGTCTTTTGGCTAAAATGATGAATCTTTAATGAATATTTTTAAAAATGCTTTATCACCCCTAGGAATTTGATGCAAAGCAAATCAAAAATGAAAAAAATTAAAGGATATTCTATTTTCTTTTTCTCTCTCTTCTTTTCCATTTGTCTTTGCTAAAAGAGTAAAAGAATGAAACTTTAATGAAATATTTTTAATGCCCATATTTATGTTCATTTCTCCTATACTAATATTGTTGTGCTCTCAAATCCAACACAACTCAAACAACAATCAAACTCAAAATAATTGCAAATTTAGCAAAGTTTAAAACTTTTTACAAATATGACAAAAAATCAGTAGCTATTACTAGACTTTATGACTATTACTAATAGATTTTATGACTATTACTAATAGACTTTTATCATTGATAGACTATTATCACTGGTAAAATTTTATAAAAAAAACTAATATCAGCAATAGACCATGTTATCCGTGATAAAAATGTCATATCCGCAATTTTTTTTTACAAAAATGCTATATTTTTAATTATTTTACTCTAACATTTGTTAACCTGTTTCAACTTATAATTATATTTAAATACCTAAATCATTATTTTGAAGAACCCCACCATTATTTATTATCATCGTTATGTAACTGCTGGCCATTGAAGAATCTCTCTCAATCAAAATCACACCCCACTTTAACACCACCAAACAAAACAATTTCTCTCTCTCAAACATCTGTTATCTGTCTTCATACTCCAACAATCCCAAATCATCATCTTCATCTTCTTTACTCCCACTCTTCCCTCCACCAACCTTTCTTACCTCCTCCGCCATGACCAAGCTCGTCGTCGAAATCCTCGACGCCGGCGACCTCATGCCCAAGGACGGCGACTCTGCCAATCCCTTCGTGGAGGTCGGTTTTGACGACCAAAAACAGAGGACCAACACCAAACACACGGACCTCAATCCTTACTGGAAGGAGAAGCTCCTCTTCAACATCTCCGACCTTAAAGATTTCCCCAACAACACCATCGATGTCGTGGTTTACAACGAGAGGAAATCCGGCCACCGCCGGGATTTTCTCGGCCGTGTCAGAATCTCCGGCATGTCGGTGCCCCTTTCTGAACAGGAAGCTAATATCCAGAGATACCCACTTGACAAACGTGGCCTTTTTTCCCATATCAAAGGCGATATTGGGTTTCGAATGTATCTCATTCACGATCATCATGATGACTCCTCTTCTTTTTCTCCTCCACCGCCACCGCAATCTGCCCATTTCGAAACCCCCCTGCAAGAAATCAATCCCAACATATTCGATCAGGAGGAATTGCAAGTCCCCACTAATGGGTACGAGAGCAATAAGATGAAGAAGAAGAAAGACCACGACGTCAAGACCTTCCACTCCATAGGAACAGCTGCCGCTGCCGCGGCGGAGGCAGCTCCTCCACCGCCAATGGCGACCCGGATGGACTTTGCTCAAGCAGGTCCATCTCCGGCGACAGTAATGCATCTGCCAGTTCCAAAGCAAAATCCAGAGTTCGCATTAATGGAGACCAACCCTCCATTAGCAGCAAGATTGCGGTACGGCTACAGAGGAAAAGACAAGATCATCAGCACCTACGACATGGTGGAGCAGATGCATTTTTTGTATGTAAGCGTGGTTAAAGCTAAAGATCTCCCAGTCATGGATGTTTCAGGGAGTTTAGACCCTTATGTAGAAGTGAAAGTGGGGAACTACAAAGGAGTCACAAAGCACTTGGAGAAGAACCAAAACCCAGTTTGGAAGCAGATTTTTGCCTTTTCAAAAGAGAGATTGCAAGCAAGCTTACTTGAAGTGAGTGTGAAAGACAAGGATTTGGGGAAGGATGATTTTGTGGGAAGAGTTTTCTTTGACATCCCTGAGGCTCCATTGAGAGTTCCTCCAGACAGTCCATTGGCTCCTCAATGGTACAAATTAGTGGACAAGAAAGGTATCAAAGCAAAAGGGGAAGTAATGCTTGCTGTTTGGATGGGAACTCAGGCTGATGAGTCTTTCCCTGAGGCTTGGCATTCTGATGCTCACAGCATCAGCCATGGCAACCTTTCCAACACAAGATCAAAGGTATATTTCTCTCCTAAACTCTATTATCTAAGAGCCCAAGTGATTGAAGCTCAAGACTTGATCCCATCAGACAAATCCAAACCTCCAGACACATATGTAAGAGTACAGTTCTCCAATCAGGGGAAAGTAACCAAACCTTCACAGATGCGAGTGATCAATCCAATTTGGAACGAGGAGCTGATGTTTGTAGCATCCGAGCCATTTGAAGATTTCATCGTCATCACTGTTGAAGACAGAGGAACAGGGGAGATTCTAGGAAGAGTGATCATCCCATCAAGAGAAGTTCCACAGAGAATTGAATCGTCAAAGCTCCCAGACGCCCGCTGGTACAATCTCCACCGCCCATTCATCGCTCAATTAGAAGAAACAGAGAAAAAGAAGGAGAAATTCTCCAGCAAGATCCATGTCCGTCTTTGGATGGATTCTGGGTACCATGTTCTAGATGAATCAACCCACTTCAGTAGCGATCTTCAACCATCCTCCAAAATCCTAAGAAAAGACAGCATCGGAGTACTCGAAATAGGGATTTTGAGTGCTCGAAATTTGCTTCCAATGAAGAGCAAAGAAGGAAGAACAACAGATGCTTATTGTGTGGCAAAATACGGCAACAAATGGGTTCGAACAAGAACTCTTTTAGACACTCTCGCTCCTCGATGGAACGAACAATACA
This sequence comes from Herpetospermum pedunculosum, assembly GCA_028017165.1. Taxonomy (NCBI): domain Eukaryota; kingdom Viridiplantae; phylum Streptophyta; class Magnoliopsida; order Cucurbitales; family Cucurbitaceae; genus Herpetospermum; species Herpetospermum pedunculosum. Next base: position 25,583,205 of record CM051527.1, on the reverse strand, counting down.
CATGGGAAGTTTACGATCCTTACACTGTAATCACAATTGGAGTTTTCGACAACGCACACACAAATGGAAGCAAAGAAGATGCAAAAGACCAACGAATTGGAAAAGTAAGGATTCGATTATCAACATTAGAGACAGACAAAGTATATACGCATTATTACCCCTTACTGGTTCTTCAGCCTTCTGGCCTGAAAAAGCACGGAGAGCTTCAATTGGCTCTGAGATTCACCTGCACAGCCTGGGCCAACATGCTGACACAGTACGGCAAGCCATTGCTTCCGAAAATGCACTACCTGCAACCAATCCCAGTCCGACACATCGATCTGCTCCGATTCCACGCGATGAACATAGTGGCGACGAGGTTGTCCCGAGCCGAACCTCCACTCCGGCGAGAGGCGGTGGAGTACATGCTCGATGTGGATTATCACATGTTTAGCCTCAGAAGGAGCAAAGCGAATTTCAACCGCATAATGTCGCTTCTCTCGGGAATCACTGCGATTTATCGATGGTTCAACGATGTGTGCGTTTGGAAAAACCCTATCACGACTTGCCTCGTTCATTTCCTGTTCTTGATTCTCGTCTGTTACCCCGAATTGATCCTCCCGACCGTCTTCCTCTACCTATTCGTGATCGGAATTTGGAATTACCGGTTTCGGCCGAGGCATCCGCCGCACATGGACACGAGATTGTCGCAGGCAGAACACGTTCACCCGGACGAGCTCGACGAAGAGTTTGACAACTTTCCGACGACCAAGCACATTGACACGGTGAGGATGAGATACGACCGGCTGAGGAGCGTGGCGGGAAAAGTGCAGACGGTGGTTGGAGATTTAGCGACGCAAGGGGAAAGGACACAGGCGATTCTGGGGTGGAGGGATCCGAGAGCCACAACGCTATTCATCCTCTTCTCATTGATGTGGGCGGTTTTCATCTACGTTACGCCATTTCAGATGGTGGCGATTTTGATCGGAATGTATATGCTCCGCCACCCGAGATTCAGGAGGAAGTTGCCGTCTGTTCCTGTCAATTTCTTCAAGCGGCTGCCATCAAAGGCGGATATGATGTTATTATGATTCATGACAAAGTTTTTTTTTCTTTCTATCCTATTTATTTGTTTAATTTTTATGAATAAAATATATTCCAATAAGTTTAAACCGCATAAAAAATCATAACAAAATATGGTCTAATTTCAATGTGATGCAATTATAAATTGTTGACGAGAAATTCTTTTGTGTAAACATCCAATTCTCAGTCATAACTGTTAAAAGCATGATTCAAGGATTAAAAAAAAAAGAGTGTTTTTAATAAGGCTGGTTGCACAAACTACAGGCACAAAATAATTACAAATTTAATAAAATTTTAAATATTTTACAAATATGACAAAAAATCAGTGGCTATCACCGATAGACTCTATCGTTGATATATGACTATCACTGATAGACTTCTATCACTGACAAAATTCTAATTCTATAAAAAAAAAATGAGGTGATAGGCTAGTATGAGCATAGACTTCTATCAAGACTTCTATCAGCGATAGACCCATACCATCAGTGATAGAATTTGCCATATTTGTAAATTTGTTAAAAAAAATGCTATATTTTTAATTATTTTACTCTAAATTGACATCTATTACAATTTTCTTTTTTGTATGATAAATAGTAGTGTTATGTTTGATACCTAAAATCAACCATTAAATAAACAAGAAGATAAGGAAAGGAAAGAGAGTACACAAGGATTATAGTGGTTCAATCATTTAGGTCTACATCCACTGTGCAAGATGAATTTATTCTTTACTGCTTCACAAAACCAAGAACAAACGAAAGATAACTAATCTCTTGAAAGCAAAGCCCCAGCAAAATACAGTACACACAGACTGTACAATTGAAAAGAGGGGAGAGGAAACACTAGAGAGAAAATTAAATCTTAATTTCCCACAATTTTCTCACTCTAACCCCACGCACAAAACTGCACACACTTTCCTCTCTCCTGTAACCAATGCTGATAAGTGTCACACTTCAGAAGGGAAACAACTTTGCCATATATCTTGAATCAACGTTAACAAATCACCCTTTTGAATCAAGACATATCCAAGCTTAAGATGAAAACACAGCAACAACTGAGCACTACATAACAATTCAACAAAAAATAGTCAATACCTAAACATGTCAAAGACTTTGTAAACATATCTGCAGGATTGTCTTTAGAAGCAATCTTCTCCATCATCACTTCCTTCTTAACCACCATATCTCTCAAATAATGGAACTTAACATCAATATGCTTAGTTCGATCATGAAACATAGGATTTTTAGATAATGCCAAGGCACTTTGGCTATCACAATGAACAATTGGTACAAGAATATCACCAATCAAGTCTGACACATAGTCTGAAACTTTCTTCACATAAACACAATTATCATAAACACTTCTATTGAAACCACAATTGACTATAAAATTATCAAATCCTTTATACCATTGTCTTGGTGATTGCTTAAGGCCATAAAGAGATTTCTTCAATTTGCAAACTAAGTGTTCTTTCCCATTTTCTATGAAGCCTTGAGGTTGCTTCATGTATATGTCTTCTTCTAAATCTCCATATAAGAAAGCAGTAGTAACATCCATTTGTTCTAATTCCAAATTAAAATGAGTTACTAACGAAAGAAGAACACGAATAGAAGAATGTCTTACCACAGGTGAATAAACTTCATTGTAGTCCATTCCATATTCTTGTGTGAAACCTCTAGCAACTAGTCTAGCTTTGAACCTTGGATGATCCTTTTCACTCACACTTGACTTAATTTTATAAATCCATTTACAATCAACAAGTTTGTGATCATATGAATTTTCTGTCAATTCCCAAGTCTCATTTTTATGTAATGAAGCCATCTCCTCACACATTGCATCATACCATTTCTTACTTTGTTCTGAATTCACTGCCTCAAAGTAATTGGTTAGTTCATCACTAAGAATACCTTCATTACAATTCAAAGCATAAGCTATCAAGTCATTTTGATGAGCTGCAAAACTTGCTTCATCAAATATTGCTGGAGGTCGAGTGACTCTTCTTTGCCTATCTCTTGTCAATTGGTAATTTGTCAACTGTGAATCCTCACCTGCATTTTCAAAAGAAATATTTTCCTCAGGTTGTTGTGTTTCAGAAGTTTCTAACTCTTGTTGAATTTCTGTTTCGATTTCCTTTGGTTGTTCAACTGATGTGTTACCTCTGGATGTACCTTCAACTTGAGAATTTTCTAACTCAATCTAAAAAAAAAATTGATGACAAGTCTCCTATTTTACCATAACTGAGACTACCTGACTGCTCCCACGGCAAATCTGTTTCATCAAATTTCACATCCCTGCTGATAATACATCTTCATTCACCTGGCTGAAGTAACCATAATCTATATCCTTTTACTTCTGAAGGATAACCAAGAAAGATACACTTTCTTGAACGAGGTTCAAGTTTATCTTGACAAATGTGTGCATAAGCTGCACAACCAAAAACCTTCAAGTGGTTTAAGTTAGGTGGTTTACCTGTCCAAATCTCCTGTGGAGTCTTCATATTCAAGGCTGATGAAGGGCTTCTGTTAATCAAATAAGCTGCTGTAGCAACTGCCTCTCCCCAAAAAAAATTAGAAAGTTTTGTATTTGAAAGCATGCACCTCACCCTTTCCAACAATGTTCTATTGAACCTCTATGCTAAACCATTTTGCTGAGGTGCATAAGGCACTGTGTGATGCCCCTTAATTCCTACCTTTTTACAGAAATTTACAAAGTTATCATTAAGATACTCAAGACCATTATCAGTCCTTAATACTTTTACTTTTTTACCTGTTTGGTTTTCAACTAATGTTTTCCAATGAGTAAAAGTATCAAATGCATCACTTTTGTTTTTCAAAACATACACCCACAATTTTCTTGAGAAATCATCTACTATACTCATAAAATATTTACCTCCACCAAGTGTTGATACTCTAGCTGGCCCCCAAAGATCTGAGTGAACATATTCCAAAACTCCCTTGAACCAATGCACTCCCTTAGAAAATTTAACTCTTGTAGATTTTCCTAAAGTGTAATGTTCATAGAATGGAAATTCAGAAAGTTTGGACTTTCCAAACAAACCTTGCTTATGCAATTCCACAAGTCCTCTATGTGAAATGTGTGCCATCCTCTTATGCCATAAAATAATATCTCTATCAACTTGGTCTAAAGCAACATTTGCACAACTTGAGGTTTCAAATGAGTTCTCTAGAACATACAAACCATTTCTCAAAAAACCTTTCAATTTTAGCAAAGACCCCTTATATATCTTCAAAATTCCACCCTCTGATTTGTATCTATACCCACCTTTATCAAGCTGGCCAAGAGAAATCAAATTTCTCTTTAATCCTGGCACAATTCTAACATTAGGCAGTATCTTCTCCATACCATCATACAATTTTAGTCTAACTGAACTAATCCCCTTGACTCGACAATATTGATCATTGCCCATAAAGACCTTACTTCCATCTAACTCTTCAAACTCATGGAAATAATTCTTACAAGGAGTCATATGGTAGGAGCATCCGGAGTCAAGAATCCACTCATCTCTAAGAGTGTTTTCAGAAACTGTTAAGACCTCAGCCGACTCATATCCCTCATGGATATTAGCTGAGCTTTGTCCTTCATCCTTTTCTTGATTCTTATTCTTATTTTTCAATTGATGACAATTTTTAATAAGATGTCCTTCCTTGTGACAATAATAACATTTTCTCTTCTCTTTTCCTCTTGAGATAGATCTTTGTTTTGCTTGTTTACCTTTATTATGTTTTTCAGGTCTTCGTCTAGCCAATAAAGCCTTTGTTTCCTTTTTCTCTGATTTAATTTCAAAATATTTTGATCTTAAAGCATCCAGAACAGTAGATAGTGACAAAGAATCTCTACCATATTTAATTGCAGCTTTCACCTATTTGTAACTATCAGACAATGAATTTAGAAGAATTATCCCTTGATTCTCATCATCAAGTTTCTCTCCAGTGTTGGCTAAATCCATGCATATCTTGTTATAATCATCTAAATTTTGTTCAAGTGTTTTTGATGATTCCATCTTGTACCCAAAGAACATTTCTTTAAGATAAATTTTATTTGGTAATGACTTACTCAAATAAAGAGTTTCTAATTTCTTCCAAAGCTCTAGCGGTTTTTCAACATCATTCACTTTTCGGAGTATATTATCTGCTAAGTGTAGGATCATAGTACTATATGCTATCTCTTCCATTTCTACTTTCTTTTCTTCGGTTAATGTCAATGGCCAAGTGTCAGGTTGATCAAGAACTTTACCAACTTTCTGTTGAACTAGGAGGGCTTTCAATTTCTTCCTCCAAAGACAAAAATTGACTTTCCCATCAAACTTATCTAATTCAAACTTGGCAGACATTGTCGAAATAGAAACCAAGAAGCAAATTCAGCAAACGCCAACTGAAATCAATCACAGAAGAAACAAAGAAAGCAATCGAGAATCGATGAAACAACAATACAAAAATTTGATGCCTTTTCTTCACAATCCGACAACCGAATAAAAACAGAGCACAATAACAGAGAAAGTAATTTAGGACAAAACTAAAAAACACTGCTATAGCATTTGTTATGTTTGATACCTAAAATCAACCATTAAATAAACAAGAAGATAAGGAAAGGAAAGAGAGTACACAATGATTATAGTGGTTCAACCATTTAGGTCTACATCCACTATGCAAGATGAGTTTATTCTTTACTGCTTCACAAAACCAACAACAAACGAAAGAGAACTAATCTCTTGAAAGCAAAGCCCCAACAAAATACAGTATACACAGACTGTACAATTGATTGTCAGAAGATGGGAGAGGAAACACGAGAGAGAAAATTAAATCTTAACTTCCCACAATTTTCTCACTCTAACCCCACGTACAAAACTGCACACACTCTCATCCCTCCTGTATTCAATTCTAATTGCCATATATCTTGATTCAGCCTTAACAAGTAGCCTCACCTCACTACAAGTTTTACTTGGCTATCATAGTATTAAAGATGGTTTATGAAACTCATTATGAAAAATTATTTGAATTATTAAATGAAATTTTATTTGTAATTTAGTTAGACTATAAGTTGCCCATTTCTAATAATTATATCTAAAAATATATAATATTTATTTTGAAATATTGAAGTAAAAGTTGTTAATGAGACTTTAATTATGATTTTTTTTTTACATATACTTTAATTATTACTTAATTAAACTATAATAAATCATTTTTATATAACTAACATTGACCATTCGAGAGTAATAGGGAGAATTCACAATTTAAGATGGATGTAGAGAAAGTAAAAATGAAGGGGAATTACAAAATCTGACTCGATTGAAAAGTTTGCCAAAATTGATCTAATATTAAAATTTTAACATTCCTGACTCAATTTTAGAAGCGGACCCACATTTTCAACTTTTTTTAAATGTGAAATTATGTTTCTACCCTTCTTCATCATTCTCTCCTCTCTCCCCTTTCCTCTCTTTTCCTCCCTGTCATTTTCTTCATCTTCTCCCCAACATGAAATTCATCCCTCTATCATATTTGAAACCAATCCCACGCTAATAAATAAAAATATAAAAAAATAAAAATATAAAAAAATATACAACACGATCGTGTTAACCAATAACATCATCGTGTTCACCAATCCCACAATAATAAATAATAAATAATAAATAAAAATCTAAAAAAATCTACTCCATCACTGTGTTAACAAATAACATGATCGTATTAACCAATAACACATCGTGTTAACCAATCCCACGAATAAAAATCTAAAAAATCTACCACATAATCGTGTTATCCAATAACACGTTAACCAATAACACGATAATAATAAAAATAAAAAAATAATAACACGATCGGGTTAACCAATAACACGATAATAATAAAAATAAAAAAATAAAAAAAATATCTACCACATAAACAAATAGCAAGATTAAAAAGAAACGATCGGTAACTTTTTCATTAACAAAAATAAATCAGGTGAGATTTGGTTTTCTTTAAGATTTCTGACGAATTTATTTTCTAAATCAGTTGAGATTTGGTTTATTTACGGGTTTTGATTATACAAATCTCTAAAAAAATAGGTGGTTTTTTTTTTTGACTACTTACAAATAAGAAGAGATGAAGATAAAAAAAATAAAAATAAATAAACCTACTAGAGAAGAAGAAGAAAATAAGAAAAAAAAATCTAGAGAAGAAATAATCGAAGAAAAGGGATATATTCGAAATTTCACCACCCATTAAAATTAGAAATTTGAGATCGCTGTCAAAACTAAGTTATAAATGTTAAAATTTTAATTTCAAGTCAATTTTGACAAATCTTTTCAATTCCCAAAAACGAAGAGGATATATACTAGAAGTTAAATAGTAACTAGAAATTTTGGCTATAAAAAAAAAAACTAGCACTTTTGTAAAATAAAAATAAAAATAAATAGTAATTAGCTAAAATACTATTTTAAAATATAGGGTATATCTAAATATCTAAATTTTTGATGGTGTCATTTCTCCTACCTTTTATATGAATTATATATAAGTGAATTCAGTCAAAGCGAGCATTAGCTCAGCTGACATATGTATGAGACCAAGAGGTCTGTGGTTCGAATCCCCCATCCCAATGTACTAAAAATATATATATATATATATATATATATATATATATATATAAAAAAGTGAATTCAAGACAATTTGAAGATCACCATTAATAATGTTAAGCTTTGTGTGGACAAGGGAAGTGTGTTGGAAAAATATCTTCCACCTATTGTGACGGTGAAAGAAAAAAAAATGTTCTAAGCTCTTTTTAATAGCACTTGTGCAAACCTTCCACCACTTCCTTATACATTCATTTTGCCCACAAGCCTATAAATTTTATATTGATAAGATATTTGAAGAATTCACCGTTTATGTTAAATCTATTATCTTCATCGATAATAATAATTCTAAATTTAGAGAAGAATAACCTATTTCCCACTTTTCAAAAATAAAGTAAAATAATAATAACCTACTTCCCATAAAAGTAGTCCACTTTGAAATATGTATCATTGTCAACAAACATAACTCAATTGGTTAAAATATATACATTCGACCGATAGCTAAAAAGTTCGAATCTCCCAACTCCTAGATGTTGAACTAAAAAAAAAAAAAAATAGGTTGTCGAACCAAATCAACATATTTACATAATTGTATGATAAGAGTGGTTATCATAACACTCTAGAGCAAAACCAAGAAATTAGAAAAACGATATTAACCGTTTAGATTGATACTCCAATGTTTGTGGCCCGACAAAGTTTGAAGAGTTGTATTCAAATTATCGGTTAAGACATATATATCATACCCAAAAAAAATGAACTGTCAATGATGCATACCCTATAAAGTTTATATAAAACAATAGCATGTCATTTTCTTAGGGAGACCTAGCTCTATTTATTTATTTATTATTATTATTATTTTTTTTTGTTTGTTTGTTGTAAAAAGAGGATTTATTTTCCCCTTAAATGTGGGTGAAAACTTAGGTATTGTCATTGGGTAGGGGTTGAAAATTAATTTTGGGGTGACCTATAAACTCTTTTTGTGTGGCTCATAAATTATCAATTAATTTTATTTATATTTTAAATTAAAATATCATTTTTTGAGAATGTTAGTTTTATTTTTAAATATCAAATTTTATTATTGGTAAGTTTGAAGCTATTTTTTTTTTTTAAAAAATTAGCCTGTTTTCTCTATAAATTTTGGAAATATATTTACATTGTTTTTTTCATGAAAATTATTATTATTATTTAATTAATTTAAAAAAAATTAAACTAAGATTAAAGATTAATTTTAAGCTTGATTGAAAATATGAAAACTGAAATTGTATATTTGTAATTACAATGACTAAATTTAAATGAAATTCAAAATGATATTTTAATTTATATGTTATTTAAGATTTTGTTTCGATGTTCAATCTTTGAAATAGTTGCAATTCTTTTTTTTAAAATTACTAATTAAAAAGAAGTAATTTTAAACGTGATAAAAGTAAATTTAGCCGGTTGAAAATTACCCATAAACATAAAATATTTGGCCAGATACCCTTGAATTAAGGCTCATTTGAGAGATTGACGCGCCATTTTAAAAATGAGATAAAATGACCTTTTGCTGACATCATTCTCGCTGGAATTTCTCTCGCTCTCGCTCTCGTTCTTTTGCGGGCTCCATTTTATAACTAAAAATTTTCCATTCTCGTGAACGTGAACGAGAGCGAGAGAAATTCCAGCGAGAGTGATGTCAGCAAAAGGTCATTTTGACTAATTTTTAAAATGGCGCATTAATTTCTCGAATGGACCTTAATTTAAGGCCATCTGGCCAAATACCCCATAAACACCCCCCACTCTTTTCGGTATTTGAACTCAAAAGTCACAATCAATTATCCATCTCATCATTAATTCGGTTTAGAAAAATAACGAAAAATAAAAACCCAACCGACAAAATAAATATATATACTTTGAGTCTACTTTTCAAAAATGTTTTCGAAAGTTTGGATAAAGTTGAAAAAAATGGCTTTCAAAATAAATTTTGTTTTTTTAAAGAACTTTCAAAACAAAATTAGTTTCGCTTAACCTATCTGTTTTCAAAATATGGTTTACTCTATTTTTTTTTAATTCAATTTCAAAAAATCCAATTTTTTTTTTCTACAATGATATTAAGAAAAACAAACGAATGGTTGAGTTTTATGTCCTAAAACTCGTGGTTTGTAAACTTATATTCTATTTTGCAATAAAGTTGTTATTGAGTTTTATTCAGTAAAGTTATTGAATAAAGTGAATTGTGTTTACTTTTAACCTAACTCGAATAAACTAAGAACTCATGGCTATAAGATGTATACTTGAACTTCATGTAGTGACATGATTGTGGATCAAGTTCGAGTGATAGCCAGAATAATCTATAGTATAGGGATAAGGTTGAGTACCTTATCCTGGGGACACTATTGGACGCGACCCACTTTGTATAGTACAAACGATGTGATCCGAAATCGTTCATGTGGAGACATGTGAGTGGGGCGTCCTATGCAATGAGTTTGCATAAGACTGAACCGCGAAATAAAGTCACTCTTTCTTTACAACTCCGTTTACTGTAAAGACCGACTTTTTCATATGATGACCTAGGTAACTCGATCTGAATCTTGAGCATACTATGAACTCTTGTTTATTCGAACTTATCCTTTGACTTGTATGGGTGAGAGTGGCCCGAGATCGCCAACTCAATAAGCCTACCATCTTGGGATTCACTCCTACCCGCCTTGAGGGAGTAGTAGAGAGGTTGTTCCCTTCAGTGCTGACTCCGAGTCTTGAACTAGGGATCCCACCCTCTCATTGGTCCGAGAGGGACTTGGTATAGTGATGAGATCACATACCAATCGGTTTGGTGGTTGGACCATAAACCAATAGTTCATTAGAGGATCAGTGGGACTTAAGGAACAAGATGTAATTACGGGGGTAAAACGATTATTTTGACCCAACTGTAATTACGAACGACCTGTGAAGGATCGACTTACTAATGATGATTATATCAAGAGGACAAAAATATATCTACGGTGAGGAGAGTGCAACCCTTAGACTTTAGTGGAGTCTCTGAGGGTTAACGAATGTTGGTTAACTTGGCTAAAGAGTTTGGCCGGTTAATCTCGTATCGTTGGAGCTCATGATCAGTAGGTCCTTTAGGTTCTCCTGGCTAGCTCGGATTAAGCCGTGTAACAATATGAGAGAAAAATAATTTTAATTTATTCAAATTAATTTTTGGAAGAATGATGGACATATTTAAATATGATTTAAATTTGGGATCAGTCTAAAACATGAACAGGGATTCATGTGTGATGATTCAGTTTAAGAAACCGAGATTAGTCTTATTATTTAATTAATATTTGATATTGAATTAAATAATAATATTAATTAATTAAAAAGTTTAATTAATTAAAATTTATTTTGTTTATTAAAATTAATTATGAATTATTTTAAAATGACAAAATATTACAAGTGGAATTATCCTAGTTGAGTGGATTTATCAAAGTCAAGGGGATTTATCCAAGTTGAGTGAGTTTATCCAAGTTGTGAAGTGAATTGTGAATCACCAACAACATGCATAAACTCATCAATTGTTGAACACTTGTGTGAAGACTAATTCATCAAATTTGAGGTGTCATGCTAAGCAAAGAGTTTGTTGTATGTGAATTGCCTATAAATTGGATGAAGTTCAAATGGTTTGAGGTTGATGAATTTTCAAAGAGTTTGAATATTTGGATGAGCATGAAGAGTTCAGGTTACTTGAGAAATTAAAAAGCTAAGTGTTGGATATTTCTCACAAAATCTCATCCCTTTCACCTTCTCATCTTCATCTTACAAACTTTTTCTCTTGTAAAGGAGTTCCACCCCTCCGTTGCTCGGCCCGATGATAGCGGGACTACCGGAGGTGGTTCTCGGAGAGTTCGAGAGAAGCTTTGAAGGGTTCGTGAAGAGATTCGACCATCGGAATAGAAGTTCTTAGAACTACAAGAGGTATGTGTTCTAATTCCTTTTATTTCAAAGCTTTGAGCATGTTTCTTATTTAGCTAAATTGATGAAATTAAAGTGCCAATGATCTGACTCGCTTCCGCTGCGCTACATGCGCTCCATCAATTGGTATGAGAGCGTTTTTTTGGTCACTCAATTTGCATCAATTTGAGCTCGGTGGGTATTTTTTAAGAAATTGTTTTTGTTGGGCGTCTTAAGTGTTTTTTCGATTTTGGCATATTTTTTTGAGCTTTTATTTGTACTTCGGTTTGTAATTTCTCGAGCGTGTATGGGCTTTAATGTGTGCAGAAGAGTCTGTAAAAAATTTGGAGTCATTAGAGTCCATATAGGCTTTCATTTCGAAGAGACAAGCTCGGGTGCCCGGAAAAACAGCACAAAACCGGTTCAGTGCAAGGTGGAAGAAACGGTCCGGTTCGGTCCTCGGGCGGTCCGGTTCACTGAAAGTCAGACCGGTTCCGGGTTCTTCACCCTCTGACGGTTTAGTTCAGCGCTCGTTTGGTCCGTTCGGGTTGGTTTTGGTCCGGTTTCGAGCTGTTGAAGACGGGTTTGCTGTTTTGAACTGGTTCAATTTTTGTTGAAGCTTTTGGTGCTGTTTTTTGGCCAGTTCAAGCAAATTCAAGCTGGTTCGTGGCGGTTCGAAGGGTTCGGAAGCGTCTCAACCTAGTTTATGAATTATTCTTGTAATAATTTAGTTGCTTGCTTGCCCGTGATGCCAAAACCGCTCCACTTTAATGTGTTTAATTAATTATGCATTGTGAATGTATGTTTTAATTAATTTTTTTTTGTACGTATGTGCATAAAGTATGCCATATAGATTTAAAATCCCACCATAGGAAGCATGTTGCATGCATTGAAAGTATAATATAAGTGTTATGTTGTATAGTATGCATGCTTAGTTCATGAGAATTAATATAAGTGTTATATTAAATTATGAATTGGATGTTGTTTCTCTCAAACACTTTGTGGACCACCTCCGGTAGTCCCGCTATCCTCGGGCCGAGCAACAGAGTGGTGAGACTTCTTTATGAAAGAAAAAAGTTTGGAAGATGAAGGTGGGAAGGTGAATGTGATGAGGGTTTTGTGAGAAATATCTAACACTTAGATTTCTAATTTCTCAAGTAACATGAATTCTTCATCAACCCTCATTCAAATGTTCAAACTCTTTGAAAATTCATCAACCTCAAACCATTTGAACTTCATCCAATTTATAGGCAATTCACATGCAACAAACTCTTTGCTTAGCATGACACCTCAAATTGGAAGAATTAGTCTTCAACCAAGTGTTCCAAAGTTGATGAGTTTATGCATGTGGTTGGTGATTCACAATCCACTTCACAACTTGGATAAACCCACTCAACTTGGATAATCCCACTTGTAATATTTTGTCATTTTAAAATTAATTCATAATTAATTTTAATAAACAAAATAAATTTTAATTAATTAATATTATTATTTAATTCAATATCAATTATTAATTAAATAATAAGACTAATCTCGGTTTCTTAAACCGAATCATCACACATGAATCCCTATTCATGTTTTAGACCGATCCCATATTTAAATCATATTTAAATATGTCCATCATTCTTCCAAAAACGAATTTGAATAAATTCAAATTATTTTTCTCTCATATTCTTTCACGGCTTAATCCGAGCTAGCCAGGAGAACCTAAAGGACCTACAGATCATGAGCTCCAACGATACGAGATTAACCGGCCAAACTCTTTAGCCAAGCTAACTAACATTCGTTAACCCCCGAAGACTCCACTAAAGTCCAAGGGTTGCACTCTCCACACCGTAGATATATTTATGTCCTCTGGATATAACCATCATCAGTAAGTCGATCCTTCACAGGTCGTTCGTAATTACAGTTGGGTCAAAATAACCGTTTTACCCCCGTAATTACATCTTGTTCCTTAAGTCCCACTGATCCTCTAATGAACTATTGGTTTGTGGTCAAACCACCAAACCGATTGGTATGTGATCTCATCACTATGCCAAGTCCCTCTCGGGCCAATGAGAGGGTGGGATCCCTAGTTCAAGACCCGAAGTAAGCACTTAAGGGAACAACCTCTCTACTAATCCCTCAAGCCGGGTAGGAGTGAATTTCATCTCGTAGGACTATGTTCCCAGCTACCTACCCGATCTTATCCCCAAGATGGTAGGCTTATTGAGTCGACGATCTTGGTCCACTCTCACCCATACAATTCAAAGGATAAACCCGAATAAACAGGAGTTCATAGTGTGCCTAGGATTCAGATCGAGTTACCTAGGTCATCATATGAAAAATTCGATCTTTACAGTAAACGGATTTATGAAGAAAGAGCGACTTGTTTCGCGGTTCAGTCTTATGCAAACTCATTGCACAGGACGCCCCCACCTGCATGTCTCCACATGAACGATTTTGGATCACATCGTTTGTACTATGCAAAACGGGTCGCGTCGAATAGTGTCCCCAGGATAAAGTACCCAACCTTATCCCTATACTATAGACCGTTTTGGCTATTACTTGAACTTGATCCACAATCATGTCACACATGAAGTTCAAGTATAAAACCTATAGCCATGGGTTCTTTTTTTTTTATTGGAGTTAGGTTAAAAGTAAACACAATTCACTTTATTCAATAACAACTTTAATGAATAAACCTCAATAACAAATTTATTGCAAAATAGAATATACATTCAGTTTACAAACCACGAGTTTTAGGACATAAAACCCAACAAACTCCCACTTGGACTAAAACGTTAGTGGAATATTACATGCTCATGAGAAAAACAGGAATAACAAATATATCCATGGCTTTTCTCCCACTATCCTACTGTACAACTCGCAGTCCTAGACTCACTAGGTGCCCCTCGAACACTTTAGCCGTGAGGGACTTTGTAAACGGATCAGCAATATTATGCTCCGAGGCGATTATCTCCCTGATGAGATGATATTTCCGCTCAATGTGCTTTCCACGCTTATGGCTTCTTGGTTCTCTGGAATTTGCCACAACACCAGTATTATCACAATAAAGTGTGATAGGCAAATTCGTATTTGGAAAAACTTCCAAATCCGTCAAGAAATTCCTAAGCCATACAACCTCCTTCGCAGCTTCGCAAGCCGCGACATACTCAGCTTCCATGGTGAAGTCAGAAATACAGCCTTGCTTTATACTCCTCCATACTATTTCCCCTTCGTTAAGAGTGAACATTGATCCTGATGTGGATTTCCTCGAATCCTTATCGGTTTGAAAATCAGAGTCAGTGTATCCTGTAAGGATCAAATCCTTCGCGCCATACACGAGCACATAGTCCCTCGTTCTCCGAAGATACTTGAGGATGTGTTTAACGGCAGTTCAATGATCATATCCCGGATTGGACTGATACCTACTTACAATTCCCACTCCAAAGCATATGTCGGGTCGTGTACATAACATGGCGTACATCAGACTACCGACTGCTGATACATAGAGAATTTGTCTCATATCCTCAACTTCTTGAGGTGTCTTAGGACACTCTTCCTTTGACAATTGAATTTCGTGCTTGAAAGGTAAAAAACCCTTCTTGGAATTCTGCATCAAATATCGTATCAACACCTTGTCGATATAAGATGCTTGAGACAGCGCTAGCGTTTTATTCTTACGATTCCTTACGATTTGAATCCGTAGAACAAACAGAGCCTCTCCCAAATATTTCATTTGGAATTGGATCGCTAGCCATTGCTTAACGTCAGTCAGGAACCCTACATCATTCCCAATGAGTAGGATATCATCTACGTATAAGACTAAGAAATCTACAACAGAATTGACTATTTTCTTGTAGACACAGGGTTCGTCAACATTCTGTTCAAAGCCATAAGATTTGATCGCAGTATCAAACCTTATATTCCAGGATATAGACGCTTCCTTCAACCCATAAATGGATCGATTAAGCTTGCAAACTTTTTGCTCTTGATCATGAACTATGAACCCCTCTGGTTGAGCCATATAGATACTCTCTTCAAGATTTCCATTCAGAAAGGTTGTCTTGACATCCATTTCGAGGTTCAAGGCTTTAAGCCACTAGTCCCTGTCTATGTCATTCATTGTCTGTTTAAAGGTCAATGGATCCTCAACGCCATCATTAGGTATGACGACCTGGGTTTCCGTTAAACCCATGTAGCGGTCCGGTTGTCTCAAATCCCTCTCACTACGTCGAGGTATTCTCAACTCTTGAGAAGAACCAGCCTGATCAACAACTCTTGTTGACCAATCTGTAGCTTTTCTCGAAAGTTCGGTCAAAACAATTTTGCTCGAAGGTTGATGATCTCTCATGTGATCTTCCTCTAAGAACGTGGTGTTTGTCGATACAAGCACCTTGTCTTGTTGAGGATCGTAAAATAGACCACCTTTCGTTTCCTTGGGGTAGCCTACGAATAGGCCTAATTTTGAACGATGTTCCAATTTCTTTGGATTGGGCACCAACAAATGTGTCGGACACCCCCAAATTCTGAAGTGACGTAAACTCATTTTACGCCCTCTCCATAACTCATAAGGTGTTTCTGAAGCACTCTTAGAGGGAATTGCGTTCAAAATATATACAGCAGCCTCTACTGCATATCCCAAAAATGAACTCGGCAGTTGAGCATAGCTCATCATAGATCGAACCATGTCTAACAGGGTTCTATTTCTCCTTTCGGACACACCGTTCTGTTGCGGTGTTCCGGGTGCTGAGAGTTGGAATACTATTCCATGTTCTATCATATAGTCCTGAAATCTTAAATCCATATACTCTCCACCTTGATCTGATCGTAGTGTTTTAATCGTTTTACCTAATGTGTTCTCATCCTCTGCCTTATACTCCTTGAACTTTTCAAGAGCTTCGGACTTATGATGCATTAGGTAAAGATAGCCGTACCTCGAATAATTATCAATAAAGCTGATGAAATATTCATACCCTCCCTGTGCTTTAACATTCATCGGACCATAAAGGTCTGAATGTACAAGCTCTAGAGTTTCTTTGGACCTATGACCTTTTTCAGAAAAAGTTCGTTTGGTCATCTTGCCCTCAAGACAAGACTCACATGGTGGTAAAGAATTGTCCTCTAACCAATTTAGGAGACCACTCTTAACCAATCTCTCAATCCTATTGAGATTAATGTGGCCTAGTCTCAAGTGCCAAAGATAGGTACTTGGAGAAAGTTTCTGCCTTTTAGTTTGAGTCTCAGCTGTTTTAAACATCTTGGTGTTCAAAATAGCTTTTGTCTTTGTTGGTCTTAACACATACAAGTTGTTTTCAAGTTTCGCAGAACATATATGTACACCTCTTTTTTTAATGAACGCTTCATTAAAATCAAAAGATACTTAATACAAATGTTCAAGCAAACAAGAGATATATACAAGGTTCCTTTCAAAGCTAGGAACCAACAATACATTTTCAAGTAAAATGAAACTATCTCTATATAACAACTTGACAGCTCCCACTGCCTTGGCTGAGACAACCTCTCCAGTTCCAACTCTGAGAGTTATCTCACCTTCAGCAAGCACCTGCCAGGAACTAGTTTCATGGAAAAAAGAACAAACTTGGTTAGTGGCTCCTGAATCCAATATCCAGGTAGAACTATCATGTTCTACTAAGCATGTTTGAACAACGAGTAAATCATATTTACTTTGTTGTTTCTTCTCAACTTTCCTCGCCATGAGGGTATCATGATAGACCGATGAAGACAGTTGTCCAAACATCGTCTGTAATGAATCCATGATCTCCTTAGCGGAGACCATTACCTCATGCTTCTTAGCTAACACATCGGATGTGCTGGCCAAGATGTAGACTCAGGCTTTATCATTAGCCCAAGTCCACCTG
Source organism: Herpetospermum pedunculosum (assembly GCA_028017165.1). Taxonomy (NCBI): domain Eukaryota; kingdom Viridiplantae; phylum Streptophyta; class Magnoliopsida; order Cucurbitales; family Cucurbitaceae; genus Herpetospermum; species Herpetospermum pedunculosum. The sequence continues at coordinate 25,565,805 of CM051527.1, read as the reverse complement.
TCAAATGCATCTCGAACAGTTCGAGTTGGAGACGGGCTAGGAGGGGGAGGACATTCCTCTGTTAAGACAAACCTAAGATCATCGATAACAAGAATCGTATTCAAGTTCGATTTCTAGGTCGTGTAGTTATCGCCGTTTAGTTTATCAGAAGCTAGTAATTGGATAAACGAGCTAGACATGCTGAAAATAATGAATTCTATTAGTGAATTGAACTTAACCTATTTTTAACAACCAATCAAGAATTTAGAAAAAAGTAATAATGTACCCATAAACTCATTATTAATTTGCAACGATACTTTAGTGAGTCAGAATAATTGCTACCGTGGGGCAGTCAACCACTCCTTCACTGAACTAGGACAATCTTGACTAAATGCTAATACCAGAATAACTCATATTCCTATAACATCTTAGTTATCGTTGTTTGGTCAAGAATTTACTAACTCCTTGGCAAATCTTGTAAGTGTGACCCGCCATTTTAAGATTTCTTAGGGCGGCCCCAACAGTGCAACCGTATGGATGTCAGTGTTGGGAATGACTCTAAGTAATCTTTATCAATTTCTGGTGACTGAGATGTCCCGACTCCCATGAAACGGCCCTCCGTATGGACGGTGCCTCTAAGAGCAACCAGCTGGCGGAACATGATAATCTCACGGTTCAATCCAATGGAGGAGACTGCAGGATGTATTGACATACTTCCTTCTCCCACTTACTATAAATTCTTTCTCCATTCACCTTGCTATTGATTTATGCAAACACCACCCGTCTAGAGATGCCCTATTGACATCATGAGGCCGAGCATAAATCTCACGATGTGAGCTTCACATAGAGCGTAGGAGGAGATTGATATATCATATATACCTTCTCAACACCACTACTAAGTATTTTAGAATGGTTTGGGTATACTTTTACTTAGGCATTATCCAGTTAAGACAATAAAACTTAAGTCTAGGTAGAACATACTTTTACCTAAGATGTCTAGATGATAAACGCTTTATAACCATACACCTCTCACGTGCATGCTCATAAAGTCGGGTTAACTTAACTCAAGTACCAGATCGATCCCCAGGTAGGAGGTGTTCCGCAAACCGTCATCTTAAATACCTCCAACCTTAGTACAGGATCTCACCAGGTGAGTTCTCTCGTAACCTTAGCTTTACAAGATATCAATCTATTTTAACTTTTAAAACGAATCGATACTAAATTCCTAATCACATTGGAATTCTTTAACCCTTAGTGAGTGAGAGCACTCAAAAAGTGATAATATTTAGCTCCTAAGTCTTGTGAATTAGGGTAATTATTTGTGCTTAATTGATGTATTTTGTATAATTTAATCGCTAAGGGGTAAATCGGGCATTTGCGTTAATTAAGGGCTTAAATGGGAATTTAGAACATTTTATTAATTAATTGTTTTGAGTGATTATACTATATTAATTATATAATCTAATTTTAATTCAAAATCGATTAGTGGCTTAAAGGTGTTGGCCTTGTTTAGGAAATGAGGGAGTTTAGGTTTAAATTTAGGTGGATGCAAGATTTTCTTACATTTTTGTAAAAGTCAACAGCTCCAGAAAGGTCAACGGTCAACACTTAGCTCAAGCCCAACGCCCAGCATCAGCCCAGACACGTGCTCCCAACGACCGACCAGCTCCAGCGTGCCCCATCCGCTCCACGCCTGCCGATCCGCCCAGACGCTCAGCGCCCGCCTGACGCGCCCTGTGCGCGGCCCAATCTGCCAGTTTCGACCCAAACTCACCCTCTTTTTTTTTTTTTTTTTTTTTTTTTTTTTTTTTTTTTTTTCTTTTCCAGTTTTTAACCTAGTTTTAGCCGCACTATTCATTCAAGAGAGAGAAAATTTGATAGTTTTCCATTGGCCTCGGGTTTTGTGAGTTTTATACTCATTTTCAAGGTTTTTGGGCGATTTTGGATCGATTCTCGACATATTTGGCTAAGGTAAGTGCTCTAATTTGAGATTATGGATTGTTTTGTTGATGTATTAGGTGAGACTTGGACTTTTTAACGCATATTTAGCTTGTTCGAGGGTTCAATTCTTATCTAGCCTCGTTCTTTAATGTCCAGCATGATTTTCTTTATGGTTGACACCCGTTTAGTTTATTGTGTGTTGGTTCGGTTAAAAATCCATGAAGTAGCGATCACACCTCATGTTTTGAGTAATTAAAATTTAGCATTTTGAATTAAATATGGCCATGTTTGTTTGGAATGCTGATAAAATATAGAGAATGAATAAAATCGAGACCCGTTGTTAGAGATTTCAACAATTGGCTCGTCGCACGATTACCCGTCCCTCGCGACTAATTCTAATTTGGGAGAGTGATCGCCCCTAAGTTAGAATTATTAGCGAAACTTAGTTTAGAGTTGTCAACTCTTTATTAATTAAGCGAGCATAGCTCAGCTGGCATATGTATGATTTGTTGACCAAGAGGTCTGTGGTTCAAATCCCCCCACCCCAATGTACTCAAAAAAAAAAAAAACTCTTTATTAATTATTTGGGATTACTAGTTCTAATTAAAGCATGAGATCACTGGTTTTGATTAGACCTTTGTAATGTGCGTGAGTGTTAACAAAAGTATCTTTTGTGGCTATGATCTGAATTACATCAATAGTCAATCTCGACACTCAAATTAGGAGCACATGTTACATTTAATTTCTTGTTATTTATTTTTCCGTTAGCTATTTTATGCTTTACTTTAATTTTTTCGTTAGCTAAATTTTTTAATTTCTTGTTATTTATTTTTTCGTTAGCTATTTTATGCTTTACTTTAATTTTTTCGTTAGCTAAATTTTTGCATGTTTTAATTTTAATTTCAATTCCTTTAACTTTCCCCATTTTTTTACTTGTTGTTTTTAATAAAGGCAAATAGAAATTAATTAGGAGAAAATAATTTAGGTTCCGTGTGGTTCGACACCCGACTACCACTAGCTGCAAAGCTCAGTAGTATCGGAATTATAAATGTTATTTTGGCGGGATTTGACACCCCGAACATAGAGAACAATATACCCAAAAGTTCTCTTACCAATGAGCATGCATTTATCTTTGTTATAAATTTTAAGTCTCTATCTCATTTTACAACGCTTTATAAAACAAAGACATTCTATAACATGCTTCCTAAGCCTAGAATATAACCATTACATTCATTTTATAACATGCTTCCCAAGCAAGAATATAACAATTATATTCATCTAAAGCAACTATGTTTTTTTGCAACGGTAGTTTAATTAATGCGGGGATTGAACCCATGACCTTTTGGTCACCGGCACAACCCTTTTAATTTCACAATTAATATAACACTTATATCAATTACACTTTTAAACAAGCAACATCCAATTCATAAATTAATATAACACTTATATTAATTCTCATGAATTAAAAATGCATATTATACAATATAACACTTATATTATACTTTCAATGCATGCAACATGCTTCCTGTGGTGGGATTTGAAATCTATATGGCATACTTTATGCACATACAAGAGCCTTTAATTAAAACATACATTCACAATGCATAATTAATTAAACACACTAAACTGGACCGGTTTTGGCATCACGGGCAAGCAAGCACCTAAATTATTACAATAATAATTCATAAACTAGTTTGAGACGCTTCCGAATCCTTTGAACCGCCCCGAACCTGCTTGAATTTGCTTGAACCGGCCAAAAAAACAGCAACTACAAGCTTCAAATAAGCTGAACCGGTCCAAAACAGTTGTCCCGACTTCAACAGCCCGGAACCGGAGCTATAACGGCCCGAACCGGACCAAATGAATACTAAACCGGACCGCCAGAGGGTGAAGAACAAGGAACCGGTCTGACTTTCAGTGAACCGGACCGCCCGAGGACCGAACCGGACCGTTTCTTCCACCTTGCGCTGAACCGGTTTTGTGCTGTTTTTTCCGGACACCCGAGCTTCTGTCTTCGAATTGAAAGCCTATATGGACTCTAATGACTCAAATTTTTTTACAGACTCTTCTTCACACATTAAAGTCCATACACGCCCGGGAAATTGCAAAACGAAGTACAAATCAAAGCTAAAAAAATTATGCCAAAACCGGAAAAACACTTATGACGCCCAGAAAAATAATTTGTAAAACAAATACCCACAGAGCTCAAATTGATACAAATTGAGTGACCAAAAAACGCTCTGATACCAATTGATGGAGCGCATGTAGCGCAGCGGAAGCGAGTCGGATCATTGACACTCTAATTTCATCAATTTAGCTAAACTAGAAACATGCTCAAAACTTTGAAATAAAAGAAATTAGAACACTTACCTCTTGTAGTTCTAAAAACTTCTATTCCGATGCTCGAATCTCTTCACGAAAACCTCGAACCTTCTCTCGAACACTTTGTGAACCACCTCCGGTAGTCCGGCTATCCTCGGGCCGAGCAACAGAGTGGTGAGACTCCTTTATAAAAGAAAAAAGTTTGGAAGATGAAGATGGGAAGGTGAATGTGATAATGAGGGTTTTGTGAGAAATATCTAACACTTAGATTTCTAATTTCTCAAGTAACATGAACTCTTCATCAACCCTCATCCAAATGTTCAAACTCTTTGAAAATTCATCAACCTCAAACCATTTGAACTTCATCCAATTTATAGGCAATTCACATGCAACAAACTCTTTGCTCAGCATGACACCTCAAATTGGAAGAATTAGTCTTCAACCAAGTGTTCCAAAGTTGATGAGTTTATGCATGTGGTTGGTGATTCACAATCCACTTCACAACTTGGATAAACTCACTCAACTTGGATAATCCCACTTGTAATATTTTGTCATTTTAAAATTAATTCATAATTAATTTTAATAAACAAAATAAATTTTAATTAATTAATATTATTATTTAATTCAATATCAAATATTAATTAAATAATAAGACTAATCCCGGTTTCTTAAATCGAATCATCACACATGAATCCCTATTCATGTTTTAGACCGATCCCATATTTAAATCATATTTAAATATGTCCATCATTCTTCCAAAAACGAATTTGAATAAATTCAAATTCTTTTTCTCTCATATTGTTACACGGCTTAATCCAAGCTAACTAGAAGAACCTAAAGAAACTACAGATCATGAGCTCCAACGATACGAGATTAACCGGCCAAACTCTTTAGCAAAGCTAACCAACATTCGTTAACCCCCGGAGACTCCACTAAAGTCCAAGGGTTGCACTCTCTTCACCGTAGATATATTTTTGTCCTCTTAATATAACCATCATCAGTAAGTCGATCTTTCACAGGTCGTTCGTAATTACAGTTGGGTCAAAATAACCGTTTTACCCCCGTAATTACATTTTGTTCCTTAAGTCTGATTGTTCCTCTAATGAACATTTGGTTTGTGGTCCAACCACCAAACCGATTGGTATGTGATCTCATCACTATGCCAAGTCCCTTTCGGGCCAATGAGAGGGTGGGATCCTTAGTTCAAGACCCGGAGTTAGCACTTAAGGGAACAACCTCTCTACTAATCCCTCAAGGCGGGTAGGAGTGAATTTCATCTCGCAGGACTATGTTCCCAGCTACCTACCCGGTCTTATCCCCAAGATGGTAGGCTTATTGAGTCGGCGATCTCGGGTCACTCTCACCCATACAAGTCAAAGGGTAAGCCCGAATAAGCAGGAGTTCATAATGTGCTCAGGATTCAGATCGAGTTACCTAGGTCATCATATGAAAAAGTCGGTCTTTACAGTAAACCGAGTTATAAAGAAAGAGCGACTTGTTTCGCGGTTCAGTCTTATGCAAACTCATTGCAAAGGACGCCCCCACTCGCATGTCTCCACATGAACGATTTCGGATCACATCGTTTGTACTATGCAAAGCGGGCCGCGTCCAATAGTGTCCCTAAGATAAGGTACCCAGCCTTATCCCTATACTATCGACCGTTTTGGCTATTACTTGAACTTGATCCACAATCATGTCACACATGAAGTTCAAGTATAAAACCTATAGCCATGGGTTCTTTCTTTTATAGGAGTTAGGTTAAAAGTAAACACTAGGTTAAAAGTAAACACAATTCACTTTATTCAATAACAACTTTAATGAATAAACCTCAATAACAAATTTATTGCAAAATAGAATATACATTCAGTTTACAAACCACGAGTTTTAGGACATAAAACCCAACAGTAATGCTTGCTGTTTGGATGGAAACTCAGGTTGATGAGTCTTTCCCTAAGGCTTGGCATTCTGATGCTCACAGCATCAACCATGGAAACCTCTCCAACACAAGATCAAAGGTCTATTTCTCTCCTAAACTCTATTATCTAAGAGCCCAAGTGATTGAAGCTCAAGCCATGATCCCGTCAGACAAATCCAAACCTCCAGACACATATGCAAGAGTACAGTTTGATGGAGCGATTTACCGCAGCGGAAGCGATTTTGGACCGATGATACTCTAATTTCATCAATTTAACAAATAGAAAACATGCTCAAAACGACAGAAATAAGAAATTAGAAATACATACCCTTGTAGTTCCAATTTCTTCAAGCTTCATCGCACGTTCCTCGTAACGAACTCTTCTGGCCTCTTCTCACGAACGCCCCGAGGACCACCTCAGGTAGTCCCGCTATTCTCGGCGCTGCGCAACGGAGTTGTGGGACTCCGAAAGAAGAGAAAACGAAAAAGAAAAGAAGAAGGAAGAAGAAGAACTGAAGGAAGAAATAGAGGACAGAGGCTGAATAAGTTTTTTAAAACTTCTCAAGTTTTTTTTTTATTCAGCCAAGATTCGTGTTTTCAAAACAAATACCCCATCCTCAATTGAAAACCCCTTCCATTCCACACTTCTCAAAATGGCCAACACGTCATATATATATATATATATATAAATAAAGTATATATAACTTTACATATATATATATATATAACTTTACATATATATATATATATAACTTTACATATAATTATTATTATTATTAAAAATAATAATAATAATTTTATTTATTAAACTTTTTAATAATAATATATATATATATATATATATATATATATTTAATTCAATATCAAATATTAATTAAATAATATGACTAAACTCGGTTTTTGCGAAAAACCGATTTTTTTTCACATTAATCTTATTCATGTAAAAGACCATTCTCATATTTAAATCATATTTAAATATGTTCATCATCCTTCCATAAACCGAATTTGAACAATTCAAATTCTTTTTATTTTTATTTTCTTTTATACTGTTGCACGACGTTATCCGAGCTAGCCAGGAGAACCTAAAGGACCTACAAATCATGAGCTCCAACGATACAAGATTATCCGGTCAAAACTCTTTTAACCGAACTAATCAACATTCGTTAACCTCCGTGAGACTCAGCTATAGTCTGAGGGTTGCACTCTCCTCACTGTAGATATATTATGTCCCCTGATATAACCGTCATGAGCAAGTCGACCCTTCACAGGTTGTTCGTAATCACAGCTGGGTCATTTTAAACTGTTTAACCCCTACATTACGTCTTGTTCCTTAAGTACCACTGACACCTCTAATGAACAATAGATCTGTGGTCCAACCAACAGATCAGTTAACCCTCTCATCACATGAGAGTGTGAGCGCTCATTGTTCAAGCCCCGAAGTCAGCTATTAAGGGAACAACCTATCTACTAACCCTGAAGAGCGGGTTAGGAGTGAACTCCATCTTACTACACTATGTCCCCAGCTACCTATTGGACTTTATCCATGAGATGTTAAGTTATTGAGTCGGCGCTAATGGGCCACTCTCACCCGTACAAGTCTAAGGATACTGTTTAATAAGCAGGAGTTCATAGTAAGCTCAGGATTAAGATCGAGTTACCTAGGCCATCAAATGAAAATGTCGGTTTCATCAGTAAACGGTGTTATAAAGAGAGAGCGACATATTTCGCGGTTCGGTCTTATGCAAACTTTTTGCACAGGACGCCCTCACTCGCACATCTCCATGTGAAACGATTCGGATCACATCGTTTTGTACAATACAAAGTGAGCCGCATCCTATAGTGTTACCAGGATAAGGTACCCAACCTTATCTGTATACTATAGACCGTTTTGACTGACTACTTGAGCCTGATCCACAATCATGTCATACATGAAGTTAAAGTACTCATATTCAGCCAAGGGTGTTGGTCATTGGTATAGGTTAACTTAAACACGTTTCACTTTATTCCAGTAACTCTTTTACTGAATAAAACTAATAACTCTTTATTCTAAATAAAATATTTACAAACATAACAGTTTACAAACCACGAGTTTTAGGACATAAAACCCAACACAATTCTCCAATCAGGGGAAAGTAACAAAATCTTCACAGATGCAAGTGATCAATCCAGTTTGGAATGAGCAGCTAATGTTTGTAGCATCCGAGCCATTTGAAGATTTCATCATCATCACTGTTTACGACAGAGGAACATGGGAGATTCTAGGAAGAGTGATCTGTTGTGTTTTATGTCCTAAAACTCGTGATTTGTAAACAGTTATGTTTGTATGCACTCTATTTAGCAATAAAGTGTTATTGAGTTTTATTCAGTAAAGGCGTTTACTGGAATAAAGTGAAACGAGTTTGGGATTAATCTATACCAATACCTAACACCCTTGGCGAAGTCTGAGTACTTGAACCTCATGTATGACATGATTGTGGATCAGGTTGAAGTATACAGTCAGAACGGTCTATAGTATGTGGATAAGGCTGGGTATCTTATCCTGGTAACACTATTGGATGCGGCTCGCTTTGTATTGTACAAAGCGATGTGATCCGAATCGTTTCACATGGTGATGTGCGAGCGAGGGCGTCCTATGCAATTAGTTTGCATAAGACTGAACCGCGAAACAGTTGCTCTCTCTTTATAACGTTGTTTACTGTAGAGATCGACTATTTAATATGATGGCCCAGATAACTCTTTATTCTAAATAGAATATTTACAAACATAACAGTTTACAAACCACGAGTTTTAGGACATAAAACCCAACAAACTCCCACTTGGACTTAAACGTTCGTGGTGTACATGTTAGGTGGAGAAAACTAATATATCATATATGAGAAGTTTTCTCCCACTGTCCTCTCCAGCAACTCGGAGCCCTAGACTCTTCTAGGTGTCTCTCAAACACTTTAGCCATGAGAGACTTAGTAAACTAATCAGCATGAAGTACTACGAGGCTTTTCATGTGACCATCACATCTCCTCATGGCCACTATTTACGAGCTCAACTTATAAAATTATTGTTGCTTCGCAAGCTGCAATCAGACTTAGCTACCACCGAGGAATCAACAATACAACTCTTGTATTCTACCCCTCTAAGTACAAGGACAAAACTTTAACCGAAATCCAATCCAATTGGACTAATATTACTGACAGCTCCCACTGCATAGCACATATTGGGTCATGTATCTCAAAAGATACATCTAACCTCCAATATGTAAATGCACTTGGGTGCATCTCGTATCCTCAACACTTGAGGTGTCTCAGGAAACCATTTCCATAGACCATCGAATATTGACAACAGCTTATCAATAAAAGATTTTAGAGACAACACTAGCGATTTGTTCTTACGACTCAGATCAACCTGAATCCTTAGAACAAACTAAGCCTACCACACAATCAACTATTTGGGAATGGGTCGCTAGTTAATGCTTATTGTCAGAAGTGAATCCTACATCATTCTCAATGATTAGGACATCAATTACGGAAACAGACTGTGAAAGCTATAACATTGACTAAACCCTTGTCAAACAAGGTTTATCAAACGTTTATTCAAACTGATGTTCAAAAACCATAAGATTTGATCACCATATCAAACCTTACAATTTAGGATAAAGATGCTTTTTCCAATTTATAAATGACTCGAATAAGCTAGCAAACTATTTGCTCTTTGTCCTCGAATTATGAATCTATCTGGTTGAGACTTATAGATACTCAGATCAAGATAACTATTCTGCAGGAAAGTTGTCTTGACATCCACTTTCCAAATTCTATAAAGATATATCATGGTAGTGGATAAGAGTCATCTATTTAACTTACGTCTGGCAACAAGAGAAAGTGAGTATACACAATAAACCCTTTCTGTTCGGGACAGTCCCTTTACCAGAGAGTCAAGTCCAAAAGGTTTTCACCTTAGGGGCTTGGTCTTAATACCACTCAAAGATTCATGGTTTTGAGCCACTTGGCCTTGTCAACGAATCCTCAATGTCATCATCGAATATGACAACTTCGAGTTTAAGACAAGCCAATACAATGGACTAGGTTGTCTCACATCCCTCCCACTGCATTGAGGGTTTCTCAACGGTTGAGAAGCTCAAGTTTGATCAACAACCATTGTTGAATATCTACTATAGCTTTCGTTAACACTGTGAGTCTTAACACGCTAGTTGTTTTCGAGTTTAATAGATCACATCAGTATATATCTTTTGCTAAATGAACTGTTCATTATAAAACCAAAAGATATAATTTACAAGTGTTCAGTTTAAACCAGAAATATAGACAATAATTACATATAACAAATATTATTATCGCTATGCAACAACTACAAAGTCTCCCACTAGTTCAGCTGCAACGATATCTCCATATCTCACAGCGAGAAAACGACTGTCAGGAACTAGTTTCCTGTAGAAAAACAAACATGAATAGTGGTTCCTGAAGACATCCAGGTATGACATTCATATACACTAAACTTGTTTTTGACAAATAAATCACATTTATCTTGTCGTTCTTTCTCAGCCTGTTTCTCAGCAAGGTATTTGGAGCAGTTACGCTTCCAATACCCATCTTCAATATAATGGAAACATTTTCCTATGTTTGAAGAATGTGCCTTGTGAACAACAAGGGCTTTGCCATTCCTCCTGATACTCTTCTTCTTCTGAATAATCTCATTACTCATAGAAGCAGACTCAAGCTTACTCCCTGACGCCAACCTCTTAAAGAATTTCTTCGAAGTGACAACATTTGCCTCATTCTCTATTACTTTGGAAGTGTACAGGAACTGATAAGTCTGAAATAACGATGGTAGCAACGTTTACTTCTGCCGCATTAAAGTGGACCATCATGTTAAGGACAAGCTCCCCAACAGAGGTATCCTCTACTATGCGAGAGTTATAAACAAACTTGAGGACTTCATTACGAAGTGATGAGGACGACTGTCCACCATTGCTTGTAATGAAGACATGATTTCCTTTGCGAAAATCATAACCTCATACTACTAGCACAAGGCATCAAATATGCTTGCCAAGATATAGATTTAGGCTTTATCAATAGCCCTAATCCATCCATCGTATGCCTCTCGAACACTTCGAGAAGCATTTGAGTCAGGAGTGGGAAGACACATTCCTCCGTTAAGACAAACCTAAGGTCGTCCAGAACCAGAATCGTATTCAGGTTCGACTTCTAAGCTCCGTATTTCTCTCCAGTTAACTTGTCTGAGCTAACAACTGTATAAACGCGCTCGACATGCCGAAAAAGAATGTAAAACTATTAGTGAAACAGTTTTAACCTATTTAAACCAATTAAGAAAAATTAGAAGTAAATAAAGTACCCAAACTCTTTATTTACTAACAACGATACTTTAGTAGGTCAGAATGGTCGCTACCGAATGGTAGTCGAGCACTCATTTACTAAATCAAGACAATCTTGACTAAATGTTAATTCCAGAATAAATCATATTCCTATAGCATCTTAGTTATCGTTTTTAGTCTGGATTCACTAACTCCTTAGTAAATCCCGTAAGTGTGACCCTCCATTTTTAGAATGCACATAACGGCCCCAACATAGCAACCGAATGGAATGTCAGTGTTGGAAATGGCCCTGTGTTTCATTATCCATAAATGGTGACTGAGGTGTTCGATCTCCCATGCCCCATCCCTCCGAATGGATTGGTGCCTCCTAGGGTCACCTTGCTGGCGGAACATGGGAATCTCACGGTTCAATGCAATGGAGGAGACCGTAGGAAATAGTGACGTATTTCCTTCTCCCACTTACTATAGATACTTACTCCATTCACCTTGCTATTGAAAGTTGCAAATACCATCCGAATGGGGATGCCCTATTGACATCACGAGGCCGAGAAAAATTCTCACGTTGTGAACTTTTAGGGAGTGCGTAGCAGAAGAGGGATATATCATATATTCCTTCTCAACACTTCTACTAAGTATCGTGAACGGTTAAGGGTAAAAACTCAGGTTTTATCTGGCTAACTAAATAAAACCTTAAGTCTAGGCAAACATTTTACCTGAGATGTCTAGGGTATTTAACAGATTAATTAACCTCACACCTCACACGCACGCTTATAAAGCCTGGTTAACTTTACTCAAGTACCGGATCGTCCCCAGGTAGGAGGTGTTCCGTCAATTCAAATCCTCCAACCTTAGACAGGAGTTCACCCGGTGAGTTTCTCATAACCTTAGCATTTACAAGATATCGACCTATTCATCTAATGAACCAGATCGACTCATTTAACCCTAAATGTGAACATGCTTTTCTTTGTTATAGATTTTAAAAGTCTAAGTCATTTTTACAACACTTGCAAAACTAGACTTTCTACAACAACTTCTACATGCTTCTCAAACATGCAACACTAAGGCATGACAAGTTGAATATTTAACTTCATAATCAATATAACACTTATATCGATTATGCTCTTAAATATACAACTCTTAATTCATAAATTAATATAACACTTATATCAATTATTATGAATTAAGCCTGCATTCTATACATTATAACAATTA